>OY997268.1:514249286-516749286 GCA_963921465.1 Triticum timopheevii | reverse complement strand
TTACCAGTAATGCCCTGTCTTAATGTACATTGAACCCCTGTAACGGAGGTGGGCTGGGGTCCTGGCGCACTCTATATAAGCCGCCCCCCTCCTTTGGGACAAGGGTTCGCACCCCCTGTAACACATACGCACCCATATTCCAGTCGACCGCCTCAGGGCACTGAGACGTAGGTCTTTTACCTCCTCCGAGAGGGGCCTGAACTCGTAAACTCGTGTGTACAACCTCATCATAGCTAGGGCCTCGCCTCCTCATATGTACCCCCTATTCTTACTGTCAGACTTAGTACCACAACAGTTGGCGCCCACCATGGGGCCTAGTGTCTTAGCGACTTCCGATGAGGTTGCATTTTCTCCAATCTTCATCAACATGGTTTCCGGTGGCGGTTTGGTCATGGGCCGCGATTTCCGACTCAGCGTGCTCACTTTCATCGCCGACGACTCCGCCTGGCTCCAGGAAGCCCCCCTCGATGTCGAGGCTCTCCCGATTCGTGGTTCGTCGCACTTCTGCGCAAGTGCCTGCGGCGTCCTCCTTCGACAGCCGTCGACCCCATATCAGTCGGTCATCACGTTGTCTTCTCACTCCGCTGGATCGCGGCTCCAGCGGTGGGTGAGGCACGTGGTGGCTCGTCAGGCATTCACCCCCAGGTCACGGCAATCGAGCCCGATGTATTTCACTTTGGTCCAGTCGACCTGTCGGCTGACCTAGCAGACACACTTTCCAAGAGCAGGAGTAGTGACCATGCAGCAGAAGTCCTTATGGTCGACTCCCATCGCAGCCCACCTAGTTTCCGTTGTAGCGGCAGCAATCGTGGCAGCGATGGCCCGTCATACGGCCACGAGGAGTATCAGCCCCAACCTCTCAACTCGCAGCAGAGGGAAGAGCTACACAGCCGCAACGTGGAGGCACTCCGGACCCCCATCGTAGGGGAGACCGCCGAGGCTCGGGCCTTGGAGGCACTGCGCCTGGCCACGCTGGCGGAGCACACTCGTTTGGAGAATCTCCAACATTCTCTCGATGAGCGTGCCCATCGACTGATCCCCAAGTCCAGTCGACGCCCACGACAGTTGTTTCCATCGGAAACTCAGGTATTCCGCACCCCGATCCAGAATCTTGCAGCTCCTGCGTGATACGTCTCCAACGTATCTATAATTTATGAAGCATTCATGCTATTATATTATCTATTTTGAATGTTTATGGGCTTTATTATACACTTTTATATTATTTTTGGGACTAAACTATTAACTGGAGGCCCAGCCCATATTGTTGTTTTCTTTCCTATTTCAGTGTTTTGAAGAAAAGGAATATCAAACGGAGACCAAACGGAATGAAACCTTCGGAAAAGTTATTTTTGGAACAGAAGCAATCCAGGGAACTTGGTGTGCAAGCCAGGGAAGCTTCGAGGAGGCCACGAGATAGGGGGCGTGCCCACCCCCATGGGCGCGCCCTCCACTCTCGTGGGCCCCTCGTGGCACCCCCGACCGACTTCTTTCGCCTATATATTCCCACATACCCTAAAACCTTCTGGGAGCAAGATAGATTGGGAGTTCCGCCGCCGCAAGCCTCTGTAGCCACCAAAAACCTCTCGGGAGCCCGTTCCGGCACCCTGCCGGAGGGGGGATCCCTCACCGGTGGCCACCTTCATCATCCCGGCGCTCTCCATGATGAGGAGGGAGTAGTTCACCCTCGGGGCTGAGGGTATGTACCAATAGCTATGTGTTTGATATCTCTCTCTCTCGTCTTCTCTCTATGGCACGATCTTGATGTATCATGAGCTTTGCTATTATAATTGGATCTTATGATGTTTCTCCCCCTCTACTCTTTTGTAATGGATTGAGTTTTCCCTTTGAAGTTATCTTATCGGATTGAGTCTTTAAGAATTTGAAAACACATGATGTATGTCTTGCCGTTCTTATCTGTGGTGACAATGGGATATAACGTGATCCACTTGATGTATGTTTTGGTGATCAATTGCGGGTTCCGCCCATGAACCTATGCATGGGGGTTGGCACACATTTTCGTCTTGACTCTCTGGTAGAAACTTTGGGGCACTCTTTGAAGTACTTTGTGTTGGTTGAATAGATGAATCTGAGATTGTGTGATGCATATCATATAATCATGCCCACGGATACTTGAGGTGACAATGGATTATCTAGGTGACATTAGGGTTTTGGTTGATTTGTGTCTTAAGGTGTTATTCTAGTATGAACTCTATGATAGATTGAACGGAAAGAATAGCTTCATGTTATTTTACTACGGACTCTTGAATAGATCGAGCAGAAAGGATAACTTTGAGGTGGTTTCGTACCCTACCATAATCTCTTCGTTTGTTATCAGCTATTAGTGGCTTTGGAGTGACTCTTTGTTGCACGTTGAGGGATAGTTATATGATCCAATTATGTTATTATTGTTGAGAGAACTTGCACTAGTGAAAGTATGAACCTTAGGCCTTGTTTTCTAGCATTGCAATACCATTTACGATCGCTTTTATCATTAGTTACCTTGCTGTTCTCATATTTTCAGATTACAAAAACCTATATCTACTATCCATATTGCACTTGAATCACCATCTTTTCGCCGAACTAGTGCACCTATACAATTTACCATTGTTTTGGGTGTTGTTGGGGACACAAGAGACTCTTTGTTATTTGGTTGCAGGGTTGTTTGAGAGAGACCATCTTCATCCTACTGTAGCGACCAGACCTCAAACGGTCTGATCTCTGTGCTTACGTGTCATCCCTGGATCGGTATGCTGACACACACAGTACTCGAGGATTTATAACAGAGGTAAATCACATGTATAAAGTAACGTAAATACCATTACCTCAATCCAAAATATAGCGGAAGCAACAAGGTTGTGGATTCCCATCAACACCAACGGCAAAGTTGAGTATAGGAAATGTAACCCTAACGTATCGCTTACTCGTCGTAAGATCCTACAACATGAAAGTTGCATCCCGAAAAAGGGACAGCACATGGAATATGCTGGCAATGTAACACATAGAGAGTAATGAAAGAATAAGCTATACTACATGCATATATGGCTGGTGGAAAGCTCTATGGTTACAGTTTTGCATAAAGACAATTTTTCCCTACTACAAAGGAATAAATTTATTTAACTATCATGGTCGTTGTTAAACATTGAGAATGGTTGACAGCATTCTCAATCCCAATTAAAAAGTACTCATTAACAAACCCAACAATATTAAATTTAGAGCAACATGTTGAGATAAACAGAATATTCAAGTACTAGATACTCAAGATGTCCATAACCGGGGACACGGCTAATCATGATTAGTTTGTACACTCTGCAGAGGTTTGCGCACTTTTCCCCACAAGACTCGATCGCCTCCGTTTGGTTTCCCGCACTACATGGTGTTTGAGAAACGGATGACCGAGACACAGTCTTTCAGAAGCGCTAGCACCTTACGATGGGTGGACCCGTACACCTACATCCCCTACATCTGCTAGTCCACCACTATAAGAGTTCGCACAACTTAGTCAACTATGCCAGAGCCCATAATGGCTTGTGGCTGCACACGTAAGTTACTAGTATGAATTATCTTATGATCCCTTTGAGCCTGGGTGGCGGTCCATAGGAATATCACACGGTAACTCCGGGATTTCCAAAAAAACAGGCAAGTCCTGGTAACTCCAGGTGCCTCAATCCACCCAGATGCGTATTTAAGTTGCCACCTTAGATAAACCATTAATTAACAATCTCACATCTGTCATGGATAATCACTCACCCAAACCACATCTACAAGCATAGCATGGCATAATTAGCAAACGTAGAAGTAACTCCCAAAGGTTTCATAAGTAAAACAGGTAATAGGTACTACCTCATCTACTTCCCATCCCCACAATTTAGTTTGATCCTAAACATGCAATGTGTGAGGGTTGATCTAATGCATAAAACCTGGGTAGTAGAAATGGTATGATCAAGTGCTACTTGCCTGCAATGTTGATGAAGATGATTCGCACTCAACTCCTGATAGTTCTAGTCGTTACACTCCGGTCAATCTATCGTGAGCAAGCAATGGTAACCACACATAAGCAATCACTCAAAAGATCGGAAAGAACGAAGAGACGATTCGGAAAACATCAAAACCAAGCAAATATCTCTTGCAACATAAAACAATTTCTAACAATACCAAAATTATATGAATTTGGCCTTAACAGAAAGTTTAGGTCAAGAGCTTCGAGATGCAAAAAGAATCAACTCAAACGGAGTTATAAAACTCAAGTTATGATCAAACAAAGTTTGAATTCAAATTTGATCAAATTCAAATTTTAAACTTTCAAAAACATGCTTGAGTTGGATTACTGGATAGAGGAGATCATAACGAAGAAGTGAGCGTTGGTTTCGTTGAATTTGGACAAACGAGTAAAAAGGAATGATCGATTTAAGTACAGGGACTAATCTGTGAAGAAAATTATCACGAATAGGTCCCTGGCATAATTAAACAAAAAAGAAAAATCTAAATAGCGAACGTTCGCTACTGAACACTACCGAACGAAAACCGTTCGCTATGAACCCTAACTATCGAAGGTTCACTGAATAATAATAAAAATAAAAAAAAACCTTTAAAAAAAAGAAAACGAATCTAGATCATTGGATCCAGATCCAACGGGAGGGAGGCGGCGGTTACCGCGGCGATCTCCGGCGGCGAGGAAAAATGGCGGCGGTGGCTCGGGTCCGGCCGGGGCGGCGGCTTCGGGCGTCGGCGGCGCCGGCGGAGTAGATGGGAAGGAGCGGCTCGGCGAGGCGAGTCCGAAGGGGGTGGTGGCGTCGGGCGTATGCGGCGGTGGAGCAAGGCGCAACGGCGGCGGATCTCGCCGACGGCAGCGGTGGTTCGCGGCGCGGGCGGCGGCGACTTCGAGATGCGGCGCGAGAGAGAGGAGAGGGGGAAACGGGGCCGGGGCTCCGGCTTATAAAGAGGGGGAAACGGGGCCGGGGCTCCGGCTTATAAAGAGGGGGCCGGGGGGGAGCTGCTTGGGGGAGGGGGCAGAGGAGGCCGGCGGCGGCACGGATGCCGAGGC
The DNA here is from genome assembly GCA_963921465.1 of Triticum timopheevii. NCBI lineage: Eukaryota > Viridiplantae > Streptophyta > Magnoliopsida > Poales > Poaceae > Triticum > Triticum timopheevii. The sequence goes on along the minus strand of OY997268.1, from coordinate 516,744,245 downwards.
GTGCACGCTCGGGAGAGGGGACGAAGGCGGTGGCGCGCTGGGCCGGCCTAGTCGGGGAAGGAACATTTTTTTTAACATAAACAAAATGAAAACAAAATAGAAACAAAATATTATATAGGCATATAATATATCAAAATTTGCAGAAAAAGATTTCCTACAATTTGAACATTTTTGTAAGATCTAATAAAATACACACAAATTTAAATAAAGCAAAGAGTGCTTCTGCCCTAGTAAAATCCAGTAAAAAATCATTTTAAAAATACCAAAATTAATTCAAATTTATTTCTCTCCAATTTTCTGATGTAGGGAATCATGTTACCCTATTTTCCATATGTTTTATTTTTGGAGAAAAATAATTTGAATAAAACTCAAATAACTCCAAATTGAAAATAAATTCAAAACAACTTTGAATTTAATTCTTTTAAACTCCCAACTCATATTTCATATGTTTTGAAGAAGTCATTTTATCTTCTCTCATGAAAATCATTGAGTTGCTTGAAGTTTATGAATTGGAAATATTTCCAAATGAAATTCAAATATTTTCAAATACCCTTTCATTTAATTAAATGGAAGAAGTCGTATCATCTTCGCTCAAGGGCTTTGTATTGAAAAGAAGTTGAATTCAAGGAGACCAGAAAGCAAGATGAAGTTTGGGAAAGTCCTTTTATTCCCTCTCATTTAACTTTCAAAAGTTTCGAATTTCACTCAATCAATCAATCAATCAAACAATCAATCTATCTATTTAATATAACATTCCAGAATTTAGAATTTTGGGATGTTACAAACCTACCACCCTTAAAATGAATCTCGTCCTCGAGATTCGGAGAGGCTAGCAAGAAATAGGTTAGGGTTTGGGGGTCTTCTCAAAAATACATCGATCGTCTTCGGGGTTTCGGGTGCTACCACCCTTAGAAATATTGATACGGTTCCTTCAAAAATCATATACTCCATCCTTATAATTGGCAGTGTCGGTCTCCTCAGATCTCAAAAAAATTCCTTCTCTGGGCTCTTCCGGTGGTGGCATAACCCTTTCCTTAATTCTTGTATCCAATCTGGTAAGGTTATTCCGAGACTGGGTCTTCTTAGCTGACGGGTCTGGCGCTAATGCTAAACAACTATCGATATCTCATGGTGGTCAACAATTTATGGTTTCTCCTGCAGAAAATGGGTCTGGGCTGAACCTCACCGTATAACCTACGGTTGGCAACAGCTGCCGTGTACAAGGGATAAATACTTATACCATTCTAAGGTTTAAACAAGGTTTTGATCGTCGTCTCTCTACTATAGGTAAGTCACTTAGATTTACCATCCCATATAGCAAGGCGAATAATAAGAGTAAGTCAGTATGGTGATCAATCCATCCCGCACCCAAATCATTACCTGGTATATGGTTTAGCGAATCTCGCATTCTAACACTCGGTCATCCTCACAAGCATTGCAGAATTTCTCTTGTCAACGAACCAAGTTCGGATACATCCATGGATTCTGCAAGCCAAACAAACAACTATCATTCCTTAACAACTCTTAGGTTTTGCGTTGCTCCTATAAAATTGTCGGTTGGTAAAGTCATAACTTCTTCCAGGGTTTTTCCTTCAGCAAGAGTGTGCTTGCTTCTTGGCAGGTCCTGGGGCCTGTGGGTTATGGCCCATCTCATCACTTGTAGTCCTTGAACTCATCCTCTGGGCAACTGATCGTTATTCCAACATTCAGCTTCCTAGCATTCTTAAATCCATCCAATTATACTGTCTTCCTTCCTTCTATTGGCACCAAACCAGGACATGATTACTCATACACATCATGGAATTTCCATTGATCCATATTTCCAACATCATACCTCCTTTATATCCAATAGTACTTCATTTCTTCATCCTCGTGGGATATCCCACATACCGAGATAAAACTTATACTTATGAAGTCCATACTCCACTTCGTGGAACATCATTATCCTTTCCAGGGTCAAATCTCCTCATAGGGTAGTATTGGCCATCTCTGCATGTCACTTCTTCAACTGGGAAACATGAAACACATCATGAACTCCTGACAGTGCTTCGGGTGACTCCAACTTGTTGGCCAGTTCTCCCATACGCTCCAAACTCGGTATGGTCCTACAAATCTCGGTGCTAACTTTCCCTTAACTCCAAATCGTTTAACTCCTCGCAGAGGGGACACACGAAGACATGCTCTGTCTCCAATTTCATAGACTACCTCCTTGCGTTTTTGAGTCTGCATAACTCTTCTGCCTGGACTGAGCTACCTTCAGTCTATCTCGAATCCACTTAACATTCTCTTCTGACTCCTTGATCATATTTGGTCCAAACAACTGACGGTCTCCAACTTCATCCCACATCAACGGTGTCTCGCTCCTTCTCCATACAAAAATTTAGAAGGGGCCATCTTCAAACTGGCTGGGTAACTGTTGTTGTATGATAACTCAGCGTAAGGTAGATTATCATCCCTACTGGATCAATAATCTAGCGCACATGCTCTCAACATGTCCTCCAAAATCTGAATGACTCTCTCGATCTATCCATCTGTCTGTGGATGAAAGGCTGTATTGAACTCTAGCCTAGTACCCAAAGTGTGGTGCAGCTGATTCCAAAACTTTGAGGTAAATCGTGTTCCTCTATCAATGGTCCTCGGAACTCCATGCAGACATACGATCCTGGTCAAATATATCTTGGCCAACTTCGCACTTGTATAGGTGGTTTTCACTGGGATAAAGTGAGCCACTTTGATCAAGCGAATCAACTACTACCCAGATAAAATCATATCCCAATCGGGTTCTGGGAAATCTGGTAATGAAATCCATGCCAAGCTTATCCTGCTTCCATTCGGGTATCGGCATAGGCTGTAGTAATCCGGCCGGCTTCTGATGCTCTGCTTTTACTCTCTATGGCATACATCACCTACGACTACATACTCCGTAATATCCTTCTTCATACCAGTCCACCAAAAACACTCCTTCAAATCCAAATACATCTTGGTGTTTCCAGAGCGAATTGAGTATGGTGAGTCATGAGCCTCTTGAAGTATTTACTTCATGATCCTTGCATTATTGGGAACATATACACGGTCCTCGGACCATAAGATGTTGTGCTCATCCTTACGAAAACCTTTTGCTTTTTCCTTTGCTCATCCTCTCTTTTATCTCAGCAATCTCTTTGCCATACTTCTGAGCTTCACGAATCTTTCCCAACAATGTAGACTGAACTTCCATTGTTGCAACAAAACCTTTGGGAACAATCTCCAACCGAAGTTCCCTGAAAATCCTCGGCTAACTCCTTTGGTGATCCTCCGCTTATGAGGGTATTCGTTTTTGTTTTCTTAATGGTTGTGTCCTATTTCTCCACAAAGCTTGTATGCATAAGGTTTCTTCATATCTTTTCCATAAGGTCTCAACTTCTGGGACACAAATTGAGACTTTAGCAGAGTTAACTTAAATTCCTTCCAAGTGGTTACTCTTTGCCATCCATTGATGTTTTGGTACATCCTCCACCAAGTAGCATCACCTCTTTCAAAGCATTGAAGAGCATGCTGGGCCATATCCTTTTCGGCCATAGAGTTATTCTTCATGTGATCCTCCATGTTCTGAATCCATTGGTCTGTCTTTGATTGACTCATCGGTCCAGAAAATATAAGCTCATCTCCATTCATCCTCTATTGGGTCCATGGGTTTGTGGTGGGATAAGAGAGATTGAGAGGGATGCACACAATACAAACAATAGTTTTGAAAAGGCAGATTTTTATTGTGGCTGTCGGAAAAACAACAAACAAATGACAGCTCACAATCATCGCATCTAACATAAGTATATCACAGGGGTTGGGTCTTCTAATGGTCTATAGATCTCAACATCACCAAACTCTGCAAGTCTTGTTCATGTCTCTGGTAGCTTCTTCCGATCATGCTTGTCCTTCTCAAGTTCTTTTGCCAAATCACCTCTGTTGACGCAAAGTCTATCATGACGTCCTTTAACATTTTTGGAGTTGCGTTCCAAACTTCCAGGTTTCAACCTCCTTGACATGAATTATGTCCTTCAATCCTTCAGTTCCTGACAAATATCCGGTATCTCGAGGTTTAGCTCCTCCAGCTTGGCTACTTTCAGCTTCTGGGTCCTGAGTTCTTCACGAACTGCTTCCTTGTCAAATATAGCTTCCTGCAGGTCCATCTTAAGGTTCCTGATGTAATTCTCCAGATCCTGGCGATACACCAGCTAAGGTTAAACTACATCCATTTGCTGACAGATGATCCATCGGCCTTCTAACATCCAATCCTTCCATGCATAAGCATGCTTAACACCGAGTGGTGACAATAGCATAGGCGAATGATAACATCATGAATGTCCATGTTTCTGCTCTTGTCATTTCCATGAGCTATCATTCCATGGTTGATATCTCCTGCCTTGGGGCTTTCTTGACAAAACTTTGAATTCTAATGCTCCATGCTTAGGTCTTTCTTCGATACACCTTGATCTCGGGTATTGACAACTTCCATAGTCTGCCAAGTTCCATAAGTGTAGCCTTCCTTGGTCATAAAAATATGGGAATTCTTCAGAGCCTTCAAATTCTCCTAGTCTTCAGAGTCTTCAACAGTTGTAATTTTCCAATTATAACAAATGCTCGGTAAAATACTCTTCATTCCAAATGGTCTTAGTTGTCCGATATCTTGTACTCCTTGGAGTGGTCTCATCAGTCGAATCTCCATGGGGTCAAAAGGGGAAAAGGGGTATGGTCTCTCTAAAAGAGAATATTTGAATAAGCTCAGAAGAGGAGAGAGGTAAAAGATTCTTTTGAGAAAAAGTTGTAGAAAGAAAAATCTTTCCTATGGGCTTGCCAGTTTCTAGGGTCACGTCCTATAGTCAACCTGGCTTTGATACCATCTTGTAGAGACCAGACCTCAAACGGTCTGATCTCTGTGCTTACGTGTCATCCCTGGATCGGTATGCTGACACACAAAGTACTCGAGGATTTATAACAGAGGTAAATCACATGTATAAAGTAACGTAAATACCATTACCTCAATCCAAAATATAGCGGAAGCAACAAGGTTGTGGATTCCCATCAACACCAACGGCAAATTTGAGTATAGGAAATCGTAACCCTAACGTATCACTTACTCATCGTAAGATCCTGCAACATGAAAGTTGCAGCCCGAAAATGGGTCAGCACATGGAATATGCTGGCAATGTAACACATAGAGAGTAATGAAAGAATAAGCTATACTACATGCATATATGGTTACAGTTCTATGGTTACAGTTTTGCGTAAAGCCAATTTTTCCCTACTGCAAAGGAATAAATTTATTTAACTATCATGGTGGTTGTTAAACATTGAGAATGGTTGACAGCATTCTCAATCCCAATTAAAAAGTACTCATTAACAAACCCAACAATATTAAATTTAGAGTAACATGTCGAGATTCACAGAATATTCAAGTACTAGATACTCAAGATGTCCATAACCGGGGACACGGCTAATCATGATTAGTTTGTACACTCTGCAGAGGTTTGCGCACTTTTCCCCACAAGACTCGATCGCCTCCGTTTGGTTTCCCGCACTACATGGTGTTTGAGAAATGGATGACCGAGACACAGTCTTTCAGAAGCGCTAGCACCTTACGATGGGTGGACCCGTACACCTACATCCCCTACATCTGCTAGTCCACCACTATAAGATTTCGCACAACTTAGTCAACTATGCCAGAGCCCATAATGGCTTGTGGCTGCACATGTAAGTTACTAGTATGAATTATCTTATGATCCCTTTGAGCCTGGGTGGCGGTCCATAGGAAAATCACACGGTAACTCCGGGATTTCCAAAAAAACAGGCAAGTCCTGGTAACTCCAGGTGCCTCAATCCACCCAGATGCGTATTTAAGTTGCCACCTTAGATAAACCATTAATTAACAATCTCACATCTGTCATGGATAATCACTCACCCAAACCACGTCTACTAGCATAGCATGGCATAATAAGCAAACGTAGAAGTAACTCCCAAAGGTTTTATAAGTAAAACAGGTAATAGGTACTACCTCATCTACTTCCCATCCCCACAATTTAGTTTGATCCTAAACATGCAATGTGTGAGGGTTGATCTAATGCATAAAAACTGGGTAGTAGAAATGGTATGATCAAGTGTTACTTGCCTGCAATGTTGATGAAGATGATTCTCACTCAACTCCTGGTAGTTCTAGTCGTCACACTCCGGTCAATCTATTGTGAGCAAGCAATGGTAACCACACATAAGCAATCACTCAAAAGATCGGAAAGAACGAAGAGACGATTCGGAAAACATAAAAATCAAGAAAATATCTCTTGCAACATAAAACAATTTCTAACAGTACCAAAATTATATGAATTTGGCCTTATCAGAAAGTTTAGGTCAAGAGGTTCGAGATGCAAAAAGAATCAACTCAAACGGAGTTATAAGACTCAAGTTATGATCAAACAAAGTTTGAAATCAAATCTGATCAAATTCAAATTTTAAACTTTCAAAAACATGCTTGAGTTGGATTATTGGATAGAGGAGATCATAACGAAGAAGTGAGCGTTGGTTTCGTTGAATTTGGACAAACGAGTAAAACGCAATGATCGATTTAAGTACAGGGACTAATCTATGAAGAAAATTATCACGAATAGGTCCCTGGCGTAATTAAACAGAAAAAGAAAAATCTAAATAGCGAACGTTCGCTACTGAACACTACCGAACAAAAACTGTTCGCTACGAACCCTAACTAACGAACATTCACTGAATAATAATAAAAATAAAAAACGTTTTGAAAAAAAGAAAACGAATCTGGATCGTTGGATCCAGATCCAACGGGCGGGAGGCGGCGGTTACCGCGGCGATCTCCGGCGGCGAGGAAAAACGGCGGCGGTGGCACGGGTCCGACCGGGGCGGCGGCTTCGGGCGTCGGCGGTGCCGGCGGAGTAGATGGGAAGGAGCGGCTCGGCGAGGCGAGTCCGAAGGGGGTGGTGGCGTCGGGCGTATGCGGCGGTGGAGCGAGGCGCAACGGTGGCGGATCTCGCCGGCGGCGGCGGTGGTTCGCGGCGCGGGCGGCGGTGGCTCCGAGATGCGGCGCGAGAGAGAGGAGAGGGGGAAACGGGGCCGGGGCTCTGGCTTATAAAGAGGGGGCCGGGGGGGAGCTGCTTGGGGAAGGGGGCAGAGGAGGCCGGCGGCGGCACGGACGCCGAGGCGTGCGCGCTCGGGAGAGGGGACGAAGGCGGTGGCGCGCTGGGCCTTGGCCTGGCTGGAGCTGGGCCGTCCTAGTCGGGGAAGGAACATTTTTTTTAACATAAACAAAATGAAAACAAAATAGAAACAAAATATTATATAGGCATATAATATATCAAAATTTGCAGAAAAAGATTTCCTACAATTTGAACATTTTTTTGTAAGATCTAATAAAATACACACAAATTTAAATAAAGCAAAGAGTGCTTCTGCCCTAGTAAAATCCAGTAAAAAATCATTTTAAAAATACCAAAATTAATTCAAATTTATTTCTCTCCAATTTTCTGATGTAGGGAATCATGTTACCCTATTTTCCATATGATTTATTTTTGGAGAAAAATAATTTGAATAAAACTCAAATAACTCCAAATTGAAAATAAATTCAAAACAACTTTGAATTTAATTCTTTTAAACTCCCAACTCATATTTCATATGTTTTGAAGAAGTCATTTTATCTTCTCTCATGAAAATCATTGAGTTGCTTGAAGTTTATGAATTGGAAATATTTCCAAATGAAATTCAAATATTTTCAAATACCCTTTCATTTAATTAAATGGAAGAAGTCATATCATCTTCGCTCAAGGGTTTTGTATTGAAAAGAAGTTGAATTCAAGGAGACCAGAAAGCAAGATGAAAGTTTGGGAAAGTCCTTTTATTCCCTCTCATTTAACTTTCAAAAGTTTTGAATTTCACTCAATCAATCAATCAATCAATCAAACAATCAATCTATCTATTTAATATAACATTCTAGAATTTAGAATTTTGGGATGTTACACCTACGCCTCCCACGGATAGATAAACCTTAGGTCATCCACTTGAGGGAAATTTGCTACTGTCCTACAAATCTCTGCACTTGGAGGCCCAACAACGTCTACAAGAAGAAGGTTGTGTAGTAGACATCAAGCTCTTTTCTGGCGCCGTTGCCGGGGAGGCTAGGAAAGCGACACTCACAACCCGTCAACTAAGCTCTTTTTTTGGCACCCTTGCCAGGGAGGTGAGTGCTTGAAGGTATATCTTTAGATCTTGCAATCAAATCTTTTTGTTTCTTGTTTTATCACTAGTTTAGTCTATAAAAGAAAACTACAAAAAAATGGAGTTGAGTTTGTCTCATACACTTCATCTTTTTAATATCTTTCGTGAGTGTGATGAAAAGGAAAATTGTGCTCAAGTGCTAGAAGAAGAAGTCTATAAAATGTTTGGTACTAAATCTTTGAATGATGAGCATGATTGCAGTTTTGTTAGTATGAAGTCCTTGAATATCCATGATGCTAATGATATGCAAAACCACAAGCTTGGGGAAGCTATGTTTGATGAATATGATATTTTTAGTCCCCAAAGTTTTGATGAGAATATTTATTATGATGAAAGCATGCCTCCTATTTATGATGATTATATTGATGAAAGTGGATTTGGAGAGGTTCCAATTGATTATGAGAACAAAGTTGCTATCTATGATGATTATTGTGATGACTTGTATGCTATTAGGAATGATAACCATGAAACTTGTCGTCATGATTTTAGTTTTCAATTGGATTATGCCTCACTTGATAATTATCTTGTTGAGTTTGCTCCCACTACTCTTCATGAGAAGAAATTTGCTTATGTGGAGAGTAGTAAATTTTTCTATGCTTGTAGATCATGAAAAGAATGCTTTAGGTGCTGGTTATATTGTTGAATTTATTCATGATGCTACTGAAAATTATTATGAGGGAGGAACATATGCTTCTAGGAATTGCAATAGTATCAAGTTTCCTTTCTATGTGCTTAAAATCTTGAAGTTATGATTGTTTAGCCTTCCTATGCTATTTGATTATGGTTCCCATAAGGTGTTTGCTCACAAAATCCCTATGCATAGGAAGTGGGTTAGACTTAAATGTGCTAGTCATATGCTTCATGATGCTCCCGTTATGTTTCAATTCTTATCTTTTATGTCAGCACCATTGAAATCATCATGCCTAGCTAAAAAGGCATTAAAGAAAAGCGTTTGTTGGGCGACAACCCAATATTTATCCTTACTGTTTTTGTGTGTACACATGATTATGCTACTGTAGTAATCATTTTTTATAGATTTTGTTTTAATAAAGTGCCAAGTAAGACCTTTAGGATAGCTTACGGTGATAGTTGTGTTGATCCTGCTGAAAATCATAAACTTTTGCACCCAGTAAACTAGTTTTGATAATTCACATGAACGTGCTTCGGATCTGATTATTTTTTATCTGGATTCGTACACAAAATTCATAGGACTTCCTAATTTGGTAGGATTTTTGGAGTTCCATAAGTATACGTTTGACACAGATTACTACAGATTGTTCTGTTTTTGACAGATTCTGTTTTCTATGTGTTGTTTGCTTATTTTGATGAATCTATGAGTACTATCGGAGGGTATGAACCATAGATAAGTTGGAATACAGTAGATATTACACCAATCTGAATTTAGAATGAGTTCACAACAGTACCTAAGTGGTGGTTTTATTTTCTTATACTAACGGAGCTTACGAGTTTTCTGTTGAGTTTTGTGTTGTGAAGTTTTCAAGTTTTGGGTAAAGATTCGATGGACTATGGAATAAGGAGTGGAAAGAACCTAAGATTGGGGATGCCCAAGGCACCCCAAGGTAGTATTCAAGGACAACCAAGAGCCTAAGCTTGGGGATGCCCCGGATGGCATCCCCTCTTTCGTCTTCGTCTATCGGTAACTTTACTTGGAGTTATATTTTTATTCACCACATGATATGTGTTTTGCTTGGAGCATCATTTCTCTTGTTAGTATTTGCTTGCTGTTATTTAGATTAATTTTTTGCATCTATATTTTCAAAAAAAAGTCATGGATAGCCTTTACCATGCTTATTTTGCTACTATTCATGTTGCTGTTTGAAAACACAAAGTTTACCGCTGTTGCACAAATTCCCTAGAAAAGGCAGAGAATGGTATAATGTTGAAACTTCCTGCATAACGAGATCTGATAAATCTTCTACAGTATAGTATTTTTCTCATAATTTTTGGAGTTAGGTAAGTATGATGAATCTTGCATTCTTTACAGACTATACTGTTTTGGCAGATTGCTGTTATGGTTGCATTGTTTGCATATGTTTGCTTGTTTAATGATTCTATTTGAGGATAGGAGTATTAAATATGCAGAGGCATTTAGTATGCAATGTTGAATAATAATTTTAGTGATTTGTTACAGTATAAAATGATAAGGTTTTGCATTGGTTTATACTAACCTATCTCACGAGTTCTTGTTGAGTTTGGTGTGGATGAAGCTTTTGATAAAAAGAGAAACCATGATATGAGAGGAATTAAGGAGACACAAATTTTCAAGCTTGGGGATGCCCAAGGCACCCCATGATAATATTTCAAGAAGTCTCAAGCATCTAAGCTTGGGGATGCCCCGGTAGGCATCCCACCTTTCTTCTTCAACAATTATCGGTTAGTATCGGTTGAGCCTAAGTTTTTGCTTCTTCACATGAGTCGTGCTATCCTCGCAATGCCATTTTAGTTTGCTTTGCTTGCTGTTTGAATAAAATACCAAGATCTGAAATTCTTAAATGAGAGAGAGTCTTCATATAGTTACATAATTATTTAGCTACTCATTGATCTTCACTTATATCTTTTTGGAGTAGTTTGTCATTTACTCGTGTGCTTCACTTATATCCTACGAGTAAATGGTTGAATGAGTTAAATGTCATAAATCTGAAATTATATATGTCTCATTTACTTATCCCATGGGGAGTAATGACTTCACATCTAAGAAGTAGAGGTTGTAAATTTATTGAAGATTAGCAAGCATTGTATTGGTCATTTGAACAATTCATGAAAGAATATTGAAGGAAGAGAGATTTCACATATAAATATACTATCTTGGACATCTTTTATAATTGTGAGCACTCATTAAGTATGACATGCTAAAGAGTTGATGTTAGACAAGGAAGACAATGTAATGGGTTATGTTTTCTCACATCTTAGTTAAAGTATATTGTCATGGATCATTCAAACATGTTGAGCTTGCCTTTCCCTGTCATGCTAGCCAAAATTCCTTGCACCAAGTAGAGATACTACTTGTGCTTCCAAATATCCTTAAACCCAGTTTTTGCCATGAGTGTCCACCATATCTACCTATATGCGGTATTTACCTGCCGTTCCAAGTAAATTTGCATGTGCCAAACTCTAAACCTTAAAATAATAATCTATTTTGTATGCCCGAATCGCTCATGTAGCGACTAGGGGCTGTCAGTATCTTCCATGCTAGGTGGCTTATTCTCATGATGAGTGGACTCCGCTAAACATTCACGAGAAAATAGCTGGTAACCGGGATGCCCAGTCCCATGATCAAAAGATCAAAATCAAATTAAAATAATTTAAGAAAAAAGTCCCCCAGGACTGTTGTTGGTATGGATGGTACCCCATTGTTTCGGATGGCCATGGAGTGTGATTGTTGGTGGAGGGGGAGTAAAAACTTTACCATTCTTTTTGGGAACCGCCTATAATGTATGTAGTATGGAAGATATTGGGAACTCTTGGTTGTTATGTTGACAATGACATCATACCTCTCAAAATTATTTATCTCTATTTCAAAATCGAGCTCTGGCACCTTTGCAAATCCCTTCTTCCCTCTGCGAAGGGCCTATCTTTTACTTTATGTCTTTTACTTTATGCAAGAGTCAAGGTGATCTTCACCTTTCCCTTTTTAATATTATCCTTTGGCAAGCACCTCGTGTTGGTAAGATCCTAATATATATATCCAATTGGATGTAGGTTAGCATGAACTATTATTGTTGACATCACCCAAAGGAGAATACGTTGGGAGGCGAAATTATAAGCCCCTATCTTTCTCAGTGTCCGATTAAAACTCCATAACCATAAGTATTGCATGAGTGTTAGCAACTGTAGAAGACTATATGATAGTCGAGTATGTGGAGTTTGCTAAATCAAAGCTCTGACATAGACCCTTCCTGGAAATAAGATGAACTGTAATTGTTTGATGACTGAGAATGAAGTTTGCTAGTTTTCAAGAAAGTTTATGGTCTATGCTTTAACATGTGAATAGCTTGTTACTTGATCTTGAGAAATTTTATAAGATGAACTACTATTTTGACATATAATCATGCTAGAAAGGTGATTGAAATTATCACTGATCAAACTTGTGCACCTTCTAGCATTAACACTTCATAAATTCTTTCTTTTATCATTTACCTACTCGAGGATGAGTAGGAATTAAGCTTGGGGATGCTGATACGTCTCCAACGTATCTATAATTTATGAAGCATTCATGCTATTATATTATCTGTTTTGAATGTTTATGGGCTTTATTATACACTTTTATATTATTTTTGGGACTAACCTATTAACCGGAGGCCCAGCCCATATTGCTGTTTTCTTGCCTATTTCAGTGTTTCAAAGAAAAGGAATATCAAACGGAGTCCAAATGGAATGAAACCTTCAGAAAAGTTATTTTTGGAACAAGCAATCCAGGGAACTTGGAGTGCAAGCCAGGGAAGCTTCAAGGAGGCCACGAAATAGGGGGACACGCCCACCCCCCTGGGCACACCCTCCACTCTCGTGGGACCCTCGTGGCTCCTCCGACCGTCTTCTTTCGCCTATATATTCCCATATACCCTAAATCCTTCGGGGAGCAAGATAGATCAGGAGTTTCGCCTCCGCAAGCCTCTGTAGCCACCAAAAACCTCTCGGGAGCCCGTTCCGGCACCCTGCCGGAGGGGGGATCCCTCACCGGTGGCCATCTTCATCATCCCGGCACTCTCCTTGACGAGTAGGAGTAGTTCACCCTCGGGGTTGAGGGTATGTACCAGTAGCTATGTGTTTGATCTCTCTCTCTCTCTCTCTCTCTCTCTCTCTCTCTATCGTGTTTTCTCTATGGCACGATCTTGATGTATCGCGAGCTTTGCTATTATAGTTGGATCTTATGATGTTTCTCCCCCTCTACTCTCTTGTAATGGATTGAGTTTTCCCTTTGAAGTTATCTTATCAGATTAAGTCTTTAAGGATTTGAGAACACATGATGTATGTCTTGCCGTGCTTATCTGTGGTGACAATGGGATATCACGTGATCCACTTGATGTATGTTTTGGTGATCAACTTGCGGGTTCTGCCCATGAACCTATGCATAGGGGTTGGCACACGTTTTCGTCTTGACTCTCCGGTAGAAAATTTGGGGCACTCTTTGAAGTACTTTGTGTTGGTTGAATAGATGAATCTAAGATTGTGTGATGCATATCGTATAATCATGCCCACGGATACTTGAGGTGATAATGGAGTATCTAGGTGACATTAGGGTTTTGGTTGATTTGTGTCTTAAGGTGTTATACTAGTATGAACTCTATGGTAGATTGAACGGAAAGAGTAGCTTCATGTTATTTTACTACAGACTCTTGAATAGAACGAGCAGAAAGGATAACTTTGAGGTGGTTTTGTACCCTACCATAATCTCTTCGTTTGTTCTCAGCTATTAGTGGCTTTGGAGTGACTCGTCGTTGCATGTTGAGGGATAGTTATATGATCCAATTATGTTATTATTGTTGAGAGAACTTGCACTAGTGAAAGTATGAACCTTAGGCCTTGTTTTCCAGCATTGCAATACCGTTTACGCTCGCTTTTATCATTAGTTACCTTGCTGTATATTTTCAGATTACAAAAACCTATATCTACTATCCATATTGCACTTGTATCACCATCTCTTCGCCGAACTAGTGCACCTATACAATTTACCATTGTATTGGGAGTGTTGGGGACACAAGAGTCTCTTTGTTATTTGGTTGCAGGCTTGTTTGAGAGACCATCTTCATCCTACGACTCCCACGGATTGATAAACCTTAGGTCATCCACTTGAGGGAAATTTGCTACTGTCCTACAAACCTCTGCACTTGGAGGCCCAACAACGTCTACAAGAAGAAGGTTGTGTAGTAGACATCACTGCCTGTATCGCAGAGTCTATTCAGCCATCCAGTTCATAAGCTGGAAGAGGTTTGGAACAGACCAGGGCGCTGCTCCGAGTGGCAGGAGACCAGAACTCCACCATTTCTTAGTCGCGGAACAGGATCCACAGCAGATCGGTAAGGGCAGATACTGTTCAGTCGGCACACAGTCTTGGGTCACCTTTGCGGTGTGAAGATCGTGATCATCGGCGAGGTCGGCACCTGGGAAGAGCTCATGGAGAGTATGATCGTGAGTACGCCCGTGACAACCACCGTCGTGGGCCTTCGCCCCTTCCGAGGGATGGGTCATACGCGCCCTGGCGGCATGATCACAAGCGTCCATATGGTAATGACCGTAGAGTTCCAATCCACCCAAGAGAGCCTGGTTTCGACGCAAGGTCAGTCCTTGTTCAGGGTTTGGTCGACCGGAACAGAGCATACAAAGAGGGGTTAGATAGAGACAGGACCAACGGAAGTAGGGTCCACGTTTCTGGCCCTGAGTGTTTTGTAAGAGCCATCAGAGCCGCTAAGATCCCTCACAACTTCAGATTGGCGGCTTGCATTAGCAAGTTCACAGGAGAAAAGAAGCCTAACACTTGGCTTGAAGGCTACCGAGTGGCTGTGCACATTGGTGGCGGCAGCGATGAGGTGGCCATGAAGCACCTCCCTCTGATGCTTGAAGGTTCTGCCGGGGCCTGGCTGAATCAGCTGTCCCCTTGGAGCATTTTGAGTTGGGATGAGTTGGCCCGAGTGTTTACCAGAACATTTGAGGGCACCTGCAACAGACCTGCTGGTCTACCAGAATTGCAGCATTGCATGCAAAAACTGAATGAAACCTTGAGAGATTATATCCAGAGATGGATCACTCTGCACCACATTGTGGAGAATGTGTCAGATCACCAACAGTCTGTGCTTTTAAAGAAGGCATTCGCTACAGAGAGCTCAATCTGAAGTTCGGTCGGGCCAGAGATATGTCTCTGACTTGGATGATGGAGATTGCCACCAAGTACGCTAACGGCGAAGAAGACCGACTCAGGAGTGGTAAGAACAGACCAGTCGCCCAGGACACCGGATGTCGGATATCGGGTTCCGGCAAAACCCTTAAGGTTTGAACTCTGGGGTGCGCACAAAGATCTTCTCCCTACCGATCCACGCCCCAAAACCTCGCCGCGATTCTAAGCTAGCACGATGAACACACAAGGGACACGAGGTTTATACTGGTTCGGGCCACCGTTGTGGTGTAATACCCTAATCCAGTGTGTGGTGTGGTGGATTGCCTTTGGGGCTGATGATGAACAGTATAGGGGAAGAACAACCTCGTGAGGGGTGTTCTTGAGCTGGTGAGGTGTTCTACTTGGGATGGATTCGATTCGGCTCTTGGTCAGATGAGATTCTAGATGCCTTCTACTGTGGTGGCTATCTCTATTTATAGAGGCACTGGTCCTCTTCCCAAATATTGAGCGGGAAGGGAGCCAACAACGGTCGTTTTTGAAGGGGGACAGCTAGTACAAGCTATCCTAACTAAAATTGGTCTTTGACTACAAAAGGCACTCATGATGATGCCGTCTTGGGCTCCACGGAGACCTGCGTCATGTCGCTCTGTTGGTCTTGGTCTCGTTGCACCGATATGGAAACCTTTGCATGATGCCTCGGTACTCCGCGCCTGCGCTTGCCCCCTTTGCACCAAGGAGGAAACAAGGACGCTACGCAGGCTGTCGCCCGCCTGGTCTTGATTGTGATGGCTTGCGTCACGAGCACCTCGCGAGGTACTCCATGCCTTGATCTCTCCGCCACCTCGTGAGCCTGCCTAATGAGGCCGCCCCTGAAGAGGCCTTGTGTCGTCCGCCCCGCGAGGCTTGGCCCCTCGCGATGGTCTTGAACTTGGGTTGATGAAGACGGTCCGTATTGGGCCACTGCTGAGCCACGCCACAGGCCGCAGGCAGGCAAGTCTAGGGACCCCCGTTACCAGAATGCCGACAGTAGCCCCAGGGCACAAAGCACGCTCGGGCCTGGCTTGGCAGTGAAGCCAAAGGGCAAGTGCGGAGCGCCGCGGGCCCCAACAGCATGTGGCCTTGGTCGCCGCGTGGCGGTTGATTGGACGTGGGCGTCTCTACTTCCCCACACTGCCTCGGCAACTGCCCGATTTGACGAGTCCTTGCTGCATGCAAAACGGGTCATCATTACCTGTGATCATGGAGGCAGACGGTTGGCCTCCTCTGGGCTATAAGTATGGAGAGGCACGAGCCCCCGTTGTCCATCCCTTCTAGCTCCGCCTGCTTCTTCTTCCTTGCTCCTCCTTGCTCCCGATGCCAATGGCACCGATCCACCGGTTCGCGGCCGAAGAGAAAGGCAAGGCCCCCCTGGAGGGGCCTGGCCCGCTCCTGCCGAAGAACGACTGGTCCCTGGCCACCGTGATGAAGTTGCGAGGCCAGAGACGACGAGGCCTTGGTACGAGCGGCCGCCTCCTGGGTTTCTGCTACCCCTGTACGCCCGGACCGAGGGCCCTAGAGAAAGGGACGACGAGCGACGCCATCCGCACCGCAGGCGAGGTCGACGAGCCATGGCGGTGCACGCCGTTGCTCCTGGAGTCCACGTCACGGACTCCTCTCGCGAGCTGGTGCTCCACGCAGCGATGCCTCCGAGCACCTGGATCCGCCTTCCTCCCTCCTTTTCCTTCGAGATGACGCCGAGGGGCCCTCTCGAGCTCTGGCTGCAGCACACTGACTGCGGTACACCGGCGACTGGGTGGAGGTTAAAGTCGTCGCTCCGGGCAAGGTCTACATGACCCGAGGCTGGGGCGAGATCGCCCGGGTCTGCAGAATAGGGGGTTCCCTCGTGATTCATTTCGTATACGATGGCGCCTCCTTGATGCTCTTCAAGGTCTGCGATGCAGAAGGCCGCCGGCTGGAGTGCTGCCCCAGAGGAGGCAACCAGGATATCGACGTGTCAAGGGCTAGGCCTGCCACCCGCTTCCCCAATGGCTCCTCTGGCAGCAGCGGTGATGCTTGGGTGTCCAGCGACTCTCCCGAGCTCTTGGTGACTCCTGAGACGAGCAACGACAGCAACGAGCCCCCGAGTTCGCGCCGTGCTCGGAGCAAGGCAACTGCATCAGGACGCCGGCGCGGCTGATCTGGATGGGGTTGGCGCCGACCCCCATGGCCCACTATTGATGATGGCGTCAGCCATGGTGGCGCGTGTAGTTAGGGCTCCTTAGGATTCACATCTTTTGTTCCCTACAAGGAATCAAGACAACACCCCGTGGGGGGGCATGTAAAGGGTCGGCGATGTCTTTTGTTGATATTATCCTTATTATGAAGCGGTGCAAATGCATGTCCTGTTTCAGCTTGGCTCCCCCTTTCTAACCTCGCGACGACTTGGTGCTCTACGCTGACAGGTCCCGGTCCCCAGGCAGGCTTCAGTCGTCGCTGGTATGCCAGGTCGCGATGCCGTGGTCAAGGCCAGGAGGTGAGCGGCCCGAGGTCCAATAAGAGCCCCTGAGGCGCGATGCTCAGGAGGTCCCCTTTAGCGCACAAGCAGTCGTCAAAAGACGAGAAAGGAAGGCAACGTCGCCTCTACAGGGCTGCATCAAGTGGAGGTTTTGTGTTGCATCGATTAGCTATTCCAGGTGCGAGACTTATCTCGAAAGCATGGAGCCGTTCTTTCACAATGTGCCGGGCTTGCGCGTCGGCAGCTGGGATGTGGCTAAGTTAGGACCTCGCGAGCTTCCCTTCTCTTCCCGACACTCTCCTTCGTGCTCTACGTCCTCAGGTCCCGGCCCTCGAGCGAGCTCACCCGCAGCTGGTATGCCAAGTCGCAATGCCGTGGACAAGGCCAGGGGGTGAGGGCTGGAGAGACAGTAAGAGCTCCTGAGTCGCGATGCTCAGGAGCCCCCCTTTTAACACGCAAGAGGATCGCATGGGCAAGAGAGAGAGAGCTCGCGACGCCTCCCGCTGTTGACCTCAGGAGGTTCTTGTAAACCAATACGAAAGAAGAAGGGGTTGCCATTATGATTGCCAGCCGGCCATTGGTTGCTATGAGAGAGTGGTGAGGGCACTGAGGGCCTGGTGAGGTGATGCTTGCGGGGCTGCCGCGGGCCAGAGCTCGACCACTCAGATTTATCGACGTTGGAGGGACGGACCTGTCAGGACCCCGATCCTATGCCACATCGATCTAGCATGTAACACCTCATATTAATTTGCGGCCTCACGCACGGTATTCCCATGGGTGTCACCTTACTAGGCCCGGGACCGTTTGCGCCTTTTGGCTCACGTAAATGATGGTGTTGCTAGCATCCATATGACAAATAACCCGGGCTGACATGGCTAGTCGTGAACCCAAAGTGGCGCTAACTTACAGGGACATGCATACATGACCCAACAATGAACGTGTCGGTCATCAGCGAGTGAATCCGGGCTGTAGCAGCTGGGCTAGCAGGACTCCGGTAACCTGGGCTGTAGCAGGCTAACAGGACTCCGGTAGACACCGCGTGACATTTCCCCGAAGGGACAGACAGAGGAACGAAGAAAGACACATGCCGGCTAGCCTAAGTGTTCCGGAGCAGTAGCAAGCTACCATGGCTCAGCGGAAGCACTAGGAGACATTTCCCGGTAAGAGAGGCTACCAAGGATAAACAACTAGATAGTTAGATCCCACACATACCAAGCATTTCAATAACATACACACAATATGCTCGATATGTGCAAATACAACATCGCATCACAACTTCACTCTACAACTCAAGTATTTTATTCAATAGGCTCCGAGGAGCGATATATTACAAACATGGGTCTCATGACCCAACATTCAGAGCATACATGTCAAAGCACAAGCGGAAGCTTAACATGTCTGAGTACAAACATCTACAAATGAAAAAGGCTGAGAAGCCTGACTATCTACCAGATCCTGCCGAGGGCACAAGATCGTAGCTGAGGTAACAAGCTAAACATTGAAGTTCACGCGGAACTACTAGCAAGACTGAGGTCTCCTTGCAAAAACATAAAATAGGCAAACGTGAGTAGAAATGTACCCAGCATGACTTACATCAGAACTAACTACATATGCATCATTATCAACAAAGGGGTGGTGGGGTTTAACTGCAGCAAGCCAGCTTTGACTCGGTGGCTATCCTGAACTACGACTGCAAGTAACTCTTTTGAGGTGGCGCACATGAGTCCACATATTCACCATATCAATACACCACTATGGATCTGTTCCCGTCTCCGTACGAGTAAGCCATCCATAGCACTCACTCTTATCTTGCGCATCTTAGAGTATCCACTTTCACTTGTCTATGAACTATACAGGCAACCCAGAAGTCCTTTTCCGCGGACATGGCTATTCGAATAGATGATGTTAACCCTGCGGGGGTGTACTTCTTCACACACGCTCTCGCCACTTACCACCATGTACACGTCTTGTATCTCGGCAACCTTCAAGCGGAAGCCTGGCGAGGGAGTCGGCCACGACCTGACTAACCACACAAGTCTCTAGTCCAGGTTTATTGCCTATTCGGGTTCCATCCGCAAGGAGATCCGGCCGGGGTGTCGCTCACGTCCCCAAATGATGTGAGCAGGGTTCCCAAGCCCACCATCTGGGTGCCACTTGGTACACCGTGCCACTGTGCCTAGTCTGTCCCAAGCCCACCTGTATCGGGTGCCACTTGGTAGACTACTAACACTACCTACAAACACCAGAAACTAGTTGCAACTCCTGGACATATATCAAGTTGATTAATAAGTTGAGAGGGGTCGAGTTACCGGAACCCAATGTGTGGTAGTAACTGTTCATGGATCACAAACACAGAACTCAGTTCCTGAGGACGGCTCCAATGAGACAACCCACCATGTACTCCTACATGGCCTCTCACTCCTACCTTTACCAAATCGTGTTCACACATTTAGACCACACACAGTAGGACATGTTCACACACCTCCAATTCATCCCCGATGAATCAGACCTGACTCATCTCTAAGCAGTGGCAGACATGAAAAACAAGCATGAATGAGTAGGCACATCAGGGCTCAAACAACTCCTACTGATGCTAGTGGGTTTCATATATTTACTGTGGCAATGACAGGTCATGCAAAGGAAAGGGGTTCAACTACCACATCATGTAACAGTTGAATAGTTGTTGTCCTAATGCAGTAAAAGAGAGTAGGAGTGAGAGAGTGGGATTGTATTGGAATGAACAAGGGGGTTTTGCTTGTCTGGCACTTCTGAAGATAGTATAGCTCTTCATAGGTGTCATCGAACTCATCATCGGAACCACGTCTACTGAGAGGGGGACAAACACCGGCAAATAAGGAAGAACACAATCAATGCAATGCAACAATATGATGCATGATCATGACATGGCAATATGCTGTGTTTTGAGATAATGCAACTAGCAACAATTTAAATGAAGTTGGTTTGAACCTTAGGTTCAAATTCAAACTCCATATGTGAAGGTTTTAATGCCATTATATGATTTGGCCTAAACAGCAGCCATAAGTTGTTCTATCATGCCTGGAAATGGTACAGATGGATAGATTGGATTTTTCTGATCATTTTTCATATATAATTTATTTCATTCTCAGTTACGGCTGAATTTATATGAATTTTAGAAGTTTATACTATTTTCTGGAATTTTTTGGATTATTTTAGAATTAAACTAATTCCAGAAAAGAGTATACTATGTCAGCATGACATCATGATAACGTCAGCAGGTCAACAGGCGACCCAGTTCAAACTGAGCGGTGGGTCCCGTATGTCAGTGACTAACCTAACTAACTGGGTTAATTAGCATTTAACTTAAACTAACCAGGGTTAGGTCAAACCCCTGGTCAGCAAGGTCAAACTCACCGGCGGCTCGACGTTGGCGACAACAGGCGCGGCCGAGGAGCTCGGAAAACACCCACCGGGCTCGGTTTTGAACGCTTATTGCCGCTACGGGACACTGGGACTCGCGCGCGTTCGACAGTTTAAGCGGCTTCACCGGAGGTGGCCGGAGTTAACGGCGGCGTCCATGTTAGCGGCGGTCGGAGCCACGGGTTTGAGCGGCACGGGGCTACGGAGCAAGGGGTGCCCATATGAGGTGGTCTACGGCTCCCTGGGGTCACCAGGAGCACGTAGGGCAACAGAGCAGAGCGGGACGAGCTCGACAGCAAGTAGGGCAGCAGCCATGGCGGATGGCGGTGCTCGGGCACATGGGTGAGGGTGCAACAGCACGGGAACAAGCAAAATGAGGGAGGGGAAACGGGCAGGAGCTCACAGGTACCCGGAAGAACATATCGGAAGCCTCAGGGACGACGTGGCGACGACGAATCCATCGACAGTGTTCCACGGCAGGAGGTTGAAGACGACGCCGATCCCATTGGCTCGGAGCTCTTTTGCTCGTGTTCGTTTGCGAAGAGGTCGAAGAAGACAAGGGCGACGTCTTGTACATCTGGCTCGACGAGGTGATGACGATGGCCGCGGAAAGCTTGAACGACGGCGATGGTTGCTCTCGGGTGGCTGCGTAATAGAGGGCTAGAGGAGAGGGGGAGAGTAGAGAGTGAGGGGAAAGTGGGAGGGGGCCTCGGGCGTCTCTAGACGCGGATTAGGACGAAGGGGCAGCCTCCAGCGCGAAGCAGGAGGTGGAGGGCTCCGTGGTGCGCGCGTGTGTTCGCTCCTGCCTACTGGTAGGAGGAAGACGACGAGCGAGGAGGTAGGTGGGCTGGTCCAGCCAGCTACAGTGCTGGGCCGCCAGGCTGGACAGGTAAGCGCCAGGTAAGTTTCTTCTCTCTCTCTGTTTTACCTATTTTAATTTTTGTTTTCTATTTTCTCTTTGTTTTCCTTGATTTAGTAAAAATACTAAACCACATCTAAAAATCCTGAACTAAATTGTGAGGACCTGTTGAATTATTTCCAATAGCCCACATTTACTTTCAGAATTATTTGAGCATTTATAATTGTTATAGCAATTAAATGCCCAAATTCAAATACATAACGATTTAGTTCAAGAGTCCAGAAATGGCCTAGAAATATGTGCATCATTTTTGCCAGAGGTTTTCACCTTTATCAAAAATCATGAACTTTTCCAAAGGACATTTTGGATTTATTGAAAATGATTTTATTTGATCCTATTTGAATTCATTTAGTGCTAGGGTTTGGATCAATCCCCATTTCAACTTTAAACAGAATTTAAACATGATGCAAGCAAAAAAGCAAACACCAGGCAGGACCAGAAGCTAGGGATGTGACAACTCACCCCCACTAAACGAGAATCTTGTCCCGAGATTCAAGACGTGAGGTAAGAAGACAGAGGGGACACAAAGCTAACACGATCTTCATGATCCAAACGTCCTTCTCAAAGATGTTGATTTATTGCCTCATATTGATCTTAACGTCTTGATTTGAGAACTTCATCCAACATGATAATGAGAGGAAAGGGAGAATTTTAGAATAATCGATCTTCTTGAGGTTCGAGAAACTTAGGATCACCCCAATGATCACAAAATCAACTCACGGGATGAGACGTAGAAACATCTCTGGAGCTGAGAGGCAAGACATGCATCAGGAGGGATGGAAGAAACAATTTGACGAGGGTTTCAAAGTAGCAAGGAAACAATTACTATGATCCCATAACGAGGCACCTTGGGAGAGGTGACTCGTACAAATATTCCCTTAAGTGGCAAAAAGAGTTACTTTTGATTCAGAGATCATTGAAACTCTTTATCCCAGCCTAAGGAAAATCATAATGGATCGTTTGAAGAAGTTCAAAGAATGGCGTACTCCGACTAGAATGGATGAGGTGGACTACCTTGTTGAAGACAACGCAATGGATGAATTTTGCTTATCACTGGAGATGAATGGGACCCATGGTAGGTCCAGTTTTGAACATGATCTTGGACGGCAACTGCTGAGAAGGCAGCCCATGGGAAATTGGCACAATGCCAGTGCAAGCTGGGAACAAAATGCAACTATTGGGAATGTTCCAACCATCATATCTCCCTGAGATTCAGATCTGATTGGTGATAGGATACTTCAGACTCAGCATGTCTGAAAAGAAAGTTTGCAACACAAATCGACGCGATGGCGTTGCGAGATTCTCGGGAAATGAACTATGATAGCAAGCTCCAAAACATGAGCTGGTTCTGCTATGCACATGTGAACACGCTGTCCTAGACAAGCATGACCACATAGTAGTCTTATAATAAAACACTATCGAGTTCAGGTTGGGAACCATCATCGAGGATATGGAGTCTTGTGCATGATATAGAATTAACACAATAAATTCCTTTTCCTTGAGCAAATCAATAAGTGGCTTGGGGTGCTAGGGAATACATATGGAATGAAGGTTGCAAGTCTCCAAACCACAGAATACTTCGCACATATGCTTGACTGATTTGGGATGATTCTGGAGGAGGCAAAAATAACTTTCTCGAATTCACGACGGCAACTTGCATCGAATGCACATGAATGAGAGGAAGTCACTCCTTTCATCCAAACATATACTTCATGAACGGGGCATGAAGAAAATGCTTACAAAAGTTTCCAATACTAGCTTAATGTCCTCAAATCATGGGGAGGACATGGATATTGTTGATGGGCTCCACAACAATTCATCCAGGTATCCATATAAATGGAGTTCCACAATCATGTGAACAAGGTGATAGCATTGGTCAGACCAAAAGATATAATGGTGTATGCTCAAGGGATCAACCACGAGTAAGACAACATTATGACTATCGTTGGTTCTAACTTGATTTGATGATGGCCCATACTCAAATCAAGGTTTGGGCATGATAGGTTCAACAACTGATCACGAGGACCAATCAATGAAGAAATCATCTTTCTACAACAAACACACAAACACAAGATATCCCTTTGGAAATGAACTAAGTTAGGCAAGCTTTTATCTTCCAACTCTCCAAGTTGCTGTTCAGCTTAACCAACTAGCTCAGGGGTATCCAACACAGATTCTTGGAGAAGGGGTGGTTTATGAGAAAACCAACTTGATCATGAGCTCAACATAACAGGGAGGGGATAACCTGGTAACACTTCCGAGAAGATATTCGGAAAATCACGAACCACCGGTATGTTACAAAACTCGAGATCAATCTTTCTTTTCAGGGCAAGACGATGTGATCAAGAGAGTGATGGATTGACACAATCCTATCTCATTGATCGAGGAGTGCACTAGGGAAAATGGACTAGGTTGCACGATCAATCTTAGGATGGTGATTCAATAACCAACACACTAAGAAAGAAATTATTGTCCATTAACTACCAAGCAACAAGGTTGCTAGGATTATTGATTTCACACATCACGGTTCACTTGTCGGCATTCCGGTTGCAACAACACGGGAACCGACGAATGAACAACGATGGCGTGAGGTATCACTGTATCAAGAGTGCATGGGATGGTGTGCAATTCCTATGATATTCTTGATATAAAAGATGGTAATGCTCCAAGGTAGAACAGAACAAAAGCAGGGTTGGCATTTTGATCTGTGAATTACAACTGCTTTGACACAATCCTGGATATGGATGAGGTTCTGGAGTTTGTTTCTCCTAGTCATTCTGGAATAGAATGGCTTGACAGACCACAAGAGTAATAGGCATCGATGCACACGATTGCACAACCACTCCTTACTATCAATTGATAGACGAGGGTCAGAATACAACTAAAGAGGGACAACTCAAGGAACATATAACTTTCTGAGTTGTGGATGCACAGATTAGTATGTCGAACCAAGTTCAACAGGTTTATTCCGGATAACCCATGCAGAAAGGTAGAACTAGCAGAGTAACATAGAATCGAGAACTCGTCAAGAGCACTGTGGTTGTGATCTTTAGGTTCAAAAGAACTTCTGCCAAGATTGGTTCATGGTATTTGGAAGAAAGAAATACCACGGACCTCGAGGACTATCACAAAGGTTACTAATAACCTAAAGGAACTAGCAAACACTATCAACATGAGGTAAGCAAGGGAATCTCGGGTTCAAGAAACCCAGGAGTAGAATACCTACCACTAGGTGGCATCACGGGATGCTTTCGAGAATGATGGCCAGAATCATCACACTGGGAACACAAATCATGACTAGCTTACTAGGTGGTACTCTAAGACACCTAGGTTCATAATACTAGTGTAATGTCCCGGATTTGTTGCGCCAGGTGTCTGCCAGTTATTCGCCGTCATTGCCAAGTCATTTGCTTGCGTGTTGCATTTTGCCATGTCATCATCTGCATTTCGTATCATGTCATCATGTGCATCTCATTTTGCATACATGTTCGTTTCATGCATCCGAGCTTTTCCCCGTTGTCAGTTTTGCAATCCAGCACTCCTATGTCATCCGGCGTTCCGCTTTTGGTCTTTCGTTGTGAGCAGGTGTTGAACTTTCTCGGAATGACCCGAGGTTTGCCAAGCGGCCTTGGTATAGCACCGGTAGACCGCTTGTCAAGTTTCGTGCCATTTGGAGGTCGTTTGATACTCCAACGGTTAACCGGGTAATCGTAAAAGCCCTCTTTGACTTGCAGCCCAACACCCCATCCAAAGTGGCCCAAAACCCAGCAAACTCCCCTCCATGCTCTCGGTCGTTCGATCACGATCGCGTGGCCGAAAACCGCTCCTCATTTGGACTCTCCTAGCTCCCTCTACCTATAAATAAGCCCCTCCCTCGAAATTCGCGGATGAAATCCTTCCCGAAACCCTAGCCCCTTCTTCCTCCGCGCGCCGGACACGTCCGCCCGGTGCCGGACGCGTCCGCCGCCGTCGCTCCAGCCAACGGGGGAGCGCCACGTGGCCCCGGCCACCGCGCGCCGCCCGCGGCCCGCCAGGCCCGCCGCCGGCCCCCGCGCCGCGCGGCACGCGCCCCTCCGCGCCCTCGCGCCCCGCGCGCCGCCGCCGGTGCGCTCCGCGGCCGCCGGCGCCTGCCGCCGGTGCCCCGCGCCGCCGCCCGCGGGCCCGAGCGCACGTGCCTCTCCTCCCCGCCGCCCCAGCCAGGGCGCGCGCCGCCCGCGCCGCCGGTGCCCGCCGCCGGCCGCCGCCGCGTCCCGCGAGGTCGCCGCCTCCTCGCCCCGTCGACCCCGCCTCCGCCGCGGCGCCCTCCGGCCGGATCTGGTCGGAGAGGGCCGGATCCGCCCTTCCTCGACATCTCCCTCGACCTCTGCCATCGTCCCCATCGTCTCCGGCGAACTACTCCGGCGAACTCCAGATCTAAACCGAGAGGTTGACCCCCGAAATCCACCAAGTCTCGTATATTTGCACATTATCATGCCATGTTCATCGCATTGTATCTATGCATTCGTAGCTCCGTTTCGTGCGTGTAATATGTCAAATTGTTCGTCTCGACGAGTACTTCATTTCATTCCATTGCATCATTTTAATTTGAGCTCATCTTGGTGCCCGAAATGCTGTTGGAAGAGTGCATGTTGATGTTAACCTGCTGAAACTGTTATAACTTGCTCATTTGTTATTTTTGCCATGATTGATGTGTGCATCCTATGAGGTTGATGTCTACATGTGTTTTGATCTATGCCATGCCATCTTTCCAGAGGTGCTAACCATGTATTTTTGTGAGTTATGTGCTGAGTGCATCGAGCTTGTTAAGTGGGGTACTTGCTGTTGCTGTTTTCCTGACAGATTCTGTTATATTTTGTTGCTATGTTAACCTGCTTCTAAAAGTCATTTCGTGCATTAATCTGGAGATGTTCTATAAACATGTTTTGATCTACATGGCATCCTCTAACCATCCATGCCTCTGGTTGCATTTATAGCTTGCTGTAGATTGTTGTAATCTTGCTCCAAAGTTGCTAAATAATGTTGCTGTCAGCCTGTTAACATTAAGTTCAGTTTTACCATGTGATTTCCTAGTGATCCATGCACCCTATGAACTTGATATTGCCATGCTTATCTTCATAAACATGTCTTCTTGCTGTTGGTTGCCTTGCCATGCCATGTATTGCTCTGTGGTGAGTGGTTCAAGCTCACCAACATGCCTACTTATTGTTGTTCCTGCCATGTATGAATCTGTAATATAACTTGCTATGTTTACATGGGTGCCATCATATTTTCTGTGCCTTTTTGGCTCATGGTCAGTAAGGGACTCTTGTTCTATGCATTTAGTAGTATCATGCCATGTCTTTGTTTGCCATGTTAAGTTCATGTAACACGTTGTTTGATAGCTCTAAACATTGCAACCTGATGTTATTTCCTGATAAGTCTGAAACTGTTATTATTTGCAATCTTTCCATGTGTTTTTGAGCATGATCTAGTGATTTCTGGAGATAGCTCAGTGTTCATGTTTTGTTGTCCTTTATCTGTACTTCATGCCCATAGCTTTTGTTATTATGTTGAGATGCTGTAGCTTATTGTTTTGATGCTTGCAATATGCCTAGTTGCTGTTTTGGACAGATTGTTGCTATAACTTGTTTCATGTGTGTGTGTTGAACCGTTGCTCCGTTTTGAGTGTGCTCTATATGAAACTTGCTTGATTTCGCATGTAGCTTCATATTATCATGTTGCATCCTTGTTTTGAGGTGTTTGCTTGATGTTTGTATGCATTTTGCATCAATGCCATGTTTGACTTGTTTTGCTCATATCTTCTAGGTCGTAGCTCCGAATCTAATGAACTTTATATGTAACTTGACTAGATTTCGTGTAGATCCTCTTGGTGCTCTTTAACTTGATGTTTAACAACTTGAACATAAGGTTTGTTCAGATCTGGACCAATTTCGAATTTTGCATATGAGGACTTACCGGAATTGTTATATGTTGTTTCCGGCCTCATTTAAACTTGCTTTGATGTGTTGTTCTGGTTTGCATCATATCTTGCCATGAGTAGCTTCATGTAGCCTTGTCATGCATCATGCTTGTTGTGCATCATGTCTTGTCATGTGTGGTGTGTTTACCATGTTGTGTGCTTCTTCTCGATAGTTCCCGTTTCGTTGCGATCGTGAGGATGCGTTCGTCTACGCTTGGTTCGTCTTCGTGGCTTCATCTTCTTCATGGACTCATTCTTCTTCCTTGTGGGATTTCAGGCAAGATGACCGCTACCCTGGATCTCATTACTATCATTGCTATGCTAGTTGCTTCGTTCTATCGCTATGCTGCGTTACCTATCTTTTGCTCATCAAGCCTCCCAAATTGCCATGAACGTCTAACCTTTGACACCCTTCCTAGCAAACCATTGCTTGGCTATGTTACCGCTTTGCTCAGCCCTCTTATAGCGTTGCTAGTTGCAAGTGAAGTTGAAGATTTCTCCATGGTGGACAGGTTTTTGGTTGGGATATCACAATATCTCTTATACTATTAATGCATCTATATATTTTGTAAAGGGTGGAAGGCTCGGCCTTATGCCTGGTGTTTTGTTCCACTCTTGCCGCCCTAGTTTCCGTCATACCGGTGTTATGTTCCCGGATTTTGCGTTCCTTACGCGGTCGGGTGATTTATGGGACCCCCCTGACAGTTCGCTTTGAATAAAACTCCTCCAGCAAGGCCCAACCTTGGTTTTACCATTTGCCTCACCCCCACCTACTTTTCCCTTGGGAGTAATTAACCCAAGGGTCATCTTTATTTTAGCCCCCCCCGGGCCAATGCTTGTCTAAGTGTTGGTCCAAACCGGGCGATGTCCAGCGCCCCCTGGGCAACCAGGGTCTATGCCAACCCGACGTCTGGCTCATCCGGTGTGCCCTGAGAACGAGATATGTGCAGCTCCTGTCGGGATTGTCGGCACAGCGGGCGGCTTTGCTGGTCTTGTTTTACCATTGTCGAAATGTCTTGTAAACCAGGATTCCGAGACTGATCGGGTCTTCCTGGGAGAAGGAATATCCTTCGTTGATCGCGAGAGATTATCATGGGCTAAGTTGGGACACCCCTGCAGGGTATAAACTTTCGAGAGCCGTGCCCGCGGTTATGTGGCAGATGGGAATTTGTTAATGTCCGGTTGTAGATAACTTGACACCAGATCCGAATTAAAACGCATCAACCGTGTGTGTAGCCGTGATGGTCTCTTCTCGGTGGAGTCCGGGAAGTGAACACGGTTTCTGGGTTATGTCTGACGTAAGTAGGAGTTCAGGATCACCTCTTGATCATTGCTAGCTTCACGACCGTTCCTTTGCTTCTCTTCTCGCTCTTATTTGCGTATGCTAGCCACCATACTTGCTTAGCCGCTGCTGCAACCTCACCATTTACCCCTTCCTTTCCCATTAAGCTTTGCTAGTCTTGATACCCATGGTAATGGGATTGCTGAGTCCTCGTGGCTCACAGATTACTACAACAATAGTTGCAGGTACAGGTTTTGCGATGATCTTGACGCGAGCGTGATGTTTACTTGTTTTGGAGTTCTTCTTCTTCTTCTTCTTCGATCAGGGGATAGGTTCCAGGTCGGTAGCCTGGGCTAGCAGGGTGGATGTCGTTTGAGGTTCTGTTTGTGTTTCATCCGTAGTCGGATGTTGCTCTTATGTATTGTGATGTTGTATTTGTGTGGCATTGTATGCCTTATGTATGTATCCCCATCTATTATGTAATGTTGATGTAATGATATCCACCTTGCAAAAGCGTTTCAATATGCGGGTCTATCCTTGGTGGGACCTTCGAGTTCCTTTTGGATAGGGTCGCATATTGGGCGTGACAGCTAGCACCAACATATATACCGAGGCAATGAAGTATCTCAACACACTAGTTAGTGTGGTTCATCCGGCCAAAGGAACATCGGAACGGTAAGAAGGGATTTGCAAATGTGTCAGGTTGTTTAGAAACCTGGGATGACTTGGACAGCATAACGGTTGTAAATGCTCAAAATGATTTGAGGCATCCTGCAAAAATGGTGGCATAACCACTCAGAAGCACAATATCAAGGTTTCGAGATCAACAATTAACATACAGAGGTAGAAACTGAACTGAGGCTTAAATCTAACAATCTTATGAGTCTACTGATTAGTAACACGTGATCCTGATAAAGAGAAGAGAAAGCCTAGTTCCTTAACCACGCAGGAAAGTTAAGATGACTCGGATCAGAGGGCACGAGGTAAAGGAGTAAAAAGATCCTTACGTTCCATCACACAATCAATTCCCTTATATAACTAAAGAATTTCTAGAATCAACTTTGACCAGTTTGGCTTGGTAATCCTATAGGCAGTCCAGCTCTGATACAAAAACTGTCTGGACCCCGATCCTATGCCACACCGATCTAGCATGTAACACCTCATATCACTTTGCGGCCTCACTCACGGTATTCCCACGGGTGTCGCCTTACCAGGCCCGGGACTGTTTGCGCCTTTTGGCTCACGTATATGATAGTGTCGCTAGCATCCATATGACAAAGAACCCGGGCTGACATGGCTAGTCGTGAACCCAAAGTGGCGCTAACTTACAAGGACAGGCATACATGACCCAGCAACGAACGTGTCGGTCATCAGCGAGTGAATTCGGGCTGTAGCAGCTGGGCTAGCAGGACTCCAGTAACCCGGGCTATAGCAGGCTAATAGGACTCCTGTAGACACTGCGTGACATTTCCCTGAAGGGACAGACACAGGAACGAAGAAGGACACATGCCGGCCAGCCTAAGTGTTCCGGAGCAGTAGCAAGCTACCATGGCTCAGTGCAAGCACTAGGAGACATTTCCCGGTAAGAGAGGCTACCAAGGATAAACAACTAGATAGTTAGATCCCACACAACAGGCGCGGCCGAGGAGCTCGGAAACACCCACAGGGCTCGGTTTTGAACGCGGATTGTGGCTATGGGACGCTGGGACTCGCGCGCGTTCGACAGTGTAAGTGGCTTCACCGGAGGTGGCCGGAGTTGACGGTGGCGTCCATGTTAGTGGCGGTCGGAGCCACAGGTTTGAGCGGCATGGGGCTACGGAGCCAGGGGTGCCCATATGAGGGGGTCTACGGCTCCCTAGGTCACCAGGAGCACGGAGGGCAACAGAGCAGAGCGGGACGAGCTCGACAGCAAGTAGGGCAGCGGTCATTGCGGATGGCGGTGCTCGGGCACTAGGGTGAGGGTGCAACAGCACGGGAACAAGCAGAACGAGGGAGGGGAAATGGGCAGGAGCTCATAGGGACCAGGAAGAACAGCTCGGGAGCCTCGGGGACGGCGTGGCGACGACGAATCCATCGTCGGTGTTCCGCGGCAGGAGGTTGAAGACGACGCCGATCCCATTGGCTTAGAGCTCTTTTGCTCGTGTTCGTTTGCGGAGAGGTCGAAGAAGACGAGGGCAATGTCTTGTACATCTGGCTCAATGAGGTGACGACGATGGCCGCGGAAAGCTTGAACGACGGCGATGGTTGCTCTTGGGTGGCTGCGTAATAGAGAGCTAGAGGAGAGGGAGAGAGCAGAGAGTGAGGGGAAAGTGGGAGGGGGCCTTGGGCGTCTCCAGACGCGGATTAGGACGAAGGGGCGGCCTCCAGCACGAAGCAGGAGGTGGAGGGCTCCGCGGTGCGCGCGTGTGTTCGCTCCTACCTACTAGCAGGAGGAAGACGACAAGCGAGGAGGTAGGTGGGCTGGGCTAGCCAGCTACTGTGCTGGGCCGCCAGGCTGGACAGGTAAGCACCAGGTAAGTTTCTTCTCTCTCTCTGTTTTGCCTATTTTAGTTTTTGTTTTCTATTTTCTTTTTGTTTTCCTTGATTTAGTAAAAATACTAAACCACATCTAAAAATCCTGAACTAAATTGCGATGACCTGTTGAATTATTTCCAACAGCCCACATTTACTTTCAGAATTATTTGAGCATTTATAATTGTTATAGCAATTAAATGCCCAAATTCAAATACCTAATGATTTAGTTCAAGAGTCCAGAAATGGCCTAGAAATATGTGCATCATTTTTGCCAGAGGTTTTCACCTTTATCACAAATCATGAACTTTTCCAAAGGACATTTTGGATTTATTGAAAATTATTTTATTTGATCCTATTTGAATTCATTTGGTGCTAGGGTTTGGGTCAATCCCCATTTCAACTTTAAACAGAATTTAAACATGATGCAAGCAAAAAGCAAACACCAGGCAGGACCAGAAGCTAGGGATGTGATAGGACCTATGCACAAGCGTCGTGCCAGCGCGAGCGGCTCCAAAGGTAGGCGTCAATCGAACATGCGATTATCACAGGTAGTTTAAGCATGAAGGC
Organism: Triticum timopheevii; assembly: GCA_963921465.1. Lineage (NCBI taxonomy): Eukaryota > Viridiplantae > Streptophyta > Magnoliopsida > Poales > Poaceae > Triticum > Triticum timopheevii. The sequence goes on along the minus strand of OY997268.1, from coordinate 516,711,999 downwards.
AAATGAACTTAGATAAAAGCAGGAGGGATACATGCCACTGGGTCAGGCCCGAGGGGCGCCCCCAGCAAGGTAAACTGCAGACATAAGCAAAAGGAATACATGCCGCAGGGACAGACCCACGCGACCTGGGAATGATGCTGCCCTGAGGGCGCTCCCAGCTGAAATGAACTCGAAAGATGTCACCTGATACCATTGTGGAGGGGGTGTTGAAGTAGCTGAAGGTGCGCGGTGAAGAGACCGACCCTCACGAGCCACCGGAGCCCTGAGCCTCGGGAGGCTGTGGGGGCCCAGACGGTTCCTCGAGGACCATCTCCATCTCCGCCAGGACCGCGTGGTGCCTGTCCTCTTGAGCTGCCAGAATGCTCCGTAGATGGCGCTGGTGAGTGGTAGCCGCGTTCGGCAGGCCGAAAGGCATGCGAACATAGCTGTGCGGCGGACCCTCGCAGCGTCCCACGCGCGAAGGCTAGAAGCGCTCCTGAGACGCGGCTCTGCTGAGCCCTTGGTAGTTGACACAGACGCGCAGCCCACCATCTTTGCCTGGATGGGGAGCTACGCCAGGTAAACGGCGATCGCCGCGTACGACTCTTGATTCCTGCAGCTCCTGAGTGGTCTTGGTGATGAACTCCTGAGGGTTGCGCCTTCCTTGCCCGATGCCTTCCTGAGGGAATTGTGCCACAAAGCACGCCTCCAAGTGGTGCCCGAGCGCCTCCCTCGTGATCTTGGCAAAGTCTGAGGCCCTCCAAAAGAGAGCCCCCGAGCCCTGCCCGAGGAGGGCGCCGGGCACACCTTCCCTGCACGGGCACGGATGCTGACGCGACACCTCCAGAGATGCCAGCCTCCTGAGGCCTTGAGCTAGGCGATGTCTTCTTCTTCTTGGGGATTGCCTCAAGAGGGTTCTCGCCCTTGCGGTCTGGGTCCTCGATCGATGCATCTTGGAAGGTGCGCTCGAGGGAGCACACCGCATCCTTCTCTTCGCAGGGGACTATGATGATTCCTCCACTTCCTGGCATCTTGAGGACATTGTAGACATGGTGGATAACTGCCATGAACTTGGCCAGGGACGGATACCCGAGGATGGCGTTGTATGGCAGGCGAATGTGGGCAATGTCGAAGTTGATGAGCTCGGTGCGGTAGTTCTTGCACTGTCCGAAAGTGACAGGAAGCCGAACCTGTCCTATCGGAGTGGTGGAGCCATCAATAACTCCTGAGAAAGGCTTGGTTGGCTGAAGTTGATCATATGGCACTTGAAGGTTGTTGAACGTCTCGATGGACAGACCGTTGAGTCCTGCACCACCATCGATGAGGGTCCTAGTAACTTGCACATTGCTGATGACTAGGGAACAGAGCATTGGGAGGATGCCAGCTGTGGCCGCACACTTGAGTTGATCTGCTGAGCTGAAAGTGATGGCGCACGTGGACCACCTGAGAGGGCGCGTGGCCTCGAGCTTGGGGGGACTGCATTCACCTCACGAGCAAACTGCTTGAAGATGCGCTGAGAGGCGGGGCTTGGGCGCCGCCCAAGATGCAAGCGATAGCACGCGGCCCTTGGAAGCCCCTAGCCCCCTCGTCTTGGTGGTGGTCATCATTCCTTCTTGGCGGTGGCAGCAGAGGAGGAAGGCCTGCGTTGCCCTGCGGGCGATCCTCGCGAGGCTGATCCCTCCAAGCCCCCTCGCGAGGCTGGTCCTGCCAGTGATCCTCTCGAGGTCGGTCACGCCACTCCTCGCGAGGTCCTCGGTCGTCCCATCGTCCTCCACCTCTTCCTCTTCCTTGGTCGTAGCCTCGGTCATTGTGCTCGCGGCATCGACCGACGCATCCTTCTCGAACGGCTCTAAGTTCCTGGCATTCGTTGGTGTTGTGGATGTAGAGGTTGTGGTAGGCGCAGAATCGGCTACCCTTGGACGACTCTGGTTGGTCCCTGTCGTGCTTCGTGTCTGGTTCTGCTGCGAGCACAGCTGCTCCTTTGTGCTTCACGTCCTTGGCCTTGGCTTTCTTCTCTTCTGGGTCAGCAGCTGGAAGCTCGAGAAGGGAGAGGCACCCCTCCTCAGCTCTTGCACACTTGGTTGCCAGGTTAAACAACTCTAGAGATGTACACAGATCCTCATGGATGGCCAGTTCCTCCTTCATCCTGACGTCGCGGACGCCATCGGAGAATGCCGAGATGATGGCCTCCTCAGTCACCTTCGGAATTTTGAGGCAAACGTTGTTGAAGCGCTGGATGTACTTCTACAGGATCTCTCCAGGCTGTTGCTTGATGCAGCACAGGTCACCCATGACTGGAGGACAGACGCGAGTGCCCTGGAAGTTGGTGATGAAACGGCTGCGCATCTCGTCCCAAGAGGAGATCGAGCCTGGAGGCAGGTTCAGGAGCCAGGTGCGAGCACCATCCTTGAGCGCCATGGGAAACCAATTCGCCATGACCTTTTTGTCTCCGTTGGCCGCCTCATGCCTAGCTCGTAGAGTTGCAGGAACTCCGCGGGGTCGGCCGTGCCGTTGTAGCCAGGAGGCAGATCCGGCTCGAACTTGCCTGACCAGGCGACGCTGCATAGCTCGATGGTGCAGGCGCGACAACCTGCCGTGGCCACTGGAGCCTTTTGCAGACGCTGGGCCTGCTCCTGATGGTCCCCACGTGCCGCCGCCAAGGGCAGCACGAGGTCTTGGCATGCTAGTGCAGGGATGCGGTCTTGTCGTGCTGAAGCAGGGAGCACGCGAGCGCCTTCTTGAGGCCGAGGGATCTCTTGGCAGCTCCTTTCTTGTCGCGCGAGCGCCGGACGCGGCGGGTCACGTCCAGGGGCCATGCGCCTTGGAGCCAGGGCGCCTTCTTGAGGAGGAGGTGGCGGAGGCGCTCCCTGAGCTGCATCGCCCATGCAGGACGGAGGGCGAGGCAGCGAGAGAGACGGCGCAGAGGAGCCCCCTGCGGCACTGACGAGCTTGGTGATGCGAGCGAGCCACTCCTTGTAGAGGTCGTCAACGGGGCGGTAGTGCAGGAGCTCACGTGCTAGGAGCAACGCGGCCTGTGCGTCCGTGGGAGCGCGAAAAGCGCGAGACGACAATCCGACTGGAGTCAGTGACGGGGTGGCGGTGCGGCCTTCCCGCCGCACCAAGGGATGGAGCAACGACGCTTGCTGCTCGTTCCCCGCCGGGCGGGTGGCGGTGTTGGCGGCAGGCGACGGAGAACGACGTGGAGGCCCACCGATGGGGGCCGTCTGGGCGACACAGGAGGCAAGAGCAGCCCGGCGCTCGGCGCGAGCTCGGCGAGCATCTGCCATGGATGTGATGGAGCGATGGAACGCAGATTGGAGGACAAAAGATTCCGGTGCACCCCTACCTGGCGCGCCAAATGTCGGATATCGAGTTCTGGTAAAACCCTTAAGGTTCGAACTCTGGGGTGCGCACAAAGATCTTCTCCCTACTGATCCACGCCCCAAAACCTCACCACGATTCTAAGCTAGCACGATGAACACACAAGGGACACGAGGTTTATACTGGTTCGGGCCACCATTCTGGTGTAATACCCTAATCCAGTGTGTGGTGTGGTGGATTGCCTCTGGGGCTGATGATGAACAGTACAGGGGAAGAACAGCCTCGCGAGGGGTGTTCTTGAGCTGGTGTGGTGTTCTACTTGGGATGGATTCGATTCGTCTCTAGGTCAAATGAGATTCTATATGCCTTCTACTGTGGTGGCTATCTCCATTTATAGAGGCCCTGGTCCTCTTCCCAAATATTGAGCGGGAAGGGAGCCAACAATGGCCGTTTTTGAAGGGGGACAGCTAGTACAAGCTATCCTGACTAAAGGTGGTCTTCGACTGCCAAAGGCACTAGTGATGACGCCGTCTTGGGCTCCATGGTGACCTCCGTCCTGCCGCTATGTTGTTCTTGGTCTCGTTGCACCAATATGGAAACCTTTGCCTGATGCCTCGGTACTCCGCGCCTACACTTGCCCCCTTTGCACCAAAGAGGAAACGAGGACGCTGCGCAGGCCGGCGCCCGCCTGGTCGGCTGGTCTCGATCGTCGTGGCTTGCGTCACGAGCACCTCGCGAGGTACTCCTTGCCTTGATCTCTCCACCTCCTCGTGAGCCTGCCTAGTGAGGCCGCCCCTGAGGAGGCCTTATGTCGTCCGCCCCGCGAGGCTTGGCCCCTCGCGAGGGTCTTGAACTTGGGTTGATGAAGACGGGCTGTATTGGGCCACTACTGAGCCACGCCGCAGGCCGCAGGCACGCAAGTCTGGGGACCCCCATTCCCAGAACATCAACACCGAAGGAGGAAATTCCAGTCGGAAGCAGAAGCGAAAGGCTGAGGCACCAGGCCCTGCCGAGGCAACAGTGTTGAATCAAGGAAAGATCAAAGGGAAGCCCGAAGAGCCTTTGATCCCTAAGAAAGTGAAGGATCAAGCAGGAAATGATGTGACGGATTTGCCGTGTCATATTCACACCAAAAAGGATGAGGAGGGGAACCTGATTCTACCCAAGCATACGACTCGACAATGCCGACTCCTAATCCAGAGCTTCCGAGAAAGCCAACCCAGTGAAAAGGACGAAGAGTCCGATAACAAGGAAGAAAAAGACGATGATGGTGGTTACCCCAATGTTAATGCCACCTTGGTGATTTTTGCTGATCTTGAGAGCAAAAGTCGACTGAAAGTCATTAACAAAGAGGTGAACATGGTTGCTCCGGCAACACCAAAGTATTTGAAGTGGTCAAAAACCCCTATTACATTCGACCAGTCCAACCACCTGCCACGTGTTGCTACCCCTGGGCGACAAGCGCTGGTGGTCGACCCAGTCGTTGGGGGCACTCGACTGACCAAGGTTTTGATGGATGCTGGCAGAGGTCTGAATATTCTATACGCTGAGGCCCTCAAAGGAATGGGCATTCCGATGTCCAAGCTCAGCGAGAGCAACATGCGATTCCACGGAGTCATCCCAGGAAAGAAAGATGACTCACTCGGTCAAATCGCTCTTGATGCGGTTTTCAGTGATGAGAAGAATTACCGCAAGGAAAAGTTGACGGTTTGAGGTAGTGGATTTCCAGAGTGCCTATCATGCCATTTTGGGCGGACCTGCCTATGCTAGCTTCATGGCTCGACCGTGTTATGTGTACCTCAAGATGAAGATGCCTGGACCCAAAGGAGTGATAACGGTCGCCAGTAACCGGCAAAGTGCAGAAGACTGTCTTCAGGACGGTGCAAAGATAGCGGATGAGCAGAAGGTAGCAGTGGCCTTTCAAGAGTATTAGAAGACAGCAGATCCGAGTGATTTGATGCGTGCCAAGAGGCCCGCCTTGGAGTCCGCATTCCAGTCGGCCGGCGAGACCAAGCCAGTCCACATTCACCCGACCGACCCCAATGTCGCTCTGACCCATATCTCAACGACACTCGACCGCAAATAGGAACAAGCGCTCATCCTGTTGCTCTATGAGAACTGGGACATCTTTGCATGGAAGCCATCTGACATGCCAGGTGTACCCAGGGGACTAGCTGAGAACCATTTGCGAGTTGACCCAATGGCAAAGTCCGTTAAAGAGCATCTCTGTCGGTCCGCCGCGAAGAAGAGAAAGGCGATTGGTGAGGAGGTGGCTCGGCTTCTGGCCGTTGAGTTCATCCGCGAGATATACCACTCCGAGTAGCTCGCCAATGTTGTTATGGTCCTCAAGAAAGATAAATCACTTTGAGTGTGTATTGACTTCAAGCGCATCAATTGGGCCTGCCCGAAAGATCATTTTCCTCTGCCCCACATCGACCAGATAGTCGACTCAACTGCGGGATGTGAACGACTATCCTTTCTGGACGCTTATTCCGGGTACCAACAGATCCGACTGTATGGACCCGATGAGATAAAGACAGCTTTCATCACCCCGTTCGCGTGTTTTTTCTATGTTACTATGCCCTTTGGCCTCAAGAATGTGGGTGCCACATTCACGCGCATGATTCAGAAGTGCCTCCTCACTCAAATCAGTCGGAATGTGGAAGCATACATGCATGACATAGTGGTTAAGTCACGCAAAGGTTCCGACCTGCTGACTGACCTCGCTAAAACCTTTTCCAATTTAAGAAGGTACAATATCAAGCTCAATCCATCAAAATGCACATTCGGAGTCCCCGGCGGAAAGTTACTCGGTTTTCTCGTTTGCAAACGAGGGATCGACGCGAATCCAGAGAAGGTTGGCACAATCCTCCGAATGAAGCGGCTAGTGCGTGTGCATGATTTTCAGAAGCTTATTGGCTGTTTGGCTGCATTGAACCGATTCATCTCACGCCTCGGTGAAAAGGCACTGCCTCTTTACCGAATAATGAAGAAGTATGACAAGTTTGAGTGGAATGACGAAGCTGAAGCAGCGTTTGAAGAGCTCAAAGCCCTGCTTTCTATCCAGCCAGTGCTTGCTGCTCCAGCCAGCAATGTCGGATATCGGTTCCGGCAAAACCCTTAAGGTTTGAACTCTGGGGTGCGTGTGAAGATCTTCCCCCTACCGATCCACGTCCCAACGCCTTGCTGCGAATCTAAGCTACACAATGAACAACACGAGGGACACAAGGTTTATACTAGTTCGGGCCACCATTGTGGTGTAATACCCTACTCTAGTTTGTGGTGTGGTGGATTGCCTCTGGGGCTGATGATGAACAGTACAGAGGAAGAACAGCCTCGCGAGGGGTGTTCTTGAGCTGGTGCGGTGTTCTACTTGGGATGGATTCGATCCGCTCTGGATGGGATGGGATCTGATCAGGTCATCCCCTCTACGATGGTGGCTATCTCTATTTATAGGGGCCCTGGTACTCTTGCCAAATATTGAGCGGGAAGGGAGCAAACAACGGCCATTTTGAAGGGGAACAGCTAGTACAAGTTATCCTGACTAAAGTTGGTCTTCAACTGCCAAAGGCACTGGTGATGACGCCGTCTTGGGCTCCACCGTGACCTCCATCCTGCCGCTCTGTTGGTCTTGGTCTCGTTGCACCGATATGGTAACCTTTGCTTGATACCTTGGTACTCCGCGCCCGCGCTAGCCCCCTTTGCACCAAAGAGGAAACGAGGACACTGCACAGGCTGACGCCCGCCTGGTATTGATCATCATGGCTTGCGTCACGAGCACCTCGCGAGGTACCCCTGCCTTGATCTCTCCGCCTCCTTGCGAGCCTGCTTGGTGAAGCCGCCCCTTAGAAAGCCTGACGTCATCCGCTCTGCGAGGCTTGGCCCCTCGCGAGGGTCTTGAGCTTGGGTTGATGTAGACGGGCCGTAATGGGCCACCGCTTGAGCCACGTCGCAGGCCGCAGGCAGGCAAGTCTAGGGACCCCTATTCCCAGAACGCCGACAGTAGCCCCCGGGCCCAAGGCGCGCTCAGACTTGGCTTAGCAGCAAAGACAAAGGGCAAGGGCGGAGCGCTGCGGGCCCCAACAGCCTGAGGCCTGGTACGCCGCGTGGCGGTTGATTGGACGTGGGCGTCTCCGCTTCCCCACGCTGCCTCGGCAACTGCCCAATTTGACAAGTCCCTGCTACATGCAAAAAAGGGTCATGATTACCTGCGATCGTGGAAGCCGACGGTTGGCCTCCTCTGGATTATAAGTACGGAGAGGCGCGAGCCCCCGCAGTCCGTCTCTTCTTGCTCTGCTCGCTTCTTCTTCCTCGCTCCTCCTCCATCTCTCCAGCAATGGCACCGATCAGCCGGTTCTCAGCCGAGGAGAAAGGAAAGGCCCCCCCGGGAGGGGCCCGACCCGCTCCCGCCGAAGAAGCGGCCGGTCCCCGGCCGACGTGACGAGGTTGCTCGGCCGGAGATGTCGAGGCCTTGGTACGAGCGGCCACCTCTTGGGTTTCCGCTACCTCTATACGCCCGGGCTGAGGGCCCTGGAGAAGAAGACGCCGAGCGGCACCGCCCGCGTCGCCGGCGACGCCGACGAGTCATGGTGGTGCACGCCATTGCTCCTGGAGTCCACGCCGCGAACTCCTCTCGTGAGCTCGTGCTCCATGCCGCCATGCCTCCAAGCTCCTGGATCCGCTTTCCTCCCTCCTTCGCCTTTGAGATGCCGCCAAGGGGGCCTCTCGAGCTTTGGCTGCAGCACGCCGACTGCGGTACCCCGGCGACCGGAGCGGAGGATGAAGTCGTTGCTTCGGGTCTGCCGAACAGGGGGTGCCCTCGTGATTCATTTCAAATACGATGGCGCCTCCTTGATGCTCTTCAAGGTCTTCGATGCAGAAGACCGCTAGCTAGAGTGCTGCCCTAGAGGAGGCAGCCAGGACGTCGACATGGCAAGGGCCAGGCCTGCCACCCGCTTCCCCAATGGCTCCTCTGATAGCAGCGCAGATGCTTGGGGGCCCAGCGACTCTCCCGAGCTTCTCATGACTCCAGAGACGAGCAACGACAGCTACGAGCCCCCAACCTCGCGTCGCGCTCGGAGCAAGGCAGCTGCATCAGGCTGCCGGCGCGGCTGATCTGGATGGGGTTGGCACCGGCCCCTCGTGGCCCACTGTTGATGATGGCGTCAGCCATGGAGGCGCATGTAGTTAGGGATCCTTAGGGTTAGTACCTTTTGTTCCCTGCGAGGAATCGAGGAAATACCCCATGGGGGCATGTAAACTGTCTGGAATGCCTTTGTTGATATTATCCTTATTAAGAAGTGATGCAAATGCTTGTCCTGTTCCGGATTGGCTCCCCCTTTGTAACCTCGCGACAGCTTGGTGCTCTACGCTGATAGGTCCCGGTCCCCAGGCAGGCTTCAGCCGTCGCTGGTATGCCAGGTTGCAATGCCGTGGTCAAGGCCAGGAGGTGTGTGGCCCGAGGTCCAGTAAGATCCCCTGAGGCACGATCCTCAGGAGGTCCCCTTTAGCGCTCAAGAAGCCGCCGTAAGGTGAGAGAGGAAGGCAACGTCGCTGTCACAGAGCTGCATTAAGTGGGGGGTTTAGCGTCGCGTCGATTAGCTATTCCAGGGGTGAGACTTATCTCGAAAGCATGGAGCTATTCCATCGCGAGGTGCCGGACCTGCGCGTCGGCAGCTGAGATGTAGCTGGGTTAGGCGTTCGTGAGCTTCTCCTCCCTTCCCTGCACTACGTCCTCAGGTCCCAGCCCTTGAGCGAGCTCAGCCGCCGCTGGTATGCCAGGTCGCGATGCCGTGGACAAGGCCAGGGGGTGAGGGCTAGAGAGCCAGTAAGAGCTCCTGAGTCACGATGCTCAGGAGCCCCCTTTTAACGCGCGAGCGGATCGTACAGGTGAGGGAGAGAGAGAGCTCGTGACGCCCCCCACATTATTCCCCAGGTAGTCCCTGTAAACCAACACGAGAGAATCAAGGGTTGCCATTGCGATTGCCGGCCGGCCATTGGTTGCTCCGAGAGAGCGGTAGGGGCACTGAGGGCCTGGTGAGGTGATGCTTGCGGGGCTGCCGCGGGCCAGATCTCGACCACTCAGATTTATCAATGTTGCAGGTACGGACGCATGCGCAAGCTCCGTGCCAGCGCGGGCGGCTCCAAAGGTAGGTGTCAATCGAGCAGGCGATTATCACAAGCGGGTTAAGCATGAAGAGCAAATCAGCTTAGATAGATGCAGGAAGGATACATGCCACTGGGTCGGGCCCGAGCGGCTTCGGGATGATGCAGCCCGAGGGGCGCCCCCAGCAAAGTGAACTAAAGACATAAGCAAAAGGGATACATGCCGCAGGGACAGACCCACGCGACCTGGGAATAATGTGGCCCTGAGGACGCTTGAAAGTGCAACTATCCCTGGGTGGTTTTGGTAATTCCTAACAACATATATCTCATTGAGCTAATGCTACTTCAAGATAAATATTTCAGGAAAGCTCAGTGATTGGCATGGCATGGATGAGAAAATTGGATCCCTCAAAATGCAAAGGACAAAAGGATTGGCTCAATCTCAAAGCACAAGACTCTACATTTTATATTTTAGTGATCCAAGATCACATTGAATCTATAGGAAAAGCCAATACTATCAAGGAGGGATGAGGTGTTGCTTAATGGCTTTCTTGCTCAAAGTGCTTAGTGATATTCTCCAAAGCCCTCAACTACTTTCTCATATCCACATATGACCTAAACCAAAAATCCAACTCAGCCCCACTGATTCTTCCTATCCCGCGCCACCGAGTTCAGATGTCATAGCCACTGCCACAAACCCTAGGCAAATCGGTCTCACCGATAGGGATCTCGGTCTCACCGTGATGGAGTTGTAATCTCTTTGTTTCCATTCGTAACTTTTTGGTCAAATCGAGATGAGCGATCGGTCCCATCGAGATTACAATGCAAACTCTCTGTTTCCTTTTCGTAACGTTTCGGTCAAACCAAGATGAGCGAATCGGTCCCACCGAGTTTGCCTGACCAACCCTATGTGTGTCCATTACCAAAATCGGTCTCATCGAGTTTGAGTAATCGGTCTCATCGAGATTACATTATGCCCTAACCCTAACTATATCGGTCCTACCGAGTTGCATGTCGGTCCCACTGAAAATCCTAACAGTCAAATGATTTGCTAAGTCGGTCCGACCGAGTTTCTCAATTCGGTCAAACCGAGATTGGTAAGTTGTGTGTAACGGCTAGATTTTGTGTGGAGGCTATATATACCCCTCCACCCACTCTTCATTCGTGGAGAGAGCCATCAGAACATGCCTACACTCCCAACATACATTTTCTGAGAGAGAACCACCTACACATGTGTTGAGATCAAGATATTCCATTCCTACCATATGAATCTTGATCTCTAGCCTTCCCCAAGTTTCTTTCCACGCAAATCTTCTTTCCACCAAATCCAAATCCTGTGAGAGATAGTTGAGTGTTGGGGAGACTATCATTTTAAGCACAAGAGCAAGGAGTTCATCATCAACACACCATTTGTTACTTCTTGGAGAGTGGTGTCTCCTAGATTGGCTAGGTGTCACTTGGGAGCCTCCGACAAGATTGTGGAGCTGAACCAAGGAGTTTGTAAGGGCAAGAAGATCGCCTACTTCGTGAAGATTTACCCCTAGTGAGGCAAGTCCTTCATGGGCGACGGCCATGGTGGGATAGACAAGGTTGCTTCTTCATGGACCCTTCATGGGTGGAGCCCTCCGTGGACTCGCACAACCATTACCCTTCGTGAGTTGAAGTCTCCATCAACGTGGATGTACGATAGCACCACCTATCGGAACCACGACAAAAACATCTGTGTCTCCTATTGCGTTTGCACTCTCCAAACCCTTCCCTTTACATTCTTGCAAGTTGCATGCTTTACTTTCCAATGCTCATATACTCTTTGCATGCTTGCTTGAATTGTGTTAATATTGCTTGACTTGTGCAAAACTGCTAAAATCTGCCAAGAACTAAAATTGGGAAAAGGATAGATTTTTTTGTTCAAGTAGTCTAATCACCCCCCCCCCTCTAGACATACTTTCGATACTACAAGTGGTATCAGAGATTTGGTCTCCATTTGCCTTGATCTCCATAGCTTTTGGTGGTCATAGCCTTGGTTTCACAACCTAGGAGAGTATGGTGTCTAGCGAGGGAAATTACCACCGTAGAGGTTCTTACCTTGATGGTACTAATTTTGCTAGTTGGAAGCATAAGATAAAAATGCATATTCTTGGACATAACCCCGCCGTTTGGGCTATTGTGTGTATTGCCTTGCAAGGTGAATTCTTTGATGGGAGAGAACCAAACCGTGAAGCTACCGCGGAAGAGTTGAAGATGCTGCAATACAATGCTCAAGCTTGTGATATCCTCTTCAATGGATTGTGCCCCGAAGAATTCAACAAAATCAGCCGTCTTGAGAATGCAAAGAAAATTTGGGATACTTTGATTGATATGCATGAAGGTACCGACTCCGTCAAGGAATCCAAGTTGGATGTGCTTCAAAGTCAGCTTGACAAGTTCAAAATGAAGGATGGTGAAGGTGTCGCTGAAATGTACTCTAGGCTAGCTCTTATCAGAAATGAGATTGCCGGCTTAGGAAGTGAAGAGATGACCGACAAATTCATCATCAAGAAGATCCTAAGAGCTTCGGATGGAAAATACGATATCGTGTGCAGATATGATGCCCAATTACAAAGATATCAAGCCAACGGAAGTCATTGGAAGAATTATTGCTCATGAGATGTCACTCAAGGATAAGGAGGAGCTCCACAACAAGTCAAGTGGTGCTTACAAAGCCTCATGTGAAGCTCCCACATCATCAAGTGAGAAACAAACCTTCAATGAAGAATTGAGCCTAATGGTGAAGAACTTCAACAAGTTCTACAAGAGTAGAAGCAAGGAAAGAAGTTCCAAGTCAAGGTCCTACAATGACAAAAGATCTTCTAGTCGTGATCGTAATTGCTACAATTGTGGAAGACCTGGACACTATTCCAATGAGTGTACGACACCCTACAAAAGAAGAGAAGATTCTCCAAAAAGAAGAAGTAGAAAAGAAGAATCACCATCAAGAGAGAGGAGTAGAGATGATCGTTATGAATGAAGAACATCCCGGAGAAGCAAGGATTCGGAAAGGAAGGACAAGTCATTAAGGAGCTACACAAAACGAAGACATCAAGCTCATGTTGGTGAATGGGTATCCGCCTCTGACTCTCACAATCACTCTGAGAGAAGCTATCACTCCGACTCCGAATATACTCAAGATGAAGGTGTTGCCAGTCTAGCACTTGTGTCAACCAACTCCTACGACATATTTGATTCACAAAATGAAGGACTTGGAAGATGCTTCATGGCTGAAGGCCCAAAGGTATCACACCCCGAGTATGTTGATTTAAATAGTTATGAAGATGACTTGTTAGGTGATGATGATTTACTTGTTGACAACTCTAGTGATGAATACTATGATGAAACGTCAAATAATTATGCTAATCAAGATAAAACAAATGACAATGATAAGGAGAAGATTGAGGTCCTAACTAAAGAACTAAACACTCTTAAGTTAGCTCATGAAACTATCTTAGGAGATCATCGAAAACTTTTAAGGACTCATGAGAAGTTACGCTTCAAAAAGCTCAACCTTGAGCAAGAGCATGAGTTCTTAAAGGCAATCAATGATGATCTTCACAAGAAAAGTTCTTCTTACATTGCCAAGCATTTACTCTTATCCACTTACATGCCTCAAGTCAAGTCTAGTAACAAGAACAAGAAGGATTCTTCCTCTAGTAGTAACAATAATCATGCTAAATCCAATGTTGTTGCTTCTAGTAGTTCTCTTGATTCCACTAATGATTCTCTTAGCCAAGTTACACTTCAGCAAGAAAATAGTTTATTGAAGGGAATTATAGAGAAAGGTGTTTACAAGAGCCTTCCGGGAGTAAGCAATTCGAGGAAATTGTATGCAAGCAAGGAAGGCACCGGAAGAAACAAGGTGTTGGTTTTGAACAAAAGTTCAATGCCAATGGAGTTGAGTGGGAAGAAGATCAATACCCCAAGACGAATTTTGTTCCTCAACAAGAGAAGTATGATCCTACTTCCTTCAAAGGGACACAAGCTCAAGATGATCTTCCACCACAAGACCACAAGCAAAAAGGCAAGGACAAGCTTCAAGAGGAAATTGATGCATTTGAAGAAGCTCCTAAGGCCTTGGTCAAGTGGGTTCCCAAGACTACGTCAAGTTCTACCTCAACGAGTACAACTACAACTCCAAGGATTCCCATCAAGATGATGTGGATCCCGAAGAAGAAGAACTAGAGAGTTCTTTAGGGTGACTCCGCCAACGTACTTCACTCTTATCATTTTGGCAAGCACAAGTGCTATCAACTTCCACATCTTGCACTAGTTCAAGGAATCACAAACCCTCTTATTGGTAAGACAAGGGACAAGGTAATCTAATGCTTTCATGGACATTATCTTGTGTGTGCATCACTCTATGTCTATGGATATCCTTGTTTGCTCCTTGTGGGACTAACCCGTGTAGGTATTGAAAGTGCAACTCACTCCAAAGGATTGCTCCAAACAATCTACATCAACATTGAGCATCCACATCTTCAACACCTACATGAAGTCATCATCGACAAAACCCAAGGTTAGTTCATCCCTCTCAGGGGGGATCTCACATCTATGGGGAGCTTTACTCTAAGAATTGAGCTAAAGAAACTCTAATGGTTTGAACACAACAATGCTTTATGTAAAAGTGGTAACCCCACTTGTGCTTAAACGATGAGTATGACCTATGATCAAATGTTCTCATTTGACTCCTAAGTCAATATACTCCTATATAGATGACCTAGTCATCGCCAATTGCTTGATGGATGCTAGAATGGTTGTGCATGCTTTGCCACATATTTCATTTGTCATTGTATTGTGTGAGCATGTTGGTTGCACATTTTACTCATTCGAGGACATCCACTTGTAGTTTTGATTGTTTGGCTTATTTTTCTTTTGCCAAGTGGATGGACAAGAATGCCTAAGAACCTTCTCTATCTGTCTATGCTTTTCTTGTCTCAAACTCTATTCATGCTACAACACAAAGTTTGATCAAGTCAGATTCGAACCACTCTATGTGAGGAGCACTCGGAGTCCCCGATTCATCATAGACTTAAACTTCCAAAACCTCTTTGTGCATTTCGGTCTGACCAATCCATCCATTTTGATCACACCGAGATCACTAAGTAGATCTAGGTTTTCAATCTCGGTGCACCCGATTTGAACTTTTCGGTCACACCGAGTTGTAGTAACTGCTTGCAGTTATGCATCTCGGTGCCACCGAGTTGTTCCACTCAGTCACACTGACAGGGTCAGGCTATATATACCCCTAGGCCAAAATTTGGAAAAAATTTCGAACCTCTTCGCCCGGGCACTGCCTGCTCTGCCTCCTCGGGTCTCCGGATCGTCCTCCTCATGACCAGCGACCTCCCGCCGCTGGTCTCCGCTGCCGTCAATGAGATTCAACTCCGTCGTTGCCGCCGTAGCAAATCCATCGTCGAACTAGGGTATGGATTTGAAACCTTGTGCTATTCCTAACTCCGATTCCTAGCACATTGCATTGCCATGTATCTTGCCACGACTGAGATCTTCCTATCCAGCGAAAACACTCTGTAGATTAGTTTTGGATTGAAAATTTAGGTTTAGGTTTCCATCAAACTCATCTCGGACCGACCGAGTTGTAGAAATCGGTCCCACCAATTTGGCTCAGGCCAGTGCACACGTGATTCTCGGTCTGGCTGAGAATTGCAAATCGGTGTGACCGAGTTCAGGACTTTGTGAAACCCTAGCAGTCTCAGTGCCACCAAACTATGACTTGGTCCGACCGAGTTCACTAGTTTAGGTTCCAAAAGCAGCTTCGGTATCACCGAGTTTACAAATCAGTAGCTCCGAAATGCTTTTTGTGGAAAACTAAAACTAAGTTTTTGACTCAATCTTTTTGCAAAAACCTCTGTACTTTGTGATGCTCATCCACTCTACCTCATCTATATCTATTCACAGGCTCTGTTGTCAGAGTTTGCACCATGTCAGATCAGAGTGATAGTCAGAATAAGTCAGAGGAGCAAGTTCAGATGAGTGAGGGCACTAGTCCCTCTAGCAGCTATGATGAAGGCAGCACGAGCACACCCAGCAACTTGCCAAAGGCAGCCACCAGGGCCAGAAAGAAGAAGACCTTAGATTCTGAGGATGAGGTCTATGTGGCTGTTGAGGATGAGGCCATCTCAAAGAAGAAAGTGCTGAAGAAGGAATATGGCACATCTGCCACCATCAAGCCAGGAATGAAGACAAAGGTTCCTGCCAAGAGAGTTCCTATGTCAAAGGCCAGAGCATCCACTCAAGAAACTTTGGGATCTGAACCCAAAGAACCAGTTGTGGCTGAAAAGAAAAGGAAAAAAAGGGTCAAGAAGACCATGGCCAGAGTTGTTGGAAAGCCCTCAATGATGGAAGAAGAAGAGGAAGAGGTTGCTGCACCAGCACCTAAAGCTCAAAAGCTGATGGGAGATGCTATAAGGTCAAGGGCTGCTCCATCTAAGCCCAAAGATGCTCCCAAAGCTGCTGCTCCAAAACCCAAGTCTACACTAAAGAGGAACACCAAGAGTATTCCAGCTGCAGAGAAGAACAAGGCCCAGTGCCTAAAGCTGCTAAATAAGAAGATGAAGACTCACTTGTCTTGAGAAAACTGAAGGCCAAGATTCCAGATCATAGTGATGCTCACCCAGTTGCAAAAGACATGAAGCTCAGCAAGGATGCAGGTCTGAGACAGTGGAGATTGACTGACCCCTATGCTGTCGGGAGAAGGACTACTGTGGACTATAGATTCCATACTAAGGAACAACAGGATTCCTATGAGACAGTGTTGCTTGACAAGAAGCCCATAGTTTGTGACATGAGATGGGTTGATTGGGATTACATCAGGAAGAATGAAGATCATTATCCAGGAGTCTATGACAGTTTAAAGTCTTGTGGAGTAGTAGACTTTGTTGGGCAGAAGCTCACAAAATGGAATAATGAGCTCACAATGCAGTTCTACTCCACAGCTCATTTCTACCCAGATGGGAGGATTGTCTGGATGTCTGGGGGTACCAGGTACCAGTCAACAGCTGAGGAATGGTCTGAATTGATCAATGCTCCAAAGGAAAATGAGGATGACTTGGATGTCTATGCCAAGAAGAAGAAAGATCACAACTCCATGGCTCACATGTACAAAGAGATCCCAGATGCTGCAATAGAGACACACAAGTTTGGATCAGTACACTATCTGTTGTCAGGACCGCCCACTATCAACTGGATTCTAAGGCATACTTTGTTGCCCAAGTCAGGTGATCACAAGATGATCAGAGGCCATGCTATTAACTTGCTTCATATATTTGATGTGCCTCAGAAGTTCAAAGTCATGAGCCTAATTGTGGAAACAATCAAAAGGACTGCTGCTGATCAAAAGAGGAGTTGTGGGTATGCCCCACAGATTTAGGAGCTTATAAACTCCAAGATGGGCACAAGCACATATCTCTTGGACAAGGATCACCTACCCATCTACCCTGATTTTGCGGACAAAACTGTTGTGATGGATGAGACTGAACCATCTTCTGTGCAAGCACAAGAGAAGAAGGAGAAGGCAAGGTCTGAGAAGGCTGCTAAGATGCCAACTGCTGAAGAGGCATCTCAGATTTTCCTGAAGAGCAAGCAAGATCAGCTTGGATACTTGATTGCCTCCACTCTGAGAATTGAGAAGGGCTTGGCCACCCTGACTCAAAACCAGGAGAGCTTGGAGAGAATCATAGAGCAGAAGTTCTATGCTCTTGATGTTAAAGTGACTGAGATCCAGACTGCAGTTGAGCAACTTCAGGAGGATGTGGAGGAGAAGAAGGGCAACTCAACTACTGATGCTTTTGCTAGAGTGCCCAGAGGACAGAGATCTGCTGCAATGCCTGTGGCAGACACCAGAGCTACATCATCTGCACCAGCTACAGCTTCAGTGCATCCAGCTCCAGCACCCTCTCCACCAGCTCCAGCTACATCAACAGAAGTCTTCATCCAAGGAGCCATCTCTACACCATCCCATGAAGACCAAGCCTGAGAGTCATTTAGCACTATGCATTTTCTATGAAATTTTTGGTAACTTGTTGCCAAAGGGGGAGAAAAATGTATATATCATAGGCTTCGAGAGAGAGTGTTGCTTTTGTTCTCTCTTGTCTTTTTGGTGGTTGAACTTGATTATTTGCTTGTGTGCTTGATACTCTATGTCCTTTGTAAGATACTTGGATGATCATGTGTTTGATCCTATGCTACCTTAATGCTTGTTGGATGACATTATCCTTTTATATCCCTATATGATCATTCACTTTGCTTGGTGATGAGTGCATGTGCTTAATTATTATCATTTTGAGCGCTCCACCAAGATGTATGTGACATGGACAAGTAACCCATGATCCTAACTCATTGTGCATTTGCAGTACAAAGCAAATTTTTAAATAATGCACAAATTTAGGGGGGGGGGGCTCTTACTTTTCACATACTTCTCAAAGCGACAATGTTTTTAAATCTTATTATCATTTGTCGAAGCTTTGATCTATATGTTGTCATCAATTACCAAAATGGGGGAGATTGAAAGTGCAACTATTCCTGGGTGGTTTTGGTAATTCCTAACAACATATATCTCACTGGGCTAATGCTACTTCAAGATAAATATTTTAGGAAAGCTCAATGATTGGCATGGCATGGATGAGAAAAGTGGATCCCTCAAAATGCAAACGACAAAAGGATTGGCTCAAGCTCAAAGCACAAGACTCTACATTTTCTATTTTAGTGATCCAAGATCACATTGAGTCTATAGGAATAGCCAATACTATAAAGGAGGGATGAGGTGTTGCTTAATGGCTTTCTTGCTCAAAGTGCTTAGTGATATGCTCCAAAGCCCTCAACTACTTTCTCATATCCACATATGACCTAAACCAAAAATCCAACTCGGCCCCACCGATTCTTCCTATCCGGCGCCACCGAGTTCAGATGTCATAGCCACTGCCACAAACCCTAGGCAATTCGGTCTCACCAATAGGGATATCGGTCTCACCGAGATCGGGTTGTAATCTCTCTGTTTCCATTCGTAACTTTTTGGTCAAACCGGGATGAGCGATCGGTCCCACCCGAGATTACAATGCAAACTCTTTGTTTCCTTTTTGTAACATTTCGGTCAAACCGAGATGAGCGAATTGGTCCCACCGAGTTTGCCTGACCAACCCTCTGTGTGTCCATTACCAAAATCAGTCTGACCGAGTTTGAGTAATCGGTCTCACCGAGATTACGTTATGCCCTAACCCTAACTATATCGGTCCTACCGAGTTGCATGTCGGTCCCACCGAAAATCCTAACTGTCAGATAATTTGCTAAATTGGTCCGACCGAGTTTCTAAATTCAGTCCCACCGAGATTGGTAAGTTGTGTGTAATGGTTAGATTTTGTGTGGAGGCTATATATACCCCTCCACCCACTCTTCATTCGTGGAGAGAGACATCAGAACATGCCTACACTTCCAACATACATTTTCTGAGAGAGAACCACCTACACTTGTGTTCAGACCAAGATATTCCATTCCTACTGAGGGAGTCCTGGACTAAGGGGTGTCCGAACAGCCGGACTATCATCGTCCGCCGGACTCCAAGACTACGAAGATACAAGATTGAAGACTCTGTCCCGTGTCCGGATGGGACTTTCCTTGGCGTGGAAGGCAAGCTTGGCAATACGGATATGTAGATCTCCTACCATTGTAACCGACTCTGTGTAACCCTAGCCCTCTCCGGTGTCTATATAAATCGGAGGGCTTTAGTCCGTAGGACATAACCTCCATTACAACAATCATACCATAGGCTAGCTTCTAGGGTTTAGCCTCCTTGATCTCGTGGTAGATCCACTCTTGTAATACACATCATCAATATTAATCAAGCAGGACGTAGGGTTTTACCTCCATCAAGAGGGCCCGAACCTGGGTAAAACATCGTGTCCCTTGTCTCCTGTTACCATCCGCCTAGACGCACAGTTCGGGACCCCCTACCCGAGATCCGCCGGTTTTGACACCGACATTGGTGCTTTCATTGAGAGTTCCTCTGTGTCGTCACCGATAGGCTCGATGGCTTCTCCAATCAACAATGCCGTCCAGGGTGAGACTTTTCTCCCCGAACAGATCTTCGTATTCGGCGGCTTCGCACTGCGGGCCAACTCACTTGGCCATCTGGAGCAGATCGAAAGCTACGCCCCTGGCCATCAGGTCAGGTTCGGAAGCCTAAACTTCACGGCCGACATCCGCGGGGACTTGATCTACGACGGACCCGAGCCACAGCCGAGCATGCCGCGCTGTCACGATGGGAATGATTTAGCTCTGCCGCCGGACAGTGCCTTGGTGGCCGCAACGAATCCGCTCCGTCCTTCAGTCTGGAGCCGATCGCCCAGATCAAGGACCGGTGGCTGGACACCTCCTCAGGGGCTGCAACTTCCGCGGCGATGGAGCCGAACTCTGACCTTGTCCCCTATAAAGCTCGTGACTCCGAGGCGCCGGACTCCCTGCCGGACTCCGAACCTCCTGCGCCCCTTCCAATCGAATCCGATTGGGCACCAATCATGGAGTTCACCGCGGCGGACATCTTTCAGCACTCGCCCTTTGGCGACATCCTAAATTCGCTAAAACATCTCTCGCTATCCGGAGAGACCTGGCCGGACTATGGCCAGGATAGTTGGGATGCGGACGACGAAGAAATTCAGAGCCCACCCACCACCCACTTTGTAGCCACTGTCGACGATCTAACCGACATGCTAGACTACGACTCCGAAGACATCGACGGTATGGACGACGATGCCGGAGACGAACAGGAACCAGCGCCTACAGGGCACTGGAAGACCACCCCGGCACATGAAGTATATATGGTGGATACCCCAAAAGGAAGCGACGACGCGGAACAACGGGGCGCGGCAAAGGATAATCCCGCCGATAAACAACCAAAATGGCGACGCAAGCGCCGCCCCAAGCCCCGCCTCGGCAAAGACAGCATTCCCAATAACCCGGCGTTAGAGAAGGGCAAATCGGTGGACGACGAACATGCAACCAAGCAACCACCCGAACAGGACGAATCGGATAATCAATCCAATCCCGCCGAAACCAACAGTCCGGACGACCTCACGCCAGACATACCACCGGAGCATAATAACCTTCACGGAGGACTCGTCGCCACCGCAAGAAGCCTGAAGAAGGAAAAACAGAAGCTCAAAACAGTAGTAGACATACTCAGAACGAGATGGAGCAAAGTACTCAAGACCGCAGACAAATATGGCAACAACCATCAATCAAAGAGCTACCCGAAGCGCAAGCTGCTGCAAGAATTTGACGAGGAAGCCATAGAGCCCCCACAGTCAAAAAACAAAAAGGCCGCCTAGCCGGATAGACGGCCAGATGATAGGCCAAAATTTACAAGCGGCGCCGCACACAACTTGACCCATGCTCCTGGGGAAAACGATGTCCCAGCCAGGTCCATTTACGGGCCAAAAGAGAGGGCCCTAGGAAGGATCACAAGACGTCAAGTGTTCGAAGACAGCGGCACACCCAAATACAGGGGCACCGCACACCCACTATGTTTCACCAATGAGGTGCTGGATCATGAATTCCCAGTAGGGTTTAAACCCATAAACATAGAGGCTTACGACAGAACAACAGACCCTGGAGTCTGGATAGAGGATTACATACTACACATACATATGGCTAGAGGAGATGATCTCCACGCCATAAAATATTTACCCCTCAAGCTCAAAGGGCCAGCTCGGCACTGGCTCAAAAGCCTCCTAGAAAACACTGTTGGAAGTTGGGAAGAGCTCGAGGACGCGTTTAGAGCAAATTTTCAAGGGACTTATGTCCGCCCTCCGGATGCAGACGATCTAAGTCACATAACTCAACAGCCCGGAGAGTCAGCGCGCAAATTCTGGAACAGGTTCCTCACTAAAAACAACCAAATAGTCGACTGTCCGGACGCCAAAGCCTTAGCAGCTTTTAAACACAACGTCCGAGACGAATGGCTCGCCAGACACCTCGGCCAAGAGAAGCCGAGAACAATGTCCACGCTAACAAGCCTCATGACCCGCTTTTGCGCGGGGGAAGATAGCTGGCTAGCAAGATGCAGCACCAGCGACCCGAGTACATCCGAGACTAGAGATGGAAACGGAAAATCACGACGCAGAAAGGATCAGCGCCGGAATAAAGAAAAAAGCCCAAAGAATACGGCGGTCAACGCCGGATTCAAAAGCTCGCGGCCAAACAACAAAACACTGCCTCTTAAGGATAACAGTGATGAGCTATCCAACTTAAACAAAATTTTGGGTCGGATATGTCAAATCCACAGTACCCCCGGAAGGCCTGCAAATCACACCCACCGAGATTGCTGGGTTTTCAAACAGTCCGGCCGACTCAACGCCGAACACAAGGGGCTCGACGCATCAAGCGAAGATGATGAGAAACCCCACCAGCAGAGCACCGGAAAACAAAAGACTTTCCCACAAGAAGTCAAAGAAGTAAACTCACTTCATGTGATACGGAAAAACAAGGCGGCACCTGCTAAGATGGGTCACGCACGGTCCATCCCAGCGGAATCTCGAGATTGGATGTCAAAACCAATCACTTTCGACCACTTGGATTACTCCAGAAGTGTTCGAAATGCAGGATGGACTGCTCTCATATTGGATCCTATAATCGACGGACTACAATTTACACAAGTCCTGATGGACGGAGGCAGCAATTTAAACCTGCTATATCCAAAGACAATCCGCCAGTTGGGGATGGACCTTACTAAAATTCGATATAGCCGCACTCCCTTTACAGGAGTGATGCCAGGCCCTTACACCAAAAGCACAGGCTCCTTTTTACTAGAAGTAGTGTTCGGATCACCGAACAACTTCCGACGCGAAAAACTAATCTTTCATGTCGCCCCGTTCAAAAGTGGCTATCAAGCTCTATTGGGATGTGAAGCTTTTGTCCGCTTCAACGCTATACCACATTACGTGTCTCTTACACTTAAAATGCCCGGTCCACGTGGCATCATTTCATTGCGAGGGTCACTTAAAGACCCCGGACACGGATAGAAGAGTCCGGCATAAATAAGCTAGGGGCTCCCTAGCCGCACACCCCTTTACAAGGGGTTGCGCGTATAAGCAACAATGAGCTAATATAGACTCCACTTTACTTATTAATATTTTTCATACACCTTTTTTCGCACGATTTTCTTTCAAACTAAGTTCCTCTCTTTTTACAGATGAACGACGTGCACACCTGTCCAGGATAACGGCACAACGGAGACACAGGCGCAGACGTGCCGTAGGGACCCGTTGCAAGGATTCTTTTCAGATTAAGACCCTGCGTAAACCTTTTTTTACTGTCTCTTGTTGCTATAATCCCCTGGCTTCTCATTATAACCAGTGTGGAGCCTGACATTTTGGCATCGGCCGCGTCAGATGACCTTGCCCGTACCTGGACACTAGCGGCTTAGGGCTTTGTTCTGCCCATTATTATAAAGACCGAACACCTTAGGGAGTGTTCGGCGTCTCGAGTTAGGCCTTATATGCATCAGCTCCGAATCATGTCTTTGGTCAAATGTTGGGTTTGCCCGGCTCTTGTGTTTTGCTGCCTTACATTCCGTATCATCGGCTAACGCGGCACTAGGAGAACTACTGTGATTGTGCCACAGTTCGGCTGGGCGAGCACCTCAGTAGAGAAAGCCGAAAACTGACTGTCATGATACAGCGAGAGACTGGTCAACCACTCGATCGACAACCGGAATGTTTAGAATTCCCCCGCTTTAACGAAGGACCGTTTCCCGGTCAGGCACACACGCGCCCCGAATTCGGAGAGCGCGGTGCCCCCAGGGGTTATATCGTAGCCCCACCCTCGAACTCCAATGGCTAAGTGAAAGTGATAAAGCATCATAGTCCGGATTGCCTCGTTCGCTACGCTACCACCTCCTCAACAGGACCGAGACGTCGGATTAAGTGTGAAAACACGCTATTTTTGCGAACACCCCCGCACCTTGTGCATGGGGGCTGAAGCCGAAGACTGCCATCTTTCAGGTTATACACATGTATACATAAACGGCCGCATGGGAGATATTTCAATACTTGGAACGCACAAGTATAAAAAGCGATTACATCATAACCATTGTCTTACAAACATTCATTTGAACGTGACATTTTTCGAGCACTGCGACTCTATTACACGAGCACCACGCATAACTTCCCCAAAATAGTGCTCGGCGGGTAACCGGCTTTCGTCCGAACCCTGGGTTGCAACAGCGGCGGCATCGATCTCTATCCAATGTGTCTTCACACGGGCAAGGGCCATCCCCGCACCCTCTATACAGGCCGACTGCTTCATCTCCTTGATATGCGGCACCGCCCCAAGAAACTGCTGCAATAAGCCAAAATAGCTCGTCGGCTTGGGCCTCTCCGGCCAGACATGAGTCACGATATCCGTCATGGCAAGTCCAGACAACCTATTCAGTTCAGCCCATTCGGCCAACCGATCGGTCAGCGGAAGTGAGCAATCTGGACTATGGAATTGAGAACAAAATAGCTCTTCCGTCTGGTGATCCTTCTGGCTTCGGAAGTGCACAACGGCATCCGCCGCACTCGCCGCCAAGTCCATATACAGATCCTCCGGACCCCACAGCTGGCCAAGCTGGACATACTTTGGATCCGTAAACCTGCGGCATAGCAGAAAAGGCTTGCCAGCCACAATGTCTCCAGCCTGACGCAGCTCCTCCTTCATAGCCCGCATTGCAGAACGGGCATCCTTGGCTTCGGCGGTGGCCTTCCCGAGGTCTTCTCGCTCCGACAGACGCTCCTTTTCAAGAGCCTCATTGCGGTCGGTAGCATCCTTCAATTTAACGGCCAATTCGGCCATCTCTTCCCTGCTTCGGCAGTGTGCAGCCCTTTCAGCTTCTAACTCCTCGGCCGCCTTCGAGGCAGCCGCATCACTCCTTCTGGCCTGTTCCTTGGCTTGAGCAAGTTCTGCCTGATGGCTCTCCACAGCAGCAGCACCATCTGCGTCAAGCATAAATATTGTAAGAGGTGGGCTTTTTCTCCCTTAATAGGTGACTGCGGAGAACCAATTTACCTTGCGACTCGTCAAGTCGCTTGTTGACTAGGGCGATGTCTGCATCCGCTACATCGAGTTGCCGCATTAATTCGGCAACCCCACCAGTCCGGCTAGCCCCCGGACTATCCGCCACCTGCATAGGAAGGGCGACATTCAATACCTATGATTTTGATCCTCGGCACGCTGTTGCTTTCGACAACCTACCGAGTCTCAGGGGCTACTATCTATACAGGGCGCACTTTTATGTGCAAAACTGTCAAAAAGGCGCGTCGTTTTACGTACCTCGAGCCCCGCCAGCAAACTCCGGACGGCACTATGCAATCCGCTTTCGGCGGACGAAATCCTTCCAATCACCATGCGCATCAATGCACAGTGATCTTCTGAGACGGACGCCCTCTCGAGCAAATCCTTCAGCTCCCCCGGCCAAACACTAGTCGGTGCCGAACTCTTCGGCTCTGCCGGACTCGGGGATACCCTCCGTGACGACACTTCAGGCTCATCCTCCATATCCGACGGCGCAGCAGACGGAGGCGTCTCGCTCTCCATCATCTCCGGACGAAGATCCCCCGAAGACGAGCTCATCTAAGATGGTCGCAGATCCGAACTACAAGGTAACAATTTCGGTTATCTTCAGAAGCACAAATAAGGGATGTTTATTAATGATAAACTCCCCTTTTTCTTTACTCACGGCTCGCTAGAGGGCTAATTCTTTAGAGAAGACTATGCGGCCGGGGCCTCCTCGGACGCAGGACCCTCCGGCGAAGATTTCTTCCCTCGCTTAGGGGCTTTGGCCTCCGGGTCTTCGGAGTTGGTCCTCTTCTCCCCCTGGAGGGAGGGATTCTCGATCCCCCCTTCTTAAAGCGCCCCTTTGGGCGGGACGGTAGCTCCTCTATTTTCCCCCTCGCCTTCTTCCGAAGGCGCAACCTCCAACATTCTGAGCAGCACGGGCTCCGGTGCGGTCTCGGGGAGGGGGGCCGGACACCATATCAGCTTTGCTTGCGCTATCCACTCCTGCTGAAGGATAATGGGTTAAAAGGCGAATCGAAGAAAGGCAAACAAATGGTACGTCCGGACACTGAGCTACTTACTTGAGTATCCGGGCGATTGCAGCTCAGGCCGGCATCCTGGGTCAATTCCGGACACACCACTTGTGGTTCGAAGAACAACTTGTACATCTCCACGGGTGTCGTACCCATAAAGTGTTGGAGAATCCGCGGTCCCTCCGGATTGAACTCCCATAGCCAGAGAGGACGGCGTTTGCAGGGCAGGAGATGCCTAATTAGCATAACCTGCATCACCACGACCAGATCGATCTCCCTCGCTTGGAGGTCTCGAATCCGGCCCTGCAATAGGGGCACGTCTTTTGATGGCCCCCAATTGAGCCCTTGGTTGACCCACGACATCAACCGTCGTGGAGGTCCCGAGCGAAACGGAGGCGGCGGCTTCTGCCTGCTGCCCCTCGGAGCGGTGATATAGAACCACTCCTGCTGCCATAAGCCGAGCTCCTCTTGGAAGGAGCCCTCCGGCCATGGGGCATCGGCCCTCCTGTTTATGGCCGCCCCGCCGCATTCAGCTCTACGCCCCCCGACCATCTTCGGCTCCACATTGAAGGTCTTCAGCCACAGGCCGAAGTGGGGGGTGACGTGGAGGAAGGCTTCGCAGACAATGATGAATGCGGAGATATGGAGGATGGACTCCGGAGCCAAGTCGTGGAATTCCAACCCGTAGTAGAACATGAGCCCTCTCACAAAAGGATCCGTTGGGAAGCCTAAGCCCCGACGGAGGTGGGATACAAAGACGACATATTCGCCGGGCTCGGGGGTTGGGATGGCCTGCCCTTCGGCGGGCAGCCTGTGCAAGATCTCGTAGGACAGGTACTTGGCTTCTCGCAGCTTTCGCACGTCCTCCTCCGTAACTGAGGAGGGCATCCACCAGCCCTGGAGGTCGGAATCGGACATTGTTGATGGTCCGAAGCACTCAAATCTGGGGCTCTGGGTGTTGGAACTTGGAGCAAGGAGAAGATTCGGTGGAACATTGAAGAAAAGAACGAGCCTTGGTCTTGTTATGAAGAAGGGGAATTCCAAGAGCCGTCTCCGTGACCGTTTGGGATTCGCCTTCGATAGAGGAGGCGTGGCGACGGGCGCGGTTGGGTTACCCACGACCGTATTGATGAGAATCCCGGAATAAGGGGAACATGATCTCTCCTTCGACAAGACGTGCCAAGGAAACCTCTTCGCTAAACGCGCTGAGGTGGTATAATAAAAAACGATTCAAGTAAAGGCTTGGTAGTGGTGTGACGTCATGCCGCAAAATACGTTAGCAGATCGAACTTGTGTACATATTATTCTCTCTACAGTGGAATGTGGAATTTATTTTGCAGAGCCGGACACTATCCTGGTGTTCACAATCTTCTCTGGATTATTCAAGGGAAGAACCCGCCTTGCAATGCCGAACATTATGCGCGCCGGACTCATCGTCATTGAAGCCAGGTTCAGGGGCTACTGAGGGAGTCCAGGACTAGGGGGTGTCCGGACAGCCGGACTATCATCGTCCGCCGGACACCAAGACTACGAAGATACAAGATTGAAGACTCCGTCCCGTGTCCGGATGGGACTTTCCTTGGCGTGGAAGGCAAGCTTCGCAATACGGATATGTAGATCTCCTACCATAGTAACCGACTCTGTGTAACCCTAGCCCTCTCCGGTGTCTATATAAACCGGAGGGCTTTAGTCCGTAGGACATAACCTCCATTACAACAATCATACCATAGGCTAGCTTCTAGGGTTTAGCCTCCTTGATCTCGTGGTAGATCCACTCTTGTAATACACATCATCAATATTAATCAAGCAGGACGTAGGGTTTTACCTCCATCGAGAGGGCCCGAACCAGGGTAAAACATCATGTCCCTTGTCTCCTGTTACCATCCGCCTAGACGCACAGTTCGGGACCCCCTACCCGAGATCCGCTGATTTTGACACCGACACCTACCATATGAATCTTGATCTCTAGCCTTCCCCAAGTTGCTTTCCACTCAAATCTTCTTTCCACCAAATCCAAGTCCTGTGAGAGAGAGTTGAGTGTTGGGGAGACTATCATTTGAAGCACAAGAGCAAGGAGTTCATCATCAACACACCATTTGTTACTTCTTGGAAAGTGGTGTCTCCTAGATTGGCTAGGTGTCACTTGGGAGCCTCCAACAAGATTGTGGAGTTGAACCAAGGAGTTTGTAAGGGCAAGGAGATCGCCTACTTCATGAAGATCTACCCCTAGTGAGGCAAGTCCTTCGTGGGCGACGGCCATGGTGGAAAAGACAAGGTTGCTTCTTCGTGGACCCTTCATGGGTGGAGCCCTCCGTGGACTCGTGCAACCGTTACCCTTCGTGGGTTGAAGTCTCCATAAACGTGGATGTACGATAGCACCACCTATCGGAATGACGATAAAAACATCCTTGTCTCCTATTGCATTTGCACTCTCCAAACCCTTCCCTTTACATTCTTGCAAGTTGCATGTTTTACTTTCCGCTGCTCATATACTCTTTGCATGCTTGCTTGAATTGTGTTAATATTGCTTGACTTGTGCAAAACTGCTAAAATCTGCCAAGAACTAAAATTGGGAAAAGGATAAATTTTTATTTGGTCAAGTAGTCTAATCACCCCCCCCCTATGGACATGCTTTTGATCCTACAACGCTCCCAGCTGAAATGAAACTGGAAAGAGGTCACCTTATACCATTGTAGAGCGGGTGTTGAAGTAGCTTACGATGCGCGGTGAAGAGGTCGATCCTCACGAGCCACCAGAGCCCTGAGCCTCGGGAGGCTCAGGGGGTCAGGGCGGTTCCTCGAGTACCATCTCCATCTCTGCCAGGACCGCGTGGTGCCTGGCCGCCTGAGCGGCCAGAATGCTCTGCGGAAGATGCTGGTGGGCAGCAGCCGCGTTCGGCAGGCCGAAAGGCATGCGAACGTAGCTGTGTGGCAGACCCTCGCAGTGTCCCACACGCGAAGGCCAGAAGCGCTCCTGAGACGCAACTCGGCTGAGTCATGGGTAGTCGATGCAGACGCGCAGCCCGCCATCCTCGCCTGGATGGGGAGCTACGCCGGGTAGGCGGCGATCGCCGCGTATGACTCTTGATTCCTGCAGCTCCTGAGTGACCTTGGTGATGAACTCTTGAGGGTTGGGCCTTCCTTGCTCCATGCCTTCCTAAGGGAAATGTACCGCATAGCACGCCTCCAAGTGGTGCCCGAGTGCCTCCCTCGTGATCTTGGCAAAGTCTGAGGCCCTCCAGGAGAGAGCCCTCGAGCCTTGCCCGAGGAGGGCGTTGGGTGCGCCTTCCTATGAGATGGAGGGAGGCGCCCCTTGCATCGGCGCAGATCCTGACACGGCGCCTCCAGAGATGCCTGCCTCCTGAGGCCTTGAGCTGGGTGATGTCTTCTTCTTCTTGGGGACTGCCTCGGGAGGGTTGGCGGTCTTGCTGTCTGGGTCCTCGACTGATGCAGCTTGGAAGGCACGCTCGAGGGAGCACACCGCATCCTTCTCCTCGCATGGGACTGTGATGATTCCGCCGCTTCCTGGCATCTTGAGGACATTGTAACCATGGTGAGTCACCGCCATGAACTTGGCCAGGACTGGATACCCGAGGATGGCATTGTATGGCAGGCAAATGTGGGCAACGTTGAAGCCGATGAGCTCGGTACGGTAGTCCTTGCACTGTCCGAAGGTGATAGAGAGGCGAACCTGCCCTATCGGAGTGGTGGAACCATCGGTGACTCCTGAGAAAGGCTTGGTTGGCTGAAACTGGTCATATGGCACTTGGAGATTGTTGCACGTCTCAACAGACAGAACATTGATTCCTGCGCCGCCATCGATGAGGGTCCTGGTAACTTGCACATCGCTGATGACTGGGGAACAAAGCGTTGGGAGGACACCAGTTGTAGCCGCACACTTGAGTTGATCCGCTCAGCTAAACGTGATGGCACACATGGACCACCTGAGAAGGCGCGTGGCCTCGAGCCTGGGGAGGACTGCATTCACCTCGCGAGCAAACCGCGTGAAAATGCGCTGAGAGGCTGGGGCCTGGGCGCCGCCCAAGATGTAAGTGATGGCACACGGCTCCTCGAAGCCCCCAGCCCCCTCGTCCTGGTGGTGGTCGTCATTCCTTGGCGGTGGTGGCAGAGGAGGAAGGCCTGCGTCGCCCTGCGGGTGATCCTCGCGAGGCTGATCCCTCCAAGCCCCCTCGCGAGGCTGGTCCTACCACCTCTTCCTCCTCCTCGGTCGTAGCCCCGATCGTTATGCTCGAGGCATCGGTCGATGCGTCCTTCTCGAAGGGATCTAAGCTCCTGGCATTCGTTGGTGTTATGGGCGTAGAGGTCGTGGTAGGCGCAGTATCGGTTGCCCTTGGATGACTTCGGCTGGTCCCTGTCGCGCTTCATGTCCTTGGCCTTGGCTTTCTTCTCTTTTGGGTCAGCAGCTGGAAGCTCAAGGAGGGAGAGACGCCCCTCTTCAGCTCTTGCGCACTTGGTCGCCAGGTTGAACAGCTCTAGAGATGTGCACAAATCCTTGTGGATAGCCAGCTCCTCCTTCATCTTGACTTCACGGACACCGTCAGAGAATGCTGAGATGATGGCCTCCTTAGTTACCTTGGGAATCTTGAGGCGAGCATTGTTGAAGCGTTGGATGTACTTCTACAAGGTCTCACTAGGTTGCTGCTTGATGCGGCACAGGTCACGCACGACTGGAGGATGGTCGCGAGTACCCTAGAAGTTGGCGATGAAGCGGGTGCGCATCTCGTCCTAAGAGGAGATCGAGCCGGTGGGTAAGTTCAGGAGCCAGGTGCGGGCACCATCTTTGAGCGCCATAGGAAACCAGTTCGCCATGACCTTTTCGTCTCCGTTGGCCGCCTCGATGCCTAGCTCATAGAGCTGCAGGAACTCCGCGGGGTCGGCGGTGCCGTCGTAGCATGGAGGCAGATCCGGCTTGAACTTGCCCGGCCAGGCGACACTGCGTAGCTCAGAGGTGAAGGCGCGACTGCCTACGGTGGCCACCGTAGCCCTTTGCATACGCGAGGCTTGCTCATGGGGAATACCGCGCGCTGCCGCCAGGGGCAGCGCGGGGTCTTGGCATGCTGGCGCAGGGATGCAGTCTTGGCGTGCTAGAGCAGGGAGCACGCGAGCGCCTTCTTGAGGCCGGGGGATCTCTTGGCAGCTCCTTTCTTGTCATGCAGGCGCTGGACACAGTGGATCTCGTCCAGGGGCTGCCCAACTTGGAGCCAGGGCGCCTTCTTGGGGAGGAGGTGGCGGAGGGGAGCCCCCTGTGGTGCTAACGTGCTCGGTGATGCGAGCGAGCCACTCCTCGTAGAGGTCATCGATGGGGAGGTACTGTAGGAGCTCACATGCCAGGAGCAGCGTGGCCTGCGCGTCCGTGGGAGCGCGACGAGCGTGAGGCGACAAACCAGCTGGAGTTAGCGACGGAGTGGCGGTGCAGCCTTCCCGCCGCACCGAGGGATGCAGCGATGATGCCTGCTGCTCGTTCCCTGCCGGGCCAGTGGCGGCGTTGGCGGCAGGAGATGGAGAACGACGGCGAGGCCCACCGACGGGACCCGTCTGGGCGTCGCGGGCAGCGAGAGCAGTCCGATGCTCGGTGCAAGCTCGGCGAGCGTCTACCATGGATGCGACGAACGATGGAACACGGGACAGCGGAAGAAAGATTCCGGCGCACCCCTACCTGGTGCGCCAAATGTCGGATATCGGGTTCCGGCAAAACCCTTAAGGTTCGAACTCTGGGGTGCATGCGAAGATCTTCCCCCTACCGATCCACGTCCCAATGCCTTGCTGCGAATCTAAGCTACACGATGAACAACACGAGGGACACAAGGTTTATACTAGTTCGGCCACCGTTGTGGTGTAATACCCTACTCTAGTTTGTGGTGTGGTGGATTGCCTCTGGGGCTGATGATGAACAGTACAGAGGAAGAATAGCCTCGCGAGGGGTGTTCTTGAGCTGGTGCGGTGTTCTAATTGGGATGGACTCGATCCACTCTCGTTGGGATGGGATCTAATCAGGTCGTCCCCTCTACGATGGTGGCTATCTCTATTTATAGGGGCCCTGGTCCTCTTCCCAAATATTGAGAGGGAAGGGAGCCAACAACGGCCATTTTAAAGGGGAACAGCTAGTACAAGTTATCCTGACTAAAGTTGGTCTTCGACTGCCAAAGGCACTGGCGATGACGTCGTCTTGGGCTCCAGCGTGACCTCCATCCTGCCGCTCTGCTGGTCTTGGTCTCGTTGCACCGATATGGTAACCTTTGCTTGATGCCTCGGTACTCCGTGCCTGCGCTTCCCCAATTTGCACCAAAGAGGAAACGAGGACACTGCATAGGCTGGCGCCCGCCTGGCGCCCGCCTAGTCTCGATCGTCATGGCTTGCGTCACGAGCACCTCGCGAGGTACCCCTGCATTGATCTCTCCACCTCCTCGCGAGCCTGCCTGGTGAGGCCGCGCCTGAGGAAGCCTGACGTTGTCCGCCCCGCGAGGCTTGGCCCCTCTCGAGGGTCTTGAGCTTGGGTTGATGTAGACAGGCCGTACTGCGCCACTGCATGAGCCACGTCGTAGGCCGCAGGCAGGCAAGTCTGGGGACCCCCGTTCCCAGAATGCCGACAAGCAAGGAGCCTTTATTGCTTTACATCGCAGCCACAGGACAAGTTGTTAGCACAGTGCTCATGGTCGAGCGAGAAGAAGAAGGCAAAGGCTTCGAAGTTCAGCGCCCTGTATGTTACATTTCAGAAGTCTTGACCCCATCCAAGCAAAGAT
Organism: Triticum timopheevii; assembly: GCA_963921465.1. Lineage (NCBI taxonomy): Eukaryota > Viridiplantae > Streptophyta > Magnoliopsida > Poales > Poaceae > Triticum > Triticum timopheevii. The sequence continues at coordinate 516,679,725 of OY997268.1, read as the reverse complement.
ATCCTCATTATCAGAAGCTTGTTTATGGGATTTAGCTGACCACAAAGAAGGTTGCACACTATTTCTCTGACCACTCAGTTTCAGTCGTCAGTGATGCTCCATTGTCAGAAATTCTGAATAACAGAGATGCAACTAGTCGAGTGAAAAAATGGGCGATTGAACTTCTTCCTTTAGATATCAAGTTTGAGGCAAAGAAGGCCATCAAGTCTCAAGCAATTGCAGATTTCCTCGCAGAGTGGATAGAACAATAGCAGCCAACTCAGATTCAGTCGGAACATTGGACCATGTTTTTTGATGGATCCAAGATGTTGAATGGCTCTGGTGCAGGAGTGGTTTTAGTGTCCCCACGAGGAGACAAGCTCAGTTATGTCCTCCAGATTCACTTTGATTGTTCAAACAATGAAGCTCAGTATGAGGCACTATTGTATGGGTTGCGTATGGCCATTTCACTCGGTGTCCGGCGCTTAATGGTCTATGGCGACTCAGACTTAGTGGTTAATCAAGTAATGAAGGATATGGTTGGAGACTCAGACTCCAATATGTCCCACAAGCCTGCGTCTGCCTTGAAGACTATTCCACTTGTCTGGCCGTTTGCAGTCTGGGGTAGGGTATGGTTGGACCCTTCAAGACCGGCAGAAGTGGTTTCACTCATTTGCTTGTTGCAGTCGACAAATTCACTAAGTGGATCAAAGCCAAACCCATCAAAGACCTTGACTCAAGCACCGCCGCCAGTTTCATCAAGGAGTTGATATTCAGATATGGAGTTCCTCATAGCATTATCACGGATAATGGCTCCAATTTTGATTCTGATGAGTTCAAGGCATTCTGTCCATCCCAAGGCACTCGGGCCGACTATGCATCCGTTGCACACCTGCAGTCGAATGGGCAAGCAGAAAGGGCGAATGGTTTGATCCTTCAAGGGTTAAAACCCCCACTGATGCGCGACATAAAGCACGCTGCTGGAGCTTGGGTGACTGAGTTACCATCCGTCCTCTGGGGGCTGAGAACAATGCTGAATCGGTCTACTTACCAAACCCCTTTCTTCCTAGTGTACGGCGCCGAGGCTGTGCTTCCGAGTGACTTGCTGCACAATGCCCCCCGGGTGGAACTCTTCTCAGAAGCTGAAGCGGAGCAGGCACGCGAAGATGCAGTTGATCTCCGGGAAGAGGAACGCGAGATGGCTTTGATTCGGTCGACCATCTATCAGCAAGATCTGCGTCGATTCCATGCCCGTAATGTCAGAGGTCGAGCATTCCAGGAAGGAGACCTTGTGCTCCGAGTGGATCAGAAACGGCCTCACAAGCTTTTCTCTGGCCTTGGAAGGTCCCTTCATCATCACCATGGTGCTCCACAATGGAGCGTACCACATCTACAATGTAGCCAAGAATTTGGACGAGCCACGCGCGTGGAACACAGAGCTACTTCGTCCTTTCTATACCAAAAATCACTCGACCCGACGAGTTGTAATAAGAGTACTTCAGTTTGCTTACCAAAGACAAGAGTTTTGCAGTATCTTAACAATTGATTTCCCGTAATCATTTGTGTCTGAATCCCCCAGTGGGTGGCTTAGCCGTGAACCTGATTCGCCTAAGTTCAAAAACACTCTGTGTGGAGAGCAATCCTCCCACTCGGGGGCTTAGCTGCGACCCTATCCTCACCTAAGTTAAAAACACTCCGAGTCGAGAGCAATCCTCCCATTTGGGGGCTTAGCTGTGACCCCGTACTCGCCTAACTTAAAAAACAATCCGAGTGGAGAGCAATCCTCCCACTCGGGGGCTTAGCTACGACCCTGTCCTTGCCTAAGTTAAAAACATTCCGAGTGGAGAGCAATCCTCCTACTCGGGGGATTAGCTGCGACCCCGTCCTCGCCTAAGTTAAAAAACACTCTGAGTGGAGAGCAATCCTCCCACTCGGAGGCTTAGCTGCGACCTCGAACTCGCCTAAGTTAAAAAACACTCCGAGTGGAGAGTAATCCTCCCACTCGGGGGCTTAGCTGCAACCCCGTACTCGCCTAAGTTAAAAAACACTTCGAGTGGAGAGCAATCCTCCCACTCGAGGGCTTAGCTGCGACCTCGTACTCGCCTAAGTTAAAAAACACTCAGAGTGGAGAGCAATCCTCCCACTCGGGGGCTTAGCTGCGACCACGTACTCACCTAAGTTAAAAAAACACTCCGAGTGGAGAGCAATCCTCCCACTCGGGGGCTTAGCTACGACCCCATACTCACCTAAGTTAAAAAACACTCTGAGTGGAGAGAAATCCTCCCACTCGGGGGCTTAGCTGCGACCCCGTACTCGCCTAAGTTAAAAAACACTCCGAGTGGAGAGCAACCCTCCCACTCGGGGGCTTAGCTGCGACCCTGTACTCACCTAAGTTAAAAAACACTCCGAGTGGAGAGCAACCCTCCCACTCGGGGGCTTAGCTGTGACCCCATACTCGTCTAAGTTAAAAAGTGCTCCGAGTGGAGCGCAATCCTCTGAGCTGCATCACAAATACAACATACGCTCCATCTCGATCCGCAAGGACGACGAGATGTCAATTGAACACAACGTCGGAGCTGCGTCATAAGTACAACGTACGCTCCATCTCAATCCACAAGGACGGCGAGGTGTCGATTGAACACAACATCAGAGCTGCATCACAAGTAAAACATACGCTCCATCCCGATCCGCAAGGACGACGAGGTGTCAACTGAACATCGCATTTGAGTTGACAGAGTTGCACCACAAGTACAATGTACGCTCCATCCCGATCTGCAAGGACGACGAAGGTGTCGACCGAATACATCATCGGAGCCACTCGATGAAAAGTGATAAAGGCAAAGCCATCGAATTCAAAGAAAACCAAGTTCAGATAAATCCCGCAAAGGTTCAGAACCGCAGCGAGCAGAAGTACTCAGGCATCAAGCCTAAAAGAGTTTAATGGTTACATAACCACTCGGCATTCCGAGGCAAATAAAGGTGGGGCATAATGTTTGTTCACTCGGCAGGAGGAGGACTTACTGGCTCGACGAAGCTATCAAGGACAATATTGTCTGCAATTTGAGTGGCGGCGTCAAGGAAGGTGTCCATGAAAGACTGGAAGCTGAGTTTCTTAGTGTTGGCAACCTTGAGAGCCGCCAGCTTGTCTTCTCTGACATCCTTGCAGTGGACTCGGACCAACGACAGAGCAACATCAGCGCCACGGCGAGCAAATGACTTCTTCCATTCCTGCACTCGACCACGGATTTGATTCAGTCGATTCATCAGAGACTCGAGATCCTGTGGAGTTCTGTCTGAGGCCAGAGTTCAGCGTCAATCCGCATCATTGCCACCTTCAGACGAGCAACATAATCCACAACATTGTCCAGGCCAGACTCCAACCGCAGCACAGTCATCGCAACGTCATCTTTGACAGGAGAGTTTATGGGGTCAAGACCTGTCTCGACCCGCCCAGTTTCTGCTTCGAAGTCTTGACAAAGTTCTGCATAGTCGAAAACTTAGTGAGTCAACAGTTTAACAAGACGTATCAGTCGACATCAACAAATCAGTCGAACAAAAGGAAATACCTTCAAGCTTCACGACCAGTTTCTCAGCAAGCTTTCCTAGATAAGCCTCCAATTCACCCTTCTTGGCCTTAAGACTTCCAACTTTGTCAGTCAAGCTTTCCTTGTCCTTCTTCATCCGTGCAACCTCCTGGTTGGCTTCAGTGACGGCAGTCTACAACTTGGAGTTCTCCTCTTCCAACTCGTTGACTGAGGCCAACTTCTTGTCATCAAGTGTTGTTTTCTCTGGCGCTTCCTTTTGAGCTGCGGTAAGGTCTTGATCCTTCTTCTCCCGAGCATGCTTCATTTTCTCTAAAGAAATAACATTCTTCAGACAAGCTTGGAGTTGACGGTTTTCAATACGGACATCTGTTTGAGTGGAGTCACTCAGTTCAAAGAGATTAAAACAAAAGAGAGAGAGAGAGTCATAAGGTGGACAGTCGACGAATTGTTACCTCCCATGGTAGCTGCTTCGTCTTGGGCTTTCTTGAGATTCTTCTTGGCCAGCTCCAGATCTAAGTTAAGACCGATCTGCTTCTTCTCCAGTTCACCAAATTGAAGATTTCTGCGGTCAACAAATAAGATATGTCAGTCGACGGGAATGAAAGTCAATCATGGCGAAAATTGCTCTAAGACTACTGCCGAATCAAACATTCAATAGTAGTCTCGGGGACTACACCCAGTGGGTGCACTTGGCGTGCCCCACTGGTCCGGGTCTACACTCGGCATGGTCTGCCCAGCATGAGTAACAAAAAGAGGGGGAATTCTCAGACCCCAGCAGACTACCAGCAGTCGACCGCGGTCTTGGTGACGACACCTAGTGGGTGCACTCTGCGTGCCCCCACTGGTTCAGAAAAACACTCGACTCAACCTGGTCGACTCAAGTAGAAGAACTATTCAACACAAAGTCAGAAACACCCAGTGGGTGATTGGATGCAAAATGCAGACCCATGATAGATGCACATAAAAGGTTCCAAAACGCTCATCCAAGGACACCCCACAGACAACGAAGCAACGGTTGCAACTACCACTAGTTAAGAGACCAGTCAGAAACCAACTAACCTTGACGTTGGCTTGTAGAGCGGCGGAGGCATTGTAAGCAACCTGGCTGGCCTCGTGCACTGAAGGAAATATGCCCTAGGGGCAATAATAAAGTTATTATTTATTCCTTGTTTCATGATAAATGTTTATTATTCATGCTAGAATTGTATTAACCGGAAACATAATACATGTGTGAATACATAGACAATATAGTGTCACTAGTATACCTCTACTTGACTAGCTCGTTAATCAAAGATGGCTAAGGTTTCCTAACCATAGACATGAGTTGTCATTTGATAAACGGGATCACATCATTAGGAGAATGATGTGATTGACTTGACCCATTCCGTTAGCTTAGCACTTGATCGTTTAGTATATTGCTATTGCTTTCTTCATGGCTTATACATGTTCCTATGACTATGAGATTATACAACTCCCGAATACCGGAGGAACACTTTGTGTGCTACCAAACGTCACAACGTAACTGGGTGATTATAAAGGTGGTCTATAGGTGTCTCCGATGGTACTTGTTGAGTTGGCATAGATCGAGATTAGGATTTGTCACTCTGATTGTCGGAGAGGTATCTTTGGGCCCTCTCAGTAATGCACATCACTATAAGCCTTGCAAGTAATGTGACTAATGAGTTAGTTGTAGGATGATGCATTACGGAATGAGTAAAGAGACTTGTCAGTAACGAGATTGAACTAGGTATTGAGATATCGATGATTGAATCTCGGGCAAGTAACATACCGATGACAAAGGCAACAACGTATGTTGTTATGCGGTTTGACCAATAAAGATCTTCGTAGAATATGTAGGAGCCAATATGGCCATCCATGTTCCGCTATTGGTTATTGACCAGAGAGGTGTCTCGATCATGTCTACATAGTTCTCGAACCCGTAGGGTCCACACGCTTAACATTCGTTGACGATATAGTATTATATGACTTATGTATGTTGGTGACCGCATGTTGTTTGGAGTCCCGGATATGATCATGGACATGACGAGGAACTCCAGAATGGTCCGGAGATAAAGATTGATATATGGGATAATAGTGTTTGTTCCCCGAAGGGTTCCGGAATTCACCAGAAGGGGTTCCGGATGTTTCTCGAAATGTTTGGGTACGAGAACACTTTATTTGGGCCAAAGGGGAAAGCCCACAAGGTTTTTGGAAAGCGTAAAAGGAAGTTTTGCGGAGTCTAGGGGCCATACGTCAGGGTCCCTGGCGTCTGGGTCCAGACGCCGGGAACCTGGCGTCTGGCCCTGGAGTCCGAGAAGGACTCTTGCCTTTCGGGTGAAACCGACTTTGTGGAGGCTTTTACTCTAAGTTTCGACCCCAAGGCTCAACATATAAATAGAGGGGCAGGGCTAGCACCAAAGACACATCAAGAAACACCAAGCCGTGTCCCGGCAACCCCGTCCCCTCTAGTTTATCCTCCGTCATAGTTTCCGTAGTGCTTAGGCGAAGCCCTGCGGAGATTGTTCTTCACCAACACAGTCACCACGCCGTCGTGTTGCCGGAAATCATCTACTACTTCTCCTGTCTTGCTGGATCAAGAAGGCGAGGACGCCATCGAGCTGAACGTTTGCTGAACACGGAGGTGCCGTACATTCGGTACTTGATCGGGGCAGATCGTGAAGGTGTACGACTACATCAACCGCGTTAATAAACGCTTCCGCTTAGCGATCTTCAAGGGTATGAAGATACAATCCCCCTCTTGTTGCTATGCATCAAATACATAGATCTTGCGTGATCATAGGAATTTTTTTGAAATTACCGCGTTCCCCAATAGTGGTATCAGAGCCAGGTTTATGCGTAGATGTTTTATGCACGAGTAGAACACAAGTGCGTTGTGGGCGATACAAGTCATACTGCCTACCAGCATGTCATCCTTTGATTCGGCAGTATTGTTGGATGAAGCGGCCCGGACCGACATTACGCGTACGCTTATGCGAGACTGGTTCTATCGACGTGCTTCACACAGGTGGCTGGTGGGTGTCAGTTTCTCCAACTTTAGTCGAATCGAGTATGGCTATGCCCGGTCCTTGTTGAAGGTTAAAACAGCGCTAACTTGACGAAATATCGTTGTGGTTTTGATGCGTAGGTAAGAACGTTTCTTGCTCAGCCCGTAGCAGCCACGTAAAACTTGCAACAACAAAGTAGAGGACGTCTAACTTGTTTTTGTAGGGCATGTTGTGATGTGATATGGTCAAGACATGATGCTAAATTTTATTGTATGACATGATCATGTTTTGTAACAGAGTTATCGGCAACTCGCAGGAGCCATATGGTTGCCGCTTTATTGTATGCAATGCATTTTTACTTTATCTCTAAGCGGTAGCGATAGTCGTAGAAACAATAGTTGGTGAGACGACGACGATGCTACGATGGAGATCAAGGTGTCGCGCCGGTGACGATGGTGATCATGACAGTGCTTTGGAGATGGAGATCAAAGGCACAAGATGATGATGGCCATATCATATCACTTATATTGATTGCATGTGATGTTTATCTTTTATGCATCTTATTTTGCTTTGATTGACGGTAGCATTATAAGATGATCTCTCACTAAATTTCAAGGTATAATTGTTCTCCCTGAGTATGCACCGTTGCCAAAGTTCATCGTGCCGAGACACCATGTGATGATCGGGTGTGATAAGCTCAACGTTCACCTACAACGGGTGCAAGGCAGTTTTGTACACGCAGAAATACTCGGGTTAAACTTGACGAGCCTAGCATATGCAGATATGGCCTCGGAACACTGAAACCGAAAGCTCGAGCGTGAATCATATAGTAGATATGATCAACATAGTGATGTTCACCATTGAAAACTACTCCATTTCACTTGATGATCGGAACTGGTTTAGTTGATTTGGATCACACAATCACATAGATGATTAGAGGTATGTTTGTCTAAGTGGGACTTCTTAAGTAATTTGATTAATTGAACTTGAATTTATCATGAACTTAGTACCTGATAGTATTTTTCTTGTCTATGTTGTTGTAGATAGATGGCTCGTGTTGTTGTTCCGTTGAATTTTAATGCGTTCCTTGAGAAAGCTAAGTTGAAAGATGATGGTAGCAATTACACGGAGCGGGTCCTTAACTTGAGGATTATCCTCATTGTTGCACAGAAGAATTACGTCCTGGAAGCACTGCTAGGTGCAAGACCCATTGTAGGAGCAACACCGGACGTTGTGAACGTCTGGCAGAGCAAAGCTGATGACTACTCGATAGTTCAGTGTGCCGTGCTTTACAGCTTAGAACTGGGACTTCAACGACGTTTTGAACATCATGGAGCATATGAGATGTTCCAGGAGTTGAAGTTAATATTTCAAGCAAATGCCCGGATTGAGAGATATGAAGTCTCTAGTAAGTTCTATAGCTGCAAGATGGAGGAGAGTAGTTCTGTCAGTGAACATATACTCAGAATGTCTGGGTATAATAATCACTTGATTCAACTGAGAGTTAATCTTCCTGATGATAGTGTCATTGACAGAATTCTCCAATCACTGCCACCAAGTTACAAGAGCTTCATGATGAACTATAATATGCAAGGGATGGAAAAGACAATTCCCGATCTCTTTGCGATGCTAAAGGCTACAAAGGTAGAAATCAAGAAGGAGCATCAAGTGTTGATTGTCAACAAGACCACCATTTCAAGAAAAAGGGTAAAGGTAAGAGGAAGGGGAACTTCAAGAAGAACAGCAAACAAGTTGCTGCTCAGGAGAATAAACCCAAGTCTGGACCTAAGCCTGAGACTGAGTGCTTCTACTGCAAAGGGACTGGTCACTTGAAGCGGAACTGCCCCAAGTATTTGGCGGATAAGAAGGATGGCAAGGTGAACAAAGGTATATGTGATATACATGTTGTTTATTGATATGTACCTTACTAGAGCTCGCGGTAGAACCTGGGTATTTGATACTGGTTTAGTTGCTAACATTTGCAACTCGAGACACGGATATGGATTGAGTGAAGATTGGCTAAGAACGAGGTGACGATGCACGTGGGAAATGGTTCCAAAGTCGATGTGATCACCGTCGGTACGCTACCTCTACATCTACCTTCCGGGTTAGTTTTAGACCTGAATAATTGTTATTTGGTGCCAGCTTTAAGCATGAACATTATATCTGGATCTTGTTTGATGCGAAATGGTTATTCATTTAAACCTGAGAATAATGGTTGTTCTATTTATATAAGTAATATCTTTTATGGTCATGCACACTTAAATAGTGGTCTATTTGTATTGAATCTCAATAGTAGTGATACACATATTCATAATATTGTAGCCAAAAGATGCAGAGTTGATAATGATAGTGCAACTTATTTGTGGCACTGCCGTTTAGGTCATATTGGTGTAAAGCGCATGAAGAAACTCCATACTGATGGACTTCTGGAATCACTTGATTATGAATCACTTGGTACTTGCGAACCATGCCTCATGGGCAAGATGACTAAAACTCCATTCTCCGGAACAATGGAGCGAGCAACAGATTCATTGGAAATCATACATACTGATGTATGTGGTCCAATGAATATTGAGGCTTGTAGTGGGTATTGTTATTTTCTCACCTTCACAGATGATTTGAGCAGATATGGGTATATCTACTTAATGAAACATAAGTTTGAAACATTTGAAAAGTTCAAAGAATTCCAGAGTGAAGTGGAAAATCATCGTAACAAGAAAATAAAGTTTCTATGATCTGATGGTGGTGGAGAATATTTGAGTTACGAGTTTGGTCTACATTTGAAACAATGCAGAATAGTTTCGCAACTCACGCCACCCGGAACACCACAATGTAATGGTGTGTCCGAACGTCATAATCGTACTTTACTAGACATGGTGCGATCTATGATGTCTCTTACTGATTTACTGCTATCATTTTGGGGTTATGCTTTAGAGACGGCTGCATTCACGTTAAATAGGGCACCATCTAAATCCATTGAGATGACGCCTTATGAACTGTGGTTTCGCAAGAAACCAAAGTTGTCGTTTCTCAAAGTTTGGGGCTGCGATGCTTATGTGAAAAAGCTTCAACCTAATAAGCTCGAACCCAAATCGGAGAAATGTGTCTTCATAGGATACCCAAAGGAGACTGTTAGGTACACCTTCTATCGCAGATCCGAAGGCAAAACATTCATTGCTAAGAATGGATCCTTTCTAGAGAAGGAGTTTCTCTCGAAAGAAGTGAGTGGGAGGAAAGTAGAACTTGATGAGGTAATTGTACCTGCTCCCTTATTGGAAAGTAGTTCATCACAGAAACCGGTTCCTGTGACACCTACACCAATTAGTGAGGAGCTAATGATATTGATCAAGAAACTTCAGATCAAGTTACTACCGAACCTCGTAGGTCAAACAGAATAAGATCCACACCAGAGTGGTACAGTAATCCTATTTTGGAGGTCATGTTACTTGACCATGGCGAACCTACGAACTATGAGGAAGCGATGATGAGCCCAGATTCCGCAAAATGGCTTGAGCCATGAAATCTAAGATGGGATCCATGTATGAGAACAAAGTGTGGACTTTGGTTGACTTGCGCGATGATCGGCAAGCCATCGAGAATAAATGGATCTTCAAGAAGAAGACTGACGCTGACGGTAATGTTACTGTCTACAAAGCTCGACTTGTTGCGAAAGATTTTCGACAAGTTCAAGGGGTTGACTACGATGAGACTTTCTCACCCGTAGCGATGCTTAAGTCTGTCCTAATCATGTTAGCAATTGCCGCATTTTATGATTATGAAATTTGGCAAATGGATGTCAAAACTGCATTCCTGTATGGATTTATGGAAGAAGAGTTGTATATGATGCAACCAGAAGGTTTTGTCGATCCAAAAGGTGCTAACAAAGTGTGCAAGCTCCAGCGATCCATATATGGACGGGTGTCGGTGTCAAAACCGGCGGATCTCGGGTAGGGGGTCCCGATCTGTGCGTCTAAGGCTAATGGTAACAGGAGGCAAGGGACACGATGTTTTTACCCAGGTTCGGGCCCTCTCGATGGAGGTAAAACCCTACTTCCTGCTTGATTGATCTTGATGATATGAGTGTTACAAGAGTTGATCTACCACGAGATCGTAGAGGCTAAACCCTAGAAGCTAGCCTATGATGATTATGATTGTCCGTCTAAGGACTAAACCCTCCGGTTTATACAGACACCGGAGAGGGCGAGGGTTTACACAGAGTTGGTTACAAAGAAGGAAATCTAATATCCGGATCGCCAAGCTTGTCTTCCATGCAAAGGAGAGTCCCATCTGGACACGGGACGAAGTCTTGACTCTTGTATCTTCACGGTCCAACAGTCCGGCCAAAGTGTATAGTCCGGCTGTCCGGATACCCCCTAATCGAGGACTCCCTCAGTAGCCCCTGAACCAGACTTCAATGACGATGAGTCCAGCTTGTAGATTTTCTTCGGCATTGCAAGGCGGGTTCCATCTCCGTATACTCCAAAGTAAACCCCGAATACTTAAACCATCTCCGGCTCTGCAAGACGAATTTCACATACCACCATAGAGAGAATGATATTCCACAAATATAATCTGTTGACAACTTTAGATAAAGTGACATGACAAAATGGTCGAGTCATTATTGAATCGTCTTCCCACAGCCAGCTACCGCACATATCGAGGCGGTTTTCTCGGCACGTCTTGTTGAAGCAGAGATCATGTCCCCTTATCACGGGATTATCATCAATACGGGTACAGGTAACCAACCGTGCCATCAATCGTGGCGCTTGGGAAATAAGCAATTTTCAACGGGCAAGTGGGGTGGCGCACCGTTTTCGTCGCCTCTATAAAGGGATAAGGATTCCCCATTTTTACCCACGCCTTCTTCCTCCTCCGCTTATTCATTCTCGCACCCTCGATCTCCAGCACCCTAGTTCACACCTTCTCCGCACAGGCAAACATGTCCGGAGCAGGAGGCAAGTGGGTGGCCTCCACCGCCAAGGAGGAGCATATTATGAAGCTCCGGGCGGCCGGATACTTGGCCGCAGATATTGCGCACCGGCTGCCGGACGCAGGGCAGATCATTCCGACTCAGGGACCTCACGAGAGGGTCGTGCTCCTCGCCCACTTCGTCCGCGGACTGGGATTTCCACTTCATCCTTTTGTCCACGGGCTCATGATTTACTATGGGCTGGACTTCCATGACCTAGCCCCAAACTTCGTCCTCAACATCTCGGCGTTTATCGTCGTCTGCGAGGCCTTCCTCTGCATCAAGCCCCACTTCGGTCTGTGGCTACAAATCTTCTGCGTGAAGCCGAAGATCGTGAGCGGCCAGCAAGCGGAGTGCGGAGGCGCCATGGTGGGCAGGATGCCCAATGTTACCTGGCTTGAAGGCTCTTTCGCGGAGACCATGAAAGGGTGGTAATCGGGGTGGTTCTATATCACCGAGCCACGCGACGCCAACTAGGCGGCGGCCCCCGAATTCCGATACGGAATTCCCATGCGGCTCACTTCCTGGGAAAAGAAAGGCGTGGCCTGGGGCGAACCTGCGGAGCTGACAGGGCTTCAGAACTGCATTCAAAATATGGTAGACAAGAAGATCAAACTTGTCAATGTGGTCCAGGTCATGCTCTTCCGCCGAATCCTTCCGTGCCAAAGACGGGCATTCAATCTGTGGGAGTTCTATCCGGCCAAACACCAGACACTTCAAGAGCTTTACGGCACGACGCACAAGGATGCTTGGAAGGTGCTATTCAAGGCCTCCGAAATACCTCCTCCCACATCCGAGGACCACGGACTTCACACCACGCGGCTCCCTCTTCCAGTGAGTTCTCTGATCATCACCAGGTGTACCTTCCCCAGCATACTTATGGGAAGATTTTAAGTCATCATGTATATTTAACCAGGATTACGTGGTGACGGCAGAGCGGGTCGACTGTCTGGCTCCATTGCCGGAAGATCCAGCTACCGCTCTCCTAACAGAGATGCTAGTCCCGGCGCCTTACAAGGTGCCGGAAAAGAAGGCCGAGAAGAAGGCCCCGGGGACTAGGAAGGGTCTCCGGCGTAAGGTTGTACCAGACGCCTCATCCGAAGACGATGAGGCACACTCCTCCCACGAAGGGGAGGAGGAAAAGGAAAGGGCCGCCCCATCCAGGGAGGCCGAAGGGCCTAAGAGGGCGGCCCAAGGGACCAGGAAGGGTCCCCGGTGCAAGGCTGTCATAGACTCGTCATCCGAGGACGACGAGGCAGATTCCTCCCGCGGAGGTGGGGGAAAACACGAGGAAATTCCGCCTCCCCGCACTGGGGAGAAGAAAAGGAAAGCCGCCCCGCAGGGGGAGGCTAGGACGCCCAAGAAGGGAAAGGCGTCCCTTCCGGATCACTCCACCACGGCCGCCTACAGCGAGGAGGAGTGGCTGCCCAGGGGCAAGCCCCTAGTAAGATTGTAAGTATGCGCACTCTATTGTACTTTAGTGCGACTTAGCTTCATAGTTTGTTATAACGCCGGACACGCATGTGCAGTCCGGCCAGGGCCCATCCCAAGGTATCCTCTTCGGATGGGTCTTTGAGCGATTCGGCGATGAATTTGCTCCCGACGGCCACCTCCCCTTGTCCTGCCAATGACACGGAGGTGTGGTCCCAAAGGGTAGCAGAGCAAGGGGAGGTGGATTTAGAGACGCCCCAAGGCGGGATTCCAGACGCCGGGCACAGGGGGAGTAAGATCCCCACAGATTGTGCTGACGGGAGCCGTAGCAAGTCGGGCTCCCAGCCGGACACTGTACCGGAACCTCCAAAGGTTCCAGATTTGGGTAGGCAGACCCTCGCTAAGGAGGGCGAGCCGGCCGTGCCGACGACTTCCGTTGCGCCAGAGGTGTCGGATAGTCTACTAGAAGTGTTCCGCGGCGCCTCCATGGATGAAGAGCACCACACTCTTATGAGTGCGGTGATTCAGAAGGTTCGGTCCGCTTAAAGCGGATTGACCGAAGCCTGCACCAGCCTCTTGACAGGCTTTGAGGTAAGTAATCAAAAGTGTGTGAAATTATCACCCGATAGATAGTAGCCCCTGATACTCTGTTTGGTGTTCGAAAAGAGAAGCCAAACGAAGGGTCAACTCTAAACCGCAGGAGTCTAATAGTAGGTGTCTATGTGAATAAGCAGGCAGTGCTGCTTGCCACTGCTGCCCGCACCGCCGAGGTCACCGAACTCAACCGGGACCTTGAGCAGGCTGAAGAGGAGCTCGCCCTCACAAAGAGGCAGCTCGAAGAGAACAAAGGTGAGTGATACCCAGTTCATATATCAATTAGAGGAGAAAAAATTGATGACACTAACAAAAAGCGTCATGGTTCTATAATAGGGGCCACGATCAAAGTGGCGGCCCTGAAGAAAGCACTATCTGAGGCCGAAGACAAGACGGCCGCGGAATGCATTGAGCGTGAGAAGCAAGATGCTAGGGTGGGTTAGGTGCGGCAAGAGCTCCAGGAGCTCAGCAAGAAGTTCGAGTCCTTGGAGCATGACTTCGAGACGAAAGAGTCTGAGCTTGCGAAGGCCCTTTTGAGTATGAAAGACGCCAAGGCCGAAGCCCAAAAGGCTCAGTAGGAAATCCAGGCGGCCAAGAAGATAGCGACGGGTAAGGCATTCATTATGCAAAGCAAGCATGTGGAGGAGACATTTCTTTTACTTACCCGAATTCGGAGCTCTCCAGGGGCATTTGCAGATCTGCCACACAGCATATCAGATGCCACGGAGTGCTACCGTGCCGAAGAGGGGAGCTCAACGGAGAAGATGTTCTGGTCCCATTATGCTGGAGCCGAACACTCAATGCCTCTGAGTGACCAATTGAAGCAATTCGTTGAACTCCACATGGCGGCCGAAGTGGCCATGAAGGACTTCATAGTCCGGATGTGGCCTGGTGAGCCCCTGCCTGCCAGCTACTTCGTCCTTATAAAGCGGATGGTAAATGCCTGTCCACGGCTTGAAGTTATCAAGCGATCTGTTTGCATTGAGGGTGCCCGTCGGGCCTTTGCCCGTGCGAAGATGCATTGGGCCAAGCTGGATGCAGAGAAGCTGGTGAAGGAGGGACCACCGGAGGGCAAGGCGCATTGCTATCCCGAAAAATATTATGATGGCGTGATGAAAGGCGCTCGTCTCGTGGCCGATGAATGTACCAAGGACACAATCTTTGAGTGAATGTACTCCTGTCATTTTTGTAATATGAAAACGAATTTGTTTGCGCTATATAGTGCTTTGTTGATTTAAAATATTACCTTCTGTGCGACTGTTTATAAAATTCTGAAAGTAGGCCAGTCGTCGGCTTCCGCCCCCACGTAACTAGTACTGGGGTGTTCGTGGAAAACCCAAACACTCTTTTATCCAAATTTCTGGTCCCTGAAGGAGGTGTTTGGCGCAGTGAACAAGGCAATCGGACTATGCAGCTTTATAACTCTCACTTAGCCATAGAAGTCTACAATTTTAAATTTTGGCAAAGCCCCTAGAATTCGGAAAGCCGAATTGGGGCCTATATACGCCCAAATCGGACGAGGCCGCTTCCTCGCCTGAAGTGGAAAAAATCTTTAGTAATTTTGAGACCTCTCGAGCAGCGACCAGCTCTCGCCGCATCATGACAGTCAGTTTTCGGCTTTCTCTACTGAGGTGCTCGTCCGGAAGAACTGGGACACAATCACAGTAGTTCTCCCTGCGCTACCTTAGCCGATATAACAGAACGTAAGGTACCAAAACAAGGGAGCCGGGCAAACCCAATTATTGACCCAAGACATGATTCGGAGCTGATACATATAATGCTATAAGTTCGGGGTGCTGCACTGTTGAAAGTGTTCGGACTTATCTTGCCATATTAAGGGGCGCCGTGAGAAGCCCCTGGCAAACTGAACGCACCAAAGTGTACGAATTCAATATTAAATAAACATTTATAGGAAAAATGTGCATATAGGAATAATAAGCTGACGCTATATATTATCTCCCATTGATGAATAATACGTCTAAGCGTATGTTTACAATTAATGCGTTAAGAAGAAGTAAATAGGACTATTTGACATGTCCTATCTAAGGGCGGGCCGCATGTAGGTATATAAAACAGGTATAACGATCATTAACAGATTCCACCTGGGTATTCCCTTTGTGTGCGAAGCCTTTTGCCTCCTTGGTTTTCCCTCCTGTTATAAGTCCGATAATCCGGCTCTCTGAAGAGGTTGTCCGAAAGCAGGGTCCTGCAAGATAAAGGGTGTTATTAAAGTATGTTGTGGCTGAACCGCACTGTTGACCGGGTCGCTATTGCGCCTCCGCCTATGCCCATGCTATTTTGAGTGCGTAATTATGTACACGCGGCACGAATGCTGCCTGAATGGGGCTGGGGCGGAGGCCGGACTGCTAGTCGCGCTCTTGGCGTGCCTGGTGATCCTGTTGTAGGGTACTCCGGACTCGCTTGACGATGTTCGGGGTTGTTGTCGCCGGATTGGTGGTATACCGGAGAAGGCTGCTTTGTACTTCTACCGCGAGGGATGCAGTATGCTCTTCTGTACGGAGAGAGCGGTCCGTGTTTCTGTTGACCGTTATGACCCCACGAGGTCCTGGCATCTTGAGCTTGAGGTATGCATAGTGTGGTACCGCATTGAATCGAGCGAATGCGGTTCGTCCAAGCAGTGCATGAAACCACTACGGAAAGGGACGATATCGAAGATTAACTCCTCACGTCGGAAGTTATCCGGAGATCCGAAGACCACTTCCAGTGTTATGGAGCCCGTGCAATGGGCCTCTACTCCTGGAATTACACCTTTGAAGGTGGTTTTGGTGGGCTTGATCCTTGAAGGGTCAATGCCCATTTTGTGCACTATGTCCTGATAAAGTAGGTTTAGGCTGCTGCCGCGTCCATAAGGACTCGCGTGAGGTGGAATCCGTCGATGATTGGGTCGAAGACCAATGTGGCTGAACCGCCATGACGGATGCTGGTGGGGTGATCCCTACAATCAAAAGTGATCGGACAGGCTGACCATGAGTTGAAGTTTGGGGCGACTGGCTCCATCGCATAGACGTCCCTTAGTGCTTGTTTTCGTTCCCGTTTGGGAATGTGGGTGGCGTAGATCATATTGACCGTTTTCACCTGGGGAGGAAATTTCTTCTGTCCCCCCGTGTTCGGACATCGGGGTTCCTCGTCATCGTCGCTGTGCAGCCCCTTGTCCTTGTTCTCGGCATTTATTTTGCCGGCCTGTTTGAACACCCAACAGTCTCTATTAGTGTGGTTTGCTGGCTTATCCTGGGTGCCATGAACTTAGAACGAGCGATCAAGTATGCGGTCCAGATTGGACGATCCCTGATTGTTTCTTTTGAATGGCTTTTTCCGCTGACCGGATTTTGAGCCACTGAATCCGGCGTTGACTGCCGTGTCTTCAGTGTTGTCGCCATTGTTCCGACGCTTATGTCTGTTGCGCCGTGGCTTGCCGTTGTTGTTGTGGACATCTGAAGTGCCGGAGTTTATTGGCATGGTGCTACTGCGAGCCAACCAGCTGTCCTCGCCCGCGCAAAAGTAGGTCATGAGTATCGTGAGGGCCGCCATGGACTTCGGTTTTTCCTGGCCGAGGTGTCGGGCCAGCCACTCGTCGCGAATATTATGCTTAAAGGCCACCAAGGCTTCTACGTTCGGACAGTCGACAATTTGGTTCTTTTTAGTTAGGAACCGAGTCCAGAATTTCCTGGCTGACTCTCCGGGCTGTTGAGTAATGTGACTCAAGTCATCAGCATCTGGTGGTTGCACGTACGTGCCCTGGAAATTGTCGAGGAACGCGTCCTCCAAGTTTTCCCAACTACCGATGGAGTTTGCCGATAGACTATTTAGCCAGTGTCGGGCCGGTCCTTTTAGTTTAAGGGGAAGATACTTGATGGCATGTAGATCGTCACCGTGGGCCATGTGAATGTGCAGAAGGAAATCTTCGATCCATACTGCAGGGTCTGTTGTGCCATCATATGATTCAATGTTTACGGGTTTAAACCCTTTTGGGAATTCATGATCCATCACTTCGTCAGTGAAGCAGAGTGGGTGTGTGGCACCTCTATGCCGGGCTATGTGGCTACGCAATTCGAATGAGTCTGGTTGGCTATGTTCGGCCCGGCCGGACTTGTGGATAGTGTATCTGACGTGACGATCATCATCACGTGTTGGGGCGCGCCCCCGCGATCCGTAGATCGATCTTGGCTGTCCTGCCTTGTTTTCCAGTATATCTCGCAGGTCCTGCCTATTGCCCCGCGCCGTAGTGTATTGGCGTAGGGGTGCGGGCTGGTATTCGGGCTGATATGTCGTTTTATCCCCACCATGATGTGGTCGGTCAGCTGTGTGGCGCTCGAGTCCATGTTCCTCGGCTGCCAGGACTTTAGTCCATCTGTCTGTGAGCAGGTCTTGATCAGCTTGGAGCTGCTGCTGCTTCTTCTTCAGGCTCCTCACAGTGGCCATAAACCAGCGCTTGAAGCACTCCTGCTCTACAGGGTCCTCAGGCACGCCTTACTCGTCGTCGCTGATGCTAATCTCGTCTTCGGAGGGGGGGCATGTAGTTTTCCTCCTCCGGGTATCCGTCCGTCACCTGTTCGTCTGGGCTGACCTACCCGTCTTCCTGTTCGGCCTACTCGAAGGCAGGCTGATCGTGGTTATATTCATCTTCGACACCATCCGGATTGTTTTCGTCTCATGTGTCGGTATTGCTGTGGCGGGGCTTGGAGCGGCGCCGACAATGCCCATGCTTTTCTTTCTTCCTTGAGGGGTTATCCTCCATTGCATCATCGCCATTGGTTTCTTTCGGAGTGTCCACCATATATATATCATATGAGGAGGTGGCTGTCCAGCGCCCTGTGGGCGGTGGTTCCTGTTCTTCTCCTACATCGTCGTCCACACCGTCGATGTCTTCAGAGTCGAAGTCAAGCACGTCGGTCAAATCATCGATCATGGCAATGAAGTGGGTGGTGGGTGGGCAATGAATTCCCTCGTCGCCTGCTTCCCACTCGAGCCGGACGTAGTTCGGACACGAGTCTCCTGACAAAAAGAGAGACTTTAACGAGTTTAGCATGTCGCTAAAGGGCGAGTGCTGGAAGATATCTGCCGCGGTGAACTCCATTACTGAAGCCCAACCAGATTCAGAGGGCTCGGGACCACGCGGTCTGGAACCTACAGCCGGACACAAGTCCTGGGGTCCGGTGTCACAGGCTTCCTTGGGGATGGAGTCTGTGCTCAGCTCTACCGCCGAAGAGTGTGCGGCCTCCGGGGTGGGGTCCATCCACCCATCCTCGGACGGTGCGATCTGCCCCGGATTTAGGTCCAGAGCTCCTGCAGGTGCGATATCCCGAGTATTGTCCGATAGCAGGCCTAAGCCATGCTCGTCATGACTGTTTGGCGCTCCTGGCGTAGGATCAATCAATCCATCATGATTTAGGTCCAGAGCTCCTGGCCTTTGGCGCTTCTAGGGTTTGGCGCTCCTGGCAAGTCTCCGCGGATATCAGCCGTGTAGTTCAAGTTTCCGAACCTGACCTGATGACCAGGGGCGTAGCTGTCAATCTGCTCCAGATGGCCAAGCGAATTGGCCCGCAGTGCGAAGCCGCCGAACACGAAGATCTGTCTGGGGAAAAAGGTCTCACCCTGGACCGTGTTGTTGTTGATGATTGAAGGAGCCATCGAGCCTTGCAGCGACAACACAGAGGAACTCTCAATGAAAGCACCAATGTCGGTAATAGGAGGGGGTCCCGATCTGTGCGTCTAAGGCTAATGGTAATAGGAGGCAAGGGACACGATGTTTAACCCAGGATCGGGACCTCTCGATGGAGGTAAAACCCTACTTTCTGCTTGATTGATCTTGATGATATGAGTGTTACAAGAGTTGATCTACCACAAGATGGTAGAGGCTAAACCCTAGAAGCTAGCCTACGATGATTATGATTGTCCGTCTAAGGACTAAACCCTCCGGTTTATATAGACACCAGAAAGGGCTAGGATTTACACAGAGTCGGTTACAAAGAAGGAAATATAATATCCGGATCGCCAAGCTTGTCCTCCACGCAAAGGAGAGTCCCATCCGGACACAGGACAAAGTCTTGAGTCTTGTATCTTCATGGTCCAACAGTCCGGCCAAAGTGTATAGTTCGGCTATCCGGATACCCCCTAATCCAGGACTCCCTCAATGAGTGCAAACTTCTCGGAGTTGTAATAAATGTTTTGATAGTGAGATCTGTTGGGGAACGTAGTAATTTCAAAAAAAAATCCTACGCACACGCAAGATCATGGTGATGCATAGCAACGAGAGCGGAGAGTGTCATCTATGTACCCTCGTAGACCGTAAGCGGAAGCGTTATGACCACGCGGTTGATGTAGTCGTACGTCTTCACGATCTGACCGATCCAAGTACCGAACGCGCAACACCTCCGAGTTCTGCACACGTTCAACTCGACGACGTCTCACAAACTCCCGATCCAGAAGAGCTTCGCGGGAGAGTTCTGTCAGCACGACGGCGTGATGACGATGATGCTACCAACGCAGGGCTTTACCTAAGCACCGCTATGATATTACCGAGGTGGATTATGGTCGAGGGGGGCACCGCACACGGCTAAGAGAGATCAATGATCAACTTGTGTGTCCATGGGGTGCCCCTCCCTCGTATATAAAGGAGTGGAGGAGGGGGGGGGGGCGGCCCCCTACTATGGCGCGCCCTGGGGAGTCCTACTCCCACCGGGAGTAGGATTCCCCCCTTCCATGTAGTAGGAGTAGGAGAGAAGGAAAGGGAAAAGAGAAGAGAAGGAAAGAGGGGGCGCCGCCCTTCCCCTTGGTCCAATTCGGACTAGGCCTTGTGGGCGCACAGCCTCCCCTCTCTCTTCCCCCTAAAGCCCAATAAGACCCATATACTCCCCGGCGAATTCCCGTAACTCTCTGGTACTCCGATAAATACCCGAATCACTCGGAACCTTTCCGATGTCCGAATATAGTCGTCCAATATATCGATCTTTACGTCTCTACCATTTTGAGACTCCTCATCATGTTCACGATCTCATCTTGGACTCCAAACTACCTTCAGTACATCAAAACACATAAACTCATAATACTGATCGTCACCGAACATTAAGTGTGCGGACCCTACGGGTTCGAGAACTATGTAGACATGACCGAGACTCGTCTCCGGTCAATAACCAGTAGAACATGGATGCTCATATTGGCTCCCACATATTCTACGAAGATCTTTATCAGTCAAACCACATAACAACATGCGTTGTTCCCTTTGTCATCGGTATGTTACTTGCCCGAGATTCGATCGTCGGTATCTCAATACCTAGCTCAATCTCGTTACCGGCAAGTCTCTTTACTCGTTCCGTAATGCATCATCTCACAGCTAACTCATTAGTCACATTGCTTGCAAGGGTTATAGTGATGTGCATTACCGAGAGGGCCCAAAGATACCTCTCCGACAATCGGAGTGACAAATCCTAATCTTGATCTACACCACCTCAACAAGTACCATTGGAGACACATGTAGAGCACCTTTATAATCACCCAGTTACGTTGTGACCTTTGATAGCACACAAAGTGTTCCTCCGGTAATCGGGAGTTGCATAGTCTCATAGTCATAGGAACATGTATAAGTCATGAAGAAAGCAATAGCAGTAAACTAAAACGATCAAGTGCTAAGCTAACAGAATGGGTCAAGTCAATCACATCATTCTCCTAATGATGTGATCCCGTTAATCAAATGACAACTCATGTCTATGGCTAGGAAACTCAACCATCATTGATCAACGAGCTAGTCAAGTAGAGGCATACTAGTGACACTCTGTTTGTCTATGTATTCACACATGTATTATGTTTCCGGTTAATACAATTCTAGCATGAATAACAAACATTTATCATGAAATAAGGAAATAAATAATAACTTTATTATTGCCTCTAGGGCATATTTCCTTCAAGATCAAAGCATATGGTTTTATACGGACTTTTGGAGAAGCCTGTATTTACAAGAAAGTGAGTAGGAGCTCTGTAGCATTTCTAATACTATATGTAGATGACATATTGTTGATTGGAAATGATGTAGAATTTCTGGATAGCATAAAAGGATACTTCAATAAGAGTTTTTCAATGAAAGACCTCAGTGAAGCTGCTTACATATTGGGCATCAAGATCTATAGAGATAGATCAAGACACTTAATTGGACTTTCACAAAGCAAATACCTTGATAAAGTTTTGAAAAAAGTTCAAAATGGATCAAGCAAAGAAAGGGTTCTTTCCTGTGTTACAAGGTGTGAAGTTGAGTCAGACTCAATGCCCGAGCACTGCAGAAGATGGAGAGAAAATGAAAAATGTTCCCTATGCTTCAGCCATAGGCTCTATCATGTATGCAATGCTATGTACCAGACCTGATGTGTGCCTTGATATTAGTGTAGTAGGGAGGTACCAAAGTAATCCAGGAGTGGATCACTGGACAGCGGTCAAAAACATCCTGAAATACATGAAAAGGAATAAGGATATGTTTCTCGTTTATGGAGGTGGCAAAGAGCTTGTCGTAAATGGTTACGTCGATGCAAACTTTGACACTGATCCGGACGATTCTAAATCGCAAACCGAATACGTGTTTATATTGAACGGTGGAGCTGTCAGTTGGTGCAGTTCTAAACAAAGCATCATGGCGGGATCTACGTGTGAAGCAGAGTACATAGCTACTTCGGAAGCAGCAAATGAACGAGTCTGGATGAAGGAGTTCATATCCGATCTAGGTGTCATACCTAGTGCATCGGGTCCAATGAAAATATTTTGTGACAATACTGTTGCAATTGCCTTGGCAAAGGCATCCAGATTTCACAAGAGAACCAAGCACATCAAGAGACGCCTGGCATGGGACCTAATTAAACATGCACGTGGCTATGGCGCTCCCACCCCCCACCACGGCGCTATCCCCCTCTCCGGTGATCTCTCCACTCCTTCACTAACCTGTGGATTTTCTCTGATCAACATCTCCGGCGTCTCCTCTGGATCAAGTAAATATCCATCTTCCATGGTTTGTTCTGGTGGATCTACCCTTGGCTTGGATTTCTCCAAGGGTAGGGTTTTTCAGATGAGGTTTTCAAATCTACTGGGAATTCGGTTCATCCTTCAGGGCATAGACGGCCCTTTATTTTGATTGTTTCATTCAGCCGTCATGCCTTCTGTCTCTCGGTGGATTCTGTGGCTGCGGCTTTGGAAGCTGCAATTGGAGGTTCGGCCATTGACCTTCATGTTGATCACATCAAAGGCAAGGTTTATTCTTTCCATGTTTCTTGCAAACAAGTTGGTTTTATCATCATGGACCTTCGCTCTTTTTCCTGTGATCTATTCAAGTGTTATTTTCACCTATGGGGTAATGGTGGACCGAATTGGATTAGAGAGCTCAGGATATGGAGGAAGGAATGTGATGCTGAGTGGATTCTAGTTAGTCCAACCAAGCGCCGATCTTCTTTAGGTCTTTTGGCCATGCATAAACCCCCAGCTAGATCAGCCCTAAAATCGGCTGCTTCCTCCAAGAAGACTCTTTCTTTTGCCACGTTTGAGCGCTACTCGGCTTGCAAGGGGTATAGATACCCAGCTTCACAAAAATGCATTGACACTATGAGGGATGCGGGATATGATCTTCCTGTTCATGAACGAGTAGTCATTCATCCATCACCTGCACAGGATTTGCATTGGACTATGGCCCGTCCACCAATTGTTTTTGGTACGATCTCTCCTTTGCCGGAGTTGTGCCGGCCGATCACATCTGCTCCGGCCGTGGTTCCGTTTTCCACGGAAGTTTCCTCCGTGCATGCGGGGATTACGCCCGTCCTTTCCGCTCACGCGGGATCGCCTCCAATTCGAAATATTGATAATGTTGATCCAGTTGTGGTGGAGGCCTGTCTTGGCCCAAATGAGCCGGTCAGCCCAGTTTCTTCTGGGCCTACCACGTCTTCGGTACCAAGCCCACTTGTCTGTGAGGAGCAAATCCCATCCTCTCAAGAGGCTGCGAGGCAATTTGAAGCTATGGTCGATGACATGGTGGACCGTGTGATGACTTGTTCTCTCTGCTCAGTTAGGGGCCACCAGTCTGCGACTTGTGGAATCTGAGCGGTCTGCTCGGCTTGCTCTCGCCCAGGTCACTCTAGCAGAGGCTGCAATGATTTCGCGCGCTCTCATGGATTGGTTTGGAAGCCAATTTCGGTGCACAAAAAAACGATTTTATCGGAATCTGCTGCCTCTCATGGGAACAGAGCCGGAGTTATTGGGATAGACTATTCAATCCCATCGCCGCCGCCCCCTTTGCATCTTCCATCTCCTAACGCCAAAGAAAAACCACGAACACCATCTGCTCCATCCATGGCGAACTACGAGCTTGATCCTCAGCGCTTTGTGCCTGCTGGCCACCACATCATCGATGGTGGCGATCGTCACCTTCCGCGCACCTTCTTCACACCGGCTGCTCGGCCGACCCGACGCCATGAGGACTACATAGTAGCTGAAGTAATGCCGACGCCGGACGGGCCGATTGGTCCGGTGTGTGAGGAGGTGATTCAGTTTCTCCAAGATTCAGGTATTATGGTTCGCTCAGCTCAGCCGTGGTTCCATGGGGTGGGACTGTTTCAAGTCAGAGATCCGTCAGTTAGGTACACTTTGATTCAGCATCCACCTTTTCCGTTGGGCAATGATCGCTTTGTTAGATTTATGAAGCATGATGAGGGGGAAAATTTCAAAGGAGCAAGTGGTTTTTGTAAGGGCTGGTTAATGTTTATTGGGATTCCTCTGGATTACCGTACTACAGAGTTCATCTCGTAGGCAGTTGGTACTTTTGGCAAGTTTATTTCTTGGGATAGTGAGGATCTGTATCTTGTCAGAACTATGGTGGAGGCTAGTTTTCCTGACACTCCACTTGTTCCAAGAGATGTGGTTTTTGGTGATTATGCGGAATGGGGAGGTGCCCAAGTGTCCTGGACTGCTGCATGCTATGTTCTTGGGGCTGATTTTGCAGATCAAATGCCAAATGACGAAGACCCTATGCCGTTAGATGGAAACCCCCACCCGTTGCCTTGTAACTTGATCCAGGATAATTTGCCTTTTGTTCTTCCTCCGTACCCAATGTTGGGATGGAATGATGCCCCTCTTGCTCCCCCTGTTCCTCCTGCTAATGAGGATGTGCCTGGTTGGGGTAATGCAGTGTGGGGTGATGAAGCTGTTGATGAGTAGGTCTTGCAGCCGCCTGTGCCTGAACAAGATCAAGTTTCTATTGTGCTTGACCAGCCGGAGGGTTCAGTTTTTGTGGATCAACCTGAACCGGACTTTCAGCATGCTCCTCCACCAGACCTTCAGCAGCATCAAGTTTTTGAGGAAAATCAGTTGGCAATAGTGCCATACCAACCTCCTGTGGTTCAGTATCATGAGATATTCATTGGCATGGCCCGTATTTTGGCTGGACCCCCTCTCCCTCCAGAAATGATCTGGAAGAGGTCTTTTCAGAACCTCATGTTTGATTTCTCAGTGAAGGAAGTGCCTAGGCCTATCTTTTGCTAGCCGTTGGGTGCAGTCATTTACTCCAAGAGGACCTGGTCCATTGCTTTTGATGAGTCTAAGCAGATGTCTTGTTTGCATGCTTCGATGCCTCTGGTTCTGCCTGACAGGAAAGCTGTTGTGGTGAAGCAGCCGGTGGCCAGAGCTCTATTTGACAGCCTGCCTGCAGCTTCAGTTTCCGCTAATGTGACATCAGCTTTCCCGACCATTTCAGTTTCTGCTGCACCAACACCTGTTTCTGCGTCTCCTGAATCCACACCTATGGTTTTCTCTGTCGAGCAAACTGTCAGAAAGCGAAGAGAGAAGAAGAAGTTGCCGGTGGTTGATACTATGCTGAGACGTTGCACTCGGAGCGCGGCAAAGTTAGATGGCTTCAAAAATGTGGTTTTTGAGCGGCTCTCACTTCAGCCATCAAAGAAGCGCCCACGTGCCAAGCCCATGGAGGACAAGGCCCAGCCCGCTACTGCGGATGGCGATGAGGAGGCTTCGACTGCTGCACCACCACACACTCCAATTCGAGTTCTTCAGGTGGTTGGTGCGGAGCTGGAGGTCGACCCTTCGCTGCTGTCGGTGGATAAGCTTATGGCTAATCCACAGGAGGACTCATATACATCGTCAGCTTAATGATTATGTCACTCTATTTGTATCTGCCTCAGGTGCATGTTATGCGTACTCTTTTTATGGTTGATCTCTGTCGGTTTAGGGAACTATCTTTATGTGGCTCTGAACTATGCTATCTTTTGGGTCGTATGGCATTGTATATCATGCTCTATATACTTTCCTTCTCATTGGTGATTCATGAATCGGGTCACAACGCGTAGTTGGAAGATTTTGTGTTGGAATGTCTGTGGTTTTAATTCAGATACGAGGCAGCGCTCTGTCAGAGAGAAAGTGTCTGAAAGTCAATGTTCAGTAGTTTGTCTTCAAGAAACTAAACTTTCCTCCTGCAATCGGACAACTATGAAATCCATATGCCCTCATGGTTTTGATCAGTTTGTTGAATCACCATCTAGAGGCGCCTCGGGGGGACTTTTGACTGCTTGGCGATCAGATGTGTTCCAGAGCACTTTGTTACAAGTTAAACCCTATGCTATTGTCATGCAGTTTACTTCTGTGCATAACAATGAGCAATGGTTTCTGGTTAATGTTTATGGTCCTTGTCAGGGTGAACTTAGGGATGAGTTTGTCTCCTGGATATACAATTTAGATATTGATCCTGGCCAATTGTGGATGCTGATGGGAGTTTCAATTTTATTCGTTGCATTGATAGTAGGAACCTCCCGGGTAGTGACATAAATGATATGTTTATTTTCAATGAAATTATTGGCCATTTGGGACTTCTTGAGCTTCCATTGAAAGGAAGAAGGTTTACTTGGTCCAATATGTAGGATATTCCTCTTCTGGAGCAACTTGACTTGGTGTTTACCTCTGCTAGTTGGATTAACTCATATCCCATGACACAAGTGACCCCTTTCGCAAAAACTGCGTCTGATCATGTGCCCTATCTCGTTAGTATCAGTACTTCCATCCCAAAGGCACACATTTTCAGGTTTGAAAATTTTTGGGTCCATTAGGCTGGTTTCTTTGATTGTGTGCAAGAGGTTTGGAATCGTCCCTCTCGTAAAAATGATATTGCAGCAGTTATTGTTGACAAATTGAAGGCTCTGCGGTTTGCTTTGAAGAAATGGCAAAAAGGATTATCTCACATTAAAGGTCTGATTGAGAAATGCAACTGGGTAATTCTTTGGCTGGACAATCTTGAGAACATGAGGCATCTTTCTAGGCCTGAAAGTAACTTCAGGAAAATCATCAAGCAGCATCATGAACACCTGCTTCATATGCAATACCTCTATTGGAGGAAGAGATGTACTATCAGGTATATTAAAGTTGGAGAGGAAAACTCAAAAAAAATTCAGGCAATGGCAATTGAGAGATACAGAAAAAATTCAATTGCTAGTCTAAGGCTGGCTGATGGATCTGTCATATCTCATCATGAGGTTATGGCCAGAGAGTTCTTGAGAGCCTTCAAAGACAGAATGGGGATGATTAGGCCAATAGTGTTAGATGAGAACATTCTTTCATTAATACCAAGGGTTCAGGGTTTGGAGATCCTTACAAAGCCTTTTGAGATAAAGGAGATTGAACAAGGTATTAATGAAATGCCCAATGATAAGGCACCTGGGCCTGATGGTTTCAATGGTCTTTTTCTTAAAAAGTGCTGGCCTATAATTTCTGCTGATTTTATTCAGTTAGTGCATGAGTTTCATGCTGGTACCGTGCAGTTAGAAAATCTCAATGATGCTTACATTACACTGATACCAAAGAAACAGTCTCCTGAGGGGGTGGGGGATTTTAGGCCTATATCACTTACCAGTGTTGGTCTGAAATTCCTTACAAAGCTGGCTGCTAATAGATTTCAGCAGGAAATCATTAAATGTATTCATAAAAACCAATATGGCTTCATCAAATCAAGAACAATCCAGGATTGTCTTGCATGGACCTTTGAATACATCCATCAGTGTAACCAGTCTAAACAACCCATCCTTTTGCTAAAGTTGGATTTTGAAAAGGCTTTTGATTCCATCCAGCATGAGGCTATTTTGAGGATTCTTGCTGCAAAGGGTTTTGACAATAGATGGATTACATGGGTTAGGCAGATACTGTCATCTGGCACTTCTTCTGTCTTGCTCAATGGAGTACCTGGCAATCATTTCAAGTGCAAATGTGGAGTTAAGCAAGGGGACCCAGTCTCTCCATTGCTCTTTGTTATTGCTGCTGATCTTTTGCAGACTTTGATTAACAATCTTCTTCAGCAGGGTTTAATAAGCAGGCCTCTGCCAACACATGATCCTGATTTTCCAGTGGTACAGTATGCTGATGACACACTGTTATTCTTAAAGGCTGATAGGGATCAATTGGGGGCTCTGAAATCAGTGTTATATTCCTTTTCTGAGGCAACTGGTCTTCAGATTAACTTTCATAAATCTTCAATGTACCCCATTAATGTGATTGACCAGGAGGCTACTGATCTTGTTGCCTTCTTTGGCTGTAAGTTAGGCAAGATGCCCTTCACATATCTGGGACTGCCTGTTGGAACCACCAGGCCTAAAGTTGTGGATCTTCTTCCCTTGGTGGATTGTATGGAGAGGAGATTGACAGCAAGTTCTTGGTTCTTGCCGCAGGGAAGCAGGTTGCAACTAGTTAATTCTATCATTTCTTCTTTGCGTATCTTCTTCCTTTGTACCCTGTCAATCCCTCAAGGTATTTTGAAGCAATTGGAAAGGATCCAAAGGCAGTGTCTATGGAGTAAATATGGTCAGGAGAAGGGCCATTCTTTGGCAGCTTGGCCTCTTGTTTGCAGGCCCAAGGCAAAGGGGGGTCTTGGAATCTTAAATATGGGTTTGCAAAACCAAGCTCTGCTTCTGAAATTTCTGAATAAATTCTACAATAAAATGGATGTGCCTTGGGTACAGTTAATTTGGGATTCTTACTATTTTGAACGAAACCCTCATGATACCACCCTTTGTGGTTCTTTTTGGTGGAAGGATGTCTGCAAGTTGATGGATAATTTCAGAGCAGTGACTGAGGTTAATGTTCACAGTGGAGAAACTGTGTTATTCTGGTCTGACCATTGGCAAATTGGGAACAATCATGTGCCTCTTCTGGATAGATTTCCTAGATTGTATTCCTTTTGCCTCCACAAAAAACTTTCAGTCAAGGAAGTCTTTCTGGCTGATAGCTTGCAAGATCTTTTTTTCCTGCCCCTCACTGAGCAAGCTCATCAAGAATTGCAACAGCTATCGACCCTAATGGGATCTTTTAATCTGGATTCCAGCTGCAATGATCTTTGGGAATGGAGGCATGGAAAGAAATCTTCTTATACTGCAAAAAAGTTCTATGACTTTGCATACCAGCCTATGGTAGCAAACCCAATTTTGAGATGGATTTGGAACAGTTGATGTACAATGTCAATCAAGATGTTTGCCTAGCTAGTCATAATGGACAGGGTTAACACCAAGGACATGATTCAAAGAAGGAAATGGAAGATTAATGATGGACCACAATGTGTTCTTTGCCCAACAGGGACTTTGGAGGACAGAAATCATCTTTTCTTCCAGTGTAACTTCAGTGCTCGCGTATGGATATACCTGCAGATTCACTGGAAAGACAGTTAGGATATGGTGGAGATTGCCTTGCATGCTAAAAAGGAATTCAACAAGCCTTTCTTTGCTGAAGTGGTGTTTACGGCCTGGTGGAACATTTGGAAGGTTAGAAATGACAGGGCTTTCAGGAACATCAGGCCTTCCTTCAGAGCATTGAGATATGGATTCATACATGATCTCACTCTGCTTTCTCATAGAATCAAGCAGAAGCACAAGGAGGCATTACTTAAATGGATTGATTTCCTTCCTCCTTGAGGGGAGTTATTTTTGTTACCCTCTGTACATTTGTAATTTCTAGG
This sequence comes from Triticum timopheevii, assembly GCA_963921465.1. NCBI lineage: Eukaryota > Viridiplantae > Streptophyta > Magnoliopsida > Poales > Poaceae > Triticum > Triticum timopheevii. The sequence continues at coordinate 516,650,217 of OY997268.1, read as the reverse complement.
ATTAGTTTTCCTGTATAGCTTTCTTTTGCTGTTCCTTTTTCTCCTTTTTATTCCTCTTCTTGAGGGAACTTTGTACTAGTCCTGTTTTGTCTTTGCTTTTAATAAAATGCTGTGGGGTGCAAGCCCTGCAGTCTTCAAGGTCAAAAAAACATCAAGAGACGCTTCAATTCCATCCGTGACCAAGTCCAGCTGGGAGACATAGAGATTTGCAAGATGCATATGAATCTGAATGTTGCAGACTTGTTGACTAAGCCTCTCGCACGAGGAAAACATGATCAACACCAAGACTCCATGGGTGTTAGAATCATTATTGTGTAATCTAGATTATTGACTCTTGTGCAAGTGGGAGACTGAAGGAAATATGCCCTAGAGACAATAATAAAGTTATTATTATTTCCTTATTTCATGATAAATGTTTATTATTCATGCTAGAATTGTATTAACCGGAAACATAATACATGTGTGAATACATAGACAATATAGTGTCACTAGTATACCTCTACTTGACTAGCTCTTTAATCAAAGATGGTTAAGGTTTTCTAACCATAGACATGAGTTTTCATTTGATAAACGGGATCACATCATTAGGAGAATGATATGATTGACTTGACCCATTCCGTTAGCTTAGCACTTGATCGTTTTAGTTTACTGCTATTGCTTTCTTCATGACTTATACATGTTCCTATGACTATGAGATTATGCAAATCCCGAATACCGGAGGAACACTTTGTGTGCTACCAAACGTCACAACGTAACTGGGTGATTATAAAGGTGCTCTACAGGTGCCTCTGATGGTACTTGTTGAGTTGGCATAGATCGAGATTAGGATTTGTCACTCCGATTGTCAAAGAGGTATCTCTGGCCCTCTCGATAATGCACATCACTATAAGCCTTGCAAGCAATGTGACTAATGAGTTAGTTCCGGGATTATGCATTACGGAACGAGTAACGAGACTTGCCGGTAACGAGATTGAACTAGGTATTGAGATACCGACGATCGAATCTCGGGCAAGTAACATACCGATGACAAAGGGAACAACGTATGTTGTTATGCGGTTCAACCAATAGGTATCTTTGTAGAATATGTAGGAGCCAATATGGGCATCCAGGTTCCGCTATTGGTTATTGACCAAAGAGGTGTCTCGGTCATGTCTACATAGTTCTCGAACCCGTAGGGTCCGCACGCTTAACATTCGTTGATGATATAGTATTATATAAGTTATGTATGTTGGTGACCGAATGTTATTTGGAGTCCCGGATATGATCACGGACATGACGAGGAACTCCGGAATGGTCCGGAGATAAAGATTGATATATGGGATAATAGTGTTTGGTCTCCGGAAGGGGTTCCGGATGTTTCCCGAAATGTTTGGGTACGAGTCCACTTTATTTGGGCCAAAGGGGAAAGCCCACAAGGTTTTTGGAAAGCGCAAAAGGAAGTTTTGCGGAGTCTAGGGGCCAGACGCCAGGGTCCCTGGCGTCTGGGTCCAGACGCCGGGAACCCTGGCGTCTGGCCCTGGAGTCCGAGAAGGACTCTTGCCTTTCGGGTGAAACCGACTTTGTGGAGGCTTTTACTCCAAGTTTCGACCCCCAGGCTCAACATATAAATAGAGGGACAGGGCTAGCACCAAATACACATCAAGAAACACCAAGCCGTATGCCGGAAACCCCGTCCCCTCTAGTTTATCCTCTGTCATAGTTTCCGTGGTGCTTAGGAGAAGCCCTGCGGAGATTGTTCTTCACCAACACCGTCACCATGCCGTCGTGCTGCCGGAACTCATCTACTACTTCGCCCGTTTTGCTGGATCAAGAAGGTGAGGACGTCATCGAGCTGAACGTGTGCTGAATGCGGAGGTGTCGTGCGTTTGGTACTTGATCTGGGAGGATCGTGAAGGTGTACGATTACATCAACCGCGTTAATAAACGCTTCCGCTTAGTGATTTTCAAGGGTATGAAGATACAACCCCCCTCTCGTTGCTATGCATCACATAGATAGATCTTGCATGAGCGTAGGAATTTTTTTGAAATTACCGTGTTCCCCAACATGCACTACCTTCATCTGCTCCATCACGAGGTTTGCCTGGAGAAGGGTTGATACGTCTCCAACATATCTATAATTTATGAAGCATTCATGCTATTTTATTATCTGTTTTGAATGTTTATGGGCTTTATTATACACTTTTATATCATTTTTGGGACTAACCTATTAACCAGAGGCCCAGCCCATATTGTTGTTTTCTTGCCTATTTCAGTGTTTCAAAGAAAAGGAATATCAAATGGAGTCCAAACGGAATGAAACCTTCGGGAAACTTATTTTTGGAACAGAAGCCATCCAGGGAACTTGGAGTGCAAGCCAGGGAAGCTTCAAGGAGGCCACGAGATAGGGGGGTGCGCCCACCCCTCCTGGGCGCGCCCTCCACCCTTGTGGGCCCCTCGTGGCTCCCCCGACCGACTTATTTCGCCTATATATTCCCATATACACTAAAACCATCGAAGACCAAGATAGATCGGGAGTTCCACTGCAGCAAGCCTCTATAGCCACCAAAAACCACTCGGGAGCCCGTTCCGGCACCCTGCCGGAAGGGGGGATCCCTCACCGGTGGGCATCTTCATCATCCCGGTGATATCCATGACGAGGAGGGAGTAGTTCACCCTTGGGGCTAAGGGTATGTACAAGTAGTTATGTGTTTGATCTCTCTCTCTCTCTCTCGTGTTCTCTCTATGGCACGATCTTGATGTATCGCGAGCTTTGCTATTACAGTTGGATCTTATGATGTTTTTCCCCCTCTACTCTTTTGTGATGAATTGAGTTTTCTCCTTGCAGTTATCTTATCGGATTGAGTCTTTAAGGATTTGAGAACACTTGATGTATGTCTTGCCGTGCTTATCTATGGTGAGAATGGGATATCACGTGATCCACTTGATGTATGTTTTGGTGATCAACTTGCGGGTTCCACCCATGAACCTATGCATAGGGGTTGGCACACGTTATCGTCTTGACTCTCCGGTAGAAACTATGGGGCACTCTTTGAAGTACTTTGTGTTGGTTGAATAGATGAATCTGAGATTATGTGATGCATATCATATAATCATTCCCACGGATACTTGAGGTGACAATGGAGTATCTAGGTGACATTAGGGTTTTGGTTGATTTGTGTCTTAAGGTGTTATTCTAGTACGAACTCTATGATAGATTGAACGGAAAGAATAGCTTCATGTTATTTTACTACAGACTCTTGAATAGATAGAAAAGAAAGGATAACTTTGAGGTGGTTTCGTACCCTACCATAATCTCTTCGTTTGTTCTCCGCTATTAGTGGCTTTGGACTGACTCTTTGTTGCATGTCGAGGGATAGTTATACAATCTAGTTATGTTATTATTGTTGAGAGAACTTGCACTAGTGAAAGTATGAACCCTATGCCTTGTTTCCTAGCATTGCAATACCGTTTACGCTCATTTTTATCATTAGTTACCTTGCTGTTTTTATATTTTCAGATTACAAAAACCTATATCTAACATCCATATTGCACTTGTATCACCATCTCTTCGCCGAACTAGTGCACCTATACAATTTACCATTGTATTGGGTGTGTTGGGGACACAAGAGACTTTTTGTTATTTGGTTGCAAGGTTGTTTGAGAGAGACCATCTTCATCCTACGCCTCCCACGGATTGATAAACGTTAGGTCATCCACTTGAGGGAAATTTGCTACTGTCCTACAAACCTCTGCACTTGGAGGCCCAACAACGTCTACAAGAAGAAGGTTGTGTAGTAGACATCAAGCCCTTTTATGGCGCCGTTGCCGGGGAGGCTAGGTAAGCGGCACTCACACCCCATCAATTAAGCTCTTTTCTGGCGCCGTTGCCGGGGAGGTGAGTGCTTGAAGGTATATCTTTAGATCTTGCAATTGAATCTTTTTGTTTCTTGTTTTATCACTAGTTTAGTCTATAAAAGAAAACTACAAAAAAATGGAGTTGAGTTTGTCTCATACACTTCATCTTTTTAATATCTTTCGTGAGCATGATGAAAAGGAAAATTGTGCTCAAGTGCTAGAAGAAGAAGTCTACAAAAATGTTTGGTACTAAATCTTTGAATGATGAGCATGATTGCAATGTTGTTAGTATGAATTCCTTTAATATCCATGATGCTAATGATATGCAAAGCCACAAGCTTGGGGAAGCTATGTTTGATGAATATGATATTTTTAGTCCCCCAAGTTTTGATGAGAATATTTATTATGATGAAAGCATGCCTCCTATTTATGATGATTATATTGATGAAAGTGGATTTGGAGAGGTCATGACTTTATTTAGTGATGAATCCACTATTTTGGAAGAGGTTCCAATTGATTATGAGAACAAAGTTGCTATCTATGATAATTATTGTGATGACTTGTATGCTATTAGGAATGATAACCATGAAACTTGTCATCATGATTTTAGTTTTCAATTGGATTATGCCTCACTTGATAATTATTTTGTTGAGTTTGCTCCCACTACAATTCATGAGAAGAAATTTGCTTATGTGGAGAGTAGTAAATTTTCTATGCTTGTAGATCATGAAAAGAATGCTTTAGGTGCTGGTTATATTGTTGAATTCATTCATGATTCTACTGAAAATTATTATGAGGGAGGAACATATGCTTGTAGGAATTGCAATAGTATCAAGTTTCCTCTCTATGTGCTTAAAATCTTGAAGTTATGCTTGTTTAGCCTTCCTATGCTAGTTGATTATTGTTCCCATAAGTTGTTTGCTCACAAAATCCCTATGCATAGGAAGTGGGTTAGACTTAAATGTGCTAGTCATATTCTTCATGATGCTCCCGTTATGTTTAATTCTTATCTTTTATGTGAGGACCATTGAAATCATCATGCCTAGCTAAAAAGGCATTAAAGAAAAGCGCTTGTTGGGAGACAACCCAATATTTATCCTTACTGTTTTTGTGTGTCCACATGATTATGCTACTGTACTAATCATGTTTTATAGCTTTTGTTTCAATAAAGTGCCAAGTAAGACCTTTAGGATAGCTTACGGTGATAGTTGTATTAATCCTGCTCAAAATCGGAAACTTTTGCACCCAGTAAATTAGTTTAGATCATTCGTAGAAACGTGATTTTGATATGTTTAATTTTGCTCTGGATTGGTACACAAATTGCTTAGGACTTCCTAATTTTGTAGGATTTTTGGAGTTCCAGAAGTATACGTTTGATACAGATTACTACAGACTGTTCTGTTTTTGACAGATTCTGTTTTCTATGTGTTGTTTGCTTATTTTGATGAATCTATGAGTAGTATCAGAGGGTATTAACCATAGATAAGTTTTAATACAGTAGATATTACACCAATATGAATTTAGAATGAGTTCACAACAGTACCTAAGTGGTGGTTTTATTTTCTTATACTAACGGCTTACGAGTTTTCTGTTGAGTTTTGTGTTGTGAAGTTTTCAAGTTTTGGGTAAAGATTCAATGGACTGTGGAATAAGGAGTGGCAAGAAACTAAGCTTGGGGATTCCCAAGGCACCCCAAGGTAATATTCAAGGACAACCAAGAGCCTAAGCTTGGGGATGCCCCGGATGGCATCCCCTCTTTCGTCTTCGTCTATCGGTAACTTTACTTGGAGCTATATTTTTATTCACCACATGACATGTGTTTTGCTTGGAGCGTCATTTTATTTGTTAGTATTAGCTTGCTTTTATTTAGAATAATGTTTTGTATCTTTTATTTCAATAAAAATGTCAAGGATAGCCTTTGCCATTCTTATTTTGCTAGTATACATGTTGCTGTTTGAAAACAGAAAGTTTACCGCTGTTGCAAAAATTCCCTAGAAAATTCAGAGAATGATATAATGTTGAAACTTTTTGCATATTGAGCTCTGATAAATCTTGTACAGCGTATTATTTTTCTCATAATTTTTAGAGTTAGGTAAGTATCGATACTATTGCATTCTTTATAGACTGTACTGTTTTGGCAGATTGCTGTTATGTTTGCTTGTTTAATAATTCTATTTGAGGATAGGAGTATTAAAGATGCAGAGGCATTTAGTATGCAATGTTGAATAATAATTTTAGTGATTTGTTACAATAGAAAATGATAAGGCTTTTGCATTGGTTTATACTAACTTATCTCACGAGTTCTTGTTGAGTTTTGTGTGGATGAAGCTTTTGAGATTTAGGAAACCGGGGTACAAAAGGAATTAAGGAGACACAAAAGCTCAAGCTTGGGGATGCCCAAGGCACCCCAAGATAATATTTCAAGAAGTGTCAAGCATTAAGCTTGGGGATGCCTGTTAGGCATCCCACCTTTCTTCTTCAACAACTATCGGTTAGTATCGGTTGAGCCTAAGTTTTTGCTTCTTCACATGAGTTGTGCTATCCTTGTAATGTCATTTTATTTTGTTTTGCTTGCTGTTTGAATACAATACCAAGATCTGAAATTATTTAATGAGTGAGAGTCTTCACATAGTTACATAATTATTTAACTACTCATTGTTTTTCACTTATATCTTTTTGGTGTAGTTTGTCATTTACTCGTGTGCTTCACTTATATCCTATGAGTAAATGGTTGAATGAGTTGAACGTCATAAATCTGAAATTATATATGTTTCATTTGCTTATCCCATGGGGAGTAATGACTTCACATCTAAGAAGTAGAGGTTATAAATTTATTGAAGGTTAGCAAGCATTGTGTTGGTCATTTGAACAATTCATGAAAGAATATTGAAGGAAGAGAGATTTCACATATAAATATACTATCTTAGACATCTTTTATAATTGTGGGCACTCATTAAGTATGACATGCTAAAGAGTTGATGTTGGACAAGGAAGACAACGTAATGGGTTATGTTTTCTCACATCTCAGTTAAAGTATATTGTCATGGATCATTCAAACATGTTGAGCTTGCCTTTCCCCCGCATGCTAGCCAAAATTCTTTGCATTAAGTAGAGATACTACTTGTGCTTCCAAATATCCTTAAACCCAGTTTTTGCCATGAGATTCCACCATACCTACCTATGGATTGAGTAAAATCCTTCAAGTAAGTTGTCATGTTGCAAGCAATAAAAATTGCTCTCTAAATATGTATGACCTCGTGTAATATGGAAGTAATAAAAGCGATGGACTACATAATAAAGGTTCATATCACAAGTGGCAATATAAAGTGACGTTCTTTTGCATTAAGATTTTGTGCATCCAACCCTAAAAGCACATGACAACCTCTACTTCCCTCTGCGAAGGGACTATCTTTTACCTTATGTCTTTTACTTTATGCAAGAGTCAAGGTGATCTTCACCTTTCCCTTTTTCATTTTATCCTTTGGCAAGCACCTCGTGTTGGAAAGATCCTGATATATATCCAATGGATGTAAGTTAGCATAAATTATTATTGTTGACATCACCCAAAGGTGAATACGTTGGGAGGCGAAATTATAAGCCCCTATCTTTCTTAGTGTCCGATTAAAACTCCATAACCATAAGTATTGTGTGAGTGTTAGCAGTTGTAGAAGACTATATGATAGTTGAGTATGTGGAGTTTGCTAATCAAAACTCTGACATAGACCCTTCCTGAAAATAAGATGAATTGTAATTATTTGATGACTGAGAATGAAGTTTGCTAGTTTTCAAGAAAGTTTATGGTCTATACTTTAACATGTGAATAGCTTGTTACTTGATCTTGAGAAGTTTCATAAGATAAACTACTGTTATGACATATAATCATGCTAGAAAAGGTGATTGAAATTCTCATTGATCAAACTTGTGCACCTGCTAGCATTCACACTTCATAAATTCTTTCTTTTATCATTTACCTACTCGAGGATGAACAGGAATTAAGCTTGGGGATGCTGATACGTCTCCAACGTATCTATAATTTATGAAGCATTCATGCTATTTTAGTATCTGTTTTGAATGTTTATGGGCTTTATTATACACTTTTATACCATTTTTGGGACTAACCTATTAACTGGAGGCCCAACCCATATTGCTGTTTTCTTGCCTATTTCAGTGTTTAAAAGAAAAGGAATATCAAACGGAGTCCAAACGGAATGAAACCTTCGGGAAACTTATTTTTGGAATAGAAGCAATCCAGGGTACTTGGAGTGCAAGCCAGGGAAGCTTCGAGGATGCCACGAGATAGGGGGCGCGCCCTCCACCCTCGTGGGCCCCTCGTGGCTCCCCCGACCGACTTCTTTCGCCTATATATTTCCATATACCCTAAAACCATCGAAGACCAAGATAGATCGGGAGTTCCGCCGCCGTAAGCCTCTGTAGCCACCAAAAACCTCTCAGGAGCCCGTTCCGGCACTCTGCCGGAGGGGGGATCCCTCACCGGTGGCCATCTTCATCATCCCGGCGCTATCCGTGATGAGGAGGGAGTAGTTCACCCTCGGGGCTGAGGGTATGTACCAGTGGCTATGTGTTTGATCTCTCTCTCTCATGTTCTCTCTATGGCATGATCTTGATGTATCGCGAGCTTTGCTATTATAGTTGGATCTTATGATGTTTTTTCCCCTCTACTCTCTTGTGATGAATTGAGTTTTCCCCTTGAAGTTATCTTATCGGATTGAGTCTTTAAGGATTTGAGAACACTTGATGTATGTCTTGTCGTGCTTATCTGTGGTGACAATGGGATATCACGTGATCCACTTGATGTATGTTTTGGTGATCAACTTGCGGGTTCCGCCCATGAACCTAAGCATAGGGGTTGGCACACGTTTTCGTCTTGACTCTCCGGTAGAAACTATGGGGCACTCTTTGAAGTACTTTGTGTTGGTTGAATAGATGAATCTGAGATTGTGTGATGCATATCGTATAATCATGCCCATGGATACTTGAGGTGACAATGGAGTATCTAGGTGACATTAGGGTTTTTGTTGATTTGTGTCTTAAGGTGTTATTCTAGTACAAACTCTATGATAGATTGAACGGAAAGAATAGCTTCATCTTATTTTACTATGGACTCTTGAATAGATAGAACAGAAAGGATCACTTTGAGGTGGTTTCGTACCCTACCATAATCTCTTCATTTGTTCTCCGCTATTAGTGGCTTTGGAGTGACTCTTTGTTGCATGTTGAGGGATAGTTATATGATCCACTTATGTTATTATTGTTGAGAGAACTTACACTAGTGAAAGTATGAACCCTATGCCTTGTTTCCTAGCATTGCAATACCGTTTACGCTCATTTTTATCATTAGTTACCTTGCTGTTTTTATATTTTCAGATTACAAAAACCTATATCTAACATCCATATTGCACTTGTATCACCATCTCTTCGCCGAACTAGTGCACCTATACAATTTACCATTGTATTGGGTGTGTTGGGGACACAAGAGACTTTTTGTTATTTGGTTGCAAGGTTGTTTGAGAGAGACCATCTTCATCCTATGCCTCCCATGGATTGATAAACCTTAGGTCATCCACTTGAGGGAAATTTGCTACTGTCCTACAAACCTCTGCACTTGGAGGCCCAACAACATCTACAAGAAGAAGGTTGTGTAGTAGACATCAAGGGCCTCCCTGGCGGCACTTGGCGGGTCATCTGGAGTATGATATGTAGCGAATAGCAATGACGCAGTACAGAAGGAGCAGTCACAGGGTCTGAAGCATGGAGGTGTACGGGCGCGGCAGAGACCTGAGCGGTCGACTCCAAAGGACGGTCAGTCGACATTGAATTGGCAAAGGTGACATTGACCCAAGCCGGATCTCCAGATCGTTGGACCACCATCTCAGGCACCGATGTCGACTAAAGCACCTGACCCTCGGTCGCCCTCCCGCTTAAAGATTTGCTCCTCCTTCTCCTCTCTTTCAGAGGTACTTCTTATTCATCATCCGGAAGCTCAATGACGTCCCGCGGAGCTGCATCAAAAAGCAACCTTAAGAGTTCAATCGACCGACAACCCAGTCGGCAGAAGAAATTCAAGATGGCCAGAGCGTACCAGCTTTGGAAGTGGCCACGTCATCAGCCTCCTCGTCACCTGGGGCCTTGTCAACGTCCATGGAAGTCGCAAAAGTTGCAGCGCTGAAAAAGTTCAAAATCCACTCGGTCAGAGCAGAAGTATGAGTCGGTAGAAGAAAACGCAGAAAGATGGAACACTCACCCAGAGGTAACAGGAACGTCCATCTTGATCTTGGGCAAGGCCTTCCTAGGCTTCGAAGGGGCGACCTTGGGTTGCTTGGCGACCTTCTCCGTTGGCTCCAGAGTCAAAGTCCGAGTGCGCTTGTGTGCTTGGGTACACGGAGCCACGGTCTTGTCGCGCCCGCCCGCCAGATCTTGGAGTTGCTTGGATCGATGCTTTGTGCGAGGTGGCGAGTCGACTACCTCTTCCGCGTCCGACTCATCACTTTCTTCCTCATCGTCGTCTTCTGGGGATTGCCAGTCGCCGCTCTCTTCTGCGTTGTCCTCTCCCTCCTGGTCTTGCTCCAGGGCTTGTTCACCATTGGGCATTGAGTACATCTCGGTATAAACCTACAAGACAAGAAATCAATCAAATATCAGTCAGATTCAGAAAAACTTACAAGACAGATTGAAGTACACTCGGTAGCAAGGCGGCAGCGCAGCGGAGAGAGTGGAAACAGCCCGGCGGCAGCGCAGACCTCGACGACGACCCCTGATTCATCTTCTTGCCTCTCGACCAACATGTTTGTTTCCACTCTCTCTACTGTGGACTCCATTGCTGGGCATGATCTAAGGATAAAGGAGGAAGACCGGTCGACTGACCGGGGGTCGCAATATCCTGGCAGTAGAACCAGGTCGACTGCCAGCCCCTGACCGACTCGGGAAGTGTCATGGGAGGGAAAGTACTCCTCTTCCTCATCTAGATTCCTAGACCCCCGCACATCTGGATCACATGCGTCCTCTCGTCACTCGAATTTGCCGTCTTCACAGTCTGAGAGCGAATTGTGAAGATGTGTTTGAAGAGACCCCAGTGCGGTCGACAGCCCAAAAAGTTCTCACACATGGACACAAACGCGGCGAGATACGTGATGGTGTTGGGAGAGAAGTGGTGAAGCTGAGCACCGAAAAAGTTCAAGAAACCCCGAAAAAAAGGATGTGGAGGAAGGGAAAAGCCACAGTCGACGTGGGTCACAAGAAGGACACACTCACTCGACCGCGGCTGAGGCTCCGTCTCCCCCTCCGGCAACCTCACGGCCCCGATAGCGATCAAACCGGAGGTGGCCAGCTCGTCCAGATCCTCTTGCCGGAGTGAAGATCAGATCCAATTGCCTTGGATCCAGCCCGGCGGTAGCACAGACCTCGACGACGACCCCTGATTCGTCTTCTTGCCTCTCGCCATCCCCGTCGCCTTTTTCGCACGCTCCAGCGCAACCGTCTTGTCCTTCACCATAGTGGCGGGCGGCGCACTAGCGGGGCGGCGTCGTCGAGGGCGGAGGGAGATGCGGTGGAGAAGCGAAGAAGGAAGAAGGGAAACGAGGGCGCACAGTGCAGATGCCTCGGCCCTGACGCCTTTTAAGGACCCACTTCTGGGTGGCCGACGCATGGGCCCAAGCAATCCTGTCGAATCCCGCAACAGTCACGTGCAGGTACGTGGCGAAAAAGTTGGCGCAGAAATCAAGGCGCCCCTGTCTAACCCGTCCCGCTTACTACGGCCTGCTCCGCCTCGCACGCTTCCCCAAATTTTCGTATCCCGTGAGATCCAGGATCCGCAGTAACCAATCGCGCCGAAGATATTTCATTAAAGCAACACTCGACGAAAACCAGCATGAGTCCACTCTGCAACTTCTGAATCAATCAAGGTGACTGAAACAAAGCCGAAGTTTCAGTGTAGGCCTCCAATCCAGCATGGGTACTGGTGAAGCACGAGGGTCAAGGTTGGACCAACTTGAACCTTCTTTCCACTCGGTGCTTAATCCATTCGGGGGCTAATGACGATGCCATAGACCTAGGGTAGGGTCATAGGCCTGACCTATACGCCCCACCCAAGGTCACTACCCTAGAACCAAAGACATTCAAAGAGCAGCAGAGGGTATCAATTGGAGTCGTCGAGTGCAATCCACTCGACGAATCATCTCACTCGGATACCCCTCCCTCCTAATTTCACTCGACCAAGACCAATCCATTTGACTATATAGGAGACCACTCGACCTGCAGGAGACCAGGAGTTACTCAGGATGGCAACGGTCAGGCTTTCACTCTGTAGTCTTAAAGGTCATTAAATGCACTTTATAGCTAGCATTACCAGTAACGCCCTGTCTTAATGTACATTGAACCCCTGTAATGGAGGTGGGCTGGGGTCCTGGTGCATTCTATATAAGCCGCCACCCTCCTCTGGGACAAGGGTTTGCACCCCCTGTAACACACACTCCCATATTCCAATCGACCGCCTCAGGGCACCGAGACGTAGGGGTTTTACCTCCTCCGAGAGGGGCCTGAACTCGTAAACTTGTGTGTACAAACTCACCATAGCTAGGGCCTCGGCTCCTCATACGTACCCCCTATTCTTACTGTCGGACTTAGTACCACTACAAAAGGCACATTCTAATTGATACCGAGGTTATAACCTAGGTTCTGAGCTTGCTCTCAAGAGCTTGAGCACTAGCATATTCATCAAGGTTTGCCAACATCTATGCCAAGATCTTGGTGACACCTCGTACTAAGATGATGAATATTGGTGGAGGATGCAGATGCAAAGGAAGATAGCACCTTCTCATATTTCACCTTAGCGAGGCCAAGGAAACAAAATCTGGATGATCGACCGAGAGACATTTAGCACTCTGCTTCTATGTTCTCCTTGATGTGCTAGCGTAACACATTTATAGATATGGTTTGGTATCTAGAACATCAAGTAAAAGGTCAGACTTCGGGAGCACAAGAATCCATAAGGAACAACTACTGGAGTAAATCCTATGAAAACCTTATGGGGAGGTGGCCAACTTCCTCAAGCAAGATACTACAATAATAAGTCTTCTAGCTGGGTGTGTTGGCCATGACATCCACTTTACCGGGTTACAGAGAGACCAATATTATAGTTCTTGGAAAACATTCCAACCATCATATCTACTTGAGATTCAGATCTAGTTGGTGTTAGGATAGTCCAGACTCATCAAGTCTATAAAAAAATGAAAGTTTGCAACACAAATCTATGAGATGGCGTTGCGAGATTCTCGGGGAATGAACTATGATAGCAAGCTCCAAAACATGAGCTGGTTCTACTACGCACATGTGAACACGTTGTCCCAGACAAGCATGACCATGTAGTAGTCTTATAATAAAACACTACCCAGTTCAGGTTGGAAACCATCATTGCGGATAACGAAGTCCTTGCATAAGTCATATGATTAGATCTTATGAAGGAACTTCTTTTCCTTTAACAAATCAGTCAGTGGCTTAGTGTGCTAGGAATACATATAGAATGAAGGTTGCAAGTCTCCAGACCATAGAATACTTCGCACATATGCATAACTGACTTGGGATGATTCCAGATGAAGTAAAAACAAGCTTTCTTGAGTTCACGGCGGCAACTTGCATCAAGTGCACATGAACTTAGAGGAATTCACATCTTTCATCCAAACACATACCTCATGAACGGAACACGAAGGCATTGTTTACAAAGTTTCCAACACTAGTTTAATGTCCAACAAAATCATGGAGAAGATAAGGATGTTGTCGATGGGCTCAACAACAACTCATCTAGGTTTCCATACAGTGGAATTCCACAATCATGTGAACAAGGTGATAGCATTGGTCAGACCCAAAGATATAATGGTGTATGCTCGAGGGGTCAACCACGAGTAAGACAACATTACGAGCATCTTTAGTTCTGATTTGTTTTGACGATAGCCCATCCTCAGATCAAAGATTACCTAAGACAATAGATCCAACAATTGATCACGAGGATCAATCGATGAAGATATCATATTTCTTCAACACACACACACAAACGCAAAGATATCCCTTCAAAATGGACTAAGCTAGGAAAAGCTTTTATCTTCCAACTCTCCAAGTTGTTGTTCAGCTTAACCAACTAGCTCAGGGGTATCGAACACAGATTCTTGGAGAGGGGGTGGTTAAAAGAAACCAACTTGATCACGAGCTCAAAATAACAGTCCGGGGACAACCTGGTGATACTTCCGAGAAGATATTCCGAAAATCACGAACCACTGATATACTACTAAGCTCAAGAACAATCCTGCTTTCGAGGCAAGATGATGTGATCAAATAAGCAAGGATCGACACAATCCTAACTCATTGATCGAAGAGTGCACCGGAAATAAGGACTATGTAGTACAATCAATCTTAGAATGATAATTCAATAACCAACATGCTAAGAATGAGATTATTGTCCATTAACTACCAAGCAACAGGGTTGCTAGGAGTATTGATTTCACACATCACGATTCACTCATCGGCATTCCGGTTACAATAACACGATAAACGAGGAATGAATAATGATTGCAAGGAGTATCACTGTACCAAGAATTCATAAGATGGTGTGCAATTCCCATGACATTCTTGACATAAGATGGTAATACTCTAGGGTAGAACAGAACAGAAGCTGGATTGGCATTTTGATCTACAGAGCACAACTACTTTGACCCAATCTTGGATATGGATGAGGTACTGGAGTTTGTTTCTCCTAGTCATTCTGAAATAGAATGGCTTGACGGACCACAAGAGTAAAAGGCATCGATGAACACGAATGCACAACTACTCCTGACTATCAACTGATAGATGATGGTCGGAATACAACTAAGAATGGACAACTCAATGAGCATATAACTTTCTATGTTGTGGATGCATAGATTAGTATGTCGAACCAAGTTCAACAGGTTTCTTCCGGATAACCCATGCAGAAAGGTAGAACTGGCAGAGTCACAATTATGAATGGATAACTCCTCAAGAGTACTCTGATTGTGATCTTTTGGTTCAAAAGAACTTATGCCATATTGGTTCATGGTATTGGAAGAAGGATTTACCACGGACCTCGAGGACTATCACAAAGGTCACTAATATCCTAAAGGAGCTAGCAAATACTATCAACATGAATGAGTAGAGTGAATCTCGGGTTCAAAAACCAGGAATAGAATGCCTACTAACTAAATGGCATCACGAGATGCTTTCAAGAATGACGGCCAGAATCATCACACTGGGACCATGAAACATGGATGGATTACTAGGTGGTTAACTAAGACACCTAGGGTCATAATAATAGCTCCATCATGTATACCGAGGCAATGAAGTACCTCAACACACTAGTTAGTGTGGTTAATCTGGCCCAAAGAAACATTGGAATCAGAGGGAAAGGATTTTGCAAATGCATCAGATTGTTTAGAAACCTGGGATGACTCGGACATCATAACAGCTGTAATAGCTCAAAAGGATTTGAGACATCCTAAAAAATGGTGGCATAACCACTCAACATCACAGTATCAAGGTTCCGAGACCAACTGTTATCACACGGAGGTAGTACAAACTGATTGAGGACTTGAATCCATCAATCATATAAGTCTACAGATTAGTAACACGTGATCCTGATAAAAAGAAGAGAAATCCTAGTTCGTTAACCGCGTAGGAGAGATAGGATGACTCGGATCAGAATGCCATAAGGTAAAGGATTAAAAAGAGCCTTACGTTCCCTTCCATAATCAATTCCCTTGTATAACTAAAGAATTTCTAGACTCAACTTCGACCAGTTTGGCTTGGTAATCCTACAGGCAGTCAGGCTCTGATACCAAAGCTGTCAGGACCCCGATCCTAAGTCACAGCGATCTAGCATGTAACACATCATATCACTTTGCGGTATCACGCATGGTATTCCCACGGGTGCCACCTTACCTAGCCCGGGACCATTTGTGCCTTTTGGCTCACGTATATGATAGTGTCGCTAGCATCCATATGACAAAGAACCTGGGCCGACATGACTCTAGTCATAAACCCAAGGTGGTGCTAACTTACAGGGACAGACATACATGACCCAGCAACGAACATGTCGATCATCAACGTATGAACCCAAGTCCTAGCAAGCTACAAGGACTTAAAGGAACAACGTGTGGCATTTCCCCAAACGGACAGACATAGGAACGAAGAAGGACACATGCCGGCTAGCCTAAGTGTTCCAGAGTAGTAACAAGCTACCATGGCTCAGTGGAAGCACTAGGAGACATTTCCCGGTAAGAGAGGCTACCAAGAATAAACAACTAGGTTGTCGGATCCCACACATACCAATCATTTCAAAGCATACACACAATATGCTCGATATGTGCAAATACAACATGGCATCACAACAAAACTCTACAACTCAAAGTATTTATTAAATAGGCTCCAAGGAGCCAGATATTACAAACATGGGTCTGATGACCCAACATTCAAGTCATACAAGCAACAAGCACATGCGGAAGCATAAAAATGTCTAAGTACAGACATTTGAAAAGAGAGAAGGCTAGTAAACCTGTCTATCTACAAGACCCTCTAAAGGGTATAGGATCGTAGCTGAGGTAACAAGCTAAATGACGAAGTCCACACAGAACTACTAGTGAGATTGAAGTCTCTCTGCAAAAACATAAATTAAGCAAACATGAGTACAAACACTACAAAAAAATACACTTCCGTGATGATACGTGTTTGTCACAGTATAGTTCGCATTTTTTGTCATGCATGTACATCCATGACAAACTTATGACATAATCAAGATAGTCATACCTGTGCTGTCGTAGAAGTGTTCCATGACATTACCAAAATTATCATCACGGAAGTGTCCACTTCCATGACGATAAATCACGCGTCACGGAAGTGCTTTCGTCAAGGGTGACCGACACGTGGCATCCACCGTAACGGAACGCCGTTAAGCTATCGGGTCAGGTTTTGGATCCGATAACCCGTTAACAGCCCCGACCAATGGGGATTTTCCACGTGTAAAATCGTCATTGGCTGGAGGAGACATGTGTCGGCTCACCGTTGGGACAGATGCCATCCACTCATTGGACAGAAGGCGCCTATGATACGTCGACACGTGGCCCAGCCCAATAGAGGCCCATTCCTGTGAAAAGGCCGGCCCGTTTTACTTGGTCAAAAGGTGACTGGTCGGCCCAAGGAAAGCCTGTTAACGGCCTGTTCGCATATAGCCCATTTATAGCCCGCTAACCCAGGGCCCGTTACGCCCTACCCGAATTAGGCCCAGTAGCGTCATCTGGGCCATCCAATATGATTCTAGCCCGTTTTCACTTCTGGCCCATGTATGGCCCATGACGTCTTTCGGCCCATATGAGGCCCTATGTAACTCTTGGCCTATTAACGGTCCATGGTGAAACTGGCCCGCAATGAACAGTGTATCATTTTAGACCCATTAATGGCCCGTGGTGAAACTGGCCCGTAATGAACAGTGTATCACTTTATACCCATTAATGGCCCGTTATTCAGTTGGGCCGTTTCCAGCCCATGTTATCTTTCGGCCTTCTCAGAGCCCATTTATTCTTGGGCTCATTTCGAGCATTTGTTTACTTACGGCCCATTACTGTAATTTTCTGGTTGTGGGCCAAATTCAGCCCGTGGTTACAGTCGGCCCGTTTGTGGTCCGTTAATACATTGGGTCGTTTTCATAGCGTCATCAAATACAGCCTATTAACGATGGCCCGTTATGGTCGGCCCATGAACGGACGATTCCAACTCTAGCCCGTTTACGGCCATAGTGCGGCCTATTATTGGCCCATGTTTGGCCAATCGATCATACAGCCCGTATAAGGCCCATTGATGATAGGGCCTGTAGAAGGCCCATTGTTTCTACGGCCCATAGAAAGCCCAATGTTTCTACGGCCTGTAGAAGGCCTACCATTTCTACGGCCCGTAGAAGGCCCACTATTTCTACGGCCCGTAGGAGGCCCAGTGTCACTACAGTAAATATTAGCCCATGGTTATTGTGGCCTAGTTTTAAAAAATAGGTTATTGCAGCCACTAGCAAACCGCGGAAAAAGAACTGCACTGACTACAAGCAAACAAATAAACAAGACAACAAGGAAATAAATAAGCAAGCAACTTATGCTAGGCTATCACGGCTATTACACATATCACATCCACTGGGCATCAAAGTTCACCACCAGTGCAAATATAGGGAACACAGCAGCATATAAACACCGCAGCAAAACAAGTCCAGAACTGAAACCACTTCAGAAGAGTTCAAGAAAGAATATCCTGGGTACCCATAATGTTGGCAAGATCCTTAGCAAGCTTATTAACTTTCTCTTGTTTGGTGCTTAAACCCTCCAGCGCTTGCTGTTGCACAAGAAAGTACGCATCTGAATTCTGCAGGGACTTCCTCAGTCCTTCGGCTTCTTGCCATAGCACAGATGACTGATGCCTTTCAGCTTGTAGCTGAGACTGAAGAAGTCGAAGTGATTCAGGCAGCGAGTTTGAAGAGCTTGTGCCAGCAGTACTGGCCAGTAACTCGAACACTACATCAACGCAGGACTATGGGGTTTTCTCACTGTCTACAAGATCGTTTTTATCACCTTTCTTGGAGACCAACAGGGTTGTCTCACTATCTTGAACCTTATCTGTATTACATTCTCTACCATTGCATAGTGGGGTGCTCTTCTCCAATATTCTGTTTGCATACTACAAGAGAAACAAGCAGACACATCACAGGTTTAGCTTGTAGTATACCAAACTCATTTTGGTAAACCGGTTCAGTAGTAAGGTGGACAGGATAACAGCATGAAACAAACATATATCTATGTACTATGGTCACTATATTGTCCATATCATTCTAGTTTATGTTCCCTAATCAAGATAGAGACACAGTTCAACTCATATATTTTTAAGACACAGCAGCATAGACATAATATAAGTGTGAGAAACTACAAGCATTGGCAGCACTTGTAATGTGCATCACACGAGAACATAACTGTTTATACAACTTAAACTGAAATCAACATAGAGCAAGAAGTTAGAACAGCAATCTAGTTAAAGAAATAGGTTTAAAACATACCTGTTGCGCCATTGGAGTTTCAATTGGATCCTTCAAATTCGAAAGTAGTTGGTATGAGTAAATACAGTGATGCAACAGCAAAGGAGTATGGACCATAGCTACGGAATCTGACCTGAGAACAGTTGCTCTTCTGCTTTAAACGTGGAGTTTGGGTTAGCTGTGGTGGTCTTCGTGCTTTGGGCACTGCAATAGCTTTATAAATTGCTCGTGTGGGGATACTCTGTGGTGGACATGGTGCTTTGTCAACTATAAGTGGGTTACTATCCGCTGGGGTTGCGGTTAGATGGGTTGTAACTGGTTCTCTGCCCAACGGTGTAAATGTGCAATCTGGAAGAGTCTCGATTATGTGTGGTGGGGCTAGTTTGTGGGCCAGTACAACCATGGTTCTATCTGCATCGACGGGTAGCACTGTCTTTTGTGAAGAACGGGTTTTTGCTCCCTTAGATACTGCCATCACCCCCTCCAATTCAAATGGCTGATAAACAAAAAAAGAAATTGAACGTACAGACATTGTATGATAGGCAGATGTGGTAATTCACATATATGTTGTCTAACCAAACAGGACAGCATGACACAGTTTCACATATATGATGCCTAACTAAACAGGATAGCATGACACAGTTTCAGATATATGATGGATAACTTAACAGGATATAATGGCATAATTCAACATATGATGAGTACCTAAACAGGATGACATGACAAAACTATATGATGTCTTTCTAAAATAGGTTGGGATGAAATAATTCACATACATGTTGTCTAAGTATACAGGATGGCATGATATAATTGACATAATCGACTCATATACTAAGCAGCTGGCACTCGCATGTATGATCTCTAAACTAAGCAGATAGAATTCAATATTGTGCATATGATGTCTAAACTAAGCAATGCAAGACACCATATGCATCATATGAGAAATATAAACATTGCAACTTAGAGCATACACCTCAGGTGGGATATAGGACTGGTCATCTGTCTCTGAATCCTCCTCTGAGGAGCTCCCTGTAACCATCGAGATATATGCTTCAACAGGTACCATTGCCTGCTCTGATGACCTTGTTTTCACTCCAGATTTTTCCATAACCGGCTCAAATGGCTGATACACATGAAGAGTAGTTCAATATACACAGATTGTCGACAAATGGAATACGTAATGAAAAAAAAGATGGCATGAGATAATTCACATATATGATGCCTGGCTCCATGGCGGTGCATAATTCACATATATGATAACTGGCTGAAAAACATGGCATTGCATAATTCACATATCTGATATAGAAAGCAAACAGGAGGCATTCACATAAAGCATGTCTAATCTAAGCAGATGGCATGGCAATGGAGACACCATATGCATGATATGAGCAATATAACCCAGCCAAGTTAGAGCATCCACCTCGGGGGGGGGGGGGAATACGACTAGTCATCTCTCTCTGAATCCTCCTCTGAGGAGCTATCTGTAACTAGCAAGAAATCTACATCGACAGGTAGCACTGACTGCTCAGAAGACCTTGTTTTCACTCCAGATTTTCCCATGACCGACTCAAATGGCTGATGCACAGGATGAGTAGATGAATGTATAAACATTGCTAACAAATGGAACACATTATGGAAAAAAATATGGAACGATACAATTCACATATACGATGACTGACTAAACAGGATGGCATTGCATGATTCACGTATATGATGCCTGGCTAAAGAAGATGGCATTGCATAATTCCCATATACTCCCTCCGTTCCTAAATATTTGTCTTTTTAGAGATTTCAAATGGACTACCACATACGAATGTATATAGACATATTTTAGAGTGTAGATTCACTCATTTTGTTCCGTATGTAGTCTCTTGTTGAAATCTCTAAAAAGACAAATATTTAGGAATGGTGGGAGTATGATATAGAAACCAAACAGGTAGCATTCACACAAAGCAAATCTAAACTAAGCTGATGACATATAAGATGTATAATGTAAGCAATGCAAGGCGCCATATGCATGATATGACCAACATCAGCATGCCAGGTTAGAGCAAACACCTCAGGTGGTAAACAGGCATGGTCGGCTCCTTCTGAATCTCCATCTGAACAGTTATCTTCCTCTGGAATACAATCTGGAAATGCAGGAGAGGGGGGCACTTCGCCCACCATGGAGCAGCGTCTGCATGACATTATATTCGCACGCAACGGTCTTCTCTTTTTCTCTACATGTTCAGTACGACTGTGTACAATATCTGACATGCATAATAAAAAAAATAGTTAGATTTTGTAAAGCCTAAGGGGTGCATGCAAAAATCAAGACTGATGGTAGCAAACGAGTGGATGGATCCAAAACTAATGATAGCATGTAGATTATAGCTTCAGTTTAAAAAGATAGACAATGGATCATCTATTGTTTGTTGCCCACCCAACATGAACCACATAGAAGACCCCAGATGAACCAGATAGTAGACAGATACTATTCATTGCTGGCTCGATATGAGACCCATGGGCAATTCAAAACTCAAGATTGAACGATAGCATGTAATAATAACCGATGTATAACGTAAGCAAACACGAAAGACTGCAACCTCTCTTCCGAAACTGTCTAGTCCTCAGGTTCATCTGCTCAGTCGATGATGGTAATGCAGTTGGCGTGGCTGCCGGCAACGGGGAATATGATCTGAGGCGGCGAAAGAAAGTCTGCAGGGGGGATCTCTGCTGCAGTGAACGCTTCTATCGATGGTGCACCTCAGGTGTGGTGGATGATGGCACGGCAGGAGCAGGACATAACACACAGAGTTTTCTTTGACGCCAATCTAAAAATGAAGTAAATCTGTAAGGGCTCCTTAGAATTGGAGGATTCTATAAATGCAGGGACAGGAAAAACACAGGAATAGGATAGGAATGCACGTGCAAAACAGAGCATTTGGAAACATAGGATTTCAGTCAACCTGGGTGTTTGGCTCACATGAATTGGAAGAATAGAGGAATGGAGAAACAAAGTGATGCGACGAGTGTACAACCTCTTTGGCATAGCCTTGTGGACCTCAGGATCATTGGGTTGGACGTGGAGGATGGTGATGATGCTGGTGTGACTGTCGGAGGCGGGGAAGAAGATCCGAGACCTCTGGAAACGGCGCCGAGGGTACTGCTCCGCTGTGATGGACGGTGCCGTCGTTGGAGCAGGTCCGCTAAGGTGTACGGCGACGAGGTTGAAGCATGACAAGACAGACAACTTTAATCTGAAGTGGGACCCTAATATCATCTGCAATAGATGATGTAAAATACATCACCAAAAAGTGCTAGATGTAAAACACATCAGCCGCGCCACGGCCGCTCCGACAGATGCTGTAAGTACTGTTCACTCTGAACTTAACTTAAGAAAATGAACTTCACAGTAGAAACTAAATTTTACTGTCGAAACTGCTTAAACTAGTAACAGAGCATTGCAATAGATGTTTAGGGCGTTCGAGCACTAGTAGCAGAGAAGCACTGATCTAAATCAGCAGACGCTCGAGCAGGGAACGCACTAGCAGGGAGCAAGTCGTGCAGTAGCACCGCGAGCGAGTGCTAAAGCAGCAACTCCTGTAGCTGCCCGAGGTCGTGCAGCAGCAGCAGCAGCAGTGCAAGCAAGAGCAAGAGCAGAGCAGCAGCATGAACGAAAGCAGGAGCAGTGCAGCAGCGCGACCGACAGCAAGAACAGAGCCGCAGCGCAAGCGAGAGCCAGAGCAGCTGCAGCTAGTGCCGTTGTGGAAGTCGCCACCGAGGAAGCAACGACATGGGGGAGAGACGCCGTGGATGATGTGGCCGGCGACGGCACCGTCGATGGAGACGCCATGTCTGCTCAGTATCTAGCACCGGTAGCCCCGTGAGATCAAATAAAAGATAAAATGCAGCGGTGAGTGCAGAACCTCCTTGGTGGTGCCGAGTTGGCCTCGGATTCATCGGAGGAATTGGTGAGGGTGCTACGGTTCCGGTGGGGCAGGTCAAGACGGTGCTGTGGGGATTGAGGTGGCGCGATAGACGAGGCAAACATCGGGGCAGCTCCTTGGAGGTGGAGGACGGGGCGGCTGATCCGGCGGGACGACGAGATCGACAACGGATCCTCATCCGGTGCGGTGGATGAGGGACGGCGAGCTGTTGCGGTGGACGACGTAGTCAGGGAAGAGTCTCCGGCTGGGCGGCGGTCGGGAGGTCGACGGAGGAGCGTGGGGTTTTGGCGGCCTCGGTGTACGAATGGGGGGAGGGGGAGCCAAGATTAGGGACGTGCTTGTCCAAACTGTAGGGTAAGTTACCAGCGTACCCCCACCGGTTTTGACACCGCGACGTGGAGCTTCATTTCCGGCTGAGGAGTAGAAGGGGGATTTCGCGTGTCTGGGCTGCGGGAGCGATTTCGGATGAGGAGGGAGTTCTCGCGCGCGCCCAAATTTCGGGATAACAAGGTGCGTCGCGGGTTGAAAAAGCGGGAGTTTCAAAGCAGGTGAGACAAAAGATGCTCGAGCTTGAAAAATTCGGGATAACAAGGTGCTGATTCCTTGTTCGGCAGAACAAACTTAACGTGTAAAAAAATCATACAAGACACAAGAGAGTCATGTCCCCTTTTACTATATTGCTATAGATGCCATTGAAAAAACTACAAGAAAAATGTAAAAAAAATCGGGAGAACATGATTACCCTGCACAGTACCAAATCGATTCGCACTTCCCTCAACAAGAACAAAAAACAAATCAATTCCCACCAAAGAAAGAGTAATGTCCCTTTTATATGATTACAGATGCCATGATCTCGAATTTCAATTTTTGAATCCACGTTATGTTGAATTCGAATATATCATTAGGTGACCTTGCGGTTTATAATTGATGTAGTCATACATTTTGATCTTCCATCATATATGAACATTTTACTCCACCATGTGACATATATATTGTCGTCTACCATATGGACTAAATTTGAATCAATTTTCCTTATTTGAATACGATTGATGTCAAGTTATACAATAACTTAAATATTATCTTGATAACAAAAAGACATGCATATAGCAGTAATCATATTTCACTATGAACTACATGTACCATACGCTCTCCAATTCAAATATATGTATCCATTTTATGTTGAATTCAAATCATAGTACATTATTGGTCTAGGTAGCGAGATGTTCGGGATAATCTAAACCCTGTTTTCATACATATAATTTTTGGCTAAATTGGGACAAGTTTTGGTATAAGCCTCTTGCAAAACCGGAGATTCTCTCAACAAGCCTCGTGGTTCCGAGAGGGAACGTGTCACCTTTGTGTGCGAAACGATATACGCTGCCTCCCCCCTGATTTTATTTACAGAGGCAACATAGAACTATATGAGTGCCCTGTTAAATTTTGGAATTATTTCGGGTTCATTTGGCCTTTTTATACATCAATTGAGTTTCTGGACTTTTAATGTGCATAATCTAAATATGACATGCATGCACATGCTCCGGTGCACCAAAGTGGGTTGAAAAATCACATGTGTCCTTGGTTGAATTTCTAGGTCCCATGGAAGAAATGAGAATGAAATTCAAACATCTGGGCATCATGACTCTGCCGAGAACATCGAGAAACTTAGATTTTAAATTCATGTAATGAAACTTGGCATGGTGTCATGTCATGGCACTAACATGTTGTGGTAAAAAATTGGGCCGATTTGTAAGCTCGTGGTTCTAAGAGGGAACGTGCCACCCCCCCCCCCCCCCCCCGCCCTTGAGTTTCTTAACAAAGGCAACATAGAACTACATTAGTGCCATGTTAAATTTTGGAATTATTTCGGGTTCGTTTGTCATTTTTTATACATTAATTGAGTTTCTAGTCATTTAATGTGCATAAGTCAAATTTGAACTACAAGCACATGCTCTCGTGCACGAAAGTTGGTTGAAAAATCACATTTGTGTCCTCGGGTGAATTTCTAGGTCCCATGCAAGAAATGAGAATAAAATTAAAACATCTGGGCATCGTGGCTCGGCCGAGAACATTGAGAAACTTGGTTTTAAAATTCTTGTAAATCCAAAACACGTCTGAAAATCATGAAACTTGGTATGGATGTCAAGTCATCGTACTACCATGTTGTGGTAAAATAATGGCCGAATAGGAACATATTTTGATATAAGCTTCTTGCAAACTGAAGCTTCTCTCAAGAAGGCTCGTGGTTCTGAGAGGGAACGTGTCACCTTTGAGTGCGAAACGATATACATTGTCCCCCTTGAGTTTATTTACAAAGGCAATATAGAACTACATGAGTGCCCTGTTAAATTTTGGAATTATTTCGGCTTCGTTTGGCCTTATTTACACATTAATTGAGTTTTTGGTCATTTAATGTGCATAATTCAAATTTGAACTACAAGCACGTGCTCCCGTGCACCAAAGTTGGTTCAAAATCACATTTGTGTCCTCGGGTGAATTTCTACTCCCATGCAAAAAATGAGAATAAGATTCAAACATCTGGGCATCGTGGCTCGGTCAAGAACATTGAGAAACTTGGTTTTAAAATCATGAAACTTGGCATGGCGTCATCTCATGGTAGTACCATGCCGTGGTAAAAAAATTGGCCGAATAGGAACAAATTTTGGTATAAGATTCTTGCAAATCGGAGCTTCTCTCAAGAAGGCTCGTGGTTCTGGGAGGGAACGTGTCACCTTTGTGTGCATAATTCAAATTTGAAATACAAGCACATGTTCCAGTGCACCAAAGTTGGTTGAAAAATCACATGTGTGTCCTCGGGTAAATTTCTAGGTTCCATGCAAGAAATGGGAATGAAATTCAAAATTCTGGGCATCGTGGCTGGGTTGGTAACATTGAGAAACTTAGTTTTTTAATTCCTGTAAATCCAAAACACGCATGAAAATAATGAAACTTGGCTTGGTGCCATGACATGGCACCAACATGTTGTGGTAAATTTGCAGTCCGATTTGTGAAGGCGCACACATTAACAATCAACAAAGTCATTTTGGAACAAGTGTTGTCACGTTACAATCGGAAACACAAGTATTATTGAAACCGTGGGCATTCTACTTACTAGTACCATTTACATGCCGCCACGCGTCCCCATTTTTTATTAGCTAGGAGGTGCCCTATAGGGTAGCTATTTGAGTACGAGAGGCGTGCGATCAGACCCCTGCGCGTGCTTATCGGGAGGAGAGCCCATTGACCTCCATCTGCCGTCCACCTCTCTCCCAAGGTCTCCATTAATGGCGCCCGAGCCTCTGTTTAATGGTGTGGCTATGTCTCACTCGACTGCGATTCAAGAGAGAAAAAAGAAAATCTGACAGCGCGGATCTTGATGTAAGATCCGACACACCTATATAGCATCTACTGCGACTTATAGCAAAACTAATGAATATATAAGGACAATTTTTTTTGATCAAAGAAGGGCTTGCCACTTCCGATTTTCATTACTGAAAACCACCACAATTCACAAGAAGTTCAGCACAACTCCAGCCTAACACGAAGGACTAAAAGTACCAGATTGAAATTGCAACATCCCCAGAGGCCAACAAAGGCCAAACATCCGCGCTAGAACCCAACATTTCACAACCGACGACACAATCGACATCCTAAACCGATTATTACATCAAAAGAAACCAGGAAACTGAAGGAAGCCTAGCAGCAACTAGAAGAACAGCAACGCCAGGGTCGCCACAGCAAGAGTTTTCTTCATTCCAGCCTCGCAACATTGATCTTCCACAGAAACATAAGGACGATTAATTGTCTTACATAATTAGAAAGATAATTAAAAAAGCCACATGCGGCTACACCCAAAATACACAAGGGCAAAAGAAGAAGGAAGACAAGGATCTGGCTCGCTGATCTCCACTTTCTTGATGCGTTGCTGCAGGCCGCGGGAACTAGTATCCGCGGCGAGCGGCGATGAGCTCTTTCTTGTCCTCAAGACGCTGCTTGAGAACATCCACGGATTCCTCCACCAGCCTTTGGCGCTCGTTGCGGAGCATGTCAATCTCGTCCATAAGTTTCTTGACGATGACGCCGGTCCTCTTCAACAAGGCACTGGTCTCCTCCTGCTGGTCTGCACTTCGGATGATCTTCTCCCTCAGCAGGTCGCGCTTGGCCCGGAGCCTCTCATTGCCCTCCCTTAGTTGTCGGATGACGCCAATAGCCTGTTCAAACGAGGCTTTCACGTCGTCCTGCAACCTCGCCAAGCCGGAGATCTGATCCATCTGGCTATGGACGATCGCATGCATGCGCCTGTAACAGTCGTCGCCTGCCCGTGAGAAATTTTCCCAGGCCGCCGCGGCGCGGCGGGACATCTCTGCTGCATTCGTGGCGTGCCGGGACATCTCTGCTGCTTCCGCGGCGCGGCCGGACCAGTCTGCTGCATCGACGGCGCGGCGGGACCTCCGTGCTACTTCAGCGGCGCGGCGGGACCTCTGTGCTGCTACTTCCGCGCGGCAAGACATGTCGGCTGCTCTCGCAGCGAGGCGGGACATCTCTCGTGCTTCCGCTTCCATGCTCGCCTCTCCCTGGTAGCAATCTCTCGACCCAAAACTCACGCTGTCCATGGCAGACGCAAGGGAAGGATGCTGAATGACTTTTTGTTTTTGTGGATGAGGAGTTGAGGAGGAATGTGCAGTCATCTTGGCATACTAGTATTTATAACCAAGTACTAATACGCTCCTAAGTGGGAAACCGTTTAGGTTGTGATCGGTGTGAACAGGTTTGGAATTCAATATACTAGCGTGGTACTAATATGCTCCTAAGTGGGAAACCGTTTAGGTTGTGATCGGTGTGAACAGGTTTGCAATTCAATATAGCATGGAGTAATTTGGAATGTGACGAGACGCAAGTTCAAAAACTTGTACTCTGAGTTTAGTAGTACGTTATACAGGAAGAGAAGAGGTGCACGCACGCACTCGTCCTCTCACACACACGTCTGTTTTTTCTCGAAAAGGAGGATGATGACCCCCGGCCTCTGCATCTGCGAGTCACACACGCATATGTAGCTACGAATTGTAGTGTTCTCAACCATCCGATTGGCTCTATCATGTATGTACCTATATACTAAAACATGTCTAGATACATCTATATTTTGACAAATGGAGGGCATGTCTATTGTGGAACGGAGGGAGTGCTTGTCATCAAAAATGGATAAAAAGGGACGTGTCTAGAACTAAAATATGTCTACATACATCTTCTTTTATCCATTTTGATGACAAGTAGTACTCTTACCCAAAGGAACTTTATATCCAACAGACACAAAATATCCGTTCGACTGTTGGAAATTACTGATCTGATGTCGAAGTAATTGCTGCAGCGCCACCAAAACCCACCATTTCTTAAGATAAAGTAGACCAAGGTAATCCCTATATTAGCATATTACTAAGATAAACAGAAGGCACTGTCGAAACATTTAGGACATGAGCTTGTCAATCTGAATGTGGAGGGACACAAGCTTAGCCCCGGCCAGCAGCTTGGGCGGAACTGTCTAGAAGGTCAGCTCCTGCACATCGATGTCGTCGGGATCCTTGCTGCTTGTCACCTCCATTTCCACCTTGATAGCGTCGGTCGTGCCTTTGGGCCCCCCCGGTGGGCCGTTCGCCCACAGCTTGGCCAAGTAGTGCGGCAGTGGGGACGCCCCTGCTCTATTGCAGACAACTGACACGGCGATAGGTGCGCCGATGTCGAGCACGCCGCCGACCAAGAAAAATGAGCGGCGGTCCTCCTCCGCGAACAGCAAGAGCCATGGCTCCGACAGTGGCACTTGCAGCTGGAGCACCTTGTCGTACTGGATCCTATGCACGGGCATGGGATGTGCGGTGCTGATGTGGTGGTAGAGCGCCGGCGGCAGGCCTTCGTAGCCACAGACGGGCACGGGGCATTTGCAGGGCCCGAGCGGACACACGCTCTGGTGATCGGCGAGCTTGTGGTAAGCGACATAGAGCCCACAGCCTTCGCGCGGGCACTCCACCCTCACCGATGAAAGGACGGAGTCCACCGCCGTGTTCCGCACGTTGAAGCCACCGCCGCGCTCGCACTTCTGGCACTACCGCTGGTTCCCGGGGCGCTCGAAGCGGCAGTCCGCGCAGGACAGGTGCCCTCCCTTGCACTGCAGAAATCAATCCAACAGCACATCAATCAAGAAACCTGCACCTTGCTCAATCAGCCGAACGGACGAGGTGTATTCGAACCTCATACACTGGAGGCTTCAAGGGGCAGAGGCACAAGGGGCAGTGGAGCACGGTGAGGTCCATCGAGACCTTAGAGAGCTCCATCGTCGGGTCCTGATCCTGTTCGGTCTGCATGATCTCGCCCTCCTCGTGCACAACCATCCTTCAAGGTGCATTAAATCAACACATGCAAGTACTATCAAAAGAAGAGTCACGGCATGCATGCATGTGTTGTAATTAATGCATTGGTAAACGCAAATTATTGAAATATATCGAGTGCAGTGCTTTGATGTGTCGCGTCAACTCGTACATCAACGAGAAGTTTGATTATCCTCTCCCTCGCGGACTTAACTGCACCTGCCTTTGGTTGTATGACAGGTTGGCCACACACCTGTCGGGCCCACCTGTCATACATGCAAAGACAGGAGCGTCCCTCCCTCGCCCATGAGCGTGGTGGCTGCCAAGACTAGGAGAAGCTTTCGCTACACGCTCTTCCTCCCGCATGCGGTGGACATGCAGCAGTTCAATCGGTGCCAGATGGCCAGAAGCGTACTGTAGTACTCGTCCAGTGCAGTAGTACACCATCATTGTTCGACTTCCCGAAGAGGCGAAGAGCCAAGCACAGCCTGGACGCTCGTGTGGCAGTTTCATGTGTAGAGTAGTCTAGATAGCGTGTACCGTGCCTGTAAGCTTAAAATCGTTGGGGTCGGCTCCATGCTATCTGGCCGTCTCGAAGTTTTTTTTTAAATTAAAATAGTCTTCTGGCCCTACCTATCACCCTGGTGATTGTAGTTCGCACGCTCATCTGGTCAAGATAGGAATATATATTTTAATTTGTTTTTTTCGAAAAGGGGGGACTCCCCGGCCTCTGCATCAGAACAATGCATACGGCCACATATATTTTAATTTGTGGTGGGTAAATATTAGAGGTTGCAGCAAATATATTGTACACTGCGGGTCTTTCAGCCAAGTTTAGAGGCAAGCATGTGGGGCCAGTGCTATGATGTGTCGCGTCAACTCGTAGAATGAGGAGAAGCTTGATTTTACTACACGCCTTCTCCCTCGCCCATGCGCGCGGTTGCTCGCAAACGAGGACAGGCTTTTGCTTAGTAGTAGTACTTCCACAACAAGCTATCCGTCCCGCTCGTGGTGGACGGACATGCAGCAGTGGATTCGACACTGTAGAAGCAGTAGTAGTAACATCATTGTTCATCTTCTCGAAGAGGCGAAGAGCCAAGCGCAAACCGAACGTTGCAGTTGCAAACATTGGAGCACGCATATAGCCAGGCTCTTGCATGAGACAAAATTGCTATGTGAGCCCACTATTGTACTAGTACGTACAACTACTTGCTAGTATAGCCCTGTAAACCAGAAAGGAGTATTTGCCCTTCTAGAGATTTCAACAAGTGACTAGACTACACCGAGACGGAGTACATATGGAGCAAAATGAGTGAATCTGCACCGTAAATAAATACGTACTAGTTCTATCATTTTCCTCTCCGAGGTGCACAATATTGAATATACTGACTAGTCTCTTTTTGACACGCATTTACTTTTTTTGACACAGTACAGACGCAAGCGCTCATATACATGCGCATACACTCACCCCTATGAACGCACACACGCGTGGAACTATCATCTTGAAATTTATGAAGTCACCATAGGCACCTCGTCGTCGACGAGTCCATAGGTGCTTGAATGCCAAGGAGGAAGAGGGTAGCGGTTCCCGAGACGTTGAACGGTCAATGATGCATCCTCAATTACATGCAGAGGGAATTAATTGGAGAAGCAGACTAGAGCCAGCACGATGTGAATGCAACAGAGTTTGGACTCTCATATAATAAAGGCGCCCCACCACTCCAATCCATCTACTCCCAAGTCTCTGCGCAACACTTCTCACTCCAATCCAAGACCAAGTGACTAGAAGCCACAAGCACCTATGGAGGCGATGGACGCGAGCAGCAGTCGGCTGTGCCAAATCGTCCAAGGCGCCGGCCTGCGGCCCCGCACCGCACAGCGTTTCCAGACGGTGCTGGCGACCGCAGGCATCGTAGCCCTCGCCGACGCCGGCTTCGCCTCTCGCATGGACGACATGATGGTCAACTCCATCCGCAAGTTCACCGCCGTCAAGAAGCGCGGGGACGACCTTGCCGTACTGCTTCAGCCCGCGTGCCCAGGCTCTTCATTGCCTGCCACCCTCATCGGCCTACATGGTGACGAACTCTTTCAAGCCCTGGTGGCCCTGCAGGTGCCGGAGGTCGCGACGAAGAATGTGCACCTCGAGGCCGCGCTCACCGCGCAGCGCCTCGCCATGCAAGAAACCGTCGACCTGCACATCCACGTCTATGAGGAAATTGTCTACATAGGCCACTACAAGGCAAACGAGGACAGAAAGATGTTGACCTTCTTCCAGCGGCTGGAATCTTTGGACGCCATTGTTCAGAAGCACGTCGACCTAGCCACGAAAGTCGCTGCTACTTAAGCGCCATTCAGTGGGCCGGCACCCTGAGTCGAGGAGGTGGACGTCGTCGATGGATGCATCTCTTCTTCTTGCCTCCTGTAACCAGCACTGCATCGCCTCGTGGCCTTAATGTTTTATTAGTATAGTACTCCCTCTGTTCCCAAATACAAGTCTTTCTAAAGATTCCAGCAAGTGACTACTACATACGGAGCAAAATGAGTGAATCTACACTCTAAACTATGGCTTCATACATCTGTATGCTGTATTCCATTTGAAGTAGTATCTAAAAAGGCTTATATTTATGAACGGAGGGAGTATATGGCATTTTTTATTCCAGTCGTAATGTTTTCACTGTGAGGTGGGGCCGCAATTGAGCAAACCCACCCCACCCACCGGGCGTCGGCCGAGTTTAGAGCAAGTACAATAAGGTGATGTAGGCGGGCTGTACGACATTAAATATTACATTCTTGCTTACTTGGAAGAGAGAGAAGAGGAGAGAGAAGATAAGCGGGATACTAGTTAACAGCCGGCTGCAGCACGTGCTCCTAGGTACTTTGTGAGAGAGTGGAATGGCCCATGTATCAACAAAGTAGTACTCCCTCCGTCCGGAAATACTTGTCATCAAAATGAATAAAAGGGGATGTATCTAGATGTATTTTAGTTCTAGATACATTCCTTTTTCTCCATTTTGACGACAAGTATTTTCGGACGGAGGGAGTACATATTTATATCTAGCTATTGTACTTGTTGGCTATAAACTTGACTATATGTGACATGGCAACATCATATAGCCAGCAGCTGGCTATATTATTAACCATGCTCTTAGAGAGTAGAAGAGAGAAACGAGGGAGGAGGGCTAGCTGTAGCACGGACGCTGTTGTCAGATGGGACTCGTGTTTATAGAATAGGAGTACTGAGCACTGGTGCCTATTTTTTTTTAGGGAAAAATCAGTCCTATGTCCAGTACCACTAGTTGGGTGCGTGCGACCTATAGCTGTCATCACTTTAGGTCTACTTTTCGTTCCGCGGCTACGCTTCACAGTACATATTTTTCACGCATTTATCCTCCTATATGTACTCCTAGGCTATTTCTACGTGCTCCCATTCGCTGACATGTGGGACATAGAGCATCTGGGTCATAGTGCATGCACGACTGGAGCATATGCCGGGGTACTTTACATTTCAGACCTCACGAATTACATGCAAACCCCCCGTAGAAGAATAAATAAATCAATGAATTACTACATGAAACCGGATTATTTTCATGGAAACCGGAGCACGTTCATTAAATTTTGGACATGACACGTTTATAAAAAATGACCGGACCTAAACCAGTCTAAGGGCCTCTTTGATTTTTCCCGAAAAAAGGGCCTCTTTGATTCGCAGGATACTGAAAACACAGGAATGAGGAAAGTATGATGGCGATGAACCGAGACGAGGAGAACTCTAACTCAGTTAGAGGTTAGAGTTAGATTCTAACCCTGAACTAACTCTAAACCAAAAAGGTGTATGGATGGCAGGGTTAGATTGACAATAAATGCTCTATCTCAATCATTTGACTACTTTGGACCCTATTTTAGTCAGACTAAAATAAGTCCCTTGGATCCAAGCACCCTCTTGGTGTGGCCGGCTCTTCTGTGGCCTCCTCCCGCTCACAATTGACATAAACGAACCATCTATACAATCAAGCATGCAAAACATGATAATTTTTACTTTGTCCATACAAATGAGATATCCCACTTAAACATACAAGTCGTCAATCAAGCTTCACAAAATAAAAAAACACTTCATGAAACAAAGAATGAGCTAACTCATCACGAAAGTTGTTCATGATAGGGAGGGAGCCCGGAGCCCCTCACGCACCGAGGGAGGAGCTCGCCATCATTGCTCTGGAGGAAGGCTCTGTAGAGCCCAAGCCCCGGGAACCCCTCCGACACCGGCCCTTGCGAGTTGAGATCGACCCCGGCATGGGTAGCAGGGCCACTTGCTGCCGACTGGGAACTTAATCTTTGGGCCTCTATAAATAATGCAAGCCTGTAACTAAAATACCTAGAAAGGTGAACTGAATCTTTGGGCCTCTAGAAATAATGCAAGCCTGAAACTGAAATACCTAGAAAGGTGAACTGAATCTTTGGGCCTCTAGAAATAATGCAAGCCTGAAATGAAATACCTAGAAAGGTGAGCTGAATCTTTGGGCCTCTAGAAATAATGCAAGCCTGAAACTCAAATACCTAGAAAGGTGAACTGAATCTTTGGGCCTCTAGAAACAATGCAAGCCTGAAATTGAAATACCAAGAAAGGTGAACTGAATCTTTGGGCCTCTACAAATAATGCAAGCCTAAAATTGAAATACCTAGAAAGGTGACCTGACTCTTTGGGCCTCTAGAAAGATTTATTACCTCCTCAAGCAACATCAAAAAATTCCATGTGTGCACCACAAATCTATAGCAAGTTTGATCAGGATCTACTTTTCCAAATCAGAATTAGCGCTAGAGAAAGCAAGATCAATGATATGGCCATGAGACAGAGAAGGAATGAACAAACTCACCCCTCTCGCGAACTCCCTGGTAGATGCACCGCCGCCGCACACGACAGAGGGAGAAAAACGACTGGTGAAGGGGGAGCGGGGCGACCTTCGAAGGTCAGAGGGAGAGGGCGGCCGGAGTAGGGCGGCGGAGGCCGGAAGGAGAGGGTGGCTGGAGGAGAGAGAGGGCAAGCGGCGCTTGGGCGGGCGGCCCTATGGGGAACAGAGAGGAGTCGTGCGAGAGGGGGGAGCGATCTGGTGCGGGCAGGTGAGATTTTTTTAGGGGAGCTATCTGGTGCGGGCAGGTGAGATTTTTTTAGTTCTCTTTTAGTGGGCCCAGGATAACTAACCCATTTAGAACCTCTCCATCGGGCTAGTTTTTTTAGCTGGGTTAGAGCAAACTAGCTCAAACTAACCCCTCTTGTTTCGATAATTTGAGGCTATTTCAACCCAAACTAGCTCTAACTCAGGGATCCAAACAAAGAGGAGTGTTACTGTACATGCTACAGTGTGGACCATAGCACATTGTTTTTTATGGCCATATCACCACATTATTGTTTTCTACTGCTAGTTCACTGGGCTACCGTGGTTCGCAGGGCTGGTTCACTGGGCTGCCGTGGTTCGCACTCCTCCGACCTGAGTAGTACTCCCTCCATTCCTAAATATAAGTCTTTGTAGATATTTCACTGTGGACCACATACGGATGTATATAGATGCATTTTATGTGTAGATTCACTCATTTTTCTCCGTATGTGGTCCATAGTGAAATCTCTCCAAAGACTTATATTTAGGAACGGAGGGAGTAGTATAGTACTAGTATATACCGCATCATTCTTTGCTCCTTCTTACTACTCCGACATGTGGGAGAGCCAGCATCCGGGTCGGCGTGTCATGCACCATATTAGAGCGCGGAACGGAAGGGGGGCATCACCCCGGTCGAAGCGCCAGTAATTCATGACTATAGTGAGTGGTCATATCACAAGTCTTTCCAGCAGTAACGCGCCGTCAAACCGCACAGCCCCACTCGCTCACCCTCCTCGCCTCTCTGTCAAACCGCCTACCCAAAAACTGTCGCGGGTACTGCCCGGGAAAAGCCCCGCCCTCAACTTTTAACTACGTGAAAATAGTTCGAGCTTGTTCGTTCTATATAAATACAGTACTTACTGTATGTTTATTCACCCGTGGGGTTGTTCAATGAATGGAGGGGCGGGGAGCACAAGTGAACAATACTACCTCTGTCCGGGTTTATTGGTCCCCATTGTATTTCGTGCCTAATTTTGACCATAGATTAAACTAAGAAAATGTTCACGCATGTCACCAAACATTATATTTTTCAAAACTATGTTCAAATACGAATCCAATGAGATAATTTTTCTTGACATGCATTAACATTTTGTTAGTTAAATATTTAGTCAAAATTTGGCACAAACTATAAAAGGGACCTATAAACCAGGACGGAGGTAGTATTATAGCAGTAGTAAGTAGGAGTCGTAGAGTAGTCACCTTAAATAGAGAGTTTCTTTTCTTTAATGCCACGTACACAAATTGAAACGCTTGTTGTGGAGAGAAAAAAGATAATCACTCCACTATATATGGACGCAGGGGCCTGAGCGCTTGCTTTACTAGGGTTTCTCTCTTCATTCTCTCATCCTCTCCAGATATAAACAAGACAACGGTAGCGAAATTTTCTCTCTGCTCACCACTGGTCACAGATCCGGTCGGATCCCTTCGGCCGGTGTGTGTAGAGGACTAAAAGGTGCATCGTTCACGCGGTCATCGCCGCCGAGGGAGGAAACCCACAGCTGCCGGAGGGGCTCGATCCTCTGCCCGTGTCGTTCTCTCCGACACAGCACCGGCTTGGGAGGTCCTCCGACTCTTCTTCCTCCCTGCCGTATTGTCCGCAGATCCGACCTGCCGCCGCCAACATCCCGGCGACCCTCAGGTATAAGTTCTTCAAAAGCGGCCTTGCTCTACTGCCCCAGCTCCCCACGTGTCTGCATGTGCATCTTTTTTCTACTCCCATCAGCTCTTCCAAAGCCACCTAAATTTTTAGTATTATTAGAGGTAAAGCTACTTCATGCATTCGAATCTAGGGCTTTGT
Organism: Triticum timopheevii; assembly: GCA_963921465.1. Taxonomy (NCBI): domain Eukaryota; kingdom Viridiplantae; phylum Streptophyta; class Magnoliopsida; order Poales; family Poaceae; genus Triticum; species Triticum timopheevii. The sequence continues at coordinate 516,614,068 of OY997268.1, read as the reverse complement.
TCAAACAACGAAGAAAGGGGGGGAAGTTGTAGCATGAATCTAGGACTTGATTCAAAGAGGAAATAATATGGTGAAAGTAGTAGAGACTGGATACCCAACCGGTCTCTTGGTTGAAAAGGGAAATAATGGGAAAACGCGGTACAAACTGGATAAGGAACAGATCTATTATTGGTTGAAAAAAGGATAGAAAGTGGCAGCTGGTGGACAAGTCAACAGAGTATGTCTAGGATTAGATTTGCTGCCATCACATAGTAAAAGGTCTCTGGGATTAGATTTGCTGCCCTCACATAGTAAAAGGTCTCAGGATTAGATTTGCTGCCCTCACATAGTAAAAGGTCTCAGGATTAGATTTGTTGCCCTCACATAGTAAAAGGTCTCAGGATTAGATTTGCTGCCCTCACATAGTAAAAGGCCTCCAAGATTAGATTTGCTGCCCTCACATAGTAAAAGGTCTCCAGGATTAGGTTTGCTGCCCTCACATACCGTGAACAAGCTCGCATCACCACTTTATGCCTCCTTGTAGGTACATTGTGCTGATGCGTCCACTATCGCATGTCCTTATACCAACCTTTTGCTGTTTTTTTGCAGGTAAACCAACCTTTTGCTGTAAGGGCGCATGTAAAATGAAGCGATCACACTGTTACCTTAGGGACATGTCTAACCGGTGTTATTGTTAATCTAATGCCTCCAGTGATAAGATGCAATTAAACTGTGTTACAAATGGCACGCCTGCTGTTTTCCCTAGTATGATAAGTAAGTTGCTCCTTTACGCTGCTGAGTGTCCTAGTGTCACCACGGTCCCATGCCCTTAAACAACTTTTTAGCTGCTATTGATTTACTGTGTCTGGTAAACAAGCAATGCCACCGTTAAAGTAATCCCATATCTGAGGAATCTCATTGTTGATCGTAATGCTTCTGGTAACCTGAAGCATTGCTGACGTTTTAAAATTTCTACTGTCCTTGCGTGATTGCCATGAACATAATTAAGATGCTTCTTTTCATTTTGTATATGTTTTGTATATTCTTATTGACCAGCAACTGTTTACTTTCTATCATTTTGTGCAGATAGGGATATCCATTTCACCTTGTTGCTATTGTGACCTTTTGGTGAACTGCACAAAACACTTTTTTTTGAATGAGTGTCTTGTGCAGTTCAACTAAAATGTCACGTGGGCAACATCTCTCAATTTTGGTGGAACTGCACAAAATGGTTAAACTAAAGTGAAAGCATGCTCTCCTGTCTCCTTGTTTGTGCTATGCAAACATGCTGTGCAAACAGGAATACTCTACTACAGATGTTGTGACGGTCAAGAGCAACATCTCTCAATTTTGGTGGAACTACACAAAATGGTTCAACTAAAGCGAAATCATGCTCTCCTATCTCCTTGTTTGTGCTATGCAAACATGTTGTGCAAACAGGAATACTCTACTACAGATGTTGTGACGGTCAAGAGCATTCGCCAAGTTCTTCGATTGTATGACATGGCTAGCCGAGATGGATTTAATCCCGATATTCACTTTATCAAAAGGCTCTAATGGGTTGGTTCTGAATCTTGCAAGCTGGGAATCAGTGAGATGTGTAGGCATCTTTGTTGTACTTATTATTTGAATCTTATTAGTTGGTTCTGAATCTTGCAAGCTGGGAATCAATGAGACGTGTAGGCATCTTTGTTGTACTTATTATTTGGATCTTATTTGTTGGTTCTGAATCTTGCAAGCTGGGAATCAATGAGATGTGTAGGCATCTTTGTTGTACTTATTATTTGGATCTTATTTGTTGGTTCTGAATCTTGCAAGCTGGGAAACACGGCATGATGATGCAGAGGACAGCAACCATAACAAACAATTCAAACTTGGTTTATCTTTGTGAAAGTGCGACAAATGTGCTGATCGTGTGCGTCCTGAGAATAATAATTCTAATTGTTGTGCATGTTGATCCCGTGGCACTGATAGAATGAGCCAATGCATTGCTTGTTTTAAGTATAAATTTCTACTAAAGATAATTAAATTTAAGTAAAGTGACCACTACCTCCTGTTATTATAGTACCAATACAGACCCGCTCATGAACCGACGTGTGGCCGGAGTAGGTTTCTTAATGGAGGCGTTTGAATGCGCCGAGGGTGCATCTTCTGCCGGGCATGCAGCGGACGAGGGAGGGGTAGTAACTATTGTCGCCTGTACACACTCAGCTTACTGTTGAATCTAGTTCCCCAAGAGCGGAAAAACGAACTGCTGCCGCCGCCTACACACTCGTTCACTCGAAGAGACTCCAATGGCGATCCGAGGGGTGAGCCTGCTGGATATGGAGTTCAGCAAGGAGTTAGTTCGCCGTTCAGTCCTATGGCTGCACCAAGTTGAATGTGATGTACACCAATGATACGGACTCGGTGAAGCTCTGCCTCGCCTCAGTCCTATGGCTGCACCAGGTTCTGGAGGATTCGCCCGTTTCATCGGCAGCGCCGACTGCACCTTCGCTACGATGGAGAGAAGGAAGAATGCGACAATTCGGCCATCTGGTGCAACAAGCTTGTCGACATCCATAAGCAATACAAGATCATCAGCAACGGGCAGGAGAAGGACTCCGTGGTTGACCTCGCTGAGACCATCATCGACCCCTGATATGCCAACATGAAAGAAGACGACCTGAACACATGGGAGGTACCTCTGAATCTAGCCTACATAACCTACGCAGCCAAGGACGCATACGCATGCTACGACATGTACAGGCAGATCTTGGACATGAGGGCGTGTCTGCTTCCCGTAACCGACGAGTACACGGACAGCCGCAGCGTCATGATCAAGCGTGCCAGGAAGGTCTAGATGTTGTACTTTATCTGTTTATAAGCACCATTATCATCTGAGTGTTTCATGCATTAGCCTATGTGTCGTAATTATCTGTTTTGTCCGAAATATTTCTTTTAAGAACCCATTAACCTGATTGCTTTTTTTAGTGGCTATTTGCTAATGTATGTAAACTAGTTCACTTGTCCGTAAAAAAACTAGTTCACCTGGCTGCCGTGCTTTGAATCTCCTTCCTCCCAACATATTCCTCTCCTCAGGTGGACCCAGCAGGTCTCTGAATTTTCTCCCACTTTCTTTTTCGATGTAAACTGAGTTTTCTCCCAGTACTTTCCCCTAGAACCAACTCAATTGTCCCACGTCTAGCCTAAAAATAATAATACCCCACGTACTATTAACTCATCAAATTAAAATAATATTTTATTTCGTAAGTTGAAAGTTCTTACAAAATAATAATAATAATTGTTTATATATAACTTGCCAAGTTAACTCCTAGTGATTGCGTACATAAGCTTGCAAAGATTTAACTAACGTGCAATCATGTGTTTATGTTTTTATAACATTTCTCCGTCTAGCCCAACATGATATTTTCACCCAGCCCAGCAAGTCCGCGGATTTCGAGAAAAATGCAAATGGGATTTAAACGGGCTGCATAGATGCTACATCATTGTTTCACCCAGCCCACCAAATGGACTAAAAAACAAATGGACTGGCTGACATGTGGGCCAGTAGGTCGGAGCCTAAGAAGGCATTAGATTTACATCCAACCGCCGGCATTCTTCTTCAATCTCTCGTCTTCTTACCCCAGAGCTACCGGAACCGCCTGCTCCAGCCTTCGGCGTCCAGCGGCGTTGTTTTGCGCTCCTCAGCGAAACGCTACCCCGCCGACGGCCAGGCCATAACTCCACTCCGCACCTCCTGTTATTCTCTGCCGAGTGTAGGCCCACCCCGCACCCGAACCAGTCAAGTTTCCCACTCCTCTCTGTCTGCGACTCCACTGCCGCGTCTTCCCCATCTCCGGGTCGTTCCAGTCTGGGGCCTTGCCGTCGTCCACCGCCTCGGTGCGCTCAGCGCAGCGTGGTCAATATACGAGAATCATCGGAAGAGGACTGTATGTGGAGAGCTTGACGGCTAGGAACCATGAGGTCCATGGTCGCACGCAAGGAAAGTTCCTCCTTATTACGCACTGTACATGCACTGTATGTGGGAAGGGCTTCTATATTTCGCGAAAAAAACGTCCCCCTCCCCCCCCCCCCCCCCCCCGCTGACAGGTCGGACCCACCAGCTATATCTTCGCACGCAAGGAAGTGCCTCCTTATTACGCACCAAAAAATGAATACCCCTGCTAGCTGGGACCCACCATAATGGGTGGCTGACTTGTGGGCCTACTAAGTTGACAAGGATGGAGGGCTTTGTCAACTTAGTCAATATGAACGATTCTAGCTCCAGTGATCATACGATGTCCATCCAACGGCCATAGCGCTTCTTCAACATCTGGTCTTCTTGCTCCAGCCGCCCAAACTAGCGCTGGTCGTGCTGCGTGCTCCTGCCTCTCGTGGCCGGCTGTGATGTCGCGAAGGCCTCACCGCCCCCTACTACTCCCACCGCTAGCCCAGGGTATCCCTCTACTCACCCACACCCCCTGTTATTCTGCGGTGACAGCAGCCTCACGCCGCAGTCGAACCAGTGAACCCTCGTACTCCTCTCCGCATGGGCATCCATTGCCGCGTCTTCCCCAGCTCCTCGTCGTCCCCTTCCTAGGCCTCACCATCGTCCACCGCCTTGGTGCTCTCGGCGCAGCGTGGTCAATATGGTCAACGACCGACTTCCATCGGAAGAGTACTGTACGTGGAGAGGCTGACAGCTGGGTCCAAGGCCACAGCCCTGTTTTTTTGTGATTTTCCAAGTAAGTCGCTTTGTCAGGCCTGTTGGGCTGCAAATCTTTCAAGACGAGGAGAGCTTCATTCAGCTGGCCGAGAAAATGGCCTATCAGTAATGAGAAATGGGTTGTACATTTTTAAAACACATCAAACCGGCAATTAGTTTCAAATATCTTTTTTTTCATTTCGAGATTTTAAATTACATTAATTTTTATGCGTGGAGACTTTGTTGGATTTTATATTGATATAAATTTATTTTTAAAATCAGTTTGAATGTGAGTCGAAATTTTGGGATTAAAAACATTTCGGACCGCACCGAAATATGCAAAATTTCGTACAATTTTTTAACCGTGGCCACAATATGGGTTCTAATGCTAACAAAAAGAATATGGGCTCCAAACAAAACCTTAAGAATTAGCAAATGGGCTGTAAATTATTAGAAATAATGGCAGATGGGCTGTATGCTGTTTTCCACAGATTTGAGGCTTTCCTAAAAAAAGGTTGATGCACAAGCAGTGACTGTTGGATGGCCATCCAACGGCCGTCGTGCTTCTTCAATCTCTGCTCTTCCTGCTCCAGCCGCTCAAACAAGCGCCGGCGGTACTGCCTGCTCCCTCCTCCCCGCGGCCGGCTGTGCTACCACGCAGGCCTCACCGCCCCACCGTACTCCCACCGCTGGTCTAGCCATCCCTCTACTCACCCACACCAGCTGTTATTCTCCGGCGGCGGCAGACGAACCAGTAAACCCTCGTTCAGTCGTACTCCCCTCCGCGTGGGAAACAACTGCGGTGTCTTCCCTGCCTCTGTGTCGTTACCTTCCTAGGCCTCGCCGTCTTCCACCGCCCTGGTGCTCTCGGCGCGGCCTGGTCAACATGGTCAATGACCGACATGCATCTGAAGTGGACTGTACGTGGAGAGGCCGACAGATGGGTCCACGGCCGCACGCAAGGAAATGCCTACTTATTACGCGCAAAATAATGATTCCTCCACCTGACATCGGGGACCCACCGAAAAGGCCTCATTATTTCGTGAAAAAAACGTTACCGCCGCTGACAGCTCGGACCCACCAGCTATATCTTCACACGCAAGGAAGTGCCTCCTTATTACGCACAAAAAAATGAATACTCCCCCTGTTAGCTGGGACCCAGTATAGTGGCAGGCTGACTTGTGGGCCTACTAAGTTGACGGGGATGGAAGGCTTTGTCAACTTAGTCAATATGCACGATTCTAGCTCCAGTGACCGTATGATGTCCATCCAACGGTCGTAGTGCTTCTTCAACCTCTGGTCTTCTTGCTCCAGCTGCTCAAACCAGCGCCGGTCGTGCCTCGTGCTCCTGCCTCCCGTGGCCGGCTGCGATGCGGTGGAGGCCTCACCGCCCCCTACTACTTCCACTGCTGGCCAGGCCATCCCTCTACTCACCCACACCCCCTGTTATTCTGCGGCGACGGCAGCCTCACACCGCAGCGAACCAGTGAATCCTCGTACTCCTCTACGCGTGGGCATCCACTGCCGCGTCTTCCCCAGCTCCGCGTCGTCCCCTTCCTAGGCCTCGCCGTCATCCATCGCCCTGGTACTCTCGGCGCGGCGTGGTCAACGTGGTCAAGGAACGGCTTCCATCGGACGTGGACTGTAAGTGGAGAGGCTGACAGCTGGGTCCACGGCCACAGCAAGGAAGTGCCTCCTTATTATGCGCAAAATAGTTATTCCTCCACCTGACAACGGGGACCCACCGGACGGGCCACCATATTTCGTGAAAAAAATGTTTCCCCCCTGACTGCTGGGACCCACCAGCTACACCTTCGCATGCAAGGAAGTGCGTCCGGGCAAAAAAAAACGATTCGCCCCCCTGACTGCTGGGACCCACCATCTACATCTTCGCACGCAAGGAAGTGCGTCCGCGCAAAAAAATGATTTGCCCCCCTGACTGCTGGGACCCATCAGCTACATCTTCGCATGCAAGGAAGTGCCTGACAGTCGGGACCCACCTGGTCGAAACGTACGTAGCGTTGTCATTCTGGTCGCGAACGTGTACGTACATACTGGTCGATGTAGAGGCGCACACGTGTCGTAGATGTAGAGTCGCGCACGTGTCGTAGTAGAGGTGCGCACGTAGCATGTACACGTACGTACAGCGGCAAGGGTGCAAGAAAGAAAATACGGCCACGTACGTACATACGGGCAGGGTCTCTAACGCCTATCGCGCATACGTACATGGCTGGGTCGGAACGGAGAAACAGCGCCGTCGTCGTGTTCATGGGGAGCCAACTAGCTGGGTCGGAACGGAATGTGTGGTCGTGTTCATCAGGAGGGCTTGGACGGAACAGGCGATGGAAACGAGGCCTGGCATACAGCACAACGGAGGATAACGGCCTTGTGTTCGACCGGCCACGTTCGAAACAGGGTCCTGTTGATCGGGAGGGGCCTAGCATACCGCAAAACGGAGGAAACGGACCTCCTACGATCGAAACGGGGGTCATGTTGATCGAGAGGGGTGTGGCGTACCGCAAAACGGAGGAAACGGGCCTCCTATAGTCGAAACGGGGGTCCTGTTAATCGGGAGGGGTGTGGCGTACCGCAAAACGGACGAAACGGACTTGTGTTGGAGCGCTATGGTCGAAACGGGGGGAGGGGTGTGGCGTACTGCAAAACGGGACTCCACGAGATACTGTTCATCTCCACCATCGACCTCCTCCAGCCTCCACGGGCTACCGTCGACCTCCTCCAGCCTCCACGAGCTCCTGTTCATCCAGCCTCCACCGCGCGCTACTCCACCGGCTACTGTTCAACCACCCCTCCACGGGCACCCCTTCACCGTCTACTGTTCATCCAGCCCTCCACACCATGGGGTCCTGATCAACCACACCTCCACGGCCACCCCTCCACCGTCTACTATTCATCCAGCCCTCCACACCACGGGTTCCTGTTCATCCAGAGGCAACGCCACCTCTCACTGTTCATCCAAACCCCCCCCCCCCCCCCGCAACGCTCACTGTCCATCCAATCGATCGGCTTCAGTTAGCAGCAGTAGTGAAGGAATCACTCCATCGGGTTCAGTTAACAGCCATCGATCGATCGCTCGGGTCCAGTAACGCATAGCCTGCAGTGCAATCGCTCGGGTTCAGTTAGAGCCCAACGCCTCGCTCGGGTTCAGTTAGAGCCAACGCCTCGCACACACGCGCGTACGTACGAGAGAAACGCGCATCGCTCTGCCCCCGACCTCCCACCATAACCGGCAACTCCCCGAAATTTTCCTCCCCCTCGCTTCTACCACGGTTTTTTCCATCATGGACGGCCCAAAGAATGTCATGCAGCTGCGTCTCCGGCCCGCCCAGGACGAAAAGCCCATTTTCTGTCATGATTTTTTGTCATAGAAGTAGGAGCCCGCCACATCTATGATGATACCGGGTTTTGTCACAATTATCATCATAGAAGTGACATATGTATGACAGAAAAAAATTTGTTCGGCCCAAAATGTCACGGATGTGTCTTTTTTTTGTAGTGAAATGTACCCAGCAAGACTTACATCAGAACTAGCTACATATGCATCAGTATCAACAAAGGGGTGGTGGAGTTTAACTGCAGCAAGCTAGCTTTAACTCGGTGGCTATCCTGTACTACGACTACAAATAACTCTTTTGAGGTGGCGCACACGAGTCCACATATTCACCATATCAATACACCCACTATGGATCTGCTCCCGTCTCCCTACGAGAAGGCCATCCATAGCACTCATGCTTATCTTGCGCATTCTAGAATATACACTTTCACTTGGCTATGAACTGTATAAGCAACCAAGTAGTCCTTTATCGCAGACACGGCTATTCGAATAAATGATGTTAACCCTGCAGGGGTGCACTTCTTCACACACGCTCTCGCCACTTACCGCCATGTACACGTCATGTATCTCGGCAACCTTCAAGCGGAAGCCTAGCGAGGGCGTCGGCCACGACCTGACCAACCACACAAGTCCCTAGTCCAGGTTTATCGCCTATTCAGGTTCCATCCACAGGCAGTCCGGCCGAGGTTTCCACTACGGCCCCGAAGGATGTGTGCAGGGTTCCCGAGGCACCAAACAGGCGACTCGGTACACCAGGTCACGTCCCTACCGCATCGCAGCCCACCCCTAGTGTTGGTGTTGCACACGGCCTCCAACATACTGCAAGCACCAGAAACTACTTGCAACTCCTGGACAAAGGACAGGGGCGGTTAATAAGTCGAGAGGGTCCATTGGTCTCGGGCCCAACACGTGGTAGTAGCTGATCTTAAATCACATACACAGATTTTAGTTCGTATGGATGGTTTCAATGAGACAACCCACTATGTACTCCTACATGGCCTCTCATCGATACCTTTACCAAAACGTGTTCACACACTTAGCTCTCAACAATAGGACATGATGACCACATTCCAATTCATCCCTGATGAATCAGACCTGACTCAACTCTAAGCAGTAGCAGGCATGACAAACAAGCATGAATGAGTAGGCACATCAGGGCTCAAACAACTCCTACTCATGCTAGTGGGTTTCATCTATTTATTGTGGCAATGACAGGCCATGCAGAGGAAAGGGGTTCAACTACCGCAGCATGTAACAGTTGAATCATTGTTGTCCTAATGCAGTAAAAGAGAGAAGGAGCGAGAGAGTGGGATTGTATCGGAATGAACAAGGGGTTTTTGCTTGCCTGGCACTTTTGAAGATAGTATAGCTCTTCATCGGTGTCATCGAATTCATCGTCGGAATATGTCTATCGAGAGGGAACAACCACCGACAACAGAGAAGGAACACAATCAATGCAATGCACAACATGATGACATGATGATCAAGCAAAGACAACAGGGGGTGAGCTAGGGCTGTGACAGCCTAATCGTGTGGTGCTAATTAGTTTGTGCGTTGTTGTGGGACTAATTACGGGGTACACCTAAGAAATTTCTTGTTTGATTGTTTAATGGTAGTGAATATAATGATTGTAGATTAATAATTGTGGGCCTAATCGTGTGGTATTGATTAGTTTGTGCATTGTTGTGGGACTAATTATGGGGTAAACCTAAGAAAGTTCTTGTTTGATTGTTTAATACTTTCTCCGTTCCTAAATATTTGTCTTTTTATAGATTTCAAATGGACTCGCATATACGAATGTATATAGACATATTTTAGAGTGTACATTCACTCATTTTCCTCTGTACGTAGTCACTCATTGAAATCTCTAGAAAGACAAATACTCCCTCCGTCCGAAAATACTAGGAATGTATGTAGTTTTAGATACATCTATTTTTATGCATTTCTCCGACAAGTATTTCCGGACGGAGGAAGTATTTAGGAACGAAGGGAGTAGCAGTGAAGATTCATCGTGATCCAGAGCGTGTATGTAGTACATATTTTTGTTTTGTTTTTGCTACGTTAGCCTACACGAGCAAGCACCACACGAGGATGGCAACCACAACGTCGCCCTTCCCGTCGGGGAAGAGCCTTTTCCTCCGGCGTGAACAACTTCAAGAGATCGCTGGCATGGTTGATGAGCGAAGCGCATCGGCGGACTTTTTATTCGCTATATGTGGAATAAAACGGGCGAAAGCCTATGTCAAGAGAGAAAGCGCTGGCAAAAAAAATGATGTGCGCCTTCGTTCAACAGCATGCATATTGTCACCGAAAAAAGCACACAGTCCACACTCAACGCTTTACTTCTCTAGGTTGATAAGCAGAGTACCATACGAGTAGCGGATAACGAAACCCCAGTTCTCTAGCCCCAAAACAAAAGTAAACAGAAGCGACCCTAGATCTGGGATCGGGACTTGCGCTGGTGCCCCGGGCCGTGGGTCGGGCCCCTCTGGTCGGTGATGGGCCGTGTGGGCCTGTGCCGGTCCCTTCGTTGGATTCCGCGGTTGACTTCCCCCCCCCTTGTGTCTGTGACTGCTGGGCCTAGGCCGGCCCATCTGCGTCCTTCTCCCCCCTCGGCCCTCTCGAATGAGCCCGGCCTGGCTGGCTCCGGCTATTTATGGGTCCGGAGGGGTTCGGTTCCCCCTTTTCTAGGGTTTCCTGCTTCCGCTGCTGACCTGCGACGGCGCCGCTCCCCTATCCGCCGCTTTGTCAGATCCAAGCCTCCCCCTCCCCTCCTTCTCCCTTTCGCGTCGGTGGCGGCGATGGACCGTTCCCGCGGGTCCTCCAGTGAGGCGGTCTCCGGCCTCAAGCGGGGGCGGGACGGTTCTGGTGACGCCGTTGCGGATCTGGAGTATGAGGCGTCGCTCCGCGCCAAGCTCCAGGCCTTGCGGTCGAAGACGGGCGCCGCGTTGCCGCGTGCGTCTGGATCCGGGCCGGTGGCTCCTCCGCCCCTGGCGCCCGCTGCTCCGGTGCCTGTGGCTGACCCTTGGGAACAGGCGGCGCGGGGGAGCCGGGCGGGATCTTCGGGCCCCTCCTCGTCTCCTTCCTCGCTTGCTCCCATAGGTGGGCCGCCGCGGGCGCCGGCGGCGGGCGGCGGCGGGCCGTCCAGCTTCGTCCCTCGTGGCGGTTCCGGGGCCCCTACACGGCGTCCGGTCGGCTCTGCGGCGGGACGTGGCGCTGGTGCTGGTGGTGGTCCCCCTAGTGATGGCATCCTCCCCCCGCCGCCTTCTCGTGGTGCGAATCGCAACCCTTCTCACTCCCAGGTTTCCAACCCCATCCTCACCTGCTTCGCGTGTCACTGCCCTGGCCACTTCTAGTCTCGCTGCGAGAATCCTCCATTCTGCCTCATTTGTAGGGAGGATGGACACCTAAGGGTGGACTGTCAAAGTAGGATCAAGCCCCCCTCTTTCGTCCACTACGGGATCGGCCTCCCTGGTTGCTCTTTCTTTGCCATGGACAAGGAAGTCCCAGCAGCTGCTCCCAATCCCTCCCTGTCTAGTGTGGGTGTCATCTCTGTCCAAGACAAGCGCATCTCTCCGCAAGCCCTCCTGGATGAACTTCGTATGTGGGATGAAGGTGGTTGGGATTGGCAGATCCGCCAACTTTCTGATTTCGAGTTTGCGGCCACCTTCCCCTCTAAAGAGAGTCTTTGCATGATGTCTTCCTGCACCAGCTTCACTCTTCCTGTGAATCAACTTGTGGTCTCGGTCAAAGATGCTTCCAACGGATCAAAGAACATCTCTCCATTATCTGATGTGTGGGTGCTTGTGGATGATGTGCCTCCCAGCTTGCGCACTTCGTCCTTCTTGATGGCTTTTGGGGTGCTAATCGGGAAACCTATTGAGGTTGACCTAGCTTTGCTGTCTGTTCTTGGCCCTGCTCGCCTTCGGGTGTGGTGCGTGGATTCGATCTGCATCCGTGGTTCCGTTGATGTTTTCCCGGCGGCTGGTGGCTATCGTCTTCGAGTTCGGGTGGAAGGTGCTCCTGGCCCGGCCGCTCCTCCTCTCCCCTCCCCCCCGGCCTCGGGTGATGATGACAAGAACAGGAAGGGCGGGGGGGGGGGGGGTCCTGAGGACTCGCTGAATGGCACGGACCCCCGCTTCATCCAGTCTGCGTGGGCTGGGCTCTCCCCTGCTGAGCTAGAGTTGATGAAGGATTGTGCTCCGGCTTCGGCGGGTGGTGGGGTTCAGGGCTCGGTGCCTGATGTGGTGGCTGGACTTGCGGCTGTGGATGCTTCAAAGGGCACCCCCCTGTCGGGGGCGTGCTCCAACATGCCCGTGCGCCCCACCTCCCCCTCGTTGTCCGGCATTGAAGATCTACCTCCGGTGGGCCCTTCGGCGGCCAAGAAAAGGAAGAAGTCCTCGGTGAAGAAGTTCTCCGCGAAGAGCCGGGCCTTGGGGGACTCCAGGCAGTCGGCGGCTGGGCTCTGCCACCGTCTGGAGGCGGACCTGGGGGCGGCCTCGGTCCCATCTTCGGCGGCGGCTTCTCCTGGTCGGCCCCCCCGGTTCCTGTGCGCTCCCCTGCCTCGACCGCTCGCAAGAGTGGTCGCGTCTCCAACAGTGGCGAGCGCGTGGTGGATCGGGCGGCTCGGCGTGCGGCGGCGCATGATCTCCCTCCCTCAGGTTCGGGTTCATCCCCATCTCCTTCCCCCTCTTTGGCTATGTCTCATGTTAGGCTAGTTTTACCCTCTCATTCCGATGAGCATCTTATTTCGATATTAGCTGATGTGGGGATATGTCTAGACGCTAGTGTGGGATCCCCCTCCTCTCTGTTGCAGTTGATCCGTGCTAATGAACGTGCTCAGGCTGATATCGCCAAGGCCAAGGAGGCCGGTGCTGGGGTGGCTGCCCCTCTGGTTGTGGCTGGAGGGGCACTGGACGAGGCTGCTAGGGGGCAGATGCCTCCGGAGCAGAAACGCGGGGCTAGGAAACGTGCTAAAACCTGCAAGGCTCCGTGCAGGTCGAGCTTGAGAATTAAAAACCTTTCCTTGAGATGAAGGCACTATTTTGGAACATTAGAGGGTTCTGCGCTAGGGGGCGCAGAGACCAATTGAAGGATTTAGTGCGCGCTAAAAGAATTGATTTTATCGGGCTTGTTGAGACTCTTAAACCTTCCTTCTCTCCTTCTGAACTTTCGGCTATTGCTGGGATTGATAGATTTAGGTGGAATTTTGTGGCCTCCGTTGGCCAGTCTGGTGGCTTTCTTCTGGGCATCAATAATGATATCTTTGATTTTGTGGCTTTCGAACATGGTGTATACTGGGCTAGTATGGTAGTTTCCCTTCGTTCCAATAACACCCTCCTCGAACTTATGGTGGTATATGGTCCGGCTGACCATTCCTTGTCACAAATTTTCTTGGATGAGATTTTTACTAAAATTGATTCTTGCCAACTGCCACTCTTGATTGGGGGTGATTTTAATCTGGTTCGGTATCCTTCTGATAAGAGTTCTGCCAATTTCTCCTGGGTGCTGGCCGAGGCATTTAATGCTTTCATCAGGGATATGGCTATCCGCGAAATCCCGAGGGTTGGGGCCCGCTTCACTTGGACCAACCGACAGACATGTCCTATTCGTTCGGTTCTTGATAGAGTTTTTATTTGTCCTGCTTGGGATGGCCTTTTTCCTCGGTGTTCACTTCGGGCCCTCCCCATCGTTGGTTCCGATCATGCTCCTCTTATCCTTGACGACGGACTCTGCCCCAGTGGATGCCAAAGATTTCAATTTGATGCGTCCTGGCTATTAGTGGAGGGGTTCCCTAATATGTTGGCTCAGAAGATCTTGGGCTTTCTTACCTCCCCCCACCGCTCCTTTGGCCCAATGGATGACTGGCATTATGTTTCGTACTCCCTGCGCAAGTTTCTTAGGGGTTGGGCCAAGAATCACTTTGCTGAGGCGAGGCGCGACAAATCTAGGCTGAGTGCACAAATTAGTGCCCTTGACTTCCGTGCGGACAATGGCGGGCTCTCAGCAGCTGAGTGGCAAGTTCGATATGGCCTTGAGAAGGAGCTTCTGGCAATTCATCGCCAAGAGGAAGTGTATTGGAAGCAAAGGGGTACGATTAATTGGACTCTTAAGGGTGATACTCCCACGGCTTACTTTTTCGCCATTGCGAATGGCAGACGGCGTAGATGTCTGATTGACAGCCTCATTATTGATGGTGTTAGGGTTTCGGAACCGTCGATCATTCTTCGACACGTAGTGCGGTTCTTCTCTAACCTGCTTTCGGCTAAACCAGACCTCGGATTCTCGCTGGCCCCGGGTTTTTGGGCTCCCCTTGATAGGATTTCTCACGCTGAAAATGAGCTTCTGTTGATTCCCCCTTCTGAGGAGGAAATTTTTGATACTATTCGGACGGCTAACTCTAATGCGGCTTCAGGCCCTGATGGTTTCTCCATTCCGTTCTTTCGACAGTTCTGGCCCCAACTAAAAGGCCTCATCTCTGCAGTCATCCAAGGGTATTGGCTGGGATCGGTTGACATTTCTAGACTTAACTACGCGGTCCTCTCCCTCATCCTTAAGGTCAAGGGCGCTGATCTGATCTCTCGGTAGGCCGATTGCTCTAATCAACAACTTTGCCAAGATGCCTGCTAAGGGCATGGCCACTAGGTTGTCCCCCATTGCGCATCGGACCATTAGCCCTTTCCAGTCTGCTTTCATCAAAGGGAGGTTCATCTTGGATGGGGTGCTTTGTTTACATGAGATTGTTCATGACCTGCGGGTGCGAGGGACCAAGGCTATGGTCCTTAAGCTTGACTTTGAAAAGGCTTATGACTCGGTGAGCTGGAATTTTCTTCGGCAAGTCCTTCTGGCTAAGGGCTTTGAGGGGCCTGTTATGCATCACTTGATGCAGTTGGTTTCTGGGGGGCACACGGCTGTGGCTGTCAATGGCCAAATTAGCCAGTTTTTTGCGAACGGTAGGGGCCTCAGACAAGGGGACCCAGCGTCTCCTTTACTTTTCAACTTTGTGGCTGATGCTCTATCTCGCATTCTTTCTCGAGCTGCTTTGGCTGGTCATATTACTCCGGTGAGCTCTCACGTTATCCCTAATGGCATCTCTCATCTACAATATGCGGATGATACTATCATTCTGATGGAGCTCAATGAGAATAGTCTCACCAATCTGAAATTCCTTCTGCTTTGCTTTGAAGCGCTCTCAGGTCTTAAAATCAATTTTTCTAAGAGTGAGGTCGTAGTGACTGGGGTCTCGGACCTGGAGGCGCAGCGGGTGGCCCATCTTCTGAATTGTTCTCTTGGGTCCTTCCCTCTCAAGTATCTAGGCCTTCCCATTTCCCCGTTTAAACTTTTGGCTAAAGATTTCGCCCCGGTGGTTACCAAAGTTGGCAACAGAGTTCTACCTTGGCGAGGGCGATACAACACGCAAGCGGGCAAGGTCGCCCTTACTAACTCTTGTCTTTCTTCGCTCCCTATGTTCTTGATGGGATTCTATCTTCTTTCTAATGGGGTACATACTAGTTTTGACAAGCATAGGGGTGCTTTCTATTGGAATGTTGCGGATAATAAACGCAAGTACAAGATGGTCAGATGGGACATTATATGTCGCCCCAAGGACAAAGGGGGCCTGGGCATTATTAATACACGAATTATGAATAATTGTCTTCTGATCAAATGGTGGTGCAAGATTATGACTCTTGAGGAACTGCCACCCTGGTTCTCTATCCTAAAAGCTAAATATTTCCCTTCCTCGAGTCCTATGTTCGCGCCGGCTGCGGGCGGGTCGCAATTTTGGCGTCAACTGGTTAAAGTCCGACCGATTTTTCGGTCCCTTGTTAAATTTGTAGTTAGGAACGGTAAGTCCACTTGATTTTGGCTTGATTGGTGGGTCGGGGACTCCACGCTGGCTGTTGCTTTTCCGGTTCTGTTTTCCTATTGCGATGATGCTGAGGTTTCTATCTTTGAGCTCTCGGCTAGGGGTTGGGTTCTAGATTTCCGTCGTTCTCTTTCTCCTGAAGAGTTGGAAGATTGGCAGTGCCTTACTGCTTGCTTCCCCTTGCTCTCGGAGGAAGAGGATGCTGTGGTGTGGCCCCTTTCCTCTTCGGGGCGTTTTTCGGTTAAATCGGCTTACTCCAAGCAAATCCCTGGGGGGCACCCGGTCAAGTTCAAGCATATGTGGTCGGCTCGAATCCCTCCTAAGATCAAGATATTTCTCTGGCAAGCTGTTCGCGGTAAGCTTCCGGCGGCCGACCAGATTAAGAAAAGAAACGGGCCGGGGTTCGATAGATGTGTGTTATGTGGGGCACTGGAGAACACCGAACATATATTTTTTCACTGCTCCTTAGCAAAACTTATGTGGTGTTGCATCAGACTTTGGTTGCATGTAAATTGGTCCCCTTCCTCCTTTGAAGACCTGAGGCATTGTGTCAATCTTCTTTCTGGCCATTCAAAAAGGGTTTTCTTAGTCGGCTGGGCTGCGATTGGCTGGTCTTTGTGGACTACTAGGAATAAGTTCTCGATTGAACGTATATTTCCGGCTAATCCTGTCAATTGCTTATTTAAAGCCAATGGTTTTTTGCAGCAGTGGAGATTATTGACTAAAGAAGGGGACCTCCAGGCTTTCGACGCCATGCTATCCAAGATGAAATCTACGGCGTCTGCCCTTCTTCGGCGTTCTTTGAGGACGGCTTCCTGACTGCCCTTTTGGTCTCTAGTTTAGGCTGGCCTGCGTGCCATGTGAGGCTGCTGGCCTTGTAATGCTACTTTAACTTCCTTGGTGTGTTACTTTGTTGGGATGCTGGTTGATGGTGATGTACTCTGCCTGGTGGCTTTATCTATAAAGTCGGGCTCCCGCCTTTTCTCTAAAAAAAGGGGCACTCAAATAGTCTATTCTTGTCAGGGCGATCAAGTAGCAGGTAACCGCAAGGATTAAGATGTGAGAAGTTCTCCAGTACACATCCACCTCTTGCTCTAAAAATATTAGGGTTCCTCCGCCTCCCATCAACGCCGTCGTTGGTCTAAGGTTGGTAAGAACTGAGGGACAATGCCCCCCGGGCTCATCAGCGAAAGCAACTGCTACTTGATCGTAGGTTTGCTTTCGTGCAAGGCCCCCGCTGCTGGAACAGGCGGTTGTCATTTTCAAGTAAACGCCCCGCCTCCTTTCTTTGCCCGCCGGCCGCCTAGCTCGTTATTCGTTTTGAGATCTGGATAAAGTCTCGCTTCGGGGCGGGGGAAGCATGGATTCGATAGATCTATCGAATCCATGCTGCAAGCAGCAAGCGTAGGCTAAAAAGGCAATAGTCTAACGTTGGGGTAGGGCGCGCATCATAGGTGTTGCTGCGTCTTGAGATCCTAATTGCCATGGTTCCGCAGCATCACAAAGAGCGATTGTGAGGAATCGACATGATAATGAACGAAGAATCATTGGAATTTCCCATCTTTTTCAGCTCTGCTCCCGAAAAGAGAAAGGAAAGGAGACTGATCTTGACGTCTGCGTTGGTTTTTCCAACGAAAAACAAGAACATTCTTTCCCGAAAAGGCATTCATTCATTGTTCGTTTTGTGCCAGGAACCAGATTTGAACTGGTGACACGAGGATTTTCAATCCTCTGCTCTACCTTGTCTCGGATGGCCTTAGGGCCATGTGGCACGGTGGAACCCGACCCTTGCAGGTGGGGGGAGGGGGCTTTGTTTTTAGATGTGTTTTTGATTTTTGTTAGGGTTTGTGTCCTGCTTAGGAAGGTGAAACGGTGGTGGCTCCCTGATGATGGAATAAGGTTCTTCCCGACTAGCCCCGGTTTCGGTGGTGCATCTAGAAATGTCGGTGGGCGTGTGTGTCTCCGACGGATCTGCCTTTGATGAATTTGCTCGTATCTATTTATTGTTCGTCTACATTCGTGCGATCCTTCCAATCTATGCTACTTCCTCAGTTCCTAAATATAAGTCTTTTTAAAAATTTCTACATAGACTACATACAGATGTATATACACGTATTTTAGAGCATAGATTCACTCATTTTGCTCTGCATGTAATCCATATTAAAATCTCTAAAAAACTTGTATTTAGCAATGGAGGAAGCAGTTGTTGTCTGGTGCGCTGGTCCTATAAGGTCTTATCACGACGACTTCTCAATTGTCAACTACAACAAGTTGTCCCCGGCTCCGGTGAGGGAGCGTGATGACGGTGACGCGTCTTTGACTCGCTTTAGTGCTTTAGCCGTCGCTAGGTGGTCTATGAATCTGGATGTAATTTTTATTATTTCTAGAGTGTTCGTTGTACCGCCGTGATTGAAAATGAATAGATCGGGTGTTTTTTTTAAAAAAGGTTCTCTCTCCCCGCACACGGCCGTAATGACGACCGAGCTAGACGTCCTTAATGACGACCGAGTTGGACTGTCCTAGATGCCCGCATCGCGTGAAGCAAAACCAATCAAGGCAATCATCATCATTAGTGGTTGCGTGGTGCCCGCCTGCTGACTGAACCGTGATGCTTCGTTTATCTCATGCTTTTTAGTGCTACATACAGTTCCTGCCCTCTTCAGTGGCACTAAACTAGTAATCCAATCGCAGGGCCGTCCGATGGGCATCGATCGTCGGGCGTTCGCCCGGGGCCCACCCCTAACCGCGTCCGCGGAGCAGCCCCCGCTTCCCAACCGCACATGCCGCTCTCCGTCCCCGCCCCCGCCCCCGCCCCCACTTTCTTTATTGACCCTCTCGCTCCCCGTCGCGTCTCGTCTTGTCGAGTCGTCGGGTTGGTAGGTGCTCAGCCTTGTTTCCTCCTCTCTTCTCCGCCTTTTCCTCCGCCGGGGCCGGGAAGCTCCGCCGAATCGCGCCGCTCGTCAAGGTATGCCCCGCCGCCCCTCCATGCCCTCTCTTTGATTCTGCAGCGTAGGAGCACTCGTAGATTTGTCGTGCTAGGTTCGGTTGATTTCGCGCCGTTCTCGCGGCCGACCCGTGCGTTTGTTCTTCTACTCGTCTTCCTCCTCGCTCGCCTACCCTCGAATCCGACCAAGGAGGTACGGCGGGGGGAGGGGGGGGGGGGGGGGGGGGGGTCAAGAGTACCATCCCCTCCGCGGGCGGACCACTTAGTCCTAGAACTGCCGCCCTGCCGGCGTCACCGCCGACGCTTTACCAGTTTACCCCTCACCATCACATGCGTGTCGTCGCAGCCGCCGTTCGCCTTCTACATCGTCGCGGCCCCGCTGCCTCAACCCCGTCCGCGGTTTCGACCCTTGGTTTCCCAAGTAGGACCATTTTTGTCACCCACAGAATGTGTGTGGCGCGTAGTTCAACCACCCACTGACCCTGTTTATGAGTAACACTGCCGTTTTATCTTTCAACTATGATTCACAAGCGTCTGCCCTTCTTCTAAATTTCCTGTTATCTTCTCCGCTTAGATATTTTGGACAGCAGGTATATTTTTGGGGTTGATTATAACTGATAGGGAAAGACAATTTCTCTTGTGTTCTCTTGCTCTATTTGGGTTAGAACCATAATTCTACAGAGACAATTTGGACATCGGATTCGATTCACAGTTGCTTCTGTCAGTGCTCAGATCTCAGCAGCTGCTGACATTGTTAGTTGCACAAACCCACAACGACGCAGCAAACAACCTGAACTAATTTCAGCCTTTGCACATCTTCCAGCTCATATCTCTTTGTTCCCATCCTTTTGCTTGCTCAAACACCTCTGTTGCCACTCATTGTAGTGCCTTGGGCCCTTAATGAACTCACTCTCAGTCGTCGTTCTTTTGCAACAAAGCCCAACTATCCAACCAATAGCTAATTTGATAAGTCAGGACACTAGCATAACAAACCATTACATTCCTAAAACATGATGTATTCCTAGCCTGCCAGATGGCCTAAATAACCAGCTGCAAAGCCAATTTGTATTAACCTTCTGATGGCCTTAGGAAATCGGGCAAGCCAACTTACTCAGCAGTACAGAAGCTGCTGTTTTCAGGGTCACATACAATGCCTTGACCGAGTCCTTTTTGTGCTTTAGGGCTCATCACTGAATAGCCCATCTGCACACATGACTTCCGGATTCTGCCATAACACCAAATTCTCTTACCAGCTCTCTTCTGAATCTTACACAAGCCCAAGCATCTCCTAGTATGTGAGCAACCTTCACTGCTTATTGACTTGATCGGCCAAAGTTTTAGTATTAATGCACAATCTTGTTGACCTCCCTGTGAAAAATGTGAATTTCCAGGTTTACTGCACACCTGTGTGTGATAACACTTCCCTACAGAGTTATTTCCTCTTAAGGAGCTGTTGCCATAAGCCACACCTGTGTGTGATAACACCCCCCTACAAAGTTATTTCCTTTTAAGGAGCTGTTGCCATAAGCCATTACTGTTTATCAATTTCCAAATCCATTTATCCATCAAGCAAATGTTCATCACACATAGGCATCCTCATCTTTTTAGCAGAATTGAAGGTAGCATGTCGTGTTCTTTCCCATGTCCAAGCAATATCATAAATGCCTAGACCTGGCCAGATATGTCTGTATATGTAAAAATAAAAAAGTGCATATATGTTTTAGGCAATTTCTCACAAGCTATATTGATTGTGGTGATTGATTCCATGTAGCAATCACATAACATGCAGGAGTTTCCAGTTTGTATCCAGTATAAAAACATTTTAGGCATGTACCAAGTTTCGGAGGTATGGAAATAAACTAGTTGGCGTTAGCAATGCTACAGTGAACTGTTTTTGGCGTATGCTGTTGCTGGGTGTGCCACATTGGGGATAATTTTAGAACCAGCTATTTCTACTCTTTGCTGATACATTATCTAGTTATGCTATGCGATGATATGTTCCAGTTCAGTGTTGCACCCAACATGGCTCCTATACATGTAGAGAAACGATGATTCTCCAGGAATGTTGAGGGCATGTTCAGTTGTTGTCATATCACTTAGTGGGATTGCAGGCATGCCATAGGTTAACTTTATTTTTGTATGTGGCAGGACTATGAGTTCCCTTTTACTTGCCATTTGAGCAATAGTTGTTAGCATGGTCTAAAATAGCTTCCATCATACTCCCTCCGTCCGGAAATACTTGTCATCAAAATGGATAAAAGGGAATGTATCTAGACGTATTTTAGTTCTAGATACATCTCTTTTTATCCATTTTGATGACAAGTATTTTCGGACAGAGGGAGTATTTAAGTTGTCCTGGATTATTCTTGTAGATAACTATATTAATAGATCTATTTATTGAACGCATGTATCTTTACTTCTTTAGTCTTAATGCATTATTTTCTCTTATATTTTGTTCATTTGAATTTGACATTATTTTCCATGTGTCAGTTACGAGATGTATGCCCTACGTTTTAAGTTCCCCTCAGTTCGATATGCTTTCTCTAGAAGTACATGTGGGTTGGGGAGGGGGGGGGGGGGGGGGGGGATGCATAAAACTAAAAGTATAAGTATAGTGTTTACATGTACACACACCTGTGGATTTAGATTTATGTATATATCATCCACAATCATGTTTTTCGTTCCATATGATTTGGGTGTAGATAAACCCTACAATTTGAGGGGGGGCATGCATAAAATTAAAAGTATAAGTATAGTGTTTACATGTACACACACCTGTGGTTTTAGATTTATGTATATATCATCCACAATCTTGTTTTTCGTTCCATATGATTTGGGTGTAGATAAACCCTACAATTTGACAAATTTGACCTAGTCTTAGTGGATATAACTTTTGCCTTCCTTTAGAAAAAATGGTGCTTCGTGTGATGCAGAACACTTACCTCTAGGTGAACAAATAATTCAGACAGGGGCAGTCCATGCATAAGTGCTTTCCAAATCTGCTAGGCTATTTCTGTGTTTTAACATGCCAAATTAAGATCCGTTCGAGTCGGGGGACTTAAGATCCAGCAGAGAGATTATCCCAGTCCTGGGTTTGCTAGCTTCGCTTACTTGATTCCAGCATAGAGGAGGAGATTGATCCAGTCCTGGGTTTGCTAGCTTTGCTTGTTTCCAGCATAAGTGTGCTTTCCAATTCTGCATGGCTATTTCTGTGTTTTAACATCCCAAACTAAGATCCATTCGAGTCGGGCGACTTAAGATCCAGCAGAGAGATTATTCCAGTCCTGGGTTTGCTAGCTTCGCTTACTTGTTTCCAGCATAGAGGAAGAGATTGACGGCGTTTCAATTTGTTCATCCGGCTCTCTCAAATGATTTTTAGTTATTTCTTTATGATCTACATTTATATTTCTATTTAACTTATCGTATATTGTCCTATGCAGTTGATGTCATCGTCGCACTGAACATTTATTGATAAAGTAGTCAAAACTAACTGCTGTTAATCTCGGGGAGGTGTACTGTCCCCTTGGATTCCGGCAAAAGATCACCTCCACAAGGTTGGAAAATATGTCAGCAAAGGCCTCTAACATGTCATACAGATATCCAGACAATTCTCAAATACCATACTACAGCAGTTCAATGCATGTGGGGGGAAATGGTACTTGCTATGTGCAACAAAATCATGAGGGTCATCACTACATGTCCTCTGATGATGGCTCACAGAACAGCGATTCAAAGTCTCAGGTGATTCACCCACAGTACAGCACTCTAGAGTCTTCATCAGCCAATTGTGTTTATGCTGTCAATAGCTCTACATCTCCTCAGTGCATAAGTGGGAGCCACATTTCTCTGCATGATAGCCACTCAGATCACACATATGATTCTCCTGCAAGTGGCATCACCGAGGTTCCAGGTTTGGGGTTTACAACACTTCAGGAGCTAGCAGATGCACTGTTTGGATCTGATTCAGATGCAGTTAGTTCTGACAGATCCTCCCTAGTAATTGGCGCCGCAATGCACCAAAGTAACTGGAGAGAGCTTCTGGGAATTAGCTCTGGGGACTTGAAGCAGGTAATTGTAGCATGTGGTAAGGCTGTTGATGAGAATAATTGTCACGAGGAACTGCTGATATCAGAGTTACAGAAGATGGTTTCTGTGTCTGGAGAACCAATGCAACGTCTGGGAGCTTATATGTTGGAAGGCCTTGTTGCGAGGCGTTATTCCACTGGACATGCGTTGTATAAATCTCTGAAGTGTAAGGAACCTCAACCTACGAATTCAGAGCTCATGTCCTACATGCATCTTCTCTATGATATCTGTCCATTCTTCAAATTTGGTTACATGTCTGCCAATGGTGCTATAGCTGAGGCTGTTAAGGGTGAGAACTTTATTCACATTATCGATTTCCAAATCGCTCAAGGGAGCCAGTGGGTAACTATGATACAGGCCCTTGCTGCGAGGGCTAGCGGACCACCATGCTTAAGAATTACTGGTATAGATGACTCAGATTCGGCTTATGCCCGAGGTGGTGGACTGGATATAGTTGGGCGTAAGTTATACAGTGTTGCCCAGTCATGTTGTCTGCCCTTTGAGTTCAATGCTGTACATGCAGCTAGTCATGAGGTTACACTTGAACATCTTGATATAAGAAAGGGAGAGGCTATTGCTGTCAACTTTGCGTATCAGCTGCATCATACTCCTGATGAGAGTGTCTGCATAGAAAACCACCGGGATAGGATATTGAGAATGGTTAAGGGCCTTTCTCCTAGCGTGGTAACTCTTGTAGAGCAGGAGGCTAACACAAACACTGCCCCATTCTTCAGTAGATACATGGAGACCCTTGACTACTACACTGCCATGTTTGAGGCAATAGATGTTGCTTGCTCCAGGGATGACAAGAAGAGGATGAGCACTGAGCAGCACTGTGTTGCAAGAGATATTGTCAATTTAATTGCATGTGAAGGTGCAGAAAGAGTGGAGAGGCACGAACCTTTTGGAAAGTGGCGGTCTAGACTTGCAATGGCTGGCTTTAGACCATACCCCCTAAGTGCATTGGTGAACAATACTATCAGAACACTGTTAAATAATTACAACAGTTACTACAAGCTAGAGGAGAAAGATGGTGTCATTTATCTCGGATGGAAGAACAGAAAGCTGGTTGTATCTTCTGCATGGTGGTGACATTCCTGAATATGGAAGAAGCTTGTTTAGGTATGTTGTTTACACTTAGACATAACCTAGTAACATATGGTTAATTTGTATCATGGTCTATCCAATTAATTAAACCTCATGTTGTGTTGTCTTAGTTGGAGAACACACTTGGTTTTTATGGCTTGTGGCACATATTCTTGAGTTTATAATAACTATAGGTTTCAGAAAGCCCAACTGTAACCAATTCACAGCTGAGCTTAACAAGTAATGCAGGTGGAGTAAAACTTGAGGTTCTGTGCTAGAAGCCGTATAACTTTGTTTTACGAAAATTGCTAAGTTATTTTAGTCCTCTACATAGGCCTGAGATAGTTTTTCCGAACTCGCTTTCGCCCCCCCCCCCCCCCCCCCCCCCTCTCTCTCTCTCAGACAGGCGCAAGGGAGGTGACCATTTCCCTGCTTCGATCGCCAGTGAGGCCGTGAGCCATTGTCCCGTACGGTTGGCACTTTGACGGTCGGAGGAGAGGGGGGGGGGGGGGGGGGGGGGGGGTCTCTGGTTCTCTGCTGCCATGTAGCGCATCACAGTGATGGAGGTGGCTCCGCTTGATGTCTTATGCCTTGCCTTCTTCCATACTCTGCTGAAACTTTCTATGCTGGAGCCGGCGAGCCGGGGGCGTTGTGTTCTCGCTGGTCAGGTTTGGCCGACAGATTTGTGTATTTCGCCCGGGGAACCAATCAATGGTGCCCTAATTATAGTTTCGTACTTGCAGTTGCCTCTGGTGTTTGGTAATTCTTTGTGTTGAAGATGGACCCTGGAAGAGTAACCGACTGTGATTGTTAAAGATTTGTGCGATCTCCTTCCCTTGAGTAGTATCTCTAAGGCTCCAACCTTGAATACATATCATCTTAGAAGGCTAGCTCTGGCTTTCAAATCTTCAGTTTGTTTCTTGTAATCAACATTTATAATAAAAAAAAACCCTATTGGTTGCTTGCTGTTGGTGGTACTCCGTATTTTAGAGACGGATAATACTAATTCACATGGTTCAATGTATGTCAACACATGAGGCACTGACTCTGTTCTTAGTCAATGTTCATGCATGTTTTGCTCTGTTGCTGTATGATTAACTCAATTCTTCTGTCTTGGTAAAATTTAAGTTTATTTATAATAACCTTCTCACATACCTGTGTCATGCATTCAACATCTGGTGCTTACAGTTTTGTTGCCTGCAGGTTCTCTTTCATGGCTTTGTGTTCGGCACATAAATCCTAGTTGGAACCTAATCAGCGAATGTGAATTCCATAATCCAAAGGACTGTGGCTGCTTGCTTCTTGGCGCCCAGCTGTCAACCCTCCGCTGCGCACACCATTCAGATTTGATGGGTATAACTGAAATACTCGTCGTGGCTTCGGTTGTAATATAGGCACAAACCGTGCTGCTGCTACCGTCTACTGACCATCTCTAGCTGGTGAACCACGTCCTGAGTCTCAAAGGGGATCTTTTATGTTCCTTGGTAGTTTCATTCTCTCTCGTACCATTTGATGGATGATTTATTGTATGTATATGTTACACGAACTTAACTTCTACTCCAGTAATATATATTTCTGGGTTGTTTGTCGCAATGCTTCACATTTCTTTAAACATCTCTCCTTTTTTTTTTTTACTTTTTGCTGTGCCGTGCCAGCAGATTATAGATAGATGGATTTTTGCACACTAGACACTAGTTCTGATGAAAGGCCTCATGGGTCGTGTGGAATGCAGTGCACCGAAGTGAAGAGGTCAGAGCATGGAGGTGTTTCACGGCAAGTGCTCGATTTACTCTATTGCCTCGGACGCCAAGCGCTGCACGTACGCTGATGGAAAGACACACAACGGCTATTGAAGTCAATCCTACAACTTCACCACTTGTATCCTAAAAAAAACTTCACCACTTGGTTACGAATAAAAACTTCACCACTTGGTTACGAAAAGACTAACGCCCACACGTGTGGGCATCTGGCAACTCGCCCACACGTATGGATCCTCGTCCGACCATTTTTGCACGAATCCTGGCGTGTTCTAGCAGATTTTCTATGCCACATAGGACTGGGCTGGTGTGTGGGCATTCATCCGGTTGCCCATACGCCGTTTTCACCACGCGGAGTGGCTGGGGTGTTGGCGTTTAGCAGTTCGCCCATACACCAGTTTTCACGCACGCAGAAGGGCTGGTGAGTGGGCGTTTATCAGTTCGCCCACACGCCCGTCTCTTCTCCCACACCCAAAGCTGTCAGTTGCCATGTGTGTTGCAGCGTACATGAAAACTGCCCTAGCATGCTTGTAAGCAGATGGCAACTCTCTCTTTTTACCTCGAGTTGCCATGTGTTCTACAGGGTACATGGCAACTGCCTTAATTGCTTGTAAGCAGATGACAACTCCCTCTTTACCCAAACATGTTTTCCCCATGCCTTTTTTGTAGTGCTACATGGCAACTGCCTAATGTTAGTAGGTGGCAACCCCTAAAGTTTTTCAAATCATGGCAACTGTAGTAGACCAGACCATACATGGCAGCAGCTGCAGTTGTCCAAAAATGGCACCTGGCACTTGACCTGAGATGGCAACTGCGGTTGAGCAACCATGGCAATTGTAGTTGTCAGACATGGCAACCGCAGTTAAACGAACATGAAAGAGGATCCGGACCATGGCAACTGCGGGGACGCGTGATGACGGTCACGCGGAGCATGCGGGACCGTGAGTACGGGCGTGTGGGCGTTATCGATTTTGCCCACACGTAGGCGTGTGGGAGGGACCGCAAGGCACAAAAAAGAGATGTGTGGGCATTACTTGTTTTGCCCACACGTAGGCGTGTGGGCTGGTTCTCTTAGACACCACACAAAACGTGTGGCCAGACCCCTTGATGCCCACAAGTGTGGTGGTTATCCGCGTCCCTTGGTTATTCATCATCATCATTGGAAAGTACTCTTCTTGCACCACCAACACTCTGAGACTTCTTTTTTTCATGAAGTTCTTGTTTTGGAAGGATTTGGGCTTCTCCTTGTGGATAAGGTTGCCTCCATTGTTTCCCCTCTTCTCATATGTGCAATCGACGATGAAGTGATGCGGACAATTGTGGCAAGTCGTAACTCTTTGACCCTTTGACTTGAAACCAGTTGAGTTGTTCTACTTGAAGTTCTTCTTGTTGCCTTAAAAAGCTCTTGAAGCTAGAGCAATGTGCTCATTGAAAGAATATTTGGTGTCTTCTCATCTTCTTTTTCTTCTCTAGTCTCTTGAACATGGACCACTTCGGCCTTCAATGCAAGGTTGGGCTTCTTGACCCCACGAGCAAGAGCATTGTGGGCGGTCTTGCTCAAGATTCTCATGGAGACGAACCCATCCAACACATCATTGGACGCCATGGAGTGAAAGTCCAGTCTTTGGTGAATCACGGAAGAAGTGCTCTTGTCAAAAGTCATGAGCGCCTTAAGAAACTTGAGCTTGATCCAACTGTCATCCGAGTCCTTACTACCATGGTCCCTGAACGAAATCGCAAGGGTCATCAATCGACGGTAGAGTTCTTCAGGGGTCTCGTCTTCATGCATGACAAACTCATCGGCTTCATCATATACAAAGTCAAACTTGGAACATTGAATGTAGCTACCCTTGAACAAAGTGTTGAGATGATCCCAGGCCTCCTTAGCGATGTCAAAGGAACGAATGTGAGGAAGGTGCTCGGTAGACAAAGACTTCTGAATGTCAAACTGTCATGGGTAATTTGGTCTTTCATGCCTCACTTGACAACATTAGCTGAAAAATGGATGGACGTTTTACTTTAGAGTCCAAAAGTTTGCATTGTATATCACAAACCCTTGAACTCATCTATTATTCCAAACTGAGCATTTTTGTATTTGCCTGAACAAGGGCATGAGCTCTTGCATTCAATATAAGTAGAAGAGAGTTGTCTATTTATCAAAAAAAAGAAAAGACTAAAAATGAGGATAATTGCCTGGTTATTTTGAAAGAAAAAGGGGTGAATACATTTAAACATGAAAAGAATACATGCAAGAGGTTAGAGAAAGTTTATGCTAGGCGGAAAGCAAAATCATGACACATTAATTATAGTTTATAAATAGCATGGTGAAACAAATAAAATAAAGTTATGAAGCTAGGTAAAAGTGCATAAGCACCTGAACTCCAACTAAAGAAAGAAAACATTATCTTATAGTCTATCTATGTATAGATAACTACTAGAACGATGTGTTCATCTGAATTAGGCACCAACCTAGAAGTTCTTGTGTTGATGAAGATACATGCATGTCTCCTACGTTGCGAGAAACTAAAGGAGACCATGATGTGGACTCAAGCAATACGTACTAAAAATGTAGGCGACACTAATTGCCCCAGCTGGACTAGGTAGTACATACAACATAGCTTGAAAAATGATCTTATATTGCGGGACGGAAGGAGTATGTGACATTTTCTTTTCCTCTTTGGAAATTAGGAAGCTTCAATAAATAAGTGTAAATAACCCCGCAAAAAGGAACCAGTGTAAATAAGAAGGGTTATGAAGCTCTCCTACAGTAGAATACAACCACCCAATCTCCATGTAGAGAAGCTTAATGTTCTCTGGTTTCATACATGATGAAATAAATTACCGAAACTAATCTGATTGCCCATGCATTTAATGTGCCAATATCTTACAGTATAACACAATAATTATACGATCAGATCTTAACCAACTTCAGTTAATACGACGCCCCTGGTGCCGTGCCAGCTGGCGCCTCCCCTCCCCTCCCCTCCCACCCCGCATAACTCGGACGGGTGTCGTCCTCCTGCCACCTCTCTGGTCTCACCCTCAAGTCAACCCGGCCGCCGCCTCTCTTCCTCCGCTATATAAACACGCAGCAGCGCAAGGCTCTCGTCCAATCTCCATTTCGCATTTCCCCAAATCCCAGCAATCCGAAACCCCAGAGCAACCGCAACCGAAGCTTGCAAGCCATGGATCCGGGCGGGCCGCCCCGCCCCGTGCCCTCCTACGCCGGCGGCCCCGCTGGCTACCGCGGGGAGGCCTCCTCGTCGTCGTCCCCGCAGCCGCCGCCCCCGCAGCAGCAGCTGCCGCAGCCGAGCACGCCTTGGGATCTTGGTGCGGGCGCGTCTCCCTTCGCCTTCGGGCCACCGGTGCCGGTGCCGATCCCGCCGCTGCACCCGCAGTTTGGGTCGCAGCAGCACCCCAGAGACATCTACTACTCGCTCGGCCCGCCGATGCCGATACACCCATTGGCGTGGACGCCGAGCCACCTGGACGCCATGGGTCCGCACAACTGGAGCGGCGCCAGCGACGCGTTCCGCCCCGCCGTCCTCCCCGTCAACAACTCCGACATGGTGGCGGTGCCGCAGCCGCCGCAATTCGTGCAGAAGCAGAATCCGCCGTGGTTCAAGCCACTGCCGCCGCAGTCCTATGTGTATGGGGCAGCCAGCGCCACAGATTTACCAAGACTGGAGGTTGGTGCAGATCCGATCGGAGCTGCTCAGTTCCCCGATGACGCTTGAGCAGCTGGTGATGTCCCTGGACCAGGGCGACGAGCAGATGCGCGAGATGGTGCTCGACGGGTTCAAGCGCTGCGCGCACTGGATCATGGGGAACAGGCAGGGGCATCCGGTGTTCGAAGCGCTGCTGGGAAGCTTCCATGGGCACTACAAGGAGCTCAAGATCATCGTGGAAGCCGCCGTCACGCCCAGGCTCGTCCCGAGGTCCGACGACGGGTACGTTCACAGATCAATGCATGACTCCCTGCTACTGCCAGTTTGATCAAAACTAGTTTACCACTGTGATTCGCGTGTCCAAATTACATCTCTATAGCATAGTAAACAGCTTGCTAATCAAACAAACAGGTTTCGATCGCAGCACCTGCTGTGATTCTGATTACATCTCTATAGCATAAACAGCTAGCCGGTCAAAGTACTATGGCCCATGGTATTAGCTAGCGAGTGCAGTGCCCTGTGTGTGGTGAACCCGGCCTGCTGCTGAATTTGTGTTGCCTTCATCTCTGTGTGTGATGATGCAGGGTGGCTTCTCTGGAGTTGCTCATCACGGCAGTGGCGAGCTCGGTGTACCCCAGCCTGTCCGGGCTGCTCGTCGAGAGCTTCGTGAAGGAGCGCGTGATGGACGACGTCCGAGGGGACGAACTGATTGTCCACTGTCTCACCACGATGCCTATCAACGTGACCGCGGTAAGTGCCGCAATGGCATGCAGCAATCACTGGGAATATATGTGGGATCAGCGACAGTGATACGGAATGTTTGGCTCCATATTAATTTTGTACGTGTACGTACTGATCGGTTTAGTTTCCTTTCAGTACCTGATCAACCACGCCATATACACCATCGATGACAAGATGCTGTCCCCGTCCGGGACGACCTTCTTGGCTAGATGCTTCATGTACGCGCAAGGTGAGCAGGTCCCGCGTTTCCAGACTGAAATCCTTGCCAAAGCCGTAGCAATGGCCAAGCAACGTGCCGGGTAAGTGGTCGTTAGTCGTTACGCTTGCAGAACTCTCGCGTCAACTTGTTTGGTGATTCTCAGCTTACTAACTAGGACGTACTACTTGTCGCTGATTTTACTTACCACGCGCATGCAGCAAGCACTTCGTGCTGCGCCTCCTCGACCACGCCAGCATGCAGTTCAGGAAGGAGCTCGCGTCCAATCTCATGCAGAACGTCCTTCACCTGTCCCGCACATGCCAAGGGCAGTTCGTCGTGGAGCACTGCGTCCTGAACGAGGAGAGCGAGCTGCTGAACATCGCACTCAGGGCTTGTGCTGGCCTGACCCAAGGAGACCTCCATGAGCTGCTGAAGCAGGACGCCAGTCGCAACTTCGTCCTGCTGCCCCTCCTCGAGAGAGGCAACGCTGTAAGTACCCTGCTGCTTTCATTAACGTCTCCCATGCATCTCGACTAGCTCTTATCTTAGTTGAAGTACACAACACATACGTCTCTCCGTTGCCCGACTTAATTTGTTCTGTTTGATACGTACTGACATGTTGTGAGGACGTACGTACGTGTGCAGGCCTTCCCAGAGACAGCGAGGGAGTTGGCGCAGAAGATTCAAGCACTGCCTCCACATATCCGGAGACACGATGACTTGGAGCTGTTGATGTCGGCCGTCAGGAGTGTGCTCGCCGATAACCTGCCCAACTTGGGCGACTAGCTTCTATTGATCAATTAGCCTCTACATATGCTTGGAGTTGCTTTAGATTGGATAGATGTGCATGCATGATAACTTGCATATATGCATGGTTGTGGATCTGGAGAGCTAGCTAGCTGTGTCGGATGGTTGCATTCTTAGATCACCATGATGTAACTGATAGTATATGGCATGTTGCTGGAACTTTTGGCATCTTATATGGCTTCATTGATAAACGTTCTCTTCTCTTTTATGCGTAGTGTGTATCTGTGTATACCGGATAAACTCGGTTCATGAAGAATACTTGCAGCATGTCAAAGTTTACCTCCCTTTTTGCATGAATGGTTATCGGTGTAAAGCCAGAAAAGCTGTCTTAACATGTTAAAATTCATAGCTAGCTGTTTGCCCATATTTTGGAAATCAGGATCAAAATGGTCGTCAGTTTTTTTCTGCTTGTCAACACTTGATTACCTCATAAGAAGGTTGCTTGCTTAACATAATCAGCGGACCCGCTACTCTTCTGAAGTAAAATTGTGCAATAAAGGTCATCTTTATCTTTGAGTACCATCTCACTACCTACAAATGAGAAATCGCAGACGGCTAGATTTTTCATAACGTCCCGCATCATCCGTCATGAATGAAATGCCGGTCCAGACAAGGATGACCAGCCGACACGAAACGAGGGTACATTCATGACGGCGTGTTTTATAACCGCCAGGTACATGTGCCACCATGCATCAAGAAGGTAACACACTGTCCGTGACGGCCTCTATCCATGTTGCAAATGATTTTTCACGCTGACATGAACATATTCAAGAAGAGCCACTGGTTTTTGGCGTGACCCCCTCCTTGGAGGCTCCGGTGAGGATCCTCCCCTGCCCATCCCCATCCCTGAGCGTGGGAGAAATCCCTTGGTCCCCTGCTTTGGCCGACGACGGCGCTGTGGTGTTGTGCGCCTTCTTGAAGGCGTCAGCCGGGATCTGCTAGGCGTTGGGGGAGTAGTGATGGCTTGGTGGTGGCGCTGTTGTTTTGCTCTTATCTCCGGTATCATGATGGACTATCGGTGCTCTGTGTTGCCCCTTTGGCCTGCTCCATGGTTGTGCCTTCGATTGACAACTCTCAGCCGGCGTGATTTCTTCCCGTTGTCGATGACGGTGCCGGGGTGGTTGGTTTGTTGCTGCTTGCGGGGTCTGTTTCTGCTATTTCTCTGTTTGACAGCTTGTGCAACATAGTTCTGGGAACCATTCTGCCGGCCATCAGTGCGGCACCCATCGAGCCTGGGTGAAGGGTAGTGGCCCTTTGTGGCGGCAAGGACAGACCTGGCCCCTGTTTGGTCCTCCTTATGCAGTTAGTGAGACAATGCAAGCGCGGTGTGCTTCCTTCTTGTGTACCTGTCGGTCTGCTGGTGATGCCGTTGTGGTGGATGTTGGCGTCGGTGCTTCGAGCTCTCGCCTGGGGTTGTAGCTGCCTTAGAGTCTGTTCCACTATGTACCTTTTTATCCTTTATTTCCGTTTCGCTTTATACTTTCCTGTATTGTCCCGCTTTATCCTGGCCAGTTGATGGCTTTGTTAACTTAAAGCTGGGCAAGGTTCGAGCCTTTTCTCGGGCTCGGCTTGCACGTTTTCTCTAAAAACAAGGGAATGAATTCTCACACTCTTTTTTGTGAGTGAATGTGCTCTTGCACTCAATATATGTAGAAGTTAGTTGTCTAGTTATTTGAAACATGGGGGAAATAATACATGCAAGAGGTTAGAAACAAAGTTTATGCTACAAGTAAATAAAAAAATGGTACATCACCCGAGCATCCATTATAGTTTATAAAAGTAAAATCAATGGAAGAAAATGAATTGAATTATGAAGCCAGGTAAATTTGCATAAGCACCTAGACTCCCACTTAAGTAGCAGAAAAGGAAACATCGTCTTATAATCTACTCCCTCCTTCCCATAATATAAGAGCGTTTTTAACACTACACTAGTGTCAAAAACACTTTTATATTATGGGACTGAGAGAGTATCTATGTACATGACTATTCCCTAGAACGATGTGTTTATTTGGATTAAGCCATGTTGCCTGGACTTTGGGACCTTGACGGGCGAATGGCAGCGCTTCTTTAAGTTTGTCTTCTGAGCTCCGATCGCCCTCGAGTTCTCTCATTTGGATGTAGTCGACGAAATTCTGGCATAGACTCATTCCATCTTTTTGGGACAGTGAGGTTAGGACTTCTCTTCATGTGGTGAGATTTGGTGTCAGGTGCTTCATATCTATGCAAGGGTTCAACAGTGACAACTTTTCCTCAAAGACTTCCTGGCTGTCATCGACAGGGCAGGCCGGCTCCGGTAGGGAAGCGGCCACGGCAGCTCATTTTGACGGTAGTAGTGGTCGTTTGGTGACCTCAGAATCTCGACGTAATTTTTATTATGTTTGAGCTGCTTTGATGAGATTTTATAGTAGATTTGATCCTTTTCGCCAATTTATTTTTGTCGTTTGTGACTGACTATGTAGTTGTGGTGCTTTATTTATAAAGCAGGGGTGAACCTTTTTTGGTTAAATTACGCACCAAGCTTCTTGTTTTGTGTTGATGAAGATGCATGTCTTTTACGTAGCTAAAAACAAAAGAGACAATGATGTAGATTCAAGCAATACTAAAAATATCAGCGACATGGCTTAATTGCCTCCAACAGATCTATAAAGGTTAACGTCAGTAAGAAGGGGTTACCCTCCGTCCGGAAATACTTGTTATCAAAATAAATAAAAAGGGATGTATCTAGGACTAAAATACGTCTACATACATCTTCTTTTATCTATTTTGATGACAAGTATTTCCGGACGGAGGGAGTACCATTTATCAAGCGCTCCTACAATATAAAACCACCCCATCTCCATGTACTTGCATACATGAAAGAAAAGCAGAGTTTATTGTAGTGATGCGGGTGCCAATCCCATGTATTTACACGAGCATGGTCAGGCCTCATCTACTCATCTTTCTAACCAAGATCGAGAGCATGGTCAAGTGCATTAAAAATTACTAGAGTCGAAATGCTTTTCGTGAGTACCCAAATTAATGTTACTACCGAAACTGATCTGATCCTCCATGCAGTGAATGCGCCCGCAATACATGACGCAATAATTATACGATCAGATCTTAACCAACTTTAATTAATAACGAACTTCAGTTGGTAGGGAGCCGTGCATGCCAACTGGCCGGTCCCACCCCTCCCCGTGTAAATCGGCCGGGTGTCCTTTTCTCACCCTCACCCCGGCCGCCGCCTCTCTTCCGCTATATAAACTCGCGCGGTGCAAGGCAAGGCTTTCGTCCAATCCATTCAGCAATCTCCATTTCGCATTCCCCCAAATCCCACCAATCCGAAACCCCAGAGCAACCGCAACCGAAGCTGCAACCCATGAATCTGAGCGGGCCCTCCGACGCCGGTGGCCGCGGGGAGGACTCGTCGTCGTCGTCCGCCCCGCCGCCGCCGCCGCAGCAGGGGTACGCGATTCAGCCCGTACCGCCGCCACCGCAGCAGCAGCAGCAGCAGGGGTATGGGATTCTGCCCGTGCCGCAGCCACCGCAGCAGCAGCAGCAGCAGCAGCAGCAGCAGGGGGATGGGATTCTGCTCCTGCCGCCGCCGCCACCGCAGCAGGGGTACGCGATTCAGCACGTGTGGCAGCCGCAGCCGATCCCGGCTTGGGGTCTTGGTGCGGGCGCGGCCCCCTTCGCCATCGGGCCACCGGTGCCGGGGCCGATCGCGCCGCTGCACCCGCAGGTTTGGCCGCAGCAGCACCCCTACTGGTGGAGCGGCGGTTACCACTTGCCGCTGGGCCCGACGGTGTGGGGGCCGACCTCCAACGCCAGCCAGTACATGGCCGCCATGGTTGCGCAGCAGATGCCCGCGGCGCCGACCTGGCCGCAGTTCGTGCAGTATCCGCCGTTGCTCGTGCCGCAGCCGTTGCAGCCGCCACCACTGACTCACCAAGACTGGAGGCTGGTGCTGATCCGATCGGAGTTGCTCAGTTCCCCGAGGACGCTTGATCAGCTGGTGATGTCCCTGGACGCGGAGCACTCGGCAATTCTGCTCCACCAGCTCGAGGTGGGCGACGAGCAGATGCGCGAGATGGTGCTCGACGGGTTCAAGCAGTGCGCGCACTGGATCATGGGGAACAGGCCAGGGCATGCAGTGTTCGGAGCGCTCCTGCACAGCATCCAGGTCATCGTAGACGACGACAGGCGGTACGAGGAGCTCCAGATCATCGTGGAAGCCGCCGCCACGCCAGAGCTCGTCTGGAGGTCCGAGGACGGGTACGTTCACAGATCGACGACTCCCCTCCCTCGCTGCCATTTCAGTACTACTGCCAGTTTGATCGAAACTAGTTTACCATTGTGATACTACGCATGTCCAAATTACAGTACTACGACGTACTAAATCAGCATCTCTATAGCATAACAGCTAGCTAGCTAGCTGATCAAACAAACAGTTTCGGTCGCCTTACCTGCTGTGATTCTGTCTGTCGTGAGATTATTAGTAGTATTATCGTGGGTAGGCACTACCGCACTACAACGAAACGAAGTAGTATGGTACTAGTAATTCTGTCTGTGTGTATTGTGGTGAACGCTGCTGCTGAAATTGTGTTTCCTTCAACGTATGATGCAGGGTGGCTTCTCTGATGTTGCTCATCACGGCGGTGGCGTGGAGCCCCGGCCTGTCCACCGCGCTCGTCAACTACTTCGTGCGTGATCGCGTGATGGACAACGTCGGAGGGGACGAACTGATTACCCGCTGTTTCACCACGATGGATTACGAGGTGACCAGGGTAAGTGCTGTGCTGGGAACGTGGGATCACCGACAGTGACATATTTTGTACAGTTCATAGATATGCGCGTGTAGTGATCGGTCTAGAATCCTTTCAGGCTCTGGTCAGGCACGCCATGGACACCATCGATGACAAGCTCGACTCATCGTTCGGGGTGCCGTGCTTGGGTACATGCTTCAGGTACGCGACAGGCGACGAGCTCCCGCTTTTCCAGGATGCCCTCGTTGAGCGAGCCGTAACAATGGCCATGGGACGAAACAGGTACACAATTCTCGCGTCAACTAGCTTCTTTGGTGCTCCTCGATCGCTGATTTTACTTACCCAATTTGCATGGATGCAGCAACCGCTTGGTGCAGCGCCTCATCGACCGCGGCGAGAACAGGATTGAGTTCACGCGGCGGCTCCTGTCCAGGCTCATGGAGCACCTCGCTAGACTGTCCAACAACTGGTACGGGAGGTTCGTCCTGCGGCGCTGCTTCATGTGCGCTGTGGTCGCGCTGCAGCCCATCGTGCTCACGGCTTGTGCTGACCTGCCCCAAGGAGACGTCCAAGCGCTGGTGATGCACGAGGAGCTCCGGCCCCTCCACAGGGTGCTCCAGGGAGGCAACACTGTAAGCACCCACCCTGCTTTCATTAGCGTCTCCCACCCTGCTCTTAGCTGAAGTACACAACACATACGTCTGTCTCTCCGTTGCCCGACTTTGTTCTGTTTGATACGTACTGACATGTCGTGAGGACGTACGTACCTGCAGAACTACCCGGCGGCGGCGAGGAGGTTGGCGCTCAAGATTCAAGCACTGCCTCCACATATCCAGGATCAAGATGAGTTGCAGCCGTTGATGAGGGCCGTCACGAAGGTCGTCGCCGATAACATGGCCAACTTGGGCGACTAGCTTCTCTTGATCAATTAGCCTCTACAGATGTGTTGTCGTTGCGCCATGCTTGGAGTTGTTTTCCATCGATTGGATAGATGTGCGTGCATCATAACTTGCATATATTCATGGTTGTGGATCTGGAGCTGGGCTAGCTGTCTCGGATGGTTGCATTCTTAGTCTTAGATCACAATGCATTCATGTAACTGATATGATATGGCATGTTGCTGGAACTTTTGCCATCTTATCTGGCTTCATTGAGAAACGTTCTCTTCCCTTTTATGTGTACGTACTGTGTCTGTGTATCGGATAAAGTCGGTTCATGAAGAATGTTTGCAGCATATGTCAAAGTTTACCTCCCTTTGCATGAATATGCTTATCTGAAGGATGAAATGCTGTCTTATAACATTTTAAAATGCATAGTTGTTTGGCCCATATTTTGGAAATCAGGATCAAAATGGTCGTCAGTTCTTCCCCTGCTTGTCAACATTTGATTACCTCGTGAGAATATTGCTTGCTTAACATAATCAACGGTGCCACTACTCTTCCGAAGTAAAAAAGTGCAACAAAGGCCATCTTTATCTTTGAGTACCATTGCACTACCTAGAAATCGAGAAATTACGGACGCCCCACGTCGTCCATCATGAATAAAATCCCAATCGGGACAAGGATGACCAGCCGGCGCGAACACAATCATGACGACGTGTTTTATATATAACCGCCGGGAACGTGTTCCACCATCGAGAGAAGGTAACACCCTGTCCGTGATGGCCTCTATCCATGTTGCGGATCATTTTTCACGCTAACAGGAACATATCCAAGAAAAGCCGCTGGTTTTTGGCGTGATTTTCTACTCGGGAGGAACAAAACATGCCAAATTATTCACTGGGAGCGCTTTTCACAACAGTGTTCCCGAATAGACCCATCCGGTATGCCGCAGTTGACCGACTGCGATTGCACCATAGTCCTCACACTTGCTATCCTAACTTTATTTCTTCCATGTCTGGTCAAATGTACATGCAACAACGTCTTTTTGCAAGAAAATGTGGTCCATATACTAGGTTTTCAGGCTGCGGGAAGCTACATTTAACTTGGTAATACCATAACTACATTGTAGCAAAGTAGTATCTTGAAGTGACTCTACCGGTCATACTTCTCCCATCACCATGGCATCTTTTCTTTCTTGCAATTTTTCAGATAAGAACCTTTTCTACATGGCTTGTCCCATAATACCATATTTGTGGTACTTAACCAGCCCACTTTTTTTAAAACAATTTTCTAAACCAGAACTCAAATTCTAACAAAGTTGGCCATGTTAGCTTACATGCACACCATTATTCAAGTATTTTTACACTTTGCTGAGGCTGCACACTTCACCCACAAAAGCTGAGCTCCTTACCACGCCTGCTATGATAAACCAAATATTTCCCCTAAAAAAAATGATAAACCAAATATCAAGATCCAAGATGTTTATCCATGATACCTGGAATTGATCTCTCGTACCGTAAATATATAAATCGTCACTCCCCACTCGGGCAAAAAATCGAACCAGGATCATCACATCTCATCATCTCAACTTATGAGGGTACCTTCGATGTGTCTGCAATGAATAGACAATCATGACCACCCCAATCAGGGATGGCTCCATCCCAAGAGAAGCTACATTATACCTCGTCATGTCATTCCCGCCATTGCAGGCTCCATGCAAGGTCGGTCAGGCTACTAAGTCTAGGCACGTCCCATGCACTTAAGCTCAGTCCTTCATCAACACGAGATACCATCAAATCCATTGTATTGTCGCCACCATATACATCACAATCCAATATATCACCTACGCTTTCTAGGGCGGTCCTCGGATAGGTGTCGACGCTTCTTCTTCGAGTCAGTTTGCCAGGCTCCGATCCTCCTCAAATCCGTCTGCCAGGACAGATTTGATGGAGCACCAGCGTAAGTACGGAGCGAAGCACTCCAATTGACGTGAAGAGACCCATCCGATATCCCACAATTGACTGACTGATTGCGCCATAGTTCTCACACTTGTTATCCTAACTTTGTTTTTTTCCATGTCTGGTCAAAAGTACATGCAACGTCTTTTTACAAGAAAATGTGGTCCATATACTAGGTTTCCAGGCTGCGGGAAACTACATTCAACTTGGTAATACCATAACTACATTGTAGCAAAGTAGGGACTGACTATGTGTAAGTTGACTGGTTTTTGTTTTTGGGTAAGTCGCCGGGACAAATTTAGGGGTTAGTCATTTTTTTTATCACTGCGCTCACGTACACAAGCTACATGCGTGCATGCTCATGTACACAGAGGAAGTATCCCGTGCAACGAGAGAATTTGTGCACCTGATGCACCAGCAGCTTATGGGCCGTTCGATGAGCAATACAGGGCCAAGATTCAGCCGCGAGGTGGGCTGCTGGCACATTTGCAAAATTCACCTGAAATTTTTGTATATTGGTCCTCGTTTTATGCAGAATGCAGCAAAGTGTGACAGAATCCATTGCCCTACAGACTTTTCTTCAGTACATCTCGTGTCCCTTATGTATTTTGGCTGCTGCTAAAGGTGACAAGCTCATTTCAGATTTCACATAGCTATATCCAGTGGGGCCATGTTCACTTTGAATTGCATCCGAACTATGTACGTGCAAGAAAATGTTCCAACATCTTAGATGCATCACTATGGATGTTTGGTTATATATTTAACAACAAGAACATGTCAGTAGCATCAACTAACTGGATAGCAATGGTCAGTAATCCAGTTGACGATGTGGAAATTGCATCACAAACTAATTGGCATCAGAAATTCAGTTGCTACATATATACTGCCTACGTTCCAAAATAGATGACCGAACTTTGTACTAACTTTGAGTTAGTACAAAGTTGGGTCATCTATTTTGGAACGGAGGGAGTACAATATTGGCATAATTTACGGGAAGCATCAATGCGAAAATGATAGAAATCAGAAATTAAAGGTCTTCAAGTAATCGATTACTCTCATCGTCAACAGAACCTCTCATCTCATACCTGATACCTGTCATTCGCAAAAGAATACATTTAAACTTCAGTATTAAACTAGAACGTTTTAGTAGAATAAGAACAAGAACAACTTGTAAGCTGGTTCCGTCCAACATAGTAAGCACACTTTGTATTGAAGATATACAGAACTTTTTTTTTTGAGAAACTGAAGATATACAAATTGAATCACAAGAAAATTTATGTACCCCTGAGGCTCTGACCTTCAACATAACTTGCAGATACTTTTTTTTTCATATACTGGTTCTAAGACTAAGCATCATGTATAAACCTTATTTTAGAGTTTGCAAGGTGCATGCAAATTATTTACAAATGTAGGCTCATAACAAGGGAGCACTTCCAATGTTGCCTTGGTAGTCAACTGTTGTAACTGGGGTCGGGGGGGAGGGGGGGGGGGGTAAAATTTTACAATCACGTCTGCATCTTATACATTGTTCCCAATAAACAGCCACCTCCAGGTGTTCTATTATCTAAAATTTTCAAGTCTTGTTGGTGATCTTCCGAAACACCCGAGCAACAATTACACATCGTTTTATTTTGGAAGCATTTGTCACATATATTTGAAAAGAATCAGGGGAAATTGATTAACAAATCGAGATAATAAACATCTGAATATGATCTACACACAAAGGGAAGAACAGAGCATGCTTTGGATCCTTGAGTTGCAGCACATGGCCGGCTCCTATGCAGCAGTAGCACCGACGTCCCGGAAGATAAACCACGTCGTCGACACACCTAACGAGCCCCCGGCGCTCGACGCTCGCGTCCGTCTCAGAGGTGGGTGAAGTTGAATCTGAAACATGGAGATCACCGCGTTGTTACAATAGAGAGCAGGGGGAGAGGGGGAGGGTGGTACAGAAGAGGAGAGACGGCGGCGCTGAAATTTGGTAATCCTGCTCCCAAAGTACAAGAGAGGCGAGGAAGACAGACATGCTCAGTTCGTTCAATTAGAGAGAACATAAGATCCATTCTGCAAGAGTGCCAGCATGCCTAGATCTTGTCCCTTCATTCTCAATCTAACGGTCCAGGAGTCGCTGGAGCATCTAGTGCACCAATTTGTTCGTTGCATGGGATACGTTCTCCATGTACACAAGCCCACCACCGGCACTGAGGCTGCATGTGGGCATGCTCACGTACACAAGCCCAACACCGAATATGACGAATCCTAACGCTTTGCGCGCGCAACGTGAATCCTTGTCGTTGCTGCTTCATGTGGATGCGAGCCACTTGCATGTGCCTGGCTATTTCCCTCTCTCTTCCTGCACACACTGACACATGCATGTCTTACATCAACACATGCATGCTTACTTTATCTTCCCTCTCTCCTCTAACTCCATCACTTTTCATTTTGTCTTGACAATTTAGATGGTCCATATCTTTAAAACCAACATTGCGTTTTTGAAACTTTTTACATATTTAAACTCGTGGCGTCAAGCCCTTTAGAACAAGACCAATTTTGGATACATTTGAAACACATTTTTGTTTCAAATGGTGAAGAACTTTTTCAATAGTGGGTTTGCACTTTGTTAGAAATATTAAAGAACTTTCCTAGAAATTTTATCTGGAACCAAAGAACTTTGTTAACACGTTGTCTGAACTTTGCCATAAAAATTAGAAGAACTTTATATACACAGTGTGAATTTTAGTTCATGATGCCTTAAAAAAGGAATCTCCAAAATACCAATTTCTATGTCAGATCTTTAATTAGCATCCACGTATGTTAAACACACAACTAAAAAGAATTGCAGTCTAGCATTGCCGCCCCAAAACGTGATGAATGCAACGCTTTTGACAAAGAATAAAAAGGGCTGTACCATACATTGCATGGCTCACACAGTGGTGGGCCTCATCGATTGGACATCACGCTTGATGAGCGGCAGCGATTCGATTTGTGCGCACATAGAGTTAGGAAAAATTCATGTCCAGACCAACACCGAGAACCAGGCTGCATGCATGTTGCATGCCCATGAATGCAAGTTTTGCATGCTGGGTGATCTTACATACATGTATAAGCCTAAGCACATTTTGTAATGAGATTCATTATTATACTATATAAACTTCATTAGAACTGATGTTAGTTTCTAATACATAATTAAATAGAGTGACATGATCGTACCATAGGTAAAAAATTAAAGGATTACAACTATTTGATAGACACTTGAATTTTTTCAGTCAAATCTCTCTCCACCACCCGATCAAGATTCAAGGGATCAGACGCCTTCTACTTTCTCTAGCCTTCTTAGCCCCTTGTATTAACACTAAAAAAGTCATCTAAAAATTTGCAAAAAACACAACAAACGATGAAATGTTTTTCCACACAACGTACGTAGAAATTGCCTTTTCAATAATGTTTAAAAACAAACATATAAATAGTGAAATTTTCGCCAAAAAGGTGTTCCTAAGAAGGAATGAATTAGTGGCATTGGTATTACCCTTAAAGAAGAAAGAAAGTGAAATAAAACTGAACTAAATCAAAATAGTAAAGTTTTTCTAAGGGAAGAATGAATTATTGGCATTTGTACTACCCTTTAAGAACAATAAAATAAAATAAAACTAAAACAAAATTGCATTGGCATTACCCTTAAAAAGAAAGAAAATGAAATAAAAACTAAAACTAAATCAAAACAATGAATTTTTTCTAAGGGAAGAATGAGTTAGTGGCATTGGTATTACCCTTTAAGAAGTCAGAAAATGAAATAAAAACTAAAACTAAATCAAAAGAATGAATTTTTTCTAAGGGAAGAATGAATTAGTGGTGTTGGTATTACCCTTTAAGAAGTCAGAAAAAAGTTTCCAAGAAAAAATGAGTTGGTAACACTGGTAAAAAAGGCTTTCACAGAAGTTTTATAGAAATTGTGTTTTTTTATCTTATGCAAGAATAAACATATAATAGTAGAATTTTAACAACAAGAAGTTTCATAAGAAGGAATTAATTAGTGCGTTTGGTATTAACTTTAAAGAATAAAAAAACCTAAATAAAAACTAAAAAAATCAAAACGGTGAAGTTTGCTAAAGTAGAATGAATTAGTGGCATTAGTATTAATATTCAGAAAGAAAAAAAGGTGAAAAACTTTTAAAACAAGAAATGACAAAATTTGCTCATCATATAGATAGAAATTGCGCTTTTTATAATATGCAAGAATAAGCATATAATAGTGGAATTTTGCAATCAAAAAATATTTTAGTGGCATTGGTATTACCCTTAAAAACTTAAAAAATATCAAAATAAAAAATCTAAGGAAGAATGAATTATTGTATAACATTTTTATTACACTTAAATAAAAGGATAACGGAATAAAAACTAAAACATTAAAAGTAATGCAGTTTCTACAGAACAATGAATTTGTGGCATTGGTATTACCTTTTGAGAAGGATTTTTTTAAAATAAACAATGAAAAAATTTGCACACAATATACATAGAAATTGTGTTTTTTTATTATATGGAAGAACAAGCACATAATAGTGGATTTTTCACAAAAAATGATTCCTAAGAAGAAATTAAATTAGTGGCATTGGTATTACCATTAAAGACAAAAGATAATGAAATAAAACCTAAAACACAATCCAAATAATGAAGTTTTTCTAAGAAATAATGAATTAGTGGCTTTAGTATTACCCTTTAAGAAGAAAGAAAATGAAATATAAACTAAAAAAATTCATAATAATGAAGTTTCCTCAGAAAGAAATAAAATAAAATAAAACGAAATCAAAATCAAAATAATGAAATTTTTCTAAGAAGGAATGAATTAGTGAATTTGGTATTACCCTTTAAGAAGATAGACAATGAAATATAAACTAAAAAAAATCATAGTAGTGAAGTTTTCTAAGAAATAATGAATTAAGGACATTGATATTACCCTTTTAAGAAGAAAGAAAAGAA
Organism: Triticum timopheevii; assembly: GCA_963921465.1. Lineage (NCBI taxonomy): Eukaryota > Viridiplantae > Streptophyta > Magnoliopsida > Poales > Poaceae > Triticum > Triticum timopheevii. The sequence continues at coordinate 516,570,337 of OY997268.1, read as the reverse complement.
TTAAAAAAATGACAAAAATTTGGACACAATTTTCATAGAAATTGTGCTTTTTAATAGTATGGAACAGTAAACATATAATAGTGAAATTTCACCCAAAAAACGATTCCTAAGAAGAAATGAATTAGTGCCATTGGTATTATCTTAGAGAACAGAGAAAATGAAACAAAAAAATACAGAAATTAAAATAATGTAGTTTTCTATGAAATAATAAATTAGTGGCATTGGTATTACCCTTTAAGAAGAAATAAAATAAAATAAAAAATGACAAAATTTCACGAAAATGCCTTTTCAAAATATGAAATAATAAACATGTAATAGTGGAATTTTCGCAAAAAGAATTCCCAAGAAGGAAGGATTAATGGCATTGGTTTTACCCTTGAAGAAAAAATGAAATGAAATAATAAATATTTTTTTCAAAATAAGGAACAATGAATTAGTAGCAATAGTTTTACCATTCAAGGAACATAACAAAAAAGTTTAAGAAAACTTGTACACAACTTCACTCTAAAATTGCACCTTTTGTAGTATATGCAAGCAATATACATCTAATAGTGCTTTCACACATATTGCATAGATTTATGTGTATACATTTACACTCATCCAATGCCCCAAAAATACCCACAAAATAAAAATAAAAAACCAACTAATGAAGGAAAAAACAAAATAAAAAAGAGATAAAAACAAAAAAACAAAAAATTAACAAAGGTAGAGAGAGGAGGGCTGGACCAGACAGTTAATGGGCTTTGGCCCAAGACAAGCCCACCACAACAAACAACATAGGCTAGAAGAAAAAAAGGCAAAACGAATCTCAGAGCAAAATGAATGACCAAAAAAATCGACTGACCCAAATTCAAATTTTATGCAACTTACAAGTAGCTAAAGTGAGAAAAGTAGTATCTCCAAGTGACTCTACCAGTCATACTTCTCCCGTCATCATGGTATCTTTTCTTTCTTGCAATTTTTCAGATAAGAACCTTCTCTACATGGCTTGTCCCATGATACCATATTCATGGTACTTAACCAGCCCACTTTTTCATGAAAACAATTTTCTAAACCAGAATTCAAATTCTAGCCAAGTTGGTCATGCTAGTTAACGTGACCACGGTAAGTGCCGCAATGGCATGCAAAATGTGGGATCAGCGACAGTGATACACAGAATGTTTGGCTCCGTATTTTGTACGTACATCATTGTACAGTACAGTACAGTACATAGATGCACATGTACTGATCGGTCTAGTTTCCTTTCAGGCCCTGATCAATCACGCCATACACACCATCGATGACAAGATGATGTCCCCATCCGTCCCTGCTTTGGAAATCAATAACACTCTTCTGAAGAGCCGCTACTCTTCTAAAGTAAAAAGTGCAATAAAGGTCTTCTTTATCTTTGAGCACCATCTCACCGCCTAAAAAATATGAGAAAATACAGATGGCTAGATTTTTCATAATGCCCCGCATCATCCGTCATGAATGAAATGCTAGTCCAGACAAGGATGATTGCGACGACACATTCATGATTGCAAAACATATTTCACACTCACATAAATATATTCAAGAAGAGCCACTGGTTTTATTTTTTAAGGAAAGGCATGCGCCCAACTTTATAAATAAAGCCACCAGGTAAAGTCACAAACAGAACCACATAAGACCAGCAACACGAAAGACCAGAGTATCAGGCCAACAATCATGGCATGCAGACCAGCACATCAAGGCACGTAAGCCCGAGCAACAGAAGAGGGGCACGCAGGTCAACAACCTAGAACTACGAAGAGCATAATGGCACCACATTTAGGGGGGGGGGTCCTCGGCAGCTGGAGGTGACAGTAAGATGGCAGACACCCGAACTTTAGAAACCAGTACCTCCAATGCATCCTGATCAGCCGGCTTGGTCAATAATTTCCACTGCTGCAAGAAGATAAACTTTTTAAGCAGGATTGTTAGGGAAAAAACCCTCAATAGTGAATTTGTTCCTAGTAGTCCAAAGGGCCCAGCAAAGAGCCCCCAGACCAACCTAGAATAAACTCTTAGAGAGACCCTGAAGATTGGAAGCGAGCAGACGGAGTTCATCAAATGAATTTGGGGCCCAAGACACTTGTAGCCAGGAGCGGACACAGCACCAGACCACCTTGGTCAACACACAACCGAAGAATATATGATTAATGTATTCCAAATCACAGTATAAGGCACAGTGCACAAACCCAGGGCCATTCCGCTTATGAATCTGATCAGCCGAAGGCAATGGACCCCCGAAAGCCTGCCATAGAAAGATTTAAATTTTGGGAGGGATTTTGGTAGACCATATCAACTTGAACTTGGTAGTCGGGGACCCAGAGATGATCCTAGCATATAGAGATTTGATAGAGGAATTCCCAGAGGCAACATGGGGCCAGACCACAACATCCTCCTCGTCCGAGAGCACAGGGAACATAGCAGCAAGGCGGTGCCAGTCCACCAACTCTTCATAAGAGAGGGATCTTGTGAGGCTCAGGTCTCAATTGTTGGTGGAGAGCTCAGAGATTGAGATCTCTGGATGCGAGTAGTAAGAAAATAAGACAAGAAACAAGGAAGCTAGGAGAGCGTCGCCATACCATCAATCCAACCGGAAGCGAGTGGAGGAGCCATTCCCAACCATAAACTTGACATGCGAACGAAATAGGCCATGCACTCTAACCAGATCCTTCCAAAACTGGGATCCCCTTGCCGCGGAGGCGAACATGGGTCTACCCAAGGGGAAATATTTAGCTTTGAGGAGGTCCAGCCAGAGGGTGCCAGGGGGAGTAGACATAATCCTCCACCACCACATGACTAAAAGGCAATTGTTCATAACTATAGTGTTTAAAATACCCAACCCCCCAAGGTTTTTTGGCCTAAGATGATCTTCCACTTAACTAATCTATATTTGCGCTTGATGTCTACAGAATTCCAATATAAGGCACCTCTATGTTTGTCAAAACCCTCATGTGTACCCTTTGACAGCCTGTAAAATCCCACGATGAACATCGACAGTGAAGATAGGCACGCATTGACAAGGCACACCTTCCCAACAGAAGATAGGCACGCATTGACCTGCCACACCAGGGCATGACCCTATTCCCCACTTTCAAGACAAGGGGTTTGAATTCTTTCACACACAAGTGAAACAAGGAGATGGGAAGGCCCAAGTATTTAAAGGGGAAGGAGCCAAGACTACAATTGAGCAAGTGAGAGACCCTCAAGGCCGCAGCGTCAGAATTACACCAGTCACAATCACCTCACGTTTGGAAAAATTAATTTTGAGCCCCGACAAGGCTTCAAAGCACAACAAAATAAACTTGAGGTGGGCTAGAAAATCATCATTCAACTAGAACATAATGATAGTGTCATCAGTGTATTGGAGGTGGGAAATACCATGAGGCAGAAGGTGGGAGACAACAGGACAAATATGACCAGCAGACATAACCTGATCCAACATACATGATAGTGCATCAACCACAAAAATTGAATAGCAGAGGCAAAATGGGACCGCCTTGCTGTAGGCCCCACCATTTGCAAAGAAATTGCAGACCGTGCCATTCATCACAACAGCAGTGTGACCACCCGAGACCAACTGCAAGATCCGATGCACATATGGAGCATCAAAACCTTTAGCAAGAAGAACCTGTCTAAGGAATCCCCAACTCACCGAATCACAGGCTTTCTCAAATCAAGCTTAAGAATAATGGCATGAGACCCTCTAGTCCAGAGACCATGCACAGAATCAAGTCAACTACCATCCGCACTATCCCAAAGGCTTTACTTGGTACCTAATTGAAATAAAAGCTATAAAATATGATTACTATAGTAGCTTAATGATACGTATCCAACGTATCTATAATTTTTGATTGTTCCATGCTATTATATTACCCCTTTTGGATGTTTATGGGCTTTATTTTACACATTTATATCATTTTTGGGACTAACCTACTAACCGGAGGCCCAACCCATATTGCTGTTTTTTTGCCTATTTCGGTATTTCGAAGAAAAGGAATATCAAACGGAGTCCAAACGGAATGAAACCTTCAGGAGTGTGATTTTTGGAACAAACATGATACGGAGAGCTTGGAGTGCAAGTCAAGAAGCTCCCGAGGGCCCCACGAGATAGGGGGGCGCGCCCCTCCTGTACGGCGCGCCCCTATCTCGTGGGCCTCTCGGGCGGCCACCGACGTACTTCTTCCTCCTATATATACCTACGTACCCCGAAAACATCTAGGAGCACCACGAAACACAAATTCCACCGCCGTAACCTTTTGTATCCGCGAGATCCCATCTTGGAGCCTTCGCCGGCACTCTGCCGGAGGGGGAATCAACCACGAAGGGCCTCTACATCAACATCCTTGCCCCTCCGATGAGTTGTGAGTAGTTTACCACAGACCTACGGGTCCATAGTTATTAGCTAGATGGCTTCTTCTCTCCTTTTGGATCTCAATACAATGTTCTCCCCCTCTCTTGTGGAGATCTATTCGATGTAAACTCTTTTTGCGGTGTGTTTGTCGAGATCCGATGAATTGTGGGTTTATGATCAAGTTTATCTATGAATAATATTTGAATCTTCTCTGAATTATTTTATGTATGATTGAGTTATCTTTGCAAGTCTCTTCGAATTATCAGTTTGGTTTGGCCTACTAGATTGGTCTTTCTTGCCATGGGAGAAGTTCTTAGCTTTGGGTTCAATCTTGCGGTGTCCTTACCTAGTGACAGAAAGGGTTGCAAGGCACGTATTGTATTGTTGCCATCGAGGATAACAAGATGGGGTTTATATCATATTGCATGTGTTTATCCCTCTACATCATGTCATCTTGCTTAATGCGTTACGCTGTTCTTATGAACTTAATACTCTATATGCAGGCAGGAGTCAGTCGATGTGTGGAGTAATAGTAGTAGATGCGGGCAGGAGTCGGTCTACTTGTTATGGACGTGATGCCTATATACATGATCATGCCTAGATAATCTCATAACTATGCGCTTTTCTATCAATTGCTCGATAGTAATTTGTTCACCCACCGTAATACTTATGCTATCTCGAGAGAAGCCTCTAGTGAAACCTATGGCCCCTGGGTCTATCTCTTATCATATTTGCTTTCAATCTACCTTTATTTGCATCTTTACTTTTTGCATCTATATTATAAAATACCAAAAATGTATTTATCTTATCTTACTATCTTTATTAGATCTCACTTCCGCAAGTGGCCATGAAGGGATTGACAACCCCTTTATTGTGTTGGTTGCGAGTTCTCAGTTTGTTTGTGTAGGTGCGTGGGACTTTTGAGGAGCCTCCTACTGGATTGATACCTTGGTTGTCAAAACTGAGGGAAATACTTACGCTACACTTTCCTGCATCACCCTCTCCTCTTCGAGGAAAACCAACGCAAGCTCAAGATGTAGCACTTAATCATGTGAACACACAAAAACAATAGGTAATAGTGTTGGGTTGTCTCCCAACAAGCATTACTTTAATGTCTTTTTGGCTAGGCATGATGATTTCAATGATGCTCACATAAAAGATAAGAATTGAAACATAACGGGAGCATCATGAAGCATATGACTAGCACATTTAAGTATAACCCACTTCCTATGCATAGGGATTTTGTGAGCAAATAATTTATGGGAGCAAGAATCAACTAGCATAGGAAGGCAAAACAAGCAATACTTAAAAACTTTCAACACATAGAGTGGAAACTTGATATTAGGGAGATATGTAAAAGCATATGTTCCCCTCTCATAATAATTTTCAGTAGCATCATGAATGAATTCAATAATATAGACATCACATAAAGCATTCTTTTGATGATCCACAAGCATAGAAATTTTATTACTCTCCACATGAGCAAATTGATTCTTTTTATTTTAACAATGAAAAACAGCAGGAGAGGCTCCTACTGTTGCTTTTATTGAATGTTAACCGAGGGTTAACAAAAACAACATCAGGGGTTTACATTGGTATTACATGGGGTAGTGGGACTAGCCACTTTGGGAAGTACCCTAAAATAGAAATTACAAGATCAACTAGAGAGGGGTGTGTGCGCCTGTTGTAAGAGAATCCTTGAAACCTTCTAAAAAGGTCAGGCTTTGAGAGTTGATTCTATAGCCCCAAATCACAAAATCTTCCTTGAGTTTCCTAAGCCAGTCCAAATGTGTGGACACCTCCCCATCAAACACCACTTTGTTTCTCTGTTTCCAGATGTTCCAAGATGCTAAGGTGATCACTTCTTTGAACAATGGTCTCTGCCAACTTGCTTTGGCTTGATCATGTTTTGCTTGCAAATCTAGCATATTGCCCAAGTTGATACCCACTATCTCTCCCAACATCTAGTGGCAAAGGGGCATTCTTAGAAGAGGTGGTTGTTTGTTTCGAGAACCCCTAGGTCACAAAGATGACAGTCGTGGTCATCACCAATGTTAAAATGTCGTCTCCGCAACATATCCCTGGTGTTTACTCTGTCTAGGAGCATGAGCCAGGCAAAAACCTTGTGTCTCATGATGCACTTTGACTTCCAGATTGAGGTGATGACCTGCGGTGCTAACACATTTCTGAAAATGAAATCATAGAATCTTTTTGGTTTGTACCTTGTGCCCCCCCAACATAAGATCCATTCACTAGTGGCCATCGGTTCCAAACTGATTCCTATCATCATTGTCTGTAAATCATCCATTTCTGTCCTGGCTTCCAATGATAATGGCAACATAAAATTCTCAGCCGGTGAACTGTTATTTTAGAATTGTAGCAAATTTATTCTCATGAATAGTAGTGGGAGCAAACTCAACAAAATAACTATCATGTGATACTTGATTGGCATAATCCAATTGAAAATTAAAATCATGATGACAAGTTTCATGGTTACCATTATTCTTTATAGCATACATGTCATCACCATAATCACCATATATAGGAGGAATGCTTCATCATAACAAATTTTCTCATCAAAACTTGGGGGAGTAAAAATATCATCTTCATCAAACATAGCATCCCCAAGCTTATAGCTTTGCATATTATTAGCATCATGGCTTTCAAAGAATTCATATCAACAACATTTCAATCATGCTCATCATTCAAAGTTTTTATGTCAAACATTTTATTGAATTCTTTTTCTATCAATTGAGCACAATTTTCCTTTCCATCATTTTCAAGAAACACATGATAAAGACGAATAATATGAGGCCACCTTAATTCCATTTTTTGTAGTTTTCTTTTATAAGCCAAACTAGTGATAAGCAAGAAGCTGAAAGATTCAACTGCTATATCTAAAGATATACTGTCGGTGTCAAAACCGGCGGATCTCGGGTAGGGGGTCCCGAACTGTGCGGCTAGGCAGATGGTAACAGGAGACGAGGGACACGATGTTTTACCCAGGTTCGGGCCCTCCCGATGGAGGTAAAACCCTACGTCCTGCTTGATTAATATTGATGATATGGGTAGTACAAGAGTGGATCTACCACGAGATCAAGGAGGCTAAACCCTAGAAGCTAGCCTATGGTATGATTGTTGTAATGTATGTTGTGTCCTACGGACTAAAGTCCTCCGATTTATATAGACACCGGAGAAGGCTAGGGTTACACAGAGTCGGTTACAATGGTAGGAGATCTACATATCCGTATCGCCAAGCTTGCCTTCCACGCCAAGGAAAGTCCCATCCGGACACGGGACGGAGTCTTCAATCTTGTATCTTCGTAGTCTTGGAGTCCGGCGGACGATGATAGTCCGGCTGTCCGGACACCCCCTAGTCCAGGACTCCCTCAGTAGCCCCCGAACCAGGCTTCAATGACGATAAGTCCAGCGCGTTTATAGTCTTCGGCGTTGCAAGGCGGGTTCTCCCTTCAAATTCCATGTACCTGCTGAATAGTGTCCGGCTTCATCTTAAATACTGTGTTCCTCGGCTTCTACGCCAAATAATGACCCTTTTCCACGCGTCGCACGAATGCGAAAAGCCAGGGTGTCTTTTACGTTTCACCCCCTAGTTGTGCGAGTCGTCCGCCTACAAAAGAGGCAAAAATCCAGATCCAAACCACACCATCTTCCTCCCGCGAATACTTCATCGGAGCGCCTTTGACCTAAAAATCCATTCCATCATGGACCGTCGGTGCGGCTCTTCTTCTCGCGCTCCCAGCCCACCGCCAGGGGATTGGAGGAGGTGCTCTGTTCCGCACAACGAGCTTGTGAAGCTCCAAGCGGGGGGATATCTCCCTCCAGCCTTCATGGTCCCGGTTCGAGCCGGGCTGGTCACTTATCAAGGTGGGAGGCAAGCGGAGGCTACCCCAAGCCCCAATAAGGGGGAGCGAGTATGCTTCGTCCCTATCTGATAAGGGGACTCGGATTCCCAATACATCCGTTCCTCCGCGGGCTCCTGGAGTTCTACGGACTCCAGCTTCACCACCTCACACCCGCCTCTGTCCTACATATCGCGGGCTATGTAGCTCTTTGCGAGCTGTTCCTGGGCATCGAGCCCCATTTTGCATTGTGGAAGAGGCCGTTCTGCCTCGTACCCCGTTCTCACGAGGGGTCCATATATCAAGTGGGCGGCGCCGAAATTTGGCGCATCGCCGGGACCGGATACCCATCCGGTACCCCCAAGAAGGCGTCCGAAGACTGGCCTTCGGAGTGGTTTTACATAGGAGACGCCCTGCTGCCGGACCCAATCCAGATTGGCCTCCCGGAGTTTAGTACTGCTCCTCTGAAGAAACGCCTCAACTGGCGCCCACGGAGCCCCCGTTTGGAGGAAGACAAGAGCGTCCATTACTTGATGGGCCGAATAAGATTGCTGGCTCATTCTGGGTTGACCATGATTGGAGTCATGGCGATATGCATCATGCGGGGGTACAGCCACTGCAATACAGAGGCCACCCTATGTGGGATTTCAACGGGGAAGACGATGCTACCCGCCATGGCCGCAAAGGGCCGGATTCGACCGAGGACCTGGTGTAGGTCCTGTCCAGTCTGTACAAGGGGGAGAAGGAGGACTTCCTTCGAACGAACCCTTTGAATGGGTTTTCCATGAACAACCCCAGAGGATGGGTAAGCGAACACCTTTAAGGGCTCAACCCATGCTTTCGAAGTTTAGGCTTCTTACATTATGTCTTCGGCGCAGGATCTACGCCGGACTGTGGAGGACATGGCAAGTCCTGCTCCGCAACCCGAGGATCCGGAAAGATCCCTAGATCCGGCCTCCGAAGAGGATCCGGACATCGAGGTGGAGCTGATCGGCGGGGTGTTTCACCAGCTCAGCATAGACAATGCTTTGGTTGCCATTACGGCGGACTACCCCGGACTGTGTCCGGCTTCCCAGGTGACCACGACCGAAGTCCGGACACCATTATCTCTTCCCTGCCCATTTCTAACCTTCGCGAACGATGGTATTTTGCAGGAAGCGCCTTCACGGCGGGAAGCCGAGCCCGCAGCGGCTGACCTACAAAGGTCAGTCCGGACCAGCAGGCGGAAAAGGAGCGCGGTGCGGACAGAAACATCGCCGCAAAGGTATAGCTCGTATTTGAATTTTCAGAGCGACGTTCCTAGGAAGCGTCTGAGTGCTCATGATCTTTATAGGAGAAAAAACGCTCGCTGGACTGCGGGCGCGGAAGTTGCTCATCCAACCCACACCGGCCAGGCTCCAGCGCCCGGCCTAGAGGGGGAGGCAAGCGCAAGACGCGGGCCGGATCCTTCTCCAATGGAGGATACCGACAGACTGTCCGCCACCAAGTCTGAGGTGGAGAGCGCCATGAACCATAGGCGCCGCCGGACAGTATTTCGTGAAGCATGCTTCTCCCCTGAGGCATTAGACGCCTTTAACGCGGGGGACGCGCATCTCCGTGCCGCTCAAGATGGTTTTACCAGAGCCACGGAGCAGTATGTGAAAGACATGCGGGTAAAGGAATTTTAATGGTTATACATACCAGTAGCCCCCGAGACTTAAAGTAGTTATGTTAACTGATTTAAGGATCATTTGAAAATGCAGGCTCTTACCGAGAAGAATGCCCAGCTGTCTCGGGAGCTGCAAGATTGCAAGGCCCAACTTGAGGCCGCACTTGCTGCCGTAGGAGGAGACGCAGAGACCCCTCCTGGTAACACATTTTTATTAATAAATATAAGCGTTGTGCGGCGTGCGCGCGAGTCTAATAATGACATTGCAGGTGCCGCCGGACAAGATCCGGACAGGCAAGCATTGCTGCGCCAGCTAAAGGCCGGCGAGAGTGTGCTGAATAGGGTGCAGCAAGAAAGGAACAGGCTCCAGGATGCCAACGCCAAGCTCGGAGAAGAGCTGAAAGGCGCTCGAGCCGAGCTGTCCGGCTCCGTTAAGGAGAATCAGCGGCTTTGTCGTGGCATTTATAGTAAGTGCTTGAGCGGACTCCTTTTAAAAGAAGAGTTCGGCGAAGAAGCAAATTGACATAGTATGTCTTGTAGGTATACTCACAGGTCGCCCGGCCGAGGAGATGCCCATATCAACGGGTGATCAACTTCCCGAGCTGTTGCAACTGCTCGAACGAGTTCGGCAGGCAATGAGCGGCGTCGTCCAGGCTTTATGGCCAGCCCTCTCCCTACCCGAGGGCCTTGGTGAGCTTTCGGAGAAGCTTCAGGGAGTGCGGCATCGCTTCCGTTTGTGGAAGATTTCGGCTTGCCGTCAAGGTGCCAGGGAGGCTTGGGCCATGGTGAAGACGCGTTACAAGAAGGCGGATCCCAACCACATGGCCGAAGTTGGACCGGTGGGGCCCGATGGGAAGGAGATCCTTGTGAGTTTAGTATACAACCAAGTAGAGTTGGCTGCTAAATTTTCCCAACGGGACTGTAAATTAGACAGCCTGTTAGACGGGATTGAGGAGGAATACAATCAGTAAATTTGACAATGTATGTTTTCCTTTAAAGTGACATGTGAAATGCCTTCTAGCCGGATTGTAGATCGTTTGTCTTTGCCGACCTTTTCGCTTCTACCTCGGGACCCTAGAGTCCGGAGTGTGTCCGAATACCTTTTTGGTTAAGAAACAACCGTGGTATGCATGGAGACCAGGCGTAGGGGTCATTAGTGCTTTATCAGACAAGTGCCCAACTAGTTATGTTATATTACATGGTTAGTAAGAAACATCTTCCAGGGAGAATAGTTCCGTTAAGGGTTCCTTTCCCTGGGAGGCATGCCCTAAAGTGCATGTCCGGACTGCAAAGAAAGCAGTAAAACATCTGGCGGCAGATAGATAAATAGGTAAAAATTCATCTTTTAAGTCACCGACCGAATATTCCCTTAAGAACGCTAGCTTTCGGCTTCACCCAGTCTGAGGTACACATCCGGCTGACCCGGCAGTAACAATCGCAGAGGTGCTCCCTTTACCTCCTAGCCGAACAATCGGGAACGTAGGGGTAAGCACAGGAGCCAGGCAACCCAGCTTGGCCAAAACTTAAGTCATATTGATGCATATAATGGCGAGTAAAAGGTACATGTGGAAGCTTGACACATGTGCTGGGTATGAAACCCATATAATTGAGCTTCTGTAAAAGAAGCCCCCAGGAATAATGAGTGCGGATGGCACATCATGCGTATGCGAAAAATGCAAAAATAGGCCCGCAAGGGCTTTTGAATAAAAAGGCATGAAAAGAGAAACAAAAGACAGCCGAAGTGTAAAAGTTTGGACGGGGGAAGGGGACGAACTCTTAGTCCGGCGCTAGGCGTAGAATCGTCGGAGGCGGGCTGCATTCCATGGGTTCGGCTCGAGTCGGTTATCCGACGCATTTCGTAGACGGTATGCTCCGCCGGTCAGGACTTGATCGATAATGAAGGGGCCCTCCCATTTGGGCTTGAGCTTGTCCTTTTTCTTGTCCGGCAGGCGTAGAACTAGTTCACCAACATTGTAAGTCTTGGCCCGTACTTCTCTGCTTTGATATCTTCGGGCCTGCTGCTGATAGAATGCAGAACGAGCCTTCGCGACGTCACATTCTTCCTCCGATGTGTCCAAGCTGTCCTGCCGATCAACCTCAGCCTCTCTTTCTTCATACATGCGCACTTGAGGTGAGTCATGGATAATGTCGCAGGGCAGGACTGCCTCTGCGCCGTAGACCATAAAAAATGGTGTTAATCCGGTAGTACGGTTAGGCGTTGTCCACAGCCCCCAGAGTACGGAGTCGAGCTCCTCGACCCATTGTGTGTCGGATTTAGTAAGTGACCGCACTAGTCTGGGTTTAATGCCGCTCATTATTAGACCATTTGCTCGTTCCACTTGACCGTTGGTTTGAGGGTGATAAACTGAAGCGTAGTCGAGCTTGATGCCCATATTTTTGCACCATGACTTAACCTCGTCGGCTGTGAAGTTCGTGCCGTTGTCGGTGATGATGCTGTGGGGGACTCCGTAACGGTGTACTACCCCTGATATAAAGTCTATCACTGGTCCGAACTCTGCCGTTTTGACCGGTTTGGCCTCTATCCATTTGGTGAATTTATCCACCATGACCAATAGGTACCTTTGCTTGTGGGTTCCCCCTTTAAGGGGTCCAACCATATCAAGTCCCCAGACCGCGAACGGCCAGGTAATGGGTATGGTTTTGAGGGCGGTGGGCGGCATATGGCTCTGAGTAGCAAAGAGCTGACAACCAGCGCATCGCTGGACTAAGTCCTGCACGTCAGCCCGGGCCGTCGGCCAATAAAATCCTGTACGGAATGCCTTTCCTACAAGGGCCCGGGCTACTGCGTGGTGTCCGCCTAGTCCGGCATGAATTTCAGCCAGGAGGTTTCGCCCTTCCTCTTCGAAGATACACCTTTGAAGGACTCCGGTTGTACTTTTCTTATAAAATTCTCCCTCATGGACTTTGTAGGCTTTCGATCGCCGGACTATGCAGCGGGCCTCGTTTTGGTCTTCAGGAAGTTCCTGCCTAAGTAAGTAGGCTAGGAAAGGTTCTGTCCACGCGGCGATTACTGCCATTATGACGTGGGCTGAAGGTGTTATGTCATCTGCTGAAGCACCGATTGGTGCGGTTTTTTCCGGTTTGTCACTACCGGGCTCCTCTTCCCACAGTACGGATGGCTTGAAGAGCCATTCCAAGAAGATATTTGGAGGGACAGCATCACGTTTTGCCCCGATGCGTGCCAGTACATCGGCCGCTTGGTTATTATCTCGGGCTATGTGATGGAATTCGAGTCCTTCAAACCGAGCTGACATTTTTAAGATAGCGTTGCGATATGCTGCCATTTTCGGATCCTTGGCGTCAAAGTCTCCATTTATTTGGGATATTGCAAGGTTTGAATCCCCGCGCACCTCTAGGCGTTGAATGCCCATGGAAACTGCCATCCGGAGACCATGTAACAGGGCCTCGTATTCGGCTGCATTGTTGGAGTCGGTGTACATTATTTGAAGTACGTACTGGACTGTGTCCCCTGTTGGGGACGTCAATACGACGCCAGCCCCCAGTCCGGCCAACATTTTAGAGCCGTCAAAATGCATAACCCAATTGGAGTATGCGACGTACTCTTTAGGGAGCTCGGCTTTGGTCCATTCGGCGACGAAGTCAGCCAAGACTTGTGACTTTATAGCTCGCCGAGGTTTGTAAGTTATATCGAATGGTAAGAGCTCAATGGCCCATTTTGCAATCGTGCCCGTTGCGTCGCAGTTATTTATAATGTCATTGAGTGGTACTTCAGAGGCCACTATTATCGAACACTCTTGAAAGTAGTGTCGGAGCTTCCGAGACGCCATGAACACCGCATATGCTATCTTCTGATAGTGCGGGTAACGGGATTTGTAGGGGGTTAACACAGTGGATACATAATACACTGGTTTTTGAAGAGGGAATTTCTGCCCTTCTGTCGCTCGTTCGACGACGAGGACCGCGCTTACAACTTGATGCGTTGCTGCGATGTATAACAACATTGGTTCACCCAGAGTGGGCGCAGCCAGGACCGGATTTGTTGCCAATATGGCCTTTATTTCTTTGAGTCCGGCAGTGGCAGCATCCGTCCACTCAAAGTGTTCGGTGCGCCTGAGGAGGCGATAGAGGGGCAACGCCTTTTCTCCTAGACGGGAGATAAAGCGGCTTAAGGCTGCCACGCATCCTGTTAATTTTTGTATTTGTTTGAGGTCTTTTGGAATATCCAACTGTGACAGAGCTCGGATTTTAGCCGGGTTTGCTTCAATTCCTCTACCGGATACAATGAAGCCCAGCAGCTTTCCGGCTGGTACGCCGAAAACGCATTTTTCCGGATTCAGCTTGATGTCATATGCTCTGAGGTTGTCGAATGTGAGCCTCAAATCGTCTACTAGAGTTTCGACGTGTTTTGTTTTGACGACTACGTTGTCTACGTATGCCTCGACTGTTTTGCCGATCTGGGTAGCCAGACATGTTTGAATCATGCGCTGATATGTTGCGCCGACATTTTTAAGTCCGAAGGGCATCGTGTTGAAGCAGAATGGTCCGTATGGAGTGATGAATGCCGTTGCGGCTTGGTATGCTTCCGCCATCTTGATTTGATGATAGCCAGAGTATGCGTCCAGGAAGCACAACGAATCGTGCTCTGCGGTAGCATCGATAATTTGGTCGATGCGGGGGAGAGGGAAGGGATCCTTTGGGCAAGCCTTATTGAGGTCTTTAAAATCGACACAGAGGCGCCAGGATTTATCCTTCTTTGGTACCATTACCAGATTTGCTAGCCAGTCCGGATGTTTGATATCTCTAATGAATCCGGCTTCCAATAGTTTGGCTAGCTCTTCTCCCATTGCCTGTCTTTTGGGTTCGGAAAATCATCGAAGAGCCTGTTTGACTGGCTTAAATCCTTTTAGGATGTTTAGGCTATGTTCTGCCAACCTGCGTGGGATTCCGGGCATATCCAAAGGATGCCAGGCGAAGATGTCCCAATTTTCCCGAAGGAATTCACGCAGTGCGGCGTCTACTTCGGGGTTCAATTGTGCCCCAATGGAGGCCGTCTTTGTTGGGTCCGTTGGATGGACCTGGAATTTTATTATTTCATCTGCTGGTTTGAAGGAGGTGGACTTGGATCTTTTATCGAGTATCACATCGTCCCTGTTCACCGTAGAGCGCAGCGCGGTGAGTTCTTCTGCTGCTAAGGCTTCGGATAGTGCCTCTAGGGCTAGTGCAGCTGTCTTATTTTCGGCGCGGAGTGCTATGTCCGGATCACTAGCGAGGGTGATTATTCCGCCGGGCCCAGGCATTTTGAGCTTCATGTACCCGTAATGAGGTACTGCTCGAAAAATTGTGAATGCCTCTCGTCCTAATATAGCGTGATATCCGCTGTTGAACGGGGCCACTTGGAACATGACTTCTTCGGATCTGTAATTGTCCGGCGAGCCAAACACCACATCGAGTGTGATTTGTCCGGTGCAGCGTGCCTCCCGGCTAGGGATTATTCCTCTGAAGGTTGTGCTGCTTCGCTCAATACGGCTCCAATCGATTTCCATTTTCCGCAGAGTTTCCTCGTAGATGAGGTTTAATCCGCTGCCGCCATCCATGAGGACTTTTGTCAGTCGAAAGCCGTCCACTATGGGACTAAGCACCAGTGCGGCTGGTGCTCTGGCTGTTCGGAATTTAGGTTCGTCGCTGGCACCGAAGGTGATAGCTGTGTCACTCCATGGATTTGCTGTTGCTATTTGGTAGACTTCGGCGAGTCCGCGGATTGTTCGCTTTCGCATATTGTTTGACACGAAAGTCTCGAAGACTGTTGATACCGTACCGGTATTGTTGGAGTTGTTTTGCGGGGATAGAAGCTCCTCGCCACTTTTGGCCACCTGCTGTAATATCCAACATGCTCGAAGGGTATGAGTTGGGACGGCTCCCTCTGTACTATGAAGCTTACAGGGTCCATTGAGCCATCCCTCCAGTACGGTTCCGTTTCCCTTATTGGGTTTTTGCTTTTTCTTTTTTGCATATGGGGCCTGAATGTGAGGCGCCCTTTTGTTGTGGACTGGGGCTGGGGCCAGATTATCCCAAAATTGATTTTCGGTTTTCCGGAAACTCTCCATCGCACAGTACTTTCGTACTATGGACGCCAGATCGGCGAAACGTGTAATTTTGCGACAATCGATGGCATTCAATATTCCCTTGTCCGTGCAATTATTGCAGAAGATTGAGATTGCGTTTTCCTCTCGGCAGTCCTTTATCCTGTCCATAACCAGGAGGAATCTGGCCCAGTAGTGGTGTACTATTTCAGCGGGCTCTTGCCGTATTAGAGATAGATCGCATATGTCTGGGCGGGTGGGTGGACTGAAGTCCGAATCCCTGCCCATCTTGGGGCTCAAAGGCCGAGGGGTTTCCGAATTTGGAAGCTTGGTTTGCTGGACACAATCCAGCGAGTCCGGAGCGATGCATGATTTTAAGTTCAATGCTCGATCGAAGTCCGTCCCTCCGCGGAAATCCGGCGTGGAGGGTTCGGGAATCCGGACATGAATAGTTTTCAATACAGGCAAAGAGTTGCCGTATTGCTCCTCTACCACTGCGACGTGGTGGGTGGCCTGGGGAGAGTTAATCTCTCTCAGATCGGTTTTAAGCCCAATCTGATCATAGTCTGTGGCGACTCCCAGGGCGGCGATGCAATCCAAGAGCTCGTTAACAGACGAGAGCTCTATTGGATCCAACTGCTCGGCGGATTCCGAGCTGACGCGAAGATTGCTTTTGACGGCTTGAGAAGTCATTGTCGAGGCAGTGGCCGGATAGGAAGTCATAAGAAAACCACCTAGCCGGATAGTTTGGCCGACGGCCAAGGCCCCTTCGGTGAAAATACCGTCTTTGAAGACGGGTGGAGGCATCCTTCCTATCGGTGACGACACAGAGGAACTCTCAATGAAAGCACCAATGTCGGTGTCAAAACCGGCGGATCTCGGGTAGGGGTCCCGAACTGTGCGTCTAGGCGGATGGTAACAGGAGACGAGGGACACGATGTTTTACCCAGGTTCGGGCCCTCTCGATGGAGGTAAAACCCTACATCCTGCTTGATTAATATTGATGATATGGGTAGTACAAGAGTGGATCTACCACGAGATCAAGGAGGCTAAACCCTAGAAGCTAGCCTATGGTATGATTGTTGTAATGTATGTTGTGTCCTACGGACTAAAGCCCTCCGGTTTATATAGACACCGGAGAAGGCTAGGGTTACACAGAGTCGGTTACAATGGTAGGAGATCTACATATCCGTATCGCCAAGCTTGCCTTCCACGCTAAGGAAAGTCCCATCCGGACACGGGACAGAGTCTTCAATCTTGTATCTTCGTAGTCTTGGAGTCCGGCGGACGATGATAGTCCGGCTGTCCGGACACCCCCTAGTCCAGGACTCCCTCATATACCTTAAAGCACTCACCTCCCCGGCAATGGTGCCAGAAAAGAGCTTGATGTCTACTACACAACTTTATTCTTATAGACTCGTGTTGGGCCTCCAAGCGCAGAGTTTTGTAGGATAGTTGCAATTTTCCCTCAAGTGAATGACCTAAGGTTTATCAATCTGTGGGAGGCGTACGATGAAGATGGTCTCTCTCAAACAACCCTGCAACCAAATAACAAATATTCTCTTGTGTCCCCAACACACCAAATACAATAGTAAATTGTATAGGTGCACTCGTTCGGTGAAGAGATGGTGATACAAGTGTAGTAATGATAGTAGATATTGATTTTTCTAATAGTAATAATAAAAACAACAAGGTAGCAAGTAACAAAAGTGAGCACAAACGATATTGCATTGCTTGAAAATGAGGCCCAGGGTCCGTAATTTTGCTAGTGCAATCTTTCAACAATACTAATATAATTGGATCATATAACCATCCCTCGGCATGCGATGAAGAATCACTCCAAAGTTCTTATCTAGCGGAGAACATAAGACGAAATTGATTGTAGGGTACGAAACCACCTCAAAGTTATCCTTTTCGATCGATCTATCCAAGAGTTCATACTAAAATAGCACCAAGTTATCCTTTTCGATCGATCTATCTAAGAGTTCATACTAAAATAACACCATATGATACACATCAACCAACTCTAATGTCACCTAGATACTCCAATGTCATCACGAGTATTTGTGAGTTTATTATATGATATGCATCATACAATTCAGATTCATAATACTCAATCGAACACAAAGAACCTCAAAGAATGCCCCAAGATATCTACCGGAGAAACAAAGACAAGAATGTGCATCAATCCCTATGCATAGATTACCCCGATGTCACCTCGGGAATCCGCGATTTGAGTGCCAAAAAATATATCAAGTGAATCAATATGATACCCCATTGTCACCATGGGTATTCATAGCAATAGATACATCAAGTGCTCTCAAATCCATAAAAGTATTCAATCCGATAACAATGAAATATCAACGGGAAAACTCAATTCATCACAAAAAGATAGAGAGGGAGAAACACTATATGATCCAACTATATTAACAAAGCTTGTGATACATCGAGATCGTGCCAAATCAAGAACAGGAGAGAGATATATATTAAACACATAGCTACAAGTACAAATCTTTAGCCCCAAGGGTGCATTACTCCCTCCTCATCATGGTGGCAACCGGGATGATGAAGATGACCTCCGGTGATGATTTCCCCCTCCAGCAAGGTGCCAGAATAGGGTCTAGATTGGTTTTTCATGGCTACAGACGCTTGCAGTGGTGAAACTTCTGATCTAGGGTTATTTCTAGGGGTTTCTGTATTTATATGATTTTTTGCATTAGTTTCACGCTGAGATGGGCCACGAGGGGCCCACCACCCACCAGCACACGGGCAAGGTCCCTGGCGCGCCCTGGTAGGTGGGGGCCTCCTCCTTCACTTCCTGCACCCCCATGAAGCTTCTAGTGCCTCTTTTGTTCCAAAAAAATCATCAAAAAGTTTCAACTCATTTGTAGAACCTTGATTTTTGCATGAAAAACAACACCACGGTAGTTCTGCTGAAAACGTCAGTCCGGGTTAGTTCCATTTAAATCATACATAAACCATATAAAATTGTTGTAAACATGGCATGAATACTTCATAAATTATAGATACGTTGGAGACGTATCAAAACACATCACCAAAATTGACAGTGACCGTTCTTTATGGTGATCTATCTTAGCATTAATAGTTTTTAAGAAAGGTCTACCAAATATTATGGGACAAAAATCATCTTGTGGAGAACCAAGAACTAGAAAATCAGTGGGGTATTTTATTTTCCCACACAAGACTTCAACATCTCTTACAATCCCAAGTGGTGTGATGGTGTCCCTATTTGCAAGTTTAATAGTAATATCAATATCCTCCTTTTCAGCAGGTGATATATCATTCATAATTTCTTGATATAAGGTAAAAGGAATAACACTCACACTAGCACCCAAATCACATAAACCATGATAGCAATGATCTCCGATTTTAACTGAGACAACAGGCATGCCAACAACAGGCTTATTCTTATCTTTAGTATCGGGTTTAGCAATTCTAGCAGCTTCATCACAAAAATAAATAACATCCCCATCAATATTATCGACCAAGAGATCTTTAACCATAGCAATACTAGGTTCTATTTAATTTGTTCAGGGGGGTCTAGGTACTTTAATGTTACTCTTGTTAATCACAGTTGAGACTTTTAGCATGTTCCTTTATCCTAACAGGGAAAGGTGGTTTTTTCAATATAAGCGGAAGGCACAACCGGGTCAACATTGTAAATGATAGTTTCATCTTTAACTGTAGCTGGATCCTCAATCTTTTCTTTAATAGGGGGATGATTTTTAAACCACTTCTTCTTAGGGAGATCAACATGAGTAGCAAATGATTCATAGAAAGAGGCTACTATCTCAGAGTCAAGTCCATATTTAGTGCTAAACTTGTGAACGTCATTGGTATTCATAAAAGATTTAACACACTCAAACTCAAGCTTAATACTTGACTCTTTACCTTCTCGAGTTCCCAATCTTCAAAGGCGTTTAATTCTTTCCAAAAGATCCCACCTGAACTCAAGAGTCTTCTTCATAAAAGAACCAATACAAGAAGTATATATCGAGCATGGATTGATCATTACGAGAAAGACGAGCATAAAAATTCTATATAATAATTTCTCTTGAGAGCTCATGATTGGGGCATAAATATAACACTGATTTAAGCCTCCCCCTAGCTAGAGCAATACTTTCTCCTTCATGAGGCCAAAAACTATATATATAATTTCAATCACGATGAACTAGATGCATAGGATAATTTTTTTGGTGAAATTCCAATTTCAACCGATTCCAATCCCAAGCTCCAATATCATCACATAGCCTATACTAGGGGTGGGAATAAACATCGATGAACCGAATACCGAACCGAAGCCGAAACCGAAGAAATTGAATTTTTGGTTTTTCTCACTGATACAGCCAAGTTCAGTTCTCACTTCTACTAAGCGAACAGAGTTTACTCGGTTCGGTTTTATACCTGGTCACCAAACAAAAAACTGAAGCACCTGGAGAGTCATGAGGCTCGTCATGCGTCTCGTCAACCGCTGGCAGTTGCACGTGTGTCCCGCAACAGAGTGAACGAAAGGCCCAAGACCTGCTTGTGGTCGGCGGCCACATTACGTACAATAGCTTTCTTTAAGGGAGCCACGTAGTAGTAGCTAGTCATGTAGTGATAGGCATGGGTGGATGGGCCGGCCACATCATTGCAAAGTCCAAACCCAACATGACATGCTTTTGTGGTCTAGTGAAGTGTGCAATGGCAGGAGACGATGGTTTAGTCCCTCGTCGACTGGCCATGCAGAAGCAGACATAGCGCTCGGTGATATAAGAGATTGCTGAGTAGAGAAGTGCTTGTAGCCATCACTAGGCAAATCATCATTTCAGTATAAACTGAATACCGAACCTAATTTATTGGTTAACCGAAATTTTGTTTAGCTGATATTTGGTTTGTATTTTGGTTTTTACTTTTGCTAACAGAATTCACAAAAAAACGAACAACAGAAACTGAAATTTCGGTTTCTACCGAACGCCCAGACCTAGCCTATACCATGCCAATACTTTTCCCCCAAAGATAAAGGTAAAACCTTCTTCTTAACTTCATCTCTGTGTAAACCTGCAAGCTTAAACAATCCACAAATTTCATCCACATAGATTAGGTGCATATCAGGATGCTTCGTTCCGTTTCCTGCATAAGGATTAGCTAGTAGTTTCTCTATCATACTAGAAGGAATCTCATAACCAATATTTTTCAGTAGGTGCAATAGGTTGAGGAGCAACTTTTTGTACTTACGATCAATGTGAAAATACCCCGAACAAACCCCTCAAAGGATTGTTTTCCATAGTAGCGAGTAGCAGTAAATTTCAGCATGAAATATAAATTTTTCCTTACCAATTTCCACTTACCAAGAGTGCTTCACTCCCTGGCAACGGTGTCAAAGAATAGTCTTGTTGACCTAAAATTATAGGGTATCAATCATAGTCCTTTCGATAAGTAAGAGTGTCGAACCCAACGAGGTGCAGAAGGAAATGACAAGCGTTTCTCAGCAAGGTAATGTTTGCAAGCACTGAAATTGTCGATAACAGGTAGTTTGATAGATAGATAATTTGAAACATGTAACAAGTAGCAATAGTAACAACAGGTGCAGCAAGGTATCCCAATCCTTTTTGTAGGCGAGGACAAGCCAAAACAATCTCTTATAGTAAGCGAAGCGTTCTTGAGGACACACGAGAATTTTATCTAGTCACTTTCATCATGTTGGTTTGATTCACGTTCGCTACTTTGATAATTTGATATGTGGGTGGGCTGGTGCTTGGGTGCTGTTCTTACTTGAACAAGCCTCCCACTTATGAGTAACCCCTCTTGCAAGCATCCGCAACTACGAAAGAAGAATTAAGATAGAATCTAAACATAGCATTAAACATATGGATCCAAATCATCCCCTTACGAAATAGCGCATAAACTAGGGTTCAAGTTTCTGTCACTCTAGCAACCCATCATCTAATAACTACTCCACAATGCATTCCCTACACCCAAAGATGGTGAAGTGTCATGTAGTCAATGTTCACATAACACCACTAAGGGAATCATAACATACATATCATCAAAATATCGAACGAATGTCAAATTTGCATGATTACTTATGAAGAGACTTCACCCATGTCCTCAAGAACAAGAGCAACGTTGTTGGTATGAATTATTTCAATATCCATGATGATAATGATATGCAAAGCCATAAGCTTGGGGATGTTATGTTTGATGAATAATATATTTTTAGTCTCCCAAGTTTTGATGAGAATATTTATTATGATGATTGCATGCTGATACGTCTCCGTCGTATCTACTTTTCCAAACACTTTTGCCCTTGTTTTGGACTCTAACTTGCATGATTTGAATGGAACTAACCCGGACTGACGCTGTTTTCAGTAGAACTGCCATGGTGTTATTTTTGTGCAGAAATAAAAGTTCTCGGAATGACCTGAAAATCCACGGAGCAAATTTTTGAAATTAAAAAAAATATTGGCGAAAGAATCAGCTCCAGGGGGCCCACACCCTATCCACGAGGGTGGGGGGCGCCCCCCTAGGGCGCGCCCCTGCCTTGTGGGCTCCCTGGAGCTCCACCTACCTCAACTCCAACTCCATATATTCACGTTCGCGGAGAAAAAAATCAAAGAGAAAGATTCATCGCGTTTTACGATACGGAGCCGCCACCAAGCCCTAAACTCTCTCGGGAGGGCTGATCTGGAGTGTGTTCGGGGCTCCGGAGAGGGGAATTCATCACCGTCGTCATCATTAACCATCCTCCATCACCAATTTCATGATGCTCACCGCTGTGCGTGAGTAATTCCATCGTAGGCTTGCTGGATGGTGATGGGTTGGATGAGATTTACCATGTAATCAAGTTAGTTTTGTTAGGGTTTGATCCCTGGTATCCACTATGTTCTGAGATTGATGTTCCTATGACTTTGCTATGCTTAATTCTTGTCACTAGGGCCCGAGTGCCATGATTTCAGATCTGAACCTATTATGTTTTCATGAATATATGTGAGTTCTTGATCCTATCTTGCAAGTCTATAGTCACCTATTATGTGTTATGATCTGTTAACCCTGAAGTGATAATAATCAGGATACTTACCGGTGATGACCGTAGTTTGAGGAGTTCATGTATTCACTAAGTGTTAATGCTTTGGTCCGTTACTCTATTAAAAGGAGGCCTTAATATCCCTTAGTTTCCAATAGGATCCCGCTGCCACGGCAGGGTAGGACAAAAGATGTCATG
The DNA here is from genome assembly GCA_963921465.1 of Triticum timopheevii. Classification (NCBI taxonomy): domain Eukaryota; kingdom Viridiplantae; phylum Streptophyta; class Magnoliopsida; order Poales; family Poaceae; genus Triticum; species Triticum timopheevii. The sequence goes on along the minus strand of OY997268.1, from coordinate 516,547,182 downwards.
CAAGTTCTTTTCCATAAGCACGTATGACTATATTCAAAATACATGCCTACATTACATTGATGAACTGGAGCTAGTTCTGTGTCACCCTATGTTATAACTATTACATGAGGAATCGCATACGACATAATTATCCATCACTGATGCAATGCCTACGAGCTTTTCACATATTGCTCTTTGCTTAGTTATATTACCATTGCTGCTGTTACAATTACTACAAAACTGCTACTGTTACTTTTGCCATTGTTACCGTTACTTTCATACTACTTTGCTACTAAATACTTTGCTGTAGATACTAAGTTATCCAGGTGTGGTTGAATTGACAACTCAACTGCTAATACTTGAGAATATTCTTTGGCTCCCCTTGTGTCGAATCAATAAATTTGGGTTGAATACTCTACCCTCGAAAACTGTTGCGATCCCCTATACTTGTGGGTTATCAAGACTATTTTCTGGCGCCGTTGCCGGGGAGCATAGCTCTATTCTTTGAGTCACTTGGGATTTATATCTGCTGATCACTATGAGGAACTTGAAAGATGAAAGAACTAAGATTTATCCCTCAACTATGAGGGGAGGTAAGGAACTGCCATCTAGCTCTGCACTTGATTCTCCTTCTGTTATGAGTAAGCTTGCAACACCCAAACCTGCTTCTGCTATGAATTCTGATATGTCGCATGTTATTGATGATGCCACTTCTACTATGCATGATACTTATGATGAAACTACTTCTATGCTTGATACTACTATGCCATTAGTTGAATATCTTGATGAACAACTTGCTAGGGCTAGAGAGAATGAAATTCTTGAAACTGATATTATTGATGATAGTGATGATGAAGGTTCTCCCCCTAAATATGAATTGCCTGTTGTTCCTGAGGGTTATGTTATGGATGAAGAAACTGCTAGAGATTTTCTTGCTTGCAACGATAGATCTGATCTTAAGAAATTATTAGCTAAGCAGAAACAGAAATCTCTGAATGCTAGAATGAAATATGACCCTCCTTTTGCTACTTCACCTATCTGTGTTACTGATAAGGATTATGATTTCTCTGTCAATCCTGAGATAATTTCTTTGGTTGAATCTGATCCTTTCTGTGGCTATGAATCTGGAATTGTTGTGGCACATCTTACTAAATTGAATGATATAGCCACCCTATTCACTAATGATGAGAAAACTCGCTACTATTATATCCTTAAGATATTTCCGTTCTCATTAAAGGGTAATGCTAAAACATGGTTTAATTCTCTTGATCCTGGTTGTGTGCGTAGTCCCCAGGATATGATTTATTACTTATCTGCTAAATATTTCCCTGCTCATAAGAAACAAGCTGCTTTATGGGAAATATATAATTTTGTGCAAATTGGAGAAGAGAGTCTCCCATAAGCTTGGGGGAGGCTTCTCCGATTACTTAATGCTTTGCCTGATCATCCCCTCAAGAAAAATGAAATACTTGATATCTTTTATAATGGACTAACCGATGCTTCCAGAGACCACTTGGATAGTTGTGCTGGTTGTGTTTTCAGGGAAAGAACTATCGATCAAGCTGAATTGCTATTGAATAATATGTTTACTAATGAAAATAATTGGACACTTCCCGAGCCAACTCCTAAGCCAACTCCGCAGAAAAGAGGTGTTTGATACGTCTCCAACGTATCTACTTTTCCAAACACTTTTGCCCTTGTTTTGGACTCTAACTTGCATGATTTGAATGAAACTAACCCGGACTGACGCTGTTTTCAGCAGAACTGCCATGATGTTGTTTTATGTGTATAAAAGAAAAGTTCTCAGAATGTCCTGGAAATCCACGGAGGCACCTTTTGGAATTAATAAGAATTTTTGGTGAAAGAATTAATGCCAGGGGGCCCATAGCCTGTCCACGAGACAGGGGGCGCCCCCCAGGGTGCGACCTCCTATCTCGTGGGCCCCCTGGACCTCCTCCGACCTCAACTCCAACTCCATATATTCCGTCTCGGGGAGAAAAAAATCAGAGAGAAAGTTTCATCACGTTTTACGACACGGAGCCACCGCCAAGCCCTAATCTCTCTCGGGAGGGTTGATCTGGAGTCCGTTCGGGGCTCTGGAGAGGGGGATTCGTCGCCGTCGTCATCATCAACCATCCTCCATCACCAATTTCATGATGCTCACCGCCGTGCGTAAGTAATTCCATCATAGGCTTGCTAGACGGTGATGGGTTGGATGAGATTTACCATGTAATCAAGTTAGTTTTGTTAGGATTTGATCCCTAGTATCCACTATGTTCTGAGCTTGATGTTGCTATGACTTTGCTATGCTTAATGCTTGTCACTAGGGCCCGAGTGCCATGATTTCAGATCTGAACCTATTATGTTTTCATGAATATATGTGTGTTCTTGATCCTATCTTGCAAGTCTATAGTCACCTATTATGTGTTATGATCCGACAACCCCGAAGTGACAATAATCAGGATACTTCTCGGTGATGACCGTAGTTTGAGTAGTTCATGTATCACTATGTGTTAATGCTTTGGTCCGGTTCTCTATTAAAACGAGGCCTTAATATCCCTTAGTTTCCGCTAGGACCCCGCTTCAACGGGAGGGTAGGACAAAAGATGTCATGCAAGTTCTTTTCCATAAGCATGTATGACTATTTACGGAATACATGCCTACATTACATTGATGAATTGGAGCTAGTTCTATATCACCCTATGTTATAGCTATTACATGAGGAATCGCATCCGGCATAATTATCCATCACTGATCCATTGCCTACGAGCTTTTCATATATTGTTCTTCGCTTATTTACTTTTCCTTTGCTACTGTTACAACTACTACAAAAACCCAAAAACATTTATCTTTACTTTTGGTACCGTTACCTTTATTATCATACCACTTTTGCAACTAAACACTTTGCTGTAGATACTAAGTTATCCAGGTGTGGTTGAATTGACAACTCAACTGCTAATACTCAAGAATATTCTTTGGCTCCCCTTGTGTCGAATCAATAAATTTGGGTTGAATACTATACCCTCAAAAGCTGTTGCGATCCCCTATACTTGTGGGTTATCAAGACTAATTTCTAGCGCCGTTGCCGGGAGCATAGCTCTATTCTCTGAGTTGGGATTTATATCTGTTGATCACTATGAAGAACTTTAAAGACGATCGAACTACTATTTTGCCCTCAACTACGAGGGGAGGTAAGGAACTGCCATCTAGCTCTGCATTAGATTCTCCTTCCGTTATTAGTAGGCTTGCGACACCTAAACCTGCTACTGCTATGAATTCTGATATGTCGCATGTTATTGATGATGCCACTTCTGCTATGCATGATGAAACTACTTCTGTGCGTGATACTACTTTGCCATTAGGTGAATTTCTAGATGAACAACTTGCTAGAGTTAGGGGGAATGAAAATATTGAAGAACCTATTACTGATGATAGTGATGATGAAGGTTCCCCCAATGATTATGTTTTACTTGTTGTTCCTAAGGGTTATGTTATGAATGGAGCAGCTGCTATGGAAATTCTTGCTTGCAATGATAGAAATGATCTTAAGAAATTATTAGCTAAATGGAAGCAGCAATCTCTTAATGCTAGAATGAAACCCAATCCTGCTTTTGCTACTTCACCTATCTGTGTTACTGATAAGGATTATGAATTCTCTGTTGATCCTGATATTATTACTTTAGTTGAATCTGATCCTTTTTATGGCCTTGAATCTGAAACTGTTGTGGCACATCTTACCAAGTTGAATGATATGGCCACCCTATTTACTAATGATGAGAAGTCTCGCTATTTATACATCCTTAAGATATTTCCGTTCTCATTAAAGGGTGATACTAAGACTTGGTATAATTCTCTTGCTCCTGGTTGTGTGCGTAGTCCCCATGATATGATGTATTACTTCTCTGCTAAATATTTCCCTGCTCATAAGAAACAAGCTGCCTTGCGGGAAATATATAATTTTGTGCAAATCAAAGAAGAGAGTCTCCCACAAGCTTGGGGGAGGCTTCTCCGGTTACTTAATGCTTTGCCTGATCATCCTCTTAAGAAAAATGAAATACTTGATATCTTTTATAATGGACTAATCGATGCTTCCAAGGACTACTTGGATAGTTGTGCTGGTTGTGTTTTCAGGGAAAGAACAGTCGACGAAGCTGAAATATTATTGAATAATATGTTGACTAATGAAAATAATTGGACTCTTCCCGAGCCAGTTCCTGAAGTAATTCCCGAAGCAATTGAGCCAACTCCTGAGCCTATTCCTAAACCCACTCCGAAGAAGAGAGGTGTTTTACTTCTCAGTCCTGAAGATATGCAAGAGGCAAAGAAATCAATGAAAGAAAAAGGTATTAAAGCTGAAGATGTTAAGAATTTACCTCCTATTGAAGAAATACATGGTCTTAATTTACCGTCTGAAGAACCACATTGTCTTGATAACCCGACACAGGTAGTAAAGGTAAATTCTCTCTATAGATATGATAAAGTTGAAATACCCTCTACTAAATTTCATAGCCCATGCTTAGATGAATTTGATGACTTTATGGCTAGACAAGAAAGTTTTATTGCTTATGTTGGTAGAGAGTTAAAAATAATGCTTTCGAGATAGGACGCGTAGGTGATAATCTGGCTAGAGTTAAAGATGAACTTCACTACGTTAGCAAATATGCTTCTATGGTTGCTACTCAAGCTGAGCAAGTACTTAAAGCTCAAAATGATTTGCTTGATGAATTAAAAAATAAAAATGACTTTGCGGTTAGAGTGGCTACTAGAACTGGTAGAATGACTCAGGAACCTTTGTATCCTGAAGGCCACCCTAAGAGAATCGAGCAAGATTCTCAGAGAAATAATTTAGAGGCACCTAGTTCTTCTAAAAACAAGAAAAAGAAAAATGATAGAACTTTGCATGCTTCTAGTGAACCTACTGTAGACACACCTGAGAATCCCAATGATATTTCTATTTCTGATGCTGAAACTCAATCAGGTGATGAACATGAACCTAGTGATAATGTTAATGATAATGTTCATGTTGATGCTCAACCTAGCAAAGACAATGATGTAGAGATTGAACCTGCTGTTGATCTTGATAACCCACAATCAAAGAATCAACGTTATGATAAGAGAGATTTTGTTGCTAGGAAGCACGGTAAAGAAAGAGAACCATGGGTTCAGAAACCCATGCCCTTTCCTCCTAAACCATCCAAGTCAAAGGATGATGAGGATTTTGAGCGCTTTGCTGAAATGATTAGACCTATTTTCTTACATATGCGCTTAACTGATATGCTTAAAGTAAATCCTTATGCTAAATATATGAAGGATATCATCACAAATAAAAGAAAGATACCGGAAGCTGAAATTTCCACCATGCTTTCTATTTACACTTTTAAGGGTGGAATACCAAATAAACTTGGAGATCCGGGTGTACCAACTATACCATGCTCTATTAAAAGAAATTATGTTAGAACTGCTTTATGTGATCTTGGAGCTGGTGTCAGTGTTATGCCTCCCTCTTTATATCGTAGACTTGAATTGAATAAGTTGACACCTACTGAAATATCTTTGCAAATGGCCGATAAATCAACTGCTATACCTGTCGGTATTTGTGAGGATGTGCCTGTTGTGGTTGCAAATGTCACTATCTTAACGGACTTTGTTATTCTTGATATTCCCGAGGATGATAGTATGTCTATTATCCTTGGTAGACCTTTTCTTAATACTGCAGGGGCTATTATTGATTGCAACAAAGGCAATGTCACTTTTCATGTTAATGGTAATGAGCATACGGTACACTTTCCGAGGGAACAATCTCAAGTTCATAGCATCAATTCAATTGAAAAAGTTCCAACTATCATTTTTGGAGGTTTTGAATTTCCTCTCCCTATTGTCAAGAAAAAGTATGATATTCTTATTGTTGGGGATTTTCATATCCCCGTTGAGGTAACTTAGTGTTATTCGAAATTTCCCCGGTTCCGTGTTTTTCGGAATGCGTTTGTTAACAAGACTTGATCAACCTTGTTAGTGGATTCATTTTGATGATCACGAGATGGATGAAACTAGAAGGCACAACCTTCTGTACCCCCCTTTTTTACTTTCTGTCATTTAGAATAAATAAAGCAAAAATAGTATTATCCGTCTGTTTTCCGAATTATCCGTGCATTAAAAAATAGTCCAAAAATAAAAGTGCTCCAAATGCCCTGCAAATTTATTATGATTTTTTATGGAATATTTGAGGATTTTAGGCACTGAAAACACTGCAGGAGGGGAAAGCACCAGGCCACGAGAGAGGAGGGCGCCCCCCCGTAGGGCGCGCCCCTTGTCTCGTGGGCCCCTGGTGGCTCCCCTCCACTTATGCCAACACCCACACACTTCATCTTCTACCCAAAAAAATCCCCATCCAGCTCAAGCACGAGTTCTAGCTCGTTTTGCTGCGATTTTTGATCTCCTAGCTCAAAGCTCCATTCACAAAACTGCTTTGGGAGATTGTTGCTTGGTATGTGACTCCTCCATTGGTCCAATTAGTTTTTGTGCTAGTGCTTTATTCATTGCAAATTTTTGCTGCTTAGGTGACCAAGTTCTTGAGCTTGCATGTTAAATTTTTGAGGCCCCAAGCAATTCTAATGCATGATATAGGCTCTAGGCACTTGTAGGAGTAGTTGCTATCAATCTTGTTTAGTTTTATTCACTTTTATTTTGAAGTTACTAAAATTTCAGAAATTTTCAGAAAAAGAAATATGCTTAGAAGAATGTACCAAGGAGGTTTCTCGGCAAAGAAAGGGCCAAGGATTTCTATACGTGAACAAGATGTTAATTTGCCAAGGGACGCAAATGTACGGGCTTGTGAGTGGCCATCCGATGATTTCATGGTCGAAGCAGGCTTCAAGGAGGAATTTGACGCATATGTGCGTAATGCCGAGCTGGAGGACTTCTTACAAGATAAGTGTCCTCAATATTATCAATTGACTGTTTCCTTTGTGCGGAGGTTCAAATATATTTCTGCGCGTAATTCTCCTAGTGTCATGTTTGATATTTATGATACATCTTATACCATGGATTTAGAGGATTTCACAACTGCTTGCAAACTCCCGCAGTGGGGTAATATTAATGATCCTCCCAAATCTGAATTTAGAGATTTTCTTGCTAGTATTACTGTGGGAGAATCTAGGGACGTAGCACAAGCTACCATAGGGAGCATTCATTTTCCTGCTATACATTACTTTGCTCTCTTTATTGGTAGATTCATTAACGGTAAGGACGAAGTATGTCACATGTGTGCTCCTGATCTTTGTGTCCTCAAGAGTGTTGTGTCAGGTTATAAAGGTTATAACTTGGGGGCAATAGTTGCACGTAGGTTGCATAATAATAGTAGAAGGGGAGATTTCTTTGGAGGAATTTATGCAACCCGTGTGGCTTATTTTCTTAATATAGCTCCACGAGAGGGGGATATGATTGTACCTCCTGTTTATTTGGATAAAGAAGCTATGTTTGATCATCATTTTCTTGAGAGGAATGAACAATTCCTCCATTATCGACTAATCTATGACAGACGCAACGTCGTCCCTGTTACTCTTCCTGCTCCCTACCTTTTTGATTATCAAGCAAAAGGAATATATGTTGTCACCAGGGAAGAAGCAACTGAATATGAGAGGGGAATGGAGGCAGCTCGCCAGCACGTTGCTGCTCAGGAGGCGGTCACCTCTGCATCTCAATACTACCCTAGTTTTACTTATGGATATCAGCCAGGAGGTCATTGGTATTAGACAACTTAGGCCAAAATCCTAAGCTTGGGGGAGTATGTATTTCTCACCGACTTTACATTCATGTTCACACACTAGTCGTCGGTGCTCATACTCTTTCATTGTATTATCCATGCTAGTTCAATTTTCTTTTTTCTAGCTTTCTTCTTGTGTGTTTGATAAACCTTAAGAAAAACCAAAAAAATTAGTTAGTTTAATTTCCTTGCATATAGTAGGAATTAAAATGAAAACCCAAAAATATTTCTCGTTCTTCTTTTACTTGTTGGGAGCTTTCCCGTGTAAATAGTTTTATTTTCTTTTCTTTCCTTTGAGGGTTGAGAAGACCATATTGAAAATGCTTAGTGGCTCTTATATGCATGATTGTTTATTTCATTTAGAGCCCATATTACTTGTCTTCTCTCTTGAGTTGAATGCTTGTAGATTCCAGCTTATTTCAATGCACGTGCACTCTTATTATTATACACATCGTTCGGTCGTGCGAGTGAAAGGCAATAATGACGATATATGATGGAATTATTGGGATGAGAAAAGCTGGTATGAACTCGACCTCTCTTGTTTTTGTAAATATGATGATTCATCGTTCCTGAGTCAGCTATTATGAAGTAAACATATTTGCAATGACATTTAGAGATTATAGTTACTTGTGACATGCTTGATTAGCTATGAGTTATAATGGTTTACCTTGCGTGCCAACATGCTATTAGAATGATTATGATGTGGTATGATGGGATGGTATCCTCCTTTGAATGAATTGAGTGACTCGACTTGGCACATGTTCACACATGTAGTTGAATCAAATCAACATAGCCTTCACGATATTTATGTTCATGGTGGATTATATCCTACTCATGGTTGTACTTGGTGTGAATTAATTTTAATGCATGTTTACGACTGTTGTCCCTCTCTCAGTTGGTCGCTTCCCAGTCTTTTGCTACCCTTCACCTGTACTAAGCGGGAATACTGCTTGTGCATCCAAACTCCTTAAACCCCAAAGTTGTTCCATATGAGTCCACTATACCTTCCTATATGCAGTATTTACCTGCCATTCCAAGTAAATTTGTATGTGCCAAACTCCAAACCTTCAAATGAAATTCTGTTTTGTATGCTTGAACAGCTCATGTTACAACTAGGGCTGCCTATATCTTCCATGCTAGGTGGATTATTCTCATGAGGAGTGGACTCCGCTCCTCATTCATGAGAAAGGGCCGGTAACCGGGATGCCCAGTCCCATGATCCAAAAAGATCAAAGCAAATCAAAATAATTAAACAAAACTCCCCCAAGGCTGTTGTATGTTGGAGGCACTCGTTGTTTCGAGCAAGCCATGGATTGATGCTTGTTGGTGGTTGGGGGAGTATAAACCTTTACCATTCTGTTTGGGAACTGCCTATAATGCATGTAGTATGGAAGATACAGCCATCTCATAGTTGTTGCGTTGACAGCAAAAGTATGCCACTCAAAATGTTATTCAATCTCTATTTTAAAATCGAGCTCTGGCACCTCTACAAATCCCTGCTTCCCTCTGCGAAGGGCCTATCCATTTACCTTTATGTTGGGTCATCACCCTTCTTATTAAAAGCACCCGCTGGAGAGCACACTATCATTTGCATTCATTATTATTGGTTTATATTGGGTATGACTTGACTGGATCTCTTTTACCATGAATTAAAATGTTTAGTCAGTCCTTGATCTTTAAAGGTGCTCTGCATTTATGTTTTGCGGTCCCAGAAAGGGCTAGCGAGATACCATTTTGTTATATCATGTTATGATTATTTTGAGAAAGTGTTGTCATCCGAGTTTTATCATTATGGCTCGCTAGCTGATTATGTTATTGATATGAGTAATTGTGATACCTATGTGTCATTGTGAGTATGGTTAGTTCATAATACTTGCTGAAACTTGAATGCTGGCTTTTCATGTTTACAACAACAAGAGCAAACAGAGTTTGTAAAAGTTTTCCTTTATCACTTTCAGTTTATAAATTGAATTGCTTGAGGACAAGCAAAGGTTTAAGCTTGGGGGAGTTGATACGTCTCCAGCGTATCTACTTTTCCAAACACTTTTGCGCTTGTTTTGGACTCTAACTTGCATGATTTGAATGAAACTAACCCGGACTGACGCTGTTTTCAGCAGAACTGCCATGATGTTGTTTTATGTGTAGAAAAGAAAAGTTCTCGGAATGTCCTGGAAATCCACGGAGGCACTTTTTGGAATTAATAAGATTTTTTGGCGAAAGAATTATTGCCAGGGGGCCCACAGCCTGTCCACAAGACAGGGGGGCGCCCCCTAGGGCGCGGCCTCCTATCTCGTGGGCCCCCTGGACCTCCTCCAACCTCAACTCCAACTCCATATATTCCGTTTCGAGGAGAAAAAACTCAGAGAGAAAGTTTCATCGCGTTTTACGACATGGAGCTGCCGCCAAGCCCTAATCTCTCTCAGGAGGGCTGATCTGGAGTCCGTTCGGGGCTCCGGAGAGGGGGATTCATCGCCGTTGTCATCATGAACCATCCTCCATCACCAATTTCATGATGCTCACCACCGTGCGTGAGTAATTCCATCGTAGGCTTGCTGGACGGTGATGGGTTGGACGAGATTTACAATTTAATCAAGTTAGTTTTGTTAGGGTTTGATCCCTAGTATCCACTATGTTCTGAGATTGATGTTACTATGACTTTGCTATGCTTAAGTCTTGTCACTAGGGCCCGAGTGCCATGATTTCAGATCTGAACCTATTATGTTTTCATGAATATATGTGTGTTCTTGATCCTATCTTGCAAGTCTATAGTCACCTATTATGTGTTATGATCCGACAACCCCGAAGTGACAATAATGGAGATACTTCTCGGTGATGACCATAGTTTGAGGAGTTCATGTATTCACTATGTGTTAATTCTTTGGTCCGGTTCTCTATGGAAAGGAGGCCTTAATATCCCTTAGTTTCCGCTAGGACCCCGCTTCAATGGGAGGGTAGGACAAAATATGTCATGCAAGTTCTTTTCCATAAGCACGTATGACTATTTACGGAATACATGCCTATATTACATTGATGAATTGGAGCTAGTTCTATATCACCCTATGTTATAGCTATTACATGAGGAATCGCATCCGGCATAATTATCCATCACTGATCCATTGCCTACGAGCTTTTCATATATTGTTCTTCGCTTATTTACTTTTCCTTTGCTACTGTTACAACTACTACAAAAACCCAAAAACATATATCTTTACTTTTGCTACCATTACCTTTATTATCATACCCCTTTTGCTACTAAACACTTTGCTGCAGATACTAAGTTATCCAGGTGTGGTTGAATTGACAACTCAACTGCTAATAATCAAGAATATTCTTTGGCTCCCCTTGTGTCGAATCAATAAATTTGGGTTGAATACTCTACCCTCTAAAGCTGTTGCGATCCCCTATACTTGTGGGTTATCAGTGTTCTATTTCTCAGTCCTGAAGATATGCAAGAGGCAAAGAAATCTATGAAAGAAAAAGGTATTAAAGCTGAAGATGTTAAGAATTTACCTCCAATTGAAGAAATACATGGTCTACCCGGCACAGGTAGTAAAGGTAAATTCTCTCTATAGATATGATAAAGTTGAAATCCTGTCTACTAAGTTTGCCAGCCAATGCTTGGATGAATTTGATGACTTTATGGCTAGACAAGAAAATTTCAATGCTTATATTGGTAGACAATTGAAGAGTAATGCTTATATGATTGGACACTTGAGTGATTATATGTCTAGTGTTAAAGGCGAACTTCAACTCATGAGTAAACATGCTTCTATGGTTACCACTCAAGTAAAACAAGTGCTTAAGGCTCACAATGATTTTCTCAATTAATTAAATAATAAACATGACTTTGCTGTTAGAGTAGCTACTAGAACGGGTAAAATGACTTAGGAACCTTTGTATCCTGAGGGCTACCCTAAGAGAATTGAGCAAGATTCTCAGAGAAATAATGTTGATGCACCTAGTCCTTCTAAAAAGAAGAAGAAGAAAAATGATAGGAATTTGCATGCTCCTAGTGAACCTGTTGTAGACACACCTGAGAGTCCCAATGATATTTCTACTTCTGATGCTGAAACTCAATCTGGTGATGAACATGAACCTAGTGATAATGTTAATGATGATGTTCATGTTGATGCTCAATCTAGCAATAATAATGATGTAGAGATTGAACCTGCTGTTCATCTTGATAACCCACAATCAAAGAATCAACATTATGATAAGAGAGACTTTGTTGCTAGGAAGCACGGTAAAGAAAGAGAACCATGGGTTCAGAAACCCATGCCTTTTCCTCCTAAGCCATCTAAGAAAAAGGATGATGAGGATTTTGAGCGCTTTGCAGAAATGATTAGACCTATCTTTTTGCATATGCATTTGACTGATATGCTTAAAGTGAATCCTTATGCTAAATACATGGAAGGTATTATCATAAATAAAGAAAGATACCGGAAGCTGAAATTTCCACCATGCTTGCTAATTATACTTTTAAGGGTGGAATACCTAAGAAACTTGGAGATCCAGGAGTACTAACTATACCATGCTTCATTAAAAGAAACTATGTTAAAACTGCTTTATGTGATCTTGGAGCCGGTGTTAGTGTTGTGCCTCTCTCTTTATATCGTAGACTTGAATTGAATAAGTTGACACCTATTAAAATATCTTTGCAAATGGCTGACAAGTCAACTGCTATACCTGTTGGTATTTGTGAGGATGTGCCTATTATGGTTGCAAATGTTACTATCTTAACGGACTTTGTTATTCTTGATATTCCCGAGGATGATAGTATGTCGATTATCCTTGGTAGACCCTTTTTGAATACTACAGGGGCTGTTATTGATTGCAACAAAGGCAATGTCACTTTTCATGTTAATGGTAATGAGCATACGATACACTTTCCGAGGAAACAACCTCTAGTTCACAGTATCAATTCTATTAGAAAAATTCCAACTATTATTATTGGAGGTTTTGAATTTTCTCTTCCTACTGTTAAGAAGAAATATGATATTCTTACTATTGGGGATGTGCATATCCCCGTTGAGGTAACCTAGTGTTATTCAAAATTTCTCCGGTTCCATGTTATTCGAAATGAGTTTTTTAACAAGACTTGATCAACCTTGTTAGTGGATTCCTTTTAATGAGCATGAGATGGATGAAGTTAGAAAGCACAACTTTCTGTACCTTCTTTTTACTTTCTATTATTTAGATTAAATGAAGCAAAAATAGTATTTTTCTGTTTGTTTTCTGAATTATCCATGCCATAAAAAATACCCCGAAAATAAAAGTTCTCTTAATGCCCTGAAAATTAAATATGATTTTTTCTAGAATATTTGAGAATATCTAGCACTGAGAACACAGCAGGGGGAGCGAGCACCTGGCCACGAGGGTCCAGGTGCGCCCACTCCCATGGGGTGCCCCCTGCCTCATGGGCCCACGGTGGCCCCCTCCACTTATACATGCACCCATGCTCTTCTTCTTCCTCCCAAAAAAATCACTATCCATCTCAAGCACGAGTTCTAGCTCATTTTGCTGCCATTTTCGATCTCCTTGCTCAAAGCTCCATTCACAGAACTGCTTTGGGGGATTGTTCTTTGGTATGTGACTCCCCCAATGGTCCAATTAGTTTTTGTTCTAGTGTTTTATTCATTGCAAATTTTTGCTACCTAGGTGACCCTGTTCTTGAGCTTGCATGTCAAATTTATATGGTCCCAAGTAGTCTTAATGCATGATATAGTCTCCAGGCACTTATGGGAGTAGTTGCTATCAATTTTATTGAGTTTGGTTCACTTTTATTTTGAATTACTAAAATTTTCAGAAATTTTCCAGAGGAAGAAATATGTCTAGGAAAATGTACCAAGGTGGCTCTTCAAGGAAGCAAGGACCCAGGCTTGCAATACATGAGCAAGACGATGAACCACCAAGGGAAGCTTACGTGCGGCCTTGTGAATGGCTGTCAGAGGAGTTTATGGTCAAAGCAGACATCAAGGATGAATTTGATGCATATGTGCGTAATGCTGATCCTGAGGACTTCATGCAAGATAAGTGCCCTCAATACTACCATTTAACTGATTCCTTTGTGAGAAGGTTCAAATTTACATCTACACGTAATTCTCACACTGTCCTATTTGATCTTTATGATAAATCATATCCATGGACCTAGAAGATTTTACTACTGCCTGTAAACTCCCGCAATGGGGTAGTGCTAGTGAACCTCACAAATCTGAATATAAAGATTTTCTTGCTAGTATCACTGTGGGAGAATCTAGAGAAATAGCACAAGCTACCATAGGGAGCATTCATTTTCCTGCTATACATTATTTTGCTATCTTCATAGGTAGCTGCATTAATGGTAAAGATGAAGCTTGTCACATGTGTGTTCTAGATCTTAGTGTTCTCAGGAGTGCTGTATTAGGAGATAAACAATATAACTTGGGGGCCATTGTTGCACGTAGGTTGCATAATACTGCTTTAATTGGAGACTTGTTTGGTGGGATTTATGCGACCCGTGTAGCTAATTTTCTTGAGATACCCATACATGAAGGGGATATGGAGTTGCCCCCTGCTTATTTAGATTATGACGCCATGGTTAGCCATCAGTTTCTAGAGAGGAATGAACAATTTCTCCAATACCGACTAATCTTTGACAGACGTCGCACTATCCATGTTGCTCTCCCTGCTCCTGGTTTATTTGACTTTTAGGCAAAAAGGAGATATTTTATAACCAGGGAGGAGGTGAATGAGTACGAGAGGAGGACGGAGGCAGCCCGCCTCCAAGATGCAGCTCGTGAGGCGATGGTTGCTGCATCTCAGTACGACCCCAGTTACAACTTTGGATATCCGCCAGGCCATCCTTGGGCATAGACCAACTTAGGCCAAAAGCCTAAGCTTGGGGGAGTACGTATTTCTCACCGACATTACATTCATGTTCACACACTCATTCTAGTTGTCGGTGCTCATAATTTTTCATGTACTATCGATGCTAGTTTATTTTGTTTTCTTGCTTTCTTCTTGTGTGTTTGAATAACCTTAAGAAAAACAACAAAAAAATTAGTTGTAGCTTTTAGCTAGTTTACTTTCCATGCTTGTAGCAGTAGTAATTAAAAGAAAACCCAAAAAGATTTCTCGTTCTTCTTTTGCTTGTTGGGAGCTTTCCCGTGTAAATATTTTATTTCTTTTCTTTTCTTTGGGGGTCGAGAGGAGAAGACCATGTTGAAAATGATGAGTGGCTCTCATATGCATTATTGTTGATTTAACCAAGAGCCCATATTACCTTGTCTTCTCCCTTGAATTAAATGCTTGTGGATTCCAGCTTAGTCCAATGCATGTGCACTATTATTATTTTTCACACCGTCGTGCAAGTGAAAGGCAATAATGATGATATATAATGGAATGATTGAGATGAGAGAAGCTGGTATGAACTCGACTTCTCTTGTTTTTGTAAATATGATTACTTCATCATTCCTGATTCAGCCTATTATGAATAAACATGTTTGCAATGACAATTAGAGATTATAGTTGCTTATGCCATGCTTAATTAGCTAGGAGTTTATAATGGTTTACCTTGCGTGCCAACATGCTATTAAAATGGTTGTGGTGTGGTATAATAGGGTGGTATCCTCCTTTGAATGATTCGAGTGACTTGACTTGGCACATGTTCACGCATGTAGTTGAAACAAAATCAACATAGCCTTCACGATATTTATGTTCATGGTGGATTATATCCTACTCATGCTTGCACTCAGTGTTGATTAATTTTAATGCATGTTCATGACTATTGTCGCTCTCTAGTTGGTCACTTTCCAGTCTCTTGCTAGCCTTCACTTGTACTAAGCGGGAATACTGCTTGTGCATTCAAAATCCATAAACCCCAAAGTTATTCCATATGAGTCCACCATACCTTCCTATATGTTGTATCTACCTACCGTTCCAAGTAAATTTGTATGTGCCAAACTCCAAACCTTCAAATGAAATTATGTTTTGTATGCTCGAACAGCTCATGTATCAACTAGGGATATCTGTATCTTCCATGCTAGGTGGGTTATTCTCAAGAGGAGTGGACTCCGCTCCTCACTCACGAGAAAATGGCTGGTAACCGGGATGCCCAGTCCCATGCTCAAATTAAATCAAAATAATTGCAAACAAAACTCCCCCAGGATTGTTGCTAGTTGGAGGCACCCGTTGTTTCGGGCAAGCCAAGGATTGACGCTTGTTGGTGGAGGGGGAGTATAAACTTTACCATTCCGTTTGGGAACCGCCTATAATGTGTGTAGCATGGAAGATATCGAGATCTCTTAGTTGTTATGTTGACAATGAAAGTATACCGCTCAAAATGTTATTTATCTCTATTTCAAAATCGAGCTTTGGCACCTCTACAAATCCTTCTTCCCTCTGCGAAGGGCCTATCTATTTACTTTTATGTTGAGTCATCACCCTCTTATTAAAAAGCACCTGCTGGAGAGCACCGCTGTCATTTGCATGCATTACTATTAATTTATATTGAGTATGACTATGGCTGGATGTCTTTTACCATGAATTACAATGTTTATTCAGTCCTTGATCTTCAGAGGTGCTCTGCATTTATGTTTTGCGGTCTCAGAAAGGGCTAGCGAGATACCATCTTGTTATATCATATTATGATTGTTTTGAGAAAGTGTTGTCATCCGAGATTTATTATTATTGCTCGCTAGTTGATTATGCCATTGATATGAGTAAACATGAGACCTAAGTGTTATTGTGAATATGGTTAGTTCATAATATTTGCTGAAAACTTGAATGCTGGCTTTACATATTTGCAACAAAAAGAGCAAACAGAGTTTGTAAAAGTTTTTCCTTATCACTTTCAGTCTGTCAACTGAATTGCTTGAGGACAAGCAAAGGTTTAAGCTTGGGGGAGTTGATACGTCTCCATCGTATGTACTTTTCCAAATGCTTTTGCCCTTGTTTTGGACTCTAACTTGCATGATTTGAATGGAACTAACCTAGACTGACGCTGTTTTCAGCAGAACTGCCATGGTGTTATTTTTGTGCAGAAATAAAAGTTCTCGAAATGACCTGAAAATCCACGGAGCAACTTTTTGGAATTAATAAAAAATATTGGCGAAAGAATCAGTACCAGGGGCCCCACACCCTGTCCACAAGGATGGGGGGCACGCCCCCCAGCCTCGTGGGCCCCCTGGAGCCCCACCGACCTCTACTCCAACTCCATATATTCGCGATCGCGGAGAAAAAAATCAGAGAGAAAGATTCATCGCGTTTTACGATACAGAGCCGCCGCCAAGCCCTAAACTCTCTCGGGAGCGCTGATCTGGAGTCCGTTCGGGGCTCTGGAGAGGGGAATTCATCGCCGTCGTCATCATCAACCATCCTCCAACACCAATTTCATGATGCTCACCGCCGTACGTGAGTAATTCCATCGTAGGCTTGCTGGACGGAGATGGGTTGGATGAGATTTAGCATGTAATCAAGTTAGTTTTGTTAGGGTTTGTATCCACTATGTTCTGAGATTGATGTTGCTATGACTTTGCTATGCTTAATGCTTGTCACTAGGGCCCGGGTGCCATGATTTCAGATCTGAACCTATTATTTTTTCATGAATATATGTGAGCTCTTGATCCTATCTTGCAAGTTTATAGTCACCTATTATGTGTATGATCCATTAACCCCGAAGTGACAATAATCGGGATACTTACCGGTGATGACCATAGTTTGAGGAGTTCATGTATTCACTAAGTGTTAATGCTTTGGTCCGGTACTCTATTAAAAGGAGGCCTTAATATCCCTTAGTTTCCAATAGGAACCCGCTGCCACGGGAGGGTAGGACAAAAGATTCCATGCAAGTTCTTTTCCATAAGCACGTATGACTATATTCGGAATACATGCCTACATTACATTGATGAACTGGAGCTAGTTCTGTGTCACCCTATGTTATAACTATTACATGAGGAATCGCATCCGACATAATTATCCATCACTGATCCAATGCCTACGAGCTTTCACATATTGCTCTTTGCTTAGTTACTTTACCATTGCTGCTGTTACAATTACTACAAAACTGCTACTGTTACTTTTGCCATTGTTACCGTTACTTCCATACTACTTTGCTACTAAATATTTTGCTGCAGATACTAAGTTATCCAGGTGTGGTTGAATTGACAACTCAATTGCTAATACTTGAGAATTTTCTTTGGCTCCCCTTGTGTCGAATCAATAAATTTGGGTTGTATACTCTACCCTCGAAAACTGTTGCGATCCCCTATACTTGTGGGTTATCACATGCCTTCTATTTATGATGATTATAGTGATGACATGTATGCTATAAAGAATAATGATAACCATGAAACTTGTCAACATGATTTTAATTTTCAATCAGATTATGCCAATCAAGTATCACATGATAGTTATTCTTTTAAATTTGCTCGCACCACTATTGATGAGAAGAAATTCGCTTATGTGGAGAGTAATAAATTTTTTATGCATGTGGATCATGAAAAGAATCCTGTATGTGATAGCTATATTGTTGAATTCATTCATGATGCTACTGAAAATTATTACGAGAGAGGAACATATTCTTTTACATATCTCAATAACATCAAGTTTCCCCTCTATGTGTTGAAAATCCTAAAGTTTTGCTTGTTTTGCCTTCCTATTTTAGTTGATTCTTGTTCCCATAAATTGTTTGCTCACAAAATCCCTATGCATAGGAAGTGGGTTAGGCTTAAATGTGCTTGCCGTTTGTTTCATGATGCTCTTGTCATGTTTCAGTTCCTTACTTTTATGCGAGCATCATTGAAATCTTCATGCCTAGCTAAAAAGGCATTAAAGAAAAGCACTTGTTGGGAGACAACCCAACACTTTTATCTATTGTTTTTGTGTGTTAAAATGATCCAGCTACTGTAGTAATCATGTTTTATAGCTTTTTTTCAATAAAGTGCCAAGTAAATCCTTTGGGATAGTGTGGATGATAATTGACTTGATACTATGCAAAAATAGAAACTTTTGCTTCCAGTAACAGAATTGTTTAAATTCACTGGAACATGATAAAATTCTGAAGTTTTACAGATGATTTATATACAAATTGTCTATGTTGTCCTAATTTTTCAGAATTTTTGGAGTAACATAAGTATGGTCATTGTCCAGATCATTTCAGACTGTTCTGTTTTTGATGGATTCTGTTTTCAATGCATAGTTTGCTTGTTTCCTAGTTTCTATGGCTTATATTGCTCAATATAAATTGGGGAAATGATAAGGTACAGTAGGCATTGTGGGAGAAAAATTATGAATCTTGTCTTCAACAGTACCAAAGTGAATGATTTGTCTTTCTCATACTAACCTATCTCACGAAGTTCCGTTAAGTTTTGTGTGATTGAAGTTTTCAAGTTTTGGGTGAGATATCGATATGAGGAGAATAAGGAGTGTCCAGACCCTAAGCTTGGGGATGCCTAAGGCACCCCAAGGTAATATCCAAGGAATACCCAAGCAACTAAGCTTGGGGATGCCCCGGAAGGCATCCCCTCTTTCATCTCCAACATTATCGGTAACCTCACTTGGAGCTATATTTTTATTCATCACATAATATGTGTTTTTCTTGGAGCGTCATTTTCTTTTACTTTTATTTGCTTGCTGATATTTAGAATAATGTTTTTCATCCTTCATTTCAATAGAAATGTCAAGGATAGCCTTTACCATGCGTATTTTGCAAGTCTATATGCTGCTGTTTTGAAAACAAAAAGTTTTCTCTCATTGTATGAATTGTTAAAAAATGTCAGAACGTGATAAAATCTTGAAATTTTTACACAACAAGATACAACAAATATTCTATAGTGTGGTCATTTTTTAGAATTTTTGGAATTGCAGAAGTATGAATCGTCTTGCATTCCTTACAGACTGTATTGTTTAGACAGATCGCTGTTATGTTTGCATTGTTTGCAGTTTGCTTGTTTAATGATTCTATTTGAGGATAGAAGTATTAAATATGCAGTGTCATTTAGTAAGCAATGTTAAATAATAATTTTAGTTATTTGTTACATTAAAGAATGATAAGGTTATTGCATTGATTTACACTAACTTATCTCATGAATTCTTGTTGAGTTTTGTTTAGATGAAGTTTTTAAGATTTAGGGAAACTGTGATATAAAAGGAATTAAGGAGACACAAGAGCTCAAGCTTGGGGATGCACAAGGCATCCCAATTTAATACTCCAAGAAGTCTCAAGCATTTAAGCTTGGGGATGCCCCGGTACGCATCCCACCTTTCTTCATCAACAGTTATCAGTTAGTATCAGTTGGGCCTAAGTTTTTGCTTCTTCACATGAGTAACTACAAAAAAATACACTTCCGTGATGATACGTGTTTGTCACAGTAGGTCACGTTTTTTGTCATGCATGTACATCCATCACAATTTTATGACAGAATCAAGATAGTCATACCTGTGTGCTGTCGTAGAAGTGTTCCATGACATTACCAAAATTATCATCATGGAAGTGTCCACTTCCATGATGATAAATCGCGCGTCACAGAAGTGCTTTCGTCAAGGGCGACCGCCACCTGGCATCCACCGTAACGGAACACCGTTAAGCTATCGGGTCGGGTTTTGGATCCGATAACCCGTTAACAGCCCCGACCAATGGGGATTTTCCACATGTAAAATCATCATTGGCTGGAGGAAACACATGTCAGCTCACCGTTGGGACAGATGTCATTCGCTCATTGGACCGAAGGCGCCTATGATACGGCGACACGTGGCACGGCCCAACAGAGGCCCATTCCTGTGAAAAGGCCGGCCCGTTTGACTTGGTCAAAAGGTGGCGGGCCGGCCCACGGAAAGCCTGTTAACGGCCTGTTCGCATATAGCCCATTTACAGCCCCCTAACCCAGGGCCCGTTACGCCCTATCTGAATTAGGCCCAGTAGCATCATCTGGGCCGTCCAATATGATTCCAGTCCGTTTTAACTTCCGGCCCATGTGTGGCCCATGACTTCTTTCGGCCCATATGAGGTTCTTTGTAACTCTTGGCCCATTAACGGCCCGTGGTGAAACTGGCCCTTAATGAATAGTGTATCACTTTATACCCATTAACGGCCCATTATTCTATTTAGCCGTTTCCAGCCCAAGTTATCTTTCGGCCTTCTCAGGGCCCATTAATTCTTGGGCTCATTTGCAGCATTCGGTTACATACGGCTCGTTACTGTCATTTCCTACTTGTGGGCCAAATTCAGCCCGTCGTTACAGTCGGCCCGTTTGCGGACCATTGATACGTTGGGCCGTTTTCATGTCAAAAAAAACCCGTTGGGCTGTTTTCATAGAGTTATCAAATACGATCTATTAACGGCCCATTATGGTCCACGAATTGTACGGCCCATGATTGGCAAAATGATGATACGCCCCATAGAAGGCCCATGGATCTACGTCCCGTATGAGGCCCATGGGTCTACGGCCCGTAGAAGGCCCATGGGTCGTACAACCCATAGAAGGACCATGGACCCTAAGGCCCGTATAGAAGGCCAATGGATCCTACGGCCGGTATAGAAGGCCAATGGATCCTACAGCCGGAAGAAGGCCCATGGATCATACGGCCTGCAGGAGGCCCATGGTTACAACAGTCCGTGTGTTGCCATGATTATTTTGGCCTAGTTACCAAAAATAGGCTATTGTGGCCACTAGAAAAACACAAAAAAAGAACTGCAGTGACTATAAGCAAACAACTAAAAAGGACAATAAGGAAATAAATAAGCAAGCAATTAACGCTAGCCTATTACCGCTATTACACATATGACATCCACTGGGCATCAAAGTTCGCCACCAGTGCAAATATAGGAAACAAAGCAGCATATTACATACACTGGCCGTCAAAATTGGCCACCAGTGCAAATAAACGTGGCAGCAAAACAAGAGCATAACTGAAACAACTTCAGAAGAGCTCAAGAAATGTTATCCTGGGTATCCACCATGCTAGCAATAAGCTTAGCAAGCTGATTAGCTTTGTCTTGTTTGGTGCTAAAATCCTCCAACGCTTGCTGTTGCACCAGAAAGTATGCATCTGAATGCTCCAGGGACTTCCGCAGTCCTTCCGCTTCTTGTCGCAGCAAAGCTGATCGATGTCTTTCAGCTTGTAGTTGAGACTCAAGAAACCGAACTGATTCAGATAGTGAGTTTGAATAGCTTGGGCAAGCGATAGTGGCCAGTAACTCGAACACTAAACCAAGACATGACTTTGGGGTTGTCTCGATGTCTTCAAGATAGTCTTCCTTAGATGTTTTATCAGCTTTGTTGGAGACCAACAAGGATGTGTCACTATCCTGAACCTTATCTACATTACTTCCTTTACCATTTCTTAATAAGGCACTCTTCCCCAATATTCTGTCAGCATTCTAAAAGAAGAAAGAAGCAGACACATAACAAGTTTAGCATGTACTAGTATATGAAACTCATTTCGGTGAACCAGTTCATTAGTAAGGTGGACAGGATTAAACTACCAAGTCTTCTATTGCCAAGTACTAGTACATAATAAAAGCATTAAACAAACATATATCTAGGTCCTATGGTCACTGCATTGTCTTGCCAAATCAAAATAGAGACACGGTTCAAATCATATCAGTTCAAGACAAAGCAGCAGTGAAAGAATACAAAGCATGGGAAACTACACGGCACAACAAGATTTCAGATGGGTACCACGGGTCTACATGTACAACAACACTATTGGCTCTGTTGTGATGCTAGTAATGTGCATGATATGAAAGTCAACTGTATACACAATTGAAATTGAAATCAAAAGAGCTATTGATAAGAGCAAACCTGTTAAAGAAACATGCGTGAACATACCTGCTGTGCCATTGGAGTTTCGATTGGATCCTTCAATTTAAAAATAATTTTGTATCAGTAAATACAGTGATACAAGAGCAAAGCAATCATAGTTAAAAAAGGCCCGCCTAAGCGAGCGCTTAAGCGCGCCTAGGCTCTAGGCGTTGGCAAAACGCATTGCGCATAACTACGCTTAATCTGTGCATAACTGCGCATTAGCATGCGCTTTGGTCAGTAAAGCGCAAGGCGGTGGCAAAACGCACAATTAACGCCTAGCACTTTTTTGAACTATCATAGCAATGGAATCTTAAATTAGAACAGTTGTTCTTCAGGTTTAGGCACTTGTTCTACATGAACAGAGTACAGTAAGACGCAAGAATATAATACTTAAAAATAAAAAAATGAGCTCATAGACCTTACCACATTCTTGGTTCGGGACCAGTACAGAACAAGGCGTTCCCAGTCATCGTCCAGTAAATATGTCTCAGGAGAACGTAAGGGAATTTGATGAGTTTCTTTGCCGGTGAAGTACGTTTTCTTCAGGTAATTCCAATACTGCTACCAAGCATTCTTGAAGATAGCAGAGGTATTAGCACAGGTTACCTCATCCTAAGTTTCCAAATCGGCCATTCTTTATAGAGAAAAATGGGAAAATTTCCTGTATTATAAACATCATGGAGGTAGGATGTATGAGACGAAGCAAAGTAATTGCCATGAATAACATTACTTACACATAACTCCTGGACAAACACCTACAACTGGCATTTTCCTTCATCTTCAGTATAATATTTCCAAGATGGGAAGATATGCACATACGATTTAACAAGATCAAATGCGATAGATGCTAAACTACGACTAGCTGGTTGTGCTTCCTCCACAGGAATAGGCGTACTAACTGGTGGAGTTGGGGTTCACCGTGATAGTACTGGCCCTTTGGGCACTAGAGCTGCCTTACTAACTGCTCTTGTTTGGGAGCTCTGTGGTGGAGATGGTGCTGTGTCAACATGAATTGGGTTACTATTGGCTAGGGTTGGGGTTAGA
Source organism: Triticum timopheevii (assembly GCA_963921465.1). NCBI lineage: Eukaryota > Viridiplantae > Streptophyta > Magnoliopsida > Poales > Poaceae > Triticum > Triticum timopheevii. Next base: position 516,523,614 of record OY997268.1, on the reverse strand, counting down.
TTGGGTGAAGCTGGTTCTCTGTCCATCGCAGTAGGGGTACAATCTGCGAGAGTTTGGGTTATGTGTGGTAGCGCTGGTTCTTGTGCATGTACAACCGGGGTGCTATCTCCACCAAGAGGTAGCACTGTTTTATTTCAAGACCGTGTTTTTATTCCGCTAGATATTGGCATCACCCGCTCCAATTCAAATGGCTGATAAACATGAAACATAGTTGAATGTACAGACATTGTATGAGAGAGATGCAATAGATAGTGTGGAAAAAAGAGGGCATGAAATAGTTGACATGTATATTGTTTAACTAAAACGGATAGCATGACATAATTTCACATATATGATGTCTATCTAAACTGGATAGCATAGCATAACATAATTCAAATATATGATGAATAACTAAACAGGATCGCATGACCTAATTCACCTACATGTTATCTAAGTAGTCAGGATCGCATCATTTAATTCACATATGTGATTTATATGCTAAACAGAGGGCATTCGATATGATGTCTGAACTAAGAACATGGTGTTGAATATTGTGTATATGATGTCTAAACTATGCAATGCAAGACACCGTATGCATGATATGATCAGTATAACAATGCCAAGTTAGAGCATACACCTCAGTGGGGGAATAGGACTGGTCATCTGTCTCCGAATCCATCTTTGAGGATCTATCGGGACCCAACAAGAGATCTGCTTCGACAGGTAGCACTGTCTGCTCTGAAGGCCTTGTTTTCACTCCAGATTTTTCCATATCCCACCCAAATGGCTGATTCACAGGAAGACTAGTTTAATGTACAAACATTGTCGATAAATGGAAATGTAATGAAGAAAAGGATGGGCAAGATATCATTCAAATATATGATGCCTGGTTAAACAGGATGGCATTGCACATTTCACACATATTATGGCTGGCTAAAAGACATGAGACTGCATAATTCCCATATATGATATAGAAACTAAACAGGTGGCATTACAGAACATGTCTAAACTAAGCAGATGACATATATGATGTCAAAAGTAGGCACTGCAAGGCAACATATGCATGATATGACTAACATCATCATGCCAAGGTAGAGCAAACACCTTGGGGGGTAAATAGGAGTGGTCAGCAGCGTCTGAATCCGCCTTAGAACAGATATCTTCCTCTGGATTACAATCTGGAGATGGGTGGGGAGGGTTTGCCATTGAACCCACCATGGAGTGATGTCTGCATGACATTGTATTGCCGCGCAAAACTCTTCTCTTTTTCTCTACATGCTCAGCATGACTGTGTACAATATCTTACATGCATACGAAAAAATATGGTGAGATTATGTAAGGAGAGCATGCAGAAATTTAGAGTGATGGTAACAACCAGTGGATGGTTCCAAAAATAATGATAGCAGGCTGATGATTGCTTTAAATTAATAAAAAGACAGATGATGATTGCTTTACTATTTGTTTCCCACCCAAGATGAACAACATAGGCATACCCTAGGTGTTGGTGTTCTGGGAACAGGGGTACCCAGACTTGCCTGCCTGCGGCCTGTGGCGTGGCTCAGGGAGTGGCCCAGTACGGCCCATCTTCATCAACACATGCTCAAGACCCTCGCGAGGGGCCAAGCCTCGCGGGGCGGACGACAGGATGCTTCCTCGGGCACAACCTCGTCAGGCTGGCTCATGAGGAGGCCGAGAGATCAAGGCGGGGTACCTCAGGAGGTTCCCATGATGCAAGCCATGACGACCGAGGCCAGGCGGGCGCCAGGCGGGCGCTGACCTGTGCAGAGTCCTTGTTTCCTCTTTGGTGCAAAGGGGGCAAGCGCATGCAAGAGTATCAAGCAAAGGCAACCATTTCGGTGCAACAAGACCAAGACCAGCAGGACGGCAGAACGGAGGTCATCGTGGAGCCCAAGCCGGCGTCATCGTCAGGGTCTTTGGCAGGCGACGACCAACTTTAGTCAGGATAAGTGTACTAGATGTTCCCCTTCAAAATGGCCAATTGTTGGCGCCCTTCCCGCTCAATATTTGGGGAGAGGCCCATGGCCTCCGCCTATAAATAGGACTAGCCACCCACAGGGTAGAGGCATCGGCATCTGGAGATAGAGAGAGAGAGGCGACTGAACTCCCCCTAGCAGTTCATCGCTCCAGCCAAGAACATACCCTCGCGAGGCTGTTCTTCCCTTGTACTATTCACCATCAGCCCCAGAGGCAATCCACACACCACAAACTGGAGTAGGGTATTACACCACAATGGTGGCCTGAACCAGTATAAACCTCGTGTCCTTTGTGTTGTTCTTCATGTAGTTTAGATTCTTGCGAGGCGACAAGACACGGGTAGGCAGTAGGTGTGATCTCCGCGCGCACCCTAGAGTTTGAACCTTGAGGGTCTGCCGGAACCCGAAATCCGACATTTGGCGCGCCAGATACGGGTGTGCCAGAATCTGCCTTCCATCGCCTCGTGTTTCGCCGCCCGTCGCATCCATGTTAGACGCTCGTCGAGCCCGCGCCGAGCGCCGGGCCGCTCTCGCCACTCGCGTCGCCCAGACGGCCCCCTTCGGCGGGCGCCCCCGCCGTTCCCCGTCACCTGCCGTCAACGCCGCCACCGGGCCAGACCTGCATCCTTTGGTGCGGCGAGAAGGCCGCACCGCTACCCCGTCGCTGACTCCAGTCGGCTCCTCGTCCCATGCCCGTCGCGCCCCTGTGGACGCGCACGCCGCGCTGCTCCTGGCGCGGGAGCTCTTGCACTACCATCCCGTCGATGACCTCTACGACGAGTGGCTCGCCCGCATCACCGAGCTCGTCAGCGCCGCTGGGGGCTCCCCTGCGCCATCCCTCTCACTGCAGCGCGCCCCGCCCTGCGCGGGCGACGAAGCTCCGGGGGCGCCTCAGCCGCCTCCCCTCAAGAAGGCGCATTGGCCCCAAGGCGCGTGGCCCCTGGGCAGAACCCACTCCGTCCGGTGCCAGTACAGCAAGAGAAGAGCTGCCAAGAGATCCCTCGCCCCCAAGAAGCCGCCCATGTGCTCCCCGCACCGGCCCGGCACGAACGCGCTCCTGCTCCAGCGCATCAAGACCCCGCGCTGCACCTGGCGGCAGCATGCAGAGACTTCCAAGATCAAGCTCTCCGTCACCCGAGGCCTCCCGAGGCCACTGCAGGATGTCGTGCCTTCACCGCCGAGCTGCTCAGTGTGGCCTAGCCGGACAAGTTCAAGCCAGATCTACCCCCGCGCTACGATGGCACGGCCAACCCTGCGGAGTTCCTCCAACTCTATGAGCTGGGCATCGAAACCGCCAACTGGGACGAGAAGGTCATGGCAAATTGGTTCCCCATGGCGCTCAAGGATGGTGCCCACACCTGGCTCCTGAACCTGGCTCCTGGCACGATATCCTCCTGGGACGAGATGCGCACCCAATTCATCGCCAACTTCCAAGGCACCCACGACCGGCCCCCAGCCATGAGCGACTTGCGCCGCATCAAGCAGCAGCCGGGAGAGACCCTGCAGAAGTTCATCCAGCGCTTCAACATCGCTCGCCTTAAGATCCCCAAGGTGTCTGAGGAGGCCATCATCTTAGCCTTCTCCGACGGCGTACGTGACGTCAAGATGAAGGAGGAGCTTGCGATCCATGAGGACCTGTGCACCTCCCTGGAGCTGTTCAATTTGGCGACCAAGTGTGCTAGGGCCGAGGAAGGGCGCCTTTCCCTCCTCGAGCTGCCGGCTGCTGACCTAGAGGAGAAGAAGCCCAAGGCCAAGGACGTGAAGCGCAAGGGGGCTGCCGTGCTTGCAGCAGAGCCGGACACCAAGCGAGGCAGGGATCAGCCTGAGTCATCCAAGGGCAGCCGGTACTATGTGTACCACGACCTCCACACCCACAACACCAACGAATGCCAAGAGCTCAGGGCCGTGCGGGATGTGTGTGCCAGCCGGCGCCCCGAGCGCAGTGACCGGGGCTATGGCCGAGGAGGAGGAAGAGGTGGAGGACGATGGGAAGACCGCAGCCCTCGCTAAGGGTGGCGCGACAGACCTCGCGAGGACCGCTGGCAGGACCAGCCTCGTGAGGGAGGTTGGAGAGACCCACCTCACGAGGGGGGTTGGAGGGATCAGCCTTGCGAGGATCGCCCACAAGGCAACGCAGGCCTCCCTCCTCTGCCACCACAGTCGAGGAGGAATGAAGACCATCATCAGGACGAGGGCGTTGGAGGATTTCAGGAGCCGCACGCAATCGCTTGCATCTTGGGTGGCGCTCAAGCCCCGGCCTCTCAGCGCATCTTCAAGCAGTTTGCTCGCGAAGTGAATGCAGTCCTCCCCAAGCTTGAGGCCACACGCCCTCTCAGGTGGTCAGCGTGCGCTATCACGTTCAGTTCAGCGGATCATCTCAAGTGCGCGGCCACAGCCGGAGTCCTCCCGATGCTTTGTTCCTGAATCATCATCAATGTGCAAGTCACCAGGACCCTCATCGATGGTGGAGCAGGGCTCAATGTCCAATCCGTCGAGACTTTCAACAATCTCCGAGTGCCCTACAATCAGCTGCAGCCAACCAAGCCTTTCTCAGGAGTCACTGATGGTTCCACGATTCTGATAGGGCAGGTTCGCCTTCCTGTTACCTTCGGGAAGGGCGACAACTACCGCACCGAGCTCATTGACTTCGACGTCGCTCACATTCTCCTGCCGTACAATGGCATCCTCAGGTACCCAGCCCTGGCCAAGTTCATGGCCGTGACTCATCACGGCTACAATGTCCTCAAGATGCCAGGAAGCGGTGGAGTCATCACGGTGCCTTGTGAAGAGAGGGACGCTGTGTGTTCTCTGGAGCATGCTTTCCAAGCCACATCAATTGAAGACCCCGATCACGGGAGCAGGAGGCTTCTCGAGGCTGCCCCTAAGAAGAAGAAGACATCACCTGGTCCGACCCCGCAGGAGGAAGTTCCCTCAGGGTCCGCACCTATTCAGGAGGCGCCTCCTTCTGTCGCATAGGAAGGCACGCCCGACGCCCTCCTCGAGCAAGGCTCGGGGGCTCTCTCCTGGAAGGCCATCGACTTTGCTAGGATCACGAGGGAGGCGCTCGGGCACCACTTGGAGGTGTGCTTCAATGCACGTTTCCCTCAGGAAGGAGCAAGGCAAGGATGGCCAAACCCTCGGGAGTTCGTCAGCGAGATCATTCAGGAGCTGCAGGAGTCAAGAGTCATGAGTGGCAGCCGCCGCTTACCCGCAGTAGCTCCCCATCCAGGCGAGGATGGTGGGCTGCGCGTCTACATCGACATACCAGGACTCAACCAAGCCGCCTCTCAGGAGCGCCTCTAGCCCTCACGCGTGGGATGCTGCGAAGGTCCACCCCACAACTATGTTCACATGCCTTACGGCCTGCCAAACGCGGCTGCTATGCATCAGCGCCTCATGAGGAGCATCTTGGAGGCTCAAGCAGTTAGGCATTCCGCCGTCCTGGCGGAGATGGAGATGGTCCGCAAGGAGCTGCCAGCGCCCCCGGAGCCTCCCGAGGCTCCTGGGCCTGGGGGCTCGTCAAGATCGGCTTTCGCAGCACATGCCGTCCGCTACTCCAGCATCCCTTCATCTTCAGCATCATCAGGTGACATCCTTCGAGTTTCATTTTCAGCTGGGAGCGCCCCCCAGGGCTGCATCATTCCTAGGCCGTGTGGGTCCGTCCCTGCAGCATGTATCCCTTTGGTTCATGTTTTTAGTTTACTTTATCGGGGGAGCCCCTCGGGCTGCATTATCCCCAAGCCACCCGGGCCAGACCCAGTGGCATGTATTCCTCTCGCGTTTATTCGAGTCGTGCATTTGATCCATCATGATCGATATTTTATGCCTGTCCACGGTACCCTTCTTCCTTCATGTCGGCCGCTTGCACGTTAAAGGGGGGGGGGTACCTGAGCATCGTGACTCATGGGCTCTTACTGGCTCTCCAGCCCTCACCCTCTGGCCTTGCCCACGGCATCGCGACCTGGCATACCAGCGATGGCTGAGCCCGCTCGAGGGCCGGGACCTGAGGACGTAGAGCGCCGACATCTAACCCAATTTGCAGGAACACATTACAAGTAAAGGCCCAGAGCCAGGCGCAACCCGCCTTGAGGTAGGGCCCCGTGAGTCCCGCGCTGGCTCACGGGTACCCAGATACACCTCGTCAGGCCCTACCGTGCCAGCCACGTGTCAGGGCGGGGCTGTACACGCCCCGGGGGATCCTCTCGGAGGGGAGACCCCCCCCCCCCCACGCACCAGCGGAAGCACCATGCTCCGTGCTGGCTGACGACACTGCCGAGGAGCGGCTATGCCCGTACACATACGGAAGCGCTATGCTCCGCGCTGGTGATAAACAACTAAGGGTGGCCCCGGCCGCATCAACCTCAGGGAGCCCAGAGCTCAATGTCCGGCCCCATCGTAACGCCTCCCCTTGGGAGTGCCGCGCGAGGGGGCTGGGTACGGGGGCTATGCCTAGGTCACGCCCAAGCGCACACCACCCAGCCAGGCCCCTCGGGCCTGGTTCGTCGCACGCCTCTCCCCAAGCGGAGCCAAGGTACGAAGGCCGTTTGAACGTCAAGGGGGACTCCTGAGCATCGCGACTCAGGAGCCTAACTAGTTAGCCCCTCACCCCTTAGTTCCGAAAGGCTAACGGCGGTTGAGGTATGCGCGAGGCCGGGCTCTGCCGACGTAGAACGGTAAATTTACCCATACATCTCACCTACCTACCTGCTATTCGTGCGTCAAGGGCGACTCCTTGAAGGAAATATGCCCTAGAGAAATAATAAAGTTATTATTTATTTCCTCATATCATGATAAATGTTTATTATTCATGCTAGAATTGTATTAACAGGAAACATGATACATGTGTGAATACATAGACAAACATAACGTCACTAGTATACCTCTACTTGACTAGCTCATTAATCAAAGATGGTTATGTTTCCTAACCATAGGCATGTGTTGTCATTTGATTAATGGGATCACATCATTAGGAGAATGATGTGATTGACATGACCCATTCCGTTAGCCTAGCACTTGATTGTTTAGTATATTGCTATTGCTTTCTTCATGACTTATACATGTTCCTGTAACTATGAGATTATGCAACTCCCATTTATCGGAGGAACACTTTGGGTGCTACCAAACGTCACAATGTAACTGGGTGATTATAAAGGAGTACTATAGGTGTCTCCAAAGGTACATGTTGGGTTGGCGTATTTCGAGATTAGGTTTTGTCACTCCGATTGTCGGAGAGGTATCTCTGGGCCCTCTCGGTAATGCACATCACTATAAGCCTTGTAAGCAATGTAGCTAATGAGTTAGTTACGGAATGATGCATTACATAATGAGTAAAGAGACTTGCCGGTAACGAGATTGAACTAGGTATTGGATACCGACGATCGAATCTCGGGCAAGTAACATACCGATGAAAAAGGGAACAACGTATGTTATTATGCGGTTTGACCGATAAAGATCTTCGTAGAATATGTAGGAGCCAATATGGGCATCCAGGTTCCGCTATTGGTTATTGACCGAGAATAGTTCTAGGTCATGTCTACATAGTTCTCGAACCCGTAGGGTCCGCACGCTTAACGTTACAATGACAGTTTTATTATGAGTTTCTAAGTTTTGATGTACCGAAGTTTGTTCGGAGTCCCGGATGTGATCACGGACATGACGAGGAGTCTCGAAATGGTTGAGACGTAAAGATTGATATATTGGACGACTATATTCGGACACCGGAAGTGTTCCGGGTGATTTCGGAGAAAACCGGAGTGCCGGAGGGGTTACCGGAACCCCCCGTGGAAGTATTGGGCCTTAGTGGGCCTGAGGGGAGAGAGAGGGCAGCAGCCCAGGAGGTGGCGCGCCACCCCCCCATGAGGAGTCCGAATTGGACTAGGGGAGGGGGCGCGGCCCCCTTTCCCTCTCCCTCTCCCTCTCTTTCCTTCCCCCTTCCTCCTTCCTAGTAGGACTAGGAAAGGGGAGTCCTACTCCCACTAGGAGGAGGACTCCCCCTCCTTGGCGCGCCCCCTAGGGCCGGTCGGCCTTCCCCCTTGCTCCTTTATATACGGGGGCAGGGGGGCACCCTAGGGACACACAAGTTGATCTATGGATCATTCCTCAGCCGTGCGCGGTGCCCCCCTCCACCATATTCCACCTCGGTTATATCATCGCGGAGTTTAGGCGAAGCCCTGCGCCGGTAGAGCATCATCATCGTCACCATGCCATCATGCTGACGGAACTCATCCCCGACACTTTGCTGGATCGGAGTCCGGGGATCATCATCAAGCTGAACGTGTGCTGAACTCGGAGGTGCCGTACGTTTGGTACTTGGATCTGTCGGATCGTGAAGACGTACGACTACATCAACCGCGTTGTCATAACGCTTCCGCTTACGGTCTACGAGGGTACGTGGACAACACTCTCCCCTCTCGTTGCTATGCCATCACCATGATCTTGCGTGTCCGCAGGAAAATTTTATAAATTACTACCTTCCCCAACAGTGGCATCCGAGCTAGGTTTTATGCGTAGATGTCATATGCACGAGTAGAACACAAGTGAGTTGTGGGCGATACAAGTCATACTTCTTACCAGCATGTCATACTTTGGTTTGGCGGTATTGTGAGATGAAGCGGCCCGGACCGACATTACGCGTACGCTTACGCGAGACTGGTTTCACCGTTACGAGCACTCGTGCTTAAAGGTGGCTGGCGGGTGTCTGTCTCTCTCACTTTAGCTGAATCGAGTGTGGCTACGCCCGGTCCTTGCGAAGGTTAAAACAGCACTAAATTGACAAACTATCGTTGTGGTTCTGATGCGTAGGTAAGAACGGTTCTTGCTAAGCCCGTAGCAGCCACGTAAAATTTGCAACAACAAAGTAGAGGACATCTAACTTGTTTTTGTAGGGCATGTTGTGATGTGATATGGTCAAGACGTGATGCTATATTTTATTGTATGAGATGATCATGTTTTGTAACCGAAGTTATCGGCAACTGGCAGGAGCCATATGGTTGTCGCTTTATTGTATGAAATGCAAACGCCCTGTAATTGCTTTACTTTATCACTAAGCGATAGCGATAGTCATAGAAGCAATACATGGCATAACGACAACGATGCTACGATGGATATCAAGGTGTCGCGCCGGTGACGATGGTGATCACGACGGTGCTTCAGAGATGGAGATCACAAGCACAAGATGATGATGGCCATATCATATCACTTATATTGATTGCATGTGATGTTAATCCTTTATGCATCTTATCTTGCTTTGATTGACGGTAGCAATTTAAGATGATCTCTCACTAAAATTATCAAGAAGTGTTCTCCCTGAGTATGCACCATTGCGAAAGTTCCTCGTGCTGAGACACCACATGATGATCGGGTGTGATAGGCTCTACGTTCAAATAGAACGGGTGCAAAACAGTTGCACACGCGGAATACTCAAGTTAAACTTGACGAGCCTAGCATATAACAGATATGGCCTCGGAACACGGAGACTAAAAGGTCGAGCGTGAATCATATAGTAGATATGATCAACATATTGATGTTCACCATTGAAACTACTCCATCTCACGTGACGATCGGACATGGTGTAGTTGATATGGATCACGTAATCACTTAGAGGATTAAAGGGATGTCTATCTAAGTGGGAGTTATTAAGTAATATGATTAATTGAACATAAATTTATCATGAACTTAGTACCTGATAGTATTTTGCTTGTCTATGTTTGTTGTAGAGAGATGGCTCGTGCTGTTGTTCCGTTGAATTTTAATGCGTTCCTTGAGAAAGCAAAGTTGAAAGATGATGGCAGCAATTACACGGACTGGGTCCGTAACCTGAGGATTATCCTCATTGCTGCACAGAAGAATTACGTCCTGGAAGCACCGCTGGGTGCCAGGCCTGCTGCTGATGCAACTGACGATGTTAAGAACGTCTGGCAGAGCAAAGCTGATGACTACTCGATAGTTCAGTGTGCCGTGCTTTACGGCTTTGAACCAGGTCTTCAACGACGTTTTGAATGTCATGGAGCATATGGGATGTTCCAGGAGTTGAAGTTAATATTTCAAGCAAATGCCCGGATTGAGAGATATGAAGTCTCCAATAAGTTCTATAGCTGCAAGATGGAGGAGAATAGTTCTGTCAGTGAACACATACTCAAAATGTCTGGGTATAATAATCACCTGATTCAACTGGGAGTTAATCTTCCTGATGATAGTGTCCTTGACAGAATTCTTGAATCACTGCCACCAAGCTACAAGAGCTTCATGATGAACTATAATATGCAAGGGATGGACAAGACTATTCCCGAGCTCTTCACAATGCTAAAAGCCACGGAGGTAGAAATCAAGAAGGAGCATCAAGTGTTGATGGTTAACAAGACCACCAGTTTCATGAAAAAGGGCAAAGGGAAGAAGAAGGGGAACTTCAAGAAGAACAGCAAACAAGTTGCTGCTCAAGAGAAGAAACCCAAGACTGGACCTAAGCCTGAAACGGAGTGCTTCTACTGCAAGCAGACTTGACACTAGAAGCGGAACTGCCCCAAGTATTTGGCGGATAAGAAGGATGGCAAAGTGAACAAAGGTATATGTGATATACATGTTATTGATGTGTACCTTACTAATGCTCGCAGTAGCACCTGGGTATTTGATACTGGTTCTGTTGCTAATATTTGCAACTCGAAACAGGGACTACAGATTAAGCGAAGATTGGCTAAGGACGAGGTGACGATGCGCGTGGGAAATGGTTCCAAAGTCGGTGTGATCGCGGTCGGCGCGCTACCTCTACATCTACCATCGGGATTAGTTTTAGACCCAAATAATTGTTATTTTGGTGCCAGCGTTGAGCATGAACATTATATCTGGATCTTGTTTGATGCAAGACGGTTATTCATTTAAGTCAGAGAATAATGGTTGTTCTATTTATATGAGTAATATCTTTTATGGTCATGCACCCTTGAAGAGTGGTCTATTTTTATTAAATCTCGATAGTAGTGATACACGTATTCATAGTGTTGAAACCAAAAGATGCAGAGTTGATAATGATAGTGCAACTTATTTGTGGCACTGCCGTTTAGGTCATATCGGTGTAAAGCGCATGAAGAAACTCCATAATGATGGACTTTTGGAATCACTTGATTATGAATCACTTGGTACTTGCGAACCGTGCCTCATGGGCAAGATGACTAAAACACCGTTCTCCGGAACTATGGAGAGAGCAACTGATTTGTTGGAAATCATACATACTGATGTTTGTGGTCCAATGAATGTTGAGGCTCGCAGCGGGTATCGTTATTTTCTCACCTTCACAGATGATTTGAGAAGATATGGGTATATCTACTTAATGAAACACAAGTCTGAAACATTTGAAAAGTTCAAAGAATTTCAGAGTGAAGTGGAAAATCATCGTAACAAGAAAATAAAATTTCTACGATCTGACCGTGGAGGAGAATATTTGAGTTACGAGTTTGGTCTACACTTGAAACAATGCGGAATAGTTTCGCAACTCACGCCACCCGGAACACCACAACGTAATGGTGTGTCCGAACATCGTAATCATACTTTACTAGATATGGTGCAATCTATGATGTCTCTTACTGATTTACCGCTATCATTTTTGGGTTATGCTTTAGAGACGGCCGCATTCACGTTAAATAGGGCACCATCAAAATCCGTTGAGATGACGCCTCATGAACTATGGTTTGGCAAGAAACCAAAGTTGTCGTTTCTTAAAGTTTGGGGCTGCGATGCTTATGTGAAGAAACTTCAACCAGATAAGCTCGAACCGAAATCGGAGAAATGTGTCTTCATAGGATACCCAAAAGAAACTGTTGGGTACACCTTCTATCACAGATCTGAGGGCAAGATTTTTGTTTCTAAATTCGGATCCTTTCTAGAGAAGGAGTTTCTCTCGAAAGAAGTGAGTGGGAGGAAAGTAGAACTTGATGAGGTAACTGTACCTGCTCCCTTATTGGAAAGTAGTTCATCACAAGAACCGGTTCCTGTGACAACTACACCAATTAGTGAGGAAGCTAATGATATTGATCATGAAACTTCAGATCAAGTTTCTACTGAACCTCGTAGGTCTACCAGAGTAAGATCCGCACCAGTGTGGTACGGTAATCCTATTCTGGAAGTCATGTTACTTGACCATGATGAACCTACAAACTATGAGGAAGCGATGATGAGCCCAGATTCCGCAAAATGGCTAGAGGCCATGAAATCTGAGATGGGATCCATGTATGAAAACAAAGTATGGACTTTGGTTGACTTGCCCGATGATCGGCAAGCCATTGAGAATAAATGGATCTTTAAGAAGAAGACTGAAGCTGATGGTAATGTAACTGTCTATAAAGCTCGACTTGTTGCGAAAGGTTTTCGACAAGTTCAAGGGGTTGACTACGATGAGACTTTCTCACCCGTAGCGATGCTTAAGTCTGTCCAAATCATGTTAGCAATTGCTGCATTTTATGATTATGAAATTTGGCAAATGGATGTCAAAACTGCATTCTTGAATGCATTTCTAGAAGAAGAGTTGTATATGATGCAACCAGAAGGTTTTGTTGATCCAAAAGGTGCTAACAAAGTGTGCAAGCTCCAGCGATCCATTTATGGACTGGTGCAAGCATCTCGGAGTTGGAAGAAACGCTTTGATAGTGTGATCAAAGCATATGGTTTTATACAGACTTTTGGAGAAGCCTGTATTTACAAGAAAGTGAGTGGGGGCTCTGTAGCATTTCTGATATTATATGTAGATGACATATTATTAATTGGAAATGATATAGAATTTCTGGATAGCATAAATGGATACTTAAATAAAAGTTTTTCTATGAAAGACCTCGGTGAAGCTGCTTATATATTGGGCATCAAGATTTATAGAGATAGATCAAGACGCTTAATTGGACTTTCACAAAGCACATGCCTTGATAAAGTTTTGAAAAAGTTCAAAATGGATCAGGCAAAGAAAGGGTTCTTGCCCGTGCTACAAGGTGTGAAATTGAGTCAGACTCAATGCCCGACCACAACAGAAGATAGAGAGAAAATGAAAGATGTTCCCTATGCTTCAACCATAGGCTCTATCATGTATGCAATGCTGCGTACCAGACCTGACGTGTGCTTAGCAATAAGCTTGGCAGGAATGTACCAAAGTAATCCAGGAGTGGATCACTGGACAACGGTCAAGAACATCCTGAAATACCTGAAAAGGACTAAGAATATGTTTCTCGTATATGGAGGTGACAAAGAGCTAGTCGTAAATGGTTACGTCGATGCAAGCTTTGACACTGATCCGGACGATTCTAAATCGCAAACCGGATACGTGTTTTTATTAAACGGTGGAGCTGTAAGTTGGTGCAGTTCTAAACAAAGCGTCGTGGCGGGATCTACATGTGAAGCGGAGTACATAGCTGCTTCGGAAGTAGCAAATGAAGGAGTCTGGATGAAGGAGTTCATTTCCGATCTAGGTGTCATACCTGGTGCATCAGGACCAATGAAGATCTTCTGTGACAATACTGGTGCAATTGCCTTGGCAAAGGAATCCAGATTTCACAAGAGGACCAAACATATCAAGAGACGCTTCAATTCCATCCGGGACCAAGTCCAGGTGGGAGACATAGAGATTTGCATGATACATACGAATCTGAATGTTGCAGACCCATTGACTAAGCCTCTCTCACGAGCAAAACATGATCAGCACCAAGACTCCATGGGTGTTAGAATCATTACTATGTAATCTAGATTATTGACTCTAGTGCAAGTGGGAGACTAAAGGAAATATGCCCTAGAGGCAGTAATAAAGTTATTATTTATTTCCTCATATCATGATAAATGTTTATTATTCATGCTAGAATTGTATTAACCGGAAACATGATACATGTGTGAATACATAGACAAACATAACGTCACTAGTATACCTCTACTTGACTAGCTCATTAATCAAAGATGGTTATGTTTCCTAACCATAGGCATGTGTTGTCATTTGATTAATGGGATCACATCATTAGGAGAATGATGTGATTGACATGACCCATTCTGTTAGCCTAACACTTGATCATTTAGTGTATTGCTATTGCTTTCTTCATGACTTATACATGTTCCTATAACTATGAGATTATGAAACTCCCGTTTACCGGAGGAACACTTTGGGTGCTACCAAGCGTCATAACATAACTGGGTGATTATAAAGGAGTACTACAGGTGTCTCCAAAGGTACATGTTGGGTTGGCGTATTTCAAGATTAGGTTTTGTCACTCCGATTGTCGGAGAGGTATCTCTAGGCCCTCTCGGTAATGCACATCACTATAAGCCTTGCAAGCAATGTAGCTAATGAGTTAGTTACGGAATGATGCATTACGTAATGAGTAAAGAGACTTGCTGGTAACGAGATTGAACTAGGTGTTGGATACCGACGATCGAATCTCGGGCAAGTAACATACCGATGACAAAGGGAACAACGTATGTTGTTATGCGGTTTGACCGATAAAGATCTTCGTAGAATATGTAGGAGCCAATATGGGCATCTAGGTTCCGCTATTGGTTATTGACCGAGAATAGTTCTAGGTCATGTCTACATAGTTCTCGAACCCGTAGGGTCCGCACGCTTAAGGTTACGATGACAGTTTTATTATGAGTTTCTAAGTTTTGATGTACCGAAGTTTGTTCGGAGTCCCGGATGTGATCACGGACATGACGAGGAGTCTCGAAATGGTCGAGACGTAAAGATTGATATATTGGACGACTATATTCGGACACCGGAAGTGTTCCGGGTGATTTCGGAGAAAACCGGAGTGCCGGAGGGGTTACCGGAACCCCCCGGGGAAGTATTGGGCCTTAGTGGGCCTGAGGGAAGAGAGAGGGCAGCAGCCCAGGAGGTGACGCGCCCCCCCATGAGGAGTCCGAATTGGACTAGGGGAGGGGGCGCGGCCCCCTTTCCCTCTCCCTCTCCCTCTCTTTCCTTCCCCCTTCCTCCTTCCTAGTAGGACTAGGAAAGGGGAGTCCTACTCCCACTAGGAGGAGGACTCCCCCCTCCTTGGCGCGCCCCCTAGGGCCGGCGAGCCTCCCCCTTGCTCCTTTATATACGGGGGCAGGGGGGCACCCTAGAGACACACAAGTTGATCTATGGATCATTCCTTAGCCGTGTGCGGTGCCCCCTCCACCATATTCCACCTCGGTCATATCATCGTGGAGTTTAGGCGAAGCCCTGCGCCGGTAGAGCATCATCATCATCACCACGCCTTCGTGCTGACGGAACTCATCCCCGACACTTTGCTGGATCGGAGTCTGGGGATCGTCATCGAGCTGAACGTGCGCCGAACTCGGAAGTGCCGTACGTTCGGTACTTGGATTGGTCGGATCGTGAAGACGTACGACCACATCAACCGCGTTGTCATAACGCTTCCGCTTACGGTCTACGAGGGTACGTGGACAACACTCTCCCCTCTTGTTGCTTTGCCAGCACCATGATCTTGCGTGTGCGTAGGAATTTTTTTGAAATTACTACGTTCCCCAACACTCCTGAGCATCGCGACTCAGGAGCCTAACTTGTCACGTAGCCCCTCACTCCTTGGTTCCATCCTGGTTTCCGGTCAGGGCTAACGGCAGCTGAGGTATGCGCGGGGCCAGGCTCTGCCGACGTAGAACACAAGCAATTAGGAAGGAAAAGCGCAAATCTCAAGGAATTCAAAAGCAAATATTATAGTCCATAGAGTGCTTTGACAACACAAGTTTAAGCGCCTCCACGAGGCATGATGCATGTTGCAGGAGCTAAAAGAAGGACGGGAGCCATGGAGGGTCACTTTCTGGCGGTGCCATCGCTGGTGATGGAGCTGCGCTAGGCGACTTCGCCTCGTGGAGCCTCAGGATCGGCAGCGCCTCGCTTTGGCTTGGTGCTGAAGGCCCGGAACTTCGCCAGCAGAGCCTCTGCTCGACCCTTCACAGCCTCAGCAGCAACAGCGGCAAGCTCGCCGCTCACGGGCTCCAACAGGCTATCAAGATCAACATCGGGGTCGCAAAGGTAGACGTGGGTGAAGAGGTGTGTTAGCGCTGCAGAAGAAAGGACACGCGCCTCGGCCTCAGCTGTGGGGCCATGGCCAAGGGCGACATCTTCGAGGGTGCGGACCAGGAAGGGAAGCAACTTGGCAGGGCCGTCCTCGGCGCCGGCCAGCGGGCTCTCCAGGCCGCTGTCATAAAGCGACTTCAGCAAGGTGCGAGCCTTCTCCTCCAGCTTCGAGAAGGCCACGTGGTCCTCGGCCAGGACCCGCGCCTTGACATCCAGCTCGATCCACTTCGCCTCCAACGCCTGATCTAGCGTACCTAAGCGGCCATGGTGCTCATCAAGCTTGGCATCCTGGTCCTTGGCGGCAGCCTCAAGAGCCTTCATGTCTTCCTCTTTCTCCTGGCGGACACGGGCCTCCTGGGCATGCTGGTCGCGCAGGCCTTCCAGCTCACTCTCTAGCACCTCACAACGACCCTGGACATCCGCAATCTCACCTAAGGCAGTGTCGCGAGCGGCCTTCGCCTCAAGGATGTCCTGCTTCTCCTCGTCGCAAGCCGTCGCAGCCTGAGCCAGTGCCGCTCGGACTGAAGCATCAGAGCGAACCCAGCCAGAGGCTAGCTCCAGGCGCCCGGCCACCAAGCGAGGGTCGGTGCCCAGAAGATCTTTCTGCAGCCGGTCCAGCTCAGCAGCAGCACAATCCAGGACAGTAGAAGGAGTCAGAGAGATGGCAGTTGGCGGAGTAGGGGGAGAAGATGATAGCGTAATCACAGCACCATGAGTCGGGACCTTCTGCGCCCCGACGACTGCGACAGTGGCGTCAGGCAAGGACACCTCGGGAGTCGCTTGGGCCATGGGGGCTGAGCTCGCCCCAGCTAGCCCCGCCAGGCCTCACGAGGATGACCGGGTAGGAGAGGCACGCGTCTTGCCGCCCCCTTCTCCCGCAGATGGAGGTGCTGCCCCGGACGAAACCTCGAGACCCCCTTCAGCTTTTTTGCCGCAGGCACCGGCCTAGCCAAGGAATATGGACGTCAAGCCTAAACAACGAAGCAAGAAGCAAAACGAGAATCAAGTACTTACTGGTCATCGCTCACGGGCTCAAGCAACCTCCGACCGACCTTGAAGCCCGAGAGCCGGCTACTGGGATCAACCTCAAGAGGCTCGGGAGTAGGAGGCACGTCCGCAGATCGGCTCCGAGCCAGAGCAGACCCGCGAGGAACCATCCCCGTCCTGACCTTCTTCGGGATCAGGGTTGAGCTCTCGCCACCTCACTTGTCGCCATCCTAATCATCGTCCGGCATGAGGCGAAGGGCGCGAGACCTGCGCCAAGGGAGGGGTGCCCTTGACTCCCCGTCGGTCGCCTCGGAATCGGGCTCCTCTTCCTGCTCCTCTTCTTCCTCCTCTCCGCTAGAGTCGCCGGAGGATACGTTCACCGTCTCCAGGGCCGCCAGGTCCTCGGGAACCTCCACGGGCACAGGCCCGTCCCAGTCGAAAGTGGGCATGGAGTTCACTACCTGCTCCCAATCCTCCCGAAGGAACAGGGGCACAGGAGCACCCTCCAGTCTCGCTACGTCACCCCCAACCAAGGATTGGAGGACCACAGCCAGATCTTCGTCGGCCAGGACTATGGAGCTCGGGCGAGGGGCGGCGTCGCCCCCCCCCCCGAGCCTCCACAGCGGGAGTGAATATTCTCGAAGCAGAGCCACCCGGTGTTCCAGGAACTCCCTCAGGAGCGACGGCCCAGTCAGCTTCGCTGTCTCCATGTTGCCCGGCCACAGGTCCGCGTCCATCCTCTCCAGCACTGGTTTCGCACGGGGATCAACGAGCTCTGCGTTGGACCAAGCGTTGACAGACTCAGGCTGCCTCGTGGGCAGAATCAGCCGGGGATGGATGCGCCCAGCATCCACCATGACCCACTTGCTCCTGAAGCCTTCAATCCTCTTCCCGGGCTTCGAGATGGCATTGGAGCTGCCATACATGACAAAACTCGTGCATGCGGTGATGGGGCCGCGAGAGACCCGGAGGTAAAAGTAATGGCGCAGCAAGGCCACCGAGGGCCTTACCCCGACATGAGCCTCGCAGTAGTAGGCGAAAATCGCCAGGAGAAGAACAGAGTTGGGATACAGGTGCAGAGCTTGCAGGTTGTAATGGTGGAGGACGGAAAGGAAGAACTCGGATAAGGGGGGCACCAGGCCGGCGGCGATGGCGCTCACGAAGAGCGGGTAGAAGGTGCTCTCTTTGCCCTCAGGAAGGGCGGAACCAACCTTGAGCACGGCCGCCCCGTAGTTGCCTTGCGCCGCCATCATCTAGCGCGTTAGGGCAAGGTTCTTCCCCGACACATTCGGAGGATCCAGAGCGGGCGAGTACCATGCTCCGGCCGGGGTCTGGCGAGGCACCATGCCTTGCTAGGATGCAGGGTTGGAGTAGATCTGGGGATTTCGGAAGCAAGAAGGATAGGAGCGAGAAAGGGGATTTGGGCAATGACTGGAGAAGGCAAGGAAGGTAAGCCAAGATGGGTACCGCTCCCTTGTCAATTTGTGCAGTTGCTGAGGCATCGTGGGGGAGCCAGGACGCCCACATCCAATCAACCGCCACGTGGCGCCCAAGGCCGCAGACTGATGGGGCCCGTGGCGCTTCGCACTTGCCCCTTCGCTTCTCTGCTAAGCCAAGTCTGGGTGTCGGTGTCAAAACCGGCGGATCTCGGGTAGGGGGTCCCGAACTGTGCGTCTAGGCGGATGGTAACAGGAGACGAGGGACACGATGTTTTTACCCAGGTTCGGGCCCTCTCGATGGAGGTAAAACCCTACGTCCTGCTTGATTAATATTGATGATATGGGTAGTACAAGAGTAGATCTACCACGAGATCAAGGAGGCTAAACCCTAGAAGCTAGCATACGGTAAGATTGTTATAATGTATGTTGTCCTACGGACTAAAGCCCTCCGGTTTATATAGACACCGGAGAGGGCTAGGGTTACACAGAGTCGGTTACAATAGTAGGAGATCTACATATCCGTATCGCCAAGCTTGCCTTCCACGCCAAGTAAGGTACCATCCGGACACGAGCCGGAGTCTTCAATCTTGTATCTTCGTAGTCTTGGAGTCCGGCGGACATTGATAGTCCGGCTGTCCGGACACCCCCTAGTCCAGGACTCCCTCAGTATCCCCTGAACCAGTCTTCAATGACGATAAGTCCGGCATGCATAATGTTCGGCATTGCAAGGCGGGTTCCTCCCTTGAATAATCCAGAGAAGATCATGAACACCAGGATAGTGTCCGGCTCTGCAAAATAAATTCCACATTCCACCGTAGAGAGAATAAAATGTACACTTAGTTCAATCTGTTGACGTATTATGCAGCGTGACATCACACCGCCACCAGGCTTTTGTTTGAATCATTATACCACCTCAGCATGTTTAGCGAAGCAGTTTCCTTGGCACGTCTTGTCGAAGCAGAGATCGTGTTCCCCTTATTCTGGGATTCTCATCAATACGTGCGTGGGTAACCCAACCGCTCCCGTCGCCACGCCTCCTCTATCGAAGGGGAATCCCAAACGGTCACGGAGACGGCCCTTGGTATTTTTTCCCCTTTATAAGAGGACCAAGGCTCGCCATTGTTCTTCAATCTCGCATCGAATCTCTTCCCCGCTCCTGGTTCCAACACCCAAAGCCTCAGATTCGAGCGCTTCGGATCCTTAATCATGTCCGGCTCCGACCTCCAGGGCCGGTGGATGCCCTCCTCCGTCACGGAGGAAGACATATTGAAGTTGCGTGGGGCCAAGTACCTGGCCTACGAGGTTTCGCACAGGTTGCCTGTCCAAGGGCAGGCTGTGCCAGCCCCTGAGCCCGGTGAATATGTCGTTTTCGTATCCCACCTCCGTCGGGGTTTAGGCTTCCCGACGGATCCCTTAGTGAGAGGGCTCCTGTTCTACTACGGGCTGGACTTTCACGACTTGGCTCCGGAGTCCATCCTCCATATCTCCGCATTCATTATCGTCTGCGAAGCCTTCCTCCACGTCATTCCCCACTTCGGCCTATGGCTGAAGACCTTCAAGGTGGAGCGGAAGATGATCGAGGGGCGTCAAGCGGAGTGCGGCGGGGCGACCATAAGCAAAAAGGTCGATGCCCCGTGGCCCATGGGTTCCTTCCAAGAGGAACTCGGACTGTGGCAGCAGGAGTGGTTCTATATCACCGCTCCAAGGGGCAGCAGGCAAAAGCCACCGCCCTTATTCCGCCCAGCACCTCCACGCCAACTGATGTCGTGGGTCAACCAAGGGCTCAATTGGGGGCCGTCCGAAGACGTGCCTTCACTGCAGGGCCGGATTCGAGATCTCCAAGCGAGGGAGATCGACCTGATCAAGGTGATGCAGGTTATGCTAATCAGGCATCTTCTGCCCTGCAAATGCCGTCCTCTCCGTCTATGGGAGTTCAACCCGGAGGGACCTCGGATTCTCCAACATTTCATGGGTGTGACACCCGTGGAGATGTACAAGTTGTTCTTCGGACCGCAGGTGGCGTGTTCGGATTTAGCCGAGGATGCAGGTCTAAGCCGCGATCGCCCGGATACTCAGGTAAGTAGCTCAGAGTCCGGACATTCTGTTTATGTGCCTTTCTATAATTCGCCTTTTGTCCTTTGTTCTTTACAGGAATGGGTGGCGCGATCAAGGCTGATAAGGTGTCCGGCCCCCCTCCTAGAGACCGCACAGGAGCCCGTGCTGGTCAGAATGTTGGAGGTTGCGCCCACAGAAGGGGGCGACGGGGAAAATAGAGGAGCTAATATTTCGCCCAAAGGGGTGACTGAAGAGGGAGGAAGCAAGAACCCCTCCCTTCAGGGGGAGAAGAGGACCGCCTCCGAAGATCCGGAGGCCAAAGCCCCTAAGCGTGGGAAGAGACCTTCCCCGGGGGGTCCGGCGCCCGGAAAGAATCCGGACGCACAATCATCATCAAAGGATCGGCCCTCCACAGAGCCGTGAGTATGAAAGAGGGAGTTAATTAGTAAGGAAATACCTTCATTTGTGCTTCTGTAGATAACGAAAATATTTATATTGCAGTTCGGATCTGCAGCCTTCTCAGATGAGTTCATCTTCGGGGGACCTTCTTCCGGAGATGATGGAGAGCGATACGCCTCCATCCGCAGCGCCGCCAGATGAGGCAGGCGAACCCGAAGTGTCATCACAGAGGGTATCCCCGAGTCCGGAAGGGCCAGAGAGTTCGGCACCTACTAGTGTCCGGCCGGGAGAACTGAAGAATTTGCTTGAGAGGGCGTCTATTTCATAAGATCACCGTGCGTTAATGCGTATGGTGATTGGAAGGATTTCGTCCGCCGAGAGCGAATTGCGTAATGCCGCCATGAGTTTGCTGGCGGGATTTGAGGTATGCGAGAATGACGCACCCCTTTGTTTTTTAACAGTTTTGCATATAAAAAATGTGCCCTGTATAGATGGTAGCCCCTGAGACTCGGTAGGTTGTCGGAAACGACAGCGTACCGAGGATCGAAATCTAAAGAAATGAATTCCGTCGTTCCTATGCAGGTGGCGGATAGTCCGGGGGCTAGCCGGACTAGTCAGTTTGTCGAGTTAAATCGGCAATTGGACTTGGCAGATGCGAACATCGCACTTGTCAACAGGCGACTTGACGAGTCGCAAGGTAAAAGAGTTCTCCGCAGACGCTTTATTAAGGGGGTCGAAGCCCTCCTTTGATAAATTATATGCTGTTTATACAGACCGTGCTGCTGCTGTGGAGGGCCTTCGGGCCGAACTTGCTCGAGCTAAGGAGCAAGCCCGAAGGAGTGAAGCGGCTGCCTCGAGGGAGGCCGAGGAGTTGAAAGCCGAAAAGGCTGCGCACTGCCTAAGCAGGGCCGAGGTGGCCGAATTGGCCATAAAAGTAAAGGATGCTACCGACCGCAATGAGGCTCTTGAAAAGGAGCGCTTATCGGAGCGGGAAGACCTGAAGAAGGCCACCGCCGAAGCCAAGGATGCCCGTTCTGCAATGCGGGCTATGAAGGAGGAACTGTGCCAGGCCGGAGAGATCGTGGCTGGCAAGCCTTTTCTGCTGCGTCGCTGGTTTATGGATGGAAAGTATGCTCAATTTGAAGGGCTGTGGAGTCCGGAGGATCCATATATGGACTTAGCTGCAAGTGCGGCCGATGCCATTAAGCACTTTCGGAGCCAGAAGGATCACGAGACGGAAGAGCTATATTGGTCTCAATTCCACAGTCCGGATCGCCCACTTCCATTGACAGACCGGTTGGCCGAATGGGCCGAGCTAAATAGATTGTCCGGACTTGCCATGACTGACATCGTGGCCAATGTTTGGCCAGAGAGGTCCAAGGCGACGAGCTACTTTGGCTTACTGCAGCAATTCCTTGGAGCGGTGCTGCATATAAAGGAGATGAAGCGGTCGGCCTGCATAGAGGGCGCGCGGATGGCTCTTGCCCGTGTGAAGGCGTATTTTCCAGAGATGGATGCCACCGCTGTTGCTGCCCAGGGTTCGGATAAAGACCGGCTCCCTTTCGAGCACTATTTCAGGGAAGTTATGCGTGGCGCTCATGTAATAGAGTCGCAGTGCTCGAAGAATGTAACGTTCAAATGAACGCATTAGCTTGTAAATCGATGATTATGTTATAACTGCTTTTTATACTTGTGTGTCCAAGTAGTAGAACTTCTCCTTTTCGGCCGTTTACGTATACTTGTGTATAACCTAAAAGATGGCAGTCTTCGTCTTCAGCCCCCACGCACAAGGTGCTGGGGTGTTCGCAAAAATAGCGCGTTTTCACACTTAATCCGACGTCTCAGTCCTATTATAAGGAGGTGGTAGCGTAGCGAACGAGGCAATCCGGACTATAATGCTTTATCACTTTCACTTAGCCAGTGGAGCTCGAGGGTGGGGCTACGATATAGCCCCTGGTGGCATCGCCCTTCTCCGAAGTCGGAGCGCGTGTGCCTGACCGGGAAACGGCCCTTCGTCAAAGCGGGGAATTCTAAACATTCCGATAGTCGATCGAGGGCTGACCATTCTCTCGCTGTATCATGACAGTCAGTTTTCGGCTTTCTCTACTGAGGTGCTCGCCCAGCCGAACTGGGGCACAATCGCAGTAGTTCTCCTGGTGCCGCGTTAGCCGATGATACGGAACGTAAGGCAGCAAAACACAGGAGCCGGGCAAACCCAACATTTGACCAAAGACATGATTCGGAGCTGATGCATATAATGCCTAACTCGAGACACCGAACACTCCCTAAGGTGTTCGATCTTTATAATAATGGGCAGAACGATGCCCTAAGCCCCTAGTGTCCAGGTACGGGCATGGTCTTCTGACGCGACCGATGCCAAAATGTCAGGTTCCGCTTTGGCTATAGGAAGAAACCAAGGGAGAATAACAACAAGAGACAGTAAAAAAGCTTTACGCAGGGTCTTAATCTGAAAAGAATCCTCGCAACGGGTCCCTACTGCACTCTGCGCCTGTGTCTCCGTTGCGCCGTTCTCCTGGACGGGTATGCACGTTGTTCATCTGTAAAAAGATAGGAACATTTAGTTTTAAAAACAATTTGTGCAAAAAATATTAGAAATAGAAATAATTAAAGCGGGGTTTATATGAACCCGCGGTTGTTTGTGCGCGCAGCCCCCTGTGAAGGGGTATGCGGCTAGGGAGCCCCTAGCCTGCTGACGCCGGATTCGTCTATCCAAGTCCGGGGTCTTTAAGTGACCCTCGCACTAAAATTACGCCACGCGGTCCGGGCATCTTGAGTGTAAGAGACGCGTAATGCGGTATGGCGTTGAAGCGGAGAAAAGCCTTTCGTCCCAAGAGTGCTTGATATTCACTTTCAAATGGGACGATATGAAAAATTAATTTTTCGCGTCGAGAATTGTTCGGTGATCCGAACACGACTTCTAGTAATATGGAGCCTGTGCACTTGGCGTAATGGTCTGGCGTCACTCCTTTGAAGGAAGTGCGGCTGTGTCGAATTTTGGTAGGGTCTATCCCCATCCTACGGACTGTGTTTGAATATAGCAGGTTTAAGTCACACCCTCCATCCATTAGGACGTTAGTAAATTGCAATCCGTCTATTATGGGATTCAATATCAGGGGAGTCCGTCTGTCACACCCTAGCTAGTTATGCATTAGAGTGTTGCATCATGTCTAATTTTTTCATCAGAAACTTGAAATGGGGATGACAGAACCCCCAGCCCCCTCTGAAACCAACTAGGGTTTACTAAAAACTTTTTCAATGAACCTGAAATGCCCTTCTAAAATGTCCATCATTTTTGTCTTGGTTCAGAACCTCTGCCAAAAGTGATGCACAATTTCCTAGGTCATCTTAGGGTCTCTGAATTAAATCATAAATATTTGAATTTGGGCATTTAAAACTATATAAAATATTTCAAGTGCTCAAAAATCTCCAAACTAAAATGTTTCATGTTGGAAATAATCCAACTATGGACCAGGTGCAGTTTGGTAATTTTAGGAGTTACCTAAGTATTTTTATTAATTCAACAAAGTTGCAGAAAAATAGAAAAAAAACAGGAAAGGGAAAACTTACCTGGCGCCCGCTAACCAGCCCACCTGCCGGCCCAGCCCAGCGCCGTGCCAGCGAGCTGCTTGCCGGCCAGGCAGGCAGGCAGGTGCTCGACGGCGAGCACCGCATGGGTGCCACGCACCTGCTCGTCGCCTCGTTGCTTCTCTCGCCCGGCTAACGCCGTGGATCGCTCCCCCTCTCTCCCCTGAACCCCCCAGACACCCCCTCTCCTCTCCAGCACCTCCCCCTCGCGCTCCCCAGCCATGGCCGACGCCATCGCCGCCACCCCCTCGCCGTAGCCACGCCCTCCGTCAACCCCACGCCGTGCCGCCGTGTCCAGGAGCTCCGCCGCCGTCCACTTCGTCGAGCTAGCCAAGCCCCGAGCCGTCGCAAGGCCCGAGTCCACCGCACCGACCTCGCCCGAGTTCGCCGTCGCCGGAGATCCCTTTCAACGCCGCCGCCGTCTCAGCTCGTCCCCGACCCCGCCGGTGGCCTCTACGAGTGCCCAGTGAGCCTAGCTACTCCTCCTACCCTTCCCCTCTCACTCCCGAGCCGTGTAGCCACCACACAAAGATCACCCGCACGCACCGCCGCGGATCTCGTCGCCGACGTGCTCCCGACCATCCTCCGGCCACTCCACGGTGTCCAACGCACTCAACACGCTGCGCTGAGGCTAACCATGCACTCCCCGCACCTCACCGCACACCCTAGCCCGAGTTCGTTCTCACCCGAGCTCCGGTCGCTGCCAAAGTCGTCGCCGGCGCCAACTCCGGCCACCCCGACCCCAACGGACTCCGCCAAGAGCTCCGGCTCGTCCTCAGCTTCATCCCGATGCCCTCCGCGACCCATTTGGTGGCCGGAACGGCCAAAACCACTTTCTGCCGCCGCGTCGGGCTCGCCGGCGGCTAAACGCCGGCGCCGCTGACCTGTTTTGACCACGGGTGGGCCCTGGTTGACTTCGTTGAGTCGCTGACAGGTGGGGCCCAGCCCTGTTAACTAACCTAGTTTAGTTTTAATTAAACTTTAACTAATCTAATGACCCTGACACCCTGGCCCCACGCGTCAGGTTTGACTAGACCGGGTCTGTTGACCTGCTGAGGTCAGCGTGACGCAATGCTGACGCAGAAATTAATTGCTGGATTTATTCTAATATAGGAAATTCCAGAATATAGTTTAAACTTCAAAAATTTATAACTTTTAATCTGTAACTCCAAATCAGACAAGTTATATATGAAAAATGATCAGAAAAATCCAATCTATCCACCTGTACTGTTTCCATGCATGATTAAACAAGTTAACTTGATGTTTAATGCAGAACAAGATAAAACACTTTAAAGGGCCATGTATGAGTTTGAAATTTGAATCTTTGGTTCAAATTGGTTCAAACCCTTCTGGTCTTAGTTGCACTAGCCCAACACACTCATATTGCCATGTTTCATGCATGCATCATATTGTCGCACATTGTTTGGTGATGGCTATGTATCGGTGTTCTTTGCGGCAGGTTCTGCCTCCGAGGAGTACCGTGATTACCCTAGCGAGGAACCGTATCAGTGCATCGACCCATCAGGCAAGCAACCAACCGTTTGATCATATCGATACAATCCCATGTTCTCGCTCTTGCTCTCATTTACTGCATTAAGACAACGCGTTTCAAACTGCTGTGTGCTCGGTAGTTGAACCCATTTCCTCTGCATGACCTGTCATTGCCACAGTAACTAGATGAAACCCACTAGCATGTGTAGGAGTTGCTTGAGCCATATGTATGTGTTGTTCCTACCTTGCTATGCCTGCTATGCTTAGAGTCGTGTCAGGTCTGGTTCATCTGGGTGATGGGCTAGAGTGAAATGATCATATCAGTTGAGAGTGGTGTGGTGAACACGATTTGGTAAAGGTATCGATGAGAGGCCATGTAGGAGTACATGGTGGGTTGTTTCATTGAGGCCGTCCTTAAGCACTGAGATCTGTATGTGTGATTTAAGATTCAGCTACTACCATGCATTGGGCCCGAAACCAATGGACCCTCTCGGCTTCTTATTCACCCTAGTCTTCTGTCCAGGAGTTGCAAGTAGTTTCTGGTGTTTGTAGCCTACTGGAGGCCGTGGACAGCGCTGACCGTAGGGGTGGGCTGTGATGCGGTAGGTACGTGGCCGGGTGTACCGGATGCCCGTTTGGTATCTCGGGAACCCTGTTCACATCGTTTGGGGCCGTGAGCGAAACTTCGGCCGGATCTCCTCATGGATGGAACCCAAATAGGCGATAAACCTGGACTAGAGACTTAGGTGTTTAGGTAGGTCGTGGCCGACACCCACGTTGGGCTTCCGCTTGAAGGTTGCCGAGTACATGTCGTGTAAATGACGGTAAGTGGTGAGAGCGTGTATGAAGAAGTACACCCCTGCAGGGTTAACCTAATCTATTCGAATAGCCGCGTCCGCGGTAAAGGACTACTTGGTTGCCTATACAGTTCATAGACAAGTAAATGGAAACTACTAAAAGCCTCCAGATAAGCGTGAGTGCCGAGGATGGCTCTTCCGTAGGAAGACGGAGGTGGATCCTCGGTAGTGTATTGAGTGGTGAGTAGTGGACTCGTGTGCGCAAACCATTTCAAGTTGGAGTCTCGTAGGATAGTTTAGCCAAGAGTCAAAGCTGGCTTGCTGCAATAACTCCACCAACCCTTCTTGATAATGTGCATGTATGTAGGATCTGATGTAAGTCTTGCTGAGTACCTTTGTACTCATGTTGCTATAATTTACATTTTTACAGAAGACGCTGCAACCCCTTCTGATGGGTTCTTCGTAGACGTTGACATCAATGAGTAGGCTAAGGCCCAGGTGGTGATCCTGAGCTTGTGAAGGACCACGTAGTATAGCTAGGCTTTCCAAGCCTCTTTTATTTTACTAATTGTCTGTACTCAGACATGTTACTTCCGCTGCTGGTTTGTATGACTGTATGACTTGAATGCTGGGTCGTGTGACCCGTACTTGTGTGTATGCTATGTATGGCTCTTTGAGCCTTTAAATAAAGTACTTGTGTCTTAGAGTCATCTTGTGATGCCTTGTTGTATTTGCACATATCGAGCATATTGTGTGTATGATTGAAATGCTTGGTATGTGTGGGATCTGACTATCTAGTTGTTTATCTTTAGTAGCCTCTCTTACCGGGAAATGTCTCCTAGTGATTCCACTGAGCCATGGTAGCTTGCTACTGCTCCAGAACACTTGGCTGGCCGGCATGTGTCCTTCTTCGTTCCTGTGTCTGTCCCTTCGGGGAAATGTCACGCATTGAGTACCGGAGTCCTGTTAGCCCGCTACAGCCCGGTCTACCGGAGTCCTGCTAGCCTAGTGCTACAGCCCGGAACTTACTTGCTGATGACCGACACGTTCGATGCTGGGTCATGGATGCCTGTCCCTGTAAGTCGGTGCCACTTTGGGTTTACAACTAGCCATGTCAGCCCGGGCTCCTTTTCATATGGATGCTAGCGACACTATCATATACGTGTGCCAAAAGGCGCAAACGGTCCCGGGCAAAGGTAAGGCGACACCCGTGGGGATACCGTGCGTGAGGCCGTAAAGTGATATGAGGTGTTACAGGCTAGACCGATGTGACATTGAGTCGGGGTCCTGACAGCGTTGGTATCAGAGCCGGACTGCCTGTAGGTTCTCCAAGCCAAACTGGTCGATGTTGAGTCTAGAAATTCTTTAGTTATATGTAGGGGAATTGTTTGTGGGTTGGAACGTAAGGCTCTTTTTACTCCTTTATCTTATGACATTCTGATCTGAGGCTGTGTTTTATTATTGGGCCGCGAGCTTTTGAATCCGGCGTTGACTGCCGCGCTCTTTGGGCTTTTCTCTTTATTCCGGCGCTGCTCTTTTCTGCGCCGTGATTTTCCGTTTCCATCTCTTATCTCTGATGTACTTGGGTCGCTGGTGCTGCATCATGCTAACCAGCTATCCTCGCCCACACAGAAGCGGGTCATGAGGCTTGTCAGTGCGGACATTGTCCTCGGTTTCTCTTGACCGAGGTGCCTAGCGAGCCATTTGTCTCGGACATTGTGCTTGAAAGCTGCTAAGGCTTCGGCGTCCGGACAGTCGACTATTTGGTTCTTTTTTGTAAGGAACCTGTTCCAGAATTTTCGCGCTGACTCTCCGGGCTGTTGAGTTATATGAATTAGGTCATCTGCATCCGGAGGGCGGACATAAGTCCCTTGAAAATTTGCTCTAAACGCGTCCTCGAGCTCTTCCCAACTTCCAACAGTATTTTCTGGGAGGCTTTTAAGCCAATGACGGGCTGGCCCTTTGAGCTTGAGGGGTAGGTATTTTATGGCATGGAGATCATCTCCTCTTGCCATATGTATATGTAGTATATAATCTTCTATCCAGACTCCAGGGTCTGTTGTTCCATCGTAGGCTTCTATGTTTATGGGTTTAAATCCTGCTGGGAATTCATGGTCCAGCACCTCGTCAGTGAAACATAGTGGGTGTGCGGCGCCCCTGTATTTGTGTGTGCCGCTATCATCGGACACTTGACGTGTTGTCTTGCTTACTGGGGCCTTCTCCTTTGGCCCGTAGATGGATCTGGCTGGGCCATCTATCCTTCCAAGTTCGTTGGTTGGTTTATGTGGGGCGCCGCTGTCAGAATTTGGCCTATCATCTGGCCGTCTATCCGGCCAGGCAGCCTCTTTATTTTTGGACGGTGGGGGCTCTATGGCCTCCTCGTTGAATTCTGGTAGCAGCTTGCGCTTCGGGTAGCTCTTTGATTGGTGGCCATTGCCGTACTTATCTGCGGTTTTGAGCACTTTGCTCCATCTCATTCTGAGTGTGTCTTCCGCTATTTTGAGCCTCCGTTTTTCCTTCTTCAGGCTTTTTGCTGTGGCGATAAGCCTGCGCTTGAAGCGCTCTTGTTCGACGGGATCCCCGGGTACGACGAATTCGTCATCGTTGAGGCTTGCTTCGTCTTCGGAGGGAGGCATATAATTATGATCCTCAACCTCTTCATCTGCCGCCCCCTCATGAGGGCTTGCTTCTGCATCCTCCTGCGCTGAGTCTTGCTGGAGGGGATTGTCTTCGGCACTCTCTGGAGTATTATTATCTCCTGTGCCGGAATTTCCATTCTTGCTGTGGCGAGATTTAGAGCGGCGCCGCTGACGCCGGCGCTTGGGCTGTTTCTTTAAGGGATCTGCCTCCGCTGTTTCTTCGCCATCCCCATCTTTTGGGGTATCCACCATATATACGTCATATGACGAGGTGGCCTTCCAGTGCCTTATAGGCTCTGTTTCTTGTTCGTCTTCGGCATTGTCGTCTATTCCATCAATGTCTCCGGAGTCAAGGTCTAGCATGTCGGTTAAATCGTCGATAGTGGCTACAAAGTGGGTGGTGGGTGGGCTCTGAATTTCTTCGTCATCCGTATCCCAACCATCCTGGCCATAATCCGG
This sequence comes from Triticum timopheevii, assembly GCA_963921465.1. Lineage (NCBI taxonomy): Eukaryota > Viridiplantae > Streptophyta > Magnoliopsida > Poales > Poaceae > Triticum > Triticum timopheevii. Next base: position 516,493,737 of record OY997268.1, on the reverse strand, counting down.
CCAGGGCTCTCCTGATAATGAGAGATGCTTTAGTGAATTCAAGATATCGCCGAAAGGCGAGCATTGGAAGATGTCCGCGGCGGTGAATTCCATAACCGGTGCCCAATCCGGATCGATCGGTAGGGGCGCGGGAGGTTCGGAGTCTGGCGAGGAGTCTGGCACCTCGGAATCACGAGTTTCGCAGGGGACAAGATTAGTGTTCGGCTCCATCGCCGTGGATGTTGAAGCCCCCAGGGCGGCGTCTATCCACCGACCCTCGATCTGGGCGATCGGCTCCGGGCTAATGGCCGAAGCGGATCCGTGTGCGGCCACCAAGGCACTATTCGGTGGCAGAGCTAGATCATGCCCATCGTCACAGTGCGGCACGCTCGGCTGTGTCTCGAGTCCGTCGAGGATCAAGTCTCCGCGGACATCGGCCGTGAAGTTTAAGCTTCCAAATCTGACCTGACGGCCAGGGGCATAGCTTTCGATCTGCTCCAGATGGCCAAGTGAATTGCCCCGCAGGGCGAAGCCGCCGAATACGAAGATCTGTCCGGGGAGAAAAGTCTCGACCTGGACAGCGTTGCAGGTTGAAGACGCCATCAAACCTATTGGTGACGACACAGAGGAACTCTCAATGAAAGCACCAATGTCGGTGTCAAAACCGGCGGATCTCGGGTAGGGGGTCCCGAACTGTGCGTCTAGGCGGATGGTAACAGGAGACGAGGGACACGATGTTTTTACCCAGGTTCGGGCCCTCTCGATGGAGGTAAAACCCTACGTCCTGCTTGATTAATATTGATGATATGGGTAGTACAAGAGTAGATCTACCACGAGATCAAGGAGGCTAAACCCTAGAAGCTAGCCTATGGTATGATTGTTGTAATGTATGTTGTCCTACGGACTAAAGCCCTCTGGTTTATATAGACACCGGAGAGGGCTAGGGTTACACAGAGTCGGTTACAATAGTAGGAGATCTACATATCCGTATCGCCAAGCTTGCCTTCCACGCCAAGTAAGGTACCATCCGGACACGAGCTGGAGACTTCAATCTTGTATCTTCGTAGTCTTGGAGTCCGGCGGACATTGATAGTCCGGCTGTCCAGACACCCCCTAGTCCAGGACTCCCTCATCGGGCGCGCCTTGGGCCCGGGGGCTACTGTTGGTGTTCTGGGAACAGGGGTACCCAGACTTGCCTGCCTGCGGCCTGCGGCATGGCTCAGGGAGTGGCCCAGTACGGCGCATCTTCATCAACACATGCTCAAGACCCTCGCGAGGGGCCAAGCCTCGCGGGGCGGATGACAGGATGCTTCCTCGGGCACAGCCTCGTCAGGCTGGCTCGCGAGAAGGCGGAGAAATCAAGGCGGGGTACCTCACGAGGTGCCTATGACGCAAGCCATGACGACCGAGGCCAGGAGGGCGCTAGCCTGTGCAGAGTCCTTGTTTCCTCTTTGGTGCAAAGGGGGCAAGCGCAGGCAAGAGTATCAAGCAAAGGCAACCACTTCGGTGCAACAAGACCAAGACCAGCAGGACGGCAGAAAGGAGGTCATCGTGGAGCCCAAGCCGGTGTCATCGTCAGGGTCTTTGGCAGGCGAGGACCAACTTTAGTCAGGATAAGTGTACTAGATGTTCCCCTTCAAAATGGCCAATTGTTGGCACCCTTCCCGCTCAATATTTGGGAGAGGCCCATGGCCTCCGCCTATAAATAGGACTAGCCACCCACAGGGTAGAGGCATCGGCATCTGGAGATAGAGAGAGAGAGGCGACTGAACTCCCCCTAGCAGTTCATCGCTCCAGCCAAGTACAGACCCTCGCGAGGCTGTTCTTCCCCTGTACTATTCACCATCAGCCCCAGAGGCAATCCACACACCACAAACTGGAGTAGGGTATTACACCACAATGGTGGCCTGAACCAGTATAGACCTCATGTCCTTTGTGTTGTTCTTCGTGTAGTTTAGATTCTTGCGAGGCGACGAGACACGGGTAGGCAGTAGGTGATCTCTGCGCGCACCCCATAGTTCGAACCTTGAGGGTCTACCAAAACCCGAAATCTGACACTAGGTGAACCAGATATTAGATAGGCATACTATTCATTGTTGCCTCTATATGTTCCCCACAACTAATTTAGAACTCAAGTTTGAACATTAATTTGGACCTGACTTGGGAGTCCAAGAGCTGAACAGGACGACAAAGTAGCAGGTAAGTTGCAATGCATAACATAAGCAGAAACAAAAGAGTGCAACCTCTCTTGTGGACCCATGTACTCGTCAGGTTCATCTGCTGAGTCGATGATGGTGATGCCATTGCGGTGGGTGCCGGCGGCAGGGAAGGAGATCTGAGGCGGCGAAAGATGGTTAGGAGTCGTGATGTCTAGTTTGGTGGATGCTTCCATCGATGGAGCAGCTCAGGTAAGGAGGACGACGTCGCGGCAAGAGCAGGACAAACCACACAAAGTTCCCTTCGACACGTACCCGTAACTGAAGTAATTCTGTAAGGGATCATTTGGCTTGCATGATTCTTTAAAACGCAGGGATAGGAAAAACACTGGAATATGATAGAAAAATGCACATGGTAAATAGAGCATTTGTAAACACAAGATTTCTGTTAACTTGGGTGTTTGGTTTACAGGAATTGGAAGAGCAGAGGAATGCAAAGAAACATGGCCAAAATAAAGTGAAACCATATGAAAGCGTGTACAGTTAGAATGTTATTCTGGCACTAATGCACTTGGTCTTGTTTTCATGCATAGGATTTTGAAAAGTAGGTCCAGGTGGATGTTTTGCTTCATTCATTTCAACAAAATGCATGAATAATTGAATAGTAGAGTGCCATTGGAAAACTCCCTATTGCTATGTTTTTCCATTGAACCAAAATAGCCCTAAAGGATCGACGTGAATGTATAGTAATAAGTGATGCAACAAGTCTACGACCTCTTTGCCGTAGTCGTGTCGACCTGAACATCATTGGGTCGGTCGCTGAAGCAGTTGAGGCAGAGGTGGCTATCATAGGTGTGGAGGAAGATCTGAGGAATCTGTAGACGGCGTCCAGAGCACTGCTCTGTTGTGATGGATCATTCTGTCATTGGAGCAGCTCCGGTGAGCCGTAAGACGTCAAGGCTGAAGCAGCACAAGACAGACATCATCAATCTCAAGTGGGATTCTAATAGCATTTCCAATAGATGATGTAAAATGGATGTAAAATTAACATCACCAAAAACCACCTGACTACAACAGATGAGGTAAAAACTGTTGACTCCGAACTTAACTGTCGAAACTGAAATTTACTGTGGAATCTGAATGCTACTATCGAAACTGAACACAATGGTAGCAGAGAGGCATTTGACATGTAGTTTAGGGAGGGCCTGCAGTTCATCTTCAACCTGCACCCCCTGAGCCGCCAGCCACCACCGGCCGAACCGCCGGCCCCAGCGCCGCCTCGCCACCCCGAAACAACTCGCCACCGCCGCCCCGGCCAGCTCTCTAGGCCCCCCGCCCCCTCACCCTGAACCCTAAGAAAGATAGCGGGGTACCTCTCCGGCCAGCCCCCGTCCCCGCTGCGGGTGGTTCTTCCTTAACTCCGACGAGCCCCCCCCAACCCCTGAAAATCGATTGACCCAAAAGTCAATTCAGTCGACTGAAGTGTGGCTTAATCAGAGCAGAGCAGCAGCACGAGCGAGGGGGAGAGTAGCAGCAGCAGCTGGGCGAGCGAGCGATCGAGCGAGAGCCGGAGCTGCAGTAGTAGCACGAGTGAGCGAGCGAGAGCCGGAGCAGCAGCAATAGATCCGGCTGGTATGGATGCCGCCGCTGAAGGGGCCTCGCACTGGGGGAGAGCCACCATGGAGATGTCGCGCGCGGAGCCGGCTTCAAGGTAGCCGCTCCATGGGGGTGCGGGATGGAGCACCGTCGGCGCCGGGAGGTCGAGTTAAGGAGAAGGTGCGATGTGATGAGTGTACAACCTCTTTGGTGGTGCCGAGTAGGCCTCGGCTTCGTCCGAGGACTCGGTGAGGATGCCGCGGTTCCGGTTAGATGAGGCGATTGTCGGAGCAGCTCCTGGCAGGTGGTGGACGGGGCGGCTGACCCGGCGGGACGGTGAGATGGACGACGGATCCTCATCCGGGTAGGTGGACGAGGGACGTCGAGCTGTTGCGGTGGACGACGTCATCGGGGAAGAGGCTCCGGCTGGGCAGCGGTGACGTGGCCGACGAAGGAGGGTGGGGTTTCGCGGCTGGAGCGGAGAGGTTATGGCGGCCTGGGATTTCGAATGGTGAAAAGGGGGCGACGGGAGGGGGTGAAGCATGACTTAGGGACGCGCTTGTCCAAAATGTAGGGTGTGTTACAAAAGTACCCCCCCACCAATTTGAACTAGCGGCCCTTTCGGCTCAGGGTTAGAAGGGGGATTTCGCGTGTCGGGATTTGGCGGCTGGAGGGAGTTTTGGCGCTTGTTGTAATTTTAGGATAGCAAGGCGCGGGTTGTGAAGGCGCCAGTTTTGGGAGCACGATATCTGAATTTTCAGGATATAACAAGACGCGGGTTGAATTTTAGGGACAAGCCTAACGTGTAGTAATATTGTACTTGTACGTACCAAATCAATTCGCACTTCCCTCAACCAAAAAGAAAACGAAAAAATAAAACTATTCACACCACACAAAGAGAGAGTCTTGCCCCGTTTTACTATACAAATGCTATTCAAAGCTACTCCGTCCTTCCATCTATATAGGGCCTAATGTGTTTTTCGATGCTAACTTTGACCAAATATTAGAGCAATGATATATGACATGCAACTTACACAAAGCACACCCTTAAATTCGTCTGTGAAAGGTTCTTTCAATGATATAATTTTCACATTGTGCATGTCATGTACTATTAATCTTGTCAATAGTCAAAGGCGGTCTTAAAAATCTCATTACGCCCTATATAGATGGAAGGAGGGAGTATGAATCCATGTTATGTCCGATTAAATTTTTTCGCTTGCTGTATAATGCATGTAACCTGCTCATACCAACATTTTAGTGCATTCCAAATGTCTATACTACCGCTGCAATTCGAACTAAATTTGAATTCGTTTATCTATTTCAATAAGAATCTACAATCATGATTGTTGCCAACTTCAACCATGATTCGTGTATTACCTTAATAACACACCACATGATTACTATAGAGATAGATATGAACTATGTGTACTACATGAACTCGAATTCTATTTTTTGAATACGCTTGATGTTGATTCCAAATAATAGTACATTTGATGTACTAACTATATATTCATAATCTAAACCATGTTCCATACGTACACCGTCTTTATCACACAAAGCATAGTGCCCCGCCCCCTACATTATGACAAGTATTTAGACCTGAGTTGCAAAAGCCACACATTTTCCCAAATTATAATCAATGTTCTACATTATGATATCTTCTTCAAGTATCCGTATCCACTTTTTATAATGAATTATGATGTTTGTTCGTCTTCTACACCTTCACGATCCTCTTCTATTTGTAGCTAGCTAGCGCTAACTTTCTATCGTGCATGCACAAGCCCGCCCCCCCTCACACACCCTTAGCGTCCCCTCCATTGCGCATGTTCATTATTTCTCTTTAGGTCGTCCACTAGCGGTGTGTGTAGGCCCTCGGCTCCTTCTTTCTGGCACACACCGGTCGATATACCTCTCTAGCCAAGTGTGCCTACAACAAACACATATATACTTCCCCTCTTCTCTTATCACCGTCCATGCCCCCATATGTCCAATGCGATTCCACGCAGGTGCACACTCCCGCCCCTCTTTTCATTAATCACATGCTCACACACTCCTCCCCCCTCGACATGGTAGGCCTCTCGCACCACCTCCTAGCCACACCCTATCCCCCTTGTCTGCCTCTCTGGACCTTATTTGCTTCTAACACATGCAGGCGTGTATATGAACTGATCTCCCTACATATAGCCAGGTCGACTATAATTCGTTTTCACCAAGCACCGATACACTTACCTTGCTAGTTATGTCTCTCATTTTCTCGGACACACGATGGTGGATCTTCCTATCTAGTTATGCATGCTTACCACAACCATATCTTCTCCCCTCATCATCCTTGAATACCCCCGACAAGTCTCTCACACGCACATGCATAGACAGACAAACATCCCCCGCCCTCTCTTATTGATATTGCACTCATACCCTTCGTTTGTCTAGCAGGCCTCTCCCACCATTTGTGAGACGCCACTCCACCACCAACCCTCCGATGCTCTACCTTCGTCTTTTTCCCAACCTTATTCCTCTGCTACACATATCCATGGATGTCGATTGATCTCCCTCGATACATAGCTAGGTCTCTCTCCTTCCCCACACATATACTAGTCGACCAGTCTCTACCCCCTCCCCCCACACACACCCCGATAGTCAAACATTGTAGGTAGGTATCCATGCCACGGAGAAGAACTGCACCTCTACCCTCTCAAATTCCAGTAGGCCAGCCGCCTTGTATCTTTGACGTGGGCAAACACAAATTTGATCACACTCTTTATCGATCGCGTAGCCACACACTTCATCCCTGTTTTCAATTCTATCGATATGCACGTCCATGACTCCATTTCACACACATTGCATATGTTACGTTTTTCTGATTGAGATGTCATCAACACATTGCCTCTATTTCGCACAAATCATCTCTCTCACACCCACCCACATACGTACCTACACCTAAAGAAGAAGTGCACGCAGGACGCACGTACTCACGTCTTGTTCCCCGCCACACCCGCGCGGGTACACGGTGGAGTTCGTTTCTGTACGAAAAGGCAGCCCACGTGATAATTTGACGCGTGTAGCAGTTGTTTACTCGAAGGAGGGTCGGTTACCATGCCTAGAATATAAAACGATTGCCGTGGGGAAAATGGAAAAATGGGTTGGTCTCTCGTCACACCATCTCACACAAGGCCGCCGTGGCCTCTCTCTCTCTCTCAGCGTTGGTTAGTGATCCGGCCGCATCCCATCCCCCAGCGGAAAGGGAGGATGTGAATCGTCTCTCTGTTCGACGGTGTTGAGGCAGCTCGTCCCGATCTGCGGTACCCGATGTTCTCTCTGACCAAGCTCTGATGCGGTAGGGCCTTCGCCACTTGCTCGCTGCCGCAGTATGGGCAGATCCCGGCCGCCGGCGCCCTCCTAGTAACATCCCGACGACCCTCAGGTACAGCTTCCTACGACCTTGCTCCACTGCCCATCTTCCCACGTTGCTGCATGTGGATCTTCTTTAGTTGTTTGCTTATATTGTATCTCAGCCGGCGTACTTTCCATCTTGCAATCTCGTCCTCAAACCATTTTTGATAAACCACCATGTGCTATCTTTCCCTTTTTACATGGAACATGCTTCTTTTTTGTCGGTGTATGTGTCTTCAACTCGTGTTATTGGGCAGTAATTGTTTCCTTTCAACCTCCTTTTGCAAACAGGGCTATCCATTTTCATCTCGTTGCTATTGCGACCTTTTGGTGAACTGCACAAATCACTTTTCTGAAGAGTGTTTTGTGCAGTTCCGCCAAAATGTCACACGGGCAACGATTTTACATTTTTGTGGGACTGCGGAAAGGGATATTGGTTTTGCTATCCTCCTCATCCAACTCTGTGCCTAATCTTCTCCAACAAGAAGTTAGTCCTAAAGAGAGATCGCAGAGGTGATCGGCTTCTATTTATGTGTGTTATGTTTCATCATCTAGTTCCACTATTATTGTAATCACATTGACTGGATATCTTTGCAAACAGGGATGGTCCGCCCAATTTTAGTGGAGCTGCACAAAATGATCGGATTGTGGTGTCCTTCATACACCTCTTTTTTGGCTACAGAGCTGGGTGAAACTAGCTGCCAAGCAATGAACACTGTGCCAAGGAAATGGAGCCATGCCTACGAACAACATTGATCAATTATATATTTTTTCTTTATTTGTACACCTTCTCACAACTTTGTCTTCAGTTGTGATGTGAATATTGGCACTGATCTGCGAACCATTGAGATGCATTAGCCATGGTAGTTTCATTTGTATTTGATGGAATGTTGTAACGAGATAATCTCGAGGCAGGACACATGAATTCTAAGTTGAAACTTTTTTTTTCCTGCGGGAACCAAAGTTGAAACCTTCGTAGCATCACAGTACAATTTCATCAAAATTATGCGTACATATAAACAAATCCTGAAGGATTGATAGCAATGCCAGAAACAATTCAACTTCGTTTCGCTGACATGTTGGACATCCTTCATCCGGCTCCACCTGCCATGCAGCAATATTGAGTGCACAACACAACTTCAAGGAAAGGTTCACCCCGGTTGTTGCACCGCAGTAGTAATGACTAATGAGCAGTCAAATCATAGAGCCCCACCTTCGCCATAGTAAGTTGCTCGGGCGAAGCAACCATCATTTCTCTGTTCCTTGAATCCACTGGTACTCCCATATTCCCACAGTAATAAGTTGCTCGGGTGAATCAAACATCACTATATCCGCTCACGTGTGATGACCACATGAGCTATCCATTCAGATTGCATGTTTAAAAAAATAAAGGTCGATAACTAATGCGGCAAACTTTCAAAAAAAACTAACGCGGCACCTCGGGCCAACGCGACCAGATCGCATTTTGCACGAGAAATTACACACCATGTTTCGTTGACATGTGGTCCCGTTCCAACATATAAGTGAGACGACAGCGAGTAGTAGGAGTATTTCTGAACCTACATGTAGGCCGGGGCGCCCCTTTGTGAACCATGGCAAACTGGCAACCGTCCATCGACTCTTCGCCTTTCCCTCTTGATTTGGAACTGCTATCGCACACTCTTCCTCTCCCTCCTCCATTTTCCTTCAGCCCTTCACCCTTTCTTCTGCCATTGTTTGATCGTCTTCTCCATGGAGGGAACAAGACGGAAACGACCCCATTATTCTTGCCCCGATCTGATAGATGACGTGGTGGAGGAACTCATTGATCGGTGCGATGTCATCACCTCGGCTAGCATGGCAGGTTCGTTCAAGCCCATTCTCGACTCAACTAATAACATCATTACAAGGAACCAAAGAGTCAAGGAGTGGTTTGATCTCCCCTATCTTCTTCGCCGTGACCCTGATGACTGGCGCTGTCATGACGGAGGCCTCGCCCTGTGCAAGTTGATGCCGCTTGATAATGATACGTATGATGTTAAGATGCCATCGCTTGAGGGAAAGGCTTGTGAAAGTGCTAGTATCGACTAGAGGGGGGGTGAATAGGCGATTTTTATGAAAGTCTTCAAAACTGGGAAGTTTCAAAGACAAACACCAGAAACAACCAAATTGATATGCAGCGGAAGATAAACTAACCTAAACAAGCCATAGTCAAGTATGTAATGATATGCGAGTACAAGACTAATAGCAGTTAGGCAGTAAGGATCAAGTTGGAAGATAGTATGAAGCCAATCAACAACAGTAGTCAAGCAATGAAGTCAAACAGATGAACAGATAAGCAATGACTTCATGAAGACAAACTTAAGTAAGGTTGGAAGGGATAGAACCAGTTGCTTGTTGAAGACACAGGATTTGTTGGACCAGTTCCAGTTGTTGTGACAACTGTACGTCTGGTTAGGGAGGCTGAGATTTAACTCAGAAGACCATGTCTTCACCTTATTCCCCTTGAGCTAAGGACACCCAGTCCTCGCCCAATCACTCTGGTAATTCTTCAAGGGAGACTTCCAAACCTTCACAGACTTCGTTCACCGGCAATCCACAATGACTCTTGGATGCTCAAAACGTGACGCCTAACCGGCTGGAGGATTCACAGTCCTCAAGTGTAATAAGTCTTCAGGTCACACAGACAGAAAGACTTCAGTGATGCCTAACACTCTTTGGCTCTGGGTGTTTGGGCTTTGTCCTCGCAAGGATTTCTCTCTCTCAAATGCTTCGAGGTGGGTTGCTCTCAAACGACAAAAGCCGTGCACAAACTCTGAGCAGCCACCAATTTATGGTGTAGGGGGTGGGCTATTTATAGCCACTAGGCAACCCGACCTGATTTGTCCAAAATGACCCTGGGTCACTAAGGAACTGACACGTGTTCCAATGGTCAGATTTCAAACACACGCGGCAACTTTACTTGGGCTACAAGCAAAGCTGACTCATCCAGCTCTGGATAAGATTTGCTCTCATTGTCTTCACTCGAAGACATAGGATTTGGGTTGAGCATCACTTCAGTCACTCTGACTTAGTTCACTTGGACCCCACTTAACAGTACGGTGGTTCCTATGACTCAACAAAGAAGAAACGGAAACAACGAAAACACACAGTCTTCGCGCTCCAAAGTCTTCACGCAATGTCTTCTCGAGTCATAGTCTTCAATATGAATATCTTCTCATACCACCATTGTCTTCAATGTCTTCATACATTTTTAGGGGTCATCTCCGGTAGGTAAACCGAATCAATGAGGGACACTACCTGCGTTATCCTGCAATTCTCACAGACGCATTAGTCCCTCAACCAACTTTGTCGTCAATACTCCAAAACCAACTAGGGGTGGCACTAGATGCACTTACAATCTCCCCCTTTTTGGTGATTGATGACAAACTGGTTGAAGTTTTCAACGGGGATAAAGTATGTGAAATTGTAAGGATAGGAATTTGTCTTCATAAGTTTCAAGGGCTCCCGCTGAAGATGTGCATATAAGTAATTTGCTTTTGGAATGCAAATGCACATGGTAGGTTGTACTTGTGGAGATCCACTTCAACTTATGAAGATAATTTATCATGCATGAAATGATATAGCAGTAAGAATGACATGTATAATGAAAAATGGATGTCTGCAGAATGATCTAAGTGCGGAAGTTATCATCGCACATGCGGAATTTATCATCGCAAAGCAAATAAGTAGCAGAAGTAGCAGACGACCATCAAGTTTAGGTGTTACAACTCAAAGAAAAAAATGTTTCAAAATGCAAGAGTTGTAAGCACGCAGCAAAATATAATGCAACCGCCCATATGAACCCGCTTGAAGACTATCAACTCATACGCTTCTCCCCCTTTTGTCAGTAATGACCAAAAAGGTTTGAAGACATAGAGCATCTACTCGTCATCATGAGTAGGTGAAACAGCAGGGTTGTCGTCGTTGGTTGGCGGTGGAGACGAGCTTGGTGCAGTGTTGATGCGCGCAGTAGTAGTTGGAGGTGGTGAAGTAGCGTCATATTCATCATCGATCACTCTGGCATTAACTGTTACCACGGAAGAGGAATATTCAGAGTCTTCAAGAGATGGAGTTCAACGCAGAGTAGCAGTCCTTGGAGGAGTGGAGTCGAACTGGAATCTTTCATTGAAGCCATCATCTTGAAGATCAGCTTTAGCACTGAGCAGGGTCAAACTCTTCCATGATCTTCGGCAAGTTTCATGAGCAACAAAGACATTCTTGGTGGCAAGGTTGCGAATGCGATTGACATCCACCAAGAGGCTTTGCATTTGGCGCTTGAGCCAGAAATGATGCTTATCCTGCTTCTGATGAAGAGCCACAATAAGCTCTCGGTCATTAAGAACACGAGAACGCTTCCGAGGCCTTTGCGCAATTGTGCTTTCAGTAGCTTCAGTTGGCACTCTGTGAGGCAGACGGGTGTTACCAGCAAGTGGATAGAATCTTGTTGCTGCATGAACACCTTCAATAGGCTGAGTGAAGCTTTGGTGCTCAATGTTCTGAAGACAAAGTGGCGTCTTGGCAGGGTCAGAGTATACAGCATCAACTGACATATCAACCTCGGGCAGAAATATGATGTGATTGCGAGCAGAGGGCTGATAATTGACAGATGAGTGTCGCTTGATGAGGCGCTTGACCCAGGGAGCATAAAACTTTAGACCAAACAGGTCAGAGCCGGAAGCAGCAAGTTGCCTGATGAAGAATTCCTAAGTGTTGAAGCTGATGCCATTAAGAATATAGAAGACCAAAGTCTTCATGGCTCCTTCAAGCTTGGCCGATGATGAGTGTCCCTTGACTGGCCATAGAGTTTGCCTGATGATATGATATATAGTGTGAGGCAGATACTCAAGGTCTTCAACAAAGAAATGTGTGGGGTACTCAGCATCAGATGGCAAGGGCTTCATCATACTCAGCATCTGGCTCATGTTGGGTTCTGGCTTATGAAAGATGCTCTCCACAGCATTGCGGTGTAGCAGACAGTTAGGCTCATACAGTTCTCCAGGAGTGGCTAGCCCAGTAAGCTCGATGATGTCCATAGCTTTGGCTTCATGATGAACATTTCCGGTCATCCACTCGAGAACCCAAGTCTTGATGTCTCTGTTGTAGCCGCGAATGTGCAGAGTGGCATAGAATTGAAGCAATAGCTCTTCATTCCAATGTTCCTTGTCTGTCACAAAGTGAAGCAGACCAGCATCACGAAAGCAGTCAAGTGCTTCTTCCAAGCACGGCAGTCCAGCAATGGCTTCAGTGTCAAGACGCATATGAGGGAAAATGCGCCCTTGATCATACAACACACATGAGTAATAGCTTCTCTGCTGATAGCTCCAGAACCAATCTGATGAAATCCTTGGCTTGGAGTAGGGGTTCTTGGCGCTGTCAAAGAAGGTATTGTGGCTCTTGAATCCATTTGCATTGAAGGACCCGGGGGAGTTGGTAGTACCTGGAAACCTCGGCAACCTCGGCTTTGGCTTCTGGACCTGAGGCTGATGCTCAACATGATAGTAAAATTGGGGGCCAGAGGCAGCAGGCGGAGGCACCAAAACAGGCCATCGGACAGTGACAAGCTGACCGTGATCGTATGCTTGCTCAATAGTGTGAGGCCTTGGAGGCGGAACGGGAGCAGGGGCAATGTCAGAGGGTTCAGGCTGCACAACAGGTGCTTCAGGAGCAATTGTCATATTTGCGTCAGGTACAGCCTCCTCATTGGCATCAGGTGCAGCAGTTTCATTGGCTTCAAGTGCAGCATTTTCATTTGCTTCAGGGGCGGCAACCTCATTGGTTTCAGGTTCTGTGCCCACACTTGCTTCAGGCACACCAGTTGGAGCAGGCTCCACATTGGCGTCAGCCATGACCACGTCATTGGCTTCATTGGCATTGGTGGTGGCAGCCTTAACATTTGCAACCTCCTCTTGACGAGCAGGAGGGTCCGGCACAGGCACATTCAGATCATGAACGGCTTCTTCTTCAATCATAGGGGGTGTTGGTACACGAACTCCTACTTCTTCAATAGCAGGGGGAGTTGATACACGTACTTCTTCTTCTTTTTCTTCGGCTGATGCAGCCGGAATGTCTTCAGCAGCATGTGCTTCAAACATGGAGATGTTCACTGTAGGAGCTGGTTCAGAGAATACTTGCCGTGCAACAGGTGAACGTTGCACATCTCCTTCAGGAACGCTCGACAGAGGGACTTCAGGCCTTTGTCCTCTTCGAAGCCTGCGAAGTGCTGGCTTCAAGTTAGGAGATGGACTTGGCTGAGCCTGAAAGTCTTCATCCTCTTCTTGCACTGGGGGTGTAGCTCGTTGTTGTTGTTGTTGGGGAGTACTGGGGGAGTCTTGGTGTTGTTGTGGGTGATCAGCCCACGAAGCATCCTGAGCAATTGGCGTCAATGGACGACCAATGCTGATGATTTCGCTGTTCGTACGAACAGGCGATGATACCCCTTGATGTTCAATCTGAGGAAGAACTTCATCATCATTCACATTGTCATGTTGAACAATGTCTTCAGCAGTGTTGGGTTCAGCTGCTGGAATATCTTCAGTCTCAGGAGCCTCTGTGGTAGCAGGCTCATGGACAACCATCCTTCTTTCTTGATGTACTGATATAGGGCGAACAACGGAAATGGGTTCAACGACTAAGGGCTCTGTGGAAGCAGCCCTAGTCTTCTTGGTCTTGCGCTTATTCTTGGAGGGAGCCGCATCAGAGGCTTCAGCATGCTTTCTCTTTCTCGCATCAGCCTCGGCAGCCTTTGTCTTCTTCTGTTCTGAAGCGGTTGTGGTGACCTTTGGCTTCGAGCCAGTCATGATGCTCGGGAAGATAATGCGAGGGGCTTCCTGGCGTGATGGATCAGGCTGTTCAGCAGGGTGCTTCTTCTTCCTCTTTGCAGCCATCCTGGGGTCAATGCCTGGACGGCCAAGGGACTTGCGCTTCTCAGCCTCATTGTAGGCAAGCACACACTTATCAGCCAAAAGCTTCATGCGTTCTCGAGAGCCCTTAGCTTCTTGGTGTTTCTGCAAAAAAGCTTCTTTGAGCTCATGGAGCATGACCTTGAAGTTTCGGACGTCTTGAACACTCAGATTGGCCACATGCTTCTTGAATTGAGCCTTAAATCAATCTTGTTTTTGAGCTCAACGATGCGCTGAGCAAGAGCTAGCTCAGAAGCAATGGCGCCATTGAAGGCGACACTGAGGCCTACTGGGAGCTGTAAATCTTCAAAACTGACATTGGGAGTGTCGAACCACTCATCAATGCAATTGTGAATGATGGCCACATCAAAGAGAGGCAGGTTGCTGAAGATTTCTGCGTCTTCTTTGCTCTTGATCAGCTGCTCAAGGGCATCATCCGCAAGATCTTCATCACTTGATAGATCAATGGGTTCTTCACGTAGAATGGCAGCAGGAGTCAAAGCTCGCTGATTAGATGGTCTAACAAGCTGCCTTTTCTTGTCCGTTCTCCTGGAGACACGGGACAGATCTTCAGATTGCACACTAGCTTCAGGAGGTGCAGTGGCCAGTGGCTTCGCACGCAAAGTCTTCGGAGGCGGCTTTGCAGCTGAGGTTGAAGCCTTTGACTTCTTTTGCTTCTGCGGCTTAGGAGGAGGAGGAGCAGGGGCTTCATCAAAGTCAGCACCATCATCAGAATGATCTACTCTGGCGCCTTGGACCATGATATAGGTGATGAGGCCGTCAAGGTTGGCATAGGGGCCAATGACATTGGGATTAGCTTCTCGGGAGCCATCAGGACATGGAGCAGAGGGACCTGGATTGCAGTCCAAACCCAAGGTATTCTTGTTCTCTTTGGCCGAAGCCACAACAAACTATCAGTTTGCGCTTGAAGAGTGAATCATCACGACACCATAGTAGTGAAGTGGGATCTGCGTTCGCTGGCTGTGGCCCATGGACCATGCATGGATAGAAGCCTTGTTCAATGGCTTCAGCTCAGCTCTTGGGTTGAAGCCCTCGATAGAGGATATCACCCCAAGGTTTCTTGATGGCATTTTTCTTTGCATATTCCTTTGTCACAAATATGTACTTGAACCACTCCTCAGCCCAATAGCGTCGAATCCATTGGATTCACGTCTTCCTCTGATGATAATTTTCTTCAAGATCTGTCTTGTACAGTTCGGCTAAGTCATCAGGCAGATCTTTAGATGTGCCTCCTCTGCGCTGTCTGCCACCCTTCCTTGCTGATTTCTCTGTTGCCATGAACTTCAAGCTGAAAGGCTTCAGTACGTTCAAAGGCTTCAGAGATTTGCGCTTGCTGGTCAAGCAGGAACTGGCTTCAGGAGAATTCAACTGATGTTGTAAGTATTCTACAAACGAATGCAGACTATGAGAACCAAGGGATTCTCCCACGGACATGTACCTGTGACAGCATTAGAGATGTGAGGGAAGGGGAAGAGGTCATATGCATTCTCAGAAGATTTTGAAGATAAATCAGTTTGAAGACATTGACCTCATGTTGCGAAGACATTCACTTATATAGATGAGTTGGTTCCAGATTTGTACCAATCCGTAAAAAAGTACAAGTGAGGAATCAAACTAGTAGAAATCTAAGCGAATCGACTAAGCAGTATGAGATGCAGATGGAATGGATCTAGCTTTGAATAGACAGAAACAACTTTCGGTAAACAGGATGGATCTTGAAGATCAAAAAGATGGTAAAAATAGAGTTATAATTACCGCACGAAGAACTGCTAGATGGAGAAGAATAGGAGACCGAGCAGTTCAGCCCACCGTGCCCTAACTTGGCGACGGAGGACACCTACGGCGACGGCGGAGAGGACGATGTCCGCGGCCGGCGTGAGGACGGCGTCGGAGAAGTCGCGGCAGCTAAGCACTTCTTCGCCGGCGTCGTCTCGAGCTAGCGGTGGCGCTAGGGTTTTGACGGAGGTGGAGTGGTGGAGGAAGTATTTCTTTACCGCAAGGGGACAGGTATATATAAGTAGGTGAGAGACACAGCGCAATTACGCTGGTGCCCCTGGCGGTTCATATCTGAGGGGCACGTGGCGAACATGCAACGCCCTCAGGGTTGTCCCACATTCCCACGCCCGCCAGGTATGTCGGAGAGTTGTTCCGGCTTCTCCGGATTTCAACAGTAAAGGTAATCCATTAAGAACAGATTTAATGTTTGTCTCTTTGCCTTCTGCTAACTAGGACGCAGAGAAGACAATCGACAGTTTCAACAGAATGCATATGATTTGGACAGATAGATTTGAGATAGTAAGCATAGAGAGGTTAGGGTCCGATCACATTCACTTAGTTCAAAAGATCCAATCTTGAAGACATAGCTATAAGTGAATACTGTAGAGGACAGAACACTAGTATATATATATATATATATATATATATATATATATATATATATATATATATATATATATATCAAAAAGCAATCAAATCATCATAGTGCAGAAAGTCATGAAGACAAACTGAAACTGAAGACAAACCAAATGCGAAGTCATTGCAATATAACGCCTTGAGTGAAACACTTCAAACAAGAAAAGTTGGTGGTGGCGTTACCCACCGTATAGGAAATATTAGACCCAGACACGGCGCACAATTATCGTGGCACTCCGAAGTCAAATTCCATGTTAATGTATTCACACTCAGAGTGTAAATCTTCATTGATTGAAGATATACCTTACTTTGTGTGTTGCACATCTAAGTCATCAACATGCATAAGTGTTAGGATGTGTGCCTGATCAGAGGACATTAGAGGATTCTAAGATATTTAGCTCACACCGTAACTTGCAAAACCTTTTCTCATCCAAGGGCTTTGTGAAGATATCTGCCAGTTGCTCATCAGTGTTGACGTGAATGATGTCGATATCTTTCTTCATAACATGATCTCTGAGAAAGTGATGATGAATTTCAATGTGCTTTGTCTTCGAGTGTTGGACTGGATTGTTGGCTATCTTGATGGCACTCTCGTTGTTGCAGAAGAGAGGTACTTGTTTCATGTTGATGCCATAGTCCTTGAGAGTTTGCTTCATCCATAGAAGCTGAGCACAATAGGATCCAGCAGCAATGTATTCAGATTCAGCAGTTGAGAGTGATACACAGTTCTGCTTCTTCGAAGACCAACAGACAAGTGATCGGCCAAGAAAATGGCATGTGCCAGATGTAGACTTGCGATCCACCTTGTCACTAGCATAATCAGCATCCGAGAATCCAACCAAATAGAATCTTGAGCCCTTGGGATACCATAATCCGAGTGTTGGGGTGTAAGCCAAATATCTAAGAATTTGCTTCACAGCTAAGTGATGCGATTCCTTTGGTGCCGCTTGGTACCGAGCACACATGCAAACACTAAGCATAATATCTGGCCTAGATGCACATAAATAAAGCAAAGAACCAATCATGGAGCGGTATACCTTTTGATCGAACTCTTTACCATTGTCGTCGGGACCAAGATGGTGCTTGGCTGGCATTGGCGTCGTGTAGCCTTTGCAGTCTTCCATTCCAAACTTCTTCAGGCAATCTTTGAGGTATTTTTCTTGAGATATGAAGATGCCATTCCTCTGCTGACGAATTTGAAGACCAAGGAAGAACTTCAGCTCACCCATCATGGACATTTGATATTGCTCTTGCATCATGTACCCAAACTCATCACTGTACTTCTGGTTGGTGCATCCGAAGATTATGTCATCCACATATATTTGGCACACAAACAATTCACCATCATATGTCTTCGTGAAGAGAGTGGGATCGAGGGATCCAGGTTTGAAGCCTTTGCTCTTCAGGAAGTCTTTGATTGTATCATACCAGGCGCGAGTGGCTTGTTTGAGGCCATACAGTGCCTTGTTTAGCTTGTACACCATATCAGGATGTTTTGGATCTTCAAAACCAGGTGGTTGTGCGACATATACTTCTTCTTCAATCTTGCCATTGAGAAATGCACTCTTCACATCCATTTGATATAGCAAGATATTCTGATAATTCGCGTAGGCTAGCAGTATGCGAATAGCTTCAAGCCTAGCAACAGGAGCGAATGTTTCATCGAAGTCAACTCCTTCCACTTGGGTATATCCTTGAGCCACAAGACGTGCTTTGTTTCTGACGACTTGACCATGCTCATCTTGCTTGTTTCGATATATCCATTTTGTTCCAATAATGTTATGCTTGCGAGGATCAGGTCGCTTGACAAGTTCCCATACATTATTCAGTTTGAACTATTGAAGTTCTTGCATGGCTTGAATCCATTCGGGTTCCATAAAAGCTTCAGCAACTTTCTTGGGTTCTGATATTGACACAAATCAAAAGTGCCCACAGAAGTTTGCTAGCTGTGTTGCTCTTGAACGAGTGAGTGGACCAGGTGCATTGATGCTGTCAATTATCTTCTCTATTTGAACTTCATTTGCAACACGAGGATGAACAGGTCGAAGATTTTGCTCTGGCTGATCGTTGTCATCATTGGTAGGATTGTCTTCGGACTGAGCATTGTCTTCTGGTTGATTTGGTGCGGAGATGATAAGTTCCTCTTCAGGCTGTGCTTCAGAGGGTATGATTTTACCAGTTCCCATCAGCTTGATTGCCTCATTTGAAGGAGCTTCATCCAGTGTACTTGGCAGGATCTCTCTCTGTGAACCATTGGTTTCATCAAATTTCACATCCACAGTTTCAACGATCTTGTAGAGATAAAGGTTGAAGACTCTGTAGGAGTGCGAATCCTTTCCATAGCCAAGCATGAAGCCTTCGTGAGCCTTAGGTGCAAATTTTGACATGTGATGGGGATCCTTTGTCCAGCATCTTGCTCCAAATACTCTGAAGTAACTGATGTTTGGCTTCTTACCAGTAAGTAGCTCATATGATGTTTTGTTCAGAAGCTTATGAACGTACACACGGTTGATGATGTGACATGCTGTATCAATTGCTTCGGGCCAGAACTTTCTTGGTGTCTTGTACTCATCTAGAATTGTTCGAGTCATCTCAATGAGGGTTCTGTTCTTGCGCTCAACGATGCCATTTTGCTGAGGTGTGTATGGAGCAGAGAACTCATGATTGATTCCCATTGTATCTAGATACAGATCAAGTCCAGTGTTCTTGAATTCAGTGCCATTGTCACTTCTAATGTGCTTGATCTTCACACCATAGTTGTTCATTGCTCGAGTTGCGAAGCGCCTGAAGACATCTTGCACTTCAGTCTTGTAAAGAATTATATGGACCCATGTGTATCTTGAGTAGTCATCAACAATGATGAAACCATAGAGACAGGCAGTTGTTGTAAGGGTGGAGTAGTGAGTAGGTCCAAATAAGTCCATGTGTAACAGCTCGAAGGGTTGAGATGTTGTCATGATTGTCTTTGATGGGTGCTTTGCCCTTGTCATCTTTCCAGCTTCACAGGCACCACACAGATGATCCTTCTTGAACTTGACATCTTCGATGCCAATGACATGCTTCTTCTTGACGAGTGAGTGTAAGTTTCTCATGCCAGCATGTCCCAGCCTTCGATGCCAGAGCCAGCATTCTGAAGCTTTTGTGAGAAGACAAACGGCAAGCTGTGGACCTGCTGAGAAATCTACCATATACAGATCATCTTTTCGATACCCTTCAAAGACTAGAGATTTGTAAGATTCCATTAGTACAAGGCAACGATATTTGCCAAATATCACAATCATGTTCAAGTCACAAAGCATTGAGACAGACTTTAAGTTGAAACCAAGGGATTCAACGAGCATCACTTTATCCATGTGTTGATCCTTTGAGATTGCAACTCCACCTAGACCCAATACTTTGCTTTTACCAGTGTCAGCAAACGTGATGTGACTCTTGTCAGATGGACGTAAGGTTGAGTCCATGAGAAGACTTCGATCACCAGTCATATGATTTGTGCATCCACTGTCCATAATCCATTCTGAAGCTTTTGTTGATGTACCCTACAGTGCAGTTAGGAGGATAGGCTTCACACAAGTGTTGTGAAGCATATGCATTTGATACATATAGGGACAGTCACAACTTATATCAAAGTTAGGACATAGACTGATGAAAAATTCAGATGTGAAGCATATAGAATGATGTAAGTGCATGTAGTGCCCCTTAGTGATTTTGGTGTATTGAAGACTTATAGGTTAAGGGACTGATGCGTTTGTGAGTGTACACAGGTCTATAAGTCTATGAGGAGTTAGATATTTACAGAGAAAGTCGACCCCTAAAAATGAAGTTCTTCGACTGAAGACTTTGATATTCTGAAGACTTTCTGAAGACTTTGAAAGTGAAGAAATTGGTGTGACCTTGAAGACATGATATTCACTTGAGGAACATGAAGCATGAAGACTTTTGTTTTCGTAGTTTCATTTTCTCTTTCTTGAGTCATAGGAAACACCGTACTGTTAAAGGGGGTTGAGGAAATACTAAGGAAAATTTTCCATGTGATGCTCAACTCAAAATCCTACACCCACCAATCCCTTCGAGTGAAGCCATTGGAAATCTCATACAGTTCAGTCAATTTCTTCGGGGACAGAGACGCAGTTCTTCTGGTCACTAAGGACTTTGCTCTGACTGAGGAGTTAGGAATTCGCCAGTGCGAATTGCCTACACAGTGAGGAACATGATAGCCCTGAGGAATTTGTGAGCCAAATTTCCGACCGTTGCTGTGCTGCGCGCCGGCTGTCCCAAAATATCATATCCATCTAACGGACATGTCATTGAAGGGCATTTATGTCTTATCATGTCGGGCTGCTCCCTAGGCTATAAATAGCCGCCCCCTACAACCACTAGCTGGTTGGCTGCTCCGAGAGAACTAGACACTTTTCATTTGAGAGCAACCCATCCTCCGAGGACTTTGAGCGAAAATCATCAAGTGAGGAAAACCCAAAACCAAACCCCCACAAACCCAAAGTGATTGAGCATCACTGAAGAAATTGATCTTGCGTGGATCTGACGCTTGTTACCTTTGAAGACTGTGCTTCTTCCAAATGGTTAGGCGTCAAGGTCTAGAGCATCCAAGAGGAATTGTGGATCGCCGAGTGACCAAGTCTGTCAAGGTTAGGAAGTCACCTGAAGACTTACCACGAGTGATTGGACGAGGCCTGCATGGTCTTAGTTCAAGGAGAATACGGTGAGGACTGGGTGTCCTGAGTTGCGGCTCAGTGATTGGGTGTCCGGGACTGCGTGTCCTCGAGTTTAAATACTCAGCCGCTCCAACCAGACGTACAACTGAGATAGCAATTGGAACTGGTTTACCAAATCATTGTCTTCACCAACTTACTGGTTCTATTTCTTCAACTCTTTCATATCCTCATTACTGTGTTGAATGTTTGTTCATATCTGTGCTTGAAGACTTTGACTGAAGACTTTCTCAAATTCCTCAGTTCAGTTTCTTCAGTCTGTTTGTCTTCATCTTGTGTATCATGTGATTACGCTTTCTGTACTCTGTGCTTATCTTCATTCCATCATGATGACGATGCTTGTATTCTGTTATGTTTACTTCTGAGTACTTATTCCGCTACAAGTAGTTCTTCGCTAAGGAATTTCCTCACCGGCAAATTCCTTAGTGAAGAATTCATAAAAATCGCCTATTCACCCCCCCTCTAGTCGATATAACGCACTTTCAATTGGTATCAGAGCAAGGTACTCCCTTGTTCTGTGTGATTTTTGTTTAACCGCCTGGAGTTTTAGTTATTTCGACCGCAGGTATGATCAAGGTCTCGGCTGGGTGTCCTACCTTTGATGGGACGGACTACCCCTACTGGAAGAACAAGATGCGAATGCATCTTAAGGCAATTGATAAAGATCTCTGGTATGTTGTGGAAAATGGTGTTCCCTCTGTCTCACCCTCACTGAACGCTACCGATGTGAAGAGATTCAAGCAACTCGATTCTCAAGCGAAGAATATCATATGTGGCCATCTGAGCAAAGGACAATATGGAAGAGTGAGTGCTTTGGAAACTACTAAGCTTATCTGGGATAGGCTGTCGAAAGTAAATGAAGGAGTCTCAACTCAGCGTGACTCTCGAGTTGATGTTCTTCGGAATCTCTTCAACCGCTTCAAAAGACTCGACAATGAAAATGTCCAACAAACCTTTGATCACCTCACTAACATCTCAAATGAGCTTCAAGCCCTCGGTGCCACTGACATCACTGATCATGAAGTGGTGAAGAAACTGTTGAGATCGCTTGATTCCTCATTTGATACTCTGGGACTGATGATACAAGAACGTGCTGATTACAAGTCTCTTGATCCTGCCGATATCCTCGAAAGGCTAAATACTCACGAGTTCCAGCTTGCTGAAAAGAGAGATATCTATGGCTCAAACTATGGCAAACCACGTGCCCTGAAGGCCAAGGCTGTGTCTGACTCTGAATATGAGGATTCTGGTAGTAGCCTTGGTGATCCTGAAGAATTGAGCCAGGAGCTAGCACTGCTCGTGAAGAAATTCCAGAAGTTCTCAAGACGTGGTCGCTTTAGAAAATCCTCAAGAAGAAGTGATTCCTCATCCAGTGACTATAAGAGAAGGCTGTGCCACAAATGCAAGAAACCTGGTCACTATATTCAAGATTGTCGTCAGTGGGAAAAGGAAATGAAGAAGAAGAAATACAAGGATTACAGTTCTGATGATGCAAAGAAGAAGAAAAAATCGTCAAAATCTTCATCATCAAAATCCTCGAAGTCTTCATCTCACAAGAAGGGCAACTCCAAGAAGACTCGGGCATTCATTGGCAAGGAAATGGACTCTGAAGCTGAATCTGAGGAAAATGAGGAAGAGGAGGCGTCTGAAGAATCTAAATCTGGTGTGGCAATTTTGGCCTTCACTACTGCTTTTGTTAGCAAGTCCATCTTCAACACTGAAGAAACTCACTCCACCGACAAGCCTGATAAAGATAATGATGACTACGCTCCCACCTATTGCTTCATGGCGAAAGGTGCAAAGGTACTGAAATACAACTCCTCTGAATCGAGTGAAAATGAATCTGATGAGGATCTCAAGCCTAGCTACTCTAAACTTGCTAAGATTGCTGTAAAACAACAACGGGCTTTTGAAAAGGTTCAAAACATGCTAGACAAAAGTGATGATATGTTGGGTGAAGAAATGGATCGCACTAAAGCCCTGACTGAAAATCTTCAGAGACTTCAGTCTAGGTTTGATAACCTTCAAAGTCATCATAACACTCTTTTATCTGATCATGAGAAACTTTCTTATGAATTTCTTCAATAAAAAGCAAGATCATGAGAAGCTTTCCTCTGAATCTCTTCAGAGAAAGGAAGATCTTGAAAAGCTAAGAGTGTGTTATGAAGATCTTCAGAAGGAGTGCGTTTCATTACTAGCTCAACAAATCAGCGCTTCTCAGGAAGAATTTGTTCCTCCATGCTTAAAGTGCATTGAACGTGAATCTGCTAATTCTTCACCTGAATGTTCAAATGCTTCAACTGTTACAAATTCTTCATCTTCCTCTGCTATCACTAATTCCTCATCTGAGGACATTGCTAGTATCACTGACAATGCAGGGCTGAAGGAATTGTATATGACAGGCATGTACAAAAGCCTCAAAGGGCATCATACACTTTGTGATGTGCTTAAAAAGCAGATCCTCAACAGAAACCCTAGGAAAGAGGGTATTGCCTTTGAGAGGAAACTCAATGCTGATGGAACATATTGGAAGCCTGAGCAGTACCCCAAAACCTCATGCGTTGTTGCAAAGGGACCTCCAGTTGATCCATCTAACTTATCTGGCTTTATATGTGAATATCCTCATTCTTCTGATGAGTCATTTGACTCCAACTATAAACTGTTCAAAAATCAGAACGGTGAAGTATTTGCTAGATATGTTGGCACTAACTGCAGGAACGGTTCCCCTATGAAGAAAATCTGGGTTCCCAAAAGTTATGTTGAAAGTCTTCAGGTGAATGTCCTCATGACACCACCTGTGAAGAATAGGAACCCCAGATCAAATTCTTCATATGGACCAAACTCTTCATATGGATCCAAGTCCTCATACGGACCAAATTCCTCACAATGATCAAAGTCCTCATATGATTATCATCGTGCTAACAACTCTGTCTCGCAGGGTAGAGCGAAGGGATATGAATATGTGCATTATTCTTCAAACCATTATGTTCATAAGTCCTCGAAGAATTTCTCTGCTTATTCATATGCTTACCCTAACCCCTCTTATGTGAAACGAAATGGTTTGGCATCTTTGCCACCTTTCTCATATGGTGCTCGCAGAGTGATGAATTCTTTGCCACCCCTCCAGATGTGGGTGGTGAAGAAAAAGAACTAATCTCTTCTGCAGGGTCAGGTCTCCAGACATGCTTTAACGTCTGAAGAATTTGCTGGGGACCTGACAAAATGCCTGAAAGGACGCAGGCGAATCATGATGAAATGAACTCTCATTTCACACGTCCTCATAATGCTATATCTGTTTACTGCTTGATGAAATTCATCTGATGAACTTGATATCATATTCTTCACTGATGAAGCATATGAGATTGTAAGCTACACTAATTCATCTGCAGGATGATCAACCCAAAACTACTGAATGGGTCCTCGATAGTGGATGTACGAATCACATGACTGGTGACAAGAATCTATTGATGGATGCCCCCTTATCACCGTCACCTCTGAAGCATATCATCTTTGCTGACAAAGGCAAAAGTCAGGTATTGGGTCTTGGTAAGGTTGCGATCTCTAAGGATAAACACATGGACAAAGTCGTGCTTGTTGAGTCCTTAGGATACAATCTCATGTCAGTCTCAATGCTTTGTGATCTCGATATGATTGTTGTCTTTGGCAACTACCGCTGTGTTGTGATTATGGAAGCTGACAATTCCAAAGTCTTCGAAGGCTTTAGGAGAGGAGATTTGTATATTGTTGATTTCTCTACATGACCACAACTAGCCGTGTGTCTACTTGCAAAAGCTTCAGAAGGCTGGCTATGGCATCGACGACTTGGTCACACAGGCATGAGGAATTTGCACACGCTTGCGAAGAAGAAGCATGTCATTGGCATTGAGAATGTCAAATTCCTCAAGGATCACTTATGCAGAGCCTGTGAAGCTGGAAAAATGACCAAGGCCAAGCATCCAGCCAAGACCATCATGACCACTACCCGTCCATTCGAATTGCTTCACATGGACCTCTTTGGACCTAATCATTACTCAGCAGTCACTAATGATGCATCTCTATATGGTTTTGTCATTGTTGATGATTACTCTCGATATACATGGGTACACATTGTTACTTACAAACATGAAGTGCAGGAAGTCTTCAAACGATTTTCCTCGAGGGCTTCAACCAACTTTGGTGTGAAGATCAAGCACATCAGAAGTGACAATGGAACTGAGTTCAAGAATTCCGGTCTTGATGACTATCTTGATGAACTTGGTATTACTCATGAGTTATCTGCTCCCTATACTCCTCAGCAAAATGGCGTCGTGGAGCGCAAGAACAGAACTCTTGTTGAGATGGCTCGCACTATGCTTGATGAATACAAAACACCTCAGCGTTTTTGGATTGATGCAATTGATACTGCGTGCCACATCATCAACAGAGTATATCTTCACAAATTCTTCAAGAAGACGGCCTATGAACTCCTCACTGACAAGAAACCCAATGTGAGTTATTTCAAAGTCTTCGGTGCTAAATGTTGGATTAGAGATCCTCACCACAACTCTAAATTTGCACCGAAAGCACATGAAGGTTTCATGCTTGGTTACGGAAAGGACTCGCACACCTACAGAGTCTTCAACATTGTTCTTCACAAGATTGTTGACACTGTAGACGTGCGGTTCGATGAAACTAATGGCTCGCAAAGAGAGCACATACCTTCTGTGTTAGATGAACCAGCACCTGAGGATTCTATCAAGATCAAGGCAACTGAGGATGTCATTCCTACTGAAGAATCTGCTGAAGAATTCATTCTTGTTCATGAAGAACGTCGAGCTGATGCACCTGAAGAACATGATGAGGAAAATGGTGCTGAAGAAAATGCTGATCAAATTCCTCAGTGACAACCAGCTCATCCTCGCGTTGCAAAAGAAGTGCAAGTGGAGAAGATCATCGATGACATTAGCGCACCAGGTCCTCTCACACGCTCAAAAGCTTAACATTTATCTAACTTTTGTGGGCACTATGCTTTTGTCTCTATCACAGAGCCCACTAAGGTAGATGAAGCATTTCTGGAGCCGGAGTGGATTCAGGCTATGCAAGAAGAATTACATCAGTTCGAGCTTAACAATGTCTGGGAATTGGTCAATCGTCCAGATCCTCGCAAGCATAATATCATTGGCACAAAGTGGATCTACCGCAACAAGCAAGATGAAAATGGCCTTGTGGTGAGGAATAAGGCACGACTAGTAGCTCAAGGCTACACACAGGTTGAAGGAATTGATTTCGATGAAACTTTTGCACCTGTTGCTAGACTTGAGGCTATTCGCATATTACTTGCTTACGCTAACCATCATGATATCATCTTATATCAAATGGATGTGAAAAGTGCATTCCTCAATGGTAAGCTTGAGGAAGAAGTATATGTTGCTCAACCCCCAGGTTTTGAAGATCCAAAGAATCCTAACGAAGTCTTCAGACTCAATAAGGCCCTGTATGGCCTCAAGCAAGCCCCTCGGGCGTGGTATGATACATTGAAGGAATTCTTTGTGAAGAACGGCTTCACACCCGGTTCACTCGACCCTACTCTCTTTACTAAATCTTATGATGGTGAACTGTTTGTGTGCCAAATATATGTTGATGATATTATCTTTGGATGTACTGACCAACGTTATAGTGATGAATTTGCCTATATGATGAGTGAAGAATATCAAATTTCTATGATGGGAGAGTTGAAATTCTTCTTAGGTCTTCAAATTCGTCAGCAGCGCAATGGCATATTCATATCTTAGGAGAAATACCTCAAAGATGTACTGAGGAAATTCGGCATGCAAGATTAAAAAGGCGTCAAAATTCCTATGCCCACAAATGGCCATCTATGCACTGATGAAAATGGTATTGACTTTGATCATAAGGTATACCGCTCCATGATTGGCTCTTTATTGTACTTATGTGCATCTAGGCCAGATATAATGCTTAGTGTTTGCATGTGTGCCCGATTTCAAGCTGCACCGAAGGAATCACACCATAAGGCTATGAAGCATATTCTTCGATATCTAGCTCACACACCAACACTAGGATTATGGTACCCCAAGGGCTCTGCTTTTGATCTCATTGGATACTCTGACTCTGACTATGCTGGTGATCGTGTGGACCGCAAGTCAACATCTGGCACTTGTCATTTCCTCGGACGATCTTTGGTCTGTTGGTCCTCGAAGAAACAGAACTGCGTATCACTGTC
This sequence comes from Triticum timopheevii, assembly GCA_963921465.1. NCBI lineage: Eukaryota > Viridiplantae > Streptophyta > Magnoliopsida > Poales > Poaceae > Triticum > Triticum timopheevii. The sequence continues at coordinate 516,466,313 of OY997268.1, read as the reverse complement.
TACTGCTAAAGCTGAATACATTGCTGCTGGCTCTTGCTGTGCTCAACTGCTTTGGATGAAGCAAACCCTCAAGGACTATGGCGTCAACATGAAGAATGTGCCTCTCCTCTGTGACAATGAGAGTGCCATCAAGATTGCACACAACCCAGTTCAGCACTCGAAGACAAAGCACATTCAGATTCGTCATCATTTTCTTCGTGATCTTGTGTTGAAGGGCGACATCTCCATCGAGCATGTGAAGACTGAAGAACAGCTAGCTGATATCTTCACCAAGCCCTTGGATGAGAAGAGATTCAGCAAGTTGCGGTGTGAGCTAAATATCTTAGAGTCTTTGAATGTTCTTTGAAAAGGACACACATCCTAACACTTATGCAGAATTGATGACTTAGATGTGCAACACATGAAGAAACGTTATTCTTCAATCAATGAAGAATAACACTCTAAGTGTGAAGAAATTAATGAAGAATTTGATTCTCAGAACCCTACGACAATTGTACGCGGTGTCTAAAATCATCATTCTTATACGGTGGGTCACGCCACCACAGAAAGTTGAAAATGTTCAATTTGAGTTTTTCCTCATTTTTGAAATTCTTCAGTTTTTCAAATTCTTCAACTTTGCAAAATCTTCACTGTTTCCGTCGTTTTTCTTCATTGGCTACATATATATATATATATATATATATATATATATATATATATATATATATATATATATATATATGAGTTTATGTCCTCTACAGCATTCACTTATGGCTATTTCTTCAAGTTGCGTTTTCTGCTAAGTGAATGTGATCGGACCCTTCCCCCTCTATGCTATACTCAACCCAATCTATTCACAAATTCTTCATGTGCGTTCTATTTGAAACTCGTTCAAAGTCTTCACTGTGTCCTTGTCAGCTGAAGAAATTGCGAACGAAACTTTAAAACAAATCTTATCCAGATTTTCAGTTTTGCCGCTCAAACCGTTCCGCATCCCACGATGCATTATTATATTCACCCACGATCTTACACGATCCCATCTGCACAGTACGTGGGTGACACATGTCGCGTGAAGGAGAAAGGGTAGGGGCATGTTCGTCCCAAAATCTTCGGGCGAACAGTTTTTCACCGTGGCTATAAATAGCCCTCTCCCCTTCCTCACTTCATTTAGTATGCTCGACCGCGCTCTCTCTCGCTCAAGCTCCTCAAACCCTAGCGCCGCCGCTACTCCATCGTCGTCGGTGAGGAAGAGCTTCCCTGCCTCGACCTCGTCGCCATCGTACTCGCGCCGGTTGCGGAAATCTTCACTCCGCCGCCGCCGTAGCTGTCTCCCTCTGCCAAGTTAGGGCGTGGGAGATCTAACTTGATGAACTTCACCTCTGTTCATCTCAGTTCGTCGCGTTCTTCAGTTCGGGTAATTAAAAGTTACTTTTATTACTCACTTTGATTCTCAAGCTTTCCTGAAAATCTTCAAAGGTGTTTTATTCTTCAAATCTTCACACATCTGAACACCTCACACACTGTATGCTCTTGATTCATTTCTCTAAGCAATCATTTTCTTTAAGATTCCTCAATTGTGTGGATTTTCGATCTGTACAACTCTGGAACCTAAGACAAGAACGCTTAGTGAAATTCCTCAAGGCTCAACTGGTCAAATTCCTCAAAACTTGTCTTTTCAAAAAATCTTCTGAGAACGCATATGACCTCTCCAAATTCCTCGCACCTACACTCTGTTCACAGGTACTCATGTCCGCTGCTGAATCACTAGGTTCTCATCAACTTAACTCATTTGCAACGTTCCTCGAAGAAAAACTGCATACTTCTTCAGAGTGTTCAATTGTTCAAATTCCTCATCTGAAGAATATGGCTGAAGGAAAGAGACCGCAGAAAGGAGGAAAGAAACCTGAGGTCATGACTGCTTTCGAGATCCCTGATGACATATACAAGGACTATTGCACACCCGATGAAGCCAAATTTGGCAAAGAGAACAAAAATCAGCGCAAAGTGCGCATTCAGAGGATTGAACGGAGATGGGCAAGAGAATGGAGGGAGTACAGATATGTAACTCCAAAGTACATGAAGAAATTCGCTTTAAATCCCCCATGCCCAAGAGCTCCATTGGCACCTGGCCAAGTAGCTGATCCCACCAGTATCAAGAGTGGTGAGGACTTTCTTGAAGAGTGGGCTAGGCGCCAAGCTAAATTGGCAAGACAAGCCAAGGAGGCAGTGAGAAAATTCAATGAGGATTTTGTTGCTGCTGCTGCTACTGAGGCCTCGGTCAAGCCGAGGAAATCAATGCCAAAGAAGCCTGCTCGTAAGCCAAGTGCTTCACCAACAGCGCCCTCACGGCCAAGTTCCTCAGCTATGCCCTCACGGCAAATTCCTCAGACCGCTACTACTCCATCAAAGTCCTCAACTCCTATACATCTGGCTACATGTCAAAGGACTATGGGTTTTTCAATTGCCTCTGGTGTCTCAGCAAGTTCCTCAGCTGCACCTATGTCCTCATCAGGCCCCACACTATTGAAGACTAAAGCAACAACTGGACGCGGTCCTCGACCAAGTCCAAGGAAGAAACAGGTTGCATTCCAAGTGCCCTCTGATGATGAAGCTTCTGATGATGAACTTGCAGAAATCATCAGAGATAGGCAAGTGAAGGCCGCTAGAGCCAAAGGCACATCGGTGCCACTGCTTTTGGATCCGAGGAAAATCCTCGACTACATTGACCTCTGGCACAAGGATCCAAACACCCCCATGCCTGATTTTCAACTGACTCCTGGTCAATGTCACATGCTGACCCATTTCATCACTCAAGAGAAATGGAAATTTGAAAAGGCAAGAGAGATCAAGAAGGCTCAATACAGGAAGGAGAACCTCCTGAAGAAAAATGTTGTCAGAATGACACCTGAGGAACTTCTCCAGGCTCAATCTGAAATCCAAGCCCTCAGCAAAGACTTCGATGCATACTATGCTGATTGGCAAGGAGCCAAAGTGAGATTCGTCAATCTGACGAAGAAAATGACAACTGTTGCAGCCCCATCGCAACAAGAAAATCCTCAGGCTGCAGACTCTGCTCAGCCTGCTGAAGAACATGCCAGCACCGCTGATGACTTTCAGCCTGCTGATGAAAATGTAAGTTCCGGGGCTGATGACTCCATCCCAGCTGCTGAAGAAATTGCCAGGGCATCCACTAGTGGTGCGCCTGAAGAAACTGAAGAGGTCAGGGCAACTGCATCAGTTGCGCCTGAAGAAAATGAACCAGATTCCTCAGCTCCTCTCGCGCCTACACCAACTCCAATTCTTCCTTCTGCCTATGAAGTGAAGAAAACCAAGGCTGCTGAGCGAGCTGCAGTGAAGAAAAGGAAGGCATCAGCTGCGTCAAATTCTTCGGCTGCGAAGGAAATGAAGCCAATGACCAGCTCACTTGAACATCCAATTCATGTTGTTCCAATTTCCTCCATGTCATCAAAGGAAATTGTTCCTTTTGGAGAAGACTACAAGATCCCAAGCGGATCTGATGAAGAAAATCATTCTGCTGCTTCGTCAGAGCAGATTGATGAAGAAATTGAAGTGGATACACTCTCTTCAACGACAGTCATTTCCTCACCTATGCCTCAGTTCACAGCTGAAGAGGCTGGTGTTGAGGAAATTGAAGATGAAGATGTGGATATTGGATGCACCACACCTGTGATGAATGATGATTTTTGGGAAAGTCAGCATCCCAATACTCCTCTCTTCACTCCTATGCAACAGATTCCTCAGTCCCCGGCAACAACTGTTCAAATGGGATCTGAAGAAACTCATCCCACTCCCTCTGTTCATGAAGATATTCCAGCCGCTAGTGCTGAAGAACCTGCTACTGCTGATCCACAGATTGCACAAGAAGAGGAACCAGAAATTCCTCAGCGTGAAGAACCTGAGCTCGCGATTCCTGAGGTGGTACTGCAAATCACTGACATTCCTCTGCCAAAACCGAAGAATCCGTTCTCAAGCAAACATAAGTTCAAGGCTGAAGACTTCTTTTCTGAGCATGTGTTCTTCACCGACTACAACCCATATGACTCTGCTCGCATAAGGAAGAGGCGTTTCTGGACTTCTAGTCAAGCCAACTTCTATTCCTCAGTGTTGTTTGACAAGGACAAAATCTTCGAACATGAACATATTCCTCACGTGGATATGGAATCTCTGTCATGCTTCGAGCCAGTCCTCAGTGTTCTTCATGATGTAGGATTACTCAATTTCTGCAATGACATCTGTGACTGGAATGAAGAACTCATTCTTCAGTTCTACGCCACACTGCATATCACTGGAGACGCTGAAGATGTCAATTCATGGGTGTTGGATTGGATGACTGAAAACACTCACTACAAGGCACCGGCAACTGAATTGCTTCGTGTCCTTCCTCTCGATCCTCCCCATGACAGTGCATGTTGCATCTATAATGACCCTGAACTGACAAATCATTATATGCAAGTGCTCATGAAGCCTTTGAAGCCTGGGCAGGCCCCACGAACCAAATTCCTCGTCAAGGAATTGCTTTATGTGCCTCGGACTGTCTATCACATTCTGACGAAGACAATGAGTCCTATCAAAGGCCACGACTCAAATGATGAAGATGTCATTGGCATCATGAAGAATATGCTTTTCAACATCATTCATGGCGTTCCCGTCAACTTCCATGATTTCTTCATGAGGACTTTGGCCAATGTTGCTATGTCACCTTTTGAGCTGAAGCCCTATGCGCCTTGGATTATGAGATTCATAAGGGCAAGATCTTCACTAAATTACAAAGCTGATACTCTGAACCATGGTAGCTACTTGCCTCCCATTGAAGTCCTCAAACAGCCAGTTTCATCATCTGATGATAAAGGCAAGGCAGCTGCTATGATCGATGAAGGCATTCGTCCATTGGATGGTCAATTTCGCCTGGCTACATCTTACTCTACCAATGATGACTCTGCCACACATGACACTGCCGCAAATACCTCAGCGAAGCAAAATCCTCAAGCCACAGCACCCAGGGTGATGACTGACTGTGAGTTACTCCTCAGTCTTCATCAGAAGGTTGATCGCAATCACAAATGGGGAACACGTCAGTTTGCTGCCGTTCTTCACAATATGACCTCAACACATAATGCAGTGAAGAAAAACCATTATCACCTTCATGAAACCCTCAACCGCACCTGGGCTGTTCTCACTCATGTCTATAGCACTGAAGAACTGAAGACTATGGGTCTCCAGGAAGCATTTGACTGGTCTGCACCTCCTCCGAAGAAATTCAAGCGGGTCAAAGTTCCTGATCTGGTGGCCAGCTCTTATTCTTCATCACGTGACACTGATGAGTATGAAGATTTGGACGACACTGCAGCAGGCCCTTCTTCAACAAACAACCCCGACAACGCTGGCGCTCCTCCATCAACTTGAAATTCTTAAGGGGCGTTAGTCATCAGTTTCAATCCTTTTGGTCATTTGATGACAAAGGGGGAGAAATCTGAGTTAGTCTTCAAGCGGGTTTATATTATGGGCGTTTTTTAAGTTACATCTCTCGTTCTTCTGAAACTTTTATTGGATCGAGTTGTAATCTTAAACCCGATGGTGCCGTGATACTTTTGACGGTGCTCTGATACTTTTGATGCACTGTGCTCTGATACTTTTGATGTGCTATTCTGCATGCTTATTCCTCGTTAATATTATTGCATGCATGCTGAATTTAATCAGGCACCATATTTCATCATGCATTTCAAATTCTTCATATTATATATCAAATGCGTGTATGAATTACAAGATATAGGGGGAGTTCTCCATGATTCAACTCTTCAAATGTGCATTGCCTCAAACGCAAATTCCTCACTATGCACATCTTCAGGGGGAGTTCTTCTATATCTTGCAATCAAATTCCTCAATATCAGTATTTACACTTCATATGTTTATCCCCGTTGAAAACTTAACCTATGTTGTCATCAATCACCAAAAAGGGGGAGATTGTAAGTGCATCTAGTGCCCCTTAGTGATTTTGGTGTATTGAAGACTTATAGGTTAAGGGACTAATGAGTTTGTGAGTGTACACAGGTCTATAAGTCCATGAGGAGTTTGATATTTACAGAGAAAGTTGACCCCTAAAAATGAAGTTCTTCGACTGAAGACTTTGATATTCTGAAGACTTTCTGAAGACTTTGAAAGTGAAGAAATTGGTGTGACCTTGAAGAAGTGATATTCACTTGAGGAACATGAAGCGTGAAGACTTTTGTTTTCGTAGTTTCATTTTCTCTTTCTTGAGTCATAGGAAACACCGTACTGTTAAAGGGGGTTGAGGAAATACTAAGGAAAAATTTCCATGTGATGCTCAACTCAAAATCCTACACCCACCAATCCCTTCGAGTGAAGCCATTGGAAATCTCATACAGTTCAGTCAATTTCTTCAGTGACAGAGATGCAGTTCTTCTGGTCACTAAGGACTTTGCTCTGACTGAGGAGTTAGGAATTCGCCAGTGCGAATTGCCTACACAGTGAGGAACATGATAGCCCCGAGGAATTTGTGAGCCAAATTTCCGACCGTTGCTGTGCTGCGCGCCGGTTGTCCCAAAATATCCTATCCATCTAACGGTCATATCATTGAAGGGCATTTATGTCTTATCATGTCGGGCTGCTCCCTAGGCTATAAATAGCCGCCCCCTACAACCACTAGCTGGTTGGCTGCTCCGAGAGAACTTGACACTTGTCATTTGAGAGCAACCCATCCTCCGAGGACCTTGAGCGAAAATCATCAAGTGAGGAAAACCCAAAACCAAACCCCCACAAACCCAAAGTGATTGAGCATCAATGAAGAAATTGATCCTGCGTGGATCCGACGCTTGTTATCTTTGAATACTGTGCTTCTTCCAGACGGTTAGGCGTCAAGGTCTAGAGCATCCAAGAGGAATTGTGGATCACCGAGTGACCAAGTCTGTGAAGGTTTGGAAGTCACCTGAAGACTTACCACGAGTGATTGGACGAGGCCTGCATGGTCTTAATTCAAGGAGAATACGGTGAGGACTGGGTGTCCTGAGTTGCGGCTCAGTGACTGGGTGTCCGGGACTGCGTGTCCTCGAGTTTAAATACTCAGCCGCTCCAACCAGACGTACAACTGAGACAGCAGTTGGAACTGGTTTACCAAATCATTCTCTTCACCAACTTACTGGTTCTATTTCCTCAACTCTTTCATATCCTCATTACTGTGTTGTATGTTTGTTCATATCTGTGCTTGAAGACTTTGACTGAAGACTTTCTCAAATTCCTCAGTTCAATTTCTTCAGTGTGTTTGTCTTCATCTTGTGTATCCTGTGATTACGCTTTCTGTACTCTGTGCTTATCTTCATTCCATCATGATGGCCATGCTTGTATTCTGTTATGTTTACTTCTGAGTACTTATTCCGCTGCAAGTAGTTCTTCGCTAAGGAATTTCCTCACCAGCAAATTCCTCAGTGAAGAATTCACAAAAGTCGCCTATTCACCCCCCCTCTAGTCGATATAACGCACTTTCAAATGACATGTTAACGTGCATCCTCAGTGAGTTTTAGGTCCCCAGCAATAGTATCGGACACCATTGATTGCTGGCTGGAGACCATTTTCTGCAAAAGAGAGTTAGTTCTTCTTTGCCACCCACATTTTCAATGGGGGCTTAGAAGCGATGAGTCTAAGTGCAGCACCTGAGAATTTTGGCTTTGAAGCTCTAGCAAATAGCCTTGCAGGAGATGAATGGTACTCATATGAATAAGCAGAAAAGTTCTTCGTCCTATGAACATAGCAGTTTGAAGATACACGCTCATATTCATAAGTCTGAGCATGATTTCCCTGCAAAACATTGGCGTTAGGGTGACTCATGTGAGTCCTGTATCTGTATGAAGCCTTTGGGCCATATGAAGCCACAGGTCTGGGGTTTGTCTTCTTCCTAGGTGGTGTCATGACGACATTCACAGGAAGATTCTCAATGTACCGCTTAGGTACCCAGATCTTCTTCATAGATGGTCCATGCCTGCAGTTAGTGCCGATGTACCTGGCAAACACTTCACCATTCTGATTTTTGAACAACTTATAGTTTGCATCAAAGGATTCATCAATGATAATAGGATTAGCACAGGTAAAGCCAGATAAGGTAGATGGATCTACTGAAGGTTCCTTTGTAGCAACCCATGTGGTTTTAGGGTACTGCTCAGGCTTCCAGTATGAGCCATCAACGTTCATTTTCCTCTCGAACCCAACACCCTCTTTCCTAGGGTTTCGGTTCAGAATCTGCTTTTTGAGGACATCGCAGAGAGTCTGATGTCCCTTCAAACTTTTGTACATCCCTGTTTCAAGCAATGTCTTCAACATAGCATTTTCATCAGCAATAGTAGTGGTATCCTCCGCAGAGGGGTTAGTGACCACATCAGTAGGTGAAGACAAGGAAACAGTAGCAGCAGTGGAACATTCAGCAACAGATGTAGCGTTATCATGCTCAATGCATTTTAGGCATGGTGGTTCAAATCCTTTCTGAGCGGAACTGATCTGTTGAGCGCGAAGTGACTCATTCACCTTTTGAAGATATTCATGAGCCGCTCTCAATTTCTCAAGCTCTTGTTTCCTTTGAAGACAATCATAGGAGAGCCTTTCATACGTTGTTGAGAGCGATTCATGACGACCTTCAAGTTCTTGGTACTTAGCATGAAGATTTTTTATGTCATCAACTAAGGACTGTGAACATGTCATTTCAGCGTCCAACAGGTCATCGCTTTTGTCTAACAGTTTTTGAGTATGTTCCATAGCCTTTTGTTGTTCAGTTGCAATTTTAGCAAGTGTTTTGTAGCTGGGTTTGGATTCACAATCAGAGTCATCTTCACTTGAAGTTTGAAACTAAGCATCGCATGATTTTACCTTGGCACCGCGTGCCATGAAGCAGTACGTGGGAGTAGGATCGTCTTCGTCATTAGCTTCAGCGTTGGTGTGGAAGTCATTGTCTTCAGTGTTGAAGATGGACTTGGCAACATAGGCAGTGGCTAGAGCCAGACTTGCAATGCCAGGGTCAGACTCCTCTCCAGACTCCACCTCCGCCACCTCGGAAGTAGACTCCTCCTCTAAATCCATTTCCTTGCCAACAAAAGCACGAGCCTTGCCAGATGAGCTCTTCTTGTATGATGAAGACTTGGAAGAAGACTTAGAAGACTTTGAGGATTTCTTCTTCTTCTTGTCATCAGAATCATATTCCTTGCTTTTCTTCTTCTTCTTCTCATTGTCCCACTGTGGACACTCAGATATGTAGTGACCAGGTTTCTTGCACTTGTGGCAGGTTCTCTTCTTGTGATCATGTGTGGTAGCTTCATCATTCCTTGAGCTAGATCGTGAAGACTTTCTGAAGCCTTTCTTCTTTGTGAATTTCTGGAACTTCTTCACAAGCATAGCAAGTTCCCTTCCAATATCTTCAGGATCTTCAGAACTGTAGTTAGATTCTTCTTCAGATGAGGAAACAACTTTTGCCTTCAAAGAACGAGTTCGGCCATAGCTTGGACCATAGATATCTCTTTTCTCAGATAGCTGGAACTCATGTGTGTTGAGCCTCTCGAGTATATCAGACAGATCGAGTGTCTTGAAGTCAGGACATTCTTGTATCATGAGGGCAAGAGTGTCAAAGGAGCTGTCAAGTGATCAGCAGTGTCTTGACGATTTCATACTTGGTAATCTCAGTTGCGCCAAGAGCTTGAAGTTCATTTGTGATATCAGTGAGGCGATCAAACGTGAGCTGGACATTCTCATTGTCGTTTCTCTTGAAGCGGTTGAAGAGGTTGCGGAGAACACTGATTCTTTGATCTCTCTGGGTTGAAACGCCTTCATTGACCTTGGATAGCCAGTCCCAGACTAGCTTCGACGTTTCTAGAGCACTCACACGGCCATACTGTCCTTTGGTCAGATGACCACAGATGATGTTCTTCGAAGTAGAGTCCAGTTGAATGAACTTCTTGACATCAGTGGGGGTGACACCTTCACCAGTTTTGGGAACGCCATTCTTGACGACATACCAGAGGTCAACATCAATGGCTTCAAGATGCATGTGCATCTTATTCTTCCAGTAGGGATATTCAGTTCCATCGAACACGGGGCAAGCAGCGGAGACCTTGATTATCCCTGCAGTCGACATAGCTGAAACTCCAGGTGGTTAAACCAAATCACACAGAACAAGGGAGTACCTTGCTCTGATACCAATTGAAAGTGCTAGTATTGACTAGAGGGGGGTGAATAGGCGATTTTTATGAAAGTCTTCAAAACTGGGAAGTTTCGAAGACAAACACCAGAAACAACCTAATTGATATGCAACGGAAGATAAACTAACCTAAACAAGCCATAGTCAAGTATGTAATGATATGAGAGTACTGGACTAATAGCAGTTAGGCAGTAAGGATCAAGTTGGAAGATAGTATGAAGCCAATCAACAACAGTAGTCAAGCAATGAAGTCAAACAGATGAACAGATAAGCAATGACTTCATGAAGACAAACTTAAGTAAGGTTGGAAGGGATAGAACCAGTTGCTTGTTGAAGACACAGGATTTGTTGGACCAGTTCCAATTGCTGTGACAACTATACGTCTGGTTAGGGAGGCTGAGATTTAACTCAGAAGATTGTGTCTTCACCTTATTCCCCTTGAGCTAAGGACACCCAGTCCTCGCCCAATCACTCTGGTAAGTCTTCAAGGGAGACTTCCAAACCTCCACAGACTTCGTTCACCGGCAATCCACAATGACTCTTGGATGCTCAGAACGCGACGCCTAACCGGCTGGAGGATTCACAGTCCTCAAGTGTAATAAGTCTTCAGGTCACACAGACAGAAAGACTTCAGTGATGCCTAACACTCTTTGGCTCTGGGTGTTTGGGCTTTGTCCTCGCAAGGATTTCTCTCTCTCAAATGCTTCAAGGTGGGTTGCTCTCAAACGACAAAAGCCGTGCACAAACTCTGAGCAGCCACCAATTTATGGTGTAGGGGGTGGGCTATTTATAGCCACTAGGCAACCCGACCTGATTTGTCCAAAATGACCCTGGGTCACTAAGGAACTGACACGTGTTCCAACGGTCAGATTTCAAACACACGCGGCAACTTTACTTGGGCTACAAGCACAGCTGACTCATCCAGCTCTGGATAAGATTTGCTCTCATTTTCTTCGCTCGAAGACATAGGATTTGGGTTGAGCATCACTTCAGTCACTCTGACTTAGTTCACTTGGACCCCACTTAACAGTATGGTGGTTCCTATGACTCAACAAAGAAGAAACGGAAACAACGAAAACACACAGTCTTCACGCTCCAAAGTCTTCACGCAATGTCTTCTCGAGTCATAGTCTTCAATATGAATATCTTCTCATACCACCATTGTCTTCAATGTCTTCATGCATTTTTAGGGGTCATCTCCGATAGGTAAACCGAAACAATGAGGGACACTACCTGCGTTATCCTGCAATTCTCACAGACGCATTAGTCCCTCAACCAACTTTGTTGTCAATACTCCAAAACCAACTAGGGGTGGCACTAGATGCACTTACAGCTTGGGCAGGCGCAAATGGAGATTGGGTTGTTTACATTGGGTCCAACTGCGAGTGGGAACTTGTGAATGTGTACACTCGTCACCGGGTTCCACTTCCAAAAATCTCAGCAGACTGCCCAGAGGTTGAGCACACCGGTATTGTACGCACGTTGAAATACAATCATGGTGACTGTCTTCTATGGAAGATAGCAATTTGTCGAGTTCCCAACCGCTCTAGGAATTACAACAACTATGAAGTTGTTGCTATCTTCGACAAGCTTGTTGCCGTCCTTGGTGGTTTGACTCGATGGATATTGCTCAAAAATCAGTTACTGTACACGCATGAGTACTGTGATGCAATTCAATACGAGGGCCTTGTGTTTGCTGCCACCAGTCGTGGCACTGTTTTTGCATGGAATCATTATGATTTCGGTACGTTTGTCTTCCACTGTAATTATAATTGTTTCATCCACATGCATGCAGGTTAGCAAGTTTCCCTTTACTAATGAACCTTCTTCTTGTGTTTCCAAGGTCCTGTGAACATTCCACCACCTATACTTGAAAATATTTATAACCAAGGGGGAGATGACGATGGTGATGATCACGAGCATGAGGACGAGCAGCGCCCATATACTCTTTCGCGCCTGGCAACTAATTCCGATGGATCACCTCTTCTCGTGTGTATACAGCCCACTGATGATGTTACTGCCAAGGAAGCAGGTGTAGTCTCCCATGGTCGCACTCTCCGGACCTATTCCAACACCTGTTGCATGGTATTCGGGATGGATACTAGTGTGCTAGCGCCAACACCTTCTCCCTGGTATAGAATTGATAGTATTGGAGAAAACTCGCTCTTCCTTGGACAAAACTATCCGATGATGGTGAAAGGCGATCCAACTGCTGTTGACACAACGTTACTAGCACCATTTATGAGAAGCAACTGTGTCTATACCTCGGACATTAGGGTGGTTCCCTACCCTGGTACATATAGTAGGCCGCTTCAGCCTAGATGATCAGTCATGCGTTGGTCTCGAGATCGACAATAGATGGCCCGTCCCAGAGAATCACTTGTGGTTCAAAGCAAGCATTTCCAACGCTGAGGAATGGTTGAGTTGAAGTTCATTTCATTGCTTGTTATTTGTTGTGTGGTGAAAACTTTAGTATTTATATTGTATCCTCGTTATCGATGTGGGTTGATGACCTATTATATGTAATAAAATGATATGCCTGTGATAAACTTACTAAATTTATGAATGGCTTTCGAGTTGCTTCTGTGAGTGAGTGGTGCGATGAGGCAAAAAAATATTTTCCGAATACATAATTGTACGTGCATTGCAACAGGTTATTGGATGAGGCCAATCAACAATAGTAGTACACTATTTGTACTAGCTTCACATGCTTCATGCATCGTGCGGGTGTTTTTACTGTTGCCATATTGTACGTAACCAGCACCTCGAATCCTCGATACTAGTACTATATAGTAAGTAGTAGGAGTAGTAGGGTGGCATGGGCCAGAACAAGCATTCACGTCCAGGAGTACGGCACATGCCACCAGCACGACTTCCATCTGACACCATATTTCTTGGAGTCCATGCTGGAGCAATCTCTTCAACCTCATCGTTTCTCTAACTCAGCCATCGCGCGGCGGGCGAGGTGGGGGTTTGCCGATAGTCGGTTTCCTCAACTGTGGTCCCACTTGTAAGGTCAACTCCAACGCTCTATCAATATATGGATGTACTCTTCTTCCCAATACAAAAACTTGCATCCATTCTACTCCCTCCGTTGCACAATACATGCCTTCTATTTTTCAAAATATATATGTATCTAGACATGTTTTAGTATATAGGTACATCCATTTTTTGACAAATGGAAGTCAAGTATTTTGGAATGGAGGGAGTACACAATAAATTTTTTAAGTTAGCACAACTAGTCTAATCTGAGAGCACAACCGAAGATTTGGACGGGTTCTTCCTCCTTTTGCCGACACGTGGGACATCCATCATCCAGGTCGTGTCATGAAAGAAAATAGAGTGGTAGTTGAAGCCACGAGATGTGCATCTTGGGTTAAACTGTAAATAGAATCTTACTACTCTTGAGTAACTCCAAAAGCGGCCACCGAAGATCTTTATTGGATTTGTTTTTCATCACCAGCATGTCGAGGTGAAAGATGTGCAGGTTCAGTGGGTCCTCTTGCGTTTTCACTGACATGTGGGGCCGCATGTGAGCAAACAGATGATGGGCTCCGCGCGTCCGCTTGCTGGCTGAGAAGAGAGATAGAGGTGGGCTAAGCACGGACTGCAAGAAATTTGTTCTACGTAACCAGCACCTTGATATTCGCGTGTGGTTGTTTCTAGAATAAAAAAAAGGAGGTACCCCTACTTATGTTACTCCCACTACGCCTAGCCTAAGGTTAGTACCTTGTGCTTGGCTCTTCACCTCTTCCGGAAGTCGATGGTTCTACAGTAGTGCTTCTAGCAATTTGACACCAAATGAACTGCTGCACGTCCACCGCTTGTTAGCAAAAGTTTCTCCTCGTGCTGCGAGCCACCGCGCACGCGTTCGCGAGGGAGAAGGCATAATCAAGCTTCTCGTCGTTCTACGAGTTGACGGGACACATCAAAGTTATTTACTAGTAGTATGTACTCTCTCCAAAAAAGGGCTAACCATGTCATTGCTGCCATCCCGTGCTTCGTCGTTGAGTACGTGCACTATTCACGTGCCATCGAGGAGAAAAAATATTGTGTAGGTGCAATCGAAGTGCACGACTCACTTACGAAAAAGGATTTCCCCCCGCTTCCCCCCCCCCCCCCCCCCCCGCACGACTCACTTATGCACTACTTATCTGATTATCTCCATTTTCTTGCATGACACGTGCACCTTGATGCTAGATGTGTCGCGTGTTGGGAAAAGGATGAACAAAGCTCATGTAAAATAAAAGAGTTGAAGAGCATAGATTCCCGACGATCGAGGAGGAGCAAGGAACCTCGCGGTGGAGCGTCTACAAGGAACCTTGTGCATTTTCCCATGTCTTTTGCCGCCTGCCCACCTATAAACAACTAAAAGAACATGAACTTTTCGCTAACCACTAGAAACGGTACATCAGGATGCTAAGTTGAAGATGTTTTATACTACCTTTGTTCCCAAATATAATTCTTTTTAGATATTTCAATAAGGGACTACATACGAAACAAAATGAGTGAATCTACACTCTATGTCTACATACATCCGTATGTTGTAGTCTATTTGAAATGGCTAGAAAGACTTATATTTAGGAACGGATGGAGTAGTTTATATTGAATTATTGATAACCACGCACAAGCCGCGCATGTACAGGACGCATTGTAATGCCCCGAGACCGACGCTCCAGATGCCTTCCTTGTATTCCGAGATTCGTCGTGTGATTGTTTTGTTCGTTGCATTCATCCTTGCATCATGTGCATTGCATCATGTCATCATGCAACCCCTTTTTAAAACTCACCTAAATAAATTGCATAGATCGTTGATCTATTTAAATCAAGGGATATTCAGATGGTGATTTCTCTTTAAAACATATTCAAAGTCTCCTACTAATATTAGGGAGCTATTATAAAATATTCCATTAGTTTGGAATTAACCGCAACACACTTGCAAATTAATTCTCATGCCTTTTGCTTCAAGTTCGTTCTCCAAACTTTCTCCATAATTCTTTCTCCATTTATCAGGCTCCACCAAAATCCTCAACATTTTTGGCCACACCAAAAAACCTACTCCCAATTCAAACCCATTTGAATGATATTCAAATGAGTTTGAATTCAAATCTTGCATTCGTGCCAACTTCCTTTTTCTTGGACCAAGTATATTTTTGTGAGTCCGGGAAAATAATCCCCATTCCCAAACTCTCCTCCTAGCATTTCTTTTCTTCTCCTTTCTATTTTCTGCTAAGAGATTAGCCAGAGAGAGGGATGCAGCCAGCCCAGCAGCCTTGCAGCCCAGCAACCAGGCCCATCTGCGCCTAGGCCCAACCGCCTCTTTAACCCTAGCCCGATCGAACCCTCCTCTCGATCTCACCCTCGTTCCCCTCCCTGCGCCGCCACACGCACGCATCGAGCTAGGGAGAGGAGCTCCCTGCGCCCGATCCCCTCTCCTCCTTCCTCCTCGATCCGGCCCGAAACCGCCATCGTCGCACCTCTTCGCCTCTGCGCTGTCCATCCCGTGATCCGGTGCCCCCAGCCTCGTCGGCGCCCGAGCGCCTCCTCCGCGAGCTCGCCTGCCCGCACGGCCATGGCGCCGCCAGCCTCCATGGTTCGCCCGCGCCCTCCTCCATCACACCCGATCCTCTCGCCAACCTCCTCCTCGCGCCGGCCGCCCGCAGCTCGCCGCCTCTGACTCCTGTAGCCTCTGCCCGATTTGGAGAGGAGCTCCCGACCCTTGCGCCGCTCGTTCCCGTCGTTTAGGCCGAAGCTCGCCGGGGCCCTAGCACCGGTCGTCGTCGTCCTCGCCCTGCTGAGCAGCCGCCCCTGCTTCCTGTCGCGCCTCCCACGCCTTGGATTCGGCCGCCTCCGCCTGGTCCTCGTTGCCCCGCCAAGCCCAGCTACGCCCTGCTCTGCATCGCGGTACCCTCTCCCCTGCGCTCGCGGCATCGAGCAAGGCTCGATCCGGTCGTGCGCGTTGACCTCGTGCTGCCCTTGCCCCATGCATCTACCACTCCTGCGAGCACCCCATTTGCAAAACCTGCCGCCGTTGGAGGTGACCAGTTCGTCGTGTCCTTTTTAACGCTATCAAACAAGGCCTTTGGTGTTGTTCTGGATTTCGCCAAGACCGGACCCGTCAAGTACCCCTTCGGATTCGTCAGGACCCTCATGTATGACTACACCTGGTGATGCGTCAAGTACCTCTACCGACGACCTGAACATCTACGTAACGGGTACAACTACCGTCGCCGTGTACCACTACTTCCACTACCGCCGACATGTACGACTACGAAACGTGAACAACTACTTCCCACGACGACCCGTGAACGACTACTTCCACTACGAACTCGATCCGCCCGAAATGCACACTTCAAAGGTATAACACCGAGACGATGCCCGTGAACGAATGCATGTTGTATGAGATGAACCGTATGTTTGCATCGTGCCCGTTTGTTTCGTGCACGTTCCTCCTCGTTTGCCATGCCGTCGACCCGTGGGAACCCGGTAACTGGGAGCACCCCACCATCTTGCATGACTCGCTCACGCTCACTTCCTTTTGCACCGGTATCTCTTTGAGCTACCGGAACCGATATGTTGCCGTGGCATCATTTTCGGATTCGTTGCCGTAGCATCCGTTTTGTTCTGCCATAGTGACCAAATGCTTCATAACATGCTTATGTCAACATTTTCATAAAATTGCATAAAACTTGCATATGTCATCCGCATCAGGATAACAACAATTAAAATGTTTAAAATTGTTGCTTGCTTTAAATTGCTAAATAACATGGGGATTTTCCCGAAGTGTTGTTTGTGTTTCTGGCCTCATTTAAACTTGCCTAAATATGTAGTTTAATTATGCTTCACCTCTTGCCATGTTAACCAACATTTAATCTTGTCTTGTTCATAACCGAGAGAGAAACTAAATAATTTATGTGGTGTTTCGTCAATATGCAACTCGTTGCATATTGAGCTCCACTTAACTTGTAGTGTTGTTTGTGAATATTGCCATGCCATGCCTCATTAAACTGGACATGCATCATACTTGTTTGTGCATCATGACATGTTTATGCTTGTGTGTTTACCATGTTGTTTGTTTCTTTCCGGTTTGCTTCTCTTGTTAGCTTCGGTTTCGTTCCGTAGTTGTGAGGATTCGTGCGACTACGTGCGTTTGTCTTCTTCATGGACTCGTTCTTCTTCCTTGCGGGATCTCAGGCAAGATGACCATTACCCTCGATATCACTTCTATCTTTGCTTGCTAGTAGCTTCGTTCTATCGCTATGCTGCGCTACCTATCACTTGTTTACCAAGCCTCCCAAATTGCCATGAACCTCTAACCTTTGTCACCCTTCCTAGCAAACCGTTGTTTGGCTATGTTACTGCTTTGCTCAGCCCCTCTTATAGCGTTGTTAGTTGCAGGTGAAGTTGAAGATTGCTCAATTGTGGATAGGATTATGTTGGGATATCACAATATCTCTTATTTAATTAATGCATCTATATACTTGGTAAAGGGTGGAAGGCTCGGCCTTATGCCTGGTGCTTTGTTCCACTCTTGCCGCCCTAGTTTCCGTCATACCGGTGTTATGTTCCTTGATTTTGCGTTCCTTACGCGGTTGGGTGATTTATGGGACCCCCTTGACAGTTCGCTTTGAATAAAACTCCTCCAGCAAGGCCCAACCTTGGTTTTAACATTTGCCACCTAAGCCTTTTTCCCTTGGGTTCTGCAGACTCAAGGGTCATCTTTATTTTACCCCCCGGGCCAGTGCTCCTTCGAGTGTTGGTCCAAACTAGAGCACCGTGCGGGACCATTCCTTTGCAACTTGGATTACGTCGGTACCTGTACGCTTAGCTTATCCGGTGTGCCCTGAGAACGAGATATGTGCAGCTTCTATCGGGATTTGTCGGCACAGCGTGTGGTCTTGCTGGTCTTGTTTTACCATTGTCGAAATGTCTTGTAAACCGGGATTCCGAGACTGATGGGGTCTTCCTGGGAGAAGGAATATCCTTCGTTGACCGTGAGAGCTTGTGATGGGCTAAGTTGGGACACCCCTGCAGGGTATAAACTTTCGAGAGCCGTGCCCGCGGTTATGTGGCAGATGGGAATTTGTTAATATCCGGTTGTAGATAAATTGACACCAGATTCGATTTAAAATGCATCAACCGTGTGTGTAGCTGTGATGGTCTCTTTTCGGCAGAGTCCGGGAAGTGAACACGGTTTTGGGTTATGTTTGACGTAAGTAGGAGTTCAGGATCACCTCTTGATCATTGCTAGCTTCACGACCGTTCCGTTGCTTCTCTTCTCGCTCTTATTTGCGTATGTTAGCCACCATATCATGCTTAGTCGCTGCTGCAACCTCACCACTTATCCATTCCTTACCCATAAGCTTAAATAGTCTTGATCTCGTGGGTTTTGAGATTGCTGAGTCCTCGTGACTCACCAGATACTATCACAACAGTTGCAGGTGCCGATGATACCAGTGCAGAGGATGCAACCTAGCTCAGATGGGAGCTCAACAAAGATCTTAGTTGTTGCTATGTGTTGTTTCTTGTTGATCAGTAGTGGAGCCCAGTTGGGACGATCGGGGATCTAGCAGTTGGGTTATCTTCTTTTCTTTTGGCTTCGTCCGTAGTCGGACTATGTGTGTACTCTGAATGATGTATGAATTATTTAAGTACTTGTGTGAAGTGGCGATTGTAAGCCAACTCTTTATCCCAGTCTTGTTCATTACATGGGATTGTGTGAAGATGACCCTTCTTGCGACAAAACCACAATGCGGCTATGCCTCTAAGTCGTGCTTCGACACGTGGGAGATATAGCCGCATCGTGGGTGTAACAAGTTGGTAATCAGAGCCATCCCCGACTTAGGAGCCCCCTTCTTGATCGAATCGCTGACGTTGTTGAGTCTAGAACAAAAATGTTTTGAGTCTTAGGATTATATATATCGGAGAGTAGGATTCTTTTTACTCCTCGGCCCCTTCGTCGCTCTGGTGAGGCCTCCTGACGTAGATGTTTTGTCTTTCCTCGCCTCAAATTTCACTAATTTTTTTTAGGATCACGCGGGTATCTTGGGATCGTTCCGACATTCTTATGACGAGAACATTGTTCTTGGTGCCTCCTGACATTTAGGGGTTGTGGCAGTGTCCCGGGGAGTTGAGCTCCGAGGTGTTGTCGTCATAATTTTATCGTTGCAGTTCTGGAATACCTGAGTTTTGCCGACATCGAAAATCTCTTTTATGCAATTGTTGGTGAGATAACCTCGACGCCACCCAGTACTGGGGAGTTCGGGAGTATTGCCATAGCTCGTATAACGGATGCTTTTCGAAGGTTGAGGTACATGATTTCTGAAGGTTTCTTGGTTATGTGTTGACGGATGGATACAGCTGGATGTAGGGATTGTTAGTTTGTGTGAGATATATTGCTTCCCTTGTATCCCCAACACCAGATTGCATAACCAGAAAGTTTCGGGAGTTTTATAGGTGGGAATTCAAGTAGCTCCTAGAATATCTTTCCGACAGATGCATGATATGAGATTGGGGTTCGACGTCTAGTGGTCCGCCTATCCACGGTCGTTTTTTATAGTGGTCTTGTTGTGTCTTAAAGAATCCTTGGCTATGCCGATTCGGGGACACTTCGTATGTCATGTGCACTGCCTTGTACATGATGGTGCTGTATGATCGAGCCCGTGTAGGCCCTACCAAGAAAACTTCGGATGAAATCTCTATCATATGTTTGTTCCAGCTTATTCTGCAAGCCAAATCCTTTGTTTTGTTTTATTTGTGGTATTCGAGTTGCTTCAAAGTCAAGTGTTGATTCCATACCTTTCCTAAACGGTGTTCTCATATTCCTATGTGAATACTAACCCTTCTTGATCTTCGAGTTTGTCATCTCAATTTATTCTCAACTAGTGTGCTTCTTTTCAAGTGGATCCGATCATTTCAACATTTGCAAGTTCAATTCTAAGTTTTTTCTCAACGGTGTTTGTTCCATCTTCCACAAGTTGCCTTTGTTTTCCTGCCCTCCCACCCTTTTCTTCAAGGACTTAGATTTCTTAATCAAGTATCCTTTTATTGATGCGAAGACTCTCCATTCTTTTCCGTCAATGTTCTTATCCGGTGATTCTCAGGAAGATACTAACGGAGCTTCAAGTTCATCATCCTCCGTTCTCTTTTCTTATCCGGTGGATTCAAGTCAAGTTTTCGGTGTTGATCATATTCCCTTCCTCGTTTCAAGTGTTTGTGTATGCCGGTGTATCTCTTAATCATTCCCTGCTTGCTATTCAATTGTTCCGGAGTGCTGAAGATATCTCAGAAGATTCGTGTTTTCCATTCTTAATATGTTCAAGCCATTTGGAGATTATTATCTCATTCAAGTCATTTAATTCAACCGGTGCAATCCCCCCTTTCAATAAATCGTTCAATGGTGTTTTCTTTTGAGTGGGCCCTAACCCACGGGTCTTTTCCCAGGATCTTACCTGACTCTTCTAATTTTCCCGGTGCCATTCCCAAATTCTTTTCGAAGTTTGACGTAAGAATGAATTTCCATTAGTCACATGCCTTCTCCAAGGTCGTTTTCAAATTCT
The DNA here is from genome assembly GCA_963921465.1 of Triticum timopheevii. Classification (NCBI taxonomy): domain Eukaryota; kingdom Viridiplantae; phylum Streptophyta; class Magnoliopsida; order Poales; family Poaceae; genus Triticum; species Triticum timopheevii. Next base: position 516,445,565 of record OY997268.1, on the reverse strand, counting down.
TTTCATCTTTGGCTCAACCTTTTTTTTCTTTTAGTCCTTCCGGAGTGGCTCAACAATTCATGGTGGTGCTTCTCATTGCCATTCTCGAATTTTGAAGACCGAAGAAGAGTTCCTCTTAAATCCTTACCCGTTCTTCCAGAGATTCGTGGTTCTAGCTTCATGCCATCCTCATAATTGTTTTTGATTGTGGCAATTCTTTTCACCCATCCAGAGCAATTCAGGAGTCTTTTTAGTTTGATTCTATGGAGCCAATCATCTCAGAATTCTTCATTCTCAGCGTGTAGATATCGTTCTCCAAATCTTACCGGTGCAGCATTCAAATACCCTCTAATTAATTCATGATCTCTTCGTTCTCATGTATCTAAATCCCCTCAAGTATGTTCATTCATTTTTCAATTCTTCCCGGTGAATTGTGCCTTTGCTACTTTCATTTTCAATTCTTACGGTGGTTCTTTCAAGATTCCTTTTCCAATGTCCTCATATTAATGTATTCGTTGTTTCAATCCTACCGGTGGTTCTTTGAAGACCTTCCCAAGTTGAGCAATATCTCTTTTCGATCCTTTCTACGAGAATAAGTGGCATGCCAAATCCGTTGCTTGTCATCAATTTAAATTGGTGAAGGATACGCATAACATAATTCTTATTCTTGATTCATCCAAGTGAATTCAATTCCTTTTTCCGAAGTTCGTAGTGATATCAATTTCTCGGTTCTAGTGTTTCATCCTTTCCTTTTTCGGAGTTCCAAGTTTTCTCGGTTATATCGTCGCGAAGCTCTATCTAAATCATCGCAAGGCTTCACCTTGTGTTCTCAACTTCCCTTTCTTTTTATCATCCTTTTATTACCGGAGTTCTTCATGGAGGCTCTACCTTGTGGTTCGTCAAGGATTCTTTTCATTCTTCAATTGTTCTTCAAGATTTCTCTTGAAGTTAAGATCAGCCAAGCTATACTCTAAAAATAAACATGGTGTTCAACACACGTTTGTTTTGGGGATTTCAAGTATTCTTCATCATGCATTCCAAAGTGCAATTCTTTCTACCTTATCTTTTGAGATGGTGTTATGTCACTCTTGACAATTTCCCTTGGTTATTCAAGTTGTCAAGATTGAGGTATTTTAAATCCATCAATCTCCTTGTTGGAGTTATCTTGTGTCATATTTCACCTAAAGCCTTCCCTAAGGAATGTAGCTATTTGTGGTGCTTATCAATGATCCAATTTTCTCCTTCTCATCTCGGTGAAGAAGTTTTTCATCTCTTTGGTGCTCTCAATCAAATCAATGGTTTCCATTAGTGGCCGGTTGTCACCTCATAGTCTTGAGATATTTTCCATAAGCCCACTACAAGCTTATTCGTTTCGTTGTTGGTTTTCCAACAACTCCGCTATAACCTTCTTGGAAGGGTGCTTGGCATTTTCTTCTCCATTCTGTTATTCCAATGATCTATCTTCTATTATTTCTTTTGGAGGCATTGTGATGTTGCTCTCTTCACTCCTCTTCTCGAATTGAGGATCGTGTTCTTTTCATGCTTATCCATTTAACCAGGGTGTTGTGTTCTCATTCAAGTTCTTTCATCTTATCAAGTTTTGCCTCCCATTTCAATCGGAGTGCTGTCTGAAATCCTTCTTACCCCTTGTGCCATTCTTTCAATAGTTCTGGAGGCAGTGTGTAGTTGATTTCATCAAGTATCATTCCATCTTCTCAAGTTCATGTTCTATTCCTTCCATGTTCAACCAGGGTGCTGCCCGAATTCTTTCTCTCTCATCTTGTTTTAACCAGAGTGGTTTCGAATTCTATCTTGTCCATTAAACTCTTGGTTCGTGTCTTTGCAATCTTCAAGTTCTCGAATGTTCCTTGTTCCTCTTTTCTAACGGATTGTTTGCAATCTCGTTCATCTCTGTTGTAGTCTTTCTTTTAAATTGCTCAACCTCCCAAGGTTCGTGGTTTCACTCTTTTGTCAAAGAAGCAACTTAGTTTTACCTCTTCTCTTCCTCTTCCGTTTCTCTCCGGTGCCATCCTAGATCTCGGGACGAGATCCTCTTGTAGTGGTGGAGTGTTGTAATGCCCCGAAACCGACGCTCCAGATGCCTTCCTTGTATTCCGAGATTCGTCATGTGATTTGTTTTGTTCGTTGCATTCATCCTTGCATCATGTGCATTGCATCATGTCATCATGCAACCCCTTTTTAAAACTCACCTAAATAAATTGCATAGGTCGTTGATCTATTTAAATCGAGGGATATTCACATGGTGATTTCTCTTTAAAACATATTCAAAGTCTCCTACTAATATTAGGGAGCTATTATAAAATATTCCATTAGTTTGGAATTAACCGCAACACACTTGCAATTTAATTCTCATGCCTTTTGCTTCAAGTTCGTTCTCCAAACGTTCTCCATAATTCTTTCTCCATTTATCAGGCTCCACCAAAATCCTCAACATTTTTGGCCACACCAAAAAACCTAGTCCCAATTCAAACCCATTTGAATGATATTCAAATGAGTTTGAATTCAAATCTTGCATTCGTGCCAACTTCCTTTTTCTTGGACCAAGTATATTTTTGTGAGTCCGGGAAAATAATCCCCATGACCAAACTCTCCTCCTAGCATTTCTTTTCTTCTCCTTTCTATTTTCTGCTAAGAGATTAGCCAGAGAGAGGGATGTAGCCAGCCCAGCAGCCTTGCAGCCCAGCAACCAGGCCCATCTGCGCCTAGGCCCAACCGCATGTGAGCAAACAGATGATGGGCTCCGCGCGTCCGCTTGCTGGCTGAGAAGAGAGATAGAGGTGGGCTAAGCACGGACTGCAAGAAATTTGTTCTACGTAACCAGCACCTTGATATTCGCGTGTGGTTGTTTCTAGAATAAAAAAAAGGAGGTACCCCTACTTATGTTACTCCCACTACGCCTAGCCTAAGGTTAGTACCTTGTGCTTGGCTCTTCACCTCTTCCGGAAGTCGATGGTTCTACAGTAGTGCTTCTAGCAATTTGACACCAAATGAACTGCTGCACGTCCACCGCTTGTTAGCAAAAGTTTCTCCTCGTGCTGCGAGCCACCGCGCACGCGTTGGCGAGGGAGAAGGCATAATCAAGCTTCTCGTCGTTCTACGAGTTGACGGGACACATCAAAGTTATTTACTAGTAGTATGTACTCTCTCCAAAAAAGGGCTGACCATGTCATTGCTGCCATCCCGTGCTTCGTCGTTGAGTACGTGCACTATTCATGTGCCATCGAGGAGAAAAAATATTGTGTAGGTGCCATCGAAGTGCATGACTCACTTACGAAAAAGGATTTCCCCCCGCTTCCCCCCCCCCCCCCCCGCACGACTCACTTATGCACTACTTATCTGATTATCTCCATTTTCTTGCATGACACGTGCACCTTGATGCTAGATGTGTCGCGTGTTGGGAAAAGGATGAACAAAGCTCATGTAAAATAAAAGAGTTGAAGAGCATAGATTCCCGACGATCGAGGAGGGCAAGGAACCTCGCGGTGGAGCGTCTGCAAGGAACCTTGTGCATTTTCCCATGTATTTTGCCGCCTGCCCACCTATAAACAACTAAAAGAACATGAACTTTTCGCTAACCACTAGAAACGGTACATCAGGATGCTAAGTTGAAGATGTTTTATACTACCTTTGTTCCCAAATATAATTCTTTTTAGATATTTCAATAAGGGACTACATACGAAACAAAATGAGTGAATCTACACTCTATGTCTACATACATCCGTATGTTGTAGTCTATTTGAAATGGCTAGAAAGACTTATATTTAGGAAAGGATGGAGTAGTTCATATTGAATTATTGATAACCACGCACAAGCCGTGCATGTACAGGACGCATTGTAATGCCCCGAGACCGACGCTCCAGATGCCTTCCTTGTATTCCGAGATTCGTCATGTGATTGTTTTGTTCGTTGCATTCATCCTTGCATCATGTGCATTGCATCATGTCATCATGCAACCCCTTTTTAAAACTCACCTAAATAAATTGCATAGATCGTTGATCTATTTAAATCAAGGGATATTCACATGGTGATTTCTCTTTAAAACATATTCAAAGTCTCCTACCAATATTAGGGAGCTATTATAAAATATTCCATTAGTTTGGAATTAACCGCAACACACTTGCAATTTAATTCTCATGCCTTTTGCTTCAAGTTCGTTCTCCAAACTTTCTCCATAATTCTTTCTCCATTTATCAGGCTCCACCAAAATCCTCAACATTTTTGGCCACACCAAAAAACCTAGTCCCAATTCAAACCCATTTGAATGATATTCAAATGAGTTTGAATTCAAATCTTGCATTCGTGCCAACTTCCTTTTTCTTGGACCAAGTATATTTTTGTGAGTCCGGGAAAATAATCCCCATTCCCAAACTCTCCTCCTAGCATTTCTTTTCTTCTCCTTTCTATTTTCTGCTAAGAGATTAGCCAGAGAGAGGGATGCAGCCAGCCCAGCAGCCTTGCAGCCCAGCAACCAGGCCCATCTGCGCCTAGGCCCAACCGCCTCTTTAACCCTAGCCCGATCGGACCCTCCTCTCGATCTCACCCTCGTTCCCCTCCCTGCGCCGCCACACGCATGCATCGAGCCAGGGAGAGGAGCTCCCTGCGCCCGATCCCCTCGCCTCCTTCCTCCTCGATCCGGCCCGAAACCGCCGTCGTCGCACCTCTTCGCCTCTGCGCTGTCCATCCCGTGATCCGGCGCCCCCAGCCTCGTCAGCGCCCGAGCGCCTCCTCCGCGAGCTCGCCTGCCCGCACGGCCATGGCGCCGCCGGCCTCCATGGTTCGCCCGCGCCCTCCTCCATCGCGCCCGATCCTCTCGCCAACCTCCTCCTCGCGTCGGCCGCCCGCAGCTCGCCGCCTCTGACTCCTGTAGCCTCTGCTCGATTTGGAGAGGAGCTCCCGACCCTTGCGCCGCTCATTCCCGTCGTTTAGGCTGGAGCTCGCCGGGGCCCTAGCACCGGTCGCCGTCGTCCTCGCCCTGCTGAGCAGCCGCCCCTGCTTCCTGTCGCGCCTCCCACGCCTTGGATTCGGCCGCCTCCGCCTGGTCCTCGTTGCCCCGCCAAGCCCAGCTACGCCCTGCTCTGCATCGCGGTACCCTCTCCCCTGCGCCCACGGCATCGAGCAAGGCTCGATCCGGTCGTGCGCGTTGACCTCGTGCTGCCCTTGCCCCATGCATCTACCACTCCTGCGAGCACCCCATTTGCAAAACCTGCCGCTGTTGGAGGTGACCAGTTTATCGTGTCCTTTTGACCACTATCAACCAAGGCCTTTGGTGTTGTTCTGGATTTCGCCAAGACCGGACCCGTCAAGTACCCCTTCAGATTCGTCAGGACCCTCATGTACGACTACACCTGGTGATGCGTCAAGTACCTCTACCGACGACCTGAACATCTACGTAACGGGTACAACTACCGTCGCCGTGTACCACTACTTCCACTACCGCCGACATGTACGACTACGAAACGTGAACAACTACTTCCCACGACGACCCGTGAACGACTACTTCCACTACGAACTCGATCCGCCCGAAATGCACGCTTCGAAGGTATAACGCCGAGACGATGCCCATGAACGAATGCATGTTGTATGAGATGAACCGTATGTTTGCATCGTGCCCGTTTGTTTCGTGCACGTTCCTCCTCGTTTGCCATGCCGTCAAACCGTGGGAACCCGGTAACCGGGAGCACCCCACCATCTTGCATGACTCGCTCACGCTCACTTCCTTTTGCACCGGTATCTCCGTGAGCTACCGGAACCGATATGTTGCCGTGGCATCATTTTCGGATTCGTTGCCGTGGCATCCGTTTTGTTCCGCCATAGTGACCAAATGCTTCATAACATGCTTATGTCAACATTTTCATAAAATTGCATAAAACTTGCATATGTCATCCGCATCAGGATAACAACAATTAAAATGTTTAAAATTGTTGCTTGCTTTAAATTGCTAAATAACATGGGCATTTTCCGGAAGTGTTGTTTGTGTTTCTGGCCTCATTTAAACTTGCCTAAATATGTAGTTTAATTATGCTTCACCTCTTGCCATGTTAACCAACATTTAATCTTGTCTTGTTCATAACCGAGAGAGAAACTAAATAATTGATGTGGTGTTTCGTCAATATGCAACTCGTTGCATATTGAGCTCCACTTAACTTGTAGTGTTGTTTGTGCATATTGCCATGCCATGCCTCATTAAACCGGACATGCATCATACTTGTTTGTGCATCATGACATGTTTATGCTTGTGTGTTTACCATGTTGTTTGTTTCTTTCCGGTTTGCTTCTCTCGTTAGCTTTGGTTTCGTTCCGGAGTTGTGAGGATTCGTGCGACTAGGTGCGTTTGTCTTCTTCATGGACTCGTTCTTCTTCCTTGCGGGATCTCAGGCAAGATGACCATTACCCTCGATATCACTTCTATCTTTGCTTGCTAGTAGCTTCGTTCTATCGCTATGCTGTGCTACCTATCACTTGTTTACCAAGCCTCCCAAATTGCCATGAACCTCTAACCTTTGTCACCCTTCCTAGCAAACCGTTGTTTGGCTATGTTACTGCTTTGCTCAGCCCCTCTTATAGCGTTGTTAGTTGCAGGCGAAGTTGAAGATTTCTCCATGGTGGATAGGATTATGTTGGGATATCACAATATCTCTTATTTAATTAATGCATCTATATACTTGGTAAAGGGTGGAAGGCTCGGCCTTATGCCTGGTGCTTTGTTCCACTCTTGCCACCCTAGTTTCCGTCATACCGGTGTTATGTTCCTTGATTTTGCGTTCCTTACACGGTTGGGTGATTTATGGGACCCCCTTGACAGTTCGCTTTGAATAAAACTCCTCCAGCAAGGCCCAACCTTGGTTTTAACATTTGCCACCTAAGCATTTTTCCCTTGGGTTCTGCAGACTCAAGGGTCATCTTTATTTTACCCCCCGGGCCAGTGCTCCTTCGAGTGTTGGTCCAAACTAGAGCACCGTGCGGGACCATTCCTTGGCAACTTGGATTACGTCGGTACCTGTACGCTTAGCTTATCCGTGTGCCCTGAGAACGAGATATGTGCAGCTCCTATCGGGATTTGTCGGCACAGCGGGTGGTCTTGCTGGTCTTGTTTTACCATTGTCGAAATGTCTTGTAAACCAGGATTCTGAGACTGATCGGGTCTTCCTGGGAGAAGGAATATCCTTCGTTGACTGTGAGAGCTTGTGATGGGCTAAGTTGGGACACCCCTGCAGGGTATAAACTTTCGAGAGCCGTGCCCACGGTTATGTGGCAGATGGGAATTTGTTTATATCCGGATGTAGATAACTTGACACCAGATTCGGTTTAAAATGCATCAACCGTGTGTGTAGCCGTGATGGTCTCTTTTCGGCGGAGTCCGGGAAGTGAACACAGTTTTGGGTTATGTTTGATGTAAGTAGGAGTTCAAGATCACCTCTTGATCATTGCTAGCTTCACGACCGTTCTGTTGCTTCTCTTCTCGCTCTTATTTACGTATGTTAGCCACCATATCATGCTTAGTCGCTGCTGCAACCTCACCACTTATCCATTCCTTACCCATAAGCTTAAATAGTCTTGATCTTGCGGGTTTTGAGATTGTTGAGTCCTCGTGACTCACCAGATACTATCACAATAGTTGCAGGTGCCGATGATACCAGTGCAGAGAATGCAACCTAGCTCAGATGGGAGCTCAACGAAGATCTTAGTTGTTGCTATGTGTTGTTTCTTGTTGATCAGTAGTGGAGCCCAGTTGGGACGATCGGGGATCTAGCAGTTGGGTTATCTTCTTTTCTTTTGGCTTCGTCCGTAGTCAGACTATGTGTGTACTCTGAATGATGTATGATTTATTTAAGTACTTGTGTGAAGTGGCGATTGTAAGCCAACTCTTTATCCCAGTCTTGTTCATTACATGGGATTGTGTGAAGATGACCCTTCTTGCGACAAAACCACAATGCGGCTATGCATCTAAGTCGTGCTTCGACACGTGGGAGATATAGCCGCATCGTGGGTGTAACACGCATGCAGCCACGCATGTACACAAGCCAACGCACTAACTCCATTCGATCCAACTCATGCACATACGCGCACAGCATGGAGCACACAACGCACGTACACAAGACGTGCATGCACACACGCTCGGCCGCAGAATGCACGTGAATAACACATGCATGCGCACACACTCGGCTGCATGGAGGCGTGCGCCATTCACGACGACGTCCGGTTCGTCGTGCTACGGCGAAGCTCGCACGCAACGGCGCATACGCATCTCTTGCAGGACCTCTTTGTCGTCGTTGCACAACTACTAGTCGGAGACGAAGACGACCGCAGCCTCGGCCTTAGAGCTAGCACCGATGGAAAAACACGCATGCTGCACACACACGAGCACATATGGAGTGCCCACGACGTGGTGGTGGTGCGTTCCCAGTCGCCTCTACTCCTTCTGCGCACGTTGTCTATCAAGGCGGCTGCATGCTAATGATGATGTGGTTGAGATCTTCTAGGACTCAGATGATGACGAGGAAAATTATGAGACACAAGGTGACGTACACCGTCAAGGTCCACGGTCAAGGGGGTGCTACTAAGTGCTTAGATGTGCTTAGAGCAAGTACAATAGAGCTGAGTCAGCGGGCTATAAGGAATAAACTATAGTATATTTCTGCTTAGTTGGAGGAAAGAGAGGAGGAGAGAGAAGGTAAGCGGGCTCTTCGTGAAGAGCCAACTCTAGCACGTGCTCCTATGCACTTTGTGAGAATGAAAGGTGGGCCACAGAACAAAAAACTAGTAGTACACTCTTTTGATCTACTATTGTACATGTTGACTATAAGATGGGCTATAGATGACATGGCACTGGCTTATAGCCAGCAGCTGGCTATACTATTAATGCTCTTTAGATGAGGTGCTAAGTGCATTAAATGGCTTAGTAACTCAAGTCTTCAATGCATAGGTGCTTAGTTTATTGGTGCCACATCATATTTTATGCCTACGTGGCAGGCTTAGAAGCTATACATGGTGGAGCACTGGGAGAGGCCAAGGTTGGTCATAGTGGGGAGTAACTTGTACTGTAACATATTACTATGTTACTCTAAACATCTCTATAAACCGGGAAGGAGGGAGTAGTAACATAGACTAGTGTCATATGCAGAGTATGGGAGCACATGATATTTCCCCGTCCGGACCGATCCCAAGTTGGCTTCTCACCTTATTGGCCCAACAAAAACCCCTCCCCCCTCCTGCGCGCGCTTCCCGCCCGACGCTAGCTGAGCCCGCCGCTCCACATTGATGGCAAATCAGGGCGACACGACCTCTCACTGCTTCAGCGGCGCGCCGACCGAGGGCACCGCCCGCTGCACTCCCGACATTTCAGACTACACAGTGGATAGTAACTTTTAGAGCAAGTAATACAATTAGATGACATAAGCAGGCTATAAGGATTTAAATATAGTATTTGTGCTTAGTTGAAGGAGAGAGAAGAGAAGCGGATTGTAAACGTGTAGCCGGTTGTACTCCAACATACTTTGTGAGACAAAAGGTGGGGCCATTATTAATGATATTGTATTTATACTAAAGGGACTAACAGACGCCTTAATTACTCCATTTTTTTGAGAGAAACCTTGATGGGGCTATTATTGACTTTTTTTGAGCTATTATTGACTTGGACGTGGGGTTTGGAGGCCAAATGCCTACTATTAAACTCGCACGACTGACCTGACATGCTCTACCCTAGCCGCTGCTGTATCATATGGTTTCGCACCATTCCAGATCTTAGCGCCGCCACACAATTCTTCTCCAGCCCTCCTTCCGGCGTGCACCGTGAGAAGGGACAGCAGTCCTCCAAACCCCGCCTTTCGTGATCCTGTACGGGAGAGGGGCGATCAGGTTTTTGGGGAGCACACTCCTGTGACTGCTGCCAGCGACGACTTCCTCAACGACAGCCTTCTTCCCCGACCTCGGTAACCTCTTCATCAACGACATGATGACAACATCAACCACATCGGTTATGCTCCCGCTGTATAGTTTGTGATTCTGTCCTCCTGGTTTAGTCCGCATCATTTCTTTGATGTTTGCAATTGTCATCATGATCTATTTAATGTTGATTCGGATTAAATCTCATACTAAATTGCTCATATATTCAACAATCCAATCCAAAAACCTGATCACAGGCAATTTACTCCGAGTGGTTTTGCTGCGCTTTTGAAGCCGCCTACTTTTAAGGGGGTGCAATATAAAAGGTGGCGCACAAGAGCAGTATATTGGTTTCAGATCATGTACTGCTATGACGCCACTAAGGGTAAGCCTGGGGGCGATCTTAATCCTACACAACAGGAAGCTTTTCAGAACATGGATACCCTCTACAAAGCCGCCCTACTGAGTGTTCTTGACGATCCCATTGTGGATTCATATATGTCGTTTGACAGTGGCAAAGACATGTGGGCTGCGCTCGAGGCCACGTTTGGGCCCTCGGGCGCAGGCAACAAGTTGTACATCATGGAGCAATTCTGTGACTACAAGATGACTGATGAGCGCTCTGTTGTTCAGCAGACTCATGAGATACAGTCGCTCTCTAAGGAACTTGAGTACTTTAAGTGTGTGTTGTCGGACAAATTTGTTGTTGGGACCATCATTGTGAAGCTTCCACCTTCGTTGAACGATTTTGCTACTTCTCTGAAAAATAAGAGACATGAGTTTTCTGTTTTGGATCTCATTAGCACTCTTGATTTTGAGGAGAAGGCGAGAGAAAAAGACACACGTGCTCGGGTCGCTGAGGGAGCTTCTAGTGCCCACATGGTACACGAGAAGAACTTCCAGCCCAACCAGCCCCAAAACAACAAGAATAAATCTCAGGGGAAAGGCAAGTTTGATGCAAAGAACAAGCCGCCACATTCTACCAATTTCAAGAAGAATTCTCATAACAGGAAGGGATACAAACCTCAATTTTGGTAGCACCGCACGAAATTTATATGGCTGCATCTACCTGCTGTTAGCTAACCTCATGGTGCTCCAGGTATTCCTACATTCGTAACTAGGTACAATGGCCACCGCAAGATGAAATTAGCTTATTCGTACGTTGACTTGCTGAATGCAGTGCGGAACGATCCTGTCATGTGTGGAGGAGCAAACAAGCAGTGCAATCGAAGGTGGAAATCAACCAAGGACTTATGAAATTATATGTAATCTTCCTCAGGTAGGTCAGTATCCCCTTCCTCCAGATGATCGTGTTTTGTCATGCTGAGCTATTGATATGTGCTAATGTTTTGCAACACCGTTTAAGTATAGCTACTGTTTTCCTATCTTTTCAGATTCAGGACAATGAATATGATATCAGGGGAATTGCACAATATGGACCCATGTTGAGTCATCTCTATTGCCTCATGTGTTTGCTGCAAATGTGTCAGCATCAATTGCAAGATGAGGCAGCTAGCTAGCTGTGGATTTGCCAACATGCTCAAAGTGCTCGCAACATTGAGAAGAAACAAGCATGCCTAGGAAATTAATGCGTGCGCAGGGAGGCCCTTTGCTCAGAGAAGCATCGACCAATTTTCTTTATTTCCACACCTTCTCACAGCTTTGTATATTGGTTATAGTATGGTGAATCATTGAGATGCATAGACATGCTGAACTTTTGTTCTTCTGAATGTTAGTTTAATGTGAGTGTCTGCATCCAGTACCGCATCCTCTAATTTGGTGGATGCACACAGAGAAAATAAATCTCCTTAATTTACTCCATAACCACCCTATTAAATAGGCCTAGTAACAAACCAGGCGCATGCAGTGGCCGGCGGGCACATGTATCCTGCATGCATGGCCAGTTAGCCAAGTAAGAGAGCAGTTCTTGGGAAAAAGCGAGTAGTTAGTGCAGCGGGCCTTATAAACACGAACAGCTCGCTCTCCCGCTTCTGTATCCCCACCAATATCCCCCCGCTCCCCAATCTTCCTCCCTCGTCCAGAAAACCTGCTCACCTTCTTCCTCACTCGTACAGAAAACGCCTGCTCCTCTTCTTCCACTCCTACAGAAATCCCCAGCCCTCCTTCTTCACCACTCGCACTGCCACTAGGCTCATCTTTGGCTACTCTGCTCAAACCCATGAGCTCGGCGCGACGCCCACAAGGAAAATGGAGTCGGCTGGCCCCAGCGCCAAGAAGATGAGGCTCCCGCCAGCGGCGACGCCAGTTGTAGATCCCGCACCCGGTAGCGCGGGGAGAAGCGGTGAGCCCCCCTCCCCCCCCCCCCCACCCGGATCTGAGGAACCGGTAGAATCTTCGGCGGACCGCATCAGCGATCTCCCGGGCGTCATCCTTGAGGAGATCGTCTCGCTTCTCCCCACCAAGGATTGCTGCCGCACACAAGTCCTCTCAACTTGGTGGCGCCCTCTATGGCGCACCGCGCCCCTCAATCTCGACTGTCATCAGATATCTGTCCTTCCTGAATTTGATCTCATCAGAGCCATCGTCTCTTCTCACCAGCAGGGCCCCGTTCAATGCCTCTGCATCCCGACAAGCTACCTGCTGTCCATACCTGGCAAGGTGGACGCTTGGCTGACATCCCCTGAATTCGGAAAACTCCAGCAGTTTGAGTTCTACCATTACCACGAAAGTTTCATACCACGAACATACCAAGAATTCGTGCCCACACCACCGTTGTCCATCTCACGGTTTTCCTCCTCTCTCCACACAGCCACCTTCGCCCGGTGCCATCTACCAGACGATCTGGTTCAAATGCTTCGACTCCCGGTGCTAAAAAAACTTTCGCTTGTGGTGGTTTATCTGTCGGAGGGCTCACTGCACAGCATCATCCACTCAAGTTGCCCTACCCTGGAGCGTTTGTTGATTGTTTTGGGAATAGAAATCAGTATCAGTTGTCTCCAAATAAAGTCACCTCACCTTAAAAGCATTGGAATTTGTTTTAAAGGACAGCAGCTCATCGTCGAAGATGCCCCTTCACTTGAAAGGTTGCTCCTTCATAATTGTTATACACCTTCAGAAATAATTGTCGTCTCTGCGCCCAAACTGGAGACCTTCGGTGTAATTCGTGACCCGTTTAATAATCACAAGGAGTTGGTGTTTGGCTCCTCACTTTTTCAGGTACCGTATATTATCATCCACACATTTGTAATCATATGCTGCATTTTTCATTTGTGCGCATAAGTTTTATATCATCTTGGAGTACACTTTGGGTACTAATATTATGTTATATGCTCAATGAAGAGTTCGTCCATTGATAGCCTATCAATGCTGCTGGATTCTGTCAAGATCATATATATCAGAATGTATAGTTTTGGTCTGGACATAATTATTGGCTTGCTGCGATGCTTTCGATCTCTGGAGAATTTATACATAGAGGTGATGATTTCATGCACATTGAAAGCCCGTATATATTGTACTCGAATTAACTGTTCAGCTGTCGTTCTTTCGACATACTCTTTTTTCAGACCTTAACTGTTTTCAATCTTCATGTCTACTTAGGGAGAACCACATGGAGAAAAACATATAACCAATCGTTGGCGTAATAAGCACATGGATTTTCTCAGTTCTCATGACATTCGTTTGAGGACAATAACGATGGGACAATATGCATCCAACCAGGCAAACAGAAGCTTTGTCACATTCTTCCTTTTGAACGCGAGGTTACTATTGTCCATGAGGCTTAATTTTTACAGCAAGAGATTTCTCACGGACGAACATGTTGAACAGCAAGAAAAAAGAACTTTCAGGTGGACAAATGGGCTTCTAAACGTGCTCGGCTTATATTTACAATAAGTTGTAGACATCCTGAAATAAATTTTCTTGCACAGGATGTTGATTTTATGGATCAGACTGGTCCATTTGTTTGTGACTGTAAAAAAGAGTGGTTGGGTTAGATGTTACTATCATGTTCAATCTGGGTTTTGTCTAAAAAATTGATGAACAATTAATCCTTGGGCTTTTTGTACCATTTGTATGCTTGACTTGCATGTTGTTGCCCTCGTACTCCCCTCCACCTGCCACTACACTGCCGCATCTTCCATGGCTGCTGTTCGTTCCCGTCCGAGGCCTTGCCATCGTTCTCCGCCTTGGTTAGCTCGCTGTGCCCTCCGCCGTCTGGCGTTGTCAACATGGTCAACAACCAAGAGGAATCAGGAGATGACTGTACATGGAGAGGCTGACAGTAGGACCCACCAGGGTCATTGCATTTCGCAAGCAGGTGCCTCGTTATTACAAGCCAAAAAAATACTTCCTCCTGATTGTTTGACAACTAGGTTCCACGCCATTGTCAATGTAGTCAATAAACGAGAAAATTACACAACGAGCAGATAACGCCAGGGACCCAGCATCTCGCCCAGTTGTTTTTTAGTTTCAGAGATGGAGCTCAACTGCGCGCTGTGCGGGGGCTGTGGCCCGTCTAGCCCACGCTTACGCTTTTATTAAGCACATGACGAGCCCAGTTGATATATTTTTTCTTTCTGAAATTGGCTAGCCCAGTTCTTTTTTTTGGAGAATACCAAAACCGAGGCCTACTTGCTTTTCTCAGCCCTGCTGGGCTGCAAATCTTTCAAGACGAGGAGGGATGTAAGTAGTAAGAAATGGGCTTCCCTAGAAAACGGGCTATAAGTTGTAAGAAATGGGTTGTAAATTTTTAAACCAAAGCCAACCGGCAATTGCATTAAAATATCATTTTTCAGGATTTCTCTACTCTCTACTCTTGTAAAAACCAAAGCCAACTGGCAATTACATTAAAATATCATCTTTTCTCCAACAAGATAAACTACTCATACAAATGCATCTTCATGTTCCGTGCAATGAACGAGCATCTTGCTAGTTAAGATTCTAGATTTCATTCATTTTTTTGCGGAGAATTGTTTTTTGAATTTTATTTTGATATAATTTTTTGAAAACTATTTTTAACGTGACTCGAAATTTCGTGATTAAAAGAGTTCGTACCCCACCGAAATATGCAAAATTTCATTGAATTTTTTAGCAGTGCCCAGAATATATGGTCCGTAATGCTAATAAAAAGAATATGGGCTTCAAATATCCTTAAGAATTAGCAAATGAGCTGTAAATTATCGAAAATAATGGCTAATGGGCTGTATGCTATTTTCCACAGATTTGGAGTCTGACTTCTGGGCCTACTAGGTTGATGATGACGCTGTCCTAAAATTTTTTTGAAGCGTACGCAAGGCTTTCTCAACTTAGTCAACACACAGTAGTGACTGTTGGATGTCCATCCAACGGCCGCCGTGCTTCTTCAATCTCAAATCTTCCTACTCCAGCCGCCCAAACCAGCACCGACGGGACTGCCTGCGCCCTCCTCCCGTGGCTGGCTGTGCTGCCGCCAGGCCATCCCTCTAACCACCCACACATCCTGTTATTTTTCGGCGACGCCAGCCTCACCCCGCAGCCGACCAGTCAGCGCTCGTTCTCCCCTCAGCGTGGGCATCCGCTGTGGTGGCTTTGCCGGCTCTGGGTGGTTCTCTTCCTAGGCCTCGCCCTCGTCCACCGCGTTTGTGTTCTCAGCGCAGCGAGGTCAACATGGTCAACAAACAACAGCCATCGAAAGAGGCTGACAGTAGGGGCCCACATAGGAAAATGCCTCCTTATTACGCGCAAAATAATGATTCCTCCACCTGATAGCTGGGACCCACCGGAAGGGTCTCTGTATTTCATGAAAAAAATGTTCCCCCGCTGTTAGCTCGGACCCACCGGAAATGCCTCCTTATTACGCACAAAAAAATGAATACCCCCCTGCTAGCTGGGACTCACCTTGGTGGGAGGCTGACTTGTGGGCCACTAAGTTTACGGGGACGGAGGGCTTTGTCAACTTAGTCAATATGAACGACTCTAGCTCTAGTGACCGTACGATGTCCATCCAACGGCCGTAGTGCTTCTTCAACCTCTGGTCTTGATGCTCCAGCCGCCCAAAGCAGCGCCGGTCATACCGCGTGCTCCTGCCTCCCGTGGCCGGCTCTGATGCCGCAGAGGCCTCACTGCCCAGGCCATCCCTCTACTCACCCACACCCCTGTTATTCTGCGGTGACGGCAGCCTCACCCTCGTACTCCTCTTCGCGTGGGCATCCACTGCTACGTCTTCCCCGGCTCCGCGTCGTCCCCTTCCTAGGCCTCAGCGTCGTCCACTGCCGTGGTGCTCTTGGCGTGGCATGGTCAATGTGGTCAACGACCGACTTCCATCGGAAGAGTACTGTGCGTGGAGAGGTTGACAGCTGGGTGCACGGCGGCTGCAAGGAAGTGCCTCCTTATTACGCGCAAAATAATTATTCCTCCACTTGAAAGTAGGGACCCACCGGACGGGCCACCAGTATTTCGTGAAAAAATTGTTTCCCCCCTGACTGCTGGGACCCACCAGCTACATCTTCGCATGCAAGGAAGTGCATCCAGGCAAAAAAAAACCAAAATGATTCGCCCCCCCCCCCCCCCCCCGACTGCTGGGACCCACCAGCTACATCTTCGCAGGCAAGGAAGTGCCTGACAGTCGGGACCCACCTGGTCAAAGCGTACGTAGTGTTGTCATTCTGGTCGCGAACGTGTACGTGCATATATACTGGTGGATGTAGAGGCGCGCACGTGTCATAGTAGAGGCGTGCACGTAGCATGTACACGTACGTACAACGGCCAGGGTGCAAGAAAGAAAATGCGGCCACGTATGTGTACATATGGGCGGGGTCTCGAAAGCCTACTCGTGCATACGTACGGCGAGGGCTCGTGTACATGGCTGGCTCGGAACAGAGAAACAGCGTCGTCGTCGTGTTCATGGGGAGGCAACGGAATGCGTCGTGTTCATGGGGAGGCAACGGAATGCGCCGTGTTCATCGGGAGGCAACGGAACGCGTGGGAGCCAACTGCCTGGGTCGGAATGAAATGCGTGGTCATGTTCATCGGGAGGGCTTGGACGGAACAGGCGATGGAAACGAGGCCTAGCGTACCGCACAACGGAGGAAACGGACCTTCTACGTTCGGAACGGGGTCCTGTTGATTGGGAGGGGTGTGGCGTACCGCAGAACGGAGGAAACGGACCTCCTACGGTCGAAACGGGGGTCCTGTTGATCGGAAGGGGTGTGGCGTACCGCAAAACGGACGAAACGGACCTCCTACGGTCAAAATGGGGGTCCTGTTTATCGGGAGGGGTGCGGCGTACCGCAAAACGGACGAAACGAACTTGTGTTGGAGCGCTACGGTCGAAACGGGGGTCCTGTTCATCGGGAGTGGTGTGGCGTACCGCAAAACGGGACTCCACGGGATATTGTTCATCTCCACTATCGACCTCCTCCAGCCTCCACGGGCTACTGTCGACCTCCTCCAGCCTCCACGGGCTCCTGTTCATCTAGCCTCCACCGCGCGCTACTCCACCGGCTACTGTTCAACCACCCCTCCACCATCTACTATTCATCCAGCCATCCACACCACGGGGTCCTGTTCAACCACCCCTCCACGGGCACCCCTCCACCGTCTACTGTTCATCCAGCCCTCCACCACACACGGGGTCCTGTTCATCCAGAGGCAACGCGACCGCTCACTGTTCATCCAACCCCCCCCCCCCCGCCGCAACGCTCACTGTTCATCCCAGAGGCAGCATCGATCGGCTTTTGTTAGCAGCAGTAGCGAAGGAATCGCTCGATTGGGTTCAGTTAACAGCCATCGATCGATCGCTCGGGTTCAGTAACGCGTAGCCTGCAGTGCAATCGCTCGGATTCAGTTAGAGCCCAACGCCTTGCTCGGGTTCAGTTTGAGCCAACACCTCGCACACACGCGCGTACCTGTACGAGAGAAATGCGCATCGCTCGGCCCCCGACCTCCCACCGTAACCGGCAACTCCCCAAAATTTTCCTCCCCCTCGCTTCTACCACGGTTTTTTTTGTCATGGACGGCCCAAAGAATGTCATGCAGCTGCGTCTCCGGCCCGCCCAGGACGAAAAGCCCATTTTTTGTCATGATTTTTTGTCATATAAGTAGGAGCCCGCCACATCTATGATGATACCGGGTTTTGTCACAATTATCGTCATAGAAGTGTCATATGTATGACAGAAAAAAAATTCGTTCGGCCCAAAATGTCATGGATATGTCTTTTTTTTGTAGTGAGTTGTGCTATTCTTGGGAGGGCCAAAAGAGTCACGAGGTGGGCACAGCCCACCAAGGCACGCCTAGAGCCCAACCCGTGTGCAGGTGGGTTGTGCTCACCTCGAGGCCCATCTTCGCGTGAAACCAATGCCAAAAAATCCTATAAATACATAAACCCCCAGATGAGAAGTTCCACCGCCAAAAGCCTCTGTAGCCTTGAAAAACCAATCTAGACACCGTTCCGGCACCGTGCCGGAGGGGAAAATTATCACCGGAGGCCATCTTCATCATCACTATGGTCTCCATGATGAGGAGGGAGTAGTCTACCCTCGAGGCTGAGGGTTTGTACGAGTAGCTATGTGTTTAATCTCTCTCTCTCTCTCTCGTGTTCTTGAGATGTCACGATCTTGACGTATCGCGGGCTTTGTTAATATAGTTGGATCATATGGTGTTTTCCTCTCTCTATCTTGTTATGATGAATTGAGTTTTACCTTTGAGATTTCATTTTTATCTGATTGAATAATTTTATGGATTTGAAAGCACTTGATTTATGTCTTGCTATGAATACCCGGTGTGATAATGGGGTATCATATTGATTCACTTGATATGTGTTTTGGCACTCAACTTGCAGATTCCCGAGGTGACATTGGGGTAATCTATGCATAGAGGTTGATGCATGTTCTCGTGTTTGTTACTCTGGTAGAAATCTTGGGGCACTCTTTGATGTTCTTTGTGTTGGATTCAGTATTATGAATCTAAAATTGTTTGATGCATATTGTATAATCAACTCATGGATACTCGCGGTGACATTGGAGTATCTAGGTGACATTAGAGTTGGTTGACGTGTATCATATGGTGTTATTTTAGTATGAACTCTTGGTTAGATCGATCGGAAAGAATAACCGGTGTTACTTTAGTATGAACACTAGGATAGATTGATCAGAAAGAATAGCTTTGAGGTGATTTCGTACCCTACAAACAATTTCTTCTTATGTTCTCCACTAGATGAGAACTTTGGAGTGATTCTTTGTTGCACGTTGAGGGATGGTTATATGATCCAATTATATTAGCATTGCTGAGAGATTGCACAAGCGAAAGTATGAACCCAAGACCTTGTTTTCAAGCATTGCAATACCATTTGTGCTCACTTTTGTTACTTGCTACCTTGCTGTTTTTTATTGTTACTATTACAAAATCAATATCTAATATCCATATTTATTACACTTGTATCACCCTCTCTTCGCCGAACTAGTGCACCTATACAATTTACCATTGTATTTGGTGTGTTGGGGACACAAGAGACTTTTTATTATTTGGTTGCAGGGCTGTTTGAGAGAGACCATCTTCATCCTATACCTCCCACGGATTGATAAACCTTAGGTCATCCACTTGAGGGAAAATTGCTACTGTCCTACAAAACTCTACACTTGGAGGCTGATGTCTACTACGCAACCTTCTTCTTGTACACTTCTGTAGGGCCTCCAAGCGCAGAGTTTTGTAGGACAGTAGAAAATTTCCCTCAAATAGATGACCTAAGGTTTATCAATCCGTGGGAGGCGTAGGATGAAGATGGTCTCTCTCAGACAACCCTGCAACCAAATAACAAAGAGTCTCTTGTGTCCCCAACACACCCAATACAATGGTTTGTATAGATGCACTAGTTCGGCGAAGAGATGGATATACAAGTGTAATATGGATGGTAGATATGGGTTTTTTTAATCTGAAAATATAAAAACAGCAAGGTAGCAAGTAACAAAAATGAGCAAAAACGGTATTGCAATGCTTCGAAACAAGGCCTAGGGTTCATACTTTCACTAGTGCAAGTTCTCTCAACAATGATAACATAACTAGATCATATAACAATCCCTCAACATGCAACAAAGAGTCCTCCAAATTCACTAATAGAGGAGAACAAACGAAGAGATTATTGTAGGGTATGTAACCACCTCAAAGTTATTCTTTCTGATCGATCTATTGGGCTATTCCTATGTCATAAATAGCTCTAGAGTTCGTAGTAAAATAACACCTTAAGACACACATCAACCAAAACCATAATGTCACCTAGATACTCCAATGTCACCTCAAGTATACGAGGGTTTGATTATACGATATGCATCACACAATCTCAGATTCATCTATCCAAACCAACACAAAAAAGTTCATAGAGTGCCCCAAAGTTTCTACCGGAGAGTCAAGACGAAAACGTGTGCCAACCCCTATGCATAAGTTCACAAGGTCACAAAACCCGCAAGTTGATCACCAAAACATACATCAAGTGGCTCACGTGAATATCCCATTGTCACCACAGATAAGCACATGCAAGACATACATCAAGTATTCTCAAATCCTTAAAGACTCAATCCGATAAGATAACTTCAAAGGGAAAACTCAATCCTTTACAAGAAGGTAGAGGGGGAGAAACATCATAAGACCCAACTATAATAGCAAAGCTCACGGTACATCAAGATCGTGCCAAATCAAGAACACGAGAGAGAGAGAGAGAGAGAGAGAGAGAGAGATCAAACACATAGCTACTGGTACATACCCTTAGCCCCGAGGGTGAACTGCTCCCTTCTTGTCATGGAGAGCGCTGGGATGATGAAGATGGCCACCGGTGATGGATCCCACCTCCGGCAGGGTTCCAGAATAGGGTCCCGATTGGTTTTTGGTGGCTATAGAGGCTTGCGGTGGTGGAACTCTAGATCTAGGTTATGTTCTGGAAGTTTGGGGATATATAAGATGTGTTGGCGTCGGGAACAAGTCAGGGGGGTCCACGAGGCAGCCACAAGGTAGGGGGCGTGCCCTCCACCCTCGTGGTGGCCTCAGGACTCTTCCGGTCCATCTCCGATGCTCCGTGGGCTTCTTCTGGTCCAAAAATAATCTCCGTAAATTTTCAGGTCAATTGGACTCCGTTTAATATTCCTTTTCTGCGAAACTCAAAAACAAGGAAGAAACATAACTGGCACTAGGCTCTAGGTCAGTAGGTTAGTCCCAAAAATCATATAAAATAGCATATAAATGCATATAAAACATCCAAGATAGATAATATAATAGCATGGAACATTAAAAAATTGTAGATACGTTGGAGACGTAAATGAGGCCCAACACGAGTCTACAAGAATAAGTTGTGTAGTAGACATGAGTTATATGTTGTAATGTTAAGTGGCTTGTGCGTCACGACATGATGGATGGAGCCACAAGATTGCCACCTTAATGTAAATATCATAGAGATAGGTTACATGTGATGGTGGCAAGACATACAGTTTCGTACCACGGCGAAATTTTAGATTTTGGTGTCACGACAACGTATTTTGAAATGACCGCCATGGCAACATTTTTTATATTTCCACCACAGAAACTTTTTTGAAACAGTTGCCATCACAACGAAATATTGTCCATCACATTGCTTCAACTAGAGATAGAAGACGATCATAGAGAACTTCCGGCGCCCAGGGCTATACCATATCATGCTATTATAAATTTCCTAAGATGTTTATCTGTCACGGCCCTAGCTTTAGCTTTGCTTGTGGGCTAGTCTTGGTTGTTGCATCATGTTTAAATTTTTCTTAAACTTGAAATGGGGATGTTCAAACCCTAGCACCAAATGAAATGCAACTAGGATCAAATAAAAATATTATCAATGAACCCAAAATGCCCTTCAGAAAACTTCATGATTTTTGAATTGGTCTAGAACCTCTGCCAAAAATGGTGCACACTTTTCTAGGTCATTAATGGATTTTTGAATTAACTCATATTGTATTTGAATTGGAGCTATTAATTCCTATAAAATATTTGGTAGCTCCAAATATTCTGACACTTATTGAGGGCCTCTGAAACAATTCAGTTACTGCCCACAAATATTTTCAGGATTTATAAAAATGATTTGGTTTATAAACTAAATCAAAACAGAGCAAATAAATAGAAAAACAGAAATAAAAGAGAGAGATAGGACTTACCTGGCTTACCTGCAGCCCAGCTGTGCGGCCCAGCGCTGTAGCCAGCCCAGCCCAACTCCTCCCCTGTCTTCAACCTCATGCCAGTAGGCACGAGGGCGTGTGCTCGCGGCGTGCACGCACGCGCTCGACCACCTCCTCTCTGCCTGCTTGCTCGGATGTCTCTAGAAGACGCCACGCGCCAGCTCCGTACCCCCCCTCACTCTCCTCCCGTGCATTCCCTCTCGTCTTCTCTCTCTCCCGCCCGGACCCAAATGCGTCAGAGAGCGCCTCCTGGCACCGCCGCGGCCACAGCCACTTCCTCGCTCCCTCTTCGTCACAGGCGTCTCTGCCCTTCCGTCTTTGTCCTCTCCACCAAGTCACGCGGCGCCAGAAGCTCTGCTGCGCCTCCACCGCCGCTAAGGGAGTCCTGGACTAGGGGGTGTCCGGACAGCCGGACTATCATCGTCCGTCGGACTCCAAGACCACGAAGATACAAGATTGAAGACTTCGTCCTGTGTCCGGATGGGACTTTCCTTGGCGTGGAAGACAAGCTTGGCAATACGGATATGTAGATCTCCTACCATTGTAACCGACTCTATGTAACCCTAGCCTCCTCCAGTGTCTATATAAACCGGAGGGCTTTAGTCCGTAGGACACAACATACATTACAACAATCATACCATAGGCTAGCTTTAGGGTTTAGCCTCCTTGATCTCGTGGTAGATCCACTCTTGTACTGCCCATATCATCAATATTAATCAAGCAAGACGTAGGGTTTTACCTCCATCGAGAGGGCCCGAACCTGGGTAAAACATCGTGTCCCTTGTCTCCTGTTACCATCCGCCTAGACGCACAGTTCGGGACCCCCTACCCGAGATCCGCCGGTTTTGACACCGACATTGGTGCTTTCATTGAGAGTTCCTCTGTGTCGTCACCGATAGGCTCGATGGCATCTTCAATCAACAACGCTGTCCAGGGTGAGACTTTTCTCCCTGGACAGATCTTCGTATTCGGCGGCTTCGCACTGCGGGCTAATTCGCTTGGCCATCTGGAGCAGATCGAAAGCTATGCCCCTGGCCATCAGGTCAGATTTGGAAGCCTAGACTTCACAGCCGACGCCCGCGGGGACTTTATCTTCGACGGGCTCGAGCCAAAGCCAAGCACGCCGCACTGTTGCGATGGGCATGAGCTAGCTCTGCCGCTGAATAGTGCCTTGGAGGCCGCACACGAATCCGCTTCGGCCCTTAGTCCGGAGCCGATCGCCCAGATCGAGGACCGGTGGATGGACACCTCCTCGGGGGCTTCAACTTCCACGGCGATGGAGCCGAACACTAACCTTGTCCCTCGCGAAACTCGTGATTCCGAGGTGCCGGACTCCTTGCCGGACTCCGGAACTCCCACGCCCCTACCAATCGAATCGGATCGGGCGCCGGTTATGGAATTCACCACCGCGGACATCTTCCAATACTCGCCCTTTGGCGACATCCTAAATTCACTAAAACATCTCTCGCTATCTGGAGAGTCCTGGCCGGATTATGGCTAGGATGGTTGGGATACGGACGACGAAGAAATTCAGATCCCACCCACCACCCACTTTGTAGCCACTGTCGACTACCTAACCGACATGCTAGATTACGACTCCGAAGGCATCGACGACATGGACGACGATGCCAGAGACGAACAAGAACCAGCGCCTACAAGGCACGTAAAGACCACCTTGTCATACGACGTATACATGGTGGATACCCCAAAAGGAAGCGACAACGAGGACCAACGGGGCGCGGCAGAAGACAATCCCGCCGACAATCAACGAAAACGGCGACGCAGACGCCGCCCTAAGTCCCGCCTCAACAACAACAGCGCTCTTAATGACCCAGCAATACAACAGGGCAAACCAATGGACGATGACAAGCAACCGTCCAAACAAGACGAGTCAGACAATCAGGCCAGGCCCGGCGAAAAAAGTAGTCCGGACGATCTCACGCCGGACACACCGCCGGAGAATAAAAACCTTCAGAAAAGACTCGTCAACACCGCAAGAAGCTTGAAGAAGGAAAAACGGAAGCTCAAAACAGCGGAAGATACACTCAGAATGAGGTGGAGCAAAGTGCTCAAAACCACAGA
This sequence comes from Triticum timopheevii, assembly GCA_963921465.1. Taxonomy (NCBI): domain Eukaryota; kingdom Viridiplantae; phylum Streptophyta; class Magnoliopsida; order Poales; family Poaceae; genus Triticum; species Triticum timopheevii. The sequence goes on along the minus strand of OY997268.1, from coordinate 516,421,479 downwards.
TAAATACGGCAATGGCCATCAATCGAAGAGCTACCCGAAACGCAAGCTACTGCCAGAATTTGATGAGGAGGCCATAGAGCCCCCACAGTCAAAAAACAAAGAGGCCACCTGGCCGGATAGATGGCCAGATGATAGGCCAAAATCTGAAAGTGGTGCCACATATAAACCGACTAATGACCCTGGAAAGACAGATGGCCCAGCCAGGTCCATTTACGGGCCAAAGAAGAGGGCCCCAGGAATCAATACAACACGCCAAGTGTCCGAAGACATCGGTGCACCCAAATACAGGGGCGCCGCACACCCACTATGTTTCACCAACAAGGTGCTGGATCACGAATTCCCAGCAGGGTTTAAACCCATAAACATAGAGGCCTACGACGGAACAACAGACCCTGGAGTCTGGATAGAAGATTATATACTACACATACACATGGCCAGAGGAGATGATCTCCACGCCATAAAATACCTACCTCTCAAGCTCAAAGGGCCAGCCCGTCATTGGCTCAAAAGCCTCCCAGAAAACACCGTTGGAAGCTGGGAAGAGCTCGAGGACGCGTTTAGAGCAAATTTTCAAGGAACTTATGTCCGCCCTCCGGATGCAGATGACCTAAGTCATATAACTCAACAGCCCGGAGAGTCAGCGCGCAAATTCTGGAACAGGTTCCTCACCAAAAAGAACAAAATAGTCGACTGTCCGGACGCTGAAGCCTTAGCAGCTTTTAAACACAACGTCCGACACGAATGGCTCGCCAGACACCTCGGCCAAGAAAAACCGAGGACAATGCCCGCACTAACAAGCCTCATGACCCGCTTTTGTATGGGAGAGGATAGCTGGCTAGCAAGATGCAGCACCAGCGACCCAATACATCCGAGATCAGAGATGGAAACGGAAAATCACGGCGCAGAAAAGAGCAGCGCCGGAATAAAGAGAAAAGCCCGAAGAGTACGGCAGTCAACGCCGGATTCAAAAGCTCGCGGACAAACAACAAAGCACCGCCTCTTAAGGATAACAGCGATGAGCTATCCAATTTAAACAAGATTTTGGGTCGGATATGTCAAATCCACAGTACCCCCGGAAGGCCTGCAAACCACACCCACCGAGATTGTTGGGTTTTCAAACAGTCCGGCTGGCTAAACGCCGAACACAAGGGGCTCGGCGCATCAAGCGAAGATGATGATAAAACCCACCAGCAGAGCACCGGAAAACAAAAGACTTTTCCACAAGAGGTCAAAGCAGTAAACTCACTCCATGTGATAATATGGAAAAATAGTGCGGCACCGTCTAAAAAGGGTCCCGCACGGTCCAACCCAGCGGAACATAGAGATTGGACATCAAAGCCAATCATCTTCGACCACCTGGATTATTCCAGAAGCATTCGAAATGCAAGATGGACTGCCCTGATATTGGATCCTGTAATCGACGGACTGCAATTTACACAAGTCCTGATGGACGGAGGCAGTGACCTAAACCTGCTGTATCCAAGCACAATCCGCAAGTTAGGGATAGACCTTACTAAAATTCGACACAGCCGCACTTCCTTCAAAGGAGTGACGCCAGGCCCTTACGCCAAGTGCACAGGCTCCCTATTACTAGAAGTTGTGTTCGGATCACCTAACAACTTTTGACGCAAAAAACTAATCTTTCATATCGTCCCATTCAAAAGTAGCTATCAAGCACTCCTGGGATGAGAAGCTTTTGTTCGCTTCAACGCCATACCACATTACGCGTCTCTTACACTCAAGATGCCCAGTCCACGTGGCATCATTTCATTGCAAGGGTCATTTAAAGACCCCGGACACGGTTAGACGAGTCCGGCGTAAATAAGCTAGGGGCTCCCTAGCCGCACACCCCCTCACAAGGGGCTACAAGCACAAGAACAGCGAGCTCATACAGACTCTGCTTTACTTATTTTTATTTCCTTTTTCGTATATATTCTTTTCGCACGAGTTCCTTTCAAACTAAGTTCCTCTCTTTTTACAGATGAACAACGTGCACACCCGTCCAGGATAACGGCACAACGGAGACACAGGCGCAGACGTGCAGTAGGGACCCGTCGCGAGGATTCTTTTCAGATTAAGACCCTGCGTAAACCTTTTTTACTGTCTCTTGTTGTTATAATCCCTTGGTTTCTTATCATAACCAAAGTGGAGCCTGACGTTTTGGCATCGGCCGCGTCAGAAGACCATGCCCGTACCTGGACACTAGGGGCTTAGGGCATTGTTCTGCCCATTACCATAAAGACCGAACACCTTAGGGAGTGTTCGGCATCTCGAGTTAGGCCTTATATGCATCAGCTCTGAATCATGTCTTTGGTCAAATGTTGGGTTTGCCCGGCTCCTGTGTTTTGCTGCCTTACGTTCCGTATCATCGGCTAACGCGGCACCAGGAGAACTACTGCGAGTGTGCCCCAGTTCGGCTGGGCGAGCACCTTAGTAGAGAAAGCCGAAAACTGACTGTCATGATACAGCGAGAGACTGGTCAACCACTCGATCGACTACCGGAATGTTTAGAATTCCCCGCTTTGACGAAGGACCGTTTCCCGATCAGGCACACACGCGCCCCGAATTCGGAGAAGCGCGGTGCCCCAAGGGGCTATATCGTAGCCCCACCCTCGAACTCCACTGGCTAAGTGAAAGTGATAAAGCATCATAGTCCGGATTGCCTCGTTCGCTACGCTACCACCTCCTTAACAGGACCGAGACGTCGGATTAAGTGTGAAAACGCGCTATTTTTGCGAACACCCCCGCACCTTGTGCGTGGGGGCTGAAGCCGAAGACTGCAATCTTTCAGGTTATACAAATGTATACATAAACGGCCGCATTGGAGATATTTTAATACTTGGAACGCACAAGTATAAAAAGTGATTACATCATAATCATTGTCTTACAAGATAAAACGTTCACTTGAACGTGACATTTTTTGAGCACTGCAACTCTATTACACGAGCGCCACGCATAACTTCCCCAAAATAGTGCTCGGCGGGTAACCGGCTTTCGTCCGAACTCTGGGCGACAATAGCGGTGGCATCCATCTCTGTCCAATGTGTCTTCACACGGGCAAGGGCCATCCGCGCGCCTTCTATGCAGGCTGACCGCTTCATCTCCTTGATGTGCGGCACCGCTCCAAGAAATTGCTGCAATAAGCCGAAATAGCTCGTCGCCTTGGGTCTCTCTGGCCAGACATGATCCACGATATCAGTCATGGCAAGTCCGGACAATCTATTTAGCTCAGCCCATTCGGCCAACCAATCGGTCAATGGAAGTGAACGATCCGGACTATGGAATTGAGACCAAAATAGCTCTTCCGTCTTGTGATCCTTCTGGCCCCGAAAGTGCTCAACGGCATCAGCCGCACTTGCCGCTAAGTCCATATATGGATCCTCCGGACCCCACAGCTGGCCAAGTTGGGCATACTTTTGATCCGTAAACCGGCGACGCAGCAGAAACGGCTTGCCAGCCACAATATCTCCGGCCTGGTGCAGCTCCTCCTTCATTGCCCGCATTGCAGAACGGGCATCCTTGGCCTCGGCGGTGGCCTTCCCCAGGTTTTCCCGCTCCGACAAGCGCTCCTTTTCAAGAGCCTCGTTGCGGTCGGCAGCATCTTTTAATTTCACGGCCAGTTCGGCCATCTTTTCCCTGCTTAGGCAGTGCGTAGCCTTTTCGGCTTTCAACTCCTCGGCTGCCCTCGAGGCAGCCGCATCGCTCCTTCGGGCTTGCTCCTTAGCTTGAGCAAGCTCGGCACGAAGGCTCTCCACAGCAGCAGCACCGTCTGTATCACAGCATATACATTATCAGAGGCAGGCATTGACTCCCTTAAATAAGTGACTGCGGAGAATTCATTTACCTTGCGACTCGTCAAGTCGCCGGTTGACAAGCGTGATGTCCGCATCTGCCATGTCAAGTTGCCGCATTAACTCGGCAACTCCACTAGTCCGGCTAGCCCCCGGACTATCCGCCACCTGCACAGGAACGGCGACATTCATTACCTGAGATTTTGATCCTCGGCACGTTGTCGCTTTCGACAACCTACCGAGTCTCAGGGGCTACTATCTATACAGGGTGCACTTCTATGTGCCAACTTGTCAAAAAGGTACGTCGTTCTTGCGTACCTCAAATCCCGCCAGTAAACTCCTGACGGCATTATGCAATCCGCTTTCGGCGGACGAAATCCTTCCAATCACCATACGCATCAAAGCACGGTGATCTTCTGAGATGGACGCCCTCTCAAGCAGATTCTTCAGCTCCCCCGGCCAGACACTAGTGGGCGCCGAACTCTCCGGCCCCTCCGGACTCTGGGATACCCTCCGTGACGATACTTCAGGCTCGTCTGCCCTATCCGACGGTGCAGCAGATGGAGGCGTTTCGCTCTCCATCATCTCCGGAAGAAGATCCCCCGAAGACGAACTCATCTGAGAAGGCCGCAGATCCGAACTGCAAGGTAAAAATTTCGGTCATCCACAGAAGCACAAATAGGGGTATTTTCTCATTAATGAACCCCCCTTTTTCTTCGTACTCACGGCTCGCTGGAGGGCTGATCCTTTAGAAACGATTGTACGTCCGGACTTTCTCCGGACGCAGGACTCTCCGGTAAAGATTTCTTCCCCCGCTTAGGGGCTTTGGCCTCCGGGTCTTCGGAGGCGGTCCTCTTCTCCCCCTGAAAGGAGGGATTGTCGATCCCCCCCTCTTCAGGCGCCCCCTTGGGCGAGGTGATAGCTCTTCTATTTTCCCCATCGCCCCCTTCTATGGGCGCGACCTCCAACATTCTGACCAGCACGGGCTCCGGTGCGGTCTCAGGGAGGGGGGCCGGACACCTTATCAGCTTCGATCGCGCTACCCACTCCTGATGAAGAATAATGGGTTAGAAGGCGAATTTCGGAAAAGCAAACAAACAGAACGTCCGGACTCTGAGCTACTTACCCGTGTATCCGGGTGATCGCGGCTTAGGCCTGCGTCCTCGGTCAATTCCGGACACGCCAACTGCGGTCCGAAGCACAACTTGTACATCTCCACGGGTGTCATACCCATGAAGTGTTGGAGAATTCGTGGTCCCTCCGGATTAAACTCCCATAACCGGAGAGGACGGCGTTTGCAGGGCAGAAGACGCCTGATTAGCATGACCTGCATCACCACAACCTGATTGATCTCCCTCGCTTGGAGGTCTCGAATCCGGCCCTGCAATAGGGGCACGTCTTCGGACGGCCCCCAATTGAGCCCTTGGTTGACCCACGACATCAATCGGCGTGGAGGTCCCGGGCGGAATGAAGGCGGCGGCTTTTGCTTGCTGCCCTTCGGAGCGGTGACATAGAACCACTCCTGCTGCCACAAGCCGAGCTCCTCTTGGAAGGAGCCCTCGGGCCACGGGGCATCGGCCCTCCTCCTTATGGCTGCCCCGCCGCACTCCGCTTGACGCCCCCCGATCATCTTCGGCTCCACATTGAAGGTCATCAGCCACAGGCTGAAGTGGGGGATGACGTGGAGGAAGGCTTCACAGACAATAATGAATGCGGAAATATGGAGGATGGACTCCAGAGCCAAGTCGTGAAAATCCAGCCCGTAGTAGAACATGAGCCCTCTCATGAAGGGGTCCGTCGAGAAGCCTAAACCCCGGCGGAGGTGGGATACGAAGACGACATACTCACCGGGCTCGGGAGTGGGTACGGCCTGCCCTTGGGCGGGCAACCTGTGCGATATCTCGTAGGAAAGGTACTTGGCCTCACGCTGCTTTAATACGTCCTCCTCCGTGACGGAGGAGGGCATCCACCGGCCCTGAAGGTCGGAGCCGGACATTGTTGAAGATCCGAAGCGCTCGAATCTGGGGCTCTGGGTGTTGGAACTCGGAGCAAGGAGAGGATTCGATGGAAGATTGAGAAAAAGAAATGAGCCTTGGTCCCCTTATAAAGGGAGAAAATACCAAGAGCCGTCTTCGTGACCGTTCGGGATTCACCTTTGATAGAGGAGGCGTGGCGACAGGCACGGTTGGGTTACCCACGCTCGTATTGATGAGGATCCCGGAATAAGGGGGAGCACGATCTCTGCTTCGACAAGACATGCCAAGGAAACCGCTTCGCTAAACGTGCTGAGGTGGTATAATAAAAAACGATTCAAGTAAAGGCCTGGTAACGGTGTGATATCATACCGCCAAATACGTCAGCAGATTGGATTTATGTGCATTATTCTCTCTACGATGGAATGTGGAATTTATTTTGCAGAGCTGGACACTATCCTGGTGTTCATGATCTTCTCTGGATTATTCAAGGGAGGAACCCGCATTGCAATGCCGAATATTATGCGCACCGGACTTATCGTCATTGAAGCCTAGTTCAGGGGCTACTGAGGGAGTCCTGGACTAGGGGGTGTCCGGACAGCCGGACTATCATCGTCCGCAGGACTCCAAGACTACGAAGATACAAGATTGAAGACTCCGTCCCGTGTCCGGATGGGACTTCCCTTGGCGTGGAAGGCAAGCTTGGCAATACGGATATGTAGATCTCCTACCATTGTAACCGACTCTGTGTAACCCTAGCCTCCTCCGGTGTCTATATAAACCGGAGGGCTTTAGTCCGTAGGACACAACATACATTACAACAATCATACCATAGGCTAGCTTTAGGGTTTAGCCTCCTTGATCTCGTGGTAGATCCACTCTTGTACTACCCATATCATCAATATTAATCAAGCAGGACGTAGGGTTTTACCTCCATCAAGAGGGCCCGAACCTGGGTAAAACATCGTGTCCCTTGTCTCCTGTTACCATCCGCCACGCACAGTTCGGGACCCCCTACCCGAGATCCGCCGGTTTTGACACCGACAGCCGCCGTTTCCCTCGTCGCCCACCAAAGATTGTCGTCATTGATTCACCACCCCGAGCGCCTCACCGATCCCACGGAGCTGCTCTTCGACCTCCTAGTGAGCTCCTTCACCGTCTCCCCATATCCCCGTGCCATGTAGCTCACCGTAGCATCTCTCTCCGCCGTGCCCTTGAGCTTCACGCCGCCGGCGAATTCGTCATCGTGGCTAAAGCAAGCTCAGCTTGCCCCTGAGCACGTCATCGCGCTCGTGTTGCTCCCAGGAGCCGATCTAGCCCACCCGTTTGTCCCACCGTGCACCACAACGCCGATTCCAAGCACTCCAGAACTCCGGCCGCCGCGCAAGTCGCTACCGCCGTCGACTTAGGACACCGGAGCCGCTGCTGCGTGCACCACTCGATGCGGACGAGCCTCCCTGTCGCGTAGATGCCCTCCGCCGGCCATTTGGTCATCGTCGGAGGAATCCCAAGCCCCTCCGCCGTCTTTGGCCTTGCCGGCGAAGAGCGCCGAGTCAACTCCGGCGAGTTTGACCTAGGTTTGACCCCAGTTTGACTCCCCCAGACCCACTGACACGCGGGCCCCGCCCGGCTAATTAAGTTAGGTTACTATTAACTAAGCTAGGTTAGTTTGGTTAGACACTGACACTCGAGACCCACTAGTCAGTTTGACCTGGGCCGCCCGTTGACCTGCTGACCTCACCCTTATGTCATGCTGACGCAGTAAGTATTTTTGGAATTAAAATAAATCAAAATGATTTATTTATTTCAGAAAATATCCAAAACATCTAAAAATCATATAAAATCAACCGTAACTCCAAATGAAACAAATTATATATGAAAAATTATCAGAACAATGCAAAAAATCTGTTTGTGGCATTTTCATGCATGTTTGAGCAACCTAAAGCTACTGTATATGACAATTTGAATTAATGGCATTTGAAATGCCTTATGTGGAGTTTGAATTTGAATCTTGCGTTCAAACCAACTCCATTTAAATCATTGCTAGCTGCATTAGCTCAAATCACAGCATATTTCCATGTCACATTCATGCATCATATTGTTGCATTGCATTGATTGTGTTCCCTCTTGTTTGCCTGTGGTTTGTCCCCTCTCGATAGACGTGGTTTCGGCGATGAGTTCGATGACACCAATGAAGAACTATACTATCTTCAGAAGTGCCAGGCAAGCAAAACCCCCTTGTTCATTCCGATACAATCCCACTCTCTCGCTCCTGCTCTCTTTTACTGCATTAGGACAACAATGACTCATGTATTACTTGCTGCGGTAGTTGAACCCCTTTTCCTCTGCATGACCTGTCATTGCCACAGTAAATAGACGAAACCCACTAGCATGAGTAGGAGTTGTTTGAGCCCTGATGTGCCTACTCATTCATGCTTGTTGTCATGCCTGCTACTGCTTAGAGTTGAGTCAGGTCTGATTCATCGGGGATGAATTGGAACAATGATGAACATGTCCTACTGTGTGTGAGCTAAGTGAGTGAACAGGATTTGGTAAAGGTGGTTTGTCTCATTGAAACAATCCTCAGGAACTAAGTTCTGTGTTTGTGATCCATGACCAGTTACTACCACGCATTGGAATGCTTAAGTGCCCCTCTCGACTTCTTAACCACCCTTGTCCTCTGTCCAGGAGTTGCAAGTAGTTTCTGGTGTTTGTAGTATGCTAGAGGCCATGCACAGCGCTGACTCGAGGGGTGGGCTGTGATGCGGTAGGCACGTGGCCGGGTATGCTGGGCGCCCGTTTGGTGTCGCGGAACCCTATACACATCGTTCGGGGCCGTATGTGGAAACCTCGGCCAAACTCCCTGTGGATGAAACCTGATTAGGCTATAACCTGGACTAGAGACTTGAGTGTTTAGGTAGGCCATGGCCGACACCCTCGCTGGGCTTCCGCTTGAAGGTTGCCGAGTACATGTCGTGTAAACGGCGATAAGTGGTGAGAGCGTGTGTGAAGAAGTACACCCCTGCAGGGTTAACATCATCTATTCGAATAACCGCGTTCGTGGTAAAGGACCTCTGGGTTACCTATACAGTTCATAGACAAGTGAAAGTGGATACTCTAAAATGCGCAAGATAAGTGTGAGTGCTATGGATGGCGTTCTCGTAGGGAGACGTGAGCAGATCCATAGTGGTGTATTGATTTGGTGAATATGTGGACTCGTGTGCGCCACCTCAAAAGAGTTACTTGCAGTCGTAGTTCAGGATAGCCACCGAGTCAAAGCTGGCTTGCTACAGTTAAACCCCACCATCACTTTGTTCATAATGATGCATATGTAGTTAGCTCTGATGTAAGTCTTGCTGGGTACATTTGTACTCACGTTTGCCTATTTTTTGTTTTTGCAGAGAGACTTCAGTCTCAATAGTAGTTCCGCGTGGAATTCGACGTTTAGCTTGTTACCTCAGCTACGATCTTGTGCCCTCGGCAAGATCTGGTAGATAGTCAGGCTTCTCAGCCTTTTTCATTTGTAGATGTCTGTACTCAGACATGTTAAGCTTCCGCTTGTGCTTTGACTTGTATGCTCTGAATGTTGGGTCATGAGACCCATGTTTGTAATATCTCGCTCCTCGGAGCCTATTGAATAAGGGACAATTGCATTTTTACCCCTAGTTGGTTCCTACCCATAGGTTTTGCCCTTACTTTTCGAGCTTGCTCAGTTTTGCCCTTACTTTTTTCGTCTTGATCCCTCAAATGCCCTTTGACCGTTTGACCAAAACTTTGAAAATTCATAACTAATTCATATGAACTCAGAAAAATGCAAATAAGATATCAAAATGTTCAGACAAACATTACCTTTATGGGCATATCATTTGCATTCAGGACAAAAGCATTGTTTAAACTACCCGAGGTAATTAATGTTATTAACATTATTAAAAATAAATAGGTATAAACAATATTTTTTCGTGAATAAAAACTATATGCAAATGTAGGTGATGTTTTCTGAACATCCTGATACCTTATTTGCCTTTTCCTAAGTTTGTATCAACTTGTTATGAAGTTTCCAAATAATGGTCGACGTCATTAGAACATCCATAACAAGTTGATACGAACTCAGAAAAATGCAAATAAGTTATCAGGATGTTTAGAAAACATCACCTACATTTGCATGTAATTTTTATTCATGAAAAAAATGTTGTTTATACCTTTTTATTTTTAATTTTGTTAATAACATTAATTACCTTGGGTAGTTTAAACAATGCTTGTGCCCTGAATGCAAATGATATGCACATAAAGGTAATGTTTATCTTAACATTTTGATATCTTATTTGCATTTTTCCGAGTTCATATGAATTAGTTATGAATTTTCAAAGTTTTGGTCAAACGGTCAAAGGGCATTTGAGGGACCTTGATGGAAAAAGTAAGGGCAAAACTAAGCAAGCTCGAAAAGTAAGGGAAAAACCCGTGTGTAGGAACCAACTAGGGGTAAAAATGCAATTATCCCATTGAATAAAGTACTTGAGTTGTAGAGTCATGTTGTGATGCCATGTTTTATTTGCACATATCGGGCATATTGTGTGTATGTTATTGAAATGCTTGGTGTGTGTGGGATTTGACTATCTAGTTGTTTATCATTGGTAGCCTCTTTTACCGGGAAATGTCTCCTAGTGCTTCCACTGAGCCCTGGTAGCTTAGTACTGCTCCAAAACACTTAGGCTGGCTAGCATGTGTCCTTCTTCGTTCCTGTGTCTGTCCCTTCGGGGAAATGTCACGCGGTGTCTACCGGAGTCCTGTTAGCCTGCTACAGCCCGGATTCTCCGGAGTCCTGCTAGCCCAGCTGCTACAGCCCGGATTCACTCGCTGATGACCGACACGTTTGTTGTTGGGTGACGTATGCCTGTCCCTGTAAGTTAGCGCCACTTTGGGTTCATGACTAGCCATGTCAGCCCGGGTTCTTTGTCATATGGATGCTAGCAACACTATCATATACGTGTGCCAAAAGGCGCAAACGGTCCCGGGCCTGGTAAGGCGACACCCGTGGGAATACCATCTGTGAGGCCGCAAAGTGATATGAGGTGTTACATGCTAGACCGGTGTGGCATAGGATCGGGGTCTTGACATTATCCCTTTGTTGTTTGCACCCTTTGATTGCGTAGTAGTCAATTATTAGGGTGATCTATCATAGCAAATATCAAGTTAAAAGGTGCTCTTCCCAGTGTTGCAACCATCTATGACACGTAGCGTTTCGGAGTATGTCATGTCCACATGAGTACAAACAAGATGTGAGGTGTAAGACGAGGATGGTCAGACCATGGATGCAGATAGCACTCCATTGTCTTGAAGTTCTAGCAGAATTGTTCTGAGCTCGGAGCACGAAGAATCGAAAGATGAACAAGAGTCATATGAAGATATGATCGACAAGAGTTTGCCCACCGGTCAAAATTCTCGTCACCAGTGATGTCCACATCACTGGCTAAGAACTAGATTTGGATCTTGAATCACTTAAAATCAATTATGAGAGATACTGATTTGAGTGGGAGAACAATTATGTATCAATTTAGTTTCATCACTAGTGCAAATTAATTACGAATTATGTCTATGGGTAGTTTGCATTATAGTGGTAGAATTATGGCTCACAGTTGCACCTTTGTTGTTGAAACTGATTGGTTGTTTATTTATCTAGTTGAATCTTTATGATTGAGAGGATTGTCCTCTAAGAATGCCAAGAAACATTTTGCCCTATTGCATGCTTACAATACTCTCTTGCTAATTAATGCTATGGATGATGAGACTCACGTCCTTCGATCCAAAAGCTAGCATTGCATTACGCTCTGCTTGCTTCTGAGAAACCCGAACTTCCAAAATGTTCAAGATAGTTATGTGATATTCTTGGAACGGAAAATTGTTGTCAAAAACAAACAAAGGTTAAAGGTATGTGATATCTAAAGGAGTGTTTTTGTTTGCAAGATCTAGTGAAGTGTTCAACTATGTTTAAGACTAAAATGTATTAAACCCGGAAGAACGCCAGTCATAAGCAGTACATCAACAAAAATCTTCAATCAGTGCTCCAAGGGAATTTCGATTTCAATTAAATGATTTATAGGGGCACAATAAGTTGGAATTGATCCAAGAAAATTACTGTGGTGAATTCTATAACAGAAGGCTGAGTATATTTTCGCTTTAGAAGCAACAATTGAGGGTGATGGATCAAAGGTTCATTTATGGACTTAGTATGGTTTCTAAATGATTGTCTAAATATAACACTATTCTCATATAGTGGTTATATGGCTCAATCTAAGGAACCAAAGGTCTTGCCAGTGATTCAATATATAGTAAGCTTGTTTCACATCAACTATGAATTCATGTGAAAGCATGGTGGATGCATTGAAATGCAAATGATACACACATATCTGAAGTTGTTAGATTCGATACTACGAAACAAAGCATGGACTGACACCGGATTGCCATTGGTGTAAAAGTTAAAAATGCTAACTAGATTATTGACTCTAGTGCAAGTGGGAGACTGTTGGAAATATGCTCTAGATGCGATAATATTGTATTATTATATTCCCATTATTCATAATTGAGAGTGTATGCTTCATGCTATAACTGCTATGATCCTGGAATATGAGATTTAGTGGAAAACTCATATGCACGTGTGAAATGATAAACGGTAAACAATAGGTTCCTAGTCTCGCCTGTAAGACTGGCTCAAGTGTTGTTGGTGATCACGTTTTCTGGATCTTAGGATATCATTAAGTGTAACGATAGTCCTAAAACAACATTGACATCATGACGTTAGAAGAACGACCATATTGAATCGACCCAAACTTGTCTGTTATACTTTGTGATTATATCGTCTGAAATCATTTGTTATAACACAGAGTGTTAGCATGTGTTTTAGTTCCTCGGACCATGAGAGTGTCTCGATCACTTCCTACCAGACGGTGGACTTTGCTCAAACGTCATTTGTAACAAAGGTGCTCATAACGACAACTTTCAAGCTCACTGAAAAGTTTGACTAGTGACTGGATAGCTTGAGAGTGGGACTTGCTCCTCCAACGATGGAGAGATTCTTAGGGCCCTCTCGGTGTGACGACATCCATCATCGTCTGTCCAGACACAGGTGACTACGTCATGGGGATACTGGAACACGTCAACAAGAAAGAAGAACAAAACAGGTAACGGTAGTTTTCTTTCAACTATGTTTTGGACGGAATCTCAGGTGATTGGCAAACGGTTTGTTGGTTCATATTTTACGTCATTATCGTGGCAATCTATCCTGGTTTCCAAGCTTGTGGAGATCCTGGATTTATGGCAAGCTGGTTATTCTAATCAGCTGGTACATACCGTCCTTGGCCTTTCTTCATTACCTGATAAAATCTTTATCTTCACTAAATTAAGGATTTGTATGCTTTGCAATGGCCGAGGCCACACGTCCACGAATTGCACCGATAATAGCAGAAAGAGGTACACGTCTAACCCTTTGAATTCTACGGGTTTGCCTCAACTTTTTTAGCATGATTTGTGGTGTAACAAATGCTTGGCCACGGGCCACTGTCAGTACTCATGCACAGATGGGGTACTTTGCAAAATGTGTGAGCGATTAGGCCACAAGAGTTGGAAGTGCTCGCTACATAGAACCAAATCTACGGAGTGGGTTGCATGGGTAAGGAAAGACTAATTGGTAAGGGTGTATAGGCAATCAAATCACCTTGTCGTTCCATTGTGCCGCTTGCGTCAGAAAGTTTAGCGCAGAAAATGTCGAAGACCGGACTGTCGGTGTCAAAACCGGAGGATCTCGGGTAGGGGGTCCCGAACTATGCGTCTAGGCGGATGGTAACAGGAGACAAGGGACACGATGTTTTTACCCAGGTTCGGGCCCTCTCGATGGAGGTAAAACCCTACTTCTGCTTGATTGATATTGATGATATGGGTAGTACAAGAGTGGATCTACCACGAGATCAAGGAGGCTAAACCCTAGAAGCTAGCCTATGGTATGATTGTTGTAATTGTTGTTGTCCTACGGACTAAAACCCTCCGGTTTATATAGACACCGGAGGGGGCTAGGATTACACAGAGTCGGTTACAATGGTAGGAGATCTACATATCCGTATTGCCAAGCTTGCCTTCCACGCCAAGGAAAGTCCCCTCCGGACACGGGACGAAGTCTTCAATCTTGTATCTTCATAGTCTTCGAGTCCGGCCGATGATGATAGTTCGGCTATCCGGACACCCCCTAGTCCAGGACTCCCTCAGTAGCCCCTGAACCAGGCTTCAATGACGACGAGTCCGGCGCGCATATTGTCTTCGGCATTGCAAGGCGGGTTCCTCCTCCGAGGTGAGTCATGAATTATATCGCAGGGCAAAACTGCCTCTGCGCCGTACACCATAAAGAATGGTGTGAATCCGGTAGTACGGTTTGGCGTGGTTCACAGCCCCTAGAGTACGGAGTCGAGCTCCTCTACCTAGTACGTGTTAGCTTCCGTAAGGGACTGCACTAATCTGGGTTTGATGCCGCTCATGATTAGACCATTTGCTCGTTCAACTTGACCGTTGGTTTGAGGGTGATAGACTGAAGCGTAGTCGAGCTTAATGCCCATATTTCTGCACCAGAGTTTAACCTCGTCGGCCGTGAAGTTCGTGCCGTTATCGGTGATGATGCTGTGGGGGACGCCATAACGGTGTACTACCCCGGATATGAAGTCTATCACTGGTCCGGATTCGGCCGTTTTAACTGGCTTGGCCTCTATCCATTTGGTGAATTTGTCCACCATTACCAATAGGTATTTTTGCTTATGGGTTCCCCCTTTAAGGGGTCCAACCATGTCAAGCCCCCAGACCACGAACGGCCAGGTGATGGGCATAGTTTTGAGGGCGATGGGCGGCATCTGGCTTTGATTAGCAAAAGGCTGGCACCCGACGCATCGCTGCACTAAGTCCTGAGCATCTGCCCGGGCCGTCGGCCAATAAAATCCTGTACGGAAGGCCTTGCCTACAAGGGCCCGGGCTGCGGCGTGGTGCCCGCCGAGTCCGGCGTGAATTTCAGCCAGCAGATTTCGCCCTTCCTCTTCGGAGATGCACCTTTGAAGGACTCCGGTTGTGCTTTTCTTATAAAGCTCTCCCTCATGGACCTTGTAGGCTTTAGATCACCGAACTATGCAGCGGGCCTCATTTTGGTCTTCGGGAAGTTCCTGCCTAATTAAGTAGGCTAGGAATGGTTCCGTCCACGGGGCAATTACTGCCATTATTTCGTGGGCTGAAGGTGTTATTTCATTGGCTGAGCCATCGATTGTGTCGGAATGTTCCGTGTTGGGTGGTACGGTTGGTTCCGGGTTGTTATTTCTGGACTCCTCTTCCCATAATATGGATGGCTTAAAAAGCCGCTCCAGGAAGATGTTTGGAGGGACGGCGTCGCGTTTTGCGCCGATGCGTGCCAACACGTCGGCTGCCTGGTTATTATCCCAGGCTACGTGGTGGAATTCGAGTCCTTCGAACCGAGCTGACATTTTTAAGACGGCGTTACGATAGGCTGCCATTTTCGGATCCTTAGCGTCAAACTCTCCGTTTACTTGGGATATTGCGAGGTTTGAGTCCCGACGCACTTCTAGGCGTTGAATGCCCATGGAGATTGCCATCCGGAGACCATGTAGAAGGGCCTCGTATTCGGCTGCATTGTTGGAGTCCGTGTACATTATCTGAAGTACGTATTGGACTGTGTCTCCGGTTGGGGACGTCAATACGACGCCAGCCCCCAAGCCGGCCAACATTTTGGAGCCATCGAAATGCATGATCCAATTGGAGTATGCGCCGTACTCTTTAGGGAGTTCGGCTTCGGTCCATTCGGCGACGAAGTCAGCCAAAACTTGCGACTTTATAGCTCGCCGTGGTTTGTAGGTTATGTCGAATGGTAAGAGCTCGATGGCCCATTTTGCAATCCTGCCCGTCGCGTCGCGGTTGTTTATAATGTCGTCGAGAGGTACTTCGGAGGCAACTGTTATCGAACACTCTTGAAAGTAGTGTCGCAGCTTCTAGGATGCCATGAACACCGCGTACGCTATCTTTTGATAATGTGGATACCGGGACTTGCATGGGGTTAAGACAGTGGATACGTAGTACACTGGTTTTTGAAGAGGGAATTTGTGTCCTTCTGTTTCTCGTTCGACGACGAGTACTGCGCTGACAACTTGATGTGTTGCCGCGATATATAATAACATCGGTTTGCCCAAGTTAGGCGTGGCCAGGACCGGATTTGTTGCCAATATGGCCTTTATTTCTTCGAGTCCGGCCGTGGCAGCATCCGTCCACTCAAAGTGTTCGGTGCGCCTAAGGAGGCGATAGAGGGGCAATGCCTTTTCTCCCAAACGGGAGATGAAGCGGCTTAAAGCCGCCATGCATCCAGTTAATTTTTGTATTTGTTTGAGGTCTTTCGGGATATCCAACTGTGACAGAGCTCGGATCTTGGCTGGGTTTGCTTCAATTCCTCTACCGGATACAATGAAGCCCAGGAGCTTTCCGGCTGGTACGCCAAAAACGCATTTTTTTGGGTTGAGCTTGATGTCATATGCTCGGAGGTTGTCGAATGTGAGCCTCAAGTCGTTTACTAGAGTTTCGACGTGTTTGGTCTTGACGACCACGTTGTCTACGTATGCCTCCACTGTTTTGCCGATCTGGGTAGCTAGACATGTCTGAATCATGTGCTAGTATGTTGCGCCGGCGTTTTTAAGTCCGAAGGGCATTGTGTTGAAGCAGAATGGTCCGTTTGGAGTAATGAATGCCGTTGCGGCTTGGTCTGCCTCCGCCATCTTGATTTGATGGTAGCCGGAGTATGCGTCGAGGAAGCACAATGAATCGTGTCCTGCGGTAGCATCGATGATTTGATCGATGCGGGGAAGGGGGAAAGGATCCTTTGGACAAGCCTTGTTAAGGTCTTTAAAATCGACACGCAGGCACCAGGTTTTGTCCTTTTTTGGTACCATTACCAGGTTCACTAACCATTCCGGATGTTTGATGTCTCTGATGAATCCGGCTTCCAATAGTTTGGCTAGCTCCTCTCCCATTGCCTGTCTTTTGGGTTCGGAAAATCGCTGAAGAGCCTGTTTGACTGGCTTGTATCCTTTTAAGATGTTTAGGCTGTGTTCTGCCAATCTGCGTGGGATTCCTGGCATATCTGAAGGGTGCCAGGCAAAGATGTCCCAATTCTCCCGAAGGAATTCTCGTAGTGCGGCATCTACATCGGGGTTTAACTATGCCCCAATGGAGGCTGTCTTTGTGGGGTCCGTTGGATGGACCTGGAATTTGACTATTTCGTCCGCTGGTTTAAAAGAGGTGGACTTGGATCTCTTATCGAGTATCACATCGTCCATGTTCACCGTAGAGCGCAGCGCAGTGAGTTCCTCTACTGCTAGGGCTTCGGATAGTGCCTCTAGGGCTAGTGCGGCTGTCTTGTTTTCGGTGCGGAGTGCTATGTCCGAATCACTGGCAAGAGTGATGGTTCCATTGGGCCCGAGCATTTTAAGCTTCATTTACCCGTAATGGGGTATGGCTTGGAAAATTGTAAATGCCTCTCGTCCTAATAGAGCGTGATATCCGTTGCTGAACGGGGCCACTTGGAACGTGACCTCCTCGGACCTGTAATTGTCCGGCGAGCCGAACACCACATCAAGTGTGATTTTTCCTGTGCATCGTGCTTCCCGATTGGGGATTATTCCTCTAAAGGTTGTGCTGCTTCGCTCAATGCGGCTCCAGTCTATTTCCATTTTTCGAAGGGTTTCCTCGTAGATGAGGTTTAATCCGCTGCCACCATCCATGAGTACCTTGGTAAGACGAAAGCCGTCCACTATTGGACTGAGGACCAATGCGGCTGGTGCTCGGGCTGTTCAGAATTTAGGTTCGTCGCTGGCGTTGAAGGTGATAGCCGTGTCGCTCCATGGATTTGTTGTTGCTACTTGGTAGACTTCGGCGAGGCTGCGGATTGTTCATTTCCGCATATTATTTGATGCGAAAGTCTCGAAGACTGTTAATACCGTACTGGTACTGTTGGGGTGGTTCTCCGGGGCTAGAAGCTCTTCGCCACTTTTGGCCACCTGCCGCAGTATCCAACATGCTCGAAGGCTATGTGTTGGATTGGCGCCCTCTGTACTATGAATTTTACAGCGTCCGCTGAGCCATCCCTCCAGTATGGTTCCGTGCCCTTTATGGGGTTTTTGCTTTTTAGTTTTTGTCCCGGGTGCCTGAGCATGATGCACCCTTTTGTTTCGGACTAGGGTTGTGTTCGGAGCCGGATTGTCCCAAAACTTAGTTTCGGTTTTCCGGACACTCTCCATCGCACAGTACTTTCGTACTATGGACGCCAGGTCGGCGAAGCGTGTAATTTCGCGACGACTTACGGCGTTCAAGATTCCCTTGTCCATGCAATTGTTGCAGAAAATTGAAATTGCGTTTTCCTCACGGCAGTCCTTTATCCTGTCCATAACCAGGAGGAATCTGGCCCAGTAATGATGTACTGTTTCAGCGGGCTCTTGCCGGATTTGAGATAGATCGCATACGTTTGGGTGGGTGGGTGGAATTGAGTCCGGAACCCTGCCCAACTTGAGGCTCAAGGGCCGAAAAGTTTCCGAATTTGGAAGCTTGGATTGCTGGACGTTGTCCAACGAGTCTGGTCCGCTGCCTGACTTTAGGTTCAGTACTTGATCGACGTCCGTCCCTCCGCGGGAATCCGGCATGGAGGGATCAGGAGTCCGGACATAACTGGTCTTTCATACAGAAGAAGAGTCGCCGCGTTGTTCCTCTACCACCGCAACGTGGTGGGTAACCTAGGGGGAGTTAATCTCTCTCAGATCGGTCTTAAGCCCAATCTGATCGTAGTCTGTAGAGACCCCCAGGATGGCGATGCGATCCAGGAGCTCGTTTACAGAAGAGAGCTCAATCGGATCCAGCTGCTTGGTGAATTCCGAGCTGACACGAAGATCGCTTTTGATGACCCGAGAGGTCATCGTCGAAGCGGCGGCCGAACAGCCGGTCATAAGAAAACCACCTAGCCGGATAGTTAGGCCGGCGGCCAAAGCTCCTTTGGCAATGGTACCGTCTTTAAAGACAGGAAGAGGCATCCTTCCTGATCGTGACGGCATAGAGGAACTCTCAATGAAAGCACCAATGTCGGTGTCAAAACCGGCGGATCTCGGGTAGGGGGTCCCAAACTGTGCGTCTAGGCAGATGGTAACAGGAGACAAGGGACACGATGTTTTTACCCAGGTTCGGGCCCTCTCGATGGAGGTAAAATCCTACTCCTGCTTGATTGATATTGATGATATAGGTAGTATAAGAGTGGATCTACCACGAGATCAAGGAGGCTAAACCCTAGAAGCTAGCCTATGGTATGGTTGTTGTTCGTCCTATGGACTAAAACCCTCCAGTTTATGTAGACACCGGAGAGGGCTAGGGTTACACAGAGTCGGTTACAATGGTAGGAGATCTACATATACGTATCGCCAAGCTTGCCTTCCACACCAAGGAAAGTCCCATCCGGACACGGGACGAAGTCTTCAATCTTTTATCTTCATAGTCTTGGAGTCCGGCCGGTGATGATAGTTCGGCTATCCGGACACCCCCTAGTCCAGGACTCCCTCACGGACCTTTAGAGAAAAGATAGGAAACTAATTTGGGTTATCAAGAGAAAAAAGGGGGATTCGGTGCAAATTGGTGCTCCCACGGACAAAAATACCACGGACGGTTCGCCTTCTTCCAATCCTATCAACGCCCCCAGGATTCCCGAGACTCAGTTGCCCCCTGTTTCACTCACTACCCTGCAACCTCGAGCTCTCCTCCACGCCCAAGCCCTTGTCACCAATGACGAATCTCCCAGTTCCCCCGTACCAATATGTGCCAGGAGAGATGGACATCTAGCAGGGACCGGAGGGGCGTCTGCAAAGGAACATGGTGGTCAACGACGACCAACCGCTCGACCACTCGCAATATGCCCTGGTGATGGTGGTTCCTCCTCCTGGAGATCTACAACGGGAAGCTATCCTTTCTTAGGTTAGACGTGTTTTGTTTGATGATCATGGAGCTCATACTATTGATGGGGAGATCTATCCGTTCTGTGTTGGTTTAATCCGATTTCATGATAGTCTAGTTAGAGATACTATGGTTAACATAGGAGAGCAGCCGCTTGATGAAACACTCCAGTCTTTATTTGTTGCACCATGATGAAGGTCCAAATATGCGTAGACCAGTGATTGAAAGAGATGCTTGGGTTATGTTGTTTGGGTTTCTCTATGAACTATCAAATCAAGCATTACATTATTAAGGCAGTTTCATGCTTCGGCAGATGCATGTATTAGCACTGCCCAGGTCATAAGAAAATGCGTGTTCTTGTTCGGGTGGTCATCAACAAACTCGCCCTTTCCTCTCAATCTGAAAGTCAAACAGTTTACAGATATCAGTGGTCTTGGTACTTCTTGGATGGTTCCTGTTTATGTTTTGAATGGCGGAAACCCAAGTCTGGGATTGGAAGGGAATGAAGAAGCAACCCCGCCCATGGGAGCATCACCACATCCGGAACAGCCACCTTTCCTTAATGCAATGTAGCAGGAGCAGCACAATGCGCAGGTGTGGCATCTACAGAATACTGCAAATGCTTGGGAGGCAGCTCCTCAGCCTCCTCCTCCACAGCAGGGCTGGGGAGTTTGGCCTGAACTCCCTCCAGTTCCACCAGTTTACCAAGGATTCAATTACATGCAGTATACTGGATATGATGGTCCTTCAATGATGGATGGGATTCAAACCAATGACTCTAGACTTGATGATGGTTTAAGGGTATGGAATGAGCATGTTGCAATGATTGAGGAGGTGGCAGAAGGGTTTATACAAGGTAATGAATCTGGTGAACTTGCTTACAGACAAGTAAACTCCCATGAAATCGTTCTGGAGGTGCCAGCTGAAGAGAATTGGCTCAATTTCATCATTCATTTATATTGTACTATATTCACTCCTAGACTGGGATGGCTAACTGAAGAAACTGAGAGTGAAAACATTTGGAAAAGGTTTGCGGATAGCTTGCAGGGTACTTTGAATGAACTAGTTGGAATGGCATGTTTCACTGCTTTTTCTTTCTCACCTTTTACGCCTGGGACAAACATCATTAACTTTTCAAAGGAAACTTGGTCAATTTTCTATGACTTTGTGTCTGAAAGAATGCACAATTTGCTGTCCCTTAGCATGCAGGGAGATATTGGACATAGAAGACTGGTCGATGTCTGAAAATGTTACCCTCCAAAATATGCAGCAGGAGCATATGGAAGTTAATGCTACCAATTCTAGGAAGAGGCGTCGGATGATCACACCTTTAGATGTGTCTGAGGTTAGGCGTAGCGTCTGGGCAACAAGGTATCAAGGTTTCAAGGCACCATTGATGGTTGACAATAAGACAAAGCCCTCATATGTTAGGCCAAGGCACAACCCGGACATTTTGGATATGCAGCAGCAACCAAGCTTAGAGGGTACCTCAGGTAGTAGGCATATTCCATCTCCAACACTGATCGAGACCCTGCAATATCTTGGAACTACTACGTGTGCAGTTCCTTAGGAATAACTCACCCAGGAGAAACTTCTAGCCCCCCCCCCCCAAGGGCAAAGGGAAGGGATCGGCCTCGACCCAGTCAAGCTGTTTTACCAGTCATTTTATCTTATTTGCTGCGTCCTGAACTTTATTTGCTTGGAACCTTAATCTCGTCTCTTTTGTGGAACATCATGTGCTGGAACGTGCGAGGTTTAAATGATAATACTAAGTGTGATGCACTACGTAATACTCCATCCGTCCGGAAATACTTGTTGAAAAAATGGATAAAAATGGATGTATGTAGAATTAAAATACGTCTTGATACATCTATTTATCCGACAAGTATTTCTGGATGGAGGGAGTAAAATAGATGAAGCAAACTGTTCGATAGTGTGTCTACAGGAAACTAAAAAACTGAGTTTGATCACTCTTTTATTAGGAAATGCTTCCTGAGAAGATTTGATAAGTTTGAATATGTCCCTTCTGAGGGAGCCTCGGGTGGGCTCATCATAATCTGGTGTAGTAGTCAGTTTGTGGGCCAAGTCATTCATAAACTTCCTCTTGCTATCACTTTAAAAATGACCTCGGAACAAGGTAATGAAACTTTGCTACTTACAAATATTTGTGGGCCATGTGATGGGCCAGAGAGGAAGCTTTTCACTGATTGTATGGAAACTTTAAACATTGAATAGATGATCTATGGCTTTTCATGGGAGACTTTAATTTCAAGCAACTTTGGACAATAGGAATTTGCCAGGATGGTATATTGACGATATTATTAAGTTTAATTAAATTATCGGTGCTTTAGCCTTGCTGGAGATTCCAATCAAAGGAAGGAAATATACTTGGAGTAATATGCAACAAACACCTCTTTTGGAGCAATTGGACTGGTTCTTCTCATCACCAGAATGGATTTTGAAATTCCCAAATATTATGGTAAAACCTCTTGCACGCCCAATTTCAGATCATGTCCCATGTGTTCTTTCTGTGGATACTTCCATTCCTAGATCTAAGCTATTCCAATTTGAATTTTTTTGGCCTTCACACCCTGGTTTTATGCAAGTCATGCAACACTCTTGGAGTGCACCTATTAAAGCTTCTTCTAGTGCTACTAAAATCTCTGCCAAATTAAAGAGGCTCAAATATGCTTTCAAGAAGTGGAGTAAATCTATTTCTAAAATCAATCTACTAATTGAGAATTGTAATAGAATTTTGCTATAGCTTGATAACCATGAGGAGATTAGGCATCTCTCCATTCCTGAGGCTAATTTCAGAAACATTCTTCAAGCACATTTGATTCGGCTCTTAAGATATCAAAGTGAATATTGGAAGAAGAGATGCACTTTTTGATGGGCTATCCAAGGTGAGGAAAACACTAAGTATTTTCAAGCTCGTGCTACCGAGAGATTGCGTAGAAACTCCATCACAAACCTGCTAATGCCAGACGATCGTCTAATTGAAAACCACGAGGAGAAGGCGGTTGCATTCTATGATTGCTTCAAAAGGAGGATGGGAGTTTCTACTCAGCTAAAGTATGATTTTGAGCTCTCCGATCTGATTCAAAAATGCCAGGGGTTGGAAGAACTTTCGGTTCCCTTCACTAAGGAGGAGATAGACCATGTTATTAAAATTATTCCTGTTGATCGTGTGGCAGGGCCATACGGTTTTAACGGACATTTTCTGAAAGTATGCTGGGAGGTCATCAAGGAAGATTTCTATCAACTTTGTCAAGACTTCTGGGAGGGCAACATTAATCTAAATTGCTTGAACACTTCTCAGATCACTTTGATCCCAAAGAAATTGACACAAGAAACGATTAATGATTGTTGACCGATATCTTTGTCAAACTGTGTTCTCGAGGTCATTACAAAAATTCTAGCAGAAAGGCTTCAATGATGGATACTTAAAGTGGTACATCGCAACCAATATGGCTTTATTAAGACTCAGACAATACAAGATTGTCTAGGCTGGGTTTTCGAATACTTGCATCAATGCAAAAACTCTAGGAGGGAAATAGTCATTTTAAACATGCTCAAGTGGAAGGGTTTTGATGACAGATGGTGCATGTGGATATAAATGCTTCTTGACTCGGGATCTATCAATACTTCTCAATGGGATACCAGGCACAGAATTTAAATGTAAATGGGGAGTGAGACAAGGGGACCCAATATCATCATTACTCTTCATACTGGCAGCGAATCTACTACAGTCTTTAATTAATAAGGCCTGGTCGGAAGGGCTCATTACACTCCCAATCAACCAACCCGCATCGAAAAACTTCCCAGTTATCCAATACGCCGATGATACGTTAATTGTCCTTCCAGCCAGTCATGATGAGCTTAAAACAATCAGGGCGATACTGGACTCCTCCGCCCGAGCTACTGGTCTAAAAATTAATTACGTCAAATCTCAGTTAATGCCAATTAACGCGGCAGCTCAAAAAGCTATGGAACTGGCCAGCGTGTTAGGATGCCAGGTTGGAGAAATGTTGTTCACGTATCTAGGGATACCACTCGGGACTACCAGGCCCACAGTGAAAGAATTGATGTCGTTGGTGGATAGAATTGAATGAAGGTTAACTGGAACTGCTATCTGGCTATCATTTGGGGAACGAGTAAAGTTGATCAACTCTGCTCTCTCCTCGTTACTCTCGTTTGCCATATGTGTGCTAAAACTCCCTCTGAAATTAATTGAGATCTTCGACAGAGCGAGAAGACACTTATGGAGGAAGGAAATTGATAGGGATGCTAAAACTCATTCTCTCGCTGCGTGGAATATGGTATGCCACCCTAAGAAAAAAGGAGGGCTTGGTGCCCTAAACCTGCAAATTCAAAATAAGGCCCTCCTGCTCAAATACATTCATAAGTTCATGCATAAATAGGATACACCATGGGTGATGATTTTGTGGGATGCATATTATGATGACAGTCCTCCCCATGCAAAACCTAACTGCGGTTCATTCTAGTGGCGCGATGCGTTTTTGTTGATGAATATCAATTGTGGGATTACTTCTTGTATACCAGTGGCGGGTGATACTATACTTTTGTGGAAAGATGTTTGGCTGGAAGACCGACCACTGATGAACACACACGAGAATATATTCTCCTACACAATCAATGAGGATATTTGACTGGCACAATTCTATAACAACAGCACGCCTTTGGAGAACTTTATGCTGCCACTATCAATGGAAGCCCGGACCGAACTGGATGATCTGCAGGCTACTATGGCAGGAATCAACTTGGAACCTATGGCCACTGATGAATTGATCTTGTGTTTGGGGGACACAAAATACAAACCAAAAAAGTTCTATAACTTCATGTTCAGGAATGTTTTAGCACCACAGTTCCTCACCTTGATTTGGAAGACAAAATGCATCAGGAGACACAAAGTTTTTGCTTGGCTGATGTTACTTAACAGAGTCAATACCAGAGATATGATCCTGAGAAGACACTTTAACATTGGTGACGATCATGATTGCCCTCTTTGCAACACGGGGGTCTTAGAAACCAATGAACATCTTTTCTATGAATGTCCTATTGCCATTAGGTGTTGGGAGATACTTGGTATCAACTGGAACAATCAACTGGGAATGCAACAAAAATATGATCAAGCTAGGGCAAGCTGGCAGAGGCCACTATTCAAAGAAGTGACCATCTTGGCGTCGTGAAATATCTGGAAACAAAGAAATAAAGTGGTGTTTGACGGCGAGAAGGCCACCCACTTCGACTGGCTTAGGAAGCTCAAGGAAGACTTTGTGATTTTGGTCTATAGAATCAACTCTCAAAACCTGACCTTCTTAGAGGGATTCACGAACTCTCTTGTCCCATAAACCTAGTCCTCTCTCCAGTAGGCTTTGTAGTTACTTTCAGAAGGACTGCCCAAATGGGCTAGTCTCCTTCCATGTAATATTCATGTAAAATCTCATGTTGTTTTTGTTACCTTCGGTTAACATATATATGAAAAGCAATAGTATGAGTCTCTCCTACTGTTCTCATTGTTCAAAAAACAAGGGAGCAACAGTACAGTGAGCATGGTGATGACTCAGGAGGATACAGATGCACACCGGGTTTTTGTAAAGTATTGCGAAGCAAAGGGAACACCCCATGATAACCAAAGGCTCATTGAATATCATTACTTTAATCATAGGGACCAATATGGATGCCCATGCTTCCGCTATCGGTCATTGAACGAAGGGGTTTCGTTCATGTCTATGATTTACCGAACCTACGGGGTCACAACCTTAAGGTAATCATCATATACTAAGTGTTAGTGGTAAGGGAGTAATGAGAATTTATTTCTGTACTTTTTTCAGTAATATCTAAAGAGTTCCGAGAGGTTCCGGAGGCATTTCAGGGTCACTGGAAGGGTTTCGGTGAATATCGGGTAATACCAGGTATTACCGATTAATATATATAGGTGGAAAATGTTTCCAGGGATGTTAAATTATATATATATATATATATATATATATATATATATATATATATAATGCTCTGAAAATGTTTAGAACAAATATACATTCAATTTAATATCAACGGGCCTAAAAGTGTCCAAGAGGTGGAAAGCAACTTGGGCCACAAGGGCCCAAGTGAGGAGAGGCGCCCCTTCCCTAAGGAAGGAGTCCGAATAGGAGTGGGGGAGGAGTCCAACTCCTCCTCTCCTTAGTTCGACGCCCCAAGGAGGGTTTCGGAGGGTTTCTCTCCTTGGTGGCAGCCCTCCCTCTCCCCTCTAACCTATATATAGTGGAGGTTTGGTGCCTAATTATATATACAAGGTTTGGAGCCTCCTCTAGTTGATCAAGTTCTAGTTCTTGTTGGTCCTAGTTGACTAATTAGAGCTAGCCCTATCCATCTCTACCGTGTGTTTCTAATCTCCTCCCTCTAATTCTCCGGCAACGATTAGCTTTGGACGGTGAAGCGTTGCCGGATCATGAAGACCGTACGCTTGCAACCAAGTAGAGAGGTCATGCTTTCGGTCTTCTGTTCGAGGGATCGTTCGAGGGCGGTTTGTGGGATAGTCAACGACGTTCGAGGGACTCCAAGTACGATCTACACCGACTCGTCTACTTCCGCTGCACTCCCAGAGTCGGTAATGATCGTTGATCCAAACCATATATGCATCTTCATATTGTTCCTGGTTGATCATAGGGTGATTTTTTTTTGTTTTCTACTACATTTCCCAACATTAAGTAGCAGAAAAGGAAACATCGTCTTATAATCTACTCCCTCCGTCACATAATATTAGTGTAAAAAACACTCTTATATTATTGGACGGAGGGACACTAGTGTCAAAGACGCTCTTATGTTATGGGATAGAGGGAGTATCTATGTAGATGACTACTCCCTATAATGATGTGTTTATTTGAATTAAGGCATGTTTCCTGAACTTTGGGACCTTAACGAGTGGATGGCGGCGCTTCTTCTTTGAGTTTGTCTTCCTAGCTCCGATCGTCTCTGAGTCGTCCGTCTGAATGTAGTCGATGGAGCTCTGGTGTAGACTCATGCCGTGTTTTTGAGGCGGTGAGGTTGGGGTTTCTCGTCATGTGGCGAGATTTTGGTGTCAGGTGCTTCATATCTACGCAAGGGTTCAATGGCGGCAACTTTGGCCCGAAGACTTCCCAGTTGTAATCAACAAGGTCAAGCAGGCTTCGATAGGGAAGCGGCCACAATGGTCGTTCTGACGGCAGTAGTGGTCGTTTGGTGGCCTCAGGATCTTGACGTAATTTTTATTATGTTTGAGCTGCTATGATGAGCTTTTAGTTTTGATGAAGAAGCATGTCTTTTCATAGCCAAAAACAAAAGAGATAATGATGTAGATTCAAGCAATACTAAAAATATGGGCGATGATCCATTCATCGCAAGTCGCGATACAACATACACACATGGAATCACCTAGAGAGAGCGAAGAAAGGTATGAGTCCAAAAATTTGCAGAAAATCCCCCCAGTAAATAGAAACTACAAGAAAGTGCCTAGAAATCACTGTAATTGTTGTCTTCGCCACATGCCATCGCCGGAGTTGAGGAAGTACCATTGCACGTTTGGGCTTTCTGAACCAATTGAGAGGCTCGCCGTTAGCGTAGTCGAAGTCGTTATGGCGCGTCAACCAGGGGACATCCCCGTACTCCTCGCATCCTGGAACCACTGCTTGCCGGCGACCTCCTCGAGGCACAACACAGGAACCATCATTCACGGACCATCATCCCAGTTCTTGGATCATAGCCTTCTAACACAAGGCAACCACCACGAGCCCACCAGAGGAGAACAGATCCGCTACACCAAAAGAACAACAGAAGACAAATTCCCACGAATCCGTCGACCTCACTGCCATGGCACTGTCGAGATGGAGCCGGGATCGGGGAAATTTTATGCCAATCGCCGAGGTCGTTGCCATCCAAACGATGACGAGGGAAAAACACATCTAAATCCTAACTACTCCACCCAGACGAAGAACTGGGGTCCCCTCCCCCATCCGTCGCCGGAGCGACAGAGGGGGGGAGCCCGCGGCCTCGCCGGCAGATGAAGGAGAAAACTGGGTCGCACTCCTTCCGCCTTACGGGGAGGAAAGGAAGGAACCGCTCGAGAGAGATTGGAAGGGGTACCATTTATCAAGCGCCCCTACAATATAAAACCTCCCAGTCTCCATGCATCATCTCATCATCATCTCATCCATCTCATCATCTCAACTTAATTGCCTCGTATTTCTGACCAAGATCGAGAGCATGGTCAAGTGCATTAGAAGTTATTCGCAAAAAAAAAAAGTGCATTACAGTAGAAGTTAGAGTCGAAATGCTTTTCGGTGAGTACCCAAATGTTACCGAGACTGCTCTGATCGTCCATGCAGTGAATGCGCCAGCAATACATAACGCAATAATTAAATACGATCAGATCTTAACGAACGAACTTTAATTAATAACGAACTGCAGTTGGTAGGGTGCCGTGCCAGCTGGCCCCTCCCGTCCCTTCCTCGTGTAAATCGGCCGGGTGTCCTTTTCTCACCCTCAACCAGGCCGCCGCCTCTCTTCCACTATATAAACACGCAGTGCAAAGCAAGGCTCTCGTCCAATCCATTCGATCTCCATTTCGCATTCCCCCAAATCCCAGCAACCCGAAACACCAGAGCAACCGAAGCTTGCAAGCCATGGATCGGCCGGGCGGGCCGCCCCTCCCCGCGCCCTCCTACGCCGGCGGCCCCGCTGGCTACCGCGGCGCAGGCCTCCTCGTCGTCGTCCCCGTGCCCGCGGCCGCCGCCGACGCAGCAGCAGCAGCAGCAGCAGCAGCAACGGCACGCGCTTCAGCCCTCGCCGCTGCCACCGCCGCAGCCGCGGCAGGGGTATGCGGTTCAGCCCGTGCCGCCGCCGCTGCAGCAGCAGGGGCACGCGATTCAGCCCGTGTGGGCGTTGGCGTGGCAGCCGAGCCCGCCGCTTCCCTTCCGCTTCGGGCCACCGGTGCCTAGGCCGATCCCGCCGCTGCACCCGCAGTTTTGGCCGCAGCAGCACCCCTACAACATTCCGCCGGGCCCAACGGTGTGGGGGCCGACCTCCAACGCCAGCCAGTACCTGGACGCCATGGTTGCGCAGCAGAGGCCCGCGGCGCCTACCTGGCCGCAGCAGCCGCAGTTAGTGCAGCGACCGCCAACGATTCACCAAGACTGGAAGCTGGAGGTGATCCGATCGAATTTGCTCCGTCACCCGATGGCGCTTGAGCAGCTGGTGATGTCCTCGGACCGGGAGTACTCGGCAATCCTGGTCCACCGGCTCTACATGCTTGACGAGGAGATGCACAGGATGGTGCTCGACGGGTTCAAGCAGTGCGGGGACGCGATCATGGGGAGCAGGCAGGGGCATGCGGTGTTCGAAGCGCTGCTGCGCAGCATCCCGGTCATGGCAGGCAACAACAGGCGGTACGAGGAGCTCGAGATCATCGTGGATGCCGCCGTCACGCCAGAGCTCATCCCAAGGTCCAAGGACGGGTACGTTCACAGATCAACGACTCCCCTCCCTCCCTGCTATTTCAGTACTGCTGCCAGTTTGATCGAAACTAATTTACCATTGTGATTCGCATGTCCAACTTTCAGTAGTACTGTACTAAATTAACATCTCCATAGCATAAACAGCTAGCTAGCTAGCTGATCAAACAAACAGTTTCGATCGTCTTACCTGCTATGATTCTGTCTGTCCTGAGATTATTACAGTGCCCTGTGTGTATTGTGGTGAACCTGGCCTGCTGCTGAATTTGTTTCGCCTTCATTTGTACGCATGATGCAGGGTGACTTCTCTGATGTTGCTCATCACGGCGGTGGCGTGGAACCCGGTCCTGTGCACCAGGCTCGTCAACTGCTTCGTGCGTGATCGCGTGATGGACAACTTCGGAGGGGACGAACTGATTACCCGCTGTTTCACCAGGATGGATTACGATGTGACCAAGGTAAGTACTGTGCTGGGAATGTGGGTTGTGGGATCACCGACAGTGACACTGAATTTGGTATGCATGGATGCATCATATGCATGTTTGGCTCCGTATTTTTGTCCAGTAAGTGTAGTGATCGTTCTAGAATCCTTTCAGGCTCTGGTCACGCACGCCATGGAGACCATCAATGACAAGCTGAACTCCCCGTACGGGGTTGCGTGCTTGGGTACATGCTTCAGGTACGCGAGAGGCGAGGAGCTCCACCTTTTCCAGGATACCCTCGTTGAGCGAGCCGTGCCTATGGCCGTGGGACGAGACAGGTAATTAAGTGGTCGATCGTTACACAATTCTCGCGTCAATTTGGTGCTTCTCGATCGCTGTTTTTACTTACCCAATTTGCATGGATGCATGGGCACTCGCCTCGCCACCACATGCAGCAACCGCCTGGTGCAGGGCCTCCTCGACGGCGACATGAACAGGATTGAGTTCAGGCGGCGGCTCCTGTCCAGGCTCATGCAGCACGTCGTTAGCCTGTCCAACAACTGGTACGGGAGGTTCGTCCTGCGGCACTGCTTCACGAGCGAGGACAAGGAGCTGCAGCCCATCGTGCTCACGGCCTGCGCTGACCTGCCCCAAGGAGACTTCCAAGTGCTAGCGAACCACTTCCTGCCCCTCCACAGGGTGCTCCAGGGAGGCAACACTGTAAGCACCCACCCTGCTTTCACTAACGTCTCCCATAACTCGACCTCTTAGTCTTATCTTAGTTCTTAGTCTTATCTTAGTTCAAGTACACGACACACCCGACGTTCTGTTTGATACTGACATGCTGTGAGGATGCACCTGCAGGACTACCCGGTGACGTCGAGGAGGTTGGCGCGGAAGATTGAAGCACTGCCTCCATATATCCGGGAACACCGTGACATCCACATGAGGCTGGCGATGTCGGCCGTCAGGAGGGTCTTCGCCGATAACCTGGCCGACTTGGGCGACTAGCTTCTCTTGATCAATTAGCCTCTGCATATGTGTTGTCGTTGCGCCATGCTTGGAGTTGTTTTCGATCGATTGGATAGATGTGCATGAGCATATATTCATGGTTGTGGATCTGGAGCTGGCTGGCTGTCTCGGATGGATGCATTGTTATGCATGTTGCTGCAAGTTTTTGGCGTCTTATATGGCCTCATTGAAACATGGTCTCTTCTTCTCTTTTGTGTAGTGTGTCTGTGTACCGGATAAAAAGTCGGTTCGTGAATAATATTTTTTTAGAACCTTTTTTTTTGAGAACCTGGTTCGTGAACAATATTTGCAGCATATGTCAAAGTTTACCTCCCTTTGCATGAATGCTTATCTGAAGGATGAAATGCCGTCTTAACATTTTAAAATGCATAGCTGTTTGGTCTATATTTTGGAAATCGGGATCAAACTGGCCGTCAGTTCTTCCCCTTCTTGTCAACATTTGATTACCTCATGACAATATGGCTTGCTTAACATAATCAACGGCGCCACTACTCTTTTTTTTCGGGAAAAACTTCTGATTTATTCAAATTCAATCATGGTAATACAACGAATACTAAAAATAATAAAAATTACATCCAAATTCGTAGACCACGTAGTGACGACTAGAAGTATTGAAGCGAGCCGAAGGCGCGCCGCTGTCATTGTCCCTCCCTCGCCGGAGCCGGGCAACCCTTGTTGTTGTAGAATGTCAAGAATTCATCGCGCAAAGACCCCATAGAACCAACGCACCAGAACAGCAATCGCCACCGATGAAGAGTGTAGATCAAAAGGATCCAAGCTGAAAACACACGAACATAGAGGAAGGACGAACAGATCCGAGCAAATCCACCAAAGACAGATCCACTAGAGACACACATCCACACGCCCACCGACGATGCTAGACGCATCGCCGGAATAGGGGCTAGGCTGCCCCCGCCTCCCAAAAAAGCTAGGGTTCCTCTGCCTCCCGCCCGCCCCGTCATCGGTCCGCCCTGTCTCTGGTGGCCTTAGGGCCATGTGGGAGGACTATGTTTTTTTATCTTTTTCCGAGTTTTGTTAGGGTTTATGTCTTGCTCAGAAAGGCGAGATGACGGCGGCTCCCTGAAGATGGAATAAAGGCGCCACTCCTCTTATGAAGTAAAAAAGAAGTACAATGATCCTAAAAAAAAGTACAATAAATGCCATCTTTATCGTTGGGTACCATTTCACTACCTAGAAATTGAGAAATTACGAAAGGCTAGATTTTTTATATCGCCCCGTCGTCCGTCATGAATAAAATACCGACCCCGACAAGGATGGCCAGCTGGCGTGAATGACTGTACAATCATGACGACGTGTTTTATAACCATCGGGAACGTGTGCCACCATCAAGAAGGTAACACCCTGTCCGTGACGGCCTCTATCCGTGTTACAAATCATTTTTCACGCTAACAGAAATATATCCACAAAAAGTCGCCGGTTTTGGGGGTGATTTTCCACTCAGGAGGAATAAAACATGCCAAATTATTCACCCCGATGGCTTTTGCACCAGTGTTGTGCCTTGACTATGACGTGAATTGTGCCATTATCACGAGAGACCAGCCAAAATTCTTATCTACTACCCCTATAAAAGCACGAGAGGACGGAGAACCAAAACATCCTATCCATCAAGACATTCAATCTGATGGTCTACGTCCCTCCAGCATACTAAACATGTTTTACGATTTAATTACCCACAATGCCATTATATTAAGTAATTACTCTTCATGCTATTGCGTTAACATACTGACGAACACATCGCAGCCCTCTGCACCACGAAGCAGGGCAGTTTCCATTGGCCCACCGCCCCCCACCTCGCCCCACCTCTTCCTACCCCGCTACAGCCTCGACCTGCCTCCATCTGCACAGCTCCCCCAGACGAATATGGTGAATCCTAACCAGTTGAGCGCGTAACGCGTATCACGCCCGTCGCTGCTGCCTATGGATCCGCGCGCTGTGGCCTACTGGGTCCCAGCCAAAGGTTCACTTGCTTTCAGTTCCCACCGCTATACGGATGAAATACAGTCACATCGTATCTGTGCAAATCCCATACAGCCGTACGTATCCACCCATGAGATCCGCACCTACACTACACCCCCACCCAGCGCCACCACCACTCCATCAGATTTCAAATTTTGAATCCCCTCAGCCAGACTCGGCGGCTTCTTTCCCCTGTGACCCACTTGCGACGCCCCATCGCACAAACGCCGCCGGGACTGACTTCGTCGCCGGTCTCAAGTTTGCCGGCATCCAAAACAATCAATCCTCACGGGGAATCTCTCACAGATCTGTTATTCAGGTACATACTCTCAAAAGTTTGGATCTTTTTCCGTTGGTTTCTCTCGCATCTGACTGAAGAACTCAATCGCCATGAACATCTTGAGTCAAATTCGGTGCTCCTTCCCCGTCAAGCGACGGACAAGTGCCTGAGTCAAATTCAGATTTCTCCGACGGCCCAAATGTTGACGGCAAGGACGACGCCGACAGCCACCAGACACCCTTCTATCGAATGCCAAACTCTTCTACACCGTGGATCCGTGGATTGCAAGGTACGGTTCTTGTTATTACTCGAATTTTTCCAATCTCGGTGGATGCCCAGTAGAGATTTAGGGGGGGCTCTTATTTTTCTGTTATCCGTCCCACTGTCCCGGATGTCTAATATCGAGTTAGGAAAATTTCGTTAAGCCACATACCAGTCAAGAGTTTGATTCTCTTGCAAGAGCTTACAGCTTATACTCTTCAGAAATAGGATTTGGAATTAAGTACGGTGAATGTGGAAGAAACGTCCACAAATGCAAACTGCCCAGGACATAAGTTGCAAATGCGCGTGAGTCTAGTTTCATACAAGACCAACATCACAGAGAACCGTCATCTGAATCGCAACGCACTCCAGCTCCGTGGTAGGCAAGGTACCATCTCCCCGTCGAATTCCTGGTTGTCCTCGTGAATGCGTTCTTTCTCCCTGCAAATAGATGTGTCACATTCAGTGAACTAGGCGTGTGCTTTCAGTAAAATAGTTGGCTGGACCAGGATTTTTCAAGCTTTTTTAGTTCGAAATTAGCATGGTCATTGACAAGTTCAGAAATTAAGATAATAGTTGGCTGGCTGGTGTTGTATGTAAAATAATAGTCTAGATTAAGATTATTTAAGCATTGTCAGTTGAATCTTATCATGGGCATTGACATGTAAATTAAGAAAATTTTAATCGTGATCAGTTATTGCTGTCAAAAGTTTGATACTTTGGAGCAGATTGTTGTTATTGCGGAGTAGTCGGATGAAATTCATGATCATTGGCAGCAACATATGCATAGCATGTGCCCATTATGTTACAATATCTGCCATTTAGCACTGATCATAAATCTATACTTTGTAAACAGTACATGATTCGTATCTCTAATTATGTCCAGGAATCATTTAACTAGTCTCTTGGTTACAGTCAAACATATACAGTGAGACATTGACATGTAGGCATTTATATAGTCAATTTGATGTAGGCATTTATATAGTCATTTAACTAGGCTCTTGGTTACAGTCTAATTGATGTAGACATTGACATGTACAGTAAGACAAATTTAAGAGCCTTCAGGAGCTCTCCCATCTATGTATTCATTTTATCTTGCTTTTTCTCAATATAGGCCATGATGAATTGATGATGCGTTCCTTTGCTGATATGTTTCTCTGGTGCCATCTATCTGCACTGTATCTTCTTCCTTCTTCTTTTTTGTCCAGTGAGATACCCTGACGAGAGGACTCTGTTTGTTGATAAATGTTCTTATTAATTTTCTGAATAAATGTCTCATTTCTGTTTTGCTACAGGTCATACCCATGTGCTGGAGACAATGGGTTTAAGAAAGTCCCCGTTTGCTGCTGCTCAAGCAAACAGCACGCTTGCCGGAGCTGTTGGAAGAGCACCTGACCAAGACCGTTTTCCCTTCTCTATTCTTCTTTGTCCTTTTTG
The DNA here is from genome assembly GCA_963921465.1 of Triticum timopheevii. Lineage (NCBI taxonomy): Eukaryota > Viridiplantae > Streptophyta > Magnoliopsida > Poales > Poaceae > Triticum > Triticum timopheevii. The sequence continues at coordinate 516,386,784 of OY997268.1, read as the reverse complement.
TGTGTATTTTGCTCTTTGTTTTGATTTGTATGGTTCTGAATTAAAGGTGAGCTTTTTTTGTTGTAAATCGTGAGGTGTATAACTTCGGGCCGGTTATAGTACTTTACACCCGCACGTCCGGTGCTCATGTCATTCTGAATGAAGGACTTTAGCAGTAGATATCGATGACACATAAGCATAGTTGTGCCGGTAATGTGGCTAGTACTAATGAGATTTTAAGGAAATGCATCTTTAGTTGGTGTTGTGGCATATATTTTTTCCCGCCCCGTTAATGTTGCAGGGCCCAAAAATAGTACTTCAGTAACCGGTCATTGGTGCTCATGCGATTCGGGATGAAGAACTTTACCATGTGATTAAAGGAAAATGCACGATACTTTTACTAAAGTCTCGGCAATAGTACTTTACCCACCGATGAATAGTGCTCATGTGATTCAAGGAAACACATGACCCTTTCACTTTGCCCTGGCTATAGTACTTCACACACTCATCTGTGGTGTTCGTGTTATTCAAAATTAAAGACTTTAGCAAATGATATCAATGCACATGTATTTTAACTTCGGCCGGCGATAGTACTTTACACACGCATGACCGGTGCTTGTTTCAACCAAAACGAAGGACTTTAGCAATTGATGGCAATGCACATGTATTTTAACTCCGGCCCGGTTTTAGTAATTTACACACACATGAACCCGTGCTCGTGTCATTCAAGATGAAGGACTTTAGGAATTCATATCAATGACGCCTAAGCACAGTTTGCCGATAATGTGACTAGTACTCATGTAGTTTACGGAAATGCACGTCTCCATTGGTGTTCCAACATATATTTATCACCACCCTATTAATGTTACAAGGCTCGAATATGTAGTTCTTTACTCATAGATGAATAGTTCTCATGTGAATCGAGATGAAGAACTTTGGCATGTGTTTCAAGGAAACGCACGAGTTTGTTTTACTCCGTCCCAATTATAGTACTTTATGCACGCATTACCGGTGCGCGTGAAACTTGTACTGAAGGACTTTATAACATGATACCAATGCACGTGCATGTTAACTTCGGGCCGGATATAGCACTTTACACACGCACAAACGTTGCTCGTTTCATTAAAAAGGAAGGACTATAGCGATGGATATCAATGCGCGTCCTCGGCCCGGCTATAGTACTTTACACACGCACGGCCGATGCTCGTTTCATTAGAAAGGAAGGACTTTAGTAATCGATACCGATGCACGTGTATCTTAACTTCGCCCCCGACAATAGTACTTCACACACGCATGACCGGTGCTCATTTCCTTCGAAATGAAGGACTTCAGCAAATGATATCAATGCACACGTATGATAACTTCGGGCCGGCTATAGTACTTTACACCCGCATGACCGGTGCTCGTTTCATTAAAAAGGAAGGACTTTAGTAATCGATACCGATGCAAGTGTATCTTAACTTCGCTCCCGACAATAGTACTTCACACACGCATGACCGGTGCTCGTTTTCTTCAAAATGAAGGACTTCATCAAATGATATCAATGCACACATATGATAACTTTGTGCCGGTTATAGTACTTTACACCCGCATGACTGGTGCTCATGTCATTCTGAATGAAGGACTTTAGCAATAGATATCGATGACACATAAGCATAGTTGTGATGGTAATGTGGCTAGTACTAATGAGATTTCAAGGTAATGTATGCTTTAGTTGGTTAAACGAGCATGGGTATTGCACGTCGCTGCGCACGGGAAGAATCTAAAGAAAGTAGCCTAGCTGTATTAGTTGGCAGGAGAATCTATAGACAGCTGGCCCACAACGGATGCAATACATCTCCATATACGTACATAAAAAGAATAACATGCTCAGGAATACGCTGCATGGCTGATGAGTAAAGCAAATTAAGAAATAAGGGGAATAATAAATATCAGAAGTAGTGGTACTATGTAGTTATGCACATCGGTTCATATCCTTAGCATGTCGGCGGTATAGCAGTATCGAGGTGATAACTCTTTGCTTGTAAAGATCTTCGGTTTTATCCAGTACAGTTCTATGAATCCATCATGGGTTTATACCATGGATTGATCACTTCACAGAAACAATTTCGATACTTTATAATTATTAAGCATTTTGTAGAAAATGGTACGACACTTTTTTACAGGCGACCCATTTATATGGATGCCTTTTTCATTTCAACAAGTGACATTTTTTTTATTTGTCCCTGATTACATGAAAGTTTTCTTTGATTCCTTTGGACATAAAATCCAAGAGCACACGACCTAGCCCACCAATCAAAGACCTTTAAATATGTATACCACAGGACTTAGTTTTTTTTTTTTTTTGCTGGGTGGTGCTTACGCGAGGTGATCATACATGAACATCTTCTTTACTAGCTGGTTTCATGTGCTTGGCTGCTTGCTGGTTATGACAACACACTGTGGCCTGCTGCGTCCTATAGAACCTGCGTTGCAGGGTCATGTGCGCACTTTGGTTATCCATGCGTCCGAACTTTGTTCAGATAGTTTGAAGAACTTTTAGCCGTCTATATCTTTTAGTCGTCAAATAATTATGCTCATTTTTCTGACGGGAAAAATAACTATGCTCGTTAACGGTTATTAGTACTGTCTATAGTTAGGATTAGAGAATACAATTGTACCACCGGCCATGTAAAAAGCAGCAGCGAGGGCTGAGGGGACAAGGATGCATGCGTAGGACCTGCCAGGCTGCCACAACACAGTCTATAGTGCTGGTCCCACAACGAGTCAAATCAGGAGGAATACCTGTCCATATACGCGCGCTGGTTGTTGGAATACTATGAAGCACTGGCAACACAGTGGACCCGGTTGACGTGACAGCATGGTGGATGTGTGGCCTGGATTCGCGTTGTGCGTCTAACTAGTTAGGATAAATCCACGTCCCGACCGCCTCCACCTGCCTCCCCACGCGCCGCCCGGACCGCCTCGACCTGCCTCTCCACACGCCTGACGCCGCCCGGAACGCCGCGTCCGTACGCCGCCCGGACCGTCGCCCCGTCCACGCTCCAGGTGGGCTGCCGCGTCCACGCGCCGCCCGGACCGCCTCGACCTGCCTCTCCACGCGCCGCCCGGAACGCCGCGTCGCCGCCCCGTCCACGCTCCAGGCGGGGCCTCCGCATCGACGCGCCGCCCGGGCACAGGCGCCGCCCGACCTCCACGCTGCAGGTGCTTTCCTCTCAAATTATTCCTGGTTGACAATTTTTGGTTTAATGCTTTCCCCTTAGATTCTTCCTGGTTGCTGTAATTTTTGGTTTAATTGTACGCATGTTCAATACCACTGCCTTCTAATTTCTGCTGCTGTCAGTTCTTGCCCTGCTTCATAGGGTGTCATAGTTAAAACAGATGCAAACATATGTATTTCACCGGTGGACTGCATAAATGTACAGAATGGGATGGTAGTAGATGTTCACGCTCCTGCACTTTATCAATGTTGCTTACTGACTATGTAGTCGCACATTGTACATGTTGTTCCAGCGTCTGATTATTGCATATGCTTCTACACCTTTTTCTGTACTTTGTTGATTCTTCGGTGCTGCCCAGTGGACGCGCCAGCACGGGCTGCCACCGCCGCTCCAATCGCCCGTCGCCGCCCGCTCCAGTCGGCCTCTGCCGCCGACCCTCTGCTCCTCCGCCGTCACCGCTGAACTCGGCTTCCATCGCCACCGACTCTGATCCCCCACTTCGACGCTGGCGACCTATACGGTGAGGCCCTCACCATCAAGCCGGCAAACTTTCACCATGTATCTCTCTGTTTCTCTCTGATCCTCCAAGTTTATGCTTGTGATTCTGTTCTTTCGGTATCTCATGAGGTCCAGTATATTTTTTCAATGTAGTGTTGCTTCACATTTGATATTTTCAGTGTAGTGCTGATACACATTTCACTTAACCGGGAGATATTTGCCAGTGGTGAGCTACGACCAGCCAGCCGTATCACGGGTTACTGTTTTTGTTGGTTCAGATATTTATTGTGATGAATCGATCTGGCCATATCCTGTCTGAACATAAAAGGTCTGATGTATGAAAGTGGTCACATCCTTTTTTACACTTATTGATTGATCTGAGTAATCTTATTTGCAATTTGCTGTACAAATCAATCTAGCTGGTTTATAGTTGATCCCAGTAAGTGAAATATTAATCTTAGAAGGTCTTTGACTAATTTTAGACTTGATTTTAAGATCCCTAAGAGGTTTCCAACAGCAAACAGATTTAGGTGCTGTAGTGATTGGTCAATGTTGCTATGTCAGATGTGCTTTCGGGCATAGCAACATGCACATACCCGTGGTTGGAAACAGGCATATGGATTGATTTTTGGGAGATTTGCATGCATGAAGAACCTTGCTACATAAGCTTTCAGCCATGACACACATATATATTCTGACAAATTTCTTCTCCATTGAACTATTTATGTCCTTTTGCAGATGGTAATCTTCTTAACTATGAGCAAGTAGGTCGGAACTATGAGCAAGTAGGTCATGTTTACAATCTCAAGGATTCTGTGATGTTGAATCTAATAGTTGGACTTCACTGCCTTCTCAATTTATATAGGTATTGCACCAATTATAAAATTTAAGTTAGTTCGACTGATAATTTGGTACTGGAGACAAAGCAGATAATGACTAGGAATTGGTAAGTTTACCTCTGAAGCAAAGTTAGGTTCATATGTTCTCCGAGCAGCATACTATGTGGCCTTTCATCCCCATATTGGTTTTTTTAATCTATGTACTAGATCATTGATGGCACGCGTTGCCGCGCCCGTCCATTGTAACGATATAACGATAAGAATTTTTATAAATATATTTTGGCATTTGGCCATAACTTTACTCATAAGCTCATAAATGAAGCCATGATGACATGTGTTGGAACATCCATCAGTTTCGAATGATATTAATTTCTGTAAATATATCAAGGTAGTTTCACCACAAATCCAAAGTGAAAGGGTAATGCCAAATAGTGATTTTACCCATCAAAATAAGAACACAAACTTCATTTTCTGACCAACAATAATGGCAAAGCACCTCTATTGATGAGTTAAGCACAAAAATAAAATTCATTATCAAGCAAAAAATGTTTTTCATCAAATTTGGAGTTGGTTGCTTTCATAGACCCCGAACAAAATTTTCCCCAAATGTGGTTTCTTTATTTCATGGAGATACCTGGAAGTACATCGAGCTAAACTCCAAAAGCATACAAAATAAATGCAACAAGAGGCATGTGCTCCTCATAGATTGCTCAGATTAAGAAAACGTACAAACTCACTCCCAACAGCTAGAGATGTCCATTGTACTAAATGTGTGTTTAAGATGGATTGCTCTAGAAGAAAAAAGTTAGATATCTACATCACAAACATCACACTGGATGGTATTTTTTCTAATCGCTATAACTATGAACAGATGGATCCCCATGGGTCATTCAACTATACACGCATTACAGAAATTCAACAAAAACAACACTAATTTAGTAATTCACAAGAAGTCTCAGATAGATCAGAATTATTATAAATACAAAAGGGAGTAATGATTTTCCCTTGTTAGCTAGTTGCCACATTTTTTACCAATAAAAACAAAATAGTTCACATTTCGTCATTAGCTGGTATGAAACCATTATGTTCAATTATGTAAACACATCAAAATACAACACACGAAAAGGCATCATATTTCCTATATTGGGATTTCTGATTGCATCAAAACCATATTGGATTGTTGGCCCTGTCTATTCCAAATATCTGCATTGACATGCATACAAAACAGACTCTAAAGCATCATATCCTAAAAATAACAGACCTTGCAGACATATTGGATGAAGAAGATAAGTAAAGGCTGCAGCTGCTGAAGGGGCATGGAAGGGTGGTCAAAAAGAAGTGGAGGTGAAAAATATATGGAGGATTCTAGGAGAAAATGAGAGAAATATATGAGTAACATACCTACACTCATGGGGGATGATTGCAGGAGGGTGCTAGAAGGCCTTCGGATGCTTATATAGTATGCAGACCTATGAAAGATAGGAATTTCCTATCCATTCTCATTTTGATAGAGTATTACATATATGTCGGTAAATATGCATGCAATATTTTAGTAACATATAAACAAGGCATATTAAAAAAAACATATGAACAGAACTGTATGCATAGCGCAGTTGCGCAATCCAAAACTTATACATGCATGAAATAATTTTAAGTGGATGTGCTTTTAACAGATGGCTACCTATTCATATTATGGCATCTTCTAACAGCAGTTTCCAGGATAATAAGCTAGCTTATCCCTACTTGAATGATTCACATCATAGGTAACCTGAAGGCAAGAATTTACCTGATGGCTGAGGTTATTTGCTGGTGTATATATAGATAGACTGAGTGTATATGATCCTGCAGCTCCTTAATCTCCTGAAATTGACTAGAAAATAAATTGAGGAACTTAAATCATGCGCATGCGATTCAATGTCACCATAGGGAAATGCAAATTAATTATACAGAGAAGAGAAGAGAATCTCTATTTTGGTCTCAGCCTACCATGTGAGGGTCAGTGGCACTTTCCTTCATGAATATGAGCCTATTTTTTTACCATCTACTTACTTCCAAGAAATATATCTAAAGTTTAGAAGGAACATCTATATTTGACAAATTGCCATAACGGTTGCTTTGTGGTATCTATAATTCTAATAGGCCAAGGAGTTGTGTGGTGTTTCAACGGAGGGCACATAACTTTATAAGAATTACCCCCACATACAGAATTAGCTACCAATCATACACACATCTACTTGACACCTCAAGAACCCATAAAGTGTAAAGAACTCCAGTACTTTTGAAAGCCTGCCACTCTACCTTGAAAAAGGTTACTACATATGTAGAATCTCCAAACACTAACACTCCGACTTGAGCTGAACTGACATGATTTTAATGGAAAAACGTGACGGATTCTCTGTCCGCACTGACAATAATAGTACAATTTACATGTTCTCACAACCTGTCCTGGCAAATAGTTTTTTTTTTCTGAATTGGGAATTAGCTAACTGCTGCAGACAGAGGGATTAGGCCACATACCGGTACACATCAAAGCCAAAGTTTCTGCAATATGTTCACATCTTCATACACCTCAAACTACCTCTATCGATCATCAGAATACACAATGAACAAAGCCAACCTGCATATTAGATTAATTAATCTGTCAACTCAACGCTTAAACAACGTGAATGGCAAAATAATAACGGAGACGTAGGCTGATAAATCTTCCATGCTAAGTTAATCCGGTGCCAGCTTCCTGCTTCCAAAAGCTGTAGAGAATATCCGGAGATCGCAGGAACTGAGAGGTAACATGTAGACTGCAGAAGAGCAAACAGACCAAAAACAAAAAGTCGGTACAAACTACAAAGTGATTAGTTTTTCAGAACTGGCGAACGAGCGAAAAGATGGGCGGGCCAGGCTGACGAACTGGCAGATGGGTGTCGAGGAAATTCTCATAGCCTGATGGCAGTCCTGGTTCGCGGCACCGACGACCGGGAGGCGGCTGGTGTCGTTGCGGCCGCGCATGGAATAGTCACCGCAAAGTGGAGAGGAGCCGCGGGAGGCGAGCTCGGGGAGGGAAGCCGAATCTCCTAGGTACACAAGGATCGGGATGAGGATGGGAGGAAGAGATGGCGGAGGCAGCGGCACGCGTGTTCACCTGCCGCGAGGGAGAGAATGACGGGTCGGGGAATGGAACGACGATGGGATGGTTTCCTCTTCGTGCATCCAGAAACAGGCAGCTTCTTTCCTCCTTTGGGTCACGGCGCCTCGCCGCCATCGCCATTAGTCACCCTCTCTTTGCGGCGGCGCATAGGTTTCACTCTAGGTCGAGGGATCGGAATGGACGGGTGTGGTGTAGGTCACACCGATTTTGTTGATGGATACATGCAAGGTTGTCAGAATCGCGATTCTGTTATACGATTCTACGACTTTACGATCTAAACTAACCCCTCTGATTCTACGATTTTAGTTCATAGAATCTATGTTTTTACGATCCTGATAGTGAAGATTCTACGATTTGCGATCCTACCATCAGAACTCCGATCCGATTCAAAATCGCGATTCTGACAACCTTGGATACATGGCCTCATCAGGACCGTCAGTCCGGGATCAAACGAGAGGCCTCTAAATTTGTTTCTGGAGTAGCGGCCCATGCTGGAGGAGGAGGTGCATCGGATGGCCAAAAATGACTCGGAGGAGCGATCTGACGACCCAAATTGTTGATGGCGTGAGAGGCTTCCTAGCATGCTTAGTTTTAATGTTTCTAAATTTGGATGAAGGTGGGCACTGTTGCTTGCTGACTCACACAGCAGGAATTAGGCGGGTTGTGGCGAACGAGGAACCAAGAGGGGCGGAAACTGTAGCTATACAACTGCGGAATTGAATTTGGGGGTACATCTCCATTTTGGGCCCCATTTTGGACTGTAGCTTTTGTTCTGACCCCACTTGTAGGCAATGTAATTTGTAACCATGATGTTACATCGCCAATATTTTAGAAAACTGTAATTTGCTGCCATGGTATTACGCACGTGCAGGTCTATGGTAGTGTCATGAATTTGGGGGTACTTCTCCTCGCACTCAGGTGGAAGAAATTCCTCGCCCTCAAGTCCAACTAATTCAGGACCTGCATCTCTGATATACTGTGGTGACTCATGCTTACTCTTGATCTCCCCACTACTTTCCATTCCATTTCTTGGATGAAAGGAATGTTGGTTTAATTTAACATGTTGTTCAAACTCAGAAGCACTTGATGTGCTCAACTGCTGATATATACAAGAAATACCGGATCTTGATGAAGATCGTAGTACACTTCATTCACAATTTAAATTCTTAGCGTATTTGTCCAGGTTGGTTCCTTCCTTGATGCCTTCTCTCTTGACAATCGATGAAATAACACATATTTAGGGAGTACGTACAGTTTCATTGTGTAAAAAGTAGTAGCAGGTGCGTTTTTATTCAAAGAAGTCTCCACCAGTCGAACCCCCCCCCCCCCACCCCCCCCATATATATATATATATATATATATATATATATATATATATATATATATATGCCTAAATGATCACTTTGTTTGTAAACACTAATATTTTGGTACTTTTCATAGGTGGGCATTTTAGCAGTTCAGCTATCTGAAAGAGAAAACGAGTTGCTTCAGTAGAAAACCGAGGTCATGACATTGGCCACTTCACTGAAACTGGTCAGTTCATCACTTCATCTTTGTTTGTTGGAAAGATCTATATTTTGTTGACCTTTGTAGTCATATTTTAGTATCATTATCTATTCAGTAGTCTGTTTACAGTGTACTATTAAATGCTATTTTCCATGTGTATTTTTGTTGATTGCTGTGGATTTGGAGGCAATCTAATTTCCTCCTTAAGTATGAATTATCTGCCATGTGTATGACTTCGAAATCTTCATTTGGAAATTATGAAAGTTTGTTCCGCTCTTACATTAAGCAAGTGTCTAGAACAGGTTTGCTTTTGTTTAGGCTCGAGAAACAAACTATCACGCAGTATTGTGAATTTGAAATGGCGCTCTCTCTTCCAAAAATGCATAGCAAAATTTCAGGGACCTGCAGATAGTTTCTTGAGTAACAAATTTTAGGAGGTCTAACTATTTTTCTTGTGATAGTTCAGACATGCTGCCAATTAAATTCAACCTTTACAGAAAACATCAAGTTGTTTACTCATGTGTTGTTCTGTTATAAGACTGTAGGGATAAGTTACCTTTTAGTTTTTTACCGCACCAAGGTTAAAGCTTTGTTTCCTTCTGATAGCTGCGCCTTTTTCTTCTACAATTTACAGACATTCTCTTTTTTAGAGTACGCCAAAGGTGTACCATACTCTTATAGAAGAGAGCAAAGACAATGTACAAGAAGCCTCGAAATGGATGCGAACATCCACTCTCGGCCACACCCCATTACAACCAAAGCCGGTGTACTCTAAACATCCCATTACAGATAATTGTTTACAGATATTCTCACAGATTTGGGATGTAACAATGGTTTATCTGCTCTTCACAGACCATCTGTTAATTAGGCATTACTATGTATCCGGCTTTTTCTAAGATATCTTTTATGCCATCATGGCATTGAACCATGAGTGAAGCAATGATGTAAACAACTCTGGGGTATAACCATTCGTCTGCTGGACTAAACATTACATCTTTAGTAACCATTTCAAAACACAAAATTTCATAACGAAAAAATCAGCTTGTCCATTTTCTTATATGGCTTGACTCTGTTCAATCTTACACAGGAAGGGACTGTTTTCTTCTTTTGTGACATCACAGGAAACTGATTTGGCTCTTCATCACGTTGAGAGTGTTGCAGCCATGTTTGATGTGTCAATTTCTATGATGGGACAGAGGCTAGAATCAGGATGATATGGCTAAGAAATAGCGAATAAGTGACTACTAGGGTGTCCATACTAGCAATATAAGTTGCATAAATTTATTGATCTTGAACTAATTCGCACATTTTTTATTTGTCCGTCATTTAGTTTTACTTCCATCTAGAAAACATTATAAATCAGTAATAAAGACATGTATGGATGAAAAACTATGAAAATATTGGACAACTATTTATTGACGAGTGAGACGTGCGTTGCACGTGCATCTTTACTAGTACTACTGAGTTCAACAGGTAGCCCTCTACATCGATTCTTTCCATGGTAGTTCGTATCACCACGATGGCCGCCACACATAACGACTCGTCCCATCCGATGTCGCCTCTTCCCTGTACCTATCGTCTAATTTTGTCTTAACCCCCCCCCCCCCCCACCTTCCAGCCTAACTCCCTCCCCATCGAGCGTCATCAACATGTCCATTAAGTGTCTCCGCTTTCGTTGTTGATATCAGGGCCACCTACTAGTACCGTGTAGAGGTGCCTCCCCCGCCCATCAAGTTGGGAATGCGTGGTACTCCCTCCGCCCGGAAATACTTGTCATCAAAATGGATAAAAGAGGATGTATCTAGACATATTTTAGTTTTATATACATCTTTTTTATCCATTTTGATGACAAGTATTTTCGGACGGAGGGTGTATTGATCTGAGAGGTACGTTCTACAAAACTATAACATTGTTTGCCCATATTAAATGTATTTTCTTCATTGCTTGTTTTTTTATTCATCAATATTGAAAAGCTTAGATAAAAAGTACGTAGCAAGTCACTGGATTGAGAGATCACTATCTAAAGCTTACCTTATTGACAAGGCCACAAATTTCTCTCTCTAGATATTTTAAACTGAGTGTGCATTTTGGCCATTTGGGCACCTGACACACGGACCAAATCACACATCACTACTAGGGAAAAGGCTAGCAGCAGCGCGGATTTTCAGGCTAGCAGCAGCGCGGGTGGCCGCGCTACTAATAAGACGCTACAGCTAACTCATAGTAGTAGCTCGGCCCCAACCAGCGCTACTACTGTTGAACGATATCAGCAGCGCTTTTTGGGAACGCGCTACTATTAACTAGCTGTAGCGATTTCTTCATCCCACGCTACTGCTATATCTTTCATCATTTTCCCACTGCCCCATTCCCTTTCAGTTCTCCTTTCACTTTCAGTTCTCCTTTCAGATGCTAGATACTAGGTACTACTAGTAAATATCAAATTCATAAACCATTACTAGGTACGGTAGTACTCCCTTCGTTCCAAATTACTCGTCGTGGTTTTAGTTCAAACCACGACGAGTAATTTGGAACGAAGGGAGTACTAAGATAACAATTTCATGCATAGCCAACATGCATCCTCAAGCAGTACATGGTCATATCAACGGCCATCATCATATGTAGTTCTAGATGATATCGACGATGATCATCATATGTAGTTCTAGATGATATAGCCACACACACATATGTAGTTCTAGCTAGATGATATAGCCACACACACATATGTAGTTCTAGATGATATAGCCACACACACATATGTAGTTCTAGATGATATCGAAGACAATCATCATCCTCAAGCCTGGGCGGTTGGTGTTCCTGATAGTAATTAGGATGGCCTGTCCAACACGAAGATTCTTGCCATCGAGGAATTTCTTCCACCCAACCGAGCTTAAGTGTGTGCGACCGTCCGTGTCCACGCGGTAAGTACAGGTTGTGACGGAGCCCCTTGCAGTAAGGCGTAGTCCAGCTGAGCCTTCTTCATCAGGCTCGATACCATAACTCACAAATATGCTCTTTGCCAATTTCTGAATAAGAAAAACATATCAATTAATAAGCATGTGATCGAACTCTACACTAAAACATATATATCATCGACTAGATTCCACACAACATACCATATCATTGGACTGTACACTAAGTAATTCACACTATTAATTTGCATTTGTAAGTATAACATACCATATCATGTCGATCAACCATGGTATTTGTCAAGCGGGTCACGAATGGCACCCCGACAAAGTCAGCACGCGGCGGAATTATGTCCCACAGGTTGGACACCTCCTCCTCACTCAGCCTTGTTCTTTGAGCTACGATGGCTTCATGAAGTGGGTCCTCATCATCTTCATCGAGTGGGTCCTCATTATCTTCATCATCTTCATCATCTTCGTCATCTTCATCATCTTCCACCAGGTTGAGATAAATGACAGCTAGCTTGGGTCTTTCTGCTCGGAAGTTGAAGCTGATCAACTCACCACCAGTAAGATGCATGCGAGCGACGAAACGGGCCCATCCATCTCCTCCAATCTGCGACATATTGCGTCCTTTCTCGACCTCCATAGTGTACGGCCCCCCAGGAGCCTCAAATGTCACAGTGTCTCCTGTCAGCTTGTTGAATTTCAACCTCACATTGCATGGGACGATCTGTGTAAACTAAGCAAAATGATACAATGCAGTAATGCCAACACTAAAAATAAAATAGTTATTACATTTCATCTAATTTCTTACCGCCGCATGACGAAAACTCGGCTGGAAGTAGATGCCGAACAGCTTGCCAGTTGCAAGGCTGCTGGCACATCTTGACTTGCACAGTTGACATAATGGTGGTGGTGGTGGCGCCATTCTTCCTAAAGCAATATGAGCAAAGGATTACTAAATCAACTAAATCAAAATGTTCCTAAGTCAACTAAATCAACTAGCCTACTAAATCAACTAAATCAAAATGTTCCAAGTCAACTAAATCAACTAACCTACTAAGTCAACTAAATCAAAATATTCTAAGGCAACTAAATCAACTAGCCTACTAAATCAACTAAATCAAAATGTTCTAAGTCAACTAAATTAACTAAATGAATTAGCCTACTAAATCAACTAAATCAAAATGTTCTAAGTCAACTAAATCAACTAACCTACTAAGTCAACTAAATCAAAATATTCTAAGGCAACTAAATCAACTAGCCTACTAAATCAACTAAATCAAAATGTTCTAAGTCAACTAAATTAACTAAATGAATTAGCCTAGTAAATCAACTAAATCAAAATATTCTAAGTCAACTAAATCAACTAGCCTACTAAATCAACTAAATCAAAATGTTCTAAGTCAACTAAATCAACTAGCCTACTAAGTCAACTAAATTATATCAACTAAATCAAAATGTTGCATATGAGCAGGAGGGAGAAGGAGGGCGACTCGAGGAGGGAGAAGAGAGTAGGATGGAGGAGGAAGGCGGAGCGAGGAGGGGCCGGCCGGCGCGGCCAGTTGAGGGAGGACGGAGGAGGAAGGCGGAGCGAGGAGGGGCCGGCCAGCGGCGAGTGGAGAGGGAGGACGGAGGAGGAGCCCGGTACCGAGTCCAGCAAGGAGGAGGAGGTGACGGCGCGCGGCGCAGACGGAGGAGGGGCGACGGGGGCGCGCGGCGTAGACGCGCGGAGGAGAGGGGCGACGGGGGCGCGCGGCGCAGATTTTGAGTAGCTGTGTGTGAGTGGATCCGAAGGGAGGAGATCAGGGAGATGGATGGCTTAGCAGTAGCGCTCTTCAGCAAAACACGCTACTGCTAAGCTATCTAGTAGCAGCGCTTTTCACAGTAAAGCGATACTGCTATATGTCAGCATGCAAAAATACACATTGATCATCAACGATCTTTTTGTGTACAATCTGCTTTAACAATATGAGTCCTCACCGGTTTAGGAACAGGTGAAGACTCATATTGCAGCCACAAATTCTACACATAGAGTTCAATGAAGATCAAGTGCTTGTCAAAGTGTGAGAAATAACATATTTAAGGTGGTAGAAACCCTCTTCACGGAGCGAGGTGGGACTAAATTTTTGTAGGAAACTTAGCAGTAGCGCTTGTCGGGGAAATGCGCTGCTACTATGCTACGTAGCAGTAGCGCGCGTCGCTTTAACGCGTTGCTGCTATAACTAGCCTCGCGGCAGCCTCGTAGGAATTATAGCAGCAGCGCATCTCTGGGTGGACGCGCTACTGCTATATTTGTCTCAGCAGCGAGTTTCAGTGGTCCGCGCTACTGCTAGTTAGCAGTAGCGAGTTATTTTGAAGCGCGCTGCTGATAAGATTCTGTGTATAGCCTTTTCCCTAGTAGTGCATGTGCGTCTAACAACGATCACATGATCAGTGTGACGCTGAGCACAATAGACTTGATACCATGAGCACATCCATACACCGGTAGTTACGACTCTTTCTGGTTGAAGCTGTGAACACTAGATAAGTATTGCAGCAAAAACTCAAATTAAGATGAACAGACCTATCCGGTATGCCGTAGTTGACCGACTGCGATTGCGGCATACTAGTTCTTACACTTGTTATCCTAACTTTATCTTCTTCCATGTCTCGCCAAATGTACATGCAGCAACGTCTTTTTGCAGGAAAATGTGGTCGATATACTAAGTTTTCAGGCTGCGAGAAGCTACATTTAACTTGGTAATATCATAACTACATTGCAGCAAAGTAGTATCTTGAAGTGACTCTTCTCCCTACATGGCTTAGAGCATTTGTGGTACTTAGAGCATTTAAATTGTTCAGATAAGAAACTTCTCTACATGGCTTGTCCCATAATAGCATATTTGTGGTACTTAGAGCATTTCTAACCAATCCCTTATAACCGGTTAAAGGAGTAAATACGCCGTAAGGGAGTAAACTTTTACTCTTCTCCCTAAAAATCTCCCTATAGTTACTCCACCGCGCGGCGGCCGAGTAAAAGCCGCGCCTCTCCTCCACTTCTCCCCCTCCCCTCCCGCGCCGCATCTGTGCCAGCGCTGCCCTTCCCACCCCCCGCCAGCACCCGCCCGCTACCGGGGACGCTCAGTAGGCTCCGCCGCTATCCCCTACCTCTTCGATTTGCGCCGCCTTGTCCCGTGGCCGGCGAAAAACCGGTGGATCCGCGGTTGCTGCCACCGCCATGGGATTTGGTGATTCCGACCGCTGGCGGTTGCGCCTTACCATGGATTGGCCGGGAAGAGGACCACACAGCCATGGCGACGCCTCCGGGCTGCATGCAAGTACCGATTCCTCCTCTAGTCACTCAAATCTCTCTCGTCAGAGGTTCACCGACAAACACACGTCCGGCCGTCGCCCAGGCTCGGCGCTGGCGCATCGGCTTGCCGTCTCGCTGATACCGATCATACAGTGCGGCAACTGCACGAGGAAGGTGGTGCGTCTAGTTTCTAGCACGCCGAAACACCCTGGATGGGTGTTCTTCAAGTGCACAAATGATGGGGTATGTGCTTGTTTTGATTCGGTTGTTCACCGGATTCAACGCAATACCGTTAGCTCATTGTTTGCTCATCTACGTGTATAGGATGGATTCAAGTTTTTGTATTGGGAAGAAGAATACATTGATTTATTGATAACAAAAAAATTGATAGATGTTCGTGCACTCGTTGCTAGAATTAAGGCTAGAGATGAGACTAGAGATGAGATTCTATGTGAAGCAACGTCTACTTCTTTAGAATTGAAGAAGAAAGAAGTGTCGAAGCTCAAGAATTCGCAGATCAACAATGAAGATTTAGCGAAGATATTAATCGAACTAGCGGGAGCAGTTAGGGAAGTTGGATATCTTCTAAAATGTCTAATTGTGGTTCTTGTTTTTTTTGTCGTGCTCTTGTGGCTAAGAATTGGTGAATTATGTACTTCAACGTCGTTGAATGAAATAAAAAAAGCAAGGAGATGTGTTTCGGTGGCCGAATATGTGATGCAAATGGGAAAAAAATTACTCCACTAAATTTAGGGGATCGGCTAGAAACGATCAAGACTTACTGGAGTAAATTTACTCCACCAAGGTTTACTCCTCTATTTTTAGGGGATCAGTTAGAATTGCCCTTAACCAACCCACTTTTTCATGAAAACAGTTTTGTAAACCACAACTCAGATTCTAGCAAAGTTGGCCATGCTAGCTCATCGACCATGTACACCATTGTTCAAATAGTTTTACACTTTGATGAGGCTGCACACTTTACCCACAAAAGCTGAGATGCTTACCATGGCTGCCATGATAAACCAAATATCAAGATCCAAGATGTTTATCCAAGATGCCTGCTCGATGGAATTGATCTCTCATACCACAAATATATAAACCGTAGCTCCCCAGTCGAGCAAAATATCCAACCAGGATCATCACATCTCATCATCTCAACTTATGAGGGTACCGTCGTTGTGTCTAGCGATGAACAGACAATCATGACCACCCCAATCAGGGATGGCTCCATCCCAAGAGAAGCAACATCATCCGCCGTCATATTGTTACCGCCATTGCAGGCTCCATGCTAAGTCGGTCAGGCTATTAAGTCTAGGCTCGTCCCATGCACTTACTTAGTCCTTGATCAACCTACACGAGATACCATCAAATCGATTGCACTGTTGTCACCATATCCATCACAATCCAATATATCACCTAACCATTCTAGGTCGGTGCTTAGACAGGTGTAGACGTTTCTTCTTCGAGTCAGTGTTCCAGCCTCCGATCCTCCTGAAATCCATCTACCACGACGGATTTGACGGAGCACCGGCGTAGATTTCTATCAACTCCTCAGGGCGGCGAGGTGAGGATTTCTCATCGTGCGTACGCGATGATTAGATCTGGTAGCAGGTTCTTCTGATCAATACAAGGGTTCAACAACGACGACTGCGGTTCCGGGGTGTTAGTCCTTAGGGGCACGTTTCCCTCCTGTCATTGAATGTTTGGACTGCCTTGTACTTCCGAGAAACTTTTCATTTAGATCTTTTTGTAAAAGGTGCACCAAAATTATGAAATGTTTTTTTAGAAGGGAATGGTTTTCGGTGATTACCCCAAATGTTACCGAAACTGTCTGATTGACCACGCGGTGAATGACACAATTATATGATTAGATCTTGGCCGGTGCTAGGCGTCATCCGGCTGACAGGAGCCAAACGGTAAACCGCCTTGCTAGCCGTTCGATGAGAGCTGCTCGGCCGTCTGATTAAGCCATCTGTGCTAGGTGCATCCTTCCCCTTTCCTGGCCCGAAATTGACTCCTTCGTCCGCCGCTCGTCATCAACGCCCCGGTCCTCCCACTCTCGTGTAGCTGCATCGGCCATGCACCATTGTCGCCTTGCAGCAGCCGCCACAACAACCTGTCATCTCCCCCATAGCAAAACAGTTGGTTGCACTGCAGCTTTGGTCGCCGGCGTGATCATCAGGTCGTGGTGCCGCACGCGTAGCATTGCAGCTCCGCCGCCGGCAAGATCCGTGTGTCGCAGGAGCGCCCACATTGCATTGCAGCTCTGCCGCCGGCAAGTTCCGCGTGTCGCAGCGGCGCCCATGTTGCATTGCAGCTCCCCTGCCGGCGGGCAGCACAACACACATTACATTACAGCTTCGGTCACCGACGAGATTCACTGGTCATAGCACCCCCTGTTGCACTGCAGCTCAGCCGCCCGGCGAGAATCCGCGAGGACGCGGCACCAAGCATGTTGCACGGCAGCATCCCTTGCCGCCGGTGAGATTCGCGGGGACGCGGCCCCACCCGCATTACATTGCAGCATCCCGGGCCGTCGGCGAGATTAGTGGGGTCGCCGTCCAGCGAGATTCGCAAGGATGCAGCATCACGCGCGCTACATGGCAGCATCCTCCGACGAGCACGTCCTTCACATCACAGCTCTTTCCCGTGTTGCTTTGAAGCAGGCGACACGTCCTTCACATCACAACTCTCTCCCGTATTGCTTTCAAGCAGGCATCGCTTGGGATCCAAAAAAGGCTCGCTTGAGATCCAAAACCTTGGTGTGGCCGACCATTGTGGGGACGCAAACGACAATGAAAAGAGTCGATGGAGAGAAGGACTACCTGTTGGATTTAGTAGTTTATAAGGATTTTGACTAATCTCTTGTGACAATGCCGCAATCCATGTCACAGTCAAGGCACAACACTGCACAAAATCCCAGGGAATAATTTTGGCTAGTTATATGAGTAGAGCGATCCAGGTGTTTGTTATTTTTTTCCTGAATTGTTTGATTGCTTACCACATGTTTCATGCGGTGATCCAGGTGTTAGTTCATTATTATGATTTCCGTTAGATCTTTAATTAATAACGAACTTCAGTTGTGAGGGTGCCGTGCCAACTGGCCGGCCCCACTCCTCCCCGTGTAAATCGGCCGGGTGTCCTCCTCCTCCCACCCCCGGTCTCACCGTCACGCCCTCACCCGGCCGCCGCCTCTCTGCCACTATATAAACACGCTCGCCCAATCCATTCAATCTCCATTCCCCACCAAATCCCAGCAAGCCGAAACCCCAGAGCAATCGAAACTGGTACAGGCCATGGATCCAAGCAAGCACAAGGTGGGCTCCCCAAGCAAGCCGTCCCGCCCCGCGCCCTCCCACGGCGGTGGCCGCGCTGCCTACCGCGGGGAGACCCCGTCCTCGTCGTCGCTGCGGCCGCCACCGCAGCAGCAGCAGGGGCACGTGATTCCGCCCGTGCCGCTGCCGGAGGCGAGCCTGCCTGTGGATCATGGGGCGGACGCGTTTCCCTCCGAGCTCGAGTCGCAGGGGCGAAGGATGGGGGAGCTGTACTTGAGGGATTCGCTGCCGCGCCGCGTGCGGGTGGATCCGTCCCGGAGCGCCGTGTACGGCTACGCGCCGGCCCATCCCACGCCCCCGCACCCCCGCGTCCACGACGACGAGACGACACGCGGCGGCGCCTCGGTCGTCTCGTCGATACAGCAGCAGCCGGGACCGATCCCGCCGCTGCACCCGCAGTTTGGGGCGCCGCAGCACCTCTACGGGCGGAGCGAGACCTCCTCGAGCGGCGCCGCTCCGGTTGGCACCGCGCGACCGTCCGCAGTCGACCTGTTCTATGGGCGGCGCGAGACCTCCTCGAGCGGCGCCGCTCCAGTTGGCACGGCGCGACCGTCCGCAGTCGAGCTGTTCTACGGGCGGCGCGAGACCTCCTCGAGCAGCGCCGCTCCGGTTGGCACCGCGCGACCGTCCGCAGTCGAGCTGTTCTACGGGCGGCGCGGGACCTCCTCGAGCAGCGCCGCTCCAGTTGGCACCGCGCGACCGTCCGCAGTCGAGCTGTTCTACGGCCCACCTCCATCTGAAGCCGCGCTCGCAGCGACTGATGGAGTCATGTATCTAGGGTAGGTTCATAGACCTGATCTAAGTACCCTGCCCAAGGACACCCTTAGAAGAGATCACCTTCCAGTCGACCTACGAGGAACACACTCGACTGACTTGAAGGACTCGATCACGAAGACTCACTCGACCACCAGAAGGTCAAGAAGCACTCTGCACTGCAACGGTCTGTAATTAAGTAGACTTTATGATAGTTAAGACACTCTATGAGGGGCGTTACCAGTAACTCCCCGAACTTAATGTACCTTAAACCCTTCATTACGTGGGTTGGCTGGGGTCCTGGCGCACTCTATATAAACCACCCCCTCCACAGGCAGAAGGGTTCGCACCCCTGTAACTCATATACCCATAATCCACTCGACCGCCTCCGGGCTCCGAGACGTAGGGCTTTTACTTCCTCCGAGAAGGGCCTGAACTCGTACATCTCTTGTGTTTACAACCTCTCCATAGCTAGGACCTTGCCTCTCTATACCTACCCCCCACTCTACTGACAGACTTAGAACCACGACAGTTGGCACCCACCGTGGGGCCGGTGTTTTAACGATTTTGTGGAGAAGTTGCGATTCTTCCGATACTTTCATCATGGTGGCTGCTGGAGTTTTGGTCGAGGGTCGCGAGGTCCGCCTCGGCGCCCTCACCTTCGTCGCCGACGACTCCGCCTGGCTCCAGGAGGCTCCACTCGACGTTGATGCACTCCCCGTCCGCCGGGCGACGCATTTTCGTGCATGTGTCCGCGGCGTTCTGCTGCGGCAACCGTCGACCCCGTATCGGTCGACTCCCCTATCGACCACCCTCCCGGTCTCCCGCCAGCGCAAGCGCTCTGGTCGGTCGAGGCTTCAGCGGTGGGTGAGACACGCGGTGGCTCGCCAGACGGCCACCACCCAAGTTGTGGCAATTGAGCCCGACGAATCTCTCTACGGCCTGTTCGATCTGTCGACTGGCTCCGTAGAGACTGCATCCGAATGCGATAGCAGTGATCCAGCGGCGGAAATCCTGATGGTCAACGGGCCTCGCAGTCCGCCTGGCTTCGCCCATGATGGTGGGGCAGGCAGCGGAGACGACCCCGCACGAGGCCACGAGGAGTACCAGCCCGAGCCACTCGACTCTCTGCAAAGAGAGGAACTTCGCCGCAGGAATATGGATGCCCTGCATACTCCCATCGCAGGAGAAACCCCCGAGGCTCGCGCCTTGGAGGAGGCACGATTGGCCAATTTGGCCGAACGTGCTCGCTTGGAGAATCTTCAGCGAGCACTCGACGAGCGCGCGCGACAACGAGTTCCCGACGCCAATCGACGTCAACTCTTCCCGCCGACTCAGGTATATCGAACCCCAATCCTGAATTTAGCAGCTGCGACCCGTATAGCAGAGTCCATCCAGCCCTCTCAGTCGGAAGCTGGCAGAGGCTTGATGCAGATCAGGGATTTGCTCCGGGCAGCAGGAGACCAGAATTCAGCCGTGTCGCAGTCGCGCAACAGAATTCACAGTCGATCCGTCACTGCGAAAATGGTTCAGTCGGCTCACAGTCCCAGATCGCCTCCGCGGCGGGAAGGGCGCGAGAATCGGCGGGACCAGTATGGAGACCGACACGACCGAGATGATAGGCGTCGAGTGCCCGCTTCCCCTCCGAGGGTAGGGTCTTACGCTCCTCGGCGGCAAGAAGACAGGCGTCAGCTCAGTGTGGGGCGAAGATCTCCAGCCGACCCCAGAGAACCAGGCTTCGACGCGCGATCCATTATCGTGCAAAGCTTGGTCGACCGGAACAGAGCCCATCGGGATGGACCCGACAGAGATGCGCCCACAAGCAGTCGAGTGCATGTTACTGGTCCAGAATGTTTCAGCAGAGCTATCAGAGCCGCAGTGATCCCCCCCAATTTCAGGTTGGCAACAGGAGTCAGCAAGTTCACCGGTGAGTCTAAGCCTGAAACTTGGCTTGAGGACTACCGAGTGGCGGTTCAGATTGGTGGTGGGAACGACGAGGTGACCATGAAGCATTTGCCCCTCATGTTGGAAGGTTCTGCCAGAGCGTGGTTGAATCAGTTACCTCCTAGTAGCATTTACACTTGAAAAGATCTGTCCCGAGTGTTCGTCAGAATGTTTGAAGGAACTTGCAAGCGACCGGCTGGATTGACGGAGCTGCAAGTCTGTGTGCAGAAGACCAATGAGACTCTCAGGGAGTATATTCAGAGATGGATCACTTTGCACCATACTGTGGAGAATGTGTCTGATCACCAGGCAGTCTGCGCCTTCAAGGATGGCGTCAAGAACAGAGAATTGAGCCTGAAATTTGGTCGAACCGGAGACATCACCCTGAGTCGGATGATGGAGATTGCTACCAAGTACGCCAACGGTGAAGAAGAAGACCGACTCCGAAGCGGCAAGTACAAACCGAGTCAGTCGGAGAAGGGAAACACCAGTCGGAAATAGAAGCGGAAGGCTGAACCAGCAGCTCCTGGAGAGGCTCTGGCCGTGACTCAGGGAAAGTTTAAAGGGAAACCAAAAGGATCCTGGAACCCTAAGAAGGTAAAGGATAAAGAAGGGAACGACGTGATGGATATGCCGTGCCACATCCACACGAAGAAAGATGAAGAGGGCAATATCATTTACCCAAAGCATACCACACGCCAATGTCGACTCCTGATCCAGCAGTTTCAAGGAAAACAGTCTAAGGACAAGGAAAAGGAGTCGGACAAGGCCGAAGACAAGGAGGACAGTGAGGAAGGATATCCACATGTCAACTCCACTCTGATGATCTTTGCAGATGTGGAAAGCAAGAGTCGACTGAAAGTCATTAACCGTGAGGTGAACATGGTTGCCCCAGCAAAAGCAAGTTATCTGAGATGGTCCCAAACACCCATCACATTCGACCAATCTGATCACCCGACTCATATTGCCACCCCTGGGAGGCAAGCTTTGGTGGTCGATCCAGTTGTCGAAGGCACTCGACTGACAAAAGTGCTGATGGACGGGGGTAGTGGGCTGAATTTGTTGTATGCAGACACACTGAAAGGAATGGGAATTCCGATGTCCCGACTGAGCACCAGTAACATGGGCTTTCATGGAGTTATACCAGGGAAGAAAGCCGAGTCACTCGGCCAAATAGCTCTGGACGTGGTGTCTGGTGATTCAAAACATTTTCGCAAGGCGAAGTTGACGTTTGAGGTCGTGGATTTTCAGAGTGCGTATCATGCAATTTTGGGGAGACCAGCTTATGCACGGTTCATGGCTCGACCATGTTACGTGTACCTCAAACTGAAGATGCCCGGCCCCAAAGGAGTGATCACTGTCACCGGTGATCGGAAAAAGGCAGAAGAGTGCTTTCAGAAGGGCTCAAAGATTGCCGATTCCCAGGTGACAACGGTCGAGTTTGAAGAATACAAGCAAAACGCAGATCCGAGTGATTTACTGCGATCCAAGGAACCCGCCACAGAATCTGCATTTCAGTCGTCCGGTGAGACGAAGCCTGTTCACATTCACCCGATCGACCCCAATGCAGCCCCGACCCACATCTCCACAACACTCGACCCGAAATAGGAAGAAGCGCTCATCCAGTTCCTCCGTGAGAACTGGGACATTTTTGCATGGAAGCCCGCTGACATGCCAGGTGTTCCCAGGGGACTGGCTGAGCATCGCCTAAGAGTCGACTCATCAGCAAAACTAGTCAAAGAGCATCTTCGGCGGTCCGCCGTCCAGAAGAGAAAAGCCATTGGTGAGGAAGTGGCTCGACTGTTGGCGGCAGGATTTATCCGAGAGATATACCACTCCGAGTGGCTCGCCAATGTCGTCATGGTTCCTAAGAAGGACAAATCGCTCCGAATGTGCATTGATTTCAAGCACATCAACCGGGCCTGCCCGAAAGATCATTTTCCCCTCCCTCGTATAGATCAAATTGTTGACTCGACCGCGGGATGCGAGAGATTGTCTTTTCTAGACGCCTATTCCGAGTACCACCAGATCCGTCTGTACGGGCCCGATGAGATAAAAACAGCTTTCATCACTCCATTCGGGTGCTTTTGCTATATCACCATGCCATTCGGCCTCAAGAATGCTGGAGCCACATTTATGCGAATGATTCAGAAGTGTCTGCTCACTCAAATCAGTCGGAATGTGGAAGCGTATATGGATGATATCATCGTCAAGTCACAAAAAGGTTCCGACCTGATCGCTGACCTCGCCGAAACATTTGCCAACCTCAGAAGGTATGATATCAAGCTCAATCCATCAAAGTACACATTCGGAGTTCCTGGTGGAAAGTTACTCGGTTTTCTCGTTTCCGAACGAGGGATCGATGCTAATCCATAAAAGATCGGCACAATTCTCTGAATGAAACGCCCTGTGCGAGTGCACAATGTCCAGAAGCTTACTGGATGCTTGGCCGCATTAAGTCGATTCATCTCACGACTCGGTGAAAAGGCATTACCTCTTTACCGACTGATGAAGAAGGCATACAAGTTCGAGTGGACTCCAGAAGCTGATGCAGCGTTTGCCGAGCTAAAAGCTCTGCTCTCCACCCAGCCGGTGCTTGCTGCTCCAATCAGCAAAGAGCCTCTGTTGCTTTATATCGCAGCCACAGGACAAGTCGTCAGTATAGTGCTTACGGTCGAGCGGGAGGAAGAAGGAAAAGCCTTCAAAGTTCAACGCCCAGTGTATTATTTGTCTGAAGTCTTGACTCCATCCAAGCAGAGATACCCTCATTATCAGAAGCTTGTGTATGGAATATACATGACCACGAAGAAAGTTGCTCATTATTTTTCTGATCATTCCATCACAGTCGTCAGCGACGCTCCACTATCAGAGATTTTGCACAACAGAGATGCAATTGGTCGAGTGGCGAAATGGGCGATTGAACTTCTTCCCCTTGATATCAAGTTTGAGGCAAAGAAAGCCATTAAGTCCCAGGCAATAGCAGATTTCCTCGCCGAGTGGATTGAACAACAGCAGCCGACTGAAGTTCACTCGGAGCATTGGACCATGTTCTTTGATGGCTCTAAAATGCTGAATGGTTCCGGTGCTGGGGTGGTCTTGGTTTCCCCTAGAGGAGATAAGCTTAGATATGTGCTCCAGATTCACTTTGATTCCTCCAACAATGAGGCGGAGTATGAGGCCCTCTTATATGGATTACGCATGGCCATTTCACTCGGCGTCCGTCGCCTGATGGTCTATGGCGATTCAGATTTAGTGGTCAATCAAGTGATGAAGGAGTGGGACGTGAGAAGCCCAGCCATGACTGGATACTGCAATGCAGTGAGGAAGCTGGAAAAGAAGTTTGAGGGGTTAGAGCTCCATCACATACCCCGACTGAAAAATCAGGCAGCAGATGATCTGGCAAAGATAGGTTCCAAGAGAGAAGCCATTCCGAGTGGTGTGTTCTTGGAGCATATACACACTCCGTCAGTCAAAGAAGATCCTTTCACTGAAGAAGCTCCACAGCCCAAGAGCGCCACAGATCCGACTGAGGTTGAGGTCCCAGCGGTGGTCGACTTGATCATGGAGGTCTTAGTGGTCATTCCCGACTAGACAGTTCCATATATCGTGTATATCCTAAGAAAAGAGCTCCCAGAGGATGAGGAAGAGGCTCGACAGATCGTCCGTCGATCCAAGGCCTTTACCGTAATCAAAGGACAGTTATACAGAGAAAGCGCGACTGGAGTTGGTCAGAAGTGCATAACGCCAGAAGAAGGTCGAATCATCCTTAATGATATCCACTCTGGGACCTGTGGTCATCATGCGTCCTCTCGGACCATCGTGGCCAAAGCATACCGAGCCGGATTTTATTGGCCAAAGGCGAATGAGATGGCAAAGGGAATAGTGGACAAGTGCGAAGGATGTCAGTTCTACTCGAATATGTCGCACAAGCCTGCATCAGCTCTGAAGACCATTCCACTCGTCTGGCCTTTCGCAGTATGGGGGTTGGACATGGTTGGTCCTTTGAGAACAGGTCGAAGTGGCTTCACGCATGTACTGGTAGCGGTCGACAAGTTCACCAAGTGGATTGAGGCTAAACCAATCAAGAACCTTGATGCCGGGACTGTTGTTAGCTTCATCAGGGAACTGATATTCAGATATGGAGTGTCGCACAGCATCATCACGGATAATGGGTCGAACTTTGACTCGGAGGAATTCAGAGATTTCTGCAACTCTCAAGGAACACGAGTCGACTACGCTTCAGTCGCCCATCCACAGTAGAATGGACAAGCAGAGCGAGCCAATGGCCTGATTCTCAAGGGATTGAAGCCCCGACTGATGCATGATCTCAAGCATGCGGCTGGAGCGTGGGTCGACGAACTTCCCTCGGTGCTTTGGGGACTGCGGACCACACCTAATCGGTCGACCGGAAGAACTCCATTCTTCTTGGTCTGCCGAGTGATCTCCTCCACAATGCCCCTCGAGTTGAACTCTACAACGAAGCAGAAGCTGAACAAGCGCGGCAGGATGCAGTCGACCTTTTAGAGGAAGAAAGGGAGATGGCCCTAATCCGATCGACCATCTACCAACAAGACTTGCGTCGTTTCCACGCCAGAAATGTGAGGGGTCGAGCCTTCCAGGAAGGAGATTTAGTTCTCCGAGTGGATCAGAAGAAACAACACAAGCTTGCTCCTTCTTGGGAAGGACCCTTCATCGTCTCCAAAGTTCTCCACAACGGGGCGTACTGTCTTTACAACATCGAACATAATATCGACGAGCCCCGAGCTTGGAACGCGGAACTACTCCTCCCATTTTACACTTAAGTGTATCACTCGGATGAGTTGTAATAAAGTACTTCTGTAGTTCATGGGTTTCAAAATAATAGTGTCATAATTCCTCCATAATTTTTGTCACTTTTCATTTTCCCCTCAGTGGGTGACTTAGCCGCGAATCCGTTTCGCCTAAGTTTGTAAAAATCCTTACCGAGTGGAAAGCCAGACTCCCACTCGGAGGCTTAGCTGCGAATCCGTTTCGCCTAAGATTAAATAAAATCCTACCGAGTGGTGAGCCAGACTTCCACTCGGGAGCTTAGCTGCGAATCCGTTTCGCCTAAGATTAAATAAAATCCTACCGAGTGGTAAGCCAGACTTCCACTCGGAGGCTTAGCTGCAGTCCAAAGTACTCGCCTAAGTTATTTAAATCCTACCGAGTGGCGAGCCAGACTCCCACTCGGAGGCTTAGCTGCAGTCCAAAGTACTCGCCTAAGTTATTTAAATCCTACCGAGTGGCGAGCCAGACTCCCACTCGGAGGCTTAGCTGCAGTCCAAAGTACTCGCCAAATTATTTAAATCCTACCGAGTGGCGAGCCAGACTCCCACTCGGAGGCTTAGCTGCAGTCCAAAGTACTCGCCTAAGTTATTTAAATCCTACCGAGTGGCGAGCCAGACTCTCACTCGGGGGGCTTAGCTGCAGTTTAAACACTCGCCTAAGTACAATACACCCAGCGGGTGCACTCAGTGTGCCCCCGCTAACACGGAGTTTGAATCGACACACCCACTCCTCTGAGCCACGCCATAAGTACAATGTGCGCTCATAAGGAGGACGAGGTGCAAGTCGACTGAGACCCTCTCCTTTGAGATTCGCCACAAGTACAACGTGAAAATCCTACCGAGTGAAGAGCAAACCTCTCACTCGGGGGCTTAGCTGCAGCCCAGCGCTCGCCTAAGATGTGAAAATCCTACCGAGTGAAGAGCAAACCTCTCACTCGGGGGCTTAGCTGCAGCCCAGCGCTCGCCTAAGATGTGAAAATCCTACCGAGTGAAGAGCAAACCTCTCACTCGGGGGCTTAGCTGCAGCCCAGCGCTCGCCTAAGATGTGAAAATCCTACCGAGTGAAGAGCAAACCTCTCACTCGGGGGCTTAGCTGCAGCCCAGCGCTCGCCTAAGATGTGAAAATCCTACCGAGTGAAGAGCAAACCTCTCACTCGGGGGCTTAGCTGCAGCCCAGCGCTCGCCTAAGATGTGAAAATCCTAGTGAAGAGCAAACCTCTCACTCGGGGGCTTAGCTGCAGCCCAGTGCTCGCCTAAGATGTGAAAATCCTACCGAGTGAAGAGCAAACCTCTCACTCGGGGGCTTAGCTGCAGTCCAGTGCTCGCCTAAGATATGAAAATCCTGCCGAGTGAAGAGCAAACCTCTCACTCGGGGGCTTAGCTGCAGCCCAGTGCTCGCCTAAGATATCAAAATCCTACCGAGTGAAGAGTAAACCTCACACTCGGGGGCTTAGTTGCAGCCCAGCGCTCGCCTAAGTGGATTAAGAAAAAAGTCGACTGCAGTAAGTGTCTTGCTTTGAACCTGCAAAAAGACATTTCGAGCCAAAAACAATCATATTCAAACATCAAATCCAAGTTCGGATCGATACCTAAAGGAACCGAAAGTGCTCAGGTGCTAAGCCTGTTAAGGTTTATCGGTTACAACTCCACTCGGCATACCGAGGCAAATTTAAAGTGTCGAGCTTAAAAGAAGTTTTTTACCCCTCCTGTGGAGGGCTGGAAGGAGCGACGAACTCATCAAGATCAATTCCATCTGCGATCCGAGTGGCAGCAGCAATGAAGGTTTCCATAAAGGACCTGAAGTCGTGCTTCTTGGTGTTGGCCACTCGGAGGGCCGCCAGCTTGTCTTCTCGTGCATCTTTGCAGTGGACTCGGGCCAGACACAGAGCAACATCTGCACCGCACCGAGCCGACAACTTTTTCCACTCCTGCACTCGACCAGAGACCGTGTTCAGGCGAGCCATCAACGACTCAAGGCCGTTCTGGAGTGTCTCCCCGGGCCAGAGCGATGAGTCAATGCGAGACGTGGCGACCTTCAGCCTTGCAAGATAGTCCACGACAGCTGCAACACGGGACTCCAGTCGGAAAACATTCATGGCAACTTCGTCGTTCACCGGAGAATTGATGGGGTCAAGGTTTGGTTCCAGCCGGCTAGTCTCTTCTTCAAAGTTCTGACAAAATTCTGCAAGGACAATCACCGAGTCAAGGCAATGGTCGAATGGAAAAATCACAGTTGAAAATGATTGTTGAGAGTAAAGGGTTACCTTCAAGCATAAGGAACAGCTTCTTGGCAAGACCACTCAGGAAGGCCTCCAGATCATTTTTCTTCCCAGTCAACTGGTTGACTTGGTCAGTCAGGGCAGCTTTGTCAGTTTTCAGTCGACTGACTTCCTTGTTGGCGATCCCAAGAGCAGCTTTCAGATTGGCATTTTCTTGTTCAAACTTGGTGACTGAAGCTAACTTCTCGTCAGCAAGCTTGATCTTATCAGCTAGTTCAAGGTCTTTCTTCTGTTGGGCCTCCCTCACCTTACCTGCAAGTTACAGCAAGATCAGATTTTGAAACAAACGAAGGGAAAAAGCAGTCGTCGAGGCCTCACCAAACATACCTTTGGCCTCCTCCTTTGCCTTCGTCAGATTCTCCTGAACCAGCTTCAAATCCAGCTCGAGCTGAATGTGCTTGTTTTCCAGCTCGGTGTAGCGAGCTGCAAGGTCACATGATTTCTGCGAAGAACCAATCGACTAAATGTCAAAGAAAATTCACTTCCGAGTGGAAAAGGAAAAATCATGCGTTTCTAAGACTACAGCCGAATACAAGCATTCGACCGTAGTCTCGGGGACTACATCCAGTGGGTGCACTCAGCGTGCCCCCACTAATCCTATTGAAGACAGAGTCGACCAGTCAACCTCAAAAAAAAAACAAGATGTATTCTTTAAGACTGTAATCGACTGCAAGCAGTCGACCACAGTCTCGGGGACTACACCCAGTGGGTGCACTCAGCGTGCCCCCACCGGTTTTGAGAAATCCATTCGCCTCAGACGAATGACGGAAAGATTCAACTTATAAAGCCTAAGGCCGATTGCCAGCAGTCGACCTTAGCCTTGGGGACTACACCCAGCGGGTGCACTCAGCGTGCCCCCGCTAACACGGAGTTTAAATCGACACACCCAGTGGGTAACTGCTATGAATTCCGGAAAGAAAAGTTTTGATAGCATATCCTAACAGAACAAGCGGTGGTCGACTGACCTGAACATTGCTTTGAAGGGCGGAACTGGCGTCGTAAGCTGCCTGGCTCGCATCCCGGATGGTCTTCACCCGCTCCATCATGATCCCTGCCTGGCGTATCGCCTCCTTCGCGGCCCCAGCTTGGTCCTCTGGGACGTGGTGCGTCGTGAAGAGGGTGGGCTGTGCGGCACTCGACGAAGCAGGGAGAGCACTTGTCAGTGGATCTGCGAAGGACACAGTGTGTCGAGTGGTGTTCTCCTCCTCCGCGGCCAGAGTCTCGGGCGCAGTCACATCCTGGGGTACCCTGCCGACAGACGCTTTCCTGCTCCTTCTGTGCTTCAGCGGTTCCTCATCTTCATCATCATCAGGAAGAGTGATAACAACATTGGATGGGGCTACAGAAAAGAATCAGAATTAGAGATCATGAGTCAGTCGACTAAAAAATGGAATTAAGAGTATAGTACCAGGGTTTGAGGTTGCTGCGTCCTCCATCTCATGGTCATCAGCCCTGGCTGAGGTCTCAGAAGTAGCAGCACTGCAACCCCAAAGAATTAGTCGACTAGCTCAAGCGTCAACCAGAGATAAAGCTTGCACAAAAAGGAAGATTTAAGCAGCTACGATTACCCTGATATGGTGGGGATGGACACCTTCATCTTCGGTAGGAGCTTGGTCGGCTTTGACGGGGCCGCCCTGGGCTGCTTCGACGCCCTCTCAGTCGGCACCGGAGAAGTGGTCCGAGGGCGCTTGGTCGACTGCGCCACAGTCGCAACCCCCTTGCCACGTTCAGTCGCAGGGTCATGGACAAGCTTCGAACGCCTTTCCGAGCGCGGCGGTGCGACCTCCTCCTCCTCCTCTTCTTCGTCCTCCTCATCGTCATCATCATCATCCTCAGCGGCATCCGAGTCCCACTCCTCCTGGCTCTCGCCCCCGCTCGCTTCTCCCTCCTCAGTCAAAGCCTGTGCCCCATTGGGCATCGAGTACAGCTCAGTGAGGGCCTGATAGACATCAAGACAAAGGTCGGTCGACCGATTGGCAGAGAAAACAGAAATAAATATGACAAGAATACAATGGGAAGTGGAGCAGACATACCTTGTCTGGAACACTGAGGTGGTCGAGTGGAGGAATCCTTCTGGCTCCACGAGGGTTATCCTTGTTCCCAGTAACAGCGGCCATCCACCTTTCCAGAGTGGCATCGTCGACTACTTCTGGATTGATCTGAGTCTCATCTTCAGTCCCACGGTACAACCACATGCAATGGCTCCGGAACTGAAGAGGCTGGATACGATGCCTAAGAAACACCTCCAGGAGATCCATACCCGTCACTCCCTCCCGAACCAACTGAACTACGCGCTCCATCAACATCTTCACATCAGCTTTCTCCTCCGGAATCACCTTCAGAGAGGAAGGCTTGTTCACTCGGTCCATGGTGAACTGAGGGAGTCCAGTCGACTTCCCCGGCGTCGGCTGATCCTGGCAGTAGAACCAGGTCGACTGCCAGCCTCTGACTGACTCGGGAAATGTCATGGCTGGGAAGGTGCTCTTGTTCCTCACCTGGATCCCCAGACCTCCACACATTTGGACAACTTGGGTTCGTTCGTCGCCTGGGCTCGCCTTCTTCACGGCCTGAGAGCGGCATGTGAATATATGCTTGAACAATCCCCAATGCGGTCGACAACCCAGAAAATTCTCGCACATGGACACAAACGCGGCGAGATAGGCGATGGAGTTCGGGGTGAAGTGGTGGAGTTGCGCTCCAAAGAAGTTCAAGAAACCACGAAAAAAAACGCTCGGTGGCAAAGAGAATCCGCGGTCGACATGGGCGGCCAGAAGCACGCACTCACCCTCTTCCGGCTGGGGCTGCCACTCCTTCCCCGGAAGCCTTGCGGCTCCGTGGGGGATCAGCCCGTCGTTGGCCATATCGAGGAGATCCGCCTCCGTGATGGTCGACTGGATCCAATCTCCCTGGACCCAGCCTTTCGGCAGGCGAGATCTAGATGAAGACCCGCCGCGACTGGTGGATCTCCCCTTCGCCTTCTCCGTCGCCGACGCCTTCTTCGCGCGTTCCAGCGCCGCCGTCTTATCCTTGACCATGGCTGCCGGCGAGACGCGCGAGGAGAAGTTGTGCGGAGGCGAGAGCGAGCGCGTTGGACGGAGACGAAGGAAGCAGAGAGAGAATGCTGAGGCACTGTTCAAAAAACCCTCGCCGGGTGCATTTATAAGATCCTTTCCGAGTGGATGACAGGTGGGCTCGGTCGATCTAATCATATCCCGAAACAGTTGCACGGGCGTGATACGTGGCGAAAAAAGCGGCGCGGGGATCGAGGCGTCAATGCCCTATCCCATCCGAGCGCCGCGGTCCGCCCCGCTTCGCGCGCTTCCCCAAATTTCGTACCCCGCGGAATCCGCGAACGGCAGATCGGTCTGTCGAACGCGGGATTTCCTGTGATCCGTCACTCGGAAATCGGCGAAGTCCAAAAGATCACTCGACGAAAGAAAAGAATGGATCGAGTCGACTGAAGAAAAGTTGCTCACTATCAACAAAGAGATATTTTTTTGGTTCAAAACAACGCACGGCCAATATGCGAAGGCTAATCGGAAACAACATCAACTCCTTCATCACTCAAGCCTCAATCCATTCGGGGGCTAATGATGGAGTCATGTACCTAGGGTAGGGTCATAGACCTGATCTAAGTACCCTGCCCAAGGACACCCTTAGAAGAGATCACCTTCCAGTCGACCTACGAGGAACACACTCGACTGACTTGAAGGACTCGACCACGAAGACTCACTCGACCACCAGAAGGTCAAGAAGCACTCTGCACTGCAACGGTCTGTAATTAAGTAGACTTTATGATAGTTAAGACACTTTATGAGGGGCGTTACCAGTAACTCCCCGGACTTAATGTACCTTAAACCCTTCATTCCGTGGGTTGGCTGGGGTCCTGGCGCACTCTATATAAGCCATCCCCCTCCACAGGCAGAAGGGTTCGCACCCCTGTAACTCATATACCCATAATCCACTCGACCGCCTCCGGGCTCCGAGACGTAGGGCTTTTACTTCCTCCGAGAAGGGCCTGAACTCGTACATCTCTTGTGTTTACAACCTCTTCATAGCTAGGACCTTGCCTCTCTATACCTACCCCCACTCTACTGTCAGACTTAGAACCACGACAGCGACCGCCCACCTATTACCCACAGCGTCGTCGTCTAGGCAGCAGAGGTACGCGCCGCAGACCTGGCCGCAGCCGCCGCAACGCTATGGAGGGGACGAGACCTGGAGCTCGCACTCGGGGGCGCCAGAGCCACCGATTCACCAAGACTCTAGGCTGGAGAAGATCCGATCGGAGTCGCTCCGTTCCCCGATGACGCTTGAGCAGCTGCTGATGTCCCGCTCGGCGTTGGTGGTCCACTGCTCGAGCAGGGTGACGAGGAGATACGCCGCAGGGTGCTCGGCTGGTTCGTGCACCGCGCGCACGAGATCATGGGGAACAGGCAGGGGCATGCGGTGTTCGCCACGCTGCTGCGCATCTGCCGCTGGCGGTATGAGGAGCTCCGCAGCATCGTGGAGGCCGCCGTCACGCCCAACCTCGTCTCGAGGTCC
The DNA here is from genome assembly GCA_963921465.1 of Triticum timopheevii. Taxonomy (NCBI): domain Eukaryota; kingdom Viridiplantae; phylum Streptophyta; class Magnoliopsida; order Poales; family Poaceae; genus Triticum; species Triticum timopheevii. The sequence goes on along the minus strand of OY997268.1, from coordinate 516,353,731 downwards.
AACGACGGGTACGTTCACAGATCAATGACTCCCTTCTATTTCAGATTTTCGGTGCTGCCAGTTTGATCAGAAGTAATTTACCATCGTGATTCGCATGTCCAAACTAAAGTTACTAAATTAACAGCGCTAAAAAAACTACTAAATTAACATCTCTGTAGCATATACAGCTAGCTATTTTAGCTTATCAAACAAACAGTTTCGATCGCAGCAACACCTACGGGTACAACAAAATGAAGTAGTGTATGCAATGCAATGCAGGGTGACTTCTCTGAAGATGCTCATTGCCGAGGTGGCGCGGCACTGGGACCTGTCCGAGCGGCTCGTCGGCAGCTTCGTGAATGAGCACGTGATGGAGGAGGCCGGAGGGAACGAACTGATTGCCCACTGTTTCACCACGATGCCTTACGAGGTGACCAAGGTAATTGCCCGCCGCAACAGCAGCAACCACTGGGATCAGTGATGCAGAAATTTCATGGACGCAACATACATATGCTTGACTGTCTCTGCATTTTGTTTGGCTCTGTGTATAGTGCACTACTGCTCCTACATGACATGTGTATTGATCGGGGGTTCCTTTCTTTTGGTTTCAGGCTCTGATCCGGCACGCCCTGGACACCATCAATGACAAGCTGGAGTCAGAGTTCGGGTCGAGGTGCCTGGCAGTATGCTTCAGGAACGCGCGAGCCGACGAGCTCAAGGACTTCGAGAAGGTCGTCTGTGAAGACGCCATAGCAATGGCCATGGGCCAATACAATTTAATTCTCAATCCTCGCGTCAACCGTCTCAATAATTCTGAACTTTCGTTCGATTACCGGCCCGCTCTGAACTCTGAAGTCTGAATTGAATGCCAAGCTAAAACTGACAGAGGTCTCTCGATCGGTACCCCGCAGCAACTACTTCATGCAGGGCGTCCTGGAGCATGGGGACATAGGTGTACAGTACGCCGTCGTGGATCAGCTCATGACGGAAGTCGCCAGTCTGTGCTGCCACCGGTACGGGCACTACGTCCTGCAGTCTTGCATCCTGAAGACCGGCGATTACCGGGGCGAGCTGCTGCGGCGTCTGATCCAGGAGCTTGAACGGCTGGGCGATACACAGCTCGCCGGGCTGGTGAAGAACCGCTTCGGCAGTCGCCTCCTCAGCCGCCTGCTCGACACGGCCGAAACTCACCCATCGCCGTGTCCATGCATCTATGGTTTGCTCCGTCTGATAGTGACGACGAATTGTTGTGAGCATGTCGCAGCGCTTCAGGAAGGAGCGCTGGGGGTGGGAGCTGGCCCAGAGGATCCGGCGCGCATCGGCGGCCCACCTGGGGCCTGACCTGGAGAAGACTAACGCAAAGCGGGTGATGAAGTCCGTAGACCGGATGGGGCTGTAGCCACCGGCGGAGCTACATGTATGTCTACAGGGGCCATGGCCCCCCCAACAATGACAAAATGTCTGAAGGATAATTTTTTTTTGGAGTGCTTAATTAGAAAAAGTATAGTCTTTGCCCCCCTCAAGATTGATGTAATTAACCTTTCGCCCCTCCATCATTTCTTCTCTAGCTCCGCCACTGGCTGTAGCTATCGTATCTGTGTTTTTGCATTGTTGTCCATCTGACGGAAGCTATCCGGGGATGGCTAGTTCGGTTCTAGATGTAGACATGGTGTCGAATGTCGAGTATGAGCCTGATTTGGAATGCTGATGTAAATAACATTCTTAAGGTCCTGATGGTCTTATAAATTTGTTAAGGAGTACTACTAAATTATTTCTCAAAATTAGGATGAAATGGCCGTCAGTTTTTTGTTCTGCTGGTGCTTTAAGGACTGCCGATGATATTTCACGGAGAAGGTTTCAGCTTCCTTAAGCAAATTTCATTTTCAAGACCTAGCTTATACTCTCTCTGTCCAGAAATACAAGGGAGTAACGTTATAAACGTCTTAACAGGATTCACTTTTTGCTGGGCCAAAAATGCAAAAGGGTGCAAGTGGGCTAGGTTGGCAAATTATGTGTCGATGAAACTTGGATGCTACGCATGTGTGCTAACTACTCCCTCCGTCCCATAATATAAGAACGTTTTTGACACTAGTGTAGTGTTAAAAACGTTCTTATATTTTGGGACAGATGGAGTAGATGGAAACATATGTGTCGATGAAAGACTGAAGCATAAATATTGACAACATTTAAAAAACAAAAGGCAGCTCCATTGTGGTCCTTCCATGGAACTAAAATATGAAACATTACACATTACGGACCCAATGCACCAGACTTCCGAGCAGCTACAACCAAGTCCAAAGCAAATGGCAGGTCCATACATTCTACTATTGCAGCAACAACATCCCAAATTATGGTGCATGAGGAGTTTAATCCTTCTCCAAGATACTAGAAACTGAACAAGAAAAAAAAGGCAATTCTCATAAGATGCGGCACTACAAGCTGCACAAAGCAACAAAAACATGCAATGAGATTAATAGCCAAAGAACATGAACTAACCTAAAGAATAGTTATGCCAAGTAACATCAACTGGCTAGTTCAAGTTTTGAAAATAGTGTAACAATATCAAGGAAACAACTCATCAATGGAATTTCATTTTTGGCAATTTGGCATTATGATAAAAACAAATTGAGCATCGTCTCCCAAAAGGGAACAATGGTAGGATGACAGAAGTTATTAAATGAAACAAGCCAGGAGCATATATTTTCATCTCTAACAGTGCATCCTCCTTCACTATACTTCAAATTAAAAAAAACATCCATATTCGGTTTGAGAGCATTGGTAGTTGATTGATCATAAATGACACTAGTGCTTCAATGTCTAGCGAAATTTGAAATCGATTGCCCTAACACTTGATAATATGTCAATACGATGCAAATCCACAAAGTGATGGGAAAAGACAAGTTGGCAGATTTGGATCCAGATTCGAGTTGATCAACTAAAGATTCATTACCATGCAGAAACATGCAACCGTACAAATTGTAAGAAAACTATAATGCTTGGACCTAATGAAACACTGAGGACACTGATGAGTAGTGAGATCAAGCATTACCTAAATCAAATTAAATTTATCTGCGTACTTGAGGGGTTACTCACACCAGCAGGCGACGCCTAGCAGGTACAATGTATTTCGCGCTTCCCTGGCCACACTCTCCCTTGGTCAAACCAGCATCCTCTCCCTTTGCCAAACCAGCACGCACTCTTGCACCATCCAATTTTGCCGGAGCAGGGCACTGAAGGAGAATAGTTTCAACCACACAAAATGCCAAGCACACAAGATACCAACCACACAAGATATGAAATTACCTTGTATATATATCTTAACCTAGCCTCCTCCTTCGCCAGCCTAGCCTCCTCATCCTCGATGCATTCAGGTACATCTAGGCCAGGGATAACATCACACCGTAGATCAAAACCGCAACATGGTGAGCGCGGGGCAGTGTGGCCACCTTTGTATTTATCAGTATCAACAGGGTGCTTCAAATCAACATTTCCATAACTCAAGCAACCATAGCATTGGCCTTATGCAAAAAAAAAGTGTGTAAAAAGCTCAAAGATAACAAATAAGATGAAGGGCAGATAAATGTGACCCCCAAACTGTATAACAGAACTTAATCTAAAGTGGAAGTAATACCGTGATTTATCATTTAATTACCAAATAACCAACTAGGCAAAAAAACATGTTTAGACTCTCAGTACATATGGTTGCCCATCTAGCTTACATATTTAAACTTTAGTAAAGCTTGGGACCATGACGCAAGGAGCAACCAAACAGGTCAACCAGAAAAAATGTGATCCCAAACTGTATGAATGAACAGAAGTTATCCAAGGTGGAACAAAAACCATTGAGCAGTCTTTTCCTTACCAAATAATCAACCAGGAAAAATAACAAACATGTGTAGGAACTAGAAAGTCGCTACTTATGGCTGGCCACGAACTATATTAGACATTAAACAGTGGAAGAGATGAAGGTAAAAATGAAATAAGCGGCAACCAAACACGTCAATCAGATAAATGTGAGGCCAAACTGTATGAATAGAACTTAATACAAGGTGGAAAATATACCACTGTCAGTAGCTTTAACCATACATAAACAATTGAGTACATATACATTTTCTCCTTTAATTTGTCTGACTTCAGCAAAAAATAAATTGTTGACGCCACTGTGCAAACCATCTTCTCCTTTGGTTTTTGTAGCCAGATTGATATGATAGAACCTAGTCACTTTCTCCCCCTCAACAAATTCTCGGAAGATAACAACATCATCAAGTTCATATGCAAAATCCTGAAAATGCGGCATGGATTGTGTCAGCAATTAGAACATGAATATAAGAACAAATAAGACAATCCTGGTAAGAGGACCGGGAGTGAGAGCGGGCAAGAGGGAGAGAGAGTAAACCCCCAAAAGATGGTGAGCTTCATTGTATTTGTCCAGTAACGCTTGAACCAATAAGCTGATATTCCTATGTTCCGCATTGCCTTTAGAAGATTTCTTCCTTGTGCCATCAGGCCAGTGAAGGGCATGTAATATACCAATCTCAGCATCCGCAAGCCCATCTGTGCACCTAGTTCAGGTCAGAGTATTCTATGTGTTAGTACATTGTAATTTCCATTATGATGAAAAACCATAACAAAGTTGAGAAAACTCACATCATTGGAGAGCGCAACTCGTCAAGATGGCTAGTGATAGCGTTCTCAGCTTCCTGCAAGCTCTGAAATGGCCCGCCTAGACTAGGATACGTGTGGAAAGAACCCTCGACATCTATTCTGATGAAAAATTGTAGATGCCAACCAGAAGGATTGCGAGCGAAAATAGGCGGAGACGATTGCCTTGACACTGGCAAGATGTCACGAGTTAGCACCTCTAGCTGTGTGGAGGAAGAGGAAGTGTTGGTGTTCTTTGGCTCTAGCAGCGGCGTTTCCAACTGCTCAGGTACATCATAATAAGGGTACTCGCACCTGAAGCGGAACATGGTGAGAAGGTTAGTAGAGAGGGAGCGAAAAAGAAGAGGGAAAAAAGTGCCGCATGCTCAAGTCTGAAGTGGACGCGCCGCTGGATGAGTTCAAGAATAACTTAAATTACAGGAGATGCATAATAGATGAAGTTGAAACAATCAATAATAGAACATTGACAGAAAGCAAAAAGAAGAGTTTATTTTTCTTCAGTGTGTATCTATACACAAGAACCGGCTCTCCATGCCTTCAGACTTAAATTTGTTTTCTTGATAATAATAAGATGTATGGAGAGGGAAAGGCGAACCGCAAAGACTGAATTCTACTACAAGATACAGTACATAAACACGCTAGGAAGAAAAGAAACTAAAGCTATGGAACGGGACTTGATCGTCTCTTTAAAAAAGAAACTTGATCGTCTCCATATAAGGAAATTCATGGCGAAGCGAGAGAGGCGTACTGGGTTGGCGACGACATGTTGGCTTTCACCGCCACGCACACAAAATAATTTAATTTAACCTGAGGCTAATACGTTTGCTCCGTGACCTCCGTATATAACCTTTTTTAGAGTACCTCCGTATCCATATATAGCTTGCAGAATAAGACGAGTCCGTCCATGACTCTGAGTTGGACTTGAAAACCTTCTGCTACACGTACGTCTAGAACTAGGGAACCACGTGTTTAAAGAAAAACAAAAAACAAAAAACGGAAAATATAAAGCGCCGCTGTTCAGCGTGTGTCGAGGGGCCCCTCGCAGGTAGGCTTTGGCCCAACATGTTTTCGGTGATCAAAAATAATTTATGGGCTGGATAGCTGGGCTTCACGCGGCACAGCAGACCGTACGCGTGCATACAGCGAGCCAGCGAGCCAGCGATCGATTCGTTCCTACTAGTTTTTTTTTTTTGAATTGCTCGTTTGTAGGTGCATGTCGAAAGATAAGGAACTGATTGATCCTGCAGATTTGTTTGTTTAGTCCATGCACATCTAAAAAAGGAACTGATTGATCCCTTCCATCACGCACGCATTCACGCCTCGGTTCCCAATTTCCCAGCGGCCGCGAACGCGTAGTCTTCGCGACTGCAGGCTCGGCTCTCCTTCTCCATTTTCTCCTTAATCAAATTTTCCTTTGTAATTCAGGTTGTCCGCCGATGTCAATTCCCCGGGGGCCGTCGTCGCAACCCCGCTTTTCTTTCCATCCGTCAACGATTCAACCACAAGAGGTATATCCTGTATATAGTCTTATTGTGGTTCCTAGTAAATCCTAGAAGGTGAGAGGGCTTTTCAAGGTGAATATTCTTTTGGGGTTGATTTTTCAAGGTGATTCTTTTGGGGTTGATATGGCGATCACTTCTTTGAGATATAGATTTAAAGAACTCGTGGTGTTTAAAGAAATATTCGGACTTATATTGAGTTCGGGCACCCTGAGATCATTGAATGACATTGAACCTCAAGAGTGTTGCATCAAGTTTGCAGAAACTTTCTTTCTTGATGGTTCGTGTGATGTTGAGGTATATTATCTTATTTACGAATCGAATATTATGAGATTCATTTTGCGAGATCATGCAACAACTACTATGGAGATTTTTGACCAAATGAGAGAAACTAATTGTTACATATCATGTCTTATTTACTGTCCATGTGACTATGACATCGGTCGAAAGAAGCTTTTTGAAATTGAAATTACTGAAGAATTATCTGAGGTCAACAATGACCCAACACAGGATAAATGGTTTGGCAACATTATGCATTGAGAAGAAATTATTGGATGATATTGACATCGACCACATCATAAGTGGCTTTGAATCGAGGAATATTAGGAGAAATGTTTAAGGTAATATTTATAAATTATTTCATATGCATCCTGATTTTAGATGCATTCAAGTGTTATTGGTAATATTTGATATATACTTATATTTATTTTTATTGTTATGATGTCTATATTAAGGGCCCCAAATTTTAGTCTCGTCCCGGGCCCCCAAAATCTCAGGACCGGCCCTGAGCGTGTGGTCTATAGGGCGATTGACTCGGCACTGCATGATCAGCTGCCAGGCCCGAGGTGTTTGGAGGGGCCGAAAGAAAAAAAATAGTTGTAGAGCGACCGCTCCATAATGACGCTGGCTCAGAGTAGATGTAACTTTTCACTAGCACCGGCATTGAAGCAACGCGCAGGCCGAGAAAACCGCCTACGCCGCATCCTGGTGTCCGCGCCTGTTCAATGCAACAACGATGTTTACTGTACGGGACGAGACGAATATCTAACACGCCCGTTCAATGCTTGTTCGTCCGTATACCGCCATTAAGCAGGTTCGCCCACCGAGGAACCAACTCCGACCCCGCACATTGACGCACTCGGACACTTGGCCTCACCGGAATCCGCTATTCAAACGCGGCCACACCCCGCTAACTCCACACCATAACACATCCTCCTCCTTCACTCCACATCTGCTTGAAGGAAATATGCCCTAGAGGTAATAATAAAGTTTTTATTTATATTTTCTTATGTTTATTATTCATATTAGAATTGTATTAACCGGAAACTTAGTACATGTGTGAATACATAGACAAAACAGAGTGTCCCTAGTATGCCTCTACTTGACTAGCTCGTTAATCAAAGTTGGTTATGTTTCCTAACCATAGGAATGTGTTATCATTAGAAAATGATGTGATGGACAAGACTCATCTGTTAGTTTAGCATAATGATCATTAAGTTTTATTGCTATTCTTTCTTCATGACTTATACATATTCCTCTGACTATGAGATTATGCAACTCCCGAATACCGGAGGAACACCTTGTGTGCTATCAAACGTCACAATGTAACTGGGTGATTATAAAGATGCTCTACAGGTGTCTCCGAAGGCGTTTGTTGGGTTGGCATAGATCAAGATTAGGATTTGTCACTCCGAGTATCAGAGATGTATCTCTGGGCCTCTCGGTAATGCACATCACTATAAGCCTTGCAAGCAATGTGACTAATGATTTAGTTGCGCGATGATGCATTACGGAACGAGTAAACAGACTTGCCGCTAACGAGATTGAACTAGGTATGATGATACCGATCGAATCTCGGACAAGTAACATACCGATGACAAAGGGAATAATGTATGTTGTCATTACGGTATGACCGATAAAGGTCTTCGTAGAATATGTAGGAACCAATATGAGCATCTAGGTTCCGCTATTGGTTATTGACCGGAGATGTGTCTCGGTCATGTCTACATAGTTCTCGACCCCGTAGGGTTCGCACGCTTAACGTTTGATGACGATTTGTATTATGACTTATGTGTTTTGGTGACCGAAGTTTGTTCGGAGTCCCGGATGAGATCACTGACATGACGAGGAGTCTCAAAATGGTTGAGAGGTAAAGATTGATATATTGGAAGGTATTATTCGGACACCGGAAGGGTTCCAGAGTGTATCGGGTACATACCAGAGTACCGGAGGGGAAAGATATGGGCCATAGGAGGGTGGCTAACCAGCCCACGAGGGGCTGGCACGCCCTCCACAAAGGAGGAGGCCGAATTGGATTAGGGAAGGGGGCGGCGCCCCCCTTTCCTTCTCCTACTCCCTCTCCTTTTCCCCCGTCCCCCCTCCGGAAGAAGGAAAAAAGGGGGGGGGGGCGAATCCTACTAGGACTGGAGTCCTAATAGGACGCGCCCCTTGTGGCCAGCCTCCTCCTCCCCTCCTTTATATACGGGGGCGAGGGGCACCCCAAAGGCACACCAAGAATTCTCTTAGCCGTCTGCGGTGCCCCACTCCACAGTTTACTCCTCCGGTCATAGCGTCGAAGTGCTTAGGTGAAGCCCCGTGCGGATCATATCACCATCACCGTCACCACGCCATTGTGCTGATGGAATTCTCCCCCGACCCTCTGCTGGATCAAGAGTTCGAGGGACGTCATCAAGCTGAACGTGTGCTGAACTCAGAGGTGTCGTACGTTCGGTACTAGATCGGTTGGATTGTGAAGATGTTCGACTACATCAACCGCGTTAACCTAACGCTTCCGGTTTCGGTCTATGAGGGTACGTGGTCACACTCTCCCCCTGTCGTTGCTATTCATCTCCTAGATAGATCTTGCGTGAGCGTAGGAATTTTTTTGAAATTGCATGCTACGTTCCCCTACAGTGGCATCCGAGCCAGGTCTATGCGTAGATGATATGCACAAGTAGAACACAAAGAGTTGCGGGCGATAATAGTCATACTGCTTAGCAGCAACGTCTTATTTTGATCCGGCGGTATTGTTGGATGAAGCAGCCCGGACCAACATTACATGACCACGTTCATGAGACCAATTCTACCGACGTGCTTTAGCACACATGTGGCTGGCAGGTGTCTGTTTCTCCAACTTTAGTTGAATCGAATTTGACTACGGCCGGTCCTTGTTGAAGGTTAAAACAACACACTTGATGAAAAATCGTTGTGGTTTTGATGTGTAGGTCAAAACAGTTCTTGCTAGAAGCCCGTAGCAGCCACGTAAAACTTGCAACAACCAAGTAGAGGACGTCTAACTTGTTTTTGCAGGGCATGTTGTGATATGATATGGTCAAGACGTGATGAGATATAAATTGTTGTATGAGATGATCATGTTTTGTAGAAGTTATCGGCAACTGGCAGGAGCCTTATGGTTGTCGCTTTATTGTATGAAATGCAATCGCCATGTAATTGCTTCACTTTATCACTAAGTGGTAGTGATAGTCGTAGAAGCAATAGTTGGCGAGACGATAACGACGCTACGATGGAGATCAAGGTGTCAAGCCGGTGACGATGGAGATCATGACGGTGCTTTGGAGATGGAGATCAAAGGCACAAGATGAGGATGGCCATATCATGTCACATATTTTGATTGCATGTGATGTTTATCTTTTCTGCATCTTATTTTGCTTAGTACGACGGTAGAATTATAAGATGATCCCTCACTAAATTTCAAGGTATAAGTGTTGTCCCTGAGTATGCACCGTTGCTACAGTTCGTCGTGCCGAGACACCACGTGACGATCGGGTGTGATAAGCTCTACGTTCACATACAACGGGTGCAAGCCAGTTTTTGCACATGCAGAATACTTGGGTTAAACTTGACGAGCCTAGCATATGCAGATATGCCCTCAGAACGCTGAGACCGAAAGGACGAACATGAATCATATAGTAGATATGATCAGCATAGAGATGTTCACCATTGAAAACTACTCCATCTCACGTGATGATCGTACATGGTTTAGTTGATATGGATCATGTGATCATTTAGATGACTAGAGGGATGTCTATCTAAGTGGAAGTTCTTAAGTAATATGATTAATTGAACTTAATTTATCATGAACTTAGTCCTGATAGTATTTGCATATCTATGTTGTAGATCAATAGCTTGCGATGTAGCTCCCCGTTTATTTTTTGACATGTTCCTAGAGAAAAATAAGTTGAAAGATGATAGTAGCAATGATGCGGACTTGGTCCATGATCTCCTCAATGCTGCACAGAAGAATTATGTCCTTGATGCACCGCTAGGTGACAGACCCAATGCAGATGCAGATGTTATGAACATTTGACAAGCTCGGTATGATGACTACTTGATAGTTTAGTGCACCATGCTTTACGGCTTAGAATCGGGACTTAAAAATGTTTTGAATGCCATGGAACATATGGGATGTTCCAAGAGTTGAAATTGGTATTCCAGACTCATGCCCTGAAGGAAATATGCCTTAGAATCGATAATAAAGTTATTATTTATTTCCTTATTTCATGATAAATTTTTATTATTCATGCTAGAATTGTATTAACCGAAAACTTTGTACATGTGTGAATACATAGACAAAACATAAGTGTCCCTAGTATGCCTCTACTTGACTAGCTCGTTTATCAAAGATGGTTATGTTTCCTAACCATAGACATGTGTTGTCATTTGATGAATGGGAGCACATCATTAGGAGAATGATGTGATGGACAAGACCCATTCGTTAGCTTAGCATTATGATCCTTACAATTTCATTGCTACTGCTTTCTTCATGACTTATACATGTTCCTCAGACTATGAGATTATGCAACTCCCGAATACCAGAGGAACACTTTGTGTGCTATCAACGTAAATGGGTTATTATAAATATGCTCTACAGGTGTCTTCGAAGGTATTTGTTGGGTTGGCATAGATCGAGATTAGGATTTGTCACTCCGTGTTTCGGAGAGGTATCTCTGGGCCCTCTCGGTAGTGCTCATCACTATAAGCCTTGCAAGCAATGTGAATGAGTTAGTTGCGGGATGAAGTATTACGGAACGAGTAACGAGACTTGGCAGTAACAAGATTGAACTAGGTATGATGATACCAACGATCGAATCTCGGGCAAGTAACATACCGATGACAAAGGGAACAACGTATGTTGTTATGCAGTTTGACCGATAAAGATATTTGTAGAATATGTAGGAGCCAATATGAGCATCCAGGTTCCGCTATTGGTTATTGACCGGAGATGTGTCTCGGTCATGTCTACATAGTTCTCGAACCCGTAGGGTCCGCACGCTTAACGTTCGATGACGATTTGTATTATGAGTTATGTGTTTTGATGACCGAAGTTTGTTCGGAGTCCCGGATGAGATCACGGACATGACGGGGAGTCTCGAAATGGTCGAGACATAAAGATTGATATATTGGACCATGTTATTCGGACACCGGAAGTGTTCCAGATAGTTTCGGGTAAAAACGGAGTGCCGGAGGGGTTACCGGAACCCCCCGGGCAGTTGATGGGCCTTAGTGGGCCTTAGATGGGAGGAGAGTGTCGGTGTACAAAAGTAGGGGCTCTCCTTTTTACCCCTCTACTTGTGCACGGGCAGTCAGATCCGCACTTGCGGCCACACTTAGCAGGGCGAGGGGAGGGAGCAGAAGCACAAGAATACCAGAGCAATGCCCAGACCAGAGACACAAAGAGCAAGAGGGCGAGGCGGACTCCCCTGGCATGACCCTTGCCGGGGTGGCCTCTGCGGCCCCGGCAAGAGACTTGCCGGGGCATCTTGCCCAACGCCAGCAGAGCGGGCCACCCTTGAGCCCAAGGGTTCGAGACGCCAACAACGACATTGGAACCAAGGCTCGGGAGGCACCTCCGTGGTGGCATGCAGATCTTCATCAAGATCATAAATACAAAAGATCCGATGAGGACCAGAAGACGATGATCCTCGGCGAGATCCTTGCCGGGGAGATCCACGATACCCCCGGCAAGATCCTTGCTGGGGACGACCGCGACTCCACGGCAAGACCACTTGCCGGGGCCCCGGCAAGACCCTTGTCGAGGACACCAGCAGGGTCACAACCAGACCCACGTCTGCCAAAACTCCACCGCTGTTCCCATACAGTTGCCAGCCCAACCAGCTGGGCAGGCACCTGTGTGGCAACGTGCGGCTTCCAGGCCAAATCAGCAAGCACCTGCGTGGTGGCATGCAGATCTTCGTGAAGACCCTACCACCACGCCATCTCAGCAGCCTGCCAGCCTACGTGGCACTGCATGCATTGTTGGCCTGGACGCATGTCGGAGCGAGGCGGAGCGGCGACGGACGGGACGGGCGTCATTGCCGTCCCCAATAAAGCAACGGGACACCTAAGGAGCGCATTTAATGCATCTTCTCCCGTAATGATAGGCGATAAGCTTGTACACTATACACCTTTCCACCTCCCGTGTGCCACTGTGGCAACCCCTTTGTGACTATAAAAGGAGGCCCAAGGCGTCCAGGAGAAGGATTCGGATCTTTTGGACTACACATGCACCATAGCTAGTTCGAGAGCTCAAGAACACTCAAATATACACCAAAGCAGGACTACGGTTTTATGCATCCTCGCGGCCCAAACCTGGGTAAACGATCTTTGTGCTGGCTCCTAGACCTGCTCTTTGCACAACCCCGCGCCCGCCAACTATAGAAGGGATCCCTATGATCCCATAGGTGTCGTTCCCACCGACATCTCTGGCGCGCCAAGTAGGGGACGCAGTTGTGAAAATTTGGTCTAGCGGTCAGTTTAGCAGTTCTTCATCGCCATGGCTCCCAAGAAGAAGACGATCACAGTGATCGGCTCACCGGGAGCCGAACGGCTGTACCAGTGCGGGCGAGTGGCGGGGCGGTCACCGACGGAAGCCGAGGCGCGGCCCACGAACACCCACATTGGGTTTTATGCGTCCTCCCTGGTAAAGTCCGCCGACAAGCCAGGAGGCTCCAACAAGCAGTACTGCACGATCCACCGCACCAAGGGCCATGGCCTCCAAAACTGCCGACAAGTTGAGCTGCTTGCTGGGACGCAAAAAGCTGAATATGAGAGGTGGGACAAGGAGAAGGGTCAGGATGGTGCCGGGCGATCCAGTAAGAAGCGTGGCGGCCAAGGGGGTCACCGCGGCAAGGATAGCCAGCAAGAGAGGCCCGCTCGGGGCCACGACAAGAAGCAGGAAGACGACGGTCATGACGAGGACGACGAGTCCGGCGAGCAAGAGTTCCAGAATGCTACGGAGGCCATGTGCGTCGAGGGTGGAGCCTTGCTGCACACTTCTCACTGCCAGCTCAAGAAGTGGGCGCGTGAGATCATAGCAGCGGAACCATCACTCGATGCTCAAAAGCCACTGAAGTGGTCCAGCACACCTATCGTTTTTGATGCCGAGGAGCACCCTGATCGCACAACTGCGGTCAGGTGCTTGCCGTTGTTGGTTTCGCCAACAATACACAACCTCAAGGTGACAAAAATGCTAGTTGACGACGGGGCCGGTCCGAACTTGATCTCGCCTGTTGTGATCGAAAGGCTACATATTCCCAATGGAGACCTCGAAGAGACGGGTGATGTGTACTACACAACCTTCTTCTTGTAGACGTTGTTGGGCCTGCAAGTGCACAGGTTTGTAGGACAGTAGCAAATTTCCCTCAAGTGGATGACCTTAGGTTTATCAATCCGTAGGAGGCGTAGAATGAAGATGGTCTCTCTCAAACAACCCTGCAACCAAATAACCAAGAGTCTCTTGTGTCCCCAACACACCCAATACAATGGCAAATTGTATAGGTGCACTAGTTCGGCGAAGAGATGGTGATACAAGTGCAAAATAGATAGTAGATATAGGTTTTTGTAATCTGAAATAATAAAAACAGCAAGGTAACAAGTGGTAAAAGTGAGCGTAAACGGTATTGCAATGGTAGGAATCAAGGCCTAGGGTTCATACTTTCACTAGTGCAAGTTCTCTCAACAATAATAACATAGATAGATAATATAACAAGCCCTCAACATGCAACAAAGAGTCACTCCGAAGCCACTAATAGCGGAGAACAAACATAGAGATTATGGTAGGGTACGAAACCACCTCAAAGTTATTCTTTCGGATCGATCTATAAAAGAGTTCGTACTAGAATAACACCTTAAGACACAAATCAGCCAAAACCCTAATGTCACCTAGATACTCCATTGTCACCTCAAGTATCCGTGGGCATGATTATACGATATGCATCACACAATCTCAGATTCATCCAACCAACATAAAAGTACTTCAAAGAGTGCCCCAAAGTTTCTACCGGAGAGTCAAGAACGTGTGCCAACCCCTATGCATAGGTTCCCAATGTCACAAAACCCGCAAGTTGATCACCAAAACATACATCAAGTGGCACATGATATCCCATTGTCACCACAGATAATCACGGCAAGACATACATCGAGTGTTCTCATAAAAGACTCAATCCGATAAGATAACTTCAAAGGGGAAACTCAATTCATCACAAGAGAGTAGAGGGGAAGAAACATCATAAGTTCCAACTACAATAGAAAAGCTCGGGATACATCAAGATCATTCCATAGAGGGAACACGAGAGAGAACACGAGAGAGAGAGATCAAACACATAGCTACTGGTACATACCCTCAGCCCCGAGGGTGAACTACTCCCTCCTCATCATGGATAGCGCCGGGATGATGAAGATGGCCACCGGTGATGGGTTCCCCCTCCGGCAGGGTGCCGGAACGGGGTCCCGATTGGTTTTTGGTGGCAACAGAGGCTTGCGGCGGCGTAACTCCCGATCTATCTTCTGTTCTGGAAGTTTTAGGGTATATTGGTATATATAGGAGGAAGAAATACGCCAGGGGAGCCACAAGGGCCCCACGAGGGTGGAGGGCGCGCCCAGGGGGGTGGGCGCACCCCCCTACCTCGTGCCTCCCTCGTTTCTTTCTTGACGTGGAATCCAAGTCTCCCTGGTTGCTTTCCTTCCAAAAATAACTTCTCCAGTTGATTCCGTTCCGTTTTGACTCCGTCTGATATTCCTTTTCCTCGAAACACTGAAATAGGCATAAAACAGCAAATCTGGGCTGGGCCTCCGGTTAATAGGTTAGTCCCAAAAGTAATATAAAAGTGGATAATAAAGCCCAATATTGCCTAAAACAGTAGATAAAGTAGCATGGAGCAATCAAAAATTATAGATACATTGGAGACGTATCAAGCATCCCCAAGCTTAATTCCTGCTCGTCCTCGAGTAGGTAAATGATAAAAAAGAATTTTTGATGCGGAGTGATACTTTGGCATAATTTCAATGTAAATCTTCTTAATTGTGATATGAATATTCAGATCCGAAAGATTCAAGACAAAAGTTCATATTGACACAAAAATAATAATACTTCAAGCATACTAATCAAAGCAATCATGTCTTCTCAAAATAGCACGGCAAAAGAAAGTTCATCCCTACAAAATCATATAGTTAGGCTATGCTTCATTTTTGCACACAAAGATGTTCCCAACTTCTATACCCCCGATGACAAGCCAAGCAATTGTTTCATACTTAAATAATCTCAACCTTTTTCAACTTTCATGCAATAGATGAGCGTGAGCCATGGATATAGCACTATGGGTGGAATAGAATATGATGATGGGGATTGTGTGGAGAAGACAAAAAAGGAGAAAGTCTCACATTGACGAGGATAATCAACGGGCTATGGAGATGCCCATCAATTGATGTCAACATGAGGAGTAGGGATTGCCATGCAATGGATGCACTAGAGCTATGAATGATCAACAAAAGAAAACTAGTGGGTGTGCATCCAACTCGCTTGCTCATGAAGATCTAGGGCATTTGAGGAAGCCCATCGTAGGAATATACAAGCCAAGTTCTATAATGGAAAATTCCCACTAGTATAAAAAGACAACTTATGAGACTCACTACATGAAGAACAAGGTGCTACTTTGAAGCACAATATATGAGACTCACTATATGAAGAACAAGGTGCTACTTTGAAGCACAAGTGTGGAAAAGAGATAGTAGCATTGCCTTTTTTTTGGGCCTTTCTTTTTTTTCTTTTTGGCCTTTCTTCTTTTATTTTTTATTTTTTTGGGCCTTTCTTTTTTTTGGCCTTTCTCTTTTTTTTGATTGGGCAATGCTCTAATAATGATGACCATCACACTTCTATTGATTACAACATAAGGATTACAACTCAAAACTTAGAACAAGATATGACTCTATATGAATGCCTCCGGCGGTGTACCGGGATGGTGCAATGAATCAAGAGTGACATGTATGAAAAATAATGCATGGTGGCTTTGACGAGGACATGTATTAGGGGTAGGGTAACATGCCTGACCTAAAGACCCTACCCATGGACACCATACACTTTGTACTGGGCCCCTGGGCCAGATCGCCGTCCAGACGTACCGCAACTTCAAAGTCACTCAGACGGCAACAACCACTCGGAGCACAACACTCCACTCAACGAGCTCATTCCACTCGGCAGTGTAACTCACTCGATATGCGAAGACCAATAGTCAGCATGACGGTATTGTAGTGGCCATGTATTATGGCATTGATACCCCACTTTGTAACATAGGAGGTGAGGGGGTGGAGCACTCTATATAAGCCACCCCCCACCACTAGACTTGGGGGGGTTCTTTTCTTCCACCTCTCTCTCTCTCTTCACCATTAGTCTCAGGACTTATCTCAGGCATGGGGATCCGTTCCTCTCTCTCACACACACATTGTAATCTCCGGATATATACTCAGATAAACAAAGCCTCTCCGGAGCACGAGACGTAGGGTTGTTATCTCCACCGTGAGAGGCCCGAACTCGCTAAAACCACCGTATCACCCATATGCATCTCGATAGATCATGCTCCGTTATCCTACCCCTCTCTTACTGTCGGAGTCGTTCCCACGACAGTTGGCGCACACCGTGGGACATGGCGTCTATCAAACCATGATGCATATGGTTCTTTCTTCAATCGCCGGCAAGAGATTAATTTCTGCAGGCAACCCAATCTTTCTTGGGATGATCTCCGATCCCGAGATCAAACAATCGCCGCTTCCAATTTTGACTATTGCGGTCCCGGCCGTCACACAAAATACTCCTCATACAAAAGAATCAGGGAGTTGTTCATCTCATCCTGTCCTCTTTACAATCAATCGATGATTTGCTAATTGGTTTTTGTTTCTTTTGCATGTCACACTTGTGAGCAATGGAAGAGGAGAGAGCCACGACAATGGATGTCCTCACAGACGCTCAGCCCCAGTGACTCCCCGACGGTGCCGCGCCGCAGCATGCCACCGTCGCGCTCCGCAAGATCCTCCTCAGCTCCGACGGTGATGGCAAGCAGTGACCCGTGCTCGCCACATCACGTCATTGCCGACCGCTCCGGCGGCTACGCCGTCGTCTCACTGTCCGGTGACCTGCGCCTGCCGCAGCGCGTCACCGCCGACCGCTCTGGCAGCTAAGACATCATCTCGCTGTCCGGTGACCCGCACTCGCCGCAGCACGTCACGGCCGACCGCTCCGGCGGGCGCATCGCGACCAGAAATGCCACGGTCAGATTCGCCGTTACCGCCAGCGTCGCCGGGCCGGTTGACATGCTCCTCTACGCCTGCGACGTACACATTCTGAACTTCTCTCCGGCACCGCCGATGACCCTGTTCCCAGGTACGCAAGTCAATTATAGCAGTTGATTACCTGATTACTTATTGCGATAGTTAAGCTAGCCCATGCAAAAACTCGCCCACGACCTCAAGTCCTTGGGCCGTTAGCCAACCATTTAATGGTCCGCTGGGCATGCAGAGGAGGTAATGCGCCAGTTTTCTCGGCCCTCAATTGATGACTAATGCGCAGGTTAATTTGTGCATGCATGCACGGCCATCCGTGGTCTTTACGCCCTGCAAAATACTAGCATTCATGCGTGGACATTTTATTAGCCCAATAAAAATATTCGAGGAGGTATCTGTACTTGCTAAATTGCAGGCTTGCTAAAACGAACAAAGTCGTCTGAACGACTTGAAGGAAATATGCCCTAGAGGCAATAATAAAGTTATTATTTATTTTCTTATTTCATGATAAATGTTTATTATTCATGCTAGAATTGTATTAACCGGAAACATAATACATGTGTGAATACATAGACAAACATACTGTCACTAGTATGCCTCTACTTGACTAGCTCGTTTATCAGAGATGGTTATGTTTCCTAGCCATGGACAAAAGAGTTGTCATTTGATTGACGAGATCACATCATTAGGAGAATGATGTGATTGACTTGACCCATTCCGTTAGCTTAGCACTTGATCGTTTAGTATGTTGCTATTGCTTTCTTCATGACTTATACATGTTCCTGTAACTATGAGATTATGCAACTCCCGTTTACCGGAGGAACACTTTGGGTACTACCAAATGTCACAACGTAACTGGGTGATTATAAAGGAGTACTACAGGTGTCTCTGAAGGTACATGTTGAGTTGGCGTATTTCGAGATTAGGATTTGTCACTCCGATTGTCGGAGAGGTATCTCTGGGCCCTCTCGGTTATGCACATCATTATAAGCCTTGCAAGCAATGTGACCAATGAGTTGGTTACGGGATGATGCATTACAGAACGAGTAAAGAGACTTGCCGGTGACGAGATTGAACTAGGTATTGGATACCGACGATCGAATCTCGGGCAAGTAACATACCGATGACAAAGGGAACAACGTATGTTGTTATGCGGTTTGACCGATAAAGATCTTCGTAGAATATGTAGGAGCCAATATGGGCATCCAGGTCCCGCTATTGGTTATTGACCGAGAATAGTTCTAAGTCATGTCTACATAGTTCTCGAACCCATAGGGTCCGCACGCTTAAGGTTTCGATGACAGTTATATTATGAGTTTATGACTTTTGATGTACCGAAGGAGTTCGGAGTCCCGGATGAGATCGGGGACATGACGAGGAGTCTCGAAATAGTCGAGACGTAAAGATCGTTATATTGGACGACTATATTCGGAGTTCGGAAAGGTTCCGAGTGATTCGGGTATTTTTCGGAGTACCGGAGAGTTACGGGAATTCGCCGGGGAGAAGTATTGGGCCTTATTGGGCCCTGCGCGAAAGAGAGAGGGGCTGCCTAGGGCAGGCCGCGCCCCCCCATGGCCTAGTCCGAATTGGACTAGGGGGAGGGGCCGCACCCCCTCCTTCCTTCCCTTCTCTCTTCCCCTTCCTTGTCTCGTACTCCTACTACATGGAAGGACTCCTAGTTGGACTAGGAAAGGGGGAATCCTACTCCCGGTGGGAGTAGGACTCCCCATGGCGCGCCCCTCCTAGGGCCGGCCTCCTCCTCCCTCCCTCCTTTATATACGGGGACAGGGGGCACCCCATAGACACACAAGTTGATCTACGGATCGTTCCTTAGCCGTGTGCGGTGCCCCCTTCCACCATATTCCACCTCGGTCATATCGTCGCGAAGCTTAGGCGAAGCCCTGCGCCGGTAGAACATCAAGATCGTCACCACGCCATCGTGCTGACGGAACTCTCCCTCGACACTCGGCTGGATCGGAGTTCGAGGGACGTCATCGAGCTGAACGTGTGCTGAACTCGGAGGCTCCGTACGTTCGGTGCTTGGATCGGTCGGATCGTGAAGACGTACGACTACATCAACCGTGTTGTGCTAATGCTTCCGCTTACGATCTACGAGGGTACGTGGACGAACACTCTCCCCTCTCGTTGCTATATCATCACCATGATCTTGCGTGTGCGTAGGAATTTTTTTGAAATTACTGCGTTCCCCAACAGTGGCATCCGAGCCTAGGTTTTTATGGTTTGATGTTATATGCACGAGTAGAACACAAGTGAGTTGTGGATGATATAAGTCATACTGCCTACCAGCATGTCATACTTTGGTTCGGTGGTATTGTTGGATGAAGCGGCCCGGACCGACATTACGCGTACGCTTACGCGAGACTGGTTCTACCGACGTGCTTTGCACACAAGTGGCTGGCGGGTGTCAGTTTCTCCAACTTTAGTTGAACCGAGTGTGGCTACGCCCGGTCCTTGCGAAGGTTAAAATGGAGTCTATTTGACAAACTATCGTTGTGGTTTTGATGCGTAGGTAAGAACGGTTCTTGCTCAGCCTGTAGCAGCCACGTAAAACTTGCAACAACAAAGTAGAGGACGTCTAACTTGTTTTTGCAGGGCATGTTGTGATGTGATATGGTCAAGACGTGATGAGATATAAGTTGTTGTATGAGATGATCATGTTTTGTTGAAGTTATCGGCAACTGGCAGAAGCCCTATGGTTGTCTCTTTGTTGCATAAGATGCAAGTGCCAAATAATTGCTTTACTTTATCGCTATGCGATAGCAATAGTTGCAAGAGCAATAGTTGGCGAGACGACCATGTGACGACACATTGATATAGATCAAGATGATGAAGATCATGGTGTCGTGCCGGTGACGATAAAGATCATGACAGTACTTTGGAGATGGAGATCAAAGGCACAAGATGATCATGGCCATATCATGTCACATATTTTGATTGCATACGATGTTTATCTGTTATACATCTTATTCTTGCTTTGATTGATGGTATCATTTTAAGATGATCTCTCACTAATTATCAAGAAGTGTTCTCCCTGAGTATGCACCGTTGCCAAAGTTCGTCGTGCCCAGACACCACGTGATGATCGGGTGTGATAAGCTCTACGTCCATCTACAACGGGTGCAAGCCAGTTTTGCACACGCGGAATACTCAGGTTAAACTTGACGAGCCTAGCATATGCAGATATGGCCTCGGATCACGGAGACCGAAAGGTCGAGCGTGAATCATATAGTAGATATGATCAACATAGTGATGTTCACCATTGAAAACTACTCCATCTCACGTGATGATCGGTTATGGTTTAGTTGATTTGGATCACGTGATCACTTAGATGACTAGAGAGATGTCTGTCTAAGTTGGAGTTCTTAAGTAATATGATTAATTGAACTTAAATTTATCATGAACTTAGTCCTGGTAGTATTTTGCAAATTATGTTGTAGATCAATAGCTTGCGTTATTGCTTTCATATGTTTATTTTGTTATGTTCCTAGAGAAAACTATGTTGAAAGATGTTAGTAGCAATGATGCGGATTGGATCCGTGATCTGAGGTTTATCCTCATTGCTGCACAGAAGAATTATGTCCTTAATGCACCGCTAGGTGACAGACCTATTGCAGGAGCAGATGCAGACGTTATGAACGTTTGGCTAGCTCAATATGATGACTACTTGATAGTTTAGTGCACCATGCTTAATGGCTTAGAATCGAGACTTCAAAGACGTTTTTGAACGTCATGGACCATATAAGATGTTCCAGGAGTTGAAGTTAATATTTCCAGCAAATACCCGAGTTGAGAGATATGAAGTCTCCAACAAGTTCTATAGCTAAAAGATGGAGGAGAATCGCTCAACTAGTGAGCATGTGCTCAGATTGTCTGGGTACTTCAATCGCTTGAATCAAGTGGGAGTTAATCTTCCAGATAAGATAGTGATTGACAGAATTCTCTAGTCACCACCACTAAGTTACTAGAACTTCGTGATGAACTATAGTATGCAAGGGATGACGAAAACGATTCCCGAGCTCTTCGTGATGTTGAAATCGACGAAGGTAGAAATCAAGAAAGAGCATCAAGTGTTGATGATTGACAAGACCACTAGTTTCAAGAAAAAGGGCAAAGGGAAAAGAAGGGGAACTTCAAGAAGAACGGCAAGCAAGTTGCTGCTCAAGTGAAGAAACCCAAGTCTGGTCCTAAGCCTAAGACTAAGTGCTTCTACTGCAAAGATACTGGTCACTGGAAGCGGAACTACCCTAATTAGTTGGCGGATAAGAAGGATGGCAAAGTGAACATAAGTATATTTGATATACATATTATTGATGTGTACTTTACTAGTGTTTATAGCAACCCCTCAGTATTTGATACTAGTTCAGTTGCTAAGATTAGTAACTCGAAACGGGAGTTGCAGAATAAACAGAGACTAGTTGAAGGGGAAGTGACGATGAGTGTTGGAAGTAGTTCCAAGATTGATATGATCATCATCGCACACTCCCTACACTTTCGGGATTAGTGTTAAACCTAAATAAATGTTATTTGGCGTTTACGTTGAGCATGAATATGATTTGATCATGTTTGTTGCAATACGGTTATTCATTTAAAATCAGAGAATAATTGTTGTTCTGTTTACATGAATAAAACCTTCAATGGTCATACACCCAATGAAAATAGTTTGTTGGATCTCGATCGTGATGATACACATATTCATAATATTGATGCCAAAAGATGCAAAGTTAATAATGATAGTGCAACTTATTTATGGCACTGCCGTTCGGGTCATATTGATGTAAAGCGCATGAAGAAACTCCATAAAGATGGATTTTTGGAATCACTTGGTTATGAATCATTTGATGCTTGCGAACCGTGCCTTTTGGGCAAGATGACTAAAACTCCGTTCTCCGGAACAATGGAACGAGCTACTAACTTGTTGGAAATAATACATACAGATGTATGCGATCCAATGAGTATTGATGCTCGTGGCAAGTATCGTTATTTTCTGACCTTCACAGATGATTTGAGCAGATATGGGTATATCTACTTGATGAAACATAAGTCTGAAATAGTTGAAAGGTTCAAAGAATTTCAGAGTGAAGTAGAAAATCATCGTAACAAGAAAATAAAGTTTCTGCGATCTGATCATGGAGATGAATATTTGAGTTACGAGTTTGGTCTTCAATTAAAACAATGTGGAATAGTTTCACAAACTCACGCCACCTGGAACACCACAACGTTATGGTGTGTCTGAACGTCGTAACCGCACTTTATTGGATATGGTGCGATCTATGATGTCTCTTACTGATTTACCAATATTGTTTTGGGGTTATGCATTAGAGACAGCTGCATTCACATTAAAAGGGCACCATCTAAATCCGTTGAGACGACAACATATGAACTGTGGTTTAGCAAGAAACCCAAGTTGTCGTTTCTTAAAGTTTGGGGCTGCGATGCTTATGTGAAAAGTTTCATCCTGATAAGCTCGAACCCAAATCAGAGAAGTGCGTCTTCATAGAATACCCAAAGGAAATAGTTGGGTACACCTTCTATCACAGATCCGAAGGCAAGATATTCGTTGCTAAAAATGGATCCTTTCTAGAGAAGGAGTTTCTCTCGAAAGAAGTGAGTGGGAGGAAAGTAGAGCTTGATAAGGTAATTTGTACCTTCTCCTGAATTGGAAAGTAGTTCATCACGGAAATCAGTTCCAGTGATTCCTACACCAATTAGTGAAGAAGCTAATGATGATGATCGTGAAACTTTAGATCAAGTTACTACAAAACCTCATAGGTCTTCCAAAGTACAATCCGCACCAGAGTAGTACGGTAATACTGTTCTGGAAGTCATGTTACTAGACCATGATGAACCTACGAACTATGAGGAAGCGATGATGAGCCCAGATTCCGCGAAATGGCTTGAGGCCATAAAATCTGAGATATGATCCATGTATGAGAACAAAGTATGGACTTTGATTGACTTGCTCGATGATCAGCAAGCCATGTTAAATAAATGGATCTTCAAGAGGAAGACGGACACTGATAGTAGTGTTACTATCCACTAAGCTCGACTTGTTGCAAAAGGTTTTCAACAAGTTTAAGGGGTTGAATACGATGAGATTTTCTCACTCGTATCGATGCTAAGTCTGTCCGAATCATGTTAGCAATTGCCGGATTTTATGAAATCTGGCAAATGGATAAACAAAACTGCATTCCTTAATGGAGTTATTAAAAAAGAGTTGTATATGATGCAACCAGAAGGTTTTGTCAATCCTAAAGGTGCTAACAAAATGTGCATCTACGGACTAGTGCAAGCATCTCGGAGTTGGAATATACGCTTTGATAATTTGATCAAAGCATATAGTTTTATACAGACTTGCGATGAAGCCTGTATTTACAATAAAGTGAGTGGGAGCACTACAACCTTTCTGATTAGTATATGTGAGTGACATATTGTTGATCAGAAATGATGTAGAATTTTTTCTGCACAGCATAAAGGAATGTTTTAAAGGAGTTCTTTAAAAAGAAAAAGACCTCAGTAAAGCTACTTACATATTGAGCATCAAGATCTATTGAGATAGATCAAGACGCTTGATAAGATTTTCAATGAGTACATACCTTGACAAGATTTTGAAGTAATTCAAAATGAAACAGTCAAAGAAAGAGTTCTTGCCTGTGTTGCAAAGGTATGAAATTGAGTAAGACTCAAATCCCGACCACAACAGAAAATAGAAAGAGAATGAAAAGTCATTCCCTATGCCTCAGTCATAGGTTCTATAAAGTATGATATGCTATGTACCAGACCTATTGTATACCTTGCTCTGTATTTGACAAGGGAGTACAATAGTGATCTAGGAGTAGATCACTGGACATTGGTCAAGAATATCCTTAGTGAGGACTAAGGAAATACTTCTCGATTATGGAGGTGATAAAAGAGCACGTCGTAAAAGTTACCTCGGTGCAAGTTTTCACACCGATCCAGATGACTCTAAGTCTCAATCTGGATACATATTGAAAGTGGGAGCAATTAGCTAGAGTAGCTCCATGCAGAGCATTGTAGACATAGAATATTTGCAAAATACATACGGCTCTGAATGTGACAGACCCGTTGACTAAGCTTCTCTCACGAGCAAAACATGATCACACCTTAGTACTCTTTGGGTGTTAATCACATAGCGATGTGAACTAGATTATTGACTCTAGTAAACCCTTTGGGTGTTGGTCACATGATGATGTGAACTATGGGTGTTAATCATATACAGATATGTTTATTGGTGTTAAATCACATGGCGATGTGAACTAGATTATTGACTCTAGTGCAAGTGGGAGACTGAAGGAAATATGCCCTAGAGGCAATAATAAAGTTATTATTTATTTCCTTATTTCATGATAAATGTTTATTATTCATGCTAGAATTGTATTAACCGAAAACATAATACATGTGTGAATACATAGACAAACATAGTGTCACTAGTATGCCTCTACTTGACTAGCTTGTTTATCAGAGATGGTTATGTTTCCTAGCCATGGACAAAAGAGTTGTCATTTGATTGACGGGATCACATCATTAGGAGAATGATGTGATTGACTTGACCCATTCCGTTAGCTTAGCACTTGATCGTTTAGTATGTTGCTATTGCTTTCTTCATGACTTATACATGTTCCTGTAACTATGAGATTATGCAACTCCCGTTTACCAGAGGAACACTTTGGGTACTACCAAACGTCACAACGTAACTGGGTGATTATAAAGGAGTACTACAGGTGTCTCCGAAGGTACATGTTGAGTTGGCGTATTTCGAGATTAGGATTTGTCACTCCGATTGTCGGAGAGGTAACTCTGGGCCCTCTCGGTTATGCACATCATTATAAGCCTTGCAAGCAATGTGACCAATGAGTTGGTTACGGGATGATGCATTACAGAACGAGTAAAGAGACTTGCCGATGACGAGATTGAACTAGGTATTGGATACCGACGATCGAATCTCAGGCAAGTAACATACCGATGACAAAGGGAACAACGTATGTTCTTGTGCGGTTTGACCGATAAAGATCTTCGTAGAATATGTAGGAGCCAATATGGGCATCCAGGTCCCGCTATTGGTTATTGACCGAGAATAGTTCTAAGTCATGTCTACATAGTTCTCGAACCCGTAGGGTCCGCACGCTTAAGGTTTCGATGACAGTTATATTATGAGTTTATGAGTTTTGATGTACCGAAGGAGTTCGGAGTCCCGGATGAGATTGGGGACATGACGAGGAGTCTCGAAATGGTCGATACGTAAAGATCGATATATTGGGCGACTATATTCGGAGTTCGGAAAGGTTCCGAGTGATTCGGGTATTTTTCGGAGTACCGGAGAGTTACGGGAATTCGCCGGGGAGAAGTATTGGGCCTTATTGGGCCCTGCGGGAAAGAGAGAGGGGCTGCCTAGGGCAGGCCGCGCGCCCCCCCATGGCCTAGTCCGAATTGGACTAGGGGGAGGGGCCGCACCCCCTCCTTCCTTCCCTTCTCTCTTCCCCTTCCTTGTCTCCTACTCCTACTACATGGAAGGACTCCTAGTTGGACTAGGAAAGGGGGAATCCTACTCCCGGTGGGAGTAGGAATCCCCATGGCGTACCCCTCCTAGGGCCGGCCTCCTCCTCCCTCCCTCCTTTATATATGGGGACAGGGGGCACCCCATAGACACACAATTTTTTCTACGGATCGTTCCTTAGCCGTGTGCGGTGCCCCCTTCCACCATATTCCACCTCGGTCATATCGTCGCGAAGCTTAGGCGAAGCCCTGCGCCGGTAGAACATCAAGATCGTCACCACGCCGTCGTGCTAACGGAACTTTCCCTTGACACTCGGCTGGATCGGAGTTCGAGGGACATCATCGAGCTGAACGTGTGCTGAACTCGGAGGCTCCGTACGTTCGGTTCTTGGATCGGTCGGATCGTGAAGACGTACGACTACATCAACCGCGTTGTGCTAACGCTTCCGCTTACGGTCTACGAGGGTAGGTGGACGAACACTCTCCCCTCTCATTGCTATATCATCACCATGATCTTGCGTGTGCATAGGAATTTTTTTTGAAATTACTGCGTTCCCCAACACGACCCACCATTTATTCCACTCGGCGGATGGCGTTGCAACCAGATCACAACCCAGTTATGGTTCACTCGGCCGATTCACCTTTTCGCTCGGCCGGCTAACGAACAGGTTCACTCGGCCGGCTAGCCCATAGATGATTTTTGCACTCTGGACAATTAGCGTGCAGGCTACTCGGTTGGTTGGCTTCAACATGCTGTCACCAGCGCCATCCACCTCGTCGTCGTTTCCGGCTTCGTCTGCGAGGCCATCGTCGAACCTCCACGCACGGACACCAGCACCGTCCGGCTTGTCGTAGTCTCCAGCCTCATCTGCAACGCCTACGACGAACCCGGCGGAACAAGTCCCCACCCACTCGACAGAGGATTAAGGTTCACTCGGATGGGACTAAAACACACTTGAGTGACTATCCACTCGAACGAGTCGCATGCACGCTCAGACGAATTTACTCGGATGGTTAACAAACCAGTACGGCAGTCAGACAAAGACATTTTGGTCCAGCCACCACTCGGACGCCCCGCGCATCGTCACTTTGCGGGACTCATGTACTTCACTCGGACGCCCCGCGTGTCATCATTGGTTGGTCACCTCACAACCACTCGTCCGCTCCGGGCGTCGCCAATCGGTTGGTCACCTCATCACCACTCGGTCACCCCGCGACACAGTTTTTACAATCTCATAAATGATTGTTATTCTTTTTTATATGCTCTAAATCCCCCAGTGGGTGACTTAGTTGCGAATCCATCTCGCCTAAGTTTCAAAAAATCCTACCGAGTGGAGATCAATCCTCCCACTTGGGGGCTTAGCTGCAGTCTAGTACTCGCCTAAGTTTCAAAAAATCCTAAGAGCTTAGCTGCAGTCTAGTACTCGCCTAAGTTTCAAAAAATCCTACCGAGTGGAGAGCAACCCTCCCACTCGGGGGCTTAGCTACAGTACAGTACTCGCCTAAGTTTCAAAAAATCCTACCGAGTGGAGAGCAACCCTCCCACTCGGAGGCTTAGCTGCAGTACAGTACTCGCCTAAGTTTCTAAAAATCCTACCGAGTGGAGAGCAATCCTCCCACTCGGGGGCTTAGCTGCAGTCTAGTACTCGCCTAAGTTTCAAAAAATCCTACCGAGTGGAGAGCAACCCTCCCACTCGGGGGCTTAGCTGCAGTCTAGTACTCGCCTAAGTTTCAAAAAATCCTAAGAGCTTAGCTGCAGTCTAGTACTCGCCTAAGTTTCAAAAAATCCTACCAAGTGGAGAGCAACCCTCCCACTCGGGGGCTTAGCTGCAGTCCAGTACTCGCCTAAGTTTCAAAAAATCCTACCGAGTGGAGAGCAACCCTCCCACTCGGGGGCTTAGCTGCAGTCCAGTACTCGCCTAAGTTTCAAAAAATCCTACCGAGTGGAGAGCAACCCTCCCACTCGGGGGCTTAGCTGCAGTCCAGTACTCGCCTAAGTTTCAAAAAATCCTACCGAGTGGAGAGCAACCCTCCCACTCGGGGGCTTAGCCGCAGTCCAGTACTCGCCTAAGTTTCAAAAAATCCTACCGAGTGGAGAGCAACACTCCCACTCGGAGGGCTTAGCTGCAGTCCAGTACTTGCCTAAGTTTCAAAAATTCCTACCGAGTGGAGAGCAACCCTCCCACTCGGAGGGCTTAGCTGCAGTCCAGTACTCACCTAAGTTTAAAAACACCACTCGGCCGCTCCGTGCGTCGCCACTCGGTTGGTCACCTCATCACCACTCGGCCGCCCCGCGCGTCGCCATCGGTTGGTCACCTCATAACCACCTGGCAGCTTCGATCGTCACCATCGGTTGGTCACCTCATAACCACTCGGCCGCCCCGCGCGTCGCCACCGGTTGGTCACCTCATCACCACTCGGTCGCCCCGCGCGTCGCCACCGGTTGGTCACCTCATCACCACTTGGCCGCTCTGTGCGTTGCCATTTGGTTGGTCACCTCATAACCACTCGACCGCCCTGTGCGTCGCCACCGGTTGGTCACCTCATCACCACTCAGCCGCTCCGCGCGTCGCCACTTGGTTGGTCACCTCATAACCACTCGGCCGCTCCGTGCGTTGCCACTCGGTTGGTCACCTCCTCACCACTCGGCCGCTCCGCGCGTCGCCACTCAGTTGGTCACCTCATCACCACTCGGCCGCTCCGCGCGTCGCCACTCGGTTGGTCACCTCATCACCACTGGGCCGCCCCGCGCGTCGCCACTCGGTTGGTCACCTCATCACCACTCGGCCGCTCAGCGCGTCACCACACGGTTGGTCGCCTCATCACCACTCGGCCACTCGCGCGCCTTCCGACAGCTAAGTCATTTTACATTCTATTATTTCAGAGTATCCCGTAATTCACACATCACCTTCACTCGAAGGTTGCACCACCGAGTGTACCTCTACGCTCGGCTGCTTATTTTCACATACTTGCTTTAGTACTGGTTATGTGACTCCCTAGTCCAGCTTCCATTTTTTCGCATACATCATTCATGAACACCACGTGTTGTTCTTAATTTCGAGTTTGCATCGGTCCTCCGGGGCTGCAACTTAGTCGAAACACTACACTTCCATTTTATTTGAGCCAATATTCCAATGAGTTCAGTCAGATCCATCGCTTCGACAAGTTCGAACTGATCCTTCGCTCTTTCAGACTCTTGCTGGTTAACCAGCAAGCCCCTTGCACTCCCAGCGGGTGTCTATGGGTGTTATTCACACAAATCATTTGAGCACACACCGAATTTCCTCGAGAAATTATTTCGTTGGCTTGTGTCATTTTTTACACAAGTTACGTGATCACTCAATGGCCTTATGCGCCAACTTCATCACTGCTTGGACTCGGTCACCGTACCGGTCCTAGTGCACCACAACACCTACCTTGTCGCTCCGTTGACTTCAAACACATCCGGCCAACCCCTCTGAGGAATCCTCTTCATCGTATCAATGATATAGACCTCGTCAGGCATGAGACAGATAAGTCCCTTTTATAATCAAATTTCACACTTCACTCTTTTGCGAGTTTGCCTCTTTCGAGCATCACTCGGAAGGTTCTCCTCATCTTTACCCGAGTCTAACTCGATGAATTGCAAATCATCCATTCAAAACCATATTTCTCGTGTTCCGACATGTCCGTTGTCAAAGCCCGTAGCACGCTCGGGAGCTACGCCGCACTCGGGGGCTGCATCTCATTTGGAATGACACTCTCCTGAGTGGTCGACTACTTCATCACCTGGCAGATCCTTCACTTCAACGCATGCATCCGATCCACCACTTCGACAAGTTTAGTAATCACCCAGACGCTCTGCACGCCATCTTCATTCCTACTCAAAATCAGTTGGCACACCGGTCTTCTCACGCCGCAACCACGTTACACTAACCTCGTCACCACATAAGCTTCGAAAGCATTCGACGAAGTCCTCCGCGCGAGGACCATTTTCGCCGTCCGGTGGCACACGACTTCGCCTTAGCCGCTTCGCGCGCTGCCACTCGGTTGTGCACGTCTTCACCACTCGGTTGCCCCGCGCATCTTCACTTGGCTAGATATGTAGTCCTACGTTCGACCACTTCACACGTCATCACCATTCGGCCGCCCCGCGCGTTGCCACTCGGTTGGGCACGTCTTCGCCACTCGACCGCTCTGCGCATCACCACTTGGTTGCGCGCGTCTTCACCTCTCGACCGCCGGTACCTTCACTCGGTTGTACACATCATCGCCCCTCTGCCGCCTCGCGTCACCATCAGTTGGACGTGTCTTTACCTCTACACCCCAGCACGGGAACGACTAAGTTACTCATATGGTCAAACCTCATATCACACTCTGTAGCAAGCTTACCTCCTTCGAGCATCACTCGGGGGCTACGCACGACAGTTGTCCATGTCACCCTCAGGGGTTACGCCCATTTGGTCAACCTATTGATCACATCAGGAATATTCTTCTGACCATACATGCTCGGTTCGCCGAAGATCTATAAGTGAAGCACGTCCACTCGGACAAATACCCCTTTCATGCAAAAGGGTGAAAACGAAGCTCCTCTACGGATACAATGTACTCTTGCAAATAACCCTTTCACGGAAAATCTAACGGTCAATATAAGAAGTACTACTGGAACGATCACTCCCTGGAGTGTCCAGCTTTTTTCTACAGTCGGCAGTTTCAAAGCCAAGTTCATTCACCGTGCCGAGAGTACGAAGATTCACCTGCTTGACCGAGTTCCAGGCTGAATTTATTCCGTGCCGAGCGCACGAAGATCAGTCCGACTGACTCAGCTCCAGGCTGAGCTTATTTACCATGTCAAGCGTCTGAAGATGCATCCAATTCACTCAATTTCAGACTAAAAGATATTTACCGTGTCGACTGCATGGAGGTTTACCACGACACTTAAACCCTCTGCCCGACTCATTTAGTCCGACAGAGGCTCGGGGACTACACCCAGTGGGTGCACTCAGCGTGCCCCCACTGGAAGAGAACTCAGAAATAAACATTTTTTGCTCGGTCAAGACCAGCTCCAGATCACTCAAGTACTACTCGACTTCTAAGTCGAGGAGAAACAAGCTAGACCAATACCAGATCCTCAAGTACTACTCGACCTCCGAGTCGGAGAGGAACAAGTTCGATTGGTACCATCTAAGAAGATTTTTAGTTTTCCCAGACCTCCTCCGACTGCCCGCAGTTGACGACGGTCTCGGGGACTACACCCAGTGGGTGCACTCAGCGTGCCCCCACTAGAGTAATCTCCACTCGGTACGGCCTGACCAGTCCGAGTGATGAATAAAAAGAAGACAGGCTCTAAGACTCCCGCCGACTGTTGGTATCCACTCAGAACGGTCCGCCCGGTCCGAGTGACGGCCAAACAACAACAAAAAATATAGGCTCTAAGACTCCCGCCAACTGCCCGCAGTCGATTTCAGTCTCGGGGACTACACCCAGTGGGTGCACTCAGCGTGCCCCCACTGGAATGGTATCCACTCGGAACGGTCCGCCCGGTCCGAGTGACGGCCAAACAAAAAAAAGACACGTTCCAGGCATGAAGAAATTCTGAGTAATCAGTTACTCGATGCAGGACCAGCTCCAAATCACTCCAAAAAAATTGCTATAAGATGAGTTCAACGCTCCTTCGTGGACCCGATTGAGCTCATTTCACTCGGACACCGTGCAGTCTGGAATCCGTCAAGGCAACACACAGAGATAAGACCACCGGCTGACCAGAGGAAGTTCATAAGTGCCTCCGTAGCACTCGACTCATCTGGGAATTCACCTCAACTCGACCCGCTCAACCTCGACCGATTCGGGGGCTAATGACGAGGACATGTATTAGGGGTAGGGTAATAGGCCTGACCTAAAGACCCTACCCATGGACACCATACACTTTGTACTGGGCCCCTGGGCCAGATCGCCGTCCAGATGTACCGCAACTTCAAAGTCACTCGGACGGCAACAACCACTCGGAGCACAACACTCCACTCGACGAGTTCATTGCACTCGGCAGTGTAACTCACTTGGATATGCGAAGACCAATAGTCAGCATGACGGTTTTGTAGTGGCCATGTATTATGGCATTGATACCCCACTTTGTAACATAGGAGGTGAGGGGGTGGCGCACTCTATATAAGCCACCCCCCACCACTAGACTTGGGGGGGGGGGGTTCTTTTCTTCCACCTCTCTCTCTCTTCACCATTAGTCTCAGGACTTAGCTCAGGCATGGGGGTCCGTTCCTCTCTCTCACACACACATTGTAATCTCTGGATATATACTCAGATAAACAAAGCCTCTCCAGAGCACGAGACGTAGGGCTGTTATCTCCACCGTGAGAGGCCCGAACTCGCTAAAACCACCGTATCACCCATATGCATCTCGATAGATCATGCTCCGTTATCCTACCCCTCTCTTACTGTCGGAGTCGTTCCCACGACAGGCTTTGCCACAAATACGATGTCAACTACATGATCATGCAATGGCAATATGACAAAAGTAAAGTATGTCATGATGATGATGATGGAAGTTGCATGACAATATATCTCAGGATGGCTATGGAAATGCCATAATAGGTAGGTATGGTGGCTTTTTTGAGGAAGATATAAGGAGGTTTATGTGTGATAGAGCGTATCGTATCACGGGATTTGGATGCACCGGCAAAGTTTGCACCAACTCTCAAGGTGAGAAAGGGCAATGCACGGTACCGAAGAGGCTAGCAAAGGCGGAAAGGTGAGAGTGCGTATAATCCATGGACTCAACATTAGTCAAAAGAACTCATATACTTATTATAAAAATTTATAAGCCATCAAAAATCAAGTACTACGTGCATGCTCCTAGGGGGATAGATTGGTAGGAAAAGACCATCGCTCGTCCCCGACCGCCACTCATAAGGATGCACAAGCTAGGTACACTTCATGTTTCAAATTTGTTACACAACTTTAACCATACATGCATGCTATGGGATTTGCTAACTTCAACACAAGAATTCTTTGAATTCATAATTACCCAACTAGCACGACTTTGATATTATCACCTCCATATCTCAAAACAATTATCAAGTATCAAACTTATCTTAGTATTCAACTCACTCAAAAGAAAGTTTCACATATCTTGAATACCAAGTATATTAATATTAAGCAAATTATCATGCTATTAACGACTCTCAAAATAATCTAAGTGAAGCATGAGAGTTCAACTATTTCTCCAAAATAAAACTACCACCATGCTCTAAAAGATATAAGTGAAGCACTAGAGCAACAACAAACTACTCCGAAAGATATAAGTGAAGATCAATGAGTAGCTAAATAATTATGCAACTATGCGAAGACTCTCTCTCATTTAATAATTTGAGATCTTGATACTTTATTCAAACAGCAAGCAAAGCTAAAGAAAACTACATTTCAAGGATAGCACAACTCATGTGAAGAAGCAAAAAATTAGGCTCAACCGATACTAACCGATAGTTGTTGAAGAAGAAAGGTGGGATGCCTACCGGGGCATCCCCAACCTTAGATTCTTGAGACTTCTGAAATATTATCTTGGGGTTCCTTGGGCATCCCCAAGCTTGCGCTTTTGTGTCTCCTTAATTCCTCTCATATCATGGTTTCTCTTTTTATCAAAAGCTTCATTCACAACAAACTCAACAAGAACTCGTGAAATAGGTTAGTATAAACCAATGCAAAACCTTATCATTTTCTACTGTAACAAATCACTAAAATTATTATTCAACATGGCATACTAAATGCCTCTGCATATTTAATATTCAACAGTACAGTATGTAAAGAATGCAAAATTCATCATACTTCCCTAACTCCAAAAATTATGAACTAAAATTCCAACTGTAATAAATTTATCATAGCTCAATATGCAAAAAGATTCAACATTATACCACTCTCTGACTTTACTAGGGAATTTTTGCAACAGCGGTAAACTTTTTGTTTTCAAACAGCAACATGTACTAGCAAAATAAGCATGTCAATGGATATCCTTGACTTCTTCATTAGAACTAAAGATGCAAAACATTATTATAAGTAACATCAAGCAAAAACTAACAAAAGGAAATGACGCTCCAAGCAAAACACATATCATGTGGTGAATAAAAATATAGCTCCAAGTAAAGTTACCGATGAACAAAGACGAACGAGGGGATGCCTTCCGGGGCATCCCCAAGCTTAGGCTCTTGGTTGTCCTTGAATATTACCTTGGGGTGCCTTGGGAATCCTCAAGCTTAGGCTCTTGCCAATCCTTATTCCATAGTCCATCGAATCTTTACCCAAAACTTGAAAACTCCACAACACAAAACTCAACAGAAAACTCGTAAGCTCCGTTAGGGAAAGAAAACAAAAGACCACTTCAAGGTACTATAATGAACTCATTCTAAATTTATATTGGTGTAATATCTACTGTATTCCAACTTCTCTATGGTTCATACCACTTAATACTAGCCATAGATTCATCAAAATAAGCAAACAACCCATAGAAAACAGAATCTGTCAAAAACAGAACAGTCTGTAGTAATCTGTATCAAACGTATAGTTCTGGAACTCCACAAATCCTACCAAATTAGGAAGTCCTAAGAAATTCGTGTACCAACCCAGATCAAAAAGAATCAGATCAGAAGCACGTTTCTGTGAATTAACAAAACTAATTTACTGGGTGCAAAAGGTTCTGATTTTCAGCAGGATCAACACAACTATCACCGTAAGCCATCCTAAAGGTCTCACTTGGCACTTTATTGAAACAAAAGCTATAAAACATGATTACTACATTAGCATAATCATGTGGGAACACAAAAACAGTAAGGATAAATATTGGGTTGTCTCCCAATAATCACTTTTCTTTAATGCCTTTCTAGCTAGGCATGATGATGACAATGATGCTCACATAAAAGATAAGAATTGAAACATAACGGGAGCATCATGAAGCATATGACTAGCACTTTTAAGTCTAACCCAGTTCCTATGCACAGGGATTTTGTGAGCAAACAACTTATGGGAACGATAATCAACTAGCATAGGAAGGTAAAACAAGCATAGCTTCAAAACTTGAAGCACATAGGGAGGAAACTTGATATTATTGCAATTCCTACAAGCATATGTTCCTCCCTCATAATAATTTTCAGTAGCATAATTAATGAATTCAACAATATAACCAGCACCTAAAGCATTCTTTTCATGATCTACAACCATAGAAATTTTATTACTCTCCACATAAGCAAAATTCTTCTCATTCAGAATAGTGGGAGTATCATGAGAGACTTGAACACTAAAAATTGTTTCCACATTAAAAGAGTAATGTTTAGAAAAAGGGTAATCATAATCACGACAAGATTTGTAAATATAATCATCACTACTTTTTATAGCATAAGTTTCATCACAATAATCATCATAAGTAGCAACTTCGTTCTCATCATAATCGATTGAAACCTCTCCCAAGATAGTGGAATCACTAAATAAAGTTGACACTCTTCCAAATCCACTTTCGTATTCATCACAATAAAATTCAACATCCTCCAAAATAGTGGGATCACTACTTCCTAAAGTTGACTGTCTTCCGAACCCACTTTCATCAATATAATCATCATAGGTAGGAGGCATGCTATCATCATAACAACTTTGCATATCAAAACTTGGGATGCTAAAAATATTATCTTCATTAAACATAGCATCCCCAAGCTTGGGACAAAGATTAATTCTAGCAAATATATTCTCAAATATTTCATCCCAATCAAACATAGCTTCCCCAAGCTTGGGCCCTTTCATATCATAAGCATAATCACTCTCATCATTAAAAATATTGATAGCACCAATAGTATAGCAACTATCATCATCACAATGAGTAGTAGGAGCAACATCATTTGGGAGGGATACCTTTTTACCTTTGTTGCTCCTTCTTTTCTTTTTTTTCTTCACATTATGTGTAGGTTCAACCTTCCTCTTTGTGCTCCTTATTGATGAAATTGGTTGAATAGAAAGCTCCCCCTCGTTACCTGATTCATCATAAGAAATAATAGGAGGATATTGGGAAGTCTCTTCCCTTTCGTTAGTATTCTCTTCATTCTATTTGTTTTCTTTTCTTTATGTAATTGGCAATATAAGGATTTTCAATGCAATTCACCGCACAATACATATAAATCTTCTCTAGATCAAAACCAAGAAATCCATCAAGATTAAATTTTGGAATACCCTCAGTTATACGTTTCATTTCTTCATAACCCAAAAGAAGGCTAAGCTCTTTATGATGCTCAAGGGTAATCAAATTATCACAATATTTGGAAACGACTTGATCATGAAACAAATAGCAATGGAGCTTTAAATGACCATGTTCATTGCAAAGTTCACAAGGGGCGCGAAAAATATTGAATCTTTCAGCACATTCATCTAGCTCTTCTTGCAACAATTTGGTTTCTAAGTACTTATGCCTCTTGCAATAAATATCTTCTCTATTTGGTGTGTTCATGCAAACATGCACTCCACAAAAGTTGACATGCTCATAAGAGATATTTTCATCATAACTAGTGCAATCATCATTAGCATCATGGATATTCAAAGAATTCGTACTAACAACATTGCAATCATGCTCATCATTCAAAGATTTAGTGCCAAACAATTTAGAGATTTCTTATTCTAGCACCTGACCACAATTATCCTTTCCATCATACTCACAAAAGATATTAAAAAGGTGAAGCGTATGAGACAAACTCAATTCCATTTTTTAATTTTCTTTTATAGACTAACTAGTGCTAAAACAAGAAACAAAAAGATTCGATTGCAAGATCTAACGATATACCTTCAAGAACTCACCTCCCCGACAACGGCGCCAGAAAAGAGCTTAGTTGACGGGGTGTGAGTGAGTGCCCTTTACCTTTGCCTCCCCGGCAACGGCGCCAGAAAAGAGATTGCCGTCTACTACACAACCTTCTTCTTGTAGACGTTGTTGGGCCTGCAAGTGCACAGGTTTGTAGGACAATAGCAAATTTCCCTCAAGTGGATGACCTAAGGTTTATCAATCCGTAGGAGGCGTAGGATGAAGATGGTCTCTGTCAAACAACCCTGCAACCAATTAACAAAGAGTCTCTTGTGTCCCCAACACACCCAATACAATGGCAAATTGTATAGGTGCACTAGTTCGGCGAAGAGATGGTGATACAAGTGCAAAATAGATAGTAGATATAGGTTTTTATAATCTGAAATAATAAAAACAGCAAGTTAACAAGTGGTAAAAGTGAGCGTAAACGGTATTGCAATGGTAGGAATCAAGGCCTAGGGTTCATACTTTCACTAGTGCAAGTTCTCTCAACAATAATAACATAGATAGATAATACAACAAGCCCTCAACATGCAACAAAGAGTCACTCCAAAGCCACTAATAGCAGAGAACAAACGTAGAGATTATGGTAGGGTACGAAACCACCTCAAAGTTATTCTTTCGGATCGATCTATAAAAGAGTTCGTACTAGAATAACACCTTAAGACACAAATAAACCAAAACCCTAATGTCACCTAGATACTCCATTGTCACCTCAAGTATCCGTGGGCATGATTATACGATATGCATCACACAATCTCAGATTTATCCAACCAACATAAAAGTACTTCAAAGAGTGCCCCAAAGTTTCTACCGGAGAGTCAAGAACGTGTGCCAACCCCTATGCATAGGTTCCCAATGTCACGAAACCCGCAAGTTGATCACCAAAACATACATCAAGTGGCACATGATATCCCATTGTCACCACAGATAATCACGGCAAGACATACATCAAGTGTTCTCATAAAAGACTCAATCCGATAAGATAACTTCAAAGGGGAAACTCAATTCATCACAAGAGAGTAGAGGGGGAGAAACATCATAAGATCCAACTACAATAGAAAAGCTTGGGATACATCAAGATCGTGCCATAGAGGGAACACGAGAGAGAACACGAGAGAGAGAGATCAAACACATAGCTACTGGTACATACCCTCAGCCCCGAGGGTGAACTACTCCCTCCTCATCATGGATAGCGCCGGGATGATGAAGATGGCCACCGGTGATGGGTTCCCCCTCCGGCAGGGCGCCGGAACAGGGTCCCGATTGGTTTTGGGTGGCAACAGAGGCTTGCAGCGGCGGAACTCCCGATCTATCTTCTGTTCTGGAAGTTTTAGGGTATATTGGTATATATAGGAAGAAGAAATACGTCAGGGGAGCCACGAGGGCCCCACGAGGGTGGAGGGCGCGCCCAGGAGGGGTCGGCGTGCCCCCTACCTCGTGCCTTCCTCGTTTCTTTCTTGACGTGGACTCCAAGTCTCCCTGGTTGCTTTCCTTCCAAAAATAACTTCTCCAGTTGATTCCGTTCCGTTTTGACTCCTTCTGATATTCCTTTTCCTCGAAACACTGAAATAGGCATAAAACAACAAATCTGGGCTGGGCCTCCGGTTAATAGGTTTTTCCCAAAAATAATATAAAAGTGGATAATAAAGCCCAATATTGCCTAAAACAGTAGATAAAGTAGCATGGAGCAATCAAAAATTATAGATACGTTGGAGACGTATCATCGGGTACTTTTCAAGGGGTCAACCTGGGAAGGAGCCAGCCAAAGGGTAAGGCCATGCTGCCCATGACGTTTGGAGGCGAGGTGAACTACCGGACAGAGAGGATTGTTTTTGATGTAGCCGAGATCCCCTTGCCCTACAACGGGATCCTCGGCCGCCCGACACTAGCCAAGTTTATGGCGGCATCACATTACACCTACAACACGCTGAAGATGCCTGGGATGATGACTATCATCACCGTCCCCTCCGACAGAAGGATGCACTGATCTGCGCTGACCAACTCTACCGGGAGGCAGTTGCAGCGATTGCCGCCAAGGCACTTTCTCCTGCCGCCGAATCCCCCGGGGGAAAGAATACCGGCAAGACCTCTCACACCCACTCCAGCAAGCGCACCACTTCGGAGTGTTGTGCTCCCGTTGAGGATGTTCCAGAGAGCTCCACCAGCTAGAGCAAGAAATCCAGAGCTGCGCCATCAGAGACCAAGAAGGTGTCCGTCAAGGAGGATGGCACG
The DNA here is from genome assembly GCA_963921465.1 of Triticum timopheevii. NCBI lineage: Eukaryota > Viridiplantae > Streptophyta > Magnoliopsida > Poales > Poaceae > Triticum > Triticum timopheevii. The sequence continues at coordinate 516,314,434 of OY997268.1, read as the reverse complement.
GGAGGGACTTTCACCATAAGCTCCTCCCTTGACAACAAATGGGAAAGTGCGCTTGTCACCTTCCTGCGGGCGAATGTCGATGTGTTTGCATGGCAAGCATCCGACATCCCCAGCGTTCCCAGGGAGGTGATCGAGCACCATCTTGTTGTCTGTCCTCATACGTGACCCATCAAGCAAAAGGTCAGGAAGCAAGCTTTGGAGTGGCAGGAATTCATCACGGAGGAGATCAGGAAATTAGAGGCGGCACGCTTGGTGAGGGGAGTACTCCATCCGACATGGTTGGCCAATCCAGTGGTGGTGCGCAAGGAAAATGGGAAGTGGAGGCTGTGTATTGACACAGATATAAATAAGGCTTGTGCAAGGGACCCTTTCCCGTTGCCGCGCATTGACCAGATTGTTGACTCCATGGCCGCGTGTGACTTGTTATCGTTCCTCGACGCCTACTCAGGATACCACTAGATCTTCATGACTAGAGAAGATGAAGAGAAGACAACATTCATCACCCCATGTGGTACATATTGTTTCTTACGAATGCCTTTCGGGTTGAAGAGTGCTGGCTCAATGTTTGCAAGAGCAATCCAAATTGGTTTTGAACCCCAACTGCATAGAAATATGGAAGCTTATATGGATGACATAGTGGTCAAAACCAAGGACAAGGCGACACTCATACAAGATTTGGAAGATACGTTTGCGAACCTGCGCAAGATCAACCTCAAGCTGAACCCTGAGAAGTGCGTCTTCGGTGTTCCGTCCGGCAAACTTCTCGGGTTCTTTGTGTCACAATGCGGGATCGAGGTGAATCCAGATAAGATCAAGGCCATTCAGCAAATTGAGGCACCTAAGCGGATCAAGGATGTGCGCCAGCTCACCGGCTGCGTTGCCGCCATGAGCAGGTTCATTTCCAAGTCTGCCGAGCGTGCCCTCCCCCTTTTTCAAAATCTTGAAGAAGGTGGGCCCAATGGAGTGGACCCCAGAAGCCGAAGTGGCACTGTAGGATTTGAAGAAATACCTCTCCTCTACACCGATACTAGTTGTGCCTAGACCACAAGAGCCGTTGCTGCTGTATCTAGCGGCAACAAACCAAGGGGTCAGCGCCGTGCTAGTGGCGCAGAGGGAGGTCAACGAAGAGGCAGTGGCATCAGCAGGACTGGCGGATGACGAGTCAGAGTTCCCCCCGGCAGTGCTTGGTGCTGGCAAGGCTAGGGCCCCGGTAGAGTCTGACGCTGGCGGGACGGGGCCTGTGCAAGCAAATGGAGTGGTGCAGAAGAAAAAGGTGATGCAACGCCTAGTTTACTTTGTCAGCTCCCTCTTGCAAGGGGCTAGGTCAAGGTACACGGCGTGACGAAATTGCTCTTCGGCCTCCTTATGGCCTCGAGGAAGCTGCATCATTACTTCCAAGCCCACGAAATCACTGTCGTCACCCGCCTCCCCTTGCAACGGATATTGCGTAACCCAGACGCAACCGGGAGGATTGTGGAATGGGCCTTGGAACTGTCAAGCTTTGGTTTGATGTTTGAAAGTACTTTGACAATCCAGAGTAGAGTCTTCGCAGAGTTCATTGTAGAATGGACCTCAATGGCCAACGAAGAGATCCAGAGACCACTCTCCCCGGCAAGGAAACAAGTCGCAACTGGGTTATGTACTTTGATGGGGCTTTCTCGCTGCAAGGCGCTGGTGCTGGTGTGCTACTCATTGCACCCACCGGAGATCACCTCAAGTATGTGGTCTAGATGCACTTTCCCAGGGAGATGTCAACGAACAACACTGCTGAATACGAGGGGTTGCTTTCCGGTCTCAGGATTGCGGCAGACCTCAGAATCAAGAAGCTCATCGTCAGGGGTGATTCATAGCTTGTTGTCAAGCAAGTTAACAAAGACTATCAAAGCCCGTTGATGGAGGATTACGTAGATGAGGTGAGGAAGACGGAGGAGCGTTTTGATGGTATACAAGCGGAGCATGTTCCCCGAGTGGAGAACGACATCACCGACTACCCGTCGAAATGCACTGCCCTCAAACTACCTGTGGAGCCAGGTACTTTTGTGCTTAGGTTAACTCAACCATCCGTTGAACCATCGAGAGAGCAGAACAAGCATAGGAAATTAGGCCCCGGCAAGTACTTTCCCGCCGAGCTCCCAGGAGCCGCCGGCAAGGATGTTGCCATGGACGCCAAGCCTGCCACAGGGCGACAGACTCCGGCAGGGCGTCAAACCCCAGCCGTAGAGACAGCCGCTCCCGTGGCAGAGGGAATGCCTTTGGTCCTTGCCGTCGAGCCCCAGGCTCTGACATGGGCACATATACCGTCCGATTCCTCCAAACAGGGGAACTCCCCGAGGAACAGGAAGAAGCGGAGAAAGTAGCCCGTCAGTCTGCCATGTATCAGTTCGTCGACGATGTTCTATACAGAAGAAGAACAAATGGTGTGAACTTGAAGTGCATTCCCCGGGAGAAAGGACTGGAGCTGTTGGCAGAGATACACGGGGGCATATTGGCTCCCACATAGGGTCGAGGGCCCTTGCCGGCAAGGCGTTCCGGCAAGGTTTCTTCTGGCCCACTACCCTCCAGGATGCAACGGCGCTAGAAACCAAGTGTGAAGCAATGCCAGTTTCATTCAAAGAAGCTTCATCAACTAGTTCAAGCTCTCCAAACAATCCCTCCACTACAAAAAAAGACACATCCATGACATTTTGGGCCGAACGAATTTTTTTCTGTCATACTTATGACACTTCTATGACAATAATTGTGACAAAACCCGATATTATCATAGATGTTGTGGGCTCCTACTTCTATGACAAAAAGTCATGACAGAAAATGGGCTTTTCATCCTGGGCGGGCCGGAGACGCAGCTGCATGATATTCTTTGGGCCATCCATGACGGAAAAAACCATGGTAGAAGCAAGGGCTAGGAAAATATCGGGGTGTTCCCAGTTATAGTGGGTGGTCGGGGCCTAGCGACGCATGGAGGTTTGCACGTTTCTCTCGTACACGCACGCACATGGGTGCGAGGCGTTGGGCTCGAACTGAACCTGAGCGAGGCGTTCGCCTACTGAACCCGAGCAATTGCACTGCGGGCTATGCGTTACTGAACCCGAGTGATCGATCGATGGCTGTTAACTGAACCCGATCAAGCGATTCCTTCGCTACTGCTGCTAACTGAAGCCGATCGATGCTGCCTCTGGATGAACAGCGAGCATTGCTGGGGGGGGGGGGGTGGATGAACAGTTCCTGGTGGGGGTGGATGAATAGGACCCCATGGTGTTGCCTCTAGATGAACAGGACCCCGATCGATCGAGCCGGTTGGGGCTGGATGAACAGGATCCTGTGGAGGGTTGGATGAACAGGACAACCCCATGGAGGGCTAGATGAACAGTAGATGGTGGAGGGCTGGATGAACAATAGCCCATGGAGGGGTGGTTGAACAGGAGCCCGGGGAGAGGGCTGGTTGAACAGTAGCCGGTGGAGTAGCGCGCAGTGGAGGCTGGATGAACAGGAGCCCGTGGATGAACAGTCGCAGGTGGAGGCTGGAGGAGGTCGACAGTGGATGAACAGTAGCCCGTGCAGGCTGGAGTGGTCGACGGTGGAGATGAACAGTATCCCGTGGAGTCCCGTTTTGTGGTACGCCACACCCCTTCCGATGAACATGACTCCCGTTTCAACCGTAGCGCTCCAACACAAGTCCGCTTCCTCCATTTTGCGGTACGCCAAACCCCTCCCGATGAACAGGGTCCCGTTTCTAACATGGCCGGTCGAACACAAGGATGTTCCTCCGTTATGCGGTACGCTAGGCCTCATTTCCATCGGCCGTTCCGTCCAAGCCCTCCAGATGAACACGACGACGCATTCCATTCCGACCCAGCCGGTTGGCTCCCCATGAACACGACGATGATGCTGTTTCTCTGTTCCGACGCAGTCATGTACACGAGCCCTGGCCGTACGTATGCGCGAGTAGGCATTCGAGATCCCACCCGTATGTACGTACGTGGCCGTATTTTCTTTCTTGCGCACTGGCCGCTGCACGTACGTGTACATGCTACATGCGTGCCTCTACTACGAATCGTCGGCGCTCTACATCGACCAGTATGTACGTACACGTTCGCGACCAGAATGACAACGCTACGTACGCTTTGACAGGTAGGTCCCGACTGTTAGGCACTTCCTTGCGTGCAAAGATATAGCTGGTGGGTCCCAACAGTCAGGGGGGTGAATCATTTTTTTTCCCGGACGCACTTCCTTGTGTGCGAAGATGTAGCTGGTGGGTCCCAGCAGTCAGGGGGAAAACGTTTTTTTTGTGAAATACAGTGGCCCGTCCGGTGGGTCCCCGCTGTCAGGTGCAGGAATAATTATTTTGCATGTAATAAGGAGGCACTTCCTGGCGGCTGCCGTGGACCCAGCTGTCAGCCTCTCCACGTACAGTACTCTTTCGATGGAAGTCGGTCGTTGACCACATTGACCATGCCGCGCTGAGAGCACCAAGGTGATGGACGACGGTGAGGCCTAGGAAGGGGACGACGCGGAGTCGGGGAAGACGCGGCAGTGGATGCCCACGCAGAGAGGAGTACGGGGATTCACTGGTTCGGCTGCGGTGTGAGGCTGCCGTCGCCACAGAATAACAGGGGGTGTGGGTGAGTAGAGGGATGACCTGGCCTGCGGCGCGGCGTCCGTGGCATTGCAACCGTCCACGGGAGGCAGGAGCATGAGGCACGACCGGCGCTGGTTTGGGCGGCTGGAGCAAGAAGACCAGAGGTTGAAGAAGCACTACGACCATTGGATGGACATCGTACGGTCACTAGAACTAGAAGTGTTCATATTGACTAAGTTGACAAAGCCCTCCGTCCCCGTCAACTTAGTTGGCCCACAAGTCAACCTCCCACTATTATGGGTCCCAGCTAGCAGGGGTATTCATTTTTTTGTGCATAATAAGGAGGCACTTCCTTGCATGCGAAGAGATAGCTCGTGGGTCCGACCTGTCAGCGGCGGGAACATTTTTTTGCAAAATGTGGAGCCCCTTCCTATGGGTCCCAACTATCAGGTGGAGGAATAATTATTTTGCACGTAATAAGGAGGCATTTCCTTGCGTGCGACCGTGGACCCAGCTGTCAGCCTCTCCACGCACAGTCTACTTCGGATGGTGTCGTTTGTTGACCACGTTGACCACTTCGCCCAGAGCGCATCCAAGGTGGTGGATGACGGCAAGGCCTAGGAAGGGGACGACGCGGAGCCGGGGAAGACGCGGTAGTGGATGCCCACGCGGAGAGGAGTACGAGGGTTCACTGGTTCGGCTACAAGGTGAGGCTGCCGTCGCCGCAGGGCCTGGCTAGCGGTGGGAGTAGTAGGGGGAGGTGAGGCCTCAACCGCAACACAGCCGGCCACTAGAGGCAGGAGCAAGCGGTCTCGCTGGCGCTGGTTTGGGCGGCTGGTGCAAGAAGAGCAGCGATTGAAGAAGCAGCAGGACCGTTCGATTCAAATCCAATGGTTACTGCTGCTAGAATCGTTTGTTGACTAAGTTGACAAGCCCTGCGTACGGGTCAACTTAGTAGGCCCATAGGTCAGCCTCCCAACCGGTGCGCCCCAGATGTCAGTGGGAGGAATCACTTTTTTCGTGTAATAAGGAGGTAGTTAATTGCGTGCGGCCAGGCCAGCGGAGGGAGTAGGGTGGGCCGGGGAAGCCTGCGCCGCATCATAGCGGGCCACAATAGGAGGGTGCAGGCAGTCCCGCCGGTGCTTGTTTAGGCAGATGGAGCAGGAAGATAAGAGATTGAAGAAGCACGTCGGCCATTGGATGGACATCCAACAGTCACTGCTGCTAGAATCGTGTGTTGACTTACAAAGCCTTGCGTAAACAAGTCAGCCTCGAAATCTATCGCGTGTACAACCCATTTGCTATTATTTTTATAATTTTTACTAATTTTCTAATTCATATGGAATTTATTGCAGCCCGTTTTCCATTTTTAGAATTCCTGCCCATTTTCTGGTCAGTACCAGGGTTAAATAATTAAATAAATATGTGAATTTTTTTGAAAATTTGCAAATTTTTCCTGGGGAACAAAATATTCTTAATCCAAAAATTAGTAACCATACTAAAACAATTTAAAAATAAATAAGTACTATGTCATGTTAAATCCAATGAAATACTACCTCCGTCCAAAAATTCCTGTCTTAGATTTGTCTAAATACGGATGTATCAAGTCATGTTTTGGTATTAGATACATTCGTATCTAGACTAATCTAAGACAAGAATTTTGGGACGGAGGGAGTATAAGATATCAGTGAAGAACAAAAATAAAAAAAGAAACTAATATCATTCTGAAGCATTGATATTTTGAAAGACATGATTGTTTGTTGGGATGCCCTAAGTATTATTGTTTTTATGCCAAATGATAGACTATTGCTTTGAATCACTTGTGTCTTAATATTCATGCCATGATGAGATATTTGATCAAGATTATGCTAGGTAGCATTCCACATCAAAAATTATCTTTTTTATCATTTACCTACTCGAGGATGATCAGGAATTAAGCTTGGGGGTCCGTGATACGTCTCCGTCGTATCTATAATTTTTGATTGTTCCATGGCAATATTATTCAACTTTCATATACTTTTGGCAACTATTTATACTATTTTTTGGGACTAACATATTGATCCAGTGCCCAGTGCCAGTTCCTGTTTGTTGCATGTTTTATGTTTCACAGAAACCCCATATCAAACAGAGTCCAAACGGGATAAAAAAGGACGGAGTTCATTTTTGGAATATTTTTGATTTTTGGGAAGTAAAGTCAACGCGAGACGGTGCCCGAGGTGGCCATGAGGGTGGCCCGCGCACCCACTTTCACTGGGCGCGCCCCTGACCCTCGTGGGCCCCTCGTAAGGTGGTTGACGCCCTTCTTTGGCCGCATGAAAGCTAATTTTTGGAAAAATATCTGGGCGAAGGTTTCAATCCAATCGGAGTTACGGATCTCCAGATATAAAAGAAACGGTGCCAGGGCAGAATCAGAGAACGCAGAAACAGAGAGAGACAGAGAGATAGATCCAATCTCAGAGGGTCTCTCGCCCCTCCCACTCCATGGAGGCCAAGGACCAGAGGGGAAACCCTTCTCCCATCTAGGGAGAAGGTCAAGGAAGAAGAAGAAGAAGGGGGGCTCTCTCCCCCTTGCTTCCGGTGGCGCCGGAACGCCGCTGGGGGCCATCATCATCACCGCGATCTACACCAACACCTCCGCCATCTTCACCAACATCTCCATCACCTTCTCCCATCTAAATCCAGCGGTCCACTCTCCCGCAACCCGCTGTACCCTCTACTTGAACATGGTGCTTTATGCTTCATATTATTATCCAATGATGTGTTGCCATCCTATGATGTGTGAGTAGATTTTCGTTGTCCTATCGGTGATTGATGAGTTGCTATGATTGGCTTAATTTTCTTGTGGTTATGTTGCTGTCCTATTGTGCTCTCCGTGTCACGCAAGCGTGAGGGATTCCCACTGTAGGGTGTTGCAATACGTTCATGATTCGCTTATAGTGGGTTGCTTGAGTGACATAAGCATAAAACCGAGTAAGGGGGTTGTGGCGTATGGGATAAAGGGGACTTGATGCTTTAATGCTATAGTTGGGTTTTACCTTAATGATCTTTAGTAGTTGCGGATGCTTGCTAGAGTTCCAATCATAAGTGCATATGATCTAAGAAGATAAAGTATGTTAGCTTATGCCTCTTGCACATAAAACTTGCTATCGGTCTAGTAAAGTAGTCAATTGCTTAGGGACAATTTCACAACTCCTACCACCACTTTTCCACACTCGCTATATTTACTTTATTGCTTCTTTATCTAAACAGCCTCTACCTTATATTTATGTGCTCTCTATTATCTTGCAAACCTATTCAACAACACCTACAAAGTACTTCTAGTTTCATACTTGATCTAGGTAAGGCAAACACTAAGCATGCGTAGAGTCGTATCAGTGGCAGATAGGACTTGAGAGAATATTTGTTCTACCTTTAGCTCCTCATTGGGTTCTACACTCTTACTTATCGAAAGAGGCTACAATTATCCCCTACACTTGTGGGTTATCAAGACCTTTTTCTGGCGCCGTTGCCGGGAGTCATAGCGTGGGGTGAATATTCTCGTGTGTGCTTGTTTGCTTTATCACTAAGTAATTTTTATTTGCTGTTCTAAGTTGTTTTCTATCTTTAGTTATGGGTAGGAAACGCAAAATACCAAAAAAATTAGTTGTACCTACTGAACGAATGGTTGAAGAACCACTCAAAATCTATCACACTCCTGAAGCTTTTTACTTGGATCATCTTCGATCCCTATGTGCTCGTGCTGAAACGCCAACTAGCTTAGTTGAGGGCAAATCTTTAGACGAGCATGCTTTTTATGTGCGACACCATATATCTGAAAAAGGGAAACTTTTACTGGATCAAATTCATCATTTGCAATGCTATGCTTGGAATTTATGTGAAATATATGATGTTACTTGTTGTTCTGAAAACCCTAAGAAACACCTTCCCTACCAATGTGAGTTTATTGATAATGGAATCGTATCTTCGTATGCTAAGGTTGTTTATAATTACTATGATGTTCAACAAATTAAAGAATTTGTTGCTTTTAAGGGTGCTTATGAAATTGCTTCTTTGATTGAAAAGTATGATGCTACTCTCTACAAATCTGAAAATTTTGCCATATTTAAATATTGTTATGATAACTATGCTTCTAATGCCTATGTTAAACCATATATTGAGGACTCCTCCGCTGTCCAAGAAGAGACTAATATTTTGCAGGAAGCTATGGAAGAAGAAATTGATGAAACTGTGAGCTCATTGGATGAAAAAGATGATGAGGAGAGCGAAGAACAAAAGGAGAAAGAGAGGATTAGCTACCCGTGCCCACCTTCTAATGAGAGTAACTCTTCAACTCATACATTGTTTAATTTCCCTTCGTGCTTACCGAAGGATGATTGCTATGATGATTGTTATGATCCCGTTGATTCTCTTGAAATATCCCTTTTTGATGATGCTTGCTATGCTTGTGGCCAAGATGCCAATATGAATTATGCTTATGGAGATGGACTTGCTACAGTTCCTTATGTTAAACACGAAATTGTTGCTATTGCTCCCACGCATGATAGTCCTATTATCATTTTGAATTCTCCCTACCACACTATATCGGAGAAGTTTGTGTTTATTAAGGATTATATTGATGGGTTGCCTTTTACCATTGCACATGATAATTTTGATAGATATAATATGCATGTGCTTGCTGCTCCTACTTGCAATTATTATGAGAGAGGAACTATATCTCCACCTCTCTATGTTTCCAACACAATAGAATTGCAAGAAACTGCTTATACTATGCATTGGCCTTACTTGGTGTGCATGAATTGTTCTTTTATGACATGCCAATCCATAGGAAGAGAGTTAGACTTCGTTATTGCTTGATATATGTTACTTTGTGCTCACTACTAAATTACAAATCATTGTTAATTAAAATTGGCTTTGATATACCTTGGGATCCGGGTGGATTCATTACTTGAGCACTATATGCCTAGCTTAATGGCTTTAAAGAAAGTGCTGTCAGGGACACAAACCGGAAGTTTTAGAGGGTCATTTATTTCTTTTGAGTGCTTTTATATAGTTTAAAAACAAAAATAATAAAGAGGGTAACCTAAAAATTTTCAAAAAGGAAAGTGAAAGTAAGAAAGACAAGCATTGTTGAAGTGGGAGAGCTCCTTGAACTTTGTTCATGCTCACGAAAACTTTTTGAATCTTAATTACAGAAACTTTTCATCAAAAATAATTACCGCCTTGTACAATTCCATTTTATTATAAAAATAATGTGCTAAGGTTTGCCTTTAGGATGTTTACAATGCTTGTTGGTTTGTATGATGCAGGACAGAAACTTTGGCTGTAGTGCGCGATTTTACATTTTTAACTGGAAAGTCAAATGGTTCTGATTCTTTTTGCACTGTCTTTATGTACAAATGGTCTATTTTTACTAATTTTTGTAGAATATTTGGAGTAACATAAGTATGGTGAATGTTCAGATTCCTACAGACTTTTCTGTTTTTGACAGATTCTGTTTTTGATGCATAGTTTGCTTGTTTTGATGAAACTATCAATTTCTATCAGTGGATTAAGCCATGGAAAAGCTATATTACAGTAGAAAAAATGCAAAAAAAGTTATGAATTGGTTTTCAACAGTAGTTAGAGTAGTGATTTGCTTTATTATACTAACGGATCTTACCGAGTTTTCTGTTGAAGTTTTGTGTGGATGAAGTGTTTGATCGAGGAGGTCTCGATATGAGGAAAAGGAAGAGAGGCAAGAGCTCAAGCTTGGGGATGCCCAAGGCACCCCAAGTAAATATTCAAGGAGACTCAAGCGTCTAAGCTTGGGGATGCCCCGGAAGGCATCCCCTCTTTCTTCAACAAGTATCGGTATTTAGGGAGTCCTGGACTAGGGGGTGTCCGGATAGCCAAACTATCATTATCGGCCGGACTCCAAGACTATGAAGATACAAGATTGAAGACTTCGTCCCATGTACGGATGGGACTTTCCTTGGCATGCAAGGCAAGCTTGGCGAGACGGATATGTAGATCTCCTACCATTGTAACCGACTCTGTGTAACCCTAGCCCTCTCCGGTGTCTATATAAACCGGAGGGTTTTAGTCCATAGGACATAACAACAACAATCATACCATAGGCTAGCTTCTAGGGTTTAGCCTCCTTGATCTCGTGGTAGATCCACTCTTGTACTACCCATATCATCAATATCAATCAAGCAAGAGTAGGGTTTTACCTCCATCGAGAGGGCTCGAACCTAGGTAAAAACATCGTGTCCCTTGTCTCCTGTTACCATCCGCCTAGACGCACAGTTCGGGACCCCCTACCCGAGATCCGCCGGTTTTGATACCGACATTGGTTCTTTCATTGAGAGTTCCTCTATGTCGTCACCGATAGGCTGGATGGCTCCTTCGATCATCAACGATGCAGTCCAGGGTGAGACTTTTCTCCCCGGACAGATCTTCGTATTCGGTGGCTTTGCACAGCGGGCCAATTCACTTGGCCATTTGGAGCAGATCGAAAGCTACGCCCCTGGCTGTTAGGTCAGATTTGGAAGCCTGAACTTCACGGCTGACATCCGCGGAGACTTGATCTTCGATGGATTTGAGCCACAGCCGAGCGCGCCGCACTGTCACGATGGGCATGATTTAGCTCTGCTGCCGGACAGTGCCCTGGAGGCTGCACATGAGTCCGCTCCGACCCTTAATTCGGAGCCGGCCGTGCAGATCGAGGACGGGTGGCTAGACACCGCCTCGGGGGCTGCAACCTCTACGGTGATGGAGCCGAATACTAACCTTGTCCCTTGTGAAGCTCGTGACTCCGAGGTGCCGGACTCCTCGCCGGACTCCGAACCTCCCGCGCCCTCTCCAATCGAATCCGGTTGAGCGCCGATCATGGAGTTCACTGCTGCGGATATCTTTCAACACTCACCTTTCGGCGATATCCTGAATTCGCTAAAGTATCTCTTGTTAGCAGGAGAGCCCTGGCTGGACTGCGGTCAGGACGGTTGGGATACGGACGACGAAGAAATTCAAAGCCCACCCACCACCCACTTTGTAGCCACTATCGACGATCTAACCGACATGCTAGACTTCGACTTCGAAGACATCGACGGTATGGATGACGATGCCGGAGACGACCAAGAACCAGCGCCTACTGGGCACTGGAAAGCCACCTCGTCATATGACATATACATGGTGGATATCCCAAAGGATGGGAATGGCGAGGGAACAGCGGAGGAAGACCCCTCCAAGAAACAGCCCAAGCGCCGGCGTCAGCGGCGCCGCTCTAAATCCCGCCACAACAAGAATGGAGATTCCAACACCGGAGATAAGAACACCCTAGACAGTGCCTAAGACAACCCCCTCCAGCAAGATTCAGCACAGGAGGACGGAGAAGCCAACCCTCACAAGAGAGCGGCAGACGAAGAGGTAGAGGATGATAACTACATGCCTCCCTCTGGAGACGAGGCAAGCCTCGACGATGATGAATTCGTCATGCCCGAGGATCCCGTTGAACAAGAGCATTTTAAACGCAGGCTTATGGCCACGGCAAGCAGCCTCAAGAAAAAGCAGCAACAGATCTGCTAGCCGACAGATGGATTGAAGTCCTTGCGGCCGAAGAGCATGAAGTCGAACGCCCCTCCAAAAGCTACCCCAAACGCAAGCTCCTCCCCCGATTAGAGGAGGAGGCATATAAACCTGCATCACCAGCGCATAATACGGCTGACTGAACACCTCGTGGCCGCGACAGAGAGGCCTCTAGGCCCTCCACTAGAACCGTACCCCGGCACCGCTCGAAAAGTACGAAGCCACGAGGGAATGCGCCGGACTTGCGAGACATATTGGATGATAAGGCAAGACAATCAAGATCGATCTATGGATCGCGTGGGTGCCCCATGATGCGCGACGACGACCGTCGCACTGGATACAGCAACTCCGACCGGGCCGAACACAGTAGACAAAGCTCGCTTGAGCTACGTCGTGATATAGCCCAATACAGAGGCGCCGCACACCCACTATGCTTCACAGATGAAGTAATGGATCATCAAATCCCCGAAGGGTTTAAACCCGTGAATATTGAATCCCATGATGGCACAACAGACCCCGCGGTTTGGATCGAAGACTACCTCCTTCATATCCACATGGCCCGCGGCGATGATGTTCATGCCATCAAATACCTCCCACTCAAGCTTAAAGGACCAGCTCGGCATTGGCTTAACAGCTTGCCAGTAGAATCAATTGGGTGTTGGGAGGACCTGGAAGCCGCATTCCTTGACAACTTCCAGGGCACATACGTGCGACCACCAGACGCCAATGACCTAAGCCACATAATTCAGCAGCCAGACGAATCGGCCAGACAATTCTGGACACGGTTCTAAACAAAGAAAAATCAAATTGTCGACTGTCCGGATGCAGAGGCCCTGGCAGCCTTCAAACATAACATCCGCGATGAGTGGCTTGCCCGGCACCTAGGACAGGAAAAGCCGAAATCCATGGCAGCCCTCACATCACTCATGACCCGCTTTTGCGCGAGAGAGCATAGCTGGCTAGCCCGCAGTAACAACCTCAGCAAAAATTCTGGCAGTCCGGATACCAAGGACCGTAATGGCAGGTCGCGTCACAACAAGAACAAACGCCGCGTTAACGGTGATAACACTGAGGATACGGCAGTCAACGCCGGATTCAGAGGCTCCAAACCCAGTCAACGGAAAAAGCCATTCAAAAGAACTACTCCGGGTCCGTCCAATTTGGACCGAATACTCGACCGCTCGTGCCAGATACACGGCACCCCCGAAAAGCCAGCTAATCACACCAACAGGGACTGTTGGGTATTCAAGCAGGCAGGCAAGTTAATTGCCGAAAACAATGACAAAGGGCTGCACAGCGATGACGAGGAAGAGACCCGACCGCCGAACAATAGAGGACAGAAGGGTTTCCTCCCGTAAGTGCGGACGGTGAACATGATATACGCAACTCACATACCCAAGAGGGAGCGGAAGCGTGCACTCAGGGACGTATACGCGATGGAGCCAGTCACCCCAAAGTTCAACCCATGGTCCTCCTACCCGATCACTTTTGATCGAAGGGACCACCCCACCAGTATCCGCCATGGCGGATTCACCGCATTGGTTTTAGACCCAAACGTCGATGGATTTCACCTCACTTGAGTCCTGATGGACGGCGGCAGCAGCCTGAACCTTCTTTATCAGGATACAGTGCGCAAGATGGGCATAGACCCCTCAAGGATTAAACCCACAAAGACGACCTTCAAAGGCGTCATACCAGGTGTAGAGGCCAATTGTACAGGCTCAGTCACACTTAAAATGGTCTTCGGATCCCCGGATAACTTCCGAAGCAAGGAGTTAATCTTCGACATAGTTCCGTTCCGCAGCGGCTATCATGCTCTGCTCGGACGGACCGCGTTTGCAAAGTTCAACGCGATGCCGCACTACGCATACCTCAAGCTCAAGATGCCAGGCCCTCAAGGAGTCATCACGGTCAACGGAAACACTGAACGCTCCCTTCGAACGGAGGAACACACAGCGGCTCTCGCGGCAGAAGTACAGAGCAACCTCTTAAGGCAATTTTCGATTCCGGCCGTTAAGCGACCGGATGCGGCCAAACGCGCCTGGAGTAACCTACAACAAGACCACCTAGCACGTTCCGAGCACGCGTAGCAATGCGGCCCCAACCCCAGCCCTTGCAAAATTGCAAGACTGGTCCTTCGCGTACATCATTACGCTCTCGAGATACCATGGGCATAGAGGGAGGGGCACGACCACAACAGGACCAGAATGCGGCTTAACCACACCAGGGGCTCCCAAGTGTGTCATTCTTTTTCCTTTTTCTTTATTTCTTACCCACAGGACTCCGCTCACCAGAGGCCCTGTCCGGCAGTAGACCTACCGAACTCACGATGGAACAGCCAGGGAAGGAGAAAGGCTACGACGAGTATCCAGGTTGTCTCCATTACGAGCATTAAATCTGTTTTATATACCACTCCGCAGCCTACCCCTGGAGGGGGACATGTTTAATAGTCCCATCCCTTGCTTACCGCACTATTTATATCGTTCTGCATTCATGGCAGTATTTCTTGAATAAACAATGCATTGCTTTTTGCTTATAATTGCATTTCTTTCTTATACATATGTTCATTTATGACATGTTGCATCCGTACACTTTGGTACGGCTAAATACACCAGGGGCTTAAGTTCCCCACATTATGGTGTGATAAGTCCGAACACTTTCACAAGTGCGGCACCCCGAACTTATAGCATTATATGCATCGGCTCCGAATCATGTCTTGGGTCAATAGTTGGGTTTGCCCGGCTCCCATGTTTTGGTACCTTACATTCCATTGTATCGGCTAAGGTAGCATTGGGAGAACCACTGCGATTGCGCCCCGGTTGAGCTGGGCGAGCGCCTTAGTGGAGAAAGCTAAAACTGACCGTCATGATAAGTCGAGAGCTGGTCGCTGTTCGAGAGGTTTTTTCGAGTCCCTAAAGACTTATGCCGCTTAGAGCGAGGAACCGGCTTTGTCCGGCCCAGGCGTGGATAGCGCCCCAAATTCGGCCTTCCGAACACTAGGGGCTTCGCCGAAATTTAAAATTATAGAATTCTATGGCTAAGTGAGAGTGTTCAAGCACTATAAGTCCGGTTGCCTTGTTCGTTGTGTTGAGCGCCTCCCTAGATGGACCCAAAAATGGGAACAAGTGCGCTCAAGTTTATCCCGAACACCCCAGCACTCGTGGCATGGGGGCTGAAGCCGACGACTTGCCATCTCTCAGATTTGATAAACGGCCGCATAGAAGGTAATATTTTAAATTAACAAGCGTTGCTTAGCGCATATGAACAAAGTTTTCAGCGCACAGGATAACAAAATGCGAGTCTACTCAAATATTACATCTTTGGAGCACTCACCCGCAATCATGCGGGCACCCTTTAGGACACTCTTATAATACATCTCGGGCGTGCGATACTCCTTGCCCGTCGGTGGCGCATCCGTCACAAGCTTCTTAGCGTCCATCCTGCCCCAGTGCAGTTTTGCATGGGCAAGGGCCCGACGGGCACCTTCAATGCAGGCGGAGTGCTTGACGACTTCAACCCAGGGACACGCATCCACCAGCCGCCGCACCAGGCCGAAGTAGCTCCCAGGCATGGCCTCCTTGGGCCACAGCCGAACTATGAGGCCCTTCATGGCTTGTTTGGCCACCTTGTGGAGCTCGACCAGCTGCTTCAGCTGGTCGCTAGGGGGCACCGGATGTCCGGCCTCAGCATACTGAGACCAGAAGAACTTCTCCGTCGAGCTCCCCTCCTCGGCCCGGTAGAAAGCGGCAGCATCGGACACGCTGCGGGGCAGATCTGCGAACGCTCCTAGAGAGCTCCGAATTCGGGTAAGTAATAGGTAATTCACATTCACATGCTTGCTTTGCATGAAAAATGCCTTACCCGCCGCTATTTTCTTCAAATCCTCGATTTCCTGGAGGGCCTTGTGGGCTTCGGCCTTAGCGGCTTTGGCACTCTCAAGAGCCGACGCAAGCTCGGACTCTCGAGTCTTCGAGTCACGCTCCAAACTCTCGTGCTTTTCCACGAGATCCCGGAACTCTTGCTGTACCGCCGCCACCCGCGCCTCCTGCTTCTCTCGCTCGGCTTGTTCCGCGGCCGCATTGCGTTCGGCCGCGGACACCGCCCCCTTCAGGGTTGCCACCTCGTTTGTAGCCCCTGGAGTACCCACGTTATCCTCGTTATTTCTCTTGCAACCAAATCCTTTTCTGTAATGTACAAATTTAATACGGTGTTACTCACCTTCCTTGTCCTCGAGCTACTTCTTGGCATGTCCGAGCTCGCTCTCGGACCGCTCGAGGCTCTGCTTCAAGGTATTGACCTCCGCAGTCAGTGCGACAGAGGTCAGCAGTGCAGCCTGCAATCGCATATTGACGTATTTTTTCAGACTCCTGCGTATATCTTTTTAGATCCTTAGTCCGGCTTTTGTTTCCAAACACCGAACCAAGCATCAGGGGCTACTGTCTATGCGGTATTATATTACATATCTTAAAATTCTTACCTCAAAGCCTGTTAGAAGGCTGCTGCAGGCTTCGGTCAGCCCGCTCTTGGCGAGCTGAACCTTCTGAATCACCGCACTCATGACAGTGCGGTGTTCTTCTTTGATGGAAGCGCCGTTGAGCGCCTCTAGCAAGTTATTCGGCGCCTCCGGTTGGATGGAGGCCGCCGGTGTCACAGTCTTTCCCTTCTTATGAAGGGGCCGCTCGCCGGACTCCGGAACCACTGCAGGTTTCGGTGCGGAGTCCGGTGCAAAGTCCGGGAGGTTGCCCTGCGGCACCTCCGGGACCTCCTCCTCCTGGCGGGTCCCTTCCTCGGATCCTGCCTCAACATCGTCAGCGTCACGGGGGGTGGAGGCGGTCGGAAGAGAATCCATATCCGACGTGCCCAAGGACCCGCTCGACGAAGCAGGAAGATCGTCCTTGGGCGGACTACATGTTGTATGCGGCATTAGAAATACACCGTGTGGCAAAAAGAAAAATTATAAATCATCTAGGAGTCCGGATACTTACGATCTCACCAGGGGCTTGGCCCTTGAGGGCCACTCCTCGTTGTCGTTGCCAACGTTTGCGGAACAGTCCGGGGGAAGGGTCCTTCCCTTCTTGGACCCTTCGGCCTCCCTCGTTGGGGAGGCCTTCCTCTTCTTCTCTTCCCCCGCTGGGGGAGAGGCCTCTTTCTTCTCCTCCTCGTCCTCGTGGGAGGAGTCCGCCTCGGAGTCATTGGACGATGAGTCCGATACCACCTGACGCCGGGAACTCCTTCGGGTTCCCGTGGCCTTCTTCTTGGCCTTCTTCTCCGGCACTACGTAAAGTGCCGGGACTAGCAGCCCTGTCAAACGGGCGTCCGCTGGGTCTTCTGGAAAGGGGGCCGGACAGTTAACCTGTCCGGACGTCTTCTGCCAGGCCTGTTAAAGGTATTGGGAGTTTAGATCCCGCATAGAGTCAAACTATGAAAAGCGAGTGTCCCATAAAGGATAACATAGCTTACCTCGCCAGCCGGACGCTGCGTGCTGAATCCGCGATCTTCGGTTGCGGATGCGGGAGCTCTGGCGCCCTTGAACAGCACCCTCCAGGAAGCTTCGTACATAGTGTCGAAGAGTCCGCTCAATGTCTGGTGCTGTGCCGGATCAAACTCCCACAAATTGTAGTCCCGTTGCTGGCAGGGGAGAATCCGGCGGACGAGCATGACCTGGATCACGTTGACAAGCTTGAGCTTCTTGTTCACCAGGGTCTGGAGACAGGACTGGAGTCCGGTCAGCTCCTCCGAACTACCCCAAAGCAAGCCCTTCTCTTTCCAGGAGGTGAGCTGCATAGGGATGCCAGATCTGAATTCGGGGGCCGCTGCCCGTTTAGGGTCACGCGCGGCTCGGTGATGTCGAACCACCCCGATTGCCACCCTTTGATGGATTCCACGAAGG
Source organism: Triticum timopheevii (assembly GCA_963921465.1). NCBI lineage: Eukaryota > Viridiplantae > Streptophyta > Magnoliopsida > Poales > Poaceae > Triticum > Triticum timopheevii. The sequence goes on along the minus strand of OY997268.1, from coordinate 516,296,402 downwards.
CACCCTCGAGCCAAGTAACGTTGGGCATTTTGCCCACCATGGCGCCTCCGCACTCCTCTTGGCTGCCCTTCACAACCTTCGGCTTGACATTGAAGGTCTTTAGCCACAAGCCGAAGTGGGGCTGGATGCAGAGGAAGGCCTCACACACGACGATAAACGCCGAGATATTGAGGATGAAATTCGGGGCCAAATCGTGGAAATCCAGGCCGTAGTAGAACATGAGCCCCCGGACAAAGGGGTGGAGTGGGAAGCCCAGTCCCGGAGGAAATGGGGAAGGAATACGACCCTCTCATGGGGCCTGGGGGTGGGGATGAGCTGCCCCTCGTCGGGGAGCCGATGCTCGATGTCGCTGGATAGATATCCGGCGCTGCGCAGCTTCTCTATGTGCCCCTCCATAACGGAGGAGGCCATCCACTTGCCTCCCGCTCCGGACATGGCTGGAGAAGGTCGAGGTGAGATGTGCAGACTTGGGCGCTGGAGCTCGAGTGCGCGGAGATGGATAAGCAAAGGAGGAAGAAGGCGTAGGTAAAGAGGTGGATCCTTATCCCCTTATATATGGGCGGACGAAACTATGCGTCCCCACCAGCCTGGTAAAACTCGCTTATCTCCCAAGCGCCGCAATCAATGGTGCGGTTGGGTTACCCACGTCCGTATTGATGGGAATCCCGGAATAAGGGGAACACGATCTCTGCTTCGACAAGACGTGCCAAGGAAACCGCTTCGCTAAACGCGCTGAGGTGGTATAATAAAAACAAGTAAAAGCTTGGTTGTGGTGTGACGTCACGCCACAAAATACGTCAGCAGATTGAACTTGTGTAAATATTATTCTCTCTACGGTGGAATGTGGAATTTATTTTACAGAGCCGGACACTATCCTGGTGTTCACAATCTTCTATAAACTATTCAGAGGAGGAACCCGCCTTGCAATGCTGAAGACAATATGCGCGCCGGACTCGTCGTCATTGAAGCCTAGTTCAGGGGCTACTGAGGGAGTCCTGGACTAGGGGGTGTCCGGATAGCCGAACTATCATTATCGGCCGGACTCCAAGACTATGAAGATACAAGATTGAAGACTTCGTCCCGTGTCCGGATAGGACTTTCCTTGGCGTGGAAGGCAAGCTTGGCGATACGGATATGTAGATCTCCTACCATTGTAACCGACTCTGTGTAACCCTAGCCCTCTCCGGTGTCTATATAAACTGGAGGGTTTTAGTCCGTAGGACATAACAACAACAATAATACCATAGGCTATCTTCTAGGGTTTAGCCTCCTTGATCTCGTGGTAGATCCACTCTTGTACTACCCATATCATTAATATTAATCAAGCAGGAGTAGGGTTTTACCTCCATCGAGAGGGCCCGAACCTGGGTAAAAACATCGTGTCCCTTGTCTCCTGTTACCATCCGCCTAGACGCACAGTTCGGGACCCCCTACCCAAGATCCGCCGGTTTTGACACTGACAGGTATGTTTTCGTATTCATTTCATTCATGCGATATGTGCAAGTCTTGGAGCGTCTTTTGCATTTAGTTTTCACTTTTATTTTATGCACCATGCTGTTATGATATAGTCCTTGGTTGATTTATAGAATGCTCATTGCACTTCACTTAAATCTTTTGAGTGTGGCTTTATAGAATGCTTCATGTCCTTCACTTATATCATTTGAACTTTGGATTGCCTATTTCTCTTCACATAGAAAATCGCCATTTGTAGAATGATCTTTTGCTTCACTTATATTTGTTAGAGCGTGGGCATATTGAGGGAGTCCTGGATTAAGGGGTCCTCAGACAGCCGGACTATATACCTTGGCCGGACTGTTGGACTATGAAGATACAAGATTGAAGACTTCGTCCCGTGTCCGGATGGGACTCTCCTTTGCGTGGAAGGCAAGCTTGGCAATTCGGATATGTAGATATACTTCTCTGTAACAGTCTCTGTGTAACCCTAGCCCCCTCTGGTGTCTATATAAACCGGAGGGTTTAGTCCATAGGACAACAACAATCATAATCATAGGCTAGCTTCTAGGGTTTAGCCTCTACGATCTCGTGGTAGATCAACTCTTGTAATAATCATATCATGAAGATCAATCAAGCAGGAAGTAGGGTATTACCTCGATCGAGAGGGCCTGAACCTGGGTAAAACATTGTGTCCCCTGCCTCCTTTTACCATTAGCCTTAGGCGCACAGTTCGGGACCCCCTACCCGAGATCCACCGGTTATGACACCGACATTGGTGCTTTCATTCAGAGTTCCACTGTGTCGTCGCGGTAAGGCTTGATGGCTCCTTTAATCAACTTCAATGATGCGGTCCAGGGGGAGGTTTTCCTCCCCGGACAGATCTTCGTTTTCGGCGGCTTCGTACTGCGGGCCAACTCGCTTGGCCATCTGGAGCAGATCGATAGCTACGCCCCTGGCCATCAGGTCAGGTTTGGAAGCTTGAACTATACTGCCGACCTCCGCAGAGACTTGATCTTTGACGGATGCGAGCCCATGTCAGGCGCGCGGACGGTCACGACAGGCATGAGTTTGATCCACCATCGGAAACTATTCGGGAGATCACGCCTACGGCGGTGCCGGGAATCAAACCGAAGCAGACCGCATCCTCCGAGGACAAGTGGATAGACCCCACCACGGAGGCCGAACACTCATCGGTGTTTGAGACGAATACTGATCCCACATCCTGTGAGGGTGGTGTCATCGGACCCTCGGACTCGTCTCCGGGTATAGGATTCGAACCGCGTGCGTCCGTGCCTATCGAATCTGATTGGGCACCGGTCATGGAGTTCACCGCCGCGGATATTTTTCAGCACTCGCCCTTGGGTGACGTGCTGAACTCATTAAGGTCTCTTTCCTTGTCGGGAGATTGTTGGCCGAACTATGTCCGGCTCGAGTGGGACGTGGACGACGATGAAATTCGTTCCCCACCCACCACCCACTTCGTAGCCACTGTCGATGACCTAACCGACACGCTCGATTTCAACTCCGAAGACGTCGACGGTATTTACGACGATGCAGGAGAAGAACAGGAACCACCGCCCACTGGGCGCTGGACTGCCACCTCATCATACGATATATATATGGTGGACACACCAAAAGAAGGCGATGGTGACGATGCAACAAAGGATACTCCCCTCGATAAGCCACCAAAGCGGTGGCGTAGGCGCCGCTCTAAATCCTGCCACAGTAAAAACAGCGACAACAGCGCGAGAAATAATAATACCCCGGTTGACTCCAAAGGAAAGGACGACCCCATGGACCCAGCGATGGAGCAGGATGAGCCAGGGGACGATGAACATAGTCCGGAGCCGACGTCAGATGACGCCAATCACGAGGGTAAAATTCACCAACCTGTCTCCGGAGAGGAGAACAGCCCGGACGATGACGCACTCATCATCCCAGAAAAACTCTTGGAACAAGAGAACCTCCACAGAAGGCTTATTGCCACCGCGAGGAGCCTAAAGAAGCAGAAGCAAAGGCTAAAGGCCGCGTAGGATATGCTCAACCGCAGGTGGAACAAAGTGCTCGACACAGAAGAAAAATACGGCGGCGATCGTCACACAAAGAGCTATCCAAAGCGCAAGCTGCTGCCCGAATTCGACAACGAGGCAATAGAGCCCATTCAGCCGAAAATGACCGATCAGCTGGACCGACCACCCCGTGGCCGTGACAAGACGGCTAATGATGCCGCACACAAGTCAGCACACGATTTACGTGAGCTCCTGGAAAAAGAGTCCGGTATGGCCAGATCCATCTATGGATCTAGGAAGCGCACTTCAGCACATGATCAGAGCTACCAAAACAATCACATTGATCGAATACCAGCTAGGAATCATCACCGAACACAACAACCATCGACAGCATTCCAAGACACGTCCAAATACAAGGCTGCCTCACATCCCCTGTGCTTCACCGATGAGGTGTTGGACCATGAATTTCCGGAAGGATTTAAACCCGTGAATATAGAGGCATACAACGGAAAAACAGACCCTGGGGTCTGGACTGAGGACTTTATCCTTCATATCCACATGGCTCACGGAGATGATCTCCATGCCATTAAATACCTACCCCTCAAATTGAAAGGACCAGCTCGACACTGGTTGAAAAGCCTTCCTGAAAACTCAATTGGAAGTTGGGAAGAACTTGAGGATGCTTTTAGGGCCAATTTTCAAGGGACCTATGTCCGACCTCCGGACGCAGACGACCTAAGTCACATAATTCAACAGCCCGGAGAGTCAGCCCGAAAACTCTAGAACAGATTTTTTACTAAGAAGAATGAAATAGTCGATTGCCCGGACACTGAAGCCTTAACGGCCTTCAAACACAGTATCCGGGACGAATGGCTTGCCAGACACCTCGGCCAAGAAAAGCCGAGGACAATGGCAGCCTTAACAAGCCTTATGACCTGCTTTTGCGCAGGCGAGGAGAGCTGGCTGGCCCGTAGCGGCACTAGCGACCCAGGCACATCCGATGTCAGGGATGGCAATGGGAAACCGCGACGCAAAAAAAAACAAGCGTCTAAACAATGATGGCAGCCCAGAGAACACGACGGGCAACGCCGGATTCAGGGGCCCTCGACCCGGTCAACGGAAGAAACCATTTAAAGGCAGCTGAGATGGACCATCCAGCCTAAACAAGATTCTAGACAAATTATGTCAGATTCACGGCACCCCCGAAAAACCTGCAAATCACACCCACAGAGAATGTTGGGTTTTCAAGCAGGCCGGCAAGCTAAATGCCAAAAATAAGGGGAGGGGGACACCAAGTGAAGACGAGGATGAGCCTCGCCAGCCGAACACTGGAGGACAGAAAAAATTCCCACCATAAGTCAAAACAGTGAGTATGATTTACACAACTCACATTCCAAAGAGTAGGCGCAAACGCGCACTCCGAGACGTATACGCTGTGGAGCCCGTCGCCCCCAAATTCAATCCCTGGTCGGCCTGCCCAATCACCTTTGATCGCAAGGATCATCCGACTAGTATCCGTCACGGAGGATCGGCTGCCTTGGTGCTCGACCCAATAATTGATGGATACCATCTCACCCGAGTCCTTATGGACGGCGGCAGTAGTCTAAACCTGATATACCAGGACACTGTCCGCAAAATGGGGTTAGACCCGTCAAGAATCAGCCTAAGCAACACTACCTTTAAAGGAGTGATACCAGGCGTCGAGGCCCACTGTACGGGCTCTCTAGTAATAGAGGTTGTATTCGGTTCTCCCGACAACTTCAGAAGCGAGGAACTAACCTTCGACATCGCTCCATTCCAAAGCGGCTATCACGCACTACTCGGAAGAACGGCCTTTGCTTGTTTTAACGCAGTACCGCATTACGCCTACCTTAAACTTAAGATGCCCGGTCCACACGGCGTCATCACAGTTAGCAAAAATACAGAGCGTTACTTATGCGCGGAAGAATACGTGGCGGCTCTAGCAGCCGAACACTGAGCGGTCCCTCCAACCAGAATAAACGGTCGATCGTCAAGACCACGGACACGGTTAGATGAGTCCGGCGCTCCACCAAATGTAATAGCCCAGTTGGGATTTCCCCATAAAAGATGCTAGGGGTTGCTTGCAAAAAAGCCCATAGTTTGGCTCGACCCTATTAATACAATAACATATTGCATTTTCACGGTTCAATCAGATTAACGAACTCCTCACACGAAGTCTTTCACCTGGGTTTTTCCTTTTTATAGATGATTATCGTGCTACACCCTTCCAGGATACGGCACAACAGAGATAAAGGCGCAGACGTGCAGCAGGGCCCTGCTCAATGGTTTATTTTTAGATTAAGACCCTGCGTAAACCTTTTTAATGTCTCTTGTTGCTTTTTCCCCTCCGGAAACCTTACACAACCGGGAGGGATACTGGCGTTTTCGGCATTTTCGTCACACCAGACTATTGCTCATACCTGGAAACTCAGGGCTCATTATCAAGGGCGTTATTCAGCCCAGTACACATTATAAAGTCCGAATACCTTAGGGAGTGTTTAGCGTCGCAAGTTTGGCCTTATATGCATCAGCTCCGAATCATGTCTTTGGTCAAATGTTGGGTTTGCCCGGCTCCCATGTTTTGCTACCTTATTTTCCGCTCTATCGGCTAAGGCAGCACCGGGAGAACTACTGTGATTGTGCCCTGGTTCATCTGGATGAGCACCTCAGTAGAGAAAGTCGAAAACTGACTGTCATGATACAACGCAAGACTGGTCAACCACTCGATGACCCAGCGGAATCTTCGCGATTCCTCCGCATTAACGAAGGACCGGTTTCTCGGTCACGTACATACGCGCACCATATCCGGATGAACGCGAAAGTATCAGGGGCTATATACTAGCCCCACCGTCAAACTCCTATGGCTAAGTGAAAGTGTTAAAGCTATATAGTCCGATTGCTTGGTTCGCCACGCTATCACCTCCTTAACGGACCAAGACGTTGGATCAAGTGCGACTATGCGTTTTCTCGAACACCCCCACATTATATGCGTGGGGGTTGAAGCCGACAACTGCAAACTTTCAGGTTATATACATAAATAAACGGCCGCATAGGAGGCATTATAATACTTTCGGGCAAAAGTATAAACACAACCTTTATAATCAAAATAGCATTGTCTTTACAATTGACATACATGTCATTCGAACATGGCACTCTTCGAGCACTGAGCCTCTATTAAACGGGCACCTTCTAAGACTTCAAAATAGTGCTCGGTCGGGTCCTGGCCTTCCGCCGCACCCCGAGTTGCAATAGCAGTGGTTTCCATCCCAGCCCAGTATGTTTTAACATGGGCAAGATCCATCCATGCACCCTCTATGCATGCCGACCTCTTCACAGCATCGATATGCGACACATCACCAAGGAATTGTTGCACCAATCCAAAATAGTTGTCCGGCCTTGGTCCAGGTGGCCAAAGATGATCCACGACAGACCTCATAGCAAGCCCGGACAACCTGTGGAGTTCGGCCCATGCGGCCATCTTTTCATTCAATGGCAGCGGACGTGTTGGGGCACTGAACTGCGACCAGAATAACCTTTTGACCTTGTGGTCTTTCCGATCTTTGACAAACTCCGTTGCATCAGCAGCACTCTTTGCCAGGTCCGCATACGCGTCCGCCGCACTCCACAACTGATCCAGAGGGGCATACTTCGGATCTCCGAATTTCATCCGCAACAAATAGGGCTTCCCAGCCATGATATCTCCGGTTTCACGAAGCTCCTCCCTTATCCCCCTCATTTCAGAGCGGGTTTCCTTGGCTGCCTCCAGGGCCTTCTTCAAGTCAGCCACTTTTGCTTGATTTTCCTTTTCAAGGAGCTCACGGCGGTTGGCGGCATCTTCCAGCTGGGTAGCCATCTGGGCTATCTTTTCTTCGCTCCGCAATGAGCAGCCTGTTCGGCTCTTAACTCTTCGACCGCCTTCAGAGCGGCCGCATCACTTATTCGGGCTTGCTCCTTGGCTCGGGCAAGCTCCGCCCGAAGGGTCTCCACGGCAGCAGCTCCATCTATAGTCACAACATATTATATATACTAGCATCACGCTCCTCTTAAACATTTGACCGACAAACCAAATATACATACCATGGGCCTCGTCAAGCCGCTTGTTAACCAGCGCGATGTCGGCATCGGCCACATCAAGCTGCCGCTTTAGTTCAGCAAAATCAGCAGATCGGTCAGCCGCCGGACCCTCAGCCACCTGCACATAAAGAAGCGCGCTTATTACCAGAGATTATGATCCTCTGTTCGCCACGTTGATGGCAACCAGAGTCTCAGGGGCTACTATCTATATAGAGCACACCTAGCATGTGCGGTACCATCAAAAATACATTTTTTTGCGTACCTCAAAGCCTCTCAGCAAACTCGTAAAAGCTTCATTCAAACCGCTTTTCGCGGATGAAATCCTCTCAACCACCGTACGCATTAAGGCACGATGTGTCTCTGAGATGGCCGCTCACTCCAGAAGGCCCATTAGTGTGTCCGGCTGTGTGCCGGACAATATTGGACTCCTCCTGAAGCTCTCTTTGGGAGCCGGATATTCCAGACTCTGGGCAGCCGAAGTGTCTACTTCTGGACTTGGTGGATTATAAATCCTCCGGGACGACACCCCGGGGTCGTCCGCCCCATGTGACGGGAGGCCGGGGGAGGCATTTCGCTCTCCATCATCTCCGGGGGAAGATCCCTCGAGGACGACTTTGTGGAGAAGGGCTACGAGCCGGACTGCAACAAATATGTTTCGGTTACTATCCTTAGAGACAAAACAAGATATATTTAGCAACGTACTCTTTTACTTACGGCTCGGTGGAGGGCTGGCCCCCTTGCGGGCGCTGCACGGTAAGGATGCCCCCCGGGGTAGGGCCCCTTAGCGAAGGTTTATTCCCCCGTTTGGAAGTCTCCGTTTCCAAGTCTTCAGAGGCGGCCCTTTTCTTACCTTGAGGAGAGGGGGTTTTAGATTCCCCTCCCTGATTATCCTCCTTCGCGAAGGCACTTACTCCCTCGATTTGGATGTGTTGAATATGAGGCCCACCTGTGGATTCTCTATTCCTCCCCTCGTCTTCTCCTGATGGCACCTGATACGGCACGCGCTCGAGCATCCTGGTTAACAAAGGATCCGGCGAGCCTTCGGGAAGAGGGGCCGGACACCTAATCCTCTAAGCTTTCCTTAGCCAGTCTTGGCGGAGAGCAATTTTTTAGAAAGATGTTATAATAAACATAAAGGATGGTGTGTTCGGTAGCAGAAGCACTTACCTGGGTATCCGGACGGTTGCAGTTGAGACCCACATCCTCGATGGTGTCCGGACACTTTATTCGTGATCCGAAGAATGACCCATACATCTCTTCGAGCGTCATGCCAAAGAATTGTTGAACGGTTCGTGGTCCTTCGGGTTGAACTCCCACATACGGAGAGGACAACGTTCGCAGGGGAGGACTCGACGAACCAGCATCACTTGCATTATCTTAACAAGGCTGACATCCCTCTTGAGGAGGTCTCGGATGCGGGTTTGCAGTGTCAGCCCGTCATTAATCAGCCCCCAGTCCAGCCCCTTGTTGACCCATGACACCAGTTGCTGCAGAGGGCCCGAGTGGAACGCTGGAGCAGCCACCCGCTTTGTACCTCGGGGAGCTATGATGTAAAACCACTCCTGCTGCCATAAATCAAAAGTTTTTGCGAAAGAACCCTTTGGACATGGGGCGTCGGTGCTTTTGCTTATTATAGCGCCTCCGCAGTCCGCGTGATGCCCGTCAATCACCCTCGGCCTCACATTGAAGGTCTTGAGACATAGGCCGAAGTGGGGGGTGATGCAGAGGAAGGCTTCACACATGACGATAAACGACGAGATGTGAACACTACTAGGGAAAACCTTATACACAGAATCTTACCAGTAGCACGTGTTAAAATGAGGCGCTACTACTACTTAGAAGTAGCGCGTTGGCTTAAAGGACTCTACTGTTATCCACATAGCAGTAGCGTGGTATGAACAAAACGCGCTACTACTATAATTGCCACACCGTTCCTGACGTGCTAGGTATAGTAGTGGCGCCCTTCTAGAAACTGCGCTACTATTACAAATCTTAGCAGTAGCGAGTTTGTGAGGGCGCCCTACTTCTACAGATTTTAGCAGCAGCGCGTTTTCGCTCCCCACGCTACTCTGAAGGCTATTTTCACCTAACCCCCCCCCCCCCCCCCGCGGGCTTCCCTCTCCTCTGCTTCCTCCCCCAATTCCCCACTCTCTCTTCTCCCCATCATCGCCTCAGCCAGAGCCCCTGCCGTCGCCCTCGCCGGAGGCCCTGCCCTCGCTCTCCGCCGGAGTCTGCCCCTCAACATCGTCGCACGCCTGTGCCTCCTCCTCCTCGACTTCGAACTTGCCGGAGCCCCTTCCCTCGCTCTCCGCCGCCATCTCCCTCGACCCGCCTCACCGCCGTCTCCCCCGACCCCGCCTCGCCACGCCTCGGTGCCACCGTCTCCCCCGACTCCATCTCTCTCCCCGCCCTCTGTAAGCACTCTCCCCTTCCATCTTCTCTGCTCTCTGTTAGTATGAACCCTAGCTATTTAGTGCTAGTTAGTATGAACCCTAGGCTATTTTTAGTGCTAGTATGTTAATTACAATTAGTATTAACCCTATTTAATTAGGTAGTACGAACCCTAGTTAAAAAAATGGATACTTATATGGTAATTAGGGCAGTAGTTCCTAGGTACTAATTAGTTAGTAAGAAGTAGGTACTAGTTTATTTTTATTTATAGTAAGTTTATTTTTAGTAAGAACTAGTTGAATTAATAGAACTAGTTAGTAAGAACTTGTTGCTATTTTTTTAGTTAAAGAAATTTTCCCCGCATCGACGTGGACGATGCCGATCCCGCATCCTGGTCGTCAAGTCGGCAGGGGACGACACCTGCTTGACCAGATGGGCCATGTTTGGGACTGGGCTCTGCCGGGGTGGTATTGGGAGGCCCTACCTACCGGGGGCGCAGGTTGGTGAGGAGCCAGCCTGTCGTTGACCCGAACCTTCTTTGCTGGCGGTCGCGTGGGCCAGTGACGGTCCAGAGGCTCGAGGACCCTGCGGAGGTGGTGTGTCACCATGTCAGTGAGGAGGACACGCACGTCCGTCGCTACTTGTGTGCGTTGGAGCACAGGTTCTCCAATACTTGGCAGGTTCTCCAGGGATCTCACTAGAGTATGATGCCGTGATGGTTCCTTCTCTGTGGGTGTCCACCTCCCGCGCCGATACCCGTCATGTGCTAGGGTTTTAGTTGTATTAGTGATGTTATCTGTATGATACTATTCAGGATGAATTAGTGATAATATTCGATGATGTACGGACGCATGAGATGATTTACTTTTTCTTATTGAATGCATGCTAATTTGAGTCCTATAAGATATTTTGAAATGTATATCTTGTGTTGCTCAAATAGGATATGTGCTTGCCCAAATGGCCGGTCATGTTTGCAGGTTACACCTCCGAGTGGCCTATGTTTTGCCGGAGTGTTGATTCATTTCCATTCCGGCAAATTTCAGGCGCTCGATATGTCCTATTTTAGCAAAGGTCATGCCGGATTTTTCCGTAAATTTTGGCATGACTTGTGCCAGAATATGTAGGAAATATCGAGTGCCCCGGATTTGTGTGTTGAGTATCCTGGTAGTTGTCTTCAATCGATTTTCAATTAATGTTTTAACTATGAACATAGGAAATGTCTGACGACGAAAAGGATTTCGGTATTTTCAAATACTGTGAAGACGAGCGCGACCTGTGCGACGAAATCTTCCTAGATGATGATAGGCACTTCAGCATCAAGCTGGACGAGAACTTCGAAGTGGATACAGTAAGTCACAACGACAAGTCTTTTTTTGTAATTAAGCATGACATCTGCTTCATTTGCTTCAACTTATAATTTTCTTACTATTCTACTAGCATATCCCCTGCCATGCAAGAGTTTTTGTATTGGATAAGATAGGCTTCAGTCGTACTATGGAGGTAAATAAAGTTTACTTGAAAACCGAGCATGGTTATATTTTCCATGAAAAATTATACAATTCAGACGACTACTCCTATTTTGGATGCAAAACATGGCGAGCACTATGCAAGACTTATGCATTTGAGCCTGATATGGTTATCACCTTTGATATTCGTCCGGAAGATAATATTGAAGGTAATACCGACATCTGGGTCGATGTGCAGACGCCTCCAGTTATACCATTATGTGAGTTTGTCAACCATATTGATGTCTTTGATATTGTTTATTCAAAAATAGTTGACAACTAATTTCTATTTTCAGCTTATTTCCGTTCAAGCAAACATGTCTAGCGCTTGGTAGACATGACCTACTACTGTCTCGGGGCTGAACTAAACTGCGAGGAGCTAAGTCATTATGTTTCATGGCTTGCGGATCTTGATGCTGTCAAGACAATTTTTCTTCCTGGATTTAGAAATGTTAGTACTGAAAACGTGCGACCAATAGTGTCTGTAATGAACTACGGTCTCATCTATTTAGGAAAGATGGTAAGATTTTTACTATTTGTCCTTAGTGCATCTTTTCCATACATTATTTTTAAGCTAAACTTCATTTCTCTAAGTATATTACCATACGATGTTCTTCAACAGGGACTCCCGATGAATGTTGTGCCTTATGGGATCGAGACTAAAGGTACCATGAGTATTGTTAGCTTACGGCCAAGATATCCTACAAATCACTATAGTGCATTCAGGATTAGCGACGAATTCTTAATAGTGAAAGACTGGACCAATTTTGTGATGGACGAGCGCAGACAAGTACTAGGGGGCAGCAAGCAGAAGCGCATCCCACGATTAAGAGACATGTTCATCCTGCATGCTCCAACTTGATGAAGGAGGAGAGCTACACATGTTTTATGTTATTTTACCTTAGAGAGAGCAGTAGGAGTGATTAGCTAGCTAGTAATGAGTTTAAAGATGATGATGTGCTACACTATGACTATGATGATTAAATAGCTAGTGTTGGTGGTAATGACTTTGATGATTATTATGAGCTAGTGTTAGTGGTGATTAAATAAATACTGTTGGTGCTAATGACTATGATGATGATTATATAGCTTGTGCTGGCGGATTAGATTCAAGTGGAGGCAACATGTGGTGCACATCGAAAGTACTACTAGTCCAAACTAGATCAAGTTTGGATTAGTAGTATACTTTTGACATGCACCACATATTGCCTCCACTTGAACCTAATCCACCTTCATTTGACACACTGTTATGGACATAATGATATAAACCTCATAATTGGTATTGTACCAAAATTTGTATAACGGCGTATAAATACAGTAAAAATAAAATAAAAATAAAAAAAAGAATACTAGTAGCGATGGATAGTAAACACGCTGCTACTAGCTAGGTTAGCAGCAGCGCGGTAGATAACAAGCGCTGCCGCTATGTGTCTTAGCAGTAGCGCGTGTCGCGCGCGCTACTGCTAAGTAATAGCTGTAGCGCCTTATTAGTAGCGCGGCTGCCCACGCTACTAGTGGGCATTAAACCCGCGCTACTACTAGGGTTTTCCCTAGTAGTGCAACTACGGAATCCGAAGCTAGATCATGGAAATCTAGTCTGTAGTAGAACATGATCCCTCTCACGAAGGGATCGACGCTAAACCTAGCCCTCGGAGAAAGTGGGAGGTAAAAACGACACTCTCGTTGGGTTTGGGAGTGGGCACGACCTGCCCTTGAGCAAGTAGCCTATGCGGAATCTCGGCGGTGAGATACCTGGCCTCCCTAAGTTTCTTGACGTCCTCCTCTGTGACGGAGGAGGCCATCCACCGGCCTTGAAGGTTGGATCCGGACATAGTTGAAGGTCTGAAACGCTTAGCTTAAGCCTGGGGTGTTGGAACTCGAGGTTTGGGAGGGGAAGGATCAAGCGTGGGAAGAAAAGGACATGCCTTGGCCCCCTTATAAAGAGGACGAATATCAAGTGTCCCCCGCGTGACCATTTGGGACTTGCCTAAAATCGAGGAGTCATATTAAATAAACACGGTTGGGTTACCCACACCTGTATTGATGAGAATCCCGCGATAAGGGAGACACGGTCTCTACTTCGACAAGAGATGCCAATAGAACCGCCTCGCATTACGTGTAGTGGCTGGTTATGAGAAACAGTTCGAATAAAGACTGGGCCGTGCCATGATGTCATAAAAGGCCGTCAGCAGATCAAATTTTGGAATATTGTACTCTCTACGGTGGTATGTGGAATTTGTTTTGCAGAGCCGGACACGATCCTTGTGTTCGAAATCTTCTATGGAGTATTCGGAGAAGGAACCCGCCTTGCAATGCCGAAGACAATCTACGCGCCGGACTCATCATCGTTGAAGCCTGTTTCAGGGGCTACTGAGGGAGTCCTGGATTAAGGGGTCCTCGGACAGCCAGACTATATACATTGGCCGGACTGTTGGACTATGAAGATACAAGATTGAAGACTTCGTCCCGTGTCCGGATGGGACTCTCCTTTGCGTGGAAGGCAAGCTTGTCAATTCGGATATGTAGATCTCCTTCTCTGTAACCGACTCTATGTAACCCTAGCCCCCTCCGGTGTTTATATAAACCGGAGGGTTTAGTCCGTAGGACAACAACAATCATAATCATAGGCTAGCTTCTAGGGTTTAGCCTCTATGATCTCGTGGTAGATCAACTCTTGTAATACTCATATCATCGAGATCAATCAAGTAGGAAGTAGGGTATTACCTCCATCGAGAGGGCCCGAACCTGGGTAAAACATCATGTCCCCTGCCTCCTGTTACCATTAGCCTTAGACGCACAGTTCGGGACCCCCTACCCGAGATCCGCCGGTTTTGACACCGACATTGGTGCTTTCATTGAGAGTTCCACTGTGTCATCACGGTAAGGCTTGATGGCTCCTTCAATCATCTTCAATTATGCGGTCCAGGGGGAGGTTTTCCTCCCCGGACAGATCTTCGTATTCGATGGCTTCGTACTACGGGCCAACTCGCTTGGCCAACTCGAGCAGATCGATAGGTACGCCCCTGGCAATTAGGTCAGGTTTGGAAGCTTGAACTATACTGTCGACATCCGCAGAGACTTGATCTTCGATGGATTCGAGCCCATGTCAAGCACGCCGGACGGTCATGACAGGCATGACTTTGATCTGCCATTAGACACTATTCGGGAGATCGCGCCTACGGCGGCGCCGGGAATCAAACCGAAGCAGGTCGCATCCTCCGAGGACGGGTAGATAGACCCCGCCATGGAGGCCGAACACTCATCAGCGTTTGAGCCGAACACTGATCCCACCTCCTATGAGGGTGGTGTCATCGGACCCTCGGACTCATCTCCGGGTACAGGATCCGAACCGTGTGCGTCCGTGCCTATTAGATCTGATTGGGCACCGGTCATAGAGTTCACCGCCGTGGATAATTTTTAGCACTCGCCCTTGGGTGACGCGCTGAACTCATTATGGTCTCTTTTCTTGTTGGGAGATTCTAGGCGGAACAATGTATTGCGTGAGAGTTGAAAAGGTTTGAGAATACTAAAGTATGAAACAATTGCTTGGCTCACACCGAGATAGGCATGAGAGGTACCTTGTGTTAAGAAAAGGGAGCATCCAAGACTATATGATTTTGTAGGGATAACGTTCTGAAGCATTGATATTTTGAAAGATATGATTGTTTGTTGGGATGCCCTAAGTATTATTGTTTTTATGCCAAATTATAGACTATTGCTTTGAATCACTCGTGTCCTAATATTCATGCCATGATTAGATATTTGATCAAGATTATGCTAGGTAGCATTCCACATCAAGAATTATCTTTTTTATCATTTACCTACTTGAGGACGAGCAGGAATTAAGCTTGGGGTCCGTGACACGTCTCCGTCGTATCTATAATTTTTGATTTTTCCATGCCAATATTATTCAACTTTCATATACTTTTGGCAACTTTTTATACTATTTTTTGGGACTAACATATTGATCCAGTGCCCAGTGCCAGTTCCTGTTTGTTGCATCTTTTATGTTTCGTAGAAACCCCATATCAAATGGAGTCCAAACGGGATAAAAACGGAAGGAGCTTATTTTTGGAATATTTATGATTTTTGGGAAGTAAAATCAACGCGAGACGGTGCCCGAGGTGGCCACGAGGGTGGCCCGCGCGCCCACTTTCACTGGGCGCACCCCTGACCCTCGTGGGCCCCTCGTAAGGCGGTTGACGCCCTTCTTTGGCCGCAATTAAGCTAATTGTCGGAGAAATATCTGGGCGACGGTTTCAATCCAATCGGAGTTATGGATCTCCAGATATAAAAGAAACGGTGCCAGGGCAGAATCAGAGAACACAGAAACAGAGAGAGACAGAGAGATAGATCCAATCGCGGAGGGGCTCTCGCCCCTCCCACACCATGGAGGCCAAGGACCAGAGGGGAAACCCTTCTCCCATCTAGGGAGAAGGTCAAGGAAGAAGAAGAAGAGGGGGGGCTCTCTCCCCCTTGCTTCCGGTGGCGCCGGAACACCGTCGGGGGCCATCATCATCACCGCGATCTACACCAACACCTCCACCATCTTCACCAACATCTCCATCACCTTCCCCCATCTATATCCAGCGGTCCACTCTCCTGCAACCTGCTGTACCCTCTACTTGAACATGGTGCTTTATGCTTCATATTATTATCCAATGATGTGTTGCCATCCTATGATGTCTAAGTAGATTTTTGTTGTCCTATCGGTGATTGATGAATTGCTATGATTGGTTTAATTTTCTTGTGGTTATGTTGCTGTCCTATTGTGCCCTCCGTGTCGCGCAAGCGTGAGGGATTCCCGCTGTAGGGTGTTGCAATACTTTCATGATTCGCTTATAGTGGGTTGCTTGAGTGACAGAAGCATAAACCCAGGTAAGGGGGTTGTGGCGTATGGGATAAAGGGGACTTGATGCTTTAATGCTATGGTTGGATTTTACCTTAATGTTCTTTAGTAGTTGCGGATGCTTGCTAGAGTTCCAATCATAAGTGCATATGATCCAAGAAGAGAAAGTATGTTAGCTTATGCATCTCCCACATAAAACTTGCTATCGGTCTAGTAAAGTAGTCAATTGCTTAGGGACAATTTCACAGCTCCTACCACCACTTTTCCACACTCGCTATATTTACTTTATTGCTTCTTTATCTAAACAGCCTCTACTTTATATTTATGTGCTCTCTATTATCTTGCAAACCTATCCAACAACACCTACAAAGTACTTCTAGTTTCATAATTGATCTATGTAAGGCGAACACTAAGCGTGCGTAGATTCGTATCAATGGCAGATAGGACTTGAGAGAATATTTGTTCTACCTTTAGCTCCTCATTGGGTTCGACACTCTTACTTATCGAAAAAGGCTACAATTATCCCCTACACTTGTGGGTTATCAGTCCGCTAGTTGCAGGAAGAAAATGTTGGGAGAAAGAAGACTTGTCGCTATCTTTGCCTAAGAATAATATCGACTGAATGTAACGACACTATCATAGGAAATAATATCCTCCTGTTAAATCGTGAATTTAAAGAACTGGTGCATGAGCATTTAGCTTTATTTATTAATTTACTTATTTATTTTTTGGGGACCATGAACATGTACCTGGGCCGGATTCATGTGAGAGCCTTCCTTCCAGTTAATTATGGGCTCCTCTATTGGGCCTTTATCAGTGGGCTGCATGTTATCAACAAGTGGAAAATGTGTTCCGTACGAAAAATAGTTTGCACTACGTATGGTACGGGGCACTAAAGGATCGAACCATGCCACGACTTCCAAAACATTGTGTTTGTCGTTCTAATAACTCATTTATTCAACCAACAGATGAAATATACTACTGATTGTACATCGAAAACAATAGCAGCAACAACCAGGGCTGGGGGTGCAACAGAAGCAGTAAGCAGGCGAAAAGAGTGAAGACACATCTCTCTCTTCCAAACCAAACATCAGCCATCATTACAAAAGGGCTACCAAAAAAGAACAAGTGTATGCATCAAACTAAATAAAGATCCTACTACACCAAGTGTACGCATCTAACTAACTAGCTCAGTTAGGCGTTACTATTTATTAAGCTGTGGAGATTGGCTGACGGCTTGAACTAGATGGGTGCCTGATAGTGGAAACTCCAGCCAACAGGTCGATGTCTGATACTTGCGACCCTCTCTCCTACTTTGGGCTGCGGAGCATGGTGGCACATATCAGGGTATGGTGCATGCAGAGACGCATGGTACGCCATGTACACACAGTTTTGCCTGATGAACGAAACCGCGCTGCCATCATGATCCTTGCCGTTGGTTATCTCCTGGTTAATCGGATAATTCAGTCCGAAAAAAGAGAGCATGTACCAAGGCTACTTACCAACCTCCAGTCAAAAATTCCTGAAGGCCCAGAGAAGCTAGGATCCTGCTCAAAGGCCTTGAAGTGACTGTGATTGTATTCCGTGAAACAACACGTCCGGTATGTGCTAATGATCATCAATCGTCCGCCGTTGTCTGATCGAGCCAGTAACCACCTGCAACTGCGATGCCGCTTTTCTAGGATTAGGAAGGATAGGGACACCAGGCGGCCTACAACATCATATCAAGTTGGAGTCAAATAAAAAAGGGCTCTTGATGTAGTCAATCTTAAGAACAACATGTTATGAGCATGAATATTTATTTAGTAAATGTTGACAGTAATGTAAGCAAGCCATCATGATATCATGGGCCCGACTGCACTCAGGGATTTGGCACGGGCGTCCTCCACCACCCTCATGGCCCTAGCACGAGCCTTCTTCCAAAGGGCCAATTGCCTGAGTGTCTCGGATGCGACATAGACCTGCCAGGCAGCTTGCCCCGCGACGCGCTTCTCTTCCTCAGCCTTCTTCTCCGCCTCTATTTTGGCGTGCTCTGCCGGCGGCAAAGCCTCCCACATGACGACGTCCATTTCTTTCCAAAGCTCCTCAAGGCTGGGGGGGGGCTCGGTGGGCGACGCGGCATTCTCCTCGTAGCAGGGAGCCGACGCGTCCTCCGACGCGCGTGCTGGTGAGATTGGGAACGCCGACGCGTCCACCTCGACGCGTCACAGCGAGGAGTGGAACGCCGACGCGTCCTCCTCGACTAGTGGCGGCGAGGAACGGAACGGCGACGCATGACTGTCCAGGCGGTGTAGCGAGGGGCGCCTATGGCTTGGGAGGGGCGATGCCATGGTGGTCGACGTGAGAGGGGGGGGGAGGAGATAGCGATGAACATGAGCGTTCTTCCGAATGCCGTGGGAGGCACAATATTTATCGTGAGCAATGGCACACCTACGTAAGATATGGACTGAGCTGCACTGACTTAACTACAGGTCCAGTTGCATCACTGACATGTGGGCCAGACCCGTTGTTGGCCCATATGTCAGTGACCCAATGCACCTGCAGTTAAGTAACTGAAGCACCATCCCGGAAGATATGTTGCGTGATTAACATAACAACTACGTGGGCATATTTGTTGGAGTAAATTAGATGGGAGGGAAGGGGTGGAAATATTGCTGGTCACAACGGATTGGACGAGCGCGGGGGGAGGAGAGTCATGCATGCAAATTTTTTCCACACGGGGTGGAGTGGTGGGACCACCAGAGGGAGAAGGAGAGTATGGCAGGCATACTGTTTCCACACATGGAGAGGGAAAGATTTGAAGACGAACGGGCTTCCTGCAGGTATGGGGAACGGTGCATAATAAGTCATCTTGCATGCCGGGCTAGGTATAGTCTCAAGTCATTAAAAACATACACGCCCCACACATGTTCATATTTCAAGGTGCACTAAATTATTGCATGCGATGATTAAGGCTGGCCATTATGGTGGTATCTTAGCTGGTATCATGCACACGGGAATAGCAAACATGCTGATGTGGCAAAGAATTAAATAAGAGAGGGGGGTTAGAGTAACTAGTGTTCATGCATGCATTGGTAAACACATTTTTGTGTGAAGAACGACAACATTAGTTGAGTACTTTTGCAGACTACAAAAACTATTCCACCGCCTCTATCTTGCTAAGAGTAGGTGAAAATTTTGAATCGAGCCCTTTAAACTAGAAGGGAGGTAGTAGTACTCTAATAGCTAACCTTGTTGTGACGACAAGATAGGACATGGCACACACCTGGACGGAGGAACTAGTCTGCATTGTGCATTTAAGTTTTGTCTGAAGTCAATGTACCTCTACTTTGACCAAACTTATAGAAAAATGTATCAATATTCACAATGTCAAATCAATATTTTTATACTCATTATAAAACGTAGTTCTTATACTCATTATAATCAGTATTGTATATATTGATATTTTTAGTATAAATTTAGTCAAACACTTTGCAAACGGTTGACAGAAGTAAAAAGGACCAGAGGGAGTATCATGCATGCAGAGTAGGCAAAAAAATTCGCTCATTTATAGCCGGCTGAAGTCTCAAAGGGTGCAACCACACGAGGGAGCCGAAGGTCGTGGGAGGCGCGATGGTTGATGGAATTAAGTGAAGTTACGCACACGCCGACATGGTGTGCAAACAGGCAGAAGCTATACCGTCAGGCCTACGATATGGGTCTAGTAGACATGACATCTAGTGGGTCCCACATAGTTCTCAAGAACTCTTTGGGGGCTTGCAACCATTTATCCACCGGGTAAGCCAGCAAACCAACACCGTCCGCATGCCCTACTCGTCCCGTCTTCTACTAGTATAGTACCTTACAACAGTTTTCTCCCAGTCGTCCCGTCCTTTCACATTACACGAGTTCAACTTCTCCTAACCCTCCTCCAAAATCCATGGCCTCCCAAATCTCCATCGTCGCCGCTGAGTACCAGGTTAGAGCCATCACTCGCGATGAGTTCATCGTCATCTACACACGTGGATCCGTGACGGTGAAAGTATGCCTTGCTCGCTTCCTACGCATGTTGAACAGTTCAACGGATGAGTGGGTCGCTGGGCTAGATGTTGAGTACACCACAATCCTGCAAAGAGAGAAGATTCTAAAGGAGGCAGAGAAGAAGAAGACCACCGTGATCCAGGTCTGCGTACATAACGTGTGCTTGGTCTACCACAATGCCATGCCGACGTTGAGTGCCAGGATTTTAAGAACTTCCTCAAGGATGAAAGAGTGAAATTCGTTACTGTAAACTTTAGGAACGACCGGGATGTCCTGGGTCAGATAGACCTTGTTGTAGGCCAGCCCTTCAATCTCCAGAAGGCAAGCCTGGTGTCCTCCTCTCAGCCTTCAATGCTGACCCTGGCAGCAGCCATGATTGATCCTTCGTACGCTAAAATAAAGAAACCTCACCACGAGTTTCATCATGCATAGGAGTTGAAGACATTAGATGATGATCACATCCTGTACGCAACAATGGATGCGTACCTTTGTTTAAATATCTACGAGGGTTGGACGAAGAAGTAGAGCCTAGTGTCCGGTTCAAGCAAAGAAGCGTTGGCGAAGAGGAAGACGAAGAGGGATGAGGACGAAGTCGAGGATGTGGACTCGGACTCCGAGTAGGTGGCAGTGCCGTCGCTCATGCTAGTTCTACTGCAGTGTCAAGCGGACTAGTTGCTTAGTTTATTTTCAAGGGTGTGTTGTGCTGAGGCCCAAGCAGAACTATGTTTATGTTCTTTCTCGTTATTTGGACTCTTTAGTACGTACAATAGTACAAGTACTATGTCTTAATACTGTTCTTCTTGTAGTTGGTACTACTGCTCGTATCTTCCACTACAAAAAAGACACATCCGTGACATTTTGGGCCAAACGAATTTTTTTCTGTCATACATATGACACTTCTATGACGATAATTGTGACAAAACCCGGTATCATCATAGATGTGGTGGGCTCCTACTTCTATGACAAAAAATCATGATAGAAAATGGGCTTTTCGTCCTGCGGTCCGGAGACGCAGCTGCATGACATTCTTTGGGCCGTCCATGACGGAAAAAACCTGTCACAATCTGATTTTTGCCCTCTTTTATTTGCCTGGTTTTCATCTCAGTTGGTTTTGAATTTGGAATTTCGAATCATTCCATTTGGACTTGATCACTTGGATATCCCTTGATTTTCACCCAAGTGCCCCCTCTCCTCTTCTAATCCATAATTTCACTCCTGGCCAACCCAACAAAATTGTTTAGAATATTTTTCTTAAATGAAAAATATTCATTTTGCCTCTTAAACCCTAGCTAAACTCTTTGACCTCCGAAGCAACCCTCATTTCTGTTGCCCTAAAAATCCTGAGAAAAATCCCAAATATTCTTTGGACCCTAGGGCACATTTCCGAGCAAAAACATTTCACCACTTTTTGGAGTATTTTTGCTACAGAAAATATTTTCACTTCTGGGCTGAAATGGTAGTTTCTACAGCAACTACCTTTTTACTAGCTCAAATGTAGCCGGTTTTCCCTGTGCTTATTCACCTTAGTAAGAGTCAGTAAAACCCCAAAGATCAGCCCTTGAAACCCTGTGGTTTGACCACAGTAACTGTTCAAAGTTTCTGTCCAGTAACTAAACATCTTCACCATTTCAGTTCTACCGCACCTAGAAACAAACCGAGCCGTGGTAACACCTAAAGTTACTAAGGACTACATGCCAGACATCATGGTTAGTGCATATGTGGCCTGATGTCATGGTCCACGTAGTGACCGCGTTCGTCCGAGGGTGCTGGCATGCCAAACGCGCGCTCTGTGCGTCGCCAGCGCCTCTGTGGCGCGCGTGCACGCTGCTCGGCCAGCCTGCCCTCGCGCCACCATCCTCGTCTCCACCTCCTTTACTCCTCCCCGCCGCTCGCCGACGCTGGAGCTCGCTGCAGCGAGCACGGGCATGGTCCGGCCAACGGCACAATGCTCGCGCACTGTGTTCGTCCCTTTCCTCCTTGCTCATGTGCTCGTCCGCGTCCGTGCACAGCTCCCGCGTGACCTCGTCGCCTTCCCCCTCTCTCTGGCACCATTCGTCGCCGGGCGCCGGCAACAGCTATCCTTCGGCGGAGCCCGAGCCCTCCTCGCCGCCCGCCTATAAATAACCCCCTCCGCAGCCTCCTGGAGCACCGCACCTCACCACCACTCCCTTCTATAGCCACTAGAAGCCGCAGCCCGGCCGGGCAGGGCGCGGGCTGCCATCCCCGAGCCGAGCTCGCCGGTGATCCCTCTGGATCGACCCCGCAGCTCCGGCCACTCCCAAGCCGAGGCGACCCCGCCAGGGCCTCCGCCTCTCCTCCGTGAAGCTAACGCGCCAAGCCCGAGCCTCTGGAGCCGCCCCTAGCCGCTGTCTTCCTCATCTCCAGCGACCACCGTGTTTTGCCTCCGCTTGCGAGGAAGAATCCGACACCATCCGGTCACTGTCGGTGTCAAAACCGGCGGATCTCGGGTAGGGGGTCCCGAAATGTGCGTCTAGGCGGATGGTAACAGGAGACAAGGGACACGATGTTTTACCCAGGTTCGGGCCCTCTCGATGGAGGTAAAACCCTACTCCTGCTTGATTGATATTGATGATATGGGTAGTACAAGAGTGGATCTACCACGAGATCAAGGAGGCTAAACCCTAGAAGCTAGCCTATGGTATGATTGTTGTAATGGTTGTCCCTCCTACGGACTAAAACCCTCTGGTTTATATAGACACTGGGGAGGGCTAGGGTTACACAGAGTCGGTTACAATGGTAGGAGATCTACATATCCGTATCGCCAAGCTTGCCTTCCACGCCAAGGAAAGTCCCATCCGGACACGGGACGAAGTCTTCAATCTTGTATCTTCATAGTCTTGGAGTCCGGCTGACGATGATAGTCCGGCTGTCCGGACACCCCCTAGTCCAGGACTCCCTCAGTAGCCCCTGAACCAGGCTTCAATGACGATGAGTCCGGCGCGCATATTGTTCGGCATTGCAAGGCGGGTTCCTCCTCCGAATAATTCATAGAAGATTGCAAACACCAGGATAGTGTCCGGCTCTGCAAAATAATTTCCACATTCCACCGTAGAGAGAATATTATGTACATAAGTTCAATCTGCTGACGTGTTTTGTGGCATGATGTCACACCACTACCAAGCCTTTACTTGAATCGTTTTTTATTATACCACCTCAGCGCGTTTAGCGAAGCGGTTTCCTTGGCACGTCTTGTCGAAGCAGAGATCGTGTTCCCCTTGTTTCAGGATTCTCATCAATACGGACGTGGGTAACCCAACCGCGCCCGTCGCCACGCCCCCTCTATCGAAGGCGAGTCCCGAACGGTCACGGAGACGGCTCTTGGTATTCTCCCTCTTTATAATAGGACCAAGGCTCGTTTCTTTTCTTCAATCTTCCATCGAATCTTCTCCTCGCTCCAAGTTCCAACACCCAGAGCCCCAAATTCGAGCGCTTCGGACCTTCAACAATGTCCGGCTCCGACCTTTAGGGCCGGTGGATGCCCTCCTCCGTCACGAAGGAGGACGTGCTAAAGATGCGAGAGGCCAAGTACCTGTCTTACGAGATTTCGCATAGGTTGCCTGCCGAAGGGCAGGCCATCCCTACCCTCGAGCCCGGCGAGTACGTCGTCTTTGTATCCCACCTCCGTCGGGGTTTAGGCTTCCCGATGGATCCTTTTGTGAGAGGGCTCATGTTCTACTATGTGTTGGAATTCCACGACTTGGCTCCGCAGTCCATCCTCCATATTTCCGCATTTATTGTCGTCTGCGAGGCCTTCCTCCGCGTCACCCCCCACTTCGGTCTATGGCTGAAGACCTTCAATGTGGAGCCGAAGATGATCGGGGGGCGTCAAGCAGAGTGCGGCGGGGCGGCCGTAAGCAGGAGGGCCGATGCCCCGTGTCCCGAGGGCTCCTTCCAAGAGGAGCTCGGCTTGTGGAAGCGGGTGTGGTTCTATATCACCGCTCCGAAAGGCAGCAGGCAGAAACCGCCGCCCTTATTCCGCTCGGGACCTCCACGACGGTTGATGTCGTGGGTCAACCAAGGGCTCAACTGGGGGCCGTCAAAAGACGTGCCCCTATTGCAGGGCCGGATTCGAGACCTCCAAGCGAGGGAGATCGATCTGGTCGTGGTGATGCAGGTTATGCTGATTAGGCGTCTCCTGCCCTGCAAACGCCGTCCTCTCCGGCTATGGGAGTTCAATCCGGAGGGACCACGGATTCTCCAACACTTTATAGGTATGACACCCGTGGAGATGTACGAGTTGTTCTTCGGATCACGGGCGGTGTGTCCGGAATTGATCGAGGACGCCGGCCTAAGCTGCAATCGCCTGGATACTCAAGTGAGTAGCTCAGTGTTCGGACGTACCGTTTGTTTGCCTTTCTACAATTCGCCTTTTAACCCGTTATCCTTCAACAGAAGTGGATAGCGCAAGCAAAGCTGATACGGTGTCCGGCCCCCCTCCCAGAGACCGCGCCGGATCCCGTGCTGGTCAAGATGCTGGAGGTTGCGCCTTCAGAAGAAGGCGGAGGGAAAAATAAGGGAACTACCGCCTCGCCCAAGGAGGCTCTTGAAAAAGGGGGGATCGAGAATCCCTCCCTCCAGGGGGAGAAGAGGACCGCCTCCGGAGACCCGGAGGCCAAAGCCCCTAAGCGGGGGAAGAAGTCCTCACCAGAGGGTCCTGCGTCCGGGGAGGCCCCGACCGCACAGTCTCCCCTAAGGCATCAGCCCTCCAGCGAGCTGTAAGTAGAAAAAAGAGAGCTCGGTAATAAGAGACATCCCTATTTGTGCTTCTGAGGATAACCGAATTTTTACCTTGTAGTTTGGATCTCCGACCTTCTTAGGTGAGCTCATCTTCAGGGGATCTTCGTCCGGAGATGGTGGAGAGCGAGACGCGTCCATCCGCTGCGCCATCAGATAGGGCGGACGAGCCTGAAGTGTCATCATGGAGGGTATCCCCGAGCCCGGTAGAGCCGAAGAGTTCGGCGTCGACTAGTGTTCGGCCGGGGGAGCTGAAGGATCTGCTTGAGAGGGCATCCATCTCAGAAGATCACCATGCATTGATGAGTATGGTGATTGGAAGGATTTCGTCTGCCGAAAGCGGATTGCATAATGCCGTCAGGAGTTTGCTGGCGGGGTTTGAGGTATGTAAAAATGACACCCCTTTTTGACAGTTTTGCACATAAAGTGCGCCCTGTATAGATAGTAGCCCCTGAGACTTGGTAGGTTGTCAAAAGCGACAGCGTGCCGAGGATCAAAATCGCAGGTATTGAGTGTCGCCCTTCCTATGCAGGTGGCGGATAGTCCGGGGGCTAGCCGGACTGATGGAGTTGCTGAATTAAAGCGGCAACTCGATGTTGCGGATGCGGACATCGCGCTAGTCAACAAGCGACTTGATGAGTCGCAAGGTAAGTTGTTTCTCCGCAGTCACCTATTAAGGGAGCCAAAGCCCACCTCTTACAATATTTGTGCTTGACGCAGATGGTACCGCTGCTGTGGAGAGCCTTTGGGCAGAACTTGCTCAAGCCAAGGAGCAAGCCAGAAGGAGTGATGCGGCTGCCTCGAGGGCGGCCGAGGAGTTAGAAGCCGAAAGGGCTGCACACTGCCGAAGCAGGGAAGAGATGGCCAAAATGGCCGTTAAGTTGAAGGATGCTACCGACCGCAATGAGGCTCTTGAAAAGGAGCGCCTATCGGGGCGAGAACACCTGGGGAAGGCCACCGCCGAAGCCAAGGATGCCCGTTCTGCAATGCAGGCTATAAAGGAGGAGCTGCGCCAGGCCGGAGACATTGTGGCTGGCAAGCCTTTTCTGCTGCGCCGCAGGTTTACGGATCCAAAGTATGCCTAGCTTGGCCAGCTGTGGGGTCCGGAAGGATCCTTATATGGACTTAGCGGCGAGTGCTGCGGATGCCGTTGTGCACTTCCGAAGTCAGAAGGATCAAAGACGGAAGAGCTGTTTTGGTCTCAATTCCATACTCCGAATCGTTCACTTCTGCTGACTGATCGGTTGGCCGAATGGGCTGAGCTGAATAGGTTGTCCGAACTTGCCATGACGGATATCGTGACTCATGTCTGGCCGGATAGGCCCAAGCCGAAGAGCTATTTTGACTTATTGCAGCAATTTCTTGGGGCGGTGCCACATATCAAGGCGATGAAGCGGTCGGCCTGCATAGAGGGTGCACGGATGGCCCTCGCCCGTGTGAAGACACATTGGACAGAGATGGATGCCACCGCCGTTGCGACCCAGGGTTCGGACGAAAGCCGGTTATCCGCCGAGCACTATTTTGGGGAAGTTCTGCGTGGTGCTCGTGTAATAGAGTCGCAGTGCTCAAAAAATGTCACGTTCAAATGAACGTTTGATTTTATAAAACAATGTTTATGATGTAGGCGCTTTTTGTACTTGTGCGTTCAAGTATTGAAATATCTCCTGTGCAGCCGTTTATGTATACGTATGTATAACCTGAAAGATGGCAGTCGTCGGCTTCAGCCCCCACGCACAAGGTGCGGGGGTGTTCGCAAAAATAGCGCATTTTCACACTTAATCCGACGTCTCGGTCCTGTTAAGGAGGTGGTAGCGTAGCAAACAGCCTTAAGGCATTTCATTGTTGTGCCTCTGGTCGGTACCTCAATTTAGGGAAGGTTATGGGCATGCTGTACCCTGGCCCGGTAGGCAAGCATAACCTTGTGTGCCTGTTGTTAAGTTAATTTTGGTACCGGATCCCAGTGTACATCGTGGCCATGATGGTGGTCGAGGTGTCTGGAGGTAGACACGGGGCCACCCAGTACTAGCCCAGTGGGGTCTAAGTCGGAGGGGCCGGGAGAGTGTCATGACAGTGAAATGGTTTCGTCGAAACGCTGTTGGTCCACTCAGATGGGAGAGTGAGGTCATGGGTTCCGTAGTGTGGGTACAGTGTACTAACCTCTGCAGAGTGTATTTAATCTATCGATAGCCGAGTCTACGGATACGGACACGCTCGAAAGTAAGGTACACCATGGGTCAACACTTAATAAATATGCACACTAATTGCACTAAGGATGACAGTGAGGTCATTGTGTTGAGTTGGACATGAGTTGTCGGGTTGTGATCGCTGTAAGGACCACGGGCCACGAGTTGGTCGGGTTGTGATCGCCGTAAGGATTACGGGCCACGAAATGGTCGGGTTGTGATCGCCGTAAGGATCACGAGTATGCTTTGGTAATATTATTTTTGTTGGTCACACCGGTAAGCAATTCGGGAGAATGAGTATCTGTTGAGCACTGTAACTGCATGTTGGTAATAGAGTTGCATTGTTGATTAAATTGGATAAGTATCATAATATTGTCTGTCATCTTGTTTATGTTTATTGTGAGCTTCCAAGTACATTCAATGTACTGACATGGCGTGTCATGCCAGATTTCAGGAAAGTCCTGTTGGAAAGGAGTGCTGTCCGAGTCTAGACCGTGTCCATGTCGGTGTCCTTGTGCTATGGAGTCCCGCTATGACGTTGTTCCGCTGCCGAGTAGTTGTCATGATCAAGGCCCCTTTATGTTCACTAAATAATGTACATATTGTTCAGCTGCTCCGTGTGTGCCGCTTGGCCTCGCTAACTGTTGTAATATGAACTATGCTCCGCTAGCATGAATAAAGCGGTTTTTTCTGTACCATGTTGTTGTGTGTTGCCAAAAGACAAGGTCTCTGGGCTGGTAATGCAAGGTAAACCGGTCTCTTTGAGCCGGGGTGCCACAACACTTGGTATCAGAGCCGCGCTGACTGTAGGCCACGCTAGACTAAGCCGAGTTAACTGGATGCTAGATACGAGTTGTAGTTGAGTGTCGGTAATAACTGTAGCTGGTTGTTGCATTGCATGCATTGATTATATTTATTTTATGCTAACCTGCTAATGGTTGTGAGTGTAGATGGCTCCGGTGCTGTATCCGTGCCAGTTGCAGCTAATGCCGTACACGTCGCCGCATCTCCTTCATAACGTGTGGCGACGACTGTACCCTCACGGAGACGATCCAGTCTATCGTGTGTACCGGGATCGCCTAGCTGACTCAGTGTATGAGTATCACGCCATGGTTACTCTGCGCACCAGTTCCGATTCCAGTTCTTACACTCGTACCTCTCGTAGTGGCTACGCTTCTTCCGCTTCTCAGGCTGTCTAGTTTGCTGCATTGGAGGTACTTGTTGAGCTCTGCTACAATGAGGTCTGGATGCAGAATCACCCATGTTTCCACTACTATCCTTCTCTCCACAATAATGGTAGTGTCCATTTCCCTATCATTGATCCAGAGTCTGATAGTGTCGCTAGCCACCTTTCTCGCTACATCACTGCTAGCTATCTTCTGATCTACGAGCTGGCTCGTGAGCTGAGTCGTGTCGGTACTGCTTTAGCCTCTACTTTAGTCACTGCTCGCTCAGCCACTACTTCTCCATCTGTGGGATTTATTCCCTATGTTCCTGCCAGTTCTAGATCCCCTGTTACTCCCCCGAGTAGCTTGGGCACCGCGACTGCGAGTTCCCTTAGTGCTCCTGCAGAGTGGGTTTCACTTCTCGCCACTCCTGCAGCCCCGATGATCTGCCCTTCACCTGGCCCTAAGGGAGAGCCCTCGAGCCAGCATCGTCGTGTCACTTTTAACCCCAAGGTCTTCGTTAACCCTGCTAGTTCTGGATCCGAGTCTGCATAAGGAGAGGACCCCGCAACGCCAGCCGAGCAGTAGTGCTTTCGAGTATTCTCAGTTGTAGGGATGGAGTATAGTTGTAATCATACTAGTCATGATGTTTTGTTTCTTGTATGAGGGTAGTTGGACCTGGTATGTTGTTATCTTTCATGTATGATTCTATGTATTATTATGTTGGACTTTATTTTATTCGCCGTATTTTCTTCGTATTTTCGGTTTCGCTTGGTTTTTGTTGCTGGCTTCTCCCCAGTTTTGCCTCTCTCGCATTAGCGTGAACCTAAACTAAGTACTGCGTGTCGCTCAGAAACCGAAAACCGGTACACCTGGGCTTGACACTCCGGCCACTTGTCGTATATATACTCCTGGCGTAGCACTTCTTCACCATCTATGATCTATGCACCTGCATCGTCACATGAGTTGATGATATGCAACATATACAGTTGAGCAACAGAAAGAGACAGACTTGGCAAAAATAGAAACAACATATCATAAGCATAAATAACAAAGTTCATCGTACCCAAAATGACCTAACTAGAGTGATTTTCGCTAGTCGACGAGGAGGACGGTTTAATTACATCACAAATAAAGTTTCACCATGCATAACTCAAAGTTCTGTCATAAAAGAAAGTATGGACTAAACGGACAAAATGTCATATATCGACAATCACTCCATCATGTCATGCCATCCATCCATGTCAAGGAGATAGTCATCGAGCTTAGTGAAAGGCTTCATGTCGAGACGCTGAGAGGCTATCCATCTTCGGACGTCTTCCCGCAACATTTGTCCTTCTGCATGGAACATCCCTGTTTTTCCGATGACCTCATTCATGATGATTTGGGCAAGTTCGCGCTGGATGTTATAGAACTCAGCAAGAGTCGATGATCCTCAATATCTCCTATGTCCTTTGCCCATTGCAGAATATGGGCATCGCCAGATCTAGGTGCCATGTGAAGGTTCTGGTGATCCCGTCTGTACTCCAGCATGTGGTGTAGGACATAGAATCCATCATTAAGAGAATCGTTCGGTTGCTGGATGCAGCAGAAGTCGGTCTTATGGCTGAAGGCGGCCCTGCCGCCCCTTCTCTTCTTGTCCCTAACCTCTCCACCCCTTGCTTGGTAGTAAAACATAGCACTGTCGAGAACGTCTTTGATGTGGGTGTAATCCTTTTTGTGAATGTTATTCGACGAGTCCAAGTAAAGAGCGTGGGAGAATCGGGGGTAGAGGATGATGAGGACGGCGCACCCGCCGCTGTGCAAAATAAGTGCACCTCAAATTAATTAGCCTCCACCATGCAAATGAATTATTAAAATCGAAGGAAGGATAGCAGCGTGGATGACTTACACGGGATGATAAGGCACGAGAATCGCCTCCTTGTCCTTATTGGCGAGCATGAAACTGACGATGTAATCCCTCGCATATTCATGCTGCTCTGCACAGACTCCCAAGAAGCCCTCGTGCATGTAGTACGGGTCAGCGACATAGATATGACGTATCTGCTCAACCCCAATGATGTAGTTCATGTGCAAGGCATAAAGGCGGACAAACATAAAATCTAGCTTCTTCACGTGAAACATGACGAATATGTAATCGAATCGGAGGAAGAACTTATCCGCGGGGAAGCTGTCGACGTACGACATTTGCCGCGGAACGTTAACCATGTAGAGTGGGTATCCTGGATCTTTCGAGGTGATGAGGCCTTTCTCTACCCGCAACACATCGTCATGAAGTCTCCTTAGTTCGCCGAATCTGGCCCGTAGCGCTGTTTCAGGTAGGATTGGTTGACCGGGGATATGCCATTTATCCGCATCGGGGATATCTACACGGTCCTGAAGCCGAGGCTGCTGAGGCAGCTGGATCATAGAATCAGCTTTTTTGCCTTTCCTCCCTCTCTTCCTAGACTTCTTTACTACCGGATGGTCGTCAATAATACGTTGAGACGGTAATCCGTATGATGAAACTTCTTTAGGAGGGAGCTCCTCATATTTTCTATCTTCTTTAGTTTCTCATCGTTGATGGTGGCGGTTGTCCGTATGATGCAGCCTATTTGATTGCCGTAGCAGCGGCGCGCTTCCTCGGGTGCCTTTGGCTCAAAATTGCCGTCGTCCACCTCCGTCACCACCAGTCTAATAGTCCTGAGTTTGTTAGGAACCCGTTGCCTCTTTGCTTTCGGTTCTACACCGGCTCCGCTCCCCGAGGCAGCACCGGTCTCAGCGCCGGTCTCGATGCCGGTCTGAATCTCAGCGCCGGTCTCAGTCTCAGCACCGGTCTGCGTGTCGGTCTCAGCACCGGTCTGAGTGTCGGTCCCAGTCCCCGATGCCACCGGTGGGCCCAGCAACAACATCTGTTGATCGTCGGCAAGGCTAAAAAATTCGTCTGCCGCCCGGTAGACGTCATCGCAATCACCAGAACCCTGTCCTTCATTGTTGCTAGCCATGTTTCCTATGATTAAATCTAGTCAATCAATCCTAGACCTAATAAATTGAATAATGACATAAAAAAGGACTATTGTTTTGCAGGAATGTTGACTCCTTCCTGGTGCGGCAAATCCCGGGCACTCGATATGTCCTAGTTTGTAGCACAAGTCATGCCGAAATTCACGGAAAATTTCGGCATGACCTTTGCTAAAAAGTGGACAAATCGAGAACCTGAAATTTGCCGGACCAGAAATGAATCAACATTCTGGCAAAACATAGGCCACTCAGCATCATTCACTTCAATGAAAAGATATAACATGAGCAAACACTATTGAGGAATTTGCATATAACATGGCCACTTCAATGAAAAGATATAATCAACAATAATGGAATATGCAAATGAACATCAATGACATATATCATATAAAAACAACCTTGTTTTTGTTTACATAGCAACAATTAGTTTGACCAAGTTTTTGAAAAGAAAAACAATTCTGTTTTTTGTTTATAGCTAAATGCCATAGCTACTGTTTTTATTTATAGCTAAATACTTTTGTTTTTTTGTCTAAAGCTAAAAGTCTAGGAACTACATTTTCTCTAACCCTTTTGACCTCACCAATATTCAGGTCCATAGTCCAAATAATTCAAATTTCATTTGAACTAATTCAAAATATATTTTTATAGCTAAGTGTTTTTTCTTTATACCCTCTGTTAATTTAAATCTAAATGCTACTATTATTTATATCCCTCTATTAGTTTAAAGCTAAGTGGAATTACTGTTTAGGAATTTTCATAAAAATTGCCCTAGCTAATTTCCTAAAAATATTGCTAATCATTTTTCCTAAATGCTATAAAATGCCTACTGCCCTAAAAAAATCTAGGGTTCATATGAACACCTAGGGTTCATATGAACATCAACACAGTATCAACATATATATAATTGCCCTAGCAGAGAGAAATAGGAGGGTAGGGGACAGGAGAGGCATAGCCTTACGGTCGGCGGCGAGGGCAGGCTCTGGCTCGGGCAGCGGCGGTGAGGTCGAGGGCGGCGGCGGTGAGCTCGAGGGAGGCGATAGTGAGGTCGACGACGGCCTCGGGCGGCGGCTGTGAGGTCGAGGGGGCGGCCTCGGGCGGCGGCGGTGTGGTCGAAGGCGGCCTCGGGCGATGGTGGTGTGGTCGAAGGCGGCCTCGGGCAACGGCGGCGATGGAGCAGTTGGGGGACAGGGGGGAGTAGAGAGAGGGAGGAAAGGACTTAGCGAAATTTTGAGCCCGGGCCTCCGGGATTTGAGTCAAACTAGCAGTAGCAAGTTTTGTCTAAACGCGCTATAGCTAAGTTAGCTATAGCGTGTTCCAGGGAAACGCGCTACAGCTATCCCTTTCTGTTTTCTTTTTCTTTTTCTTTTGTTTTCTTTACATTTTCTTTTTTTCATTTCTCCTTTTCTATTTCTTTCATTTTCATTTACTTTTCTACTTATTTTTCTATTTATTTTCTTTTACATAGCAGTAGCGCTCTGCAGCAGAAACGCGCTGCTACAATGGTTTTAGCAGTAGCGTGCTTCTGGGAGAACCGCTACTACTATTCCTACCTTACCGCCACTTGTGAGGGAATTTTAGTAGTAGCGCTTTTCTGTGAAGACGCGCTACTGCTAAAATAATGTTTGTAGCGTGGTTTTGCAATAAGCGTACTACTAAGTAACGCTAGCGCCGAGTTTTGACCAACGCTACTGCTATACCTCTGTGTATAGCGTTTTCCCTAGTAGTGTTAGGTCCAAATTTGATTAATGACAAGTGGGACCCCCGTGTGTTGTTCCGATATTTCAGTGTAGGATGGTTTTTTTGAACAAACACTTTGCGCGGTTAGACAAGTAACGGCATGAGTTACACCTATTTTGCAAGTTTACGAACAAAAATGACAGCGGCATAGAATATCACATCCACCCCGCAGCTTAGATACTATGGTGATACGAGTTTTTACACCGTTGGAACTGAGATCCAATGGCTTGGGAGTAGTCTTTGTAATTATGCACAATTTCCAAACTCTCCAAAGTTTTTTTGCAAATAGAACATTCAAGCCTCGTGTGTGCCGCTGCATCTTCGATCCAATGGCTCCCCGGTGCTCATATTAGGTGCTCCCTGTAGCTTAATTACCCGCTACGGTGATATGAGCATCTAGGTCGTATGATCAGTGATCAGATGACACATGCGTAATACTTGTACTTTTTGCGCATTTCCCAAACTCTGTCAGCCGTATATTGCAAAAACATTCAAACCTCCTACTATGGGCCGTTAGATCTCAGTGAACTCGTATCACCATAGAATCTACGGTGCGGGAGCACCTCATACTCTCCCATGCGAGAAAACATAAGGTGCTATCGCAACTTGGATGCTACGGTGATACGATCTTGGAGGTCGTTTGATCTGAGATCCAATGGCATCTGAGCAGTCTTTGTGCTTGTAAGCAGTGGTCGAACTCTTTTGGGGCTTTCCTGCAAAAAACCATTCGAACCACCGAGGAGGTGTTGGGTCACAAATCCAACGCCTTCGAAGAGCTTGTATCACCAAAGCATCTAAGGTGTGGTAGCACATGATATTCTTACATACAGGAGAATATGATGTCCTCCTTCATCTTAGATGCTACGGTGATACGAGCTTCGAGGTCGTTGGATATGGGATCAAAGGGCATCTAAGTAGTTTTTGTACAAATTGTGTGCAATTACCAAACTCATCAAGGTTTCCTGCAAAAAAATTAGGACACATCATGTGAGCTGCTATATCTCAGATCTACAAGCTCCAAGCAACTCGTATCGGCATATAACATCTAAGGTATGGGGGCACATGATATTATCCCGGGGAGGAGGGGTGGGGGGTGCACAACCAATCGGTGGTTGGGAGGGTGGGGACAAATATAATCTAAACAACCCTAAACAGAGCTCCACAATTTTATCTAAGGTCGAGGGGTTGACCCCCAACAATCATAGCTCCACCTAAACACAACATTTGCATGTACTGTAGTACTAGACTTAATATTCATGTTTCAGTTTCATGTTCATTTTAAATATTGAACTGAGGACCATGGATGTCTTACATTTTACTCCCTTCGTTCCTAAATATTAGTCTTTTTAGAGGCTTCAAATGGACTGGCACATATGAATGTATATAGACATATTTTAGAGTCTAGATTCACTCATTTTGCTCCGTATGTAGTCACTTGTTGAACTCTCTAAAAGACTAATATTTAGGAATAGAATGAGTATTTTTGAATTCGTGTCATACATTCATGGTTTGGAAAAGTAGATGCACTATACTTATTGGATTTTTGTTGTGTTCGTGCGTGTGTCTCTCTCTCTCTGTGTGTAGTCATATGCTTGATACATACAAAGTTTTCTCACCTCCATATTGTTCATCTTTTAAATTTGAATTTGCATTGGAAAACTTACCAGGGATACCATGAAATGTGAAATCCACGTTGAGATCACTATCTCACAAACTCACTCTAATTCAACAACTCGTCATAAATCAATTACCACGTTGAGATTAGTATTTGCAAGGAAAATTCGAGTATTGTAATACACATAGATTCGTTCGGCAATTTAAAAGGTTCCTCTCGTATTCTCGAATGGTAGGACCCAACGGCGTACCAACCAGACCTTGGCTTGTGTTGATCCTAAAAAAACGGGCTCGTGTCCTTTGGTGGCGTGCGTGGTACGCATATTAGGCAACCCCAACTAGTCGAGCCTCAGCGTTTCAAGTCGAAATATCTGGCGGCCTGAATTCCAGCCCTAGGAAATTCCCCTCATGTCCCCGGTCCATAATGACTACCGATGAACAACGGAGAGATGCTTTAGTAACTAGACAACGTTACCTACCGTGCCGAGCACGGTTCAATTCCCTCGGTCGCTGCTCGTCAAGGTCACCCGTCAACTACATTGCCTAGTACTACTACAACTACTACTACACCAGGATGAGCACAGAATTGAGCCCGTTTGTTCGTGCCTAGTACTTGAGTTAATATATCAGGCAATGCAGTGGTATGGAGGGATTATCCTTTTACTCTGCATATATAGCTTGTCTAAAGTCTAGCTAAGCAAAATGTTTGACCAAATCCTTTCTTAAGAAATACAACAAGATAGATGTACGGCTTGAAAATTTATTGCATGATGTAGGTTATGATATTGTTTCGAATCCTGGATCTTAAATTTCAGAAAATCTAAAAGTGAGCATACATTCTTGAAACTGAGCATGGTCACATGATATGGCACAAATATTACTTCGTAAGTTTTTTCTTCAATTTGATACAAGCTGCTTATGACAAGTTGCACAAATGAAGAGCCAAGGTATTTTGGAACAAAGACCTGTCACGTTAAGGCGAACACTTTCACTATTGAAACTGTGGGCGTTTACGTGCCACCACGAGTCCCCGCTTCTCATCGGCAGGTGCCGTCCCAGCAAGCGTGTGAGTCGACGGGAGGCGTGCGAGCAGACCGCTGTGCCGGCTATCAGGGAGGCGTGCGAGCATACCGCTGTGTAGACTCACTGGGAGGCTAGCCCTTTGACCAGGCTCCGCCGCCCACCGTCGTCCCAACTGCTCTCACTTTTAATGTCGCCGGCGCCGCAGTTTAAAATCTACCCTGCACTACCCGGTATCGTTACAATCCTCTCTCTTCCTCTCCGATCCTCCTGTCGTCTACCTCCAACTAGCCTGACCTAAACGTACGCCATGCCGCATCACGATGGTGTGCCCTTAGTGTTCCAGTTTCATGAGGAAGACACCCAGCCGGAGTCTCAAGAACATTAGGTGCTTTGGGACGAGCTTGAACTGGCCTTGCGGGAAGATGTCGCGCCTGTCCCTGCTCCCGTTCCGGCTCCCGTCGCCCCGACTGCGCCAGCGCCCATCCCCGTGGCATTGATGGGCTGGGAGCCGCAAATTGTCGCCGAGCTTGATGCCACAGGGTTCCACGAGGTCCCCGCCGACTTTCCCGCGCCCGTGCACCTGCCAGCGCATGCGCCTGCACATGCACTGACGCGCACGCCCGTGCCGGTGCCCGTGCACCTGCCAGCGCATGCGCCTGTGCGTGCACTGATGTGCATGCCCGTGCCCGTGCACACGAATGTCTCCGCCGCGCCATTGATAGCGCCTGTCCCACGCGGGTGCTAGTGCCCCCCTCAGCGGCATGGATGGCCGCCGTCGACCGCTTCCTTGCACCAACGCCAGTCGCCTCCTCCCGCCAGTTGACTCGCTCCGAAGTCCAGAACATTTTGGCCTTCCTTGAAGCTAGGCCAACGTCCAGGAGTACGCCAACAATGGCGCAAGATGCCGCCGCCGCCGTCAGTCAGTGGCCCGACGACACATAGAGCACGGCAGAGGAGCCGCTTCCCACCACGAGACGCCCCCCCCCCCCCGCCACCGCGTAATCTAAATTTGCCATTAAAGCATTCGGATTGCCATGCTTAAAATGCGAACGTTTATCATTTCTGTTTATTTTATATCGATTGTCGTATAATTTAAAGTTGGAGTCAGACTGAACGAAATGTATGGTTTGATCGATTGAATGTTCTACTAGAGCCGTCCCTCTATCCCCAAATCCTCTTTTATTCCCTAACTATACTATATTATTATTATTTATCCTCTTTTTTTTCTTTTTATCAATGGGTTTAAGATTCATTAGCTCCCAATTTTTGGAGCTCTCTTGGCGAGTTCTATTTCTGCCTCCGGAGCGCCCTCTTTTTTTTATCAAATTAAATATAAAACATCATCAAGACACATGTATTCCTTGTCATCCAACGACCTAGACTGCTTAGCGCTCAACACGTTTAGCGTGCAGTTAATTTCATGCCAAAAATAGTGCTAATCACATGACAACACGCAAACAATATCCTAGTAGTTAATATCCTCATGCACTTAATATACTTCCAAATTAACGTGCATTGCACGTACACACTGACTAGTGCTGCTAGTACGTGAAACTGGTGCTGTGACTTGTGAACGCGTCCAGATATGGTCAACGGCAACATCGCCCGTGAGTTCTTCCTGTTTGCCCGTGCGTCTAAACGCAGAAGGGGAGGGGAGAGAGAGAGCACACATGTAACCCACCAGTAAGTGAAGGTGAATAGTACTAAAAATAATATTACATGTTATCCATTAATTAGACTGTGGTATATAAAAACATTATGTGAACAAAGGGGGTACAACAAACATTGCTATTCTATGTATGTTGCCTATTGATGTGCGGCTTGAAGGCCCGGTCGCATGTTCGATCCTCGTCCTTTATTTTTTAATTTGTATATGGGTCCAAATTTGTTTCATGACATGTGGGCCCCTCGGTGTGTAGTTTGTAGCACTTTAATTTGTGGGTCGAAATTTGTTCCATTCCAAGTGGACTATCGGTGTGTAGTTCTGTAGCTTATTTATAATAATTAAAGAGAACAACATAGTTTTTTCAATAATACCATGTTGCAACGTTGAAGGCGAGAAAGGACGTGCGAGAGAGCGATGACCAAGCCAGAGGGAAATCAACTAGGGGAGTTGCGTGGGTTGCAACGGTGTTTGGAGTAGTTGTGGGCCGAATGCTATGAAAATATAATCTAAACCGACCGGAATAAATGCCTACACAAATTAATCCAAGGTTGGAGTGCCCCTTGCAATGTAAATAACCCCGGATTTGCAAGGGATGGAGAGGTACTAGCTTCAACGCGCGGGAGATACGGTGTGAGAAAGCAAGGTCAATTGAGAGACATATAGATAGAGAGACAAAGTGAGTGTGGTCCGACATTCATTGAACAAATATATATGCTCCAGAGAGAGATGATCCGATTGAGCTTTTGGCAAGGGTGAGGGCTGTAAGATAGAGCTTGAGAGATGATCCAGTCATAGACGTGTAGATATATTTTGTGTGTGGGAGGAAGCAAGGTCAACCGATCACATAGGGTCGCCGTGCGATCGAAAGAGTGAGATGGGTTGGAGAGAGTGACCTAGATAGACGATGTGCGTGAGAGAGTATACAATGTGAATAGGTCGAATTGGGCTCAAACATGGTGATATATCGTTTTCGTCCGAGAAAGAGCGAGGTCAATCGAGACATACGGAGAGAGATAGATAGATAGATAGATAGATAGATAGATAGATAGATAGATAGATAGATAGAGAGAGAGAGAGATTGAGTGAGCATGGCCCACCATGAGGTAGAAAGAGTGGCGGCAGCTTGGATGGACTGACCTAGATAGACAATCTGCGTGAGAGAGCATAGAGTGTGTCGATCAAGGCCCGAACAGGGAGATATATCATTTGTGTGTGAAAGAAAACGAGGTTAAATGAGACTCAGATAATGAGAGCGAGATTGAGCGAGTGTGGCCCACCGTGCAGAAGGAGTAAGACAGTCTCGAGGGAGTGACCTAGATATACAACGTGCGTGTGTGCACATGAGAGGTTGGGGGGGCTACATAGGCAATGCATGTATTTAGCGCGAGAGGGTGAGAGGGGGAGGGGAGAGAGAGAGAGAGAGAGAGAGAGAGAGCTCGGCATGGGGTGCAATGGTGGGTGTGTGAGGTAAATACATTTGGTAATAGGAGTGGAAAAAGGGTTTCTGTAGTTGAGAGACTTAGAGATCGAAACATGGAGAGAAAGAATGAATGTGTGTTGGAAACCGATAGCTTCCTAAGGTTGTTAGGAGAGGAAGATTGACCGATACAGGAAGTATGTAGCGTTTGTGCGGGTGGGGGGGGGGGGGGGCTAAAAACAACATTTGAATGTACATAGTACGAGACTTAATATCGATGTTTTAATTCGGTGTACATTGTAAGATTTGAACCGAGGACCAGGCATACGGGTAATTATTTCGAATGCGTGCCATACTAAGTTTCGAAAAGTTGACATTGACTCAATTTGTTGTGCTATTTTGTAGGTCATATGTTTGAATCCATCCAAAAGTTTTCTCACCCATGGTGTTCATCATATACATATGAATTTGTATTAAAAAAGTAGCATGGATAAAGTGAAATGCGAAATCCACGTTAGAATTGGAGATCGCTACGTGACACACACTCTAATTCAAATAACTAACTACGTGACACACACTCTAATTCAAATAACTAATTATGTGACACTCTAATCCACATTAGCGTGGGTACCGTTTTGATTTTCTTTAAAATAACTCATTAATTAATTTGTAGTACTCCCTCTGTTCACTTTTATAAGACCTTGAAGACATTTCAGACAATGTGCAAAATAGTTCATTTTAAGTTGTCTGAAACGACTTACAAAAGTGAACGAATGGAGTATCTCGTTTTGAATGACTAATTATTGCAAGGAAAACACAGGGATGGTAGTACATACAGATTCGTTTGCAAATGAAAGAAGATTCATTTGCATTCTCAAATGTAGGCGCACCAGGCAGACCAGGGTCGTGTCGGGGTGGATGCTGCTTTGGTGCCTTAAAGACAACTGCCCTTGGGTGACGGACATGTGGGCCAGCCACCTGTTGGGCCCACATGTCATTGACACAAAGGCAGGTGCCTTAAGGCACCGAAGCATAGTCCTGTCGGGGTGGTCGCATGTGTCGGACAGACGCGTAGCACCTAGCAACCCACCCCCCTCCCCCCAAAAAAAGGATGACGACAATATATGTTCACGCTTCCATGTTTCGGATTGAAATATCTGGCGGCCCCAATTCCAGCCC
Organism: Triticum timopheevii; assembly: GCA_963921465.1. Lineage (NCBI taxonomy): Eukaryota > Viridiplantae > Streptophyta > Magnoliopsida > Poales > Poaceae > Triticum > Triticum timopheevii. Next base: position 516,256,338 of record OY997268.1, on the reverse strand, counting down.
TGCAAAATCTCTCTTCTCCACCGTCCCCTTCCGCGCCCAGATTGCTCAAATCCCTAATTCGCCACCATCCCTCGAATCGCCCCTCGTCTCGTCTCTTTCCCCACTATTCCCCACCTCTGTGCCGGACGACGACGACGAAGACGACGATCGCGCATCACCACCGCACCGGAGCTACCTCATCTATGCCCTCGTCCACCGCACCGGGTGGTCCACCAACAACATCGGCCGCGCGCAAACGACGTGCCTCACAGACACCAAGTTCCACCGCATCAGGTGTGCTTCACCGATGCCATCTCCCAGCTCACCGGGGCTACTTCACTGAGCACATCATCGCACCTCCGCCCCCCGAGGCCGTTGGGGCTTCACCAACGGTCTCGTCCACCGCATCGTAGCGCTCCGCTGCCACTCAAGATCTGCATCCATGCGCGGCCAGCCAACGCCAGCGCATCACCCTCAATGGCTCTAAAGTGACCCGCACTCTAGCTAGGCGAGCATGCTCAAACGCCGGCCCGAACTAGGTATCCACACACCACTCCCTTGTGCACTGTTCCGACGATGTTTGGATATCTTCTCACTGCTCTCTTAGCTTACGCGCCTATGCAACTTTGACTTTAACTCTTATTTCTTCTGTAGATATCATCTGAAACAAGCAATTCCACTTTTTAGCAAAGCATGACGGCGCTACGGGATCTGGTACACATCCTGCACACCCGTATAACCTTGTAAGTATCTGTCCTCCGGTACAACATCAAGGTCGATTCCTCTTATTTGATCAACCATTCACCGTGTCAAAAATGCAGAGGGGGATGCTAGGAGCACAAGTCCTGCACATCCAAGCAAGTGGTAACATGGACTTGTACATGGAACATCCCAAGCGCAAGCAGAGCTGTAGTGAGCCTATACAATGAGCTAGCATAAGTCCCTGCATTTCATTTAATTCGTACTGGCATTCGTGTATGATTTGTGTGCAGTGCCTGATCCACGAATTCAAGTTACCAGGGGCGAACATTTAACTTAAAAAATACGAAGGCACTTGCACTCTGGAAATCAACATAACTTGAGAAATGTGAAGCTACATGCACTTTCAAAACTAGCTAATGATCCAAAGTAGTTCAGATTATAAACACTAAATGATGCAAGAACCAAAAAACACAAATTGCAACATGGTGTACAAGGACTACAAACATGGTCTGTACCTGCTTGAATTATTCGTTCTCTGGCTGAAAATATCGAAGTGTAATTGCACGTATAACCAGTGCACAAACTGCATGTCAATATATCTATCCTGCACAAGTATGCCAATAGTTTCAAACAACAGATTAGAAAAGTATTTATGCTATGTTGTCATGATACGGGGACTTTCTGGTAGATGGCCTTGACGTTTCCTCAAGCTATGAAAATGCACTATAATTTGCTTGTCATCAATGCCTGCAAATCTCTGTCTCTCTCAACATAGTAGATCATCATTAGACACTAAATCCTTCAATGAGCTTGCAAAATGCTTGCGTTAGATCCCTCATTAGACACTATATGTTCATCACCAGGAGCATGTAAAATGTTTGCATCAAATCCTTCATTAACAGTCTGTTCATTAGACACTTCAGGCTCAAGAACAACATGAGCTTGTATGTTTGCACCGGAAACTTGATTAGATACATTAGATTTAGTCAGTTCAGTATTGATTGGGGGAGTTATAAAATAAGTAGAAATTTGTTTCATTTTCTCATAGATTCGCTACATACAAGCAGTTTTACAACACCGTCAGGTTTAACTATTTGCCAGAAATTGAAGAGTTGAATTAGATATAATCAGGGATGTGATGTACCTGCTCATTGCGCATGCTACTCTTGGAAGCAGCGACTGTCCATTTGCGCAAGCTAGATGTTAGGGAACGTAGCAGAAATTCAAAAAAATTTCCTACGTATCACCAAGATCTATGTATGGAGAGACCAGCAACGAGTAGAAAGGAGAGTGCATCTACATACCCTTGTAGATCGCTAAGCGGAAGCATTCAAGTGAACGGGGTTGATGGAGTCGTACTCGTCGTGATTCAAATCACCGATGATCAAGTGCCGAACGGACGGCACCTCCGTGTTCAACACACGTACAGCCCGGTGATGTCTCCCAAGACTTGATCCAGCAAGGAGAGAGGGATAGGTTGAGGAAGACTCCATCCAGCAGCAGCACAATGGCGTGGTGGTGGTGGAGGAGCGTGGCAATCCTGCAGGGCTTCGCCAAGCACCGCGAGAGAGGAGGAGCACTTGGGAGAGGGAGGGCTGCGCCAGGGGCAAGGGTGAAGCTCCCATGCGCCTTCCCACTATATATAGGGGTGGAGGGGGCTGGTTTATTGCCCTCCAAGTCCATTGGGGCGTTGGCAAAGGTGGGAGGAAAGAAATCCCATCATTTCCTTCCCCATCGATTGCTATCCCCCCTTTTTAGGGATCTTGATCTTATCCCTTTGGGATATGATCTTATTCCTTCTAAGGGGGGATCTTGGTGCGCCTTGACCAGTGGTGTGGGGCCTTGCCCCAACTACCCACGTTCATGTGGGTCCCCCCATGCAGGTGGGCCCCACTCCGGAACCTTCTAGAACCTTCCCGGTACAATACCGAAAAATCCCGAACATTTTCCGGTGGCCAAAATAGGACTTCCCATATATAAATCTTTACCTCCAGACCATTCCGGAACTCCTCGTGACATCCGGGATCTCATCGGATGAACCACGATGTCAAGGACTTAATCACATACAAACTGCCTTTATAACCCTAGCGTCATCGAACCTTAAGTGTGTAGACCCTACGGGTTCGGGAGACATGCAGACATGACCGAGACGTTCTCCGGTCAATAACCAATAGCGGGATCTGGATACCCATGATGGCTCCCACATGTTCCATGATGATCTCATCGGATGAACCACGATGTCAAGGACTTAATCAATCCCGTATACAATTCCCTTTGTCTAGCGGTATTGTACTTGCCCGAGATTCGATCGTCGGTATCCTTATACCTTGTTCAATCTCGTTACCGGCAAGTCTCTTTACTCGTTCCGTAACACATCATCCCGTGATCAACTCCTTGGTCACATTGCGCATATGATGATGTCCTACCGAGTGGGCCCAGAGATACCTCTCCGCTTATACGGAGTGACAAATCCCAGTCTCGATTCGTGCCAACCCAACAGACACTTTCGGAGATACCTGTAATGCACCTTTATAGCCACCCAGTTACGTTGTGACGTTTGGTACACCCAAAGCATTCCTACGGTATCTGGGAGTTGCACAATCTCATGGTCTAAGGAAAAGATACTTGACATTAGAAAAGCTTTAGCATACGAACTACACGATCTCTATGCTATGCTTAGGATTGGGTCTTGTCCATCACATCATTCTCCTAATGATGTGATCCCGTTATCAACGACATCCAATGTCCATAGTCAGGAAACCATGACTATCTGTTGATCACAACGAGCTAGTCAACTAGAGGCTCACTAGGGACATATTGTGGTCTATGTATTCACACGTGTATTACGATTTCCGGATAATACAGTTATAGCATGAATAAAAGACAATTATCATGAACAAGGAAATATAATAATAACTAATTTATTATTGCCTCTCGGGCATATTTCCAACAGTCTCCCACTTGCACTAGAGTCAATAATCTAGTTCACATCGATATGTGATTAACACTCAAGGTCACATCCCCATGTGACTAACACCCAAAGAGTTTAGGGTTTGATCATGTTATGCTTGTGAGAGAGGTTATAGTCAACGGGTCTGAACCTTTCAGATCCATGTGTGCTTTACAAATCTCTATGTCATCTCCTAGATGCAGCTACCATGCTCTATTTGGAGCTATTCCAAATAACTGTTCTACTTGGAGCTATTCTAAATTGTTGCTCCAGCATACGTATCCGGTATCTCTACTCAGAGCTATCCGGATAGGTGTTAAGCTTGCATCGACGTAACCCTTTATGACGAACTCTTTTACCACCTCCATAATCGAGAAAATTCCTTAGTCCACTAGTTACTAAGGATAACTTTGACCGCTGTCCTGTGATCCATTCTTGGATCACTCTTGTACCCCTTGACTGACTCATGGCAAGGCACACTTCAGGTGCGGTACACAGCATAGCATACTGTAGAGAGCCTATGATAAAAGCATAGGGGACGACCTTCGTCCTTCCTCTTTCTTCTGCCATGGTCGAGCTTTAAGTCTTAACTTCATACCTTACAACTCAGGCAAGAACTCCTTCTTTGACTGATCCATCTTGAACACCTTCAAGATTATGTCAAGGTACGTGCTCATTTAAAAGTATTATTAAGCATTTTGATCTATCTTATAGATCTTGATGCTCAATGTTCAAGTAGCTTGATCCAGGTTTTCTATTGAAAACACCTTTCAAATAACCCTATATGCTTTCTAGAAATTCTACATCATTTCCGATCAACAATATGTCAAGAACATATACTCATCAGAAATTCTATAGTGCTCCCACTCACTTCTTTGGAAATACAAGTTTCTCATAAACTTTGTACAAACCCAAAATCTTTGATCATCTCATCAAAGTGTACATTCCAACTCCGAGATGCTTACTCCAGTCCTTAGAAGGATCGCTGGAGCTAGCATACGTTTTAGCATCCTTAGGATTGACAAAACTTTTCTGATTGTATCAGATACAATCTTTCCTTACAAAAACTGGTAAGGAAACTTGTCTTGACATCCATCTGCCAGATTTCATAAATGCAGCCAATGCTAACATGATTCCGACGGACTTTAAGCATCGCTACGGATGAGAAAATCTCATCGTAGTCAACTCCTTGAACTTGTGAAAAATTCTTCGCCACAAGTCGAGCTTCATGGATGGTGACATTACCGTCCACGTCCGTCTTCTTCTTAAAGATCCATTTATCTCAATGGCTTGCCGATCATCGGGCAAGTCCACCAAAGTCCATGCTTTGTTCTGATACATGGATCCTATCTCGGACTTTATGGCTTCTAACCATTTGTCGGAATTTGGGCCCACCATCGCTTCTCCATAGCTCGTAGGTTCATTGTTGTCTAGCAACATGACCTTTAAGACAGGATTACTGTACCACTCTGAAGTAGTACGTATCCATGTCACCCTACAAGGTACATTAGTGACTTGATCCGAAACTTCATGATCACTATCATAAGCTTCTACTTCAATTGGTGTAGGTGCCACAGGAACAACTTCCTGTGCCCTGCTACACACTTGTTGAGGTGACGGTTCAATAACCTCATCAAGTCTCCACCATCCTCCCACTCAACTCTTTCGAGAGAAATCTTTCCTTGAGAAAGGACCCGATTCAAGAAACAATCCATATTGCTTTCGGATCTGAATTAGGAGGTATACCCAACTGTTTTGGGTGTCCTATGAAGATGCATTTTATCCGCTTTGGGTTCGAGCTTATCAATCCTGAAACTTTTTCACATAAGCATCGCAGCCCCAAACCTTTAAGAAACGACAACTTAGGTTTCTCTAAACCATAGTTCATACGGTGTCATCTCAACAGAATTACGTGGTGCCCTATTTAAAGTGAATGTGGTTGTCTCTAATGCCTAACCCATGAATGACAGTGGTAATTCGATAAGAGACATCCTGGTACCCACCATATCCAATAGGGTGCAACTATGATGTTCGGACACACCATCACACTATGGTGTTCCAGGCGGTATTAATTGCGAAACAATTTCCACAATGTCTTAATTGTGTGCCAAAACTCGTGACTCAGATATTCATCTTTATGATCATATCATAGACATTTTATCCTCTTGTCACAATGATCTTCTACTTCACTCTGAAATTACTTGATCCATTCAATAATTCAGACTTGTGTTTCATCAAGTAAATATTCTCAACATCTACTCGAATCATCCGTGAAGTAAGAACATAACGATATTCACTGCATGCCTCAGCACTCATTGGACTGCACATATCAAAATGAGTTACTTCCAACAAGTTGCTATCTTGTTCCATCTTACTGAAACCGAGGCTTTTCAGTCATCTTGCCCATGTGGTATGATTTGCATGTCTCAAGTGATTCAAAATCAAGTGAGTTCCAACGGTCCATTTGCATGGAGTTTCTTCATGCATATACACCAATAGACATGGTTCGCATGTCTCAAATTTTTCAAAAATGAGTCAGCCCAAAGATCCATCAACATGGAGCTTCTTCATCCGTTTTACACCAATATGACTTACATGGCAGTGCCACAAGTAAGTGGTACTATCATTACTATCTTATATCTTTTGGCATGAAAATGTGTATCACTACGATCGAGATTCAATAAACCATTCAGGTTTAATACTAATCTTGATGGTAGAGGGAGCGTGCGATGTTTGATCACATCAAACTTGGAAACAATTCCAACATATATCGTCAGCTCACCTTTAGCTAGTCTCCGTTTATTCCGTAGCCTTTTATTTCGAGTTACTAACACTTAGCAACCGAACCGGTATCTTAATACCCTGGTGCTACTAGGAGTACTAGTAAAGTACACATTAACATAATGTATATCCAATATACTTCTATCGACTTTGCCAGCCTTCTCATCTACCAAGTATCTAGGGTAATTCTGCTCCAGTGGTTGTTCCCCTTATTACAGAAGCACTTAGTCTCGGGTTTGGGTTCAACCTTGGGTTTCTTCACTAGAGCAGCAACTGATTTGCCGTTTCATGAAGTATCCTTTCTTGCCCTTGACCTTCTTGAAACTAGTGGTTTCATCAACAATTGATGCTCCTTCTTGATTTCTACTTTCGCGGTGTCAAACATCGTGAATACCTCAAGGATCATCATATCTATCCCTGATATGTTATAGTTCATCACAAAGCTCCAGCAGCTTGGTGGCAATGACTTTGGAGAAACATCACTATCTCATATGGAAGATCAACTCCCACTTGATTCAAGTGATTGTTGTACTCAGACAATCTGAGCACAAGCTCAACGATTGAGCTTTTCTCCGTCAGTTTGCAGGTTAAGAAAATCGTCGGAGGTCTTATACCTCTTGACGTGGGCATGAGCCTGAAATCTCAATTTCAGCCCTCGAAACATCTCATATGTTCCGCGACGTTTCGAAAACATCTTTGGTGCCTTAACTCTAAACCGTTTATCTGAACTATCATGTAGTTATCAAAATGTGTATGTCTGATGTTCGCAACATCCACAAACGACGTTTGGGGTCCAACACACTGAGCGGTGCATTAAGGACATAAGCTATCTACTGTCCGCATAATCGCTACTGTCAACTTTCAACTATATTTTCTCTAGGAACATAACTAAACAGTAGAACTAAAGCGCGAGCTTACGACATAATTTGCAAAAGGTCTTTTGACTATGTTCAGGATAATTAAGTTCATCTTATGAACTCCCACTCAGATAGACATCCCTCTGGTCATCTAAGTGATTACATGATCCGAGTCAACTAGGCCGTGTCTGATCATCACGTGAGACGGACTAGCCAACATCGGTGAACATCTTCATGTTGATCGTATCTACTATACGACTCATGCTCGACCTTTTGGTCTCCGTGTTCCGAGGCCATGTCTGTACATGCTAGGCTCGTCAAGTTAACCCTAAGTGTTTTCGCTGTGTAAATCTGTCTTACACCCGTTGTATGTGAACGTAAGGATCCATCACACCCGATCATCACGTGGTGCTTAGAAACGACGAACTGTAGCAACAGTGCACAGTTAGGGGAGAACACTTCTTGAAATTTTTTGTAAGGGATCACCTTATTTACTACCGTCGTCCTAAGTAAACAAGATGCATAAACATGATAAACATCACATGCAATCAAATAGTGACATGATATGGCCAATATCATTTTGCTCCTTTTGATCTCCATCTTCGGGGCTCCATGATCATCATCGTCACCGGCATGACACCATGATTTCCATCATCATGATCTCCATCATCGTGTCTCCATGAAGTCGTCTCGCCAACTTATCACTTCTACTACTATGGCTACCGGTTAGCAATAAAGTAAAGTAATTACATGGCGTTGTTCAATGACACGCAGGTCATACAATAAATTAAGACAACTCCTATGGCTCCTGCCGGTTGTCATACTCATCGACATGCAAGTCGTGAATCCTATTACAAGAACATGATCAATCTCAAACATCACATATCATTCATCACATTCTTCTTGGCCATATCACATCACATAGCATACCCTGCAAAAACAAGTTAGACGTCCTCTAATTGTTGTTTGCATGTTTTACGTGGCTGCTATGGGTTTCTAGCAAGAACGTTTCTTACCTACGCAAAACCACAACGTGATATGCCAATTGCTATTTACCCTTCATAAGGACCCTTTTCATCGAATCCGTTCCGACTAAAGTGGGAGAGACTGGCACCCGCTAGCCACCTTATGCACCAAGTGCATGTCAGTCGGTGGAACCTGTCTCACGTAAGAGTACGTGTAAGGTCGGTCCGGGCCGCTTCATCCCACAATACCGTCGAAACAAGATTGGACTAGTAAAGGTAAGCATATTGAACAACATCAACGCCCACTACTACTTTGTGTTCTACTCATGCAAAGAATCTACGCAATAAACTTGGCTCTGATACCACTGTGAGGGAACGTAGCAGAAATTCAAAAAAATTTCCTACGTATCACCAAGATCTATCTATGGAGAGACCAGCAATGAGTAGAAAGGAGAGTGCATCTACATACCCTTGTAGATCGCTAAGCGGAAGCATTCAAGTGAACGGGGTTGATGGAGTCGTACTCGTCGTGATTCAAATCACCGATGATCAAGTGCCGAACGGACGGCACCTCCGCGTTCAACACACGTACAGCCCGGTGATGTCTCCCATGCCTTGATCCAGCAAGGAGAGAGGGAGAGGTTGAGGAAGACTCCATCCAGCAGCAGCACAACGGCGTGGTGGTGGTGGAGGAGCGTGGCAATCCTACAGGGCTTCGCCAAGCACCGCGAGAGAGGAGGAGCACTTGGGAGAGGGAGGGCTGCGCCAGGGGCAAGGGTGAAGCTCCCATGCGCCTCCCCACTATATATAGGGGTGGAGGGGGCTGGTTTATTGCCCTCCAAGTCCATTGGGGCGTTGGCAAAGGTGGGAGGAAAGAAATCCCATCATTTCCTTCCCCACCGATTGCTATCCCCCCTTTTTAGGGATCTTGATCTTATCCCTTTGGGATATGATCTTATTCCTTCTAAGGGGGGATCTTGGTGCGCCTTGACCAGGGGTGTGGGGCCTTGCCCCAACTACCCACGTTCATGTGGGTCCCCCCATGCAGGTGGGCCCCACTCCGGAACCTTCTAGAACCTTCCCGGTACAATACCGAAAAATCCCGAACATTTTCCGGTGGCCAAAATAGGACTTCCCATATATAAATCTTTACCCCCGGACCATTCCGGAACTCCTCGTGACGTCCGGGATCTCATCCGGGACTCCGAACAACATTCGGTAACCACATACAAACTTCCTTTATAACCCTAGCGTCATCGAACCTTAAGTGTGTAGACCCTACGGGTTCGGGAGACATGCAGACATGACCGAGACGTTCTCCGGTCAATAACCAACAGCGGGATCTGGATACCCATGATGGCTCCCACATGTTCCACGATGATCTCATCGGATGAACCACGATGTCAAGGACTTAATCAATCCCGTATACAATTCCCTTTGTCTAGCGGTATTGTACTTGCCCGAGATTCGATCGTCGGTATCCTTATACCTTGTTCAATCTCGTTACCGGCAAGTCTCTTTACTCGTTCCGTAACACATCATCCCGTGATCAACTCCTTGGTCACATTGCGCATATGATGATGTCCTACCGAGTGGGCCCAGAGATACCTCTCCGTCATACGGAGTGACAAATTCCAGTCTCGATTCGTGCCAACCCAACAGACACTTTCGGAGATACCTGTAATGCACCTTTATAGCCACCCAGTTACGTTGTGACGTTTGGTACACCCAAAGCATTCCTACGGTATCCGGGAGTTGCACAATCTCATGGTCTAAGGAAAAGATACTTGACATTAGAAAAGCTTTAGCATACGAACTACACGATCTCTATGCTATGCTTAGGATTGGGTCTTGTCCATCACATCATTCTCCTAATGATGTGATCCCGTTATCAACGACATCCAATGTCCATAGTCAGGAAACCATGACTATCTGTTGATCACAACGAGCTAGTCAACTAGAGGCTCACTAGGGACATATTGTGGTCTATGTATTCACACGTGTATTACAATTTCCGGATAATACAGTTATAGCATGAATAAAAGACAATTATCATGAACAAGGAAATATAATAATAACTAATTTATTATTGCCTCTAGGGCATATTTCCAACACTAGATGCCATGCCCGTGCTGCCGCCGCTGCCTCCCACGCAGGCCACACCCAGGGTTGGATCTTCATCTTCTTGTCCTTCTGTTAGCTTGAAGCCCGGCGACCGCCCTCCAACGAGGGCCCGAGGAAGTGCTGTGTCGGTCTGTCCAGCGGCAGCTAGGTTAGGAGCAAACCAGACTAGAGGCTGGAGCGAATGAATTGGGATTTTTCCTGCTGTCGATCAATATGGGAGGTTCTCGTTTGGGCCGCGAGCCTGCTATAGGGCCTGCCTTGCACTTATGTTATTGGCCCATCAAAATTGAAACATTTTTCTTCATTTTTTACATTGCCTGCTCGTGCGTTGGGGCGAACAAAACTAGTGTGGGCCAACCTGGACGACTCAAACTAGGTGCACACTTTCCATGCACCTGAGGCGGCCGCCCATACCAGCCCCTATGGTGGCATTGCCCCTTTTTGCGTGTATGATTGGATAGTGAAAAATATTCCAGTGGCGCTTTTGATTTACCCACATAATGGTTGAATTGCTTGTTTCTACGAACTGAGTTCGCCAATAATTGGAAGGATACCAGTATTTTCATCCTATTATAGATTGCTTAGATCTCGATATGCCAAAAGTAGTTGCATGAAATATACAGTAAAAGCCAGTGTGATGTGTTTGGCTACAACTAGTCTGACTACATGTCCTCATATAACATATCAAGGATGCACCATCTTACCAGATTAACCATTCGACTTACCCATGCAGTGCGGGAAGAAAGAAGTATTGGGACTACATATCCAAGCAATTGATGCCATGGACTCCTTCGTACAACCTTTTAAGCGAAAAAGAAGTTGCAGTGTGCCTGTACAAGGAACTAGCGTAAGTTCAGTTACCTGCTTCTCGGAATTTTAGTTAGCCACTTATTGCAAAAAAATTAAATTACATTGCTTGGCTTAATTTAGTTTGCTACTGATTACATAATGGCACAGCCTGTTAATCATATTGTAGACTGCGCCTATCTATGTGTTTGATACGTACTGTTAAGAATTACCTGTTTGCCTTAACTTAAATATCTACTTGTTTGTTTAACTGTTTGCTGCTGCAACAGCGGGTTACAATGATGTTAATAACTACTTTTCAGTATCCAATTGAAACTCTTTAATTCCTTGTTTGTTTAACTGGTTTGCTGTTATAACTCCCAGTTGAGATGTTTTGCTAACTTCAACTTTTCTGAATCCAATCGGAACTTTAATGGCAAAACAGGTTAGCCCAAGATCAAAGAGCGAGGTCCCCATGGACGTTGCATCATCCCACAGCAGTGGCACCGGCCCAATCGTGCATTATGAATTGCCAACTGCTGATGCTCTAGAGGCTAAAGTAGTGGTAGAAAGAGATTCTGCTTCTGCACTTAGAGATGAAGTTGACATGTTGAGGAGGCAAACAACACAATCACAAGCAGTACTCAAGACAACCATTAAATATTTGGTGGATTTCAAAGCGAAGCAATCGATTCTACTCCTGAAGGAAAAATGGAAATTAAATTTCTACTTGGTAAATCATAGGTGAAATGTTCTTTCCATAGTTGAATAACCTTTGTGTTGTCTATTCATGTAATCAATCAAACCATTTGTTTTAGAGATCATGTAATAATTGTTTTTTTGTTTTTTGGTTTCTAATTTTATTTGAGCACAAGTCTGTATTAATTGATAAGACTCAGAGACATTTCATTTGGATTGCTGTGCCAGACCTACAAATATGCCAATCGGGCTGAATGTGCATTCAGCAATAGTAGTAGTATAGATGGACCATAAGTGTCACGCATCGGAAAGGGCCAAGATGCTGGCTAAAAAAAGGATGCTGTTGTAGCCAAAAAAAAGTACAGTGGCCTGACTTATGTATGTTAGTTGATATTATTGATCCATATACTATATAAGTGTTTATATGTCTGTTAGTTCTGTACATTCTTGGTTGATTGACTCGGTATTTGAATCTTGATACATCGCTTGTGTACATATCTAAATGGGAGTACACATTATGCTGTGTGTGACATTTGAGTTGGACATGAAGTGTTCCAAATATTTGAATTCACCTTAAACTGGATTCTAGTTTTCTGAATTTGAGCATCGGCATTTGTAAACCATATTCATATATGACAGTGGAATACATCTTTGTCGTCCTTTTGAAGATATATGAAAACACATAGAATGATTTATAAAGATTCATATAGGAATACAAAATGGATTTGAATTTAGTTGCCAGGGTAAACATGGATGCTTATTGTCCCAAAATTCAAAAGAAGCAGCAAAATGTCCACTCCCACGTCGGCTGCCCGAAGCCAAGTGTTTGGGAGATGGAAATTACTGTCTACCCATTACACAGACAATCCATCGGCCCGATTTCCACTGCTCTAAATAGGGGTAGGTTATTAACTTCAATTAGACGTGACACGACCGCCTATGAGCCCCTTCCGACACGGTGGGCGTCAAATATGTGCGGCAAAACACATTTGATTCAAGCTCGTCCGAAAGACCTCTGTTTCTCCCTCCATTCCCCATTCATACACGGTGGGTGGCAAAACAAACTCGACTCGGCTGAAATCGACGTAGGCAAATATTTTCAATAGGGGCAGGTTTGTAACTTCACTCAGATGTGACACAACCGCCCTACCTATCAGCCCCGTTCGTACACCGTGGGCTCCAACCATGGGCGCCAACCACCCTCTCCTCGCCCAAAATCGCTCTGGGTAAATATTGGCGAGATGCGACATTATCGTCCTATCCCCAACCGACGAGACGTCCAAATTTTAAACGGGGGCTAAGTTCGTAACTTTCCCATATTTCAGACAGGCGCGTCCCAAAAACATGGTTCCCCGTACATCTCCCTCCATTTTCCCATTCATACACCGTCCGCGCTAGAACACCCCATTCCCACACCAGCCTCCGTCCGCCACCCCATCCATCCCAGCCATCATCCACCACATCCATCGCCACCGTCCTCCACCATGCCGGAGCGCCTACCAAGACCGCGTCATCCACTGCTAGAGATGGACGTTTCTCACCCATGGCGACGGACCAATAGCCTTGCATCGCGTCCTCTCGCTTCATCGGCACCGTCGTCCTCTTTGCCGGGGCCGCTCACACGACCTTCTCTTCCACCGCAGCGGGACTTATCCCCCGATGCACCCGTCTACCGTCGCAGATCTGCTTCAACACCACCGACAGCCATCGCAGCCCCAATGCATACACGGCGCCGCAAGAGAGAGGTGTTACTTCATATCTCCTCAACTTTTTGATCTCAACCAGAAAATAGATCTTAACTTGGTTACTCTACTTTCTTTTCAGCTCTTAGAATTTAGTTCTTAGTTTGAAGCAAACAATGGATGCTAAATATCATTTCTCCGGTTTGCAGCTTCAAATCTGCCATGGCACAACCATAATACAGTTTAATTGATAATGCTTAGGGTTTAATTGATCATGTTGGTTCCGTGGTGGTTTCTTTAATAGAAATCGGAGGGGAAACCCTCTTTTGCTAAATAAATATGCTTAGAGTTTCCCCCTGTTATGATCACTATATGATCAGAATACGTGCTTTGTGTCATAATAACACTGCTCCACCCATCAAGCTAAACAAGCTTAGATGTTCAAATACGAATCTGATATTATTAAGACAGAGTTGTTTAATTGGTCAGCTAAATGTTCCTAAATTAGTTTCGAAAATGCATGTTCGCCGCTCGGGTGTGTATCTCTACAGGGTGCCCACGGTGGGCCGGCCCACCCTGGGATTTTGGGTCGTCCCAGGCCCCGATTCCCCTTTGTTTTGCTGCGCGCTTCCGATCTCTACTCTCCCCCAGCCGCCTGCCTCGCCGGTGACTTGCCGTCCCCGAATGGCATGACTCTAGGAGGAGATGCCGGACTAACAGGAGGCCATGAGCCACTCGCCCAACAGCGTCACCGCTGCCCGGGCGCGTCGCCGTGCCTACCTTCCCAGTCCGTTCAGGGCTCAGGCGTGCAGCACCCACCAAGCCAACCCGATATATCCCGAGATACGTCCTCAACACTCAGCAGCCACTCCTCATCACCCATTTTCTAATTGATTAATTACTCATTAGGCAGGACTGTCATTAGGGTTTGTTGTGTTCTCAGTGCTACCTACACTTAATGGTTCAGATGTATTTCGGTAATCTTTAGTACCTCTAAAGTTCACAGGGTTTTCAAAATTCTGGCCCTCGGAACAGAAACTAGTCATTTTGGATTGTTGGTCGTAGTGACATTGACCCAGATTACTACTACAAGCTAGGTTTGTTGACAATTTTACTTGTCTTTGTTACTCATTTGATATAATATCCAATTATTCACGTTGATTAGTTGCAAATAATAAGTGCTAGACAAACTTCCTCATTCTGATTTTGGACGATCTCTTACTGCAGTTACAATTCTGCATACTTGTCCTAATAAGCTCACAAGTAAATGATTGATTCACTACATCTATGCTTGCCTTGTCATATTTGTTGTCAATATTCTTTTAGGGTGGACCACCCTGTTTCTAAATACTGGAACCGTAGACATGAGTGAATAGTATTTCTCTATGTGATCTCTTCCATCATGTGTGGGTAACGAACACTTCATTGTATAGAAAGAAAGTGTCATTTCCAGCTTTTACATAGGTTTCGATCTTTTACATGGAATACAATCTGCCTACTTGCTTTGTGTCTCACTACCAACACTCCACCTTGAAGCTAAACATTACGCCACTCATAATTGCTTTGTTTATTTGTTCAAATATGAATTTCATATGATTCTAATGTTCCTACTTCAGTTTTGAAATGTGTGCCTGTCTGTTATAGAGACATAAGGGGTTTGTATTTCTGTGTGTTGTCTGGTCAGCACGGTTGGGGAGGTGAACTTTGCATATGCAAGGGTTTATAGGGAGACACTCTCCGAGTTGAATCCGCAATGCATTCCATAGATAATCTGACTACTTTTTATGTTTTCATGAATCTCAGATTCTGAACAGCATCATAATGATTATGAGCTTGCGCGCATGAAAAGAATAAAGCAAAACAATGCCATGGCTGTCAAACTTGGCATTAAGGGACTGAAATCAAGTCTGGATGCAATACAATGCAAATGCTCTCCACCTACAGATTCATGCTCAGAATATGATCCTAACAGTGATTCTGAGCTAAAGGGAGACCTAAGTCAATGTAGCTCCCTAGTGGAGGAGTCAGAGGAAGATGCCCTATCTTATTCACCCATCAAGGTACTTGCTCTAACTTTCCAAGGTTACATTGCTCGCACATATCTTGCAACTGATGCTTTGCATTGCTTCTACTTTGCTGAACTACCATTAGCTTAGTTTACACATCGTGTATGTGAATACGCCCTGCCTATACATTTTCAGTACATATTCCATCTGTCATCATACCATATTTATCCATTCAAATGTTGTTCTTGTGTATCAGACGTTCAAAAGGAAGAGGGCGATTGCTGATCATGGAGGAGCACAAGCAAAGTATTTGGAAAAGGTAGTGGCACCTGATAAATCAAATAGCCCATTAGGTGTAGTTGCAATATCACCTGACCCACAAAATACCCCAACTCTAGCAGACTCTAGCCCTACTACACTGGTCATTTCTGATGCCCCAACTCAGCAGACCCCAACTGCAGCAAACTGTATGATTATGCTAGTTGACATAGCACCAGCTGTACAACGCAAAACCCCCATTCCAGCAAAGAGTACACCAAATCCAGTTGCCAAATCCCTTTTCAAACCAGAGAGAGCCCCAATTGCAGCAAATAGGACCCCTGTTCCATTTCTTCCCAGTTTAGAAGACGAAGCTTATGTTGTTGTCAGGAACTTTGTGCGCATCTTTCCTTCATGGAAAGATTATACCGCAGACATAGAACAATTTCCAGTCTTCCTCCGCAACTTACGCGTAAGTAATGTACTAATGTTATTCATGGTCATTACTGCATATGTTTCAGCTGGCAGAAGACACAAGATTTCATTCTTTTAAATAGGCGAGGAGCAAACTGGATTGTGATGACGAGCAAGGGTTGGTTGCGCTTTTCAAGCACTCGTTGATGAAGTATCATTCCTACCTGAGGCAAGCACACTTCGATGGCAAGCCTTTGAACGAAATTTCTGTAAAGTCTCCGGTGCCACATTTATCCGATGGTGACTGGAATAATCTTGTTACACATTGGTCTCCACTGCAGCGTAAGGTACTGTCTATGATATCACATCAGAATTTGAACTACATTTCTGCATTTGCCTTAATGTCTCACTTGTACAAAAACTATTAGCAGCAGAACATTCGTTCTCAAGGGACCACAAAATCTCGCAACTATACTGCACACTGCATTGCTCTTGTGGGTACCTCTTGCCCTGTATGACCATACTTACTTTCATAGTTGTTTGATTATGTAGCATCACTACACATGTTAGCCTCGTAATTGTCCATTTGGTGGACATTATAAGATCCTTATGGACTCTTACACAAATTCAGAATCAACCCAATGCTTTTGAAGAGGTTTAGCTCTGCAGTCCTCTTGTAAGGACTGAACGTGGTCTATCACTGTACTTACATTAACAGCCACTCCCTCCGTCCCATAATATAAGAACGTTTTGTACAGTACACCGTTGTTCAAAACACTCTTGTATTATGGGAAGAGGGATTGGTTAATTTTGTAGCATTCTGCATCTTATCTCCCTCGCCAACCATTTACTAAAAAAGATCAGATCTATATTTAATCTTACCAATAAGTAGAATACACAGACAATGCCAGTGCAGAAGTGTAGCCCATTGCTCTTGCCAGTACATTTTGTCCTGTAATGCTTGTACTTCCAGGGATTGGTAGTTGATTATGTAGCATCAATCTGCATCTTATCTTCATTATCCTCTATCCCTTCTAGTATTATCATATCTATAATTACTCTCTACAAAATGTAGAGTATAGGCAATGCTTATGAAGAAGATTCTGTGCTCAAATTTTTGAGTTATCCTTCCCTTGACATGGAGAAGGGCATTATAAAGCCGGTGTTAACTGTCAATGTAAGTCAGTCCTTCTAAAGCCTTTATCCTCAACTGGTGTTTAATTTGCTCATACTCCCTATCATTTACTGCTGTTTAGTTTGCTATTTCTACCAAAATGCATGTTCATAAGAACCGTAAGTTCTAAGTTTTACTTGTAAAACCAAATTCCTTATCCATACCATGCACATTACTTAATACTCCCTATATGTATGCTTGGTTTTGTGGATCTATAATCCAGTGTGTGGTGAAGCAGCCCACGTTTGCACCTTGTCATCTCCTGTTTTATCTTATTGATGTGGCTGATGATATGAACAACATACCATGCACATTATCCAAAATAGATACAATGATTTTCTTTTCCCTTCATCCATGCTTGTTATGTTGACATGGTAATCCAGTAGTGTGGTGAAGCTCCCCACATTATGAACAATGCCAAATTATGCTATTGATATTTTGAACTTACTCTTTATTTTCTAATTTGAAATTGGATAGAATTGACAGAACAGTTATCATCTTTGTTTATACATGTGCAAAACCTGTCATCTCTCTACTTTGTTTTAGGGTGATATGCTTGATGGCATGCATAAGTCTGCTGAAGGTTGTGAGACAAACCCAACATATATTGCAGCAAAGAAGGCATAACATCTTGAAGATAGCGAGACAACCCCAAAGTCTTGTCTTGATGCAGTGTTCAAGTTACTTGAGAATAACAGTCAGACAAGCTCACAGAATTCGTTGTCTGAATCAGCTTGACTTCTTCAGTCCCAAGTTCTAGCAGAAAGGCATTCTGTAATTCAACTTCGACTTGAAGTCCTATCTCTAAGAAATATTGTGGAGAACACCAATGAGAACCTCATTGCTAAACAGCTACACCTGGAAGCTATGACCGACATGCTAGGCCGGTCTCACAGCCTTGCTCAGCAGCTTCCGCAGCAGTTCCCCCGCAAGGCTAACCTTTCTTGAACAGTCTTGGAAGTGGTCTCGGTTCACTATTATTTTGTTACGCTGCAATGGTGCCTAGTTTTTGTAATCTTCTTCTTCGTTGCGCTTTATGATCACTGGTGGCGAACTTCGATGCCCAGTGGATGTAATATACCTTAAATCCTTTATTGTGTAGTGTAGGTTTATTCATAGTTACTATGCCGTAATTTCTTTATTGTATAGAGTAGGTTTGTTCTTAATTCCTACTAGTTACTGCCATCATTCGCTATCTGAAAAAAAAAATCAGATGTAGTCGACCGGGCCGAAACATTCGACTCTAACGGGCCAGGTTTTTAGCGGGCCACAATTGGGCCGGCCTGCGTCTTTCTTGGGCCCGAATGATTGAGGCCTTCACACATTGCGCCAGGCCCAAACTTACACCAGCCTATATTTTAGTTGGGCCTTTTGTCGACCCAACGCTTAGTTTGGCCCAGGTAGCGTTGGGCCATCAACAGGCTGAATATTGTACTGGCCTGTTACGGCCGAGATGAAACCACGGGCCTTTAGCAGGCCAAAATGCATGTTGGGCCTCAATTTTCATTAGTCGTCGATGGGCCTTCAGCAGGACGAAATGTAGACCAGGCCATTTTGGGCCCAAGTAGCTCACGGGCCGTTACCAGGCCGAAACATATCTCGGGCCTTAGTTGGCCCACTGATATGATGCGCCTTTAAGAGCCCGAAAGCTTAGTACAGGCATCAACGGGCCGAATTACGCGACAGGCCTTTAACAGGCCCAAAGTCACGTTGGTCTTAACTGTTGACACCTTTAGCACGGGCCGTTAGTGGGCCCGATGTCCCATCGGACCATATATGGCCCATGGGCAGCACGGGCCATTCCCAGGCCGAAAGTCACACCGGGCTGAAATGGGCCCATGTCTACATCATGCCTCTAACAGGCCGAAAGGGGGCTGTAGTTGGGCCCAAATATTTGGCGAACAATTAACGGGCCAGATCTGGCTTCGGGCCGCAAATGGGCCCAAATATTGGGCGAACAATTAACGGGCCAGACCTGGCTTCGGGCTGTAAATGGGCCCAAATATTGGGCGAACAATTAACGGGCCAGATCTGGCTTCGGGCCATAAATCGCCCTTTATTAAGCAGGCCGTTATTGGGCTGGCCAACTAGTACCTGATTAAGTTCTACGGGCCTTTGACTGGGCCAGCCTTTTTAACCTATATGGGCCTCTGTTGGGCCCAGCCATGTGTCGACGTATCATAGGCATGTCTCCTCCAATGGACGGGCAACATCTGGCCCACTGACGAGCTGAGATGTGTTCCCTTTGGCCAATCAGAATTTTACACCTGGAAATTTCCCATTGGTCGGGGCTGTTAACGGCTTATCGGATCCAAAATCTGACTCGATATCTTAACGGCGTTCCGTTACGGTGGATGCCACGTGTCGGTCACCCTTGACGAAAGCACTTCTGTGACGCGCGATTTATCGTCATGGAAGTGGACACTTCCGTGATGATAATTTTGGTAATGTCATGGAAAACTTCTACGACAGCACATGTATGATTATCTTGATTCTGTCATAAAATCGCAATGGATGTACATGCATGACAAAAACGCGACCTACTGTGACAAACACGTATCATCACAGAAGTGTATTTTTTTGTAGTGTTCGTGTTCCTACTATACTTAACACGTTCGTACTAGTAGTATAATTTGAGTCAGTCGATTTTTGAAATAAGTTCGATGGAGCGAAGGAAGAAGACGGCAGAGAAGCTACCCCAGTATCTATATTAGGGTGGTAGGGTGCCCATGATCTATGTTATGAGTGTTGGGTTTGGAATGCAGTTAAACGGATGGCGGGGGTGAGGGGAGCATGGCGGTGGCAGGCGGTTCAGGGGAGGGCGCAGTGGCGTCGGCAGGCGGTTAGGCGTGTGGCGGGCTGAGAAGATGAACCGTGCATCAATTTCGGAGGTTGAAGAAGCCCTTCTAGCCATCCATGTTGCATCAAACGGCTCACAAGAGTCGACTGGCCCAAATTGCTCCTTCAGATTGCAGGATCCACATGACATTCAAGGTCTCAAAGGTAGATTCCGCATCCGCAACCGGTTTGCGGGCTCGACGCGCACGTGACCGGCTTCTGCCGCGACAGCCACACCATGCGCACCTCCTCCGCGTGGGGTGGAGACGACAATGACACGCTAGTTCCTCCTCGCCGGCGTGCTGGAGCACGCGCTCGTCCTCCTCTTCGTACGTTGTGTGCATAGACGCGGCTCCACCAGCTGCTCGCGTGCTTTGTAGCACGACGACATCGCGAGGAGGGACTGTAGACAACGTGGGCGGGCGAGCCTTCGGCTTCATGGCACAGGGATGGCGGCGACACGGCAGTGATGGGAGATAAATTGTTGGCCGGAGCAGGCGGGCGCCGGCATGCGCAACAGCGGCGGCGACATAATTGATGAGTGCGCGCATGGGAGCTTAGTTTAGTTTTCTATAGGGTTGGTCAAACTTAAAATAAAACCTTATTAGTACACATAAACATTAGACTTAGGCAACGCTTTTATTAGTTACCACTGCCACGATATGGAATCCTGTGCAAGCGCGTGAACCGCGGCCGCGCGGTCGATCAAACAGTGCGTCACCATGTTGCGCTCGAAGGACATCCACTGAACCTTTTTGTGTGTGTGAAAACAATCCCCGAATACTAGTCAACTTTTTTTCCTAGAAAAGTTCTTGACGCTACAATATTTCCATATATTTGAATTTAGCTCTAGTTCATGTTTATTTGGATGTGGATGTTTAGGTGCGCACTAGTTTTTTTTAATACGGATTTTGTGTGTGTGACTGAGAGAGAACGTGTGTATGTGTCCATATGTGTGTTGTGGCGGAAGGGCAATGTGGAGACGGTGTGCATGTGATAGAGACATAGAGAGGTGTGAATGTGGAAATGATCATGCATGAGTGAGACATAGACAGATGTCGATACGTTGTGTATACATGAGAGAACATTCTTCTATTTTACTTGTGTGTGTGTGTGTGAGAGAGAGAGAGGAGCATTCATAACACAACAACCATCTCTCTCGATTCGTCCGTCCCTCGCACGATTGCATGTAACACATGCATCAACACGCACATTTTGACACCCTCACCCGGCCCCTGCCCACCTCAAGGCCCGCACATCGCTCTCTATCTCGCACGCACAATCTCTTCGTGAATACCCTGTTTAGCATGTAGCTTTCCATCACATACACACACATTTCTCTCCTTAGGTTTGTTTTCTCTCAATATCTGACACACACACACACACACACACACAACACACACACACCCTCCCCCGAGCACACAATTCATCCCCATCCAAGGTTATATGGCGACCACTCTTGCTTGTGCTTCTCTGCACCCCAGCATGCACAACACCTCAATCTTCAAAGAGGGCATCGAGGAGATCGAAGACGGCGACCACACTGCTCTACAGAATGCGGGGCCATTTGGAAGCAGGATGATGTGACGACGGCTGACCGACTCCTCCCCACCCTCTCTCTCGCACAAAATTACCAATCCCTCTCTTCCCGCCACAAAATTATCAATCCCTCAACCCACGAGATCCTTCCCCTCTCATCCATGTTTTTCCAGCTCTCTCATCAAACTTGTTGTCTCTTCTCCTTCCATGTGTACAGAATCTGGATGCACACGCATCTCACGTATATTACATGTCTCCATCTTTCTCACAAACCTAACTTCTTCCTCTCTCTTTCTCTCTCTATCTCTCTCTCTATGTTTCGTTAGGTTTGTCTCCTACTCTCTCGTCCACATACATACAATCTTTCCCGCCATATCTGCTCCATCTTCGCAAGCTCTCTTCGCACGTTTCATTCACACATTCGGATATGTTCAAAATGTTGCTTTTATAATGGCTAATGTAGAGTTATTGTTGGTTTTGTTGCATCCTACAAAGCAATAACTATGAAATGCATTTTGATTGTCCTTTGACTGGGTTTATGTGAGTTTGAGCATGTTGTGAAGTATTATAGACCTCGTATACATCTTGGAATTCGACAATGATTGTAACTATTGAATTGTATAGACCATTACATTCGAAGTCAGTAGCCTAATATATTTATTTCACAATCTCAACAAATGATTAATTCACTACATACTAAGAAAACAATTGTGTACTCCCTCCATTTTTATTTAAGTCCACGTATTAGCATTGATCAAAGTCAAGTTTTGTAAAATCTCAGAAAGTTTATAACAAAAAATATTGACATATACAATAACATATAAATACCATTAGATTCATTATTGAATGTACTTTCACATCATACATATTTGTTATGGTAAATGTTTATATTTTTCTATAAACTTGGTCAAACTTTAGGAAGTTTGACTTCGGTCAAACCTAATATGCTGACTTTACTAGTACTACTCGCTAGTTGCTTAGCCGAATCACCCAACATGCCACACGGGGAGTTGTGTCACAAAATTTCGAGGTCGGCGGGAAAATCTCCCGCGACCCTATTTCGAGCAGTGGGAAGTTACCATCATAGCCTTCGGAACAGGCCTACGAATGATGGTTGGTAGGGGGCTGTTTTCGTAACTTCAGGTTCACCCTACCCAGCCAACCCCACCCCGCCACCCAGAGTAGTACACCTGAATACTCCCCATTTTCTATCCCCACCGCAAAATAGACTTCTCCACGGCACCGCAGCCTTCGTGCTCCTCCCCTTCTACATCAGCGCACTCATGCACCGTAGCGCATCTGCCTCATCGATGACCTTGTACGCCGCACTGGAGCCGGTCCACTGTCGTCATCGTACACGAAGCCTCTTCCCCGGCACCGTCTTCCACGGTCTCGTATCTGCTTCCCGGAAGCCGACGCCAAGCACAAAAGCACCACCGTCATGGACAATAAACTGACTCCCGTTGCTGACCATGACTCACAGAGGCCGCCGCGACCATCGTTCTCCTCCTCGATTGGTAACGTCTGTATTGAATCACTTTGCAGTACATGTGCAGTTCCAATTTTGTTCATACCTACCCTTCAAATTCCCTGGGTGCTATTGTTCCCATAAAAGTAATTGGTTATAGCCTCCATTGTCCAATAGAATATTAGCTTGTAATTGTGCGTCGCTCCTGTATCGCGTTGTGCGTTTTTCGTTTGCAACCAGTAGTGAGGCAAATGATGGAAAGTTTTTTAGAACTAGCAAGATGCCCATGCGTTGCATGCATCAAGATGCATTTGTATGAGTAGTTTATCTTGTGAGAGAAAACGATGAATGAGGGAAGGCCTTATTTGCAAATCTGGAGAGGGGTGTGGGTATCCTTTTGCAAAATTGTCATTGTTTCCTTCCCATCTGTCACATATAAATCGGATAGCCTATATTGCAGGATGGCAGGCACACCATCATCACCAACTCTGTTTTCTTATAAGAAAAAAGTAGAGAAAAAAGTAGAGAGTAGAGTAGAGATAAATATTAAATATAAAATAGATATAACAGTAGAGAAGAGAGTAGAGATAGCAGAGATGTCGGGAAAGGATTGCACACGTGGGAAAAAGCGGCCGGGCGTGCGCTAATTTTGGCACGCGGCGTCCAGCGTGCTTTATAAAATCCAACGCCCTCCCACCGTTTGTGCCTTGCCAGTGCTCTCTCCCCGCTCTGTGCCTCGCCACCGCTCTCTCCCCGCTCTTTCTCGCCTTGTCTTCGCCGCGCCACCATGCCGCCGTGTCGCCGGGAAACTTGGGGATACCGCGGCATTCACGCGCGTCCCTCTAGCGGCTTCTCCGCTGAGATCCGGTTCCGCCGGATGCGCCTCGGCCTCGGAAATTTAGACACCGCCAACGAGGCCGCCCGCACATACAATGCGGCGGGGTGGCGCCTCTGGTGTCCTCATAGAACATTGAACTTCCCCAACGTGCCGACGTGGGAGCGGGCACAAGAGCTCGCGCCTCTGCCGCGGCTTATCACCGACGAGGATCGTCGCGACAACCGGAGGCGGGAGCACCATCTCGGCATCGCCCAAGATGGACGAGGAAGCCATGGTGCTGTGGCGCCAATGCTTCTCGGAGGACATCATCAATGAGCGCGAGTTCTACGTGCAAAGGAGGGCGGAGAAGGATAAGAGGAGGGCGGAGCGAGCCGCCTATCGCAAGTACAAGCGTAGGCGAAAAGTGGACGCTCAATTCAACATGAGGCTAGGAGCAGCGTCACCCTGGGAATCCGACGACGATCGGTCAGACGTCAGAGGAGGACATCACCGAGAAGGAGTCGGACGACAAGGAGTAGTTGAATAATCTACTTTTATCTATCTGTGCTGAGAACTATCCTCTACTCTCTAGTCTCTACTCTCTATCTCTACTTCTCGATCTCAGCACTGTAAACGCTTTTTTAAAGCGCCACGCATTGCAATTCTGTTGGAGATGCTCTAACATGGCAGACGAGTGCTTTAATGTTGCCCACAAGATGCGCGAGTATTACTAGTAGTATATTTTTTCTTGCCATGTTGAGATTTTAAAACCATGAGTGCGAACATGCAGAGGAGCAATGAAGACCAAAAACGGGATATTGGGGACATCTTCAAGGAGCATGGCAAGTTAAAGAGGAGCTACACCGAACCTGTAAAACGAGCTTTGGTAAGTAACACCCTTTCAATTACTTTCATTTAGCCTCATGTTCTTCGATGTGTATATGTTGTAGTTTCTGTTTCTCTTAAGCATTGTGTTCTTCGATGTGTAATAAGAAGAGTCTTAATCGTCCTACTGCTTTTGTTTTTAGCTTGATGTAGGAAGTGGGTGTTCTCACCTTGTAGCCTGTTTTTATATTTTTTTAATTTTGAATTCACTTCTCTGAGTTATGTTTATCTGGCTTCTACTAAATGTATCTGGGTTGCAGTATTGATCTAAAAAAGAAGTAACTTCGTGTCAGGATGCAGTTCCTGCAAGGCGGGAAGTATGGTCGACCTCGAGATCATGTTTCCAAAATGAGGCTAGATTACACACAAGCTGCCAGTTCCCTAATGATGCTGGATAAGACACAAGGTGCAAATTCCCAAATGATGCTAGATTACACACAAGCCAGGTGGAGTCGTCAATTGTTCGTGTCCTTGTGGCTCTAGTAAAGGCTGAAAGAAAGCATGCAGCATCCCTTGAGAATGTAGCCGAATTCCCAAAGAAGCGGAAAGAGCAATTAGATGCTCTCTTCACCCATGCCAAAGAAGAAATTGAAGAAGCCAGAAATAAGCTAGCAGAGGCAAAGCAGGCTTGGCGTCTCCTGCTATCTAAAACTGTTGTCAATACAAAATTTCCTTCATAATAGCTAGGTTCAAATGTTTATCCAGTCAGCATGCCTATTGTGATGTCCGTGCATCTACTGATGTGGCACAAAATATATATTTTTGGGTCATGTAATAACAGCAATTACTTTCCAAACAATAACAGACGAAGCATTGGACATGGTATAGTTCACGCGTAAGCCCGACATTCCAAGTTCAACTTCCACATCAAACTCATGTTCACAGATATTTGCACATTCATACATAATGTCAGCAACCACGATTCACTTCAAAGCCAAAAAAAATTGAGGAGAGTTATAAATAAAGAAAAACCTCTAGTTCCTGCTACCAGTGCGAGCATAACAAGTCAAGACCATGCGTAATTAATTATATTTTGGTCATTTTTGTGTTCTAAAATGTAGGCCAGCTCACGGAAGGATGTGTTGCCGGCACACGCGCGGATTCAATGAAGGTAGGCGGGGCAGTCTGAAGCCGGTTGCATGCGGCAAGGAGGCGTGTTCAGCCGGGCCTGCAGCGAGTGGGGCCCTCTTGGCCGGCACGTCGGTTCAATGCCTGCGCTATGAGAGGTCGCGTCCGTGTCAGAGCAATCACTCCCTCTAGTCCTTTTTTGTTTGGGTATAACAAAATCTTGTTTTCCATTCACATTTTACAAGTAAAATTCGTGGATAAACTTTGACCCAAAATACGACGGGGACTAGTAAACCAGAACAGAGGTAGTAGTTTTTTTTAATCAAAGAAGGGTTTCCCCCTTCCGATTTTCATTACTGAAAACCAACATCTAAATCTAAACCATAGTATTTGCCCTAGAACTACCAGGTTCAACATCTCGCAACATAAACCCATACAACCATACGCCAAGGACGTACATAGTACTATGAATTCCATTCTCGCTCCATACCAATCGTTCTAAAAACTACTTAGTACTTATAACGCGCCATTGAAAATCGGAACTCTTAACCCCGCTAAAAAATGATATTTTAAACGTGGCTACTCGATTTGTGGCAACTGGCGAGCCACCGCCTCCAAGTCGTTCACCTGTGGTCCCGACCATCAACTCCTACGGATCAAATTATCACGCGAGCTGACTATTCCTACAATGGTGTGCTCCACCACGTACCCGGTACCCGGGAATGCAGCAATCATGCACCTAGTGTTTTAGGGTTTATTTTTTAACCTTGACTTTACGTAACACTCATGTGTGCGAGACAGCGAGAGACGGACTACGTGCGTGCGCCTCTTATCTTCGTATATGTACTCCACCGTTTGTCTGGTGTCCAAAATATTATAAGAAGTACTAGCAATGTGCCAATTGAAGGAAATATGCCCTAGAGGCAATAATAAAGTTATTATTTATTTCCTCATATCATGATAAATGTTTATTATTCATGCTAGAATTGTATTAACCGGAAACATGATACATGTGTGAATACATAGACAAAACATATAGTCACTAGTATGCCTCTACTTGACTAGCTCATTGATCAAAGATGGTTATGTTTCCTGACCATAGATATGTGTTGTCATTTGATTAGTGGGATCACATCATTAGAAGAATGATGTGATTGACATGACCCATTCCGTTAGCCTAGCACTTGATCGTTTAGTATACTACTATTGCTTTCTTCATGACTTATACATGTTCCTGTAACTATGAGAATTATGCAACTCCCGTTTACCGGAGGAACACTTTGGGTACTACCAAACGTCACAACGTAACTGGGCGATTATAAAGGAGTACTACAGGTGTCTCCGAAGGTACATGTTGAGTTGGCGTATTTCGAGATTAGGTTTTGTCACTCTGATCGTCGGAGAGGTATCTCTAGGCCCTCTTGGTAATGCCCATCATTATAAGCCTTGCAAGCAATATGACCAAATGAGTTGGTTGCGGGATGATGCATTACAGAACGAGTAAATAGACTTGCCGGTAACGAGATTGAACTAGGTATTGGATACCGACGATCAAATCTCGGGCAAGTAACATACCGATGACAAAGGGAACAACGTATGTTGTTATGCGGTTTCACCGATAAAGATCTTCGTAGAATATGTAGGAACCAATATGGGCATCCAGGTCCCGCTATTGGTTATTGACCGAGAATGGTTCTAGGTGATGTCTACATAGTTATCGAACCCGTAGGGTCTGCACGCTTAACGTTACGATGACAGTTTTATTATGAGTTTATAAGTTTTGATGTACCAAAGTTTGTTCGGGGTCCCGGATGTGATCACGTACATGACGAGGAGTCTCCAAATGGTCGAGACATAAAGATTGATATATTGGACGACTATATTCGGACACCGGAAGTGTTCCGGGTGATTTCGAAGAAAACCGGAGTGCCGGAGGGGTTACCGGAACCCTCCGGGAGAGTATTGGGCCTTATGGGCCTTAGGGGAAAGGAGAGAGGGGCGGCCCGCATGGGCCGCACGCCCCCTCCCCGCTCTGGTCCGAATTGGACTAGGAGGGGGGGGGCGCCCCCCTTTCCTTCCCCCTCTCCCCCTTCCTTCCCCCTCCTAGTAGGAGTAGGAAAGGAGGAGTCCTACTCATACTAGGAGGAGGATTCCTCCTCCTTGGCGCGGCCCAAGGGGCCGGCCGGCCTCCCCCCTTGCTCCTTTATATACGGGGGCGGGGGGCACCCCATAGACACACAAGTTGATCTATGGATCATTCTTTAGCCATGTGCGTGCCCCCTCCCCCATATTCCACCTCGGTCATATCGTCGCGGAGTTTAGGCAAAGCCCTGTGCCGGTAGAACATCATCATCGTCACCACGCCGTCGTGCTGACGGAACTCATCTCCGGAGCTTTGCTGGATCGGAGGCCGGAGATCGTCATCAAGCTGAACGTGTGCTGAACTCGGAGGCCCCGTACGTTCGTTGCTTGGATCGGTCGGATCGTGAAGACGTACGACTACATCAACCGCGTTGTGCTAATGCTTCTGCTTACGGTCTACGAGGGTACATGGACGAACACTCTCCTCTCTCGTTGCTATGCCATCACCATGATCTTGCGTGTGCGTAGGAATTTTTTTGAAATTACTACGTTCCCCAACAGTGGCATCCGAGCCTAGGTTTTATGCGTTGATGTTATATGCACAAGTAGAACACAAGTGAGTTGTGGGCGATACAGGTCATACTTCTTACCAGCATGTCATACTTTGGTTCGGCGGTATTGTGAGATGAAGCGGCCTGGACCGACATTACGAGTACGCTTACGCGATACTGGTTTCACCGTTACGAGCACTCGTGCTTAAAGGTGGCTGGCGGGTGTCTGTCTCTCTCACTTTAGCTGAATCGACTGTGGCTACGCCCGGTCCTTGCGAAGGTTAAAATAGCACCAACTTGACGAACTATCGTTGTGGTTTTTTGATGCGTAGGTAAGAACGGTTCTTGCTAAGCCTGTAGCAGCCATGTAAAATTTGCAACAACAAAGTAGAGGACGTCTAACTTGTTTTTGCAGGGCATGTTGTGATGTGATATGGTCAAGACGTGATGCTATATTTTATTGTATGAGATGATCATGTTTTGTAACCGAAGTTATCGGCAACTGGCAGGAGCCATATGGTTGTCGCTTTATTGTATGAAATGCAAATGCCCTGTAATTGCTTTACTTTATCACTAAGCGGCAGCGATAGTTGTAGAAGCAATAGATGGCGTAACGACAACGATGCTACGATGGAGATCAAGGTGTCGCGCCGGTGACGATGGTGATCACGATGGTGCTTCGAAGGTGGAGATCACAAGCACAAGATGATGATGGCCGTATCATATCACTTATATTGATTGCATGTGATGTTTATCCTTTATGCATCTTATCTTGCTTTGATTGACGGTAGCATTTTAAGATGATCTCTCACTTAATAATCAAGAAGTATTCTCCCTGAATATGCACCGTTGCGAAAGTTCTTCGTGCTGAGACACCACGTGATGATCGGGTGTGATAGGCTCTACTTCAAATACAACTGGTGCAAAACAATTGCACACGCGGAATACTCAGGTCATACTTGACGAGCCTAGCATATATAGATATGGCCTCGGAACACGGAGACCGAAAGGTTGAGCATGAATCATATAGTAGATATGATCAACATAGTGATGTTCACTATTGAAACTACTCCATCTCATGTGATGATCGGACATGGTTTAGTTGATTTGGATCACGTGATCACTTAGATGACTAGAGAGATGTCTGTCTAAGTGGGAGTTCTTAAGTAATATGATTAATTGAACTTAAATTTATCATGAACTTAGTACCTGATAGTATTTTGCTTGTCTAAGTTTGTTTGAGGATAGATGGCTCGTGCTGTTGTTCCGTTGAATTTTAATGCGTTCCTTGAGAAAGCAAAGTTCAAAGATGATGGTACCAATTACACGGACTGGGTCCGTAACATGAGGATTATCCTCATTGCTGCACAGAAAAGTTATGTCCTGGAAGCACCACTGGGTGCCAGGCATGCTGCTGATGCAACTGACGACGTTAAGAACGTCTGGCAAAGCAAAGCTGATGACTACTCGATAGTTCAGTGTGCCATGCTTTACGGCTTAGAACCGGGTCTTCAACAATGTTTTGAACGTCATGGAGCATATGCGATGTTCCAGGAGTTGAAGTTAATATTTCAAGCAAATGCCCGGATTGAGAGATATGAAGTCTCCAATAAGTTCTATAGCTGCAAGATGGAGGAGAATAGTTCTGTCAGTGAACACATACTCAAAATGTCTGGGTATAATAATCACTTGATTCAACTGGGAGTTAATCTTCCTGATGATAGTGTCATTGACAGAATTCTCCAATCACTGCCACCAAGCTACAAGAGCTTCGTGATGAACTATAATATGCAAGGGATGAACAAGACTATTCCCGAGCTCTTCGCAATGCTAAAAGCTGCGGAGGTAGAAATCAAGAAGGAGCATCAAGTGTTGATGGTTAACAAGACCACCAGTTTCAAGAAAAAGGGCAAAGGGAAGAAGAAAGGGAACTTCAAAAAGAACGTCAAGCAAGTTGCTGCTCAAAAGAAGAAACCCAAGTCTGGACCTAAGCCTGAAACAGAGTGCTTCTACTGCAAGCAGACTGGACACTGGAAGCGGAACTGCCCCAAGTATTTGGCGGATAAGAAGGATGGAAAAGTAAACAAAGGTATATGTGATATACATGTTATTGATGTGTACCTTACTAATGCTCGCAGTAGCACCTGGGTATTTGATACTGGTTCTGTTGCTAATATTTGCAACTCGAAACAGGGACTACGGATTAAGCGAAGATTGGCTAAGGACGAGGTCACGATGCGCGTGGGAAATGGTTGCGAAGTCGATGTGATCGCGGTCGGCATGCTACCTCTACATCTACCATCGGGATTAGTTTTAGACCTAAATAATTATTATTTGGTGCCAGCGTTGAGCATGAACATTATATCTGGATCTTGTTTGATGCGAGACGGTTATTCATTTAAATCAGAGAATAATGGTTGTTCTATTTATATGAGTAATATCTTTTATGGTCATGCACCCTTGAAGAGTGGTCTATTTTTCTTGAATCTCGATAGTAGTGATACACATATTCATAGTGTTGAAACCAAAAGATGCAGAGTTGATAACGATAGTGCAACTTATTTGTGGCATTGCCGTTTAGGTCATATCGGTGTAAAGCGCATGAAGAAACTCCATACTGATGGGCTTTTGGAATCACTTGATTATGGATCACTTGGTACTTGCGAACCGTGCCTTATGGGCAAGATGACTAAAACGCCGTTCTCCGGAACTAGGGAGCGAGCAACTGATTTGTTGGAAATCATACATACTGATGTGTGTGGTCCAATGAATGTTGAGGCTCGCGGCGAATATCGTTATTTTCTCACCTTCACAGATGATTTGAGCAGATATGGGTATATCTACTTAATGAAACACAAGTCTAAAACATTTGAAAAGTTCAAAGAATTTCATAGTGAAGTGGAAAATCATCGTAACAAGAAAATAAAGTTTCTACGATCTGATCGTGGAGGAGAATATTTGAGTTACGAGTTTGGTCTACACTTGAAACAATGCGAAATAGTTTCACAACTCACGCCACCCGGAACACCACAACGAAATGGTGTGTCCGACCGTCATAATCGTACTTTACTAGATATGATGTCTCTTACTGATTTACCGCTATCGTTTTGGGGTTATGCTTTAGAGACGGCCGCATTCACGTTAAATAAGGCACCATCAAAATCCGTTAAGATGACACCTTATGAAGTGTGGTTTGGCAAGAAACCAAAAGTTGTCGTTTCTTAAAGTTTGGGGCTGCGATGCTTATGTGAAGAAACTTCAACCACATAAGCTCGAACCCAAATCGGAGAAATGTGTCTTCATAGGATACCCAAAAGAGACTATTGGGTACACCTTCTATTACAGATCTGAGGGCAAGATTTTCGTTGCTAAGATCGGATCCTTTCTAGAGAAGGAATTTCTCTCGAAAGAAGTGAGTGGGGGGAAAGTAGAACTTGATGAGATAACTGTATCTACTCCCTTATTGGAAAGTAGTTCATCACAAGAACCGGTTCCTGTGACGACTACACCAATCAGTGAGGAAGCTGATGATATTGATCATGAAACTTCAGATCAAGTTTCTACTGAACCTTGTAGGTCTACCAGAATAAGATTCGCACCAGAGTGGTACGGTAATCCTATTCTGGAAGTCATGTTACTTGACCATGATGAACCTACGAACTATGAGGAAGCGATGATGAGCCCAGATTCCGCAAAATGGCTAGAGGCCATGAAATCTGAGATGGGATCCATGTATGAAAACAAAGTATGGACTTTGGTTGACTTGCCCGATGATCGGCAAGCCATTGAGAATAAATGGATCTTTAAGAAGAAGACTGACGCTGATGGTAATGTAACTGTCTATAAAGCTCGACTTGTTGCGAAAGGTTTTCGACAAGTTCAAGGGGTTGACTATGATGAGACTTTCTCACCCGTAGCGATGCTTAAGTCTGTCCGAATCATGTTAGCTATTGCTGCATTTCATGATTATGAAATTTGGCAAATGGATGTCAAAACTGCATTATTGAATGGATTTCTGGAAGAAGAGTTGTATATGATGCAGCCAGAAGGTTTTGTTGATCCAAAAGGTGCTAACAAAGTATGCAAGCTCCAGCGATCCATTTATGGACTGGTGCAAGCATCTCGGAGTTGGAATAAACGTTTTGATAGTGTGATCAAAGCATATGGTTTTATACAGACTTTTGGAGAAGCCTGTATTTACAAGAAAGTGAGTGGGAGCTCTGTAGCATTTCTGATTTTATATGTATATGACATATTATTAATTGGAAATGATATAGAATTTCTGGATAGCATAAAGGGATACTTGCATAAAAGTTTTTCAATGAAAGACCTCGGTGAAGCTGCTTACATATTGGGCATCAAGATCTATAGAGATAGATCAAGACACTTAATAGGACTTTCACAAAGCACATACCTTGACAAAATTTTGAAAAAGTTCAAAATGGATCAGGCAAAGATAGGTTTCTTGCCTGTGCTACAAGGTGTGAAGTTGAGTCAAACTCAATGCCCGACCACAGCAGAAGATAGAGAGAAAATGAAAGATGTTCCCTATGCTTCAGCCATAGGCTCTATCATGTATGCAATGCTGTGTACCTGGCCTGACGTATGCTTAGCAATAAGCTTGGCAGGAAGGTACCAAAGTAATCCAGGAGTGGATCACTGGACAGCGGTCAAGAACATCCTGAAATACCTTAAAAGGACTAAGGATATGTTTCTCATATATGGAGGTGACAAAGAGCTAGTCGTAAATCGTTACGTCGATGCAAGCTTTGACACTGATCCAGACGATTCTAAATCACAAACCGGATACGTGTTTTTATTAAATGGTGGAGCTGTAAGTTGGTGCAGTTCTAAACAAAGCGTCGTGGCGGGATCTACATGTGAAGCGGAGTACATAGCTGCTTCTGAAGCAGCAAATGAAGGAGTTTGGATGAAGGAGTTCATTTCTGATCTATGTGTCATACCTAGTGCATCGGGACCAATGAAGATCTTCTGTGACAATACTGGTGCAATTGCCTTGGCAAAGGAATCCAGATTTCACAAGAGGACTAAGCCATCAAGAGATGCTTCAATTCCACTCGGGACCAAGTCCAAGTGGGAGACATAGAGATTTGCAAGATACATACGGATCTGAATGTAGCAGAACCGTGGACTAAGCCTCTCTCACGAGCAAAACATGATCAACACCAAGACTCCATGCGTGTTAGAATCGTTACTATGTAATCTAGATTATTGACTCTAGTGAAAGTGGGAGACTGAAGGAAATATGCCCTAGAGGCAATAATAAAGTTATTATTTATTTTCTCATATCATGATAAATGTTTATTATTCATGCTAGAATTGTATTAACCGGAAACATGATGCATGTGTGAATACATAGACAAAACATATAGTCACTAGTATGCCTCTACTTGACTAGCTCATTGACCAAAGATGGTTATGTTTCCTGACCATAGACATGTGTTGTCATTTGATTAGTGGGATCACATCATTAGAAGAATGATGTGATTGACATGACCCATTCCGTTAGCCTAGCACTTGATCGTTTAGTATACTGCTATTGCTTTCTTCATGACTTATACATGTTCCTGTAACTATGAGAATTATGCAACTCCCGTTTACCGGAGGAACACTTTGGGTACTACCAAACGTCACAACGTAACTGGGTGATAATAAAGGAGTACTACAGGTGTCTCCGAAGGTACATGTTGAGTTGGCGTATTTCGAGATTAGGTTTTGTCATTCCGATCGTCGGAGAGGTATCTCTGGGCCCTCTCGGTAATGCACATCATTATAAGCCTTGCAAGCAATATGACCAAATGAGTTGGTTGCAGGATGATGCATTACAGAACGAGTAAAGAGACTTGCCGGTAACGATATTGAACTAGGTATTGGATACCGACGATCAAATCTCGGGCAAGTAACATACCGATGACAAAGGGAACAACGTATTTTGTTATGCGGTTTGACTGATAAAGATCTTTGTAGAATATGTAGGAACCGATATGGGCATCTAGGTCCCGCTATTGGTTATTGACCGAGAATGGTTCTAGGTCATGTCTACATAGTTTTCGAACCCGTAGGGTCCGCACGCTTAACGTTATGATGACAGTTTTATTATGAGTTTATAAGTTTTGATGTACCGAAGTTTGTTCGGGGTCCTGGATGTGATCAAGGACATGAAGAGGAGTCTCGAAATGGTCGAGACATAAAGATCGATATATTGGACGACTATATTCGGACACCGGAAGTGTTCCGGGTGATTTTGGAGAAAACCGGAGTGCCGGAGGGGTTACCGGAACCCCCCGGGAGAGTATTGGGCCTTATGGGCCTTAGGGAAAAGGAGAGAGGGGCGGCCAGCATGGGCCGCGCGCCCCCTCCCCCCTCTGGTCCGAATTGGACTAGGAGGGGGGGGGGGGCGGCGCCCCCGCTTTCCTTCCCCCTCTCCCCCTTCCTTCCCCCTCCTGGTAGGAGTAGGAAAGGAGGAGTCCTACTCCTACTAGGAGGAGGATTCCTCCTCCTTGGCGCGCCCCAAGGGGCCGGCCGGCCTCCCCCCTTGCTCCTTTATATACGGGGGCGGGGGGCACCCCATAGACACACAAGTTGATCTACGGATCGTTCTTTAGCCGTGTGCGGTGCCCCCCTCCACCATATTCCACCTCGGTCATATCGTCATGGAGTTTAGGCGAAGCCCTGCGTCGGTAGAACATCATCATCGTCACCACGCCGTCGTGCTGACGGAACTCATCTCTGGAGCTTTGCTGGATCGGAGGCCGGAGATCGTCATCGAGCTAAACGTGTGCTGAACTCGGAGGCCCCGTACGTTCGGTGCTTGGATCGGTCGGATCGTGAAGACGTACGACTACATCAACCGAGTTGTGCTAATGCTTCCGCTTACGGTCTACGAGGGTACGTGGACGAACACTCTCCCCTCTCGTTGCTATGACATCACCATGATGTTGCGTGTGCGTAGGAAATTTTTTGAAATTACTACGTTCCCCAACACCAATGTGTTGCCACACGATCAGAGTAGATTAATACATATTCACCGATTTGATAGAAAAAAAATTCTAGTTTTGAAATACTTATATCACTAAAAATATGTTATGTTTCACTCAAAATATATTCCTTTGGCGGTTTTGATGAGATAAGGGAGGAATGTTGTTGGTTTAAAGATTCAAGAAGTGGTATATGTCTAATTTCTACTCTTACTAGCAAGATGCCCGTGCGTTGCATGGAACATCAAGATCTTGTGGGAGAAAAGGATGAATGAGGGAAGGCCTTATCTTCAAATGTGGAGAGGAGTGCGGGTAAATTGCCATAGTTTCCTTCCTGTCCGTCAGATATAAATCGGACGGCCTATATTGCAAAATGGCAGGCCCACCATCATCACCAACTCTGTTTTTTATCCCTACTCTTAGAAAAAGCATAGTTAATGATGATGCTATGCCTGCCATCCTGCAATATAGGCCGTACGATCTATATTTGGCAGATAGGAAGGAAACTATGGCAATTTTGCAAAAAGATACCCACACCCCTCCCCACACTTTCAAAAAAGGCCTTCCCTCGTTCATCCTTTTCTCTTACAAGATAAAATACTCATACAAATGCATCTTGATCTTTTGTGCAACGCATGGGAATCTTCCTAGTTGTTGTAAAAAGCCCATGTGTGTGAGAGAGAGAGGGAGAGAGGAGGAGGACGGAGTGCACATGTGACAAAGACACAAAGAGTGTGTGTGCGAGAGGTATCATCTTAAAATGAGGTGATAGTGTGTGTGTGCATGATCGAGAGGGCGTGTCTCAAGAAGGGAAGAAAAATCTACATAGATACAAGGAGCGGGAGAGAGACGTGTATGCGATGGTGGAAGCACGAGTGTGTGGGTGTATAAACCTATCTAGAGGCTAGTCGATAAATGTTTGTGAGAGAAATACGAGTCGGGGGTGTGAAAGCGAGAGTTTTGTGTGTGAGAGAGAGACGGTAGTCGGGAAGGGGAGTGGAAGCAGGAGTTGTGTGTGTATGTGTGAGAGAGAGGGGGGAGTTTGTCTGATCGGTAAACAAATGAATAATGTCAGTCTGGGATGGAGACGAAAAGGAGACTGCAACAAATGTTGTGTCTACAGGAGAGAGAGAGAGAGTAATTTTAGTGGTACGAGTCATATCTGGAAACATATAAGGTGTGTGAGAGAATCCCATAGAGAGAAAGACAAAGTGAAAGATGAGTGGAGACTGTGTGTGTGGCGGTGAAAAAGAAAGCTTAGGTACCTAGTGATACCAGAGAACGGTAGAGACATGAGAGATAATGAAAACCATGTAATGTATAATGATAGGGAGAGTGTGACCCTTCTCAAGGGAGACGTCGAGAGAACATGTTTGCGAGGATAGGAGAAACGTGAAGTGAGTGTGCGGGTGAGCTGGAGAAAAGAGAGTGATAGCTACATGAAGGAGCATGCATGCGAGAGAGATGGGCGTAAAAGGAGTGAACATAAAAGGGATTCAAATATTTGAATTCGAGATGATGATACATGTAATCCATACTCGAACCAAAATTGATCTATCAAACATGCATACTCATAAGAATTCACGTGCATCTATGTTATTTAATATGTAGATATTACTGATCCATACATTTTAGTAGAACATAATTTGGTTTAATTTTTTTGAATTCAACCTTATGATTTTGAGATCATTGTATTTGTAAATCATATTATACATATAAAGGAGCAGAATTCTTTGTTGTGCTTTTGAAAGTATATATAAAAAATGTTGTATATAGAATTTTATTCCAATCAAAAATGGATCCCGCCCAAAAAAATAGAATACAAACGGGATTCTAATTGAGTTGGGACGGTAAACGTGCACTCTGCAAAATTTGAACAAAGCGGGGAAAGTCGCAGTAACCGCCTGAAACCAAAATCTCCGAGATGGAAATTACTACTGCCTATCCCTACCATGCAAAGCCTATCTGCTCGATTTCTATAGGTTTTGGTAGGGGTAGGTTTGTAATTTCACTCAAACGTGACATAACCGCCTCTCACCCGGATTCATACTTGGTGGGTGCCAAAACACAGTGTGTTCTCAGCCGAAATCGACTCCTTCCCCGATTCATATACAATGGGCGTCAAAAACAAACTCTCGTCGGCAAATATTTGGTGTATGCGAGATTACCGTCCTATCCCCAACCGACTAATATTACTGTGATGTAGGAAATTTGAAACGAGGGCTAAGTTTGTAAATTTCCTCGCATTTGAGACAAGCGCTCCCTGAAGACATGGTTCCCCCCTTCCTCTCTACCTCCATTTCCCCATTCGTACTCAGTGGGCGCCAAAACATCCTCTCCACCCCAGCCTCCTCCTTCCGCCACCCCATCCACCGCCGTCCTCCTCCACCATGCCGGAGCTGATACCTCGACGCCCCCGTCCACTACAAGAGATCGACCTCTCTCATCCACGGCTTCGGACCGGGATCCTTGCATCCCGTCCTCTCGCTTCATCCCCGTCATCGTCCACCTTGTCGGCGCCGCTCCTACAACCATCTCGTCCACCATGCCCTGCCGCCACCGTCTACCCTCCTAAATCTGCTTCCACGCTACCGATAGCCATCGCTACCGTAGCACCGTCAAATTCTCAGTAGATGCATACACGGCTCCGCACCAGAGGCAGTACTCTTTCGTATCAGCTCAACTTATTTATCGCAGCAAGAAAATAGATCGCCACTGCTTTACTCTGATTTCTTGTCCATCACTTACTTGCTAGTTGAAAGCAAACATTGGTTGCGAAGTTTCCTTTGTCCGGTTTGCACCTTCAGATCTGCCATGCCACGCTCAACACTATACTCCCAATGCTTATGGTTTTCCCCCTTTATATTCCACACTAGTTAAATCACAGTAGACTAAATTTCAAAATTGGCTCAGTCGATTTTTCAAAGCTCGACAGACTTCGCCGGTGCAAACGATGGGGCTCAGGTGGGGATGGTGGTTGTGGGGGGGGGTGGTTGTGGGGCCTCGCTGAACGAAGAAAACTCGACGCAGCTGGGGCGGGGGTGGGGGTGGCGGAGGAACACAGGCGGTGGGGTCCGGTTGTCCGGCCAGCGGCCCGTGTGGTGTTCTGTATGGGAAGAATCAGAGACGAGGCTGATATTACTAAAATAGATAACATTTAATTGGTCAGCTAATGTTCCTACTTTACTTTTGAAAAGCACGTGCACCACATATAGAGAGACAGCAGGGAGTTGCTTTCTTAATGCGCTCTGGTTCATCATGTGTGGGCATTGCGCAACGAACATTTTATTATCCAAAATCTGCTTGCTCTTCTTTAGCATGTTCCTCTTCCGTTCTTCTTTAATAATTACTCTCTCTGTTCCTAAATACAAGTCTTTGTATAGATTCCACCATGGACTATATATGGAGCAAAATGAGCTAATCTACACTCTAAAATGTATTTGGATACATCTATATGTGATCCATAGTGGAAATCTCTACCAAGACTTATATTTTGGAATAGAGGGAGTATGATAGTAGTACAATATGTTCCTTGTAGTGAAGATGAGCAGGGACATTTGCAGTGTAGAGGTCTATACGGTCGGTTGTGATGGACACTTTGAACTCTTCGGGCCTCTTTGATTCGTGGGATTTTGTAACCATGGGAATAGGATTTGTAGTGGCCTGCCCACTTGAATCCTATAAGAATAGCAAGGAAATGTGGAGAGCTGTGTCTCCTTTGAGAGTTACACTGATATTAACAGTACCGCACCTTCAGTTGAAGAGAGCTGGTATCCGAAGCCTTTCTAGCCGTACCGGCAATACTAGCACATATATTCCAGCAAGTTCCACTTTGCTGATTTTACTCTGATGCTTACGGTTTTCCCGTTATATCTACACTATGATCTGTGTAGCTGCTTTGTGTCGCACTAGCAGCAGTCCACTCTTGAAGCTAAACACTGCAATGACTTACAAAATTGGCACCAAGGCATTGAGTGCGATTCTGGATGCAATGAAACTCTTACGCTCCCCACCTGTTGATTCTTGTTTAGAATATGATCCTAGTGACTATTCTAACCTCGAGGAGTCAAAGGCAGATGGCGTGTCCTGTTCACCCATCAAGGTGCCTGTTCTAATTTGGCAAGGTTTTATTGATTGCGCGTATCTTGCATATGTTGTCTTGCATTTCTTCTACTCCACAATCTGCTTAGTTTACTCATCATATATGTCGAGATGCCATGCCCATCCTTTATCAATACATATTCCATCTGTCATCATACCATGTTTCTCCACTCAAATGATGTTCTTGTGCATCAGACATCAAAAAGGAAGAGGGTGATTGCCGAACCTGAAGGAGCACCAGCAAAGTCCTTGAAAAACGTGGTGGTGCCGAAGAAATCAGACAGCACCCCACTTATATTGGTTGTACAACTAGTGACACAAAACGTAGGACCGACTCCAGCAGACTGTACCCATACTTCACTGGCCACACCACTAGCCGCACCACACAGGACCTGCACTCCAGCAAAAGGTATACCGATTTCAGTTGCCATAGCACGAGTCGTACCACAGAAAAATCCCACTCCAGCAAAAAGTACATTAAGTCCACCAGCCGAAGACCTATCCCAACTGTAGAGATGTCCAGTTCCTGCAGATTGGAACCCCATTCCAGTTATTCCTAGTTTAAAAGACAATTCTTTCAATGTTGTTAGGGACTACATGCATATATTCCCATCGTGGGAAGATTATAGTGAAGACAAACACCATTTTCACATCTTCCTGTCCAACTTACGTGTAAGTGCTATTATTCATGGTTATTATTTTCCTGTTTTCTGCTTATTGAACACATCAATGATTTACTTTACATTGTTGTAAGTGGGCGAGGGTCAATCTAGATAGTCATGACGAGCAAAGCTTGCTTGTGCTTTTCAAGGAAGCATTGCAGTAGTATTGGTGTTACCTGAGGAAATCACACTATGATGGCAAGTCTATAAATGAATTCCCAGTGAAGTCTCCTGTGCTTAATTTAGAAGACATTGAATGGAAAAACCTTGTTATGCACTGGCCACGTTCCCAGGATGAGGTACTGTCTATGAAATCACATGACAATTTGAACTTCTACTTTTCCGCATGTGCCTTACGGATCTTTTTTGCCGGAAATCTGCTCAAAGAAGAATTCCGGTTTGAAAAGAACGACAGGATATCGCAAATATGCTGCCCGCTGCTTTGCTCTTGTTAGTACCTCTTGTCATGTATCACTGTACTTGCGTACATACCTGGTTCATTATGTGACAACAGTATGCATGATAGCTTGCTTATCAATTGTTCGCTCCAAATTATCCGATCTGTATAAATGGTTACATTAGTGTAGAATATATCCAATGCCAATGAATTTTTTTAGCTCCGCATTGTTCTTGTAAGTACTTGCTGTCCTTTATCAGTGTACTTAAATTGAGAGGTAGTTGTTCATGTACCATCACTCTGCAGCTTATTTTCCTTTGCCCTCCATTTTCTACACATCAGATCTATATTTACTCTTACCATCAGGTCTGATAACACCGATGGTACTGAAGAAATTTAGCTGTGCATTGCTCTTGGCTGTACATTTTGCTTGTATCGCTGTACTTATATTTATAGCTACTTGGTTATGTAGCATTACTCTTCATCTTATTTTATGTATTCTCCATTTTTTCTTATATTATCACATCTATATTTACTCTTAACAAAATGTAGAATAAAGGCAATGCTTATGAAGAAGATTCTATGGTAAACTTCTTGAATTGCCCCCCCCCCCCCCGGTCAGCATGGACAAGGGCTTTATAGAGCCTGTCTTCACCAATAATGTAAGATTGTCCTTCTCAAGCCTTCAAACTTTGTTGTGTATATTTGGTTAGGCATGACTGCAACAGCTGTTTATTTTTGGTGTTTACATCAAATTGCATGTTTAAAGTTTATTATGTAGTTCATAAACAAAATTTTGTCCTTCTCAATTTAAGTTTTCAGTTGTACAACCAAGTTCCTTCTTCATACCATGTAAATTGAACTATACAGAGCAAGTGATCTTCTTTTGCACTGCATGTATGCTTCTGTTCTTGATCCGTAATCCAGTGGTGTGGTAAACCTACCCACTACATCACAATGTCATATTCTGCAATGTCTTAACTATGAACAATCTCATATCATTCTACTATTATTTAAACCGTCTCTTTATTTGCCAATCTGAAATGGGATAAATTGACAACACACTAACAATTGATACTTATGAGTTCTTGATCTGTAATCCAGTGGTGTCGTGAAGCTTCCAACTCCTTCACAATGTTATTTCCTGCCATGTCTTGACCTGAACAATACCATATTGTGTTAATGCAATTTTAAACGGTGTCACTTTATTCGTCAGTAAGAAATGTGATGAATTGTCAGCATTGTACTTTTATGTGAAAAACCTGTCATCTATCTGCTTGTTTATCTTTTAGAGTGAGGAGGATATAAGTTTTAAACAAGCGCAGCCTCATCAGGTTGCTTAGCTGCTTGCACGGCAGCTCCCCAGCAGGGATAACCTTTCTTGAACTCTATTGAAGTGCTATCAGTTTTGTATATTATTTTGTCAGCATGTTTATTTGCACTGGTGGTGATCTTTGATGCCCAGTGTATGTAATCTGCGGTCTGCTTGTGCTTTATTATCATAGTGGCAAACTTTGATGCCCAATGGATGTACTATGTCGCAATTTCTTTATTTTATAGTCTAGGTTTTTTCTTATTCACGATGTTGCAGTTATTTTATTGTATATATATATCCTGTCTTCGCAGTAAACTGGCCAGACCGTAAAATTACAGTACATAATCGGGCCGTCATGCAATCATGATGTATGATCCACATCATGGGCCCCGTCATCTTGGTCCGTTAAAAGGCCTAAATGTAAACTGGCCCACAAGTAGATTCGAGCCTTTAATAGGCCGAGTAAACCACCGGCCCTCTTTTCGCAAGAAAACTCAATGGGCTTTTAGGAGGCTGAGAAGTAGGTTGGGCCTGAAACGGGCCGAACAGTTCACAGGACGACAACAACCCGAAATGGACCCCAGCCCATGATTGTGCCAATCAAATCACAGGCTTTTAACAGGCCAAAATTGTCTCGGTCCTTGTTTGGCCGAATCAGATTATCGGCTGCGAGCAGGCCGAATGCAAATCGGGTCGTAGTTAGGCCCAACTATATGACGGGCTTTTAACATGCCGAAATTAATATAGGGCCGAAATGTTAAACGGGCCCTTAACAGGACGAAACTAATATCAGGCCGAATTACTAAATGGGCCTTTAGCAAGTGGGCCCAAAAGCATAACATCCAGTTGACGGGCCGAACCTGATACGGGCCATAATTTAGCCCAAAGCCTCTTAAAGGGCCGGACCTGATCTGGGCCGTAATTTAGCCCAGAACATGGTAGGCTTTTAACGGGTCAGATCTCATATGGGCCATTATTATGCCCGGAACGTGGTAGGCAATTAATGGACCGGATCAAATATGGGCCGACATTTGGCCCAAAACAAGGCAGCCAGTTAATGGGCCGGCCTAATAGGGTCCTCAAAATCTTGTGGGCCTACACCTGGGCCGGCCCATTAATGTCGGTGAAATCTCGTGGGCCTATAGCTGGGCCGGCCCATTATGGTCCACAAAAATCTTGTGGGCCTTCACCTAGGCCGGCCCATTATGGCCCATAAAAATCTTGTGGGCCTTTACCTGGGCCGGCCCATTATGGCCTATAAAATCTTGTGGGCCTTTAGCTTTTTTAGGGCTTTGTGGGCCTTTAGCTGGGCCAGCCCATTATGGTCTGCACAATCTCATGGGCCTTTAGCTGGGCCGGCCCATTATGGTTCACAAAATCTTGTGGGCCTTTAGTTGGGCCGGCCCATTTAAACATTATGGGCCACTTTTGGGCTGGTCCATGTGTCAACATATCATAGGTGCATCTCCATTGGTCCGGGCTGACACCTGTGCCAACGCAGAGCTGACACGTGTTTCCTCCAGCCAATGATGATTTTACACGTGGAAAATCCCCATTGGTCCGGGCTGTTAATGGGTTATCGGATCCAAAATCAGACCCGATAGCTTAACGGTGTTCCGTTACGATGGATGCCTC
The DNA here is from genome assembly GCA_963921465.1 of Triticum timopheevii. Taxonomy (NCBI): domain Eukaryota; kingdom Viridiplantae; phylum Streptophyta; class Magnoliopsida; order Poales; family Poaceae; genus Triticum; species Triticum timopheevii. Next base: position 516,212,605 of record OY997268.1, on the reverse strand, counting down.
ATGTCGGTCACCCTTGACGAAAGCACTTCTGTGCGCGCGATTTATCGTCATGGAAGTGGACACTTCCGTGATGATAATTTTGGTAATGTCATGGAACACTTCTACGACAACACTGGTATGACTATCTTGATTCTGTCATAAAATCTTCATGGATGTACATGCATGACAGAAACCGCGACCTACTCTGACAAACATGTATCATCACAGAAGTGTATTTTTTTGTAGTGCTCTTTCCTGGCCATTCTTGGTCTGGGGGCTCGACATACTGGGCCCCTTTCCCCATGCTGTCGGGGGCTTTGAGTACTTGTACATTGCATTCGACAAGTTCACAAAGTGGCCGGAGGTGGAGGCAGTGAGAAAGGTGACAGCGCAATCAGCCGTCAAATTCTTCAAAGGGCTAGTCTGCCATTTTGGTGTGCCCAACAGAGTCATCACCGACAACGGCAGACAGTTTACGAGTCATGCCTTCATGCAGTACATCCAGGAGCTCGGCAGCAAGGTCTATTTTGCTTCTATTGCACATCCATGGAGCAACGGCCAAGCTGAGAGGGCAAATGCTGAAGTGTTGCGAGGCCTCCGGACAAGAACTTTTGTCAGGCTACCCAGGAGCGGATGATGCTGGATTGATGAATTGCCAGCGGTTCTTTGGTCAATCAAAACAACACCAAATCGAGCCACCGACCAGACACCTTTCTCCCACGTTTACGGGGCAGATGCAGTTCTCCCCACGGAACTCACATACGGGTCACCTCGAGTGCTCGCTTATGATGAGCTTGAGCAATAGCAGTTGCGGCAAGATGACGCAATGCTCCTTGAGGAAGATCATCTTTGGGCGGCTGTGCAAGTAGCATGCTACCAGCAAGCCTAGCATCGCTACCATAGCCGCAAGGTTCATGCCCGAAGCTTTGAGGAAGGCGACCTTGTTCTTCGGCATGTTTAGTCGGCCAAGAATTCCAACAAGTTGTCGCCAAAGTGGGAAGGCCCTTATCGGGTAATACGAGTCACCAGGCCCGGTGTAGTCCGCCTGGAGACCAAAGATGGTATTCCAATGAGAAACTCCTAGAACATCGAACATCTTCGCAAGTTTTACTCATAAGGCGCGGTTGCCGGGCACCCCGGCAAACCACATTTTGTACAAGCCTTGGCGGCAAGGCATATAACTTTGGTACAAAGCCAGGCGCAGACCCTGAGCATAAATAAATGAAGCGCTCCCTAAGTTTTAGCATGCATGCTAGGTTGAGTCTCTCTCTGTGTTAGGGTTGATAGTGCTTGGCGGCGACTAACCCTTAGCATCGAGGTTGAGTATGCATCTTTCTTTTCCTTCTCGTCCTTATTGGTTCGCAGGGTGCATCAACATTTCTGCTGAGCTACTTTGGAAGAAAGAGAACAGGCCAACGCCTCGACCTTGGCAAGCCAAGGTTGCCGGGGACTACGATGTCAGATAGGCCTTTTTCCCCACTCTGTGCCTCCGTATGAAACTTAGACGTACAAGACTTCTCTCGCCTCTCATACCATCCTGCTCCCTCTATCCCGTGTCCGAAAACTTACTTTGGGCCAGAACTTGGTTGTAGTACGATGGGAAGGGGACGAACGAAGGGCCTAATCCTACTCGGCCCCTACCCCCGCCAAGGGCATGAGTGTAGCCAGGCTACAGAGCAGGAAGACGGCAAGGCCCGTTGCCGGGGTACAGTGCTTATCTTAAGATAGAGAGGACTCGTTCCTTGGTGTGGCACTTGCCCACGCGCAAATAGAACCCGGCAAACACCCTTCTCTTCATTAATACGTTGCTAAAAGGTACAATTTGTACGGAATGCATACATGAGCAAAGGGGTTACGAGATTTAAATCTTACAAAGGCCCGTAGGCTTACAAGCTAAAAAAAATAAGATGCCCGTAATCCCTTTCTTGTCCCTCTCCTCAGGAAACAGAACAAGATGGTGGAGGGAAAAAGTGTGCCTAGGCGAGGTACGAGCAGCAGAAGACGCCAAGAGAACATATCGGCGGCCGCCCAGAGGAGGGCTGGTGATGATGGTGCCGGGTGAAGAGCCGGAAGATGAGGCAGCGGGCCGGCAATACATGATGAAGGCGTCGGTGCCCACGTACTCCGAATTGACGGCCCACCACCCGCCTTCTTCATCTTCCCCGTACCTCCAATGCGAGCCGCCCAAGGCAACGATCCTGAGAAGTTCAAGGAGCTGGCGATGCAGATGATGGTGCTGCCGGTGTCGCCCAGGGGCGGTGTGCCCGATGCCTAGTCGGACCCGTCACCCCCCACCCGCTACCCTCGTCGTCGATGTCACTGTCCTCCTCGTCGCTCCCGCTTGAGGAAGAATCTTCATCATTGGAGGAGCTCTCCGCGCAGCACTTTAGGTGAGTTCCAAAGTCTCCAAAGACCATGACAGAGAGCAGGCCGTTCTCCATTAATTTGAAATAGATAATGAGCCCCACCGTCAGGCTATGGATACGGGCAAAGGTCTTCCATCCGCGACGAAGATACATGACGTGAGGGGTGGGGAAATCGACGTCAGCGCGCGTGCCGCCATTCCCACAGCCCCTCATATGCAACCTCAGGGTCTGTGGCGGGTCGAGCTCCATCTCCTGAGCAAATGGAGAAGGGAGAAGAAGATGACGGCGCACTATCTGATGCAGCCTGATGAAGAACTCGCGGGGCTGGTCCCCGACGTGGCCCTTGATACGTCTCCAATGTATCTATAATTTATGAAGCATTCATGCTATTTTATTATCTGTTTTGAATGGTTACTGGCTTTATTATACACTTTTATATTACTTTTAGGACTAACATATTAACCGGAGGCCCACCCCATATTGTTGTTTTATTGCCTATTTCAGTGTTTCGAAGAAAAGGAATATCAAACGGAGTCCAAACTGAATGAAACCTTCGGGAGCGTGATTTTTGGAACGAACATGATCCGAGAGACTTGGAGTACAAGCCAGGGAAGCTTCGAGGAGGCCAGGAGATAAGAGGGCGCGCCAACCCCCCTGGGCACGCCCCCCTATCTCGTGGGCCCCTCGAGCCTCCCCCGACCGACTTCTTTCGCCTATATATTCCCATATACCCCAAAACGATCGAATACGAAGATAGATCGGGAGTTCCGCCACCGCAAGCCTCTGTAGCCACCAAAAACCTCTCGGGATCCCGTTCCAGCACCCTGCTGGAGGGCGGATCCCTCACCGGTGGCCATCTTCATCATCCCAGCGCTCTCCAGGACGAGGAGGGAGTAGTTAACCCTCGGGGATGAGGGTATGTACCAGTAGCTATGTGTTTGATCTCTCTCTCTCTTGTGTTCTCTCTATGGCATGATCTTGATGTATCGCAAGCTTTGCTATTATAGTTGGATCTTATGATGTTTCTCCCCCTCTACTCTCTTGTGATGAATTGAGTTTTCCTCTTGAAGTTATCTTATCGGATTGAGTCTTTAAGGATTTGAGAACACTTGATGTATGTCTTGCAGTGCTTATCTGTGGTGACAATGGGATATCACGTGATCCACTTGATGTATGTTTTGGTGATCCACTTGCGGGTTCCACCCATGAACCTATGGATAGGGGTTGGCACACGTTTTCATCTTGACTCTCCGGTAGAAACTTTGGGGCACTCTTTGAAGTACTTTGTGTTGGTTGAATAGATGATTCTGAGATTGTGTGATGCATATCGTATAATCATGCCCACGGATACTTGAGGTGACAATGGAGTATCTACGTGACATTAGGGTTTTGGTTGATTTGTGTCTTAAGGTGTTATTCTAGTACGAACTCTTGAATAGATTGATCCGAAAGAATAACTTTGAGGTGGTTTCATATGTCGCCGTTCTGGGAACAGGATCCCCAGACTTGCCTGCCTGCGGCCTGCGGCGTGGCTCGAGTGGTGGCCCAGTACGGCCCATCTTCATCAATGCAAGGCTCAAGACCCTCGCGAGGGGCCAAGCCTCGCGGGGCGGATGACACAGGACTGCCTTAGGAGCAGCCTTGCCAGGCAGTCTCGCGAGGAGGCGGAGAGATCAAGGCAAGGGTAGCTCGCAAGGTGCTCGTGACGCAAGCCGTGACGATCGAGACCAGGCGGGCGCCAGGTGGGCGCCGGCCCGCGCAGCATCCTTGTTTCCTCTTTGGTGCAAAGGGGGCAAGCGCAGGCGTGGAGTACCGAGGCATCAGGGAAAGGTTGCCATTCCGGTGCAATGAGACCAAGACCAGCAGAGCGGCAGGACGGAGGTCACCGTGGAGCCCAAGACGGCGTCATCCCCAGTACCTTTGGCAGCCGAAGACCAACTTTAGTCAGGATAACTTTTACTAGATGTTTCCCTTCAAAATGGCTGTTGTTGGCGCCCTTCCTGCTCAATATTTGGGAAGAGGGCCAGGGCCTCTATAAATAGGGCTAGCCACCACAGAAGGGGGCATCTCATTGAGTCCTCATCAGATCCATAGGCGATTGGGCTCATCCAAGTAGTTCATCGCACTAGCTCAATAACACCTCTCGCAAGGCTGTTCATCCTTGTACTGTTCATCATCAGCCCCTGAGGTAATCGACCACACCACACACTAGAGTAGGGTATTACACCATAACGGTGGCCCGAACCAGTATAAATCTTGTGTCCCTCGTGTTGTTCATCATTTTAGCTTAGATTCTCGCGAGGCGGTCGGACGTGGATTGGTAGGGGGAAGATCTTCATACGCATCCCAGAGTTCAAACCATAAGGGTCTGCTGGAACCAAACATCTGACATTTGGCGCGCCAGGAAGGGGTGTGCCGGAATCTTTATTCCGATGTTCCGTGTTTGGTCACCCGTCGTGTCCATGGCTGACGCTCGCCAGGCTCGCGCCGAGCGTCGGGCTGCTCTCGCCGCCCGCGTCGCTCAGATGGCTCCCATTGGCGGGTGTCCCCGTTGTTCCCCGGTGCCTGCCACCAATGCCGCCATCGGCCCGACGGGGAACGAGCAGCAGGCCTCGTCGCTACATCCTTTGGTGCGGCGGGAAGGCCGCACCGCCACCCCGTAGCTGACTCCGGCCGGTTCGCCCTCCCACGCCCGTCGCGCCGCCACGGACACGCATGCCGCAATGCTCCTGGCGCGTGAGCTCCTAACTACCGTCCCGTCGATGACCTCTACGAGGAGTGGCTCGCTCGCATCACCGAGCTCGTCAGCGCCGCAGGGGGCTTCCCTGCGCCGTCCCTCTTGCTGCCTCGCTGTCAGTGTCGAAACCGGCGGATCTCGGGTAGGGGGTCCCGAACTGTGCGTCTAGGCGGATGGTAACAGGAGACAAGGGACACGATCTTTTACCCAGGTTCGGGCCCTCTTGATGGAGGTAAAACCCTACGTCCTGCTTGATTAATATTGATGATATGGGTAGTACAAGAGTGGATCTACCACGAGATCAAGGAGGCTAAACCCTAAAGCTAGCCTATGGTATGATTGTTGTAATGTATGTTGTGTCCTACGGACTAAAGCCCTCCGGCTTATATAGACACCGGAGGAGGCTAGGGTTACATAGAGTCACTTACAATGGTAGGAGATCTACATATCCGTATCGCCAAGCTTGCCTTCCACGCCAAGGAAGGTCCCATCCGGACACGGGACAGAGTCTTCAATCATGCATCTTCGTAGTCTTGGAGTCCGGCGGACGATGATAGTCCGGCTGTCCGGACACCCCCTAGTCCAGGACTCCCTCAGTAGCCCCTGAACCAGGCTTCAATGACGATAAGTCCGGCGCGCATAATGTTCGGCATTGCAAGGCGGATTCCTCCCTTGAATAATCCAAAGAAGATCATGAACACCAGGATAGTGTCCGGCTCTGCAAAATAAATTCCACATTCCACCGTAGAGAGAATAAAATGTACACCAGTCCAATATGCTGACATATTATGCGGCGTGACATCACACCGCTACCAAGCCTTTGTATGAATCGTTTTTTACTATACCACCTCAGCACATTTAGCGAAGCGGTTTCCTTGGCACGTCTTGTCGAAGCAGAGATCGTGTTCCCCTTATTCCGGGATTCTCATCAATACGGACGTGGGTAACCCAGCCGCGCCATTGATTGTGGCGCTTGGGAGATAAGCGAGTTTTACCAGGCCGGTGGGGGACGCATAGTTTTTGCCCGCCTATATATAACGGATAAGGATTTACCTTCTCACCTACGCCTTCTTCCTCCTTTGCTTATCCATCTCCGCGCAGTCAAGCTCCAACAGCCAAGCTCACGCATCTCGCCTCGACCTTCTCCGAATATGTACGGAGCGGGAGGCAAATGGTTGGCCTCCACCGTTAAGGAGGAGCACATCGCCAAGCTGCGCAGCGCCGGATACCTTTCCGGCGATATCGCGCATCGGCTGCCCGACGAGGGGCAGCTCATCCCTACCCCTGGGCCCCATGAGAGGGTCGTCTTCCTTCCCCACTTCCTCCGCAGACTGGGCTTTCCACTCCACCCATTTGTCCGGGGGCTCATTGTTGGGGAACGTTGCAGAAAACAAAAATTTTCCTACTCGTTTCACCAAGATCCATCTATGAGTTCATCTAGCAACGAGTCATCGGATGCATCTATGTACCTTGTAGATCGCGAGCGGAAGCGTTCAAAGAACGGGGATGATGTAGTCGAACACGACATGATCCAAATCACCGGAGATCCTAGCACCAAACGGACGGCACCTCCGCGTTCAACACACGTACGGAACAGCCACGTCTCCTCCTTCTTGATCCAGCAAGGGGAGAGGAGAGGTTGAGGGAGATGGCACCAGCAGCAGCACGATGGCGTGGTGTTGATGGAGCTGCAGTACTCTGGGCAGGGCTTCGCCAAGCGCTATGGAGGAGGAGGAGGTGTTGGAGAGGGAGAAGGAGGCAACCAAAGGCGTGGATGAAGAGCCCTCCTTCCCCCACTATATATAGGAGGGCCAAGGGGGGTTGGCCGGCCCTAGGATATCGAATCTCCTAGGGGGGTGCGGCCAAGGGGGGGTTTCCCTCCCCCCCAAGGCACCTAGAGGTGCCTTCCACCACTTGGACTCTTCCCTCAAGTGGAACCCTAGGCGCATGGCTTTTGGGGCTGGTGCCCTTGGCCCATGCAGGCCAAGGCGCACCCCCCTACAGCCCATGTGGCCCCCCGGGGCAGGTGGCCCCTCCCGGTGGGCCCCCGGGACCCCTCCGGTGGTCCCGGTACAATACCGATAACCCCAAAACTTGTCCCGATGGCCGAAACAGGACTTTCCATATATAAATGTTTACCTCCGGACCATTCCGAAACTCCTCGTGACATCCGGGATCTCATCCGGGACTCCGAACAACATTCGGGTTACTGCATATACATATCCCTACAACCCTAGCGTCACCGAACCTTAAGTGTGTAGACCCTACGGGTTCGGGAGACATGTAGACATGACCGAGATCGCTCTCCGGTCAATAACCAACAGCGGGATCTGGATACCCATGTTGGCTCCCACATGCTCCACGATGATCTCATCGGATGAACCACGATGTCGAGGATTCAAGCAACCCCGTATGCAATTCCCTTTGTCAATCGATATGTTACTTGCCCGAGATTCGATCGTCGGTATCCCAATACCTCGTTCAATCTCGTTACCGGCAACTCACTTTACTCGTACCGTAATACATGATCCCGTGACCAGACACTTGGTCACTTTGAGCTCATTATGGTGATGCATTACCGAGTGGGCCCAGTGATACCTCTCCGTTATACGGAGTGACAAATCCTAGTCTCGATCTATGTCAACCCAACAGACACTTTCGAAGATACCTGTAGTGCACCTTTATAGTCACCCAGTTACGTTGTGATGCTTGATACACCCAAAGCACTCCTACGGTATCCGGGAGTTACACGATCTCATGGTCAAAGGAAAAGATACTTGACATTAGAAAAGCTCTAGCAAACGAACTACATGATCTCACACTATGCTTAGGATTGGGTCTTGTCCATCACATCAGTATCCTAATGATGTGATCCCATTATCAATGACATCCAATGTCCATAGCCAGGAAACCATGACTATCTATTGATCAACGAGCTAGTCAACTAGACGCTTACTAGGGACATGTTGGTGTCTGTTATTCACACATGTATTACGATTTCCGGATAATACAGTTATAGCATGAATAAAGACAATTATCATGAACAAAGAAATATAATAATAATGCTTTTATTATTGCCTCTAGGGCATATTTCCAACAGTCTCCCACTTTCACTAGAGTCAATAATCTAGTTACATTGTGATGAATCGAACACCCATGGAATTCTGGTGTTGATCATGTTTTGCTCTAGGGAGAGGTTTAGTCAATGGATTCGCTACATTCAGGTCTGTATGTACTTTACAAATCTCTATGTCTCCATCTTGAACATTTTCACGAATGGAGTTGAAGCGACGCTTGATGTGCCTGGTCTTCTTGTGAAACCTGGGCTCCTTGGCAAGAGCAATAGCTCCAGTGTTGTCACAGAAGAGCTTGATCGGCCCCGACGCATTGGGTATGACTCCTAGGTCGGTGATGAACTCCTTCACCCATATTGCTTCATGTGCTGCCTCCGAGGCTGCCATGTACTCCGCTTCACATGTAGATCCCGCCACGATGCTCTGCTTGCAACTGCACCAGCTTACTGCCCCACCATTCAAAATATACACATATCCGGTTTGTGACTTAGAGTCATCCAGATCTGTGTCGAAGCTAGCGTCGACGTAACCCTTTACGACGAGCTCTTCGTCACCTCCATAAACGAGAAACATTTCCTTAGTCCTTTTCAGGTACTTCAGGATATTCTTGACCGTTGTCCAGTGTTCCTTGCCGGGATTACTTTGGTACCTTCCTAACAAACTTACGGCAAGGTTTACATCAGGTCTGGTACACAGCATGGCATACATAATAGAACCTATGGCTGAGGCATACGGGATGACACTCATCTCTTCTATATCTTCTGCCGTGGTCGGACATTGAGCTGAGCTCAATTTCACACCTTGTAAAACAGGCAAGAACCCTTTCTTGGACTGATCCATTTTGAACTTCTTCAAAATCTTATCAAGATATGTGCTTTGTGAAAGACCTATGAGGCGTCTCGATCTATCCCTATAGATCTTGATGCCTAATATATAAGCAGCTTCTCCAAGGTCCTTCATTGAAAAACTCTTATTCAAGTAGGCCTTAATGCTGTCCAAAAGTTCTATATCATTTCCCATCAAAAGTATGTCATCTACATATAGTATGAGAAATGCTATAGAGCTCCCACTCACTTTCTTGTAAACACAGGCTTCTCCATAAGTCTGTGTGAACCCAAACGCTTTGATCATCTCATCAAAATGAATGTTCCAACTCTGAGATGCTTGCACCAGCCCATAAATCGAGCGTTGGAGCTTGCACACCTTGTCAGCATTCTTAGGATCGACAAAACCTTCCGGCTGCATCATATACAATTCTTCCTTAAGGAAACCATTAAGGAATGCCGTTTTGACGTCCATTTGCCAAATTTCATAATCATAAAATGCGGCAATCGCTAAAATGATTCGGACGGACGTCAGCTTCGCTACCGGTGAGAAAGTCTCATCGTAGTCAACCCCTTGAACTTGTCAATAACCTTAGCGACAAGCCGAGCTTTATAGATGGTCACATTACCATCCGCGTCTGTCTTCCTCTTAAAGATCCATTTATTTTCTATGGCTCGTCGTTCAACGGGCAAGTCAGTCAAAGTCCATACTTCGTTTTCATACATGGATCCTATCTCGGATTTCATGGCTTCTAGCCATCTGTCGGAATCCGGGCCTGTCATCGCTTCTTCATAGTTCGAAGGTTCACTTTTGTCTAACAACATGATTTCCAAGACAGGGTTGCCGTACCACTCTGGTGCGGAACGTGTCCTTGTGGACCTACGAAGTTTAGTAGCAACTTGATCCGAAGTACCTTGATCATCATCATTGTTTTCCTCTTTAGTTGGTGTGGGCATCACAGGAATATTTTCCTGCGCTGCACCACTTTCCCGTTCGAGAGGTAGTACTTCATCGAGTTCTACTTTCCTCCCACTTACTTCTTTCGAGAGAAACTCTTTTTCCAGAAATCATCCATTCTTGGCAACAAAGATCTTGCCCTCCGATCTTAAGTAGAAGGTATACCCGACTGTTTCCTTAGGGTATCCTATGAAGACGCATTTTTCCGACTTGGGTTCGAGCTTTTCAGGTTGAAGTTTCCTGACATAAGCATCGCATCCCCAAACTTTTAGAAACGACAGCTTAGGTTTCTTCCCAAACCATAATTCATACGGTGTCGTCTCAACGGATTTCGACGGTGCCCTATTTAAAGTGAATGCAGCAGTCTCTAAAGCATAGCCCCAAAAAGATAGTGGTAAATCGGCAAGAGACATCATAGATCGCACCATATCTAATAGAGTGCGATTACGACGTTCGGACACACCATTACGCTGAGGTGTTCCAGGCGGCGTGAGTTGTGAAACTATTCCACATTTTCTTAAGTGTGTACCAAACTCGTGACTCAAGTATTCTCCTCCACGATCTGATCGTAGAAACTTGATTTTCCTGTCACGTTGATTCTCAACTTCACTCTGAAATTCCTTGAAATTTTCAAAGGTCTCAGACTTGTGTTTCATTAAGTAGACATACCCATATCTACTCAAGTCATCAGTGAGGGTGAGAACATAACGATAGCCACCGCGAGCCTCAACACTCATTGGACCGCACACATCAGTATGTATGATTTCCAATAAGTTGGTTGCTCGCTCCATTGTTCCTGAGAACGGAGTGTTGGTCATTTTACCCATGAGGCATGGTTCGCACGTGTCAAATGATTCGTAATCAAGAGACTCTAAAAGTTCATTAGCATTGAGCTTCTTCATGCGTTTGACACCTATGTGACCAAGGCGGCAGTGCCACAAGTATGTGGGACTATCACTATCAATCTTACATCTTTTGGTACTTACACTATGAATATGTGTAGCATTACGCTCGAGATTCATAAAGAATAAACCATTCACCATCGGAGCATGACCATAAAACATATCTCTCATATAAATAGAACAACCATTATTCTCGGATTTAAATGAGTAGCCATCTCGAATTAAACGAGATCCTGATACAATGTTCATGCTCAAACTTGGCACTAAATAACAATTATTGAGGTTCAAAACTAATCCCGTAGGTAAATGCAGAGGTAGCGTGCCGATGGCGATCACATCGACCTTGGAACCATTCCCGACGCGCATCGTCACCTCGTCCTTCGCCAGTCTCCGTTTATTCCGCAGCTCCTGTTGTGTGTTACAAATATGAGAAACGGCACCGGTATCAAATACCCAGGAGTCACTACGATTACTGGTAAGGTACACATCAATTACATGTATATCAAATATACCTTTGGTTTTGCCGGCCTTCTTGTCCGCTAAGTATTTGGGGCAGTTCCTCTTCCAGTGACCACTTTCCTTGCAATAAAAGCACTCAGTCTCGGGCTTGGGTCCATTCTTCGACTTCTTCCCGGTAACTGGCTTACTGGGCGCGGCAACTACCTTGCCATCCTTCTTGAAGTTCTTTTTACCCTTGCCCTTCTTGAACTTAGTGGTTTTATTGACCATCAACACTTGATGTTCCTTCTTGACTTCTACCTCTGCTGATTTCAGCATAGCAAATACTTCAGGAATGGTCTTTTCCATCCCCTGCATATTGAAGTTCATCACAAAGCTCTTGTAGCTCGGTGGAAGCGACTGGAGGATTCTGTCAATGACCGCATCATTCGGGAGATTAACTCCCAGCTGAGTCAAGTGGTTATGCAACCCAGACATAGTGAGTATGTGCTCACTGACAGAACTGTTTTCCTCCATCTTACAGCTGAAGAACTTGTCGGAGACTTGATATCTCTCGACCCGGGCATGAGCTTGGAAAACCATTTTCAGCTCTTCGAACATCTCATATGCTCCATGTCTCTCAAAACGCTATTGGAGCCCCGGCTCTAAGCTGTAAAGCATGCCGCACTGAACGAGGGAGTAGTCATCGGAACGTGCCTGCCAAGCGTTCATAACATCTTGTTCTGCAGGGAGAACAGGTGCATCACCTAGCGGTGCTTGTAGGACATAATCTTTCTTGGCAGCTATGAGGATGATCCTCAGGTTTCGGACCCAGTCCGTATAGTTGCTGCCATCGTCTTTCAGCTTGGTTTTCTCTAGGAATGCGTTGAAGTTGAGGACTACGTTGGCCATTTGATCTACAAGACATATTGTAAAATATTTAGACTAAGTTCATGATAATTAAGTTCATCTAATCAAATTATAATGAACTCCCACTCAGATTTGACATCCCTTTGGTCATCTAAGTGTTACACGATCCGAGTCGACTAGGCTGTGTCCGATCATCACGTGAGACGGACTAGTCATCGTCGGTGAACATTCTCATGTTGATCGTATCTTCCATACGACTCGTGTTCGACCTTTCGGTCTCCGTGTTCCAAGGCCATGTCTGTACATGCTAGGCTCGTCAAGTTAACCCTAAGTGTTTTCGCTGTGTAAAACTGTCTTACACCCGTTGTATGTGAACGTAAGAATCCATCACACCCGATCATCACGTGGTGCTTAGAAGCGACGAACTGTAGCAACTGTGCACAGTTAGGGGAGAACACTTCTTGAAATTTTTTAAGGGATTATCTTATTTACTACCGTCGTCCTAAGTAAACAAGATGCATAAAACATAATAAACATCACATGCAATTATATAAAGTAGTGACATGATATGGCCAATATCATATAGCTCCTTTGATCTTCATCTTCGGGGCTCCATGATCATCTTGTCACCGGCATGACACCATGATCTCGATCATCATGATCTCCATCATCGTGTCTTCATGAAGTTGTCACGCCAACGACTACTTCTACTTCTATGACTAACGTGTTTAGTAATAAAGTAAAGTAGTTTACATGGCGTTCTTCAATGACACGCAGGTCATACAAAAAATAAAGACAACTCCTATGGCTCCTGCCGGTTGTCATACTCATCGACATGCAAGTCATGATTCCTATTACAATAGCATGAACATCTCATACATGACATATAGATCATTCATCATTCGTCACAACTTTGGCCATATCATATCACAAAGCACTTGCTGCAAAAACAAGTTAGACGTCCTCTAATTGTTGTTGCATGTTTTACGTGGCTGAAGTAGGGTTCTAGCAAGAATGTTTTCTTACCTATGTGAAAGCCACAACGTGATTTGTCAACTTCTATTTACCCTTCATAAGGACCCTTTTCATCGAATCCGCTCCAACTAAAGTAGGAGAGACAGACACCCGCCAGCCACCTTATGCAACTAGTGCATGTTAGTCGGTGGAACCGGTCTCACATAAGCGTACGTGTAAGGTTGGTCCGGGCCGCTTCATCCCACAATACCGCTGAAGCAAGATAAGACTAGTAGCGGCAAGAAAGTTGACAAATCTACGCCCACAACAAATTGTGTTCTACTCGTGCAAGAAGAACTACGCATAAACCTAGCTCATGATGCCACTGTTGGGGAACGTTGCAGAAAACAAAAATTTTCCTACTCGTTTCACCAAGATCCATCTATGTGTTCATCTAGCAACGAGTCATCGGATGCATCTACGTACCTTGTAGATCGCGAGCGGAAGCGTTCAAAGAACGGGGATGATGTAGTCGAACACGACGTGATCCAAATCACCGGAGATCCTAGCATCGAACGGACGGCACCTCCGCGTTCAACACACGTACGGAACAGCCACGTCTCCTCCTTCTTGATCCAGCAAGGGGAGAGGAGAGGTTGAGGGAGATGGCACCAGCAGCAGCACGACGGCGTGGTGTTGATGGAGCTGCAGTACTCCGGGCAGGGCTTCGCCAAGCGCTATGGAGGAGGAGGAGGTGTTGGAGAGGGAGAAGGAGGCAACCAAAGGCGTGGATGAAGAGCCCTCATTCACCCACTATATATAGGAGGGCCAAGGGGGTTTATCCGGCCCTAGGATATCCAATCTCCTAGGGGGGGTGCGGCCAAGGGGGGTTTCCCTCCCCCCCAAGGCACCTAGAGGTGCCTTCCACCACTTGGACTCTTCCCTCAAGTGGAACCCTAGGCGCATGGGCTTTTGGGGCTGGTGCCCTTGGCCCATGCAGGCCAAGGCGCACCCCCTACAGCCCATGTGGCCCCCCGGGGCAGGTGGCCCCACCCGGTGGGCCCCCGGGACCCCTCCGGCGGTCCCGGTACAATACCGATAACCCCGAAACTTGTCCCGATGGCCGAAACAGGACTTTCCATATATAAATCTTTACCTCCGGACCATTCCGGAACTCCTCGTGACGTCCGGGATCTCATCCGGGACTCCGAACAACATTCGGGTTACTGCATATACATATCCCTACAACCCTAGCGTCACCGAACCTTAAGTGTGTAGACCCTACGGGTTCGGGAGACATGTAGACATGACCGAGATCGCTCTCCGGTCAATAACCAACAACGGGATCTGGATACCCATGTTGTCTCCCACATGCTCCACGATGATCTAATCGGATGAACCATGATGTCAAGGATTCAAGCAACCCCGTATGCAATTCCCTTTGTCAATCGATATGTTACTTGCCCGAGATTCGATCGTCAGTATCCCAATACCTCGTTCAATCTCGTTACCGGCAAGTCACTTTACTCGTACCGTAATGCATGATCCCGTGACCAGACACTTGGTTACTTTGAGCTCATTATGATGATGCATTACCGAGTGGGCCCAGTGATACCTCTCCGTCATACGGAGTGACAAATCCCAGTCTCGATCTGTGTCAACCCAACAAACACTTTCGGAGATACTTGTAGTGCACCTTTATAGTCACCCAGTTACGTTGTGATGTTTGATACACCCAAAGCACTCCTACGGTATCCGGGAGTTACACGATCTCATGGTCAAAGGAAAAGATACTTGACATTAGAAAAGCTCTAGCAAACGAACTACACGATCTCACGCTATGCTTAGGATTGGGTCTTGTCCATCACATCATTATCCTAATGATGTGATCCCGTTATCAATGACATCCAATGTCCATAGCCAGGAAACCATGACTATCTATTGATCAAGGAGCTAGTCAACTAGAGGCTTACTAGGGACATGTTGGTGTCTGTTATTCACACATGTATTATGATTTCTGGATAATACAGTTATAGCATGAATAAAGACAATTATCATGAACAAAGAAATATAATAATAATGCTTTTATTATCGCCTCTAGGGCATATTTCCAACACTCATGTTTTACTACGGCCTGGATTTCTACGATCTGGCGCCGAACTTCATCCTCAACATCTCGGCGTTTATCGTCGTGTGCGAGGCCTTCCTCTGCATATGGCCCCACTTCGGCCTGTGGCTCAAGACCTTCAACGTCAAGCCGAAGGTTGTGAAGGGCACGCAAGCGGAATGCGGAGGCGCCATGTTGGGTAAGTTGCCAAACGTCCTTTGGCTCGAAGGGGCCTTCGTGGACTCCGTCAAGGGGTGGCAATCGGGGTTGTTCTACATCACCGAGCCGCACGAGCCCACATGGGTGGCGGCCCCGAGTTTAGATCTGGCATCCCCACGCAGCTCACCTCCTGGAAAGAGAAGGGCTTGTTGTGGGGCAATCCGAAGGAGTTGACGGGACTCCGAGCATGTATCCAGAAGCTTGTGAGCAATAAGCTCAGGCTCATCGACGTGGTCCAGGTCATGCTCATCCGCCGGATTCTCCCATGCCAAGAACGGGCATTTAATCTGTGGGAGTTCAATCCGGAACAGCACCAGGCGCTAAGCGGGCTCTTCGACAGAACGTATGAAGGCGCCTGGAGGGTGCTGTCTAAGGGCGCCGAAGCCTCCGCATCCGCGACGGAAGATCGCGGATTTTGCTCGCAGCATCCGGCTAACGAGGTAAGTGATTCAACCCCTTTACGGGACACTTGTGGTAATCAAATTGATTCTAAGAGGGTTTCAATCTCTCTTTTCCTTTGGCAGGAATGGATGGAGAAGGCCGAGCAGCTCATCAGCCCTGCTCCCATGCCAGAAGACCCAGTGAACGCCCGTCTAGCAGGGCTGCTGGTTCCGGCACCGCACGTGGTGCCGGAGAAGAAGGCCAAGAAGGTGACCGCGGGGACTCGAAAGAGTTCCCGTAATCAGGCGTCCGACGACAAGGCGGACTCCTCCCCCGAAGATGAGGAGGAGGAAGAAGACTCTCTCCCGGAGGAGGGAGAGAAGAAGAGGAAGGCTTCCCCAATAGGGGAGGCCAAAGGGTCCACGAGGGGGAGAACTATTCCCCCGGACAGTTTCGCCAACACCATTGTTGGCGAGGAGGAGTGGCCTTCAAGGGCCAGGCGTCCGGCGAGATCGTAAGTATCCGGATCCCTGATATGCAATTACTTTCGTGTCACCTAGTGTCCTACTAATGCCGCATTCTGTCCGTAGTTCGGCCGATGATGATCTCCTCGCTTCATCGAGCGGGTCGTTGGCCCCGTCGGATGTGGATTCACTTCCAACTGCCTCTACCCCCCGCGCCGGCGAGGACGCCGAGGTGCGATCCCAGATAGGGACCCATCAGGAGGAGACTCCAGAGGCGCCGCCAGGCAGCCTCCCGGACTTTGCGCCGGACTCTACATCGAAACCTGCAGTGGTTCCAGAGTCCGGCAGGCAGCCCCTTCGAAAGAAGGGCAAGACCGTGACACCGGCGACCTCCGTCCAACCAGAGGCGCCGGATAACTTGTTGGAGGCTCTTAAAGGCGCTTCCATCGAGGAAGAACACCGCACTATTATGAGTGCAGTGATTCAGAAGGTTCAGCTCGCCAAGAGCGGGCTGACCGAAGCCTACAGCAGCCTTCTAACAGGCTTTGAGGTAAGAAGTTATAATTATGTAATGTAATACCGCATAGACAGTAGCCCCTGATGCTCGGTTCGGTGTTCGGAAAGAAAAGCCGGACTGAGGATCTAATAAGATATACGCAGGGTTGCTTAAAATATGTCAATATGGGTTTGCAGGCTGCACTGCTGACCTCTGCCGCACTGACTGCGGAGGTCGGTGCGTTGAAGCAGGATCTCGAGCGGTCTGAGCAAGAGCTCGGCCATGCCAAGAAGCAGCTCGAGGACAAAGAAGGTGAGTAATACCACTTTGAATAGTTACCTTACAGAAAAGGATTTTGGTTGCAATAAAATTAACAAGGATAATATGGGTATTGTAGGGGCCACGAACGAGGTGGCAGCCCTGAAGGAGGCTGTGTCCGCGGCCGAACATAGTGCGGCCGCAGAAAGGGCAGAGCGAGAAAAGCAGGAGGCACGGGTGGCGGAAGTACGGCAAGAGCTCCAGGCTCTCATGGAGAAGCATGAGAGTTTGGAGCGTGACTCCAAGACTCGAGAGTCCGAGCTTGCCTCGGCTCTCGAAAGTGCCAAGTCCGCCAAGGCCGAGGCCCGTAAGGCCCTTCAGGAGGTTGAAGATGTAAAGAAGATAGCGGCGGGTAAGGCATTTTTCATGCAAAGCAAGCATGTTAATGTAAACTACCTGACACTTACCCGCATTCGGAGCTCTCCAGGGGCGTTTGCAGATCTGCCGCGTAGTGCATCCGATGCCGCTGCATTCTATCGTGGCGAGGAGGGGAGCTCGACGGAGAAGGTCTTCTGGTCTCAGTACGCTGAGGCCGGCCATCCGGTGCCCCCAAGCGACCAGCTGAAACAGCTGGTCGAACTCCACAAGGTAGCTGAGGAGGCCATGAAGGGCCTTCTAATCCGGCTGTGGCCTGGACAGGCCATGCCTGGGAGCTACTTCGGCCTCGTGCGGCATCTGGTGGATGCGTGCCCCTGGGTGGAGGTCATCAAGCGCTCCGCCTGTATTGAAGGTGCTCGTCGGGCCCTTGCCCGCACAAAGGTGCATTGGGGTAGGTTGGACGCGGAGAAGCTTCTCACGGACCCACCGCCACCAGGCAAGGAGTATCGCATGCCCGAAATGTATTATAAAACTGTCCTGAAGGGAGCCCGTGATATTGCGGATGAGTGCCCCAGAAATGTAATCTTTGAGTAAACTCACCATGTATTATCATGTGCGCTGAAAACTTCGTTCATATGCGCCTTGAGCAACGCTTGTTTAATTTAAAATATTACCTTCTGTGCGGCCGTTTATAAAATCTGAGAGATGGCAAGTCGTTGGCTTCAGCCCTCGAGCCGCGAGTGCTGGGGTGTTCGGGATAAACTTGAGCACTCTTGTTCCCATTTTTGGGTCCATCTAGGGAGGCGCTCAACACAACGAACAAGGCAACCGGACTTATAATGCTTGAACACTCTCACTTAGCCATAGAATTCTATAATTTTAAATTTCAGCAAAGCCCTGGTATTCGGAAGACCAAATCCGGGGCGCTATCCATGCCTTCGTCAGACATTATCCGGAACTTCGCTCGAAGCGGCGTGAGTCTTTAAGGACCCGAAAAGACCTCTCGAACAGTGACCAGTCTCTCGCCTTATCATGCCGGTCAGTTTTAGCTTTCTCCACTAAGGCGCTCGCCCGGCTCAACCAGGGCGCAATCGCAGTGGTTCTCCCAGTGCCACCTTAGCCGACAGAACGGAACGTAAGGCACCAAAACATGGGAGCCGGGCAAATCCAACTATTGACCCAACACATGATTCAGAGCCGATTCATATAATGCTATAAGTTCGGGGTGCCGCACTTATGAAAGTGTTCGGACTTATCACACCATAATGTGGGGAACATAAGCCCCTGGTGTATTAGGTCGTACCAAAATATACGGGTGCAAGATGTCATGTAATGAACATATATATATATAAAAGGTGATGTAATTGCAGTCAAAAAAGTGCTGCATTATTTATTAAAGAAAGTCTGGTATGAGTGCGGACTGATACAAATAGTGCGGTAAGCAAGGGATTTGGACTAATCTAACATGTCCCCCTCCAGGGATGGGCTGCGGACATTGTGTATATAATCGAATTTAATGCTCGTAATTAAGACCACCTAAGTGTTCGTCGCAGCCTTCTTTCCTCCCTGGCTGTTGCATCATGAGTTCGGCAGGTCCACCGCCGGACAGGGCCTTTGGTTAACGGAGTTCTGTGTATACAGAGAAGGAAAATGATAATAAAAAAAGAAGGGGGCACACTTGCGGGCCCCTGGTGTGGTCGAGCCGCACTCTGGGTCCATTGTGATCGTGCCCCTTCCCCTGCGCCCATGGTATCTCCAAAGCGTAATGATGTACGTGGAGGGTTGTTCTTGCAATCATGCGAGGGCGGGGGTTGGGGCCGCATTGCTACGCGTGCTCTGATCGTGCCAGTGGTGTTGGTTGGTATTGCTTCGGGCGCGTTTTGCTATATCCGGCCGTTTAATGGCCGGACTCGAGAATTGCCTTAAAAGGCTGCTCTGTACTTCTGCCGCGAGAGCCGCTGTATGTTCCTCCATTCGGAGGGAGCGTTTCGTATTTCCGTTGACCGTGATGACTCCACGAGGGCCTGGCATCTTGAGCTTGAGGTATGCATAATGCGGCACCGCGTTGAATTTTGCAAACGCGGTTCCTCCGAGCAGAGCGTGATAGCCGCTGCGAAATGGGACTATGTCGAAGATTAAGTCCTCGCTCCGGAAATTGTCTGGGGATCCGAAGACCACTTCCAGTGTGACTGAGCCTGTACAGTTGGCTTCCACACCTAGTATGACACCTTTAAAGGTTGTCTTTGTAGGTTTAATCCTTGAGGGGTCTATGCCCATCTTGCGCACTGTATCCTGATGAAGCAGGTTCAGGCTACTACCGCCGTCCATCAGGACTCTCGTGAGGTGAAATCCATCGACGATTGGGTCTAAAACCAATGCGGCGAATCCGCCATGGCGTATGCTGGTCGGATGGTCTCTTCGATCGAAAGTGATCGGACAAGAGGACCATGGATTGAACTTCGGGGCGACTGGCTCCATCGCATAGACGTCCCTTAGTGCACACTTCCTCTCCCTCTTAGGTATATGGGTTGTGTAAATCATGTTCACCGTCCGCACTTGTGGGGGGAAACCCTTCTGTCCTCTATTGTTGGGCGGTCGGGTCTCTTCCTCGTTGTCGCTGTTTAGCCCCTTGTCATTGTTTTCGGCAATTAACTTACCTGCCTGCTTGAACACCCAGCAATCTCTGTTGGTGTGATTAGCTGGCTTTTCAGAGGTGCCATGTATCTGGCATAAGCGGTCGAGTATTCGGTCCAAATTGGACGGACCCGGAGTGGTTCTTTTGAACGGCTTCTTCCGTTGACCGGGTATAGAGCCTCAGAATCCGGCGTTGACTGCCGTATCTTCCTTGTCGTCGCCGTTAATGCGGCGTTTATTTTTACTTCGACGTGACCTGCCATTGTTGTCCTTAGTATCCAGACTGCCAGAATTTTTACGGAGGTTGTTGCTGCGAGCTAGCCAGCTATCCTCTCCCGCACAAAAGCGGGTCATTAATGATGTGAGGCCTGCCATGGATTTCGGCTTTTCCTGTCCCAGGTGCCGGGCTAGCCACTCGTCGCGGATGTTATGTTTGAAGGCTGCAAGGGCCTCTGCATCCGGACAGTCAATGATTTGGTTTTTCTTTGTCAAGAACCGTGTCCAGAATTGTCTGGCCGACTCGTCTGGCTGCTGAATTATGTGGCTGAGGTCATCGGCATCTGGTGGGCGCACATAGGTGCCCTGGAAGTTGTCGAGGAATGCGGCTTCCAGGTCCTCCCAACACCCAATTGACTCTGCGGGCAAGCTGTTAAGCCAATGCCGAGCTGGTCCTTTAAGCTTGAGTGGGAGGTACTTGATGGCATGGAGATCGTCGCCGCGGGCCATATGGATGTGAAGGAGATAATCTTCGATCCAAACTGCGGGATCTGTTGTGCCATCGTAGGATTCGATGTTTACGGGTTTAAACCCTTCAGGGATTTGATGATCCATTACTTCGTCAGTGAAGCATAGCGGGTGTGCGGCACCTCTATATTGAGCAATATCATGACGCAGCTCGAGAGAGCATTGTCTGCTGTGTTCGGCCTGGCCGGGGTTATTGTATCCGGCGCGACGGTATTCGTCATGGATCGTGGGGCGCCCATGTGATCCGTAGATGGATCTGGATTGCCTTGCTTTGTCCTCCAACATATCCCGCAAGTCCGGCTTGTTCCCTTTTGGCCTCGTACTTTTGGAGCGATGCCGGGGTACAGTTTTGGTTGAGGGCCTGGATGCCTCTCTGTCGCGACCACGTGGTGGTCGGTCTGCCGTATCGTGCGCTGGCGATGAAGGGATGTACTCTTCCTGCTCTAGTCGGGGGAGCAACTTGCGTCTTGGGTAGTTTTTGGAGGGGCGTTCGAGTTTATACTCTTCGGCCGCGAGGACCTCGGTCCATCGATCGGCCAGCAGGTCCTGATCAGCTTGAAGCTGCTGCTGCTTTTTCTTTAGGCTATTTGTCGTGGCGATAAGCCTGCGCTTGAAACGCTCTTGTTCGACGGGATCCTCGGGCACGACAAATTCGTCATCGTTGAGGCTTGCTTCGTCTTCGGAGGGAGGCATATAGTTATAGTCCTCAACCTCTTCGTCTGCCGCCCTCTCGTGAGGGCTTACTTCTGCATCCTCCTGCGCTGAGTCTTGCTGGAGGGGATTATCTTTGGCACTCTCTGGGGTATTATTATCTCCTGTGCCGGAATCTCCATTCTTGCTGTGGCGGGATTTAGAGCGGCGCCGCTGACGCTGGCGCTTGGGCTGTTTCTTTAAAGAATCTGCCTCCGCTGCTTCTTCGCCATCCCCGTCTTTTGGGGTGTCCACCATGTATATGTCATATGATGAGGTGGTCTTCCAGTGCCCTGTAGGCGCTGGTTCCTGTTCGTCTCCGGCATCGTCGTCCATAGCATCGATGTCTTCGGAGTCGTAGTCTAGCATGTCGGTAAGATCATCGATAGTGGCTACAAAGTGGGTGGTGGGTGGGCTCTGAATTTCTTCGTCGTCCGTATCCCAACCATCCTGGCCATAGTCCGGCCAGGACTCTCCCGATAACGAGAGATGCTTTAGCGAATTTAGGATGTCGCCAAAGGGCGAGTATTGGAAGATGTCCGCGGCGGTGAATTCCATAACCGGCGCCCAATCCGATTCGATTGGTAGGGGCGCGGGAGGGCCGGAGTCCGGCAAGGAGTCCGGCACCTCGGAGTCACGAGCTTCGCGAGGGACAAGATTAGTGTTTGGCTCCATCGCCGTGGAAGTTGAAGCCCCCGAGGTGGCGTCCATCCACTGGTCCTCGATCTGGGCGATCGGCTCCGGACTAAGGGCCAAAGCGGATTCGAGTGCGGCCACCAAGGCACTGTTTGGCGGCAGAGCTAGTTCATCCCATCGTAACAGTGCGACGTGCTTGGCTGTGGCTCGAGCCCGTCGAAGATCAAGTCTCCGCGGACGTCGGCCGTGAAGTTTAGACTTCCAAATCTGACCTGACGGCCAGGGGCGTAGCTTTCGATCTGCTCCAGATAGCCAAGCGAATTAGCCCGCAGTGCGAAGCCGCCGAATACGAAGATCTGTCCGGGGAGAAAAGTCTCACCCTGGACAGCGTGGTTGGTTGAAGACGCCATCGAGCCTATCGGTGACGACACAGAGGAACTCTCAATGAAAGCACCAATGTCGGTGTCAAAACCGGCGGATCTTGGGTAGGGGGTCCCGAATTGTGCGTCTAGGCGGATGGTAACAGGAGACAAGGGACACGATGTCTTACCCAGATTCGGGCCCTCTTGATGGAGGTAAAACCCTACGTCCTGCTTGATTAATATTGATGATATGGGTAGTACAAGAGTGGATCTACCACGAGATCAAGGAGGCTAAACCCTAAAGCTAGCCTATGGTATGATTGTTGTAATGTATGTTGTGTCCTACGGACTAAAGCCCTCCGGTTTATATAGACACCGGAGGAGGCTAGGGTTACATAGAGTCGGTTACAATGGTAGGAGATCTACATATCCGTATCACCAAGCTTGCCTTCCACGCCAAGGAAAGTCCCACCCGGACACGGGACGGAGTCTTCAATCTTGCATCTTCGTAGTCTTGGAGTCCGGCGGACGATGATAGTCCGGCTGTCCGGACACCCCCTAGTCCAGGACTCCCTCACTCGCCCTCCGTCCTGCGCGGGTGGTGCAGCCCAGGAGGTGCCTCCGCCACCTCCTCCCCAAGAAGGCACTCTGGCTCCAAGGCGCGCGGCCCAGGACGAGATCCACCACGTCCGGCGCCCGCACGACAAGAAAGGAGCTGCCAAGAAATCCCTCGTCCCCAAGAAGGTGCTCGCGTGCTCCCGGCACCGGTGCGTCATGACCGCATCCCTGCGCCAGCATGTCAAGTCCCCGCTCTTCTCCAGGCAGCGGCGCGCGGGAATCCCCAGGAGCAAGCCCCGCATCAGCAGAGAGCTCCGGTGGCTACCGCAGGCTATCGCGCCTTGACCACCGAGCTACGCAGCGTCGCCTGGCCAGGCAAGTTCAAACCTGACCTGCCCCTTCGCTACGACGGTACTGCCGACCCCGTGGAGTTCCTATAGCTCTACGAGCTGGGCATCGAAGCCGCCAACGGGGACAAAAAGGTCATGGCAAGCTGGTTTCCCATGGCACTCAAGGACGGTGCCCGCACTTGTCTCCTGAACCTGCCCCCTAGCACGATCTCCTCCTGGGACGAGATGCGCACTCGCTTCATCGCCAACTTCCAGGGCACTCGCGACCGTCCGCCAGCCGTGGGTGACCTGCGCCGCATCAAGCAGCAACCCCGAGAGACCTTGCAGAAGTACATCCAGCACTTCAACAATGCTCGCCTCAAGATTCCCAAGGTGACCGAGGAGGCCATCATCTCGGCGTTCTTTGATGGCGTCCGTGACGTCAAGATGAACGAGGAGCTGGTGATCCATGAAGATCTGTGGACGTCCATGGAGTTGTTTAACCTGGTGACCAAGTGCGCAAGGGCTGAGGAGGGGAGCCTTTTCCTTCTCGAGCTCCCAGCTGCAGATCCAGAAGAGAAGAAAGCCAAGGCCAAGGATGTGAAGCGCAAGGGAGCAGTTGTGCTCGCAGCAAAGCCGGACATGAAGTGCGACAGGGATCAGCTGGAGTCGTCCAAGGGCAGCCAGTACTGCGTGTACCACGATCTCCATACCAACAACATCAACGAATGCCAAGAGCTCAGGGCCGTGTGAGAAGGCCGCTTCGGTCGATGTCCCGAGCGCAACGGTCGAGGCTACGGCCGAGGCGGAGCAAGAGGTGGAGGACGATGGGACGACCGTGGCCCTCGCCAAGGGTGGTGTGACCAGCCTCGCGAGGACCGCTGGCAGGACCAGCCTCGCGAGGGGGCTTGGAGGGATTAACCTCGTGAGGATCGCCCGCAAGGCAACGCAGGACTTCCTCCTTTGCCACCACCACCAAGAAGGAATGACGACCATCATCAGGACGACGGGGCTGGGGGCTTCCAGGAGCCACGTGCAATCACTTGCATCTTGGGCGGTGCCCAGGCCTCAGCCTCTCAGTGCATCCTCAAGCAGTTTTCTCCCGAGGTGAATGCAGTCCTCCCCAAGCTTGAGGCCACGCGCCCTCTCAGGTGGTCTGCGTGCGCCATCACGTTCAGCTCAGCGGATCAGCTCAAGTGCGCGGCTACAGCCGGTGTCCTCCCGATGCTCTATTCCCCATTCATTAGCAATGTGCAAGTTTGAGGCCACGCGCCCTCTCAGGACCCTCATCGACGGGGGGGGCAGGGCTCAACGTCCTGTCCGTCGAGACATGCAACAACCTCCAAGTGCCATATGATCAGCTTCAACCAACCAAGCCTTTCTCAGAGCTCACCGATGGTTCCACTGTCCTGATAAGGCAGGTCCGCCTCCCTATCACCTTCGGGCAGCGCAAGAACTACCGTACCAAGCTCATTGAGTTTGACATCGCCCACATTCACCTGCCATACAATGAAATCCTCGGGTATCCCGCCCTGGCCAAGTTTATGGCAGTGACTCACCATGGCTACAACGTCCTCAAGATGCCAGGAAGTGGCGGAGTCATCACGGTCCCCTGTGAAGAGAAGGATGCAGTGTGCTCTCTCGAGCGCGCCTTCCAAGCCGCGTCAATCGAGGACCCAGACAGCAAGAGTAGAAACCTTCCTGAAGTAGCTCCCAAGAAGAAGAAGACATCACCTGAATCAAGGCCTCAGGAGGCAGGTATCCCCGGAGGCACCATGTCGGGATCTACACCCATCCCAAGGGGCGCCACCCTCCGTCGCATAGGGAGGCGCGCCCGGCGCCCTCCTTGGGCAAGTCTCGGGGGCTCTCTCCTGGGGAGCCACTGACTTTGCCAAGATCACGAGGGCGGCGCTCAGGCACCACTTGGAGGTGTGCTTCGCAGCACGTTTCCCTCAGGAAGGCATAAGGCAAGGTGGGCCCAACCCTCAGGAGTTCATCACCAAGGTTGCTCAGGAGCTGCAGGAATCAAGAGTCATGCACGGCAACCGGCGCCTCCCTAGCGTAGCTCCCCATCCAGGCGAGGATGGCAGGCTGCGCATCTGCATCGACTAGCCAGGGCTCAATCGAGTTGCATCTCAGGAGTAATTCTGGCCTTCACGCGTGAGGCGTTGCGAGGGTCCATAGCACAGCTACGTTCGCATGCCCTTCGGCCTGCCGAACGCGGCTGCTGCCCACCAGCACCTGATGAGAAGCATTCTGGAAGCTCAGCTGGCCAAGCACCGCCCGCTCCTAGAGGAAATGGGGGTGGACCTCGCCGAGCCGCCCGGACCTCTAGAGCCTCCCGAGGCTCGGAGCCCCGAGGGCTCGTGAGGATTGGCTTCTTCACCATGCACCGTCAGCTACTCCGACACTCGCTCTACAATGGTATTAGGTGACTTCTCTCAAGTTTTGTTTTAGCTGGGAGGGCCCTCAGGGCTACATCATTCCCAGGTCGCGTGGGTCTGTCCCCGTGGCATGTATCCGTTTTGCTTATGTCTTTAGATTACCTTGTTGGGGGCGCCCCTCGGGCTGCATCATCCCCAAGCCGCTTGGGCCTGACCCGGTGGCGTGTGCCTTTCTCCGCATCTATCTATGTTGATTTGCATATTCGTGCTTAACCTGCTTGAGATAATCGCCTGCTCGATTGACACCTACCTATGGAGCCGCTTGCTCTGGCACGATGCTTGCGCATGGGTCCATCCTTGCAACGTCGACAAATCTGAGTGGTCGAGTTCTGGCCGCGGCAGCCCCGCATACCGCTACCTCACCAGGCCCTCAGTGCCTCAATCACTCCCTCAGAGCAACCAATGGCTGGCTGGCAACCGTAATGGCAGTCCTTGTTTTCCTCGTGTTGGTGTACAGGATCCGCCTAAGGAATAGTGTCACATCCCTAGCTTCTGTCATTGCACTAGGCTAACTTCATGTGTGCATCATGTTTAAACTTTGAAGAAACTTGAAATGGGGATGTCCAAACCCTAATACCAAATGGAATTCAAATAGGTTCAACCTAAAAATATTTTCAGTGAATCCAAATGGCTTTCAAAAATGTTCATCATTTCTAGAAAATGCTAGAAACCATAACCAGAGGTGTTGCACATTTTTCCATGATATATTTGGTCACCGAATTAAATCATATGTACTTTGCATTTGGGCATTTAAATGCTAGTAAATATTTTAAATGCTCAAATAATTCTGGAAATAAGTGTGGGTTGTTGGAATTAATCTAAACAGATCCTATGATTATTTTCAGGATTTTTGAAGGTGTCTAACTATTTTTAATAAAGCCACAAACTTACAGAAAAATAGAAAAACATAAATAAAAGAGAGAGAGACTAACCTGGGCCAACTTACCTGGCGCCCACCAAAGCCCACCTGGCCGGCCTACTACTGTGCGGCCCAGCCCACAGCGCCCTGCCAGTCATCCCTAACCTCTGGCAATAGGCAGAGGCGGGACAGCGCACGCGCGCGCGAGGTGCCACGCCTCCTCCCTGCTCGCCTGCCTCACCGAGGCGCCTCGAAGCCCCTCCTCGGCGCCGCTCTGGACCCCCTCACCCCCTCACTTTTCCCCTTCGTCTCTCCCTCGCCTCTTCCTCTCGCCATTGAACACGCCATCGCCGCCGTTCACCGTTGCCACGACCACCGCCGTTCCGATGATGCCCCGAGCTGCTCCCAAGATCCTGCACCTCGTCGCCAACCCCCTCACCGACCCACGTGACTGAAGACCCCCGAAGCGCCGCCACCGACATCTTCTTCCTCCTCGGGTCGCCGAGATCGCCGGCGACCTTCCGTCGTCACTAGCCCCTCCCCGAGCTCGCCGACCGCCTCGTCCGAACTGTCTGAGCTTCTCTCTCTATCCCCCCTGTTACCTCACTCCCGCGCGTCCTGTAGCCGCATCTTCTGTCAAGGCCGAAACCCACCGCCGCACGAGCTCGTCGCCGGTGATGCTCCGGTGACCATTTGGTCCCGGGCATGCGCCCATCGTACTCACCGCACCATGTAGACGCCGTAGGTGCTAATCTCACATCGCCACGGCCACCGCAACCGCGTCCCCGCACGCCCCCGAGCTCTGGCCGCTGCAAAGCTCGTCGTCGGTGCCTCTGTAGGCCACCCCAGCTCCAGCCGCCTCCACCACTGGATGCGCCACTCCGCTAGCTCCCCGTAGATGCTCCCCGCGCGCCAAACCGGACCCCGTAGCGAAATCCCGATGGCCTCCGCCGCGTTTTGGTCGCCGCCGGCAGAACTCCGGCGAAGCCGACGTGGCGCTGTCATTAGCCACTAATGACGCCCTAACAAACCCCCCTAGCTCACTGACACCTGGGCCCCATGCCCTAACTAATCTAGGTTTAATTTCTGTTTAGATTAGTTTAATAAGGTGGGACCCACCAGTCAGAGTTGACTATGCTGACATGTCCGTTGACCCGACCCCACCCGTCAGTGTCACTAAACACCACCGTGTCACTGACCAGTGGACCCCACTAGTCAGGTTTGACCTGGACCGTGCCTGTTGACCTGCTGACATCATGACAATGTCAGGCTGACGCAGTAGCTATCTTCTGGAATTTTAAATAAATCGGAATGATTTATAAATTTCAGAAAATAATGCAAACTTCAAAAATTCATAGTAATTCAACCGTAACTCCAAATGAAATAAATTATATATGAAAAATGATCAGAAAAATCCAATCTATCCATCTGTACTGTTTTCATGCATGTTAGAACAACTTTTGACCACTGTTTCGGACAATTCAATTAAATGGCATTTAAGAAAACCTCTGTTGGAAAAGGCAGTGCCTAGGAGGCGCTTAGGCACGCTTAGGCGCTAGGCAATGGCCAAACGCCTCGCCTTGGTCATAAATGGTGGTCTAGGCAGGGCAAGTAAGGAATTGCCTATGCAAGTAAGAAATCATGCCACATACTGCACTAATATGCCAAACTGGTTATATTCCAATGGAAGTAGACGACAATTAACTTATTTATATGCCCTAAACTAATATCAACACCCATATAATAATCAAAAATACACTACGACTAAAAATTATATTACCACCTAGGCCACGCCTAGGGCGCTTGGCCACCGCCTAGGCACTAGGCGAAGGCCAACCGCCTCGCTTACGCCTACCGCTTTTTTCAACCTTGAAGAAAACACATATGGAGTTTGAATTTGAATCTTTGATTCAAACCAACTTCATTTAACATGTTACTAGTTGCATTAGCTCAAAAGACAGCATATTGACATGTCATGATCATGCATCATATTGTGCATTGCATTGATTGTGTTCTTCCTTGTTTGCCGGTGTTTGTCCCCTCTCGATAGACATGGTTCCAACGATGTGATCGATGACACCGATGAAGAACTATACTATCTTCAGAAGTGCCAGGCAAGCAAAACCCCCTTGTTCATTCCGATACAATCCCACTCTCTCGCTCCTACCATCTTTTACTACATTAGGACAACAACGATGCAACTGTTAATTGCTGCGGTAGTTGAACCCCTTTATCCTCTGCATGACCTGTCATTGCCACAGTAAATAGATGAAACCCACTAGCATGAGTAGGAGTTGTTTGAGACCTGATGTGCCTACTCATTCATGCTTGTTTGTCATGCCTGCTATTGCTTAGAGTTGTGTCAGGTCTGATTCATCGGGGATGAATTGGAGGTGTGTGAACATGTCCTACTGTTGAGAGCTAAGTGTGTGAACACGATTTGGTAAAGGTAGCGGTGAGAGGCCATGTAGGAGTACATGGTGGGTTGTCTCATTGCAGCCGTCCTTAGGAACTGAGTTATGTGTTTGTGATCCATGAACAGTTACTACAACACATTGGACTCCGGGCGCTCCAAGCTCTCTCGACTTATTAATCAACCTGATCTCTCTCCAGGAGTTGCAACTAGTTTCTGGTGTTTGTAGGTAGTGTTAGTAGTCTACCAACTGGCACCTGGTACAGGTGGGCTTGGGACAGACTAGGCATAGTGGCCCGGTGTACCAAGTGGCACATGGTTGGTGGACTTGGGAACCCTGCACACATCGTTTGGGGCCATGAGCGACACCCCGGCCGGATCTCCTTGCGGATGGAACCCGAATAGGCGATAAACCTGGACGAGAGACTTGTGTGGTTAGTCAGGTCATGGCCGACTCCCTCGCCAGGCTTCTGCTTGAAGGTTGCCGAGATACACGAGGTGTACATGGCGGTAAGTGGCGAGAGCGTGTGTGAAGAAGTACACCCCTACAGGGTTAATATGAACTATTTGAATAGCCGTGTCCGCGGAAAAGGACTTTTGGGTTGCCTATATAGTTCATAGACAAGTGAAAGTGGATACTCTAAAATGCGCAAGATAAGCGTGAGTGCTATGGGTGGCGTTCTCGTAGGGAGACGGGAGCGGATCCATAGCAGAGTAGTGATATGGTGAATATGTGGACTCGTGTGCGTCACCTCAAAAGAGTTATTTGCAGTCGTAGTTCAGGATAGCCACCGAGTCAAAGCTGGCTTGCTGCAGTTAAACCCCACCATCCCCTTTGTTGATAATGATGCATATGTAGATAGTTCTGATGTAAGTCTTGCTGGGTACATTTGTACTCACGTTTGCCTATTTTATGTTTTTGCAGAGAGACTTACGTCTCACTAGTAGTTCTGCGTGGACTTCGACATTTAGCTTGCTACCTCAGCTATGATCTTGTGCCCTCGGCAGGATCTAGTAGATAGTCAGGCTTCTCAGCCTTTTTCATTTGTAGATGTCTGTACTCAGACATGTTGAGCTTCCACTTGTGCTTTGACTTGTATGCTCTGAATGTTGGGTCATGAGACCCATGTTTGTAATATCTCTCTCCTCGGAGCCTATTGAATAAAATACTTGAGTTGTAGAGTCATGCTGTGATGCCATGTTGTATTTGCACATATCAAGCATATTCTGTGTATGTTATTGAAATGCTTGGTATGTGTGGGATCTGACTATCTAGTTGTTTATCCTTAGTAGCCTCTCTTACCGGGAAATGTCTCCTAGTGCTTCCACTGAGCCATGGTAGCTTGCAACTGCTCCGGAACACTTAGGCTAGCCGGCATGTGTCCTTCTTCGTTCCTGTGTCTGTCCCTTCGGGGAAATGTCACGCGATGAATATCGGAGTCCTGTTAGCCCGCTACAGCCCAGTTCACCGGAGTCCTGCTAGCCTAGTGCTATAGCCTGGATTCACTCGCTGATGACCGACATGTTCGATGCTGGGTCATGGATGCCTGTCCCTGTAAGTTTGTGCCACTTTGGGTTTACGACTAGCCACGTCAGCCCGGGCTCCTTATCATATGGATGCTAGCGACACTATCATATACGTGTGCCAAAAGGCGCAAACGGTCCCGGGCAAAGGTAAGGCGACACCCGTGGGAATACCGTGCGTGAGGCCGCAAAGTGATATGAGGTGTTACATGCTAGATCGATGTGGCATTGAGTCGGGGTCCTGACAGCTTTGGTATCAGAGCTTGACTGCCTGTAGGATCACCAAGCCAAACTGGTCAAAGTTGAGTCTAGAAACTCTTTAGTTATATAAGGGAATTGATTGTGGGATGGAACGTAAGGCTCTTTTTACCCCTTTACCTTATGTCCTTCTGATTTGAGTCACCCTCTTCTTCTCTATGGGGTTAAGAACTAGGCCTTCTCTTCTTTCTATCAGGATCACGTGTTACTAATTCGTAGACTTATAGGATTGTTGGTTTCAAGCCTCAGTTATGTCCCTACTACTTCCGTATGTTAATTGTTGATCTCGAAACCTTGATATTGTGCTTCTGAGTGGCGATGCCACCATTTTTGTAGCATGTCTAAATTCTTTTGAGCATTTACAGCCGTTATGCTGTCCGAGTCATCCCAGGTTTCTAAAGAGTCTGATGCATTTGCAAATCCCTTCTTACCGTTCCAATGTTCCTTTGGCCAGATTAACCACACCAACTAGTGTGTTGAGGTAGTTCATTGCCTCGGTATATATGTTTGAGCTAGTATTATGATCCTAGGTGTCTTAGAGTACCACCTAGTAAGCTAGCCATGATTTGTGTTCCCAGTGTGATGATTCTGGCCTTTATTCTCGAAAGCATCCCGTGATGCCACTTAGTAGTAGGTATTCTACTCCTTGGGTTTTGAACCCGAGATTCACCCTACTTACCTCGTGTTGATAGTGTTTGCTAGTTCCTTTAGGACATTAGTAACCTTTGCGATAGTCCTGGAGGTCCGTGGTATATCGTTCTTCCAAATACCATGAACCATTCTTGGCAGGAGTTCTTTTGAACCAAAAGATCACAACCAGAGTGCTCTTGATGAGTTCTACATTCTATATTGTGAATCTGCCAGTTCTACCTTCTGCATGGGTTATCCGGAAGAAATGTTGAGCTTTGCTCGACATACTAATCTATGCATCCACAACTCAGAAAGATATATGTTCCTTTGAGTTGTCTCTCTTCAGTCGTATTCTGATCTTTGTCTATCAATTGATAGTTAGGAGTAATTGTGCATTCGTGTTATCGATGCTTAATATTCTTGTGGTCCGTCAAGCCATTCTATTCAGGATGACTAGGAGAAACAAACTCTAGTACCTCATCCATATCCAGGATTGGGTCAAAATAGTCGTGCTCCGCAGATCAAAATGCCAACCCAGCTTTTGATTCTGTTCTACCCTGAAGTATTACCGTCTTTATGTCAGGATTTTCATGAGAATTGCACTGGCTCTTGTGAATTCTTGACGTAGTGATACTTCTCGCCATCATTACTCATTCCTCGGTTCCGTGTTGTCGTAACCAGAACACCGACAAGTGAATCGTGATGTGTGAAATCTATGCTCCTAGCAACTCCGTTGCTTGGTAGTTAACGGACAATAATTTCATTCTTAGCATGTTGGTTTTTGAATCATCATTCTAAGATTGATCGTGCTACCTAGTCCATTTTCCCTGGTGCACTCCTCGATCAATGAGATAGGATTGTGTCAATCCATCACTCTCTTGATCACGTTGTCTTGCCCTAAAAAGCAAGATTGATCTCGAGCTTAGTAACATATCGGTGGTTTTTGATTTTCCGAATATCTTCTCGGAAGTATTACCAGGTTGTCACCTGACTGCTATGTTGAGTTCGTGATCAAGATGGTTTCTTGTAATCCACCCCTTCTCCAAGAATCTGTGTGGGATACCCCTGAGTTAGTTGGTCAAGCTAAACAACAACTTGGAGAGTTGGAAGATAAAAGCTTGCCTAACTTAGTTCATTTCCAAAGGGATATCTTGTGTTTGTGTGTTTGTTGTAGAGAGATGATTTCTTCATTGATTGGTCCTCGTGATCAGTTGTTGAACCTATTGTCTTGCCCAAACCTTGATTTGAGTGTGTGCCATCGTCAAATCAAGTTAGAACCAACGATATTCGTAGTGTTGTCTTACTCGTGGTTGATTCCTCGAGCATACACCATTACATATTTTGGTCTGACCAATACTATCACATTGTTCACATGATTGTGGAATTCCATGGAAATCACCATAAATTGTTAATGAGCCCATTGACAACATTTTCATCATCTCCGTGATTCGTGCAGAACATCCGATTAGTGTTGGAAACTTTTATAAGCATTTTCTTCATGCCCCGTTCATGAAGTATATGTTTGGATGAAAGAAGTGACTTTCTCAGATTCACGTGCATTTGGTGCAAGTTGACGCCATGAGTTCGAGACAGATTGTTTTTATTTTCTCTAGAACCATCCCAAGTCAGTCATGCATGTGCGAAGTATGCTATGGCTTGATAGGCTCGCTACCTCCATTCTATATGTGTCCCTAGCACACCAAGCCACTGACTGATTTGTTCAAGGAGAAGGAGTTCCTTCATAAGAGCTAATCCGGACTTATGTGAGGACTTCGATATCCTCGATGATGGTTCCCAACCTGAACTCAGTAGTGTTTTATTATAAGACTACTATGTGGTCTTGCTTGTCTAGGACAGTGTGTTCACATGTATGTAGCAGAACCAGCTCATGTTTTGGAGCTTGCTATCGTAGTTCATTCCCCGAGAATCTCACAATGTCATCTCGTCGATTTGTGTTGCGAACTTTCATTTTTCTTCCTAGACTCAATGAGTCTGGATTGTCCTGACCCCAACCAGATCTGAATCTCAGGCAGATATGATGGTTGGAACATTTCCCAAGAACTATAATATTGGTCTCTCTGTAACCGGTAAAGAGGATGTCGTGGCCAACACGTCCAACCGGAAGACCTATTACTGTAGTATCTTGATTAAGGAAGTTGGCCACCTCCCCATAAGGATTTCGTAGGATACTACTTTCGTTGTTATTCCTTATAGATTCTTGTGCTCCCGAAGTCCGACCTTTACTTGATGTTCTACGTATCAAACCATTTTAATAAATGGGTTGCACTAGCACATCAAGGAGAACATTAAAAGCGGAGTGCTAAATGTCTCTCGGTCGATCATTCAGATTTCGTCCCTTGGCCTCGCTAAGGTGAAATCCGAGAAGGTGTTATCTTCCTTTGCATCTGCATTATCCATCACTATTCATCATGGTAGTATGTTATGTTGCCAGGATCCTTGACATGGATATTGGTAAAACCTTGATGAATATGGAAATGCTCAAGTTCTTGAGAGCAGGCACAAGCGCTAGGTGTTATCATCGGCACTAACTGGGATTACTCTCAGTTTCTTCGGTTATGCTAAAACTTTTCAAACAGTGGACTCACTCTCTACTGTTGGGCTTCTCCCCAGTTACTAAAATCATCCCTTGTGTTGTCTTCAACAAGGTAATCCACATCATCTGTTCTAATCCAGGTATGCCGTTCTATCGAACCCCTCTAAACGATCGCTCGAGAATTGCCTTAGGCTGGTGAGAAGAGTTCCAATGATCTATGTCTCAAAAGTAATTCCTTTTGCCACTTGAGGGAATAATTCTACGAGTCACCTTCCCTAAGGTGCCCCATTATGGAATCATGGCAATTCTTCCTTGCTATTCTGAAAACCCTCGTCATTGTTTCTGCCATCCCTTCTGATGCATGTTTTGCATCTCTGCTCAGGAGGTGTTTTATGCCTCATTCCGTGAGTTGATCGTCAGTTGCTAGATCTTCGAGAATATCGATTCTTCTAGAGTCTTCCTTTCCTCTTGTTGTCATGTTGGCTGGATTTCTCAGAGCAAAACGACTAGACAAAGATGGTGATTGAATCAATGTTCATTTGAAGTGCAACCTGGATCGTGAACATTGCGTTAGTTGCGTTTCCCCTTCATCTTACCCTACGCTTGAATCTCGGGACGAGATTCTTGTTTAGTAGGGGTGAGTTGTCACATCCCTAGCTTCTGGCATTGCACTAGGCTAACTTCATGTGTGCATCATGTTTAAACTTTGAAGAAACTTGAAATGGGGATGTCCAAACCCTAGTACCAAATGGAATTCAAATAGGTTCAACCTAAAAATATTTTCAGTGAATCCAAATGGCTTTCAAAAATGTTCATCATTCTTGGAAAATGCTAGAAACAATAACCAGAGGTGTTGCACATTTTTCCATGATATATTTGGTCACTGAATTAAATCATATGTACTTTGCATTTGGGCATTTAAATGCTAGTAAATGTTTTAAATGCTCAAATAATTCTGGAAATAAGTGTGGGCTGTTGGAATTAATCTAAACAGATCCTATGATTATTTTCAGGATTTTTGAAGGTGTCTAACTATTTTTAATAAAGCCACAAACTTACAGAAAAATAGAAAAACATAAATAAAAGAGAGAGAGACTAACCTGGGCCAACTTACCTGGCGCCCACCAAAGCCCACCTGGCCGGCCTACTACTGTGCGGCCCAGCCCACAGTGCCCTGACACTCATCCCTAACCTCTGCCAGTAGGCAGAGGCAGGACAGCGCACGCGCGCGCGAGGCGCCACGCCTTCTCCCTGCTCGCCTGCCTCACCGAGGCGCCTCGAAGCCCCTCCTCGGCGCCGCTTTGGACCCCCTGACCCCTCACTTTTCCCCTTCATCTCTCCCTCGCCTCTCCCTCTCGCCACCGAACACGCCCATCGCCGCCGTTCACCGTTGCCACGACCACCGCCGTTCCGATGATGCCCCGAGCTGCTCCCGAGCTCCTGCACCTCGTCGCCAACCCCCTCACTGAGGCACGTGACTGGAAGACCCCCGAAGCACCGCCCCCGACATCTTCTTCCTCCTTGGGTCACCGAGATCGCCGGCGACCTTCCGTCATCACCAGCCCCTCCCCGAGCTCGCCGACCGCCTCGTCCGAACCGTCGTGAGCTTCCCTCTCTATCCCCCCTGTTATCTCACTCTGCGCGTCCCCTAGCCGCATCTTCTGTCAAGGCCGAAACCCACCGCCGCACGAGCTCGTCGCCGGTGATGCTTCGTTGACCATTTGGTCCCGGGCATGCGCCCATCATACTCACTGCACCACGTAGACGCCGTATGTGCTAATCTCACATCGCCACGGCCACCGCAACCGCGACATCGCACGCCCCCGAGCTCCGGCCACCGCAAAGCTCGTCACCTATGCCTATGTAGGCCACCCCAGCTCCAGCCGCCTCCACCACTGGATGCGCCACTCCGCCAGCTCCCCGTAGATGCTCCCCGCACGCCAAACCGGACCTCGTAGCGAAATCCCCATGCCCTCCGCCGCGTTTTGGTCGCCGCCGGCAGAACTCCGGCGAAGCTGACGTGGCGCCGTCACTAGCCACTAATGACGCCCTAACAAACCCCCCTAGCTCACTGACACCTAGGCCCCATGCCCTAACTAATCTAGGTTTAATTTCTATTTAGATTAGTTTAATAAGGCGGGACCCACCAGTCAGAGTTGACTATGCTGACATGTCCGTTGACCCGACCCCACCCGTCAGTGTCACTAAACACCACCGTGTCACTGACCAGTGGACCCCACTGGTCAGGTTTGACCTGGACCGTGCCCGTTGACCTGCTGATGTCATGACAATGTTAGGCTGACGCAGTAGCTATTTTCTGGAATTTTAAATAAATCAGAAATGATTTATGAATTTCAGAAAATAATGCAAACTTCAAAAATTCATAGTAATTCAACCGTAACTCCAAATGAAATAAATTATATATGAAAAATGATCAAAAAAATCCAATCTATCTATCTGTACTGTTTTGATGCATGTTAGAACAACTTTTGACCACTGTTTAGGACAATTCAATTAAATGGCATTTAAGAAAACACATATGGAGTTTGAATTTGAATCTTTGATTCAAACCAACTTCATTTAACCTGTTACTAGTTGCATTAGCTCAAAAGACAGCATATTGACATGTCATGATCATGCATCATATTGTGCATTGCATTGATTGTGTTCTTCCTTGTTTACCGGTGTTTGTCCCCTCTCGATAGACATGGTTCCGACGATGTGATCGATGACACCGATGAAGAACTATACTATCTTCAGAAGTGCCAGGCAAGCAAAACACTAGTGCAGAACCGGGCTTTAGTGCCGGTTCGTGACGGCCTTTAGTGCCGGTTGGCGAACCGGCACTAAAGAGTGGGGACTAAAGGTCCCCCCCCCCTTTAGTACCGGTTCGTCACGAACCGGCGCTAAAGTGCAAACACGTGGCATGAGCCAGGGCCGGGTGCGTGTTGGACATTAGTACCAGTTGGTAACACCAACCGGTACTAAATGTTTGGGTGTTTTTTTAATTTTTGCTTTAATTTTGTGTTTTCAATTTGGCTTTATTTTCCATTTAATTCTTTTTTGTTTGCTGGTATTTCACGATACTACAAATAGTACATGTTATGCATATATATAAATATATAGATTTTCTCGTACGTAGAACCGCATATATATATAATATATCATCGAATGTCTCACACCATTAACTATTCACACATACACATGTATATACATATACAATTTCTCCTACATGTTGCCTTGGTGCCTTCGAGCACGATGACAAGTGGTTCATGGGGGCGGTAGCGGGTAATAGTATTCTCCTTTGGGATCTATGACCTGGTCGAGCAAAAATCCGGTTATTTCGTCTTGAAGTGCTTGTATGCGGTCCGATGGTAGGAGCTTATCCCGCACCGACCTGAACTGTTAAGAAGGAGATCAATATGCATGTGTGTTAGTTGTGTGACTAGATATCGATAATGGTGTGAATAGTGTTCTGACAAAAACGTACCCAGTCCTGTCTATCAGATCTGCTCCTTCCGCATGTCATCATGTGAATGTTCTCGCAAACGTAGAATGCACACAGATTATTCCCCGACGCCTACCTCAGGGCCTGTACGAGAATGGAATTGAATCAGATAATGATTAATAAAGCATGATAATTAATTAATGATATTGAAACAAGAATTAAAGATATGGTAGCTAGCTAGTACTACTTAATTACTTACCTTGGGTCGATGCCAAAACAACTTTTTTGGCCACTTTCCTGGAGTCATCTTGATGAACCTTGCCCATGCCCTGCCCGCCGGCAAAGAAAATTAATAAAGGGGTTATTAAATAGTTCATATCAGGAACTAATAGTTAATAATGATTGAAATTACCTGTTGACTATTCCCTTCATGATGGTGTATTCTTTATCTTCTTTAGTTAGTGAGTCCAGTAATTCAACTTTTCCTTCCTCAACTTTAATGTCTAACAAGACCCAGTGCCAACTGCATACGCACACGTTTGCATGTCTTAATTAAGCGGGCATGTGCATAAAATTAATCAACTACCATAAACCGTATACACTTAATTATTAACATCTAGCTAGCTAGTAAGCAAAAACAGAATTTGTAGTACAAGACAGTGTGACTCACGGGAAGTTGTAAGGAAGTAGTATATCTTCATTGGTATTGAGGCGCTTCAAGAACTCTAGCATGCTTTCCTCTACAGTAGCTTGACAATGTTCAATCTCCCATATTTCCTGATTAATGGTATTTGGGTCAATGAACCCAACGCCATAGCGTCTAGCTTTTTTTCATTTCATACATCTTCATCCTGCATTTAATACCACAGAAAAAGAATATAGTGAGGATAATTACATGTAATGATTGATCAAAATTATCACTACATAACTAGCTTGAGACTTAAATTACAGAAAGAAATCACTTACAGACAATAGCAACTGACAATAGACTTGTCGAGTGCGTCTTGATTAAATAACTGAAATAGTTCTGGATACTCAATGGCCAGGGCTTTCTCATGGTAATAATGATCATGCTTGACATTCACCATGAGGGACTCTCGATTGGAAATCTTGGTAATGTTCATGTACCATTGATGCAATTGATACATTCTCATTGGGAGGTCCTTGACCTTGTCTGGATGGACCAAAGGTTTTCCCCAGACATATTGCCATGCTATTTCCGATTCTTTAAGCGTACGCATGGGCTCGATTTTGAGGAGTTGTCCAACAGAGATATTGAGCATTTGGGCCTGCATTTTATGATCCTCTGTTATTACCACATCGCCATGCTGGGGAACGCTAACGGTTTGCCCACAACAATATTTGGCGTGCATCCTCTCCTGTGTTGTTGGCACAACAAGCGGGGGGATCGCTTGCGCCGCCTGTTCTCCCAACCGGGGAACGGTTTTCCCGCATTTTTTGCTAGCTGCTTGTTGGCTCGAGCTTGAGCTCGCTTCCTTCTGTAGTCGTGCTCGCTGTGCCTTCCTGATTTGGCGCTCATAGTCCGAGTCAACAGGCTTGGGAGCTGGTTCTCTAGCCATACGAATGAAGTGGTCAATTACTTTCTTAGGAACTTTCTCCTTTGGCGGCGGTGCCAGTTTCGGTCCAAAATGGGCGTCCACTTGGGCTTGCACTATGGCTGCGTTTTGCTCCTTAGTCATGTCGTAAGGCCTCTTAGGAAGAGGAGCGAGGCTTGGACCATATTTATATCGCTTGCCTTCGCCTGTACTTCCTAAACTACCTCGACTCGTACCGCTACGCACCAAAGCTGCGGGATGTTGCTTCTGCGATTGCTGAGCCGGCGGAGACGGCTGACGTGGAGTTGGACTAGGAGAAGTGGCCTGACAATGTGCCGGACTTGAAGCAGGAGGTGTGGCCTGACACGGTGCTGGACATGAAACCGGAGAAGTGGCATGACGCTGTGCCAGGCTTGAAACCGGAGGAGTCAGCTCACACGTTTGGGGACTTGGAGGAGGTGGCGGACTTCGAGGAGGAGTCGTCTCACGCATTCGTGGACTTGGAGGAGCGGGAGTCTGCTGACTCGGTGGCGGACTTCGAGGACGAGTCGGCAGACGACGCGGTGTCGGTGGACTTCGAAAGATGATGCAATCCTTTCTCCATAGGATGATACGATGTATGGCCTCTCCCAGTGTGCGCTCGTCTTCACCTCCAGGAATGTCAAGCGTTAGCCCCGAATATGGGTCCACCACTTCATCAACCATGACACGAGCATAGCCCTCTGGAATCGGGATGCAATGGTAGGTTTCTTTGGGGGCAACTGGAAAAGCAACGCCGTCCGCCACCTTCATGGATATGTTCTTCATTTTGGAGTGTAGCTCGCAGTTAGTGTTCTGTATGATCTCATCCACAGGGTATGTATCTAGCAGTGTGTCACCCGGGGCAGAACCAACACTCCTTCTCAGCATGGATGGGACGGTGCTATCCAATGCTGCCAGATCATCCGCTTGCTGCTGCCGCTGCTGAGACCCCCTTTCCTGGCTAAGTGAGTCGATCTGCTGTTGCTGCTGCTGGAATTTGAGTGCCAGGTCCGCGTGCCTTGCTTCTAGGCCTTGAAGGCATTCTGCGTCCTGCTTCCTCTACTCCTCCTCCAGCTTCCTTTTCTTCTCCTCCTCCATCTTCCTTCTTGCACGGCTACTGTAGTCCTCATTCCATTCTAAAAAGCCCTCATACCAGGGAATAACGCCCATGCCTCATGTTCTTCCTGGGTGTTCAGGATTTCCCAGGGCGTGCATAAGCTCGTCGTTCTCTCTGTTGGGCATGAACACCCCCCTTCGAGCTTCATCTATTGCGTCAATTATCTTTTGTTCGGCTCCGTTTAGACTTGCCTTCCATGAAACTTCGCCTGTCTTCGGGTCCAACGCTCCCACATGCGCATAAAACCAAGTTCTGCACCTGGGGGGCCAGTGCCGGGTAACCGGAGTGACCCCTGCATCCTCCATCTCTTGCTCAGACTTATCCCACTTAGGCAATCCCACCGCGTAGCCACCTGGACCCAGCCTATGGAACTGCGTCTTTCTTGCGGCATTTGCCTTGTTTTTCATCGACCGTTCCTTAGATATTTTTGAATCCTTGAAGGTCACGAAATCGTCCCAGTGCTCTCTTTGCTTCTCTTGTGTTCCCGTGAATTCTGGAGTCTTCCTTTCATTAGCGAGGTAGTTGGCCCATACAGTTTTCTTGTGGGTGTTGAATGCAATTGCCATCTTCTTAAGAGCAGCGACCTTGACTTTCTCCACATGTGCTTCAGTGAAATGATCTGGTAGGGTGAAATGTTCCATCAGGGATTTCACAAGGTCTTTTTTGGCTCTGTTGTCGACCCAAGTAACACCTGGACGTTTAGTCTTTGGCTCTTTCCATTCTTGAATGGAGATCGGGAGTATGTCCTTCACAAGAACTCCGCACTGACGAGTCCACTTGTTCGCAATGTTCTTAGGCGTGAGGGGTTCGCCACTAGGTTTGATGGATTCGATGTGGTACTTTACACCATCCTTCAACAATCTGCCCGGGCCTCGCTTTGTCTTGCTGTCTGTAGAAGCAGATTTGCTCGATCCGGAGGGCTGAAAGAAGAAAGATCGATTCGTTAATATATCTTCAATAAAAAAACCTGTGATGATCACCATGATGCATGCTTATATAAATATATATACCTCACCGGTAGTCTTTGTTATTTGAAGATCAGCATTGTCTATGTCATCACAAACATTGTCTGTGTCATAATCATAATCATAGTTCATGACTTCATCAGCCCGGTCGTTGAGATCGAATATCTTTTCATCACCCTCTCCGGTATTGTTCAGATATTGGGAGACCTCATCTGCTTCATTCAGATCATCTAGACTGTGAGGGCTGTGTATGATGTCGAACAATTCCTCTTCTCTCTCTCTGCCGGTATTGTCCGCCCTAGCTTTTACTTTACTAATACAGAAGAAATATAAAACAATTTAGTATTCAAATTACAATGCATGGATGCAATTAATCAATAAGGAAAAACTGAATCTCGAATACATCGTCTTGAATATATAATCTTGAATACATCATCGATCGTCTTAATATATATAATCTCGAATACATCATCTCGAATATTATATATCGAATACATCACTGGCTAGGTACCTAATAAAGATCGAGTACTACAGAAGAATCTAGGGCGCCATTCGCGGTTCCTGGGGCGCGGGCAGTGCACACCCAAAGAGAAGGAACCATCACAGTATCATATCTCCGGTCATCTGCCCAAAGAACCCGCCAAGTAGTGGAGAACCTGACATCGTCCATAGCAACCATGTAGCGATGGACGTGCTCATCTTCCTCCCTGATACGGTGACGCACCACCTCCGGCGGGGCCGGCTGCCTCTGCACCGAATGTGGCCCACGTGAACGCCACCAAAGAGGATCAGGGTCGACGACGGGACCCGAGCTCGGGTTCCTCACCAAGCGGCGCGCCCCTCCAGGTAGCACCTCCCAGTGCCAGCCCGGCGGAGCCCAGTCCCGGACATGGGTACCCTCAAGCAGGACGTTGTCGCAAACGGGTCGACGGCGAGGATGCGGGCCGGGCATATCGTCGAGAACAAATACTATATGCCCGGAAAAAGTAACATTTTTTAAATGATTGGATTTTGATAACTAAAATTCTATATATATGCAAATTCTAACAATTTGACATTAATCTAATTTATCTAACTAAAACTAATTCTAAAATTTCCTGATTATATAAATAACATTTCCATAACAATTCTAATATTTATATAACTAAAAAACAGAAAAATTGCTAACATTTCTATAAATATTTCTATAACTAAAAAACAGAAAACATTTATAACATTTCTATAAAACTAACATTTCTAATATTTATATAACTAAAAAACAGAATAATTTCTAACATTTTTATAACTAAAAACAGAAAAAATTATAACAAACAAACTAATGTGTGTGTGTGTAGTGTGTGTGTGTGTGGGGGGGGGGTGTAGTGTGTCTGTGTGTGTGTGTGTGTGTGTGTGGACATGGCGGCCAGGGCGAGCTCACCGGCGAGGCGACGATGGGCCGGCGACGACGGGGCAACG
The DNA here is from genome assembly GCA_963921465.1 of Triticum timopheevii. Taxonomy (NCBI): domain Eukaryota; kingdom Viridiplantae; phylum Streptophyta; class Magnoliopsida; order Poales; family Poaceae; genus Triticum; species Triticum timopheevii. The sequence continues at coordinate 516,170,003 of OY997268.1, read as the reverse complement.
GGACGGGGCGGCGACGACGGGGCGGGGCGGCGACGACGGGGACGGGGATGACCGGGGCGGCGACATCGACGGGGCCGGCGATGAGGGGCGGGGACGGCCGGGGTCGGCGACGAGGGGCGGGGGCGGCGACGATCGGGGCTGGGCGGCGCGATGGAGGGAGGAAACAGAGGGAAGAACAGTGCGAAACTGAATTTTTTTCAAGTGTTGTATATATAGGATGGACCTTTAGTACCGGTTGGAGCCACCAACCGGTACTAAAGGTCTGTTTTGGCCAGGCCAAGCGGCGGGAAGCGCACCCCCTTTAGTACCGGGTCATGGCACCAACCGGTACTAAAGGGGGGGGGGGTCTTTAGTACCGGTTGGAGCTACGACCCGGTACTAAAGGGAGTGCACTGGCTCCAGGCGGTGCGCTGGCTCCAGGCGGTGCGCAAGTTTAGTCCCACCTCGCTAGTCGAAGGGCTACCGCACTGGTTTATAAGCCCCAGTGCGGTAGCTCTCTCGAGCTCCTCTCCTAACCAGGCCTACTGGGCCTACCTGTCCTCTTCGCCCAGTGGGCCTACTGGGCCTTTGCGGGCCTGCATCCTGGCCCAGCAAAAGGTTGTGTTGCTAGTCGTATGCAGGCCGCTTTGGCCCAGTAGGCGGGCTTTTTTTTCTTAATTTTTTTCGCTTTATTTATTTTTGTTTTATTTATTTTTGAGTTGTTTTTTCCTGTATTTAGAGTTTCTTTGTGAATATTTTTGCTTTAGGTACAAAAAATTACAAACTTTCTGTTAGTGCCGTTAGTTTTCAAATTTGAATAGTTTAAATTTGAATTATTTGAAATTTGTGTGAATCACAAGTTTGTGAATAACTTAACTTTGAAAAAAGTTTTTTCTGTGATTCTTTTTTCTTATGTTTAATATTAGTGTGTTTTATCATTATATTCAATTTGGTAATGCTTAGGTTATTTAAAAAATGAAATGCCTTTGTAACAGTTCAGTTTTCGTCGGAAACCCTGATACTTTGAAAGAGATTGTCCATTTTGTACACGAAGTGCATCCAGTTTTTGTCGTAACCCTCTCTACTTTCTTGCACATGCTATTTGTATGAAATTATGATACCATGCCAACTTTCAACCTTTTCTGAGTTCATTTGAAATGCTTTTCAATTTCAGGGTCATTTAGCTGGAAAAAATCAGTAAAGGCATGAAAAGAATTTGTTTGCACATAAAATTTCTTCGCGTTTCAAATGCCAAAACACATAACTACCCTAACTATTACAGACATTCCCTCCTGGGTGTGAAACACAGAAGAAAGTGATGATAGTGAAGCCGATCACATCCCAGATCTTTCGGTGTGAAACTTTTTCTTCACGTGTGTTCCTTTGCGCCGTAACCATGGAAAATCTTCATCATTTAACAGGATGCTCGTGTCAATAATCACTGTGAATGGAGCAATTTCATCAAACTTTTCATAATCTTCTGACATCTCTGTCTTGTCATCCACTCCCACGATGTTTCTTTTTCCTGAAAGAACTATGTGCCGCTTTGGCTCATCGTATGATCCATTCGCTTCCTTATCTTTTCTTTTTCTCGGCCTGGAAGACATGTCTTTCACATAAAAAACCTGCGCCACATCATTGGCTAGGACGAATGGTTCGTCTGCATATGCAAGATTGTTGAGATCCACTGTTGTCATTCTGTACTGCGGCTCTTCCGTTACCCCGCCTCGTGTCATATTGACCCATTTGGACCGAAACAAAGGGACCTTCAAATTACCTGATCCATAGTTAAGTTCCCATATGTCCTCTATGTAACCATAATATGTTTCCTTTCCTATGTTGGTTGTTGCATCAAAGCGGACACCACTGTTTTGGTTGGTGCTCTTCTTATCTTGGGCGATTGTGTAAAATGCATTCCCATTTATCTGGTACCCTTTGAAAGTCATTATATTCGAAGATGGTAACTGGGACAGCGAGTACAGGTCATTTTGAATATCGCCATCATTCAGGGCACGTTTCTGCTACCAACCGGCGAATGTCCTCGTTTGTTCGCGTGTAATCCAGTCGTCAGACTTCTCCGGGTGTTTGGACTGTAGAAAATTCTTGTGTTCCTCCATATACGGAGCCACCAAGGCAGAATTCTGTAGAACTGTGTAGTGTGCTCCAGTGAGAGAATGCCCGTCCATACATATTATTTGATGCCCTCCTAGCGTGCCTTTTCCTTCCAGCCTGCCCTTATGCCACGATTCAGGAACACCAATCGGCTTAAGGTCAGGAATGAAGTCAATACAAAACTCAATGACCTCCTCATTTTCATGGCCCTTCGAGATGCTTCCTTCCGGCCTAGCACGGTTATGAACATATTTCTTCAAGACTCCCATGAACCTTTCAAAGGGGAACATATTGTGTAGAAATACAGGAACCAAAACGTTAATCCCTTCGCAAAGGTGAACTAGGACGTGCGTCATGATGTTGAAGAAGGATGGTGGGAACACCAACTCGAAACTGACAAGACATTGCACCAAATCATTCCGTAACCTTGGTATGATTTCTGGATCGATTACCTTCTGAGATATTGCATTGAGGAATGCACATAGCTTCACAATGGCTAATTGAACGTTTTCCGATAGAAGCCCCCTCAGTGCAACCGGAAGGAGTTGCGTCATAATCACGTGGCAGTCATGAGACTTTAGGTTCTAGAACTTTTTCTCTGCCATATTTATTATTCCCTTTATAATCGACGAGAAGCCAGATGGTACCTTCATGATGAGCAGGCATTCGAAGAAGATTTCCTTCTCTTCTTTGGTAAGAGCGTAGCTGGCCTGACCTTGATGTATGCCGTCTTTTCCGTGCATACGTTGCTGGTCCTCCCGTGCCTCTGGTGTATCTTTTGTCTTCCCATACACGCCTAAAAAGCCAAGCAGGGTCACGCAAAGATTCTTCATCATGTGCATCACGTCGATTGCGGAGCGGACCTCTAGGTCTTTCCAATATGGCAGGTCCCAAAATAAAGATTTCTTCTTCCATATGGGTGCGCGTCTGTCAGCGTCCTTCGGAACAGGTTTTCCGCCAGGACCCTTTCCAAAGATTACCTCCAAATCCTTTAATATCATGTACATCAGCACCAGTACGGTGGCGAGGCTTCGTCCGGTGATCCGCCTCACCTTTGAAATGCTTGCCTTTCTTTCTTATGGGATGCCTTGTCGGAAGAAATCGACGATGTCCCAGGTACACATTCTTCCTACAACTATCCAAATATATACTGTCGGTATCATCTAAACAATGCGTGCATCCGCGGTATCCCTTGTTTGTCTGTCCTGAAAGGTTACTGAGAGCACGCCAATCATTGATGGTCATGAACAGCAATGCCTTTAGGTCAAATTCTTCCTGTCCGTGCTCATCCCACGCACGTACACCTGTTCCATTCCACAACTATAATAGTTCTTCAACTAATGGCCTTAGGTACACATCAATGTCGTTGCCGGGTTGCTTAGGGCCTTGGATGAGCACTGGCATCATAATGAACTTCCGCTTCATGCACAACCAAGGAGGAAGGTTATACAAACATAGAGTCACAGGCCACGTGCTATGGTTGCTGCTCTGCTCCCCAAAAGGATTAATGCCATCTGTGCTTAGACCAAACCATACGTTCCTTGGGTCACCTGCAAACTCCTCCCAGTACTTTCTCTCGATTTTTCTCCACTGCGAACCGTCAGCGGGTACTCTCAACTTTCCGTCTTTCTTATGGTCTTCTGCGTGCCACCGCATCGCCTTCGCATGCTCTTTGTTTTGGAACAAACGTTTCAACCGTGGTATTATAGGAGCATACCACATCACCTTGGCAGGAATCTTCTTCCTGGGGTGCTCGCCCTTGACATCACCAGGGTCATCGCGACTGATCTTATAACGCAATGCACCGCATACCGGGCAAGCGTTCAAATCCTCGTACTCACCGTGGTAGAGGATGCAGTCATTAGGGCATGCATGTATCTTTTGCACCTCTAACCCTAGAGGGCAGACAGCCTTCTTTGCTTCATACGTACTCTCGGGCAATTCGTTGTCCTTTGGAAGCATATTCTTTATCATTACCAGCAACTTTCCAAATCACTTGTCAGATAAACCATTTTCTGCCTTCCATTGCAGCAATTCAAGTGTGGTGCCCAACTTTTTTTTGTCAGCTTCGCAATTCGGGTACAACAATTTCTTGTGATCCTCTAACATGCGCTGCAACTTCGTCCTCTCCAGATCACTTGCGCAATTTCTCTTTGCATCAGCAATGGCCCGACCTAGATCATCAGCGGGCTCATCTGATGCCTCTTCTTCAGCTTCTTCCCGCATTGCCGGCTCAGCTTCTTCCCCCATTGTTGTATCATCGTATTCAGGGAACCCATGGCCAGGATAGCCATCGTCGTCCTCTTCTTCTTCATTGTCTTCCACAATAACCCCTATTTCTCCGTGCTTGGTCCAAACATTATAGTGGGGCATGAAACCGGACTTAAATAGGTGGATGTGAATGGTTTTTTCTGTAGAGTAACTATGACCATTCTTACAACCAGCACATGGACAAGGGATAAAACCATCTTCCCGCTTGTTTGCCTCAGCGGCCCGCAGAAAAGTATGCACGCCATTAATGAACTCGGGAGAGCATCGGTCATCATACATCCATTGTCGGCTCATCTTCATTACACAACACCAAATAGACCAAATTAATACAAGTTCATACATAAAGTTCATACATAAAGTTCATATACATCACTTAATTAAATGCAACATACAAATAACTCTCTAGCTAAAGAATTTAAATCCAACAACAAATGCGATGAAGATCGCAACTAAGGTAACAATTGATCCAACAGCATAATGATACCAAGCCACACTATCAATGGCATATTTGCTAATCTTTCTAATCCTCAACCTCATTTTCTCCATCTTGATCTTGTGATCATCAACGACATCGGCAACATGCAACTCCAATTCCATCTTCTCCCCCTCAATTCTTTTCAATTTTTCTTTCAAATACTCGTTTTCTCTTTCAACTAAATTTAACCTCTCGACAATAGGGTCGGTTGGAATTTCCGGTTCACATACCTCCTAGATAAAAATATCTATGTCAACTTGATGGGCATAATTTGTCATAAACACGAAATGCAACAACTAGTTTTAAAAGAGAATATACCACATTCGAATCATAACAAGGACGAGGGCCGACGGGGACGGATATCAAAACCATGGCACCATGTATAACAAACAACGTACGGGTAGGATAATTATACGAGTAACTATATATCCAAATCACACAAATATCAATATGGTAATGTAAAACATTCATGAACAAGAGCCTCACCACAAGGTGGTGCCGGCGACGGGACGGTGCGGGCGATCGACGGTGGTTAAGACGGAGATTTAGAAGGCACTAAGTAAACCACACCTACATATGCAAACTAAGTGTTATTTTTGACCTCAAATTGCATATAAATCAAATACTAGCAAATATAATTCCTCCCAAATTAATCACTATACAAAGCATTGCAAGAGCTAATCTAGCAATGAGAGTTGAAAGGACAAAGTTGCTAACCTTTGTGATCATTTGAATGGATGGGGGCCTTCAAATCTTGACAAATTTTGGGCAAAATTTGTGAGGAGCTCGAGGGGTAAGGGGAAGAACAGAGGAGAAGTGAGGGGAAAGGGGAAGAACAGAGTGGCTCGGGTGGACGAAGGGTTTATGTACGTCGACCTTTAGTACCGGTTCGTGCCACGAACCGGTACTAAAGGTGCTAGACGGGCCCCAGACTGACAACACCCTGCCACCACCATCTTTAGTACCGGTTCGTGGCACGAACCGGTACTAAAGGTTTGCCACGAACTGGTGCTAATGAGGACGGCCGGCTAGCCGTTGGAACCGGCACTAATGGACACATTAGTGCCGGCTCGAAACCAAACCGGCACTAATGTGTCTCATATTAGGTCCGTTTTTTACTAGTGAAACCCCCTTGTTCATTCCGATACAATCCCACTCTCTCGCTCCTGCTCTCTTTTACCGCATTAGGACTACAACGATACAACTGTTACTTGCTGCGGTAGTTGAACCCCTTTATCCTCTGCATGACCTGTCATTGCCATAGTAAATAGAAACCCACTAGCATGAGTAGGAGTTGTTTGAGCCCTGATGTGCCTATTCATTCATGCTTGTTTGTCATGCCTGCTATTGCTTAGAGTTGTGTCAGGTCTGATTCACCGGGGATGAATTGGAGGTGTGTGAACATGTCCTACTGTTGAGAGCTAAGTGTGTGAACACGATTTGGTAAAGGTAGCTGTCGGTGTCAAAACCGGCGGATCTCGGGTAGGGGGTCCCGAACTGTGCGTCTAGGCGGATGGTAACAGGAGACAAGGGATACGATGTTTTTACCCAGGTTCGGGCCCTCTCGATGGATGTAAAACCCTACTCCTGCTTGATTAATATTGATGATATGGGTAGTACAAGAGTAGATCTACCACGAGATCAAAGAGGCTAAACCCTAGAAGCTAGCCTATGGTATGATTGTTATGTGTCCTATGGACTAAAACCCTCCAGTTTATATAGACACCAGAGAGGGCTAGGGTTACATAGAGTCGGTTACAATGGTAGGAGATCTACATATTCGTATCGCCAAGCTTGCCTTCCACACCAAGGAAAGTCCCATCCGGACACGAGACGAAGTATTCAATCTTGTATCTTCATAATCTTGGAGTCTGGCCAATGATGATAGTTCGGCTATCCGGACACCCCCTAGTCCAGGACTCCCTCAGTAGCCCCATGAACCGGTCTTCAAGTTTAGGGACGCTCCTCAATTCTTCCGAATCGTTCTTCATCTTCAGTCGTCGGTCTTGAAAACTGGTTCAACAAATCTTCTCATCTTCTATCTTGAGGATCACCGAAATGCACTCGACGAGTTTACACGTCGGGTATCCGAGGAGCCCCTTTAAGTTTCCGGCCTTTATCAATGCCTTGTTATTTTTATGCCACACCTCGGGTTTGAAGTTGTTCCCGGGCGGCAGCGTCCTCTTGCGTCCGAGCTCCAACGCCGGACCGCATTCGAGGTATCTTTTGCAGCCGAGCACCAGCGCCGGACCGCTTCCCAGCTCTGACGCCGGAATGTATCCGAGCTCCAACGCCGGACTATGTATCCGAGCTCCAACGCCGGACTGTATCCGAGCTCCAACGCCGGATTATGTATCCGAGCTCCAACGTCGGACTGTATCCGAGGTGTTGTAAATCACCTTGGTTCAAAGAAGTTTGAAGGAGTTTAGCCAAGCTTAATGCCGGAAATGCCCTCTATGGAGCCAGCCACTAGCGCCCGAGCTTTATGCCGGACTGCTTCCGAGGTGGTGCACCACCCCGAATGTGGGCCGATTTTTGTCAATATTTTTGATTGGTGCAATTTATTCTCTGCCGAGATACATAGTCAGTAGCCCTCAAGGTGGGTATTGGTCTAAAACCCGAGATGCACATGAAGGATGACATAAGACCGCTGATCCCCGTAGCCGCTGAGACTCAGGTTGATTTGTAAAATCGGTCTGAGGATCAACTCCTAGCTCAGCAGAAAACTTCAGGACACAAAAAGCGGCGTGCTCAGTCCTCAAGACTCAGGTTGGGTGCGGCTGACCAACCTGAGGATCAAAATCTCCTCGGAGACTGTATTACACTTAAAATTTTCCGCATTGGACAGGCAATGCAGTAGCCCCTGAGACACTGGTCGGGTGGCAACACCAGATCAGGGGATCGATGTGCCCCTTTAATATTTGTAAATAATGAGCCCGAAGCCCAGTAGCCCCCGAGACTTAATGCGGGCACGGGTGGCCGAATTAAGGATTGATATCCATAGTAAAATAACAAATTATGTGTAATGACTCTATGTATCCAAGTACTTAATGTCATTAATGCTCGGATCCGCATTGTATAAAACTTTGTTGACCGACCATCGGCTTCCACCTCCTCGTCCAATAGCCGAGGAGTGTTTGTTTTACTTTATAAAGCCTTTATGAGGGCAAAGATTTACAACAAACATGGCAATCTGGCCATACGGTTTTATAAACAAAGGTACGCAGAGAGATATGTTATATTACTGTTTAACAGAAGAAATGTCTTCCAAAGAAAATAGTCCCGCTATCGGTTCCTTTCTTTGGGTTGTCATGCTAAGCATGATCATGAAACCTCAGCTCCAATGTAAGAACAAAACATCGAGGATTTAGTTTGGGAGGCCAGTTAATAGCCTCCGCTAGTGTTCGGCGACAATCGAGGTAAAGCCGTAAACACTTCAGCCATTGTTATGAATGGCCCGTCGTTTAACACCGTCATCGGGTTGCTGACCAGTTTACGCTTATTGTGACAGTCAGTTTTCGGCTTTCTCCACCGAGGTGCTTAACCATGTGAGCTGGAAGCACAATCGCAGTGGTTCTCGCTTTGCACACCTAGCCGAACAAAGCAGAACGTAGGAGGCAAGCGTAGGAGCCAGGCAACCCAACAATTGACCGAAGAGACAATTCGAAATCGAAGCATATATAGCAATATCCAAGAATGTTTTTGCCGAATCTCTAAAGGTGTCCGGCGTTGCACTGCGAGACTTGTGCTGAAAACACACAAATAGTTTAAAAAGTGCCATAAGCTTGGAAAACCAAAAAACGTCAGTAAAAACTTGACGTCCGAACGAGATCAAGTGTTCGGTGCCAATCCGAAAATTGGCCTTAGCAAAAGAAGTGCTTCTGTCGTGCTTTAACATGATACATCCTATCTAAAGACGTCAAGCGGGTCAGCCTACGGATTGAACCTCCTGTCCCGAGGGCGGAGTACTTCTCATTAGGCCAGTTTATCAAACTAAACTCTAGCGGCTTTGAGAGAGAAATTAGGCTCCCCGGCTAGTGACCACACACTCGTGTCGAAAAAAGGAGTGATAGATAATAATAATAAAACTTTGCAACGACTAAGAAGAAGAACACTTATCATAAAACGGCTCATATATATTTAAGAGCCCCCAAGTGACTTGGGTAAAAGAATGATTGCATGTACCGAAGTACTTATATCATATCTATGTTCAACCGAACTTTAAAGGCGTCTTAACCGACCATCGGCTTCTCCCTCTTCGGTCAAGGACCGAAAAGTGTTATGTACTCCATCTGTCGAGAATATGACGGTGTTTCCAATAACCAGGCAATCAGGCCATAAGGCTGTAACAGACAAAGCACGCTTAGGTAACTTATGCTATATTACTGCGAAGTGTAAGAAGCATCTTCGAAGAAAATAGTACCCCCACCGATACCTTTCTTCGGTGCTCATTGTTATTATGAGACTTGTGCAATAGTTTTTTTGTACTCATGAGTTCCGTTGTGTGCCGACCATCATTGAAAACTATAAGAGCGCTAGCTTTCGGCTTCACCTAGTCTGAGGTCCGGCTCGGATGACCCGATCCTGACAATCGCAGAGGTGCTCCCTTTACTCCCTAGCCGAACAATTGGGAATGTAGGGGTAAACACAGGAGCGAGGCAACCCAGCTTGCAAATCGCTTAAGTCAATATGGTGCATATTGTGGTGTAATACACGAACAAGGAACGAAGCCGTACAAGTATAATCATATGCAAGAGGAAAAGCTTCATGAATAAGCCCCCAAATGAATTTGGTATTTGAATTTATGCGTCACAAACAAAGTATAATGCTTGATCGAACCGAACACAAGTTAGAAATTAAAGCTTTGAGCATGAAAGCGACTTAGCTGGTTAATGTGTTCGATATTGATGACGCGGTCCGAGCTTGATACGGGACAAGGTTCCATCCCCCAAGCCGGTCCCGAGGTGGCGGAGCGGAGAGCTCGACACCCCAAAGTGGTGACATAGCACGGTCAATGCAGACCGGCAGAGTGACGCCGAAGTCCCCGGATCATTTTCCTGTGCACAAAAATGGTGCAAACCGGAGATAATAGTAATAATGATAATTAAAAAAATCGTTGCATAATAAATAATTTATGAAAAGTGAGTAATAAAAAAATATGGCCTGGCGCCGAAGTCAATGTCAATGCAAGGCATCGGCGTGATGCGGTAAAGGCGTGGCAAAGCCTGAATTCACAGGTCGGTCTGAGCTCCGGATGCGGCGTTCGCCAGACTATGTACGGAAACTAACCGAACCACCATGCGACTGTCGTTAATGCGGCCACCATTTGATAGACCTGTGTACATATGATGGACAAAACAGAGTAATAATTCCTTGGGAAAAATGAACCCAAACAAGCAAAAATACTAGGATTAATAGCACCTCGTTTATTTGTTGTAGCAATCCGAAGCAAGGTGATTCCCAAAATTGGGACTCGATCCGCGCACCCATTGCCTGATGGGCGATAAAACGACGGCATGGCAATGCTGGCAAAGGTTGGCTCGCCGAGGCAAAGCCCTCGGTCCAGCTAACGTGATGGAGCTGGTCGGCTAGTGACGCCGAAGTGTCCAGAGTAGGTTGAAGAAGAGATGGCGAAGCCCCTGGTCTAGCCGAGTTGTCGAAGTAGGTCGGCGTCATGGACACCAGCTTGAAGAAGCAATAGTGCGGCCCTGCCGATGCAGGTCGTGACGTGGTCGATGCCGGCTTGATGAAGCGACCGTGCGGCGATGCCGGTATGCCCGCTCCGTGTAATCCGTGGGGCGGCGATGTTGTTGATGATTTATCCTTCGCGATGTCGGACTCTTGTTTGGCTTGCTGAGATGATGATGCGAAGAAGTTGAGCTCGGCTCAACAAAGTGACGACGTGTCTAGCGCAGGTCGGCAGCCGTGGAGCAATATTGCCGGACTGGTTTGACACCAGCATGATGTTGAAGATCATGTTCAAAAGATTTCAAAGTTAGTGGGATGTGTTCGGGAACAAAACACAATACCCCATACTATACTTCCTTTAAAAAGGATGTCCAAAATCCCGTTCGTAAAAAGGACGAACTCGGGTCGGATTTGTTTTCGCGCAGAAAACAGATCCAAAACGTGATCCACTAATCGGAAGGTTCCCGGAGTTTGGACGGTCGAATCGAGCTGAAATTGTGAGATGTTGTAGATATAGGAATTCCGCAGTCGATTAACGGTTAGATCTTCCAAAGGAGGTCCGAGCTAGAAGCTGGACACCACGCCCTAAACTCGTCCAGATTCTCGTCCAGATTTGACAGGGCTCCGGTATATCGTAGATCGTCGGAGATTCCTCCATCGGAACTCGACGAAATTTAGCGTGGCTGTTGTAGACCTAATTCCGCACTATTCCATCGAAGCAATCGTCAAACCGACGCTCGAGGAGGCGGTGACGGCGGATACAAGTTCGCTGTCCAGAAAAACAGCACGGTCGCCCGAGGGGAATGTTGATGTTGAGCCCCCGGGCTCCCTGGATGATTCCTCCATGATCTTGATAGAGATTGGAGCTGATGTTGATGAAGGCCCTCATCCGAACATGGCGATCGGAGGTAGGATGCAGTCCTTGGTCGAACCAAGGTGACCAGTCGAGCTGGTGACGAAGATGCCGAAGTCGCAGTTGATCTGCAGGCGAGCCATCAACCTTTTGCCGAACACACAGCGGAACTCTCAATGAAAGCACCAATGTCGGTGTCAAAACCGGCGGATCTCGGGTCGGGGGTCCCGAACTGTGCGTCTAGGCGGATGGTAACAGGAGACAAGGGACACGATGTTTTTACCCATTTTCGGGCCCTCTAGATGGAGGTAAAACCCTACTCCTGCTTGATTAATATTGATGATATGGGTAGTACAAGAGTAGATCTACCACGAGATCAAAGCGGCTAAACCCTAGAAGCTAGCCTATGGTATGATTGTTGCGTGTCCTATGGACTAAAACCCTTCGGTTTATATAGACACCGGAGAGGGCTAGGGTTACACAGAGTCGATTACAATGGTAGGAGATCTACATATCCGTATCACCAATCTTGCCTTCCACGCCAAGGAAAGTTCCATCCGGACACGGGACAAAGTCTTCAATCTTGTATCTTCATAGTCTTGGAGTCCAGCCAATGATGATAGTTCGGCTATCCGGACACCCCCTAGTCTAGGACTCCCTCAGTAGCGGTGAGAGGCCATGTAGGAGTACATGGTGGGTTGTCTCATTGTAGCTGTCCTTAGGAATTGAGTTCTGTGTTTGTGATCCATGAACAGTTACTACCACACATTGGGCTCCGGCGCTCCAAGCTCTCTCGACTTATTAATCAACCTGATCTCTGTCCAGGAGTTGCAACTAGTTTCTGGTGTTTGTAGATAGTGTTAGTATTCTACCAAGTGGCACCCGGTACAGGTGGGCTTGGGACAGACTAGGCATAGTGGCCCGGTGTACCAAGTGGCACCCGGTTGGTGGACTTGGGAACCCTGCACACATCGTTTGGGGCCGTGAGCGACACCCCGGCCGGATCTCCTTGCGGATGGAACCCGAATAGGCGATAAACCTGGACGAGAGATTTGTGTGGTTAGTCAGGTCGTGGCCGACTCCCTCGCCAGGATTTCTCTTGAAGGTTGCCGAGATACACAAGGTGTACATGGCGGTAAGTGGCGAGAGCGTGTGTGAAGAAGTACACCCCTGCAGGGTTAATATGATCTATTCGAATAGCCGTGTCCGCGGAAAAGGACTTCTGGGTTGCCTATACAGTTCATAGACAAGTGAAAGTGGATACTCTAAAATGCGCAAGATAAGCGTGAGTGCTATGGGTGGCGTTCTCGTAGGGAGACGGGAGCGGATCCATACCGGAGTATTGATATGGTGAATATGTGGACTCGTGTGCGCCACCTCAAAAGAGTTACTTGCAGTCGTAGTTTAGGATAGCCACCGAGTCAAAGCTGGCTTGCTGCAGTTAAATCCCACCATCCCCTTTGTTGATAATGATGCATATGTAGATAATTCTGATGTAAGTCTTGCTGGGTACATTTGTACTCACATTTGCCTATTTTATGTTTTTGTAGAGAGACTTACGTCTCACTAGTAGTTCTGTGTGGACTTCGATGTTTAGCTTGCTACCTCAGCTACGATCTTGTGCCCTCAGCAGGATCTAGTAGATAGTCAGGCTTCTCAGCCTTTTTCATTTGTAGATTTCTGTACTCAGACATGTTGAGCTTCCGCTTGTGCTTTGACTTGTATGCTCTGAATGTTGGGTCATGAGAGCCATGTTTGTAATATCTCGCTCCTCGGAGCCTATTGAATAAAATACTTGAGTTGTAGAGTCATGTTGTGATGCCATGTTGTATTTGCACATATCAAGCATATTGTGTGTATGTTATTGAAATGCTTGGTATGTGTGGGATCTGACTATCTATTTGTTTATCCTTAGTAGCCTCTCTTACCGGGAAATGTCTCCTAGTGCTTCCACTGAGCCATGGTAGCTTGCTACTGCTCCGGAACACTTAGGCTGGCTGGCATATGTCCTTCTTCGTTCCTGTGTGTGTCCCTTCGGGGAAATGTCACGCGATGAATATGGGAGTCCTGTTAGCCCGCTACAGCCCGGTTCACCGGAGTCCTGCTAGCCCAGTGCTACAGCCTGGATTCACTCGCTGATGACCGACACGTTCGATGCTGGGTCATGGATGCCTGTCCCTGTAAGTTTGTGCCACTTTGGGTTTACGACTAGCCACGTCAACCCGGGCTCTTTATCATATGGATGCTAGCGACACTATCATATACGTGTGCCAACAGGCGCAAACGGTCCCAGGCAAAGGTAAGGTGACACCCGTGGGAATACCGTGCGTGAGGCCGCAAAGTGATATGAGGTGTTACATGCTAGATCAATGTGGCATTGAGTCGGGGTCCTGACAAATAGCATGCGGGGTGTCGGTGTCAAAACCGGCGGATCTCGGGTAGGGGGTCCCGAACTGTGCGTCTAGGAGGATGGTAACAGGAGACAAGGGACACGAAGTTTTTACCCAGGTTCGGGCCCTCTCGATGGAGGTAAAACCCTACTCCTGCTTGATTGATATTGATGATATGGGTAGTACAAGAGTAGATCTACCACGAGATCAAGGAGGCTAAACCCTAGAAGCTAGCCTATGGTATGATTGTTGTTATTCGTCCTATGGACTAAAACTCTCCGGTCTATATAGACACCGGAGAGGGCTAGGGTTACACAGAGTCAGTTACAATGGTAGGGGATCTAAATATCCGTATTGCCAAGCTTGCCTTCCACGCCAAGGAAAGTCCCATCCGGACACGGGACGAAGCCTTCAATCTTGTATCTTCATAGTCTTGGAGTCCGGTCGATGATGATAGTTCGGCTATCCAGACACCCCCTAGTCCAGGACTCCCTCAGTAGCCCCTGAACCAGGCTTCAATGATGACGAGTCCGGCGTGCATATTGTCTTCGGCATTGCATGGCGGGTTTCTCCTCTGAATAATTCATAAAAGATTGTGAACACCAGGATAGTGTCAAGCTCTGTAAAATAAATTCCGCATACCACCGTAGAGAGAATAATATTTACACAAGTTCAATCTGCTGGCGTATTTTGTGGTGTGACCTCACACCACTACCAAGCCTTTACTTGAATCGTTTTTATTATACCACCTCAGCGTGTTTAGCGAAGCGGTTTCCTTGGCACGTCTTGTCGAAGCAGAGATCGTGCTCCCCTTATTCCGGGATCCCCATCAATACGGACGTGGGTAACCCAACCGCGCCCGTTGCCACGCCCCCTCCATCAAAGGCGAGTTCCAAACGGTCACGTGGACGGCTCTTGGTATTCTCCATCTTTATAATGAGACCAAGGCTCATTCCTTTTCTTTAGTCCTCAATCGAATCCGACCCTCGCCCCGAGTTCCAACACTCAGGGCTCCAGATTCGAGTGCTTCGGACCTTCGACAATGTCCGGCTCCGACCTGCAGGGCCGGTGGATGCCCTCCTCCGTCATGGAAGAGGACGTGCTAAAGCTGAGAGAAGCCAGGTACTTAACCTACGAGATTTCGCATAGGTTGCCTGCCCAAGGGCAAGTCGTTCCTACTCCCGAGCTAGGCGAGAGCGTCGTGTTCGTGTCTCACCTCCGTCGGGGTTTAGGCTTCCCAATGGATCCCTTTATGAGGGGGATCATGTTTTACTATGGGTTGGAATTCCACGACTTGGCTCTGGAGTCCATCCTCCATATCTCATCATTTATTGTCGTCTGCGAAGCCTTCCTCTGCACTACCCCTCACTTTGGTTTGTGGCTCAAAACCTTCAACGTGGAGCCGAAGATGATTGAGGGGCGTCAGGTAGAGTGCGGCGGGGCGGTTATAAGCAAGAGGGCCGATGCTCCATGGCCAGAGGGCTCTTTTCTGGAGGAGCTCGGTTTGTGGCAACAGGAGTGGTTCTATATTACCGCTCCCTGGGGCAGCAGGCAGAGGCCGCCGCCCGTCTTTCGCTCGGGCCCTCCACAACGGCTGACGTCATGGTTCAACAAAGGGCTTGACTGGGGGCCGTCCAAGGACGTACCCCTATTGCAGGGCCGGATTCGAGACCTCCAAGAGAGGGAGATCAATCTGGTCGTAGTGACGCAGGTCATGCTAATTCGGCATCTTCTGCCCTGCAAACGTCGCCCCCACCGCCTGTGGGAATTCAATCCGGAGGGACCACGATCTCTCCAACACTTCATGGGTACGACACCCGTGGAGATGTACAAACTGTTCTTTGGATCACAAGAGATGTGTCCGGACTTGACCGAGGACGCCGGCCTAAGCTGCAATCGCCCGGATACCCAAGTAAGTAACCCTGTGTCCGGATATATCGTCCATTTGTTTATCATGGATTTTCCTTTTAACCAGCTATCCCTTGGACAGGAGTGGATAGCGCAAGCAAAACTGATACGGTGTCCGGCCCGCCTCCCGGAGACCACGCCGGATCCGTTGTTAGTCAAGATGCTGGAGGTTGCGCCTTCAGATGAGGGCGAAGGGGAGAACAGGATAATTACCGCCTCTACTGAGGAGGCTCTTAAGAAAGGGGGGATCGAGAATCCCTCCTTCCAGGGGGAGAAGAGGACCGCTTCCAAAGATCCGGAGGTCAAGGCCTCAAAGCGGGGGAAGAAATCTTCACCAGGGGGTCCTGCGCCAGGAGAAGCCCCGGCCGCACCATCTCCCCAAGGGAATCAGCCCTCCAGCGAGCCGTGAGTAGAAAAAGGGGGGTTTTGTAATAAGGAACATCCCTGTTTTTATTTCTGAGGATAACCGAAGCTTTTTACCTTGTAGTTCGGATCTCCGCCCTTCTCAGCTGAGGTCATCTTCGGGGGATGTTCGTCCGGAGATGATGGAGAGCGAGACGCCTCCATCCGCCGTGCCGTCAGGCGGGCGGACGACCCTGAGGTGTCGTCGCGGAGGGTCTCCCTGAGTCCGGCGGGGCCGGAGAGTTCGGCACCAACTGGTGTACGGCCGGGGGAGCTGAAGGATCTGCTCGAGAGGGCGTCTATCTCAGAAGATCACCGTACTTTAATGAGTATGGTGATTGAAAGGATTTCATCCACTGAGAGTGGGTTGCACGAGGCCATCAGAAGTTTACTCACGGGGTTTGAGGTACGTAAAAATGACATACCTTTTGACAGTTTTGCACATAGAGTGCGCCCTGTATAGATAGTAGCCCCTGAGACTCGGTATGTTGTCGAAAGCGACAGCGTGCCAAGGATCATAATCTCAGTTATAAATTCTCGCCTTTCCTATGCAGGTGGCGGATCGTCCGGTGGCCAGCCGGGCTGATAGAGCTGTTTCTCCGTTGCGGATGCGGATGCGGACATCCCGCTGGTTAATAAACGACTTGACGAGTCGCAAGGTAGGTTGTTTCTCCGTTGTCACCTAGTAAGGGAGCTGATGCCCACTCCTTACAACATGAATGCTTAATGCAGATGGTGCCGCTAGTGTGGAAGTCCTTCGGGCAGAGCTTGCTCGAGCCAAGGAGCAGGCCAGAAGGAGTGATGCGGCTGCCTCGAAGGCAGCCGAAGAGCTAAAAGCCGAAAAGGCTGCTCACTGCCGAAGCAGGGAGGAGATGGCCAAAATGGCCGTGGAGCTGAAGGATGCTACTGACCGCTAAGAGGTTCTTGAAAGAGAACGCCGAGCGGGGCAAGAGGACCTGAAGAAGGCCACCGCCGAAGCCAAGGATGCCCGTTCTGCAATGAGGGCTATAAAGGAGGAGCTGCGTCAGGCTCGAGACATTGCGGCTGGAAAGCCCTTTCTGCTGTGTAGGAATTTCATGAATCAGAAGTATGCTCAGTTGGGCCAGCTGTGGGGTGCGGAGGATCCTTATCTGGATTTGGCGGCGAGTGCGGCGAACGCAGTCGTACACTTCCGAAGCCAAAAGGATCACGAGATGGAAGAGCTTTTTTGGTCTCAATTCCATAGTCCGGAGCGTCCCCTTCCGTTAACCGATCGGTTGGCTGAGTGGGCTGAGCTGAATAGATTGTCCGGATTTGTCATGACGGCTGTGGTGACTCATCTGTGGCCGGAAAGGCCCAAGCCGAAGAGTTATTTTGGCTTATTGCAGCAATTCGTTGGGGCGGTGCCGCATATCAAGGTGATGAAGCGGTCGGCATGCATAGAGGGTGCACGGATGGCTCTCGCCCGTGTTAATACATACTGCAGAGATGGATGCCACCGATGTTGCATCCCGGGGTTCGGACAAAAGCCGGTTACCCGCCGAGCACTATTTTGAGGAAGTTCTGCAGGGCGCTCGTTTAATAGAGTCGCAGTGCTCGAAAAATGTTATGTTCAAATGACATGGATGATTTGTAAAACCATATTTATAATATAAGTGCTTTTTATACTTGTGCGTTCAAGTATTGAAATATCTCCTATGCGGCCGTTAATGTATATGTGTATATAACCTGAAAGATGGCAGTCTTCGGCTTCAGCCCCCACGCACATGGTGCGGGGGTGTTTGCAAAATGGCGCATTTTCACACTTAATCCAACATCTTGGTCCTGTGAAGGAGGTGGTAGCGTAGTGAACTAGGCAACCGGACTATAATGCTTTATCACTTTCACTGAAACCCAATATCAAACGGAGTCTAAACGGGAATTTTTTGGAATATTTATGATTTTGGGAAGTAAAATCAACGTGAAACGGTGTCCGGAGTGGCCACGAGACAGGGGGGCGCGCCTCCCCCCTGGGCGCGACCTGGGCTCTTGTGGGCCACCCGTAAGGCGGTTGACGCTCTTCTTTTGGTGCAAGAATAATAATTTTATGAGAAAGATCTGGGAGAAAGATTCACCACAATCGGAGTTACAGATCTCCGGATATTTAAGAAACGGTGAAGGGGTAGAATCTGAGAACGCAGAAACAGAGAGATAGATCCATCTCGGAGGGGCTCTCGCCCCTCCCATGCCATGGGAGCCAAGGACCAGAGTGGAAACCCTTCTCCCATCTAGGGAGGAGGTCAAGGAATAAGAAGAAGGGGGGCCCTCTCCCCCTTGCTTCCGGAGGCGCCGGAGCGCTGCCGAGGGCCATCATCATCACCGCGATCTTCACCAACAACTTCACCGCCTTCATCACCAACTCTTCCTCCCTCTATGCAGCGATGTAACCTCTCTCTTACCCGCTGTAACCTATACTTAAACATGGTGCTCAATGCTATATATTATTTCCCAATGATGTATGGCTATCTTATGATGTTTGAGTAGATCCGTTTGTCCTATGGGTTAATTGATGATCGTGATTGGTTTGAGTTGCATGTTTTATTATTGGTGCTGTCCTATGGTGCTCTCCGTGTCGCGCAAGCGTGAGGGATTCCCGCTGTAGGGTTTGCAATATGTTTATGATTTGCTTATGGTGGGTGGCGTGATTGAACAGAAGCACAGAACCGAGTAAGTAGGTTGTTTGCATATGGGATAAAAGGGGACTTGATACTTTAATGTTGTGGTTGGGTTTTACCTTAATGAATCTTTAGTAGTTGCGGACGCTTGCTAGAGTTCCAATCATAATTGCATATGATCAAAGTAGAGAAAGTATGTTAGCTTATGCCTCTCCCTCAAATAAAATTGCAATAGTGATTACCGGTCTAGTTATCGATTGCCTTGGACAAATAACTTTCTCATAACAAAAAGCTCTCTACTAATACTTACTTTATTGCCTCTTTATCGAAACATCCACTACTTTATATTTACGTTTTCTTTATTATGTTGCAAACCTTTCCAACAACACCTACAAAGTACTTCTAGTTTCATACTTGTTCTAGGTAAAGCGAACGTCAAGCGTGCATAGAGTCGTATCAGTGGCCGATAGGACTTGAGAGAGTATTTGTTCTACCTTTAGCTCCTAGTTGGGTTCGACACTCTTACTTATCGAAAGAGGCAACAACTATCCCGTATACATGTGGGTCATCAAGACCTTTTTCTGGCACCGTTGCCGGGGAGTCATAGCGTGGGGTGAATATTCTCGTGTGTGCTTGTTTGCTTTATCACTAAGTAATTTTATTTGTTGTCCTTAGTTGTTCTCTATCTTTAGTTATGGATATGGAACACAAAAAACCAAAAAAAATAGATGTACTTGCTACTCATGTAGATGGGTAACTCCTAAAACCCTCGATTCTCATTATGTGAAAGATATTAAGTACTACTTTGATAATCCTGAGAAAACCCCATTCAACTTTATAATGGGAGACACGTTGGATCAATGTGAATACTTTAGGGATTATCGCTCGACACAAAAAGGGAAACTATTATGGGATCAATTTATTATTTTGCGTTGGTATGCTCGTCAACTATGTGTGATGCATGATTATACTTGTTGCTTTAGGGTGAAGGATCCACACCTTCCCTTTTCATGCAAATTCAATGATAATGAAACCTTGGCTTCTTATGATAATGGTAGATATGATTACTATGATGTGGAACAAATAGAAGAATTTGTTGCTTTCATGGGTGCTTATGAGATTGAATCTATGTTTGAAGCGTTTGATGATTTTGATGATGCAGTTTGTAGGCCTGAAAATCTTTCTATACTTAGATATTTCTATGAAAATTATGAATACAATTACTATATTAATGCTTTTATGAAGGAAGTCTCCACTGTCCAATAAGAGACTAATATTTTGCAGGAAGCTATGGAAGAAGAAATTGATGAAACTGTGAGCTCATTGGATGAAAAAGATGATGAGGAGAGCGAAGAACAAAAGGAGGAAGAGTGGATTAGCTACCCGTGCCCACCTTCTAATGAGAGTAACTCTTCAACTCATACATTGTTTAATTCCCCTTCGTGCTTACCGAAGGATGATTGCTATGATCCCGTTGATTCTCTTGAAATATCCATTTTTGATGATGCTTGCTATGCTTGTGGCCAAGATGCCAATATGAATTATGCTTATGGAGATGAACTTGCTATAGTTCCTTATGTTAAACATGAAATTGTTGATATTGCACCCACGCATGATAGTCCTATTGTCTTTTTGAATTCTCCCTACCACACTATATCGGAGAAGTTTGTGCTTGTTAAGGATTACATTGATGGGTTGCCTTCTACCGTTGCACATGATGATTTTGATAGATATAATATGCATGTGCTTGCTGCTCCTACTTGCAATTATTATGAGAGAGGAACTATGTCTCCACCTCTCTATGTTTCTAATATGATAAAATTGCAAGAAACTGTTTACACTATGCGTTGGCCTTTACTTGGTGTGCTTGAATTGTTCTTTTATGACATGCGGATGCATAGGAAGAGAGTTAGACTTCATTGTTGCATGATATACGTTACTTTGTGCTCACTACTAAATTACAAATCATTGTCAATTAAAATTGGCTTTGATATACCTTGGGATCCGGGTGGATCTATTACTTGAGCACTAAATGCCTAGCTTAATGGCTTTAAAGAAAGCGCTGCCAGGGAGACAACCCGGAAGTTTTAGAGAGTCATTTATTTCTGTTGAGTGCTTTCTTATAGTTTAAAAACAAAAAAATAAAGAGGGGAACTCAAAAACTTTTCAAAAAGGAAAGTGAAAGTGAGAGAGACAAGCATTGTTGAAGTGGGAGCTAGCCTTGAACTTTGTTCATGCTCACGAAAACTTTGTGAATCTTGATTACAGAAACTTTTCAACAAAAATAATTATCCCCTTGTATAATTCCATTGTATTATAAAAATAATGTGCTAAGGTTTGCCTTTCGGATGTTTACAATGCTTGTTGGTTTGTATGGTGCAGGACATAAACTTCGGCTGTGGGTGCGCGATTTTACATTTTTAACTGGAACGTCAATTGGTTCTGATTCCCTTTGCACTGTCTTGCTATGCAAAGTTTTTATTTTTCCCAATTTTGATAGAATTTTTGGGGTACCAGAAGTATGGTGGATGTTCAGATTGCTACAGACTGTTCTGTTTTTGACATATTCTATTTTTGATGCATAGTTTGCTTGTTTTGATGAAACTATCAATTTATATTAGTGGATTAAGCCATGGAAAAGTTATATTACAGTAGACACAATGCAAAAAAAAAATTTGAATTGGTTTGCAACAGTACTTAGAGTGGTGATTTGCTTTATTATACTAACGGATCTTACCGAGTTTTCTGTTGAAGTTTTGTGTGGATGTAGTGTCTAATCGAGGATGTCTCGATATGAGGAAAAGGAAGAGAGGCAAGAGCTCAAGCTTGGAGATGCCCGAGGCACCCCAAGTAAATATTCAAGGAGACTCAAGCGTCTCCGGGGCATCCCCTCTTTCTTCAACAAGTATCGATATGTTTTCGTATTCATTTCGTTCATGCATTATGTGCAAGTCTTGGAGCATCTTTTGCATTTAGTTTTTTTTTTCATTTATGCACCATGCTGGTATGAGATAGTCCTTGGTTGATTTATAGAATGCTCATTTCACTTCACTTAAATCTTTTGAGTGTGGCTTCATAGAATGCTTCATGTGCTTCACTTATATCATTTGAAGTTTGTATTGCATGTTTCTCTTCACATAGAAAACTGCCATTTGTAGAACTAGCAAAGTGGCCCGCTCGATGCGCGGGCTAGAAATTTAGAAGTTTTATAATGAGCACATATTATTGAGTTTGCTTAAAGAAAAATTGGGATAAAACCTGATCACGTTGCAACTATAAGACTTCTGAGAACCTAGTTTAGTCTTAGGTATGTTCGGTTTTCTCATTTACATATAAACATATATGGTATGCATTCATCATTTTCCGTAATGCATAAAAGATATATGGGAAATATACCTATGACTGTCTGTTTGCTGGAATAGTGGATAAATCAGCTTTAAAACACAATAGAAGTGAAATAAAACGTTTACCAAGCACTACTTTAGATCTCTAGAAGTTCTTGTTCCTGACAAAAGAGTTATACTTTGGAAATTTGACTACATATGACTTTTAAATAGTTGGATTTGGAACCTGAAAATTATAAGCATAAGTTTTTCTCAAACCATACCTTTAATTATAATATATGTTTTTACAAATATATTTCAATATGAATTAGGTTTTACAAATATGTTACAACAATATTTTTTTCAAAATTATGTTTTCTAATTTGTGCTGATATCCTAAATGGAAGCTGACTTGATAACAAATGGCGTATAAATTAATCTAGTGATGTAATGAATTTTTAAGCTATATGGTACATTTAAGGAATATAGTAACAAACAATTATATAGATGAATTAGCTGGAAATGCATTATTTGGTTGCATTCCAGTTTGGAAATTTACGTAGCGAATGAACATCACTTCATGTAACTCACTGTGAACTCGCTGGTATGCTGCTGCCATATGCACGGTTACACATACAATCCAAATGTGATTGAAGGAACAAATAGATATACCTACACACATACAAGAATGATGACCATTTAATCTCTATAGTAGTGTGAATGGGTCTGTCCATTGCATCACACGATGAAAAGTACAAGAAAGGGTTTCGTATAGATTCGATATTTAGGGGACTTGAGGAATGAGGACTAACCACAGTAACAGTAAATTGGAGATTAGATCAAGATCGTGCCATTGCCATGCTAGTGGCCCGGGACTATGAGGTATGCAGAGATGTCCTGCAGTTTTCTGTAGATTTTGAAGATTCTAGGAGGCCACGGAGGCACCAATAGAGGGCATGGGGTGAAGCGCTGGGCATGCTTTTTCTACCTTAATCCTGCCCAAATAAAAACCATTCACCCCAGAAAAAAAATCACTTTCAGTGATCGTAGATGTAAAGAATTATGTAGAAGTATGTGTATTTAGTTGTAATTTAATTGTCATGTGCGTCAATGGTGTAAGGATTGATATTCTAAAACTCTTGCATGTCGGTTTCCCAAGGTAAAAAAAAAAAACAGGTACAAAATGTACCAGAATTTGCATACTGTATAATCTTGAATAAAAATCAATCCTGTGATCATGGATATGTGTCAATTGTTCATGCATCAATGCATGTGATGGATGGCCGTGGAATTCCATGCCTATCTATCTTTCTTCGGCCACGTTGCACGTGTCTGAGGCTGATATTGC
This sequence comes from Triticum timopheevii, assembly GCA_963921465.1. Taxonomy (NCBI): domain Eukaryota; kingdom Viridiplantae; phylum Streptophyta; class Magnoliopsida; order Poales; family Poaceae; genus Triticum; species Triticum timopheevii. Next base: position 516,146,621 of record OY997268.1, on the reverse strand, counting down.
CATCCTGTGACCAGCTAGCGGGGGTTCTTCACTTATATGTATGCGCGCCCATGCTTTAAAGATGCAGAGTAGATCAGTGTGGATGGACATAGCTTATTGATGGAATTAGATACTATGTAGAGCCACCTGTAAAACATCATCAATTCATAGAATACATGGGAGATATATATAGAAAAGATGCAATGGGAGAGATGAATATGAGAAGTTCATAACACAAATTGCTTTCCTTGTCTCTTCAGGTTGTTTTTCAAGATGACTACTGGTCTCTTTGAGTTGTTGTTTTTTCACATGTGAACAATCTTTATCTTGTCCTACCTGAAAAAATGAGCATCAGAAGGTATGAACGTGAGAGTAGGGATGGAGCAATGTAGTGTATGTTCTCGAAGAGTGTCCTTGAGGTCGTCAGCGGCGAAGCTGATCTGGTCGAGGTAGGTCTTGTTGCAGAACCCAACATAGGTGAATTGAGCTTGGTTGTGGAGACCAACTGTGAGGCATGCTACACGCGGCAGCACTCGAAGTAGATCTCTGTGATTTCTAGCAGATATTTGAGAAATAGATGGTATGCATGACAGCATGACCCAAGCATCAAAACATTTCTGAATCCAGTAAAGAGAAAAGGCCGAATTAGTACTATGTATTAAGAATTTAAGATCCGAATATAACCTAACTTTGTTTACTAATACGCAGAAAAATCGAAAGCTACCATTGATTAGCTAGCTAAAAGGAAAAATAAGAAAAAGAAACAGATGCATCTATCTCATTCAACTTCTGACGCTAATACGGTCGTTGGATGTTCAAGTGGTCATGCATGTCAAAGTGCTGACAGATTGCAGAACTTTATTTTTTTTCAGTGTCTGCTAGGACGAATCTGAGTTAAAAGCTCCTGGGGAAACTACGGCAGATGGGGAAAGAGATCTTGTGTTCTCTCTGCTGTATTTCGAGCTTGGTTCCTGATCGGAACATTGCATCTAGCGGGCAGAATACATCAGATTTACCGTATGACGCTAGCCAAATATTCAATCCACCAGCTTGCTTCCAGCTTGCACGTGCCTTGCCCAATAATTTGATCGACCAGCTTGCTTGCTTCTAGCTTTCACGTGCATGTTGATTCAATCTACGGCAAGACGGCAATATCCGCGGTTGAGGAGAATGACCTATGTACACGCGTATTTTCTGGTCGGGCAAGAAATCAATATGCATACTGGCTGTTGTACGTCGGTGTGAATCGATCAAGGCATCCGAGTTGGTTAGCTAGGTCATGGGCAGCATGCCGGTGCTAGCTTCATGTTCCTAATCATCTGAACAAAAAAGGATTGAGTCAGCTTGGTACGTCGCCGAGGTTACCTAATCGGCATGTGTAGCTAGGCGCCTGTTCTGCGGCCAGCAAGGAATCAATCAGCATGTATGTTGGTGGGAATCAATCTAGGGCATCGAAGTTGGATAGCTATGCCCACCGCCCAGGAATCAATCAGCCTTGCTAGCTGTTTTAAAACCGTACATCTTTGGCATGGGAGTATACAGGATCAGCTTGGCAAATAGGACAGCGGCCTTGCGTGCAAGCTTTGTTTGATTCTCTTTTTTTCTTTTCCACCAGGAGGTGGAAGGGGTCTTGCGTGTAGGCTTTTTTTTTTCCCAGAAGGTGGAAGGGGTATGAAACAACTTATTAAGGGTATTGGTGGGTAATATTTTTGAAATCTAATGTTATTAGACTATTTCGGAGATCCAACAATCATTATCGTCTAGTAGGTCTAATTAATGGTCGGATGTTTCTGTTTTTTATGGGATTTTCTAACTTAATTCTCTTTTTTCTGGTTAACCCGTCAATTACTTTTTATATATAAATAGATGCTCTTTTGCTTCACTTATAGAGCGTGGGCATATCTTTTGTAGAAATAATTAAACTCTCTTGCTTCACTTATATCTATTTAGAGAGATGACAGGAATTGGTCCTTCACATGGTTAGTCATAAAATCCTACATAAACTTGTGGATTACTGAATATGATATGTTTGATTCCTTGCAATAGTTTGCGACATAAAGATTGTGATAATAGAGTTATGCTAGTGGGTGACTGTGGATTAGTAGAAACACTTGTGTTGAGGTTCGTGATTCCCGTAGCATGCACGTATGGTGAACCGCTTTGTGATGAAGTTGGAGCACAATTTTATTTATTGATGGTCTTCCTTATGAGTGGCGGTCAGGGACGAGCGATGGTCTTTTCCTACCAATCTATCCCCCTAGGAGCATGCGCATAGTACTTTGTTTTCAATGGCTTGTAGATTTCTGCAATAAGTATATGAGTTCTTTATGACTAATGTTGAGTCCATGGATTATACGCACTCTCACCCTTCCATCATTGCTAGCCTCTTCGGTACCGTGCATTGCCCTTTCTCACCTCGAGAATTAGTGCAAACTTCGTCGGTGCATCCAAACCTCGTGATATGATACGCTCTGTCACACATAAGCCTCCTTATATCTTCCTCAAAACAGCCACCATACCTACCTATCATGGCATTTCCATAGCCATTCCGAGATATATTGCCATGCAACTTCCATCATCATCATATACATGACTTGAGCATTCATTGTCATATTGCTTTGCATGATCGTAAGATAGCTAGCATGATGTTTTCATGGGTTGTCCCTTTTTGATGTCATTGCTACGCTAGATCATTGCACATCCCGGTACACCGCCGGAAGCATTCATATAGAGTCATATCTTTGTTCTAGATATTGAGTTGTAAGTAAATAAAAGTGTGATGATCATCATTATTAGAGCATTGCCCCAGTGAGGAAAGGATGATGGAGACTATGATTCCCCCACAAGTTGGGATGAGACTCCGGACTTTATGAAAAATAAAAGAGGCCAAAGAAGCCCAAATGAAAAAAAGGAGGCCAAAGAAGCCCACCAAAAGAAAAAAAGAAAAAAAAGAGAAAATAAAAAATGAGAGAAAAAGAGAGAAGGGGCAATGCTACTATCCTTTTACCACACTTGTGCTTCAGAGTAGCACCATGTTTTTCATAAAGAGAGTCTCCTATGCTTCACTTTCATATACTATTGGGAATTTTCATTATAGAACTTGGCTTGTATATTTCGATGATGGGCTTCCTCAAATGCCCGAGGTCTTCATGAGCAAGCAAGTGGGATGCACACCCACTTGGTTTTAGTTTGAGCTTTCATACACTTATAGCTTTAGTGCATCCGTTGCATGGCAATCCCTACTCACTCACAATGATATCTATTGATGGGCATCTCCATAGCCCGTTGATACGCCTAGTTGATGTGAGACTTTCTCCCTTTTTGTCTTCTCCACATAACCTCCACCATCATATTCTATTCCACCTATAGTGCTATGTCCTTGGCTCACGCTCATGTATTGCGTGAAAGTTGAAAAAGTTTGAGATTATTAAAGTATGAAACAATTGCTTGGCTTGTCATCAGGGTTATGCATGATTAAATACTTTGTGTGATGAAGATAGAGTAACAGCCAGACTATATGATTTTGTAGGGATAACTTTCTTTGGCCATGTTGTTTTGAAAAGACATGATTGCTTTATTGGTACGCTCGAAGTATTATTGTTTTTATGTCAAATGATAGACTATTGCTTTGAATCACTCGTGTCTTAATATTCATGCCATGATTAGACATATGATCAAGGTTATGCTAGGTAGCATTCCACATCAAAAATTATCTTTTTTATCATTTACCTACTCGAGGACGAGATGGAATTAAGCTTGGGGATGCTGATACGTCTCCGTCGTATCTATAATTTTTTATTGTTCCATGCCAATATTCTTCAACTTTTATCTACTTTTGGCAACTTTTTATATTATTTTTGGGACTAACATATTGATCCAGTGCCCAGTGCCAGTTCCTGTCTGTTGCATATTTTTTGTTTCACAGAAACCCAATATCAAACGGAGTCCAAACAGGATGACAGAGATTTTTTTTTTGGAATCTTTATGATTTTTGGGAAGTAAAATCAACGTGCAACGGTGTCCGGGGTGGCCACGAGACAGGGGGCGCGCCCTCCCCCCCGGGCATGGCCTGGGCTATCATGGGCCACCCGTAAGGCAGTTGATGCTCTTCTTTTGGTGCAAGAAAGATAATTTTATGAGAAATATCTAGGCGAAAGATTCACCCCAATCGGAGTTACGGATCTCCAGATATTTAAAAAACGGTGAAGGTGTAGAATCTGAGAACGCAGAAACAGAGAGATAGATCCAATCTCGGAGGGGCTCTCGCCCCTCCCACGCCGTGGGAGACAAGGACCAGAGGGGAAACCCTTCTCCCATCTAGAGAGGAGGTCAAGTAAAAAGAAGAAGAAGGGGGGCCCTCTCCCCCTTGCTTCCGGTGGCGCCGGAGCGCTGCCCGGGGCCATCATCATCACCGTGATCTTCACCAACAACTTCACCGCCTTCATCACCAACTCTTCCTCCCTCTATGCAGCGGTGTAACCTCTCTCTTACCCGCTGTAATCTCTACTTAAACATGGTGCTCATCGCTATATATTATTTCTCAATGATGTATGGATATCTTATGATGTTTGAGTAGATCCGTTTTGTCCTATGGGTTAATTGATGATCGTGATTGGTTTGAGTTGCATGTTTTATAATTGGTGCTGTCCTATGGTGCTCTCCGTGTCGCGCAAGCGTGAGGGATTCCTGCTATAGGGTTTGCAATATGTTTATGATTTGCTTATGGTGGGTGGCGTGAGTGAACAGAAGCACAGACCCGAGTAAGTAGGTTGTTTGCGTATGGGATAAAAGGGGACTTGATACTTTAATGCTATGGTTGGGTTTTACCTTAATGAATCTTTAGTAGTTGCGGACGCTTGCTAGAGTTCCAATCATAAGTGCATATGATCAAAGTAGAGAAAGTATGTTAGCTTATGCCTCTCCCTCAAATAAAATTGCAATAGTGATTATCGGTCTAGTTATCGATTGCCTTGGACAAATAACTTTCTCGTAACAAAAATCTCTCTACCAATACTTACTTTATTGCCTCTTTATCTAAACAGCCCCTACTTTATATTTACATGTTCTTTATTAGCTTGCAAACCTTTCCAACAACACCAACAAAGTACTTCCAGTTTCATACTTGTTCTAGGTAAAGCGAACGTCAAGCATGCGTAGAGTCGTATCAGTGGCCAATAGGACTTGAGAGAGTATTTGTTCTACCTTTAGCTCCTCGTTGGGTTCGACACTCTTATTTATCGAAAGAGGCTACAACTATCCCATATACTTGCGGGTCATCAGCCACCACAGAAGGGGGCATCTCATCGAGTCCTTATCAGGTCCATACGCGATCGGGCTCATCCAAGTAGTTCATCGCACCAGCTCAAGAACACCTCTCGCGAGGTTGTTCATCCTTGTACTGTTCATCATCAGCCCCTGAGGCAATCCACCACACCACACACTAGAGTAGGGTATTACACCACAACAGTGGCCCGAACCAGTATAAATCTTGTGTCCCTCGTGTTGTTCATCGTTTTAGCTTAGATTCTCGCGAGGCGATCGGACGTGGATTGGTAGGGGGAAGATCTTCGCACGCAGCCTAGAGTTCGAACCTTAAGGGTCTGCCTGAACCCAACATCCGACATCGTACCCTACCATAATCTCTTCATTTGTTCTCTGCTATTAGTGGCTTTGGAGTGACTCTTTGTTGCATGTGTCGAGGGATAGTTATATGATCCAAGTATGTTATTATTATTGAGAGAACTTGCACTAGTGAAAGTATGAACCCCATGCCTTGTTTCCTAGCATTGCAATACCATTTGTGCTCACTTTTATCATTAGTTACCTTGCTGTTTTTATATTTTCAGATTACAAAAACCAATATCTACCATCCATATTGCACTTGTATCACTATCTCTTCACCGAACTAGTGCACCTATACAACTTACCATTGTATTGGGTGTGTTGGGGACACAAGAGACTCTTTGTTATTTGGTTGCAGGGTTGCTTGAGAGAGACCATCTTCATCCTACGCCTCCCACGGATTGATAAACCTTAGGTCATCCACTTGAGGGAAATTTGCTACTGTCCTACAAACCTCTACACTTGAAGGCCCAACAATGTCTACAAGGAGAAGGTTGTGTAGTAGACATCAAGCTCTTTTCTGGCGCCGTTGCCGGGGAGGTGAGTGCTTGAAGGTATATCTTTATATCTTGCAATCAAATCTTTTTGTTTCTTGTTTTATCACTAGTTTAGTCTTTAAAAGAAAATTACAAAAAAATGGAGTTAAGTTTGTCTCATACGCTTCATCTTTTTAATATCTTTTGTGAGTATGATGGAAAGGAAAATTGTGCTCAAGTGCTAGAAGAAGAAGTCAACAAAATGATTGATACTAAATCTTTGAATGATGAGCATGATTGCAATGTTGTTAGTATGAACTCTTTGAATATCCTTAGTACTAATGATGATTGCACTAGTTATGATGAAAATATCTCTTATAAGCATGTCGATTTTTATGGAGTTGATTGGGTTTGCAAGTAAGCACCAAATAGGGAAAATAGATATTGCAAGAGGCATAAGTATTTAGAAACTAAAGGGTTGCAAGAAAGGCTTAACGCTAGTGCTAAAAATTTAAGATATCTTTACCGTTGTGAACTTTGCAATGAACGTGGTCATTTAAATCTCTGATGCAAATTGTTTCATGATCGAATCGTGTCCAAAAATTGTGATGACTTGATTTCCCTTGCAGAACATAATGAACTTGGTTTGCTTTTGGGTTATGAAGAATTGAAACGTGCAACTAAGCTTATTCGAAAATTTAATCTTGCACATTTCCTTGATATTGATTTAGAGGAAATTTATATGTATTGTGCGGTGAATTGCATTGAAAATCCTTATATTGCCAATTACATAAAGAAAAGAAAGCAAATAGAAGATGATGAGAATACTAATGAAAGGGAAGATACTTCCCAATCTCCTTCTATTATTTATTATGATGAATCAGGTAACGAGGAGGAGCTTTATATTGAACCAATCTCATCAATTAGGAGCTCAAAGAAGAGGGTTGAACCCACACATAATGTGAAGAATAAAAAGAAAAGAAGGAGCAACAAAGGTAAAAAGGTATCCCTCCCAAATGATATTGCTCCTACTACTCATTGTGATGATGATAATTGCTATACTATTGGTGCTATCCATACTATTAATGATGAGAGTGATTATGGCTATGGTATGAAAAGGCCCAAGTCTGGGGAAGCTATGTTTGATGACAAAGAAATATTTGAGAATATATTTGCTAGAATTAATGTTTGTCCCAAGCTTGGGGATGCTATGTTTAATGAAGATGATATTTTTAGCATCCCAAGTTTTGATACGCAAAGTTGTTATGATGATAGCATGCCTCTTACCTATGATGATTATATTGATGAAATTGGGTTTGGAAGAGTGTCAACTTTAGGAATTAGTGACCCCACTATTTTGGAGGATGTTGAATCTTATTGTGATGAATATGAAGGTGGATTTGGAAGAGTGTCAACTTTATTTAGTGATGATTCCACTATCTTGGAAGAGGTTTCAATCGATTATGATGAGAATGAAGTTGCTACTTATAATGATTATTGTGATGAAACTTATGCTATACGAAGTAGTGATGATTATATTTATAAAACTTGTCATGATTACGATTACCCTTTTTCTGAACATTACCCTTTTAATGTGGAAACAATTTATAGTATTCAAGTCTTTTATGATACTCCCACTATTCCGAATGAGAAGAAATTTGCTTATGTGGAGAGTAGTAAATTTTCTATGCTTGTAGATCATGAAAAGAATGCTTTAGTTGCTGGTTATATTGTTGAATTCATTCATGATGCTACTGAAAATTATTATGAGGGAGGAACATATGCTTGTAGGAATTGCAATAATGTCAAGTTTCCTCTATATGTGTTGAAAATCTTGAAGCTATGCTTGCTTTACCTTCCTATGCTAGTTGATTATTGTTCCCATAAGTTATTTTCTCACAAAAAATCCCTATGCATAGGAAGTGGGTTAGACTTAAATGTGCTAGTCATATGCTTCATGATGCTCCCGTTATGTTTCAATTCTTATCTTTTATGTGAGCATCATTGTCATCATCATGCCTAGCTAGAAAGGCATTAAAGAAAAGCGCTTGTTGGGAGACAACCCAACATTTACCTTTACTGTTTTTGTGTGTCCACATGATTATACTACTATATTAATCATGTTTTATAGCTTTTATTTCAATAAAGTGCCAAGTAAGACCTTTAGGATAGCTTACGGTGATAGTTGTGTTGATCCTGCTGGAAATCAGAACCTTTTGCACCCAGTAAATTAGTTTTGTTAATTCACAAAAACGTGATTCTGATATGATTCTTTTTGTTCTGGATTGGTACATAACTTTCTTAGGACTTCCTAATTTGGTATGATTTTTGGAGTTCCATAAATATACGTTTGATACATATTACTACAGACTGTTCTGTTTTTAATAGATTCTGTTTTCTATGTGTTGTTTGCTTATTTTGACGAATCTATGAGTAGTATCGGAGGGTATGAACCATAGATAAGTTGGAGTACAGTAGATATTACACCAATATGAATTTATAATGAGGTCATTACAGTACCTAAGTGGTGGTTTTATTTTCTTATACTAACGGAGCTTACAAGTTTTCTGTTGAGTTTTGTGTCGTGGAGTTTTCAAGTTTTGGGTAAAGATTCGATGGACTATGGAATAAGGAGTGGAAGATCTTAAGCTTGGGGATGCCCAAGTCACCTCAAGGTAATATTCAAGGACAACCAAGACCCTAAGCTTGGGGATGCCCCGGATGGCATCCCCTCTTTCGTCTTCGTCTATCGGTAACTTTACTTGGAGCTATATTTTTATTCACCACATGATATGTGTTTTGCATGGAGCTTCATTTTCTTTTGTTAGTTTTTGCTTGATGTTATTTATAATAATGTTTTGTATCTATAGTTTCAATAAAAATGTCAAGGATAGCCTTTACCATGCTTATTTTGCTACTATACATGTTGCTGTTTGAAAACAGAAAGTTTACCGCTGTTGCAAAAATTCCCTAGAAAAGTTAGAGAATGGTATAATGTTGAAACTTTTTGCATATTTAGCTCTCATAAATCTTATACAGTTTAGTATTTTTCTCATAATTTTTGGAGTTAGGGAAGTATGATGAATCTTGCATTCTTTACAGACTATACTGTTTCGGCAGATTGCTGCTATGGTTGCATTGTTTGCATATGTTTGCTTGCTTAATGATTCTATTTGAGGATAGGAGTATTAAATATGCAGAGACATTTAGTATGAAATGTTGAATAATAATTTTAGTGATTTGTTACAGTAGAAAATGATAAGGTTTTGCATTGGTTTATACTAACTTATCTCACGAGTTCTTGTTGAGTTTTATGTGGATGAAGTTTTTGAGAAATAGATAAACCGTGATATGAGAGGAATTAAGGAGACACAAAAGCTCAAGCTTGGGGATGCCCAAGGCACCCCAAGATAATATTCCAAGAAGTCCACCTTTCTTCTTCAACAACTATCGTTTAGTATCGGTTGACCCTAAGTTTTTGCTTCTTCACATGAGTTGTGCTATCCTTGCAATGTCATTTTATTTTGTTTGCTTGATGTTTGAATACAATACCAAGATCTGAAATTCTTTAATGAGAGAGTCTTCAAATAGTTACATAACTATTTAGTTACTCATTGATCTTCACTTATATCTTTTTGGAGTAGTTTGTCATTTACTCGTGTGCTTAACTTATATCCTATGAGTAAATGGTTGATTGAGTTGAATGTCATAAATCTAAAATTATATATGCCTCATTTGCTTATCCCATGGGGAGTAATGACTTCACATCTAAAAAGTAGAGGTTGTAAATTTATTGAAGGGTAGCAAGCATTGTATTGGTCATGAACTATAAGTATTGCGTGAGTGTTAGCAATTGTAGAAGACTATATGATAGTTGAGTATGTGGAGTTTGCTAAATCAAAGCTCTGACATAGACCCTTCCTGAAAATAATATGAATTGCAATTGTTTGATGACTGAGAACATAGTTGCTAGTTTTCAAGAAAGTTTATGGTCCATGGTTTAACATGTGAATAGCTTGTTACTTGTTCGTGAGAAGGTTTATGAGATGAACTATTGTTATGACTTATAATCATGCTAGAAAAAGTGATTGAAATTATCGTTGATCAAACTTGTGCACCTGCTAGCATTCACACTTCATAAATTCTTTCTTTTATCATTTACCTACTCGAGGACGAGCAGGAATTAAGCTTGGGGATGCTGATACGTCTCCAACGTATCTATAATTTATGAACCATTCATGCTATTTTATTATCTGTTTTCAATGATTACGGGCTTCATTATACACTTTCATATTACTTTTGGGACTAACCTATTAACCGGAGGCCCATCCCATATTGTTGTTTTATTGCCTATTTCAGTGTTTCGAAGAAAAGGAATATCAAACGGAGTCCAAACAGAATGAAACCTTCGGGAGCGTGATTTTTGGAACGAACATGATCCGGGAGACTTGGAGTACAAGCCAGGGAATCTTCGAGGAGGCCAGGAGATAGGAGGGCACGCCCACCCCCCTGGGCGCGCCCCCCTGTCTTGTGGGCCCCTCGAGCCTCCCCCGACCGACTTCTTTCGCCTATATATTCCCATATACCCCAAAACCATCGAATACGAAGATAGATCGGGAGTTCTGCTGCCGCAAGCCTCTTTAGCCACCAAAAACCATCTCGAGAGCCCATTCCGGCATCCTGCCGGAGCGGGGATCCCTCACCTGTGGCCATCTTCATCATCCCGGCGCTCTCCATGACGAGGAGGGAGTAGTTCACCCTCGGGGCTGAGGGTATGTACCAGTAGCTATGTGTTTGATCTCTCTCTCTCTCTCTCTCTCTCTTGTTCTCTCTATGGCACGATCTTGATGTATCGCGAGCTTTGCTATTATAGTTGGAGCTTATGATGTTTCTCCCCCTCTACTCTCTTGTGATGAATTGAGTTTTCCTCTTGAAGTTATCTTATCGGATTGAGTCTTTAAGGATTTGAGAACACTTGATGTATGTCTTGCCGTGCTTATCTGTGGTGACATTGGGATATCATGTGATCCACTTGATGTATGTTTTAGTGATCAACTTGCGGGTTCCGCCCATGAACCTATGCATAGGGGTTGGCACACATTTTCGTCTTGACTCTCTGGTAGAAACTTTGGGGCACTCTTTGAAGTACTTTGTGTTGGTTGAACAGATGAATCTGAGATTGTGTGATGCATATCATATATTCATGCCCATGGATACTTGAGGTGAAACTGGAGTATCTAGGTGACATTAGGGTTTTGGTTGATTTCTGTCTTAAGGTGTTATTCTATTATGAACTCTTGAATAGATTGATCCGAAAGAATAATTTTGAGGTGGTTTCGTACCCTACCATAATCTCTTCGTTTGTTCTCCGCTATTAGTGGCTTTGGGGTGACTCTTTGTTGCATGTTGAGGGATAGTTATTTGATCCAAGTATGTTATTACTGTTGAGAGAACTTGCACTAGTGAAAGTATGAACCCTATGTCTTGTTTCCTAGCATTGCAATACCGTTTGTGCTCACTTTTATCATTAGTTACCTTGCTGTTTTTATATTTTCAGATTACAAAAACCTATATCTACCATCGATATTGCACTTGTATCACCATCTCTTGGCCGAACTAGTGCACCTATACAACTTACCATTGTATTGGGTGTGTTGGGGACACAAGAGACTCTTTGTTATTTGGTTGCAGGGTTGCTTGAGAGAAACCATCTTCATCCTACGCCTCCCACGGATTGATAAACCTTAGGTCATCCACTCGAGGGAAATTTGCTACTGTCCTACAAACCTCTGCACTTGGAGGCCCAACAACATCTACAAGGAGAAGGTTGTGTAGTAGACATCAGCCCTCCATTGGGGGAGGGACCGTCGGCGGAGGTGAGGCTGATGCGCCGCCCCGTCCTCCTCTACCCCGAGCGACACGGCGACCTCGGCCTCGCCCCCTCCCCTCCCCCTCGTGGCCGGCTCCTCCGCCACGAGCTCTTGGGAAGGGGGCGCATTGTCGCCCGGAGACCCTCATCACCACCATCGAAGCACCGGCGCACCCTCTCGCCAGAGCGGAAGAGAGAAAGAAGCCAAGGTGGAAGGAGATGGATGGTGAAAGATTGAAGGGTGCCATCCCCCCTCCCATTCTTATAAAGGGCGGGGTCGGGGCTTGTCCGCCCCGCTCAACCAATCCGGCCGTAAAGGGCACAGGGAATCAAGACCGACCCGCTGCTCCAATCAGCGGTGGACCGGTTTCCCGCCTCATCATTCAAGAACCACACCCACCGTCTATCATCTTCAAGGCATGGGGGACACGTGGCAAGCAAGCAGAAGTCGAGGGGACGAGTGGGGTGATAGTTTTCCACCCCATGATCATAGGGCACGGGCGCCTCGAAGGCCACGACCCGAGTCCACTCAGTAAATGAGCCGCACCCCTACGTTTTCCTATTTTCATGGGGAAGGCACGGGATGCCTCTTTACCGTGATGTGGCGCATGAGGGCGGAAACAGCCCCACGCATGCGCCCCACGTCACGCATGACCCCCACGTCGCGCATTCAACGCGGGTCGTGGGGAAGCGCAGCGTTCGAAGAAATTACTGCGGTAAAAATCCGCCCCGCCTGCCGGCGCATCCTTCTGGGCCCGGCCCAGCATCTCGTTGTGCTTATGTGTGGCCCAGGCCCGGGGGCTCCTTTTGGTGTACAAAAGTAGGGGCTCCCCTTTTTACCCCTCTACTTGTGCACGGGCAATCAGAGCCGCACCTGCGGCCACACTTAGCAGGGCGAGGGGAGGGAGCAGAAGCACAATAATACCAGAGTAACGCCCAGACCAAAGACACAAAGAGCAAGAAGGCGAGGCGGACTCCCCTGGCAAGACCCTTGCCGGGGTGGCCTCCGCGGCCCCGATAAGAGCCTTGCCGGGGAAACTTGCCCAACACCAGCAGAGCGGGCCACCCTTGAGCCCAAGGGTTCTAGACGCCAACAAGCACATTGGAACCAAGGCGCGGGAGGCACCTCCATGATGGCATGCAGATCTTCGTCAAGATAATAAACACACAAGATCAGATGAGGACCAGAAGACGACGATCCTCGGCGAGATCCTTCCTGACGAGATCCACGAGACCCCCGGCAAGATCCTTCCGGGGGACGACCGCGACGTCACGCCAAGACCACTCTCCTAGGCCCCGGCAACACCCTTGCTGAGGACACCTGCGGGGCCACAGCTAGACCCACGTCTACCAAACCTCCACTTCTGTTCCCATACAGCTGCCAGACCAACCAGCTAGGCACGCACCTGCGTGGCAACATGCGGCTTCCAGGTCAAATCAGCAAGCACCAGCATGGTGTCATGCAGATCTTCGTGAAGACCCTACCACCACGCCATCTCAGCAGCCTGCCAGCCTACACGGCGCTGCATGCATTGTTGGCCTGGACGCTGTCCGAGCAAGGCGGAGCGGCAACGGACGGGACGGGCGTCACTGTCATCCCCAATAAAGCAATGGGACACCTAAGGAGTGCATTTAATGCGTCTTGTCCTGTAATGATAGGCGATAAGCTTGTACACTATACACCTTTTCACCTCCTGTGTGCCACTGTGGCAACCCCTTTTTGACTATAAAAGGAGGCCCAAGGCGTTCAGGAGAAGGATTCGGATCTTTTGGACTACACACGCACCATAGCTAGTTCAAGAGCTCAAGAACACTCAAATATACACCAAAGCAGGACTAGGGTTTTACGCATCCTCGCGGCCTGAACCTGGGTAAATGATCTTTGTGCTCCTAGACCTGCTCTTTGCACAACACCGCGCCCGCCAACCGTAGAAGGGATCCCTGTGATCCCACAGGTGTCGTTTCCACCGACAGAGAGGCAGCAGCCAGGAGGTGGCACCCCCTCCCCTGGCCCAGTCCGAATTGGACAAGGGGTTTGGGGCGCGGCCCCCCTCTCCCTTCCTCCCCCTTATCTTTTAGGTGGAAACCTACTAGGACTTGGAGTCCTAGTAGGATTCCCCTTCTCCCGGTGCGCCTAGCTTGGCCGACCGGCCTTGATGACCCACAAATATAGGGGATCTATCATAGACCTTTTGATAAGTAAGAGTGTCAAACCCAACGAGGAAAAGAAGGAAATGACAAGTAGTTTTCAGTAATGTATTCTCTGCAAGCACTGAAATTATCGGTAACAGATAGTTTTATGATAAGGTAATTCGTAATGGGTAACAAGTAACAAAAGTAAATAAGGTGTAGCATGGTGGCCCAATCCTTTTTGTAGCAAAGTACAAGCCTGGACAAACTCTTATATAAAGGAAAGCGCTCCCGAGGACACATGGGAATTATCGTCAAGCTAGTTTTCATCATGCTCATATGATTCGCGTTCGTTACTTTGATAATTTGATATGTTGGTGGACCGGTGCTTGGGTACTGCCCTTCCTTGGACAAGAATCCCCCTTACGATTAACCCCCCTCGCAAGTATCCGCAACTACGAAAGAACAATTAAGGTAAACCTAACCATAGCATGAAACATATGGATCCAAATCAGCCCCTTATGAAGCAAAGCAAAAACTAGGGTTTAAGCTTCTGTCACTCTAGCAACCCATCATCTACTTATTACTTACCAATTCCTTCCCCTAGGCCCAAAAAATGGTGAAGTGTCATGTAGTCGACATTCACATAACACCACTAGAGGAAAGACAACATACATCTCATCAAAATATCGAACGAATACCAAATTCACATGACTACTTATAACAAGACTTCTCCATGTCCTCAGGAACAAACGTAACTACTCATAAATCATATTCATATTCATAATTAGAGGGGTATCACTACACCACAGCACCACATCCCGAACAAACAGGTTGGTCGAAAAAACAGTGTCTGCCGACACACAGTCGGTTGGGAAAAAGTACTGCCGACCGACAGCGTCTGTTGGGGTAAGTCCAGACGGGAAAACCTTTTCCCGACCGACATGTCTTTCCCGACCGACAGTTGGACGCCTATAAACCGAATTGCCAACCGACTTTCTGATGGCCTACCCCGGAATCTTTCCCGACCGATATTCAGCTGGTGTTGCTGCTGAAGCTTTCCCGACCGACCGTTTGACAGTACAGTCTTTGCCGACCGACTTTCTGCTGCCCCTATCTTGAACCTTTCCCGACCAACTGTGCGATGGTGTCTTTTTTGCCGACCAACTTTCTGTTGGTCCTAGAATGACCTTTGCCGACCAACAATAGGATAATGTTTTGTTTTGCCAACCAACAATTTGACAGCATTTTGCTTAGCTGAGCAAAATGTTCAATACCCACGTACCCTTGATTTCCCATGTGATTTACAATACAATGTCAATCAAAATCAAGTTGCATATCTCATTACAATATGATATTAGTCAAGTTACAGTAACTTGCATGTACTTCGAAAATATTAAATCATGACCAAAGAAGGATAACATATTAATTACTTCTCACAAGTAAAGGAAACATTTACGGTTCAACGACCAAATCACCCAACAGGTTTACCAAATGATAGATGCATCTCCAATATTCATTGTTTGCTCCATTACACAAAATATCCAGGTGACAAGATGACATATAGGTTTACAAAAGGAGACCTAAAAGACGCATTGTTTTTGCTCCATTATAGAAAATCTCTAGCTGATGGAAACTGACATCTTCCTGGTTCCTTCCTGCTCCTTTTGTATGTCTTTTCTACAAAGGATAAAAATGTAATGGTGAGCATGCATTCAGAGACAATGGCAAAACCAATAATTGTATAAAGCATCTATGGCAATTGGCAATAAAAAACTATGGGATTTTAGTGTTACAAAAAATAGCTCAAGTTCAGAACAATGCCACAACATGTGTTAATTAGATCTTTGCTGTGTTGGACATCATAAAGCCTCGATGCAAGGTGACCATGAAGTATATTTCAGGAAATATGAGCAATATAGAGGTGTACTCGGAGCAACACCTGGTACTATTTTGCAATATAAAGCAGCAGCAGGGACGAGCTGGAGCGCGAAACGGTGAACTTTTCGCGCGCCAACGGCCATCCGGCCATCTAGCACTTGGTGCCAAGCCAGTAACCAATTATGCACAACAAGTATGTGATATACTTTGCTAACCTAGCTACCAGGGACGCTCTACACAAAGCAGGGACGATATGATGAGCGAAAAAATGAAACTCAAGCCGACTGAACCAGCCTAGCACAAGAAACAGAACTCTAGCTTCTACTCTGTTCCTCATCATATCTACTCTGTGACACCATGACATGACATGTATGCAAGCATCGGATAATTAGATTGCGCATAACAACTCGTAGCCTGACACCGACGCAACAAGCAAAAGCATCAAACTGAATCAACCTGAACTAGCCCAGCACAGATAGATAACTGAACTTGGATCAGAGAAATGAGTATCTAGATCAGCGACAGCAGCAAGCACAGGACTAGAACAGAAAGCGATTACAAATTTGTGCCTGCCAGCTCCTCTAGAAACGTCCAGGCATCTATGTTTATTGGCTAACCACATTCCCAGGCCGAGGCTGACCACTCATCCCATGGACACCAACAAAACGAGCTCCAGGCATCTCCCAGGGAGCACCCAAGCAATAAAAAATAGGTTTTAAGGCTAAACCAGATTTGGGAAATGAGGCATGTGGCAAGTAGAACTTACCAAAGCCAACTTGAGCCACCCAACACAGGAATTGCTCGGGTCTATGTACCAATTTAAGACTACAATTACTCTTGTAAACAATAGCATGGACATGAGAGCAACTTTTGCATCACATTATTATTTCCTTGTATTTCTACTAAACCATGTAAGCTAGATAACAACTATCATGAGGAAGAAGAAGATACAAGGGTCTGGTTAAGTTCATTTAGATCCCTGGTTTTGTAGCTCAAAAAATAAATACTAGCTCATGATTCAAATATACCTTAGCGGCGGGACGAGGAACATGCCCCAGGTTTGTAGGGTTTCATCTAGCAAAGTGATCATGAGTCAGTATCACGCATCAAACAATTTGAGATAAGTGGACAAAACACACAATGTTGGTGATTACCTTGCTAGATGGCCATGCAATGGACCTTGTGACAGCATCAGCGATAATTTGTAAACCTTCATCTTCAAAAGGCAAAGTAGCATCCCTTCTGATCACAACATTGACAAGAACCTCATAAGATCCTAGTCCAAGGGGATCCCCGCCCACAATAGTGTCTGGATCAACTAAGATAATTGTTGCCTTAGCAATAGGAGTTTCAGGACCAGTCCATGCATATAGAAGCACATCCATACCAATCTGAATCAATGATTATATTAGAAACATGAAACAAAATAAAATTTCAACATATAGGTAAGGATGAGAAGATTACAAGGCTTTCATCTTCATAGGCTGATGAGCTTCTTGAAGGGGGCTTTGCAACAACTCTTCTATGAACAAAGGGCTCTTCATCATCCAGTTCATCATCTTCTTCACCATCGTTATTATCCTCAGCTTCAGCTCTTGAGTTCTATCAAACAGAAATAGAGTTAGTGCATGGAAGATGGATTATTGATGCAATCAAAAGATGTGGAAATAGTTCATTACTTGTCGAGAATTGGAACCGTGCTGCGAGCTAGGAGTTTCCAGATTATGCCCTCCTTGTGAAGCTAACATCAATTCCATTCGGTTCATCCGTTCCTGCATTTGTAGAACATGCCCCTCCAGCATGTTATAGCGATTTTCAGCTTCTCGACGCCCTTCCATTTCAACTAGAACTCTTGTGCTCAATTTACCCCGTGTACCCGGTGTGCCCAAATCTTGAGGTGTTGGCCCTAGACCTAACACACGGACACGACCCCTGGGCTCCTTCATTCCACATACACGTGCAAACAGATCACCTTCTTTAATGTTTTTCTCCTTCCATTTAGGGTGCAATTCACCTTTCTCTATGAGTTCTTTCTGCGAAATGATATGTACTTGCTATGTAAATTCTACTTGTACAAGTTCTGTCTAATACTGAAAAACATGGCAAAAGGGACTCACAATTGTTGCTGCTGCCTGAGGCACATAACTCCCTTTCCTTTCCCTTTCCTTTCCTTTCCCGCACTCACTCTTTCTGGTAATGTTCTTCTCACTGCAAGTGGCAGGAAGTCTTGCAAAAGGACATGGTTGTCATGGCTCTTTAGCCCAGTTATCTTTTTCTCCTTAACATGCACGTTACGGCGTATGTCAGATGCATAACCATTAGGAAACATGGCATTTTTAAATACTTTGCAAAATGTCCTCTGCTGATCAGATTCCATTGTGTAAGGTGCCGGAGGAAAAAAAACTTCATCATCATCAAGATCAATAGGTTGAAGATCCTTTCTAATATTGAGTGCTTGAAGGTCATATCGAGAATTAATATTATCCTTGGTTTTTCCATTGACTGCCAACAAAGTGTTAACTATGTTCTCACACACATTTTTTTCTATGTGCATGATATCAAAGTTATGATGCATCTTCAAATCCTTCCAATATGGTAGTTTAAACCAAATAGACTTTCTTTTCCAAATGATCAGCGGATCCCCTTTCTTGTGTTTCTTAGTTCTAGGCTTCTTCGTTATAGGATCCTTCCCAAACTTGGTTTGCATATTTTCTGTCAGCTCTAAGATTTGCCTACCGGAAAGTGGTACCGGCGCTGTCCCACGTTCTACATCACCAAATGTGCGTGTATCATACCTCAAGGGGTGATCTGCACATAAGAACCTACGATGCCCCATATAGCAAGTCTTGCTACCATTTTTTAGCCTAAGAGAACATAATTGAGAGTGGCATTCAGGGCAAGCTCCTTCTCCAGAGGAAGCACAGGCAACCAAAGACCCAAGACCCGGTTTATCCGTAATTGTGCATATTATGGCAGTATGCAACTGAAAATACTCTCCAGTTGAAGCATCATAGGTCCTGACACCATCAAGAAACATATCTACCATATCATCAACTAGTGGCTCAAGATAGACATCAATATCACTACCAGGTGAATTTCTGCCAGGAATCAACAGTGATAGGATGAAATTTGATTGCTTCATAATCATCCAGGGTGGAAAGTTATAAGGAATCAATAATACTGGCTAAATGCCATAGCTGAGATTCATGGATCTAAATGGATTAAAACCATCGGCACATACTACAAGCTTAAGATTTCTACTGTCTTTTGCAAAATCTTCATTTTTTTCATCAAAATCTTTCCAAAGGAGGGAATCTTTAGGATGCCTATTCAAGCCATCTTGTGTGCGCTCTTCTGCATGCCATCTTGTGAGAGCCGCAGTTCTGGAACACACAAACAACCTTTGAAGCCTCTTCTTTATTGGGAAGTAACGAAGAACCTTCTTAGGAACCTTGTGGAGACGTTTCCCATCTGCACTCTTCCTTTCAGATTTCCATCTTGAAGCCTTACATTCTGGGCATGAATTGGCATTGGCATTGTTCTTCCAAAATAGAATGCAATCATTTTCACATGCATGGATATTAACATACCCAAGTCCTAGGCATTTGACTAGTTTTTTAGCTTCATTGGAGTTTTTGGGTATTGCGGACTGAGGGTAAGCATCTTTTAGTAGATCTAACAGTAGATCAAAACTTCTATCAGAGCACCCTCCAAGTAGTTTGGTGTGAAGAAGTCTCACTAGGAAACGAAGCTTTGAGAAATTCTTACAGCCTGGATATAGCTCTTGTCTAGAATCAGCTTCAAGTTTGTGGAGAGATTCTAGAAAAGAATCATCCTGATCTAAACCACAATCATCTTCAAGATCTCCCTCTTTATCCAAACCAGCAGCAAGGTCTCTTAGCAAATCAGACATATCATCGCCCTCATCCCTATCGTCACCCTCATCCAGATTTGGAGGAATGGAAGAAGAAGCGACACGTTCTCCATGGAACATCCACTGTTTGTAGCCATCTACAAATCCCTCGCATACCAGGTGCTCACGGACTTCAGACTCTTCTCTCCAGTATGAGTTCACACAGTTTTTGCAAGGACATAAGATTTTATTCTCGACTGATGATTATTAAATGCAAAGCCTAGGAATTTGGCGAGCCCTTGTAAGTACTTCTCTGTATGCCTACATGCAAGTGTACATGTGTAGTGTGTTATATATAGTTTCAGCATCTAAAAAATTTAAAACATATATGCTGCGTTATACCTAGGCGCATCCATCCAACTTCTATCCATGGTAGCTAGCTTCACACTTGGTCACTACAAATACACACTAAATCCTAAACAGATAATATCACAACTAGAGAATGCAAGGAATTACTTGAAGTACTATAAATACAATGGCTCGAAAAAGAAAGTAAGAATCATAGAACCAATTCAATGGTAGTACACATAGCAAAGGTAGATACCGCCATAAATAAACAGACCAAAGATATGGTTGACTCACCAAGTAGTGGAGGATGTCGTGACAAGCACGGAAGGGGATTACTGCGCCGCTGCTGGAAGTTGAGTCGTTGGTAGCAAGAATCCTAATAACCAACCAGATTACACACTACAAAAATCAGTGCCAAACATAAGGAGGCATCTCTACATATTCATGGCATCCACACACATGGAGGGCCTCTGGACTTGAGTGGGGCAGAGGAACTCACTTGAGTGGATGCAGTAAGCATGTCGGTGGATGATCTCTTGAAGATGAGCTCCCACGGTGTAGCCTCCTGAAGGAAAAAATGCATAAGAGCCGAAGCCTAAGAAAAACCTTCAATTCGTGTTCACACGCAACATTGGCTGGGTTATGCTAGGAACACACTAAGATAACAACTTCAATAAATCTTGGAGCCACATTTGTTACAAAATACCAACAAGATATTACGCTCACCAATTTCATAAATAATATCTATTTGTTAGCCACTAACTCCTAATCTATCTACCATTTTAGTTATTCACATAATTTCTGAATCAAACAGCCAGGCTAAAAGCACTCCATTAACAAATCATATACTAAAAGAAAATTAAACAGTGGACACTCCACACACCTTATGCACTAAGGTGGTGTTTGGTTCAAGCAAATATTATGGCTGGTACAATCAAATACCACAAGCTGGTTACTAAGTACCAATGATTCTACTCTTCTTCCTCTGCTCAATGGTACCAGTAGTGGTTCTCTGTGCTACCTGCAACAAAAACAAAAGAGAGATGAAATCAGGTCGCATGTACAGAGAGATGAAAATATACTACCCTTCTATTTGAGTGCCTCTATTGTAAATGCCCTGAGAGAGTAGAGTAGATAAAAAATCTTGGTGAAGAGCTGTAAATTAGATATGCTCCCAAAGAACCTGAATTTGCATGTAAGAAACTGTACCCGCTGTACTCACAGCACGGCTAAGTGTGTGTGGCTTGACAACTAGTGGAGAGAGAGAGAGAGAGAGTGAGAGAGAGCAGTTGTACCTCAGCCGCACACTGCCCCGATACAAGTTGAAGCAGCCACCCGGAGAGAACGGCACGGGGCGGTGATGGATGGGCAGGACGGCGCGGGGCGGAGATGGACGGGCAGGACAGCGCGGGGCGGCGCAGGGCGGTCAGGGCGGCACGGGACGGTGCGGGACAGCGCGGGGCGGTCAGGACGACGCGGGGCGGGGCGACAGAGACGACGCGAGGCGTCGCAGCAGAGGTAGGATGGCGGGGGGCGGCACAGGGCGGGCAGGACGACGCAGCGGAGGACGGCGCAGCGGAGGTCGGCGGGGCGGCGCAGGACGGGTAGGACGGCGCGCGCGACGGCGTGGAGAACGATCGGCGGGAGGCGTGGGGCGGTGGTGGACTAGCTGGATCGAGCAAGGTGTGAGGGCGGCGGTGTGGGGGAAAATGCTAGGGATTTGGCCCTTCGTGGGGATTGAAGTGATTTGGGAAAAAAACATTTCGCAGGCTGGGCCAGATCCTTCGCGCTAAAATTTGGCCGTTCGCGCGCGAGGCCCATTTAGCATCTGGCTGTTGGTCGGGATTATTTGCTGACCGATGGTCTGTGGGCCATAAGGGAATTCCCGACTGACATTTCTATGGTATATGTTTTATCATTCCCGACCAACAATGTGTCACCGTAAAGAATTTTCCGGCCCACAATCTGTTAGAAACTTTCACGGTCAACCGTGGGTCGGCAATAGTGACTTTTTCCCAACACACATTGGTAGGGAATTCTGGTGCATGGTGTAGTGTATTAATATGCATAAAGGATCTGAACATATAATCTTCCATTGAATAAACCAACTAGCATCAACTACAAGGAGTAATCAACACTACTAGCAACCCATAGGTACCAATCTGAGGTTTTGAGACAAAGATCGGATACCAGAGATGAACTAGGGTTTGAGAGGAGATGGTGCTGGTGAAGATGTTGATGGAGATTGACCCCCTCCCGATGAGAGGATTGATGGTGATGATCATGGTGACGATTTCCCTCTATCGGAGGGATGTTTCCCCGGCAGAACAGCTCCGCCGGAGCCCTAGATTGGTTTCGCTAGGTTCCGCATCGAGACGGCGGCACTTCATCCTGAAAGCTTCCTTCTTATTGTTTTCCGGGCAGAAGACACCTTATATGAGAATATGGACATCGGGGGGCTTCCAGGTGGCCCACGAGGCAGAGGGCGCGCCAAAGGGGGGTATGACGTGCCCCCACCCTCGTGGACGGTGGGTGGCCCCCCTCTGGAGCTTTCTTCGCCCAATATTTTTAATATATTCCAAACTTACTTTCGTGGAGTTTCAGGACTTTTGGAGTTATGCAGAATAGGTCTCTAATATTTGCTCCTTTTCCAGCCCAGAATTCCAGCTGCCGGCATTCTCCCTCTTCATGTAAACCTTGTAAAATAAGAGAGAAAAGGCATAATTATTGTGACATAATGTGTAATAACAGCCCATAATCCAATAAATATCGATATGAAAGCATGATACAAAATGGACGTATCAACTCCCGCAAGCTTAGACCTCGCTTGTCCTCAAGCGGAAGCCGATATCGAAAAATATGTGCACATGTTTAGAGATAGAGGTGTCAAAAAAATAAAATACGGAAATGAGGGCATCATGATCATTCTTAGAATAGCAACACACACACACACACACACACACACACACACACACACACACACACACACACACATATATATATATATATATATATATATATATATATATATATATATATATATATATATAGTAACGCTAAACTAAGCGTGAGTGTAGAATAGCTTATTCTACACCCCAGTAATGGTACATACAAAATATAGTAACGCACTATGTAAAATATAGTAATTTTTGTAAAAATGTAGTAAATTCCAAACTTGGGTGATAAAAATTTTATTTTCCGAATTACTACATTTCGTACACCGTTTTACTAGATTTTGTATATAGCGTTACTAGGGGGTGTAGAATAAGCTATTCTACACTCACGCTTAGAATAGCGTTACCCTATATATTGTCATATGATTTCTTATGCTAAAGTAACAATCTATTCACAATGTAAAGTATGAATCAGAAACTTCATTGAAAAACTAGCAAACTATAATCTCAGTCATTGAAGCAATTGAAATTTATCATAACATCGGAAAGAGTCAATATAGGACTGTAAGGGCATATTTATCCCTAAGGTGTTTTGGTGATTGATGACAATGCTTTTGCGGACTAATCATGTGCCTTGAGTTTCTCAGACGCTTCGTCACTAGGCACGAGATGATTCGGTGCCCCTCGAAGACTATTGAAGACGGCGTTGTTCTACGTTTCATTTTGGTGGATTTGAGTCGTAGGAGAGTTGTACTATTAATAGGGGGTTCGCGTCGGAAAGGTTCGGGTGGAATCATCACGTACACGTTTCCTTCCTTGCCTCCACCTTTCCCTTGCACTTTGGAGCTTTCCTACATTATCCTCTTTGTGCTTGCTCTGACGGCTACTGCTGAACTTGCGGTAGTACTGCTCTATGGAGCGGTAGTACCACAAGCACCTACGGTAGTACCGCTGGGGTCCACGGTAGTACCGCTCCTCTGGAGCCTTACTACTGTGGCTCCCAGGCCTAGTGCCGCTCCGGTACGGTTGTAGGGGCGGATGTAATTTTTTACATCTGTGCCCACATGGTAGTACCGCACGTCCAGCACAGTAGTACCACGGGAGCCCACGGTAGTACTGCTCCCCTGGAGTCGTAGTACCGTGGCACTCATACCTAGTACCGCTGCATCACGGTAGTAGGAGCGGATGTAATTTTTTACATCCGCGCCTCAACGGTAGTACCGCGCCTCGTGCGCGGTAGCACCGCGCGCGGCCTGGTTCAGCTAGGTTATGGTAGTACCGCGTCTTAGCGGTAGTACCCCGTCGGATTTTTGCACTGTTTTGTTTTCAGCGGAAGTAGGCACGGATGTATTTTTATTCATCCGCGCTCTTCGTAGGCTAGGACTTTCCTGCCTTGCGGTAGTACCGCAAGGGGGAGCGGTAGTACCACGCTAGCGGAAGTACTACTCTCAGTCAGGCAAGTCCCAGCCTCTGCTGCTGCCGCGGAAGTACCATGGTCCCCCACGGTAGTACCGCATGGCCTTGCGGTAGTACCGCGCTCCTGGAGCGGTAGTACCGCATGTTGCAGGCTGAACATGTGGATAACGGTTGGATCTCTTCCATGACTATAAAAGGGGCGTCTCCTACCTTTAGTTGACCACCTCTTCCACTTCTAAGCTCCATTGTTGCTCCAAGCTCCATTTTCGCCCGATCTCTCTCCCTAGCCAATCAAACTTGGTTATTTTCTCGGGATTAGTTGAGAAGGCCTCAATCTACACTTCCACCAAGATAGATTTGATTCCCCCCACTTATCCCTAGCAGATCTTGTTACTCTTGGGTGTTTGAGCACCCTAGACGGTTGAGGTCACCTCGAAGCCATACTCCATTGTGGTGAAGCTTCGTGGTTTTGTTGGGAGCCTCCGATTAAGTTGTGGAGATTGCCCCAACCTTGTTTGTAAAGGTTCGCACCGCCTTCAAGGGCACCAATAGTGGAATCACAGCATCTCGCATTGTGTGAGGGCGTGAGGAGAATACGGTGGCCCTAGTGGCTTCTTGGGGAGCATTGTACCTCCACACCGCTCTAACGGAGACGTACTTCCCCTCAAAAGGAAGGAACTTTGGTAACACATCCTCGTCTCCACTGGCTCCACTCTTGGTTATCTCGCACCTTTACTTTTGCAAGCTTACTTGTGTTGTATCCCTTGGTTGCTCGCGTGTCTGTTGTTGTTGCATCATATAGGTTGTTCACCTAGTTGCATATCTAGACAACCTACTTTGATGCAAAGTTTAAATTGGTAAAGAAAAGCTAAAAATTGTTAGTTGCCTATTCACCCCCCCCCCTCTAGTCAACTATATCGATCCTTTCAATTGGTATCAGAGCCTCGTCTCTTTATTAAGGAATTTGCCGTCCGAAGAGTATGGTTAACACCACAGACGGTGCGGAGGAGCACTCCGGTGTGAATCCTATCTTGTATACGGCCGATGGGGGAACCTCGGTCTCTCGTGAGGAATTGAATGTGGCTCTAGACACATTGAAATACTCCATGACGACCAAGGTTGAAAGCATGTTTACTAAATTTCTTGAAGGACTTAAACTGTCCACCTCACCGATGAAAGTGGGTGATCCCACTAACAAGGTGACGGATGCTACCTCCAACAAGGGGGAAGCTAACAGTGAAAAGAGTCCTTCTACTAGTGGTAGAAATGGCACCGACATCTTTGCCCATGTGGAACCTCCAATTTATGGAGGACCGATTCCCTCTACTCATTTAAATCATGTGGGTCCTCCTCCTAAGATTGTGAAAAATGAGGATTTTGATTCTTGGGTGTATCGGTTCAAGCGTCATTTAAATCATGTGAATACTAATCTTTCGATAATCATTGAAGAAGGTTCCTATCCACATGACCGAAGCAACTTCACCCCGAGAGAAGTGGTGGATAATCAATTCAATGAGAGTGCTCTCTTCATCATCCAAGATGCAATCCTTCCCGAAGATCTCCCTCATCTTCGACCTCATGCCATGGCCAAAGACGCATGGAAATGCGTTGTGTCTGTCTATCGAGGAAGTGCTAGCATTCAACACTCCAACTATGATATGGTACAAGATGAAGCCGATGAGTTTGCAATGAAAGAAGATGAAGAACCTCGTGAGCTCTTTCGAAGAGTGACCAAACTCACGGTCTCACTCCGAGATCATGGGAGAAAGGACACGGATGAAAATTGTATCAAGCGCAAGTTACTCAAGGCCATGATGCCCTACAACAAGGCCATGTCCTCCATCGTCCGTCAAAGACCGGACTTCCACTCCATGACCTCAAGTGAAGTGTTGGATGAGTTCGTTGCAATGAGCATCTTGGACAAGATCGCCGACAATGCGGTGCTCCGTTCTCAAAGGGCAAAGAAGCCCAACCTTGCTTTGAAGGCCAAGGTTAGTGTGGAAGAAGAGGAGGAAGAGGAAGATGAGGAGAGCAACCCCGAAGACACCAAATATAATTATCATGAGCACATGGCTCTTTCTTCAAGACAATTTTGGAGCAACAAGAATACAAGACCCAACTTCAACAAGAACAACTCAAGTGGCTTCAAGGGCAAGCAACGAGTTAGAACTTGCTTCAACTGTGGCAATGTGAGCCATTTCGTTGCGGATTGTCCTTACGAGAAGCGGGAAGATAATGGTGGCAAGTTCATCTGAAAAGACAAAGCCAAGTCCTTCCCCAACAAGAACAACTTCACCATGAAGACTCCTACTCGTGGGTTGGTGGTTCAAGAAGAATACCATGAGGAGGACGATGATGATGAAAATGGAGAAGCAATGGCCATGGCGTCCGTTGCCATTGCTACCACTCCCGGGTGTCTCTCTTTGATTCACCCAACGAGAACATCACCGCCAAGTGCCTCATGGATAAAGCTTCCAACAAGGTAACCCCCAACATCAAAACCACCATCATTACTAATCCCTCCTTGGAGGAATGCATTGATGAACATGATGGACCTAATGAGAAAGTGAATGAATTTGAGTCTTTTATGAGTAAGCTCAATGGAAAATCCAAGAAGCACTTTGTTGCTCTCTTGGAACAACTTGGTGATGCCAATGACATGATCGAGGCTCACGAAGAAACCATCTCTAAGATGGAAGGTCATAGTCGTGACTATGCCGATGAGATATTGGAACTCTCTAATGCTCTTGAGGAAGAGCATGGGCATCGTTTGACTCTTGAGGAGTCATACAACGATGACCATGCTAAGTTAAAGAAAGATCTTGATCATGCTCTTGTAGTGTCTCGTGTGCTAACTTCTGAGAAGGCTAAACTTGGGGTTGATCATGCTAGACTCAAGGAGGAGTTTGAGGTACTTGACAAGGCCCACAAGGTCTTGAAGGGTGCTCACGCTAACCTCAAGGAGTCTCATGCTCAACTCCAAGTTAAGCTAACCAAGGAAAAGGCCACCTTCCCCCATATGGTATTAATTGATAATGCATATGCTACTAACCCGTGTTGTGAGCATGTGCATCTTGTGGAGGAGAATGCCAAGTTGAAGGATCAACTTGAGAAAGGCCTTGTTACTTGCATTCAAGGTGAGAAGAACCTCAACGACCTTTTGAGCAATCGAAAGGAAGTTGTGGCCAAGAAGGGAATTGGGTTTGCACCCAAGTCCAAAAATAAGTAGAAGAACGACAAGACCAAACTTCCTTGAGGGAGTCCTGGACTAGGGGGTGTCCGGACAGCCGGACTATCATCGTCCGCCGGACTCCAAGACTACGAAGATACAAGATTGAAGACTCCGTCCCGTGTCCGGATGGGACTTTCCTTGGCGTGGAAGGCAAGCTTGGCAATACGGATATGTAGATCTCCTACCATTGTAACCGACTCTGTGTAACCCTAGCCTTCTCCGGTGTCTATATAAACCGGAGGGCTTTAGTCCGTAGGACACAACATACATTACAACAATCATACCATAGGCTAGCTTTAGGGTTTAGCCTCCTTGATCTCGTGGTAGATCCACTCTTGTACTACCCATATCATCAATATTAACCAAGAAGGATGTAGGGTTTTACCTCCATCAAGAGGGCCCGAACCTGGGTAAAACATCGTGTCCCTTGTCTCCTGTTACCATCCGCCTAGACGCACAGTTCGGGACCCCCTACCCGAGATCCGCCGGTTTTGACACCGACATTGGTGCTTTCACTGAGAGTTCCTCTGTGTCGTCACCGATAGGCTTGATGGCATCTTCAATCAACAACGCTGTCCAGGGTGATACTTTTCTCCCCAGACAGATCTTCGTATTCGTCAGCTTCGCACTGCGGGCTAATTCACTTGGCCATCTGGAGCAGATCGAAAGCTACGCCCCTGGCCATCAGGTCAGATTCGGAAGCCTAAACTTCACAGCCGACATCCGCGGGGACTTGATCTTCGACGGGCTCAAGCCAAAGCCAAGCGTGCCGCACTATTGTGATGGGCATGATCTAGCTCTGCCGCCGAACAGTGCCTTGGTGGCCGCACATGAATCCGCTTCGGCCCTTAGTCCGGAGCCGATCGCCCAGATCGAGGATCGGTGGATGGACACCACCTCGGGGGCTTCAACTTCCACGGCGATGGTGCCGGACACTAACCTTGTCCCTCGCGAAACTCGTGATTCTGAGGTGCTGGACTCCTTGCCGGACTCCGGACCTCCCACGCCCCTACCAATTGAATCGGATTGGGCGCCGGTTATGGAATTCACCGCCGTGGACATCTTCCAATACTCACCCTTTGGCGACATCCTAAATTCGCTAAAGCATCTCTCGCTATCGGGAGAATCCTGGCCGGATTATGACCAGGATGGTTGGGATACGGACGACGAAGAAATTCAGGGCCCACCCACCACCCACTTTGTAGCCACTGTCGACGACCTAACCGACATGCTAGATTACGACTCCGAAGACATCGACGGCATGGACGACGATACCGGAGACGAACAAGAACTAGCGCCTATAAGGCACGTAAAGACCACCCCGTCATATGATGTATACATGGTGGATACCCCAAAAGGAAGCAACAACGAGGACCAACGGGGCGCGGCAGAAGATAATCCCGCCGACAAACAACGAAAACAGTGACGCAGACGCTGCCCTAAGTCCCGCCTCGACAACAACAGCGCTCTTAATGACCCAGCAATACAGCAGGGTAAACCAGTGGACGACGACATGCAACCGTCCGAACAAGACGAGTCAGACAATCAGTCCGGGCCCGGCGGAAAAAATAGTCCGGACGATCTCACGCCGGACACACCGCCGGTGAATAAAAACCTCAGGAAAAGACTCGTCGCCACCGCAAGAAGTTTGAAAAAGGAAAAACGGAAGCTCAAAACAGCGGAAGATACACTCAGAATGAGGTGGAGCAAAGTGCTCAAAACCGCAGACAAATACGACAACGGCCATCAATCGAAGAGCTACCCGAAACGCAAGCTACTGCCAGAATTTGATGAGGAGGCCATAGAGCCCCCACAGTCAAAAAACAAAGAGGCTGCCTGGCCGGATAGACGGCCAGATGATAGGCCAAAATCTGAAAGCGGCGCCGCATATAAACCGACTAACGACCCTGGACGGACAGATGGCCCAGCCAGGTCCATTTACGGGCCAAAGAAGAGGGCCCCAGGAGGCAATACAACACGCCAAGCGTCCGAAGACATCGGTACACCCAAATACAGGGGCGCCGCACACCCACTATGTTTCACCAACGAGGTGCTGGATCACGAATTCCCAGCAGGGTTTAAACCTATAAACATAGAGGCCTACGACGGAACAACAGACCCTGGAGTCTGGATAGAAGATTATATACTACACATACACATGGCTAGAGGAGATGATCTCCATGCCATAAAATACCTACCCCTCAAGCTCAAAGGGCCAGCCCGTCATTGGCTCAAAAGCCTCCCGGAAAACACTGTTGGAAGTTGGGAAAAGCTTGAGGATGCGTTTAGAGCAAATTTTCAAGGAACCTATGTCCGCCCTCCGGATGTAGATGATCTAAGTCATATAACTCAACAACCCGGAGAGTCGGCGCGCAAATTTTGGAACAGGTTCCTCACCAAAAAGAACCAAATAGTCGACTGTCTGGACGCCGAAGCCTTAGCAGCTTTTAAACACAACGTCCGAGACGAATGGCTCACCAGACACCTCGGCCAAGAAAAGCCGAGCACAATGTCCGCGCTAACAAGCCTCATGACCCGCTTTTGTGCGGGAGAGGATAGATGGCTAGCAAGATGCAGCACCAGCGACCCAAGTACATCCGAGATCAGAGATGGAAACGAAAAATCACGGCGCAGAAAAGAGCAGCGCCGAAATAAAGAGAAAAGCCCGAAGGG
Source organism: Triticum timopheevii (assembly GCA_963921465.1). Taxonomy (NCBI): domain Eukaryota; kingdom Viridiplantae; phylum Streptophyta; class Magnoliopsida; order Poales; family Poaceae; genus Triticum; species Triticum timopheevii. The sequence continues at coordinate 516,116,248 of OY997268.1, read as the reverse complement.
CACGACAGTCAACGCCGGATTCAAAAGCTCGCGGCCAAACAACAAAACACCGCCCCTCAAGGATAACAGCGATGAGCTATCCAGTTTAAACAAGATTTTAGGTCGGATATGTCAAATCCACAGTACCCCCGGAAGGCCTGCAAACCACACCCACCGAGATTGTTGGGTTTTCAAACAGTCTGGCCGACTAAACGCCGAACACAAGGGGCTCGACGCATCAAGCGAAGATGATGACAAACCCCACCAGCAGAGCACCGGAAAACAAAAGACTTTCCCACAAGAGGTCAAAGCAGTAAACTCACTTCATGTGATAATATGGAAAAATAGTGCGGCACCCTCTAAAAAGGGTCTCGCATGGTCCAACCCAGCGGAACATAGAGATTGGACATCAAAACCAATCACTTTTGACCACCTGGATTATTCCAGAAGCGTTCGAAACGCAGGATGGACTGCCCTGATATTGGATCCTGTAATCGACGGACTGCAATTTACACAAGTCCTGATGGACGGAGGCAGTGACCTAAACCTGCTGTATCCAAACACAATCCGCAAGTTGGGGATAGACCCTACTAAAATTCGACACAGCCGCACTTCCTTCAAAGGAGTGACGCCAGGCCCTTACGCCAAGTGCACAGGCTCCCTATTACTAGAAGTTGTGTTCGGATCACCGAACAACTTTCGACATGAAAAACTAATCTTTCATATCGTCCCATTCAAAAGTAGCTATCAAGCACTCCTGGGACGAGAAGCTTTTGTCCGTTTTAATGCCATACCACATTACGCGTCTCTTACACTCAAGATGCCCGGTCCACGTGGCATCATTTCAGTGCGAGGGTCACTTAAAGACCCCGGACACGGTTAGACGAGTCCGGCATAAGTAAGCTAGGGGCTCCCTAGCCGCACATCCCTTTACAAGGGGCTGCACGCACAAACAACAGCGAGCTCACATGGACTCCGCTTTACTTATTTATATTTTTTCCTTCGTATATATTTTTTCTGCACAAGTTCCTTCAAACTAAAGTTCCTCTCTTTTTATAGATAAACAATGTGCACACCCGTCCAGGATAACGGCACAACGGAGACACATGCGCAGACGTGCAGTAGGGACCCGTCGCGAGGATTCTTTTCAGATTAAGACCCTGCGTAAACCTTTTTACTGTCTCTTGTTGTTATAACCCCTTGGTTCTTCATTATAACCAAAGCGGAGCCTGACGTTTTGGCATTGGCCGCGTCAGAAGACCATGCCCGTACCTGGACACTAGGGGCTTAGGGCATTATTCTGCCCATTATTACAAAGACCGAACACCTTAGGGAGTGTTCGGCGTCTCGAGTTAGGCCTTATATGCATCAGCTCCGAATCATGTCTTTGGTCAAATGTTGGGTTTGCCCGGCTCCTGTGTTTTGCTGCCTTATGTTCCGTATCATCGGCTAACGCGGCACCAGGAGAACTACTGCGATTGTGCCCCAGTTCGGCTGGGCGAGCACCTTAGTAGAGAAAGCCGAAAACTGACTGTCATGATACAGCGAGAGACTGGTCAATCACTCGATCGACTACCGGAATGTTTAGAATTCCCCACTTTGACGAAGGACCGTTTCCCGGTCAGGCACACACGCGCCCCAAATTCGGAAGAGCGCGGTGCCCCAAGGGGCTATATCGTAGCCCCACCCTCGAACTCCACTGGCTAAGTGAAAGTGATAAAGCATCATAGTCCGGATTGCCTCGTTTGCTATGCTACCACCTCCTTCACAGGACTGAGACGTCGGATTAAGTGTGAAAACACGATATTTTTTGCGAACACCCCCGCACTTTGTGCATGGGGGCTGAAGCCGAAGACTGCAATCTTTCAGGTTATACAAATGTATACACAAACGGCCGCATAGGAGATATTTTAATACTTGGAACGCACAAGTATAAAAAGCGGTTACATCATAATCATTGTCTTACAAGATAAAACGTTCATTTGAACATGACATTTTGTGAGCACTGCGACTCTATTACATGAGCGCCACGCATAACTTCCCCAAAATAGTGCTCGGCGGGTAACCGGCTTTCGTCCGAACCCTGGGCGACAATAGCGGTGGCATCCATCTCTGTCCAATGTGTCTTCACACGGGCAAGGGCCATCCGCGCGCCTTCTATACTGGCAGACCGCTTCATCTCCTTGATGTGCGGCACCGCTCCAAGAAATTGCTGCAATAAGCTGAAATAGCTCGTCGCCTTGGGCCTCTCTGGCCAGACATGAGCCACAATATCAGTCATGGAAATTCCGGACAACCTGTTTAGCTCAGCCCATTCGGCCAACCGATCAGTCAACGGAAGTGAACGGTCCGGACTATGGAATTGAGACCAAAATAGCTCTTCCGTCTTGTGATCCTTCTGGCTCCGGAAGTGCACAACGGCATCAGCCGCACTTGCCGCTAAGTCCATATACGGATCCTCTGGATCCCACAGCTGGCCAAGTTGGGCATACTTCGGGTCCGTAAACCGGCGACGCGGCAGAAAAGGCCTGCCAGCCACAATATCTCCGGCCTGGCGCAGCTCCTCCTTCATAGCCCGCATCGCAGAACGGGCATCCTTGGCTTCGGCGGTGGCCTTTCCCAGGTCTTCCCGCTCCGATAGGCGCTCCTTTTCAAGAGCCTCATTGCGGTCGGCAGCATCCTTCAATTTCACGGCCAATTCGGCCATCTTTTCCCTGCTTAGGCAGTGTGCAGCCTTTTCGGCTTCCAACTCCTCGGCCGCCCTCAAGGCAGCCGCATCACTCCTTCAGGCTTGCTCCTTAGCTTGAGCAAGCTCGGCCCGACGGCTCTCCACAGCAGCAGCACCGTCTGTATCACAGCATATACATTATCAGAGGCGGGCTTTGACCCCCCTAAATAAGTGATTGCGGAGAATTCATTTACCTTGCGACTCGTCAAGTCACCAGTTGACAAGCGCGATGTCCGCATCCGCCACATCAAGTTGTTGCATTAACTCGGCAACTCCACTAGTCTAGCTAGCCCCCGGACTATCCGCCACCTGCATAGGAACGGCGACATTCATTACCTGAGATTTTGATCCTCGGCACGCTGTCGCTTTCGACCACCTATCGAGTCTTAGGGGCTACTATCTATACAGGGCGCACTTCTATGTGCCAAACTGTCAAAAAAGGTGCGTCGTTCTTGCGTACCTCAAATCCCGCCAATAAACTCCTGACGGCACTATGCAATCCGCTTTCGGCGGACGAAATCCTTCCAATCACCATACGCATCAAAGCACGGTGATCTTCTGAGATGGACGCCCTCTCAAGCAGATTCTTCAGCTCCCCCGGCCGGACACTAGTGGGCGCCGAACTCTCCGGCCCCTCCGGACTCTTGGATACCCTCCGTGACGATACTTCAGGCTCGTCTGCCCTATCTGACGGCGCAGCTGACGGAGGCGTTTCGCTCTCCATCATCTCCGGAAGAAGATCACCCGAAGACGAACTCATCTGAGAAGGCCGCAGATCCGAACTGCAAGGTAAAAATTTAGGTCATCCACAGAAGCACAAATAGGGGTATTTTCTCATTAATGAACTTCCTTTTTTTTACTCACGGCTCGCTGGAGGGCTGATCCTTTAGAAACAATTGTACGTCCGGACTTTCCCCGGACGCAGGACCCTCCGGTAAATATTTCTTCCCCCGCTTAGGGGCTTTGGCCTCCGGGTCTTCGGAGGCGGTCCTCTTCTCCCCCTGGAAGGAGGGATTGTCGATCCCCCCCTCTTCAGGCGCCCCCTTGGGCAAGGTAATACCTCTTCCATTTTCCCCATCGCCCCCTTCTACGGGCGCGACCTCCAACATTCTGACCAGCACGGGCTCCGGTGCGGTCTCTGGGAGGGGGGCCGGACACCTTATCAGCTTCGATCGCGCTACCCACTCTTGATGAAGAATAATGGGTTAGAAGGCGAATTTCAGAAAAGCAAACAGAACGTCCGGACTCTGAGCTACTTACCTGTGTATCCGGGCGATTGCAGCTTAGGCCTGCGTCCTCGGTCAATTCCAGACACGCCACCTGCGGTCCGAAGAACAACTTGTACATCTCCACGGGCGTCATACCCATGAAGTGTTGGAGAATTCGTGGCCCCTCCGGATTGAATTCCCATAACCGGAGAGGACGGCGTTTGCAGGGCAGAAGACGCCTGATTAGCATGACCTGCATCACCACTACCAGATTGATCTCCCTCGCTTGCAGGTCTCAAATCCGGCCCTGCAATAAGGGCACGTCTTCGGCCGGCCCCCAATTGAGCCCTTGGTTGACCCACGACATCAATCGGCGTGGAGGTCCCGGGCGGAATGAAGGCGGCGGCTTTTGCTTGCTGCCCTTCGGAGCGATGACATAGAACCACTCCTGCTGCCACAAGCCGAGCTTCTCTTGGAAGGAGCCCTCGGGCCACGGGGCATCGGCCCTTTTGCTTATGGCCGCCCCGCCGCACTCCGCTTGACGCCCCCCGATCATCTTCGGCTCCACATTGAAGGTCTTCAGCCATAGGCTGAAGTGGGGGGTGACGCGAAGGAAGGCTTCACAGACAATAATGAATGGGGAAATATGGAGGATGGACTCTGGAGCCAAGTCGCGAAAATCTAGCCCGTAGTAGAACATAAGCCCTCTCACGAAGGGGTCCGTCGAGAAGCCTAAACCCCGACGGAGGTGGGATACGAAGACGACGTACTCACCAGGCTCGGGAGTGAGTACGACCTGCCCTCGGGCAGGCAACCTGTGCGAAATCTCGTATGACAGGTACTTGGCCTCACGCAGCTTTAACACGTCCTCCTCCGTGATGGACGAGGGCATCCACCGGCCCTGAAGGTCGGAGCCGGACATTGTTGAAGATACGAAGTGCTCGAATCTGGGGCTCTGGGTGTTGGAACTTGGAGCAAGGAGAGGATTTGATGGAAGATTGAGAAAAAGAAACGAGCCTTGGTCCCCTTATAAAGGGGGAAAATACCAAGAGCCGTCTCCGTGACCGTTCGGGATTCACCTTCGATAGAGGAGGCATGGCGACGGGCACGGTTGGGTTACCCACACTCGTATTGATGAGAATCCCGGGATAAGGGGAGCACGATCTCTGCTTCAACAAGACGTGCCAAGGAAACCGCTTCGCTAAATGTGATGAGGTGGAATAATAAAAAACGATTCAAGTAAAGGCCTGGTAGCGGTGTGATTTCATGCCGCTAAATACGTCAGCAGATTGGATTCATGTGCACTATTCTCTCTACGGTGGAATGTGGAATTTATTTTGCAGAGCCGGACACTATCCTGGTGTTCATGATCTTCTCTGGATTATTCAAGGGAGGAACCCGCCTTGCAATGCCGAACATTATGCGCGCCGGACTTATCGTCATTGAAGCCTGGTTCAGGGGCTACTGAGGGTGTCCTGGACTAGGGGTTGTCCGGACAGCCGAACTATCATCGTCTGCCGGACTCCAAGACTACGAAGATACAGGATTGAAGACTCCGTCCCGTGTCTGGATGGGACTTTCCTTGGCGTGGAAGGCAAGCTTGGCAATACGGATATGTAGATCTCCTACCATTGTAACCGACTCTGTGTAACCCTAGCCTTCTCTGATGTCTATATAAACCGGAGGGCTTTAGTCCGTAGGACACAACATACATTACAACAATCATACCATAGGCTAGCTTTAGGGTTTAGCCTCCTTGATCTCGTGGTAGATCCACTCTTGTACTACCCATATCATCAATATTAATCAAGCAGGACGTAGGGTTTTACCTCCATCAAGAGGGCCCGAACCTGGGTAAACCATCGTGTCCCTTGTCTCCTGTCACCATCCGCCTAGACGCACAGTTCGGGACCCCCTACCCGAGATCCGCCGGTTTTGACACCGACATTCCTCCTCCTCTCAAGCAAACTTTTGTGAAAGAGGGAGAGGGTGCTCCGAAGGAGAAGAAGGAAAAAGTGAAGGGAGTTGATGTAAAAAAGGGCAAAACCATTTCCTCCAACAAAGCCGGCGACTTTAACCCGTCATATGTGTTGTGCCGTGCTAGTGATGGACATGTTTATGCTAAATTTGTTGGTTCTCCTTATGAGTACATTGAATGGTCTATTTGGGTTCCTAAGACCCTTGTTACTAACATCAAAGGACCCATTACTAAATGGGTACCTAAAACCAAGCGTTGATCTCTTGTAGGTGTTTGCTTCCAGTGGGGGATCATGGTTGCTCAATAGTGGAGGAACAAATCATATGACCGGGAGCAAGGACTTGGTAGTGGACGTGCAAAAGATTCCATCTATGCCCACCAATGTCGAGTGGGGTGATGCCTCACATTCTAAGGTATTGGGTCTTGGCAAGGTTGTCATTTCTCATGATCTAACGATCGAGAAAGTCATGCTTGTTGAGTCCCTTGCATACAATTTACTTTCCGTTCGTCAACTTGCACTCATGGGCTTTGCCACTTTCTTTGACATTGATACTGTGGCCCTCTTGTGGAGCAAGACTCTTAAAATAGCCTTTGTTGGGATGTCGAGAACGGTCTCTATGTGATAAACTTTTCAGAGCGACCCACTAAGACCGCGACATGCCTAATGGCTAAAGTTGACGTGGGATGGCTTTGGCATCGCCGTTTAGCCCACGAAATATGAGATCTTTGCAAAGTCTTCTCAAGGGGGACCATGTCCGCGGACTAACAAATGTTAGTTTTGCCAAAGACCGTGCTTGCAGTGCTTGTATTGAAGGAAAGCTTCATGAGAAGGCTCACCCTCCCATGACCATCGTCTACTCGAAGAGGCCCTTGGAGCTCCTTCACATGGATCTCTTTGGGCCCCCATCATTTGATAGTCTTGGAGGTAGAAAGTATTGCTTGGTGATTGTGGATGATAATTCAAGATACACTTGGGTATATTTCTTCAAGAGGAAGAGTGAGACACAACAAACCGTCATCGACTTTGCAAATGAAGCTCAACGTCAACATAATGCAAATATCTTGACAATAAGAAGTAAAAATGGCACCGAGTTCAAGAACTACACCTTGGATGAGTTTCTTAGTGATGAGGGGATCAAGCATCAATATGCTGCACCATATACCCCTCAACAAAATGGTGTTGCGGAGAGGAAGAACCGAACGTTGATGGATGCGGCAAGGACTATGATGGCGGAGTTCAAGTCTCCATTCAACTTTTGGGCCGAAGCCATCAACACCGCATGTCATGCATCCAATCGGCTCTATCTCCGCAAAGGCTTGAACAAGACTCCTTACGAGATACTCACCGGCAACAATCCCAATCTCAAGTACTTCCGAGTGTTCGGGTGTAAGTGTTTCATTCTCAAGAAAGGTGTTCGTTTGTCTAAATTTGAGGCTAGAGCTTATGAGGGCATATTTGTTGGTTATGCTACAAACTCTCATGCTTACCGTGTTCTCAACAAGTCCACCGGACTCATTGGGGAGACGTGTAACATGGAGTTTGACAACAATAACGGCTCCCAAGTGGAGCAAAGTGGTACTTGTGATGTAGGTGATGAAATTCCTCCCAAGCCTAAGAAGAATGGGTATTGGTCATATTCTACCCATTGAGGAACCCCTTGTGGCCGAAGGAGAAGGACAATGCTCCACTCAAGTGGAGCCATCACCTCCCCAAGACCCACACGCTTCCGAAGAACAAAGTGAAGGCCCTCAACCTCGTGAACAAGACCAAGGGCAAGATCAATCTCAAGATGGTGGTGTACCTCCAAATGATGCCCAAGGTCAAGTTCTCCCCCTCGAGCAAGTTCAAGATCATGAGCAAGCTCAAGATCAAGAACAAGCTCAAGACGACGCTCAAGATAATCAAGTTAACCCTCCTCCTTCCACATACGAGGAGGAATTAGAGCGTCGTGCCGCGAAGATTGCCTCCAAGCTCACCACCAAAGGCCATCTCATGGAAAATGTGGTTGGAAGCCTAAGAAAGGGGGTAAGCACTCGTAGACAATTAGCAAACTATTGTGAACATCACGCGTTTGTCTCTTGTGTTGAACCCCAAAAGGTCTATGTGGCGCTCGAAGACTCGGATTGGCTCAATGCCATGCTTGAAGAACTCAACAACTTTGAGTACAACAAGTTGTGGAGATTGGTGCCAAGGCCATCGGGAACCACAACGTCATTGGAACCAAGTGGATTTTCAAGAACAAGCAAGATGCTCATGGGAACATCATTCGCAACAAGGCAAGATTGGTAGGACAAGGCTACTCCCAAGTCGAGGGTATCGACTACGGTGAAACCTTTGCTCCCGTTGCTCGTCTTGAATCCATTCGTTTGTTGATTGCTTATGCTTCCCATCACAACTTCAAGTTGCAACAAATGGATGTGAAAAGTGCTTTTCTTAATGGACCTATTAATGAGTTGGTCTATGTCAAGCAACCCCCCGGGTTCGAGGATCCCTACTTCCCTGATCATGTGTATCAACTCGATAAGGCACTCTATGGCCTTAAACAAGCCCCACGTGCGTGGTATGATCACCTTACCGAGTTGTTACAAGATCGTGGATTTGAGGTGGGGAAAATCGATCCCACTCTTTTTACTAAGAAGGTCAAACGGGAGTTGTTTGTATGCCAACTATATGTTGATGATATTATCTTTGGTTTCACTAACAAAGCTTTCAATGAGGAATTTGCCGCTCTCATGACCTCTCCAAGTTCAAGATGTCTTCGATGGGAGAGTTGAAGTTCTTCCTTGGTTTTGACATCAAACAAAGAAGAGAAGGAACCTTCATCAACCAAGCCAAATATACTCAAGACATGCTAAAAAGATTCAAGCTAAGTGATGTCAAGCCGGCTTCTACTCCAATGCCTACCAAGTGCCAACTTGACATTGATCCCCATGGTAAAGCGGTGGATCAAAAGGTATATCGCTCCATGATTGGCTCCTTGCTTTACCTTTGTGCATCTAGACCGGATATCATTTTGAGTGTGGGAATGTGTGCACGGTTTCAAGCCGCACCGAAGGAAAGTCACTATGTGGTGGTCAAGCGAATCTTTTGATATTTGGCTCATACCCCAAACTTTGGCTTATGGTACCCAAGAGGGGCAAACTTCAAGGTTGAAGGATATACGGATTCCGATTGGGCAGGAGACAAAGTGGATAGGAAGTCCACCTCCGGAGGGTGCCAATTTCTTGGTTGCTCTTTGGTGAGTTGGTCTTCCAAGAAGCAAAGTTGTGTGTCTCTCTCATCCATCAAAGCGGAATATGTGACGGCCGGTAGTAGTTCTGCACAACTCTTATGGATGAGGCAAACTTTAAAGGAGTACTGTGTCATTTGTGACAAAGTGCCTCTTTGGTGTGATAATGAAAGTGCCATCAAGATTTCTCTCAACCCGGTGCAACACTTCAAGACGAAGCATATTGAGATTCGGTATCACTTCATCCAGGATCACATTAGGCGAGGGGAGATCGATCTCAAGTATGTCAACACTCATGATAACCTTGCAGATATTTTCATGAAGCCCTTGGATGAAGCAAGATTTCGTGAGTTAAGGCATGAGCTAAATATCATTGATTCGAGCAATGTGACTTGAACCCTTGCACCCCCACCACACTCAACTTTTTGTCTAGTTTAGGTGTAGGCATGGACATAGGGGGAGTGTTGTTCTCTCAATGAACTCTCCCTCCCCCCATTATGCATAAATAGATCAACTCTTTCACATTAGCCATTTTTGATGGTACTTGTGCTTCAAAGACGAGTTTTGGTAATGGGCCCAAGGATAATTCTTCACGGTGCCATACCAACTAACTCAAACATAGGTGGCTCCGGCCACCACCCTCTCCTTTTGAGAGGTTCTGTCGCGTGGTGGTTCCTTGTTGTCTTTCTCCCTTTGGGTTGTGCCTGTTCTTGTGGTGTCCCATGTGGTAAAAGCTTCCTTGCAAAGATATTTTTCTTTTGTTGAAACCTGCTTTTTCTTGAGCTCACGGTACTATCGCAGCCAGCTATGGTACTACCGCTTGTGGGGAGGACGGTACTACCGCCCCCACGTGGCAGTATTTTTTTACTGCCGCCTGGGAGAGCGGTACTACCGCTTCGGTGCGGTACTTCTGCCCAAGCGGTACTACCGCGATGATATGCGGTACTACCGCGCCGTCATAGACGCGTGGGGATAAGGACGGGCATGGGGAGTTCTAACTCCCCCATACCCATTCGTCAGTTCCCCCACATTGTCTCTCTCCCCCACGCTCAAGAACGGGGCCGGCGTCCGTCGCCAGATCTCCGCCTCTGGCTGCCCTCCTATGATTCCGTCCGGTGGGATCGTTCCCCACCACGTGCTCTTGCCATGGACCAGGGTCTTTCCCCAACTCCCTCTCGTTTTTGTTGTGTTCTTTGCCTCTAGGTTCTTGGGGGAGACTTGTGTGTTCTAGAGATTCTTAGGCAAAATCTATGCAAGAGTAGGATGAAGGAGAGTAGTATTGCGTAGGGATTATACTTGTCTTTTTGTCCTGTGCTAGATTTGATCACTGTAGCACCACCGTGGTTTCGCGGTTCTTTTCAGATTCAAACTTTCATTTGGATCTGACACGACCGCCCGTCTGGCGTGGTACTACCGCACTCGCTGCAGCACTAAAGTTTTACTACCGCTCCCACCACGGTACTACCGTGACCTCGCACGGTACTACCGCGACTTGGAGCGGTACAAAAATTTTAGTACCGCAGGCTCTGGCAGTACTACCATGGATCACATCTATCTCATGGCAACTTTCACGTACTTTCTATGTGTTTCTTGTGCTTTGCCATGGTCTTTGCATTGATCCTTTTTGCGTTTCGTGGGTGTTTGGCGTTTGTATCTCAGGTGGTGGCTCTCGCCGTTCCAATCCCAGTCGTGACATTGGCTCCAAGCGTCTGCGCAATCCAGGTGAAGCACCAGAGGGCTCCACTGCCCCCAAGCGCCATGTCAAGAGATCCGCAAGCAAGCACAAGGAACCCACTAAGGGCATGGACGAGATACCCCAATCTGAGTACGTCCGTCTGAGGCAGCTCAACTCGTATGTGAACCCTCGTGCTACTGTCAGAGGTTGTGAGCTGTTTTGGAACAAGCAATAGACTCTCACTTATCTGGATGTCATCAAGAACAAGCAGAATACCTACGTGGATGTCAAATGGATAGAAATGCATCACCTGAGGAAGGATAAGCATCATGAGTACTTTGGTGAAGCTCTGGACTTGGTGGAGCAGTTTGGTATTGAACATGTGATTTCTTTTCACCTTGACTATGACCCTGGGCTTATCTGTCAGTTCTTTGCCTCAGTATACTTTCACCCTGATGAGGAGCGGAGGATGACCTGGATGACCAATGGCCGTAAGTTGACTGCTACTTGGAAGGAGTTCATGGATCTGCTCCATGTTCCTGATGACGGGATCGCCACTCCCGTGGGTGTCTGCCCCCATGCTAATTCTGAGTCTACTAACAAGGACATGCTTCAGCCATACTATGTTGAGAAGGCGCTTGCAAATGGCAAGTCGGCGTGGGTGCTCAACTCCTTTCTGGATATCATGTATCGCGTCTGCCGCAACTCATTGTTCCCTGCATTGGTGACAAGGACAAGGTTCATGCCTATATGGTGGATATGATGCTCCTGTGTGAGGAGGCTCATGTGTCTCAGACTCAGCCACTTGATGTCTCACACATCATGTGGTGTGAGCTTCGGTTTGCGGTGTTCAACCGCAAGGTCCCTATCTATGGGCCCAATCTGTTTCTGCTGATCTCGAAGACTTGGGAGAAGATGTTCCCTGGTGATGAGTTCCTTGCTCTAGACTGGATTCGACATGATCCCATCTGTCTCCGTCTCAAGCCCAACTGGGCCAACACCACTACTCGTGCTGAGGCGACTGCTGCTAGGGGCTGCTGTTGATGAGGAGGATGCTGGCGCAGACCATGGCTCCCAGGCCTAGTGCCGCTCCGGTACAGTTGTAGGGGCGGATGTAATTTTTTACATCCGCATAGTACCGCACGTCCAGCGCGGTAGTACCGCGGGAGCCCACGGTAGTACTGCTCCCCTGGAGTCGTAGTACCGTGGGCCTCATACCTAGTACCACTGCATCACTGTAGTAGGAGCGGATGTAATTTTTTTACATCCGCGCCTCAACGGTAGTACCGCCTCATGCGCGGTAGTACCGCGCGCGGCCTGGTTCAGCTAGGTTACGGTAGTACCGCGTCTTAGTGGTAGTACCGCGTCAGATTTTTTCACTGTTTTGTTTTCAGCGGAAGTAGGCACGGATGTATTTTTATTCATCCGCGCTCTTCGTAGGCTAGGCCTTTCCTGCCTTGCGGTAGTACCGCAAGGGGGAGCGGTAGTACCGCGCTAGCGGAAGTACTGCTCTTAGTCAGGCAAGTCCCAGCCTCTGCTGCTGCCGCGGAAGTACCGTGGTCCCCCACGGTAGTACCGCGTGGCCTTGCGGTAGTACCGCGATCCTGGAGCGGTAGTACCGCATGTCGCAGGCTGAACATGTGGATAATGGTTGGATCTCTTCCATGACTATAAAAGGGGCATCTCCTACCTCTAGTTGACCACCTCTTCCACCTCTAAGCTCCATTGTTGCTCCAAGCTCCATTTTCGCCCGATCTCTCTCCCTAGACAATCAAACTTGTTGATTTGCTCGGGATTAGTTGAGAAGGCCTCGATCTACACTTCCACCAAGAGATATTTGATTCCCCCCACTTATCCCTAGCGGATCTTGTTACTCTTGGGTGTTTGAGCACCCTAGACGGTTGAGGTCACCTCGAAGCCATATTCCATTGTGGTGAAGCTTCATGGTTTTGTTGGGAGCCTCCGATTAAGTTGTGGAGATTGCCCCAACCTTGTTTGTAAAGGTTCGGTCGCCGCCTTCAAGGGCACCAATAGTGGAATCACGGCATCTCGCATTGTGTGAGGGCGTGAGGAGAATATGGTGGTCCTAGTGGCTTCTTCGGGAGCATTGTGCCTCCACACCGCTCTAACGGAGACGTACTTCCCCTCAAAAGGAAGGAACTACGGTAACACATCCTCGTCTCCACCGGCTCCACTCTTGGTTATCTCGCACCTTTACTTTTGCAAGCTTACTTGTGTTGTATCCCTTGCTTGCTCGTGTGTTTGTTGTTGTTGCATCATATAGGTTGTTCACCTAGTTGCATATCTAGACAACCTACTTTGATGCAAAGTTTAAATTGGTAAAGAAAAGCTAAAAATTGTTAGTTGCCTATTCACCCCCCCCCCCTCTAGTCAACTATATCGATCCTTTCAAAGAGCTTTTCAGCAAGTCCACATGCTCAACTATCATTTAGTCTTTCACAATTGCTAACACTCATGCAATACTTATGGGTATGTAGTTTTAATCAAACACAGATAAAGATAGGGGCTTATCATTTTGCCTCCCAACCTTTTACCTCAAGGGTTACGTCAACAATAATGCTTTTATGAAAACCCACATCCGATTGGATATATATATATATATATATATATATATATATATATATATATATATATATATATATCAGGATCTTTCCAACACATAGTGCTTGCCAAAGGATAAAGTGTAAAAAAGGAAAGGTGAAGATCACCATGACTCTTGTATAAGGTATAAGACAAAAATAAAAGATAGGCCCTTTGCAGAGGGAAGCAGAGGTTGTCATGTGCTTTTATGGTTGGATGCACAAAATCTTAATGCAAAAGAACGTCACTTTATATTGCAGTGATATGGACCTTTATTATGCAGTCTGTCACTTTTATTTCTTCCATATCACAAGCTCGTATAAATCTTATTTTCTCCACACTAATAGATCATACATATTTAGAGAGCAATTTTTATTGCTTGCAACAATGACAACTTACTTGAAGGATCTTACTCAATCCATAGGTAGATATGGTGGGCTCTCATGGCAAACGGGTTTAAGGTTATTTGGAAGCACAAGTACTATCTCTACTTGGTGCAAAGAATTTGGCTAGCATAAGGGGGAAAGGCAAGCTTAACATGTTGGATGATCCATGACAATATAATTTATTTCGGATTTAAGAAGACATAACCCATTATGTTGTCTTCCTTGTCCAACATCAACTTTTTAGCATATCATATTTTAATGAGTGCTCACAATCATAAAATATGTCCAAGATAGTATATTTATATGTGAAAACCTCTCTTTCTTTATTACTTCCTATTAATTGCAACGATGACCAAAACTATGTTTCTCAACTCTCAACAACTTTTATTCATCATACTCTTTATATGTGAAGTCATTACTCTCCATAAGATCAATATGATCTCTTTATTTATTTTTATGTTTTTTCTTTCTTTTCTTTCTTTTTATTTTTTATTCCCTCAAGATCATAGCCAGATAACCAAGCCCTCAACTCGAGACTAATCTTTATTATATATAGCTCACGGACTCGATTACATAGATAAGGATCAACACAAAAACTCAGAGCTAGATCATACTAGACTTTATTCTACTAGATCAAGATAGAACCAAAAGGATCAAACTAAGAAAACGGTAAAGATAGAAGTGTGGTGGTGATACGATACCGGGGCACCTCCCCCAAGCTTGGCAGTTGCCAAGGGGAGTGCCCATACCCATGTATTTATGTCTCTTTCTTCGTAGGTGGTGATGATGGAGTTGTTGATGATGTAGGCTTATCTTCCATCTTCCAAGGTATAAGCTCACCATCATAGAAGGATGATCGAGTCTCCGGGATCCTCAAATCTGCAGCCAAACTCATCCTCTTGAATCTATATTGATACTCACAGTTTTGGTTTTGCAGGTCATAGATCTGGGCTTGGAGGTGCTCGATTTTCTCGTGAAGCTTGAAGATGGTCTCACCAATGTTCTTGGCATCCAGCTTGTGGTTGTTGGTGAACTCCGCGATCATCATGTGGTTGGCGTTGAGTCTACGTTCCACCATCCCCTGGCACTTGAAAACTTGTTGCTCCATTGCTTCGAGTCTTCTCTCCACGCTTCCAGTCCTCCTTGGTCCCTCAACATCGCGGATGTGCATCACCCCCTCACGCATCTCAATGGTTTGAGGGTGTTGCAGCACCTCCGCAAGGTAGGGGTTGATGACCTTATTGAAAAACTTGTCCATGGGGGCGCTTGAAGACGTCATAGTGATCTAGATCTATCAGAAAAATAGCAGGAAACAAAAGAAGAAGATATTTGCGTGGTATGGTGGTCAAAACCTTAGAGAGATTATATAATGAATTTTTACCGACCAAAAGAAGTATCGTGCAAGAAAACGGTGTCCGGAGGGCACACGAGGTGCCCACGAGGCAAGGGGCGCAGCCAGGGGGGTAGGGCGCACCCTCCACCCTCGTGGATGCCTAGTGTCCCTTTCGGACTACTTCTTATTTTCCTATTTTCTTAAATATTCCAAAACGGAGAAAAATTGCTATTAGAACAGTTTTGGAGTCAGTTTACTTACCGTACCACATACCTATTCCTTTTTAGAGTCTGAAACATTCTGGAAAGTGTCCCTTATGTACTCCTCCGGGGTTACGGTTTCAATAACATTGGTTTCAACGTTTATGGGATTACCTCATATATAATGTTTGATTCTTTGACCGTTCACCACCGTCGGATTTGTGCCTTCGAAGATGTTGATTTTTATGGCACCGAAACAATAGACCTCCTCGATAATGTAAGGACCTTCCCATTTAGAGAGGAGTTTTCCTGCAAAAAATCTTTAACAAGAGGTGCATAACAGAACATAATCACCTATATTAAACTCACGCTTTTGTATCCTTTTGTCATGCCATTTTTTAACTTTTTCTTTAAACAGTTTGGCATTCTCATAGGCCTGGGTTCTCCACTCATCAAGTGAGCTAATGTTAAATAGTCTCTTCTCGCTGGCAAGTTTGAAATCATAATTGAGCTCTTTAATGGCCCAATATGCCTTATGTTCTAGTTCGAGAGGTAAGTGACATGTTTTTCCATAAACCATTTTATACGGAGACATACCCATAGGATTTTTATATGCAGTTCTATAGGCCCATAATGCAACATCAAGTTTCTTGGACCAATTCTTTCTATATCTATTAACAGTCTTTTGCAAAATTAATTTAATCTCTCTATTACTCAGTTCTACTTGACCACTAGACTGTGGGTGGTAGGGAGATGCAATTCCATGATTAACATCATACTTAGCAAGCATTTTATGAAAAACATAATGAATAAAATGTGAACCACCATCAGTCATTAAGTATCTAGGGACTCCAAACCTCGGAAAAATAACTTCTTTAAGCATCTTAATAGAGGTGTTATGATTAGCACTACTAGTTGGAATAGCTTCTACCCACTTAGTAACATAATCAACAACAACTAAAATATGTGTATACCCATTAGAGGAAGGAAACTGTCCCATAAAATCAAATCCCCAAACATCAAATGGTTCAATAACAAGTGAATAGTTCATAGGCATTTCTTGACGTCTAGTAATATTATCAATTCTTTGACATTCATCACAAGACATGGCAAACTTACTGGCATTTTTTAAAAGAGTGGGGCAATAAAAACCGGATTGCAATACCTTATGTGCAGTTCTATCTCCAGCGTGGTGTCCTCCATAAGCCTCGGAGTGACACTTGCGTAGGATCTGCTCATGTTCATGCTCAGGTACACAACGTCTAATAACACAATCTACTCCTTCTTTATAAAGGTGTGGTTCATCCCAGAAGTAATGTCTTAAATCATAGAAAAACTTTTTCTTTGTTGGTATGTGAAACTAGGTGGTATAAATTTAGCAACAATGTAATTAGCATAATCAGCATACCATGGAGCAGTACGAGAAGCATTTATGACAGCTAAATGTTCATCAGGAAAGCTATCATCAATAGGTAGTGGGTCATCCAGAACATTCTCTAACCTAGATAAGTTGTCTGCAACGGGGTTCTCAGCTCCCTTTCTATCAATAATATGCAAATCAAATTCTTGTAGCAAGGGAACCCATCTAATAAGTCTATGTTTAGCATCTTTATTTTCCATAAGATATTTAATGGCAGCATGATCAGTGTGAAAAGTTACTCTAGAATCAACAATATAAGGTCTGAACTTATCACAAGAAAATACACCTGCTAAAAATTCTTTCTCAGTAGTAGCATAATTTCTCTGGGCACTGTCTAGAGTTTTACTAGCATATTGGATAACATTCAGTTTCTTATCATCTCTTTGTCCTAAAATAGCACCTACAGCATAATCACTAGCATCACACATAATTTCAAAGGGTAAATTCCAATCAGGTGGTTGAACAATAGGTGCAGAAATCAAGGCTTTCGTAAGTATTTCAAATGCTTCTACACAATCATCATCAAAGACAAAAGAAACATCTTTTTGTAAGAGATTAGTCAGAGGCCTAGAAATTTTTGAGAATTCTTTAATGAACCTCCTATAAAAACCGGCATGACCAAGGAAACTTCTTATACCTTTGATGTCCTTAGGACACGACATCTTTTCAATAGCATCGACTTTAGCTTTATCAACTTCAATACCTCTTTCAGAAATTTTATGCCCTAAGACAATAGCTTCATTAACCATAAAGTGGCACTTCTCCCAAAGACAAGATTGGTTTCTTCACATCTCTGCAAAACTCGGTCAAGGTTTCTGTAATGCCCTCGATGCGGCTATATCTCCCACGTGTCGAAGCACGACTTAGAGGCATAACCGCATTGAAAGCAATGTCTCAAGTGAGGTAATCTTCACACAACCCAAGTAATACATAAGGGAAAGAGATACATAGTTGGCTTACAGTCGCCACTTCACACAATACATAAATAAACATCCATCATTCAGTTTACACTCAAGGTCCGACTATGGAACCAAAAATAAAAGAAGACTACCCCAAATGCAACACAGATCCCCGATCGTCCCAACTGGGCTCCACTATTGATCGTCTGGAAATGAAACATAGTAACGACCAAGGGCCTCATCAAATTCCCACTTCAGCTCAGTTGCGCCCTCTGCTCTGGTATCATCGGTACCTGCATCTGTTTTGGTAGAATCTGTGAGTCACGGGGACTCAGCAATCTCACACCCGCGAGATCAAGACTATTTAAGCTTAAGGGAAGGTTGGTGTAATGAGGTGGAGCTGCAGCAAGCGGCTAGCATATATGGTGGCTACGATCGCAAAAGAGAGCGAGAAGAGAAGCAAGGCACGTTCGTGAAGCTAGAAGCGATCAAGAAGTGATCCTAAAGCAACCTGCGTCAAACATAACTCGAACACTGTGTTCACTTCCCGGACTCCGCCGAGAAGGGACCATCACGGTTACACACGCGGTTGATGTATATTAATTAAGGTCAACTTCAGGTTTTCTACAACCGAACATTAACAAATTCCCATCTGCCTCATAACCGCGGGCACGGCTTTCGAAAGATAATACCCTGCAGGGGTGTCCCAACTTAGCCCGTCACAAGCTCTCACGGTCAACGAAGGAGTAGACCTTCTCCCGGGAAGACCCGATCAGTCTCAGAATCCCGGTTCGCATGACATTTCGACAATGGTAAAACAAGACCAGCAAAGCCGCCCGATTGTGCCGACAAATCCCGATAGGAGCTGCAGATATCTCATTCTCAGGGCACATCCGGATGAGACTAGCTACGAGTAAAACCAGGCCTCGAGTTTCCACGAGGTGGCCCCGCAGGCAGCTCAGTTCTGACCAACACTCGAAGGAGCACTGGCCCGGGGGGCTAAAATAAAGATGACCCTTGGGCTCGCGAAAACCCAAGGGAAAAAGGGGTGTAGGTGGCAAATGGTAAAACCAAGGTTGGGCCTTGCTGGAAAAGTTTTATTCAAAGCGAACTGTCACGGGGGTCCCATAAATCACCCAACCGCGTAAGGAACGCAAAATCAAGGAACATAACACCGGTATGACGGAAACTAGGGTGGCAAGAGTGGAACAAAACACCAGGCATAAGGCCGAGCCTTCCACCCTTTACCAAGTATATAAGGTGCATTAATTAAAACAATAGATATTGTGATATCCCAAAATATCCGTGTTCCAAGCAACTAGCAACGCTATAAGAGGGGCTGAGCAAAGCGGTAACATAGCCAATCAACGGTTTGCTAGGACATGGATGGTTAGAGGTTTGACATGGCAATATGGGTGACATGGTATAGCAGGTGGTAGGTATCGCAACATAGGCATAACAAAAGAGCGAGCATCTAGCAAGCAAAGATAGAAGTGATTTCGAAGGTATGGTCATCTTGCCTGCAAGGTTCTTAGAGTTGTCGAAGGCTTGATCCTCGTAGGCGTTCTCAACAGGTTCCTCGTACACGTACTCGTCTCCCGGCTCTACCCAAAGCAAGAAAACAAGGAATGGAACAACAATCAAACAAGGAGCAATGCACAATCAATATGATGCAATACATGACATGCTATGCGAGATGTGATATGCAATGCATATGTGTGCTCCGGAAGGAAAATGATGAACCAGGCATCAACTTGGCAAACCAAGTATGCCGCTGGAAAGATGAGATGATTTCGGTTGAAATCGATATAAAGATCACCGGAATAGGATGCACGGTTTGCAAATGACAAGCAAAACAAGAATGCCGCGAATCTGCGTTTAACAGCACGATGCTACTTAGCATGCAACAAGAAACTATGCTACAACACCCCAACATGCAAACAAAGCATATGACAGTGATCTACAGGAGACGCTTAACAAAAGAGGAACACTGAGCTACGGCTAAAACACATCATAACAGGTTCGAACAAGCATGGTGAAAGGGCAAAAAATATCAGGTTCACAGACTTGGTGAAAATACTAGAATGCCAGAAATTAACATCAGGAAGGCTTGTTTAGAGCAAGCAAACAACAAGCTACAGGAACTTATAATAGAAAAACAAGGCATGACATGAATCTACCCAAATCATAGATCAAAAGTCCCTTACTAACCATAAGCCAAAAAGGACCATAAGAAATGATGGCACCCATGTAAACATAGCAAGTTTTATTAACAGTTCCAGACTTAGTGAAATTTCAGGACATGGCAAAAACAGATAACAAGTAGGCATGTTCATGAGCTCGATGCACTCACTACATAGCATCTCATGATAAACTAAGCATACACCCATCAAGAAGACATGGCATAGAAGCTATACATGGCAAGAACAACATCATAGCATACACGGATCAACTACAACAACCTTGTGAAAATTGAATCTCCTGTTAACAATCTGCCAGGAAACATTTTGAAGCAAAAGTAGAGCACGAAAATGACATGCTAGACTACTCCATAAATGCCAACAAAGGCATGGATGGATAGAGAACATCCATATGTTCAAAACACCCTTACTGATCATGCTCAAAAAGGGCATAGATCTCTCTGTAACAACATGAACATATGGCATAAAAATAACAGCAGGACATGACTTAGTGAAAACACTAAGTTCCTGAAATCAGCAACATTATCATCCCTAGTTTGCATGCTTGTTCTAGTCACCACATAACTCACAAAAATACATGGCATACACCCCTGTAAAGATGGCATGGCATAGTTCAACACACATGTAGGGCTCAAGTTCATAGGGTGCACACATTAAATGTAGCAAAAATGACAAAACACCATCATGAAGTAAAATGACATGTTCATTAACTTGCTCAAACGCAGAAACTAATGCCACCACTGGATTGGTGGGATTTTTCTACCCCGAAAACATATATAATATGTTAGGGTTGCTGTAGAAAAATCATCACAAATGCAATAAGTTAAAACCTACCCTAAATGGAAACCTCTGCATATGCCAAAACTGGCATGTTCCGAATTGAAATAAAGCAGAAATCCTGCGGGGAAAGCTAGCTGCACCCAAGCTGTACCCAGATGTTAGGCTGACTGGTAGGGCCGTGGGCCACGTGGCTGGATGTGTGTATGACCAGCGGGGCCGAGGCGTCAATGTCTCATGAAAGAATTAAAACCACCAAAAACTGTGGTGAGCCTGGGATTCGAACCCAGGTCTCCTGGTTGGAATCGCGGGTGTGCTACCAGTTGGGCTAGGACGTGGCTGCTGGTTTGGTAGGGGCTCGGCTCCTCTTGAGGCAACCTGAAGCGGGTACGGGTCCCTTCTCATCTGCAGCAGAGAAGTCGCCGTCGGTGCCTGCGAGCAACGAGACGACCACCGGAGCCAAGGGCTACCGGCGGGGGTGCGGGATAGGCCAGGGAGTGCGGGTGCAGTGGCACATGGAAGGCGCATGCTTGCGGTGCCCGAGCACGAGCTCGTGCTTGCCTCGGGTGCAATACAGAACGGCGAGCGAGCGAGCGACGTGAGCAGGCAGGGTGCGCGCGCGGGTGTAGATGCATGCGGGGCTACGGGCGCGGCGAGCGAGCGAGCGCGAGCATGTGGGAATAGGGGAGAGCGCGTGTGCACGTGCAGCAGCAAAACATGCGCAACTAAAACTACAGAGATCGCCGGAGCACCGAGAGCACGGGAAAGATTGAATCGAAGCAGCGCCTACGGTGATCTATCGACGACAGGAAGGAGCAGGGAGGAAGTTGGGTATACCTCCTTACCCAAGGACAAGAATACGGCGACGGAGTCGAGCCTGCGGCGATGCGGACGAGCTCTGAACCCGGCGGGGCTGCTGTCCGCGAAGCAGGGGAGGAAGAGGACGACGGGGAGGCAGCTGAACTTGGACATCCCAGGCGAGGAAGAGGACGGCGGGGACGTAGTCGACGTCGTGGAGGAAGACGGATGTACTTGGCGAGGCGGAGGTGGCCGGAGTGCGCGCCGGCGACGGCTATCCCGAGCTCGAGCTGAAGCTCGGTCGGTTCATGGCGGGCGGGGCGATGGCGACACGCGTGGAGCTAACCTAGGCGGCGGCGAGGTAGGTAGAGGAGGGGAATCGGTTGAGTGGAGACCCTAGGGCACCGGGGACAACTTTATAGGGGTCTAGGGACGAGCTCCGGCCGTCAAATCATCTGGCGTGCCGACGCGTCTCCTCTGGATGTCCTGCCGTACAGGAGGACGATGCAACTGTCGCTTGCAGGCTAAAGGTCTGCAGGAGGCCTGCTGGGCCGCGCGGATGGACTGCTGCTACTGGGCTGCGCTGCTGCTGGTGCTCTCTCTCTCCCTCTGACTCTTTCCCATTCCTTCGAATAGAAATAAAGGAGCGAAAAGCACAGAAGGTTTGGGGGGGTTTCTAAGAGATATGAAAATATCCTCAGGATTCTGGAATTATTCTCGATTTGATAAAATTGAGTTGGGCATTTTTTTAGAGGTAGAAAAATACAACAAGTTTGAATATAGTTCAAACTTGGAGCATTTTTGAACCTAACCAACACAACTTCAAAAGAGCTGTAATTTGGCAGAGAGGCTAGGTACCTAGTGTTAGAATATTGGGGAAAATATGAACATTTATGGTGGAGGCAAAATGGCACTTCCAAAAATGGAAGGAAAAAGGAAGGAAGGAGAAGTGATGGTGCAAGATTTATGCACTGAGCATGCCACAACATAATAGGTATGAGATCACAACATGCACATGATGAGGATGAATGAAAAATGACAAGAGGCACAATGCAATATGGTAAGGTGAGCATGACAAAGAAAAGAATAAAACCACATAACCAAACAAGATGAGGCCAAACATGATAAAACCCACAAGAATTGGATGAAGGTCAAGTTGATATATTGCCAAAATGGGACATGATACATCTGGGGTGTTACAGTTGCTTAAGCAATCATCAAAAGAAGTTCCATACACGGAGAAATCATCCATGAAAACCTCAATAATCTTTTCACAAAAGTCATAGAATATAGCAGTCATACATCTTTGAAAGGTAGCAGGTGCATTACATAAACCAAAACGCGTACGTCTATAAGCAAAGGTACCAAAAGGGCAAGTAAAAGTGGTCTTTTCCTGATCCTCTGTTGACACAGGTATTTGGGAGAAACCAGAATAACCGTCTAGAAAGCAAAAATGTGTATGATTGGATAATCTTTCTAGCATTTGGTCAATGGAAGGTAAAGGTTAATGATCCTTTTTAGAATCTTTATTTAGTTTGCGGAAATCAATTACCATTCTATAAACTGTAAAAATTCTGTGTGGGATCAATTCTTTATCATTAGGAACAACAGTAATACCTCCCTTCTTAGGGACACAATGGACTTGACTTACCCACTAACTATCAGCAACAGGATAAATTATACCTGCCTCTAGAAGCTTCAGTATTTCCTTTCGTACCACTTCTTTCATCTTAGGATTTAACAGTTGGTGGTGATCAACAACTGGTTTAGCGTCTTTCTCCAATTTTATTTTGTGCTGGCATAGAGTGGGATAAATGCCCTTAAGATCATCAAGAGTATATCCAATAGCAGCACAGTGCTTCTTCAGAGTTTTCAATAATTTCTCTTCTTCCTACTCTGAAAGGTTAGCGCTGATAATAACAGGATATATCTTCTTTTCATCAAGATAAGAATATTTAATAGTTTCAGGTAATGGTTTAAGCTCGAACACGGGATCACCCTTGGGTGTCGGAGGATCCCCTAAAATTTCTACAGGCAAGTTGTGTTTCAAAATAGGTCCCTGTTTAAAGAATACTTCATCTATTTCCCTTCTTTCATTCATAAACATATCATTTTCATGGTATAGCAAATATTGTTCTAGAGGATCATTAGGAGGCACGGTAATAGAAGCAAGATTAATAATTTCATCTTTACTACTCTTTATCATGGGGTTGTCTACAAAATTTAGCAAAATTAAAATCATGAGACATATCCCCTAAACCAATAGTAACAATATCCTTTTCGCAGTCTATCCTAGCATTAACAATATTCAAGAAAGGTCTACCAAATATAATGGGACAAAAGTCATCTTGCGGGGAACCAAGAACAAGAAAATCAGTAGGATATTTAACTTCCCCACACCATACTTCAACATCTCTAACAATCCCAATTGGTGAAATAGTATCTCTATTGGCAAGCTTAATTATAACATCAACACCTTCTATCACAATTGGTGAAATAGTATCTCAGCAGGTGCAATATCATGCATAATTTCTTTGTATAAGGAATGAGGTATTGCGCTCGCACTACCACCCATATCACATAAGCCATGATAGCAATGATCTCCTATTTTAACAGAAACAACATGCATGCCTGCAACAGGTTTATGTTTAGTTTTAGTATCGGGTCTAGCAAATCTAGCAGCTTCATTACAGAAGTAAATAACATGCCCATCAATATTATCAACCAAGAGATCTTTAACCATAGCAATACTAGATTCAACTTTAATTTCCTCAGGGGGCGTAGATGTTCTAGCATTACTCTTACGAACCACAGTTGAAGTTTTAGCATGATCCTTTATTCTAACAGGGAAAGGTGGTTTCTCAATATAAGCGGTAGGAACAATAGGATCAACATTATAAGTGCTAATCTTTTCTTAAACTTTAATAGGTTCAACTTGATAACATCCTCGGGCATACCTGCAAGCTTAAATAATCCACAAACTTCATCCACATAGCATAGGTGCATATCGGGATGTAATGTTCCATCTCCTGTAAATGGATTAGCTAGCAGTTTCTCCAACTATTCGAAGGAATTTCAAAGTAAACATTTTCAGTAGGTTCAGTAGGTTGAGGAGAAACTTGTCGGCGTTCTGGGAACGGGGGTCCCCAGACTTGCCTTCCTGCGGCCCACGGCATGGCTCCACCAGCGGCCCAGTACGGCCGGTCTTCATCAGCCAAAAGTCAAGACCCTCGCGAGGGGCCGAGCCTCATGAGGCAGACGACACAAGGCCTCCCCAGGAGCGGCTTCACCAGGAAGGCTCGCGAGGGGGCGGAGAGATCAAGGCAAGGGGTACCTCATGAGGTTCCTATGACGCAAGCCATGACGACCAAGGCCAGGGGGGCGCCACGCGGGCGCCAGCGCACGCAGTGTCCTCGTTTCCCCTTTGGTGCTAAGGGGGCAAGTGCAGGCGCGGAGTACCGAGGCATCAGGCAAAGGTTTCCATATCGGTGCAACAAGACCCAGACCAGCAGGACGGTAGGATAGAGGTCATCGTGGAGCCCAAGACGGCGTCACCATCAGCGCCTTTGGCAGGCGAAGACCACCTTTAGTCAGGATAGCTTGTACTAGTTGTCCCCTTCCAAATCAGCCATTGTTGGATCCCTTCCCGCTCAATATTTGGGGAGAGGACCAGGGCCTCTATAAATAGGACTAGCCACCATCATAGAGAGGCAACTGATCCAGATCATCCTCAACCACACACAAGTTCACCAAGCACAAGAGCACCTCTCCTCAGGAGGCTGTTCTTCCCTTGTACTTTTCATCATCAACCCAATAGGCAATCCACCACCACCATACTGGAGTAGGGTATTACACCACAATGGTGGCCCGAACCAGTATAAACCTCGTGTCTCTTGTGTTGTGAGTTCATCGAGCTAAGCTTAGAGATCGTGGCGAGGCTGAGGGCGAGATTCGGTAGGGGGAAATCTTCATGCGCACCCTAGTGTTCGAACCTCAAAGGTTTTGCCGGAACCCTATATCCGACATTTGGCGCGCCAGGTAGGGGTGCGCCAGAGCTTTACTTCCGCCGGTTAACCTGCCATCGCTCGGCGAGTCCAATGTCTGGCAACCCTATGGCCAGCGCCGACCGTTGGGCAGCCTGGCCAGCCCGGGCCACGCCGCCTGCCCATGAAGGCCTCAACCCCACGCCCCAGGCAGCCCGCGCACCGCCGAAAGCCGCGGGGTGTGGGCGGTGCGGTCACACACCGCCCGCCCTCACTCCTTGGCAGGTGCAGGTAGCCGCAAGGGCCTCAAGCCACACTGTGGCCACGGCGCCGCACACCCGACGGGAGCAAGCAAACATGAGAGCCGCGCTCACTGTGGCCCGAGAGCTGCTGCGATGCGGGTTAATGGAGAGCAGTCGGGACGCGTTGCCGGAGCGCGTTGCCGAGCTGCTAGATGCCGCGGCCTCGGGGGCACCACCTTTCTGCTTCCACCTTGCACGCTGGGCCTCGGCCGGATCACGCAACGGACCTCGCCGCGCCCGCGTGCCCCCAAGCACGCCCCAAAACTTCATAGACACCAGCTCAACCATCGGCGCCGGACGCCAGGTCGCACCCGCACCACCCTCTATGAATGAGGGCATGCGCGCTCTGACATACGGTGGGCCACTACTCCACCATCCTCAAGATGGTGCGCTAGCCCAGGCAACATGGAGTGTGGGGCACTACGACAAAGTCTTCGAGGCGGCGGCTTCAGAGGCTTACGTGCCCCGCACAGTGGATCGGGAATACGCACTGGAATATAACCTTGGCTCATTCCTTGGGCCAAGCTGGGAATAAGAGACACCGGAGACCGAGCCCTTCCAGGAGCCTTAAGGGAGCCTCACCAACCGTGCCGACAGCAGCAACTACCGGATACCACTAATTTCTCAAGAGCCGGCTTATGCTAACCATGGGTCGCAGGAGGGTCAGGTCACAGCAGCGGACGGCTGCCCCAGCTCGGCGGCCTCCATTCCGCCAGGAGGAGCGCACTGGGGGCTGCAGGAGAGGGGCCGGGAGCAAGGCCCCTCCCCATAGCGCGCGGAGCAAGGCGTCCCCCGAAGGTAGGCCCTCTGTCGGGGAGGTGCTGTAAAGCCTACCCCCAGCAGAGGACCCATGGTCGCCGAGGGCGCCGCTGGCGTCCCCTTTGCCCCTTTGGCGTCGTCCTGGTTTCCGGTCGCTGCCAATGGTGGTCGAGGGTGGCCCTTGTCTGGCGATATGAAGTAAGGCTCATGCTTGTGAAGCTCGCCGCCCGTGACACTCTCACGTAATAATGAGTGGGTCTGTACACGCCCCGGAGTCTCAGGAGTTCCACACTTGGGCCTCGGGGGCTCCCTCCATGCCCAATGGCAGCACTTAGCTCCGCGCTGGTGAGAAGACTTGAAGACAAGACTAGGCACCGGACGCGGCCATTTGCTTTTTGACTCCCTTTCTGTAGTCGTGATTCCTTGCTTCAGATTTTAAGTTGGAGTTGAATTTTCATTTGTGTGCGCGGGGAGGGTGACTTTTCTCGTTCATGTGATTTCTTGCATTCTGGTTCCTGCCTTAATTTGGAGTTCGCACCTGCTGCCTGTCCCTCGCGAGCCCCTCGCGGGCGGGTCTGGGCTAAGCACACGTACACTGCACACATGCCATACTATGTCCGGCACTTGCTCTCATGAGGCCCCCTCGACCGGGTCGGCAGGTCCCACAGGGGATCCTCGGCAACTCACGACCTCACGAGTCGGTTCAAGACTTGTTGTGGCTAAAGGTAAATTACAACTGCAAGCTCACCACAGGGCCCATAGGCTCATAGAAGCACATATTCAGCTTAGCTCTGACAGCATAGAGATGGCAATCTTTTTACATGAGGAGCATACCCTCCCAAAATGCTCTTACAACCTTTGAGGGCCGTGCCCGAGCTTCTGTATGGAGGATAAGCAGCAGGGAAACACGGGATCCGTCAGACATATCACTCACTGCGTCCCCCGGGTTGCCTCCAGATGCATCGCTGGCGTCGCTGTCACTAGCATCGCCATCACCATCACCGGCACCGCCGTCGCCATCGTCGACCACGTCGCCTTCTTCCGCCGCAACTACCACCCCGTCGTCATCGGAAGCATAGGCCCTAACGAGCGCATCCACATTATCCTCCACCCACCGTGCCAAGTTTCCCCGGATGGCCTCGGGCACCGAGGCGATGGCGACGTCAAAGTCAAAGTCGGGGTAGGTGTTCTGAAGATGGCTGAAGACGCGGGAAAACGCGCGCCCGAGCATGCTGCGGCTCCTCTCCTCAACAAGCTGGTGAGCTCTCTTGAAGCGGTTCTCCAGGCACATCACCACGTCAGTGAAGAAGCAGAGATGACCGGCGTAGTCGGTCGCGTGGGGATGCGGGCATTCTCATCACAGATGTTGCCCAGGGCCACGTTGGCCCTGTTCCTGAGGTCCTGGAGCATGGGGGCATGCATGCGCTCCAGCGTCCGCCGTTGAAGCACTTCCTCCCTGTTCTACTGCGTGATGGACTCGGCGTTGCCAACCCGCTGCTGAAGAGGAAGCAGCTCGGCATGGGCGGAAGCCAGCACGGCTTGCGCCGAGACCAGGGCAGTTGCGGCAGCGTCCGCGCGCCATTCCGCTTCAGTTAGGCTGGACCTGAGAGCGGTAGTCCTGCCCGCAAACTCGGCTTCAACCAGCTTCAGCTTCAGGTCATACCCTCTTGCAAGATCCGCGCGAGCCTCGGCCACGCGGCGATGGACCTCCTCCTGGACCCGGGCCTCGCGCGCGCCAACGGCGTCCTCCGCTTGGGCAACCTGGAGCTCCCTTGTCTCCAACCTCTCAAGATCAAGACTGCGCTCTGCGGCCTCTAGCGTCAGCACCTCCTCATGCTTCAGGACCTCACCCTCCTCGACATGCGTCCCCCTTAGCGATGCAAGGGCGGCTTGGCGCGACTCTACCTACTGCTCCAAGGAAGCACTCCAGGCTTGGATCTCCCACGCGCGCTTCTCAGCGATCTCACGACGATGATCTGCTTCCCGGGCCTCCTGCAAAGCCTTGGAGCAGGCCTCACGCGAGGCTGCAAGAGATGCCTTGGCCTTAGCATTGTCAAGCTCCCGCTGGTGGCGCCCGAGGTTGATAGACACCTTCAGTCTATGCCACTCCTTAGTTAGCCGTAGGCCCTCGGCCTCAAGGCGCACGCCTACATCCGCACGTTCTCCACCAAGCTGGCCCATCGCGTCCATCACCTTTTGGAAGAACTCGTGGTGGACAACGATTCGTTCGCGTGCAAACTTGAGTGCACAGCTGATGTCGTCTGCTACCTCTTGAGCACTGTGTTGGATTTCCCCGAGGAGGAGAGGATGATGCAGCAAAGTAGCGTAAGTATTTCCCTCAGTTTTTGAGAACCAAGGTATCAATCCAGTAGGAGACCACGCAGAAGTCCCTCGTACCTACACAAAACTATAGCTACTCGCAACCAATGCGATTAGGGGTTGCCAATCCCTTGACGGTCACTTACGAGGGTGAGATCTGATAGATATGATAAATAATATTTTTGGTATTTTTGATAGATGGATGCAAAGTAAAAAGTAAAAGGCAAAGTAAAAACAAAGCAAGTAAATAAAGCGATAGAGATTGATATGATGAGAATAGACCCGGGGGGCATAGGTTTCACTAGTGGCTTATCTCAAGAGCATAAGTATTCTACGGTGGGTGAACAAATTACTGTTGAGCAATTGATAGAATTGAGCATAGTTATGAGCATATCTAGGCAATGATCATGTATATAGGCATCACGTCCAAGACAAGTAGATTGAAACGATTCTGCATCTACTACTATTACTCCACTCATCGACCGCTATCCAGCATGCATCTAGAGTATTAAGTTAAAAACAGAGTAACACCTTAAGCAAGATGACATGATGTAAGGGATAAATTCATGCAATATGATAAAAAAAACCATCTTGTTATCCTCGATGGCAACAATACAATACGTGCCTTGCAACCCTTTCTATCACTGGGTAAGGACACCGCAAGATTGAACCCAAAGCTAAGCACTTCTCCCATTGCAAGAACTACCAATCTAGTTGGCCAAACCAAAAAGGATAATTCTAAGAGACTTGCAAAGATAATTCAATCATACATAAAAGAATTCAAAGAAGAATCAAATATTTTCCATAGATAATACAGGAACATAAACCCACAATTCATCGGTCTCAACAAACACACCGCAAAAAGAAGATTACATTGAATAGATCTCCACGAGAGGGGGGGAGAACATTGTATTGAGATCCAAAAAGAGAGAAGAAGCCATCTAGCTACTAGCTATGGACCCGAAGGTCTGAAGTAAACTACTCACACTTCATCGGAGGGGCTATGGTGTTGATGTAGAATCCCTCCGTGGTGGATGCCCCCTCCGGCGGAGCTCCGGAACAGGCCCCAAGATGGGATCTCGTGGATACAGAAGGTTGCGGTGGTGGAATTAGGTTTTTGGCTCCTGTTCTGATCGTTCGGGGATACGTAGGTATATTGTAACGCCCCGGACTCGATGCGCCAGATGTCTGCCAGTTATTCGCCGTCCTTGCCATGTCATTTGCTTGTGTGTTGCACTTTGCCATGTCATCATATGCATTTCATATCATGTCAGCATGTGCATTTCATTTTGTATACGTGTTCGTTTCATGCATCCGAGCATTTTCCCCGTTGTCCGTTTTGCAATCCGGCACTCCTATGTTCCCCGGCGTCCCCTTTTTGTCTCTCGTTGTGAGCGGGTATTAAACTTTCTCGGAATGGCCCGAGGTTTGCCAAGCGGCCTTGGTATAGCACCGGTAGACCGCCTGTCAAGTTTCGTGCCATTTGGAGGTCGTTTGATACTCCAACGGTTAACCGGGTAACCGTACAGCCTCTTTGAGTTGCAGCCAAACACCCCTTCCAAAGTGGCCCAAAACCCATCCAACTCCCCTCCATGCTCTCGGTCGTTCGATCACGATCGCGTGGCCGAAAACCGCTCCTCATTTGGACTCTCCTAGCTCCCTCTACCTATAAATATGTGCACCCCTCCAAAAATTCGGGTCCCGAAACCCTAGCCTAGCCTCTCCCCGCGCCGCCGGACGCGTCCGCCGACGGCCGGACATGTCCGCCCTCCCCGCCACCTCACTCCGACCAATCCGGAGCCGCCACGTCATCACCGCCGCCTCCCCAACCAATCTGGAGCCGCCACCTCACCTCCCCCGCGCCCACTTCGCCGCCGGGCCCGCGGAGCCCATCTCCAGCCCGCTCCGGGCCATGGCGGGCTCGATCCGCCCGGTCAGCGCGCCCCGCTGCCGCAGGTCGGCGCTGCCCGCCGCGGCCTCCGGCTCCTCCCGGCCCCGCGCGCGCCGTCCCTGGCCGGCCCTTCGCCAGCCTCGCCGGAGCTCCTCCGGGCGACCGCGCCGCCCTCCTGCCCCGCCGCCGAGGCGCCTCGCCCGCCGCCGGAGTGCGCCGCCCGGCGCATCCCGCGCCGCCGGCCCCGCTCCCGCTCCCCTCCAGCCAGCCCCGAGGCCGCCCTCCGCCGCCGCCGCGCCGGATCCGGCCGGATCCGGCCGGGCCAGCCCCTCCCCGTACCTCTCCGGCCTCCTTCTTCATCTCCGGCCACCACCCCGGCGAATCTCGGGCGAGATCCGCCTCGCCTCAAAGTCCGTGCTGAAATTTGAGGTTGACCCCGAAACGCCCAAGTCCCCAGTTTTTCATACAATCATGCCATGTTCATCATGCTGCATCTCTGCATCCGTAGCTCCGTTTCATACATGTAATATGTCAAATTGTTCGTCTCGACGAGTAATTCATTTCATTCCATTGCATCATTTTCATTTGAGCTCATCTTGATGCCCGAAATGCTGTTGGAAGAGTGCATATTGATGTTAATCTGCTGAAACTGTTATAACTTGTTGTTTTATCTTTTTTGCCATGATTGATGTGTGCATCCTATGAGTATGAGTTCTACATGTATGTTGATCTATGCCATGCCATCTTTCCAGAAGTGTTAAACATGTATTTTTGTGAGTTGTGTGCTGAGTGTATCAATCTTGTTAAGGAGGGTAGTTGCTGTTGCTGTTTTCCTGACAGATTCTGTTATATTTTGTTGCTATGTTAACATGCTTCTACAAATCATTCTATGCATAATCTGGAGTTGTTCTATAAACATGTTTTGATCTACATGTCTTGCTATATCCATTCATGCCCTTGGTTGGAATTATAGCCTGCTGGAACATGTTGTTATCTTGCTCCAAAGTTGCTTGAAAATGTTGCTGTCAGCCTGTTAACATTAAGTTCACTTGTTCCCATGTGTTCTGCTAGTGATCCATGCACCCTATGAACTTTCTCTTGCCATGCTTAGCTTCATAAACATGTCTTCTTGCTGTTTGTTGCCTTTCCATGCCATGTATTGCTCTGTGGTGAGTGGTTCGAGCTCACGAACATGCCTACTTATTGTTGTTCCTGCCATGTATGAATCTGTAATATAACTTGCCATGTTTACATGGGTGCCATCATATTTTCTATGCCTTTTTGGCTCATGGTCAGTAAGGGACTTTTGATCTATGATATTAGTAGATTAATGCCATGCCTTTGTTTGCCATGATAAGTTCCTGTAACATGTTGTTTGCTTGCTCTAAACATTGTAACCTGATATTATTTCTGCTAAAGTCTGAAACTGTTATTATTTGCAATCTTACCATGTGTTTTGGAGCATGTTCTAGTGATTTCTGGAGATAGCTCAGTGTTCATGTTTTGTTATGCTTTACTTGTACTTCATGCCCATGCCTTTTGTTATTATGTTGGGGTGCTGTAGCATATTGTTTTGATGCTTGTAAGATGCCTAGTTGCTGTTATGCACAGATTGTTGTTATGACTTGCATAGTTCGTATGTGTTGCACCATTGCTCCGTTTTGAGTGTGCTCTATATGAAACTTGCTTGATTTTGCATGTAGTTTCATATTACCATGTTGCATCCTTGTTTTGGTGTGTTTTCTTGATGTTTGGGTGCATTTTGCATCAATGCCATGTTTAACTTGTTTTGCTCATATCTTCTAGGCCGTAGCTCCAAATCTAATGAACTTTATATGTAACTTGACTAGAATCTCGTGTAGATCATCATGGTGCATTTTAACTTGCTGTTTAACAACTTGAACATAAGGTTTATTCAGATCTGGACAAATTTCGAAATTTGCATATGAGGACTTACCGGAATTGTTATATGTTGTTCCCGGCCTCATTTAAACTTGCCTTGATGTGTGGTTCTTCTTTGCATCATCTCTTGCCATGAGTAGCTTCATATAGCCTTGTTGTGCATCATGTCTTGTTCATGTGTGGTGTGTTTACCATGTTGTGTGCTTCTTCTCGATAGTTCCCATTTCGTTGCGATCGTGAGGATTCGTTCGTCTACGCTTGGTTCGTCTTCGTGGCTTCATCTTCTTCATGGACTTGTTCTTCTTCCTTGCGGGATTTCAGGCAAGATGACCGCTACCCTGGATCTCACTACTATCATTGCTATGCTAGTTGCTCGTTCTATCGCTATGTTGCGTTACCTATCACTTGTTCCTCAAGCCTCCCAAATTGCCATGAACCTCTAACCTTTGACACCCTTCCTAGCAAACCGTTGTTTTGGCTATGTTACCGCTTTGCTCAGCCCCTCTTATAGCGTTGCTAGTTGCAGGTGAAGTTGAAGATTTTCTCCATGGTGGACAGGGTTTTGTTGGGATATCACAATATCTCTTATATTATTAATGCATCTATATACTTGGTAAAGGGTGGAAGGCTCGGCCTTATGCCTGGTGTTTTGTTCCACTCTTGCCGCCCTAGTTTCCATCATACTAGTGTTATGTTCCCGGATTTTGCGTTCCTAACGCGGTCGGGTGATTTATGGGACCCCCCTGACAGTTCGCTTTGAATAAAACTTGTCCAGCAAGGCCCAACCTTGGATTTACTATTTGCCTCACCACCACCTACCTTTCCCTTGGGAGTAATTAACCCAAGGGTCATCTTTATTTTAGCCCCCCCCGCCCCGGGCCAGTGCTTGTCTAAGTGTTGGTCCGAAACGAGCAACCTGCGGGGCCACCTCGGGGTAACTCGATGTCTGGTTTTACTCGTAGCTTAACTTATCCAGTGTTGCCCTGAGAACGATATATGTGCAGCTCCTATCGGGATTGTCAGCGCATCGGGCGGCTTTGCTGGTCTTGTTTTACCATTGTCGAAATGTCTTGTAAACCGGGATTCCGAGACTGATCGGGTCTTCCTGGGAGAAGGTCTTTTCCTTCGTTGATCGCGAGAGCTTGTCATGGGCTAAGTTGGGACACCCCTGCAGGGTATAAACTTTCGAGAGCCGTGCCCGCGGTTATGTGGCAGATGGGAATTTGTTAATGTCCGGTTGTAGATAACTTTACACCAGATCCGAATTAAAACACATCAACCGCGTGTGTAGCCATGATGGTCTCTTCTCGGCGGAGTCCGGGAAGTGAACACGGTCTTTGGGTTATGTTTGGCGTAAGTAGGAGTTCAGGATCACCTCTTGATCATTGATAGTTGACGACCGTTCCTTTGCTTCTCTTCTCGCTCTCATTTGCGTATGTTAGCCACCATACTTGCTTAGTCGCTGCTGCAACCTCACCACTTTACCCCTTCCTTTCCCATTAAGCTTTGCTAGTCTTGATACCCATGGTAATGGGATTGCTGAGTCCTTGTGGCTCACAGATTACTACAACAACAGTTGCAGGTACAGGTTTATGCGATGATCATGACGCGAGAGCGATGTTTCTTGTTTTGGAGTTTCTTCTTCTGCTTCTTCGATCAGGCGATAGGTTCCAGGTCGGTAGCCTGGGCTAGCAGGGTGGATATTGTTTGAGTTTCTGTTTATGATCCGTAGTCGGATGTTATTCCTATATGTTGTATGTTGTATTCATGTGGCATTGTATGCCTTTTGTATGTATCCCCATCTTTTATGTAATGTTGATGTAATGATATCCACCTTGCAAAAGTGTTTCAATATGCGGGTCTATCCTTGGTGGGACCTTCGAGTTCCTTTTGGATAGGGTCGCATATTGGGCGTGACATATATATAGGAGGAAGGATTACGTCGGTGGAGCGTCAGGGGGCCCACGAGGTAAGGGGGCGCGCCCAGGGGGCGCCCTCCACCCTCGTGACCATCTCTGGCACTTCTTGGAGTAGGGTCCAAGTCTCCTCGATCAAGTTCGGTGAGAAAATCACGTTCCCGAAGATTTTGTTCCATTTGGACTCCATTTGATATTTCGTTTCTTCGAAAAACTGAAATAGGCAAAAAAACAGCAATTCTGGGCTGGGCCTCCGGTTAATAGGTTAGTCCCAAAAATAATATAAAAGTGGAAAATAAAGCCCAATATAGTCCAAAAGAGTAGGTAAAGTAGCATGGAGCTCAAAAATTATAGATACGTTGGAGACGTATCAGGCATCCCCAAGCTTAATTCCTGCTCGTCCTCGAGTAGGTAAATGATAAAAAAGAATTTTTGATGCAGAGTGATACTTTGGCATAATCTCAATATAAATCTTCTTACTTGTGATATGAATATTCAGATCCGAAAGATTCAAGACAAAAGTTCATATTGACACAAAAATAATAATACCTCAAGCATACTAATCAAAGCAATCATGTCTTCTCAAAATAACATGGCAAAAGAAAGTTCATCCCTACAAAATCATATAGTTAGGCTATGCTTCCTTTTCGTCACACAAATATGTTCCCAACTTCTATACCCCCTACGACAAGCCAAGCAATTGTTTCATACTCAAATA
Organism: Triticum timopheevii; assembly: GCA_963921465.1. Classification (NCBI taxonomy): domain Eukaryota; kingdom Viridiplantae; phylum Streptophyta; class Magnoliopsida; order Poales; family Poaceae; genus Triticum; species Triticum timopheevii. Next base: position 516,081,045 of record OY997268.1, on the reverse strand, counting down.
ATCTCAAACTTTTTCAACCTTCACGCAATATACGAGCGCGAGCCATGGATATAACACTATGGGTGGAACAGAATATGATCATGGGGATTGTGTGGAGAAGACAAAAAGGAGAAAGTCTCACATTGACGAGGCTAATCAACGGGCTATGGAGATGCCCATCAATTGATGTCAACATGAGGAGTAGGGATTGCCATGCAACGGATGCACTAGAGCTATAAGTATATGAAAGCTCTACAAAAGAAACTAAGTGGGTGTGCATCCAACTTGCTTTCGCACGAAGACCTAGGGCATTTTGAGTAAGCCCATCATTGGAATATACAAGCCAAGTTCTATAATGAAAAATTCCCAGTAGTATATGAAAGTGACAAAATGAGAGACTCTCTATCATGAAGATCTTGGTGCTACTTAGAATCACAAGTGTGGTAAAAGGATAGTAGCATTGTCCCTTATCTCTTTTTCTCTCATTTTTTTATTTGGGCCTTTCTGTTCTTCTTTTTTTGGCCTCTCCCTCTTTTTTTTCGTCCAGAGTCTCATCCCGACTTATGGGGGAATCATAGTCTCGATCATCCTTTCCTCACTTGGGACAATGCTCTAATAATGATGATCATCACACTTTTATTTTTCTTACAACTCAACTATTACAACTCGATACTTAGAACAAAGTATTACTCTATATGAATGCCTCCTGCGGTGTACCGGGATATGCAATGAATCATCAGTGACATGTATGGAATAATTATGAACGGTGGCCTTGCCACAAATACGATGTCAACAACATGATCATGCTAGCAATATGACAAAAGTAATGTATGTCATGATGATGATGATGGTGGAAGTTGCATGGCAATATATCTCGGAATGGCTATGGAAATGCTATAATAGGTAGGTATGGTGGCTGTTTTGAGGAAGATATAAGGAGGTTTATGTGTGATAGAGCATATCGTATCACGGGGTTTGGATGCACTGGCGAAGTTTGCACCAACTCTCAAGGTGAGAAAGGGCAATGCACGGTACCGAAGAGGCTAGCAAAGGCGGAAAGGTGAGAGTGTGTATAATCCATGGACTCAACATTAGTCAAAAGAACTCATATACTTATTGCAAAAATTTAGAAGCCATCAAAAATCAAGTACTACGCGCATGCTCCTAGGGGGATAGATTGGTAGGAAAAGACCATCGCTCGTCCCCGACCACCACTCTTAAGGATGCACAAGCCAGGTACACTTCATGTTTCAAATTTGTTACACAACTTTAACCATATGTGCATGTTATGGGACTTGCAAACTTCAACACAAGTATTTCTCAAATTCACAATTACCCAACTAGCACGACTTTGATATTATCACCTCCACATCTCAAAACAATTATCAAGCATCAAACTTATCTTAGTATTCGATTCACTCAAAAAGAAAGTTTCACATATCTTGAACACTAAGTATATTAACATTAAGCAAATTACCATTCTATTAATGACTCTCAAAATAATCTAAGTGAAGCATGAGAGATCAATAGTTTCCTTAAAACAAATCCACCACCGTGCTCTAAAAGATATAAGTGAAGCACTAGAGCAAAAATTATCACGCTCAAAAGATATAAGTGAACCACTATGAGCAAAACTATCAAGCTCAAAAGATATAAGTGAAGCACATAGAGTATTCTAACAAATTACAAATCATGTATGGCTCTCTCAAAAGGTGTGTACAGCAAGGATGATTGTGTTAAGCTAACAAGCAAAGACGCAAATAATACAAGATGCTCCAAGCAAAACACATATCCTGAAAATATAGCTCCAAGTAAATTACCGATGGAAGTGGACGAAAGAGGGGATGCCTTACGGGGCATCCCCAAGCTTTGACTTTTTGGTATCCTTGGATTATCTTGGGGGTGCCATGGGCATCCCCAATCTTAGTCTCTTTCCACTCCTTGTTCCATAATCCATCAAAAGAATTCACCCAAAACTTGAAAACTTCACAACACAAAACTCAACAGAAATCTCGTGAGCTCCGTTAGAGAAAGAAAACAAAAGACTACTTCAAGGTACTGTAATGAACTCATTCTTTATTTATACTGGTGTTAAACCTACTGTATTCCAACTTCTCTATGGATTATAAACTATTTTACTAGCCATAGATTCATCAAAATAAGCGAACAACACACGAAAAACAGAATCTGTCAAAAACAGAACAGTCTGTAGCAATCTGTAACTAACGCAAACTTCTGGAACTCTAAAAATTCTACCAGAATAGGAAGTCCTGGACAATTTGTTTATTGAACAGCAGCAAAAAGAATCAACGCAAAAGCACGTTCCTTTGATTTAACAAAATTATATTCGTGCGCGCAAAGTTTCTGTTTTTCAGCAGAATCAAATCAACTATCATCGTAGGTTATCCTATACGTTCTACTTGGCAAAAACACTAATTAAAAGACAAAAACACATCCAAACAGAAGTTAGATGGATTATTTATTCCTAAACAGAAGCAAAAACAAAAAAAACAAAATAAAATTGGGTTGCCTCCCACCAAGCGCTATCGTTTAACGCCCCTAGCTAGGCATAAAAGCAAGGATATATCTAGGTATTGCCATCTTTTGGTAGGCAATCCATAAGTGGCTCTCATGATAGATTTATATGGTAATTTTATTTTCTTTCTAGGGAAGTGTTCCATGCCCTTCTTTAAGGGAAATTGGAATCGAATATTCCCTTCCTTCATATCAATAATTGCACCAATTGTTCTAAGGAAGGGTCTACCAAGAATAATAGGACATGAAGGTTTGCAATCTATATCAAGAACGATAAAATCTATGGGCACATAATTCCTATTTGAAACAATAAGGACATCATTATTTCTTCCCATAGGTTTTTTAATAGTGGAATCCGCAAGATGCAAGTTTAGAGAGCAATCATCAAAATCACGGAAATCTAGCAAATCACACAAAGTTTTGGAAATAGTAGAGACACTAGCACCCAAATCACACAAAGCATGAAACTCATAATCTTTAATTTTAATTTTGATAGTAGGTTCCCACTCATCATAGAGTTTTCTAGGGATATAAACTTTCAACTCAAGTTTTTCTTCATAAGATTGCATCAAAGCATCAACAATGTGTTCGGTAAAGGCCTTATTTTGACTATAAGCATGAGGAGAATCTAGAACGGATTGCAACAAGGAAATACAACCAATCAAAGAGCAATTTTCATAATTAAATTCCTTCAGATCCAAAATAGTGGGTTTAGCAACATCACGGTTTTTATTTATTTCAATCCCACTTTCATCAATTTCATCATCAAAATATAGAAACTCCGAATTATTAGAATGCCTTCTAGGTAAAGGAAGATCATATTCAGATTCATCAAGATTCATATTGCAAAAAAAAGATTTAATGGGGGACACATCAATAACTTTTAGATCGTCATCTTGATTTTCATAGGAATTGGAAGAACACGCTTTAATAAAGGCATCTTTGGAAGCACGCATCCTAGCGGTTCTTTGTTTGCACTCATCAATGGAAATTCTCATGGCTTTGAGAGACTCATTGATATCATGCTTAGGAGGAATAGATCTAAGCTTTAAAGAATCAATTTCAAGAGAAATTCTATCAACATTCCTAGCCAAATCATCAAGTTTAAGCAATTTCTCTTCAAGCAAAGCATTAAAATTCTTTTTTGAATTCATAAACTCTTTAACACTACTCTCAAATTCATAGGGCATCTTATTAAAATTTCCATAAGAGTTGTTGTAGGAATTTCCATAATTATTAGAAGGATTACTAGGAGAAGGCCTAGGATTAAAATTCCCTCTCTACGCGTTGTTTCCAAAACTATTCCTACCAACAAAATTCACATCCATAGATTCATTATTATTCTCAAGAAAAGTAGATAATGGCATATCATTGGGATCAAGAGGAGTATTTTTAGGAGAAAACATCTTCATAAATTCATCCATCTTTTCACTCAAAACATTGATTTCTTCTATAGCATGCACTTTTTTACTAGAAGATCTTTCGGTGTGCCATTGAGAATAATTACTCATAATATTATCAAGAAATTTGGTAGCATCTCCTAACGTAATTTCCATAAACGTGCCTCCCACGGCCGAATCTAAAAGATTTCTAGAAGCAAAATTCAATCCGGCATAAAATTTTTGTATGATCATCCATAAATTCAAACCATGAGTAGGGCAATTGCGAAGCATTAATTTCATTCTTTCCCAAGATTGGGCAACATACTCATGATCAAGTTGTTCAAAATTCATGATATCGTTCCTAAGAGTGATGATCTTAGCGGGAGCAAAATACTTAGAGATAAAAGCATCTTTGCACTTGTTCCAAGAATCGATACTATTTTTAGGCAAAGACGAAAACCAAACTTTAGCACGATCTCTAAGTGAAAACTGAAATAACTTCAATTTGACAATATTGTTATCCGTATCTTTCTTCTTTTGCATATCACATAAATCAACAAAATCATTTAGATGAGTAGCGGCATCTTCACTAGGAAGGCCGGCGAATTGATCTTTCAGCAAAGCGGTATTGATTTCACAAGACTCATCATTATTAAGAGGAGCAATCGGAGTACTAAGGAAATCATTATTATTGGTATTCAAGAAATCACACAATTTGGTATTATCTTGCACCATGGCAACAAGTAATCCAACACACAAGCAAACAGAAAGACAACGGGAAAAAGGAAAACAGGAAAGAGAGGAGGAGATTGGGAAAGAGAGGGTGAATAAAACGGCAAGGGTGAAGTGGGGGAGAGGAAAACGAGAGGCAAATGGCAAATAATGTAATGCGAGAGATAGGGATTGCGATGGGTACTTGGTATTGGTGACTTGCTTGCGTGAGCCTCCCTGGCAACGGCGCCAGAAATTCTTCTTGCTACCTCTTGAGCACTGCGTTGGATTTCCCCGAAGAGGAGAGGATGATGCAGCAAAGTAGCGTAAGTATTTCCCTCAGTTTTTGAGAACCAAGGTATCAATCCAGTAGGAGACCACGCAGAAGTCCCTCATACCTAGACAAAAGGATAGCTACTCACAACCAACACGATTAGGGGTTGTCAATCCCTTCACGGTCACTTACGAGGGTGAGATCTGATAGAGGTGATAAATAATATTTTTGGTATTTTTGATAGATAGATGCAAAGTAAAAAGTAAAAGGCAAAGTAAAAACAAAGCAAGTAAATAAAGCGATAGAGATTGATATGATGAGAATAGACCCGGGGGCCATAGGTTTCACTAGTGGCTTATCTCAAGAGCATAAGTGTTCTATGGTGGGTGAACAAATTACTACTGAGCAATTGACAGAATTGAGCATAGTTATGAGTATATCTAGGCAATGATCATGTATATAGGCATCACGTCCAAGACAAGAAGATCGAAACGATTCTGCATCTACTACTATTACTCCACTCATCGACTGCTATCCAGCATGCATCTAGAGTATTAAGTTAAAAACAGAGTAACGCCTTAAGCAAGATGACATGATGTAGAGGGATAAAGTCATGCAATATGATAAAAAAAACATCTTGTTATCCTCGATGGCAACAATACAATACGTGCCTTGCAACCCTTTCTGTCACTGGGTAAGGAAACCACAAGATTGAACCCAAAGCTAAGCACTTCTTCCATTGCAAGAACTACCAAACTAGTTGGCCAAACCAAAAAGGATAATTCGAAGAGACTTGCAAAGATAACTCAATCATACATAAAAGAATTCAGAGAAGAATCAAATATTTTCCATAGATAATACTGGATCATAAACCAACAATTCATCGGTCTCAACAAACACACCGCAAAAAGAAGATTACATCGAATAGATCTCCACGAGAGAGGGGGAGAACATTGTATTGAGATCCAAAAAGAGAGAAGAAGCCATCTAGCTACTAGCTATGGACCTGAAGGTCTGAAGTAAACTACTCACACTTCATCGGAGGGGTTATGGTGTTGATGTAGAAGCCCTCCATGGTGGATGCCCCCTCCGGCGGAGCTCCGGAACAGGCCCCAAGATGGGATCTCGTGGATACAGAAGGTTGCGGTGGTGGAATTAGGTTTTTGGATCCTATTCTGATCGTTTGGGGATACGTAGGTATATATAGGAGGAAGGAGTACGTCGGTGGAGCATCAGGGGGACCACGAGGTAGGGGGCGCGCTCTCCACCCTCGTGACCGCCTCTGGCACTTCTTGGAGTAGGGTCCAAGTCTCTTGGATCACGTTCGGTGAGAAAATCACGTTCCCGAAGGATTTATTCCGTTTGGACTCCGTTTGATATTCCGTTTCTTCGAAACACTGAAATAGGCAAAAAAACAGCAATTCTGGGCTGGGCCTCCGGTTAATAGGTTAGTCCCAAAAATAATATAAAAGTGGAAAATAAATCCCTATATAGTCCAAAACAGTAGGTAAAGTAGCATGGAGCAATCAAAAATTATAGATACGTTGGAGACCTATCATCGTCCACCGGCGCGGGCGCCGTCGGCGGGATCCGAAGCCCCCACGATCGTTGGCCAGGCCCCACAAGGGACCCGCACCGGTGCAGGCTCACCACTTGAAGTGGAGCCTAGGATTGACGCCAACCGGCTGCCGTCCACGACCATAGGAGGATCCCTGTGTAGGATGGTCGCGCTCCAGGCAAGGTTGCGAAGGAAAGGCGGCAAGGGCACGGGCTCAAGGCACCTTGTAGGCGGGCTTGATTTTCTGGCTGACCCCGTGCCAGGGGCGGCGTGCGGGTTTGGGGTGCACAAGGCTAGCGATGAAGGCAAGGCCAGAGGAGGTCGCTTCTCGGGAGACTCCGTAGGCTTGGCAGGAGGGATCCTGAAGAGCCACAGTCAAGAAGGGGTGCAGCAATTGGGGAATTACAAGGATAAGGTACTTACCCGTCTATGGCAATGTACTTCCTATGTTTCAATGGCCGGATGGTGCCACCACTGCAGCTCGAAGACTCCTTCCTCTTATGGAGTGCGGCAAAGTCCATGCGGAATCGGCCAAGGCGTTGGACGTGGAGGCCAGCGCGGGGCACGGCTGGAGAGGCACCCAGGCGGGCGACCTCAGGAATGCCAAGCTGGGAAGAGCAATCAGGCTCCGCCTCATGCTGGCTTGCCGAGGTCTCAGGAGTTTCGGCCACAGGAGTCGCAGACTGCATCTCCCCCTCAATGACCGCCTCAAGGAGAGCCTCACGGGTTCCTGAGGATGGCGCCTCGGGAACCTCAAGCGGCATCGGCACCTCGACACACGTGCCTCCGGCCTCTAGTGATGCTTGTCTCCCTGCGTCCACTCTTGGGGCAAGCTCAGTGCTGGCGGCATGAAGGGGAGCCACGACAACAGGAATAACACGAGGCCCCACAAGGCCGATCGGGCGCAGCCCCCATTCATCGAAGGAAGGCATCTGCCCTGCGAACTCAACCATGTTCGGGCAGGGATACAAGAGACAACCCCCTTGCAACATATCGCCTGGCGAGGGGTTGTCAGCCAAGACTTCAAGCACCGTCCTTCGTGCTTCAAGCGAGAGCCCCGACTCCTGAAGCCTCATGCGATCTTGGTCACCGGCCAGGGCCCACATCGGCCGGGAATGGCATTGGAGAGGGGCAATGCGGTGCCGGAGGAACTCCTTCACCGCCTTGGGCGCAGTCACACCAAGGTCTCTCAACCTCTTCAACCGGAGCCAGACGAAGGAAAGGCGAGAGCTCGCGAGCTTCTCGTGGCCCCAGCCAGAGTTGGGGATGGCGGGCGACGACGGAGGCAAGAGCAGGGGGCTGAGCACTCGAACATCCACGTACACCCACCGCGTCAGGAACCCGCTCGCAGACGGCGGGAGATCAAAATCAATCCCCATGGCGGCCATCTCTGCCACAACCCAGAAGCTCAGGCACCCCGACCACTGCGAGGGGTCGGTCAGATGCAGCGAGAAGAAATGGCGCAGGAGGGCAACGGAAGGAGCAATGCCCACCATGGCTTCACAAACAAAGGCGAAGACGGCAAGAAGGGCAACGGATTGGGGATCAAGATGCAGCATGTGAATTTGGTAATGGGAAAGCACTGAGTTGAAAAAAGCGGAGAATCAGGGAACCAGGCCAGCCCACAGGGCGTCAACGAAGAGCCGAACCTCGGTGGCTGTCCTGTCAATGGAGGCCTGGGACGCAGGCCAAGCCACCGTCCCTCCCCACTCGTTGAAGCGGGAAGCGAGTGCAGGGCGGACCTTGCCCATGGCCTCCCGGTTGAGCACCCGCGATCGGCCGACGGCGGGCTTGATTGTCAGGGGTGGGTTGGCTGAGGACAGAGGCTTCTTCCCTTTCTCCGTGCGAGTTGACGCCATGGCAATGGAGGGGGCAGAACTCGAGTCAGATTGGAAGCGGGAGCGGGGGCTCGAGGAGGAAGAAAGGATAGGAAGCACGCCGCCTGCGAGGAGGAAATAACTGTGTAGGGAGCCGTGGCCGCCAAGCTAGGTGGATATTGGGGTAGAGTGGGGAAGCGGAGAAGCCCACATCCAATCAGTCGCCACGCGTCGACCAAGGCCGCAGGCTGTTGGGGCCTGCGGCGCTCCGCACTTGCCCTTTGGCCTCTCTGCTAAGCCAAGTCCGAGCGCGCCTTGGGCCCAGGGGCTACTCTCGGCGTTTTGGGAACGGGGGTCCCTAGACTTTCCTGCCTGCGGCCCACGGCGTGGCTCCACCAGCGGCCCAGTACGACCGGTCTTCATCATCCAAACACTCAAGACCCTCGCGAGGGGTCGAGCCTTGCGAGGCGGACGACACAAGGCCTCCTCAGGAGCTGCTTCACCAGGCAGGCTCGCGAGGGGGCGGAGAGATCAAGGCAACGGGTACCTCGTGAGGTTCCTGTGATGCAAGCCATGACGACCAAGGCCAGGCGGGCGCCAGGCGGGCGCCAGCGCACGTAGTGTCCTCGTTTCCACTTTGGTGCTAAGGGGGCAAGCGTAGGCGCGGAGTACCGAGGCATCAGCCAAAGGTTTCCACATCGGTGCAACAAGACCAAGACCAGTAGGACGGCAGGATGGACGTCATTGTGGAGCCCAAGACGGTGTCACCACCAGCGCCTTTGGCAGGCGAAGACCACCTTTAGTCAGGATAGCTTGTACTTGCTGTCCCCTTTCAAATTGGCCATTGTTGGATCCCTTCCCGCTCAATAATTGGGGAGAGGACCAGGGCCTCTATAAATAGGCCTAGCCACCACCACAGAGAGGCAACTGATCCGGATCATCCTCAACTACACACAAGTTTACCAAGCACAAGAGCACCTCTCCTCGAGAGGCTATTCTTCCCTTGTACTGTTCATTATCAGCCCAAGAGGCAATCCACCACCACCACACTAGAGTAGGGTGTTGCACCACAACGGTGGCCTGAACCAGTATAAACCTTGTGTCTCTTGTGTTGTGAGTTCATCGAGCTAAGCTTAGAGATCACGGCCATGCTGAGGGTGAGATTTGGTAGGGGGAAATCTTCGTGCGCACCCTAGTGTTCGAACCTCAAGGGTTTTGCCGGAACCCTAAATCCGACAAAACTCTTTGCTCTACTGATCGGGGTGAAGATACCCCGAACAAGCCCCTCAAAGGATTATTTTCCATAGTAACAAGTGACAGTAAATTTCAGCACACTATATAAATTTTTCCTTACCAAATTCCACCAACCAAAGGCGCTTCACTCCCCAACAACGGCGCCAAAAAAGAGTCTTGATGGCCCACAAGTATAGGGGATCTATCGTAGTCCTTTCGATAAGAGTGTCGAACCCAACGAGGAGTAGAAGGATATGACAAGTAGTTTTCAGTAAGGTATTCTCTACAAGCACTGAAATTATCGGTAACAGATAGTTTTATGATAAGGTAATTCGTAATTGGTAACAAGTAACAAAAGTAAACAAGGTGCAGCAAGGTGGACCAATCCTTTTTGTAGCAAAGGACAAGCCTGGACAAACTCTTATATAAAGGAAAGCACTCCCGAGGACACATGGGAATTATTGTCAAGCTAGTTTTCATCATGCTCATATGATTCGCGTTCGTTACTTTAATAATTTGATATGTGGGTGGACCGGTGCTTGGGTACTTCCCTTCCTTGGACAAGCATCACACATATGATTAACCCCCCTCGCAAGCATCCGCAACTTCGAAAGAAGAATTAAGTTAAACCTAACCATAGCATGAAACATATGGATCCAAATCAGCACCTTACAAAGCAACGCATAAACTAGGGTTTAAGCTTCTGTCACTCTAGCAACCCATCATCTACTTATTACTTCCCAATGCCTTCCCCTAGGCCAAAACAATGGTGAAGTGTTATGTAGTCGACATTCACATAACACCACTAGAGGAAAGACAACATACATCTCATAAAAATATCGAACGAATACCAAATTCACATGACTACTTATATGAAGACTTCTCCTATGTCCTCAAGAACAAACGTAACTACTCACAAATCATATTGATGTTCACAATCAGAGGGGTATTAATATGCAGAAAGGATCTGAACATATAATCTTCCACAGAATAAACCAACTAGAATCAACTACAAGGAGTAAACAACACTACTAGCAACCCACAGGTACCAATCTAAGGTTTTAGACAAAGATCAGATACAAGAGATGAATGAGGGTTTGAGAGGAGATGGTGCTGGTGAAGATGTTGATGGATATTGACCCCCTCTTGATGAGAGGATTGATGGTAATGATGATGGTGACGATTTCCCCCTCCCGGAGGGATGTTTCCCTCACAGAACAGCTCCGCCGCAGCCCTAGATTTGTTTCGCCAGGTTCCGCCTCGAGACGGTGGTGCTTCGTCCTAAAAGCTTCCTTCTTATATTTTTCAGGGCAGAAGACAACTTATACTAGAAGATGGACATCGGGGGGCTTCCAGGTGGCCCACGAGGCAGGGGGCGCGCCCAGGGGGTAGGGTGTGCCCCCACCCTCGTGGACGGTGGGTGGCCCCCCTCTAGTGCTTTCTTCGCCCAATAATTTTAATATATTCCAAAACTGACTTTTGTGGAGTTTCAGGACTTCTGGAGTTGTGCAGAATAGGTCTCTAATATTTGCTCCTTTTCCAGCCCAGAATTCCAGCTGTTGGCATTCTCCCTCTTCATCTAAACCTTGTTAAATAAGAGACAAAAGGCATAAGTATTGTGACATAATGTGTAATAACAGCCCATAATGCAATAAATATTGATATAAAAGCATCATGCAAATTTGACGTATCAGGCCTCCCCCTCCCTCCTTTATATACGGGGGCAGAGGCACCCTATAACACACAAGTTGATCTTTTAGCCATGTGCGGTGCCCCCCTCAAAGTTACACACCTCGATCATATCGCCGTAGTGCTTAGGCGAAGCCCCGCATCGGTAACATCATCATCACTGTCGCCACGCCATCATGCTGAACGAACTCACCCTCGTCCTCAACTAGATCAAGAGCGCGAGGGACATCATCGAGCTGAACGTGTACTAAACACGGAGGTGCCGCACGTTTGGTACTTGTATCATTTGGATCATGAAGAAGTTCGACTACATCGACTGCATTACTAAACGCTTCCGCTTTCGGTCTACAAGGGTACATAGACGTAGATAGATCTCCTAGATAGATCTTGCGTGATCGTAGGAATTTTTTTGAAATTACTGCATTAATTACCCAACAGTGGCATCCAAGCCAGGTCTATGCGTAGATGTTATATGCATGAGTACAACACAAAGAGTTGTGAGCTATAATAGTCATATTGCATATCAGCAACGTCTTACTTTGATTTGGGGGTATTGTTGGATGAAGTGGCCCGGACTGATATTACATGATCGCGTTCATGAGACTGGTTCTACCGACGTGCTTCGCACACAGGTGGCTAGCGGGTGTCTGTTTTGTCCAAATTTAGTAGAATCGAGTTTGACTAAGCCTGGTCCTTATTGAAGGTTAAAACAGCACACTTGATGAAAAATCGTTGTGGTTTTGATGCGTAGGTAAGAACAATTCTTAGTAGAAGCCCATAGCAGCCACGTAAAACTTGCAACAACAAAGTAGAGGACGTCTAACTTGTTTTTGCAGGGCATGCTGTGCTGTGATATGGTCAAGACGTGTTGATATATAAATTGTTGTATGAGATGATCCTGTTTTGTAATAGTTATCGGCAACTGGCTGGAGCCATACGGTTGTCACTTTATTGTATGAAGTGCAATCGCCATGTAATTGCTTTACTTTATTAGTAAGCGGTAGCGATAGTCATAGAAGCAGTAGTTGGCGAGACGACAACGATGCTTCGATGGAGATCAAGGTGTCAAGCTGGTGACGATGGTGATCATGACGGTGCTTTCGGGAAGGAGATCAAAGGCACAAGATGATAATGACCATATCATATCACTTATTTGATTGCATGTGATGTTTATCTTTTATGCATCTTATTTTTCTTAGTACGGCGGTAGCATTATAAGATGATCTCTAACTAAATTTAAAGGTATAAGTGTTCTCCCTGAGTATGCACCGTTGCTACAGTTCATCGTGTCGAGACACCACATGATGATCGGGTGTGAAAACTCTACGTTCACATACAACGGGTGCAAGCCAGTTTTGCACATGCATAATACTCGGGTTAAACTTGACTAGCCTAGCATATGCAGATATGGCCTCAGAACACGGAGACCGAAAGGTCGAACGTGAATCATATAGTAGATATGATCAACATAGTGATGTTCACCATTGAAAACTACTCCATCTCACGGGATGATCGTACATGGTTTAGTTGATTTGGATCACGTGATCATTTAGATGACTAGAGGGATGTCTATCTAAGTGTGAGTTCTTAAGTAATATGATTAATTGAACTTTAATTTATCATGAACTTAGTCCTGATAGTTATTTTACATGTCTATGTTATTGTAGATCAATGGCTCGTGCTACCGTAACTTTGAATTTTAATGTGTTCCTAGAGAACGCTAAGTTGAAAGATGATGGCAGCAACTACACGGACTAGGTCCATAACTTGAGGATTATCCTCATTGCCGCACAGAAGAATTACGTCCTGGAAGCACTGTTAGGTGTACCACTCACGCCAGCAACTGCAGACACTTTGAATCCTGGCAGATGCATGTTTATGACTACTCGATAGTTCAGTGTGCCATGCTTTATGGCTTAGAATCGGGACTTCAAAGATGTTTTGAACGTCATAGAGCATATAAGATGTTCCAAGAGTTGAAGTTGATATTTCAAGCAAATGCCTGAGTTGAGAGATATGAAGTCTCCAACAAGTTCTATAGCTGCAAAATGAAGGAGAATAGTTCTGTCAGTGAACACATACTCATAATGTCTGGGTACCATAACCACTTGACTCAGTTGGGAGTTAATCTTCCTGATGATAGTATCATTGACAGAGTTCTTCAATCACTGCCACCAAGCTACAAAGGCTTCGTGATGAACTATAATATGCAGGGGATGAACAAGACAATTCCCGAGCTCTTCGCAATGCTAAAGGCTGCGGAGGTAGAAATCAAAAAGGAGCATCAAGTGTTGATGGTCAACAAGACCACTAGTTTCAATAAAAGGGGCAAAGGGAAGAAGGGGAACTTCAAGAAGAACGACAAGAAAGTTGCTGCTCAGGAGAAGAAACCCAAGTCTAGACCTAAGCCTAAAACTGAGTGCTTCTACTGCAAAGGGACTGGTCACTGGAAGCGGAACTGCCCCAAGTATTTGGCGTATAAGAAGGATGGCAAAGTGAAAGGTATATTTGATATACATGTTATTGATGTGTACCTTACTAATGCTCGTAGTAGCGCCTGGGTATTTGATACTAGTTCTGTTGCTCATATTTGCAACTCGAAATAGGGGCTATGGATTAAATGAAGATTGGCTAAGGACGAGGTGGCGATGCGCATGGGAAATGGTTCCAAGGTCGATGTGATTGTCGTCGGCACGCTACCTATACATCTACCTTCGGGATTAGTTTTAGACCTAAATAATTGTTATTTGGCGCCAGTGTTGAGCATGTACATTATATCTGGATCTTGTTTGATGCGAGACGGTTATTCATTTAAATCATAGGATAATGGTTGTTCTATTTATATGAGTCATATCTTTTATGGTCATGCACCCTTGCTGAGTGGTCTATTTTTGTTGAATCTCGATTGTGATGATACACAAGTTCATAATATTGAAGCCAAAAGATGCAAAGTTGATAATGATAGTGCAACTTATTTGTGGCACTGCCGTTTAGGTCATATCGGTATAAAGCGCATGAAGAAATTCCATGCTGATGGGCTTTTGGAATCACTTGATTATGAATCATTTGGTGCTTGCGAACCATGCCTCATGGGCAAGATGACTAAAACTCCGTTCTTCGAAACAATGGAATGAGCTACTGGCTTATTGGAAATAAAGCATACCAATGTATGTGGTCCAATGAATGTTCAGACTCGTGGGGGGTATCGTTATTTTCTTACCTTCACAAACGATTTGAGCAAATATGGTTATATCTACTTAATGAAGCATAAGTCTGAAACATTTGAAAAGTTCAAAGAATTTCAGAGTGAAGTGGAAAATCATTGTAACAAGAAAATAAAGTTTCTAAGATCTGATCGTGGAGGTGAATATTTGAGTTACGAGTTTGGTCTTCATTTGAAACAATGTGGAATAGTTTCACAACTTACGCCACCTGGAACACCACAGCGAAATGGTGTGTCCGAACGTCATAACCGTACTTTATTGGATATGGTGTGATCTATGATGCCTCTTACTGATTTACAGCTATTGTTTTGGGGTTATGCTTTAGAGACGGCTGCATTCACTTTAAATAGGGCACCATCAAAATCCGTTGAGACGATGCCTTATGAACTATGGTTTGGCAAGAAACCAAAGTTGTCATTTCTTAAAGTTCGGGGCTGCGGTGCTTATGTGAAAAGGCTTCAACCTTATAAGCTTGAACCCAAATCGGAGAAGAGTGTCTTCATAGGATACCCAAAGGAAACTGTTGGGTACACCTTCCATCACAGATCCGAAGGCAAACTATTCTTTGCTAGGAATGGATCCTTTCTACAGAAGGAGTTTCTCTCGAAAGAAGTGAGTGGGAGGAAAGTAGAACTTGATGAGGTAATTGTACCTTCTCCCGAATTGGAATGTAGTTTATCAGAGAAATCAGTTCTAGTGATTCCTACACCAATTAGTGAGGAAGCTAATGATGATGATAATGAAACTTCAGATCAAGTTACTACAGAACCTCGTAGGTCTTCCAGAGTATGGTCCGCACCAGAGTGGTACGGTAATCCTGTTCTGGAATTCATGTTACTAGACCATGGTGAACCTATGAACTATGAGGAAGTGATGATGAGCCCAGATTCAGCAAAATGGCTTGAGAACATGAAATCTGAGATGGGATCCATGTATGAGAACAAAGTGTGGACTTTGGTGGATTTGCCCGATGATCGGCAAGCCATAGGAAATAAATGGATCTTCAAGAAGAAGACCGACGCTGACGGTAATGTTACTGTCTACAAAGCTCGACTTGTTGCAACAGGTTTTCGACAAGTTCAAGGATTTGACTACGATGAAACTTTCACCCGTAGCGATGCTTAAGTCTGTCTAAATCATGTTAGCAATTGCCGCATTTTATGATTATGAAATTTGGCAAATGGACGTCAAAACTGCATTCCTGAATGGATTTCTTGAAGAAGAGTTGTATATGATGCAACCAGAAGGTTTTGTCGATCCAAAGGGTGCTAACAAAGTGTGCAAGCTCCAGCAATCCATTTATGGACGGGTGCAAGCCTCTCGGAGTTGGAATAAACGTTTTGATAGTGTGATTAAAGCATATGGTTTTATACAGACTTTTGGAGAAGCCTTTATTTACAAGAAAGTGAGTGGGAGCTCTGTAGCATTTCTAAAATTATATGTGGATGACATATTGTTGATTGGAAATGATATAGAATTTCTGGATAGCATAAAAGGATACTTGAATAAGAGTTTTTCTATGAAAGACCTCGGTGAAGTTGCTTACATATTGGGCATCAAGATCTATAGAGATAGATCAAGATGCTTAATTGGACTTTCACAAAGCACATACCTTGATAAAGTTTTGAAGAAGTTCAAAATGGATCAGTCAAAGAAAGGGTTCTTGCCTGTGTTAAAAGGTGTGAAATTGAGTCAGACTCAATGCCCGACCACTTCAGAAGATAGAGAGAAAATGGAAGTCATTCCCTATGCTTCAACCATAGGTTCTATCATGTGTGCAATGCTGTGTACCAGATCTGATGTGTGCCTTGCTATAGGTATAGTAGGGAGGTACCAAAGTAATCCCGGAGTGGAGCACTGGACATCGGTCAAGAACATCCTAAAATACCTGAAAAGGACTAAGGATATGTTTCTCGTTTATGGAGGTGACAAAGGGCTTGTCGTAAATGGTTACGTCGATGCAAGCTTTGACACTGATCCGGATGACTCTAAGTCATAATCCGGATACGTATTTTTTTGAATGGTGGAGCTGTCAGTTGGTGCAGTTCCAAGCAAAGCGTCATGGCAGGATCTACATGTGAAGCAGAGTACATAGCTACTTCGGAAGCAGCAAATGAAGGAGTCTGGATGAAGGAGTTCATATCTGATCTAGGTGTCTTACCTAGTGCATCGGGTCCAATGAAAATCTTTTGTGACAATACTAGTGCAATTGCCTTGGCAAAGGAATCCATATTTCACAAGAGAACCAAGAACATCAAGAGATGCTTCAATTCCATCCGTCATCAAGTGTCGGAAGGGGACATAGGGATTTGCAAGATACATACGGATCTGAATGTTGCAGACCCGTTGACTAAGCCTCTTCCACGAGCAAAACATGATCAGCACCAAAACTCCATGGGTGTTAGAATCATTACTTTGTAATCTAGATTATTGACTCCGGTGCAAGTGGGAGACTGAAGGAAATATGCCCTAGAAGGAATAATAAAGTTATTATTTATTTCCTTATTTCATGATAAATGTTTATTATTCATGCTAGAATTGTATTAGCCGGAAACATAGTACATGTGTGAATACATAGATCAAACATAAGTGTCCCTAGTATGCCTCTACTTGACTAGCTCGTTTATCAAAGATGGTTATGTTTCCTAACCATCGACATGTGTTGTAATTTGATGAACCGGATCACATCATTAGGAGAATGATGTGATGGAAAAGACCCATTCGTTAGCTTAGCATTATGATCGTCATAGTTTCATTGCTACAGCTTTCTTCATGACTTATACATGTTCCTCAGACTATGAGATTATGCAACTCCCGAATACCAGAGGAACACTTTGTTTGCTATCAAACGTCAAAAAATAAATGGATGATTATAAATATGCTCTACAGGTGTCTCTGAAGGTATTTGTTGGGTTGGCATAGATCGAGATTAGGATTTGTCACTCCGTGTTTCGGAGCGGTGTCTCCGGGCCCTCTCGGTAATGCTCATCACTATAAGTATTGCAAGCAATGTGACTAATGACTTAGTTGCGGGATGAAGTATTATGGAACGAGTAAAGAGACTTGCTAGTAACGAGATTGAACTAGGTATGATGATACCGACGATCGAATCTCGGGCAAATAACATACCAATGACAAAGGGAACAACGTATGTTGTTATGCGGTTTGACCGATAAAGATCTTTGTAGAATATGTAGGAGCCAATATGAGCATCCACATTCCGCTATTGTTTATTGACCAGAGATGTGTCTCGGTCATGTCTACATAGTTCTCGAACCCGTAGGGTCCGCATGATTAATGTTCGATGACGATTTGTATTATGAGTTATGTGTTTTGATGACTGAAGTTTGTTCGGAGTCCCAAATGAGATCACGGATGTGACGAGGAGTCTCAAAATGGTCCATACATAAAGATTGATAGATTGGACCATGTTCTTCGGACACCGGAAGTGTTCCGGATAGTTTTGGGTAAAAAGGAGTGCCGGAGGGGTTACCAGAACCCCTCGAAGTTGATGGGCCTTAGTGGGCCTTAGAGGGAAGGAGAGGTAGCAGCCAGGAGGTGGCACGCGCCGCCCCAGGCCCAGGCTGAATTGGATAAGGGGTTGGGGGCACGGCCCCCCTCTCCCTTCCTTCCCCCTTCTCCTTTAGGTAGAAACCTACTAGGACTTGGAGTCCTAGTATAGGATTCCCCTTCTCCCGGCTCGCTAGCTTGGCCGCCCGGCCTCCCCCTCCCTCCTTTATATACGTGGGCAGGGGGGCACCCTAGAACACACAAGTTGATATTTTAGCCATGTGCGGTGCCCACCTCCACAGTTTCACACCTCGATCATATCAACATAGTGCTTAGGCGAAGCCCTACGCTAGTAACATCATAATCACCGTCGCCACGCCGTTATGCAGGCGGAACTCACTTTCATCCTCAACTGGATCAAGAGCACGAGGGAGATCATCTAGCTAAACATGTGCTGAACACGAAGGTGCCGTACGTTCGGTACTTGGATAGGTTGGATCGCGATGAAGTTCGACTACGTCAACCGCGTTACTAAACGCTTCCGCTTTCCGTCTACGAGGGTACGTGGACACACTCTCCCCTCTCATTGCTATGCATCTCCTAGATAGATCCTACGTGATCATAGGAATTTTTTTGAAATTACTGTGTTACCCAACATGACCGTGTCGAGAGGTATGAGACCTCAAACAAGTACTTTGCCTACAAGATGGAGGAGAATGGCTCAGCCAGTGAGCATGCACACTCAGAATGTCTGGGTAGTACAATCGCTTAAATCAAGTGGGAGTTAATCTTCCAGATAAGATAGTGTTTGACAGAGTTCTCTAGTCACTATCACCAAGCTACTAGAACTTCGTGATGAACTATAATATGCAAGGGATGACGAAAATGATTCCCGAGCTCTTTGCGATGCTGAAATCAGCGAAGGTAGAAATCAAGAAAGAGCATCAAGTGTTGAGTGTTGACAACACCACTAGTTTCAAGTAAAAGGGCAAAGGAAAGAAAGGGAACTTCAATAAGAATGGCAAGCAAGTTGCCACTCTCGTGAAGAAGCCCAAAGCTAGACCTAACCCTAAAACTGAGTGCTTCTACTGCACAGGAAATGGTCACTGGAAGCGGAAGTACCCCAAATATTTGGTGGATAAGAAGGATGTCAAAGTGAACAAAGGTGTATTAGATATACATGTTATTGATATTTACTCTACTAGTGTTCATAGTAACCCCAGGGTATTTGATATCGGTTCAGTTGCTAAGATTAGTAACTCAAAACAGGAGTTGCAAAATAAACAGAGACTAGTTAAGGGCGAGGTGACGATGTTTGTTGGAAGTGATTCCAACGTTGATAAGATCACCATCGCATACTCCCTCTACCTTCGGGATTAGCATCTGACCTAAATAAATGTTATTTGGTGTTTGCATTGAGCTTGAATATGATTGGATCATGTGTATTGCGATACAGTTATTCATTTAAGCAGAGAATAATTGTTGTTCTGTTCATATGAATAAAACCTTCTATGGTCTTACATCCAATGTAAATTGTTTACTGAATCTCGATCGCAGTGATACACATATTGATAATATTGATGCCAAAAGACACAAAGTTAATAATGATAGTACAACATGTTTGTGGCATTGCCGTTTAGGTCATATTGGTGTAAAGCGCATGAAGAAACTCCATGTCGATGGGCTTTTGGAATCACTTGATGCTTGCGAACCATGCCTCACGGGAAAGATGACTAAACCTCCATTCTCCGGAACAATGGAGCGAGCCAGTGAATTGTTGAAAATAATACATACCAGTGTATGCGGTCTAATGAGTGTTGAGGCTCGCGGCGGGTATCGTTATTTTCTGACCTTCACAGATGATTTGAGCAGATATGAGTATATCTACTTAATGAAACACAAGTCTGAAAAGTTTGCAAAGTTCAAAGTATTTCAAGTGGAGAATCATCATAACAAGAAAATAAAGTTTGTACAATTTGATCGTAGAGGCAAATATTTGAGTTACGATTTTGGCCTTCATTTAAAATAATGTGGAATAGTTTCACAACTCACACCACATGGAACACTATAGCGTAATGGTGTGCTCGAACATCGTAACCGTACTTTTATTAGATATGGTGCGATCTATGATGTCTCTTACCAATTTACGACTGTCGTTTTGGGGTTATGCATTAGAGACAACTGCATTCACGTTAAATAGGGCACCATCTAAATCTGTTGAGATGACATTGTATGAAATATGGTTCGGTAAGAAACCTAAGCTGTCGCTTCTTAAAATTTGGGGCTGCGTTGCTTATGTGAAAAAGCTTAACCCTGATAAGCTCGAACCCAAATCAGAGAAGTGCGTCTTCATAGGATACCCAAAAGAAATTGTTGGGTACACCTTCTATCACAAATCCGAAGGCAAGACATTTGTTGCTAAGAATGGATCCTTTCTATGGAAGGAGTTTCCCTCGAAAGAAGTGAGTGGGAGGAAAGTAGAACTTGATGAGGTAGTTGTAACTTCTATCGAATTGTAAAATGGTTCATCACAGAAATCAGTTCTAGTGATGCCTACACCAATTAGTAAGGAAGTTAATGATGATGATCATGAAACATCAGATCAAGTTACTATCGAACCTCGTAGGTCAACCAGAGTACAGTCCACACCAGAGTGGTACGGTAATCCTGTTCTGGAAGCCATGTTACTAGACGATGACAAACCTGCGAACTATGAGGAAGCGATGATGAGCCTAGATTCCGCGAAATGGCTTGAGGCCATGAAATTTGAGATGGGATCCATGTATGAGAACAAAGTGTGGACTTTCGTTGACTTGCTCGATGATCGGCAAGCCATAGAGAATAAATGGATCTTCAAGAGGGAGACAGATGCTGATAGTAGTGTTACTATCTACAAAACTCGAATTGTCGCAAAAGGTTTTCGAGAAGTTCAAGGTGTTTACTACGATTGAGATTTCTCACTCGGATCGATGCTTAAAGTCTGTCCGAATCATGTTAGCAATTGCCGCATTTTATGAAATCTCGCAAATGGATGTCAAAATTGCATTCCTTAAAGGATTTCTTAAAGAAGAGTTGTATATGATGCAACCAGAAGGTTTTGTCGATCCTAAAGGTGCTAACAAAGTGTGCAAGCTCCAGCGATTCATTTATGGACTGGTGCAAGCATCTCAGAGTTAGAATATATGCTTTGATAATTGATAGTGTGATAAAAGTATATGGTTTAATACAGACTTGCGGTGAAGCCTGTATTTACAAGAAAGTGAGTGGCACCACTACAACCTTTCTGATAAGTATATGTGAATGACATATTATTGATCAGAAAAGATGTAGAATTTTCTGGAAAGCGTAAAGGAGTATATGGAAGGAGTTTTTTCAAATAAAGACCTCGGTAAAGCTACTTACATATTGGGCATCAAGATCTATAAAGATAGATCAAGACGCTTGATAAGACTTTCAACGAATACATACCTTGATAAGATTTTGAAAGAGTTCAAAATGGATCAGTCAAAGAAGGAGTTCTTGGCCGAGTTGTAAGGTATGAATTGAGTAGGACCCAAAACCCGACCACACAAGATAGAGAGAGAATGAAAGTCATTCCCTATTCCTCAGCCATAGGTTCTATAAAGTATGCCATGCTGTGTAACAAACCTGTTGTGTACGTTACCATGATTTTGGCAAGGGGTACAATAGTGATCCAGGAGTGGATCACAGGACAACGGTCAATGTTATCCTTAGTTACTTGAGCGGAATAAGGAAATGTTTCTCGGTTATGGAGGTAATAAAGAGTTCATCGTAAAGAGTTACATCGGTGCAAGCTTTTACACCGATCCGGATGACTCTAAGTCTCAATCTGGATACATATTGAAAGTTCGAGCAATTAGCTAGAGTAGCTCCATGCAGAGCATTATAGACATAGAAATTTGCAAAATACATACGGATCTGAATGGGGCAGACCCGTTGACTAAACTTCTCTCACAAGCAAAACATGATCACACCTTAGTACTCTTCAGGTGTTGGTCACATGGTGATGTGAACTATGGGTGTTAATCACATAGTGATGTGAACTATTTGTGTTGAATCACATGGCAATGTGAACTAGATTATTGACTCTAGTGCAAGTGGGAGACTGAAGGAAGTATGCCCTAGAGGCAATAATAAAGTTGTTATTTATATTTCCTTATATCATGATAAATGTTTGTTATTCATGCTAGAATTGTACTAACCAGAAACTTAGTACATATGTGAATACATAGACAAACAGAGTGTCCCTAGTATGCCTCTACTTGACTTGCTTGTTTATCAAACATGGTTATGTTTCCTAGCCATAGACATCTTGTCATTTGATAAATGGGATCACATCGAGAATGATGTGATTGACAAGACCCATTCGTTAGCTTAGCACTATGATCGTTTAGTTTGTTGCTATTGCTTTCATCATGACTTATACATGTTCCTATGACTATGAGATTATGCAACTCCCGAATATCGGAGGAACACTTATTGTTCTATTAAACATCACAACGTAACTGGGTTATTACAAAGATGCTCTACAGGTGTCTCTGATGGTGTTTGTTGAGTTGGCATATATCGAGATTAGGATTTGTCACTCCAATTGTCGGAGAGGTATCTCTGGGCCCTCTCGGTAATGCACATGACTATAAGCCTCGCAAGCAATGTGACTAGTGAGTTAGTTGCGGGATGATGCATTACAGAACGAGTAAAGAGACTTGTCGGTAACGAGATTGAACAATGTATGGTGATACCAACGATCGAATCTCGGGTAAGTAGCATACCGATGACAAAGGGAACAGCGTATGTTGCTATGCGGTTTGACCTATAAAGATCTTCGTAGAATATGTGGGAGCCAATATGAGCATCCAGGTTCCGCTATTGGTTATTGACCGGAGGTGAGTCTCGGTCATGTCTACATAGTTCTCGAACCCGTAGGGTCTTCACGCGTAATGTTCAATGACGATCAGTATTATTAGTTTATGTGTTTTCATGTACCGAAGGTAGTTCGGATTCCCGGATGAGATCACGGACATGACGAGGAGTCTCAAAATGGTCGAGACATAAAGATTGATGTATTGGACCATGTTGTTCGGACACCGAAAGTGTTCCGAAGAGTTTCAGATAAAACCGGAGTGCCGGAGGGTTACTGGAACCCTCCCCCCCAGGAAGTTAATGGGCCACCATGGGCCTTAGAGGAGAGAGGGTCGGCCTCGAGGTGGTGTACGCCCCCCTAGTCCGAATTGGACAAGGGGTGGGGCGGCGCCTATCAGATCACGGGTTTGGCAAAACCCTTGAGCTTCGTACACTCGGGTGCGCACCAAGGTCTCTCTCTCTCGTCGGCGAACTCACTAAAGGATCTCACGGCCTAGCTCGACAAACCCAAAGAACAGAAGGGGACACAAGATTTATACTGGTTCGGGCCACCGTTGCGGTGTAATACCCTACTCCAGTGTGGCGTGGTGGATTGCCTCTTGGGCTGAGGATGAACAGTACAAAGGGAAGAACAGCCTCCTGAGGTGAGGTGTTCTTGTGCTTGGTGAGCTGGTGAGGGATTTTGTCCGTCTAGATCCTTTCATCTCAGTCCTCCCACTCTTTCCATCTATGGTGGTGGCTAGTCCTATTTATAGAGGCCCGGGTCCTCTTCCCAAATATTGAGCGGGAAGGGATCCCACAGCGGCCAAGTTTGAAGGGGGACAGCAGTACAGCTTATCCTGAAAAAAGTAGTCTTCGCCTGCCAAAGGCTCTGGTGGTGACGCCGCCTTGGGCTCCATGATGACCTCCGTCCTGCTGGCATGCTGGTCTTGGTCTCGTTGCACCGATATGGAAACCTTTTCCTAATGCCTCGGTACTCCTCGCCTGCGCTCGCCTCCTTAACATCGAAGAGGAAACGAGGACATTGTGCGTGCGGGCGCCTGCCGGGCGCTCTCCTGGTCTTGTTCGTCATGGCTTGCATCATTGGATCCTCGCGAGGTTCATCTTACCTTGATCTCTCCGCCCCTCGCGAGCCAGCCTGGTGAGGCCACTCCCGAGGAGGTCTTGCATCGTCCGCCTTGCGAGGCCTGGCCCCTCGCGAGGGTCTTGAGCGTTCACTAACGAAGATGAGTCGTACGGAGCCGCTGGAGGAGCCACACTGCGGGCCACGAGTAGGCAAGTCTCGGGACCCCCGTTCCCAGAACGCCGACAGTAGCCCTCGGGCCCAAGGCGCGCTCGGACTTGGCTTCGAGGCAAAGCCAAAGGACAAGTGCGGAGCATCGCAGGCCCCAACAGCCTGTGGCATTGGTCGACGCGTGGAGATTGATTGGACATGGGCGTCTATGCTTCCCCATGCTGCCTCAGCAACTGCCCAACTTGAGGAGTCCCTGCTGCATGCGTAAAGGGTCATCATTACCTACGATCGTGGGGGTCGCCGTTTGGCCTTCTTTTTCTATAAATGGGGAGGGGGCAGAGCCCCCGTCTCCCATCCCTTCCTTCTCCGCTCGCTTCTTCTTCCTTGCTTCATTGCCAGCAGCGACATCCATGGCGCCTGCGAAAAGGCCCTCGGCCGTGGAGAAGGGGAATGCCTGCCAAGAGGGGCCAGGCTCCCCGCCGCCCAAGCGTGGGTGCGGCCGTCCTTGCAAGCCTATCGCTACCCCCGCCGTGGCCGCCCGTGGTCGTGGCAGCGCCTCTTCGCGCGGTTGGACTTGCCCATGCCATGGCAGCCCCGTTGATGAAGGTAGGCGTGCAACGGTCGCGCGGCCTCCCCGACCACGCTTCCATTCGGCGGAAATGCTGTCGGAGTTTGTCGTGCGGTCGGAGAACCCGATCAGCACCTGGCTTCAGCTTCCGCGCTTCTTCGTTGACGAGCTGCCAGCCAGGGGCCCGGGCGGGCTCTGGCTGCAGGCGGACGGCTGCTGAATGTGGCCCCGGCTCACGGCTGGCAGACGTTCGCCCGCGCTCGCGGCCTGAACAGGCGCTGCATCCTCCATCTCAAGTACGATGGCGACATGACCCTCTTCATGAGGGTGTTTGGGGAAGATGGTCGCCGCATCGGGTGCTGCCCCAAGGACAACAACGGCGACGAGGTGCTCGGCCTTGACGAGGATGTGGGCGAGGGTGAGCTCGCCCTTGGTGCCCACCACATCTCGTCCAGCTACGATGACTTTTCCTCTAGCGACAGCTCCAGCAGCGGTGGCTACGACCAGCTGCCTCGCCACCGCGCCCGCTGCAAGGGCGGCAGCGGGTCGTCTTGTCGCGTGCTCCAGTGAAGCATGAGGAGGAGTCTGGCTGAAGCGGGTAGAGCATCGGGGGCCCATCCTCGCGAGCCGCCGCGGGTGTACACGCCGCTTTTGTTTGTCCTTTTCTTCCTTCCTGCACTTTTTATTTAAACAAACAAGTATGGGGCCCTACAAGAGCGTGAAGTGAACCATGATTTCCATGTTGCTATGCTATGTTTATTGCTACTATGTCATGTTGCAGCATCAATGTTTTATGTAGGCGTATATGAATAACATAGCTTGGCTCGCTTGAAGTAGCAGTTTCCGCCTCATGAGGCGCGTATTTCCAGTGCATGGCGAGACTTCCGTTGACTGGGATGCGTCTGGGGACTGCAAAAATTCATTAGAAAGTTCTTATTCTCCGAGCTCTGGTCGTAGGCGCGGCCGGCCATGACCCAACACTCCGCATCACGGTACCCAAGGGGCACAGATCAGGAGAGGTCGGCCAATTTACGAGCTCGAGTAAGGGTGCCTCGCGAAGAACAGGAAAAATGCTCACGAGGGCCTGTCCAGCCCCCTTGCGAGGCATGCGAGGGAGAGCACGGGCCAAAACGAGGAATCGAGAGAGGAAAAAGGAGGTACAAGGCAATGGAACCAGATCGGCAAACAACACCAAAAGCAAATTTCGATTAAAGAAGGGCAAGCCAACTACGGAAAGCAAATGAAGAGCCGCGTCCGACACCTAATCTAGTCTTCTTGTTTTCTCACCAGCGCGGAGCTAAGTGCAGCCACTAGGATGTGGGAGGGAGCCCTAGATGCCCGAGGGCGGCTCTCCTGAGACTCCGGGGCGTGTACAGCCCCACTCATTATTACGTGAGAGTGTCATGAGCGAAGACCTTCACAGGCAATGGGCCTTCTTCACGGGTGCTGGGCCTTTCTTCAGGGGTAGAACTTCCGGAGGTGCTGGATGTTTCAGGCGTTCTGGATGGAGATCCTGTCCTGCGTCTCCAGGCATGCGGCGCCAGGCCTGGAGACATGGGCGACCTAAAACGGGCCCTCCCACATGGGTGAGAGCTTGTGCAGCCCTTCCCTGGAGAGCACCCGCCTCAGGACAAGATCGCCCACCTCGAGCGTCCTGGAGCGGACGCTGCGGTAGTGGTACTGCCGCAGCGCCTGCTGGTACCTGATAAGTCTCCAACGTATCTATAATTTTTTATTGTTCCATGCTATTATATTACCCCTTTTGGATGTTTATGGGCTTTATTTTACACATTTATATCATTTTTGGGACTAACCTACTAACCGGAGGCCCAGCCCGTATTACTGTTTTTTTTGCCTATTTCAGTATTTCGAAGAAAAGGAATATCAAACGGAGTCCAAACGGAATGAAACCTTTGGGAGCATGATTTTTGGAACAAACGTGATCCAGAGGACTTGGAGTGCAAGCCAAGAAGCACCCGAGGCGGCCACGAGGTTGGAGGGTGCGCCCACCCCTACAGGGCGCGCCCCCTGCCTCGTTGGCCTCTCGGACAGCCACCGACCTACTTCTTCCTCCTATATATACCCACGTACCCCAAAAACATCCAGGGGCCAATGAAAAACAATTTCCACCGTCGTAACCTTCTGTATCCGCGAGATCCCATCTTGGAGCCTTCACCGGTGCTCCGCCAGAGGGGGAATCGACCATGGAGGGCTTCTACATCAACACCATAGCCCCTCTGATGAGTTGTGAGTAGTTTACCACAGACCTTCGGGTCCATAGTTATTAGCTAGATGGCTTCTTCTCTCTTTTTGGATCTCAATACCATGTTCACCCCCTCTCTTGTGGAGATCTATTTGATGTAACTCTTTTTGCAGTGTGTTTGTCGAGATCCGATGAATTGTGGGTTTATGATCAAGTTTATCTATGATAAATATTTGAATCTCCTCTGAATTCTTTTATGTATGATTGAGTTATCTTTGCAAGTCTCTTCGAATTATCAGTTTGGTTTGGCCAACTAGATTGATCTTTCTTGCCATGGGAGAAGTGCTTAGCCTTGGGTTCAATCTTGCGGTGACCTTACCCAGTGAAAAAAGGGGTAGCAGGGCACGTATTGTATTGTTGCCATCGAGGATAAAAAGATGGGGTTTATATCATATTGCATGAGTTTATCCCTCTACATCATGTCATCTTTCTTAATGTGTTACTCTATTCTTATGAACTTAATACTCTAGATGCATGCTGGATAGCGGTCAATGTGTGGAGTAATAGTAGTAGATGCAGGCAGGAGTCGGTCTACTTGTCACGGACGTGATGCCTATATACATGATCATGCCTAGATAACCTCATAATTATTTGCTTTTTATCAATTGCTCGACATTAATTTCTTCACCCACCGTAATACTTATGCTATCTTGAGAGAAGCCACTAGTGAAACCTATGGCCCCCGGGTCTATCTTTTATCATATAAGCTTTCAATCTACTTTTATTTGCATATTTACTTTTCCAACCTATATTATAAAATACAAAAAATATATTTATCTTATCATACTATCTCTATCAGATCTCACTTTCGCAAGTGGCCGTGAAGGGATTGACAACCCCTTTATTGCATTGGTTGCGATATCTTTGTTTGTTTGTGTAGGTGTGTGGGACTTTTAAGGAGCCTCCTACTGGATTGATACCTTGGTTCTCAAAAACTGAGGGAAATACGTAGGCTACTATTGCTGCATCACCCTTTCCTCTTAAAGGAAAACCAACGCAAGCTCAAGACGTAGCAACAAGGATTTCTGGCGCCATTGCCGGGGAGGTCTTCGCTCAAGTCAAGACATACCAAGTACCCATCACAAACTCATCTCCCTCGCATTTACATTATTTGCCATTTTCCTCTCATTTTCCTCTCCCCCACTTCACCCTTGCCGTTTTATTCGCCCTCTTTTCCCAATCTCCTCTCTCTCTTTCGCTTGCCTTTTTCTGTTTGCTTGTGTGTTGGATTACTTGTTGCCATGGCGCAAGATAATACTAAATTGTGTGATTTCTCCAATACCAATAATAATGATTTCCTTGGTACTCCGATTGCTCCTCTTAATGATGTTGAGTATTCTGAAATCAACACTGCTTTGCTGAATCTTGTTATGAAAGATCAATTCGTCGGTCTTCCTAGTGAAGATGCTGCTACCCATCTAAACAACTTTGTTGATTTGTGTGATATGCAGAATAAGAAAGATATGGATAACGATATTCTTAAATTTAAGTTATTTCCGTTTTCACTTAGAGATCATCCTAAAGTTTGGTTTTCGTCTTTGCCTAAAAATAGTATTGATTCTTGGAACAAGTGCAAAGATGCTTTTATCTCTAAATATTTTCCACCCGCTAAGATCATCACTCTTAGGAACGATATTATGAATTTCAAACAACTTGATCATGAGCATCTTGCCCAATCTTGGGAAAGAATGAAATTTATGATACGCAAATGCCCTACTCATGGTTTGAATTTATGGATGATCATACAAAAATTTTATGCTGGATTGAACTTTGCTTCTTGAAATCTTTTAGATTCGGCCATGGGACACAATTTTATGGAAATCACTTTAGGAGATGCTACAAAACTTCTTGATAATATTATGGCTAATTATTCTCAATGCCACACCGAAAGATCTACTAGTAAAAAAGTGCATGCTATAGAAGAAATTAATGTTTTGAGTGGAAAGATGGATGAATTTATGAAATTATTTGCTACTAAGAGTGCTCCTTTTGATCCCAATGATATGCTTTTGTCTAATTTGATTGATAATAATAATGAATCTACGGATGTGAATTTTGTTGGTAGGAATAGTTTTGGAAACAATGCTTATAGAGGAAACTTTAATCCTAGACCGTTCCCTAGTAATTCCTCTAATAATTATGGAAATTCCTACAATAATTCCTATGGTAATTTTAATAAGATGCCCTCTGATTTTGAGAATAGTGTTAAAGAATTTATGATCTCTCAAAAGAATTTTAATGCCATGCTTGAAGAAAAATTGCTCAAAGTTGATGATTGGGCTAGGAACGTTGATAAACTTTCGCTTGATGTTGATTCCCTTAAACTTAGATCTACTCCTCCTAAGCATGATATCAATGAGTCTCTCAAAGCCATGAGAATTTCCATTGATGAGTGCAAGGAAAGAACCGCTAGATTGCGTGCTAAGAAAGATTGCTTTGTAAAGGCGTGTTCTTCAAGTTTTAATGAAAACAACGATGAAGATCTTAAAGTTATTGATGTGTCTCCTATTAGATCTTTGTTTTGCAATATGAATCTTAATAATAATGAGACTGGAGATGAGTCAACTTTAGTTAGAAGGCGTCCCAATAATTCGGAGTTTTTAGATCTTGATGCTAAATTTGGTAAAAGTGGGATTGGAGAGGTCATGACTTTAAATAGCATTGAACCCACTATCTCGGATTTCAAGGAATTTGATTATGATAATTGTTCTTTAGAAGGTTGTATTTCCTTGTTGCAATCCGTTGTTAATTCTCCTCATGCTTATAGTCAAACTAAAGCTTTTACCAAA
The DNA here is from genome assembly GCA_963921465.1 of Triticum timopheevii. Classification (NCBI taxonomy): domain Eukaryota; kingdom Viridiplantae; phylum Streptophyta; class Magnoliopsida; order Poales; family Poaceae; genus Triticum; species Triticum timopheevii. The sequence continues at coordinate 516,051,395 of OY997268.1, read as the reverse complement.
CATATCATTGATGCCTTGATGCAATCTTATGATGAAAAACTTAATTGGGATGTTTCTATACCTAGAAAACTTAATGACGAGTGGGAACCTACTATAAAGATTAAAATTAAAGATCATGAGTGTTATGTTTTGTGTGATTTGGTTGCTAGTGTTTCCACAATTCCAAAAACTTTATGTGATATTGTAGGTTTCCATGATCTTGATGATTGCTCTTTAAATTTGCACCTTGCGGATTCCACCATTAAAAAGCCGATGGGAAGGATCAATGATGTTCTCATTGTTGCAAATAGAAATTTGGTGCCCGTAGATTTTATTGTTCTTGATATAGATTGCAATCTTTCTTTCCCTATTATTCTTGGTAGACCTTTTCTTAGAACGATTGGCGCGATTATTGATATGAAGGAAGGGAATATTAGATTCCAATTTCCATTAAGGAAAGGCATGGAGCACTTTCCAAGAAAGAAAATTAAATTACCTTATGAATCTATCATGCGAGCTACTTATGAATTGAGTGCCAAAGATGGCACTACTTAGATATATCCTCGCTTTTATGCCTAGCTAGGGGCGTTAAACGATAGCGCTAGTTGGGAGGCAACCCAATTTTATTTGTGTTTTTTGTTTTTGTTTCTGTTTACTAATAAACTAGTCAGCAACCCGTGCCACTGCACGGTCTAGTAAATTTCAAATTAAAAGCAATTATTGGAGGCTTTATATAAGAGCTATATATTGGGATAGGTGTGCAAAGAGTTCTATAAGGAATTGTTATATTGTGATTTTGTGCCACCATATGGACATTAAACATTTTCTTTAATAGTTCAGTGGATTCTCACATTGTTTCTTTATTTCTTATCATGTCTTATTAGAACTCTTAATTGGAATTTTCATATCCATTCAGTCAACGGGTATATTTTTGATATAGATCTTATCATTACTTGACATTTCTGAGTCACCTTTACTTGATGACATATATCTTATGTTTTATCCAATCTAGTTTTCTAATTAATTTTTTATAAGTTGGTATAATGTGGTAGATAGAAAGGACTTGAGAAGCAAATTGTAAACCTCTTAACAACTACACGACAATAAGCAACCAAAATGAATATGGAGATAATCGTCAATATCAATTACTCTAACTACAGGATGCGGAAAGAAATCTAACATAATGCTATAAGAGAAACAGAAATCCTTGCAATAATAACCTTGTATTTCAAAAAAAGTAAACAATTCAATAGATCTATTCACAGCCTCCCTTACTGTAGCTAGCTAGTAAGCCCACATCAATAAAGTATTATGGATTGAATTCTAATAAAAAGTAGCGGACAATAACCTTGCTTTCCATCCCTGCTGAGTGTCACGCGACCTCCAAGCATAACACAAACCTAAGTCGGTTTTTGGAAAAAACATATAAAAGTTTTTTTAAAATAAAATGGTGTACACCATATCTCTATTATAATGGTCTAGGTTACAAATCTTATTTAGAGGCAACATATATGAAATTCAATACAAACTTCAGTACATCTGCACTGAGAACAAAAAAACTCACGGTCCAAGTGTCCAACACATTACTAATTAAACAGTTAGCTGTAAACCAAAAGTCCAAACGAACACAGTAGATTATTCAGACGATCATTGCGAAGTAAGGATTAAAATATTCAAATAAGCTATTAAGGCAGTGTAAGATTATTCGGACAGCTATTGCAAAGTAAAGACTAAAAATCCACAAATAAGCCATTAACGCATTTTAGTATTATTTGGACAGCTATTGAAAAGTAAGGGTTGAAAATAATCAAATAAGCTATAGGGCACGACGGGATATTTGGACAGCTTTTCAAAAGTAAGGATTAAGTTCTTTAAAGAAGCTATTAAGGCTATTTAATTCTCTTGGCAGTTAGGAGTAACACCATGAGGCCGGATAATGCATGCATGGAATAGTGATTCCATACTACAATCAATGATGAATGATACACCGGGAAGATGATACATCAACGACAATCTGAATCAGTTTGGAACCATTGTTTGTGAGGCTGCTGATTGGAGGAACACTCCAAACTGACATCACCATGATTCACCTCCACAATTTGACTCAGTTTTAGAAGCGGACATTGTTGGACGTTGCAGATTAGAGGAACTACCCCAGAGGCCCAGACTGGCCCATCATTGAGCGATCTTACCGCCAGTCAGCAGCGTCCTACTGTCCTGTCTTGATGCTTCCTCTCTACATGCGTCACAGTCCAATCCAACCACTCCCAGATCCCCCTTCCTGTCAAGCCTCGAAGACGCCGGCCTCTTAGCAAAATCAGGCCATGTCCGGCAGTAAACTGCAAGTCAACAATATTTGATTTGGAACCCACCAATTGATCAGCTTCTACCATCAGGTTGCTTGCATCCATAGAAAAAACAAAATCGATGATTCAATGAGAAGCACCGGAGCAATACCGAGTGATGATGGAAAAACTAAACTGACCTGAATCTAACTCGCCGTGTGCAGTCCCTTCCATGATCTCATTTCTGGTGTATCAGTGATCATTCTTTCGGTTGTGCCGTACGTTGGTAGAGAATGCCAATTAATAGCCAGCATCCATCCATCATTAGTTGAACGTGGGAGGTTGTTGCTCGTGCCCTTTTGGACGGATGATCGACGGCACTTGGTAAATTAGTTGATTCTGGTAGTGGAAATAGGGGGAAAACTGTAAAGCATCTGCTGGTGTTTGCTTAGTTCATGTAGTTAACGCTCTGAAGAACACTTAGACCTGCACCTTTTGTCAAACTTAGAGTCATGTGAAGCTGAAAGAAAGTATCAACATAACTATCATATTGTAACTGAACAACTGGGTAAAAACTATAAAAATATATATTATCCAGGACAACAATAAAACAAACCTCTTTCTCTGAGAGCAAACCCATAGAAAAACCTCAAGCTTTCAGGAACCTCGATCAAGATCGCCATAAATCCCCCATGAACCGAATTTAATACCCCGTATTTGTTGAATCAGGCCAAGGGTTAGTACCCGACTTTGTTTATTATTCTTCAAGATCCCACAAAACACGAGTTTTATGTTATTATTCCCTCGTTTAGAAATCAGCCGTGAGTAGTACAGATAGATGAACATCTAAGATACCAAATTTTCTTGATCCGATATTCAGAATTAATCTAATTTCTCGGCAATTAAGGATAATGGGATACTTGCCTTCATCATAGATTCGTGAGGATAGGGAGTGATGGATGACGAACTCCAACAATGATGGATAATGGGAGGTGCATGGAGCCACAAATTTGTCGCAGATTGTAGTTCCTCCACTGCATCCTGACCAACAGCGGCGGCTGACCAATCTAATATAAACTGTTGTCAATACACATCCTTCTCCACAACATAGCAAATTGCAGTTTGATCAGAACATGGAAACGAAGATACAAAGAACCTCCTCCTCAGCTTCATCACCCAACATGGATTGCAACATGGTTGTGGGCTTGTGGCAGAGGAGATTCAATGTCTGGAGAGGAAAGGGATCGGGGAGAGGCTGGTTGGATATATGTTAGATGGATTACAGAATGAAAGTTTAGACAACATGGAAATTTCATAGGGAATAGGCAAGGAGGAATATGAGGAGACGTGATGCTAGGGTTCTCTCGTGAACATGCATGGTGATTGAACGTGAGTAATTTATTCTGAGAGACTTTTTGGCAGGCTGTGGAAGAGTTTCTTTTTTGCACGTAAAGAGTTTTTTTGTTGTTGGAAGCTGCCCGTAAAGAGTATGCCAACATGCGCAGGTGGGACATAGGGCATGGACTCCTTGAGTACATCCTACGGCTATAGATAGGCAACATGGAGATCGTGCGGTTAATTAACTTAGTATTCTCAGGATTAACGTGGAGCCTCGATTAGTGCCTCCGATTAGTAAATATAAGATTTTGCATCTACCTTCTGTTTAGATGTGTTTTTATGTTTTAGTTAGTGTTTGTGCCAAGTAGAACCTATAGGATAATCTATGGTGATAGTTAATTTGATTCTCCTGAAAAACAGAAACTTTGCACGCACGAAATTAGTTTTGTTAAATCACAGAAACGTGCTTTTGCGTTGATTATTTTTTCTGTAGATCAATAGACAAATTGTCCATGACTTCCTATTTTTGTAGGATTTTTAGAGTTCCAGAAGTTTGCGTTAGTTACAGATTACTACAGACTGTTCTGCTTTTGACAGATTCTGTTTTTCGTGTGTTGTTTGCTTATTTTGATGCTTCTATGGCTAGTATTAAGTGGTATGAACCATAGAGAACTTGAAATAGAGTAGGTTTAATATCAATATAAATAAAGAATGAGTTCATTACAGTACCTTATGTGGTGGTTTTTCTTTCTTTCACTAACGGAGCTTATGAGATTTCATGTTGAGTTTTGTGTTGTGAAGTTTTCAAGTTTTGGGTAAAGATTTGATGGACTATAAAATAAGGAGTGGCAAGAACCTAAGCTTGGGGATGCCCATGGCACCGCAAGATATTCAAGAGTATCCAAATCCTAAGCTTGGGGATGCCCCCGGAAGGCATCCCCTCTTTCGTCTTCGTTCATTGGTAACTTTACTTAGAGCTATATTTTTATTCGCCACATGATATGTGTTTTGCTTGGAGCGTCGTGTATGATATTAGTATTTACTTTTTAGTTTACCACAATCATCTTTGCTGTACACACCTTTTGGGAGAAGCCCACTTTATTGAAATTTATTAGAATACTCTATGTGCTTCACTTATATCTTTTGACCTAGATTGTTTTTGCTCTAGTGATTCACTTATATCTTTTAGAGCACGGCGGTGGCTTAATTTTGTATAAATTGCTAGTCTCTCATGCTTCACTTATATTATTTTGAGAGTCTTTTAGAACAGCATGGTATTTGCTATGGTTATAAAATTGGTCCTAGAATGATAGGCATCCAAGTTGGGTATAATAAAAACTATCATAGGAAGTGAATTGGATGCTATGATCAATTTGATACTTGATAATTGTTTTGGGATATGGAGGTAGTGATATTAAAGTCATGCTAGTTGGGTGATTATAAATTTAAAGAATACTTGTGTTGAAGTTAGCAAGTCCCGTAGCATGCACGTATGGTTAAAGTTGTGTAACAAATTTGAAACATGAAGTGTCCTTGAATTGTGCATCCTTATGAGTGGCGATCGGGGACGAGCGATGGTCTTTTCCTACCATTCTATGCCTCTAGGAGCATGCGCGTAGTGCTTGGTTTTTGATGACTTCTAAATTTTTGCAATAAGTATATGAGTTCTTTTGACTAATGTTGAGTCCATGGATTATACGCACTTTTTCCATCATTGCTAGCCTCTTCGGTACCGTCCATTGCCCTCTCTCACCTTGAGAGTTGGTGCAAACTTCGCTGGTGCATCCAAACCCCGTGGTATGATACGCTCTATCACACATAAACCTCCTTATATCTTCCTCAAAACAGCCACCATACCTACCTATTATGGCATTTCCATAGCCATTCTGAGATATATTGCCATGCAACTTTCAACCATTCCATTTATCATCATGACACTCATTACTTTTGTCATATTGCCATTGCATGCTCATGTAGTTGACATCGTATTTGTCGCAAAGCCACCATGCATAATTTTTCATACATGTCACTCTTGATTCATGCACCATCCCGGTACACCGCCGGAGGCATTCATATAGAGTCATATCTTGTTCTAGTTTCGAGTTGTAATTCATAAGTTGTAAATCAATAAAAGTGTGATGATAACCATTATTAGAGCGTTGTCCCCAAAAAGAAAAAAAAAGAAAGGCCAAAAGAAAAAAAGGCCAAAAAAAAGAAAGGCCAAAAGAAAAAAATAAAGGCCCAAAAAATAAAAAGATAGAAAATAAATAAAAAAGGGGCAATGTTACTATCTCTTTTTCCACACTTGTGCTTCAAAGTAGCACCATGTTCTTCATGTAGCGAGTCTCATATGTTGTCACTTTCATATACTAATGGGAATTTTTCATTATAGAACTTGGCTTGTATATTCCTACGATGGGCTTCCTCAAAATGCCCTAGGTCTTCGTGAGCAAGCAAGTTGGATGCACACCCACTTAGTTTTTTTTGTTGAGCTTTCATTCATTTATAGCTCTAATGCATCCGTTGCATGGCAATCCCTACTCCGCATGTTGATATCAATTGCTGGGCATCTCCATAGCCCGTTGATTATCCTCATCAAGATGAGACTTTCTCCTTTTTTGTCTTCTCCACACAATCCCCATCAACATATTCTATTCCACCCATAGTGTTATATCCATGGCTCACGCTCATGTATTGTGTGAAGGTTGAAAAAGTTTGAGATTATTTAAGTACGCAACAATTGCTTGGCTTGTCATCGGGGGTGTAGAATTTGGGAGCGTATTTGTGTGACGAAAATGAAGCATAGCCTAACTATATGATTTTGTAGGGATGAACTTGGTTTAGCCATGTTGTTTTGAGAAGACATGATTGCTTTGATTGGTATGCTTCAAGTATTACTATTTCTTATGTCAATATGAACTTTTATTTTGAATCATTTGGATCTGAAAATTCATGCCACAATAAACAAAATTACATTGAATTATGCTAGGTAGCATTCCACATCAAAAATTCTGTTTTTATCATTTACCTACTCGAGGATGAGCAGGAATTAAGCTTGGGGACGCTTGATATGTCTCCAACGTATCTATAATTTTTTATTGTTCCATGCTATTATATTACCCCTTTTGGATGTTTATGGGCTTTATTTTAGACATTTATATCATTTTTGGGACTAACCTACTAACCGGAGGCCCAGCCCGTATTGCTGTTTTTCATGCCTATTTCAGTATTTCGAAAAAAAGGAATATCAAACGGAGTCCAAACGGAATGAAACCTTCGGGAGTGTGATTTTTGGAACAAACGTGATCCAGAGGACTTGGAGTGCAAGCCAAGAAGCAGCCAAGGGGGCCACAAGGGTGGAGGGCGTGCCCACCCCTACAAGGTGCGCGCCCCTGTCTCATGGGCCCCTCGGGCGGCCACCGACCTATTTCTTCCTCCTATATATACCCACGTATCCCGAAAACATCCAGGGAGCCAACGAAAAAAAATTCCATCGCCGTAACCTTCTGTATCCGCGAGATCCCATCTTGGAGCCTTCGTCGGTGCTCCGCCAGAGGGGGATTCAACCACGGAGGGCTTCTACATCAACACCATAGCCCCTCCGATGAGTTGTGAGTAGTCTACCACAGACCTTCGGGTCCATAGTAATTAGCTAGATGGCTTCTTCTCTCTTTTTGGATCTTAATACCATGTTCTCCCCCTCTCTTGTGGAGATCTATTTGATGTAAATCTTTTTGCGATGTGTTTGTCGAGATCCGATGAATTGTGGGTTTATGATCAAGTTTATCTATGAGAAATATTTGAATCTCCTCTGAATTCTTTTATGTATGATTGAGTTATCTTTGCAAGTCTCTTCGAATTATCAGCTTGGTTTGGCCTACTAGATTGATCTTTCTTGCCATGGGAGAAGTGCTTAGCTTTGGGTTCAATATTGCGGTGACCTTACCCAGTGACAAAAGGGGTAGCAAGGCACATATTGTATTGTTGCCATCGAGGATAAAAAGATGGGGTTTATATCATATTGCATGAGTTTATCCCTCTACATCATGTCATCTTTCTTAATGTGTTACTCTGTTCTTATGAACTTAATACTCTAGATGCATGCTAGATAGTGGTCGATGTGTGGAGTAATAGTAGTAGATGCAGGCAGGAGTCGGTATACTTGTCACGGACGTGATGCCTATATACATGATCATGCCTAGATAATCTCATAATTATTCGCTTTTCTATCAATTGCTCGACAGTAATTTGTTCACCCACCATAATACTTATGCTATCTTGAGAGAAGCCACTAGTGAAACCTATGGCCCCCGGGTCTATCTTTTATCATATAAGCTTTCAATCTACTTTTATTTGCATCTTTACTTTTCCAATCTATATTATAAAATACCAAAAATATATTTATCTTATCATACTATCTCTATGAGATCTTACTTTCCCTTTATTGCGTTGGCTGCGAGTTCTTTGTTTGTTTGTGTAGGTGCGTGGGACTTTTGAGGAGCCTCCTACTGGATTGATACCTTGGTTCTCAAAAACTGAGGGAAATACATAGCTACTATTGCTGTCACCCTTTCCTCTTCAAGGAAAACCTACGCAAGCTCAAGACGTAGCAGTACCTCGCGGCTTGGAGCGAGGCTTCACAGCGGCGTTCCTCCCCCAGCACGAGATCCATCCCTCGCACGGCGTCCTGCCGCGTTTCATCAAACGCCAGGACCCGCGTGGAGCGATTCCTGACCTCATGTGGGACAACCGCTTCTGCTCTGTAGACGAGGAAGAATAGTGTCTCGCCTATAGGCTTGGTGGCGGTGGTGCGGATAGACCATAGCATGGACTGAAGCTCGTCGTGCCAGCCCCTGCCATAGGCCTCGAGCTTCTTCTTGAAGGTCCTGGTCTTGAGGCCCCTCAAGACTTCCACGTTGGCGCGTTCGGCTTGGCCATTGCTCCTGGGGTGCGCCACAGAGGCGTAGCAGATCTGCGTTCCAAGGTTAGCACAGTATGTTTTGTACAGATTGCTAGTGAACTGCGAGCCGTTGTTGGTGATGATGAGGTTGGGGACTCCGAAGCGGCTTACAAGGCCCTTGATGAACTTAACTGCTGACCCAATTGGGATGGTGCGGACGGCTTCCACTTCCGCCCACTTGGTGAACTTGGCGATGGCGACATAGAGGTAGCGGTAGCCCCCTAGCGCTTGAGGGAACGGGCCTAAGATATCAAGCCCCAGACCTCGAATGGCCACGAGAGCGGGATGGTCTGGAGGCCCTAAGCTGACTGATGGATCTTCTTGGCATGCAATTGGCGGGCCTCACAGGATTTCACCAACTCGGCTGCGTCGTTGAGTGCCGTGGGCCAGTAGAATCCACTGCAGAAAACCTTGCCGACTAGGGTGCGTGACGACGAGTGATGCCTGCAGTATCCGCCATGTATGTCGGCCGGCAACTCATTTCCCTGCTCCCTGGAAATGCATCGTAGAGAGACGTCATTTGGCCGCTTCCTGCATAGCTCACCATCTTGAATGCAGTACGCCATTGCCTGTCACGCCACGTGCTCTGCATCCTCTTGCTTCTCTGGCAACATGCCTTGCATTAGGTACGTCTTGAACTCCTCAGTCTAGCACCCCTCCTGAGGTTCAAGTGCCAAGAGTAGGCACGCTCCAGAGGTCGGGCCGCAGGAGGGGGCTCCTGAAGTTGGTGGTGAGGGGAGCTCCTCCCGAGGTGGTGCAGGCTCGACGGTTGGTGGGCCTGCCGAGGGCCTAAAAAGTCACTCCTTGAAGACTCCTGGTTCCTGGGGCAGATGCTTCGATGCCCTCTTGGCGATCTCATCGGCTTCCTTGTTCGTGTCGCGGGGCACATGCTGCAACTCCAGACCCAGGAACTGCTTCTCCATCTTGCATACCTCCGTGAGGTATGCCTCCATGGGCTCGTCCCTTGGCTCGTACACCTTGCTAGAGAAGTTGACGAGGAGCTGAGAGTCCCCCTTGATGGTGAGGCGCTTCACCCCCAAGGCCACCACTGCCTTGATGCCAGCGATCAACCCCTCGTACTCGGCAATGTTGTTGGAGACCTTCTCACCCTGCTGAAAGCAAAGCTGCACGGTATAGTAGAGCTTGTCCTGGGTGGGCGAGATGAGGATCGCTCCAGCCCCCGTGCCCTGGCGCGAGAATGCACCGTCGAAGTACATGATCCAGCCGTCCGACGCTTCACTTCCTGGTGAGAGGGGTCGGTTCTCGCCCGCCTCGAGTTTTGGGACATCGGTCCATTCCGCCACAAAATCGGCGAGCGCAGCCCCCTTGATGACCCTGGTTGTGCTGAACTCCAAGTCAAACGCTTGCAGCTCGATGTTCCATTCGGCAACTCTTCCCACGGCATTGGGGCTCCGGAGCACTCTCTCCAGCGGGAAGGCTGAGACAACCTTGATGGGATGACCCTGGAAGTAGTGGCGCGGCTTGCGCAAGGCCACCAAGAGCGCGAGCAAGAGCTTCTGAGGCATGGGGTATCGTGCTCTCGCATCTCGTAGCACCGTGCTGACGAAGTATACCGGGTGCTCAACATGGGCGGGAGAGCTAGTGGAGTCTTCGGCTCCATGCGGCTGAGGTGTTTCTAGCGGATCCCCGGCTTCATGGGATTGATAATCTGCCGGGGCAACCGTTGCCTTAAGAGCATTGTCCTGGTGCAGCGTTGCCCTGCCCGGACTGGCGGCCCCACGTGGCGGGCCCTTGGCTTGGCGCTCTTCTCTGATGGCCACCAGTGCTACGCTGGCGGAGTGGGGTGTGGCAGACAGGTAGAGCACCAAGGGATCAAGAGGACGAGGTGCTACCATCACTAGTGGGCTGGTCAAATATCTCTTGAGGTCTTGAAATGCCTGGTCAGCCTCGGGGGTCCATTCGAACGGGCCTTTCTTCTTCATCAGCTTGAAGAATGGTAGGGCACACTCCCCCAGCTTGGAGATGAAGCGTCCCAGTGATGTCACGCAGCCACCAAGCTTCTTCATCTCCTTGAGGGTTTGTGGTGGGCTCATGTCTTCAATCGCCTTCATCTTCTCTGGGTTGGCCTCGATCCCCCTGTGTGACACGAGGAAACCCAGCAGCTTGCCTCATGGGACGCGAAACACGCGCTTCTCCGGATGAGCCGCAAGTCCACCTGGCGCAGGCTCGCGAGGGTCTCCTCCAGGTCTTGAATCAGGGTTCTCGCTTCCCGAGTCTTCACCACAATGTCGTCGATATAAGCCTCAACGTTTCTCCCGAGTTGTCGCCCCAAGGCGATGTGCATCAGCTGCTGGAAGGTTTCTCCTGCGTTGTGCAGTCCGAACGGCATGCAAGTGTAGCAGTATGTTGGGGAACGTTGCAGAAAATTAAAAAAATTCCTACGGTTTCACCAAGATCCATCTATGAGTTCATCTAGCAACGAGTGATAGGAGTGCATCTACATACCCTTGTAGATCGCGAGCGGAAGCGTTCAAGAGAACGGGGTTGAGGGAATCGTACTCATCGTGATCCAAATCACCGATGACCAAGTGCCGAACGGACAGCACCTCTGCGTTCAACACACGTACAGAGCGGATGACGTCTCCTCCTCCTTGATCCAGCAAGGGGAAGGAGAGGTTGATGAAGATCCAGCAGCACGATGGCATGGTGGTGGATGCATCAGAGTTCCGGCAGAGCTTCGCCGAGCTTCTTCGAGAGGGAGAGGTGTAGCAGGGGAGAGGGAGGCGCCAAGACTTCAGGGTGCCGCTGCCCTCCCTCCCCCCTCCTTTATACAGGCCCCCGGGGGGGCGCCGGCCCTAGAGATGGGATCTCTAGGGGGGGCGGCGGCCAAGGGTGGTGGACTGCCCCCAAGGCAAGTGGAGGCGCCCCCTCCCCTAGGGTTCCCAACCCTAGGCGCAGAGGGGGGCCCAGGGGGTGCACCAGCCCACCAGGGGCTGGTCCCCTCCCCACTTCAGCCCACGGGGCCCTCCAAGATAGGTGGCCCCACCCGGTGGACCCTCGGGACCCTTCCGATGGTCCCGGTACAATACCGGTGACCCCCAAAACTCTCCCGATGGCCGAAACTGCACTTCCTATATATTATTCTTTACCTCTGGACCATTCCAGAACTCCTCGTGACGTCCGGGATCTCATCCGGGACTCTAAACAACTTTCGATTTGCTGCATACTCATATTCATACAACCCTAGCGTCACCGAACCTTAAGTGTGTAGACCCTACGGGTTCGGGAGACACGTAGACATGACCGAGACGGCTCTCTGGTCAATAACCAACAGCGGGATCTGGATACCCATGTTGGCTCCCACATGCTCCTCGATTATCTCATCGGATGAACCACGATGTCGAGGATTCAATCAACCCCGTATACAATTCCCTTTGTCAATCGGTACGTTACTTGCCCGAGACTCGATCATCGGTATCCCAATACCTCGTTCAGTCTCGTTACCGACAAGTAACTTTACTCGTACCATAATGCATGATCCCGTGACCAGACACTTGGTCACTTTGAGCTCATTATGATGATGCATTACCGAGTGGGCCCAGAGATACCTCTATGTCATACGGAGTGACAATCAGTCTCGATCTGTGTCAACCCAACAGTCACTTTCGGAGATACCTGTAGTGCACCTTTATAGACACCCAGTTACGTTGTGACGTTTGGTCCACCCAAAGCACTCCTACGGTATCCGGGAGTTACATGATCTCATGGTCTAAGGAAAAGATACTTGACATTGGAAAAGCTCTAGCAAAACGAACTACACGATCTTGTGCTATGCTTAGGATTGGGTCTTGTCCATCACATCATTCTCCTAATGATGTGATCCCATTATCAACGACATCTAATGTCCATAGTCAGGAAACCATGACTATCTGTTGATCAACGAGCTAGTCAACTAGAGGCTTACTAGGGACATATTATGGTCTATGTATTCACACGTGTATTACGATTTCCGGATAATACAATTATAGCATGAAAAAAAAATTATCATGAATAATATAATAATAATCCTTTTATTATTGCCTCTAGGGAATATTTCCAACAGTCTCCCACTTGCACTAGAGTCAATATTCTAGTTACATTGTGATGAATCGAACACCCATAGAGTTCTGGTGTTGATCATGTTTTGCCCGCGAAAGAGGTTTAGTCAACGGATTTGCGACATTCAGATCCATATGTACTTTGCAAATATCTATGGCTCCATCTTGAACATTTTCACGGATGGAGTTGAAATGATTCTTGATGTGCCTGGTCTTCTTGTGAAACCTGGGCTCCTTGGCAAGGGCAATAGCTCCAGTGTTGTCACAGAAGAGTTTGATCGTCCCCGATGCATTGGGTATGACTCCTAGGTCGGTGATGAACTCCTTCACCCAAATTGCTTCATGCGCTGCCTCCAAGGCTGCCATGTACTCCGCTTCACATGTAGATCCCGCCACGACGCTCTGCTTGCAGCTGCACCAGCTTACTGCTCCACCATTCAACATATACACGTATCCGGTTTGTGACTTAGAGTCATCCAGATCTGTGTCGAAGCTAGCGTCGACGTAACCCTTTACGACGAACTCTTCATCACCTCCATAAACGAGAAACATGTCCTTTGTCCTTTTCAGGTACTCCAGGATATTCTTGACCGCTGTCCAGTGTTCCTTGCCGGGATTACTTTGGTACCTTCCTACCAAACTTACGGCAAGGTTTACATCAGGTCCGGTACACAGCATGGCATACATAATAGATCCTATGGCTGAAGCATAGGGGATGACACTCATCTCTTCTTTATCTTTTTCCGTGGTCGGGCATTGAGACGAGCTCAATATCACACCTTGCAATACAGGCAAGAACCCTTTCTTGGACTGATCAATTTTGAACTTCTTCAAAATCTTATCAAGGTATGTGCTTTGTGAAAGACCTATATGAGGCGTCTCGATCTATCCCTATAGATCTTGATGCCTAATATGTAAGCAGCTTCTCCAAGGTCCTTCATTGAAAAACACTTATTCAAGTAGGCCTTAATGCTGTTGAAAAGTTCTATATCATTTCCCATAAAGAGTATGTCATCTACATATAATATGAGAAATGCTACAGAGCTCCCACTCACTTTCTTGTAAACGCAGGCTTCTCCATAAGTCTGCATAAACCCAAACGCTTTGATCATCTCATCAAAGCGAATGTTCCAACTCCGAGATGCTTGCACCAGCCCATAAATGGATCGCTGGAGCTTGCATACTTTTTTAGCATTCTTAGGATCCGGCTGCATCATATACAGTTCTTCCTTAAGATGTCCGTTAAGGAATGCCGTTTTGATGTCCATCTGCCATATCTCATAATCATAGTATGTGGCAATTGCTAACATGATTCGGACGGACTTCAGCTTCACTACGGGAGAGAATGTCTCATCGTAGTCAACCCCTTGAACTTGTCGATAACCCTTAGTGACAAGTCGAGCTTTATAGATGGTAACATTACCATCCGCGTCCGTCTTCTTCTTAAAGACCCATTTGTTTTCTATTGCTCGCTGATCATCGGGCAAGTCTGTCAAAGTCCATACTTTGTTTTCATACATGCATTCTATCTTGGATTGCATGGCTTCAAGCCATTTGTTGGAATATGGGCCCGCCATCGCTTCTTCATAGTTCGAAGGTTCACCGTTGTCTAACAACATGATTTCCAGGACAGGGTTGTCATACCACTCTGGTGTGGAACGTGTCCTTGTGGACCTACGAAGTTCAGTAGCAACTTGATCCGAAGTACCTTGATCATCATCATTAATTTCCTCTCCAGTCGGTGTAGGCACCACAGGAACATTTTCCTAAGCTGCACTGCTTTCCGGTTCAAGAGGTAGTACTTCATCGAGTTCTACTTTCCTCCCACTTACTTCTTTCGAGAGAAACTCTTTTTCCGGAAAGGATCCGTTCTTGGCAACAAAGATCTTGCCCTCGGATCTTAAGTAGAAGGTATACCAAATGGTTTCCTTAGGGTATCCTATGAAGACGCATTTTTCTGACTTGGGTTCGACCTTTTCAGGTTGAAGTTTCTTGACATAAGCATCGCATCCCAACTTTTAGAAACGACAGCTTAGGTTTCTTTCCAAACCATAATTCATACGGTGTCGTCTCAACGGATTTAGACGGAGCCCTATTTAAAGTGAATATAGCTGTCTCTAGAGCGTATCCCCAAAATGATAGCGGTAAATCGGTTAAGAGACATCATAGACCGCACCATATCCAATAGAGTGCGATAACGATGTTCGGACACACCGTTACCTGAGGTGTTCCAGGCGGCGTGAGTTGTGAAACGATTCCAGATTTCCTTAAGTGTGTACCAAATTCGTGACTTAAATATTCTCCTCCACGATCTGATCGTAGGAACTTTATCTTTTGGTCACGTTGATTCTCTACCTCATTCTGAAATTCCTTGAACTTTTCAAAGGTCTCAGACTTGTGTTTCATTAATTAGACATACCCATATCTACTCAAGTCATCAGTGAGAGTGAGAACATAACGATATCCTCCGCGAGCCTCAACGCTCATTGGACCGCACACATCGGTATGTATGATTTCCAATAAGTTGGTTGCTCTCTCCATTGTTCCGGAGAATGGATTCTTGGTCATTTTGCCCATGAGGCATGGTTCGCATGTGTCAAATGATTGATAATCGAGAGACTCTAAAAGTCCATCAGCATGGAGCTTCTTCATGCGCTTCACACCAATGAGACCAAGGCGGCAGTGCCACAAGTATGTGGGACTATCGTTATCAACTTTACATCTTTTGGTATTCACACTATGAATATGTGTAATATTACGTTCGAGATTCATTAAGAATAAACCATTGACCATCGGGGCATGACCATAAAACATATCTCTCATATAAATAGAACAACCATTATTCTCAGATTTAAATGAGCAGCCATCTCATATCAAACGAGATCCAGATACAATGTTCATGCTCAAACTTGGCACTAAATAACAATTATTGAGGTTTAAAACTAATCCCATAGGTAAATGTAGAGGTAGCATGCCGACGGCGATCACATCGACCTTGGAACCATTCCCGACGCGCATCGTCACCTCGTCCTTCGCCAGTCTCCGCTTATTCTGCAGCTCCTGCTGTGAGTTACAAATATGAGCAACGGCACCGGTATCAAATACCCAGGAGTTACTACGAGTACTGGTAAGGTACACATCAATTACATGTATATCACATATACCTTTAGTGTTGCCGGCCTTCTTGTCTGCTAAGTATTTGGGGCAGTTCCGCTTCCAATGACCCTTCCCTTTGCAATAAAAGCACTCAGTCTCAGGCTTGGGTCCATTCTTTGACTTCTTACCGGCAACTGGCTTACCGGGCGCGGCAACATCCTTGCCGTCCTTCTTGAAGTTCTTCTTACCCTTGCCCTTCTTGAACTTGGTGGTTTTATTGACCATCAACACTTGATGTTCTTTCTTGATTTCTACCTCTGCCGACTTCAGCATTGAAAATACTTCAGGAATAGTTTTCACCATCCCCTGCATATTGTAGTTCATCACAAAGCTCTTGTAGCTCGGTGGGAGCGACTGAAGGATTCTGTCAATGACCGCCTCATCCGGGAGGTTAATGTACAGCTGGGACAGGCGGTTGTGCAACCCAGACATTTTGAGTATATGCTCACTGACAGAACTATTTTCCTCCATCTTACAACTATAGAACTTGTCGGAGACTTCATATCTCTCGACCCGGGCATGAGCTTGGAAAACCATTTTCAGCTCCTCGAACATCTCATATGCTCTGTGTTGCTCAAAACGCTTTTGGAGCCCCGGTTCTAAGCTGTAAAGCATGCCGCACTGAACAAGGGAGTAATTATCAGCACGTGACTGCCAAGCGTTCATAACGTCTTGGTTCTCTGGGATGGGTGCTTCACCTAGCGGTCCTTCTAGGACATATGCTTTCTTGGCAGCTATGAGGATGATCCTCAGGTTCCGGACCCAGTCCGTATAGTTGCTGCCATCATCTTTCAGCTTGGTTTTCTCTAGGAACGCGTTGAAGTTCATGTCGACATGAGCGTTGGCCATTTGATCTACAAGACATATTTGCAAAGGTTTTAGACTAAAGTTCATGATAATTAAGTTCATCTAATCAAATTATTTAATGAACTCCCACTCAGATTAGACATCCCTCTAGTCATCTAAGTGTTACACGATCCGAGTCGACTAGGCCGTGTCCGATCATCACGTGAGACGGACTAGTCATCATCGGTGAACATCTCCATGTTGATCGTATCTTCCATACGACTCGTGTTCGACCTTTCGGTCTCTGTGTTCCGAGGCCATGTCTGTACATGCTAGGCTCGTCAAGTTAACCCTAAGTGTTTTTGCATGTGTAAAACTGTCTTACACCCGTTGTATGTGAACGTAAGAATCTATCACACCCGATCATCATGTGATGCTTCGAAACGACGAACTTTAGCAACGGCACACAGTTAGGGGAGAACACTTTCTTGAAATTATTATAAGGGATCATCTTATCTACTACCGTTGTTCTAAGTAAACAAGATGCATAAACATAATAAACATCACATGCAATTATATAGTAGTGACATGATATGGCCAATATCATATAGCTCCTTTGATCTCCATCTTCGGGGCTCCATGATCATCTTCGTCACCGGCATGACACCATGATCTCCAGCATCATGATCTCCATCATCGTGTCTCCATGAAGTTGCTCGCCAACTATTACTTCTACTACTATGGCTAACATTTTAGCAATAAAGTAAAGTAATTACATGGCGTTAAATCATTGACACGCAGGTCATACAATAATTAAGACAACTCCTATGGCACCTGCCGGTTGTCATACTCATGGACATGCAAGTCGTGATTCCTATTACAAGAACATGATCTCATACATCACAGTATATCATTAATCATTCATCACAACTTTTGGCCATATCATATCACAAGGCAATTGCTGCAAAAACAAGTTAGACGTCCTCTAATTGTTGTTGCATCTTTTACGTGGCTGCAATAGGGTTCTAGCAAGAACGTTTTCTTACCTACGAAAAAGCCACAACGTGATTTGTCAACTTCTATTTACACCTCATAAGGACCCTTTTCATCGAATCCGCTCCAACTAACGTGGGAGAGACAGACACCCACTAGCCACCTTATGCAACTAGTGCATGTCAGTCGGTGGAACCTGTCTCACATAAGCGTACGTGTAAGGTCGGTCCGGGCTGCTTCATCCCACAATATCGCTGAAGCAAAATAAGACTAGTAGCAGCAAGAAAGTTGACAACATCTACGCCCACAACAAATTTGTGTTCTACTCGTGCAATAGAGAACTACGCATAGACCTAGCTCACGATGCCACTGTTGGGGAACGTTGCAGAAAATTAAAAAATTTCCTATGGTTTCACCAAGATCCATCTATGAGTTCATTTAGCAACGAGTGATAGGAGTGCATCTACATACCCTTGTAGATCGCGAGCGGAAGCGTTCAAGAGAACGGGTTTGAGGGAGTCGTACTCGTCATGATCCAAATCACCGATGACCAAGTGCCGAACGGACAGCACCTCCGCGTTCAACACACGTACGAAGCGGATGACGTATCCTCCTTCTTGATCCAGCAAGGGGGAAGGAGAGGTTGATTAAGATCCAGCAGCACGACGGCGTGGTGGTGGATGCAGCAGAGTTTCGGCAGAGCTTCGCCGAGCTTCTGCGAGAGGGAAAGGTGTAGCAGGGGAGAGGGAGGCACCAAGACTTCAGGGTGTCGCTGCCCTCCCTCCCCCTCCTTTATATAGGCCCCCAGGAGGGGCGCTGGCCCTAGAGATGGGATCTCTAGGGGGGAATCAGCCAAGGGTGGTGGAGTGCCCCCCAAGGCAAGTGGAGGCACCCCCTCCCCTAGGGCTCCCAACCCTAGGCGCAGAGGAGGGCCCAGAGGGGGCACACCAGCCCACAAGGGGCTGGTCCCCTCCCCACTTCAGCCAACGGGGCCCTCTAAGATAGGTGGCCCCACCCGGTGGACCCCCGGGACCCTTCCGGTGGTCCAGGTACAATACCGGTGACGCCCGAAACTCTCCCGATGGCCAAAACTGCACTTCCTATATATTATTCTTTACCTCCGGACCATTCCGGAACTCCTCGTGATGTCCGGGATCTCATCCGGGACTCGGAACAACTTTCGGTTTGCTCCATACTCATATTCATACAACCCTAGCGTCACCGAACCTTAAGTGTGTAGACCCTACGGGTTCGGGAGACACGTAGACATGACCGAGACGGCTCTCCGGTCAATAACCAACAGCGGGATCTGGATACCCATGTTGGCTCCCACATGCTCCTCGATGATCTCATCGGATGAACCACAATGTCGAGGATTCAATCAACCCCGTATACAATTCCCTTTGTCAATCGGTACGTTACTTGCCCGAGACTCGATCATCGGTATCCCAATACCTCGTTCAGTCTCGTTACCGGCAAGTCACTTTACTCGTACCGTAATGCATGTCCCGTGACTAGACACTTGGTCACTTTGAGCTCATTATGATGATGCATTACCGAGTGGGCCCAGAGATACCTCTCCGTCATACGGAGTGATAAATCCCAGTCTCGATCCTTGTCAACCCAACAGACACTTTCGGAGATACCTGTAGTGCACCTTTATAGTCACCCAGTTACGTTGTGACGTTTGGTACACCCAAAGCACTCCTACGGTATCCGGGAGTTACACGATCTCATGGTCTAAGGAAAAGATACTTGACATTGGAAAAGCTCTAGCAAAACGAACTACACGATTTTGTGCTATGCTTAGGATTGGGTCTTGTCCATCACATCATTCTCCTAATGATGTGATCCCGTTATCAACGACATCTAATGTCCATAGTCAGGAAATCATGACTATCTGTTGATCAACGAGCTAGTCAACTAGAGTCTTACTAGGGACATATTATGGTCTATGTATTCACACGTGTATTACGATTTCTGGATAATACAATTATAGCATGAATAAAGACAATTATCATGAACAAGGAAATATAATAATAATCCTTTTATTATTGCCTCTAGGGCATATTCCCAACACAGTACACCCCGCACGGGGTCAGGAAGGCTGTCTTCTCCACATCCTCCACTGCCATATTGATCTGTTGATAGCCTGAGAACGCATCCAAGAAACAAAGAAGGTCGCACTCTGCGGTGGAGTCAACAATCTGGTCAATGCGCGGCAGCGGGAATGGGTCTTGAGGGCAGGCCTTGTTAAGGTGGGTGAAGACGATGCACATGCGCTCCTTCCCCCCTTTCTTTGGCACGACGACAGGATTCACCAGCCACTCTGGGTACCGAACCACGCGAATGACACCCGCTGCCTCCAACTTGCGGGTTTCCTGGACGATGAAAGCCTGCTTCTCTGTGGACTGCCGTCGCGCCCTCTGCTTCAAAGGGCGCACGTTGGGGCACACCTTCAGATGATGCTCAATCACTTACCTTAGGACCCCAACTAGTTGCTTAGGCTCCCAGGCGAACACTTCCTTGTTTGCACGCAGGAAAGTCCACCAACTCCCTCTCTTGATCTAGGGCGAGGTAGGCGCCTATAGTGAAGGTGGCGCCCGAGGCCCCATCCTTGTCAACTGGTATTTGCTCCGTCTTGGCTTGGCCTTGAGTGAATTGCTTCTTCTTCTAGGTCGACACGGCCTCCTTGGCTCTGTACCCAGCCTTGCTTGCCGGACAGGCTACTGCTGTGGCGTTGAAGACGAGCTCGAGGGTCGCCAAGGCTTCCTTGGTGTCGCCGGCCACGGTGAGGACGCCCTTGCTCCCCGGCATCTTCACAAGGTTGTAGGCAGGATGAGTGGCTACCATGAATTGGGCCAGCACCGGGTACCCGAGGATGGCGTTGTACGACAGGTCGATGCGAGCGATGTCGAAGTCGATGAGCTCGATGCGGTAGCTCTTGTGTGTCCCAAAGGTCAAGGGGAGACGAATCTGCCCCAGGGGGTTGGAGGAGCTGCCGCCGACCCCGGAGAAGGGCTTGCTGGGGCGGAGCCACTCGAGTGGTACATGCAGGAGGCTAAACGCCTCCATCAAGAGCACGTTGAGGCCGGCGCTGCCGTCGATGAGGGTCTTGGTGACGGCTATGCTGCAGATGGTACGCGTGCAAAGCATTGGGAGCACGCCCAAACCGACGATGCTGGTAGGGTGGTCCCCCGAGTCGAAGGTTAGGTCGGCGTTGGGTGCCGCCCAACCTGGGGGAACCCTCTGGCGCGTGGAGGTGGTGCCGATTTGGCGAAAGAACGGCTTGGCATGACGATCCAAGGGCGGTGCTTGCGATCCGCCAAGGAGGGCCGCAACGACTGGGGGTGGTGGTCCCCCAAAGCGCGCGATGAAGAGGTCGCGCAGTTCCTCCCAGGAGGCCACAGAAGATCCCGGCAAATGGAGGAGACAAGCTCGCGGCACGCTGGTGAGGGCCATGGGGAGCCAGTTGGCCATAACCTTGTCGTTGCCGCCGGCCTCCAGAATGGCCTCCTCATATGCCAACAGGAAGGCCACCGGGTCTGCCACGCCGTCGTAGTGGGCGGCATCTTTGGCCTGAACTTCGACGGCCACTGTACCCGCCTCAAGGCGGGGGCGAGGGCCTGGAACCCCGCGGTGCTGCTTGAGGCGCCCGTCGATCCAGTTGGAGAAGCGGCGCCGTCCATGAGAGCTGGTCGGAGATGCGAAGCCGTCGAGGAAGCGAAACTACGGCACACCCCTACCTGGCGCACCAAATTTCGGATCACGGGTTTCAGCAAAACCCTTGAGGTTCGAACACTAGGGTGCGCACGAAGATCTCTCTCTCTCTCTCTCCCTCTCCCTCTCTTGTCAGCTAACTCGCTCAAGGATCTCACGGCCTAGCTCGATGAACCCAAAGAACACAAGGGGACACAAGATTTATACTGGTTCGGGGCACCACTGCGGTGTAATACCCTACTCCAGTGTGGCGTGGTGGATTGCCTCTTGGGCTGAGGCTGAACAGTACAAAGGGAAGAACAGCCTCCTGAGGTGAGGTGTTCTTGTGCTTGGTGAGCTGGTGAGGGCTTTGGTCCGTCTGGATCCTTTCATCTTAGTCCTCCCTCTCTTTCCTTCTATGGTGGTGGCTAGTCCTATTTATAGAGGTCCGGGTCCTCTTTCGAAATATTGAGCGGAAAGGGATCCCACAGCGGCCAAGTTTGAAGGGGGGCAGCTAGTACAGCTTATCGTGACAAAAGTAGTCTTCGCCTGCCAAAGGCTCTAGTGGTGATGCCGCCTTGGGCTCCATGGTGACCTCCGTCCTGCTGGCCTGCTAGTCTTGGTCTCGTTGCACCGATATGGAAACCTTTACCTGATGCCTTGGTACTCCACACCTGTGCTCGCCTCCTTAGCACCAAAGAGGAAATGAGGACACTGTGCCCGCGAGCGCCCGCCTGG
This sequence comes from Triticum timopheevii, assembly GCA_963921465.1. Taxonomy (NCBI): domain Eukaryota; kingdom Viridiplantae; phylum Streptophyta; class Magnoliopsida; order Poales; family Poaceae; genus Triticum; species Triticum timopheevii. The sequence continues at coordinate 516,029,403 of OY997268.1, read as the reverse complement.
CCTTGTTCGTCATGGCTTACGTCATTGGATCCTCGCGAGGTCCATCTTTCCTTGATCTCTCCGCACCTCGCGAGCCAGCCTGGTGAGGCCTCTCCCGAGGAGGTCTTGCATCGTCCGCCTCTCGAGGCCTGGACCCTCACGATGGTCTTGAGCGTTGGATGACGAAGATGGGCCGTACGGGGCCGCTTGAGGAGCCATGCCGCGGGCCACAGGCAGGCAAGTCTGGGGATCCCCATCCAGAACGCTGACAGCGCCCCCCTCCTTCCTTGTCTCCCCTTCCTCCTTCATTCCCCTCCTTGTTGGACTAGGAAAAGGGGGGAACCTACTCCTAGTAGGAGTAGGATTCCCCCCCTTGGGGCACACCCCTTGAGGCCGGCCGGCCCCCTCCTCCCCTCCTTTATATACGGGGAAGGGGGCACCCCATAGACACACAAGTTGATCTTTAACCATGTGCGGTGCCCCCACTCCATAGTTTTCCACCTTGGTCATATCGTCGTAGTGCTTAGGCGAAGCCCTGCACCGGTAACTTCATCATCACCGTCACCACGCCGTCGTGCAAACGGAACTCTCCCTCAGCCTCAACTGGATCTAGAGTTCGAGGGACGTCACCGAGCTGAACATGTGCAGATCACAGAGGTGTCGTGAGTTCGGCACTTGATCGGTTGGATCGCAAAGAAGTTCGACTACATCAATCGCGTTACTTAACGCTTCCGCTTTTGGTCTACGAGGGTACGCGGACACACTCTCCCCGCTCGTTGCCATGCTTCTCCTAGATAGATCTTGCGTGATCTTAGGAAAATTTGTAAATACTATGTTCCCCAACAGTGGCATCCGAGCCAGGTCTATGCGTAGATGTTATATGCACGAGTAGAACACAAAAAGTTGTGGGCGATAATAGTCATACTGCTTACCAGCATGTCATACTTTGATTCAGCGGTATTGTTGGATGAAGTGGCCCAGACCGACATTACATGACCGTGTTCATGAGACTCGTTCTACCGACATGCTTCGCACACATGTGGCTAGTGGGTGTCTATTTCTCCAACTTTAGTTGAATCGAGTTTGACTACGCCCGGTCCTTGTTGAAGGTTAAAACAACACACTTGATGAAAAATCATTGTTGTTTTGATGCGTAGGTAAGAACGGTTCTTGCTAGAAGCCCGTAGCAGCCACGTAAAACTTGCAACAACAAACTAGAGGACGTCTAACTTGTTTTTGCAGGGCTTGCTATGATGTGATATGGTCAAGACGTGATGATATATAATTTGTTGTATGAGATGATCATTTTTTGTAACAGTTATTGGCAACTGGCAGGAGCCATATGGTTGTCGCTTTATTGTATGAAATGTAATCGCCATATAATTGCTTTACTTTATCACTAAGCGGTAGCGATAGTCGTAGAAGAAATAGTTGGCGAGACGACAATGATGCTTCGATGGAGATCAAGGTGTCAAGCTGGTGATGATGGTGATCATGACGGTGCTTTGGAGATGGAGATCAAAGGCACAGGATGATGATGGCCATATCATGTCACATATTTTGATTGCATGTGATGTTTATCCTTTATGCATCTTATTTTGCTTAGTACAGGGGTAGCATTATAAGATGATCTCTCACTAAATTTCAAGGTATAAGTGTTCTCCCTGAGTATGCACCGTTGCGACAGTTCGTCGTGCTGAGACACCACGTGATGATCGGGTGTGATAAGATCTATATTCACATAGAACGGGTGCAAGCCAGTTTTGCACACGCAGAATACCCGGGTTAAACTTGACGAGCCTAGCATATGTAGATATGGCCTCGGAACACTGAGACCGAAAGGTCGAGTGTGAATCATATAGTAGATTTCACCATTGAACGCTACTCCATCTCACGTGATGATCGGACATGGTTTAGTTGATATGGATCACGTGATCATTTAGATGACTAGAGGGATGTCTATCTAAGTGGGAGTTCTTAAGTATAATTTATCATGAACTTAGTCCTGATAGTATTTACATATCTATATGTAGATCAATTGCTCACGTATAGCTTCCCCGTTTTATTATGTTCCTAGAGAAACTAAGTTGAAAGATGATAGTAGCAATGATGCGGACTAGGTCCGTGATTTGAGGATTATCCTCATTGCTGCACAAGAGAATTATGTCCTTGATGCACCGCTAGGTGACTGAACTATTGCAGGAGCAGATGCAGACGTTATGAATGTTTGACAAAGCTCGGTATGATGACTACTTGATAGTTTAGTGCACCATGCTTTACGGCTTAGAACCGGGACTTCGAAAATGTTTTGAAATGTCACGAAGCATATGAGATGTTCCAAGAGCTGAAATTGGTATTTCAGACTCATGCCCGAGTCGAGAGGAATGAGACCTCTGACAACTACTTTTCCTACAAGATGGAGGAGAATAGCTCAACCAGTGAGCATGTGCTCAGAATATCCGAGTACACAATCGCTTGAATCAAGTGGGAGTTAATCTTCCAGATAAGATAGTGATTGACAGAGTTCTCTAGTCACTATCACCAAGTTACTGGAACTTCATGATGAACTATAATATGCAACGGATGACGAAAACGATTCCCCGAGCTCTTCGCGATGCTGAAATCAGCGAAGGTAGAAATCAAGAAAAGCATCAAGTGTTGATGGTTGACAAGACCACTAGTTTCAAGTAAAAGGGCAAGGGAAAGAAAGGGAACTTCAAGAAGAATGACAAGCAAGTTGCCACTCCCGTGAAGAAGCCCAAAGCTAGACCCAAGCCTGAAACTGAGTGCTTCCACTGCAAAGGAAATGGTCACTGGAAGCGGAACTGCCCCAAATACTTGGCAAATAAGAAGGATGGCAAAATGAACAAAAGTATATATGATATACATGTTATTGATATGTACTTTACTAGTATTCATAGTATCCCCTAGGTATTTGATACTGGTTCAGTTGCTATAATTAGTAACTTGGAACAGGAGTTATAAAATGAACAGAGACTAGTTGAGGGCAAGGTGATGATGTGTCTTGGAAGTAATTCCAAGGTTGATAAGATCACCATCGCACACTCCCTTTACCTTCAGGATTAGTGTTGAACCTAAAATAAATGTTATTTGGTGTTTGCGTTGAGCATAATATGATTGGATCATGTTTATTGCAATAGGTTATTCATTTAAGTCAAAGAATAATTGTTATTCTGTTTACAAGAATAAAACCTTCTGTGGTCATACACCCAAGGTGAATGGTTTATTGAATCTCGATTGTAGTGATACACATATTCATAATATTGAAGCCAAAAGATGCAAGGTTAATAATGATAGTGCAACTTATTTGTGGCACTGCCGTTTAGGTCATATTGGTGTAAAGCGCATGAAGAAACTCCATGCTGATGGGCCTTTGGAATCACTTGATTATGAATCACTTGATGCTTGCGAACCATGCCTCATGGGCAAGATGACTAAGACTCCTTCTCCAGAAAAATATAGCAAGCCACTGACTTATTGGAAATAATACATACCGATGTATGTGCTCAGATGAGTATTGAGGCTCGCAACGGGTATCGTTATTTTCTGACCTTCACAGATGATTTGAGCAGATATGGGTATATCTACTTAAAGAAACACAAGTCTGAAACATTTGAAAAGTTCAAATGAAGTTGAGAATCATCATAACAAGAAAATAAAGTTTCTATGGTCTGATCGCGGAGGCGAATATTTGAGTTACGAGTTTGGCCTTCATTTGAAACAATGTGGAATAGTTTCGCAACTTACGCCACCTGGAACACCACAGCGTAATGGTGTGTCCGAACGTCATAACCGTACTTTATTAGATATGGTGCGATCTATGATGTCTCTTACCGATTTACCATTATCGTTTTGGGGTTATGCATTAGAGACAACTTCATCCACGTTAAATTGGGCACCATCTAAATCTGTTGAGACGACACCGTATGAACTATGGTTTAGCAAGAAACCTAAGCTGTCGTTTCTTTAAGTTTGGGGTTGAGATGCTTATGTGAAAAAGTTTCAGCCTGATAAGCTCAAACCCAAATCGGTGTAGTGCGTCTTCATAGGATACCCAAAAGAAATTGTTGGGTACACCTTCTATCACAGATCCGAAGGCAAGATCTTTGTTGTTAAGAGTGGATCCTTTCTAGAGAAGGAGTTTCTCTTGAAAGAAGTGAGTGGGAGGAAAGTAGAACTTGATGAGGTAATTGTACCTTCTCCCGAATTGGAAAGTAGTTCATCACAAAAATCAGTTTCAGTGATTCCTACACCAATTAGTGAGGAAGCTAATGATGATGATCATGAAACTTCGGATCAAGTTACTACCGAACCTCGTAGGTCAACTAGAGTACGGTCCGCACCAGATGGTACGGTAATCTTGTTCTGGAGGTCATGTTACTTGACCATGATGAAACTACGATCTATGAGGAAGTGATGATGATCCCAGATTCCGCGAAATGGCTTAAGGCCATGAAATCTGAGATGGGATCCATGTATGAGAACAAAGTATGGACTTTGATTGACTTGCCCGATGATCAGCAAGCCATTGAAATTAAAAGGATCTTCAAGAGGAAGACGGACACTAATAGTAGTGTTACTATCTACAAAGCTTGAATTGTCGCAAGAAGGTTTTTTTGACAAATTCAAGATGTTGACTACGATGAGATTTTCTCACTCGTATCGATGCTTAAAGTCTGTCCAAATCATGTTAGCAATTGCCACATTTTATGAAATCTGACAAATGGATATCAAAACTGCATTCCTTAATGGATTTATTAAAGAAGAGTTGTATATGACATAACTAGAAGGTTTTGTCAATCCTAAAGGTGCTAAATAAATGTGGAAGCTCCAGCGATCCATCTATCGACTGGTGCAAGCATCTCGGAGTTGGAATATACGCTTTGATAAGTTGATAAAAGTATATAGTTTTATACAAACTTGCGGTGAAGCCTGTATTTACAAGAAAGTGAGTGTGAGGACTACAGCCTTTCTAATAAGTATATGTGAACAACATATTGTTGATCGGAAATGATGTAGAACTTTCTGGAAAGCATAAAGGAGTGTTTGAAAGGAGTGTTTCCAAGAAAGACCTCGGTGAAGCTGCTTACATATTGGGCATCAAGATCTATAGAGATAGATCAATACGCTTGATAAGATTTTTCAGTGAGTACATACCTTCACAAGATTTTGAAGTAGTTCAAAATGGAACAGTCAAAAGGAGTTCTTGCCTGTATTGCAAGGTGTAAAGTTGAGTAAGACTCAAAATGCGACCACGACAGAAAATAGAAAGAGAATGAAAGTCATTCCCTATGGCTTAGCCATAGGTTCTATAAGTTATGCTATGCTGTGTACCAAACCTATTGTGTACCTTGCCATGAGTTTGGCAAGGAGGTACGATATTGATCCAGGAGTGGATCACTTGACAGCGGTCAAAATTATCCTTAGAAGACTCAGGATATATTTCTCGGTTATGGAGGTTATAAAGAGTTCATCGTAAAGAGTTACGTCGATGCAAGCTTTGACACCGATCTGGATGACTCTAAGTCTCGATCTAGGTACATATTGAAAGTGGGAGCAATTAGCTAGAGTAGCTCCGTGCAGAGTATTGTAGACATAGAAATTTGCAAAATACATATGGATCTGAATGTTGCAGACCTGTAGACTAAAATTTCTCTCACAGGCAAAACATGATCATACCTTATTAATCTTAGGTGTTAATCACATAGCAATGTGAACTACATTATTGACTCTAGTAAACCTTTTGAGTGTTGGTCACATGGCAATGTGAACTATGGGTGTTAATCACATAAAGATGTGAACTATTGGTGTTAAATCACATGGCAATGTGAACTAGATTATTGACTCTAGTGGAAGTGGGAGACTGAAGGAAATGGGCCATAGAGGCAATAATAAAGTTGTTATTTACATTTCCTTATATGATGATAAATGTTTATTATTCATTCTAGAATTGTATTAACCGGAAACATAGTACATGTGCGAATACATAGACAAACGGGGTGTCCCTAGTATGCCTCTACTTGACTAGCTTGTGTATCAAAGATGGTTATGTTTCCTAGACATAGACATGTGTTGTCATTTGATAAACGGGATCACATCATTAGAGAATGATGTGATGGACAAGACCCATCCGTTAGCTTAGCACTATGATAATTTAGTTTTTTGCTATTGCTTTCATCATGACTTATACATGTTCCTCTGACTATGAGATTATGCAACTCCCAAATACCGGAGGAACACTTAGTGTGCTATCAAACGTCACAACGTAACTGGGTGATTATAAAGATGCTCTACAGGTGTCTCCGATGGTGCTTGTTGAGTTGGCATATATTGAGATTAGGATTTGTCACTCCGATTGTCAGAGAGGTATCTCTAGGCCCTCTCGGTAATGCACAACACCGTAAGCCTTGCAAGCAATGTGACTAATGAGTTAGTTGTGGGATGATGCATTATGGAACGAGTAAAGATACTTGCCAGAAACGAGATTGAACTAGGTATGGTGATACCGACGATCGAATCTCGGGCAAGTAACATACCGATGACAAAGGGAACAACGTATGTTGTTATGCGATTTGACCGATAAAGATCTTCGTAGAATATGTGGGAGCCAATATGAGCATCCAGGTTCCGCTATTGGTTATTGACCGGAGATGAGTCTCGGTCATGTCTACATAGTTCTCAAACCCGTAGGGTCTGCACGCTTAATGTTCCATGACGATCGATATTATGAGTTTGTGTGTTTTGATGTACCGAAGGTAGTTACGATTCCCGGATGAAATCACGAACATGACGAGGAGTCTCAAAATGGTCAAGACATAAAGATTGATATATTGGACCATGTTGTTCGGACACCGGAAGCGTCCGGAGAGTTTCCGATAAAACCGCAGTGCCGGAGGGTTACCGGGACCCCCCAGGAAGTTAATGGGCCACCATGGGCCATAGAGGAGAGAGTGCCGGCCAGGGGTGGCGCGCCCCCCTAGTCTGAATTGGACAAGGGGTGGGGGTGGTGCCCCCTCCTTCCTTCTCTCCCCTTCCTCCTTCCTTCCCCTCCTTGTTGGACTAGGAAAAGGGGGAACCTACTCCTAGTAGGAGTAGGATTCCCCCTACCCTTGGGGGGCGCCCCTTGAGGCCGGTCGGACCCCTCCTCCCCTCCTTTATATACGGCGGAGTGGGGCACCCCATAGACATACAAGTTGATCTTTAGCCGTGTGCGGTGCCCCCCTTCACAGTTTTCCACCTCGGTCATATCGTCATAGTGCTTAGGCAAAGCCCTGCGCCGGTAACTTCATCATCACCATCACCATGTTGTCGTGCTGACGGAACTCTTCCTCGGCCTCAGCTGGATCTAGAGTTCGAGGGACGTCACTAAGATGAGCAGATCACGGAGGTGCCATGCGTACGGTACTTGATCGGTTGGATCGCGAAGACGTTCGACTACATCAACCGCGTTACTTAACGCTTCCGCTTTCGGTCTACGAGGGTACGTGGACACACTCTCCCCGCTCGTTGCCATGCTTCTTCTAGATAGATCTTGGGTGATCGTAGGAAATTTTTTAAATACTACGTTCCCCAACACGATCAAATGTCACAACGTAACTGGGTGATTATAAAGATGCTCTACAGGTGTCTCTGAAGGTGTTTGTTGGGTTGGCATAGATCAAGATTAGGATTTGTCACTCCGAGTATCGGGGAGGTATCTCTGGGCCCTCTCGGTAATGCACATCACTATAAGCCTTGCAAGCAATGTGACTAAGGAGTTAGTTGCGTGATGATGCATTACAGAATGAGTAAAGAGACTTGCCCCTAACGAGATTGAACTAGGTATGATGATACCGACGATCGAATCTCGGGCAAGTAACATACCGATTTCAAAGGAAATAACGTATGTTGTCATTACGGTACGACCGATAAAGATCTTTATAGAATATGTAGGAACCAATATGAGCATCCAGGTTCTATTATTGGTTATTGCCCGGAGATGTGTCTTGGTCATGTATACATAGTTCTCAAACCCGTAGTGTCCGCACGCTTAATGTTTGATGACGATTTGTATTTTGAGTTATGTGTTTTGGTGACCGAAGTTTGTTTGGAGTCCCGGATGAGATCATGGACATGAAGATGAGTCTCGAAATGGTCGAGAGGTAAATATTGATATATTGGAAGGTAGTATTCGGACACCAGAAGGGTTCCGGAGTGTATCGGGTACATACCGGAGTACTGGAGGGGTTACCGGAACCTCCCGGGGAAAGATATGGGCCATAGGAGGGAGGCTAACCAGCCAACAAGGGGCTGGCACGCCCTCCACAAAGGAGGAGGCCGAATTGGATTAGGGAAGGGAGTGGCGCCCCCCTTTCCTTCTCCTATTCCCTCTCCTTTCCCCCTTTCCCTTTCCGGAAGAAGGAAAAAAGGGGGGTCAATCCTACTAGGACTGGAGTCCTAGTAGGACTCCCCTCTCCCTTGTGCGCCCCTTGTGGCCGACATCCTCCTCCCCTCCTTTATATACGGGGGCGAGGGGCACCCCAAAGGCACACCAAGAATTCTCTTAGCCGTGTGCGGTGCCCCTCTCCATGTTTACTCCTCCGGTCATAGCACCGTACTGCTTAGGCGAAGCCCTGCGCGGATCATATCACCATCACTGTCACCACGCCGTCATGCTGACGGAACTCTCCCTCTAACCCTCTGCTGGATCAAGAGTTCGAGGGACGTCATCGAGCTGAACGTGTGCTGAACTCGGAGGTGTCGTACGTTCGGTACATGGATCGGTTGGATCATGAAGACGTTCGACTACATCAACTGTGTTAACCTAACGCTTCCGCTTTTAGTCTACGAGGGTACGTGGACACACTCTCCCCCTATCGTTGCTATGCATCTCCTGGATAGATCTTGCATGAGCATAGGAATTTTTTGAAATTGCATGCTACGTTCCCCGACACTGCCATGACTGCGAGCGGTCACACTTTGTGGGATAGTCTGTCGCCGGAGATGAAGCACGAGGTGGCCGCCCTTGCAGCTGCCTGGCAGTTTTGCCGTGCAAGGAGGATCGAGCAGGGCATGCCAGCCAGCTCGCTCGAGGTCTTCGACGACGATCCCATGTGCTTGGACAATGACACAACGTCGTACCCGTGCCGGTGCATGCCGGCCTAACCATGGAGCAGGCGCAAACACACTACGACGTTGCCATGGTGGAGGGGGAGCAGCCTGGCCGGCTCCTATGTCGGTGTTCCGGCAGGCATAGGAGGAGCAGAGGTACAACATGTTCCTCCTCGAGCGGCACCGGCTGGCGGAGGGCCAAATCTATGACATGCACGCAAGCGAGGCCGCCATGGTCGCGGCAAACCCGAGATTCATTGTGGAGCAGAGTGCGCTCTATGAGGCCGCGCACGCCGCTCGCAACAAAGTGCCGGTGCAACCGGACGTGACCGCAGCCGCCAGCTATGGGTCCTACACACCACCGTCCAACTTCCAGGGGCACAATTGCAGGTGGACAATGGTGTACCGTCCACGTCCATCATCGATCTCACATCCACCATCCCCAGTGACGGACATCTCGCGGACTGCTTCAAGGATGAGTAGGGCATGTGTGGCAGCAAGGCATTGTGTCCCAAGTGGGCTGGTCCGTCTCCCATGTTCTACTCTTCCTCGCCAGAGACCGCATCTCCACTTCACTGGTCTTGAACCCTGCCGCCGTATATGAAGACGGCAGATGGAGGACGTGGTCGTCAATGTGAAATACAAAGGAAGTGAACAACAACCGTAGTTGTGATAGGTTTAGGGTTGGAACGCTTTTTTTTTCTAAATGTTTAAAATGTAATGAAAATCCGGCATTTTTGCATGAATCTCGTCTGGTTTATATAAAAATATGATGTGTTTGCATGAATTTCGCCATGTTAGTTGAAAAGTGTTTGAAATGTATGCAGGCAGCATTGGGTGGCCTCCTCTAGCATCCGTGTCCGCGGACTGGTCCCTCCTATCCGCGGACGGATACCGGAGCAAATTTGAGGGTCAGCGTTGGAGATGACCTAATTGAGCATGTTCACCCTATTTGGACCACTAATGCTATATACAAACTGTGTGCTTTTATGCAGCTCTGAAAGCCCCTGAACAAGCGGTGTGATTGGCCGGCTATTGATAAGCAGATGAGGAACTACAAGGAGCTGGTTTCGCGTCGTTTTCATTGCTCAAGCTGGAGGAAGATCCTCCACACACACAGTTCACGTACATTAGAAGGGCCGGATTTCAACCACACAGCAGTCCTAGCTTCAATACAACCAAACAAAGCTAGTCTATGGCTGACCGAATTTTGGTGCCTACTAATATGAGCAATAGAACCATCCCTTTCACCTAGAAGTAGCTTGACTTCATTTATCATCATTGCATGTTGCGATATGTCATCCTCCCTAGCCCGGATAGCATCCACTGCACCCAGACAATCCATCTCGACATCCACTAGGAGCGACGACCATTGTGTGGCAAAGTTAAGTCCTTCCAAACAAGCAGATTATCGTCGCTTATCCTCATTGAGGGTTCATTTAGTAGGCTTGTTGAGCTGATGCCCGCAGCATGCATCGTGTGATTTTTATTTCTTGTTCCTCTCTAAAAATCTTGTTTTTTGGTTGTGACTGAATGTATAGGGGTTGGTGCTTTATTTATAAAGTTGGGCAAAAGCCCTGTTTGATAAATTATGCACCAAGATTGTTGTTCTTGTGTTTGATGAAGATGCATGTCTTTTACGTGAACAAAAAGTAAGAGATACGAACCAATCTGTGATTGGATGGTTAGGTGGGCAGCGGTATCCCTAGTCCAACAGGGTTCAAGTCCTGGTGCTCACATTTATCCTTGATTTATTTCAGGAGATGATATGCCGACTCAATCTCTTGGAGGTGCCCCTAGGGGTAGGATGTGCGTTCATAGGTGGGTGTATGCGTGTATGTATGGGACATTGCGTCTGTACTGTGTTAAAAGAACGAAAAAGATAATGATGAAGATTCAAGCAATACTAAAAAATTGGCCACATGACTTAATTGTCTCCAACAGACCTAAACAAATACTAATGTCAATAAGAAGGGGTCACGTACCATTTATCAAGCGCTCCTACAATATAAAACTTCCCCATCTCCATGTACTTTCATACATGAAACAAAAGCAAAGTTGTAAGTACTTATTTATGCGAGCACGGTCAGACCTCATCTTTCTAACCCAAGAGCATGGGCAAGTGCTTTAAAAATTTACGAAATGGTTTTCGGTGAGTTCCCGAATGTTACTGAAACCATCTGATTGACCATGCGTTGAGCGTGCCAGACCGTCGGTCATTATACCATCAGATCTTAACCAACTTGAACCAACATGTGGTTGGATGGTTAGAGGGACTGTGGTATTCCTAGCCCATCAGGGTTCAAATCCTGGTGCTCGCATTTATTTCTGGATTTATTTCAGGATTTCCGGCTATGCGCTTTCAGTGGGAGGAATGTATGCGTGTATGTATGAGCACTTGCGTCTGTACCGATGTTCAGGAAAAAAAAGATCTTAACCAACTTCAGTTGGTAATTAAAGTGTCGTGCCAACTGGCCCCTCTCGCGGTTCCAGCCCTTCGTCGCGCGACCGGAGCGACGCGTACAGCCACGACTGGCCCCACCCCACGTCCCGCACCTCCACGTCCACTACAACAAGACGACCCACGGCGGCGCCTCATATTCGAGACAAGAGCAGCCGGGGCCAGCAAAGACGATAAATTTGATTTCTCGAAGAAAAGAATTCACAAAGTGAACTATCTTTGGAAAAAATTCGCTTCACCAGCCAGGCACTACACTGCACTGTGTAGCGTCTGTACTAACGCCTGGCTAGTGTCACATGTTAAACTGATTAAAAATTATTAAGTCAGTATGCAACGCCTAACAGGTAGTGTAGCGCCTAGACTCTAGATGCTGCACTAGTCTAGATTTATCGTGGCATCTTTCATCCGCGGAGCATGCATGGTTTACTACATTAGATGAGATGCACGACGTACAGTGTTCGAAAGCACTGGTGTCCACATGCATGCGAGCGCGCTTGCATGCGAAAGCCAACGTGGGTGGGACGGACACATGCATTGGAGAAAGCACTAGTGGCAATTAGTGTAACGCCTAGATACTACACGCTATACTATACAGTGTATAGTCTAGCTCTCAGGCATTGCACATGGATTTGCTGAGTATGGTACAGTACTAGAGTTGTGTCTTGTGTGTGGTGAAAATCTGCTGTCTGCTAAACTTGTGTCGCCTGGTGCTATGCAAATGCGGGGTGACTTCTCTGAAGATGCTCATCACGGAGGTGGCGCCGCACCACGACCTGTCTGTGTGGCTCCTCGGCAACTTCGTGCATGAGCGCATGATGAACGACGACGGAGGGGACGAACTGATTTTCCTCTGTTTCACCATAATAAGGTGACAAGAGTAAGTGTCGGTCGCAATAGCAGTGATGCGGAATTGCATGGACGCAACATTTTGTTTGGCTCTGTGTACAGTACATTACTACTCCTACATGGCATGTGCATTGATCGGGGGTTACTTTGGTTTCAGGCTCTGATTCGGCACGCCCTCGACACCATCAATGACAAGCTGGAGTCGGAGTTCGAGACAAATCGATTTCAAGGTCGTCTATGAAGGCGCCATAGCATGGCCATGGGCTATAATAGGTTAATTCCCAATACTCGCGTTAACCTGTTCCATGATTCTGAACTTTCGCTCAATTCCCCGCTCTCAAGTCTGAACTGAATTAGATGAGGCACCTGGGTGCTAACTAGATGAAAAATTATGTATCGATGAAAGACTGAAGCATAAATATTGGCAGGATTTGAAAAACAAAAGGCGACTCCATTACCGACTTTCCATGGAACTCAAATATGAAACATTACACCATTACGGTCCCAAAGCACTAAACTTCCGAGCAGCTACAACCAAGTCCAAGCAAATGGCAGATCCATACATTCTACCGTTGCAGCAACGACATCCCAGATGATGGTGCACGACGAGTTTAGTCCTCCAAGATACTGGAAACTGAAAGAGAAAGAAGAGCAACACTCATAAGATGCGGCACTACAAGTTGCAGAACGCAACAAAAACATGCAATGAGATTAATGGCCAAGGAATATGAACTACCCTAAGGGATAGTTATGCCAAGCAACATCAACTTTGCTGGCTAGTTCAACTTTTGAAAACAGTGCAACAATATTAGTGTGTTTCGAAGGGAAACAACTCATCAATGGAATTTCATTTTTGGCAATTTAGCATGTACTTACATGATAAAAACAAATTGAGCATCATTTCCAGAAGGGAACAATGGTAGGATGGCAGAAATTATGAAATAAAAATATGTCAGGAGCATACATTTTCATTTTCTAACAATGCATCCTCCTGCCCTATATACTTCATTTTTCCTTAATCGGTTTGAGAGAAATGACACTAGTGCTTAAATGTCTGGCTCCCGACCAAACTAGCAGAGTCATCCCAACTCTCGAATAGGAGATGCTAACAGAACATGAATCAAAGGGGGGCCCTCTCTACGGCACCTGTCTCCCTAGATATAGACTACATACAGGGTAGTAGTCTTGGACAGAGAGAAGATCACCGCGTGAACAAAATCCAAGTAACGAACTTGCAAAATCCACGTGAACATAAAGAGATTCGTTGTTCCTGACCCTGCTTCACCTTAATTGCTATTTGAACAAAAAGATCACAATAAACTTTTGGTAAAAGTTCTATCTTGGTCGGAGTGGGGATGGCATTTCTCTTCTGCATGTCTACGGAGTTTTATGAAATCTACACGCCTCAGGGATAGAGAAATTTGAAATTGATTGCCCTAATACTTGGTAATATGTCAATACGATGCAAATCCACAAACTGACAGGGAAAAGAACAAGTTGGCAAATTTTGATCCAGGCTCTAGTTGATCAACTAAAGATTCATTTCCATGCAGAAACACGCCTATGCAGATTGTAAGAATACTATAATGCTTGAACCTAATGAAACACTGAGGACACTAATGAGTAGTGAGATCAAGCATTACATAAATCAAATCAAATTTATCTATGTACCTGACAGGGTACTCAAACCAACATACGCCTAGCAGGTACAATGTATTTCACGCTTCCTGACCACACTCTCCCTTGGTCAAACCAGAATCATCTCTCTTCGCCAAACCAGCAGGCACTCTTGCACCATCCAATTTTGCCAGAACAGGAGGATCAGCAGGGCACTGAAGGAGAATAATAACACTTTAGTAACATTTACTAACAAATACCAACCACACAAGATATAAAATTACCATGTTTATATATCTTAGCATAGCCTCGTCATCCACCAGCCTAGCCTCTTCACTCTCGGTGTATGCATCTAGGCCAGTAATAACATCACACCCTAGATCAAAACCACAACATGCTATGTGTGGGCTAGAGTGACCCCCTTTGTATTTATCCACATCAACAGGGTGCTTCAAATCAACATTTCGATAACTCATACAACCATAGCATTGGCCTTAGGGGAAAGAACATGTGCAGAAAATCAGTACATATGGCTGGGCATGTACTACCTTAGATATAAAACTGTAAAGCTGAAAGACTGAATAACATGAAGGCCAACCAGATAAATGTGACCCCAAACTGTATAATAACAGAACTTAATCTAAAGTGAAAGTAATACCGTTGATTTGTCATTTAATTACCAAATATCCAATCAAGCTTGTGAACATGACACAAGGGGTAACCACACAGGTCAACCAAAAAAATGTGACTCCAAACTATATGAACAGAAGTTATCTAAGGTGGAATGAAAACCATTTAGTCATTTCATTACCAAATAATCAACCAGCAAAAAAACATGTGTAGAGAGTCACTATTTATGGATGGGCACGTACTAGATTGGATATTAAAATTGTACTAGTAAAGTTCAAGGATAGTGGATGAGATGAAGCTAAACATGACACAAGTGGCAACCAAACATGTCAACGAGATAAATGTGACGCCAAATTGTATGAACAGAACTTGATATAAGGTGGAAGAAATACCATTGTCAGTAGGGTTAACCATACATAAACAATTGAGCACATATTCGTCATTTTCTCCTTCAATTTCTCTGACTTCAGCAAAAAATAGATTGTTGACGCCACTGCGCAAACCATCTTCTCCTTTGGTTTTTGTAGTCAAATTGATATGGTAGAACATAGTGAAGTTCTCCCCCTCATAAAATTCTCGGAAGATCACAACATCATCAAGTTCATATGCAAGATCCTGAAACGGAGGCATGGACTGTGTCAACAATTAGTACATGAATATAAGAACATTAAGACAATCCTGGTAACAGGACCGAGAGCAAGCACGGGTAGGAGCGAGAGAGAGTAAACCCCCAAAAGATGGTGATCTTCATTGTATTTATCCAGCAAAGCTTGAACCAATACGCTGACATTCCTATGGTCTGGATTGCCTTCAGGAGAACTCTTCCTTGTGCCATCAAGCCAGTAAAGGCCATGTTTAATACAAATCTCAGCATCCGAAAGCCCATATGTGCGCCTAGTTCAGCCCAGAGTATTCTAAATATTAGTACATTGTAATTTCGGTTATGATGAAAACCCATGAAAAAGTTGAGAAAACTCACATCATAGGAGAGCGCAGCTCATCAAGATGGCTAGTGATAGCGTTCTCAGCTTCCTGCAAGCTCTGGAATGGCCCGCCCACACTAGGATACGTGTGGAAAGAACCCTCGACGTCTATTCTGATGAAAAACTGTAGATGCCAACCATAAGGATTGCGAACGAAAATAGGTGGAGATGATTGCCTTGACACTGGCAAGATATCATGAGTTAGCGCCTCTGGCTGTGTGGAGGAAGAGGAAGTGTTGGAGTTCTTTGGCTCTAGCAGCGGCGTTTCCAACTGCTCAGGCACATCATAATAAGAGTACTCGCACCTGAAGCGGAACATGCTCGGTAGGTTAGTAGAGAGGGAGCAAAAAAGAAAAGGGAAAAAAGTGCCCCATGCTCAAGTCTGAAGTGGACGACACGCCGGATGAGTTCAAGAATAACTTAAATTACAGGAGATGCATAATAGATGAAGTTGAAACAATCAATAATAGAACACTGAGAGAAAGCAAAAAGAAGAGTTTATTTTTCTTCACTGTCTATCTATACACGAGAACCGGCCCTCCATGCCTTCAGACTTAAATTTGTTTTCTTGAGAATAATAAGATGTATGGAGTGGAGAGGGAAAGGCAAACCACAAAGACTGAATTCTACTACAAGATACAGTACATAAACACGCTAGAAAGAAAAGAAACTAAAGCTAAGCAACGGAACAGTGCCGCAATCTCGCCTAGAGTAACAAAGCCAGGTTTAGGTTTTTCTCAAAAAAATAGTGTCGAAGAACAACTTGATCGTCTACATATATATAAGGAAATTCATGGCGAAGCATTGTTCCAGAGAGGCGTACTGGGTAGGCGACGACATGTTGGCTTTTACCGCGACGTTTAGGATCGGCCACGCACACAAAATAATTTAACCTGAGGCTAATAAGTTTGCTCCGTGACCTCCGTATATAACCTCCTTTTAGAGTAACTCCTTATCCGTATCCTTTTCTAAAAAAGAGTAACTCCGTATCCGTATATACCTTGCAGAACAAGAACAGTCCATCCATGACTCTGAGTTGGACTTGGAAACGTTCTGCTACACAGTGCACGTACGTCTAGAACTAGGGAACCACGTGTTGGTCCACAATGACGATGGCCCTGAGTGGATGCGACTTGTCACTAGTGCCGGCGTTCAAGCATCGTGCCGACCGAGAAAACCACCTGCGCCCCGTCCCCGGTATCCGCGCGCCAATTCAATGCAAGAGTGATGTTTACTGTACGGGACGGGACGGATATCTAACACGTTCGTTCAATGTTTGTTCGTCCATATACCGCCATAAAGCAGGTTCGCTGGCCGAGGAACCAATTCCGGCGCCACGCATTGGCGCACTTGGATGCTTGGACTCACCGGAATGCGCTATTTAAACGCGGCCACACCCCACTAACTCCACACCACAACACATCCTCCTCCTTTGCTCCGCATCCGCCATGACTACGAGCAGTCACACTTTGTGGGATAGTCTGTCGCCAAAGATGAAGCACGAGGTGGACGCCCTTGCAGCCGCCTGGCAGTCCTGCCATGCCAGGCGGATTGAGCAGGGGATGCCGGCCAGCTCGCCCGAGGTCTTCGACGACGACCCATGGGCTCGGACAATGACACGGCACCGTACCCCGCACCTGTCAATGTCGGCCTGACCATGGAGCAAGCGCAGACGCACTATGACACTGCCATGGCGGAGGAGGAGCAGCTTGGCCGGCTCCTATGTCGGTGTTCCGTCATGCATAGGTTGAGCATAAGTACAACATGTTCCTCCTCGAGCAACACCGGCTGGCGGAGGGCCAAATCTACAGCGTGCGCGCAAGCGAGGCGGCCATGGCCGCCATGGTCGCGGCGAACCTGAACTTCATTATGGAGCAGCGTGCGCTCTATGAGGCCGCACGCGTCGCTTGCAACAAAGTTTCGATGTAGCCGGACACGACCACAGTCGCCAGCTACGCGTCCTACACGCCACCGTCCAACTTTTTGGGGCACAGTTGCAGGTGGACATTGACGGACCGTCCACGTCCACCATCGATCTCACGTCGACAGTCACCGGTGACGGACATCTCATGGACTGCTCCGAGGATGAGTAGGGAATGTGTGGTAGCAAGGCATTGTGTCCCAAGTGGGCTGGCCTGTCTCCCATGTTCTACTTTTCCTCGCCGGAGACCGCACCCCCACTTCACGGGTCTTGAACCGGTCGCTGTTTACGAAGATGGCAGATGAAGGACGTGGTCGTTGAGGCGGAATACAAAAGAAGTGAACGACGACCGCAGCCGTATGACGGGTTTAGGGTTGGAACGCTTTTTTGTTCTAAATGTTCAAATTTAATGAAAATTCGCCGTGTCCGCATGAATCTCATCTGGTTTGTACGAAAAATCCAATGTGTTTGCATGAATTCCACCCTGTTAGTTGAAAAGTGTTTGAAATGTATACATATAGCATCGGATGGCCGCCTTCAGCATCCATGTCCGCGGACCAGTCCCCCCTATCCATGCACGGATGCCGGAGCAAATTTAGGGTCAGCGTTGGAGATGACCTAATTGAGCATATTCACCCCATCTGAACCACTGATGCTATATACAAATTGTGTGTTTTTATGCAGCTCTAAAAGCCCCTGAGCAAGTGGCATGATTGGCCGACCATTGATAAGCTGACGAGGAACTACAAGGAGCTGGCCTCACGTCCTATTATCGTCGCTTATCCTCACTGAGTCTTCATTCAGTAGGCTTGTTGAGCTGATGCCCCAGCATGCACCGTGCGATTTTTATTTCTTATTCCTCTCTAAACTCTTTTTTCTTGTGAACCATGTTTTTTGGTTGTGACTGAATGTATCATGGTTGGTGCTTTATTTATAAAGTTGGACACGATAAACTATGCATCAAGATTGTTGTTCTTGTGTTGAAGATGCATGCCTTTTACGTGACCAAAAACCGAAAGACATGCGAACCAACCTGTAGCTGCATGGTTAGGTGAACAGTGATACACCCAACCCATCAGGGTTCAAGTCCTCGCGCTCGCATTTATCTTGAATTTATTTCAGGATTTTCGGGGATGTGCATTTAGTGGGAGAAGACGTTTCCCTCCACTTCGAGGAACTTACGGTGACTTTATAAAATCTCAAGATGATATGCCGACCCAGTCTCTCAGAGGTGCTCATAGGGGTATAGGGTGTGTGTACGTGTTCATAGGGATGAGTGTATGCACATATATTAGAAAGGGCCACATGACTTAATTGTCTCCAACGTAATCCCCGGCTCATCACTCTTCAAATCCTGGTGTCAAACCCTTTCATTTACGCGAGCACGGTCAGACCTTATCTTTCTAACTCAAGAGCATGGTCAAGTGCATTAAAAATTACAAAATGGTTTTCGTGGCACCCAAATGTTACTGAGCTGATTGACCATGCGTTGAGCGTGCCAGACTGTCGGTCAATGACTCAATTATACGATTAAATCTTAACCAACTTTAGTTGGTAATTAAAGTGCCGTGCCAACTGGCCCCTCCCGTGGCTCCAGCCCTTCGCCGCGCGACCGGAGCAACGTGTACGGCCACGACTGGCCCCACCCCACGCTCCTGCACCTCCGCGTCCACCACAACGAGACGACCAACAGCGGCGCCTCATATTCGAGACAAGAGCAGCCGGGATCGATCCCGCCGCTGCACCCGCAGTTATTCGGGTCGCATCAGCAGAGGTACGCGGCGCAGACCTGGCCGTACTATGGGCAGCAGTTTGGGCCGCAGCCGCCACAACGCTATGCGGGAGGTGACTTCTTGTCACGCCCCAGAAGGGATCTCGGCGGATTCGAACGGAACTCTCTCAGATCTTGTGAGGAAGAAAGGGGAAAGTAGGAGCAAGACTTGGGTTTATATCACTATAAGATGTATGATTGTATTGTAGGAGAGTTCAACATAATTTGATAGCGATTACAAGGTTCATCTGCTAGCTTTATAGCTCCAGCAAGCAAGTGGGTGAAACGGTATAGGAAGGCAAATGAAACGTAACAGTAGAGTAGGCGAGCCAGGCGGCCGTACGATGCGCTGATCTGTCTTGCACTTGAGCCGTCCAATAACTGAAGGAGTTGAGCTGGCTGTTGACAGGCGCGGGCCTGACAATACCCCTCGGTGGAAATGAACTTGCCCTCAACGAGTCGATCTGTTGAACCACTTGCAGGTGGTGTTCTTGAAGAATGCAGGGAACGTTTTCTTCATGAATGCAGCATCCTTCCATGAAGCTTCGTCTGGAGGAAGATTAGCCCACTGCACGAGCCACTCGACCATTGGTAGATTATTGCTGGGAACCTGGCGCGTCTCCAGAACAAGGACTGGATCTGTCTGAATCATGCCATCAGATCGAACCAGTGGGAGATCTGCGCAAGGAATGGTTTTAGGACTAACATGCTTCTTCAACTGACTGGCATGAAAAACTGGGTGTATGTTAGCATCGTCAGGTAGGAGCAATTTGTAAGCGACTCGTCCCACTTTTTCGATAATCCGAAAAGGTCCATAGTATTTGCTCTTAAGCTTGATGTGTGTGCGCAGTCCAAACGCGTTGAGGCGGTATGGTTACATTTTTAGGTACACCATGTCGCCTTTCCAAAATCCTCTTTGTTCTTTTGCGAACAGCATATTTCTTCATGCGGGCTTGAGCTGCTGTCAGATTGGATTTCAAATGCTAGAGCGGGGCATCTCTGTCATTGACGAACTGTTGTGCATCGCCACTCAGTTGGGCAGGAAGGATGTTTTCACCAATGTTTGGAGGAGGATATCCATAGGCTGCCTCAAAGGGTGTCTTTTTGAGCGATAAATGGTATGAGGTGTTGTACCAGTATTCTGCCATTGATAAGTGTGTAGCCCACTTTTTGGGTTGAGTGGATGTCAAACAGCGGAGGTAGTTCTCAATACACTGGTTGACTCACTCGGTTTGACCGTCAGACTCTGGATGATAGGCAATACTGTAACGCAGTTCAGAGCCCATGCCTTTAAAGATATCCTGCCACAGTTTACTGGTGAATATTGTGTCTCTGTCAGACATTATTGCCAGAGGAGGGCCATGGAGCTTAAGTATATTGTCTATGAACGCTTGAGCCACTGTCTGGACTGTGTAGGGGTGGGCTAAGGGGATGAAATGGGCGAATTTAGATAGTCTGTCAACCACCACAAAAATGACATCATGACCATTTGTCTTGGGAAGTCCTTCGACAAAATCCATGCTCAAATGTGTCCAGACCATATTAGGTAATTGCAGAGGGTCTAGGTAACCAGGGTATGGGCAGGTTTCCCCCTTGTTCTTCTGGCAAGTAGGACACTCTGATACAAATTTGTCTACTTCTTGTTTCAGACCTGGCCAGTAGAAAATTTGTTTGATTCTGTGGTAAGTGGCCTTCATGCCACCCAAAGCAGATGCATGTAAAGCAGTTAGGAGCTCCTTTCTTAACTCTGAATCTTTGCCCACATATATTTTGCCCTTGTGTCTGATGATGCCAGAATGCAATGTATTTTGATTAACAATGTGGTCCTTTGAGAGGAGTAGCTTCTCTAAGAGTGATTTGCAAGTAGTATCACTGTTGTAAGAATTTTCAACTGCAGAAATCCACTGTGGGGTAGCCAGAGATATTGCCATGAAGGAGTGTTTCCTAGAGAGGGCATCAGCAGCAATGTTTAATTTCCCTTTTTTATATTGCAGGGTGAAGTTCAGCTCCAACAGTTTCAACATCAGCTTGTGTTGGATACTAGTGGTGATCTTTAGGTCTGTCATGAATTGCGGACTTTGGTGGTCTGTTCTGATGATAAGATCATTCCCCAAGAAATAGTGTCTCCACCTTTTCAAAGCTGCAATGATAGCCAGGGCTTCTTTTTCATATGTTGAGAAAGCAGCATTTCTGGGACATAAGCTCTGTAGTAGGCTAGGGTTTGCCACCTTGCATCATAACTGCCCCAAAGCCTGCTCCAGAAGCATCTGTTTCCAGAACAAAAGGTTCAGAAAAATTAGGCAGGGCCAAAACAGGGGTTGTGATCATAGCTTGTTTAAGTTCCTGAAAAGCTTTTTCCTGAGCTCCTGTCCATTGAAAACTGTCTTTCTTAAGGACATCATGTAAGGGCCTTGCTATCACCCCAAAACTTCTCACAAACCTTCTTTAATATCCACATAATCCCAGAAATCCTCTGAGTTGTGTGGGAGTGGTAGGTTCGTAGGTTCTAGCCAATCAGCAACAACGCCTACTTTAGAAGGATCTGTAGATACCCCTTCACCAGTGATAACATGACCAAGATACTCCACTTTTTGGAGATCAAATACACACTTGGAGAGCTTTGCAAATAGTTGGTGTTCTTGGAGTAGATGAAGCACAATTTTCAGATGAGCTAAATGTTCCGAGAAGGATTTGCTGAATATTAGAATGTCATCAAAGAACACTAGCACAAACTTTCTAAGATAAGGCCCAAAGATGTTGTTCATAAGAGCTTGAAAGGTGCCAGGTGCATTTGCTAAACCAAAGGGCATGACTAGGAACTCATAATGTCCAAAGTAGGTTCTGAAAGCTATTTTTGGTATATCATTTTCATCCATTCTCACTTCATGATACCTTGATCTGAGATCTAGCTTGGTAAAGTAAGTTGCTCCATGGAGCTCATCTAGTAAATCTTCAATTACTGGGATTGGAAACTTGTTTTTGATTGTTGCAGAGTTCAGTTTCCTGTAGTCAATGCATAATCTCCAGGTTCCATCCTTTTTCATGACCAATATTGTTGGGGGAGTAGGGGCTCTCATTGGCCCTAATGATTTTGTCTCTAAGCATTGCATCAACTTGTTTCTCAAGCTCATTCCTCTGCATGTGAGGTACTCTGTAGGGCCTTATGTTGGGAGGGACTATTTGATCTTTAAGGGGAATTTTGTGATCATGAGCCTCTTTGGGGGTAATCCTTTTGGCTCATGAAACATAGTAGGGAACTGTTGCAGTACCTCTTCCACTGGTGGTGGAATTTCTTGTTCGGGTGGTATTTTCATTGTTGTGTCCTTGATGAGGTTCAGTACATATCTAGGGGCTCCAGCAAACATTAGCTTGTTCACCTCTGCTGCATCAATGAGAGTAGCATCATATAACATATCACAGGCCTTGATTGTGACAGGTGTTCATTTGTCCTGCATGACAGTGATTTGCCTGGGATTGTAATGAAATGCTACAGGGCTATGTGGTTGCCATCTAGTCGCTTCCAAGCATAATATCATGGCCCGATAAGTCTAGTACTCTGAATTGCTGTTGGAACTATGCTTTGCCAGCCATAAAAGTTGTTATTGGAACATATGATCCTGACCACAGAGTACCTCCCCTAGCTACAGTTACTGCCCTAGTTGCATCTTTGAGAATTGTGCGTGAAGTTTGCAATGCAAATTGGAGGCTGATGAAAGTAGAGTTACTTCCAGAATCTACTAGAGCAATGCCTTGTTTCCCTCCAATATTAACTAGGATAGAGATAGTATTGCCATTGTCAGAGCACATGGCCTGTGCTGAAATGGTCACGCACTGTTCCTCAACTTGTTGTTGCTTAGTGATCTCTTGTTCTTCTAATTCTTGTTGCTCTTGTGCTTTCTCATTAGGGTCCTCTCCAGTCAGTACTGGTGCTAACTTGCATTTGTGATCGTGAAACCAAGTGTCTCCACATTGCCAGCACTTGCCAGGTTCTCTGGCTCTCTGATTTGCAGCAGCTGGTTTAGGGTCAGGATGTTTTTCTGTTACAGCATTGTAAGGCTTATGGTAAATGGTAGTGCCTTTAGCAGAGCTGTAATTAGAAGAGTAGGTCTTCTTTTTAGCATCTCCTTTTTCCAGGTCAACAGCTAACCAATATGTTTCAGTAAGAGATGCTGGTTTTAGTGGTCGAAGCTGATACTTGAGTTGTGATCTGAGGCCATTTGCGTAACATCTGATGAACCAATTTTCATCCATTATAGGGTTTTCGGCTTGTACTTCAGCCATCAGCTCCTTGAACTGGTTAGTATACTCAGAGACTGATGATGTGCTCTATTTCAATGTGTTGAACTTCTCTGTCAACTCATAGGAATTGGCTGAAGAACATCTGTGAAGCACTTCTTCACAAAACTATGCCCAAGTTAGTTGTTTCTTAAGAATGCCAGAATGGCGCAACCACACATTAGCTTTACCCACCACATACAATTGTGCAAGGCTCACTTTGTATTCAGCTGGAGCTCCTGCCATTTGGAAGTATTTGTCGCACTGGTGAATCCACCCTGCTGGTTTATCTCCATCAAAGCGAGGAAAATCCATTCGTGGGCCTTTGGTTATGCTTTTGAGGAATTGAGTGCGCATTTCTTGCTCATATTGCTTCTGAAAATCCTCCCAACTCCGACGAACACCAGGAGGTTGGAAATTGTGGAATCCTGGGTGCGCGTTGTTTCGTAAGCTACCGTTGGTGTAACATTGCCCGAGTGGATGTCCAAGATATTTCCAGTTGCATATCCCAGAGGAACAGAGGGCCTGGGAACTTGGATTGGTGCCAACTGGGGAGGAATTTGTGAGGCTACTTGTCTTATTTTTTTCTTGTTCCAGAGCTAGACCTTTCCGTAACTCCTCTGTCAATGGCATGTCCCCTTCTACCACTGCTTCTTTGCTCACTGGAGGAGGTGGTGGTACTATCTGATCGGATTTCCTAGAACTTGTGGCGCTGAAGTGGAAGCATCAGACACACTGAGTTGAGCACATCGGCCATGGCTGCTAGCTGTAAGTTAAGGTATGATACTGCTTTCTGAACTCCACTCATCACTAAGACCATGGTATCCTGCTTGGTGTTGATGGTATGCACTTCCTTGCGCAAACCATCTACTTCGCCCCGTAGCTCTGCAGTTTCTTCACGATGTTGCAAAATCTCCCCCTTCATCGCCAGCAGATCTATCACATCCGCTTCGTCGAAACTTGCCTTGGATCTCCCCATCGTGGTTAAGTGGTTATAGAGGAAATTTACCTCCGGATCGAATCGGGAACCCGAACTGAACACTCAACCTTGCCACCGCCATCGAGGTTCGCCACCGAAACAGCATCACCCGCCGCTAGACCTGGGATTTTAATGAGAGGGCGATTTGCTCTCCCAACTAGTCGCGCTCAGCGAGCTGCCGTCGAATGGGTCTACCGCCGCCTGCACCGCCAGAATTCCGCCCCCACTCCTTACACGGATGCCATAGAAGAAAGGGAGGGAAGGGAGGGAAATCACCGTAGGTGCTCCGATCTGTCGCGCCGCCGAGGAAAACCTATGCTCATGATACCAATTGTCACACCCCAGAAGGGATCTGGGCGGATTCGAACGGAACTCTCTCAGATCTTGCAAGGAAGAAAGGGGAAAGTAGGAGAAAAACTAGGGTTTATATCACTATAAGATGTATGATTGTATTGTAGGAGCATTTAGCCTAATTCAATAGTGATTGCAGCTACTAGCTTTATAGCTCCAACAGGCAAGTGGGTGAAACAGTATAGCACGATAAATGAAACATAACAGTAGAGTAGGTGAGCCACGCGAGTCATACGATGAACTGATCCATCTTGCACTTGAGCTGTCCGATAACTGAAGGAGTTGAGCTGCCTGTCGATAGGCGCAGACCTGAGACTTCTCTAAAGATGCTCATCGCGGAGGTTGCGCTGCACCACGACCTGTCCACATGGCTCCTCGGCACCTCTGAATATGCTATGCGGGACGAACTGATTTTCCTCTGTTTCACCATAATGCCTTGCGAGGTGACCAGGGTAAGTGCCAGCCGCAATAGTAATGATGTGGAATTGCATGGATGCAACAAACTTATGCTTGGCTATATCTCTACGTTTTTTGGCTCTATGTACAGTAGTACAGTACTGCTCCTACATGACATATGCATTGATTGGGGGTTACTTTGGTTTCAGGCTCTGATCCAGCACGCCCTCGACACCATCGACGACAAGCTGGAGTCAGAGTTCGGGACGGATTTCAAGGTCGTCTATGAAGGCGCCATAGCATGACCATGGGCTAATACAGGTTAATTCCCAATTCTGAACTTTCGCTCGATTGCCCGCTCTGAAGTCTGAACTGAATTAGATAAGGCACCTGTCTGCTAACTAGATGAAAAATTATGTGTCGATGAAAGACTGAAGCATAAATATTGGCAGGATTTGAAAAACAAAAGGCTGCTCCATTACCGACCTTCCATGGAATTCAAATATCAAACTACACCATTACAGACCCAACTAAACTTTCGAGCAGCTACAACTAAGTCCAAGCAAATGGCAGATCCATACATTATACCGCTGCAACGACATCCCAGATGATGGTGCACGACGAGTTTAGTCCTTCTCCAAGATACTGGAAACTGAAAGAGAAAGAAGAGCAGTTCTCATAAGATGTGGCACTACAAGTTGTAGAAAGCAACAAGAACATGCAATGAGATTAATGGCCAAGCAATATGAACTACCCTAAAGGATAGTTATGCCAAGCAACATCAACTTTGCTGGCTAGTTCAAGTTTTGAAAATAGTTCAACATTATCAACATTTTAGAAGGAAAACAGCTCATCAATGGAATTTCATTTTTGGCAATTTAGCATGTACTTACATGATAAAAACAGATTGAGCATCATTTCCAAAAGGGAACAATGGTAGGATGGCAGAAATTATGGAATAAAAATATGTCAGGAGCATACATTTTCATTTTCTAACAATGCATTCTCCTGCACTATATACTTCATTTTTTTAAACAACCTTAATCGGTTTGAGAGATTGATAGTTGGTTGATCATAAATGACACTAGTGCTTAAATGTCTGGCTCCCGACCAAACTAACAGAGTTATCCCAACTCTCGAATCGGAGATGCTAACAGGATAGGAATCAAAGTGGGGGACCTCTCTACGGCACTTGTCTCCCCAGACATAGACTACATACAGGGTAGTAGTCTTCGCTAGAGAGAAGATCACCGCGTGAACAAAATCCAAAGTAACAAACTTGCAAAATCCACGCGAACATAAACATATTCGTTGTTCCTGACCCTGCTTCATCTTAATTGCTATTTGAACAAAAAGATCACAAAAAACATTTGATAGCAGTTCTATCTTGGTCGGAGTGGGGTGGCATTTCTCTTCTGCATGTCTACGGAGTATTGCTAAACCCACACGCCTCAGAGATAGAGAGAAATTTGGAATTGATTGCCCTAACACTTGGTAATATGTCAATACGATGCAAATCCACAAGTGACAGGGAAAAGAAAAAGTTGGCAAATTTTGATCCAGACTCTAGTTGATCAACTAAGGATTCATTGCCATGCAGAAACATGCAATTGTGCAAATTGTAAGAATACTATAATGCTTGAACCTAATGAAACACCGAGGACACTAATGAGTAGTGAGATCAAGAATTACCTAAATCAAATTAAATTTATCTATGTACCTGATGGGGTACTCAAACATACAGACGCCTAGCAGGTATAATGTATTTCACGCTTCCCTGACGACACTCTCCCTTGGTCAAACTAGAATCCTCTCTCTTTGCCAAACCAGCAGGCACTCTTGCACCATCCAACTTTGCCAGAACAGGAGGATCAGTAGGGCACTGAAGGAGAATAATAACATTTTAGTAACATTTACTAACAAATACCAACCACACAAGAAATAAAATTACCATGTTTATATATCATAGCATAGCCTCCTCAGCCACCAGCCTAGCCTCTTCATTCTCGGTGTATGCATCTAGGCCAGTAATAACATCACACCGCAGAGCAAAACCACAACATGGTTTGTGTGGGCTAGAGTGCCCCCTTTGTATTTATCGGCATCAACATGGTGCTTCAAATCAACATTACCATAACTCATACAACCATAGCATTGGCCTTAGGGGGAAAAAATGTGTAGAAAGTCAGTAAATATGGTTGGGCATGTACTACCTTATTAGATATTAAAACTGTAGCTCAAAGACTGAATAATATGAAGGCCAGCCAGATAAATGTGACCCCAAACTGTATAATAACCGAACTTAATAAAAAATGAAAGTAATACCATTGATTTGTCATTTAGTTACCAAATAGCCAACTAGGCAAAATAACATGTTTAAACTCTCACTACATATGGCTGGCATGAACTAGCTTACATATTAAAACTTTTGTCAAACTTGTGAACATGACACAAGGGGTAACCACACAGGTCAGCCAAGAAAAGCGACTCCAAACTATATGAACAGAAATTATCTAAGGTGGAATAAAAACCATTTAGTCCTTTCATTACCGAATAATCGACCAGCAAAAAAACATGTGTATAAAGTCACTACTTATGGATGGGCATGTACTAGATAGGATATTAAAACTGTACTAGTAAAGTTCAAGGACAGTGGATGAGATGAAGTTAAACATGACACAAGGAGCAACCAAACACGTCAACCAGATAAATGTGACGCTAAATTGTATGAACAAAACTTGACATAAGGTGGAAGAAATACCATTGTCAGTAGGATTAACCATACATAAACAATTGAGCACATGTTCGTCATTTTCTCCTTCAATTTCTCCGACTTCAGCAAAAAATAGATTGTTGACGCCACTCTGCAAACCATCTTCTCCTTTTGTTTTTGTTGTCAAATTGACATGGTAGAACATAGTGAAGTTCTCCCCCTCATAAAATTCTCGGAAGACCACAACATCATCAAGTTCATATGCATGATCCTGAAAAGGAGGCATGGACTGTGTCAACAATTAGTACATTAATATAAGAACATCAAGACAATCATGGTAACTGGACCGAGAGCACGGGTAGGAGCGAGAGAGTGTAAACCCCCAAAAGATGGTGATCTTCATTGTATTATCCAGTAAAGCTTGAACCAATACGCTGACATTCCTATGGTTTGGATTGCCTTCAGGAGAACTCTTCCTTGTGCCATCAAGCCAATAAAGGCCATGTTCAATACAAATCTGAGCATCCGAAAGCCTATTTGTGCGCCTAGTTCAGCTCAGAGTATTCTAAATATTAGTTCATTGTAATTTCGGTTATGATGAAAATCCATGAAAAAGTTGAGAAAACTCACATGATAGGAGAGTGCAGCCCATCAAGATGGCTAGTGATAGTGTTCTCAGCTTCCTGCAAGCTCTGGAATGGCCCACCCAGACTAGGATACGTGTGGAAATTGTTGAATATATTGTGTACGTGTATATTGTGCCTTGGACCCACCTCCTAGTTCCTCTGTACAGTTGAGGTAGTGACCCCCCTCTGTACTCATATGTACGTGTCTGGTGCACTGATCAATGAATTGTGTTGCACAGCCTATTCTTTCCCTTCTACATGGTATCTATCGCAGGTCGTTCCTAGATCTAGCAGCCGCCGCCGCGCATCCATCGCGCCGCCACTGCGGCTTCCTCTCTTCGCCGCCGCCCCCCGCTGCGGCGGCCGCCGCCAGTCCCTCCGTTCACCGCCGCCGCTGCCTGTCACCGCCACCCTCTCATCCGACGCCTCACCTCCCGCTGCCGCCGCGGCTTCCTCCTCAGCTGTCGTCGCCGCGCTTCTGACGCGCCGCCGCCGCTTCCTCTCTTCGCCGCCGCCCCCCGCTATCGTCGCCGCCGCCGGTCCCTCCGGTCGCTGCCGCCCTCTCACCCGACACTGCGCCTCCTACCGCTGTCATGACTTCCTCCTCAGCCGTTGCCGCCGCCGGTCGCTGCCTCACCCCCAAGCTTCCGCACCTTCCTCCCCACCTCACACCGCACTGCTCTCTGCACCCGACGCCGCCGCCACCCGCCACCGCCGGTGGCTCCTCTTTAGCCGCCGCCGCCGCTCCCTCCTCTCCCACTTCCGCACCGCCTCTACACCACCCGTCCTCTGCCTTTCGCTGCTATAGCCTCCGCCGCTAGCCGCCGCCGCCACCCATCCCCACCGCCGCTACCGCCCATGCCGCCGCCGCTGTAATGTCTTTTGCCGCGTCGTCTCTCTTCGACTACATGTACACGGACGTGCCGGATCCCTTCACCATGTCGTAGGTTTTTTTGGCGAGCCATCTGGCCTCCTTCGCCGTGCAGTAGCAGCCGGCCAGTGCCGGCTCTGTGGCTCTGCTCGCCATGCTGATGGCCGGCGGCCATGCTCCGCCCGCCTCGGTTCAGCCCTACGGCAGTTTCGCCTTACTGCCGGTCTCACCGCCATGGGACACTACTTCCTTGGCCGCCCTGCACTCGGCCCCATCACCGGCGGTGCTTGGTACCGGCGGCGCTTGGTCCATGGACTCGGGCGCCACCGCCCACATGACATCTCATCCATGTACTCTAACCTCCTCCACTCCGGTTCATACTCCTACTTGCATCACCGTTGGTTACGGTTCCTCTTTACCTATCACACATGTTGGTCGTGCTTCATTTCCTTCCACATCTACACCTATCACTATGTCGGATTCTCTTATGTCTCCTAATTTCGTTACAAACCTTGTATCTGTTCGTCATCTTGCCCGTGAGAATCCCATTACCGTTGAATTTGATGATGTCGGTTTTTCTGTGGAGGATGCCCGTACTCGGATGGTCCTTCACCGTTGTGATAGCCCTGACGAGCTCTATGAGGTGCACACACCACCGCCTCCACCACCCCAGTCGCTCTCGCCGCAGGTGTCAACCTTTGGCATGCTCGTTTGGGACACCCGAACTCCACACTTTGCGTCAAATACTTAAGAGTTTTTCATTCTCATGCAATAAGATCGACGACCATACTTGTGAGGCTTGTCGTCTTGGCAAGCACGTTCGTCTTCCCTTTAGCGCATCTACCACTATTTCCACTTTTCCATTTCAGTTATTGCATAGTGATGTTTGGACATCCCCGGTTGCAAGCAACACGGGCTACCTATACTATTTGGTGATCTTAGATTATTTCTCTCATTATGTGTGGACATTTCCTCTTCGTCGCAAGTCCGACGCTCTTGCCACACTCACCGCCTTTTATTCCTACGTCACCACATAGTTCGGTCGTCCTATCCTTGCTTGACAAACTGACAACGGAAAAGAGTTAGACAACGCCATTGTTCATAACCTTCTAGCCTCCCACGGCACTATCTTCCGCCTCACTTGCCCCTACATGTTCCAACAAAATGGTCGTTCTGAGCGTATCCTTCGCACTCTTAATGACTGCGTCCGCACGTTACTCTTTAACTCTAATGTGCCTTCCCGGTTTTGGACGGACACTCTCGCCACCTCCACCCTCCTCATTAACATCTGCCCGTGTCACCCATGCTAGAATTATGCCCCTCACCATCTCCTCTTTGGTGCGCCCCCATCTTATGATCGCCTTCGCATCTTTGGTTGTCTCTGCTATCCTAGCCTCGCCGCCACTGCACCTCATAAACTTGCACCTCGCTCAGTCGCTTGCATCTTCCTCGGCTACCCACCTAACACCAAAGGATACTGCTGCTACAATCTCGTCGCACATCGTGTATTCACCTCCCAGCACGTTTACTTTGATGAGATGGTGTTTCCATTTCAGCAGGTACCTCTTGTCGCCCCGTCGCTGCCAGCCACTAGCGGCCCTCCAGCGACCCTGTCAGGTGGACGGCCCCGCTCGATTCTTGGGCTGCCTCCGGGCTTCGGCGGTCTTCCCGCCATGGGACGAGTTGCGACTGGCGCCCCCACAACATCCTCACTGACTCCATCAGGGGCCTCGGCATCGCCCACCTCGCCGACATCTTCGCCGGCGGCCGCTGCGTCACCGGCATCTTCGACGGCCGCCCTGTCGCTGGTATCTTCACCGGCCACCTCGGGCGCTGCCCCTTCGCCGGCTGTCTCGGCCAGCCCCGCCGCCTCAGGCGCCTTGGGCGGTGCCCCCACCTCGCCTGCCTTGCCCGCCCCCTACGCCTCAGGCACGGGCGTTTCAGTGGCCCTGGGCACCGCTTCTTCACTGGCTGCCTCACCGGCTGCTTCGCCGACTGCCTCGATGGTCACCGAGTTGCCATCTCGCCCCGTCACTCTGGCTCGAGCCGGCGTTCATTTCCCGAGTCTATGGTACTCCAGTGATGAGTATCTTCTCGCCGCCTCCACCACTGAGCCGTCTCCGATCCCTGCGTCCGCTCGCACAGCCCTTCATGATCCTTAGTGGCTTGCTGCGATGCAGGAAAAGTTTGTCGCTCTTCAGCGGAACCGTACCTGGACACTGGTTCCTTGGCCTTCTTGCGCCAATGTCATCAGCGGCAAGTGGGTCTTTCGCCATAAGACCCACTCAGATGGTACACTTGAGCACTACAAGGCTCGCTTGGTGGTCCGTGGTTTTCGGCAGCGCCCTGGAGTTGACTTCACCGAGATGTTTGCCCCGGTTGTCAAACAGGGCACGATCTGCATAGTTCTTCGGCTGAAAGTTTCCCGAGGCTGGACGGTTCATCAGATGGATGTATCCAACGCCTTCCTTCATGGCCATATTGAGGAGCAGGTTTACTGTGAGTAGCCGATCGGTTTCGTTGACGCATCTCTTCCTGGGCATGTGTGTTTGCTGTCTCGGTCTCTCTACGAGCTCAAGCAAGCACCTCGCGCCTGGTACCAGCGTATCGCCAGGTTCCTTCAGACACTGGGCTTCAACATCACTCGCTTGCATGCCTCGTTGTTTGTCTATCATCGCAGCGACACGACTGCATATTTGCTCCTCTACGTCGACGACATCATCCTGACCGCCTCCTCCGCAGACCTTCTTCAACAGATTACTCTCCGGCTGCGTGATGAGTTTGCCATCAATGACCTGGGCGCTATACATTATTTCCTTGGCATTGAGGTCGTTCAGCGACCCGACGTCTTCTTTCTTCATCAGCAGAAGTATGCGCATGAGTTACTTGAGCGTGCTGGCATGCTCAACTGTCACCCTGTTGCTACTCTTATTGACACGAAGGCCAAGGTTTCTGCTCTCGAGAGCTCTCCCGCGTCAGATGCTCTGTTCTACCGGTCCATTGTTGGTGCTCTTCAGTATCTGACTCTCACCCGGACGGATTTATAGTATCCTGTTTAGCGGTATGTCTTCATATGCACGCCCCTCGTGACTCCCATTGGACCCTTGTGAAGCGGATTATCCGTTACATCCGCGGCAGGATGGCTCTTGGGCTTACTCTCACGGCGTCCACTTCTCTGGAGATGGTGGCCTACTCCGACGTGGACTAGGCCAACTGCCCCGACACCTCGTCGGTCCACCTCTGGCTACTGTGGTTACCTCGGTCCTTCATTATTCTTGTGGTCGTCCAAGCGACAACCTATGGTTTCGCTCTCTAGCGCGGAGGCTAAGTACCGAGTTGTGGCTAACGCCGTTGCCGAGTGCACCTGGCTATGATAGTTACTTCAGGAGTTGCATCATGACGTCTCCCAGGCTACGATTGTCTACTGTGACAATGTTTCTACGGTGTACCTCTCTGCCAACCCCGTTCATCATCGCCGGACTAAGCACATTGAGCTAGACATTCACTTTGTGCGCGAGAAGGTGGCCCTTGGACGTATTCGGGTCCTCCATGTTTCGACTGCACAACAGTTCACCGATGTGATGACTAAGGGACTGCCGACTTCCACCTTTAAGGAGTTCCGTTCCAGTCTCTGCGTCTCCGGTGCCGCTCCGACTGCGGGGGGGGGGGGGGGGCGTGTTGAATATATTGTGTACATGTATATTGTGTTTTGGGCCCACCTCCTAGTTCCTCTGTATAATTGATGTTGTGACCCCCCTTTGTATTCATATATACGTGCCTGGTGCACCGATCAATGCATTGTGTTGCACAGCCTATTCTTTTCCTTCTATAGAAATAACTCCCAACATCTATTCTGATGAAAAACTGTAGATGCCAACCAGAAGGATTGCAAGCAAAAATAGGGGGAGACGATTGCCTTGACACTGGCAAGATTTCATGAGTTAGCGCCTATGGGTGTGTGGAGAAAGAGGAAGTGTTGGTGTTCTTTAGCTCTAGCAGCAGCATTTCCAACGGCTCAGGCAAGTCATAATAAGGGTAATCACACCTGAACATGGTCAAAAGGTTAGTAGATAGCAAAATAAAAATAAAAAGCTGAAGTCTAAAGTGGAGAGGGAAAGGCGAACCTCAGACTTTCTACTAAATACGGGAACCCTCCATGCCCTCAGACGTAAATTTGTTTTCTTGATAATAATAATAAGATGTGTGGGGTGGGAAAGGCGAATTCTACAAGATACATAAACACGCTAGAATGAAAAAGAAACCATAGCTATGGAAGGAAACAGTGCTCCTATCACTCTAGACTAGCTAGACTTTTTAGATTAAAGGCCAGGCAGAGTTATAGAGCAAGCACCAAGACAATAGAGTATCACAACAACAGTTAAAAAGTATGCATACATCGCTACCTAGCCAGTCATGGCACGCAGGCTAGCAACAGAACCAGAAGGGAGGGGATACTAAGCCATCGCTCGGAACCGTCGCAACAGGGAAGAAGTCCTAGACCGAATCTTGGATATCATAACGTCAAAATCCTCGAGGTTCGCCTCTTTAATCAGTAATCTCCCCTGCTGCAAGAAGACATCAGATTTAAATAAGTAGCTCACAGGGTTAGACAGAAAGATATGTTCAATAGTAAACTTGTTTCTAGTGGTCCACAGCGACCAACAAATCACCGCAAACCCAACCCAGAACACCCTTTTAGCCATCCCAGATAAGCCACTGGCCAAACGCCGCAGGTCCTTGAAGGAAGAGGGATTCCAATTCACGTGAAGCCAATACCGAATACAGCTCCAAAGAAACTTGGCCAAAGAGAAGTGAAAGAAGATATGCTCGATATTTTCAATAGCCCCACATAAAACACATCTATCAGAGCCTGGGTCGTTCCTTTTCCGGATTTGATCAGCCGTGGGAAGTTTCCAATGGAAAGCTTGCCACATGAAGATTTTGATCTTAGGAGGAATACGGGCCTTCCAAATGCACATGAATTTCGACGTAGGGGAGCCGGATATAAGTTTAGCGTAGGTAGACTTAACCGAAAAGCGACCAAAAGAGGAATGGGGCCAGACAACTGTGTCTTCTTCATCCGAGAGCACATGGAAGCAAGCAATAAGACGATGCCAGTCTTCCAACTCTACTGGAGAAAGAGTTCTACGAAGGGCTAAGTCCCAATTATTTATTGAGAGCTCAAAGATAGAGATCTCTGGATCAGAGCAGTACAAAAATAAGGCCGGGATGCCACTGTGAGACCCCCCACCACCAGTCTAACCAAAAACGAGTAGACTTACCATTTCTAAATACAAACTTGACCAAAGACTAAAAAACTGGATGAACTTTGACGAGCTGAAGCCAGAACTGAGAGCCACCAGTGGAAGAAGCAAACATGGGGCTCGAGTCCGGGAAGTATTTAGCCTTGAGAATGGATATCCAGAGGGGATGCTCCTCGAGGTGCATGATCTTCCACCACCACTTTAGAATGAGGCACTTGTTCATGACAGTTGTGTTAATTAATGATCCCTAACCCCCCCCCCCCCAAGTTCTTTGGCCTACAAATGTATTTCCATTTCACCAGCCTATATTTGCGCTTGTTGTCTGGAGAATTCTAGTAGAAAGCACCCCTGTGCTTGTCAAAGCTAGTGTGGATCCCTCAAGAAAGAAGGTAGAAGCCCATCAGTAACATGGAGAGAGAGGAAAGACATGCATTGGTGAGGGCAACCTTGCCCGCTTGGGTATTATAGCGGCCTCTCCAAGGTAAGACCCCGTTACCCACCTTGGAGACAGCCGGAGCAAAATCTTTAGCCAACAGCTTACGAGGAGAGATCGGAAGGCCCAAATATTTGAAAGGAAAGGAGCCTAGAGAACAGTTAAGGAGATGTGCAACTTTTTGAGCCTCGATATCTGATACGCCTCCAATGTATCTATAATTTTTTATTGTTCCATGCTATTGTATTACCCATTTTGGATGTTTATGGTCTTTACTTTACACTTTTATATCACTTTTGGGACTAACCTACTAAGCGGAGGCCCAGCCCGAATTGCTGTTTTTTTTCCTATTTCAGTGTTTCGAAGAAAAGGAATATCAAACGGAGTCCAAACAGAATGAAGCCTTCGGGAGCGATCTTTTCGGAACAAACGCAACCCAAGAGAATTGGAGTGGACGTCAAGCTGCAAACGCGGCGGCCACGAGGGTGCCCGGTGCGCCCCCCACCCTCGTGGGCCCCTTGTTGCTCCACCGACGTACTTCCTTCGACTATATATACTCCCGTACCCTGAAAACATCGAGGAGCACCAAGAAAACCTAATTCCACCGCCGCAACCTTCTGTTTCCACGAGATCCCATCTTGGAGCCTTCGTCAGTGCTCCGCCGGAGGGGGAATCGACCACGGAGGGCCTCTACACCATCTCCAAGGCCTCTCCGATGAGTTGTGAGTAGTTTACCACAAACCTTCGGGTCCATAGTTATTAGCTAGATGGCTTATTTTCTCTCTTTGAATATCAATACAAAGTTCTCCTCGGTCTTCTTGGAGATCTATTCGATGTAACTCTTTTTGCGGTGTGTTTGTCGAGATCCGATGAATTGTGGGTTTATGATCAAGTTTATCTATGAGAAATATTTGAATCTCCTCTAAATTCTTTTATGTATGATTTTTTATCTTTGCAAGTCTCTTCGAATTATCAGTTTGGTTTGGCCTACTAGATTGATCTTTCTTGCAATGGGAGAAGTGCTTAGCTTTGGGTTCAATCTTGCGGTGTCCTTTCCAAGTGACAGCAGGGGCAGCAAGGCACGTATTGTATTGGTGCCATCGAGGATAAAAAGATGGGGTTTATATCATATTGCATGAGTTTATCCCTCTACATCATGTCATCTTTCTTAATGCGTTACTCTGTTCTTCATGAACTTAATACTCTAGATGTAGGCTGGAGTCGGTCGATGTGTGGAGTAATAGTAGTAGATGCAAAATCGTTTCGATCTACTTGTTGCGGACGTGATGCCTATATACATGATCATGCCTAGATATTCTCATAACTATGCACTTCTCTATCAATTGCTCGACAGTAATTTGTTCACCCACCGTAATACTTATGCTATCTTGAGAGAAGCCACTAGTGAAACATATGGCCCCCGGGTCTATCTTTTATCATATAAGTTTTCCATCTACTTTTATTTGCATCTTTTACTTTCCAATCTATATCATAAAAATACCAAAAATATTTATCTTATCCTATTATCTCTATCAGATCTCACTTTTGCAAGTTATCGTGAAGGGATTGACAACCCCTTTATCGCGTTGGTTGCGATGTTCTTGTTTGTTTGTGTAGGTGTGTTGGACTTTTGAGAAGCCTCCTACTGGATTGATACCTTGGTTCTCAAAAACTGAGGGAAATACTTACACTACTTTGCTGCATCACCCTTTCCTCTTCAAGGGGAAAACCAATGCATGCGTAAGAGGTAGCAAGAATGATTTCTGGCGCCGTTGTCGGGGAGGTCTTTGCTCAAGTCAAGACATACCAAGTACCCATCACAAACTCATCTCCCTCGCTTTACATTATTTGCCATTTGCCTCTCGTTTTCCTTTCCCCCACTTCACCCTTGTCGTTTTATTCACCCTCTCTTTCTCGTTCTTCTCTCTCTCCCTTGCCCCTTGCATTTTCTACCGTTATGTCTGAAACTGGGGAGATTATCGCTGATATGGACAATAACAATAACATGGAAAAACTTGATGCCTCTGCTGAAGAACCCACTATCTTACATACTAAAAAATTTCGAATCGGTAATGGTAATATTATTGGAAAAGGAGTTATTCAAGATTTCTTTACTTGTGCCGGTGCTTTACCTTCTATGGGTGGTTCTATTCTTCATAGAACTAGTAGTATTGTGGATGCTATCGCCATGCTTATTGTTGAACTTGAAAGGCAGTTTATGCACATGCACCCTTGCATACAAAGGATTTTCTTAGAATTTTCTAATATTGAGCATTCTTCTATTAAGCACGCTGCTACTATCTTTTTGGCACATGAGTTCAGATTTATAATAAAAGAGGACAAAGAAATCTTTGCGCACTATAGGGTGGATGTTGGCGTCCTCCCATAGAGGCCATCCTCTTTGATCAAGAGGAAGTAATGCGTTTTCAATCTTTGGACTATGTTGCTTTTTTGCATATTTACCGTGGAGCAAAGCTCCATAGCCATTTATTATAAAAAACAAAGTGCCATCTGTACAAGCAGAGGGAAATTACAAGGTCTAAAGGGTAGAAAAGGAAAAAACCTACCTACCTACCCGAACTTAAGTTAGAGAGTTAATCCAAGCAGACAACTTGGTCCTAATATCTACTCTCATTCTATGAGCTAGAAGAGTAATGTCATGTACAAAATTACATTTCCAAGAAGCAAAGGTTGCATTTTCCCCTCTGAATGTCCTTCCATTCCTGAGGATCCATATATTCCAAGCTGCAGTGAGCATAACCTCAAAGAAGAAAGGATGATTGAATCTTGATCTTGCATGCTGGATACACTGTTGAATCTCCGGGCCCCTGGTCCAATCAATGGAAAGATAATTCCACACCCGGCGACTGAAGTTACAATTGAAGAACAGGTGCAACATATCCTCATAGACAAACTCATTGCAGATAACACAAAGATTGTCATCCAAAGGGGATCTCCAATGTCTGCGAATTAACAAGTCCTTGGTGTTGAGTCTGTCAAAGAACAACAACCAACCAAAGACTTTGATCTTCATAGTGCACTTGCTGTCCGACAACCATTTGCAAGGCAAAATAGTTGGCAAATGAGAATGTGATACGTCTCCAACGTATCTATAGTTTTTGATTGTTCCATGCTATTATATTACCCCTTTTGGATGTTTATGGGCTTTATTTTACACATCTATATCATTTTTGGGACTAACCTACTAACCGGAGGCCCAGCCCATATTGTTGTTTTTTGCCTATTTCAGTATTTCGAAGAAAAGGAATATCAAACGGAGTCCAAACGGAATGAAACCTTCAGGAGCGTGATTTTTGGAACAAACGTGATCCAGGGACTTGGAGTGCAAGTCAAGAAGAAGCTGAGGCTCCCACGAGATACGAGGTCGCCCCCCCCCCCCCCCCCCCGTAGAGCGCGCCCCCCTATCTCGTGGGCCCCTCGGGTGGCCACCGACGTACTTTTTCCTCCTATATAAGCCTAGGTACCCCGAAAACAACCAGGGCGAGACGAAACACAATTTCCACCACCGTAATACTTATGCTATCTTGAGAGAAGCCACTAGTGAAACCTATGGCCCCCAGGTCTATCTCTTATCATATTTGCTTTCAATCTACTTTTATTTGCATCTTTAATTTCTGCATCTATATTATAAAATACCAAAAATATATTTATCTTATCGTACTATCTTTATTAGATCTCACTTTCGCAAGTGGTCGTGAAGGGATTGACAACCCCTTTATTGCGTTGGTTGCGAGTTCTCAGTTTGTTTGTGTAGGTGCGTGGGACTTTTGAGGAGCCTCCTACTGGATTGGTACCTTGGTTCTCAAAAACTGAGGGAAATACTTACGCTACTCTGCTGCATCACCCTCTCCTCTTCGAGGAAAACCAACGCAAGCTCAAGACGTAGCAAGAAGGATTTCTGGCGCCGTCGCCGGGGAGGTCTTCGCTCAAGTCAAGACATACCAAGTACCCATCACAAACCCATCTCCCTCGCATTTACATTATTTGCCATTTGCCTCTCGTTTTCCTCTTCCCCACTTCACCCTTGCCGTTTTATTCGCCCTCTCTTTCCCAATCTCCTCCTCTCTTTTCGCTTGCCTTTTTCCGTTTTCTTGTGTGTTGGATTACTTGTTGCCAATGCGCAAGATAATACCAAATTGTGTGATTTCTCGAATACCAATAATAATGATTTCCTTAGTACTCCGATTGCTCCTCTTAATGATGTTGAGTCTTGTGAAATCAATACCGCTTTGCTGAATCTTGTTATGAAAGATCAATTTGCCAGCCTTCCTAGTGAAGATGCCTCTACTCATCTAAACAACTTTGTTGATTTGTGTGATATGCAAAAGAAGAAAGATACGGATAACAATATTGTCAAATTGAAGTTATCTCCGTTTTCACTTAGAGATCGTGCTAAAGTTTGGTTTTCGTCTTTGCCTAAAAATAGTATTGATTCTTGGAACAAGTGCAAAGATGCTTTTATCTCTAAGTATTTTCCTCCTGCTAAGGTTATCACTCTTAGGAACGATATCATGAATTTTAAACAACTTGATCATGAGCTTGTTGCCCAATCTTGGGAGATTATGAAATTGATGCTTCGCAATTGCCCTACTCACGGTTTGAATTTATGGATGATCATACAAAAATTTTATGCCGGTTTGAACTTTGCTTCTAGAAATCTCTTAGATTCGGCCGCGGGAGGCACGTTTATGGAAATCACATTAGGAGATGCTACAAAACTTCTTGATAATATTATGGCTAACTATTCTCAATGGCACACTGAAAGATCTTCTAGTAAAAAAGTGCATGCTATAGAAGAAATCAATGTTTTGAGTGGAAAGATGGATGAACTTATGAAAATGTTTGCTACTAAAAATACTTCTCTTGATCACAATGATATGCCTTTATCTTCTTTGATTGAGAATAATAATGAATCTATGGATGTGAATTTTGTTGGTAGGAATAGTTTTGGAAACAATGCTTATAGACGAAACTTCAATGCTAGACCGTTCCCTAGTAATTCCTCTAATAATTATGGAAATTCCTACAATAATTCTGATGGTAATTTTAATAAGATGCCCTCTGATTTTGAGAATAATGTGAAAGAATTTATGATTTCTCAAAAGAATTTTAATGCTTTGCTTGAAGAAAAATTGCTCAAAGTTGATGATTTGGCTAGGAACGTTGATAGACTTTCGTTTGACGTTGATTCTCTTAAACTTAGATCTTCTCCTCCTAAGCATGATATCAATGAGTCTCTCAAAGTAATGAGAATTTCCATTGACGAGTGCAAGGAAAGAACCGCTAGATTGCGTGCTAAGAAAGATAGCTTTATAAAAGCGTGTTCTTCTAGTTTTCATGAAAATAATGATGAGGATCTTAAAGTTATTGATGTGTCTCCTATTAGATCTATGTTTTTCAATATGAATTTTGATGATTATGGGACTGATGATGAATCAACTTTGCCTAGAAGGCGTCCCAAGAATTGGGAGTCTTTAGATCTTGATGTTAAATTTGGTAAAAGTTAGATTGGAGAGTCCTCAACTTCTAATAATATTGAACCTACTATCTCGGACTTCAAGGAATTTGATTATGATAATTGTTCTTTAAAAGGTTGTATTTCCTTGTTGCAATCTGTTGTTAATTCTCCTCATGCTTATAGTCAAAATAAAGCTTTTACCAAACATATCGTTGATGCCTTGATGCAATCTTATGATGAAAAACTTAATTTGGAAGTTTCTATACCTAGAAAACTTAATGATGAGTGGGAACTGAGGGATTCCTTG
Source organism: Triticum timopheevii (assembly GCA_963921465.1). NCBI lineage: Eukaryota > Viridiplantae > Streptophyta > Magnoliopsida > Poales > Poaceae > Triticum > Triticum timopheevii. Next base: position 515,988,390 of record OY997268.1, on the reverse strand, counting down.
ATTAGGGGGTATCCGGATAGCCGGACTGTGTACAAATGTCCGGACTATTGAAGCGTGAAGGTACAAGACTCAAGACTTTGGCCCGTGTCCGGATGGGACTTTCCTTGGCGTGGAAGGCAAGCTTGGCGATCCAGATATTATATTTCCTTCCTTGTAAGCAACTCCATGTAAACCCTAGCCCTCTCCGGTGTCTATATAAACCGGAGAGGTTGGTCCTTAGAAGGCCGATCACAATTACAATAATACCATCATAGGCTAGCTCCTAGGGTTTAGCCTCTACGATCTCGTGGTAGATCTACTCTTCTACTACCCATGTCATCAATATTAATCAAGCAGGAAGTAGGGTTTTACCTCCACCGAAAGGGCCCAAACCTAGGTAAACATCTCTATCCCTTACTTCTTGTTACCATCAGCCTTAACGCACAGATCGGGACCCCCTACCCGAGATCCGCCGGTTTTGACACCGACATTGGTGCTTTCATTGAGAGTTCCTCTATGACGTCGCCACAGGGCTCGATGGCTCCTTCAATCGTCATCAACGACGCTGTCCAGGGCGAGACTTTCCTCTTCGGACAGATCTTCATGTTCGGCGGCTTCGTGCTGCAGGCCAATTCGCTTGTCCACCTGGAGCAGATCGATAGCTATGCCCCCGGCCATCAAATCAGGTTTGGAAACCTGAACTACACAACGGATATACGCGGAGACTTGATCTTCGACGGATTCGGGCCAGCGCCAGAAGTGCCGAACAACCATGATGAGCATGGCTTAGACCTGCTGTCAGACATTGCTCAGGATGTCACCCCGGCAGAAGCCTCGGATCCAAATCTGGGGCAGGTTGCTTCGCCTAAGGACGGAAGGCTGGACCCCCCCCCCCCCCCCCCCCGCAGGCCGCACCCTCATCGGCGATGGGGCTGAACACAGGTCTCATCTCTGAGGGAGCCTGTGACTCAAGACCCCCGGATTCATATCCGGATGTAGGTTCCAAACCGCGCGCCCGCGAACCCGCCGATCCTGGTTGGGCTCCGATGATGGAGTTCACCGCAGCGGATGTTTTTCAGCACTCACCCTTCGGCGACATGCTGGACTTATTGAAGTCTCTCTCCTTGTCAGGAGACTCCGGGCCAAACTATGTCTGGCTCAAGTGGGAGGTAGACAACAACAGAATTCGTTGCCCACCCACCACCCACTTCATTGCCACGATCGACGATCTAACCGACGTGCTTGACTTCGACTCCGAAGACATCGACGGTATGGATGACGATGTAGGAGAACTACAGGAACCACCGCTCACCAGGCGGTGGACGGCCACCTCCTCATATGATATATATATGGTGGACGCTCCGAAGGAAACTAATGGCGACGAGGCAATGGAGAACAACCCCTCGGGAAGAAAATCAAAGAATGGGCGTCGTCGGCGCCGCTCCAAGCCCCGCCATAGCAACACCGGCCCCGGAGACAGAAATAATCTGGATGGCACCGAAGAAGAATACAACCCTGACTAGCCCTCCTTCGAGCAGGCTGAACAGGAAGATGAGCAGGTCAGCCCAGAAGAACAGGCGACAGACGCATACCCGGAGGAGGACAATTACATGCCCCCCTCCGAAGACGAGATCAGCCTCGGCGACGACGAATTCGGCGTGCCTGAGGATCCTGTGGAGCAGGAGCACTTCAAGCGTAGGCTTATAGCCACTGCGAGGAGCCTGAAGAAGAAGCAGCAGCAACTCTAAGCTGATCAACACCTGCTCACAGATAGATGGACCGAAGTCCTGGCAGCCGAGGAATATGGACTCGAACACCAAACGGCTGAATGGCCACTCTGTGGCCGGGACAAAACGGGATACCAGCCCGGATACAAGCCCGCACCCCCACGCCGATATACTATGGCTTAGGGCAACAGGATCCGACCTGCGTAGCCACATAGCCCGGCATAGAGGCGCCGCACACCCCCTCTGCTTCACTGACGAAGTGATGGATCATGAATTCCTAGAAGGATTCAAACCCGTAAACATCAAATCATACGATGGCACAACAGACCCCGCACTATGGATTGAAGATTTCCTTCTCCACATTCACATGGCTCACGGAGATGATCTACACGCCATCAAGTATCTCCCCCTTAAGCTCAAAGGACCAGCCCAGCACTGGTTAAACAGCCTGCCAGCAAATTCCATTGGTAGTTGGGAAAACCTGGAAGACGCATTCCTTGATAACTTCCAGGGCACATATGTGCGACCACCGGACACTGATGACCTAAGCCACATTACTCAACAGCCCGGAGAGTCAGCCTGGAAATTCTGGACTCGGTTCCTCACTAAAAAGAACCAAATAGTCGACTGTCCGGACGCCGAAGCCCTGGTGACTTTTAAGCATAATATCCGTGACGAGTGGCTCGCTCGACAACTCGGCCAGGAAAAACCCAAGTCTATGGCAACTCTCACAACCCTAATGACCCGTTTTTGTGCGGGTGAGGATAGCTGGTTGGCTCGCAGCGACACCACGCCACACTCCGGCGCTTCGGACGGCCGCGATGCTAACGGCAAGCCACGGCGCAACAGACACAAGAGACGGAACAACAGCGACAACACTGAAGACATGGCAGTCAACGCCGGATTCAGCGGATCTATGTCTGGACAGCAGAAAAAGTCGTTCAAAATAAATAATCAGGGACCGTCCAGTCTCGACCGCATACTAGACAGCTCGTGTCAAATTCATGGCACACCGGACAAACCAGCCAATCACACCAATAGAGACTGTTGGGTGTTCAAACAGGCCGGCAAGATAAACGCCAAAAACAAGGACAAGGGACTGCACAGCGACGATGAAGACGAGCCCCGACGTCCGAATATGGGGGGACAAAAGAAATCCCCCCCCCCCCCAAGGTGAAAACGGTCAATATGATCTACGCCACTCACATCCCCAAACGGGAATGGAAGCGAGCACTACGGGACGTCTATGCGATGGAGCCAGTTGCCCCCAAATTCAACCCATGGTCAGCCTGTCCGATCACCTTTGATTGTAGGGATCATCCCACTAGCATCCGTAATGGCGGCTTAGCCGCACTGGTCTTAGACCCAATCATCGACGGATTCCACCTCACGCATGTCCTTATGGACGGCGGTAGTAGCCTGAACCTGCTTTATCAGGACAAAGTGCGCAAGATGGGCATTGATCCTTCAAGGATCAAGCCCATCAAAACTACCTTTAAAGGTGTAATTCCCGGAGTAGAGGCCCGCTGTACGGGCTCTATAACGTTGGAAGTGGTCTTCGGATCCCCGGATAACTTCTGGAGTGAAGAGTTAATCTTCGATATCGTCCCTTTCCGCAGTGGTTACCACGCACTGCTCGGACGAACCGCATTCGCTAGATTCAATGTGGTACCACATTATGCATATCTCAAGCTCAAGATGCCAGGACCACGCGGGGTCATCACTGTCAATGGAAATATGGACCACTCCCTTCGAACATAAGAGCATATGGTAGCCCTCGCGGCAGAAGTACAATGCGGCCTACTCCGACACACCAATCCGGCGGCAACTTCGAGCACTGTCAAGCGAGTCCGGAGCACCCCGCAACAGGATCATCAGGAACACCAAGATCGTGATTAGCAGTCCGGCCTCCGCTCAAGCCCCTCCAAAGCAGCATTCTTGCCACGCGTACACAATTACGCACTCAAGATACCATGGGAAAAAGCGGAGGCGCATCAACGAATCAGTCGATAATGCGGGTAACCGCCGAATACCTTCATACTCTTTCCCTCTTACCTTTCAGGACACCGCGCTAGTGCAGCATCCTCAGAAGAGCTGAATTGCCGGACTCATAGGGGAGAGACATCCAAGGAGGCAACACACATGCAGAATAGAAGAAAACCCAGGTGGAATCTATTTGCGATCATTATACCTGCTTTATCTACCTGTACACAGCCTACCTCTGGATAGGACATGTCAAATAGTCCTATTTATCTCCGCTTAATGCATCCATTGTAAACATACGCTTAAACGTATTTTTCGTCAATGGGAGACTATATATAGCATCAGCTTATTATTCTTATTGGAGCATTTTTCTCCTATAAATGTTTATTTGGTTTTGCATCCGTACACCTTGGTACGGTCAGTTTGCCAGGGGCTTCTCATGGCGCCCCGTAATATGGCAACTAAAAGTACGAACACTTTCAACAGTGCGGCACCCCGAACTTATAGCACTATATGCATCAGCACCGAATCATGTCTTGGGTCTACAGTTGGGATAGCCCGGCTCCCTTGTTTTGGTGCCTTACGTTCCGTTATATCGGCTAAGCTAGCACAGGGAGAACTAGTGCGATTGTGTTCCGGTTCTTTCGGACGAGCACCTCAGTAGAGAAAGCCGAAAACTGACTGGCATGATGTGGCGAGAGCTGGTCGCTGTTCGAGAGGTACTAAAATCCTCAAAGATTTTCCGCTTTAGGCGATAAATCGTCTTTGTCCGATCAAGGCGTATATCGCGCCCCAATTCGGCCTTCCGGATTCTAGGGGCTTCGCCGAAATTTAAAATTGTAGACTTCTATGGCTAAGTGAAAGTTATAAAGCCACATAGTCCGATTGCCTCGTTCGTGCGCCGGACACCTCCTTAAGGGACCAAACATTTGGGCAAAGAGTGTTCGGGTTTTCCACGAACACCCCAGTGCTAGTCATGTGCGGGCGGAAGCCGACGACTGGCCTACTTTCAGGATTTTATAAACAGCCGCACAGAAGGTAATATTTTAAATAACAAAAGCGCTACATAGCGCAAGTAACTTCGTCCTTAAAATACAAACATGACAAAAGTGAATTCATTCAAAAATGGTGTCCTTGGTACATTCCTCAGCGACGAGACGAGCACCCTTCATAATGCCATCATAGTACAACTTGGGATGGCGATTCGCCTTGCCCTCCGGCGGCCCATCCTTGACCAGCTTCTCCACATCCAGCTTGCCCCAATGCACCTTCACGCGGGCAAAGGCCCGGCGGGCACCCTCGATGCACACGGATCGCTTGATCACCTCAAGCCGCAGGCAGGCATCCACCATCCGCTTGATCAGGCTGAAGTAGCTATTGGGCATGAGCTCACCAGGCCACATCCGGACTATGAAACCTTTCATAGGCAGTTCGGTCGCCCTGTGGAGTTTGACCAACTGCTTCAGTTGGTCACTCAGAGGCATCGGGTGTTCGGCCCCAGCATACTGGTGTTGGGGAACGTAGTAATTTCAAAATTTTCCTACGCACACGCAAGATCATGGTGATGTTATAGCAACGAGAGGGGAGAGTGTTCGTCCATGTACCCTCGTAGGCCGTAAGCGGAAGCGTTATGACAACGCGGTTGATGTAGTCGTACGTCTTCACGATGCGACCGATCCAAGTACCGAACGCACGGCACCTCCGAGTTCAGCACACGTTCAGCTCGATGACAATCCCCGAACTCCGATCCAGCAAAGCTTCGGGGATGAGTTCCGTCAGCACGACGGCGTGGTGACGATGATGATGTTCTACCGGCGCAGGGCTTCGCCTAAACTCCTCGACGATATGACTGAGGTGGAATATGGTGGAGGGGGGCACCGCACACGGCTAAGGAACGATCCATAGATCAACTTGTGTGTCATGGGGTGCCCCCCTTCCCCCGTATATAAAGGAGCAAGGGGGAGGAGGCGGCCGGCCAAGGGAGGGCGCGCCAGGGAGGAGTCCTACTCCCACCGGGAGTAGGACTCCCTCCTTTCCTAGTCCAACTAGGAGACCTTCCATGTAATAGGAGTAGGAGAGAAGGAAAGGGGGAAGAGAAGAGAAGGAAGGAGGGGGCGCAGCCCCTCCCCCTAGTCCAATTCGGACTAGGCCTTGGGGGGCGCCCAACCTCTCTTCTCTCTTTCTCCTAAAGCCCAATAAGGCCCATATACTCCCCGGCGAATTCCCGTAACTCTCCGTTACTCCGAAAAATACCCGAATCACTCTGAACCTTTCCGAACTCCGAATATAGTCGTCCAATATATCGATCTTTATGTCTCGACCATTTTGAGACTCCTCGTCATGTCCCCGATCTCATCCGGGACTCCGAACTCCTTCGGTACATCAAAACTCATAAACTCATAATATAACTGTCATCGTAACGTTAAGCGTGCGGACCCTACGGGTTCGAGAACTATGTAGACATGACCTAGAACTATTCTCGGTCAATAACCAATAGCGGAACCTGGATGCCCATATTGGCTCCTACATATTCTACGAAGATCTTTATCGGTCAAACTGCATAACAACATACGTTGTTCCCTTTGTCATCGGTATGTTACTTTCCCGAGATTCGATCGTCGGTATCCAATACCTAGTTCAATCTTGTTACCGGCAAGTCTCTTTACTCGTTACGTAATGCATCATTCCGTAACTAACTCATTAGCTACATTGCTTGCAAGGCTTATAGTGATGTGCATTACCGAGAGGGCCCAGAGATACCTCTCCGACAATCGGAGTGACAAAACCTAATCACGAAATACACCAACCCAACATGTACCTTTGGAGACACCTGTAGTACTCCTTTATAATCACCCAGTTACGTTGTGATGTTTGGTAGCACCCAAAGTGTTCCTCTGGTAAATGGGAGTTGCAAAATCTCATAGTTACAGGAACATGTATAAGTCATGAAGAAAGCAATAGCAACATACTAAACGATCAAGTGCTAGGCTAACGGAATGGGTCATGTCAATCACATCATTCTCCTAATGATGTGATCCCGTTAATCAAATGACAACTCATGTCTATGGCTAGGAAACTTAACCATCTTTGATTCAACGAGCTAGTCAAGTAGAGGCATACTAGTGACACTATGTTTGTCTATGTATTCACACATGCATTATGTTTCCGGTTAATACAATTCTAGCATGAATAATAAACATTTATCATGAAATAAGGAAATAAATAATAACTTTATTTTTGCCTCTAGGGCATATTTCCTTCAGTCTCCCACTTGCACTAGAGTCAATAATCTAGTTCACATCACCATGTGATTTAACACCAATATTCATATCTGTATATGATTAACACCCATAGTTCACATCGTCATGTGACCAACACCCAAAGGGTTTACTAGAGTCAATAATCTAGTTCACATCGCTTATGTGATTAACACCCAAAGAATACTAAGGTGTGATCATGTTTTGCTCGTGAGAGAAGCTTAGTCAACGGGTCTGTCACATTCAGAGCTGTATGTACTTTGCAAATATTCTATGTCTGCAATGCTCTGCGCGGAGCTACTCTAGCTAATTGCTCCCACTTTCAATATGTATCCAAATTGAGACTTAGAGTCATCTGGATCGGTGTAAAAGTTTGCACCGATGTAACTTTTACAACGAACTCTTTTATCACCTCCATAATAGAGAAACATGTCCTTAGTCCTCAATAAGGATATTCTTGACCGCTGTCCAGTGATCTACTCTTAGATCAAAATTGTATTCTTTTGTCAAACTCAGAGCAAGGTATACAATAGGTCTGGTTCACAACATAGCATACTTTATAGAACCTATGACTGAGGCATAGGGAATGACTTTTCATTCTCTTTCTATTTTCTGCCATGGTCGGGTCTTGAGTCTTACTCAACTTTACACCTTTGCACCACAGGCAAGAACTCTTTCTTTGACTGTTCCATTTTGAACTATTTCAAAAAATTTATCAAGGTATGTACTCATTGAAAAATCTTATCAAGCGTCTTGATCTATCTATATAGATCTTGACGCTCAATGTGTAAGCAGCTTCACCGAGGTCTTTCATTTAAAGAACTCCTTTCAAACACTCCTTTATGCTTTGCAGAATAATTCTACATTATTTCCGATCAACAATATGTCATTCACATATACTTATCAGAAATGTTGTAGTGCTCCCACTCACTTTCTTGTAAATACAGGCTTCACCGTAAGTCTATACAAAATTATATGCTTTGATCAACTTATCAAAGCGTATATTCCAACTCTGAGATGCTTGCACTAGTCCATAGATGGATCGCTGGAGCTTGCACATTTTGTTAGTACCTTTAGGATTGACAAAACCTTCTGGTTGCATCATATACAACTCTTCTTTAAGAAAACCATTAAGGAATGCAGTTTTGACATCCATTTGCCAGATTTCATAAAATGTGGCAATTGCTAACATGATTCGGACAGACTTAAGCATCACTACAGTTGAGAAAATCTCATTGTAGTCAACACCATGAACTTGTCAAAAACCTTTTTGCGACAAGTCGAGCTTTGTAGATAGTAACACTACTATCAACGTCCGTCTTCCTCTTGAAGATCCATTTATTTAACATGGCTTGCTGATCATCGAGCAAGTCAATCAAAGTCCATACTTTGTTCTCATACATGGATCATATCTCAGATTTTATGGCCTCAAGCCATTTCGTGGAATCTGGGATCATCATCGCTTCCTCATAGTTTGTAGGTTCATCATGGTCTAGTAACATGACTTCCAGAACGTCATAACCGTACCACTCTAGTGCGGATCTTACTCTGGAAGACCTACGAGGTTTTGTAGTAACTTGATCTGAAGTTTCATGATCATCATCTTTAGCTTCCTCACTAATTGGTGTAGGAATCACTGGAACTGATTTCCGTGATGAACTACTTTCCAATTTGGGAGAAGGTACAAAATACCTTATGAAGCTCTACTTTCCTCCCACTCACTTCGTTCGAGAGAAACTCCTTCTCTAGAAAGGATCCATTTTTAGCAAGGAATATCTTGCCTTCGGATCTGTGATAGAAGGTGTACCCAACAATTTCCTTTGGGTATTCTATGAAGACGCACTTCTCCGATTTGGGTTCGAGCTTATCAGGATGAAACTTTTTCACATCAGCATCGCAGCCCCAAACTTTAAGAAACGGCAACTTGGGTTTCTTGCTAAACCACAGTTCATATGTTGTCGTCTCAACGGATTTAGATGGTGCCCTTTTAATGTGAATGCAGCTGTCTCTAATGCATAACCCCAAAACAATATTGGTAAATCAGTAAGAGACATCATAGATCGCACCATATCCAATAAAGTGCGGTTACGACGTTCGGACACACCATAACGTTGTGGTGTTCCAGGTGGCGTGAGATGTGAAACTAGTCCACATTGTTTTAATTGAAGACCAAACTCGTAACTCAAATATTCGTCTCCGTGATCAGATCGCAGAAACTTTATTTTCTTGTTACGATGATTTTTCCACTTCACTCTGAAATTCTTTGAACCTTTCAACTATTTCAGACTTATGTTTCATCAGGTAGATATACCCATATCTGCTCAAATCATCTTGTGAAGGTCAGAAAATAATGATACTTGCCACGAGCCTTCATACTCATTGGTCTGCATACATCAGTATGTATTATTTCCAATAAGTCAGTAGCTCGTTGCATTGTTCCGAAGAACAGAGTTTTAGTCATCTTGCCCAAAAGGCACGGTTCGCAAGCATCAAATGATTCATAACCAAGTGATTCCGAAAATCCATCTTTATGGAGTTTCTTCATGTGCTTTACACCGATATGACCCAAACGGCAGTGCCACAAATAAGTTGCACTATCATTATTAACTTTGCATCTTTTGGCCTCAATATTATGAATATGTGTATCACAACGATCGAGATCCAACAAACTATTTTCATTGGGTGTATGACCATTGAAGGTTTTATTCATGTAAACAGAACAACAATTATTCTCTGATTTTAAATGAATAACCGTATTACAATAAACATGATCAAATCATATTCATGCTCAACGCGAACGCCAAATAACATTTATTTAGGTTTAACACTAATCCCAAAAGTATAGGGAGTGTGCGATGATGATCATATCAATCTTGGAACTACTTCCAACACTCATCGTCACTTCCCCTTCAACTTTGTTTATTCTGTAACTCCTATTTCGAGTTACTAATCTTAGCATCCGAACAAGTATCAAATACTCAGGGGCTACTATAAACACTAGTAAGGCATATATCGGAAAAAAACTGGTATATCAAATATACCTTTGTTCACTTTGCCATCCTTCTTATCCACAAAATGTTCAGGGCATTTCCGCTTCCAGTGACCATTTCCTTTGTAGTGTAAGCACTCAGCTTCAGGCTATGGTCCAGCTTTGGGCTTCTTCGCAGGAGTGACAACTTCCTTGTCTATCCACTTGAAGTTCCCTTTCTTTCCCTTTGCCCTTTTCTTGAAACTAGTGGTCTTGTCAATCATCAACACTTGATGCTCTTTCTTGATTTCTACCTTCGTCGATTTAAATATCACAAAGAGCTTGGGAATCGTTTTTGTTATCCCTTGCATACTATAGTTCATCATGAAGTTCTAGTAACTTAGTGATGGTGACTAGAGAATTCTGTCAATCACTATCTTATCTGGAAGATTAACTCCCACTTGATTCAAGCGATTGAAGTACCCAGACAATCTGAGCACATGCTCACTAGTTGAGCGATTCTCCTCCATCTTTTAGCTATAGAACTTTTTGGAGACTACATATCTCTCAACTCGGGTATTTGCTTGAAATATTAGCTTCAATTCCCGGAACATCTCATATGGTCCATGATGTTCAAAACATCTTTGAAGTCCCGATTCTAAGCCATAAAGCATGGTGCACAAAACTATCAAGTAGTCATCATATTGAGCTAGCCAAACGTTCATAACGTCTGCATCTGCTCCTGCAATAGGTCTGTCACCTAGCGGTGCATTAAGAACATAATTCTTCTGTGCAGCAATGAGGATAAACCTCAGATCGCGGATCCAATCCGCATCATTGCTACTAACATTTTTCAACACAATTTTCTCTAGGAACATATCAAAATAAACATATGAAAGCAACAACGCAAGCTATTGATCTTACAACATAATTTGCAAAATACTACCAGGACTAAGTTCATGATAAATTTAAGTTCAATTAATCATATTACTTAAGAACTCACACTTAGACAGACATCTCTGTAGTCATCTAAGTGATCACGTGATCCAAATCAACTAAACCATAACCGATCATCACGTGAGATGGAGTAGTTTTCAATGGTGAACATCTTATGTTGATCATATCTACTATATGATTCACGCTCGACCTTTCGGTCTCCGTGTTCCGAGGCCATATCTGCATATGCTAGGCTCGTCAAGTTTAACCTAAGTATTCCGCGTGTGCAAAACTGGCTTGCACCCATTGTAGATGGACGTAGAGCTTATCACACCCGATCATCACGTGGTGTCTGGGCACGACGAACTTTGGCAACGGTGCATACTCAGGGAGAACACTTCTTGATAATTTTAGTGAGAGATCATCTTAAAATGCTACCGTCAATCAAAGCAAGATAAGATGCATAAAGGATAAACATCACATGCAATCAATATAAGTGATATGATATGGCCATCATCATCTTGTGCTTGTGATCTCCATCTCCGAAGCACCATCATGATCACCATCGTCACCGGTGTGACACCTTGATCTCCATCGTAGCATCGTTGTCGTTTACACCATCTATTGCTTCTACGACTATCGCTACTGCTTAGTGATAAAGTAAAGCAATTACAGGGCGTTTGCATTTCATACAATAAAGCGACAACCATATGGCTCCTGCCAGTTGCCGATAACTTCGGTTACAAAACATGATCATCTCATACAATAAAATATAGCATCACGTCTTGGCCATATCACATCACAACATGCCCTGCAAAAACAAGTTAGACGTCCTCTACTTTGTTGTTGCAAGTTTTACGTGACTGCTACAGGCTTAAGCAAGAACCAATCTCACCTACACATCAAAACCACAACGATAGTTTGTCAAGTTGATGTTGTTTTAACCTTCGCAAGAACCGGGCGTAGCCACACTCGGTTCAACTAAAATGAGAGAGACAGACACCCGCCGGTCACCTTTAAGCACGAGTGCTCGTAACGGTGAAACCAGTCTCGCGTAAGCGTACGCGTAATGTCGGTCCGGGCCGCTTCATCTCACAATACCGCTGAACCAAAGTACGACATGCTGGTAAGCAGTATGACTTGTATCGCCCACAACTCACTTGTGTTCTACTTGTGCATATAACATCAACGCATAAAACCTAGGCTCGGATGCCACTGTTGGGGAACGTAGTAATTTCAAAATTTTCCTACGCACACGCAAGATCATGGTGATGGTATAGCAACGAGAGGGGAGAGTGTTCGTCCACGTACCCTTGTAGACCGTAAGCGGAAGCATTATGACAACGCGGTTGATGTAGTTGTACGTCTTCACGATCCGACCGATCCAAGTACCGAACGCACGGCACCTCCGAGTTCAGCAGACGTTCAGCTCGATGACAATCTCCGGACTACGATCCAGCAAAGCTTCGGGGATGAGTTCCGTCAGCACGACGGCGTGGTGACGATGATGATGTTCTACCGGCGCAGGGCTTCGCCTAAACTCCGCGACGATATGACTGAGGTGGAATATGGTGGAGGGGGGCACTGCACACGGCTAAGGAACGATCCGTAGATCAACTTGTGTGTCATGGGGTGTCCCCCTGCCCCCGTATATAAAGGAGCAAGGGGGAGGAGGCGGCCGGCCAAGGGAGGGCGCGCCAGGGAGGAGTCCTACTCCCACTCCCTCCTTTCCTAGTCCAACTAGGAGACCTTCCATGTAGTAGGAGTAGGAGAGAAGGAAAGGGGGAAGAGAAGAGAAGGAAGGAGGGGGCGCAGCCCCTCCCCCTAGTCCAATTCGGACTAGGCCTTGGGGGGGGGGGCGCCCAACCTCTCTTCTCTCTTTCCCCTAAAGCCCAATAAGGCCCATATACTCCCCGGTGAATTCCCGTAACTCTTCGGGTACTCCGAAAAATACCCGAATCACTCGGAACCTTTCCGAACTCCGAATATAGTCGTCCAATATATCGATCTTTACGTCTCGACCATTTCGAGACTCCTCGTCATGTCCCCGATCTCATCTGGGACTCCGAACTCCTTCGGTACATCAAAACTCATAAACTCATAATATAACTGTCATCGTAATGTTAAGCGTGCGGACCCTACGGGTTCGAGAACTATGTAGACATGACCTAGAACTATTCTCGGTCAATAACCAATAGCGGAACCTGGATGCCCATATTGGCTCCTACATATTCTACGAAGATCTTTATCGGTCAAACCGCATAACAACATACGTTGTTCCCTTTGTCATCGGTATGTTACTTGCCCGAGATTCGATGGTCGGTGTCCAATACCTAGTTCAATCTTGTTACCGGCAAGTCTCTTTACTCGTTACGTAATGCATCATTCCGTAACTAACTCATTAGCTACATTGCTTGCAAGGCTTATAGTGATGTGCATTACCGAGTGGGCCCAGAGATACCTCTCCGACAATCGGAGTGACAAAACCTAATCACGAAATACGCCAACCCAACATGTACCTTTGGAGACACCTGTAGTACTCCTTTATAATCACCCAGTTACGTTGTGACGTTTGGTAGCACCCAAAGTGTTCCTCCGATAAATGGGAGTTGCATAATCTCATAGTTACAGGAACATGTATAAGTCATGAAGAAAGCAATAGCAACATACTAAACGATCAAGTGCTAGGCTAACGGAATGGGTCATGTCAATCACATCATTCTCCTAATGATGTGATCCCGTTAATCAAATGACAACTCATGTCTATGGCTAGGAAACTTAACCATCTTTGATTCAACGAGCTAGTCAAGTAGAGGCATACTAGTGACACTATGTTTGTCTATGTATTCACACATGTATTATGTTTCCGGTTAATCCAATTCTAGCATGAATAATAAACATTTATCATGAAATAAGGAAATAAATAATAACTTTATTATTGCCTCTAGGGCATATTTCCTTCAACTGGGACCAGAACAGCTTCTCCGTTGAGTTCCCCTCCTGGGCACAGTAGAACTCCGCAGCATCTGATACGCTGCATGGCAGATCTGCGAATGCCCCTGGAGAGCTCCGAATTCGAGTAAGTGAAAGAAACGCCTCCTCCACATGTTTGCTTTGCATAAAGAACTTCTTACCCACTGCTATCTTCTTGGGCTCCTGGATCTCCTACTATGCTTTCTTGGCCTTGGCCTTGGTGTCTTTTAAATTTGTAAGGGCCTTTGCAAGCTCGGCCTCTTTCACCTTCAGATCATGCTCCACGAACTCACATTTCTTGCCGAGGTCCTGGAGCTCTTGCTAAACCTCACCTACCCTAGCACTATGCTTTTCGTGCTCCTTACACTCCGAGGCCGCCTTGTCTTCGGCCTCAGACAACGCCTTCTTCAGGGACGCCACTTCGGCGATGGTCCCTGTTACACGGTCACGACACTTAGGTGTTAGACCCACCAATTTTGTCTATCCTTAAATATATAAGAGTGGGAATTACTTACCCTTGTTCTCTTCAAGCTGCCTCTTCGCGAGGTCGAGCTCCCCCTGCGCCTGCTCCAGGTCCCGCTTCAGTTCGGCAACCTCGGCAGTACGGGCAGCAACAGCAAGCAGCACAACCTGCTTATTCACAATAATACTTATGATTAGACTCCTGCGGATTATAATTGACCCTCTGCTTGGATTTTCTTTCCGAACACCAAACAGAGTATCAGGGGCTACTTCTTATCAGGTGGTAATTTTGCACATATTTATTACGTACCTCAAAGCCTGTTAGGAGGCTGGTGCAAGCTTCGGTTAGTCCGCTCTTGGCGGACGAAACCTTCCGAATCACCGTACTCATAAGAGTACGATGCCCTTCATCCAGGGAAGCGCCGCGAAGCACTTCCAGCAGACCGTCCGGTGCCTCATGCGCAACGGACGTCCGCGACACAGACGGCTCGCCCTCCCTAGCGAGGGGTCACCCGCCTGAGTCTGGAACCATCGAAGGTTCCAGAATTGTGTTCGGCTGAGAGGTTGGCTGACCAAGGCTCTCATCGACACGATCCGCGGGGATCTTGAACCCCGCGTGTCCGACGTCTGGGACCCCGCCTCGGGGCGTCGCCAGAGTCACCTCCCCCCACTCTTGGAGCCTTCGGGACAACACCTCCGTGTCATCCGCGTGTTGAGGAGTAGTGGCTGTCAGAAGCGAATTGATCTCCGAATCACTCAGGGACCCGGAGGAAGACACTTCGAGGAGATCCCTAGCCGGACTGCACATATGTTCAGCATTATAAAACACAAAAACTATGAAGTGAAATCATGATAGAATGTGTACACTTACGATCTCACTAGGGGCTTCCCCCTGGGCAGCCACCCCTCCTCACAATGAGCAGTCGTGGCGGAATAGTTCGGAAGGGGCACCTTCCCCTTCTTGGATGCCCCAGCCTCCCCCTCCAGGGCAGCTTTTCTTTTCTTCCCCTCCCCAATGCGGGGAGGTGGAATTTCTTCTTGATTTCCCCCGCCTCTGCAGGAGGAATCTGACTCGTCGCCATCCGACGACAGGGGTATGACGGCCCTGCGCCGGGGGCCTTTTCCGGCCCCCTAGTCCGCCTCCCTGGACCCCTCATCCTTTCCAGATGGGGTGTCTTCTTCTTCTTCCTCCTCCCCTTCATGGGAGGAGTCCGCCTCGTCGTCTTTTGACGAGGCTTCCGGCACAACTTTACGCCGGAGACCCTTCCAAATCCCCGGGGCCTTCTCCTCCGGCACCTTGTACGGCGCCGGGACCAGCATCTCCGTCAAGAGAGCATCTGCTGGGTCTTCTGGCAGCGGAGCCGGGCAGTAAACCTGCTCCGCTGTCTCCATGTAATCCTTAAGCAAATATGCACAACTACTTAAGGCACTCCCATGAATATATCGGGAAGAACTAGGTCCGGTGTCTGTCTGAGAACTCACCGGCCTAGGAGCCCGCGTGGCGTGATGCCCGCGGTCCCCGGATGTAGGAGGAGGTACTTAGGAGGCCTTGAACAGCACCTTCCACGCGCCTTTGTGCGTCATGTCGTAGAGCCTCTGAAGTGTCCGGTGCTCGGTTGGGACAAACTCCCACAGATTGACTGCCCGCTTCTGGCAGGGCAAGATCCGGCGAACGAGCATGACCTGGATCACGTTGACAAGCTTGATGTTCTTGTCCTTCATGCTTTTGACGCATGTTTGGAGTCCGGCCAGCTCCGTGGAAACGCCCCAGGACAGGCCCTTCTTCTCCTAGGAGGTGAGCCGCATGGGGGCCCCGAATCGGAACTCGGGGGCCGCTGCCCAGTTGGCGCCGCACGGCTCGGTGATGTAGAACCACCCCGATTGCCATCCTTTTACAGTCTCCGCAAAGGAGCCTTCAAGCCATGTGACGTTGGGCATTCTGCCCACCATGGCCCCTCCACACTCCGCCTGTCGGCCGCTTACCACCTTCGGCTTCACGCAGAAAGTTTGCAGCCATAGGCCAAAGTGAGGCTGGATGCGGAGTAAGGCCTCGCACACGACGATGAACGCTGAGATGTTGAGGACGAAATTCGGGGCTAGATCGTGGAAATCTAGCCCGTAGTAGAACATGAGCCCACTGACGAAGGGATGGAGTGGAAATCCCAGTCCACGGACGAAGTGGACGACGAATACGACCCTCTCGTGGGGTCCTGGGGTCAGAATGACCTTCCCGGCGTCTAATAGACGGTGCGCTATGTCCGCGGCCAAGTATCCGGCCGCCCGAAGATTTGTGATGTGCTTCTCCTTGACGGTGGAAGCCACCCACTTGCCTCCTGCTCCGGACATGTTTAGCTGTGCGGGGAAGGCTTGGGCTTGGGCGCTGGAGCTCGAGGGGGCAAGAGTGGGCGAAGGAGGAAGAAGGCGTGGGTGAAAATGGGGGAATCTTATCCCTTTATAGAGGCACCAGAAGTGGTGCGCCTCCCCACTTGCCCGTTGGGAATCGCTTGTTTCCCAACCGCCATGATTAATGGCGTGGTGAGATTACCCATACCCGTATTGATGAGAATCCCATGATAAGGGGACACGATCTCTGCTTTGACAAGACGTGTCACATAAACCGCCTCGTAATATGCACTATAGCTGGTTGTGTGGAAACAGTTCGATTAATGGATCCGATCATAATAACATGTCACGTCATCAGAAAAGGCTGTCAGCAGATGGCATTTGTGAAATATCATTCTCTCTACGGTGGTCTGCGAAGATCATTTTTCAGATCCGGACACGATTTGAGTGTTCGATAATTGCTTTGGAGTATTCGGAGAAGGAACCCAACTTGCAATGCCGAAGACAATACTGCGCACCGGACTCATCGTCATTGAAGCCAGGTTCAGGGGCTACTGAGGGATTCCTGGATTAGGGGGTATCCGGACAGCCGGACTATGTACAAACATCCGGACTATTGAAGCGTGAAGATACAAGACTCAAGACTTTGGCCCGTGTCCGGATGGGACTTTCCTTGGTGTGGAAGGCAAGCTTGGCGATCCGGATATTATATTTCCTTCCTTGTAACCAACTCCATGTAAACCCTATCCCTCTCTGGTATCTATATAAACCGGAGAGGTTGGTCCTTAGAAGGCTGATCACAATTACAATCATACCATCATAGGCTAGCTCCTAGGGTTTAGCCTCTACGATCTCGTGTAGATCTACTCTTGTAATACCCATATCATCAATATTAATCAAGCAGGAAGTAGGGTTTTACCTCCACCGAGAGGGCCCGAACCTGGGTAAACACCTTTGTCCCTTACTTCTTGTTACCATCAGCCTTGACGCATAGATCGGGACCCCCTACCCGAGATCCGCCGGTTTTGACACCAACAGGAACCTACTATAAAGATTAGAATTAAAGATTATGAGTGTTCTGCTTTGTGTGATTTGGGTGCTAGTGTTTCCACGATTCCGAAAACTTTATGTGATATTCTAGGTTTCCATGATCTTGATGATTGCTCTTTAAATTTGCACCTTGCGGATTCCACCATTAAAAAGCCAATGGGAAGAATCAATGATGTTCTTATTGTTGAAAATAAAAATATGGTGCCCATAGATTTTATCGTTCTTGATATAGATTGCAATCTTTCTTGCCTATTATTCTTGGTAGACCTTTCCTTAGAACGATTGGTGCGATTATTGATATGAAGGAAGGGTATATTAGATTCCAATTTCCATTTGTAGGACCTTGAAGTATGTCTAGAGGGGGGGTGATTAGACTACTTGACCAATAAAAACTTAACCTTTTCCCAATTTTAGAGTTTGGCAGATTTTAGCTATTTTAGGACAAGTCAAGCAATCATCACACAATTCAAGCAAGCATGCAAAGAGTATATAGGCAGCGGAAATTAAAGCATGCAACTTGCAAGAGAGTAAAGGGAAGGGTTTGGAGGATTCAAACGCAATTGGAGACACGGATGTTTTTGGCGTGGTTCTGATAGGTGGTGCTATCGTACATCCACGTTGATGGAGACTTCAACCCACGAAGGGTAACGGCTGCACGAGTCCACGGAGGGCTCCACCCACGAAGGGTCCACGAAGAAGCAACCTTGTCAATCCCACCATGGCCGTCGCCCACGAAGGACTTGCCTCACTAGCGATAGATCTTCACGAAGTAGGCGATCTCCTTGCCCTTACAAACTCCTTGGTTCAACTCCACAATCTTGTCGGAGGCTCCCAAGTGACACCTAGCCAATCTAGGAGACACCACTCTCCAAGAAGTAACAAATGGTGCATTGATGATGAACTCCTTGCTCTTGTGCTTCAAATGATAGTCTCCCCAACACTCAACTCCCTCTCATAGGTTTTGGATCTGGTGGAAAGAAGATTTGAGTGGAAAGCAACTTGGGGAAGGCTAGAGATCAAGATTCACATGGTAGGAATAGAATATCTTGGCCTCAACACATGAGTAGGTGGTTCTCTCTCAGAAATGGTAAGTTGGAAGTGTAGGTTCATTCTGATGGCTCTCTCCACGAATGAAGAGGAGGTGGAGGGGTATATATAGCCTCCACACAAAATCTAACCGTTACACACAATTTACCAAACTCGGTGGGACCGAATTGTTAAACTCGGTCGAACCGATTTAGTAAACCTAGTGACCGTTAGTGATTTTCGGTGGGACTGACATGCATCTCGGTGAGACCGATTCGGTTAGGGTTAGGGCATAACGTAATCTCGGTAAGACCGATTACACAAACTCGGTGAGACCGATTTGGTAATAAGCTTTCCAGAGAGTTGGTCAGGTAAACTCGGTGGGACCGATTTGCTCTTTTCGGTGAGACCGAAATGTTACAAAAAGGAAACAGAGAGTTTACATTGCAATCTCGGTGGGACCGATCACTCACTTCGGTTAGATCAAAACGTTACGAAGGGAAACAGAGAGATTACAACTCCATCTCGATGAGACCGAGATCCCTATCGGTAAGACCGATTTGCTTAGGGTTTGTGGCAGTGGCTATGACTTTTGGAATTGGTGGCGCCGGATAGGAAGAATCGGTGTGACCGATTTTGGCTTTCGGTTGAGGTCATTTGTGGATGTGGGAAAGTAGTTGAGGGTTTTGGAGCATATCACTAAGCACATGAAGCAAGAGGCCCATTAAGCAACACCTCATCCCTCCTTGATAGTATTGGCTTTTCCTATAGACTCAATGTGATCTTGGATCACTAAAATGTAAAATGAAGAGTCTTGAGCTTTTGAGCTTGAGCCAATCCTTTGTCCTTAGTGTTTTGAGGGATCTACTTTCATCATCCATGCCATGCCATTCATTGAGCTTTCCTGAAATAATAGTCTTGGAATAGCATTAGCTCAATGAGCTATATGTTGTTATGAATTACCAAAACCACCTAGGGATAGTTGCACTTTCAATCTCCCCCTTTTTGGTAATTGATGACAACATATAGATCAAAGCTTCGACAAAAGATAATAAGATTGAATGACATCGTCGATTTGAGAAGTATGTTATAAGCAAGAGCTCCCCTTAAATTTGTGCATGGGTTAAGATTTGCTTTGGACTGCAAATGCACAATGAATTAGGCTCATGGGTTACTCTTCCATGTCACATACATCTTGGTGGAGCGCTCAAAATAATAAACAATGAATACATGCACTCATCACCAAGCATAGTGAATGATCACATAAGATAGATAGGATAATATCAATCATGCATAAGTGTAGCTTATGATCAAACACATGATCATCAATGTCTCACAAGCATAGTATCTCAACCAAAAGCAAACAAAGTTTGAAAAAAAACACCAAATAAAGCAAGAGAGAACAAAAGCAACACTCTCTCTCTCGAAGCCTATGATCTATACATTTTTCTCCTCCTTGGCAACAAGTTACCAAAAAGTTCATAGAAAATGCATAGTGCTAGATCAACTCTCAGGCTTGATCTTCTGGTGGTGGTGTCCTGATAGCTTCTTGGACGAAGGCTTCAGTTGAAGTAGAGGGTGCTGGAGTGGATGCTGGAGCTGGTTGCACTAGAACTGTAGGGGCAGTAGTTGGTGCTGAAGTTGTTACTCTAGTGTCTGTCACTGGCATTACAACTGACCTCTGGGCTCTGGGCACTCTGGCAAACACATTGGTGGTAGTCTTGCCCTTCCTCTCCTGCATATCATCCTGCAGCTGCTCCACAACTGATTGAATCTCAGTTACTTTGACATCTAGATCATAGAATTTTTGTTCCATGATTCTTTCAAGGCTCTCCCGATTCTGAGTGAGGGTGGCCAACCCCTTCTCAATCCTCAGAGTAGATGCTATCAAGTAACCAAGCTGCTCCTGTTTGGTTTTCAAGAAATATTCAGATGCCTCCTCTTGAGTTGGCATCTTGGCAGCCTTCTCCTTCTTTGCCTTCTCCTTCTTCTCCTGAGCTTGAACTGATTGTGGATCTTCTTCATTCATGACAACCTCATTGTCCTCAAAGTCTGGATAAACTGGAAAATGTTCCTTATCCAACTGATATTTCCCTGTGCCCATCTTTGAGTTGATCAATTCTTGAATCTGAGGTGCATATCCATAGCTCCTCTTCCGATCTGCTGCAGTCCTCTTGATTGTTTCAACTATTAGGCTCATGACTTTGAACTTCTGTGGCACATAAACACATGTAGCATGTTGATGGCATGCCCTCTGATCATGTTATGGTCACCATACTTGGGCAACAAGGTGTGCCTCAGAATCCAATTGATGGTTGGCAACCCTGACAGCAGAAAGTGAACTGATCCAAACTTGTGAGTCTCTACTGCCTTGTCTGGGATCTCCTTGTACATGTGAGCCATGGAGTTGTGACCCAACTTCTTCTTTGCATAAATGTCCAGGTCATCCTCATCTTCCTTGGGGGCATTTATCAGACTTGCCCATTCTTCAACAGTGGATTGGTACCTTGTACCTTCAGACATCCAAACAATTCTACCATCTGGGTAAAAATGTGCTGTGGAGTAGAACTGCATGATAAGCTCATCATTCTAGTTGGTGAACTTCTGTCCAACAAAATCTGCAACTCCACATGCAACAAAGCTTTCTTGCACTCCAGGATAGTGCTGCTCATTCTCCCTGATGTAGGTCCAGTCGACCCACCTCATGTCACAAACTATGGGCTTCTTGTCCAACAGAATTGTTTCATAAAAGTCCTGCTGCTCCTTTTTGTGGAACCTGTAGTCAACAGCAGTTCTTCTTCTTGAAGC
Organism: Triticum timopheevii; assembly: GCA_963921465.1. Lineage (NCBI taxonomy): Eukaryota > Viridiplantae > Streptophyta > Magnoliopsida > Poales > Poaceae > Triticum > Triticum timopheevii. Next base: position 515,966,878 of record OY997268.1, on the reverse strand, counting down.
ATATGGATCTTCCATCCTTCACAGTCTTAGCCCTGAATCCTTCCTGATTCTCATGTCCTCAGCCACAGGATGGGCATCATTGTGGTCTGGTATCTTGGGCTTGAGCTTTCTTAGGACCTGTCCTTCTTCATCTTCATCTTCAGCAACATTGGGGACTGGGTCCTTGTTCTTCTCAGCAGCTGGAATACTCCTAATATTCCTCTTTGGAACTTGCTTGGCCTTGGAGGCAGCTTTGGGTGCTTCCTTGGGCTTGGATGTTGCAGCCCCTGATCTGATTGCATCACCCATAAGCTTAGGTGCCTTAGGTGCTGGTGCAGCATCCTCTTCCTCTTCTTCAGGTTCTCTTCTCATAGAGAGCTTTCCAAGGACCTTGCCAGTAGTGGTTCTTGCTCTCTTCTTTTTCTTGTCCTGATCACCTATCATCCTCTGATTCAATTGTGAACTTCATAGTTTCACCAGTGGGGATTTTCTGAGGTTTGGAAGAAGTGACTTTCTTCTCAGGTGCTTCTTTGGGTTGAGCCTGAGCTGGCACTTGAGTGGACTTTCTGGCCTTTGGCATTGGTGTCCTTTTGGCAGGAACTTTCTTCTTCAGACCTGGCTTAGTGCTTTGAGCAGAGCCATATTCCTTCTTGAGCACCACTTTCTTGAAAGTGGCCTCATCTTCCTCAGCTTTGTAATCTTCATCCTCAGAATCTGAAGTTCTTTTCCTCCTTTGCCTAGTTGCAGCCTTATGCAAATTGCTAGGAGTACTTCTGCTCCCTTCATCTGTAGTTGAGGGACTAGTGCCCTCACTCAAGTCCATCTGCTCAACTGACCTGTTCTGGCTGTCACTCTGATCTGACATAATGCAAAAGCTGACTGCTGACCCTGTGAAGAGTTATAGATGAGATAGAATAGATGAGCATCACAAAATGCAAAGATTTTTGCAAAAGAATAATTCAAAAGTTAAGTTTTAGTTTTCCACAGAAAGCATTTCGGATCAACCGAGTTTCAAACTCGGTGATACCAAAGCAGTTTTGGAACCTAAACTGATGATCTCGGTTGGACCGAGTCACAGTTTGGTGGCACCGCGACTGCTAGGGTTTCACAGAATCCTCAAATCAGTCGAATCGATTAGTAATTCTCGGTCAGACCGAGAGTCACTAGTGCAATGGCATAAGCCAAATCGGTGAGACCGAGTTTTTCAACTCGGTGGGTCCGAGATGGTTTCGGCGGAAACCTAACCCTAAAAATTTGAATCTCATCTAATCTATGGATTACTTTGGTTGGATAGAAGAGTTTAAATCGTGGCAAGATTCAATAAAAGTACAATGTGCTTGGAATCAGACGTGGATAGCACACAGATCAAGTCCATACCCTAACTTGGCGGTGGACTTGCTACCGCGGCAATGGCGGGGACGAAATCCATTGACGGCGGTGGAGACCAGCGACAGGAGTCTGCTGGCGATGAGGAGACGATCCGAAGACCTCCGATGGCAGAGCGAGCTATTGCACGGGCGAAGGGTTTCGGAGAAATTTCCAAAATTTTGCCCGTGGCTATATATAGCCCGACCCTGTCGGTGTGACCGAGTGGAACAACTCGGTGTCACCGAGATGCATAACTGTGTTCAGTTACAGCAAATCGGTGAGACCGAAAAGTTCAAATCGGTTGCATCGAGATTGAAAACTCAGATCAACTTAATGATCTCGGTAGGACCGAAATGGAGGAATCGGTCTAGCCGAGATTCACAAAGAGGTTTTGGAAGTTTAAGTCTATGACGAATCGGGGACTCCGAGTGCTCCTCACACAGAGTGGTTCGAATCTGACCTGATCAAATTTTGTGATGTAGCATGAATAGAGTTTGATATGAGAAAAGCATAGATAGCTAAAGAGGGTTCTTAGGCATTCTTGTCCATCCACTTGGCAAAAAGAAAAAGAACCCAAACAATCAGAACAACAAGTGGATGTCCTTGAATGAGTAAAATATGCACCAACATGCTCACACAATAAGATGGCAAATCAAATATGTGGCAAAGCATGCACAACCAATTCTAGCATCTATCAAACAATTGGCGATGACTAGGTCATCTATATATGAGTATATTGACTTAGGAGTCAAATGAGAACATTTGATCATAGGTCATACTCATCGTTTAAGCTCAAGTGGGGTTACCACTTTTACATAATGCATTGATATGTTCACACCATTAGAGTTGCTTTGACTCAATTCTTAGAGTTAAGCTCCCCCTAGATGTGAGATCCCCCCTTAGAGGGATGAACTAACCTTGGGTTTTGTCGATGATGACTTCATGTAGGAGTTGAAGATGTGGATGCTCAATGTTGGTGTAGATCATTTGGAGCATTCCTTTGGAGTGAGTTGCACTTTCAACTTACCTACATGGGTTAGTCCCACAAGGAACAAACAAGAATATCCATAGACATAGAGTGATGCACACACAAGATGATGTCCATGAATTCATTAGGTTACCTTGTCCCTTGTCTTACCAACATGATGGTTTGTGACTCCTTGAACTAGTGCAAGATGTGGAAGTTGATTGCACTTGTTCTTGCGATAATGATATGAGTGAAGAATGTTGGCGGAGTCACCCTCAAGAACTCTCTAGTTCTTCTTCTTCGGGATCCACATCATCTTGATGGGAATCCTTGGAGTTGTAGTTGTACTTGATGAAGTAGAACTTGACGTAGTCTTGGGAACCCACTTGAACGAGGCTTTAGGTGCTTCTTCAAATGCATCAATCTCTTCTTGAAGCTTGTCCTTGCCTTTGTTCTTGTGGTCTTGTGGTGGAAGATCATCTTGAGCTTGTGTTCCCTTGAAGGAAGTAGGATCATACTTCTCTTGTTGAGGAACAAACTTCGTCTTGGGGTATTGATCTTCTTCCCACTCAACTCCATTGGCATTGAACTTTCGTTCAAAACCAACACCTTGATTCTTCCGGTGCCTTCCTTGCTTGCGTACAATTTCCTCAAATTGCTTACTCCCGGTGTCGGTGTCAAAACCGGCGGATCTCGGGTAGGGGGTCCCGAACTGTGCGTCTAGGCGGATGGTAACAGGAGACGAGGGACACGATGTTTTACCCAGGTTCGGGCCCTCTTGATGGAGGTAAAACCCTACGTCCTGCTTGATTAATATTGATGATATGGGTAGTACAAGAGTGGATCTACCACGAGATCAAGGAGGCTAAACCCTAGAAGCTAGCCTATGGTATGATTGTTGTAATGGATGTTGTGTCCTACGGACTAAAGCCCTCCGGTTTATATAGACATCGAAGAGGGCTAGGGTTACATAGAGTCGGTTACAATGGTAGGAGATCTACATATCCGTATTGCCAAGCTTGCCTTCCACGCCAAGGAAAGTCCCATCCGAACACGGGATGAAGTCTTCAATCTTGTATCTTCATAGTCTTGGAGTCTGGCGGACGATGATAGTCCGGCTGTCCGGACACCCCCTAGTCCAGGACTCCCTCAGTAGCCCCTGAACTTGGCTTCAATGACGATGAGTCCGGCGCGCATAATGTTCGGCATTGCAAGGCGGGTTCCTCTTCCGAATAATCCATAGAAGATTGTGAACACCTGGATAGTGTCCGGCTCTGCAAAATAAATTCCACATTCCACCGTAGAGAGAATAAAATGTACACAAGTTCAATCTGCTGACGTACTCCGTGGCATGATGTCACGCCACTACCAAGCCTTTACTTGAATTGTTTATTATTATACCACCTCAGCACGTTTAGCGAAGCAGTTTCCTTGGCACGTCTTGTCGAAGCAGAGATCGTGTTCCCCTTATTCCGGGATTCTCATCAATACGGACGTGGGTAACGCAACCGCGCCATTGATGGTGGCGCTTGGGAGATAAGCGAGTTTTACCAGGCCAGTGGGGACGCATAGTCTTCGTCCGCCTATATATAAGGGATAAGGATTCACCTTTTCACCTACGCCTTCTTCCTCCTTTGCTTATCCATCTCCGCGCACTCGAGCTCCAGCGCCCAAGTTCGCGCATCTCGTCTCAACCTTCTCCGACCATGTCCGAAGCGGGAGGTAAATGGTTGGCCTCCACCGTTAAGGAGGAGCACATCGCCAAACTGCACAGCGCCGGATACCTTTCCAGCGACATCGCGCACCGGCTGCCCGACCAGGGGCAGCTCATCCCCACCCCCAGGCCCCATGAGAGGGTCGTATTTCTCCCCCACTTCCTCTGCGGACTGGGCTTTCCACTTCACCCCTTTGTCCGGGGGCTCATGTTCTACTATGGCCTGGATTTCCACGATCTGGCGCCGAACTTCATCCTCAACATCTCGGTGTTTATCATCGTGTGCGAGGCCTTCCTCTGCATCCAGCCCCACTTCGGCTTGTGGCTCAAGACCTTCAATGTCAAGTCGAAGGTAGTGAAGGGCACGCAGGCAGAGTGCGGAGGCGCCATGTTGGGAAAGATGCCCAACATCCTCTGGTTTGAAGGGGCCTTCGTGGAGTCCGTCAAGGGGTGGCAGTCGGGGTGGTTCTACATCACCGAGCCGCGCGACCCTACATGGGCGGTGGCTCCCGAGTTCAGATCTGGTATCCCTGTGCAGCTCACCTCCTGGAAAGAGAAGGGCTTGCTATGGGGTAATTCGAAGGAGCTGTCGGGACTCCAAGCCTGTATCCAGAAGCTAGTGAACAAGAAGCTCAGGCTTGTTAACGTGGTCCAAGTCATGCTCGTCCGCCGGATTCTCCCATGCCAAGAACGGGCATTCAATCTGTGGGAGTTTGATCCGGAACAGCACCAGGCGTTGAGCGGGCTCTTCGACACGACGTACGAAGGCGCCTGGCGGGTGCTGTTTAAGGGTGCCGAAGCCCCCGCATCCTCGACGGAAGATCGCGGATTTCACTCGTAGCATCCAGCTGACGAGGTAAGTGATTCTACCCCTTTATGGGACACTTGTTGTTAATATTTTGATTCTAAGCGGGTTTCAATCTCCCCTTTCCTTTGACAGGACTGGATGAAGAAGGCAGAGCAGCTCATCTGCCCGGCTCCCATGCCAGAAAACCCAGTAGACGCCCGTCTAGCGGGGCTGCTGGTTCCGGCACCGCATGTGGTGCCGGAGAAGAAGGCCAAGAAGGTGGCCACGGGTACTCGAAAGAGTTCCCGTTTTCAGGTCTCCGATGACTCCGAGGCGGACTCCTCCCCCGAAGATGAGGAGGAGGAACAAGACTCTCTCCTAGAGGAGGAAGAGAGGAAGAGGAAGGCTTCCCCAACAGGGGAGGTCGAAGGGTCCAAGAGGGGAAGAACTATTCCCCCGGATAGCTCTGCCAACACCAACGTTGGCGGCGAAGAGTGGCCTTCAAGGACCGGACCTCCAGCGAGATCGTAAGTATCCGGATTCCTGAATGATTTATAATTTCTCTTTTGTGTCATATAGTGTCCTTCTAATGCCGCATACTGCCTGCAGTCCGGCCGATGATGATCTCCCCGCCTCATCGAGCGGGTCATTGGCTCCGTCGGATGTGGATTCCATCCCGACTGCCTCCACCCCTCGCGCCGCTGAGGACGCCGAGGTGGGATCCCAGGAAGGGACCCATCAGGAGGAGGCTCCGGAGGCGCCGCAAGGCAGCCTCCCGGACTTTGTGCCGGACTCCACACCGGAACCCGCAGTGGTTCCGGAGTCCGGCAGGTGGCCCCTTCGCAAGAAGGGCAAGACCGTGACGCCGGCGGCCTCCGTCCAACCGGAGGCACCGGACAACTTGCTGGAGGCGCTCCAAGGCGCTTCCATTGAGGAAGAACACCGCACTGTTATGAGTGCGGTGATTCAGAAGGTTCAGCTCACCAAGAGCAGGCTGACCGAAGCCTGCAGTGGCCTTCTAACAGGTTTGAGGTAAGAAGTTAAAATTATGTAATGTAATACCGCATAGACAGTAGCCCCTAATGCTCAGTTTGGTGTTCGGAAAGAAAAGCCGGACTGAGGATCTAAAAAGATATACGCAGGGTTGCTAAAAAGTATGTCAATATGGGTTTGCAGGCTGCGCTGCTGACCTCTGCCGCACTGACTGCGGAGGTTGGCGCATTGAAGCGGCATCTCGAGCGGTCCGAGCAAGAGCTCGGCCGTGCCAAGAAGCAGCTCGAGGACAAAGAAGGTGAGTAACACCACTTTGAATAGTTACCTTACAGAAAAGGATTTAGGTTGCAATAAGAGAATAACAAGGATAACATGGGTACTGCAGGGGCCACGAACGAGGTGGTAACCCTGAAGGAGGCTGTGTCCGCGGCCGAACGCAATGCGGCCGCGGAACGGGCAGAGCGAGAGAAGCAGGAGGCGCTGGTGGCGGAGGTGCGGCAAGAGCTCCAGGCTCTCATGGAGAATCATGAGAGTTTGGAGCGCGACTCAAAGACTCGAGAGTCCGAGCTCGCCTCGGCTCTCGAAAGTGCCAAGTCCACCAAGGCCGAGGCCCGTAAGGCCCTTCAGGAGGTTGAGGATATGAAGAAAATAGAGCGGGTAAGGCATTTTTCATGCAAATCAAGCATGTTAATGTAAACTACCTAACACTTACCCGAATTCGGAGCTCTCCAGGGGCGTTTGAAGATCTGCCTCGTAGTGTGTCCGATGCCGCCGCATTCTACCGTGGCGAGGAGGGGAGCTCAATGGAGAAGGTCTTCTGGTCTCAGTACGCTGAGGCCGGCCATCCGGTGTCCCCTAGCGACCAGCTAAAGCAGCTGGTCGAGCTCCACAAGGTAGCTGAGGAGGCCATGAAGGGCCTCATAGTCCGGCTATGGCCTGGACAGGCCATGCCTGGGAGCTACTTCGGCCTCGTGCGGCGGCTGGTGGACGCGTGCCCCTGGGTGGATATTATCAAGCGCTCCGCCTGTATTTAAGGTGCTCATCAGGCCCTTGCCCGCGCAAAGGTGCACTGGGGCAAGCTGGATGCGGAAAGGCTCATCACTGACACGCCACCAGCGGGCAAGGAGTATCGTATGCCCGAGATGTACTATAAGACTGTCCTGAAGGGTGCCCGCAAGATTGCGGATGAGTGCCCCAAAGATGTAATTATTGAGTAAACTCGCTATGTATTATCCTGTGCGCTGAAAACTTTGTTCATATGCGCTAAGCAACGCTTGTTTAATTTAAAATATTACCTTCTGTGCGGCCGTTTATAAAATCTGAGAGATGGCAAGTCGTCGGCTTCAGCCCCCATGCCACGAGTGCTGGGGTGTTCGGAATAAACTTGAGCACGCTTGTTCCCATTTTTGGGTCCATCTAGGGAGGCGCTCAACACAACGAACAAGGCAACCAGACTTATAATGCTTGAACACTCTCACTTAGCCATAGAATTCTATAATTTTAAATTTCGGTGAAGCCCCTAGTATTCAGAAGACCGAACTCGGGGCACTATCCACGCCTTCGTCGGACATTATCCGGTACTTTGCTTGAAGCGGCATAAGTCTTTAGGGACCCGAAAAGACCTCTCGAACAGCGACCAGTCTCTCGCCTTATCATGCTAGTCAGTTTTAGCTTTCTCCACTGAGGCGCTCGCCTAGCTCAACCGGGGCGCAATCGCAGTGGTTCTCCCAGTGCCACCTTAGCCGACAGAATGGAACATAAGGCACCAAAACGTGGGAGCTGGGCAAACCCAACTATTGACCCAAGACATGATTCGGAGCCGATTCATATAATGCTATAAGTTCGGGGTGCCGCACTTGTGAAAGTGTTCGGACTTGTCACACCATAATGCGGGGAACATAAGCCCCTGGTGTATTCGGCCGTACCAAAATATACGGTGCAAGATGTCATTAGTGAACATATATGTAAAGTAATGCAATTACAGCCAAAAATTGCTGCATCATTTATTCAAGGAATTCTGCTATGGGTGCGGAATGATACAAATAGTGCAGTAAGCAAGGGATTGGACTAATTAAACATGCCCCCCTCCAGGGGTGGGCTGCGGACTAGTGTATATAGTTTAATGCTCATAATGGAGACCACCTGAGTGTTCGTCGCAGCCTTTTTCCCTCCCTGGCTGTTGCATCGTAAGTTCGGCGGGCTCCCCGCCGGACAGGGCCTCTGGTGAACGGAGTCCTGTATATAAGAAGAAGCAAAATAAAATGAGTGACACACTTGGGAGCCCCTGGTGTGGTCGAGCCACACTCTGGGTCTATTGTGGTCGTGCCCCTCCCCCTATGCCCATGGTATCTCCAGAGCGTAATGATGTACGCGGAGGGTTGGTCTTGCAATCATGTGAGGGCTGGGGTTGGGGCCGCATTGCTACGCGTGCTCGGAACGTGCCAGGTGGTCTTGGTTGATGTTGCTCCGGGCGCGTTTGGCCGTGTCCGGTCGTTTAACGGCCGGACTCGAAAATTGCCTTAAAAGGCTGCTCTGTACTTCTGCCGTGAGAGCCGCTGTATGTTCCTCCGTTCGGAGGGAGCGTTCCGTATTTCCGTTGACTGTGATGACTCCACGAGGGCCTGGCATCTTGAGCTTGAGGTATGCGTAATGCAGCACTGCGTTAAACTTTGCGAACGCGGTTCGTCCGAGCAGAGCATGATAGCCGCTGCGGAACGGGACTATGTCGAAGATTAACTCCTCGCTCCGGAAATTGTCCGGGGATCCGAAGACCACTTCCAGTGTGACTGAGCCTGTACAATTGGCCTCAACACCTGGTATGACGCCTTTGAAGGTCATTTTTGTAGGTTTAATCCTTGAGGGGTCTATGCCCATCTTGCGCACTGTATCCTGATAAAGCAGGTTCAGGCTACTGCCGCCATCCATCAGGACTCTCGTGAGGTGAAATCCATCAACGATTGGGTCTAAAACCAATGCGGTGAATCCGCCATGGCGGATACTCGTCGGATGGTCTCTTCGATCGAAAGTGATCGGGCAAGAGGACCATGGATTGAACTTAGGGGCGACTGGCTCCATCGCATATACGTCCCTTAGTGCACGCTTCCGCTCCCTCTTGGGTATATGGGTTGCGTATATCATGTTCACCGTCCGCACTTGTGGGGGGAAACCCTTCTGTCCTATACTGTTCGGCGGCCGGGTCTCTTCCTCGTCATCGCTATGCAGCCCCTTGTCATTGTTTTCGGCAATTAACTTGCCTGCCTACTTGAATACCCAACAGTCTCTGTTGGTGTGATTAGTTGGCTTTTCGGGGGTGCCATGTATCTGGCATAAGCGGTCGAGTATTCGGTCCAAGTTGGACGGACCCGGAGTGGTTCTTTTGAATGGCTTCTTCCGCTGACCGGGTTTAGAGCCTTGGAATCCGGCGTTGACTGCCGTATCCTCATTGTTGTCGCCGTTAACACAGCGTTTGTTTTTGCTTCGACGCGACCTGCCGTTGTGGTCCTTAGTATCCGGACTGCCAGCATTTTTACTGAGGTTGTTGCTACGAGCTAGCCAGCTATCCTCTCACGCACAGAAGCGGGTCATTAATGATGTGAGGGCTGCCATGGATTTCAGCTTTTCCTGTCCTAGGTGCCGGGCTAGCCATTCATTGCGGATGTTATGTTTGAAGGCTGCGAGGGCTTCTGCATCCGGACAGTCGACAATTTGATTTTTCTTTGTTAAGAACCGTGTCCAGAATTGCCTGGCCGATTCGTCTGGCTGCTGGATTATGTGGCTTAGGTCATCGGCGTCTGGTGGCCGCACATATGTGCCCTGGAAGTTGTCGAGGAATGCGGCTTCCAGGTCCTCCCAACACCCAATTGACTCTGCGGGCAGGCTGTTAAGCCAATGCCGAGCTGGTCCTTTAAGCTTGAGCGGGAGGTATTTGATGGCGTGGAGATCGTCGCCGCGGGCCATATGGATGTGAAGGAGATAATCTTCGATCCAAACTGCGGGGTCTGTCATGCCATCGTAGGATTCGATGTTTACGGGTTTAAACCCTTCAGGGATTTGATGATCCATTACTTCGTCAGTGAAGCATAGCGGGTGTGCAGCGCCTCTGTATTGAGCAATATCACGACGTAGCTCAAGGGAGCGTTGTCTGCTGTGTTCGGCCCGGCCGGAGTTGTTGTATCCGGCTCGACGGTATTCGTCGTGGGTCGTGGGGCGCCCACGTGATCCATAGATAGATCTGGATTGTCTTGCCTTATCCTCCAATATGTCCCGCAAGTCCGGCGTGTTCCCTCGTGGCTTCGTACTTTTCGAGCGATGCCGGGGTACGGTCTTGATGGAAGGCCTGGATGCCTCTCTGTCGCGACCACGGGGTGGTCGGTCGGCCATATTGTGCGCTGGTGATGAAGGTATATATGCTTCCTCCTCTAATCGGGGGAGTAACTTGCGTTTTGGGTAGCTTTTGGAGGGGCGTTCGAATTCATACTCTTTGGCCGCGAGGACCTCGGTCCATCTGTCGGCCAGTAGGTCTTGATCAGCTTGGAGCTGCTGCTGCTTTTTCTTTAGGCTATTTGCTGTGGCCATTAGCCTGCGTTTGAAACGCTCTTGTTCGATGGGATCCTCGGGCACGACGAATTCGTCATCGTCGAGGCTTGCCTCGTCTCCGGAGGGAGGTATGTAATTATCATCCTCGACCTCTTCGTCTGCCGCTCTCTCGTGAGGGCTTGCTTCTGCATCCTCCTGCGCTGAATCTTGCTGGAGGGGATTGTCTTCGGCACTTTCTGGGGTGTTATTATCTCCTGTGCCGGAATCTCCATTCTTGCTGTGGCGGGATTTAGAGCGGCACTGCTGATGTCGGCGCTTAGGCTGTTTCTTTAAGGAATCAGCCTCAGCTGTTTCTTCGGCATCCCCATCTTTTGGGGTATCCACCATGTATATGTCATATGACGAGGTGGTCTTCCAGTGCCCTGTAGGCGCTGGTTCTTGCTCGTCTCCGGCATCGTCGTCCATACCGTCGATGTCTTCGGAGTCGTAGTCTAGCATGTCGGTTAGATCGTCGATAGTGGCTACAAAGTGGGAGGTGGGTGGGCTTTGAATTTCTTCGTCGTCCGCATCCCAACCATCCTGGCCATAATCCGGCCAGGGCTCTCTAGATAGCGAGAGATGCTTTAGCGAATTTAGAATGTCGCCAAAGGGCGAGTGCTGAAAGATGTCAGCAGCGGTGAACTCCATGATCGGCGTCCAATCGGATTCGATTGGCAAGGGCGCGGGAGGTTCGGAGTCCGGCAGGGAGTCCGGCACCTCGGAGTCACGAGATTTATAGGGGACAAGGTCAGTGTTTGGCTCCATCGCCGTGGAAATTGCAGCTCCCGAGGAGGTGTCCAGCCACCCGTCCTCGAGCTGCGCGATCGGCTCCGGACTATGGGTCGAAGCGGATCTGTGTGCGACCTCCAAGGCGCTGTCCGGCGGCAGAGTTAGATCATGCCCATCATGACAGTGCGGCATGCACGGCTGCGGATCGGATCCATCAAAGATCAAGTCTCCGCGGATGTCCGCCGTGAAGTTTAGGCTTCCAAATCTGACCTGACGGCCAGGGGCGTAGCTTTCGATCTGCTCCAGATGGCCAAGTGAATTGGCCCGCAGTGCGAAGCCGCCGAATACGAAGATCTGTCCGGGGAGAAAAGCCTCACCCTAGATGGCGTTGTTGTTGATTGAAGAAGCCATCAAGCCTATCGGTGACGACATAGAGGAACTCTCAATGAAACCACCAATGTCGGTGTCAAAACCGGCGGATCTCGGGTAGGGGGTCCCGAACTGTGCGTCTAGGCGGATGGTAACAGGAGACGAGGGACACGATGTTTTACCCAGGTTCGGGCCCTCTTGATGGAGGTAAAACCCTACGTCCTGCTTGATTAATATTGATGATATGGGTAGTACAAGACTGGATCTACCACGAGATCAAGCAGGCTAAACCCTAGAAGCTAGCCTATGGTATGATTGTTGTAATGGATGCTGTGTCCTACGGACTAAAGCCCTCCGGTTTATATAGACACCGGAGAGGGCTAGGGTTACATAGAGTCGGTTACAATGGTAGGAGATCTACATATCCGTATTGCCAAGCTTTCCTTCCACGCCAAGGAAAGTCCCATCCGGACACGGGACGAAGTCTTCAATCTTCTATCTTCATAGTCTTGGAGTCCGGCGGACGATGATAGTCCGGCTGTCCGGACACCCCCTTGTCCAGGACTCCCTCACCTGGCAAGGCTCTTGTAAACACCTTTCTCTATAATTCCCTTCAATAAGCTATTTTCTTGCTCAAGTGTAACTTGGCTAAGAGAATCATTAGTGGAATCAAGAGAATTACTAGAAGCAACAATATTGGATTTGACATTATTATTGTTACTACTAGAGGAAGTATCTTTCTTGTACTTGTTACTAGACTTGACTTGAGGCATGTAAGTAGATAAGAGCAAACGCTTGGCAATATAATAAGAACTTTTCTTGCGGAGATCATCATTGATTGCTTTTAAGAACTCATGCTCTTGCTCAAGATTGAGCTTTTCAAAGCGTAACTTCTCATGAGCCCTTAAAAGTTCTCGATGATCTTCGTAGATAGTTTCATGAGCTAACTTAAGAGAGTTTAGTTCTTTATTTAGAAGCTCAATCTTATCCTTATCATTGTCATTCATTTTATCTTGATTAGCATGATTAATTGACGTTTCATCATAGTATTCATCACTAGAGTTGTCAACAAGTAAATCATCATCCACAAGCAAGTCATCTTCATCACTATTGAAATCAACATACTTAGGATGTGTTACCTTTGGACCTTTGGCCATGAAGCATCTTCCAAAACCTTCATTTGGTGAGTCAAATATGTCGTAGGAGTTGGTTGACACAAGTGCTAGACCGGCAACACCTTCATCTTGAGTATATTCAGAGTCGGAGTGATAGCTTCTCTCGGAGTGATTACGGAGTCGGAGCCGGATACCCATTCACCAACATGAGCTTGATGTCTTCGTTTTGTGTAGCTCCTTGATGACTTGTCCTTCCTTTCTGTATCCTTGCTTCTCCGTGAGGGTCTTCATTCATAACGATCATCTCTACCCCTCCTCTCTCTTGGTGGTGATTCTTCTCTTTTGCTTCTTCTTCTTGGAGAATCTTCTCTTCTTTTGTAGGGTGTCGTACACTCATTGGAGTAGTGTCCGGGTCTCCCACAATTTTAGCAATTGCGCTCTCGACTAGAAGATCTTTTGTCATTGTAAGACCTTGACTTGGAGCTTCTTTCTTTGCTTCTACTCTTGTAGAATTTGTTGAAGTTCTTCACCATTAAGCTCAATTCTTCATTGAAGGTTGGTTTCTCACTTGATGATGTGGGGGCTTCACTTGTGGCTTTGTAAGCACCACTTGACTTGTTGTGAAGTTCCTCCTTATCCTTGAGTGACATCTCATGAGCAACAATTCTTCCAATGACTTCCGTTGGCTTGAGATCTTTGTAGTTTGGCATCATTTCAATCAATGTGCACACGGTATCATACTTTCCATCCAATGCTCTTAGAATCTTCTTGATGATGAATTTGTCGGTCATCTCTTCACTCCCTAAGCTGGCAATCTCATTTGTGATAAGAGCAAGCCTAGAGTACATTTCAGCGACACCTTCACCATCCTTCATTTTGAACTTGTCAAGCTGACTCTGGAGCACATCCAACTTGGATTCCTTGATGGATTCAGTACCTTCATGCATATCAATCAAAGTATCCCAAATTTCCTTTGCATTCTCAAGACGGTTGATTTTGTTGAATTCTTCGGGGCACAATCCATTGAAGATGATATCACAAGCTTGAGCGTTGTATTGCAACATCTTCAATTCTTCCGCATTAGCTTCACGGTTTGGTTCTCTCCCATCGAAAAATTCACCTTGCAAGCCAATACAAATAATTGCCCAAACGGCGGGGTTATGTCCAAGAATATGCATTTTCATCTTACGCTTCCAACTACCAAAATTAATACCATCAAAGTAAGGACCTCTACGGTGATAATTTCCCTCGCTAGACGCCATACTCTCCTAGGTTGCGAAACCAAGGCTATGACCACCAAAATCTATGGAAATCAAAGTAAATGGAGACCAAAGCTCTGATACCACTTGTAGGACCTTGAAGTATGTCTAGAGGGGAGGTGATTAGACTACTTGACCAATAAAAACTTAACCTTTTCCCAATTTTAGAGTTTGGCAGATTTTAGCTATTTTAGGACAAGTCAAGCAATCATCACACAATTCAAGCAAGCATGCAAAGAGTATATAGGCAGCGGAAATTAAAGCATGCAACTTGCAAGAAAGCAAAGGGAAGGGTTTGGAGGATTCAAACGCAATTGGAGACACGGATGTTTTTGGCGTGGTTTCGATAGGTGGTGCTATCGTACATCCACGTTGATGGAGACTTCAACCCACTAAGGGTAACGGCTGCACGAGTCCATGGAGGGCTCCACCCACGAAGGGTCCACGAAGAAGCAACCTTGTCTATCCCACCATGGCCGTCGCCCATGAAGGACTTGCCTCACTAGCGGTAGATCTTCACGAAGTAGGCGATCTCCTTGCCCTTACAAACTCCTTGGTTCAACTCCACAATCTTGTCGGAGGCTCCCAAGTGACACCTAGCCAATCTAGGAGACACCATTCTCCAAGAAGTAACAAATGGTGCGTTCAAGATGAACTCCTTGCTCTTGTGCTTCAAATGATAGTATTCCCAACACTCAACTCTCTCTCATAGGTTTTGGATCTGGTGGAAAGAAGATTTGAGTGGAAAGCAACTTGGGGAAGGCTAGAGATCAAGATTCATATGGTAGGAATGGAATATCTTGGCCTCAACACATGAGTAGGTGGTTCTCTCTCAGAAATGGTAAGTTGGAAGTGTAGGTTCGTTCTGATGGCTCTCTCCACGAATGAAGAGGAGGTGGAGGGGTATATATAGCCTCCACACAAAATCTAACCGTTACACACAATTTACCAAACTCGGTGGGACCGAATTGTTAAACTCGGTCGAACCGATTTAGTAAACCTAGTGACCGTTAGTGATTTTCGGTGGGACTGACATGCATCTCAGTGAGACCGATTCGGTTAGGGTTAGGGCATAACGTAATCTCGGTAAGACCGATTACACAAACTCGGTGAGACCGATTTGGTAATAAGCTTTCTAGAGAGTTGGTCGGGTAAACTCGGTGGGACCGATTTGCTCTTTTCGGTGAGACCGAAATGTTACAAAAAGGAAACAAAGAGTTTATATTGCAATCTCTGTGGGACCGATCGCTCACTTCGGTTAGGCCGAAACGTTACGAAGGGAAACAGAGAGATTACAACCCCATCTCGGTGAGACCGAGATCCCTATCGGTAAGACCGATTTGCTTAGGGTTTGTGGCAGTGGCTATGACTTTTGGAATCGGTGGCGCCGGATAGGAAGAACCGATGTGACCGATTTTGGCTTTGGGTTTAGGTCATTTGTGGATGTGGGAAAGTAGTTGAGGGTTTTGGAGCATATCACTAAGCACATGAAGCAAGAGGCTCATTTAGCAACACCTCATCCCTCCTTGATAGTATTGGCTTTTCCTATAGACTCAATGTGATCTTGGATCACTAAAATGTAAAATGAAGAGTCTTGAGCTTTTGAGATTGAGCCAATCCTTTGTCCTTAGTATTTTGAGGGATCCACTTTCATCATCCATGCCATGCCATTCATTGAGCTTTCCTGAAATAATAGTCTTGGAATAGCATTAGCTCAATGAGCTATATGTTGTTATGAATTACCAAAACCACCTAGGGATAGTTGCACTTTCACCATTAAAGAAAGGCATGGAGCACTTTCCAAGAAATAAAGTCAAAATTACCTTATGAATCTATCATGATTTCTACTTATTAATTTAGTGCCAAAGATGGCACTCGTTAGATCTATCTTCGCTTTTATGCCTAGCTAGGGGTGTTAAACGATAGCGCTAGTTGGGAGGCAACCCAATTTTCTTTAGGTTTTTTGTTTTTGCTCCTGTTTAGTAATAAATCTTGCATCTACCCTCTGGTTACATGTGTTTTTATCTTTTAGTTAGTGTTTGTGCTAAGTAGAACCTATAGGATAACCTATGATGATGGTTGATTTGATTCTGCTGAAAAACAGAAACTTTGCGCGGACGAATATAATTTTGTTAAATCACAGGAACGTGATTTTGCGTTAATTCGTTTTGCTGGTAATCAATAAACAAATTTTCCAGGACGTCCTATTTTGGTAGGATTTTTAAAGTTCCAAAAGTTTGCGTTAGTTACATATTGCTACAGACTGTTCTGTTTTTGACAGATTCTTTTTTTCGCGTGTTGTTTGCTTATTTCAATGCATCTATGGCTAGTAAAATAGTTTATAAACCATAAGGAAGTTGGAATGCAGTAGGTTTAACACCAAAATAAATAAAGAATGAGTTCATTACAGTACCTTATGTGGTGGTTTTGTTTTCTTTCACTAACAGAGCTTATAAGATTTCCTGTTGAGTTTTGTGTTGTGAAGTTTTCAAGTTTGGGTTAAAGCTTTTATGGACTATGGAATAAAGGATGGCAAGAGCCTAAGCTTGGGGATTCCCATGGAACCCCAAGATATTCAAGGATAGCCAAAAGCCTAAGCTTGGGGATGCCCCGGGAAGGCATCTCCTCTTTCGTCTTTGTTCATTGGTAACCTTATTTGGAGCTATATTTTTATTCGCTACATGATATGTGTTTTGCTTCGAGCGTCGTGTATTATATTAGTCTTTGCTTTTTAGTTTACCACAATCATCCTTGCTGTACACACCTTTTGGGAGAAACCTATTTGATTAGAATTTGCTAGAATACTCTATGTGCTTCACTTATATCTTTTGGGTTTGATTTGGCGGAGTGTCCGGCCTCAAAGTAAATTACGCGAAGAGCTCGGCCACGGTCTTACATGGGGAGCAGGCTGCCACTAAGATCATCACCGGCCTGGGCTGTTCGACCGCTGCGCTCCCAGTCACCTACCTCGGCATACCCTTGACTACGCGCCGCCCGTCCGCCGGTCAGTTGCAGCCCTTGGTCGACAGGGTCGCCAGGCGCTTGCCCACCTGGAAAGCATGGCTTATGAACAGAGCCGGCAGGCTTGCCCTCGTCAAGTCGGTTCTCTGCGTGATCCCGGTGCACCAGCTGCTTGCTTTTGCCCCACGAAGAAAACTCTGCAGCAGCTCGAGAAGATTCAACGGGGATTCTTATGGGCTGGGCGACCCGTCGCCAACGGCGATCACTGCCAGGTGAACTGGCGCTTCGTCTCCCGCCCCCTCAAGCTTGGGGGTCTTGGGGTTCGCGACCTCGAGTGCACCGGGCTTGCGCTCAGACTGCGGTGGCTTTGGCTCTCACGAACTGACGAGGGACGCGCCTGGCATGGGCTGGATCTTCAATTCTCCTGCCATGACCGCTCCCTGTTCTTTGCTTCCACCTTCATGGCCATTGGGAACGACATGAAAGCCCTGTTCTGGGAGGATCGATGGCTCAACGGGCGCTCCGTCGGCGAGCTCATGCCCCTGCTCTACAACTGCGTCCCCAAACGATGGCGCAAGGTTAGAACGGTGGGGGAAGGCCTCTACGGCAACGCTTGGGCCCGTGACATCCAGGGCGTTCTCGGCCTCCACGAGATCGGTCAGTACCTGCAGCTTTGGCACCTCGCGCAGCAGGCCACACTTCGCGATGCCCCGATCAACTGATCTGGAAGTGGACCACGAGCGGCATCTATTCTGCGCAGACTTGCTACCTGGCCACCTTCCAAGGATCCACGCACTCCTACTCCTGGAAGCTGATTTGGAGGGCATGGGCTCCCCCGAGGGTCAAGTTTTTCCATTGGCTCGCTAACCTGGATCACTGCTGGACTGCCGACCGTCTAGCCCACCATGACCCGCAGCATCATCTGCGCTGTCTTCTGTGCGATCAGGCACCTAAAACGATGCGGCACCTCTTGCTTGACTGCCCCTTCTCGAGGCAGGCATGGCACAAGACCCTGGTGTGGCTGCGCATCCCAGCACCGATCCCTAACCAGGAGCCCACCCTCATGGACTGGTGGCAATACGCCAAGCACGACACGCCACAAGCACAACGCAAGGCCCTGCAATCCGTAGCGCTCCTAGTACCGTGGCTTGTCTGGAAGCATAGGAACAGCTGCGTTTTTGATAACGTGATGCCTTCCCTCGGCACGCTCGTCGACCGAATCAAGGAGGAAGCCGGCTCCTGGGCCAAGGCCGGAGCGGCAGGCTTAGAGTAGTCCTCCCCCTACATGGGACGTGCACTGAGCCTTGTATCTCATTCTCGCTTTATTCGTCCTAGGACGACTGTAACTGACTCCCTACCTGTTCAATGAAAAGAAATGCAAGGTCTTTTGCGTTTTCTCAAAAAAAAAGCTTGATAGTTTTTGCTCTAGTGCTTCACTTACAATTTTCAGAGCACGGTGGTGTCTTAATGTTGAAGAAATTACTAGTCTCTCATGCTTCACTTATATCTTTTTGAGAGTCTTTTAGAATAGCATGGTATTTGCTATGGTTTTAAAGTCGGTCCTAGAATGATGAGCATCCAAGTTGGGTATAATAAAAACTATCATAGAAAGTGAATTGGATGCTATGATCAACTTGATGCTTGATAATTGTTTTGAGACATGGAGGTAGTGATATTAAAGGCATGCTAGTTGGGTGATTATGGATTTAAAGAATGCTTGTGTTGAAGTTTGTGATTCCCGTAGCATGCACGTATGGTGAACCGCTTTGTGATGAAGTTGGAGCACAATTTTATTTATTGATTGTCTTCCTTATGAGTGGCGGTCGGGGACGAGCGTTGGTCTTTTCCTACCAATCTATCCCCCTAGGAGCATGCGCGTAGTACTTTGGTTTTTGATGACTTCTAAATTTTTCCAATAAGTGCACGAGTTCTTTTGACTAATGTTGAGTCCATGGATTGTACGCACCCTTTCACCCTTCCACCATTACTAGCCTCTCTTGTGCCGCGCAAATTTCGCCGGTACCATACACCCACCATTACCTTCCTCAAAACAGCCACCATACCTACCTATTATGGCATTTCCATAGCCATTCCGAGATGTATTGCCATGCAACTTTCCACCGTTCCGTTCATATGACACGCATTACTTTTGTCATATTACTTTTTGCATGATCATGTAGTTGACATCGTATTTGTGGCAAGGCCACCTTCATAATTTTCATACATGTCGCTCTTGATTCATTGCATATCCCGGTACACCGCCGGAGGCATTCATATAGAGTCATATCTTGTTCTAGCTTTGAGTTGTAAATCCATAAAAATGTGATGATCTTCATTATTAGAGCATTGTCCTAGTGAGGAAAGGATGATGAAGACTATGATTCCCCCACAAGTCGGGATGAGACTTCGGACTTTACAAAAAAAGAGACAAAAAAAGAGAAAGGCCAAAAAGAAAAAAAGAGAAAGGCCAAAGGAAAAAAAAGAGAAAAAGAAAAAAATGAGAGAAAGAGAGAGAAGGGACAATGCTACTATCTCCTTTTCCACACTTGTGCTTCAAAATAGCACCATGATCTTCATGATAAAGAGTCTCATATGTTGTCACTTTCATATACTAGTGGGCATTTTTCATTATAGAACTTGGCTTGTATATTCCAATGATGGGCTTCCTCAAAAGTGCCCTAGGTCTTCGTGAGCAAGCAAGTTGGATGCACACCCACTTAGTTTCTCTTGTTGAGCTTTCATATATTTATAGCTCTAGTGCGTCCGTTGCATGGCAATCCCTACTCACTCACATTGATATCTATTAATGGGCATCTCCATAGCCCGTTGATACGCCTAGTTGATGTGAGACTATCTTCTCCTTTTTGTCTTCTCCACAACCACCATTCTATTCCACATATAGTGCTATGTCCATGGCTCACGCTCATGTATTGCGTGAAAGTTGAAAAAGTTTGACATTATTAAAGTATGAAACAATTGCTTGGCTTGTCATCGGGGTTGTGCATGATTAAATACTTTGTGTGATGAAGATAGAGCAACAGCCAGACTATATGATTTTGTAGGGATAACTTTCTTTGGCCATGTTATTTTTAGAAGACACGATTACTTTGATTAGTATGCTTGAAGTATTACTATTTCTTATGTTAATATGAACTTTTATTTTGTATCATTTGGATCTGAATATTCATGCCACAATAAAGAAAATTACATTGAGAACTATGCTAGGTAGCATTCCACATCAAAATTTTCTTTTTTATCATTTACCTACTCGAGTACGAGCAGGAATTAAGCTTGGGGATGTTTGATACGTCTCCAACATATCTATAATTTTTTATAGTTCCATGCTATTATATTACCCCTTTTGGATGTTTATGGGCTTTATTTTACACATCTATATCATTTTTCGGACTAACCTACTAACCGGAGGCCCAGCCCATATTGCTGTTTTTTTTGCCTATTTTAGTATTTCGAAGAAAAGGAATATCAAACGTAGTCCAAACGGAATGAAACCTTCGGGAGCGTGATTTTTGGAACAAACGTGATCCAGAGGACTTGGAGTGCAAGTCAAGAAGCAACCGAGGCTCCCACGAGATAGGAGGGTGCCCCCCTCCTGTAGGGCGTGCCCCTGTCTCGTGGGCCCCTCGGGCGGCCACCGACGTACTTTTTCCTCCTATATAAGCCTACGTACCCCGAAAACATCCAGGGGCGAGACGAAACACAATTTCCACCACCGTAATACTTATGCTATCTTGAGAGAAGCCACTAGTGAAACCTATGGCTCCCGGATCTATCTCTTATCATATTTGCTTTCAATCTACTTTTATTTGCATCTTTACTTTTTGCATCTATATTATAAAATACCAAAAAATATATTTATCTTATGATACTATCTTTATTAGATCTCACTTTCGCAAGTGGCTGTGAAGGGATTGACAACCCCTTTATTGCGTTGGTTGCGAGTTCTCAGTTTGTTTGTGTAGGTGCGTGGGACTTTTGAGGAGCCTCCTACTGGATTGATACCTTGGTTCTCAAAAACTAAGGGAAATACTTACACTACTCTATTGCATCACCCTCTCCTCTTCGAGGAAAACCAACGCAAGCTCAAGACGTAGCAGAATGCATGAGGGTGTAGAAGCTCTTAGCAAAATAGACACCAGATTTCCCAGGCCAAATCCAAACATCTGGCAAAGTGATATCCCTGTGTAGATCCAGGAGCCAAGTTTCCAGAACTTGCAATTCCAAGGCAGCCTCATGTGACAGTGGCAAAAAGAACATTGAATATAAATCCTGAGAGATGAGGAATTCATGCACAGAAATTTTGTCATTGGTAACAAAGGAGAAAAGCCCAGGTAATCTCCAACACAGAGGTCTGGAAGAGCCATTAATAAGCCAAGCATCAGACCAAAAGAGGGCAGAGTCTCCCATATTGATGTGAACTGATGCAATAGCAGTATATGCATGCGAGATCTTTAGGATATCTCTCCACCAAAATGAACCAACTGGGTTTGTAGCATGTGAGATACCATCAGCATAATAACTGCTCTAGATCAAATAACCCATGGTATATCAGCTTCATTGAAAAAAATTGTGGAGGTCCTTGAGAAGAAGACCCTTATTTTGGATATGCAAGTTAATCACTCCAAGTCCTCCTTTTTCCTTTGGCCTGCAAACAAGGTCCCAGGCAGCCAAAGATTGCTTAGGTGCATCATTGCTTCCTCTCCACAAGCACTGCCTAAAAATCATGTCCAGTTGTTTGATAATTCCAGGTGGAAGCTGCAAACTGCAGAGGAAATATATGGGCATGGAGGTCAAGACAGAAGTTAACAACTGCAACCTGGAACCTTGATTTAACATGGAGGAGCTGACTGTCAATCTCCTTTCCAAAGCATCCACCAAGGGCATAAAATCTACAATTCTGGGCCTAGTAGTGCCAAGAGGCAAACCCAGATAAGTAAAAAGGAGCTGACCAATTTTGCATCCAAGCAGATCAGCTAACCTGGCAGCTTCCACCTCATCTATATTCAAAGGAATCATGGAAGACTTTGCAAAATTGACTTTTAGCCTTGTGGATTTTTGAAAGGTGAGCAACATATTTTTAAGGGCAACCAACTCCTCATCTCTGGCAGAAAAGAAAATGACAGTGTCATCAGCATACTGAATTATAGGGAAATCCTAGTCATGTGATGGAATTGGGAGGGTTAAGGTTCCCTGTGAGAACATCTGGTTAACCATTGACTGCAGCAGGTCAGCAGCAATTACAAACAGCAAAGGTGAAAGAGGATCACCTTGTCTGACACCACACTTGCACTTAAACTGTTTTCCAGGTATGCCATTGAGCAAAACAGAAGAAGATCCTGTAGAAAGGATGTTTTTGACCCAGCCAGTCCATTTATCATCAAACCCCTTGTACTTGAGCATTTGCAAAATAACCTCATGTTCCACAGTGTCAAATGCCTTTGCAAAATCCAGCTTCAAGATTAGGATGGGTCTCTTTAACTGTTTGCATTAGTGTATATATTCAAAAGCCCAGGCTAAACAGTCCTGCTTTTAATGAAAACCTTAGAAAAAAGGTTCCTACCAATGTTCTGGTTGATAGAATTTCCGAACTTAATAATGATTTTTCTATTCAAAATAATGAGTTAGGATATTCTCTTGAGTATAGGCTTACAAAATTCTTGCAAAAGAATGCTTATAGTGATGAATTGGTTGTGCAATACGAAGGGCCAAAGGAGGAACCCATACCTCCCGAGATTGATCTTGGGGACTTCTTTCCCATTAAATTCAGCCCTTTTGATTACTTTTGCTTGCCCCAAAGAAAACTTGCTGCTGAACGTAGAGAATATGAAATGAGTTTTCGTGATCTATCTTATTATTATGGTACTACTTAGATCTATTCTCGCTTTTATGCCTAGCTAGGGGCGTTAAACGATAGCGCTAGTTGGGAGGCAACCCAATTTTATTTTTGTTTCTTACTTTTTGCTTATGTTTAGTAATAAATATTTCATCTAGTTTCTGTTTAGATGTGTTTTCATGTTTTAGTTAGTGTTTGTGCCAAGTAGAACCTATAGGATAACCTACGGTGATAGTTAATTTGATTCTGCTGAAAAACAGAAACTTTTGCATGCTCAAAAATAATTTTAGTAAATCACAGAAACGTGCTTTTGCATTGATTATTTTTGCTGTAGATCAATAGATAAATTTACCAGGACTTCCTATTTTAGTAGGATTTTTAGAGATCCAGAAGTATTCGAAAGTTACAGATTGCTACACAATGTTCTGTTTTTGACAGATTCTGTTTTTCGTGTGCTGTTTGCATATTTTGATGCATCTATGGCTAGTATCGGGTGGTATGAACCATATAGAAGATGGAATACAGTAGGTTTAACACGAATATAAATAAAGAATGAGTTCATTACAGTACCTTATGTGGTGTTTTTTCTTTCTTGCACTAACAGAGCTTATGAGATTTCCTGCTGAGTTTTGTGTTGTGAAGTTTTCAAGTTTAGGGTAAAGATTTGATGGACTATGGAATAAGGAGTGGCAAGAGCCTAAGATTGGGGATGCCCATGGCACCCTAATATATTCAAGGATAACCAAAAGCCTAAGCTTGGGGATGCCCCGGAAGGCATCCCCTCTTTCGTCTTCGTCTATCGGTAACTTTACTTGGAGCTATATTTTTATTTGCCACATGATATGTGTTTTGCTTGGAGCGTCTTGTATGATATGAGTCTTTGATTTTTAGTTTACCACAATCATCCTTGCTGTACACACCTTTTGGGATAAACCCAAATGATTTGGAATATATTAGAATACTCTATGTGCTTCACTTATATCTTTTGAGCTAGATAGTTTTGCTCTAGTGCTTCACTTATACCTTTTAGAGCACGGCGGTGGTTTAATTTTGTAGAAATTGTTGATCTCTCGTGCTTCACTTATATTATTTTGAGAGTCTTTTAGAACAGCATGTTATTTTCTATGGTTATAAAATTGGTCCTAGAATGATGGGCATCCAAGTTGGGTATAATAAAAACTATCATAGGAAGTGAATTGGATGCTATGATCAATTTGATGCTTGATAATTGTTTTGAGATATAGAGGTGGTGATATTAAAGTCATGCTAGTTGGGTAATTGTGAATTTAAAGAATACGTTGTGTTGAAGTTGGCAAGTCCCGTAGCATGCACGTATGGTAACCGTTGTGTAACAAATTTGAAACATGAGGTGTTCTTAGATTGTCATCCTTATGAGTGGCGGTCGGGGACGAGCGATGGTCTTTTCCTACCAATCTATCCCCCTAGGAGCATGCGCGTAGTTCTTGGTTTTTGATGACTTGTAGATTTTTGCAATAATTATATGACTTCTTTATGACTAATGTGAGTCCATGGATTATACGCACTTTTACCTTTCCATCATTGCTAGCCTCTTCGGTACCGTGCATTGCCCTTTCTCACCTTGAGAGTTGGTGCAAACTTTGCCGGTGCATCCAAACCCCGTGATACGATACGCTCTATCACACTTAAATCTCCTTATATCTTCCTCAAAACAGCCACCATACCTACCTATTATGGCATTTCCATAGCCACTCCGAGATACATTGCCAAGCAACTTTCCATCGTTCCGTTCATCATGACACACATCATCATTGTAATATCGCCTTGCATGATCATGTAGTTGACATCGTATTATGGCAAAGCCACCTTCATAATTTTTCATACATGTCACTCTTGATTCATTGCCCATCCCGGTACACCGCCGGAGGCATTCATATAGAGTCATATCTTGTTCTAGTTTTGAGTTGTAACTCATGAGTTGTAAATAAATAGAAGTGTGATGATCATCATTATTAGAGCATTGTCCCTTAAAATAAAAGAGAAAGGCCAAATAAAAGTCCAAAGAAAAAAAGGGAAAGGCCAAATAAAAAAGGCCCAAAAAAGGGGGGACAATGCTACTATCTTTTTCCACACTTGTGCTTCAAAGTAGCACCATGTACTTCATATAGAGAGTCTCATTTGTTGTCACTTTCATATACTAGTGGGAATTTTTCATTATAGAATTTTATATTCCAACGATGGGCTTCCTCAAAATGCCCTAGGTCTTCGTGAGCAAGCAAGTTGGATGCACACCCACTAGTTTCTTTTGTTGAGCTTTCATACATTTATAGCTCTAGTGCATCCGTTGCATGGCAATCCCTACTCCTCATGTTAACATCAATTGATGGGCATCTCCATAGCCCGTTGATTAGCCGCGTTAACATGAGACTTTCCTTTTTTGTCTTCTCCACACAACCTCCATCGTCATATTCTATTCCACCGATAGTGCTATATCCATGGCTCACGCTCATGTATTGCGTGAAAGTTGAAAAAAGTTTGAGATTGCTAAAGTATGAAACAATTGCTTGGCTTGTCATCGGGGGTGTGCAAGATGAGAGCATTCTTGTGTGACAAAAATGGAGCATGACCAAACTATATGATTTTGTAGGGATGAACTTTGTTTAGCCATGCTATTTTGAGAAGACATGATTGCTTTCTTAGTATGCTTGAAGTATTACGATTTCTTATGTCAATATGAACTTTTATTTTGAATCATTTGGATCTGAACATTCATGCCACAAAAAAGAAAATTACATTAAGGATTATGCTAGGTAGCACTCCACATCAAAAAATCTATTTGTATCATTTACCTACTCGAGGACGAGCAGGAATTAAGCTTGGGGATGCTTGATACGTCTCCAACATATCTATAATTTTTGATTGTTCCATGCTATTATATTACCCGTTTTGGATGTTTATGGGCTTTACTTTACACTTTTATATCATTTTTGGGACTAACCTACTAAATGGAGGCCCAGCCCGAATTGCTGTTTTTTTCCTATTTCAGTGTTTCGAAGAAAAGGAATATCAAACGGAGTCCAAACGGAATGAAACCTTCGGGAGCAATCTTTTCAGAACAAACGCAACCCAGGAGACTTGAAGTGGACATCAAGCTACAAACAAGGCGGCCACGAGGGTGCCCAACGCGCCCTAAGGGCGTGTGCGTGCCCCCACCCTCGTGGGCCCCTCGTTGCTCCACCGACGTACTTCCTTCGCCTATATATACTCCCGCACCCTGAAAATATCCAGGAGCACCACGAAAACCTAATTCCACCACCGCAACCTTCTGTATCCGCAAGATCCCATCTTGGAGCCTTTGTCGGCGCTCCGCCGGAGGGGTAATCAACCATGGAGGGCCTCTACATCATCTCCAAGGCCTCTCCGATGAGTTGTGAGTAGTTTACCACAGACCTTCAGGTCCATAGTTATTATCTAGATGGCTTCTTCTCTCTCTTTGAATCTCAATACAAAGTTCTCCTCGATCTTCTTGGAGATCTATTCGATGTAACTCTTTTTGAGGTGTGTTTGTCGAGATCTGATGAATTGTGGGTTTATGATCAAGTTTATCTATGAGAAATATTTGAATCTCCTCTGAATTATTTTATGTATGATTTTTTATCTTTGCAAGTCTCTTCGAATTATCAGTTTGGTTTGGCCTACTAGATTGATCTTTCTTGCAATGGGAGAAGTGCTTAGATTTGGGTTCAATCTTGCGGTGTCCTTTCCCGGTGACAGCAGGGGCAGCAAGGCACGTATTGTATTGTTGCCATCGAGGATAAAAAGATGGGGTTTATATCATATTGCATGAGTTTATCCCTCTACATCATGTCATCTTTTTTAATGCGTTACTCTAGATGCAGGCAGGTGTCGGTCTATGTGTAGAGTAATAGTAGTAGATGCAAAATTATTTCGATCTACTTGTTGCGGATGTGATGCCTATATACATGATCATGCCTAGATATTCTCATAACTATGCACTTTTCTATCAATTGCTCAACAGTAATTTGTTCACCCACCGTAATACTTATGCTATCTTGAGAGAAGCCACTAGTGCAACCTATGGCCCCCGGGTCTATCTTTTATCATATAAGTTTTCCATCTACTTTTATTTGCATCTTTTACTTTCCAATCTATATCATAAAAATACCAAAAATATTTATCTTATCCTATTATCTCTATCAGATCTCACTTTTGCAAGTTACCGTGAAGGGATTGACAACCCCTTTATCGCATTGGTTGCGAGGTTCTTGTTCGTTTGTGTAGGTGCGTGGGACTTTTGAGGAGCCTCCTACTGGATTGATACCTTGGTTCTCAAAAACTGAGGGAAATACTTACGCTACTTTGCTGCATCACCCTTTCCTCTTCAAGGGAAAAACCAACGCATGCTCAAGAGGTAGCAGTATCCGCAACCCCAGTAACAATGACTTCGCTCTTAGAAAAATTGATTTTAAGACCCGAGAGAGCTTCGAAGAATAGGAGCAAGAATTTCAAATGAGTTACTGGCCTCGTTAAGCTTGACCATAATGATGGCATCGTCCGCATATTGAAGATGAGTGATGCCATTGGGGATAAGGTGAGAGCTGACAGGAGTGATGTGACCAGCAAGGGTTGCCCGAGACAGAATATGGGAGAGGGCGTCCGCGACAAAATTGAAGAGAAGGGGGAGGCCGGGTCACCATGTCTTAGGCCCCTGCCGTTAGCGAAAAAATTACTAATCTTCCCATTGACCGACAAGGCCATGTGTCCACCCGTGACCAGCTGCATAAGCCGGTGAACCACCGTACCATCAAAACCCTTAGCAAGAAGCACTTGACGGAGGAATTTCCAACTAACCGAGTCGTATGCTTTCTCGAAATCGAGTTTGAGAACCACAACTTTTGTACCCTGGACCCGCAAATCATGGACAATCTCATGGAGACAGAGAACGCCATCCAAAATGTACCTGAACGCAGATTGAAAAGGGCTAATAGCACGGTGGGTGACCAGAGAAAGCCTAGAGGCAAAGCCTTTAGCCGGAAGCTTCGCAAAGTTGTTGATCAAGTCAATAGGCCTAAATTGAGTAATCAAGTCAGCCCCTTTGACTTTAGGTATGAGAGTGAGCACCGCATAATTCAACCTAGAAATGTCGACGGTACCTAGCCAGAAACCTTGAATAATCACCTGGACAAAGACTAGCTAGACTAGAGTAACCAAGCCAGGTTTAGTTTTTTCTACAATAAAAATAATACTAGCGTCGAAGAAAAACTTGATCGTCTCGATATACAAGGAAATTCATGGGGAAGCAATGTTCAAGAAATCAAGAGAGGTGTACTGGGTAGCCGACGACATGTTGGCTTTCAGCACGACGTTTAGGATCGATCACCGGCCAGTCACGCACACAAAATAATTTAACCTGAGGCTAATATGTTTGCTCTGCGACCGTGCCAAGGTATAACCTCCATATATAACTTGTAAAATAAGAACAGTTTGTCCATGACTCTGATTTGGACTCAGAAACGTTCTGCTACATGTACGTATAGAACTAGGGAACTAATGTGTTTGTCAAAAACAAAAAAAGGGAAATATAACGCGCAGGCCTACATGGCCCCGCAGTTTTTGGAGCATAGTTTTAAAAACTATACCGGTGATCGAACTGGAGGGCTAGCAAAGTTGTTTGTTCTTGGCTCTAAGCGCCCTATCCGGGTTGCTGGTGATGGTTATTACTCCATTGGGGCTGGGTATTTTGAGCTTCATATACCCGTAGTGGGGTATGGCATGGAATTTTATGAACGCTTCTCGCCGCAGCAGGGCGTGGTAGCCACTCCGGAAGAGAACGACATGGAATGTCAACTCCTCGGACCTATAGTTCTCGGGAGTGTCGAAGACCACATGGAGGGTGATCTTTCCCTTGCAACGTGCTTCCTTGCCGGGGATGATTTCTTTGAATATGATTGAGCTATGCTGGATGCAAGTTGTATCGAATTGCATTTTTTTCCAACGTGCCCTCGTAAATGAGGTTTAAACTACTACCGCCGTCCATTAATACCTTATGCAGTTGGCATCCGTCCACTATGGGGTCGAGGACCAGAGCGGCTGGGCATTGTCCTAGATCGACAATAGGTAGATCGTGCTGCTCAAACGTGATCATGTGTCCAACCATGCTGCTGTGGGTGTACATATTGGGGCGTGGACGAGCTCTGGTAGGGCCTGTTTCCTCTGGTTCCCTGACTTATATGTTTGATAGATCACCAGGACCTCGATCTCTTCCGAGGATATTATGTAATGACTGGTGGTGTGCCTATTTGCGAGGAGGCCTTGCCACCCTTAGCGACGTGCTTCACAACCCAACAAGCTTGAAGGTTGTGGGCTGGATTGTTGTTGAGGAATGTAGAGTGTATAGGACATGGTCGGTCCAGTTGTCCATCTAGGGCGGTCTGGTGTCCCGTCTTCTTTCTTTTTCGTGGTGATTCTGCTGGCACGGGGTGCCTGCGTGGCTCCTGTTGTGAGAGGTCATGCACTTTTTGTCCATCCAAGTGTCAGCCAGGTCTCTTCAATGGTGCAAAATTTTGACACCAACTCTGAGAGCTCGGAGAAAGTCTGGGCTCAGTGCCGAGCGAGGATGTTTAACAAGCCCTTGTCATGACAGTTGTGGAGAAAGGCTGCCAATGCTTCCGCCTCAGGGCAATTGACTATTCTGTTCTTAACAGATAGGAAGTGTGACCAGAATCACCGAATTGTCTCTTCCGAATGATGTATTACATATAGCAGGTCCCAGGCATCAGGAGGCCCCGAGTTACTTGGACAGTATTTGATGTGGGAGGTGGGTGGGACAAAATATCCTAACCCGATGGGGACGGCTTAAAAGTGTCCTCGCGTCCATTACATAACGCGTTCATCGGGGAGACGTCTAGACTTGGCTCAACGTCGAAAACACCTGCCTCACTTGTCTGATTAATTTCATGCTTATTCCCTGTAGGGTAGTTCGGGTCCGAGGTTCCTTTGAATTGGGTTCCTTTACCGAGCTCGAGAAGGGAGTGTAAAAATCCAAGCCGATTTCATGGTCACGCTCTATCACCTCGAAGGGGGAGCGTGACTCGGGATCCGACGGGCCATCAGGCGGCCCATCAGCAAGAATCATTGATACGCCTATGGCGTTGAGGGAATTTCAATCGCCGATTAGCAAGGCCATCGACCCTTGGTGATCCAACAACGAGCTCTCAATGAAAGCACCAATGTCGGTGTTAAAACCGGCAGATCTTGGGTAGGGGCCTGAGTTGTTAGATCAGATCGATGGGTAACAAGAGGGAACACACACAAAGTTTACCCAGGTTTGGGCCCTCTCTATGGAGGTACCGTACATCCTGCTCTTGCTTATATTATGGAAGTATCAATGTACAAAGGATATCTACCTCAAGATCGTGAGTTGTGGTCTAACCCTAGGGGTATGATGAATGTATGAATGGGTGTATGTCCGCAATATTGAAGGCCTCCGAAGTCTTCCTTCCTTAGTGGGCTGGTAGTCAGGCCCATACATTAGTCTGGCTGGGCTAGGACCCCCTAGTCCAGGACACCTTCAATGGGTCCATTTCTACTAAAATAAAATGGGTTGTAAATTATCAGAAACAATAAATGGGATGCATGTCCGCAATATTATTGTGTTCACCCAGCCCGATATATAGCTGTATTCGAATAAATAATCAAATGCACTGTAAATTCTCATAAATAGTAAATCGGCTATTATTCATTTTACCCAGCCCAGAAAATAGATTATTTTTTGGGTCAAAGCCTAGGAAATAGATGTATTGGAAAACAAAATGAAATGGGCTATAAAACCTAAATAAATGGGCTGCATGTCCGTCATAGCTTTCGAAGCTGACTTTGTTAGCCCACTAGGACAAAGCCTGCGCAAGGTATTGTCCATTTAGTCAACTAAATGATTTAATGGTCAAAACAAAAGTCAAGGAATTATTCTAACAACCGTAGACGTTGGATTGACATCAAACGGTCATCATGCTTCTTCAATCTCTGATCTAGTTGCTCTTGCTCCAGCCACCAAAACCATCGCCAGCAGGAGTGCCTACATCTGCCTCCCATGGTCGGCTGTGCTGCCGTGCACCCCTCACAGCCCCACCCTACTCCCAATGGTGGCCAGGTCATACCTCTACTCATCCACACCTTTTGTTATTCTCCGGTGACGGCAGCCTCACCCCGCAGCCGAACCAGTCAACCCTCGTACTCCCCTCCACCAGGGACTCCAGTACCCCTTCTTCCATGACTCCAGATCGTTCCCATCCTAGGCCTCACCGTCGTCCATCACCGTGGTGCGCTCGATGATGCGTGGTAAACAACAAGAGCAAATGTGGAGTACGTGGAGAGGCTGACAGCTGGGAACCACCGGCTACATATTTGCACGCAAGCTAGTGACTCCTTATTACACGGGAATACTCCCCCTAACACGTTGGACCCACCAACTAAAATATCCGCACGCAAGGAAATTGTTGGAAATAAGACCTAGATGCAATAATAAAATGGTTATTATTGTATTTCCTTGTTCATGATAATTGTCTATTGTTCATGCTATAATTGTATTAACTGGAAACCGTAATACATGTATGGATAGATAGACCACAACATGTCCCTAGTGAGCCTCTTGTTGACTAGCTCGTTGATCAATAGATGGTTATGGTTTCCTGACCATGGACATTGGATGTCATTGATAACGGGATCACATCACTAGGAGAATGATGTGGTGGACAAGACCCAATCCTAGGCATAGCACAAGATCGTGTAGTTCGTTTGCTAAGAGCTTTTCTAATGTCAAGTATCATTTCCTTAGACCATGAGATTGTGCAACTCACGGATACCATAGGAATACTTTGGGTGTACCAAACATCACAACATAACTGGGTGGCTATAAAGGTGCACTACAGGTAGCTCTGAAAGTATCTGTTGAGTTGGCACGAATCGAGACTGGGATTTGTCACTCTGTATGACAGAGAGGTATCTCTGGGCCCACTCGGTAATGCATCACCATAATGAGCTCAATGTGACTAAGGTGTTAGTCACGGCATCATGTGTTATGAAACAAGTAAATAGACTTGCCGGTAACGAGATTGAATGAGGTATTGGGATACCGACGATCAAATCTCGGGCAAGTAACATACTGGTGGACCAAGGGAATTGTATACGGGATTGATTGAATGCCCGACATCGTGGTTCATACGACGAGATCATCATGGTACATGTGGGAGCCAACATGGTTATCCATATCCCGCTGTTGGTTATTGGCCGGAGAACGTCTCGGTCATGTCTGCATCATTCCCGAACCCGTAAGGTCTACACACTTAAGGTTCGGTGATGCTAGAGTTGTTATGGGAAATTGTATGTGGTTACTGAAGGTTGTTCGGAGTCCCGGATGAGATCCCGGACATCGCGAGGAGTTCTGGAATGGTCCGGAGGTGAAGATTTATATATGGGAAGTCCAGTTCCAGTCGCCGGAATGGTTTTGGGGGTTGTCGGTATTGTATCGGGACCACCAAAAGGTGTCCGGAGGTCCACCAGGTGGGGCCACCTTCCCCAGGGTCTTAATGAGCTTAATATGGGATGGAACCAGCCACCTAGTGGGCTGGTGCGCCCCCCAAGGGCCCAAGGCGCCTAGGGTTTGGAAACCCTAGGGGAGGGGGCGCCTCCACCTTGCTTGGGGGGGCAAGTCTCCCCTCCTGGCCGACGCCCCCCTCTAGATGGGATCTAGAGGGGCCAACCCCCTCTCCCCTTCACACTATAAATAGAGGGAGGATGGGAGGGCTGCAACACCCTTCCCTTGGCGCAGCCCCTCCCTCCTCCAACACTTCCTCCTCCTCCGTAGAGCTTGGCGAAGCCCTGCAGAAAATCCACAAGCTCCACCACCACGTCGTCGTGCTGCCAAAGCTCTCCCTCAACTTGTCCTCTCCCCTTGCTGGATCAAGAAGGAGGATACGTCCCCGGGCTGTATGTGTGTTGAACGCGGAGGCGTCGTCCGTTCGGTGCTAGATCAGATCTTCCGCGATTTGATCTTGTTGAACGCGGAGGCGCCGTCCGTTCTTGTAACGCTTCCGTTTTCACGATCTTCCAGAGGTATGAAGATGCACTCCCTCTCCCCTTGTTGCTAGCATCTCCTAGATTGATCTTGGTGACACGTAGGAAAATTTTGAATTATTGCTACGTTCCCCAATAGTGGCATCATGAGCTAGGTCTATGCGTAGATTCTATGCACGAGTAGAACACAAGTAGTTGTGGGCAATGGTTTGTTCAATTTGCTTACCGTTACTAGTCCTATCTTGGTGCGGCGGCATTGTGGGATGAAATGGCCCGGACCGACCTTACACGTATGCTTACATGAGACAGGTTCCACCGACTGACATGCACTTGTTGCATAAGGTGGCTAGCGGGTGTCTGTCTCTCCCACTTTAGTCGGATTGGATTCGATGAAAAGGGTCCTTATGAAGGGTAAATAACAATTGGCATATCACCATTGTGGCTTTTGCGTAGGTAAAAACCTTCTTGCTAGAAACCCATAGCAACCATGTAAAACTTGCAACAACAATTACAGGACGTCTAACTTGTTTTTGCAGGGTATGCTACGTGATGTGATATGGCCAAAAGGATGTGATGAATCATATATGTGATGTATGAGATTGATCATGTTCTTGTAATAGGAATCACGACTTGCATGTCGATGAGTATGACAACCGGCAGGAGCCATAGGAGTTGTCTTAATTTATTCTATGACCTGCGTGTCAATGAGAATGCCATGTAATTACTTTACTTTATTGCTAACTGTTAGCCATAGTAGTAGAAGTAATAGTTGGTGAGACAACTTCATGAAGACACGATGATGGATATCATGATGATGGAGATCATGGTGTCATGCCGGTGACGAAGGTTATCATGTCGCGCCTCAAAGATGGAGATCAAAGGCGCAAGATGATATTGGCCATATCATGTCACTTTATGATTTGTGTGTGATGTTTTTCATGTTTACATCTTATTTGCTTAGAACGACGGTAGCATAAATAAGATGATCCCTCACTAAAAATTTCAAGTAAGTGTTCCCCCTAACTGTGCACCATTGCGAAAGTTCGTTGTTTCGAAGCACCACGTGATGATCAGGTGTGATAGATTCTAACGTTCGCATACAACGGGTGTAAGCCGGATTTACACATGCACAACACTTAGGTTCACTTGACGAGCCTAGCATGTATAGACATGGCCTTGGAACACGAGAGACCGAAATGTCGAACATGAGTCGTATAGTAGATACAATCAATATGGAGATGTTCACCGATGATGACTAGTCCGTCTCACGTGATGATCGAACACGGCCTAGTTGAGTCGGATCATGTATCACTTAGATGACTAGAGGGATGTCTATCTGAGTGGGAGTTCATTAAATAATTTGATTAGATGAACTTAATTATCATGAACATACTCAAAAGGTCTTTGCAAATTATGTCATAGCTCACGCTTTGGTTCTACTGTTTTAGATATGTTCCTACAGAAAATTTAGTTGAGAGTTGACGTAGCAATTATGCGGACTGGGTCCGTAAACTCAGGATTGTCCTCATTGCTGCGCAGAAGGATTATGTCCTTAATGCACCGCTCGGTGTGCTGAACCTCGAGCGTCGTCTGTGGATGTTGCGAACATCTGACATACACGTTTTGATGACTACGTGATAGTTCACTGCGTAATGCTAAACGGTTTAGAACTGAGGCGCCAAAGACATTTTTGAAACGTCGCAGAACATATGAGATGTTCCAAGGACTGAAATTGGGATTTTAGGCTAGTGCGCACGTCAAGAGGGAGTTAATCTTCCAGATGAGATAGTGATGGTTCTCCAAAGTCACTACCACCAAGCTACTAGAGCTCCATGATGAACTATAACATTTCAGGGATAGTTATGATGATCCTTGAGCTATTCGCGATGTTTGACACCGCGAAAGTAGAAATCAAGTAGGAGCATCAATTGTTGATGGTTAGTAAAACCACTAGTTTCAAGAAGGGCAAGGGCAAGAAGGGATACTTCATGAAACGGCAAATCAGTTGCTGCTCCGGCGAAGAAGCCCAAGGTTGAACCCAAACCCGAGACTAAGTGCTTCTGTAATAAGGGGAACGGTCACTGAAGAGAACTACCCTAGATACTTGGTAGATGAGAAGGCAGGCAAGGTCGACAGAAGTATATTGGATATACATTATATTAATGTGTACTTTACTAGTACTCGTAGTAGCACCAGGGTATTAGATACCGGTTCGGTTGCTAAGTGTTAGTAACTCGAAATAAAAGGCTGCGAAATAAACGGAGACTAGCCAAAGGTGAGATGACAATATGTGTTGGAAGTGTTTCCAAGGTTGATATGATCAAACATCGTACGCTCCCTCTACCATCGGGATTGGTGTTAAACCTAAATAATTGTTATTTGGTGTTTGCGTTGAGCATAAACATGATTGGATTATGTTTATCGCAATACGGTTATTCATTTAAGGAGAATAATGGTTACTCTGTTTATTTAAATAATACCTTCAATGGTCTTGCACCTAAAATGAGTGGTTTATTGAATCTCGATCGTAGTGATACACATGTTCATGCCAAAAGATATTAGATAGTAATGATAGTACCACCTACTTGTGGCACTGCCATTTGAGTCATATTGGTATAGAACGCATGAAGAAGCTCCATGTTGATGGATCTTTGGACTCACTCATTTTCGAAAAGATTGAGACATGCGAACCATGTCTATTGGTATATAAGAATGAAGAAACTCCATGCAGATGGATCGTTTGGAATCACTTGATTTTGAATCACTTGAGACATGCAAATCATACCACATGGGCAAAATGACTGAAAGGCCTCGTTTTCAGTGAGATGGAACAAGAGAGCAACTTGTTGGAAGTAATACATTTGATGTGTGCAATCCAATGAGTGCTGAGGCACGCAGTGAATATCATTATGCTCTTACTTCACAGATGATTTGAGTAGATTCTGAGTATATTTACTTGATGAAACATGGGTCTGAATTATTGAAAGGTTCAAGTAATTTCAGAGTGAAGTTGAAGATCGTCGTGACAAGAGGATAAAATGTCTATGATATGATCATAGAGATGAATGTCTGAGTTACGTGTTTGGTACACAATTAAGACATTGTGGAAATTGTTTCACAACTAATACCGCCTTGAACACCATAGTGTGATGGTGTGTTCGAACATCATAGCTGCACCCTATTGGATGTGGTGCATACCATGACGTCTCTTATCAAATTACCACTATCGTTTATGGGTTAGGCATTAGATATAACCGCATTCACTTTAAATAGGGCACCACGTAATTCCATTGAGATGACTGCGTATGAACTATGGTTTAGAGAAACCTAAGCTATCGTTTCTTAAAGTTTGGGACTGTGACGCTTATGTGAAAAGTTTTAGCCTGATAAGCTCGAATCCAAAGCGGATAAATGCATCTTCACAGGACACCCAAAACAGTTGGGTATACCTCCTAATTCAGATCCGGAAGCAAAAGTGATTGTTTCTAGAAATGGGTCCTTTCTTGGGGAAAAGTTTCTCTCGAAAAATTGAGTGGGAGGATGGTGGAGACTTGATGAGGTTATTGAACCATCACTTCAACCAGAGTGTAGCAGGGCACAGGAAGTTGTACCTGTGACACCTGCACCAATTGAAGTAGAAACTGATGATAGTGATCATGAAACTTCGGATCAAGTCACTACCAAACCTCGTAGGTCGACAAGGATGCGTACTACTTCAGATTGGTACGGTAATCCTGTCTTGGAAGTCATGTTGCTAGACAACAATGAACCTACGAGCTATGGAGAAGCGATGGTGGGCCCGAATTCCGATGAATGGCTCGAGGCCATAAAATCCGAGAGGATCCATGTATGAAAACAAAGTATAGACTTTGGAAGAACTACTTGATGGTCGTAAGGCTGTTGGGTACAGATGGATTTTAAAAGGAAGACGGACAATGATGGTAAGTGTCACCATTAAGAAAGCTCGACTTGACGCTAAGATATTTTCTGACAAGTTCAAGGAGTTGACTACGATGAGACTTTCTCACTCGTAGTGATGCTAAGAGTCTGTTGGAATTATATTAGTAGTTACTGCATTATTTATGAAATCTTGCAGGTAGGATATCAAAACATTGTTTCCTCCACAATCTTCTTGAGGAAAGGTTGTATGTGATACAACCAGAAGGTTTTGTCAATCCTAAAAGATGCTAACAAGTATGCAAAGCTCCAGCGATCCTTCTAAGGAATGTGGTAAGAATCTCGGAGTTGGAATATACGCTTTGATGAGATGATCAAAGATTTTGGGTTTATACAAAGTATATGAGAAACTTGTATTTTCCAAAGAAGTGGGTGGGAGCACTATAGAATTTCTGATGAGTATATGTTGTTGACATATTGTTGATCGGAAATGATGTAGGATTTATGGAAAGCATATAGGGTTGTTTGAAAGGTGTTTTTCAATGAAAAAAAATCTGGATTAAGCTACTTGAACATTGAGCATCAAGATCTATAAGGATATATCAAAAACGCTTAATAGTACTTTCAAATGAATACATACCGTGACAAGATTTTGAAGGAGTTCAAAATAGATCGGCAAAGGAGTTCTTGGCCGTGTTATAAGGTGTGAGTATTGAGTAAGACTCAAGACCTGACCACGACAGAAGAAAGAGAAAGGATGAAGGTCGTCCCCTATGCTTTAGACGTAGGCTCTAAAGTATGCTATGCTATGTACCGCACCTGAAGTGTGCCTTGCCGTGAGACAGTCAAGGGGTACAAGAGTGATCCAGGAATGGATCACAGGACAACGGTCAAATTTTTCCTTAGTAACTAGTGGACTAAGGAATTTTCTCGATTATGGAGGTGGTAAAAGAGTTCATCATAAAGGGTTACATAGATGCAAACTTTAAAACTAATATGGATGACTATGAGTAGTAAACCGGATTCATATAGTAGAACAATAATTTGGAATAGCTCCAAATAGCGCGTGGTAGCTGCATCTACAAGATGACATAGAGATTTGTAAAGCACACACGGATCTGAAAGGTTCAGACCCGTTGACTAATAACCTCTCTCACAAGCGAGATATGATCAAACCCCATGGGTGTTGGATTCATTACAATCACATAGTGATGTGAACTAGATTATTGAGTCTAGTGCAAGTGGCAGACTGTTGGAAATATGCCCTAGAGGCAATAATAACATGGTTATTATTGTATTTCCTTGTTCATGATAATTGTCTATTGTTCATGCTATAATTGTATTAACTGGAAACCGTAATACACGTGTGAATACATAGACCATAACATGTCTCTAGTGAGCCTCTAGTTGACTAGCTCGTTGATCAATAGATGGTTATGGTTTCCTGACCATGGACATTGTATGTCATTGATAACGGGATCACATCATTAGGAGAATGATGTGATGGACAAGACCCAATCCTAAGCATAGCACAAGATCGTGTAGTTCGTTTGCTAAGAGCTTTTCTAATGTCAAGTATCATTTCCGTAGACCATGAGATTGTGCAACTCCCGAATACCGTAAGAATACTTTGGGTGTACCAAACGTCACAACGTAACTGGGTGGCTATAAAGGTGCACTACAGGTAGCTCCGAAAGTATCTGTTGAGTTGGCACGAATCGGGACTGGGATTTGTCACTCTGTATGACGGAGAGGTATCTCTGGGCCCACTCGGTAATGCATCATCATAATGAGCTCAATGTGACTAAGGAGTTAGTGACAGGATCATGCATTACAAAACGAGTAAAGAGACTTGCTGGTGACGAGATTGAACGAGGTATTGGGATACCGACGACCGAATCTCGGGCAAGTAATATACCGGTGGACAAAGGGAATTGTATACGGGATTGATTGAATCCCCGACAGCGTGGTTCATCCGATGAGATCATCGTGGAACATGTGGGGGCAAACATGGGTATCCAGATCCCACTGTTGGTTATTGGTCGGAGAACGTCTCGGTCATGTCTGCATGGCTCCCGAATCCGTAGGGTCTACACACTTAAGGTTCGGTGACGCTAGAGTTGTTATGGGAAATTGTATGTGGTCACTGAAGGTTGTTCGGAGTCCCGAATGAGATCTCGGATGTCACGAGGAGTTTCGGAATGGTCCGGAGGTGAAGATTTATATATGGGAAGTCCAGTTCCAGTCACCGGAATGGTTTCGGGGGTTATCGGTATTGTACCGGGACCACCAAAAGGTGTCCGAAGGTCCACCGGGTGGGGCCACCTGCCCCAGGGGCTTAATGAGCTGAATATGGGAGGGAACCATCCCCCCAGTGGGCTGGTGCGCCCCCCCCCCCCAAGGGCCCAAGGCGCCTAGGGTTTGGAAACCCTAGGGGATGGGGGCGCTTCCACCTTGCTTGGGGGCAAGTCTCTCATCCTGGCCGCCGCCCCCTCTAGATGGGATCTAGAGGGGCCGGCCCCTCTCCCCTTCACCCTAAGAATAGAGGGAGGGTGGGAGGGCTGCAGCACCCTTCCCTTGGCGCAGCCCCTCCCT
Organism: Triticum timopheevii; assembly: GCA_963921465.1. NCBI lineage: Eukaryota > Viridiplantae > Streptophyta > Magnoliopsida > Poales > Poaceae > Triticum > Triticum timopheevii. The sequence goes on along the minus strand of OY997268.1, from coordinate 515,927,648 downwards.
CCTCCAACACTTTCTCCTCCTCCGTAGAGCTTGGCGAAGCCCTGTAGAAAATCCACAAGCTCCACCACCACGCCGTCGTGCTGCCCGAGATCTCCCTCAACTTCTCCTCTCCCCTTGCTGGATCAAGAAGGAGGAGACATCCTCGGGCTGTACGTGTGTTGAACACAGAGGCGTCGTCCGTTCGGCGCTAGATCAGATCTTCCGCGATTTGAATCGCCGCGAGTATGACTCCATCATCCGCGTTCTTGTAATGCTTCCGTTTTCGCGATCTTCAAGAGGTATGAAGATGCACTCCCTCTCCCCTTGTTGCTAGCATCTCCTAGATTGATCTTGGTGACACGTAGGAAAATTTTGAATTATTGCTAGTTCCCCAACAGAAATTCCTTCTTAATACATGGGAAAAAGGTTTGCTCCTCATGACAGCTGGGATCCACCAACTACATCTTCGCACAAATGATTCCTCCCCCTGCTAGCTTGGACCCACCAGATTCAGAGGCTGACTTGTGGGCCTAATAAGTTGACACGTATGTAGGGCTTTGTCAACTTAGTCAACAAATGGCCGCACTGCTTCTTCAATCTCTGATTTTCTTGCTCTAGCCGCTCAAACCAACGCTGGCGGGACCACCCGCTCCTACTTCCCATGGCCGGCTATGCTGCAACGCAGGCCTCACTATCCCATCCTACTCCCACCGCTAGCCATGCCATCCCTTTACTCATCCACACGACCACACCTCTTGTTATTCTCCGGCGACGGCAGCCTCACACCATAGCGGACCAGTAAACCTTTGCACTCCCTTCCATATGGGCAACTACTACCGCGTCTTCCCCAGCTCTTGGTCGTTCCCTTCCTAGGCCTCGCCGTCGTCCACCGCCTTGGTGCTCTTGGTACGGTGTCGTCAATGAACGACGCCCATTGGTAGAGGACTGTACGTGGAGAGGCTGACAGCTGGGACCCACCAACTACATCTTCGCAGGCAAGGAAGTGCGTCCTTATTCAGGCAAAAAAATGATTCCTCCCACTGATAGCTGGGACCCACCAGCTATATCTTCGCATGTAAGTAAGGGCCTCCTTATCTTCCCAGATAGCTGGGACCCACCCCGCCGAACCGTACATAGGGTTGCCTATCTGGTCGCCAACGTGTATGTACATACTAGTTGATCGGTCCCTCTACAAGGATGAACCGTGGCCAAGTAAGTTGTAACGCATGTCGTAGTAGAGCCCCCAATGTAGCACTTCAAGCAGTCTTGTCTAAATTGTGTACATGTACGTACAACCACACTGCAATAAAGTAAATATGGCCACGTACGTACATAAAGGCGGGGTCTAGAACGTGTACAGCAATGACGTCCTATTCATCTGTAGCCAACCGACTAGGTCGGAAGGGAAGAAACAACGTTGTGTTGGTTGGGAGGCAACCGACTAGGTCTGAATGGGTCATGCTCATCGGGAGCCAATCGGCTTGGATGAAACAACCGAAACTTGGTCATGTTCATCGACTCGGGGTTTCTTGTACTGCAAAACGGAGGAAACGGAGTTCTGTTTGACCGCCTATAGTTGAAACAGGGTCATGTTCATCTGGAGGGGTCTGGCGTATCGCAAAATGGAGGAAACAGACTTCTGTTCAACTAGACGATCGAAATGGGGTCCTGTTGATCGAGATTGGTCTGGCGTACCGCAAAACGAAGGAAATGGACTTCTCTTCGAGTGCCTACAGCCGAAACAGGGTCCTCTACCATAGAACGGGACTCCATGGGCTATTCTTCATCCATCGTTGACTTCCTCTAGCCTCCACCAACTACTCTTCATCCACCGCGACTTCCTATAGTCTCCACTAGATACTGTTCATCCACGGGCTACTGTTCATCCAGCCTCCACTGGCTACTATTCATCCAGCCTCCACGAGGTCCTATTCATCCAACCCCAACCGGCTGGGGTGTGTGGAAGCCTCCTTGGGGTCCTATTCATCTAGCGACAATCGCCTACATGGCCGGGGTCCTGTTCATCCAACCCCCACCAGGAACTGTTCATCCACAGCCAACCAACCGGCTATGTCAACTCACCACGTCTGGACACATTCTACGTATCATGTGCTCGACAGCAATGGGCACTGTTCATATAGAGGAAACCCAACCGGCTAGCTACGTCTCGCATGAGGGCTCGATCGGCTTCAGTAAGCAGCGAAGGGATCGGGTTCAGTTAGCAGCGAAGGAATCGCTCGGGTTCAGTTAGCAGCGAAGGAATTGATCGGGTTCAGTTAGCGGCGACAGGTTCAACCGATCAAATTTAGTACATAGTAGTGCGATTGCTCGGGTTCAGTTAGCGAGCGCCTCGCACACACGCGCGTACGAGAGAAATGCGCAAACCGCACTCGCTCAGCCCCGACCACCCACCGTAACCGGGAACTTCTCGAAATTTTCCTCGCCCTCACTTCTACCACGACTTTTTACGTCATGGACGGCTGAAAGAATGTCAAGCATGTGCGTCTCCAGCCCGCCCAGGACGAAAATCCCAATTTATGTCATAATTTTTTATCATAGAAGTAGGAGCCCACCATATCTATGATGATACGTATTTTTGTCACAATAATCATCATATAAGTGTCATAACCATGATAGAAAAAGTTTTAGTTCGGGCCATAATGTCACAGATGTGTATTTTTTTGTAGTGACGTATGTTGTCATCAATTACCAAAATGGGGAGATTGAAAGCACATTTTCTCCCTTGGTGGTTTTGGTAATTAATGTCAACATACATGTTGTTGGACTAACACTTTTATCTATTATGTTTTAGATAAGTTCAGCAGTGGCATGGAGCGGACATGAGGATGTGGACCCCTTCAAAATGCTAAGGACAAAGATTGGCAAAGCTCCAAGACTCTACATTTTTGGTTAAGTGATCCAAGATCACATTGAGTCCATAGGAAAGCCAAAAGGGATGAGGTTTTGATCACGATTCAATTTCTCAAGTACTTCTCCACATCACTCCTATCCAAAACCCTAAACGTCCATCTTGGTCCCACCAAAAAGTTCCCATATAGACCCATCGAGATGACCCTATCAGAATTTCCGGAATGAGGTCTTGCCCTAGCCATTGCACTTCGGTCACACCGAATCATTCTTTTTGGACTCATCGAAAAGCCTAATGGTCAAGTCTTTTACACTATCCGGTCTCACCGAGATTTTCATGTCGGTGTTAGTGAGTTGGGTCAAAATCTTGTAATGGTTGTTTTTTGGTGTTGCCTATTTATACCCCTCCACCAACACCTACTCTCTAAGAGAGCCTCAGAATGAACCACAACTTCCACTACTAATTTTCTGATAGAGAACCACCTACTCATGTGTTGAGATCAAGAGATTCCAATCCAAACATTTGAACCTTGATTTCTAACATTTCCCAAGTTGCTTTTCAATCAATCCCCTCTTTTACCAAAGCCAAATCTGTGGGAGAGTGTTTGAGTGTTGGGGGAGACTATCATTTGAAGCACAAGAGCAAGGAGTTCATCATCAACAACACCGTCTATTACCTTTTGAAGAGTGGTGTCTACTAGATTGGTTAGGTGTCACTTGGGAGCCTCCAAGAGATTGTGGAGTTGAACTAAGGAGTTTGTAAGGGCAAGGAGATCGCCTACTTCGTGAATATCTATCTGAGTGAGGCTAGTCCTTCGTGGGCGTAAGTCATGGTGAAATAGACAAGGTTGCTTCTTCATGGACCCTTCATGGGTGGAGCCCACCGTGGACTCGCGCAACCGTTACCCTTAGTGGGTTGAAGTCTCCACCAACGTGGATGTACGATAGCACCACCTATCGAAACCATGCCAAAAATCGTTGTGTCTTCATTGTGTTTGATCTTCCATCTCTACCCTTTACTTTTCGCATAATTGCATGCTTTACTATTTCCATTGCCATATGTCTAGATATGCATGTGTAGAAAGTCTTGGTGATATCTTAACTAGTGCCAAAATCTACCTAAATTTCAAGAGAACTAAAAATCGCACCTTTGGTTGGTTAAGAGTCTATTCACCCCCCCTATAGACCTATCTTCTTCGATCCTACAAGAATAACAATGACTCACGGATACCACACAACAATAGGGCAGGCACAAGTAAGCCATGCTCTAACGTGAGAGCGATGTGTTGTTCTATTTGGAGTTCTTCTTCTTCGATGATTGGGAACCTGGGATTGGCAGAGGGACATTTCTTATTTCTCTTGCATCTTAGGCATTTCTGCTTCTTATCCATACTCGGATTGTGCCTTCTGCATGATGCTTGTAATGTAATGTTGGGTCATGTGATCTCTGTTTGGTGATATAGTTATGTATGACATTTGTATCGTATTGTATTCTTGTATTATCTCTTCTATTCTTGAGTAGTTGTATGTGTTGTGATGTCCACCTTATTACCGACATATGACACTTGTGTGCATGGTTAAGTCATATGTTGGGGTGGCCAAATGTGCTTCTCTTCCCCACAAGATTGCAAGGTCTTGTAGGGATTAGAACCACATCTTAGGTGTTACAACCGAATTCGTGTTTTACTCTGCTTAATTTAGGAGATCGGCTAGAATTCATGTTTTACTCTAAGGTTTACTTCGCCATTTACTCCTTTATTATTTAGGGGATCAGCTAGAGATGCCCTTAGCCCATTTCTAGATACAACCTCCGTCCAAAGTAGTTGTCTTAGATTTGTTTAGATACGAATATATCTAACACTAAAACATGTCTAGATGCATGTGTATGTAGACAAATCTAATGCAAGTAATTTTTAGAAAAATGACATTCAGGTAAGGAATAAGTGAGGCATCCATTGGATGTAAAACAAGCGACGACGGGGCCATGTAGTTGATCATGCATTATGGGTGTGTTTGGTTACCATCATCAATTTTTCATGCATTGCATGTGTGTCTCGGTTGGGCCTGGTTGAGAAAAAAAGGGCAAAAAACCACCATCTGCACATTGTTTGGTTGCCCGCATCTGGGTTGCCTGCATTAGGGAAGCAGTTTTGGCATGACATATGGTGTCCTACATTGGCTCGACTCATGCAACTACACGGTATTTGGTTGCATATACGAGATATGATTAAGAGTTAGCATTTACACTTAAAACACAGAGTTACACTAGAGTGCCTGGCGAGTGGCGACTGCGATGGACGTGACTGCGATGCCGCATCCGACACGACAAGCATGGATTGCAGGCAAGCGCTCCTATCGACGGCATGGCGAACTAGTTGCTAGTGTCGTCGCCACGAAGAAAGTCTGTGCGGAGGAGTGCTGAGGAAGATGACGGGGAAGGAGAAATGCAGTGGGCGCGACGTTAGTGTAGTAGGATGCAAGATAGGAGGCCAAAAGGAAGGACGCCGACGACAGTGTAGTAGGACGTAGGCAAGGAGGCCGAGAGGAATGACGCCAACAATTGTGTAGTAGGACGCAAGGCGAGAGGAATGTCGCCGACGATGGCGTCAGTGTAGTAGGATGTGGGAGGCTAAAAGGAATGTGGCCGACAGTCGCACTAGTGTAGTAAGACACGGGAGAGGAGGCCGAGATGAATGACGACGATGGTGATGCATGTGCAACAAGGACACGGGAGAGGAGGCCAAGAGGATCGATTAGAAGGGACTTCGAAGGAGATTAAGGACTGACATTAAAACAACCCAAACATATGCACATGTACAGTCATGAGGAAGATGTAGATATACTCATCCATGATCGTCGAAACAGAGAACATGTAACAGGAAAGCCAGGGCTGGTCCTGAGATTTCGGGGGCCCGGGGCGAGACTAAAATCGGAGGCCCTAATATAAATATCAAACCAACAATTGATATATACATATATAACTTGGTACTAATAAATACTATAATCACGGCGAGAGCTCTGCTTATTTCATTAAATATGAAAAAGAAAAAATGCAGAGTGATCCAGTTTATCAAAAACTGCAATGCTCACCCGGGAGAAAATCAAAGAACCTGAAAAATACACTGGAGCTTGGGGATAGGAACTAGAAGAATCCAAAGTCAATATTTGTAGAATTGGTATAACATAACCTCACCCCTATTGCAACACAATTTTTTAGCAAGATATTTTTCTGATCACTAGGTTGTAAATTCAGCAACCATTAAAAACAAAGGTAATTAAAGAGGTCAACTAATTTGATTTTAACAAGAAAAAAGCTGCCCAAATTTATGTGTACCATCATATACCTCTCTCAACAAATAAACTAAAGTGGTAGACATGACACCATGTATCTCCGTTGCTGCAGCCTTTCCGTTTGGGTCCAACATCACCTTGTTTCTATATCAATCAAATGAGAATAGAATGCACACGAGGACTCACTATTTGCAGATCGGAACTGGGAATAGCTGACATAGTTGCGGACTTACTACTCGATCGTGAGAACGGGAAGATGCCGCTGACAAGGCTTGGCGTTCGGCTCGTGCGCATGGAACCCCGGGGGCGTCGAGTACTCGAGTTCAGACGGCCGGGAAGTCATCGATGGTGGAATAACGACGTTCTGGTGATCGAGTAGAGGATGAGATCTACCGTCTAGGAAGGTTTAGATCGAGCGGTTCCAGGGATCAATCGACCGCTAGTGGTCATCGAGCAGGCCTGAAGTCGAGGGTATGTTGGGTAGCTCTTTGCGCTGTACCTACTTGGGGCCATGCCTAGTATTCTTTCTAATGTACACCATGTAATAAGTAGAGAGAATACACAGATCGGGGCCCCACTGATTCGGGGGCCCGGGGCAGCCGCCTCCCTGCCCCCCTTCAGGGACGGTCCTGAGGAAAGCCATGTGAAACTGCGAGATGAAGCTACTGGTCAAGGAAATTTCAAACGGTCAACCGTGCGCGATGAATTTGACATAATTTATCAAATAAACACAAAAATGAACATTTATGGTTGGCGAAACTACGAACCGATCGTCTGAATGAAACCACAACATCGATGTGTATATTTTTCATGCAGACTTTATCTTAAATCGGAGCACCGTTTATAGATTATAGAAGATGAAAAAGATTAAAAAGGAGATTACGCTGAAACAGTGCAAACTCACGACATGGTACACCCACCCTAGAGGATCACAGGTAATGCACAGTCTAAGCTACCCAGGTGCGCTTTATTGCATCGGCAATGCTACACGTACAAACAGTTTACAGGCTTTTACATGGTGGGTTAGTTTTCATTGGCCAACAGGTGAGCGGGACGGCCCATCCCTTGAAAATCAGGGGGGAGAGGTTTGTGATTGATTGTTAGATGAAACAGTTTACAGGCTTTTACAAATCTTTGTATGTCTAGCATTTTTGTTATTGCATCGCTCGGGCCTGATTTATGAAAAACTGTCAAATCAATGATTTTCAGGGATGCATGCAAAACCTGCAAAAGTCTACCCGGCTCTGTTGGAGCAACTAAACACGTCCTATATAACCCCTTCTTTTTTCTTCCAAACACGTACAGTAGCTTCCTAGTTCTATACGTGTAGCAGATCGTTTCCATGTCCTAGCCCAAGTCCGAGTCATGGATGGACTGTTCTTATTCTGCAAGTTATATACGGAGGTTATACCTTGGCACGGTCTATTAGCCTCAGGTTAAATTATTTTGCGTTCGTGGCCGGCTGCCCCGGCTGGTGAAAGCCAACATGTCGTCGCCTACCGAGTACGTCTCCCTCGAACGTCGCTTCCCCATGAATTTCCTTATATCGAGACGATCAAGTTTTTCTTCGACGCTAATTTTTTAAGAAAAAACTAAGCCTAAACTCTGATAGCTGCATGTTTTTTAATCGCAAAAAAAAAACTGCACGTTTAGCGCATCAACAGCGCAGCGCTTAAACGATTTTGATCCTTGTCTACCGGCCGTTGGATGGTGTGATCCCAGTATTGGCCCATGGCGTCGAAATTTTTCGGCTTGCGGCATGAAAAGCGGATTTAATTTCTTTTCGGTATTTATCTTTTTGCATATTTTCGGTTTTTTTAGCATATTGCATTTTTTAGGGGAGCATATTGCATATTTTCTGTTTAGTATACGTCCGTCGCGCGCGACCCAGCCTCGAATCCGAGGGGATCGATTTTTATTTTTTTTTAGTGATAGGGGATCGAATTGATGTGGCGCGACCTTGTTCCACTAGCAACGATCAATGAGTGACGGCCCATTTGTTTTTTTTTTTTGAGGATCAGCCCATTCGAGACAACTGGAACTGGTCGAGATATTTTCCCCTCGTCTCCCCAGGAAAGCTCCATCCTTTTCCCCTCGCCCATCTTCTTCCCCTTTGCCTCCCCAAGTCGCCGGCAATTCTCCATGCCGCTCAGACGACTCCTCGCCGGCGAAAATTCCATATTTCGTCGTCCTGGCCATTCCACGATTCGTCTTCCCGATGGCCAATACATCGATGTCTACACTGACGACGATGGGACTCTCGTCACCGGCGGATCGGAGGGCCGGCCGCCACGGCCTGTCCAAGAAATCTTCGCCGACATCCGGCGCCGTCAGGCGGCGGCTGAGGACGCCGCCCGTCGCCTCCACTACCCGCAGCGGCGTCCACAGCCCCGTCCACCATCAGATGCGGCCTCCACGACCCAACCACCTCCAACCCCCTCCACTCCACTCCACTCTACCATCAGAATCAGACGCAGCCGACCCCCTGCAACCCCTTCCCCTCCCCTCCACAGTCAGCTGCAGCCTCCACAAACCGAACCCATCCCCTACGCTCCAGGCAAGCCTCGCCCCTTTACACTCACCGACCTGGATGCGATACGTCGACGCGTAGCAGATGCATCCAAGGGATTCGCCCACTCGGACTACGCTGGCGGGGATGGGGAACTCTTCACGGACGTCGACGAGATATCTCAACGCGCAGCAGATGTACGCTTGGAAGTCGCCTGCTCCGACATCCAGACGAGGCCCTACGATCGGCTGCAACCTCCACAGTATGAACTTTTTCGCCCTCTCCCTTACTCGACTGTATCTCAAGCAACATGGTCCCTATGCTGGTTGCTCCAGCCTCCAGATTTATGCATGCTAGGAATACTGGAGGTAACAGTAGCTGTATTTCTCTCCTCACACATCTAATTATCAAGAAAACAAATTTAAGTCTGATGGGATGGAGGGTTCTCGTGTATAGATAGATACTGAAGAAAAAACAATTCTCTCTTTTTTCTTTCTCTTGGGGTTCTATTATTGATTGATTCAACTTCATGTAGTATGCATGCATCTCCCCTGATAAATTAAGTTATTCTTCAACTCATTGAGCTTGTAACATTGAGCATGTAGCATCTGTTAAAATGTCTATTCCTGACCCCCATTATGCTGTGCCAAAGATTAAAATTTGTTGTCTACTAACTTCCTGACCATGTTCCGCTTCAGGTGCGAGTACCCTTATGATGTGCCTGAGCAGTTGGAAACGCCGCTGCTAGAGCCAAAGAACACCAACACTTCCTCTTCCTCCACACAGCCAGAGGCGCTAACTCATGATATCTTGAAAGTGTCAAGGCAATCGTCTCCGCCTATTTTCGCTCGCAATCCTTCTGGTTGGCATATACAGTTTTTCATCAGAATAGATGTCGAGGGTTCTTTCCACACGTATCCTAGTCTGGGCGGACCATTCCAGAGCTTGCAGGAAGCTGAGAATGCTATCACTAGCCATCTTGATGAGCTGCGCTCTCCAATGATGTGAGTTTTCTCAACTTTGTTTTGGTTTTTCATCATAATGGAAATTACAATGCACTAACACATAGAATACTCTGACCTGAACTAGGTGCACAGATGGGCTTTCGGATGCTGAGATTGGTATATTACACGACCTTTACTGGCCTGATGGCACAAGGCAGAATTCTTCTGAAGGCGATGCAGACCATAGGAATATAAGCTTATTGGTTCAAGCGTTACTGGACAAATACAATGAAGATCACCATCTTTTGGGGGTTTACTCTCTCTCCCTCTTGCCCGCTCTCACTCCTGGTCCTGTTACCAGGATTGTCTTATTTGTTCTTATATTCATGTTCTAATTGCTGACACAATCCATGCCTCCTTTTCAGGATTTTGCATATGAACTTGATGATGTTGTTATCTTCCGAGAATTTGTTGAGGGGGAGAAAGTGGTTAGGTTCTATCATATCAATCTGGCTACAAAAACCAAAGGAGAAGATGGTTTGCACAGTGGCGTCAACAATCTATTTTTTGCTGAAGTCAGACAAATTAAAGGAGAAAATGTATATGTACTCAGTTGTTTATGTATGGTTAAACCTACTGACAGTGGTATATTTTCCACCTTGTATTAAGTTATGTTCATACAGTTTGGCCTCACATTTATCTGATTGACGTGTTTGGTTGCCCCTTGTTTCATTTTTACCTTCATCTCATCCACTGCTTAATGTCTAATATAGTTCGTGCCCAGCCATAAGTAGCGACTTTCTAGTTCCTACACATGCTTGTTATTTTTCCTGGTTGATTATTTGGTAAGGAAATGACTACTCGATGGTTTTTGTTCCACCTTAGATAACTTCTGTTCATACAGTTTGGGGTCACATTTTTTCTGGTTGACCTGTTTGGTTGCTCCTTGTGTCATGGTCCCGAGCTTAAATATGTAAGCTAGATGGGCAACCATATGTACTGAGAGTCTAAACATGTTTTTTTTGCCTAGTTGGTTATTTGGTAATTAAATGATAAATCACGGTATTAGTTCCACTTTAGATTAAGTTCTGTTATACAGTTTGGGGGTCACATTTATCTGCCCTTCATCTTATTTGTTATCTTTGAGCTTTTAACATCTAAGGTAGTTCATGCCCAGCCATGTGTATTGACTTTTTACACACATTTTTTTTTGCCTAAGGCCAATGCTATGGTTGCTTGAGTTATGGAAATATTGATTTGAAGCACCCTGTTGATACTGATAAATACAAAGGTGGCCACACTGCCCCGCGCTCACCCTGTTGCGGTTTTGATCTACGGTGTGATGTACCTGCATACATTGAGGATGAGGATGAGGAGGCTAGGCTGGCGAAGGAGGAGGCTAGGTTAAGATATATATACAAGGTAATTTTATATCTTGTGTGGTTGGTATCTTGTGTGGTTGGTATTTTGTGTGGTTGAAATTATTCTCCTTCAGTGCCCTGCTCCGGCAAAATTGGATGGTGCAAGAGTGCGTGCTGGTTTGGCAAAGAGAGAGGATGCTGGTTTGACCAAGGGAGAGTGTGGCCAGGGAAAAGCGAAATACATTGTGCCTGCTAGGCGTCGTCTGCTGGTTTGACTAACCCCTCAGGTACGTAGATAAATTTAATTTGATTTAGGTAATGCTTGATCTCATTACTCATCAGTGTCCTCGGTGTTTCATTAGGTTCAAGCATTATAGTATTCTTACAATCTGCACGGTTGCATGTTTCTGCATGGTAATGATTCTTTAGTTGATCAACTAGAGTCTGGATCAAGTGTTAGGGCAATTGATTTCAAATTTTGCTAGACATTTAAGCACTAGTGTCATTTATGATCAATCAACTACCAATGTTCTCAAACCAAATATGTTTTTTTTTTATAATTTGAATTATAGTGAAGGAGGATGCATTGTTAGAAATGAAAATATATGCTTCTGACATGTTTTATTTAATAACTTCTGTCATCCTACCATTGTTCCCTTTTGGGAGGTGATGCTCAATTTGTTTTTATCATGTACATGCCAAATTGCCAAAAAAGAAATTCCATAGATGAGTTGTTTTCCTTCAGAACTCCTTGATATTGTTGCACTATTTTCAAAAGTTGAACTAGCCGGTTGATGTTGCATGGCATAACTATTCTTTAGGTTAGTTCATATCCTTTGGCCATTAATCTCATTGCATGCCTTTGTTGCTTTCTGCAGCTTGTAGTACCGCATCTTATGAGAATTGTCTTTTTTTCTCATTCAGTTTCTAGTATCTTGGAGAAGGATTAAATCGCCGTGCACCATAATTTGGGATGTTGTTGCTGCAATAGTAGAATGTATGGACCTGGTTGTAGCTGCTCGGAAGTTTGGTGCTTTGGGTCCGTAATGGTGTAATGTTTCATATTTTAGTTCCATGGAAGGTCTGCAATGGAGCTGCCTTTTGTTTTTTTAAATGTTGTCAATATTTATGCTTCAGTCTTTCACCGACACATAAGTTTCCATCTAGTTAGCACACATGCTCCGCATCTAATTTTCATCGACACGTAATTTGCCATGACGTTAGCACATAGGTGCCTCATCTAATTTTTCATGACGGTAACGAGTATGGAATGAAAGGAAGCATGCATGATAAAGCATGCATGATATGGACACATGGAATGAATATTGGAACCATATGTCCGCAGGGTGATTAAAGGAAGTTTGCGGGGGAACTTTGTAATTATTCTGGAAGCATATTTCTATGGATTTGAAGCAAATTTTAGTTTTGTTGAAGCCAGTGTCGTCGCTTACAACTCATCTGCATGCCAGGTTCGAGCAAATGAGTCGAGATGGATAAATTCAAGAAGATAAAAGCCAGTGTGCTCAAGCCACTTTCACTTTCATCCTAGTTTTGAGAAATACTGTAGTATAACAAATTTATACAAAGACAAATGTTAAAAGAATATTTCGACCTTCAAAAGTAACCTTTCAAGGGGAGACGAATTGGTTACTCAGTTGGTTACAAACACGTACACGTCACATCGAAGGGAAGACGAGTGTACATCGAAGGGAAGACGCCAGGTTCCAGCAGCATGCCAAATGAGGCCCGCTACACCATGTCCTCTTCTCTAGGAAGAACCCGAAGTTTCTGTTTGGCCTCAGTTTTAGTCGTATGCTCAGTGACGTTGAGCAAGCTAGATTCAGCTTTCAAATCTAGTTCATTAATCAATTGAGTCAGTCTCTCCTTTTCTCGCTTGTAAATCCCGCTTTCTTTTCTGGCTCAACCACCCCCCCCCCCCCCCCCCCCCCCGAAATTAGAGTGCCCACCAGCATCCTTGGACCACTCTTTTGCAATGATATCTAAAAAATCCTCCCTCTCGAATCACCCTAGTTCGAAGGAAAAGGTATTACCTACATGGGTCGCTTCGCCTGAATCGACCAATAAAGGTGTATGATTTGAGATTGCACGTTGCAGCGCCTGCACAGTAACAAGAGGGAACTTTGTTTCCAAATCAACACTGGTAAGGACACAATCCAACTTCTCATAAGTCGGATTTGGTAACAAGTTTGCCCACGTGAACTGTCTACCCGAAAGGTCAATCTCCCTCAAATTAAGACTCAATAATCGCGTTAAACATAAATGACCATCTTCCGTTGAAGTTGTCATTATTCTTTCTTCCCTTCTCCTGATTATGTTGAAATCCCCTACCACTAGGATCGGTAACCTTTCATCCCGTCCGCTAGGAAATTAGGTTTAAATTCAAGTTGCGTCGCTCCATAAACAACCACCAAAGCCCATCGAAACCATCAAGTTTCGAACGGACCCGAAATTTAACGGTAAAATCTCCTTGAACGATGTTCATTACCTCTGAAGTCTTGCATTTAACCCCATGTAAGATCCCTACGGATCGTCCTCGTGGGGGTAAACAGTGCCAATCAAAGTCGACACCACCTGATAAAGTGCGGAGAAACTGTGAGGTGAAGTTGTCCCCGCTGGTTTCCAGTAAGGCAACAAAGTCTTGTTTGCATTCAAGTGACGCTTCCGCAAGAAACCTTCTTTTAGCCAAGTCAGCTAGACCTCTACTATTCTAAAAGATTCCTTTCATTTGTCATCATGGAATTTTTTCTTGAATTTGACTCTCGCACTTCTATGCACTGCCGATGTAGGATAAACCTTCCTCTTACTGGAACGTTTTGGTTTATCCTGCACCTCCTCCTTGTCCATATGACCTGACACAGTTTGAATGTGTCATCCGACTGTAGAGGAGCCACATACCCCTCGTGCCCCGATTCATCTACCTCATCTTCTTGTCTCGAATCGGGCACAAGATCCTCAGAGAGACTCTCAAGAGCATTAATTCCTAAGTTTTTAATCTCCTCATCGTTCGTAGGCTTCACAGCCGCAATGTTACGAATAAACTCTAAAGGCCTCCCAGCTTCTAAGTCCAACAAGTCATTAACTGATTTCACAATTTCTTTCCCGTTAGTACCGAGAGAAATCCCTAGGTTGCTCGCATGATAAATAATATCTTGTTCAGGAAAATGAAGAATAGAACAACTCGTGTATTAGATGTGTCAAGCATTAGTTGCAGTGGTGTGAGTGCTAAATTTTCATACTGAAAGTTTGAGGTTCTTACCTGCATAGGAAACTTGTGTATCTACTCGATTATTGTGGGTGTCTTCATTGAGGTTATCATCATGTTCATGGTCCAGCACCACTCGTACCGGGAAGGGATCAACAATGTGCTTGTTATTCGAATCAAATGGATGCCAATCCCGATGTTGACAATTTTGTCAGTTATGCTCGCAATAGGTTCTCATCACTTATCTCAACATGTGTGTTTGGATATTCTCATCTCCTTTCTTCAAATAACAGGCAATGTGTTATGTACCACTGAATTTGTTCTGAACTTTGCAAGGTGCCATCACCAAGAGAATGTCAGCCATTGAGGAAATGGCGGGAATGGATGTTCTCTGCTATGAAAAAACCAGAACCCTCACTCGTAACTACCTTAGAGCATCTCCAGCAGGCGCCGAACGTGCGACGCGCTAAAATCTGGTTTACGGTGCGCCCATCGCCAGGTTTGGCGCGGCGCACAGTGCTGGCTCCAGCAGCCGCGCTAAAATGCAGCACGCACGCATAGCTCCAGCAGGCGTGCTAAAATGCAGCGCGCGCACTCTCGCACAAACATTTTTTTAATAATTTTGCATAGATAAAAAACGATACATAGTTCATAGCATAGATAAAAAAGGATACAAAAATATTTTACATAGTTCCTGAAGCATAGATAGATAGAACTACGGTGCAACTAGATAGAAAAACTATGGTGCAACTGATTAAAACTACGGTGCAACTAAAAAAACCTACTCCCAACCGTCATCATCATCACCATCATATCGAGCCACATGTCATCCCGACGTTCATCGTTGGGGGAGAAGATCGACTTCCCGCCTGCCTCGACGATATCGCACTGTGATAAGGTCAGTGCCTTGCGCCGACGCCTGTCGGCACGCTCCGCGCGGCGCTTTGCCGTCCTCTCTGCCCAGAAGGCGTTCTCCGCGATGATGTCCTCCGGGTGGCCCCGGCGCCACTCCTCCATGGCTCGCTCGTCCTCCTCAGCGACGAGGAGGCGGCGTTGCAGCTGAACATGGCCAGCACGGTCCTGGTCCGTGATCAGACGAGGAGGAGGGGCAACACGCTACGCCTGCTCGCGTGTGAAGACGTCCCGGAAGTTCATCTGCGACGGGGGCCTCTCCAAGCGCCACGCCACTGCGTCGTACGCGCGGGCCGCCTCGTGCGTGGTCCGGAGCGAGCCGAGGCCGAGCCAGACGTCGCTGGACCGGATCTCGGCGGAGTACCAGCCGTTGGGGTACTCGTGGACGCCGCGGTAGCCCGGAGAACCCCGGCGGCGCGGCGACATGATGGCGCGGTGGTGGCGGGGCGCTGTGAGAAAGCGGCAAGAAAGACTGGAAGCGGCGAGGTGGCGAGGGAAAGGGCGCGTGGCAGTGTGGTGGAGCGCGTGGCGAGTGCCGCCTTTTATAGGCGCGCGGGAAGCGGCGCGCCAAATCTACCGCACCAGCTGCCGCTTTCTCCCACGCGCGCACAACCGCTTCCCCCCGCGCGCTAGTTTGCCACCACCACTGGAGCGCGCGAAACCGGGACGCGCGGGCTAAAAAACCATTTTACCGCGCACACGTCTTTTGGCGCGGCTGTTGGAGATGCTCTTACTGTTGAAAAAAACCTAATCAAGGTCTGTTGGGGGATCTGGTGCACCCGCAACAAAGTTACTTTTGATAATCATATTGTCTGGTCTCCTTTCGAGGCGGTTTTTACCGCTTGTCCACTAATGACTTACTGGACAAGGCTATTGAAGATGGAAGACAAAGCTATGTTTCAGGCCGAGATCCAGAGGGTGATGCAGGTCGCTACATCGCTGGCAGATCGGTCAAGGCTGAGGATTGCCAATAGTCCTAGAGAGTCGCTCATGTGAGGTTGCCTTGCTGCTGGATCCTCACTCTTCTTTCAAGGTGTGGCGCGGATCTGGTCCCTGCCATCCCCTCCTCCGCCCCCACTGAGGTTTGTGTTGGGGAACGTTGTATGGAAAACAAAAAATTTCTACGCACACGCAAGATCTATCCATGGAGATGCATAGCGAAGAGAGTGGGAGAGCTTCTACGTGTTGGGAAATGTAGCATGCAATTTCAAAAAAATTCCTACGCTCATGCAAGATCTATCTAGGAGCATAGCAACGAGAGGGGAAGAGTGTGTCCACGTACCTTCATAGACCGAAAGCGGAAGCATTTGTTAACGCGGTTGATGTCGTCGAACTCTTCACATTCTGACCGGTCAAGCACCGAACGTATGGCACCTCCGAGTTCTGCACACGTTCAGCTCGATGACGTCCCTCGGACTCTTGATCCAGCAAAGTGTCGAGGGAGAGTTCCATCAGCATGACGGCATGGTGACGGTGATGGTGAAGTGATCCGCACAGGGCTTCGCCTAAGCACTACATGAATATGACCGGAGGCATAAACTGTGGAGGGGGCGCCGCTGATAACCCAAAAGTGTAGGGGATCGCAACAACTTTCGAGGGTAGAGTATTCAACCCAAATTTATTGATTCGACATAAGGGGAGCCAAAGAATATTCTTAAGTATTAGTAGTTGAGTTGTCAATTCAACCACACCTGGATAACTTCGTATCTATAGCAAAGTATTTAGTAGCAAAGTAGTATGATAGTAATGGTAACAGTGGCAAAAGTAAAGATATTAGTTTTGTAGTAATTGTAACAGTAGCAACGGAAAAGTAAATAAGCGAAGCACAAGATGTGAAAAGCTCGTAGGCATTGGATCAGTGATGGATAATTATGTCAAATGCGATTCCTCATGTAATAGCTATAACATAGGGTGACACAGAACTAGCTCCAGTTCATCAATGTAATGTAGGCATGTATTCCGAATATAGTCATACGTGCTTAAGGAAAAGAACTTGCATGACAAATTTTGTCCTACCCTCCCGTGGCAGCGGGGTCCTAGTGGAAACTAAGGGATATTAAGGCCTGCTTTTAATAGAGAACTGGAATAAAGCATTAGCACATAGTGAATACATGAACTCCTCAAACTACGATCATCACCGAGAAGTATCCCGATTATTGTCACTTCGGGGTTGTCGGATCATAACACATAATTGGTGACTATAGACTTGCAAGATAGGATCAAGAACTCACATATATTCATGAAAACATAATAGGTTCAGATCTGAAATCATGGCACTCGGGCCCTAGTGACAATCATTAAGCATAGCAAAGTCATAGCAACATCAATCTCAGAACATAGTGGATACTAGGGGTCAAACCCTAACAAAACTAACTTGATTACATGGTAAATCTCATCCAACCCATCACCGTCCAGTAAGCCTACGATGGAATTACTCACGCACGGCGGTGAGCATCATGAAATTGGTGATGGAGGATGGTTGATGATGACGGCAATGACGAATCCCCCTCTCCGGAGCCCCGAACGGACTCCAGAGCAGCCCTCCCGAGAGAGATTAGGGCTTGGCGGCGGCTCCATATCATAAAACGCGACGAAACTTTCTCTTTGATTTTTTTTTCTCTGCGAAACAGAACATATGGAGGTAGAGTTGAGGTCGGTGGAGCATCAGGGGGCCCATGAGACATGGGGGCGCGCCCAGGGGGGAGGGCGCGCTCCCACCCTCATGGACAGGGTGTGGCCCCCTAGCCTTGATTCTTTCGCCAGTATTTTTTATATTTTCCAAAAGTTGCTCCCACCCTCAGGTCATTCCGAGAACTTTTGTTTTCTGCACAATAAACAACACCATGGCAGTTCTGCTGAAAACAACATCAGTCCGGGTTAGTTTCATTCAAATCATTCAAATTAGAGTCCAAAACAAGGGCAAAAGTGTTTGGAAAAGTAGATACGTTGGAGACGTATCAACTCCCCCAAGCTTAAACCTTTGCTTGTCCTCAAGCAATTCAGTTGATAAACTGAAAGTGATAAAGAAAAACTTTTACAAACTCTATTTGCTCTTGTTGTTGTAAATATGTAAAGCCAACATTCAAGTTTTCAGCAAAGATTATGAACTAACCATACTCACAATAACACTTAGGTCTCACATTTACTCATATCAATGGCATAATCAGCTAGCGAGCAATAATAATAAAACTCGGATGACAACACTTTCTCAAAACAATCATAATATAATATAACAAGATGGTATCTCGCTAGCCCTTTCTGAGACCGCAAAACATAAGTGCAGAGCACCTTTAAAGACAAAGGACTGACTAAACATTGTAATTCATGGTAAAAGAGATCCAGTCAAGTCATTCCCAATATAAACCAATAATAATGAATGCAAATGACAGTGTGATCTCCAGCGGGTGCTTTTTAATAAGAAGGCGATGACTCAACATAAAAGTAAATAGATAAGCCCTTCGCAGAGGGAAGCAGGGATTTGTAGAGGTGCCAGAGCTCGATTTTAAAATAGAGATGAGTAACATTTTAAGCGGCATACTTTCACTGTCAATGCAACAACTATGAGATGGCGACATCTTCCATACTACATGCATTATAGGCGGTTCCCAAACAGAATGGTAAAAGTTTATACTCCCCCACCACCAACAAGCATCAATCCATGGCTTGCTTGAAACAACAAGTGCCTCCAACTAACAACAACCGTGGGGGAGTTTTGTTTAATTATATTGATTTGCTTTGATCTTTTTGATCATGGGACTGGGCATCCCGGTTACCGCCATTTTCTCGTGAATAAGGAGCGGAGTTCACTCCTCTTGAGAATAACCCACCTAGCATGGAAGATACAGACAGCCCTAGTTGGAACATGAGCTTCTCGAGCATACAAAACCGAATTTCATTTGAAGGTTTGGAGTTTGGCACATACAAATTTACTTGGAACAGCAGGTAGATACCGCATATAGGAAGGTATGGTGGACTCATATGGAATAACTTTGGGGTTTATGGAGTTTGGATGCACAAGCAGTATTCCCGCTTAGTACAGGTGAAGGCTAGCAAAAGACTGGGAAGCGACCAACTGAGAGAGCGACAACGGTCATGAACATAAAATTAATTTACACCGAGTACAAGCATGAGTAGGATATAATCTACCATGAACATAAATATCGTGAAGGCTATGTTGATTTGTTTCAACTACATGTGTGAACATGTGCCAAGTCGAGTCACTCAATTCATTCAAAGGAGGATACCATCCCATCATACCACATCATAATCATTTTAATAGCATGTTGGCACGCAAGGCAAACCGTTATAACTCATAGCTAATCAAGCATGGCACAAGCAACTATAATCTCTAAATGTCATTGCAAATATGTTTACTTCATAATAAGCTGAATCAGGAACGATGAACTTATCATATTTACAAAAACAAGAGAGGTCGAGTTCATACCAGCTTTTCTCATCTCAATCAGTCCATCATATATCATCATTATTGCCTTTCAGTTGCATGACCGAACAATGTGTATAATAATAATAGTGCACGTGCATTGGACTAAGCTGGAATCTGCAAGCATTCAACTCAAGAGAGAAGACAAAGCAATATGGGCTCTAAGTTAAATAAACGATCATGCATATGAGAGCCACTAAACATTTTCAATATGGTCTTCTACTCTCGACCCCCAAAGGAAAGAAAAGAAAATAAAACTATTTACACGGGAAAGCTCCCAACAAGTAAAAAGAAGAACGAGAAATCTTTTTGGGTTTTCATTTTAATTTCTACTACAAGCATGGAAATTAAACTAACTAATTT
This sequence comes from Triticum timopheevii, assembly GCA_963921465.1. NCBI lineage: Eukaryota > Viridiplantae > Streptophyta > Magnoliopsida > Poales > Poaceae > Triticum > Triticum timopheevii. The sequence goes on along the minus strand of OY997268.1, from coordinate 515,907,757 downwards.
TTTTGGTTTTCTTAATGTTTATCAATCACACAAGAAGAAAGCTAGAAAAAGAAAATTAAACTAGCATGGATAATACAATGAAAGAGTATGAGCACCGACGACTAGAATAGTGTGTGAACATGAATGTAAAGTCGGTGAGAGATACGTACTCCCCCAAGCTTAGGCTTTTGGCCTAAGTTAGTCTATTGCCAAGGATAGCGTGGCTGATATCCGTAGTTATAATTGGGGTCGTACTGAGATGCAGCTGCAAATGCATCCTGAGCTGCGGCATGTTGGCGAGCCGCCTCCGCTCTCCCCTCGTGTTCAGCTGCCTCCTCCCTGGTAACAACATATCTTCGTTTTGCCTGGTAATCAAAAAGGAAAGGAGCATGGAGAGTAACATGGACAGAGCTACGTCTGTCAAAGATTAGTCGATACTAGAGGAATTGTTCATTCCTCAAAGAAAACGATGTTTGACCATCGCGTCATAATCTAAATAAGAAGGAGGCAACTCCATATCCCCCTCTCGTGGGGCTATACCAAGATAATTAGCTACACGGGTCGCATAAATCCCTCCAAATAAATCTCCAGACATACCATTATTATGCAACCTACGTGCAACTATTGCCCCCAAGTTGTAATCTTTATTACCTAACACAATACTCTTGAGGACACAAAGATCAGGGACACACATATGACATGCTTCATCTTTACCATTAATGCATCTACCAATGAAGAGAGCAAAATAATGTATAGCAGGAAAATGAATGCTCCCTATGGTAGCTTGTGCTATATCCCTAGATTCTCCCACAGTAATACTAGCAAGAAAGTCTTTATATTCAGATTTGTGGGGGTCATTAACATTGCCCCACTGCAGGAGTTTGCAAGCAGTTGTAAAATCCTCTAAGTCCATGGTATAAGATTTATCATAAATATTAAACAGGACACTCTGAGAAATACGTGAAGATTTATATTTAAACCTTCTCACAAATGAATCAGTCAATTGGTAGTACTGAGGACACTTATCTTGTAGGAAGTCCTCAAGATCGGCATTACGCACATATGCGTCAAATTCATCCTTAATGCCTGCATTGACCATAAAAATCCTCGGATGGCCACTCACAAGCTCGCACTTCGGCATCCCTTGGTGGTTCATCGTCTTGCTCATGCATAGCACGCCCGGGCCCTTTCTTTATTGAGGAACCACCTTGATACATTCTCCTAGACATATTTCTTTTTCTGAAAAATTTCTGAAATTTTTAGTAACTTCAAAATAAAAGTGAACAAAACTAAACAAGATTGGTAGAAACTACTCCTACAAGTGCCTAGAGCCTATATCATGCATTAGAATTACTTGGGACCTCATAAATTTGACATGCAAGCTCAAGAACAGGGTCACCAAGCAACAATCTCCCAAAGCAGTTTTGTGAATGGAGCTTTGAGCAAGGAGATCGAAAATCGCAGCAAAATGAGCTTGAACTCGTGCTTGAGCTGGATGGGGATTTTTTTGGGAAGAATATGGAGTGTGTGGGTGCAGGAATAAGTGGAGGGGGGGCTGAGGGAGTCCTGGATTAAGGGGTCCTCGGACAGCCGGACTATGTACTTTGGCCGGACTGTTGGACTATGAAGATACAAGATTGAAGACTTCGTCCCGTGTCCGGATGGGACTCTCCTTTGCGTGGAAGGCAAGCTTGTAAATTCGGATATGTAGATCTCCTTCTCTATAACCGACTCTGTGTAATCCTAGCCCCCTCCGGTGTCTATATAAACCGAATGGTTTAGTCCGTAGGACAAGAACAATCATAATCATAGGCTAGCTTCTAGGTTTTAGCCTCTACGATCTCGTGGTAGATCAACTCTTGTAATACTCATATCATCAATATCAATCAAGTAGGAAGTAGGGTATTACCTCCATTGAGAGGGCCCGAACCTGGGTAAAACATCGTGTCCCCTGCCTCCTGTTACCATTAGCCTCAGACGCACAGTTCGGGACCCCCTACCCGAGACCCGCCAGTTTTAACACCGACATTGGTGCTTTCATTGAGAGTTCCACTGTTCCTTCGCGATAAGGCTCGATGGCTCCTTCAATCATCTTCAACAACGCAGTCCATGGGAGGTTTTCCTTCCCGGACAGATCTTCGTATTCGGCCGCTTCGTACTGCAGGCCAACTCGCTTGGCCACCTGGAGCAGTTCGATAGCTACGCCCCTGGCCATCAGGTCAGGTTTGGAAGCTTTAACTATACTGCCAACATCCTTGGAGACTTGATCTTTGATGGATTCGAGCCCATGTCAGGTGCGCCGAACGGTCACGACAGGCATGACTTTGATCTGCCATCGGACAGTGTTCGGGAGATCTCACCTGCGGCGGCGCCGGGAATCAATCGGAGCAGATCATGCCTTTCGAGGACGGGTGGATGCACCCCGCCACGGAGGCCGTGCACTCACCGGCGTTGGAGCCAAACACTGATCCCACCTCTTGCGAGGATGGTGTCATCGGACCCTCGGACTCGTTTCCGGCTACAGGATCCGAACCACGCACGCCCGTGCCTATCGAATCTAATTGGGCACCGGTCATGGAGTTCACCGCCGCGGATATTTTTCAGCACTCGCCCTTGGGTGACGTGCTAAATTCATTAAGGTCCCTTTCCTTGTCGGGAGACTCTTGGCCGAACTATGTCCGGCTCGAGTGGGAAATGGACGATGAAGAAATTCGTTCGCCACCCACCACCGACTTAATAGCCACTGTCGATGACTTAACCAACGTGCTTGACTTCAACTCTGAAGACATCGACGGTATGGACGATGATGCAGGAGAAGAACAGGAACCACCGCATATAGGGCGCTAGACAGCCACCTCATCAGATGATATATATATGGTGGACACGCCCAAAGAAAGCAATGGCAATGAGGCAACGGACGATAACCCCTTGGAGAAGCAATCTAAGCACCGGCGTCATAGGCGCCGCTCCAAGCCCCACCACATCAAAAATAATGATACCGGCACAAGAGATAACAATCCGAATGGTGCCGAAGACGAAAACAATCCTGCCTTGCCAGGCTTCAAGCAGGCCAAGCAAGAGGATGGGCAAGCTAGCCCTAAGGAACAGGCAACAGATGGAGAATCATAGGATGATAATTATATGCCTCTCTCCGAAGACGAGGTGAGCCTTGGCGACGAAGAATTCATCGTGTGTGAGGATCCTGTCGAGTAGGAGCGCTTCAAGCGCCGGCTTATAGCCACTGCAAAAAGCCTGAAGAAAAAGCAGCAACAACTCCAAGCTGATCAAGATCTGCTAACTGATAGATGGACCGAGGTCCTTGTTGCCGAGGAATACGGACTCGAGCGCCTTACCAGAAGTTACCCAAAGAGCAGGTTGCTACCTCAACTCGAGGAGGAGGCGTTAAAGCCCACACTACCAGCGCATGATGTGGCTGATCGGCCACCCTGTGGCCACGACAAAACGTCGTACCAGCCCGAAGTCCAGCCCGCACCGCGGCGCCAAACAAACAGTAACACTAAGGCCCGGGGCTCCACGCATGACCTGCGAGACAAATGGAAAAGCAAAGCAGGACAGTCAAGATCGATCTACGGATCACGGGGGCGCGCCCCAACGCGTGACGAGGACTGTCACACCGGATACACTAACAAATCCGGCCGGGCCGAATACAATGAAGCCCGGCACAGAGGCGCCGCACATCCCCTATGCTTCACTGATGAAGTAATGGATCATGAATTCCCAGAAGGGTTTAAACCCGTAAACATTGAATCATACAATGGTACCACAGACCCCGCGGTATGGATAGAAGATTTTTTTTCCTCCATATTCACATGGCCCGCACAGATGATCTACACGCTATCAAGTACCTCCCACTAAAACTCAAGGGACCAGCTCGGCATTGGCTGAATAGCTTGCCGGCAAACTCCATCGGGAGTTGGGAGAACCTGGCAGACGCATTCCTTGACAACTTCTAGGGCACTTATGTGCGACCACCGGATGCTGATGATCTAAGTCACATAACCCAACAGCCCGGAGAGGCAGCCAGGAAATTTTGGACCCGGTTCCTAACCAAAAAGAACCAAATTGTCGACTGTTCGGATGCCGAAGCCCTAGCGGCCTTTAAGCATAACATCCATGACGAGTTGCTTGCTCGACATCTCGGCCAAGAAAAGCCAAAGTCCATGGCAGCCCTCACAACACTCATGACCCACTTTTGTGCGGGAGAGGCTAGCTGGTTGGCTCGTAGCAACAACACAGCAAGCAATCCTGGCACATTGAAAGCCAAGGATAGCAACGACAAACCACGGCGCAACAAACACAAGCGCCACAAAAACGGTGTCAATGCCGGATTCAGTGGCTCCAAGCCCGGTCAGCGAAAGAAGCCATTCAACAAAAACAATTCAGGACCGTCCAGTTTGGACCACATACACGACCGTCCATGCCAAATTCATGGCACCCCAGGAACACCAGCCAACTACACCAACATAGAATGCTGGGTCTTCAGACAAGCCGGCAGGTAAGATGCCGAAAACAAAGGGAAGGGGTCTCAAAGCGACGATGACGATGAGGAGCCCCGATCACCGAATACAGGAGGACAGAAGAAATTCCCTCCCCAGGTGAAAACGGTGAATATGATATGCGCAAGACACATTCCCAAGTGGAAACGTGCACTAAGGGAAGTCTATACAATCGACCCAAAGTTTAACCCATGGTCCTCTTGCCCGATCGCTTTTGATCGCAGGGACCATCCTACCAGCATCCGTCATGACGTTTCGACCGCACTAGTCCTCGACCCCATCATTGACGGATTCCACCTCACACGAGTCCTTATGGACAGAGGTAGCAACCTGAACCTGCTATACCAGGATACAGTGTGCAAAATGGGCATCAACTCCTCAAGGATCAAGCCCACAAAAACCACCTTCAAAGGTGTCATAGCAGGTGTAGAGGCCTGTTGCACGGGCTCAATCACACTGGAAGTGGTCTTCGGATTTCCGGACAATCACCGTACCGAAGATTTAGTCTTCGACATCGTCCCCTTTCGCAGTGACCATCAGGCACTGCTCGGACGAACCGCGTTTGGTCGGTTCAACGCGGTGCCACATTATGCCTACCGTAAATTAAATATGCCTGGTCCACGCGCGTCATCACGGTTAATGGAAGGTCCTCACACCCCCTCACTTCCGAAGAGTCTACCACTGCTTTAATAGCAAGAGCAACAGATGGCACCTTCCAGCCGAACCTCGAGTCGACGGCCAAGCACCTGGACACCGCCAAAGGAGTCTGAACTACTGCACGACAGGATAGCCCGGCTCGCCCGGAGCTTAATTAAAAACACTCTGGAAAAAGATAATACAAGCCACATACTGCGGCTTAACTGCTCTATGGCGCAAAACCATTTCTTGCATTTTCTTTACAGGTTCACCTTTATGTAGGCCAGGATGGATGGCGTGGGAATAGTTCGAGTGCGTAAGGGAATCTCTAGATATTCCCCTCTATGATCATCCGACTACACCCCGGATCCGAACACAACTTCCTCACACCTGGTATCAGCAGGTTCCGCAATCATATTTCTTTTTATCACATCATTTGTACTCATATGCATTGACGTATCATTCAAATACAACATGTGGATTTATGTGATGCTCATCTACTGCTATTTATTATTAAAACTCTTTTGTTAAAAGGCGGTTGCTTATCGCGATATGCCTTAATATGACAGGGGCTTCATCATGCCCATACTACGGCAAAAAAGTCCGAACACCTTCATGGCAGTTCGGCACCCCGAACTTATAGCATTATATGCATCAGCTCTGAATCATGTCATGGGTCAATAGTTGGGTTTTCCCGGCTCCTATGTTTTGGTACCTTACGTTCCTCTATATCGGCTAAGGTAGCACTGGGAGAACTACTGCGATTGTGTCCCGGTTCTTCCGGACGAGCACCTCAGTAGAGAAAGCCAAAAACTGACTGTCATGATGTAGCGAGAGCTGGTCAACTGTTCGAGAGGTTCTAAAATCTTTAAGGATTTCTTCCACATAATGTCATAACCAATGCAGCATGCGACGGATCGGCCTTTTCCGATCAGGCGCTTATAGAGCCCCTCATGCGGTCTTCCGAACACCAGGGACTGCGCCTACCTTCCTTGTAAAAACTCCTATGGCTAAGTGAGAGCGATAAAGCCCTATAGTCCGATTGCCTGGTTCGCTGTGCTGAACACCTCCTGTAGGGACCCAAAACTGGGATAAAAGAGTGCTCAGGTTTATCCCAAACACCCCCGTACTCACTACGTGGGGGCGGAAGCCGACGACTGGCTGACTCTCAGGATTAGTATATAAACAGCCACACAGGAGGAAAAACTTTCATACGACAAGCAATAAATAATAGAAAATGACCTCGTTCAAATATTACAAAGGACAAACATGACCGTATTCATGGAAATATAATGTCCTTGGTGCATTGCTCCGCCGCAAGGCGGGCTCCTTTCAAGACATCTTCATAATACAATTCGGGCTTGCGGTGCTCCTTCCCCTCCGGCGGTCCCTCGGTCATCAGCTTTTCTGCATCCATCTTCCCTCAATGCACCTTTGCGCAGGCGAAAGCCATTCACGCACCTTCTATTCAGACCGACCGCTTGATGACTTTGAGTCAAGGGCAGGTACTCACAAGCTGCTTCATTAGCCCGAAGTAACTGCTCGGAATCGGCTCAGCGGGCCACAACCGGATAATTAAATCCTTCATGGCTAGCTCGGCTACCTTATGCAGTTTTACCAGCTGCTTCAGTTGATCGGAGAAAGGCACCAGATAATTCGGCGCCAGATACTGCATCTAGAAGAGCTTATCCGCAGTATTCCTCTCTTCGACTCGGTAGAATTGGGTGGCATCAAATATGCTGCGCGGCAGCTCCACGAATACCCATGTAGACATCAAAATTCAAGCTATCAAACTTGATTTTCTTCTCTCAAATACCTGCTTTGTATAGAAAAAGCCTTACCAGCCGCAATCTTCCTCGCCTCCTGGACTTCCTTCAGTGCACCCTGGGCTTCCCCCTGGGTATCACTGGCGGCTTGGCGAGCCTGGGAGAGTTCGGATTCTTTCCCTGATAAGCTCTGCTCTAAGGACTCGCGTTTCTTCATGGCCTACTGAAGCTCCTGCTCAGCTTCAATAACTCTGGCCTTGTGCTTCTCACGGAGAGCCTGCTCCGCGGCTGCCTTCTTCTCGGCTTCGGCCACAGCCTTCTTTAGAGCCTCAATTTCGTCCGTCGCCCCTAGAGCACATTATCAAAATATCTTCATCATGCACACTTATTCATTCGTGCTAAATAAACAAGGTTTCTGCATACCTTGGTTACCCTCCAGCTGTTTCTTAACTTGGCCAAATTCTCCTTCGGCCCGCTCCAGATTATGCCTCAGTCCGGATACTCCCGTGGCATGAGAGGTGGCATTCGCTACAGATGCCTGCTTATTAAAAAGAGTGATAGATGTCATTAAGTGAGTCTCCTGCGAACATACATTCGATCCTCTGTCCGGTTCTTTCTTTCACCAAACAGTGTATTAGGGGCTGCTATCTATACCATGACACTCTTCCAAACTTCATAAAACATACCTCAAAGCCTATTATAAGGCTGATACAGGATTCATTCAGTCCACTCTCAGTAGCTGAATCTTCTCAGTCATCGCACCCATAAGGGCACGGTGTTCATCAACGATGGAGGAACCCTTCAGCGCCGCCAATAAAGCATTCGGCACCTCTGGTTGGATAGAGGTTGCCGGTGGAACAAACACACCTCCTCCAGCTGACGGAAGTCGCCTGCTTGACCCTACGGCCTTATGGGTCTCCAGAATCGTGTCCGGCTGGGGGCCTGATACGTCTCCAACGTATCTATAAATTTTGATTGTTCCATGCTATTATACTACCCCTTTCGGATGTTTATGGGCTTTATTTTACACATTTATATCATTTTTGGGACTAACCTACTAACCGGAGGGCCAGCCCGTATTGCTGTTTTTTTGCCTATTTCAGTATTTCGAAGAAAAGGAATATCAAATGGAGTCCAAACGGAATGAAACCTTCGGGAGCGTGGTTTTTGGAATGAACGTGATCCAGAGGACTTGGAGTGCAAGTCAAGAAGCGATCAAGGCAGCCAGGAGATAGGAGGGCGCGCCCACCCCCTCTAGGTGCACCCCCTGCCTCGTGGGCCCCTCGGGCAGCCACTGACCTACTTCTTCCTCCTATATATACCCACGTACCCTGAAAACATCCAGGGAGCCAACAAAAAACAATTTCCACCACCGTAACCTTATGTATCTGCGAGATCCCATCTTGGAGCCTTCGCCGGCGCTCCGTCGGAGGGGGAATCGACTACGGAGGGCTTCTACATCAACACCATAGCCCCTCCGATGAGTTGTGAGTAGTTTACCACACACCTTCGGGTCCATAGTTATTAGCTAGATGGCTTCTTCTCTCTTTTTGGATCTCAATACAATGTTCTCCCCCTCTCTTGTGGAGATCTATTCGATGTAACTCTTTTTGCAGTGTGTTTGTCGAGATCCAATGAATTGTGGGTTTATGATCAAGTTTATCTATGAGAAATATTTGAATCTTCTCTGAATTCTTTTATGTATGATTGAGTTATCTTTGCAAGTCTCTTCGAACTATCAGTTTGGTTTGGCCTACTAGATTGATCTTTCTTGCCATGGGAGAAGTGCTTAGCTTTGGGTTCAATCTTGTGGTGTCCTTACCCTGTGACAGCAGGGATTGCAAGGCACGTATTGTATTGTTGCCATCGAGAATAAAAAGATGGGGTTTATATCATATTGCATGAGTTTATCCCTCTACAACATGTCATCTTTCTTAATGCGTTACTCTATTCTTATGAACTTAATACTCTAGATGCATGCTGGATAGCGGTGTATGTGTGGAGTAATAGTAGTAGATGCAGGCAGGAGTCGGTCTACTTGTTGCGGACGTGATGCCTATATACATGATCATGCCTAGATAATCTCATAATTATTCGCTTTTCTGCTCGACAGTAATTTGTTCACCCACCGTAATACTTATGCTATCTTGAGAGAAGCCACTAGTGAAACCTATGGCCCCCGGGTCTATCTTTTATCATATAAGCTTTCAATCTACTTTGATTTGCATCTTTACTTTTCGCATCTATATTATAAAATACCAAAAATATATTTATCTTATCATACTATCTCTATAAGATCTCACTTTCGCAAGTGGCAGTGAATGACAACCCCTTTATTGCGTTGGTTGCGAGTTCTTTGTTTGTTTGTGTAGGTGCGTGGGACTTCTGAGGAGCCTCCTATTGGATTGGTACCTTGGTTCTCAAAAATCGAGGGAAATACTTACGCTACTATTGCTGCATCACCCTTTCCTCTTCAAGGAAAACCAACGCAATCTCAAGACGTAGCAGGGCCGGATTCAAGATAAACACCCTCCATCGACGTTCACGGGAGCTTTCTCTCCCGTATGTCCGGACCCTGAAGTCTGGCCTCCTGGCGCCGCCTTTGCGATCTCCCCCTCCTCCGTGGCCTGGGTCCTTTTTGGACAAAACCTCGGTTTCAGTCATATGTTTGGGGGAGGGGGCCTTCGGGGGTGTCCCGCTCACCATTGCATCCGAACCCAGAAAATCCTCTGACGAGGATTGTTCAGCGCGGGACCTCGCCGGACTGGAAAAAAAGTACGGCTCAGATTAAAATATCACGCCGTGACAAGTCTGGACACACGAGCATATTCGGATTTTATACTCACGAGTTCACCAGGGGCTCGACCCTGGGATCCCACTTCGGGCTGCTATCGGCGGCGGCGGTGGACTCCTCTTGAAGAGTAGTTTTTCCCCTCTTAGGCGAATCGGCCTCCAAGGATGTGGAGGCCATCCTTTTCTTTTTTCCCCCGCGGGGGATCCATATTCCTCCTCTTCGTCCTCTTCGAAGGAAGAATGGGCATTGGAGTCTTCGTAATTTGTGTCCGAGGCTCCACGGCGACGGAGGCCGCCCTGGTCTTCTTGGCCTCCTTCTCGGCCTTCTTCTTCGGCGCCTTATAAGGCGCCGGGACCAGTATCTTCATCGGAAGTGGGCCGACCGGTTCTTCTGGCAGCGGGGCCAGACAGTAGATCTGCCCCGCCTTCTTCGCCCAGCCCTAGGAAATTGACGGGAAATACGTTAAGTATTTTCCTGATTATGTGCAGATAAAACACATGAATTTTCAAACATACAGTTACTTACCGAACTTGTGGGGCAGGACAGTTGGTACCCGTGGTCCTCAGCAGACTCCGGCCACGGTTTGCTGGACTTAAAAAGCACCTTCCAGATGTCCTTATGCGTAGAGCCAAAGAGCTCTAGCAGGGTCTGGTGCTTGGCCGGGTCGAACTCCCATAGATTGCAAGCCCGGTGTTGACATGGTAGAATCCGACGAACCAACATCACCTGGACTACATTGGCGATCTTGATGCTCTTGTCTTCCATGTCTTGGATGCGCGTCTGGAGAATCGATAGCTCATCAGACGAAGCCTAGTTCAGGCCCTTCTTGTGCCAGGACGTAAGTCGCAGGGGGGCATCGGATCTGAACTCTGAAACCACGACTCGGTGATGTAAAACCACTGCTACTGCCACTCCTTGACGGAATCATTGAAAGTACCTGTTGGCCATGTAACATTGGTCATCTTGCTCACCATGGCGCCTCCGCATTCGGCATGCTCGCCGCTCACTACCTTGGGCTTCACATTAAAAACCTTCAGCCATAAGCCGAAGTGCGCTGGGACGCAGAGAAAGGCCTCGCACACGACGATGAATGTCGAGATCTTGAGGAAGGAATTTGGGGATAGATCATGAAAATCAATCCCATAATAATACATGAAGCCATAAACGAACGAATGAAGGGGAAACCCTAGCCCACGGATAAAATGAGGGAGGAATACCACCCTCTCGTGGGGTTCCGGAGTGGGGATGATCTGTCCCGCCGTCGGAATACGGTGGCCAATTCTCTTGGCCAGATACCCGCCCCCAAAGCTTTTCGATATCCTTCTCCCGAACGGTAGAGGCCATCCACTTGCCTCTTGCTCCAGATCCAGACATCTTCGGAAAGCCTTTTGGGTGGAGAAGAGGAGCGCTTGGGCACTAGGGCTCGAGCGAAAAGGAATGGATGAGTAGAGGAGGGCGTGCGTGAAAAAGGGAGTTCTAATCCCCTTATAAAGGCAACAGAGATCCTGCGCCTCCCCACTTGCCCGCTAAAATCGCTTATTCCCCAAGCGCCACGATTGATGGCACGGTTGGGTTACCCACACCCATATTGATGAGAATCCCGTGATAAGGGGACACGATCTCTGCTTCGACGAGACGTGCCGATAAAGCTGCCTCGCGATATGTGCGATGGCAGGTTGTGAAAAACAGTTTGAATAAAGACCGGACCGCGGCGTGATGTCATAAAAAGCCGTCAGCAGATCAGATCTTGGAATATTGTACTCTCTACGGTGGTATGTGTAATTTGTTTTACAGGGCCGGACACGATTCTTGTGTTCAAAATCTTCTATGAAGTATTCGGAGAAGGAACCCACCTTGCAATGCCGAAGACAATCTGCGCGCCAGACTCATCGTCATTGAAGCCTGGTTCACGGGCTACTGAGGGAGTCCTGGATTAAGGGGTCCTCGGACAGCCGGACTATATACTTTGGCCGGACTGTTGGACTATGAAGATACAAGATTGCAGACTTCGTCCCGTGTCCGGATGGGACTCTCCTTTGCGTGGAAGGCAAGATTGGCAATTCAGATATGTAGATCTCCTTCTCTGTAACCGAATCTGTGTAACCCTAGCCCCCTCTGGTGTCTATATAAACCGGAGGGTTTAGTCCATAGGATAAGAACAATCATAATCATAGGCTAGCTTCTAGGGTTTAGCCTCTACGATCTCGTGGTAGATCAACTCTTGTAATACTCATATCATCAAGATCAATCAAGCAGGAAGTAGGGTATTACCTCCATCGAGAGGGCCCGAACCTGGGTAAAACATCATGTCCCCTGCCTATTGTTACCATTAGCCTTAGATGCACAGTTCGGGACCCCCTACCCGAGAACCGCCGGTTTTGACACCGACAGGGCCACCATGGGCCCACGAGACAGGGGGGCGCCCAGGGGGTGTGGGCACGCCCTCCACCCTCGTGGCCAGGTGCTTGCCCCCCTGCAGTGTTCCCAGTGCCTAAAATCCTCAAATATTCCATAAAAATCATACTAAATTTGCAGGGCATTTGGAGCACTTTTGTTTTCGGGATATTTTTTTATTGCACGGATAATTCAGAAAACAGACAGATAATACTATTTTTGCTTTATTTATTCTAAATAACAGAAAGTAAAAAGAGGGTACAGAAGGTTGTGCCTTCTAGTTTCATCCATCTCATGATCATCAAAATGAATCCACTAACAAGGTTGATCAAGTCTTGTTAACAAACTCATTCCGAATAACTCGGAACTGGAGAAATTTCGAATAACACTAAGTTACATCAACGGGGATATGAACATCCCCAATAATAAGAATATCATATTTTTCTTGGCAGTAGGAAGAGGAAATTCAAAACCTCCAATAATGATAGTTGGAACTTTTCCAATAGAATTGATGCTATGGACTTGACGTTGTTTCCTCGGAAAGTGTACCATATGCTCATTACCATTAACATGAAAAGTGACATTGCCTTTGTTGCAATCAATAACAGCCCCTGCAGTATTCAAAAAGGGTCTACCAAGGATAATCGACATACTATCGTCCTCGGGAATATCAAGAATAACAAAGTCCGTTAAGATAGTGACATTTGCAACCACAACAGGCACATCCTCACAAATACTGACAGGCATAGCAGTTGATTTATCAGCCATTTGCAAAGATATTTCAGTAGGTGTCAACTTATTCAATTCAAGTCTATGATATAAAGAGAGAGGCATAACACTAACACCGGCTCCAGGATCACATAAAGCAGTTTTAACATAATTTCTTTTAATGGAGGATGGTATAGTTGGTACCCCTGGATCTCCAAGTTGCTTTGGTATTCCACCTTTAAAAGTATAATTAGCAAGCATGGTGGAAATTTCAGCTTCCGGTATCTTTCTTTTATTTGTAATGATATCCTTCATATATTTAGCACAAGGATTTACTTTAAGCATATCAGTTAAGCGCATACGTAAGAAGATAGGTCTAATCATTTCAGCAAAACGCTCAAAATCCTCATCATCCTTTGTCTTGGATGGTTTAGGAGGAAATGGCATGGGTTTCTGAACCCATGGTTCTCTTTCTCTACCGTGCTTCCTAGCAACAAAGTCTCTCTTATCATAACGTTGATTCTTTGATTGTGGGTTATCAAGATCAACAGCAGGTTCAACCTCTACTTCATTGTTATTGCTAGGTTGAGCATCAACATGAACATTATCATTAATGTTATTAGGTTCATGTTCATCACCTGATTGTGTTTCAGCATTAGAAACAGAAATATCATTGGGATTCTCAGGTGTGTCTACAACAGGTTCACTGGAAGCATGCAAAGTCCTATCATTTTTCTTTTTCTTCTTTTTAGAAGAACTAGGTGCCTCTAAATTATTTCTCTAAGAATCCTGCTTGATTATCTTAGGGTGGCCTTTAGGATACAAAGGTTCCTGAGTCATTCTACCAGTTCTAGTAGCCAATCTAACAGCAAAGTCATGTTTATTATTTAATTCATCAAGCAAATCACTTTGAGCTTTAAGTACTTGCTCAGCTTGAGTGGTAACCATAGAAGCATATTTGCTAATGAGTTTAAGTTCATCTTTAACTCTAGCCATATAATCGCTCAAGCGTCCTATCTTGAAAGGATTATTCTTTAATTCTCTACCAACATAAGCATTAAAACTTTCTTGCCTAGCCATAAAGTCATCAAATTCATCTAAGCATGGGCTATGAAATTTAGTAGAGGGAATTTCAACTTTATCATATCTATAGAGAGAATTTACATTTACTACATGTGTCGGGTTATCAAGACAATGTGTTTCTTCGACAGGCGGTATATTAAGACCATGTATTTCTTAAATAGGAGGTAAATTCTTAACATCTTCAGCTTTAATACCTTTTTCTTTCATTGATTTCTTTGCCTCTTGCATATCTTCAGGACTGAGAAATAGAACACCTCTCTTCTTCGGAGTTGGTTTAGGAATAGGCTCAGGAGTTGGCTCAATTGGCTCACGGATTGCTTAAGGAATTGGCTCGGGAAGAGTCCAATTAGTCAACATATTATTCAATAATAATTCAGCTTGGTCGACTGTTCTTTCCCTGAAAACACAACCAACACAACTATCCAAGTAGTCCTTGGAAGCATCGGTTAGTCCATTATAAAAGATATCAAGTATTTCATTTTTCTAAAGAGGATGATCAGGCAAAACATTAAGTAATCGGAGAAGCCTCCCCCAAGCTTGTGGGAGACTCTCTTCTTTGGTTTGCACACAATTATATATTTCCCGCAAGGCAGCTTGTTTCTTATGAGCAGGGAAATATTTAGCAGAGAAGTAATAAATCATATCCCGGGGACTATGCACACAACCAGGATCAAGAGAATTAAACCAAGTCTTAGCATCACCCTTTAATGAGAACGGAAATATCTTAAGGATATAATAATAGCGAGACTTCTCATCATTAGTAAACAGGGTGGCTATATCATTTAACTTGGTGAGATGTGCCACAACAGTTTCAGATTCAAGGCCATAAAAAGGATCAGATTCTACCAAAGTAATAATCTCAGGATCAACAGAGAATTCATAATCCTTATCAGTAACACAGATAGGTGAAGTAGCAAAAGCAGGGTCTGGTTTCATTATAGCATTAAGAGATTGCTGCTTCCATTTAGCTAATAACTTCTTAAGATCATATCTATCTTTGCAAGCAAAGATAGCTCTAGCAGCTTCCTCATCCATAACATAACCCTCAGGAACAACATGCAATTCATAATCAGGGGGAGAACTTTCATCATCACTATCATCAATAATAGCATCTTCAATAATTTCATTCTCCCTAACCCTAGCAAGTTGTTCATCAAGAAATTCACCTAATGGCAAAGTAGTATCACGCACAGAAGTAGTTTCATCATAAGTATCATGCATAGCAAAAGTGGCATCATCAATAACATGCGACATATCAGAATTCATAGCAGTAGCAGGTTTAGGTGTCGCAAGCTTACTCAAAACAGAAGGAGAATCTAGTGCAGAGCTAGATGGCAGTTCCTTACCTCCCCTCGTAGTTGAGGGAAAAATCTTGGTTCTTTCGTCTTTCAAGTTCCTCATAGTGATCAACAGATATAAATCCCAAGTGACTCAAAGAATAGAGCTATGTTCCCCGGCAACGACGCCAGAAATTAGTCCTGGTAACCCACAAGTGTAGGGGATCGCAACAGCTTTCGAGGGAAGAGTATTCAACCCAAATTTATTGATTCGACACAAGGGGAGCCAAAGAATATTCTTAAGTATTAGCAGTTGAGTTGTCAATTCAACCACACCTGGATAACTTAGTATCTGCAGCAAAGTATTTAGTAGCAAAGCAGTATGATAGTAATGGCAACAGTGGCAAAAGTAAAGATCATAGTTTTGTAGTAATTGTACCAGTAGCAACGAAAAAGTAAATAAGCGGAGCACAAGATGTGAAAAGCTCGTAGGCATTGGATCAATGATGGATAATTATGTCGGATGCGATTCCTCATGTAATAGCTATAACATAGGGTGACACAGAACTAGCTCCAGTTCATCAATGTAATGTAGGCATGTATTCCGAATGTAGTCATACGTGCTTAAGGAAAAGAACTTGCATGACATCTTTTGTCCTACCTCCCGTGGCAGCGGGGTCCTAGTGGAAACTGAGGGATATTAAGGCCTCCTTTTAATAGAGAACCGGAATAAAGCATTAGCACATAGTGAATACATGAACTCCTCAAACTACGGTCATCACCGATAAGTATCCCGATTATTGTCACTTCGGGGTTGTCGGATCATAACACATAATAGGTGACTATAGACTTGCAAGATAGGATCAAGAACACACATATATTCATGAAAACATAATAGGTTTAGATCTGAAATCATGGCACTCGGGCCCTAGTGACAAGCATTAAGCATAGCAAAGTCATAGCAACATCAATCTCAGAACATAGTGGATACTAGGGATCAAACCCTAACAAAACTAACTTGATTACATGATAAATCTCATCCAACCCATCACCGTCCAGCAAGCCTACGATGGAATTACTCACGCACGGCGGTGAGCATCATGAAATTGGTGATGGAGGATGGTTGGTGATGATGACGGCGACGAATCCCCCTCTCCAGAGCCCCGAACGGACTCCAGATGAGCCCTCCCGAGAGAGATTAGGGCTTGGCGGCGGTGCCATATCGTAAAACGCAATGAAACTTTCTCTCTGATTTTTTGCTCCACGAAACGGAATATATGGAGTTGGAGTTGAGGTAGGTGGAGCATCAGGGGGCCCACGAGACAGGGGGCGCGCCCAGGGGGGAGGGCGCCCCGTCACCCTCGTGGACAGGGTGTGGGCCCCTGGCGTTGATTCTTTCACCAGTATTTTTTATATTTTCCAAAAGTTATCTCCGTGAATTTTCAGGTCATTCCGAGAACTTTTGTTTTCTGCACAGTAAACAACACCATGGCAGTTCTGCTGAAAACAACGTCAGTCCGTGTTAGTTTCATTCAAATTATGCAAATTAGAGTTCAAAACAGGGCAAAAGTGTTTGGAAAAGTAGATACGTTGGAGATGCATCAGCCGCACACGGCTAGGAATAGTTGATGTGTGTTCTAGGCGCCCCTCCCCACGTATATAAAGGAGGGAGGGGGAGGGAGCCAGCTCTAGGCGTGCCCAAGTAGGAGGAATCCTAGTTGGGCTCCTAGTTGTATTCGCCCCCTTCCTTTTACTGGAGGGGGAAAGAGGGGATGAGAGAGAGAGGGGGAGAAGGAAAGAGGGGGGGCGCCGCCCCCTCCCCTAATCCTATTCGGCCTCCTTCCTTGGGGGGGGGGGGGCACCACCCCTCGTGGGTTGGTGGGCCTCCCTCCTATGGCCCGTATGGCCCATATCTTCCCCCGGGGGGTTCCAGTAACCCCCCGGTACTCCGATATGTAATCGATACATTCCAGAACAGTTCCGGTGTCCGAATACTATCATCCAATATATCAATCTCTACCGCTCGACCATTTTGAAACTCACTGGTATGCATCGGTGCTATACAAACGGTTTAAAACCCCTTTCCGCGACGACATTTGGAACCGGCGCCTAGTGAGTTTGGGCGATTAGGGGGTCCTTCCCACACGACCCAGAAACCGTCGGGGATATGCCCTCCTGGCACACACGCTCGGCAAAATGAGATCGTGTGGGACCAGCGAGCGACCAAATATGGTTATACGTACAGTAGTGCTAAAAACAATTATACAAGCGAAATCATTTCCGGTCGTAAGTACATCCCACACAGTCAGTCCCCGCGAAACGTTTCCGTTCGTATATACATCCCACATAGTTGCTGCAAGGAAAATGTTTCCGTTCGTAGGTACATCACACACAATTTTCCCTGTTAAATCGTTTGTGATGGCGTTCCCATCGTACACAATATTAAAAAAATTTATCATTTGCATTATTGAATGCATCACACATGGTGCGTAGAAGAAACTGTGTGGCAAAGGCTATCCATCACACACAGTTTTTATGCGGTAAACGTTTGCGCAAGGTGGCCTAACACAAACATTTTTGAAGAGAATGTCGTGTGTGATTGTTCATCGATCCAACATGGTTTATTCCTAGAAACTATGTGCATTGCCTTAGGTCATCGCCCACGGTATTTTCTCAATAACTGTTTGCAATAGCAAAAATTAGCAGGCTAATTGCCCTATTATTAATAATCCATTTATTAATCTAATTGACATTCATATTAAACACATAATATATTTCATTCCTATATTAAGGAAGCAGGATTTCATAATTGAAATACATCAGAGTACAACATGATAGCTTCAGCACTCAGCTACCCCATTACACAACTGCACCAACACCAAGTTTCACATGCAACATCTTGAACCTTTCAAAATTAGCATCATAGACGGTACAAAGATAGATGCATCTCATCGGGAAAACTGCTGTAGCAGAAGGCGAATATTGAGCCTTCATTGATATTGAAGGTTTTTCCAATTTTAGGCAGTGCCTGTGGATGATTGACCGTCCATCCTTTGTCCTCTTCAGGAACACTTCAATATTGAAGGGTGCATGTTGTATGAAAACCGTCCTTGCCTCCTGACCATATAGGTGGTTTGAGAGGTAATCATCAGTGAACTGCTTTGGAAAGGCCTGAAAACAAGGATGTAAATAAATATCTTCTCTATATTGGAAATGAGGCAAAGGAATAAAAAAAGCAAGGTATAATAGTTAGTACCATCTTGTAGTGAACAGATGTCTTCTTCATTGTGCAGACAAATATCTTGTTGTTTTTTGTCGCCAATTTCTTTATCCTAACAATCTTTCTGAGTTTCTTGACTTGATTGATATTCATGGACAACTCATTTTCCCATATGCAAAAAAGGGTCGAACAGTGGGTCAAAACCTCTGATAGCAGGACCTACATGTGCAAGACCAAATAGTTAAAAACCTAAGTATTAGAATGGTTCCTGTAATTGCACAATAATGTGCTATTTGACAACGGACCATGCACGTGCTAACCTCGATTGTAAACCTCAGTGCTTCCCATCATATTGTTTCCGTGCAACACATATAAGGTAGTTAGTCATCAGGTTAAGTAAGAGTTCGCATGCTATTAGTAAAATATGTTGATGAAAAATAAGCACATTGCAGATTCATCAGATTAATTCAAGCCACATGGAAAACCCATTTATGCAAACCAAGCAAGATTAAGAACTAGGAAATATAGCACTTCTATATGTTTCTCATGTATTAAGTGCAGCCAAATTCGATTTATTACTCACATGCACAACAATACAAAATTCCAACAACGACAATTGGACATTGCATTGCAGAATTGAACCAAGCAGTTAACTAAACACCACAACAAATGAACCAAACATTAACTGAGCACCACATTGCACAATATAACATACTCCTAATAGAAGATCAGACAGTTAACCAAACCAAGCATGCTTAACAACTTGGAAATATAGCAATTGTATTTGTTTCTCATGTATTTAGTACAGCCAATTTCGATTTACTTCTCACACGGTATACATTAAAAGAATGCACCCACAACTTTTGAACATCGCATTGCAGAATTGAACCAAACAGTTAACTAAACACCACAACACAAATTTGTTAACTGAGCAACACACTGCACAATGTATAACCAAACCAGGCATGCTTGACAACTTGGAAATATAGCAATTGTATTTGATTCTCATGTATTTAGTACAACCAAATTCGATTTACTTCTCACATGGTATACAATAATAGAATGCACCCACAACTATTGAACATCGCATTGCAGAATTGAACTAAACAGTTAACTAAACACCACAACACAAATGAACCAAACGTTAACTGAGCACCACATTGCACAATGTATAACCAACCCAAGCATGCTTGACAACTTGGAAATAGCAATTGTATTTGTATTCGTTTCTCATGTATTTTGTAAAGATAAATTCGATTTATTTCTCACATGGAAGACAATACAAAATTGCATCCTGAAGAATTGAACATCACATTTGCAGAATTGAACCAAACAGTTACCTGAAGACGACAACTAATTAACCAAACAATTAATAAGTGAGCACCACACTACACAACATATAGAATATATACATAGGAGCAACAGATTGCAAGGTAAAATTAGATAGCACGATTCACTAGAATTTGTTAAGGAAATGCAGGAGCAGCACACGCAACGGGTAAACAGAGCATGCTTAACCGGCATAGCTAGCAAATGGCAAGGTGCTCCTCCAAGATCTGGGGGTCGGCACGAATGGTAGCCATCACAACATCATCCGCGCGTGCGGCCACGATTTGCTTCTCCGCTGCCAAATGCTCCTTGATATCCTGGCTATACTGCGTGCACCATGGCTTAGGACGATGCTTATTTGGTGGAGGGATCGGTGATTTGGGTGGAAGGTGTCACGCTCGCGCCGGCGGTCGGGGCATGTGGGATGTGGAAGGAGGAGGAGGACGGGGTTTGGGTGTGGATTACCTGCCTGGATAGGCGAGGCCAAGCAGCGTGAAGGAGGGTCACCGGCGAGGAGGTGGCGCTGCAAGTAAGGAGTGAAGGTTTCAACTTGGAAAGGAAGGCGGAAACAGGGGAAATGTGGCTTTTGGTAAGGGGGAGGGGGCGGGAGGTATATATTTCTGCGGAAGCCGAAAAATTGGAATCGCTTCAGCGAAAAACTAGCGCACAAAGTGTCATGAGACACGGTCCCTTATTCAGAACTATGTACAATATGTGAACATTACAAACAGTTCAGATAGCTTAACCCGTGTGTGATGAGTTTGAACGTCAAAATTTTTGGTTCCAATTTCCCTGGTTACAGTGCTCATCCACGTCATTGCATAATTTGGGTACACAAAGGAGACTACATCACACCCACACTTCTTAATCGAGCAAGTTCAGCAATTAAACAGAACTAGCTGGCCTAAACATTACTCTCACAAATTAAAGACCAACGCTCTTAATTAAACAAAACAAAGAGTACTACTACGGCTAGTGCTCATCGATCTCCACCGCCTCCTCCATGTCCAGCTTGCGCCTGATGGTCGACTAGGGAAGGGGCTCCATGGCATCCATCGCACCATACTCAGCAAGAATCTCGCCATCCGCGTTCGTCATCTCTTTGGGAAAGGCCGCCACGAGCAGGGTGTGGGCGGCCACGATCTGGGCTTGGATGGGCTCCGTTGTGCAAGGTATGCGGCGGAGGAACGGACGGCTGCTCGAACGCTCTCGGCGATTGCCAACTCTTCGGCCGTGGGTTGCCGACCGTTGTTGGAGAAGCTTCATTTCGATTTGTGCGGTGACCACCACGAGGTGGGCATGGGCGGCCTCAACATGGTCATGGGCGGCCTCCATTAGGGCTAAGGCCGCCGCTATGGAACGGACAGCTGCTGTGCCGCTCTCCCCAGCTGCTATCCCCAAGGCAGATGTTACTGCCGCCACCTATGAAGCAACAACGGCCGTTTGGGCTGCCATGGCCGCCCGGTCATAGATTGCGGCCACGCTCAAGCACCTTGTTAGCACGCGCATGGCGGCTGCGGCCGCGCTCTCGCCGGAGTGGGCCGCGAAAGTTGCCCTCACGAGTCGGGTCCACGTCCCCATCTTTGACTGACGATGATTGAACAGTGAAATGATATTTGGGGAGCGAGCTAGTGTGCTTGACACGCCGGCTGTGGACTGTAGCCGACGCACCTTCTCGCGTAATCCATAGGCGTACTATACAATGAAGGTGCTCCAGGATATTTGCACTGCATCTCACACGGTTGGTGATAATAAACTGTGTGGGATCAACTTTTTTAATTTTGATTTGAATTACAGAACAGGGTCACAGCGGCAATGGACGATGTTTGAATTGCTAGACCTTTTATCTGCAGTGAACATGCAACTATATGTGTGTCGTAAAAAATTGGAATTGTTCAGGGTTCCTTTGGACATTTTTATATGGTAACTTGGTTTTCTAGGCATTTCAGGTGCACAATTCAAAATTACACCACATGCTCCAGTCCATAAAAATGGGTTGCAAAATAAAATGTTTGTCCTTGGTTGCAAGCTTAGGTCACATGCAAGAAATGAGAATGAATGTCAAACACCTTGATCGCTGTCGCTCAGCCGCTAACATTGAGATACATGCTTTTAACATTCTAGTAAATCGAAAGCTCGTCAGAAATTCATGAAAGTTCACATGATATCATGGAACGATAGTGACATGCCGTGGTAAAAATATTGTCCCATTTGGGGCAGGTGTGGGGTATAAGCTTCTCCCAAACCAGAGCTTCTCTCACAACAAGCATGATGGTTTCAGTAGGGTACGTGCCACCTTAGGGGACGAAACGATATATGTTGCCTCTTCTTACTTTCAAAATGTTTCTCGTGTCAACATAGAACAACTCGAGTGTTGTGTCAATTTTTGGGATTTTTCAGGGTTTGTTTTGACATTTTCATGCATTAATTGTGTTTTCAATGCATTTATAAGCACAATTCAAATTTGAACTACATGCACATGCTCTAATGCATATAAATTGGTTGAAAATTCAAATCTGTGTCCTTGGTTGCATGCTTAGGTCCCATGCAAGAAATGGGAATGAATGTCAAACACCCTGCCAGATTCCTGGTTTTTAAATTCTAGTAAATCCGAAACTTGTCTGAAACTCATGAAACTTGGCATGCTATCATGGAGCAGCATCAACATGCCGTGGTAAAAATATCGTCCCATTTGGGGCGGGTTTGGGGATATGCTTCTCACAAACCAAAGGCTCTCACAACAAGCCTAATGGTTTCAGTAGGGTACGCCCACCTTTGGGGACGAAACGATATCTGCTGCCTCTTATTGCTTTCAGAAATTTTCTAGTGTCAACATAGAACAATATGCCGTGTCAATTTTTGGGATTTTTTGGGGTTCGTTTGGATATTTTATGCATTAGTTGCATTTTCAATGCATTCATGAGCACAGTTCAAATTTGAACTACATGCACATGCTCTATTGCATGTAAATGGGTTGAAAATACAAATCTGTGTCCTTGGTTGCATGCTTAGGTCCCATGCAAGAAACGGGAATGAATGTCAAATACCCTGCCACTGTCACTCGGCCGCAAACATTGAGATTCCTGGTTTTTAAATTCTAGTAAATCAAAAACTCGTCTGAAATTCATGAAACTTGGCATGCTATCATGGTGCCGTGGTAAAAATACTGTCCCATTTGGGGCAGGTTTGGGGATATGCTTCTCACAAACCAAAGGCTCTCACAACAAGCCTGATGTTTTTGGTAGGGTACATCACCTTTGGGGACAAAACGATATCCACTTCCTCTTATTGCTTTCAATTTTTTTCTAGTGTCAACATAGAACAATAGGAGTGTCGTGTAAATTTTTGAGATTTTTCGGGGTTCGTTTGGCCATTTTTATGCATCAATTGCGTTTTCAATGCATTTTGAGCACAATTCAAATTTGAACTACATGCACATGCTCTAATGCATATAAATTGGTTGAAAATTGAAATATGTGTCCTTGGTTGCATGCTTAGGTCCCATGCAAAAAATGGGAATGAATGTCAAACACCCTGCCACCGTCACTTGGCTGCAAACATTCAGATTCCTTGTTTTTAAATTCTAGTAAATCCAAAACTCGTCTGAAATTCATGAAACTTGGCATTCTATCATGGAGTGGCATAAACATGCCGTGGTAAAAATATTGTCCCATTTGGGGCAGGTTTTGGTATATGCTTCTCACAAACCAAAGGTTGTCACAACAAGCCTGATTGTTTCGGTAGGGAACGTCCCACCTTGGACGAAACGATATTCACTGCCTCTTATTGCTTTCAAATTTTTTCTTGTGTCAACATAGAACAATAGGAGTGTTGTGTCAATTTTTGGGATTTTCGGGGTTCGTTTGGACATTTTTATGCATTAATTGAGTTTTTGATGCATTTATGTGCATAATTCAAATTTGAACTACATGCACATGCTCTAATGCATATAAATTGGTTGAAAAATCAAATCTTTGTCCTTTGTTGCATGCTTAGGTCCCATGCAAGAAATGGGAATGCATGTCAAACACCCTGCCTCCGTCACTCGGCCGCAAACATTGAGATTCCTGGTTTTTAAATTCTAGTAAATCCAAAAATCGTCTGAAATTCATGAAACTTGGCATGCTATCATGTTGCGGCATCGACATGCCGTGGTAAGTTTTTGTCCCATTTGTGGCAGGTTTGGGTATAAGCTTCTCACAAACCAGAGCTTCTCACAATAAGCCTGATGGTTTTGGTAGGAATATCCCACCTTTGGGGGCGAAACGATATCCGCTGCCTCTTATTGCTTTCAAAAATTTTCTAGTGTCAACATAGAACAACGGGAGTGTTGTGTTAAATTGTGCAATTTTCTGGGGTTCGTTTGTACATTTTTATACATTAACTGGGTTTTCTAGGCATTTTATGTGCATAATTCAAATTTGAACAACATGCACATGCTCCAGTGCATATAAATTGGTCGAAAAATCAAATGTTTGTCCTTGGGTGCATGCTTAGGTCCCATGCAAGAAATGGGAATGAATTTCAAACACTAGGGCACTCTTGATTGCCGGCAAAATGTTGAGATACTTTGTTTTTAAATTCTAGCAAATCCAAAACTCGTCTAAAATTCATGAAACTTGACATGCTATTATGGAATGCCACCCGACATGTTGTGGTATTTTTCGTGTCCATTTTGAGAGAATAAGCACTCGAATAACAGCCAACAAAGGCATTTTCAAACAAATAGCTGCCACTCTAACCTCGCAAATGTTTGTATAATTAAAATCGTGTGCGTTATGTTAAGCATTCACATGACGCCATGTGTCTTCATTCTAATGGCTATAGGAGGTGCCGTGCGGACAACTACTTGACTGAATGGGAGGCGCAGTCCGGTGCGCAGGTTGACCGAGAGGCGTGCAAGCTGTCCTCCAATGCGCATGCTCACCGGGAAGCGTGCGAGCTGTATGCTGCGCAGGCTCACTGGGAATCGAGCCCTTTGACTTCCATGGCCACCCACCTTCCTCTCCATTAATGGAGCCCGAGCCTTTGCTTAATACGGGCGGCCTTAATGTTCGCCTCCCATTCCCCTCTGCCCCGCAGACCTCCACCAACGCCATGTCACAGAAGGATCATCTGCAACTAGTCTTCAAGTTTGGTGAAGTCGACTCCGAGGTGGAGGAAATAGAAAATAAGGAGGAATGGGGCCTCATGGACATGGCCCAGAACGAGCTGGCCGCGACTGTTGCTGCCCCTACTCCGGTCCCAGCTCCCATCCCCGCGCCCGCGCCAGCAACTATCTGCTACGTCTTGAGCTTGCGTTGGTTTTCCTTGAAGAGGAAAGGGTGATGCAACAAAGTAGCGTAAGTATTTCCCTCAGTTTTTGAGAGCCAAGGTATCAATCCAGTAGGAGGCTCCTCAAAAGTCCCACTCACATACACAAACAAACAAGAACCTCACAACCAACACAATAAAGGGGTTGTCAATCCCTTCACGGCCACTTGCGAAAGTGAGATCTGATAGAGATAATATGATAAGATAAATATTTTTGGTATTTTTATGATATAGATTAGAAAGTAAAAGATGCAAATAAAAGTATATGAGAAAACTTATATGATAAAAGATAGACCCGGGGGCCATAGGTTTCACAAGTGGCTTCTCTCAAGATAGCATAAGTATTACGGTGGGTGAACAAATTACTGTCGAGCAATTGATAGAAAAGCGCATAGTTATGAGATTATCTAGGCATGATCATGTATATAGGCATCACGTCCGTGACAAGTAGATCGAAACGATTCTACATCTACTACTATTACTCCACACACCGACCGACTCCTACCTGCATCTAGAGTATTAAGTTCATAAGAACAGAGTAACACATTAAGAAAGATGACATGATGTAGAGGGATAAACTCATGCAATATGACATAAACCCCATCTTTTAATCCTCAATGGCAACAATGCAATACAAGCCTTGTTGCCCCTGCTGTCACTGGGAACGGACACGCAAGATTGAACCTAAAGCTAAGCACTTCTCCCATTGCAAGAAAGATCAATCTAGTAGGCCAAACCAAACTGATAATTCGAAGAGACTTGAAAAGATAACTTAATCACACATAAAATAATTTAGAGGAGATTCAAATATTTCTCATAGATAAACTTGATCATAAACCAACAATTCATTGGATCTCGACGAACACACCGCAAAAAGAGTTACATCGAATAGATCTGCAAGAAGATCGAGGAGAACTTTGTATTGAGATTCAAAGAGAGAGAAGAAGCCATCTAGCTAATAACTATGGACCCGAAGGTCTGTGGCAAACTACTCACAACTCATCGGAGAGGCCTTGGAGATGATGTAGAGGCCCTCCGTTGTCGATTCCCCCTCCGGCAAAGCGCGGGCGAAGGCTCCAAGATGGGATCTCGCGGATACTGAAGGTTGCGGCGGTGGAAATAGTTTTTCTTGGTGATCCCGGTTGTTTTTCGGGATACGTGGATATATATAGGAGGAAGAAGTAGGTCGGTGGACGCTCGAGGGGCCCACGAGGCTGGGGGGCACGCCCACCCCCAGGGGGTGCGCCGGGCACCCTCGTGGCCACCTCCTGTGTTGCTTGACATCCACTCCAAGTCCCCTGGATTGCATTTGTTCCAAAAAGATCGCTCCCAAAGGTTTCATTCCTTTTGGACTCCGTTTGATATTCCTTTCATTCGAAACACTGAAATAGATAAAAAAATAGCAATTCGGGCTGGGCCTCCGGTTAGTAGGTTAGTCCCAAAATTGATATAAAAGTGTAGAGTAAAGCCCATAAACATCCAAAATGGGTAATATAATAACATGGAACAATAAAAAATTATAGATACGTTGGAGACGTATCAAGCATCTCCAAGCTTAATTCCTGGTCGTCCTCGGGTAGGTAAATGATAAAAACAGAATTTTTGATGTGGAATGCTACCTAGCATAATTCTCAATGTAATTTTCTTTTATTGTGGCATGATTGTTCAGATCCAAATGATTCAAGACATAAAACATAAAAATAGTAATACTTGAAGCATACTAACAAATAATCATGTCTTATCAAAATAGCATAGCCAAAGAAAGCTTATCCCTACAAAATCGTATTGTTAGGCCTGCTTCATTTTCATTACACAAAATACTCCCATCATGCACAACCCCGGTTTCAGCCAAGCAATTGGTTCATACTTTTTAATGCACTTTAGCTTTTTCAACTGTTATGCAATACATGAGCGCAAGCCATGGACATAGCACTATATGTGGTATATGATGGTGGTTGTGAGGACAAAAAAAGGAGAAGATAGTCTCACATCAACTAGGTGCATCAACGGGCTATGTAGATGGCCATTAATAGATATCAATGTTAGTGATTAGGGATTGCCATGCAACGGATGCACTAGAGCTATAAATGTATGAAAGCTCAACACAAGAAACTAAGTGGGTGTGCATCCAACTTGCTTGCTCACGAAGACCTAGGGCATTTTGAGGAAGCCCATCATTGAAATATACAAGACAAGTTCTATAATGAAAAATTCCCACTGGTATATGAAAGTGACAACATAGGAGACTCTCTATCATGAAGATCATGGTGCTACTTTGAAGCACAAGTGTGGAAAAGAGATAGTAGCAATTGTCCCTTCTCTCTTTTCTCTCATATTTTTTTGGTGGGATCTTTGGCCTATTTTTTATTTGGGCTTCTTTGGCCTCTTTTTTTCATAAAGTCTGAAGTCTCATCCCGACTTGTGGGGGAATCATAGTCTTCATCATCCTTTCCTCACTTGGGACAATGCTCTAATAATGAAGATCATCACACTTTTATTGATTTACAACTCAAAAATTACAACTCAATACTTAGAGCAAAATATGACTCTATGTGAATGCCTCCGGTGGTGTACCGGGATATGCAATGAATCAAGAGTGACATGTATGAAAAAATTATGAAGGTGGCCTTGCCACAAATACGATGTCAACTACATGATCATGCTAAGAGCAATATGACAATGATGGAGCGTGTCATAATAAACGGAACGGTGGAGAGTTGCATGGCAATATATCTCGGAATGGCTATGGAAATGCCATAATAGGTAGGTATGGTGGCTGTTTTGAGGAAGGTAAATAATGGGTGCATGATACCGGCGAAGGTTGCGCGGCATAATAGAGGCTAGCAAAGTGGAAGGGTGAGCGTGCGTATGTCCATGGACTCACATTAGTCATAAAGAAATCATATACTTATTGCAAAAGTCTACTTGCCCTCGAAGCAAAGTACTACTACGCGCGATCCCAACCTCCACTCATAAGGAAGACAATTAAAAGAGCATCCCATGCAACAAATTTGTCACACAACTTTTATCATACGTGCATGCTACGGGACTTGCCAACTTCAACACAAATATTTCTCAATTTCATAATTACCCAACTAGCATGACTCTAGCATTACCACCTTTATATCTCAAAACAATTATCAAGCATCAAATTGATCATAGTGTTTAATGCACTTTCTATGATAGTGTTTATTATACCCAACTTGGATACTCATCATTCTAGGACCAAATTTATAATCATAGAAAATACCATGCTGTTCTAAAGACTCTCAAAATAATATAAGTGAAGCATGAGATATTAACAATTTCTTCAAAATAAAGCCACCATCGTGCTCTAGAAAATATAAGTGAAGCACACAGAGCAAAACTATCTAGCTCAAAAGATATAAGTGAAGCACATAGAGTATTCTAATAAATTCTAAATCATGTGGGTATATCCCAAAAGGTGTGTACATCAAGGATGATTGTGGAAAACTAAAAAGCAAAGACTCATATCATACATGACGCTCCAAGCAAAACACATATCATGTGGTGAATAAAAATATAGCTCCAAGTAAAGTTACCGATGAACGGAGATGAAAGAGGGGATGCCTTCCGAGGCATCCCCAAGATTAGGCTTTTGGCTATCCTTGAATATGTTGGGGTGCCATGCGAATCCCCAATCTTAGGCTCTTGCCACTCCTTATTCCATAGTCCATCAAATCTTTACCCAAAACCTGAAAAACTTCAGAACACAAAACTCAACAGGAAATCTCATAAGCTCCGTTAGTGCAAGAAAGAAAAACCACCACATAAGGTACTGTAATTAACTCATTCTTTATTTATATTGGTGTTAAACTTACTGTATTCCAACTTATCTATGGTTCATACCCACCGATACTAGCCATAGATGCATCAAAATAAGCAAACAACACACAAAAAACAGAATCTGTCAAAAATAGAACAGTCTGTAGCAATCTGTAACTTTCGAATACTTCTGGAGCTCTAAAAATCCTACCAAAATAGGAAGTCCTAGGAAATTCGCCTGTTGATCTACATCAAAAATAATCAATGCAAAAGCATGTTTCTGTGAATTACTAAAATTATTTTCGTGCGTGGAAAGTTTCTGTTTTTCGGAAGAATCAAATTAACTATCACCGTAGGTTATTCTATAGGTTCTACTTGGCCCAAACACTAATTAAAACATGGAAACACATCTAAACAGAAGCTAGATGAAATATCTATTACTATACAGAAGCAAAAAGCAAGAAACAAAAATAAAACTGGGTTGCCTCCCAACTAGCGCTATCGTTTAACGCCCCTAGCTAGGCATAAAAGCGAGGAAAGATCTAAGTAGTGCCATAATAATAAGATAGATCACGAAAACTCATCTCATATTATCTACGTTCAGCAGCAAGTTTTCTTTGAGGCAAGCAAAAGTAATCAAAAGGACTAAATTTAATGGGACAAAAGTCCCCAAGATCAATCTCAAGAGGTATGGGTTCCTCCTTTGGCCCTTCATATTGCACAACCAATTCATCATTATAAACATTCTTTTGACAGAACCTCTTGAGTCTACACTCAAGAGAATATCCTAGCTCATTATTTTGAATAGCAAAATCATTATTAAGTTCAGCAATTTTATCAACTAGAACAGTGGTAGGAACCTTTTTTCTAAGGTTTTCATTAAAAGCAACATAGTCCAAAGATTGGAAACGCATTATTTCCTCTTGATCGAAGAGGATCGCCTCTATAGGAGGACGGCCAGCGTCCACCCTATAGTGCGCAAAAATTTCTTTGGATTCTTTTATTATAAATCTGAACTCATGAGCCAAAAATATAGTAGCCGCACACTTAACAGAAGAATGCTCAATATTAGAAAATTCTAGAAAAATCCTTTGTATGCAAGGATGCATGTGCATAAACTGTCTTTCAAGTTCAACTATAAGCATGGAGATAGCATCCGCATGACTACTAGTTCTATGAAGAATAGAACTACCCATAGAGGGTAAAGCACCTGCACAAGTAAAGAAATCTTGAATAACCCCTTTCCCAATAATATTACCACTACAGATTCAAAACTTTTTAGTATGTAAGATAGGGGGTTCTTCAGCAGGAGCACCAGAATTTTCCATGGTATCACTATTGTTCCATATAGATAATAATCTCCCCAATTTCTGACATAGCGGCAAACAAAAGCGAGGAGGAAGAAGAGGGCAAACGGAAGAGAGAGGGCGAATAAAACGACAAGGGTGAATTGGGGGAGAGGAAAACAAGAGGCAAATGGCAAATAATGTAATGAGAGGGAGATGAGTTTGTGATGGGTACTTGGTACGTCTTGACTTGACCGAAGACCTCCCCGGCAACGGCGCGAAAAATCCTTCTTGCTACGTCTTGAGCTTGCATTGGTTTTCCTTGAAGCGGAAAGGGTGATGCAGCAAAGTAGCGTAAGTATTTCCCTCAGTTTTTGAGAACCAAGGTATCAATCCAGTAGGAGGCTCCTCAAAAGTCCCACACACCTACACAACCAAACAAGAACCTCGCAACCAACGCAATAAAGGGGTTGTCAATCCCTTCACGGCCACTTGCGAAAGTGAGATCTGATAGAGATAATATGATAAGATAAATATTTTTGCTAGATTAGAAAGTAAAAGATGCAAATAAGAGTATATGAGAAAACTTATATGATAAAAGATATACCCAGGGGCCATAGGTTTCACTAGTGGATTCTCTCAAGATAGCATAAGTATTACGGTGGGTGAACAAGTTACTGTCGAGCAATTGATAGAAAAGCGCATAGTTATGAGATTATCTAGGCATGATCATGTATATACGCATCACGTCAGTGACAAGTAGATCGAAACGATTTTGCATCTACTACTATTACTCCACACATCGATCGACTCCTGCCTGCATCTAGAGTATGAAGTTCATAAGAACAGAGTAACGCATTAAGAAAGACGACATGATGTCGAGGGATAAAACTCATGCAATATGACATAAAACCCATCTTTTTATCATCGATGGAACTAATACAATACATGCCTTGCTGCCCCTGCTGTCACTAGGAAAGGACACCGCAAGATTGAACCCAAAGCTAAGCACTTCTCCCATTGCAAGAAAGATCAATCTAGTAGGCCAAACCAAACTGATAATTCGAAGAGACTTCCAAAGATAACTTAATCACACATAAAAGAATTCAGAGGAGATTCAAATATTTCTCATAGATAAACTTCATCATAAACCCACAATTCATCGGATCTCGACAAACACACCGCAAAAAGAGTTAGATCGAATAGACTTCCAAGAAGATCGATGAGAACTTTGTATTGAGATTCAAAGAGAGAGAAGAAGCCATCTAGCTAATAACTATGGACCCGAAGGTCTATGGCAAACTACTCACAACTCATCGGAGAGGCCTTGGAGATGATGTAGAGGCCCTCCATGGTCGATTCCCCCTCCGGTGGAGCGCCGGTGAAGGCTCCAAGATGGGATCTCACGGATACAGAAGGTTGCGGCGGTGGAAATAGTTTTTCGTGGTGCTCCTGGATGTTTTCGGGGTACGTGGATATATATATAGGAGGAAGAAGTAGGCCGGTGGACGCTCGAGGGGCCCACGAGGGTGGGGGCACGCCGGGCACACTCGTGGCTGCCTCCTCTGTTGCTTGACGTCCACTCCAAGTCCCCTGGATTGCGTTTGTTCCAAAAATATCTCTCCCGAAGGTTTCATTCCGTTTGGACTCCGTTTGTTATTCCTTTCCTTCGAAACACTGAAATATGTAAAAAACGACAATTCGGGCTGGGCCTCCGGTTAGTAGGTTAGTCCCAAAAATGATATAAAAGTGTAGAGTAAAGCCCATAAACATCCAAAACGGGTAATATAATAGCATGGAACAATAAAAAATTATAGATACGTTGGAGACGTATTACTATCCCCATAGCATTGACGGGCTGGCCGTCGAGCACTATCGCAGAGCTGGAAGCCGCGGGCGTCACCGAGGTCTCCGTGGACCCACACGAGCTCGTGTACATGCCAGCGCTAGCGCCAGCGCCCATGACCGTGCCCGTGCGCGCGCGCCCCTCCACCCACCACGGTGTCGGTCCCTGTGCGTTTGGCTGCACCCACCGCGCCCGTGCCCATGCGCACGCTCCCCTCAGCGGCATGGGATGCTGCCATCGACCGCTGCCTCTCGTCCTCCCGCGCCCCGCCCGTCAATCACGCGACGACATTATGTTTGATTTACAAGTGAAGAACATTCTGAGCTGCCTTGAAGACTTCAGCAACGACGTCCCGGAGGACGACAACGACAAGGATGGCGTGACACGCCACCTCCGCCACCGCCGGAAATAGTTCTTTTCTTGGGTTTAATATTGTATCTCAATCGCAAATGTTTTAGTTAGAACACCCGTATGCAAACCGACAGCTTCCCCAGGAAGCGAAGGGAAAATGTGCCGAGTAGGATTCTATGCAGCTGTTGACCACAAACGTTTTAGATAGAGCACCTCTATGCAAAGCAAGAGTAGGATTTGCGCATCTCTTCAATGCAAACGGTTGTTTTGGATGACCCGTGTGCAACCACTTACACACAATTTGGTAAGATTTGCATATGTCATATTGGGTATTTTGCCATTTGTCAAACTTGAAAGATTGACATTTTTTGATCTAGTAACATTGCCATTTGTCAACCTTGTAACACTGTGATTTCTCAAAATATGCAGCTAAAAATCACTAGCACTATCTAATTTTTGCAACTAAAATTCAGTAATCAAGCATAGATTTCATTCATAGATTAAGCAATTGTGCTTAATTCATACAAACAATTCAACTCGACAGTTGAACCGACCAAACTTTTCCCCAATTGTTGCCAACCACGTACTGTAATAGTTAGTTCTATTTGATATACTAGCTAATTTTAAGTACGTTGTATAGTTCCACCACATCTATAGTCAGATGAACTGAACAAAAAAGCCCCTAAATACTACTACTACTACTACTACTACTACTACTACTACTACTACTACTACTACTACTACTACTACTACTACGAAGGGGCTTTGTACTACTTCCGATAGCCTCTCCTCTGCCGAGCGCGCTCAGTAAGAGGCAGAGGAGGAGGAGCCTACCGAAGAGATGGAAAATTGCAATATGGCGCCTGCCGTTGCTGCACGTTCGGTGACACTCGCTAGCTCGAACGCCCACTGCCGCTCCAGATGATCCCTCTCGAAGCGGTGGTTCTCCTCGTAGATCTCCTGATTCCTCGCCTCTGAGGCGGCGTGTGCTGCGGCCACGTCAGCAGTAAGGCTCTTTGCGTGCTCGACGAGGTGCTCCTCCTCCTCCCGCAGGAACTCGGTGTAGCGCGCAAGGTCGCTGACGCACGTGCCGGCATCCACCTTTGCCTCCCGCCTTCGGGCAGCGATGGTGGAGCGGGTGATGACCCCGATGGTCGACGGTGGGCTAGTGGCCAGGGCGGCCGACGATGGGGTGGCGGCCATGACCACCACCTCCCGCCTTTGGGCCGTGGTGGCAGAGCGGGTGATGGCCATGGTGGCCGGCAGTGGGGTGGCTGCCACGACGCCCACCTCCCACCTTCGGGCCGCGGTGGCGGAGTGGGTGATGGCCCTAGCTTTCGATGGTGGTGTGGCGGCAACAGCGGCTGGCAACAGCTGCCGACGGGCACCAGCAGCGGAGCGTGTGGTGGGTGTTCCGCGCAAACCCAACAGGGATGCCACACGCACTACACTACACCGGGGATTGCGCCGCTGCCATGGTGTAGCCTCCCAGCTAGAGCTGTCATCTAATGACGGCGGAGTGGCTGAGCGACCACGACGGACTGGTGCCGTTGGCGATGATGGGAGAAGCACACGAGATAAGCTACAGGGAGGGAGGGGAAAATGCGACGCAGGACTCGCCGGCCATGAGGGTTTTTATAGCAGGCCGGTAAGCATTGGGATTTTGGGGCATTACACCTAATCGGGCGGGAAGCTTGCGCGGGAACCTGCGAGGTTGCGCGGGAACGGGCTCACCGACGATTCATTGGTGCCACCGTATGGCCAAAAGAATGGTCCCGCGCACTGCGCAAGCTTGTGTTGTAAGCCGTCTGCGGCAGCAGGGTGACAAGACGTGCGAGAGGAGGACGAATGGCCACGTACACATACGGTTAATAAAAAAACGTTTGCGATTGAATTACCTACTGTACACCCGTCGTTGTTTATAAGTAGGATTTAACTAATAAAATACGAATGCATGTCACCAAAGATTATATAGTCGGATTCGTATTTGAACATAGTTTCCAGTTATATAATTTTTATAACATGCAATAACATTTTGTTGGTTAAATTTGAGGGCAAAGTATGGCACATAATATAAAGGGGACTATAGACCAAGACAGAGGTAGTAGCACACGACCTCTCTCTACACAACGTCGCAAGTGTCGGCCGGCTTGTAGGCGACCATTTCCTGCGTGTTCAACTGCTCTATGCATGTGGTTGCTTGCGGTTGAGGCGGCCGTGGTGCACTCTGCTCGCGTCCTGCCGCGCGCTCTGCCCTCTCGCGTCCCTCCGGGTGCTCTGCCCTCGTCCCTCCATGCGCGCTACCAGTGTTTGGGGCCGGCGCACGATCACTCATGTTCGTGTGAATGCGGTTGCGCCGGGCGCGGCTCCACAATGCAGTTACCCGATGCAAAAACGGCCATGCGAACGCGCCGAGAATCCAGGCCGCCTAGCCACCATTTATTCCTCGGCCATTTACCTCATCTCTCGCGTCACACGACACGATAAGCACCTCCACGACGATACATACAGAGAGGACATCCAATGGTTCCAATGGCGATCCCCGTGGCTCCAACGGCGCTCCCAGCGGCCGACGAAGACAACGACGAGCAGTTCACCATGCATCACGTAGTGGACACCCACGCAGGGGAAGGCCCTCTTGGTGGTGTACACGAATGATCTGGTGTCGGTGGAGAGCTCCATCCAAACTATGGAGCAGTTCCTTGCCGAGGACAAGTACCAAGTGGTCGGCTTCGACCTCGAGTACACCACCGGTCATGCCGGGCACGATCAAAAGGTTGTCGTCGTCCAGTTGTGCATGCGACATGACGTCCTCGTCTACCACTACCACCTGGCCACAAGGCCTTGCGAGCATTTCTCCAGTTTTGTCAAGAGCTCCGACTACAAGTTCGCTGCGGTGGACACCACCAACGATCTAAAAGCGCTCAAGGTTTCGGGCTTGAAGTGCCCAAATCTTGTCAACGTCCAGGACCACTACAATGTCTGGGGCAGCGCCAAGAACAAACTGAACTCCCTGGTTGACCTTGCCTCTGCCATCATTGACCCCTACTACAAGAAGATGAAGGATGAGAGCAAGAAGGACAAGGCCACCTGGCATAGTGTTTGGCATAAGAGACTGGATGAAGAACACGCCAAGTACGCAGCCAATGACGCGTACACAAGCTACGATATGTACAGGAGGATCGTTGACATGAGGAAGTGTCTTGTTCATGACTGAGCGTAGGGATCGAGCCACAGAGCAGTGGCGGGAGCGTCACAAGAAGTAGATGACTAGATGATTGTTTCTCCTACTTTAGAATGCATGCAATTGTTTATTGAGGTGTGTGCGAATGATCTGTATGGTCACTTATGTAATTGGATGTTTATTTCAGTTATATATATACATGTTATTCTTCTGTAGACAGAGCAAATCACACGGCTTATTAGCAGCAATCGTCTGTGTTATTATTGGTCTTCGCAGACATTTCTGATCACGGACCTATTTGCCGCGTATCACACACATATTGTTCAGTTGAACCGTTTGCATTGTGTTGCACAATAAAGGCTGCAAAGAGGGATCTACAGCAGCAAGGACCAGCTTCCCTACCGATAGCTCATCTAATAGAACTCCCAAGTTAAGTGTGTTGAGGCTGGAGTAGTCATGAGATGGGTGTCCGGATGGGAAGTGGACTCAATATTAACTAGTTGGATGGGCAACTACAAAGGTTTATTATACACCTTTGTATTATAAACCTTTGTACTAATCCATCCTATCTAGTTAATATCGAGGTCTTTGTTTTGTAATTTTTGACATTTTTTGTTTTCTGAACACATGTTGATTGGCTTGAAGAAGGTCTATCTTGTTACTTTTTGATAATTGTTTATACGCAAGCAACTAGTTTGCATTTTTCAAAGTTTTTTGTACGAACAGAATCGCACACGAACTTACTATAGTAATTGTCTGTGTTATAATTTCTCATTGCAAACAGTTCATCCGAGTGGGTTGTTTGCTGCGTATCACACATATCTGGTTTACACGAATCGTTTGTGTTCTTTTGGCTGATCGCAAATGCCGCATATCACACACATCTTGATAAGATGAACCGTTTCCGTTCTCTTGCCTAATCGAAAACAGTTTGTTCAAGTGAACCGTATGCCGTATATCACACACACCTTGATCTGGCTGACCGTTTCTGTTGCATTCCCTAATAGCACATAGTTCATCGAAGGGAACTGTAAGCCATATAACACACACACATTGACATGACTGCCCGTTTCTATTGTTCTTCCTCATCGCAAACAGTTCTTCTGGATCAACCGTATGCCCTGAATCGCACACGCAACTAAAATTGGAACCGTGTTTGATGCATCGGTCATTGCAAACGTTTTGGACATTTTTGACGGTTCTCTGACACCACCATTTGTGATTATTGCATCGCACACAGTTTCTCGAAGGGTCTCTGATCGTAGTGTCGCGTTAGCACCATCCTGCAGTAGTGACTCCTCGTCATGTCCGTGATCTCATCCGGGACTCCGAACAACATTCGATCACCAAATCACATAACTCATATAATACAAATCGTCATCGAATGTTAAGCGTGCGGACCCTACGGGTTCGAGAACTATGTAGACATGACCGAGATTGCTCTCCGGTCAATAACCAATAGCGGAACCTGGATGCTCATATTGGATCCCACATATTCTACAAAGGTCTTTATCTGTCGAACCGTTATGACAACATACGTCATTTCCTTTGTCATCGATATGCTACTGGCCCGAGATCCGATCGTTGGTATCTTCATACATAGTTCAATTACCGACAAGTCTATTTACTCGTTCTGTAATACATCATCCCGCAACTAGCTCATTAGTCACATTGCTTGCAAGGCTTATTACGATGTGCATTACTGAGAGGGCCCAAAGATACCTCTCTGATACTCGGAGTGAAAAATCCTAATCTCGATGTATGCCAACCCAACAAACACCTTCGGAGATACCTGTAGAGCATCTTTATAATCACCAAGTTATGTTGTGACGTTTAATAGCACACAAGGTATTCCTCTGGTATCCGGGAGTTGCATAATATCATAGCCGAAGGAATATGTATAAGTCATGAAGAAAGCAATAGCAATAAAACTTAATGATCATTATGCTAAGCTAACGGATGGGTCTTATCCATCACATCATTCTCCTAATGATGTGATCCCGTCCATCAAATGACAACACATGTCTATGGTTAGGAAACTTAACCATATTTGATTAACGAGCTAGTCTAGTAGAGGCTTACTAGGGACACTGTGTTTTCTCTATGTATCCACACATGTATCAAGTTTACGGTTAATACAATTCTAGCATGAATAATAGACTTTTATCATGATATAAGGAAATATAAATAACAACTTTATTATTGCCTCTAGGGCATATTTCCTTCAGTCTCCCACTTGCACTAGAGTCAATAATCTAGTTTACAATGAAATGATTATAACACCCATTGAGTCTTGGTGCGGATCATGTGTTGCTCGTGGAAGAGGCTTAGTCAATGGGCCTGCCACATTTAGATCCGTATGTATTTTTTCAAATATCTATGTCTCCCTCCTTGACTTGATCATGGATGGAGTTGAAGTGTCTCTTGATGTGTTTGGTTCTTTTGTGAAATATGGATTCCTTCGCCAAGGCAATTGCTCCAGTATTGTCACAAAAGATTTTCATTGGACCCGATGAACTAGGTATTACACCTAGATCAGATATGAACACCTTCAGCCAGACTCCTTCATTCGGTGCTTCCGAAGCAGCTATGTACTCCGCTTCACACGTAGATCCCACCACGACGCTTTGCTTGGAACTGCACCAACTGACAACACCACCATTCAATATAAATACGTATCCGGTTTGTGACTTAGAGTCATCCGGATCAGTGGCAAAGCTAGCATCGACGTAACCATTTACGACGAGATCTTTGTCACCTCCATAAACGATAAACATATCCTTAGTCCTTTTCAGGTACTTCAAGATGTTCTTGACCGCACGAGAAACATATCCTTAGTCCTTTTCAGGTACTTCAGGATGTTCTTGACCGCTTTCCAGTGATCTACTCTTGGATTACTTTGGTACCTCCCTGCTAGAGTTATAGCAAGGCACACACACCAGGTCTAGTACACAACATAGCATACATGATAGAACCTATGGCTGAGGCATAGGGAATGACTTTCATTTTCTCTCTATCTTTTGCAGTGGTCGGGCATTGAGTGTGACTCAACTTCACACCTTGTAATACAGGTAAGAACCCTTTCTTTGCCTGATCCATTTTGAACTTCTTCAAAACTTTATCAAGGTATGTGATACGTCTCCAACGTATCTACTTTTCCTAATGCTTTTCCTCTTGTTTTGGACTCTAATTTGCATGATTTGAATGAAACTAACCCCGGACTGACGCTGTTTTCAGCAGAACTACCATGGTGTTTTTTTTGTGCAGAAATAAAAGTTCTCGGAATGGAATGAAACTTTGCGAGGATTTTTTATATCAAGTAAGAAAATTTCACAAGCCAGGAGGTACCTGAGGGGGGCACCTGGGTGGGCACAACACACCAGGGCGTGCTTGCCCCTCCAAGCGCGCCCAGGTGGGTGCTGCCCACCTGGTGGCCCCGCTGACCCTGAAACCGACGCTATAAAATCCCATTATTCTAGAAAAAAACTAGGAGAAATAATTATCGCGTTTCACGAGACGGAGCCACCGCCGTCTCCTGTCCTTCACCGGACCGTTTGGGGCTCCAGAGAGGGGGATCTTCGATCTTCATCATCACCAACACATCTCCATTGTCAATTCCATGATGCTCCCCATCGGGAGTGAGTAATTCCTTCGTAGGCTCACTGGTCGGTGAGGAGTTGGATGGGATTCATCATGTAATCGAGTTAGTTTTATTAGGGCCTGATCCCTAGTATCCACTATGTTCTGAGAATGATGTTGCTATGACTTTGCCATGCTTAATGCTCGTCACTTTGGGCCTGGGTGCGATGATTTCAGATCTGAACCAATTATGTTATCACCATTATATCCATGTTCCAGATCCGATCTTGCAAGTTATAGTCACCTACTATGTTGTCGGGGGTTGGGTGCGACATATGCCAAAGGATGGCTTATCATGGTGGTGGCGAGTAGAACGTCGTCGGTGCCTGGAAATGGGATAAGGCATAGACATGCACGCCGGCGAATCTTACCCAGCTTCGGGGCTCTCCGGGGAGATAACACCCCTACTGCTGCTCTGCGGGGTCTCCGCATGGTCACTAAAGCAAGGTGACTACAATGGTGCTCCTGGAGCTGTATCTGGAGGCAGGAGAGAGCAAGGCTAGTTCTCTCCTTCCTGGGCTATGTGTTCTATCTCTATCAGGGTCCGAACCCTTTGCATGGGTGTCCCGAGGGGTTTATATAGGCCTACCCCCCGGGGATACAATGGTAATCCGGCTGGGCGCGGGTCCCAGCCGTCTGTCTCTCATGCTGCTGTCCTTCCCGCCGGCTCCTGGGGCCTGCCGACTGGTGGGCCCCGCAGACAGGCCAACACTGTGCGGCACTCCTGGTGATGCAGGCTTGGTCACCGGGTCGTGGCAACAGTGCCGCAGTCTATCGGGCGATCACTATCGCCACTCCCCGTCCAATCTGATTAATGGCTCGTGGGGCCCTGGAGGGGAGACGGCCGACTCCGGGGAGGCCGACTCCCACAGGGCCGTCTTCAGGCGCTCTGGCCACCTTCGGTCCACCCACTGACAGGCGGCCCCGCAGCCTTCGGGCCGTACAGGCCGGCGTCGTGGCACAGTGCGTCGCGCATTGCGGCTGAGG
This sequence comes from Triticum timopheevii, assembly GCA_963921465.1. Taxonomy (NCBI): domain Eukaryota; kingdom Viridiplantae; phylum Streptophyta; class Magnoliopsida; order Poales; family Poaceae; genus Triticum; species Triticum timopheevii. The sequence continues at coordinate 515,867,662 of OY997268.1, read as the reverse complement.
TCAGGGCAGGCATGGCAACAGTGCCGCGCCTCGCCGGAGATCTTCCGGCGATACGGCTCACTGTAGCCATGCCAGTCCCTCGTAGGCAGGAAGGGACGGCCACGTCATGACCATACCCCGCATCGGGCTTCGTGAAGTGTCATGGGCCGACTCCCATAGTCGGCACTCCTGGAGGTCGCCAGCTTGGAGTCGGCTTGCCTTGAAGTCGTCATCTGGGATTCGGCTCCTCTGGAGATCACCAGCTGAGACTCGGCTTCTCGAGAGATCGCCAGCTAGGACTCGGCCTCTCTGGAGGTCGCCAGCTGGGACTCGGCTGGAGGGGCGTGGCCTGCCTCGATGTCTTGAAAGATCCTGGGTCCCGGGTCAGCCTACCCGTGGCCCATTACTCCGACAGTAGTCCCCGAAGCTGGTGAAGCCCTGCGGACGCCGCCTCGTGGGGCTTCAACAGTATCAAACTTCGCAGCGCCGACTCTGAGATTCGGCCGTCGTCTTCCTTTCGGCCGACTCGCTGAAGTCGGACTCGTCCAGCGAGGGGCCGCTGTTTGTAAGTCGCGGCGGGAAAACAGACGGCGTATTGGATACGCTTCCCTGCTGCCATTGAGGCGGTCCTATCGCGTGGCGCCACGTGGGGAGGATAGTCTGCTCACCCACGCGCGCGACGGGACGAGCCTTCAGGCGGGGCCCGCCACTACCGCGCCTTGGCATCCGATCGGATCCGCTGCGGTCGCGAACGGTTGGCTTCCCCACGTCGTTACTGCGTGCAGTAACTTCGTGGGGTAAATCATGGGGCGGCGTGGGGCTTCGCGCGCAGTTAATCCCACGCCTGCCCCCTCGGCTCCTCAGCCCATAGGGCTATAAATAGGCAGGGAGGAGCGGGCGGTACTGCACGCGCATCCTCTCCCCCACTCTCCTGCTTCCTCTTCTTCCTCCGCCGCGAGCAAGGGCACCTCACACCACGGCGACGAGTTCTTCCTCCGCCGCGCCCCCTGCCTCGCGCTCCGGCGTGTGGGATGGTTCGGATGTGGAGGCGGAACATATCGAGTTCCTCCACCGGACCCGCCGTCTCCCCAGCGCGGACCACGTGCGCGCCCGTCCCGCGCCGGCGGGAGAGACCCGGCCCGCGCCGGAGGAAGGCGAGCGGGTCGTCTTCCGCTCGCACTTCATGCGCGGCCTGGGGCTACCGGCGAGCGGGTTCTTCTGCTCGTTCCTGGAGTTCCACAATCTTCAACCGCACCACCTCACTCCAAATGCGGTGGTGTTGCTCTCCGCCTTCGCCACTCTGTGCGAAGGTTTCCTCGGCATTCTCCCCACCCTCGAGTTGTGGGGGGAATTTTTCTCTTCGAAGCTCGGCACGCAGGCCGCCGGCACGCCGGCTCAGTGCGGCACCTACATCGCGGTGCGGCGCTCGACGGCCGACAACCCCTTTCCTCCCGCTGATAAAGTCGGTGAAGATGTGGCAGCGCTCCTACTTCTACGCGAAGAACCTCTCCACCGACGGCGACTGGGTCAACTTGCCGCCCTTCAACCCGGCCCCCCTAACTGGGAGGCTCCCCAGCTGGTCTCATCGGGCCAAGTCGCTGACTCCCTCCGGAGCCGCCGCCATAGCGCGACTCCGAGTATTGCTGCAGTCGGAGGGCCTCGTCGGATCCGACCTTCTGGCCGCCTTCGTGGCGCGCCGAGTCCTCCCGCTTCAAGGCCGGCCTCATCTAATCTGTCAGATGAGCGGTCGCCACGACCCGAGTCGGATGTGCACCAAGGAGATGCCTCGCAGGGAGGTGGCGAACTTGGTGAACCACATCGCGCATTACGAGTTCACGGAGGACTGGTAGTTTGGCAAGGAGCCGTACTCACGCGACAACCCCCCTCCAGTGGTAAGTCGCATCTTTTTGTAGTTTTGGTCTTCTTTGCAGCCGACTCCGGCTTCTAATCTTTGTTGGTTCCTTCTGGGCAGAACCCCCTCATGGAGCCCGCAGCCGGCGCCGTGAGAGAGCCCCGCGACTACGTCCCAGACCGCGAGGATAGCAACGTCGACGACCCCGACTTGGGGGCGGCGGCACTGGAGGCCGACGCCGAAGGCGGCAGAGAAGGGGCAGATGGCGGCTTCAGGCCCTCGGGCACCTTCGCCGACTGGCCCGAAGACGACGCCGACCTGGAAGTCGTCCCATGCCACCAGCCGAGGGCCGGCCACTCCGGCCAAGGCGGCGCGAAGAGGCGTCACGCCGGACCGAGCGCGCCCGGCGGCAATCCGAAGAAGTTCAAGGGGGCGGCTGCCGCGACCAAACGGGAGGAGGCGGCCGCGAAGGTCAACCGCTTCCGAAGGGAAGTGAGAAGGCCGCCGTTAGTTTCCGCGTAAGTCTTTACGCTCTTTTATTTTTCTCTGTTGGATCTTGTCCGAGTCTTCTTTGATTTTCCCTCCGTTCTTCTCCAGAGCCCCCCTCTCCATTGAGAGAGTCGCCGTCCCCTCTGTCATGGGGTTGGTAGAGACGTCCGCCAACACCCGGCGGGTCGATCCCGCCGCCGACCTTCGGGAGGCGACGGAGCAGAACGCGCGGGAGAAGCGCGATGAGGAGGAGGCCGACCGCCTGGAGAAGGCGCAGGCCGAGAAGGCGGCCGCCAACGCCCAGAAGAAGCTGGAGGAGGCCGAAGCCGCTGCCGCCGCGGTGAAGCGGCGTGCTGAGGAGGCCGCGCGTCGCCGGTCGGCGATGCTCGTCCCTCCGTTGTCGTCGGCGCCGCCGGCTCCGGAGTTCACGAGGCAGACCGGAGAGGTCGGCACTGAGAACCCCCTCGCGGAGGAGGGCGGGGAGGCTTCGGGCTCGGACACCCTCGCGCCGCCTTCGCCGCCTCTGCCACCATCTGGGAGGCCGCACGGCAAACAGCTGATGGGCCCGTTGGATCCGCCGATCACGGACGAGGCCGAGGGGCGGCTGCTTCTTCAAGTCGCCACGCCGGCACGCCGCCGGCTTGAGAGGACGACCTCGGCGCCGCGAGCTCGGGAGACCGGCGCTGCCAGCTCGGTGAGTCTGGACGTCGAGGCCTCCAGTGCCGCGCCCACCGGGTGGTTGCGCGGAGGCGGCACCGGCCCGCTGAACCAAGCACTCCTGGACGTCCAGGCGAAACTGCGCGGAAAGCGACGCCCTCCAAGTCTGCACCAGGGCGCATCTGGCCATGCGGACATCCGTCCGAGTATGTTTCCTTCTTCTTTTTTGATTCCTGACTTCCTCTGTGGGGGCGCGCCAGCGCACCCACTGGGTGTAGTCCCCGAGTTCCGGGCCGGCTGCTGAGCAGGCGGTTCGGAACTCCCTCTGGCGAGTTCCGAATACTAACTTTGCCTTTGTCGGCTTTCTGTAGGAGTATCATAACCTCCGCGCCACTGCCTTCAACCGCAATGTCGAGGAGCTAAACAAGCGGACCGTCGACTTGGTGGAAAGTCGGGGTGAGCTCTTTTCTTCCTTCTTCGCGGGGGCGCGCTGGCGCACAAGCGGACCGTCGACTTGGTGGAAAGTCGGGCTGAGCAGTCGGGCCGGATCTCCCCGGTGATCTATTTTACTGATGACTTTCTTGTTTCTTCCTTCGTTCCTCAGGTGCCAACGCCGCCCTTCAGGAGCAGCTGGGCGAGGCCAACACTGCTCGGCGTGCCAAGGAAGAGGAGTGCGGCAGGCTCGCCAAAGAGCGTGATCTGCTGGCGACGCAGCTGGCCGAGCAGAAGGAGCTGCTCCAAAAGGCGCAGGACGAGGCCAAGACGCGGGAGGCCGCCCTCATGGCCGATTTTGAGATCGAGCGCTCCGCCTGGACTGATAGGGAGGCGATGCTGACCTCTGGCTACCACGAGCTCGAGGACATCGTTGATGGTAAGTCTCTTTTGTTTCTTTGGGCTTCCGACTATGTGTCAGGCCGACTTCTGATTTTCCGACTTTTCTTCTTTTTTGTCTTGGCAGACTTCTTTCCTGGTCATTCGCAGGCAGTCCCTCTGGCCATCGAGGCTGCTCGGGAGGCGCGAAGGGCGAAGGGTGAGGTGATCGCCGCCAATGCCCCCCGAACCATCGACGAGCAGCTCCTTTGCATTGGGGCCCGTCTTCGTCCGGCTCACCGGCTGCTGCACCGGCTTCAGCAGGCCGGTGCCCACGCGGTTGCCGCCCTGTGGCCGGATATGCCGGCTCTGCGCACCGCCAGTCGGACCGCCGACTGGCTGGAAGTCGCCGCCGGCCGTCTTGAGGCCTGGAAGGGCTCCTCGGCCCGGACCGGAGCCCGCCGGGCCTTGGAGTTTGTCAAGGCGTGGTATCCGGGGCTGGACCTGGACCGTCTAGCCGCGTTCCAGTCAGAAGCCCAGGCCGAGCTGGAGGCCGTGGAAGGCGCCCTTGTCGAGCGTGCAGCAGCCATCGCCGAGTACATGGACACCAACGTCTTTGTGCCCGAGCGGGCCGACGGCGGCGAGGAAGTGCCGCCAGACTGGTTCGAGATGGACCTAGAGTATGATGAAGACTCGGCGGAGGTGATCGACTCCAGCGCCGAGGAGGAGGACGAAGTGGAGGAGGGAGGCGCCAGAAGACGGAGCAGGCGGCCAGCCTCAGCCCGATCGCGCCTCCAGCAACGAGCCGCGCGGAGACAAGGCGACTGCCGCCAGAGGCGACCAAGCTGAGACCGCCCAGCCGACTGCCCCGGCGCCCGACACCGTCGTCACCTCCGATCCACCGGCCCCGGAGGCCGCCTCCTAGACTGCTTTTTCCGTCTCTGTTTATCTGTCTTTAATGATCTTTGAAAGACTTGTTAGGTTCGAACAATTCCACCTGCGGGGTGTATCCTGAATTTCTATTCGAAAATTCGGCCAAGGGACTATGTAAATATTTATCCGATTTCCACCTTTCCTTGCTTATTGCTCCTTAGACTTTTTCCCTTGCCGTCTTCCTTTAGTTGCCGCCTTGCCGGCTGGACAGCCGGTCTGCGGACTGTCTCTAGGTCAAGTGCTTGGCTACTTCGGGAAGGCAAGTACTTGGCCGTTTAGAGTTTCTTTAGCAAGTCAGCTAGAAAGCGATAGGCCTACTATCCAAGAGTCAGCTGTCTTTGATAAAAGCTAAGACGGCGAGCCGACTACTCGTGAGTCGGCTCTGTGGAGGGAGGCTAGTAGCCGGCTTGAGCTATGCGCAAGCTTTTAGGTCCTTAGCCATTTTTTCATGCGTGCGCTCGTTCTTGCTTGTTCTCTGCCTACCAGCAGTCGCTCTGCGAACTGCGACTTTTGACAGGAGACGGCTTGAGCGCAACACATTACTTGTCTGACTGCAGGAAGCATTTCATAGCGCAAGACGGCAAGTCCCCGGGCCGACTAGTCGGACCCGGTGCCAGACGGTATGATAAAAAGAGTAGCATATTCGGAAGCGTAATTCTTATCATACAGATAACAAAAAGGCAGTCCCCGAGTTCGTCTCGGGGGGCCTATGGTCTTAGTACTTTAATACAAAGGGGGTAGTGCGATACATATTGCATCAACTGTAAAATCTTCGAAGAAAATTCGCGTTCCACGGGCGCTCTGTTTCTTTGCCGGAGTCGTCCCTCTTGCGCGCTCGAGGCTTCTGAGCGTCGATCAGATAGTAGGCGTCGTTCCCTAGCACCTTGCTGATGATGAAGGGACCTTCCCAAGGTGCCGACAACTTGTGCTGGCCGGCTGTTCTCTGAATCAGCCGGAGCACAAGGTCGCCCTCTTAGAACGATCTCGGCTTGACCTTGCGGTTGTAGTACCGACGTAGACTCTGCTGGTAGATGCTGGACCGGCTAAGTGCCAACAACCGGCCCTCTTCCAGCAGATCAACGCCGTCTTGGCGCGCTTCTTCAGCTTCCTCTTCGGTGTACATGGTGACTCGTGGAGAGTCGAACTCTACATCCGTCGGGATGATGGCTTCGGCACCGTAGACGAGGAAGAAAGGCGTGAAGCCGGTTGACTTGTTTGGAGTCGTGCGCAGACTCCAGAGGACAGCTGGTAGCTCCTCGACCCAACAGCCGGCCGAACGCTCGAGTGGTTCGACCAGTCGAGGCTTGATGCCGGACAGGATGAGGCCATTTGCTCGTTCCACCTGGTCGTTTGACTGCGGATGGGCAATGGATGCTAAGTCCAGTCGGATGCCCTGCGTTGCACAGAAACGGGCCAAGGCGCCCTTGGCAAAGTTTGTGCCATTGTCGGTGATGATGCTGTGCGGTATGCCGTACCGCACCGTGATGTCGGCGGTGAAGGTTACTGCAGTCGGCCCGTTCAACTCCTTGATGGGCTTTGCTTCCACCCACTTGGTGAACTTGTCCACCGCGACAAGCAGATGAGTTAGGCCGCCTCGGGCCGTCTTGAATGGTCCTACCATGTCCAGGCCCCAAACTGCGAAGGGCCAGGCGATGGGGATTGTCTTCAGCGCGGAAGCCGGCTGAAGTGGCTTGGAGCGGAACATCTGGCACCCCTTGCATTTTTGAACTAGCTCTTTAGCTTCTTCCAGGGCAGTCGGCCAAAAGAATCCGTGCCGAAAGGCTTTGGCGACGAGTGCCCTTGAAGCCGCGTGGTGGCCGCACTCGCCCTAGTGGATGTCTCTGAGAATTGCTTGGCCTTGTTCTGATTCTACGCAGCGCTGGTAGACACCAGTGACACTGCGCCTGACTAGCTCTTTGTTGACTATGGTGTATGCTACCGCTCAGCGCTGCACTTGCCGAGCCAGGATCTCATCTGTCGGCAACTCTCTATTCACTAGAAACTTGAGGATGGGCTGCCCCCATGAGGGTGCTACTATCTCTTCAACTGCTACCACAGTGACTTGGACAAGGGTGGCTGGGCTGGGAGGCGGCGGGCTGGAGTCTGCGGCCGTTTGCTGGATTGATGGAGTCTCTGGGCCGACTGGCGCAGTTTCCGACCGGGCTCTGAAGTCCCCGGGCCGACTGGCGCAATCCCCGGGCCGGGCTCTGAAGTCCCTGGGCCGGTCGGCACAGTCCCCGGGCCGGGCTCTGAAGTCCCCGGGCCGGTCGGCACAGTCCTCGGGCCGGGTTCTGGAGTCCCCGGGCCGGTTTCAACTGTGATTTTCTTGAGGCTGTCTGCTGGGGCTTTGGAGTCGGATCCGACTACTTCTGGAGGAGCCGGCACAAAGATGGAGTCTGACTCTGGTGAAGGCTTGATAGACGGCTTGAGGAGGCGCTGAAGGGCGACGCCGGAAGGTATCGCTTGGCGAGTGGAGCCGACTCGTGCCAAGGCATCTGCATGATCATTGTCATTTCTTGGCACGTGAAGGAAGTCGCACCCCTCGAAGTATCCGCTGAGTTGCTGCACCAGGAAGCGGTAGCTCGCCATGTTTGCGTCTTTGGCGTCCCAGTCGCCGGATGATTGCTGAACCACCAAGTCGGAGTCGCCATAACACAGGATCCGGCGAATGCCGAGCTCTTTGGCAAGCCGAAACCCATGAATGAGCGCCTCATATTCGGCGACGTTGTTGGAGGCGGCGAAGTGGATCTGCTGCACATACTTGAGCTTGTCGCCCTTAGGGGAGGTGAGGACGACGCCGGCTCCCAAGCCGGTGCGCATCTTGGAGCCATCAAAATGCATCCGCCAATGGGTGGAGTCAGGCGCTGGCGGTGGGTACTAGGTCTAGGCCCAGTCGACGAGGAAGTCGGCCAGCGCCTACGACTTGATGGCGGTGCGGGGCTGGTAGTAGATGGTGTAAGCAGCTAGATCTATAGCCCATTTGGCTACTCGGCCGGAGGCGTCTCGGCTTCCAATGATCTCGGCGAGTGGAGCGGTGCAAACCACAGTGATTGCATGCTCTTGAAAGTAGGGCTTCAGCTTCTTGGCGGCAAAATGCACGCCGTAGCACATCTTCTGGTAGTGAGGGTAGTTCTGCTTGGAGGTCGACAGTACCTCGCTCAGGTAATATACCGGTCTCTGGACAGGGAGCGCCTTGCCTTCCTCCTTGCGCTCGACTACAATGACTGTGCTGACTACTCGGCTGGTGGCGGCGATGTACAAGAGCATGGGCTCTTTGGGAGTCAGAGCCGCCAACACGGGGGGAGTAGTCAACAGCTTCTTCATCTGGAGAAATGCCTCATCCGCCTTGTGGTTCCACTCGAAAAAGGTGGTCTTCTTCATCAATTGATACAAGGGCAGAGCTTTCTCGCCCAGCCGACTGATAAATCGGCTGATGGACGCCAGGCAGCTGGTGAACTTCTGCACATCCAACAGTCGGCTGGGTACCTCCATTCTCTCGATGGCCTTGATCTTCACGGGGTTGCACTCTATGCCGCGTTCGGAGACCAGGAAGCCACGGAGCTGGCCGGCTGGTACTCCGAAAACGCACTTCTCAGGGTTGAGCTTGATCTGGAATCGGCGCAGATTCTCAAAGGTCTCCTTGAGGTCTTCCAGCAGCGTCCCACGCTTTTCCGTCTTCACCACCACATCATCCACATAGACGTGGGCGTTCCTGCCGAGTTGCTTGAGAAGGCACTTTTGCATGCAACGCTGAAAGGTGGCGTCGGCATTCCTCAAGCCGAACGTCATTGTCATGTAGCAGAAGGCTCCAAATGGCGTGATGAAGGCGGTCTTCAATCTGTCCGCTGGGTTCAGCTTGATCTGGTGGTATCCCGAATATGCGTCTAGGAAACTCAGCAGCTCGCATCCGGCTGTGGAGTCTATCACCTGATCAATTCTTGGCAGAGCAAACAGGTCCTTTGGGCAGGCTTTGTTGAGGCTTGTGTAGTCGATGCACATCCGCCACTGCTTGTTCTTCTTCAGTACCAAAACCGGGTTTGCCAGCCACTCTGGAGAAAACACTTCCATGATGAAACCGGCTGCCAGGAGCCGGGCTATCTCTTCTCCAACAACTCTTCTTTTCTCTTTTGACAGGCGGCGCAAGGGCTGCCTGACGGGCTTCATATCTGGCCTGACGTGTAGCTTGTGCTCGGCGAATTCCGTCGGTACACCCGGCATGTCTTTGGGGGACCATGCAAAGATGTCCCGATTCTCACGGAGGAAATCGACGAGCTCGCCTTCCTATTTGCTGTCAAGGCCTGTGCCCATGACAGCGTACCTTTCTGGGTGCTCCGGGTCCAAGGGTATCTTCTTGGTCTCTTTAGCTGGCTTGAATGATCCTTCTGCCTCCAACTCCTTGGGGTCGGGCGACATCTCTGGCTGCTTTACGGCCATCGCCACGACTCGGTCAAGGAGCCGCTTCTCGGCCGCGATCACCAGGGACTCGGCCAGCCGACTGCTCTCGACTGTGCAGGCGGACGACTTCTTGTAGTTGCCGACTACGGTCAAGATCCCCTTGGAACTCGGCATCTTCATCTTCAGGTAGGCGTAGTGGGGAACCGCCATGAACTTGGCCAAGGCGGGTCGGCCAAGCAGGGCATGGTACGGGCTCTCCAAGTCTACCACCTCGAACCAGACCAGCTCTCGGCGGAAGTGATCTTTCTCTCCGAAGAGGACATCTATCAGGATCTTGCCGATTGGTGAACAGGAGAGGCCGGGTACAATTCCGTGGAACACGGTGCGGCTGCTTTGCAGCTGTCTTTGCTTGATTCCTAGCTTCTCCATGGTGTCCTTGTACAGGATGTTTATGCTGCTGCCTCCATCTATCAGGACCCGCGAAAAACGGGAGGCCCGCCTATCAGTGGCCAAGGTCGCACCTAGGACCAGGGCATAAGAGCCCAGACTCGGCATCACCTCTGGGTGATCCGCCCGACTCCAGCTGATAGGCCTCTCGGACCAATGCATGAACTCTGGAGCGTCTGTTGCTACTGCATTTACTTCTTGTTGCTGTTGGTGCTTGCTGCGCCGGTCATCTGCCACGCTGGTGAACACTACGTAGGCTCCATGCTCTTCCGGGAACTCATCTTGTACTGCGCCGACTGGCCGAGCCGCCGGCTCCTGGGGCGGCGGCGGAGGCGGCGGCCCAGCAGGCGGTGGAGGAGTGAGGCCGACTCCCTTGGCGATCCTGGTGAGCCAGTGGCACTTTCTGGTGGTGTGGTTTGACGGCTTAGCGCCGCTGTGGAACTTGCAAGGACCATCCAAAGTTTGCTCATAGGAGAAGGCTGGCAGCCAATTGGACTTGCCGCCCTTCTGCCGCTTGGCCGGAGGCTACCCTTCCGGCTGCTGATCTTCAACTACCGCGACCTGCCGACTGTTGGAAGTCGGCTGCTGGGCCTTGTGCTTGTTGTCGTTCTATTGCTGTCTCCGACTGGTGTCTCCAGCCGGAGTTCTGGGAGCCTGGGGAGTCACCTTGCCAGCCGCGTTGACTTGAATCTCCATCTTCATGGAAGAGTCGGCCGTGGCGTACTTGTCTGCTATGACTAGCAGTTCGTCGAGGGTTTCTGGCTCGTCGCAGAGGAGTTTGTGCTTGAGGAGGGTGCCCTCTCGGCACCCGGCAGTGAAGTACTCGATAGCCTGCACCTCGTGCACGCCCTCGCAGGAGTTTCGAAGCTCTCCCCAGCGCGTGAGGTAGTCGCGTGTCGATTCATCAGGGCCTTGCACGCACAAGGAGAGCTGGCGCGGCTTGGGAGGTCGCTTGTACGTGCTTGTGAAGTTGCGGATGAAGGCTTCGGTGAAGTCGACCCAGCTATTGATGCTGCGGGGCTTCAGGCTGTTCAGCCATGTCCAGGCCGTGCCCTGGAGCATGAGAGGAACGTACTTCACGGCAACTCGCTTGTTGCCGTTTTCTATGCTGACGGCTGTGGAGTAGTCTATCAGCCAGTCCTCCGTCTTCACGGAGCCGGTGTACTTGGGTGTGTCTCGGGGGAGAGTGAACCCTTTGGGGAAGGGCTCGTCTCTGATGCGGGGCCCGAAGCAAGGCGGACCCAGCTCGTCTTCTTCTTCCAGCGCCAGGGATCGGTGGAGTCGGTCGATCCAATGACAGGTGTCATTCTCTCCGACTCCCTCTCGGCGGCCAAGGCGACCTCCGAGAGTCAGATGCTCAACGGGTGGCTGGGAAACTCGCCGCTCTCTTCTGGGCGGGGGAGGCAGGTAATCGTCCCGCCGCTCTACTACTCCCGGGCGGCCGTCTTGGTCGCGCTCGATGGTGATATGAGTCCGACTATGACCGACAGCCAGCTCCTTCTCTTTCCTTCCGCGGACTCCGCCAGTCGGCGTCCGGGAGGTCGCGCCTTGATCTCGGCGGGGAGGCAAGTCGTCGTTCGGCTACTGCAGTGCATCTACGCGGCCGCCGGCCGCGTTTTGCGCAGCAACCGCATTAAGGAGCTGCTGGACTCGCTCCGTCATCACACGGCGCTCTTCACCCTCGAAGTTCTTCAGCTCGTCAGTCGCCGCTTGGGCGGCGCGGATGTTCTCCGCTGGGGTGGCGTACACAGGGCGTTTTGACCCGAGCAAGTCGGCGATGGCCGCGCCGCGCTGCCGGACCGCACCTACATGGCTCGGCCCAGTTGGAGCCGGCGAGCCGCCTACGGCGCGATCCATCTCGCGCTGGTATGCTTCTGACAAGCGCCTCATGCTTGCCAGCTTCTTGGCGCCTTCGATGATCTGAAGGCGGCGAGCCTCCAACGTCTCGGCGTCTGCGTCCTCTGGAATGGGCGCGGTTAGGTCTTGCAGGGCTGCCGCTAGCGGGTCCTGGGCTTCTTCGTCGGAGTGCTCGCCGTGGCTGATGACGAGCACCTCCGTGACGGCGCTTCCGCCGCTCTCCTCGTACGGAAGCGGCTCATCGTAGACCACCACGTTGGTGGGGAAAACGTCAAGCGACACGGTGTCGGAGTCGACCAGCATCGGGTCGGAGGAGCCTACGGACTCCAAGTCTACGGCAGGCTCGCCCGCGACGTGGAGTTCGTCGAGGAGGCCCGCGAGAAGGCTCTCGGGGGCCACCCGTGCCTGCGTCGGATGCAGGTTCGTCGGAGAGGCGCACCTCGCCGACAAGTTCGGCGAGGCTGCTCGCAGTGCAGGCGGCCTCAGCGCCGCGCAGCGTGTCGATGCAGACTCCATCTGGCGAGCCTGGCAGGCTGCGCTCGCCTGGGAGGAAGAGGGTTCCCGTCCAGAACAGATCTCCGGACGATGGTGCACCTCGCCCCATGGTGGGCGCCAAATGTCGGGGGTTGGGTGCGACATATGCCAAAGGATGGCTTATCATGGTGGGGGCGAGTAGAACGTCGCCGGTGCCTGGAAACGGGATAAGGCGTAGACATGCACGTCGGCGAATCTTACCCGGCTTCGGGGCTCTCCGGGGAGATAACACCCCTACTGCTGCTCTGCGGGGTCTCCGCATGGTCACTAAAGCAAGGTGACTACAATGGTGCTCCTAGAGCTGTATCGGGAGGTAGGAGAGAGCAAGGCTAGTTCTCTCCTTCCTAGGCTATGTGGTCTATCTCTATTAGGGTCCGAACCCTTTGCATGGGTGTCCCAGGGGGTTTATATAGGCCTACCCCCGGGGATACAATGGTAATCCGGCTGGGCGCGGGTCCCAGCCGTCTGTCTCTCATGCTGCTGTCCTTCCCGCCGGCTCCTGGGGCCCGCCGAATGGTGGGCCCCGCGGACAGGCCGACACTGTGCGGCACTCCTGGTGACGCAGGCTTGGTCACCGGGTCGTGGCAACAGTGCCGCCGTCTATCAGGCGATCACTGTCGCCACTCCCCGTCCAATCTGATTAATGGCTCGTGGGGCCCTGGAGGGGAGACGGCCGACTCCGGGGAGGCCGACTCCCACAGGGCCGTCTTCAGGCGCTCTGGCCGCCTTCGGTCCACCCACTGACAGGCGGCCCCACAGCCTTCGGGCTGTACAGGCCGGCATCGTGGGCACAGTGCATCGCGCACTGCGACTGAGGTCAGGGCAGGCATGGCAATAGTGCCGCGCCTCGCCGGAGATCTTCCGGCGATACGGCTCACTGTAGCCATGCCAGTCCCTCGTAGGCAGGGAGGGACGGCCACGTCGTGACCGTACCCCGCATCGGGCTTCGTGAAGTGTCATGGGCCGACTCCCATAGTCGGCACTCCTGGAGGTCGCCAGCTTGCAGTCGGCTTGCCTTGAAGTTGTCATCTGGGATTCGGCTCCTCTGGAGATCACCAGCTGAGACTCGGCTTCTCGGGAGATCACCAGCTGGGACTCGGCCTCTCTGGAGGTCGCCAGCTGGGACTCGGCTGGAGGGGCGTGGCCTGCCCCGATGTCTTGAAAGATCCTGGGTCCCGGGTCAGCCTACCCGTGGCCCATTACTCCGACATACGTGTTATGATCCGGCAACCCCGGAGTGACAATAGTTGCGACCACTCTTGGTGATGATCATAGTTTGAGGAGTTCATGTATGTGTTAATGCTTTGTTCCGATTCTCTATTAAAAGGAGGCCTTAATATCCCTTAGTTTCCAATAGGACCCCGCTGCCACGAGAGGGTAGGACAAAAGATGGCATGCAAGTTCTTTCCATAAGCATGTATGACTATTTACGGAATACATGCCCACATTATATTTATGAACTATAGCTAGTGCCATATCGCCCTAGGTTATAATTTCTCATGATGAATATCATCCAATGAGTCACCGATCCAGTGCCTATGAATTTATCTTATATTGTTCTTGCTAAGTTACTACTATTGCTACTGCTATCATTACTGCTACAATATCACTGCTATCACTGTTACCGTTACTATTGCTAGTGTTGCTACCATCAAAACTATCATATTACTGTGCTACTAATCACCTTATTGCCAATAATAATCTCCAGTTGTGGTTGAGTTGACAACTCAGCTGCTAATACCTTCAAATATTTTTTGGCTCCCCTTGTGTCGAATCTATAAATTTGGGTTGAATACTCTACCCTCGAAAACTGTTGCGATCCCCTATACTTGACCAAGGTTTATCTAGACAGAGCAGCAATGAAGGACCATCAGTTTCTTGTTGCTGATTACCCTAATATTGACTTGCCTTATAATTTAGTTTTCAGTGAGAAAACACATGATATCATTCCCTTGCCTGCACCTGCTTTGTTTGATTATGTTGCCAGGAATGGATACAGGATTATGCCTGAGGACATTGTCGCTTACCGGAGCAACCTGGCGGCGGCATAGGCAGAGCCTTAATAGTGGGACCCTATGGTGCCTGCTCCCTAGCACTTCAACATCGTACCTCATGGCTTTTACGACTGGTTATTACCAAGTTAGGCCAAAAGCCTAAGCTTGGGGGAGTATGTATTCCCATCGACATTACATTCATGTTCACACATTTCATTCCAGTTGTCGGTATCCATACTTTTTCATTGTATCATCCATGCTTGAATTATTATTTTTCGCTTTCTTCTTGTGTGTTTCAAAAACTTTGATAAAATCCAAAAATATGTTTCTTGCTTCTTTTTAATTTTTCTTCCTAGTTTAAATTGTTGTAGTACTAAAAATAAAACCAAAAAAGATTTCCTTATTCTTCTTTTACTTGTTGGGAGCTTTCCCGTGTAAATAGTTTTTCTCGTTTTTGCTTTCCCCTTTTTCGTTTTCTTGCTTTCGAAAAAACCAAAAACTCCAAAAATATTTCAGTGTGTTTCTCTGAATTTATTTTTTTATTTTATTGAGTCATACCAAGGAGAAGACCATGATGAAAATGTTGAGTGGCTCTCATTTGCATTGTTGTTCTAATAAAGAGCCCATATTACCTTGTCTTCTCCTCTTGAATAAAATGTTTGCAGATTCCAGCTTTGTCCACGACACTGTTGCACTATTATTATTTCAAATCGTTCAGTCGTGCAAGTGAAAGGCAATAATGACGATATTAGATGAACTGGTTGTGGTAGAGAGAAACAGGTATGAACTCAGCTTGTTTTGTTTTGTAAATATGTTTAACCTAGTATCCATGATTTAGCCTATTATGATCAAACATGTTTGCAATGACAATTAGAGATTATAGTTTCTCATGCCATGCATAAGTAGCTAGGAGTGAATAATGACTTATCTTGGATATCAACATTGCATTAAAATGATTGTGATGTAGTATGACGATATGGTATCATCCTCTGAATATTCGAGTGGCTTGACTTCGCACATGTTCATGCATGTAGTTGAATCAAAACCAACATAGCCTCTATGATATTTATGTTCATGGTGTTCATATCCTACGCATGCTAGTATCCAATGTTACTTATGCATAATGCATGTTCACGACCGTTGTTGCTCTCTAGCTGGCCGCTTCTCAACCTATTTGCTAGCCTTCGCCTGTACTAAGTGGGAACTCTGCTTGTACATCAAAAACCTGAAACCCAAGTTATTACAGATGAGTCCACCATACCTACCTATATGCGGTATCACCCTGCCGTCCAAAGTAAATTTGCATGTGACATCTCTAAAAACTTCAAATAAATATCCTTTTTGTGTGCCTGGATCGTTCATGGACCGACAGGAGGTAGTCGGTATCTTCCATGCTAAGCGGGTTATTCTCAAGTCGAGTGTTTATTCACTCGCCATCGCACGAGAAAATGGCGGTAATAGGGATGCCCAATCCCAAACTGCAAAAAGAGAAGAGCTTACAAATAATCGAATAAAAACTCCCAATGGAGTCATAACCTTTACATATCCGTTTGGGGCTCCGGAGAGGGGAATCTTCCAGATGGTTGGGAAGTAAATGAGAAGGGTGCATGTCTCAAAATATCATTTACCTCTATTTTAAAAACTTGAGCTCTGGCACCTCTGCAAATCACAGCTTCCCTCTATGAAGGGACTATCTATTTACCTTTATGTTGTGTCATCACCTTCTCAAATAAGCGCCAGAACCTGAGAGCACTGCTGTCATGCTGATGCATTGTGTATAGCTAATGTTGGGTGCATCATGACTGGATCTTTTCTAGCACGAATTACAATGTTTAGTCGCTGCTCGAACTTTGGGGGTGCTCTGCATTTATGTTTTGCTTTCTCAGAAAGGGCTAGCGAGATACCAATGTTATCATATTGTATCATGGTTGTTTTGACAACGTGTTGCTATTTGAGATATCTTATTATTGCTCTCTAGTTGATTATGTCATTGATATGAGTTAATATAATTTTTAAGAGTTATTGTCGACATGGCTAGGTATAATATTTGCTGACCTGGGTGCTGTTTAAGCTTATCTATGAAACAAGAGTAGAAGTGTTCGTAAAAGTTTTTCTAGTTCACTTTCAGTTTATCAACTGAATTGCTTGAGTACAAGCAAAGGTTTAAGCTTGGGGGAGTTGATACATCTCTAACGTATCTACTTTTCCTAACGCTTTTCCTCTTGTTTTGGACTCTAATTTGCATGATTTGACTGAAACTAACCCCGTACCGACGTTGTTTCAGCAGAAATACCATGGTGTTGTTTTTGTGCAGAAATAAAAGTTCTCGGAATGGAACGAAACTTTGCGACGATTTTTTTATATCGAATAAGAGAATTTCATGAGCCAGGAGGTACCTAGGGGGCACCTGGGTGGGCACAACCCACCAGGGAGCGCCTGCCTTCCCAGGCGTGCCCAGGTGGGTGCTGCCCACCTGTTGGCCCCGCTGACCCTGAAACCGATGCTATAAAATCCCATTATTCCATAAAAAATTAGGGAGAAAGAATCATCGCATTTCACGAGACAGAGCCGCCACCGTCTCCCGTTCTTCATCGGGAGGCCAGATCTGGAGTCCGTTTGGGGCTCCGGAGAGGGGAATCTTCCATCTTTGTCATCACCAACACATCTCCATCGCCAATTCTATGATGCTCCCCAACGGGAGTGAGTAATTCCTTCATAGGCTCGCTAGTCGGTGAGGAGTTGGATGACATTCATCATGTAATCGAGTTAGTTTTGTTAGGGCCCACTGTGTTCTGGGATTGATGTTGCTATGACTTTACTGTGCTTAATGCTTGTCACTTTGGGCCTGGGTGCCATGATTTCAGATCTAAACCGTTTATGTTATCCCATTATATCATGTTCTAGATCCGATCTTGCAAGTTATAGTCACCTAGTATGTATTATGATCCGGCAACCCCGGAGTGACAATAGTCGGGACCACACCCGGTGATGAACATAGTTTGAGGAGTTCATGTATTCACTGCGTGTTAATGCTTTGTTCCGGTTCTCTATTAAAAGGGAGGCCTTAATATCCCTTAGTTTCCAATAGGACCCCATTGCCACGGGAGGGTAGGACAAAATATGTCATGCAAGTTCTTTCCATAAGCACGTATGACTATTTACGGAATGCATGCCTACATTATATTTATTAACTGGAGCTAGTGTCGTATCGCCCTAGGTTATAACTGTCTCATGATGAATATCATACCACGAGTCACCGATCCAATGCCTATGAATTTATCTTAAATTGTTCTTGCTAAGTTACTACTATTGCTACTGCTATCATTACTGCTACAATATCACTGCTATCACTATTACCGTTACTATTGCTAGTGCTGCTATCATCAAAACTACCATATTACTATGCTACTAATCACCTTGTTACCGATAATTAATCTCCAGGTGTGGTGGAATTGACAACTCAGCTGCTAATACCTTCAAATGTTCTTTGTCTCCCCTTGTGTCGAATCTATAAATTTGGGTTGAATACTCTACCCTCGAAAACTTTTGCGATCCCCTATACTTGTGGGTTATCGGTATGTGCTTTGTGGAAGTCCAATTAAGCGTTTTGATCTATCTCTATAGATCTTTATGCCCAATATATAAGCAGCTTCACCGAGGTCTTTCATTAAAAATTCTTATTCAAGTATCCTTTTATGCTATCCAGAAATTCTATATCATTTCCAATCAACAATATGTCATCCACATATAATATTAGAAATTCTACAGAGCTCCCACTCACTTTGTTGTAAATACAGGCTTCTCCAAAAGTTTGTATAAACCATATGCTTTGATTATCTCATCAAAGCGTATATTCCAACTCCGAGATGCTTGCACCAGTCCATAAATGGATTGCTGGAGCTTGCACACTTTGTTAGCACCTTTAGGATTGACAAAACCTTCTGGTTGCAAAATATACAATTCTTCTTTAAGAATTGTATATAAAACTAGAAAAACCATAAAATATACTACTCATATAAATAGAACAACCATCATTCTCTGATTTAAATGAATAACCGTCTCGCATTAAACAAGATCCAGATGTATTGTTCATGCTCAACGCTGGCACCAAATAATAATTATTCAGGTCTAAAACTAATCCTGAAGGTAGATGTAGAGGTAGCGTGCCGACGGCGATCACGTCAACCTCGGAACCATTCCCGACGCGCATCGTCACCTCGTCCTTAGCCAATCTTCGTTTAATCCGTAGTTCCTGTTTCGAGTTACAAATATGAGCAACCGAACCGGTATCAAATACCCAGGCACTACTACGAGCATTAGTAAGGTACACATCAATAACATGTATATCAAATATACGTTTATTCACTTTGCCAACCTTCTTATCCGCCAAATATTTGGAGCAGTTCCGCTTCTAGTGACCAATCCCTTTGCAGTAGAAGCACTCAGTTTCAGGCTTAGGTCCAGACTTGGGTTTCTTCCCGGGAGTGGCAACTTGCTTGCCATTCTTCTTGAAGTTCCCCTTCTTTTCTTTGCCCTTTTTCTTGAAACTAGTGGTCTTGTTAACCATCAAGACTTGATGCTCCTTCTTGATTTCTACCTCCGCAGATTTGAGCATTGCAAAGAGTTCGGGAATAGTCTTTTCCGTCCCTTGCATATTATAGTTATTACAAAGCCTTTATAGCTTGATGGTAATGATTGAAGAACTCTGTCATTAACACTATCATCTGGAAGATTAACTCCCACCTGAGTCAAGTGGTTGTGATACCCAGACATTCTGAGTATGTGTTCACTGACAGAACTGTTCTCCTCCATCTTGCAGCTATAGAACTTGTTGGAGACTTCATATCTCTCAACTCGGGCATTTGCTTGAAATATTAACTTCAACTCCTGGAACATCTTATATGCTCCATGATGTTCAAAATGTCTTTGAAGTCTCGATTTTAAGCCGTAAAGCATGGCACACTGAACTATCGAGTAGTCATCAGATCGAGCTTGCCAGATGTTCATAACATCAGTATCTGCTCCTGCAGCAGGCCTTTCACCTAGCGGTGCATTAATGACATAATTATTTTGTGCAGCAATGAGGATAAACCTCAAGTTACGGACCCAGTCCATGTAGTTGCTACCATCATCTTTCAACTTAGCTTTCTCTAGGAATGCATTAACATTCAAGCGAACGGTAGCACGGGCCATTGATCTACAACATAGATATGCAAAAACTATCAGGACTAAGTTCATGATAAATTAAGTTCAATTAATCATATTACTTAAGAACTCCCATTTAGATAGACATCCCTCGAGTCATCTAAATGATCACATGATCCAAATCAACAAAACCATGTCCAATCATCACGTGAGATGGAGTAGTTTTCAATGGTGAACATCTCTATGTTGATCATATCTACTATATGATTCACGCTCGACCTTTCGGTCTCCAGTGTTCTGAGGCCATGTCTGTACATGCTAGGCTCGTCAAGTTTAACCCGAGTATTCCGCATGTGCAAAACTGTCTTGCACCCATATATGTGAACGTAGAGCTTATCACACCCGATCATCACATGGTGTCTCGGCACGACGAACTGTCGCAACGGTGCATACTCAGGGAGAACACTTACACCTTGAAATTTAGTAAGGGATCATCTTATAATGCTACCGCCGTACTAAGCAAAAGAAGATGCATAAAAGATAAGCATCACATGTAATCAAAATATGTGACATGATATGGCCATCATCATCTTGTGCCTTTGATCTCCATCTCCAAAGCACCGTCATGATCTCCATCATCATCGGCCTGACACCTTGATCTCCATCATAGTGTTGTGGTCGTCTCGCCAACTATTGCTTCTACAACTATCGCTAACGCATAGTGATAAAGTAAAGCAATTACATGGCATTTGCATTTCATACAATAAACGACAACCATAAGTCTCATTCCAGTTGCCGATAACTTCTACAAAATATGATCACAACGGTGTTTCGTAAAGTTTGTTGTTTTAACCTTCAACAAGAACCGGCCATAGTCAAATTCGATTCAACTAAAGTTGGAGAAACAGACACCCGCCAGCCACCTTTATGCAAAACTAGTTGCATGTCTGTCGGTAGAACCGGTCTCATGAACGTGTCATGTAAGGTTGGTCCGGGCCGCTCATCCAACAATATCATTGAATCAAAATAAGACGTTGGTGGTAAGCAGTATGACTATCACGGCCCACAACTCTAGGTGTTCTACTCATCCATATCATCTACGCATAGACCTGGCTCAGATGGCACTGTTGGGAAACGTAGCATGCAATTTCAAAAAATTTCCTACGCTCACGCAAGATCTATCTAGGAGATTGATAAGTCTCCTATGTATCTATAATTTTTGATTGTTTGCCGTTATATTATCATTCTTGGATGTTTAACAATCATTTTATAGTCGTTTTCTATCATTTTTGGTACTAACCTATTGACATAGTGCCAAGTGCCACTTGTTGTTTTCTGCATGTTTTTTACATCGCAGAAAATCAATATCAAACGGAGATCAAATGCAACGAAACTCTTGGAGGACTATTTTTGGGCCAGAAGAACGCCAATCGGCCAAGGAAGCACATGGGGGACTGCTCAAGGGGGGCAGCACCCACCAGGGCGCACCCAGGTGGGTGCTGCCCACCTCGGGTGCCCCTTGAACCGCCTCTTCGCTCTATAAATACCAAAATATTCCAGAAACCCAAGGGGAGTCGACGAAATATTGATCTAGCTGTCGCAGAGTCCAGAACCACAAGATCCAATCTAGACACCGGCATGGAGGGCTTCAC
This sequence comes from Triticum timopheevii, assembly GCA_963921465.1. Lineage (NCBI taxonomy): Eukaryota > Viridiplantae > Streptophyta > Magnoliopsida > Poales > Poaceae > Triticum > Triticum timopheevii. Next base: position 515,846,918 of record OY997268.1, on the reverse strand, counting down.
CACTTCCATTGGTGCCTCTCCTATGATGCGTGAGTAGTTCTTTGTAGACCTAAGGGTCCGTAGTTAGTAGCTAGATGGCTTCATCTCTCTCTCTCTCTCTTGATTATCAATACAATGGTCTCTTGGAGATCCATATGATGTAAGTCCTTTTGCGGTGTGTTTGTTGGGATCCGATGAACTTTGAGTTTATGATCGGATCTATGTTTTTATCCAAGAAAGTTATTTGAGTCTTCTTTGATCTCTTATATGCATGATTGCTTATAGCCTCGTATTTCTTCTCCGATATTTGGGTTTTGTTTGGCCAACTTGAATTATTTATCTTGCAATGGGAAGAGGTGCTTTGGAGTGGGTTCGATCTTACAGTGCTTGATCCCAGTGACAGAAGGGGAACCGACACGTATGTATCATTGATACTAAGGATAACAAGATGAGATCTATATCTCTGTAATAGATAAATGGATCTCGTCTACATCATGTCAACATTCTTATTGCATTACTCTATTTTCTCATGAACTTAATACACTAGATGCATGCTGGCTAGCGGTCGATGTGTGGAGTAATAGTAGTAGATGCAGGCAGGAGTCGGTCTACTAATCTTGGATGTGATGCCTATATAATGATGAGCCTGGATATCGTCATGCTTATTTGAAGTTCTATCAATTCCCCAACAGTAATTGTTTTCCTACCATTTGCTATATTTCTCGAGAGAAGCCACTAGTGAAACCTACGGCCCCCGAATCTCTTTTCATCATATTTGCCTTTGCGATCTATTTTCTGTTGCATTTATTTTCGAATCTATTAAACCAAAAATACAAAAATACCTTTCTGCAATTTTTTTGTTCCGAGATCTATTTATCCTATCTACCACTTTTACCTCACGTTATTTGCCTATCTTGAGGCGCCGTACCCGAAAGGGATTGACAACCCCTTTAACACGTCGGGTTGTGAGTATTTGTAATTTGTGTGCAGGTGTTGTTTACGTGGTGCGAGGAGGTTCTCCTACTGGTTCGATAACCTTGGTCTCATCACTGAGGGAAATACCTACCGTCGCTATACTGCATCAGCCCTTCCTCTTTGGTGAAATACCGACGTAGTTCTAGCAGACATCAAAAGGAATTTCTGGCGCCGTTGCCGGGGAGGATCTTGAACATCAACCAGGTTCCTAATCAAAAATCTCATCTCCTCACAATTTACATTATTTGCCATTTGCCTCTCATTTTCCTCTCCCCAACTTCACAAAAATTTGCCGTTTTATTCGCCCTCTTTTTCGTTAGCCGTTTTCTCGTCAGATCTTTTATTTGCTTGAACTTGTCACCATGAGTCACTTTGGCATGGCAGAAATAGATGATGTCCTAACTCCTAAAGTGGAGCGTACGGGTAATATGTATGCCAAAACTTTTGTTTTGGGGCAAGGGAATTTTATGGGGAAAGAATATATCCAAGAATTCTTCAATTGTGTTGGAAAATTAAGTCTTGATGATATCCCTATACTTAAAAGGACCAAAACTTATGTGGAAGCTATCTCGGCACTTGTTTTGAAACTTGAAACTAGATTTATTCGTACTCATCCTACATTGCAAAGATTGTTTTATGAGTTGCCCATTATAAAGAATCCTAGAGCTAAAAAGTTAGCCACTCTTGTTTTGATGAATGAATTTGACTACATAATACGGGAAGCTAGGGAAATCTTTGATTTTTATGGCATGAATCGTGAAAAACCCGTGATTGATGAAATTATTTATAATAATGATTATGCTTTAAGAAATTTGCTTGGAGATAACAAATCTTTGATGAAAATCTTAAAAAGCAAGTCCCCGTTTTAGATATGATCCAACAAGTTTTTAACGATGTTAATCAACACTATTCTTGGATCACTACCGGAAATCAAAAGGGTTATGATAAAAAGCAACTTGATGGTGCTAAGGTTTCCATGGATAATGTGTTTTATGTCTTACTTACGAAGCCTCCCAACACAAATACCTCCAAGGAAAACAAGGATAAGAGTGACAAAACTTAGATCCTACGCGTTATGCCTAGCTAGGGGCATAAAATGATAGCGTTTGTTGGGAGGCAACCCAATGAATAAAATTTGTTTTAGCTTTTTGCCGTTTACTTTCTGTTTTTGAGTGTTAGCACAATTATTCTACTATTATGATTGTGTTTTTTTGTGTTTTAATTAGTGTTTGTGCCAAGCAAGGCCTTTGGGAAGACTTGGATGAAAGTTTATTTGATCTTGCTGAAAACCAGAAACTTTTGCACTCACCAGATTATTTTTCATTTTTAACAGAAGAGTGATTTTAAGTTGATTATTTTTGCAGGTGATTAATAGAAAAATTCCCCACGTGCACCAGTTTATTTCATGATTTTTGGAGTTACAGAAGTATTCGAAATGTTTTGTTTTTGACAGATTCTACAGACTGTTTTGTTTTTGACAGATTCTGTTTTCATTGCGTTGTGTGCTTGTTTGGATGATTCTATGGTTTTCCTTGATGAGTTTTTGCCATGGAAAAGTTGGTATACAGTAGATATAATGCAAAAACAAAATGAGAATAGGTTTTCTATAGTAATTATAGTAGTGGTTTGTTTTCTTATACTAACAGATCTCACGAAGGTTTTGTTTGAGTTTTGTGTGATTGAAGTTTTCAAGTTTTGGTTTATCTTACGATGGATAAAGGAATAAGGATAAGCAAAATGCTAAGGGGATGCCCGAGGCACCCCATGATAATATTCAAAGAAGTAGCACGCAACTAAGCTTGGGGATGCCCCCGAGTGGCATCCCCACTTTCTTCTAAGAACCATCGGTATTTTACTTGAAACTATATTTTTATTCATCACATGATATGAGTTTTGCTTGGAGCGTCTTGTATGATATGAGTTTTTGCTTGTTTTGCTTTGTGTTTTAAGTGTTGAATCCTTGCTGGACACACCCTTTTGAGAGAGCCAAAAATTATGGTATGCTTGCTGCTATGCTTCACATAAATTTTTAGAGCCATGGATTTGCTCTAGTACTCCAGTTATATCTTTTTGAGCAAGGTGTGCTTTGTTAATTTTGAAGAAATGCTCTTATGCTTCACTTATATTTATTTGGAAGTTAGTAAATTTTGAAGAAATTCTCTCTTGCTTCACTTAGATTATTTTGAGAGAAAGGAAAAAAAAAATATGCTCATGATCTTCACTTAAATTTGTTTGAGCTTACCAAAAGCAACATATTAAAATAGTCACAAAGTGATAGATATCCAAGGAGGATATAATAAAAACTTTCATGAAGATCATTGGACAAAATAAACTTGATTCTTAGTAATGGTTTTGAGATATGACGATATGATATGTGAGTCATGTTGATGAGTAATTGTGCTTTAGTAAGAATATTGATGTTAAGGTTTGTGATTCCCTATGCAAGCATGAAAGTCAGTAGTTATGCAATGAAATTTATATCCTACTTATGGTGCATTATTAGGTGTTACTTATGCTTAATGCTTGGGTATGAGATTTTTCGCTTTTTGGTTGGTCGCTTCTCAACCTTTTTGCTAGCCTTCATTTTGCACTAAGTATGATCACTACTTGTGCATCCAAAACCCTTTAACCTAGTTTTGCCATATGAGTCCACTATACCTACCTATATGCGGCATTTCCATGCCGTTCTAAGAAAATTTGCATGTGCCATCTCTAATGTCCAAATAAATTTCTCTTTTGTGTGCTCTACTACTCGCGAGGCGATAAAGGGTAGCCAATGTTTTCCATGCTAGATGTGTTATTCTCACAATGAGTGTTTATTCACTTGTCATTGCACGAGAGTACGACAAATGTACTAGGGATTCCCAGTCCCGAAATTATTAATGAATTTACTTTATGTTATCAAATAATAATTTCTTTGGGAAGTGTTGGTATGGAGGGCACTCGTGGATACGGTTTGCCATGGAAAGTGAAAGTTATGATGGAAAAAGGAATAAACTTTATTTTTTGTTTGGGAACTGCCTATGATGTATCTAGCATGGAAAGTGTTGGGATGCTCCAAGTCGTTTTCATTGGTAGGAAAAGTATGCCTCTCAAAAAAATAATTTTATCTCTCAATTTGAGCTTTGAGCTTTGGCACCTCTAAATTTTGGAAGGTGTAACATCCCAAAATTCTAAATTTTGGAATGTTATATTAAATAGATAGTTTTGATTGCTTGCGTGATGTGCTGCGCGAAATTGAGTGAAATTTCAAACTTTTGAAAGTTAAATGAGAGGGAATAAAATGACTTTCCCAAACTTTCACCTGGCATTTATGATCTCCATGAATTCAAATTTATTTCATCACAAAACCCTAGAGTGAAGATGATATGACTTCTTTCATTTAAATAAATGAAACGGGCTTTGAAATAATTTGAATTTCATTTGGAAATATTCCAAACTCCCAAACTTTATGCAACTCAATGATTTTTATGAGAGAAGATAAAATGACTTCTTCAAATTATATGAAATATGAGTTAGAATTTTAAAAGAAACAAATTGAAAGTCCCTTTGAAATTATTTTTTTAATTTGGAGTTATTTGGTTTTTATTCAAATTATTTTTCTCCACAAATAAAATATATGGAAATTAGGGTAAAATGATTCCCTACATTAGAAAAATGGAGAGAAATAAATTTGAAATCATTTTAGTATTTTTAAAATGATTTATATGAAGTTTTATTGCAACAGTCGCACTGTTTCAGCTCGTGCCGTAAGGTGTTGGGTTAAGTCTCGCAACGAGCGCAACCCTCATGTTTAGTTGCCACTATGAGTTTGGAACCCTGAACAGACCGCCGGAGACATGCATTGAACCAAATTTGCCATGTTATCGTCAAAATTATAGATATCCGAATTGCAATCCAAACATCCTTGAAGAAACTACAAGATAAGAAACTGGATTTGTAATTCACCAAAATTAAGAGTTGTGATTCGTGAGTATATTTAAAATTTTGATGTTAACATTTAAGTATTAGAACATTTTTTCTTCCAAAAAGGAGGTTGAAACCTGTAGCCTACACGTCCAAGGATGCACACAACCATCTTTATTAAATTATTTAATAAAGGGCGAAGCCCGGGTCGCTGCAACACTCTGCGTCGCCCGCCAAGATCCAGTTGACAGATCAGGATAAGCACACCACCACCCGATATGTGGCGCCTCCGCTCGCTCCACCCATCCTGCACCGGACATTGACGAGAGAGCACAAGGGAAGGGAGGCCTCGCCGCCGCCAACGCCAGTCGGGCTTCGCCTGACGATGCCTATTGGCTGTGGCAAGGAGAAAGAACGAGAGGGAAGGAAGTTCGTGTGGATGCTAGGGTTTCCCCCAGGTCGCCCACAGGGGCGACTCGGGACTCGGGAGGGATGAGTTGGATCAGTGCATCAATATTGAGAACAAATACCTAAAGCAAAAATTAAATTCATGAAGTCATGATCATCCCCATATTATTCCCCATGCTTTGATCTCAAATATTAAGTTCTAAGTCTATCGATCAACCCCCACATGAATAAATCAGTTAGTAGCAATTTTACCTAGTCACGGAGGAGATGAGTAGTCAAGGATGTAAGTAGTTCCTGCCTTCTTGGGGATGGATCGGCTCTGCCGGCGGCTGGCCGCGCCCAGCCAATCTATCTCCTGGATACGCGGTCCTTGCGATAAGTTTTCTTTTGAGGGAAGGTTCTTGCGAATCGTTGCGATACGTTTTTTTTGAGTCGTTGCGATACGTTGTGATACGTGAGTGAGAAAGAAAGGACGGACGAGCCCGAACGAGGTGGAGCAATCGGAATAGACGTTTCTCTGCCGATTTCTCACGAGGCCCATTGCCCTAAGAAGCCCAAAGTATGATTGAGTTGGGCCAAAACAATTCTTCCCAAGAAATGGTGAGACACGGACGTGGCTTTTTCCTTGTGGCAGCGCATCGTACAACGTGAGCTCGTGCAGCGAGCCTGGGCAACTGCCCAGGGTGGCCGGGCGCTGGCTCCGCCGCTGTATGTGAGATTCATGAAAGATGTGAGAGTTATATGTAATTAAGGGAAACTTAAGGTGGTTACTTTAGCACACATCTGGGTGGAATGGTTGGGGCACCCTGGAGCACCAAGTGGCTTGCCCGGGCACATGGAGAACCCAGTGCTTGCCCAAGGGGATCCCGGAGTACCCGTGTGATCACCCTATGGAATGCCACCCAGGATCAAAGGGATCATAAGATTATTCATAGAAACTTTCGTGTGCAGCCACAAGCCATTATGGGCTCTGGCATAGTTGAGTATGTTGCGTGAGCTCTTGAAGAGGTGGACTAGCAGATGTAGGGGAAAGTACGTGTAACTGTCTACCTAGAGTAAAGAGTTAATGCTTCGGAAAGACTGTGTCTCGGTCATCCGTTTCTCAAATACCATGTTGTGCGAGTGAAAGCACAAGTGCCCCCTAGGTGGTTTTGGTAATTAATGTCAACATATCTCTTGTTGGACTAACACTTTTATCTAGTATGTTTCAGATAAGTTCAACAATGGAGTGGCATGGACTAAAGGATGTGGGAACTCCTTCAAGATGCTTAGGACAAAGGATTGGCTCAAGCTCACAAGCTCAAGACTCTTCATTTTATATTTTAGTGATCCAAGATCACATTGAGTCTATAGGAAAAGCCAATACTATCAAGGAGGGATGAGGTGTTGCTTAATGAGCCTCTTGCTTCATGTGCTTAGTGATATGCTCCAAAACCCTCAACTACTTTCCCACTTCCACAAATGACCTAAACCTAAAGTCAACATCGGTCACACCGATTCTTCCTATCCGGCGCCGCCGATTCCAAAAGTCATAGCCATTGCCACAAACCCTAAGCAAATCGGTTCTACCAATAGGGATCTCGGTCTCACCGAGATGGGATTGTAATCTCTCTATGTATGTCCATTACCAAAATCGGTCTCACCGAGTTTGAGCAATCGGTACTACCAAGATTACAATGCAAACTTCCTGGATTGACTCATTACCAAAATCGGTCCCACCGAGTTTGTGTTATCGGTCAAACCGAGTTTGCCTGACCAACTCTCTAGGAAGCTTATTACCAAAATCGGTCTCACCGAGTTTGTGTAATCGGTCTTACCGAGATTACGTTATGCCCTAACCCTAACTGAATCGGTCTTACCGAGTTGTATTTCGGTCCCACCGAAAACCCTAACGGTCACTTTATTTGCTAAATCGGTCTGACCGAGTTTAACGATTCGGTCCCACCGAGTTTGGTAGATTATGTGTAAGGGTTAGATTTTGTGTGGAGGCTATATATACCCCTCCACCTCCTCTTCATTCGTGGAGAGAGCCATCAGACTGAACCTACACTTCCAGCATACATTTTCTGAGAGAGAACTACCTACTCATGTGTTGAGACCAAGATATTCCATTCCTACCATATGAATCTTGATCTCTAGCCTTCCCCAAGTTGCTTTCCAGTCAAATCTTCTTTCCACCAGATCCAAAAGCTATGAGAGAGAGTTGAGTGTTGGGGAGACTATCATTTGAAGCACAAGAGCAAGGAGTTCATCATCAACGCACCATTTGTTACTTCTTGGAGAGTGGTGTCTCCTAGATTGGCTAGGTGTCACTTGGGAGCCTCCGACAAGATTGTGGAGTTGAACCAAGGAGTTTGTAAGGGCAAGGAGATCGCCTACTTCGTGAAGATCTACCGCTAGTGAGGCAAGTCCTTCGTGGGCGACGACCATGGTGGGATAGACAAGGTTGCTTCTTCGTGGACCCTTCGTAGGTGGAGCCCTCCGTGGACTCACGCAGCCGTTACCCTTCATGGGTTGAAGTCTCCATCAACGTGGATGTATGATAGCACCACCTATCGGAACCATGCCAAAAACATCCGTGTCTCCAATTGCGTTTGAATCCTCCAAACCCTTCCCTTTACTTTCTTGCAAATTGCATGCTTTACTTTCCACTGCTCATATACTCTTTGCATGCTTGCTTGATATGTATTGTGAATGTTAAACTTGTGCCTAAACTCCACTTAAACTTAAAGAAACTTAAAAACTGCAACTTTGGTACTTAGTGTCTAATCACCCCCCTAGACACCTCTTCTCAAGGTCCTACAAGTGGTATCAGAGCTTTGGTCTCCATTACTTTGGTTTTATCACCATTGGAGGAAGATGGATGAGTCTACTTTGGGGAGTCTTAGACATAGAGTGTCTATTCTTGATGAGAGTATTTTCATGAGTGGAAAAATGAGATGCTTGTTATTTCAATCAATATCATTTGAACAAGTACATTGCTAGTCCTTGTGCACCTTATGTTGATCCCATGCATCCTACCCACGATGAGTCAATTGACATGATTAGGAATCTTAGAACTGCCAAACTTATCATTAGAGGATTGCCTAAAAACATGATTGGATGCTTGCCTACTTTCAGATCTGCCTACACTATATGGAAATTTCTTGAGGAACGATTTCCAGATTATTCCTTGAAAAATCTTGATGAAATTCTTCATAAGTCTATTGCTTTGAGTAAGATGAATACTAGTGATCCTATGTTTGGTGATCGTCTATTTGAGCTTACAAACCTTATGCGTGCCAAATGAAATGTTGGTATTATTAGTGATATTATTTCCGAAGCTATAAAAATTCATAAGCAGGATCATTGTCAAACTCATTCTAATGAATCACCCTCTCTAGGACTTGATCCACCACATGACGATATTGAACATGGATACTATGATGAGGATGATGATAGTGACTTCGATCTTGATGATGCAATGAGACACTTTGGTCTTATGGCAAATCTTCGGGGATATATGTCAGGAGGAAAGGAATGGCTTCTTGATAGTGGATGTACCGATCACATAACCGGAGATAAAGACATGTTCCGTGAGCTTGCTGATAATGATAGTCCTCGAAAGTATGTCACTTTCAGTGACAACTCAAAGGGTAAGGTGGTTGGCCTCAGTAAGGTGGCCATATCACATGATAGCTCCATACAAAATGTTATGCTCGTTGAATCTCTTGGATACAACTTACTTTCAGTATCTAGACTTGCTGATTTCGGTTTCAATGTCTTATTTACTGAAGTAGATTGCCAAGTGTTTCGTCGAGACAATCATAAAATGGTCTTTACCAGTGTGCGTAGAGGTGATCTATACATTGTTGATTTCACTAAAAAGGCTCAACCTAAAACTTGCTTCATTGCTAAATCCTCAAAAGGTTGGTTATGGCATAGACGACTTGGTCATGTTGGTATGCGAAACCTTGACAAGCTTATTAAAGGAAATCATATCCTTGGAGTTAACAATGTCATATTTGATAAGGATAGACTTTGCAGTGCTTGTCAAGCAGGTAAACAGGTTGGAGGAAGGCATCCCGTGAAGAACATCATGACCACAAGGAGGCCACTCGAGCTACTACACTTGGATCTTTTTGGTCCCAACTCTTACAAGAGTCTCGGTGGAAATTCTTTTGGTCTAGTTATAGTTGATGATTTTTCAAGATTTACGTGGGTGTTCTTTCTCGATGATAAATCGCAGGTCCAAAAGATCTTCAACAACTTCGCTAGGAAGGCCCAAAATCAATTTGAAGTGAAGATCAAGAAGGTTCGCAGCGACAATGGAACGGAGTTCAAGAACGCAAATGTGGACACCTTTCTTGACGAAGAAGGGATTTCACACGAGTTCTCGGCTACGTACACACCTCAACAAAACGGAGTCATTGAGAGGAAGAACCGGGCGCTCATTGAAATGGCGAGAATGATGCTTGATGAGTACAAGACGCCGAAGCACTTTTAGGCAGAAGCGTTCGAGACAGCTTGTCATGCAACAAATCACTTGTATCTTCACAAGCTACTCGGCAAGACGGCATACGAGCTCCTCACTGGTAACAAACCCCAAGTTGGATACTTTCGAGTATTCGGCTCAAAGTGCTACATTCTTGATAAGCATCGTCGTTCGAAATTTGCTCCTAAATCTCATGAAGGTTTCCTACTAGGTTATGGCTCAAACTCTCACACTTACCGTGTCTACAACAATTTCACTCGAAAGGTTGAAGAGACGGTAGATGTGAAGTTTGATGAATCTAACGGCTCGCAAGTAGAGCAATTGCCAATTGATGTAGGAGACAAAGATCCTTCGGAAGAAATCCAAGACTTGTCTATTGGCAAGGTTCGTCCAACGGAGGTGATGGAGAGTACCTCGTCCGTCCAAGTGGAAGCTCCAGCTTCACGACAAGGTGAACCAAGAGTTGATATGGAAGCAACCACAATTGGGACACACCAAGATGAAGAAAACGAGGAAGTGCGTCAAGATGAATGTCAACAACCTCCTTCTCCACCACGACAAGAGAACGACAACGCCAACAATGAAGAAGGCCAAGAAGAAGAACAAGATGAAGAAGATGTTCAACAAAGACCCAAGCAAAAGCTTTCACGAGTTCGAGCAAGAATTGCTAAAGATCATCCCGTTGAGCAAATCTACAATGGTATTCAAACCGGGAGAATCACTCGCTCTAAAACTCATTTAGCCAACTTTTGTGAAAACTATTCTTTCATCTCTAGCATTGAACCTATGAAGGTTGAAGAAGCATTGGAAGATCCGGATTGGATAAATGCCATGCATGAAGAGCTACACAACTTTGAGAGGAACCAAGTTTGGACATTGGTTGAGAAGCCCGACAACAACCACAACGTCATCGGTACCAAATGGGTGTTTCGCAACAAGCAAGATGAAGATGGACAAGTAGTTCGCAACAAAGCACGTCTCGTCACCCAAGGCTACACACAAGTCAAAGGTATGGACTATGGTGAGACTTATGCTCCCGTTGCTAGACTTGAGTCCATTCGCATCTTACTTGCCTATGCTAATCATCATGATATCACCTTGTACCAAATGGACATTAAAAGTGCTTTTCTAAATGGTGAAATAGAGGAGGAAGTTTATGTTAAGCAACCTCCCGACTTTGTCAATCCTAAGAAACCCAATCATGTTTACAAACTTCACAATGCTCTTTATGGTCTTAAACAAGCTCCTAGAGCATGGTATAAATGCTTGACCAAGTTCCTTATTGAAAAAGGCTTTGAAATTGGGAAAATTGATTCTACTCTTTTTACTAAAAGGGTTAATGGAGAACTATTTGTGTGCCAAATCTATGTTGATGATATTATATTTTGTTCAACTAACCCTCATTTTAGTGAAAAGTTTGGGAAGCTAATGTCGGAAAAGTTTGAGATGTCTATGATGAGTGAGCTCAAATTCTTTCTTGGGTTGCAAATCAAGCAAAATAAGGAAGGTACCTTTGTTTCTCAAACAAAGTACACCAAGGACTTATTCAAGAAGTTCAATATGCAAGAATGGAAAGGTATGTCTACACCCATGCCTACTAGTGTACATCTTGATTTGACCAAAGACAGTGAACCGGTTGATCAAAAGGTTTATCGTTCTATGATTGGTTCATTGTTATATCTATGTGCTTCACGCCCTGATATCATGCTAAGTGTGTGCATATGTGCACGATATCAAGCTGCTCCTAAGGAATGTCATCTTAAGGCCGTGAAAAGGATAGTGAGATACTTAATCCATACACCAAACTTTGGCATTTGGTATCCTAAGAGGGCCTCTTTCGATCTTGTTAGCTATTCCGACTCGGACTATGCCGGAGATAAGGTTAACAGAAAGTCCACTTCTGGTACTTGTCAATTTCTTGGTAGATCTCTTGTATCTTGGTCCCCCAAGAAACAAAACTCGGTATCCTTATCCACCGCCGAAGCTGAATATATTGCCGCTGGTTCATGTTGTGCTCAATTACTTTGGATGACCCAAACTCTTAAAGATTATGGGATATATGTGAGACATGTTCCATTGCTTTGTGACAATGAAAGTGCTATCAAAATTGGTCATAATCCCGTGCAACATTCTCGAACTAAGCATATTGAAGTTCGTCATCATTTCATTCGAGATCATGTTGCTAAGGGTGACATTGATCTTAAGCATGTTCGCACCGAAAAGAAATTAGCGGATATATTCACTAAACCTCTTGATGAGAAAGTGTTTTGCAGGTTAAGAGGAGAATTGAATATCATTGATGCTTCAAACTTGGAGTAGAAACTCCATTGGATACATGCAAGACATGAGCCTATGACTAATCCTTGATATTTCTCTTATGATGAAAATCTTATGTCTTGGATGTATTTGTATCTTGCATGTTATCTAACCCATGTAGGTACTTGGTGGAATCAAATTCCATGAGATTATAATCTACTCACATTTTGAGCAATCTCTACATCACCAAGTCTCTACACTATGGTGGTTGAAGACAAGGAAGCACGAAACCACTCAAACATATCCTTTGTCAAATTCTCTATTGAGCTTCATGATTGTCATTTTTGGATACTCAAGTGCTCTTCCTTGCAAGAACTAACCCATGTAGGTAGATGGACGTAAAATTCCAAGTGGTGCTCCAAATTCTTGATGAGCTACATCAACCTTGAGCAACTCACACAAGTTCAACTACATGGACAACACCACCAACCAAGGTATGTTATTCCATCTTTGAGAAGCTTTACTCCAGGTCATGAGCTAAAGCAACTCAACAAGATGTGAATACATCAAGATGCTTAAACAAAAAATGGCAACCCCATTTTGAGCTTAAACGATGAGTATGACCTATGATCAAGTGATCTCACTTGACTCCTAAGTCAATATACTCTAACATAGGTGACTTTGTCGCCGACCATCTCTAGATGAAGTTCTCTTGTGTTCTTTTCTGTGTTTTTGCATTTGTCACATGCACATTTGTTTCCCCTTTCAAAAAAAAACTTCATCTAGATTTCTTTCTGTTTGCTCTGCATTTTCTGCATCAAATTCATTGCACATCTTTCAGTAAATTCCTTGCAAATATTTGTGAGATCTTACTAGTCTAAGTGAGCTGAGGTGACAAGTGTTTTCTCTGAGAGGAACTCGGTTTCACCGATTTGTCATTTTCGGCCCAACCAAATCCTTTCGGTACAACCGAAGCATACCACTCGGTGCCACCGATTTCACATCAGGAAAACAGTTTGCCACATATTCTATGTTTCTACTGATCCAGCTCCACTCAATGAATCTTGTCCTCTACAAGCATAACATTTTTATCATTGCTTTGTGCTGTGTCTCAAGGACCAAACCCATTCGATAGATTCCAGAAAACCCTTCTTGGAATTTGATGTCAAAGGGGGAGAGAGAGAACATCAAAGCTTATCATTTAGAGAGAGACCCTCAAGGGGGAGAGAGATCCACAAGGGGAGAGAGAGAGATCACTAGGGGGAGAGAATACTTAAGTAGAAAGTATTTCTCAAGGATCCCAGATGCTTGGTGTTCAAGAGGAGAGACGCTCACATGTATTCTTGAGGGGAGAGACATGTTCATATGATCTGTTGTGCTTATTTGCATTAGCATACATTAGCTCTGATCATCATTCATATCTTTCAGCTCTGATTTTTCAGCTCTGATTTTCTATTCCCTATCTTTTCCTAGTATCCCATGCTAGATTCAGGGGGAGCAAGACATCTAAGGGAAAGAAATCATTTGAATTCTTTGCATATCTTTACTCTTGGGGACATGTCAAATCCAATGTGGTACTTAGTACTCACTCTCTACATGTCATCCCAGTCTTGGTATTCTTGTGGTTTCTTCTGTTTGCTCTAGCTAGTAGATGTATCTGTGTTATCTAACCTTGTTTACGCAGGTTCATCCCATCCCAAGCCAACTCAAGACTACAAGGTAAGTATATGCATCACAATCATGTGTATGAGGAATTCTTGCTGATGTACATACTGTTTGCAAAAAGGACTCATGAGCAAGAAGGTATTCTCTTTAATATTCTTTGCTCTGATGCATATGTCCAAGATACATGTAACACATTGCCTGCTCTATCATGCTTATGCTCTCACATGCTTCTATGTTCCATACTCACATGATTGCATACATGTAGGGGGAGCCTATGTTTGTTACATGTCTTTCCAAAGCTTTACTTGCTATTCCTTATATCTTTATCTAAAAGCTTTAATGTATGTTGTCATCAATTACCAAAAAGGGGGAGATTGAAAGCACAAGTGCTCCCTAGGTGGTTTTGGTAATTAATGTCAACATATCTCTTGTTGGACTAACACTTTTATCTAGTATGTTTCAGATAAGTTCAACAATGGAGTGGCATGGAATAAAGGATGTGCGAACTCCTTCAAGATGCTAAGGACAAAGGATTGGCTCAAGCTCACAAGCTCAAGACTCTTCATTTTATATTTTAGTGATCCAAGATCACATTGAGTCTATAGGAAAAGCCAATACTATCAAGGAGGGATGAGGTGTTGCTTAATGAGCCTCTTGCTTCATGTGCTTAGTGATATGCTCCAAAACCCTCAACTACTTTCCCACTTCCACAAATGACCTAAACCTAAAGTCAACATCGGTCACACCGATTCTTCCTATTCGGCGCCGCCAATTCCAAAAGTCATAGCCACTGCCACAAACCCTAAGCAAATCGGTTCTACCAATAGGGATCTCGGTCTCACCGAGATGGGATTGTAATCTCTCTGTGTATGTCCATTACCAAAATCGGTCTCACCGAGTTTGAGCAATCGGTACTACCAATATTACAATGCAAACTTCCTGGATTGACTCATTACCAAAATCGGTCCCACCGAGTTTGTGTTATCGGTGAAACCGAGTTTGCCTGACCAACTCTCTGGAAAGCTTATTACCAAAATCGGTCTCACCGAGTTTGTGTAATCGGTCTTACCGAGATTACGTTATGCCCTAACCCTAACCGAATCGGTCTTACCGAGTTGTATTTAGGTCCCACCGAAAACCCTAACGGTCACATTATTTGCTAAATAGTCTGACCGAGTTTAACGATTCGGTCCCACCGAGTTTGGTAGATTATGTGTAACGGTTAGATTTTGTGTGGAGGCTATATATACCCCTCCACCTCCTCTTCATTTGTGGAGAGAGCCATCAGATTGAACCTACACTTCCAACATACATTTTCTGAGAGAGAACTACCTACTCATGTGTTGAGACCAAGATATTCCATTCCTACCATATGAATCTTGATCTCTAGCCTTCCCCAAGTTTCTTTCCACTCAAATCTTCTTTCCACCAGATCCAAAACCTATGAGAGAGAGTTGAGTGTTGGGGAGACTATCATTTGAAGCACAAGAGCAAGGAGTTGAGTCCACTTCCATGACGATAAATCACGCATCATGGAAGTGCTTTCGTCAAGGGTGACCGGCACATGGCATCCACCGTAACAGGATGCCATTAAGCTATTGGGTCCGGTTTCGGATTCGATAACCCATGAACAGCCCGGACCAATGGGAAATTTCCACGTGTAAAATTCTAATTGGCCGGAGGAAACACATGTCAGCTCGTCAGTGGGTCAGATAGGCGCCTATGATATGTCGACACATGCGACGGCCCACCACTGGCCCATTTAGCTTACAAAGGCCAGCCCGTTTGACTTGGTCAAAAGTTAGCGGGTTGGCCCATGAAAGGCCTGTTAACGATCTCTTTGAAAATAGCCCATTTTACGGCCCGATAACTCACGGCCCATTAGGGACTAACCAAAATCGACCCAACAACGTCATGTGGGCCGTTAAATATAACACCAGCCCATTTCACTTTTGGCCCATGTATGGCCCACGACGTCTTTCGGCCCATATGAGGCCTTCGTATCTTTAGGCCTTTAGAGGCCCACAGTGACTCTAGCCCATAATGAACAGTAAATTTCTTTGTACCCGTTAATGGTCCATGATTCACATAGGCCGTTTCCAGCCCGTGTTAGCTTTCGGCCTACTAACGACCTATACGTTCTTGGGCTCCTTTCCGGCCCTCGATTACTTCTGGCCCGTTACTAGTCTATTCCCCTAATGGGCCAAATTCGACCCGTGGCAAGAGTCCACCTGTTTCTGGCCTGTTAACCCGTTGCGCCGTTTCCAGCCCGTCTTATATTCTGGCCCGTTAACGACCCGTTATGCTTGTGACAGAATTAAGCCTTCGCTGTCCTCCAGCCTGTTAACGGCCCGTTACCGTGCTGTGTCGATACCAATTACGCCAGTTTATGGCCCATGTAAACCCATTTATCCGACGGCCCGAGGCCCACCAATTCTACGGCCCTGTTGGAGGCCCATTTGTCGATGACCCGTAGGAGACCCATGGATCCTACGTCCCATAGCAGAGTCAAGGCTACCACTGTCTGTATATGGCCCATGGTTGTTGCGGCCACTAGCAAACCAGGGAAAAAGAAGACTAGGAAATAAATAAGCCCGAAACTAACGCTAGGCTATTAAGGCGATTGCAGAGATTGCATCCACTCGGCATCAAAGATCGCCGCCAGTGCAAATATGGGGAACACCCTACACTATACAAAAATGGCTTGCTGTGTTCTTTAGCCGGTGCTGCACGTTAAGACCAAATTTTGAATCGCAACAAAACAGATTACAACTATAAAACAAAAGCAAGGTTGGCATAAAAGTTAACAGTCTGGCAGATAAATGCACCACCAGAAGTTCAGAAGCTCAGTTCATTTGACCTGACTATTACATTTTCATGTTGTATTGTCCGATGGAGCACCATAACCTTCGCCTTCATTTCTCCTACGCTCCTGAACAACATAGCAAATGTCTGTTAGTCTGGTTTCACAACCATGCATATCTTTGCGACATCGAATAATGTCTGTCCTTGTTTCACAAAGGGTCTCTGTTAGGGAATGGACTTGTGTTTGGAGCGCAGATATAACATTGTTTTGAGCTTGCATATCTTGATCATGAGGCAGTTTGGACGAGATTGCCTTAACAACCAACACTGTATTACGCATGAACGTGCTTTTGGCACTGTTAGTGGACAGGTACTGACCCACTGCACCAAGAGTTGACATTGCAGTTATAGTTGCATCGCCACCTTTGGAAGGTGGCGGTTCCACCATTTTTTCCATAGCTTGCTGAAAAGTTGAGTTTTTTACAATAGTAGTACAAGAATAGAAGATATTAAGGAGGCAGCAAAACCAAACCAAATAGCTTTGGTATATATACAGAACTTATTCTGGTGAACCCATGTAAAATATTAGTTGTATTTTACTGCAAAGTACATAATAAAACTAGGTTCCAAACACATGACCATGTACCATCGCTAATGTATTGTCTATTTCTTCACATTGTATTGACAACTAAGGATAAAGAGACAAAGTTTATAATATGGTAAGCATAGTATGACATCATTCATATCACAAAACAACTGAGAACAGACAAATAGGCAATTGTAACATTGTGTGGGCAAGTCCAGCACAGAACTAGATTACAAGTCAATATCAAAGGAACATCACTCCTCTCTTTTAAACCCTATAAGGTGCAATGATACGCTAAGACTGTGTATAAAATTGAAAAGAGTAATAGACATTGGCTGCAAACCATGCAGTTCAAGGCACAATTCAGAGTAAGTAGTAGTTAAAAGGCATGAGGATTAAGGACTTACAATAGCATCTTTGACTGGTGTAGTCATGCCCTTCTTCTTGCTGGTGTGACAGTCCTTGAAGATTTCCACAACATTTGGTTCAGGTACTTTTTGGTCCTTGTGGGCTTTCCTCTGCATTTGGAACAAGTCAATATAGATTTGATAATATGGTACAACGAAAAGAGTGAAACATCAGCTAATTACAAGAGCCTCGCAGTGTGCAATATAGCTACGGGATCCTGTCGTCTGTTGGAATTTCACTTTTGTACGGTTGGCCTTGTTCTTTGTACAGTTCACCTACAAGAAGATAGATTTGTGTGGCACATGCGTAAATAGGACTTCAACATGTGATCTGATCACATATAAATATAATGTACCTGATACTTTGGATCAGACCAGTGTTTAATGAGTCCTCTCCAGTCTTCATCCGATATATTTTCCACTGGAGGTGTTTGGGCAAGTTCACTATTAGCCTTGCCTTCAAAGTGAGTTTTCCTCAAGTTATACCGATACTGTCGCAGAGTAGACTTGAAAACATGGGTGCAAGCTTGTCTGGTTGCATCATCTTGGCTATCCAACTTGAACCTCATCTGTTGAAAATTATGGGAGTCTCATTATCAGCAACCTAGAAAGTATGGGACAGAGCGAGACGATATTACTAGTTTCCATACATAACCATACTTACAGATAAATGGTCGAGGAAGGTGTTGAACGGGGTTTCGTCTTTGTCATTCCTATACCGAATCCATGTTCGGAGGATACGTACATGACACCTAACGGCAACCGCTGCCTTTGATACTAACTTGGCAGACTCTGTAGCATCACGTGGCCTTTTTGAACCTGCCTCTAAATGGATCTCCATTCTTCCTCCTCTAGATTTAGTTAACCTATCGAGGTTTATCCCCGATGTTTGTTTCCTCTTGCGCCTAGGTGTTAGTCCAACAACAAACATAGGAAGTGTTAGTGTACATCAATCTGTGAGACTACATATAAAGAAGCATGCAACTATAACTTGACTCCAGCAACTAACTTCTTGATGTTGAAGCTCACAAAGTTCATCTGATCTTGACAACTCATCTTGTGTCAAGAGTGCTTTGAAACTAGCGTCAGGTGGCAAGGGAGCTTGGGAATGTGCTGCTAGCTGAGTTGACCAACGAGTAACTCGTGCAGCTGGTGGTACTGTGGAAGGTGTTGCAACAACTAGGGTTGTCTCTGCTTGTTTGGTGGTAGCTATTTGTTTCTATTTGGCTTTTTGTGCAGCTCATGTAGCACGGGATAACTTGTTTGTAGAATTTTCTGCTGGACTTTGACTTCTATTGCACTCAGTACCAGCAGAATCTGCAGGATTCTTCCGCTTCCCATTCCCTGTCATTCTATGTTGCTCCCTCTTTCTCTGTGCCATGTTAATTCAAGCTGACAAGAAAAATGAATAACAATTTAGTTGTTCAGAACAAATTGATGTGTGATACAGACGAACTGAACTTTGATGTTAGACACCCACATGATAGGAAGATGTAATATGTACGAAAAATAGGATGACATGAGATAACCAGAACTATGATGTGTAAACTAAGAAGAAGACATTCACTAAATTAGAAGCAATGCAATGGAAGGTAGACACCATATGAAAGATGCTACAAATATTGCTCTGCCAAGTTAACAATGTCTCATCATAAATGGCGTTTAAACAAATGTGAAGCAGTACAAGAAATAAATCATATGCAAGATGCAAACAACATCACACTACCAAGTTAAAGGTCTCTCGTCATTAGTGCCATTGTATATTCACAGCTTATGATGTGTAAACTAAGGAGAAGGCATTTCAACAAATTAGAAGCAATGAAAGCTAGACACCATATGAAAGATGCAACGAATATCACTCTACCAAGTTAAAACTGTCTCGTCATAAGTGCCATTTCAACAAATTAGAAGTAGTACAAGCTAGAAAAGAATGTGAGATGTAACCTATATCACACTCCCAAGTAAAACAGTCTTATGATAAGTGATTGTTGCATGTTACACAACAGTAGAATTTTGATGTAAGAACATGGTGTGATAGACATATATTGTATGTTCTAGAAACAGGAACACGTGTCTTATTCACAAGTATAATGTGTAAAGTAAGTAGATGTAATTCAGCAAAATTAGAAGCAATACAAGATAGACATCATACATAACATGCAACCACATATAACAGTGCCAAGTTAGAGGGAGCACCTGTGATGGTGCACTAGGGGAGACGTGCTCATCATCAACACAGCTATGTTGAGTGTCTATGCATGTGTTGTCTTGCAAATCATCTTGGGGGGATGGAGGAGTAGAATCTGTAGAGGCCCTCCATTTGGAAGGAGAGCCTTTACTGCTGCCTTGCTAACTTCCTTCCACTTTATTGATTTTGAATTGTCAAGTAAAACCAACAAGAAGAAGCAATAAAATTCTCTCTTCAGTACTCATTCGTGCATGATACTGATAATTACTACTTTGATGTAAGGCAAACACATGATACCGGGATGGAATACGTACGAAAATAAGGACGGCATGGCATATTCACAACTCTTTGTGTAAACTAAGCAGAAACCATTCCAACAAATAAGAAGCAATGCAAGCTAGACACCACATGAAAGATGCAACCAATATGACTCTACCAAGTTAAAAGCATCCCATCATAAATGGCATTTCAACAAATTAGAAGCTGCACATGCTATAGATCATATGAAAGATGCTACTAATATCGCACTGCATATACTAAAGGTGTCTCATCATATTGATTGATTTAGGATACCAAAAACAACAATAGTTTTATGTAAGGACATGCTTAATAGACAGATGTACTATGTAGTAAAAATAGGAAGGCATGTCACATTAACATGTATAATGTATAAAATAAGCAGAATAGCACATGCAATTTAACCAGATTGGAAGAATTACAATCGAGACACCATATGCAACATGCAACCACATATCACGCTGCCAAGTTAGAGCAAGCACCTGCGATGCTAGTGTAGGGGAAATGCAGTAATCAACTACAGAGCTATGTTCACTATCTTCATCTAGCCTTGCTGTTTCTTAAGAATCATGTCGGGAGGCTGATGCTGCATTCTTTAAATGAGGATCTTTACTCACAGTAGTCCACTGGCCTGACTGCCTCATCATAAATGATTGATGAGGGATACACAAGAACATTAGTTTGATGTAAGAACATGGTTAATAGACAGATGTACTAGTATCTACCAAAAATAGGAAGGCATGTCATATTCAAAGGTATAATGTGTAAGCTAAGCAGATGGAGTTTAACCAGATTGGAAGCAATACAAGCTAGACATCCGACTGGAGTGGTGAGCATGATCATCTAGGACCTGAGAGCCTAGTGGGAGGCGGGCTGCTTCGCCACCATCGTGGCTTTTTAGTTGGCTTCCAGCTGATGCCTGTCTATGTTGGGCTTGTCACTGGCTCGGCCAGTGCCCTGACTAGCTATTTGTCTTCCAGTGTTCACGAGATGGCGGTTCATGTAAAAATGTCTTTCCTTATCTTAATAAAGACCGGCTTCGGCCTTTCGAATACACGCTATACACCATATGGAACATGCAACCACATATGACATCACAAAGTTAAAGCAAGCACCTGGGATGGTGGTTCATTACGAGAGATGTCATCAATTCCAGAGGTACATTTACTGCCTGCATCTGCTAACACTGCACCCTTTATAAGGGTGAAACGTGTCTGGCCTATCCGCGTATGATGCTGGAGCGACTTCTCTCTTTTCTTTTTTGCTTCTCTCATGGCAGCATAGTCTGAAATACCCTTGCATAAAAACACAATAGTGAGAGTAAGGGTGAAGTGTGTGCAGAACTAGTGCACTGTAAAAGTAGAAAATAGCAGGTGGCTGAAAAATAAATGACAAGAGACATATGCACTAGCAGAAAAAGGGCCTAATGTTCAGCCCTTTAGTCCTGGTTTGTAAATTAACCGGCACTAATGTGAGGCTATGCATTAGTCCCGGTTCGTTTTGAACCTTTACTACCGGTTCATGGCACGAACTGGTACTAAAGGGCTGGTGGCAGGCTGGCGTCAGGCCGGGGCCCCACGAGCCCCTTTAGTCCTGGTTTGTGACACGAATCGGGACTAAAGGTCTAACCTATAGTGCTGGTTTGTGTCACAAACCGGGAAAAAAGGGGTCTAACCTTGAGTCCCGGTTGGAGACACAAACCGGGACTAAAGGGCAATTTTCAAACTCTATCCCCCTTGTGTATCGCCATTTCAGGTTTGTAAAAAATAAAACAAAATGATAAAAACTTCAAAAATTAAAATCCATCGAGTTGTAGTTATGTTACTACATCTACTAGTTAGGAAAATTAAAAAACTTAAATTTGGACATGTTTTGCAAAAAAAGTGTTATGAAAAAGTTAAATGGCCATCTTTTGCATACAATGTCGAAAAAAACGTATAATATTTCAAAAAAAATCCGCACGAAAATCCGCATCCAATTTTGATTGTCGTAGGCCTGTTTGGAAATTTTTAGAATCCTCAAATTCTAAAAGGAAAAAAAGATATGCTCAAATTTTAGTTTTTTTAATTTTTGTTAAATCTGGTCAAATTGTGGTCAAACTATGGTCAAACTACTTATTCAAGAAATATTAGTGTTAATAAATAATTATTTTAGTTTTTTTGACTTTTGGTCAAACTGTGGCCAAACTATGGTCAAATCTGGTCAAAGGTCAAACTACTTATTTTAGTTAGTAACAGTAATATTTCTTGAATAAGTAGTTTGACCATAGTTTGACTATAGTTTGACCAGATTTGACCATAGTTTGACCACAGTTCGACCAAAAGTCAAAAAAAATAAAATAATTATTTATTAACACTAATATTTCTTGAATAAGTAGTTTGACCATAATTTGACCAGATTTAATGAAAATTAAAAAAACTGAAATTTGAGCATATCTTTTTTCCTTTAGAATTTGAGGATTCTAAAAATTTCCAAATAGGCCTACGGCGGTCAAAATCGGATGCGGATTTTCGTGCTTATTTTTGGAAATATTATATGTTTTTTTCGACATCATATGCAAAAGATATGGCCGTTTTACTTTTTCATAACACTTTTTTGCAAAACATGTCCAAATTTAATTTTTTAATTTTCCTAACTAGTAGATGTAGTAACATAACTACATCTCAAAGGATTTTAATTTTTGAAGTTTTTATCATTTTCTTTTGTTTTTTACAAACCTGAAATGGCGATACACAGGGGGGAGGGGGGGTAGAGTTTGAAAATTGCCCTTTAGTCCTGGTTTGTGTCTCCAACCGGGACTAAAGGTTAGACCCCTTTTGTCCCAGTTTGTGACACAAACCGGCACTATAGGTTAGACCTTTAGTCCTGATTCGTGTCACAAACCGGGACTAAAGGGGCTCATGGGGCCCCAGCCTGCCACCAGCCTGCCACCAACCCTTTAATACCGGTTTGTGCCACGAACCAGTAGTAAAGGTTCAACATGAACCGAGACTAATGCATAGCCTCACATTAGTGCCGGTTAATTTACAAACCGGGACTAAAGGGCTGAACATTAGGCCCTTTTTCTACTAGTGCATATGTCTCTTGTCATTTATTTTTTAGCCACCTGCTATCTGCTACTTTTACAGTGCACTAGTTCTGCACACACGTCACCCGTACTCTCACTATTGTGTTTTTATGCAAGGATATTTCAGACTCTGCTGCCATGAGAGAAGCAAGAAAGAAAAGAGAGAAGTCCCTCCAGCATCATATGCGGATAGGCCACACACGTTTCACCCTTATAAAGGGTGCAGTGTCAGCAAATGCAGACAGTAAACATACCTCTGGAGTTGATGACCTCGCTCGCAATGAACCACCATCCCAAGTGCTTGCTTTAACTTTGTAGTGTCATATGTGCTTGCATGTTCCATATGGTATCTAGCTAGTATTCGAAAGGCCGAAGTAGGTCATTATTAAGATAAGGAAAGATATTTTTACATGAACCACCATCCTGTGAACACTAGAAGACAAATAGCTAGTCAGGGCACTGGCCGAGCCAGTGACAAGCCCAACATAGACATACATCACCTGGAAGCCAACTAAAAAGCCACGGTGGTGGCGAAGCAGCCCGCCTCCCACCAGGCTCTCAGGTCATAGCACTACAAAAAAGACACATCCATGACATTTTGGGCAGAACGAAATTTTTTCTGTCATACATATGACACTTCTATGATGATAATTGTGACAAAATCCAGTATCATCATAGATGTGGTGGGCTCCTACTTCTATGACAAAAAATCATGACAGAAAATGGGCTTTTTATCCTGGGCGGGCCGGAGACGCAGCTGCATGACATTCTTTGGGCCATCCATGACGAAAAAATCGTGGTAGAAGCGAGGGGGAGGAAAAATTTCGGGGAGTTGCCAGTTACGGTGGGAGGTCGGGGGCCAAGCGATGTGCATTTCTCTCATACGTACGCGTGTGTGTGCGAGGCATTGGCTCTAACTGAACCCGAGCGAGGCGTTGGCCTCTAACTAAACCCGAGCGATTGCACTGCAGGCTACGCGTTACTGAACCCGAGCGATCGATCGACGGCTGTTAACTGAACCTGATGGAGCGATTCCTTCGCTACTGCTGCTAACTGAAGCCGATCGATGCTGCCTCTGGGATGAACAGTGAGCGTTGCGGGGGGGGGGGGGGGGGGTGGATGAACAGTGAGCGGTGGCGTTGCCTCTGGATGAATAGGAACCCGTGGTGTGGAGGGCTGGATGAATAGTAGACGGTGGAGGGGTGGCCGTGGAGGGGTGGTTGAACAGGACCCCGTGGTGTGGAGGGCTGGATGAACAATAGATGATGGAGGGGTGGCCGTGGAGGGGTGGTTGAACAGGACCCCGTGGTGTGGAGGGCTGGATGAACAGTAGACGATGGAGGGGTGCCTATGGAGGGGTGGTTGAACAGTAGCCGGTGGAGTAGCGCGCGGTGGAGGATGGATGAATAGGAGCCCGTGGAGGCTGGAGGAGGTCGACGGTAGCCCGTGGAGGCTGGAGGAGGTCGACGGTGGAGATGAACAGTATCCCGTGGAGTCCCGTTTTGCGGTACGCCTGTCGGATTTCGGGTTCCGGCAAACCCTTGAGGTTCGGACTCTGGGGTGTGCGTGGAGATTCAACCCTCTGCCTGCCTGTCCTTCGCTGAATCGCTAGGATCTAAACTACCAAACAACACAAGAGACACAAGATTTATACTAGTTCAGGCCACCATTGTGGTGTAATACCCTACTCCAGTGTGTGGTGTGGTGGATTGCCTCTTGGGCTGATGATGAACAATACAAGGAAGAACAGCCTCGCGAGGGTCTGCTCTTGGCTGGTGCTACTTGGTTCTGGCTCTTGGATTCTCGATCCGGTCCTTAGATATCTCTACCCCAGGGGTAGCTAGTCCTATTTATAGGCAAATGCCCTAGGCCTCTTCCCAAATATTGAGCGGGAAGGGCGCCAACAATTGGCCATTTTGAAGGGGAACAGCGGGTACACTTATCCTGACTAAAGTTGGTCCTCGCCTGTCAAAGGCTCTGGTGATGACGCCTGCTTGGGCTACACCATGACTTCTTCCCTGCTGTTGGGCTGGTCTTGGTCTCGTTGCACCGAAATGGATGCCGTTGCCTGATGCCCTCGCCTGCGCTTGCCCCCTTTGCACCAAAGAGGAAAGGAGGACACTGCGCGGGCTAGGGCCCGACTAGCGCCCCTGGTCGTCATGGCTTGCGTCGTGGGCACCTCGCGAGGTACCCCGCCATGAACTCTCCGCCTCATCGTGAGCCAGCCTGACGAGGCCATGCCGGAGGAAGCTCCTTGTCGTCCGCCCCGCGAGGCTTGGCTCCTCGCGAGGGTCTTGAGCTTGTGTTGATGAAGATGGGCTGTGCTGGGCCTCCCTCGAGCCACGCCGCAGGCCGCAGGTAGGCAATTCTAAGGACCCCCGTTCCCAGAACACCGACAGTAGGCCCCAGGCCCACGGCGCGCCCAGACTTGGCCGAGCAGAGAGGCGAAAGGGCAAGTGCGAAGCGTCGCGGGCCCTAACAGCCTGCGGCCTTGGGCCCCGTGTGGCGGTTGATTGGACATGGGCGCCTCCGCTTCCCCATGATGCCTTGGTAACCGCATGGATTCGACAAGTGCCTGCATGCAAAGCGGGTCATGATTACCTATGATCGCGGAGGTCGACGGTTGGCCTTCGTCGGCTATAAGTATGGAACGGCGTGCGCCCTTCCAGCCTATCCCCTCTTGCTTCCCCTTCTTCTCAATGGCTCCGCCAAGGAAGCTCTCGGCCACAGAGAAAGGAAAGGCTCGCCAGGTCGAGTCTACCTCTCCCCCGCCCAAGCACGGTTGAGGTCGCCCTCGCAAACATCTTGTGGCCTCTGCGGCGCCCCTCACGGTCGCGGAGGTGGCTCTCTGCGCAGCGATGAGCGGCTGGCCATGGTCGGCGGGCGTGTTCCGGCCATGCGACCCCCGAGGCCACGCCTCCACGCTGCAGAGGTGCTGCCGGAGTTCATTGTATGGGCGGTGGAGCCAACCGGCACCCGGATTCAGCTCCCTCGCTTCCTTCTGGGTGAGCTCCCAGCTGGCGCCTTGGGCGGCCTCTGGCTCCAGGCAGATGGCTGCTGCAGCCGGGCCTCATGGGCTTCGCTGGAGGTCTCTACTGCCGGGAGCCTGGCCCTGACCCGCGGCTGGTAGACGTTTGCTCGCGCACGTGGTCTCCGCCGCCGGTGCTCTCTACACTTCAAGTTCGATGGCGACGCCAACCTCTACGTGAGGGTGTTCAGGGAAGATGGTCGCCGTGCAGGGTGCTGTCCTGAAGATGACGACCGCGGCCCGGGACTCAGCCCCGGCGAGGACGGGGAGGATAGCGCGTGAGCAGTTGGCGGTGCCCGTGACTCCTCGAGCTTTCTAGCAGCGGCCGCGGTCAGCCTCCATGCCGTCGCGCCTGCTTGGAGGGTGGCAACGGGTCTGCCCGCCGTCGCACCCCGGTGAAGTGCGAGAGGGAGTCCACCTGAGCTCCGGAGGCGGCTTGAGTCTTCCATGAGGGCCGGCACGGGACGAGCTTTGCCAGCTTTTGTTCTTTCCTTTCTTTTCTCCTGCGCAAAAAGACAACAACGTGTGGCCCCGATGGGGCGTGTTTGGGTTAACGTTGTCAATCATCGCACTATTTGTGTTATTCCGGTACTTGTTCCTTTCTGTTGCATGCCCATTCGTAAGTAATCTTTAGTCTCAGCCGTGGGGCGACCGACCTAGGCCTTGTATTTGTGTTGTGGTGCCCGTGAGGCATGGTCTGGAGGGGTGTTCCGGTAGTGTACCTGGGCCGTGAAAACTTGAGCGATAGGGGCAGGAACACTCGCAAGGGCCCTCGGGGCTTCCACCTCGCGAGCCCCCGCGCAAGAGAAGTCGAGGCAGGAGAGCAAAAAAGTCAAAGAGCCATAGGTCAAAAAGGCGGCGATAGTTTCGATAAAACTCCAAATGAGAATGAAATAGCCAACTGTGGAAAGCAAATGAAAAAGCCGCGTCCGGCACCTAGTCTAGTCTTCAACATCTTCTCACCAGCGCGGAGCTAAGAGCTACCACTGGGCGTGGGAGGGAGCCCCAGGGCCTGAGGCCGGCACCCCTGAGACTCCGGGGCGTGTACAGCCCCAACTCATTATTACGTGAGAGTGTCACGGGCGGCGAGCTTCATAGGCGTTGGCCTTCTTCACAGGCTCCGGGCCTTTCTTCGGGGAAGGAAGCTTCACGGGCATTGGCCCTCTTCACAGGCTCTGGGCCTTTTCAAAAAGATGAGCATCACAGGCATTTGCCTTCTTCACTGGCTCTGGGCCTTTTCCAAAAAGATGAGCTTCACAGGCATTTTCCTTCTTCACAGGCTCTGGGCCTTCTCCAAAAAGATGAGCTTCATAGGCATTCGCCTTCTTCACAGGCTCTGGGCCTTCTCCAAAAAGATGAGCTTCACAGGCATTCGCCTTCTTCACAGGCTCTGGGCCTTCTCCAAAAAGATGAGCTTCACAGGCATTCGCCTTCTTCACAGGCTCTGGGCCTTCTCCAAAAAGATGAGCTTCACAGGCATTCGCCTTCTTCATAGGCTCTGGGCCTTTTTAGGGGTAAAACCTCCGGAGGTGCTGGATGTTCCACGCGTTCTGTATAGGTACTCCCTCCTGAGTCTCCAAGTGCATGGAGCCGGGCCTGGAAACCTGAACAACCTTGAACGGGCCGTCCCACATAGGAGAGAGCTTATGCAGTCCCTCCCTGGAGAGGACCCGCCTGAGCACGAGGTCCCCTACCTCGAGAGTTCTGGGGCAGATGTTGCGGCAGTGGTACCGCTGGAGTGCCTGCTGGTATCTTGCTGCTCGCAGTGCAGCTTCTCGACGACGCTCCTCCCACAGCACGAGGTCCGTCCCCCGCATGGCGTCCTGCAGCGTCTCGTCGAACGCCAGGACCCGCGCGGATCGACGCCTGACCTCGTGAGGGAGGACCGCTTCGGCTCCGTAGACCAAGAAGAAGGTGGTCTCCCCAGTCGGGTTGCTCGCGGTTGTGTTGATGGACCACATCATGGACTGAAGCTCATCGTACCAACCCCTGCCGCAGGCCTCCAGTTTCTTCTTGAACGTCCTGGTCTTGAGGCCCCTCAGGACTTCTGCGTTGGCCCGCTCGGCCTGACCATTGCTCCGGGGGTGCGCCACCGAAGCGTAGCATATCTGCGTTCCAAGGTTAGCACAGTACGTTTTGAAAAGGTTACTGGTGAACTGCGAATCGTTGTCAGTTATGATGCGGTTTGGCACCCCGAACCGGCTGACGATGCCCTCGATAAACTTGACCGCAGAACCGGAAGGGATGGTGCGGACGGCCTCGACTTCGGCCCACTTGGTGAACTTGTCCATGGCGACGTAGAGGTAGCGATAGCCCCCTGGCGCCCGAGGAAACGGGCCCAGGATATCCAGCCCCCAGACTGCGAAGGGCCATGTGAGGGGTATGGTTTGCAGACCTCCTACCGGCTGATGGATCTGCTTGGCATGGAATTGGCAAGCCTCGCAAGCCTTCACTAGTTCGACATCGTCATTTAGCGCAGTAGCCCAATAGAAACCACTGCGGAACGCCTTGCCGACGAGGGTCCGTGACGACGAATGATGCCCACAGTCTCCACCGTGTATATCTTCCAGCAGTTCCTTCCCTTGTTCCCTTGTGATGCAACGCAGGGACACATCGTTCGGTCATTTCCGGTAGAGCTCTCCATCCATGATGCAGTACACTGTGGCTTGCCGCGCCACACGCTCTGCCTCCTCCTCCTTCTCCGGCAGGGTCCCTTGAGTTAAGTAGCTCCTGAGCTCTGTGATCCAGCACCCCTCCTGAGGCTCCATCTTCAGGAGCAGGCGTGCTCCTGAGGTCGGGCCACAGGCTGGGGCTCCCGAGGCAGGTGGCTGAGGAAGCTCCACCCGAGGCTGTGCTGCGCTCGACAATGATGGAAGGGCCGAGGGCTTGAACAGCCGCTCCTCGAAGACGCCCGGCTCCTGGGGCAACCGCCAGGAGGCTCGTTTGGCGATGTCGTCGGCCTCTTGATTAGTGCCGCGGGGCACATGCTGTAGCTCCAATCCCCAGAACTGCTTCTCCATCCTGCGGACCACCGCAAGGTAGGCCTCCATGTGCTCATCCCTTGGCTCGTATACCTTGTTGGAGAAATTGACGAGGAGCTGCGAGCCGCCCTTGATAGTAAGGTGTTTTACCCCTAGGGAAGCCGCGGCCTTCAAGCCTGCTATCAGGCCTTCATACTCCGCTATGTTGTTGGAGACCTTCTCGCCTTGCTGGAAACAGAGCTGCACGGCGTAGTAGAGCTTGTCCTGAATGGGAGATATGAGCACCGCCCTAGCCCCAGCGCCCTGCCTGGAGAACGCTCCGTCGAAGTACATGACCCAGCCTTCTGGTGCCTCGCTTCCTGGGGAAAGGGATCGATCCTCGCCGGCCCTGAGGCCCGGTGCCTCCGTCCATTCGGCCACGAAATCTGCTAGCGCGGCCCCCTTAATGACTCTGGTCGTGCTGAATTCGAGCTGGAATGCTTGCAGTTCAATGTTCCAATCGGCGACCCTTCCGGCTGAGTTAGGGCTCCTGAGCACCCTTTCCAAGGGGTATGCCGAGACAACCTTGATCGGATGACCCTGGAAGTAGTGCCACAACTTGCACGAAGCCACCAGCAGCGCGAGGAGGAGCTTCTGCGGCATGGGGTACCGTGCCCTTGCATCCTGTAACACCGTGCTGACGAAGTACACCGGGTGCTCGACGAGGCTTGGGGCGTCGGTGCTGGTGGCGTCCTCCGGAAGCCGTGGTGCCTCCTAAGGTGGTGGAGCCTCCAGAAGCTGGTTGCCTGGAGGAAGGGCCTCCCCCGCCCCTGGTGCACTCCGCTGCGGTGGCTGATCTTCCTCAGTCATGGTAGTGACTTCTGTGAGTCCCTTTTGATCCAGCTTTGCCTTGGCGCGAGTGGCTGCCGTGGTCTTGGTCCGACGCTCCTCCCTAACTGCCACCACGGCTGCGCTAGCAGAGTAGGGAGTGGCGGCAAGGTAGAGTACCAGGGGCTCTTGAGGGCATGGGGCCACCATCACTAGAGGGCTGGTTAGGTATCTCTTGAGATCTTGGAATGCCTTGTCGGCCTCTTCAGTCCATTCAAAGGGCCCCTTTTCTTCATCAACTAGAAGAAAGGCAACGCCCGCTCTCCCAACCGGGAGATGAAGCGCCCCAGCGCCGTCACACGCCCCGTGAGCTTCTGCATTTCTCTGAGGGTCTTTGGTGGGCTCATGTCCTCGACTGCCTTGACCTTTTCTGGCTTGGCCTCGATGCCCCGGTGGGACATGAGGAAGCCCAAAAGCTTGCCCGAGGGGACTGCAAACACACACTTCTCCGGGTTGAGCCTCAGGCTCACTGCGTTGAGGCTCGCGAAGGTTTCCTCCAGGTCTTGTATCAGGGTCTTGGCCTTGCGAGACTTCACTACGATGTCGTCGACGTAAGCCTCTACATTATTCCCAAGCTGTGGGCCCAAGGTGATGTGCATGAGCCGCTGAAAGGTTGCCCCGGCGTTGCGCAGTCCGAACGGCATGCCTGTATAGTAGTATACCCCACACGGGGTCAGGAAGGCCGTCTTCTCCATGTCTTCCACAACCATCTTGATCTGGTGATACCCAGAGAAGGCATCCAAGAAGCATAACAGGTCACATTCAGCGGTGGAATCGACGATCTGATCGATGCGACGGAGCGGGAACGGATCTTGCGGGCATGCTTTGTTGAGGTTGGTGAAGTCGACACACATGCGTTCCTTCTCTCCCTTCTTTGGCACAACCACGGGGTTGGCCAACCAACCTGACTAGCTATCGGACCTTCTAGCTTGCGGGTCTCCTGGATGATGAAGGCCTGCTTTTCAGTGGACTGCCTCCTCGCCTTCTGCTTCACGGGGCGCACGTTGGGACACACGTTGAGGTGGTGCTCGATTACGAGCCATGGGATCCCTGCCAACTGATCGGGTTCCCAGGCGAACACCTTCTTGTTTGCACGCAGGAACTTGACCAGGGCTTCCTCCTGCTCGGGCTCGAGGTTGGCGCCTATGGTGAAAGTGGCGTTAGTGGACCCGTCCTCGTCGACAGGTACCTGCTTGGTCTCTGCCTTATCTTGGGTGAACAACTGCTTCTTCTTGGTCGGTGCAGCCCCCTTGGGCTTGGGGGTTTCTGCGTCGGCGGGCCACGCTGCTGCCGCCGTCTTGAGGGCGAGCTTGAGTACTCGCAACGCACCTTCTGTGTCCCCTGGCACGGTGAGGACGCCGTTGCTCCCGGGCATCTTCATGAGGTTGTACGCCGAGTGAGTCGCGGCCATGAACTTGGTCAATGCTGGATAGCTGAGGATGGCATTGTAGGGGAGGCCGATGGGGGCGATGTCGAAATCGACCAGCTCCGTGCGGAAATTGTCGTAGGTGCCGAAAGTTACCAGGAGACGGATATGCCCCAAGGAGCTGGACGACCCGCCCCCGACGCCTGAGAAAGGCCGGCTGGGTTGCAGCCACTCCCGGGGTATGCAGAGGAGCTTGAAGGCCTCAACTGAGAGCACGTTGAGGCCCGCGCCACCGTCGATGAGGGTCCTGGTGACGGCCACCTGGCAGATGGTGGGCGTGCAGAGCATGGGGAGCGCACCCGAGCAGTCCGAGTTGGTGGGGTGGTCCTCGGAGCTGAAGGTCAGCTTAGCCGATGGCTCCGACCGACCCCGGGGAGCCCCCTGCCACGTGGAGACGGTGCCGACCCGATGGACGAATGGCTTGACGTGGTGGCTGGAGGGCGGCGCCTGCGAGCCGCCTAGGAGGGCCGCGACGACCGAGGGAGCCGGCGCGACGGGGTGGGTGAGGAAGAGGCCGCGTGGCTCCTCCCAAGAGGCCACGGGGAAATGCTGGGATGACGCCTGCTGCCCGTTCGCCGCCGGGCCGATGGCGACGTTGACGGCAGGTGGCGGGGAACGACGCGGGCGCCCGCCGACGGGAGCCGTCTGGGCGACGCGGGAAGCGAGGGCGGCTTGGCGCTCGGCGCGAGCCCGACGGGTGTCAGACATGGATGCAGTGGTCGGAGAAGAACAAGACGACGGAAGGTGAATTCCGGTGCACCCCTACCTAGCACGCCAAATGTCGGATTTCGGGTTCCGGCAGACCCTTGAGGTTCGGACTCTGGGGTGTGCGCGGAGATTCAATCCTCTGCCTGCCTGTCCTTCGCTGAATCGCTAGGATCTAAATTACCAAACAACACAAGAGACACAAGATTTATACTGGTTCAGGCCACCATTATGGTGTAATACCCTACTCCAGTGTGTGGTGTGGTGGATTGCCTCTTGGGCTGATGATGAACAATACAAGGAAGAACAGCCTCGCGAGGGTCTGCTCTTGGCTGGTGCTACTTGGTTCTGGCTCTTGGATTCTCGATTCGGTCCTTAGATATCTCTACCCCAGGGGTAGCTAGTCCTATTTATAGGCAAAGGCCTTGGGCCTATTCCCAAATATTGAGCGGGAAGGGCGCCAACAATTGGCCATTTTGAAGGGGAACAGCGGGTACACTTATCCTGACTAAAGTTGGTCCTCGCCTGTCAAAGGCTCTGGTGATGACGCCTGCTTGGGCTCCACCATGACTTCTTCCCTGCTGTTGGGCTGGTCTTGGTCTTGTTGCACCGAAATGGATGCCTTTGCCTGATGCCCTCGCCTGCGCTTGCCCCCTTTGCACCAAAGAGTAAAGGAGGACACTACGCGGGCTGGGGCCCGACTAGCGCCCCTGGTCGTCATGGCTTGCGTGATGGGCACCTCGCGAGGTACCCCGCCTTGAACTCTCCGCCTCCTCGTGAGCCAGCCTGACGAGGCCATGCCGGAGGAAGCTCCTTGTCGTCCGCGCCGCGAGGCTTGGCCCCTCACGAGGGTCTTGAGCTTGTGTTGATGAAGATGGGCTGTGCTGGGCGTCCCTCGAGCCACGCCGCAGGCCGCAGGCAGGCAAGTCTGGGGACCCCCGTTCCCAGAACGCCGACAACGCCACACCCCTCCCGATGAACAGGACCCCCGTTTCGACCGTAGCGCTCCAACACAAGTCTGTTTCGTCCGTTTTGCGGTACGCCACACACCTCCCGATCAACAGGACCCCCATTTCGACCGTAGTAGGTCCGTTTCCTCCGTTTTGCAGTAAGCCACACCCCTCCCGATCAACAGGACCCCCGTTTCGACCGTAGGAGGTCCGTTTCCTCCATTTTGCGGTACGCCAGACCCCTCCCGATGAACAGGATCCTGTTTCGAATGTGGCCGGTCCAACACAAGGCCGTTTCCTCCGTTGTGCGGTACACCAGGCCTCGTTTCCATCGCCGGTTCCGTCGAAGCCCTCCCGATGAACAGGACCATGCATTCCGTTCCGACCCAGCCGGTTTGGCTCCCCATGAACACGACGACGATGCTGTTTCTCCGTTCCGACCCGGCCATGTACACGAGCCCTTGCCGTACGTATGCGCGAGTAGGCGTTCGAGACCCTGCCCGTATGTATACATACGTGGCCATGTTTTCTTTCTTGCACCCTGGCCGCTATACGTACGTGTATATGCTACGTGCGCGCCTCTACTACGACACGTGCGCGCCTCTACAACGACTAGTATGTACGTACACGTTCGTGACCAGAATGACAACGCTACGTACGCATCGACCAGGTGGGTCCCGACTGTCAGGCACTTCCTTGCGTGCGAAGATGTAGCTGGTGGGTCCCAGCAGTCAGGGGGGCGAATCGTTTTTTTTTGCCCGGACGCACTTCCTTGCGTGCGAAGGTGTAGCTGGTGGGTTCCAGCAGTCAGGGGGGGGAATGTTTTTTCGTGAAATATGGTGGCCCGTCCGGTGGGTCCCCGCTGTCAGGTGGAGGAATAATTATTTTGCGCGTAATAAGAGGCACTTCCTTGCTGCGGCCGTGGACCCAGCTGTCAGCCTCTCCACGTACAGTCCACGTCCGATGGAAGTTGGTCGTTGACCACATTGACCTCGCCGCGCCTAGAGCACCACGGCGGTGGATGGCGGTGTGGCCTAGGAAGGGGACGATGCAGAGCCAGGGAAGACGCGGCAGTGGATGCCCACGTGGAGGGGAGTACGACTGTACGAGGGTTTACTGGTTCGTCTGCCGTTGCCGGAGAATAACAGCAAGTATGGGAGAGTAGAGGGATGGCTAGGCCAGCGATGGGAGTACGGTGGGGCGGTGAGGCCTGCACGGCGGCACAGCCGGCCGCGGGGAGGAGGGAGCAGGCAGTCCCGCCGGCGCTTGTTTGAGCGGCTGGAGCAGGAAGAGCAGAGATTGAAGAAGCACGACGGCCATTGGATTGAGATCCAACAGTCACTGCTTGTGTGTCAACCTTTTTTAAGGAAAGCCTCAAATCTGTGGAAAACAGCATACATCCCATCTGCCATTATTTCTAATAATTTATAGCCCATTTGCTAATTCTTAAGTGTTTTTTTGGAGCCCATATTCTTTTTGTTAGCATTACAGCCCATTTTCTAATTCTTAAGGTTTTTTTGGAGCCCATATTCTTTTTGTTAGCATTACAGCCCATATTGTGGCCACGGTTAAAAAATTATACAAAATTTTGCATATTTCGGTGCGGTCCGAACTGTTTTTAATCCCGAAATTTCGACTCACATTCAAACTGATTTTAAAAATAAATGTATATCAATATAAAATCCAACAAATTCTCCACGCATAAAAATTAATGTAATTTAAAATCTCGAAATGAAAAAAAAGATATTTGAAACTAATTGCCGGTTTGATGTGTTTTAAAAATGTACAACCCATTTCTCATTACTGATGGGCCATTTTCTCGGCCAGCCGAATGAAAGCTCTCCTCGTCTTGAAAGATTTGCAGCCCAACAGGCCTGGAAAAGCGACTTACTTGGCAAATCACAAAAAACTGTGCTGTGGCCGTGGACCCAGCTGTCAGCCTCTCCACATAGAGTACTCTTCCGATGGAATTTCGTTGACCACATTGACCATGCCGCGCCGAGAGCACCAAGGCAGTGGACAAGGGCGAGGCCTAGGAAGGGGACGACATGGAGCCCGCGAAGACGCGGCAGTGGATGCCCACGCATAGAGGAGTATGAGGGTTCACTGGTTCGGCCGCGGTGTGAGGCTGCCGTCGCCGCTGGGCCTGGCTAGCGGTGGGAGTAGTAGCGGGCGATGAGGACTCAACGGCAGCACAGCCGACCACTGGAGGCATGAGCAGGCGGTCTCCCCGGCGCTGGTTTGGGCGGCTGGTGCAAGAAGAGCAGCGATTGAAGAAGCAGCAGGACCGTTTGATTCAAATCCAACGGTTACTGCTGCTAGAATGGTTTGTTGACCAAGTTGACAATCCCTGCATACACGTCAACGTAGTAGGCCCATAGGTCAGCCTCCCAACCGGTGCGCCCCAGATGTCAGTGGGAGGAACCATTTTTTCGTGTAATAAGGAGGCAGTTGATTGCGTGCGGCCAGGCTAGCGGAGGGAGTAGGGTGGGCCGAGGAAGCCTGCGCGGCATCACAGCGGGCAACAAGAGGAGGGAGCAGGCAGTCCCGCCGGCGCTAGTTTAGGCGGCTGGAGCAGGAAGATCAGAGATTGAAGAAGTACGCCGGCCATAGGATGGACATCCAACAGTCACTGCTGCTAGAATCGTGTGTTCACTCACAAAGCCTTGCGTAAACAAGTCAGCCTCAAAATCTGTGGCGTGTACAGCCCATTTGCTATTATTTTTATAATTTTTACTCATTTTCTAATTCATATGGAATTTATTGCAGCCCGTTTTCCATTTTTTGAATTGCCGGCCATTTTCTGGTCAGTACCAGGGTCAAAAAATTAACTAAATATGTGGTAAATTTTGAAAATTCGGAAATTTTTGCTCGGGAATGAAATATTCTTAATCCAAAAATTAATAGCCATACTAAAACAAATTTAAAAATAAATTAGTACTATGTCATGTTAAATCCAATGAAATACATATAAGATATCAGTGAAGAACAAAATTAAAAAAAACT
Source organism: Triticum timopheevii (assembly GCA_963921465.1). NCBI lineage: Eukaryota > Viridiplantae > Streptophyta > Magnoliopsida > Poales > Poaceae > Triticum > Triticum timopheevii. The sequence goes on along the minus strand of OY997268.1, from coordinate 515,810,942 downwards.
AATATCCCATTTGCTATAAATTTTTTTGGAATTTTCAACCCCTTTTGATATTACTTTTAACAGACATTGACCATACTCTTTGGCCAGGATGGAATGCATCCCTCCTCGTCTTGAAAGATTTGCAGCCCAGTAATTCGAAGAAAAAAAATAGGCCTAGCTTGGGTATTCTTCAAAAAAGAAATACTGGGCTACCTATTTTCCCAAAGAACTGGTGCATGAGCATTTAGCTTTATTTATTTATTTACTTATTTATGTTTAGGGGACCATGAGCATGTACCTGGGCCGGATTCATGTGAGAGCCGTTAATTATGGGCTTCTTTATTGGGCCTTCATCAGTGGGCTGCATGTTATCAACAAGTGGAAAATGTGTTCCGTACGAAAAATAGTATGAGCTACGTACGGTACGGGGCACTAAAGGATCGAGCCGTGCAATGACTTCCAAAACAACACATTTGTTCAACCAACAGACGAAACATACTACTGATTGTACATTGAAAACAGCAGCAGCAGCAACCAGGGCTGGGGGTGCAACAGAAGCAGTAAGCAGGCCAGAAGAGTGAAGACGCAGCTCTCAGATGCTCTCTTCACCCAAGCCAAAGAAGAGATGAAAAAAGCCAGAAATAAGCTAATAGAGGCAGAGCAGGCTAGGCGTCTCCTGCTATCTAAAACTGTTGTAAATACAAAGTTTCCTTCATAATAGCTAGGTTCAAATGTTTATCCAGTCAGCATACCTGTTGTGATGTCTGTGCATCTACTAATGTGGCACAAAATGTTTTTTTGGTCATGTAATAACAACAATTACTTTCCAAACAATAACAGATGAAGCATTGGACATGGTATAGTTCACGCGCAAGCCCGACATTCCAAGTTCAACTTCCACATCAAACTCATGTTCACAGATATCTGCACATTCATACATAATGTCCACAACCATGATTCACTTCAAAGCCAAAAAAATGTGAGGAGAGTTATAAATAAAGAAAAACCTCTACTAGTTCCTGCTACCAATGCAAGCACAACAAGTCAAGACCATGCGTAAATTGATTGTATTTTAGTCATGTTTTCTGTTCTAAAATATCTGCCGGCTCGCGGAAGGACGTGTTGCCGGCACACGCGCGGATTCAATGAAGGCAGTCGGGGCAGTCTTAAGCCGGTTGCATGCGGCGAGGAGGTGTGCTCAGCCGGGCCTGCAGCGAGTGCGGCCCTCTTGGCCAGCGCGCCGATTCAATGCTTGCGCTATGAGAGGTTGCGTCCGTGTCAGAGCAATCACTCCCTCTAGTCCTTTTTTGTTTGGGTATAACAAAATCTCGTTTTCCATTCACATTTTACAAGTAAAATTCGTGGACAAACTTTGACCCAAAGTATGATGGGGACTAGTAAACTAGAATGGAGGTAGTAGTTTTTTTAATCAGAGAAGGGTTTCCCCTTTCGATTACTGAAAACCAGCATCTAAATCTAAACCATAGTATTTGCCCTAGAACTACCAGGTTCAACATCTCGCAACATAAACCCATACAACATACGCTAAGGAGGAACGTAGTACTATGAATTCCATTTTCGCTCCATACCAATCGTTCTAAAAACTACTTACTACTTATAACGTTCCATTGAAAATCGGAACTCTTAACCCCGCTAAAAAAAGATATTTTAAATGTGGCTACTCGATGTGTGGCGACTAGCGAGCCACCACGCTCCAAGTCGTTCACCTGTGGTCCCGACCATCAACTCCTACAAAGGTGCTCCACCACGTACCCGGTACCCGCGAATGCAGCAATCATGCGCCTAGGGTTTTAGGGTTTATTTGTTAACATCGGCTTTACGTAACACTCATGTGTGCGAGACAGCGAGAGGCCGACTGCGTGCGTGCGCCTCTTCTCTTCATATATGTACTCCACCGTTTGTCTGGTGTCCAAAAAATTATAATAACTACTAGCAATGTGCCAATGCCTTGCCACACGATCAAAGTAGATTAATACATATTCACCGTTTTGATAGAAAAAAGTCTAGTTTTGAAATATGTATATCACTAAAAATATGTTATGTTTCACTCAAAATATATTCCTTTGGCGGTTTTGATGAGATAAGGGAGGAATGTTGTTGGTTTCAAGATTCGAGAAGTAGTATATGTCTAATTTCTACTCTTACTAGCAAGATGCCCGTGCGTTGCATGGAACATCAAGATCTTGTGGGAGAAAAGGATGAACGAGGGAAGGCCTTATCTGCAAATGTGGTGAAGAGTGCGGGTAAATTGCCATATTTTCCTTCCTATCCGTCAGATATATATTGGACGACCTACATTGCAGGATGGCAGGCCCACCATCATCACCAACTCAATTTTTATCCCTACTCTTATAAAAAGCATTGTCGGTGATGATCGTGTGCCTGCCATCCTGCAATATAGGCCGTCCGATCTATATCTGACGGATAGGAAGGAAACTATGGCAATTTTGCAAAAAGATACCCACACCCCTCTCCACATTTGCAAATAAGGCCTTCCCTCGCTCATCCTTTTCCCTCACAAGATAAACTACTCATACAAATGCATCTTGATGTTCCGTGCAACGCATGGGCATCTTGCTAGTTGTTGCAAAAAGCCCATGTGTGTGTGAGAGAGAGGGAGAGTGGAGGAGGACGGAGTTCATGTGTGACAAAACACAAGTAGTGTGTGTGCGATAGGTATCAGCTTAAAATGAGGCGATAGTGTGTGTGTGTGTGTGCACGATCAAGAGGGCGTGTCTCAAGAAGGGAAGAAAAAGGTACATAGACAAGGAGCGGGAGAGAGACATGTATGCGATGGTGGAAGAACGAGTGTGCGGGTGTATAAACCTATCTAGACGCTAGCTAGTCGATAAATGTTTGTGAGAGAAATACGAGTCGGGGTGCGAAAGCGAGAGTTTTGTGTGTGCGTGAGAGAGACGGTAGTCGGGAAGGGGAGTGGAAGCAGGAGTTGTGTGTGTGTGTGTGTGTGTGAGAGAGAGAGAGAGAGAGAGAGAGGAGACGGTAGTCGGGGTTGTCTGATCGGTAAACAAATGAATAATGTCAGTCTGGGATGGAGACGAAAAGGAGACCACAACAAATGTTGTGTCTATAGGAGAGAGAGAGAGTAATTTTAGTGGTATGATTCATATGTAGAGACATATAGAGTGTGTGAGAGAATCCCATAGAGAGAAAGACAAAGTGAAAGTCGAGTGGAGACTGTGTGTGTGGCGGTGAAAAAGAAAGCTTAGGTACCGAGTGATACCAGAGAATAGTAGAGACATGAGAGATAATGAAAACCGTGTAATGTAAAATGATAGGGAGAGTGTGACACTTCTCAAGGGAGACATCGAGAGACCATGTTTGCGAGGATAGGAGAAACATGAAGTGAGCGTGCGGGTGAGCTAGAGAAAAGAGAGTGATAGCTACCTGAAGGAGCATGCATGCGAGAGAGATGGGCGTGTAAGGAGTGAACAAAAAAGGGATTCAAATATTTGAATTCGAGATGATGATACATGTAATCCATACTCGAACCAAAATTGGTCTATCAAACATGCATACTCATATGAATTCACGCACATCTATGTTATTTAATATGTAGATATTACTGATCCATACATTTTAATAGAACATAATTTGGTTAAATTTTTTCGAATTCAACCTTAAGATTTCGAGATCGTTGTATTTGTAAATCATATTATACATATAAAGGAGCAGAATTCTTAGTTGCGCTTTTGAAAGTATATATAAAAAAATGATGTATATAGAATGTAATTCCAATTGAAAATGGATCCCGCCCGAAAAAAAAAGTAGAATACAAACGGGATTCGAATTGAGTTGGCACGGTAAACGTGCGCTGTGCAAAATTTGAACGAAGCAGGGAACGTCGTAGTAACCCCGCCCGAAACCAAAATCTGCGAGATGGAAATCACTACTGCCTATCCCTGCGACGCAAAGCCTATCTGCTGGATTTCTATAGGTTTCGATAGGGGTAGGTTTGTAATTTCACCCAAACATGACGTAACTGCCTCTCACCTGGATTCATACACGTTGGGAGCCAAAACACAGTGTGCCCTCGGCCGAAATCGACTCCCTCCCCGATTCATATTCATACACGGTGGGCGCCAAAAACAAACTCTCGTCGGCAAATATTCGGTGTATGCGAGATTACCGTCCTATCCTCAACTGACTAATGTTGCTGTGATGTAGTAGAAATTTTAAACGGGGGCTAAGTTTTTAAATTTCCTCGCATTTGAGACAAGCGCGCCCTGAATACATGGTTCCCCCTTCCTCTCTACCTCCCTTTTCCCCATTCGTACTTCGTGGGCGCCAAAACACCCTCTCCACCCCACCCTCCTCCGTCCGCCACCATCCGCCACCCCATCCACCGCCGTCCTACTCCACCATGCCGGAGCTGATACCCCGCCGCCGCCGTCCATTACAAGAGATCGACCTCTCTCATCCACGCCTTTGGACCGGGATCCTTGCATCCCGTCCTCTCGTTTCATCCCCGCCGTCGTCCACCTTGCCGGCGCCGCTCCTACGACCGTCTCGTCCACCGCACCCCGCCGCCACCATCTACACTCCTAGATCTGCTTCCACGCTGCCGACAGCCATCGCTACCGCAGCATCGTCAAATTCTCACCAGATGCGTACACGGCGCCGCACCAGAGGCGGTACTCTTTCGTATCTGCTCAACTTATTTATCGCAGCAAGAAAATAGATCGCCACTGCTTTACTCTGATTTCTTGTCTTGGTTGCGAAGTTGCCTTTGTCTGGTTTGCACCTTCAGATCCGCCATGGCACGCTCAACACTATACTCCCAATGCTTATGGTTTTCCCCTTTTATATTCCACACTAGTTAAATCATAGTATACTAAATTTCAAAATTGGGCCAGTCGATTTTTCAGAGCTCGCCGGAGTTCGCCGGTGCGATCCAAGGGGGTCGGGTGGTTGTGGGACCTCGTCAAACGAAGAAAACTCGACGCAGGTGGGGTGTGGGGGGTGGCGGAGGAACACAGGCGATGGGGGCCGGTGGTCCGGCCGACGGCCCGTGCGGTGTTCTGTATGGGAAGAATTAAGAGACGAGGAAGAAGAAGGGTTAGGAGACGTAGGATCTTCATCCAACTGCCTGAAATGGTCGAGAGACAGCTGGGAGTTGCATTCTTAATGCGCTCTGGTTCATTGTGTGGGCACTGCGCAACCAACATTTTATTATCCAAAATCTGCTTGCTCTTCTTTACCATGTTCCTCTTCCGTTCTTCTTTAATATGTACTCTCTCCGTTCCTAAATACAAATCTTTGTATAGATTCCACCATGGACTACATATGGAGCAAAATGAGTGAATCTACACTCTAAAATGTATCTGGATACATCTGTATGTGATCCATAGTGGAAATCTCTACCAAGACTTGTATTTTGGAACGGAGGAGTATGATAGTAGTACAGTATGTTCCTTGTAGTGAAGATGAGCAGGGACATTTGCAGTGTAGAGGTCTATACGGTCGGTTGTGATGGACATTTTGAGCATCTTTGATTCATAGGATCTTGTAAACATAGGAATAGGATTTGTAGTGGCCTGCCCACTTGAGTCCTATAAGAATAGCAAGGAAATACGCGGAGCTGTGTCGCCTTTGAGAGTTACACTGATATTAACAGTACCGCACCATCACTTGAAGAGAGCTGGTATCCGAAGCCTTTATAGTCGTACCGGCAATACTAGCACATATATTCCAGCAAGTTCGACTTTGCTGATTATACTCTGATGCTTAAGGTTTTCCCGTGATATCTACACTATGATCTGTGTAGCTGCTTTGTGTCGCACTAGCAGCAGTCCACTCTTCAAGCTAAACACTGCAATGACTTACAAAATTGGCACCAAGGCATTGAGTGCCATTCTGGATGCAATGAAACTCATACGCTCCCCACCTGTTGACTCTTGTTCAGAATATGATCCTAATGACTATTCTAACCTCGAGGAGTCAAAGGCAGATGGCCTGTCCTGTTCACCCATCAAGGTGCATGTTCTAATTTGGAAATGTTTTATTGATTGCGGGTATCTTGCATATGTTGTCTTGCATTTCTTCTACTTTGTTGCACCGCCATCTGCTTAGTTTACTCATCATGTATGTCGAGATGCCATGCCAATCCATTATCAATACATATTCCATCTGTCATCATACCATGTTTTTCCACTCAAATGTTGTTCGTGTGCATCAGACATCAAAAAGGAAGAGGGTGATTGCCGAACCTGAAGGAGCACCAGCAAAGTCCTTGAAAAATGTGGTGGTGTCAGAGAAATCAGACAGCACCCCACTTATATTGGCTGTACAACTAGTGACACAAAACGTAGGACCGACTCCAGCAGACTGTACCCATACTTCACTGGCCACACCACTAGCCCCACCACACAGGACCTGCACTCCAGCAAAAGGTATACCGATTTTATTTGCCATAGCACCAGCTGTACCACAGAAAAATCCCACTCCAGCAAAAAGTACAGCAAGTCCACCGGCCGAAGACCTATCCCAACTGCAGAGACGGCCAATTCCTGCAGATTGGAACCCCATTCCATTTATTCCCAGTTTTAAAGACAATGCTTTCAATGTTGTTAGGGACTACGTGCATATATTCCCATCATGGGAAGATTATTGTGAAGACAAGCACCATTTTCACATCTTCCTGTCCAACTTACGTGTAAGTGCTATTATTCATGGTTATTATTTTCCTGTTCTCTGCTGATTGAACACATCAATGATTTACATTACATTGCTGTAACTAGGCGAGGGTCAATCTGGATAGTCATGACGAGCAAAGCTTGCTTGTGCTTTTCAAGGAAGCATTGTAGCAGTATCGGTGTTACCTGAGGAAATCACACTTTGGTGGCAAGTCTATAAACGAATTTCCGGTGAAGTCTCCTGTGCTAAATTTAGAAGACATTGAATGGAAAAACCTTGTTATGCACTGGTCTCCTTCCCAGGATGAGGTACTGTCTATGAAATAACATGACAATTTGAACTTCTACTTCTCCGCATGTGCCTTACAGATCTTTTTTGCAGGAAATCTGCTCGAAGAAGAATTCCGGTTTGAAAAGAACAACACAATATCGCAAATATGCTGCCCGCTGCTTTGCTCTTGTTAGTACCTGTTGTCCTGTATCACTGTACATGCATACATACCTGGTTCATTATATGATAGCAGTATGCATGATAGCTTGCTTATCAATTGTTCGCTCCAAATTATCTGATCTGTATGAATGGTTACATTAGTGTAGAATATATCGAATGCCAATGTTTTTTTAGCTCTGCATTGTTCTTGTAAGTACATGCTGTCCTTTATCGGTGTACTTATAATGACAGGTAGTTGTTCATGTACCATCACTCTGCAGCTTATTTTTTCCTTTGCCCTCCATTTCCTACACATCAGATCTATATTTACTCTTACCATAAGGTTGGTACTGAAGAAGTTTAGCTGTGCATTGCTCTTGGCTGTACCTTTTTCCTGTATCGCTGCACTTACATTTATAGCTACTTGGTTATGTAGCATCACTCTTCTTCTTATCTTAAATATTCTCGATTTTTTCGTATATTATCACATCTATATTTACTCTTAACAAAATGGGGAATAAAGGCAATGCTTATGAAGAAGATTCTGTGGTAAACTTCTTGAATTGCCCCCCCCCCCATCAGCATGGACAAGGCCTTTATAGAGCCTGTCTTCACCAATAATGTAAGTTTTTCCATCTCAAGCATTCAAACTTTGTTGTATATATTTAGTTAGGCATGACTGCAACAACTATTTATTTTTGGTGTTTGCATCAAATTGCATGTTTAAAGTTTATTATGTAGTTCATAAACAAAAGTTTGTCCTTTCTCAATTTAAGTTTTCAATTGTAAAACCAAGTTCCTTATTCATACCATGTAAATTAAACTATACAGAGCAAGTGATCTTCTTTTGCACTGCATGTATGATTCTATTCTTCATCCGTAATCCAGTGGTGTGGTGAACCTACCCACTACAGCACAATGTCATATTCTGCAATGTCTTAACTAAGAACAATGTCATATCGTTCTACTACTCCTTCCGTCCGAAAATACTTGTCATTGAAATGGATGTATCTAGATGTATTTTAGTTCTAGACACATCCATTTTGATGACAAGTAATTCCGGACGGAGGGAGTATTATTTAAACCGTCTCTTTATTTGCCAATCTGAAATGGGATAAATTGACAGCACACTAACCATTGATACTTATGAGTTCCTGATCTGTAATCTAGTTGACAGACACTAACCAAGCTCAAACCTTTGCTTGTCCTCAAGCAATTTAGTTGATAAACTGAAAGTGATAAAGAAAAACTTTTGCAAACTCTGTTTGCTCTTGTTGTTGTAAACATGAAAAGCCAGCATTCAGGTTTCAGCAAATATTATGAACTAACCATACTCACAATAACACTTAGGTCTCACAATTACTCATATGAATATCATAATCAGCTAGTGAGCCATAATAATAAAACTCGGATGACAACACTTCCTCAAAACAATCATAACATGATATAACAAAATGGTATCTCGCTAGCCCTTTCTGAGACCACAAAACATAAATGCAGAGCACCTTTAAAGATCAAGGACTGACTAAACATTGTAATTCATGGTAAAAGAGATCCAGTCAAGTCATACCCAATATAAACCAATAGTAATGAATGCAAATGACAGTGTGCTCTCCAGCGGGTGCTTTTAAATAAGAAGGGTGATGACTCAACATAAAAGTAAATAGATAGGCCCTTCGCAGAGGGAAGCAAGGATTTGTAGAGGTGCCAGAGCTCGATTTTAAAATAGAGATTGAATAACATTTTGAGTGGCATACTTTTGCTGTCAACGCCACAACTATGAGATGGCTGTATCTTCCATACTACATGCATTATAGGCAGTTCCCAAATAGAATGGTAAATGTTTATACTCCCCAACCACCAACAAGCATCAATCCATGGCTTGCTCGAAACAACGAGTGCCTCCAACTAACAATAGCCCTGGGGGAGTTTTGTTTAATTTTTTTGATTTGCTTTGATCTTTTTGGATCATGGGACTGGGCATCCCGGTTACCGCCCCTTTCCCGTGAATGAGGAGCGGAGTCCACTCCTCTTGAGAATAACCCACCTAGCATGGAAGATATAGGCAGCCCTAGTTGTAACATGAGCTGCTCGAGCATACAAAACAGAATTTCATTTGAAGGTTTGGAGTTTGACACATACAAATTTACTTGGAACGGCAGGTAAATACCGCATATAGGAAGGTATGATGGACTCAAATGGATCAACTTTGGGGTTTATGGAGTTTGGATGCACAAGCAGCATTCCCGCTTAGTACAGGTGAAGGCTAGCAAAAGACTGGGAAGCGACCAACTGAGAGAGCGACAATAGTCATATACATGCATTAAAATTAATTCACACCGAGTACAAGCATGAGTAGGATATAATCTACCATGAACATAAATATCATGAAGGCTATGTTGATTTGTTTCAACTACATGCGTGAACATGTGCCAAGTCGAGTCACTCAATTCATTCAAAGGAGGATACCATCCCATCATACCACATCATAATCATTCTAATAGCATGTTGGCACGCAAGGTAAAGCATTATAACTCATTGCTAATCAAGCATGGCACAAGCAACTATAATCTCTAATGTCATTGCAAATATGTTTACTTCATAATAAGCTGAATCAGGAACGATGAACTCATCATATTTACAAAAACAAGAGAGGTCGAGTTCTTACCAGCTTTTCTCATCTCAATAAGTCCATCATATATCGTCATTATTGCCTTTCACTTGCATCACCGAACGATGTGTATAATAATAAGAGTGCACGTGCATAGGACTAAGCTGGAATCTGCAACCATTCAACTCAAGAGAGAAGACAAGTAATATGGGCTCTAAGTTAAATAAAAATTCATGCATATGAGAGCCACTAAACATTTTCAATATGGTCTTCTACTCTCGACCCCCAAAGGAAAGAAAAGAAAATAAAACTATTTACATAGGAAAGCTCCCAACAAGTAAGAAGAAGAGCTAGAAATCTTTTTGGTTTTTTCATTTTAATTCTACTACAAGCATGGAAATTAAACTAACTAATTTTTTTGTTTTTTCTTAAGGTTTATCAAACACATAAGAAGAAAACTAGAAAAAGAAATTTAAACTAGCATGGATAATAAAATGAAAGAGTATGAGCACCGACGACTAGTGTGTGAACATGAATGTAAAGTCGGTGAGAAATACGTACTCCCCCAAGCTTACACTACAAAAAAAGACACATCCGTGACATTTTGGGCCAAACGATTTTTTTTCTGTCATACATATGACACTTCGATGATGATAGTTGTGACAAAACCCAGTATCATCATAGATGTGGTGGGCTCCTACTTCTATGACATAAAATGGGCTTTTCATCCTGGGCGGGACGGAGACGCAGCTGCATGACATTCTTTGGGCCGTCCATGACGGAAAAAACCGTGGTAAAAGCGAGGGGGAGGAAAAATTTCGGGGAGTTGCCAGTTACGGTGGGAGGTCGGGGGCCGAGCGATGCGCGTTTCTCTCATACGTACGCGCGTGTGTGTGAGGCGTTGGCTATAACTGAACCCGAGCGAGGCGTTGGCCTCTAACTGAACCCGAGCGATTGCACTGCAGGCTACGCGTTACTGAACCCGAGCGAACGATCGATGGCTGTTAACTGAACTCGATGGAGCGATTCCTTCGCTAGTGCTGCTTCGATCGATGCTGCCTCTGAGATGAACAGTGAGCGTTGCAGGGGGGTTTGGATGAATAGTGAGCGGTGGTGTTGCCTCTGGATGAACAGGAACCCGTGGTGTGGAGGGCTGGATGAACAGTAGACGGTGGAGGGGTGGCCGTGGAGGGGTGGTTGAATAGGACCCCGTGGTGTGGATGGCTGGATGAACAGTAGATGGTGGAGGGGTGGCCGTGGAGGGGTGGTGGAACAGGACCCCGTGGTGTGGAGGGCTGGATGAACAGTAGACGGTGGAGGGGTGCCTGTGGAGGGGTGGTTGAACAGTAGCTAGTGGAGTAGCGCACGGTGGAGGCTGGATGAACAGGAGCTCGTGGAGGCTGGAGGAGGTCGACGGTAGCCCGTGGAGGCCAGAGGAGGTCGACGGTGGAGATGAAAAGTATCCCCTGGAGTCCCGTTTTGCTGTACGCCACACCCCTCCCGATGAACAGGACCCCCGTTTCAACCGTAGCGCTCCAACACAAGACCGTTTCGTCCATTTTGCGGTACGCCACACCCCTCCCGACCAACAGGACCCCCGTTTCGACCGTAGGAGGTCCGTTTCCTCCGTTTTGCGGTACCCACACCCCTCCCGATCAACAGGACCCCCGTTTCGACCATAGGAGGTCCATTTCCTCCGTTTTGCGGTACGCCAGACCCCTCCCGATGAACAGGATCCTGTTTCGAACGTGGCAGGTCGAACACAAGGCCGTTTCCTCCGTTGTGCGGTATGCCAGGCCTCGTTTCCATCGCCTATTCCGTCCAAGCCCTCCCGATGAACACGACCACGCATTCCGTTCCGACCCAGCCGGTTTAGCTCCCCATGAACACGACGACGACGCTGTTTCTCCGTTCCGACCCAGCCATGTACATGAGCCCTCGCCGTACGTATGAGTGAGTAGGCGTTTGAGACCCCGCCCGTATGTACACATACGTGGCCGTATTTTCTTTCTTGCACCCTGGCCGCTGTACGTACGTGTACATGCTACGTGCGCGCCTCTACTACGACACGTGCGCGCCTCTACAATGACAAGTATGTACGTACACGTTCACGACCAGAATGACAACACTATATACGCTTTGACCAGGTTGGTCCCGACTGTCAGGCACTTCCTTGTCTGCGAAGATGTAGTTGGTGGGTCCCAGCAGTCAGGGGGGCGAATCGTTTTGTTTTTTTTGCCCGGACACACTTCCTTGCGTGCGAAGATGTAGCTGGTGGGTCCCAGCAGTCAGGGGGGCGAATTGTTTTGTTTTTTTTTGCCTGGACGCACTTCCTTGCATGCGAAGGTGTAGCTGGTGGGTCCCAGCAGTCAGGGGGAAACGTTTTTTTCGTGAAATATGTTGACCCGTCCGGTGTGTCCGTGCTGTCAGGTGGAGGAATAATTTTTTTGCGCGTAATAAGGAGGCACTTCCTTGCTGCGGCCGTGGACCCAGCTGTCAGCCTCTCCGCGTACAGTCCACGTCCGATGGAAGTCGGTCGTTGACCACATTGACCTCGCCTAGAGCATCCGTTGACTAAACCTCTCTCGTGAGCAAAACATGATCAACACCAGAACTCTATGGGTGTTCGATTCATCACAATGTAACTAGATTATTGACTCTAGTGCAAGTGGGAGACTGTTGGAAATATGCCCTAGAGGCAATAATAAAAGTATTATTATATTTCCTTGTTCATGATAATTGTCTTTTATTCATGCTATAACTGTATTATCCGGAAATCGTAATACACGTGTGAATACATAGACCACAAAATGTCCCTAGTGAGCCTCTAGTTGACTAGCTCGTTGATCAACAGATAGTCATGGTTTCCTGGCTATGGACATTGGATGTCGTTGATAACGGGATCACATCATTAGGAGAATGATGTGATGGACAAGACCCAATCTTAAGCATGGCACAAAGATCGTGTAGTTCGTTTGCTAGAGCTTTTCCAATGTCAAGTATCTCTTCCTTGGACCATGAGATCGTGTAACTCCCGGATATCGTAGGAGCGCTTTGGGTGTATCAAACATCACAACGTAACTGGGTGACTATAAAGGTGCACTATAGGTATCTCCGAAAGTGTCTGTTGGGTTGACACGGATCGAGACTGGGATTTGTCACTCCGTATGACGGAGAGGTATCTCTGGGCCCACTCGGTAATGCATCATCATATTGGGCTCAAAGTGACCAAGTGGTTGGTCACGGGATCATGCATTATGGTACGAGTAAAGTGACTTCCGGTAACGAGACTGAACAAGGTATTGGGATACCGACGATCGAGTGTCGGGCAAGTAACGTTCCGATTGACAAAGGGAATTGTATACGGGGTTTGATCGAGTCCTCGACATCGTGGTTCAACCGATGAAATCATCGTGGAACATGTGGGAGACAATATGGGTATCCAGATCCCGCTGTTGGTTATTGACCGGAGAGTCGTCTCGGTCATGTCTGCATGTCTCCCGAACCCGTAGGGTCTACACACTTAAGGTTCGGTGACGCTAGGGTTATTAGGAAGACTTGTATGTGATTACCGAATGTTTTTCGGAGTCCCGGATGAGATCCCGGACGTCACGAGGAGTTCCGGAATGGTCCGGAGGTGAAGTTTTATATATGGGAAGTTGTCATACGGACACCGGAAAGTTTCGGGAGCTTATCGGTATTGTACTGGGGCCACCGGAGAGGTTCTGGGGGTCCACCGGGAGGGGCCACCTCTCCCGGAGGGCCACATGGGCCACAAAGGGGAGGGAGCCAGCCCCTGGAGGGCTGGGCGCCCCCCCCCACCTTGGGCCCATGCGCCTAGGGTTGGCGGGAAACCCTAAAGGGGGCGCCCCCCTTGCTTGGGGGGCAAGTCCCCCCTTACTAGCCGCCGCCCCCCCTCTAGATCCCATCTAGAGGGGTCGGCCCCCTTGCCCCTTCCCCTATAAATAGAGGGGTGAGGGGAGGGCTGCATAACACAACTCAAGGCGCAGCCCCTCCCCTCCCCAACACCTCTCCTCCTCCGTTAAGTGCTTGGCGAAGCCCTCTCGGAGTACTGCTGCACCAACACCACCACGCCGTCGTGCTGCCGTTGGAGCGATCTTCCTCAACCTCTCCTTCCTCCTTGCTGGATCAAGACGTAGGAGACGTCGTCCGTCCCATACGTGTGTTGAACGCGGAGGTGCTGTCCGTTCAGCACTTGGTCATTGGTGATCCGAATCACGGCGAGTACGACTCCATCATCACCCCTCCCTTGAACGCTTCCGCACCCGATCTACAAGTGGTATGTAGATGCAAACTCACTCCCTTGACTCATTGCTTAGATGAACTCATAGATGGATCTTGGTGAAACCGTAGGAAAAATTTTAATTTTCTACAACATTCCCCAACAGTGGTATCAGAGCTAGGTCTATGCGTAGTTCTCTATTGCACGAGTCGAACACAATTTTGTTGTGGGCGTGGATCTTGTCAACTTGCTTGCCACTACTAGTCTTTTCTTGCTTCAGCGGTATTGTGGGATGAAGCGGCCCAGACCAACCTTACACATACGCTTACGTGAGACCGGTTCCACCGATAGACATGCACTGGTTGCATAAGGTGGCTGGCGGGTGTCTGTCTCTCCCACTTTAGTTGGAGCGGATTCGATGAAAAGGGTCCTTATGAAGGGTAAATAGAAGTTGAAAAAATCACGTTGTGGTTATTCGTAGGTAAGAAAACGTTCTTTCTAGAACCCAATTGCAGCCACGTAAAAGATGCAACAACAATTAGAGGACGTCTAACTTGTTTTTGCAGCGATTGTCATGTGATGTGATATGGCCAGAAGTTGTGATGAATATTGAATGATACATTGTGATGTATGAGATCATGTTCTTGTAATAGGAATCACGACTTGCATGTCGATGAGTATGACAACCGGCAGGAGCCATAGGAGTTGTCTTTATTTTTTGTATGACTTGCGTGTCATTGAAGAACGCCATGTAAATTACTTTACTTTATTGCTAAACGCATTAGCCATAGAAGTAGAAGTAGTCGTTGGCGTGACAACTTCATGAAGACACGATGATGGAGATCATGATGATGGAGATCATGGTGTCATGCCGGTGACAAGATGATCATGGAGCCCCGAAGATGGAGATCAATGGAGTTATATGATATTGGCCATATCATGTCACTACTATATAATTGCATGTGATGTTTATTATGTTTATGCATCTTGTTTACTTAGAACGACGGTAGTAAATAAGATGATCCCTTACAACAATTTTAAGAAGTGTTCTCCCCTAACTGTGCACCGTTTCTACAGTCCATCGTTTCGAAGCACCACGTGATGATGGGGTGTGATAGATCCTTACGTTCGCATACAACGGGTGTAAGATAGTTTTGCACATGCAAAACACTTAGGGTTAACTTAACAAGCCTAGCATGTACAGACATGGCCTCGGAACACGGAGACCGAAAGGTCGAACACGAGTCGCATGGAAGATACGATCAACATGAAGATGTTCACCGACGATGACTAGTCCGTCTCACGTGATGATCGGACACGGCCTAGTCGACTCGGATCATGTAACACTTTGATGACTAGAGGGATGTCTAATCTGAGTGGGAGTTCATTGAATAATTTTATTATGTGAACTTAATTATCATGAACTTAGTCTAAAACCTTTGCAAATATGTCTTGTAGATCAAATGGCCAACGCTCATGTCAACATGAACTTCAATGCGTTCCTAGAGAAAACCAAGCCGAAAGATGATGGCAGCAACTATACGGACTGGGACCGGAACCTGAGGATCATCCTCATAGCTGCCAGGAAACAATATGTCCTAGAAGGACCGCTAGGTGACGCTCCCATCCCAGAGAACCAAGACGTTATGAACGCTTGGCAGTCTCATGCTGATGATTACTCCCTCGTTCAGTGCGGCATGCTTTACAGCTTAGAACCGGGGCTCCAAAAGCGTTTTGAGCATCACGGAGCATATGAGATGTTCGAAGAGCTGAAACTAGTTTTCCAAGCTCATGCCCGGGTCGAGAGATACGATGTCTCCAACAAGTTCTATAGTTTTAAGATGGAGGAAAACAGTTCTGTCAGTGAGCACATACTCAAAATGTCTGGGTTGCACAACCGTATGACCCAGCTGAACATTAACCTCCCAGATGAGGCGGTCATTGACAGAATCCTTCAGTCGCTCCCACCAAGCTACAAGAGCTTTGTGATGAACTACAATATGCAGGGGATGGTGAAGACCATTCCTGAAGTAGTTTCAATGCTGAAGACAACAGAGGTTGAGATCAAAAAGGAAGATCAAGTGTTGATGGTCAATAAGACCACTAAGTTCAAGAAGGGCAAGGGCAAGAAGAACTTCAAGAAGGACGGCAAGGATGTTGCCGCGCTCGGTAAGCCAGTTACCGGGAAGAAGTCAAAGAATGGACCCAAGCCTGAGACTGAGTGCTTTTATTGCAAGGGGAAGGGTCACTTGAAGCGGAACTGCCCCAAATACTTAGCGAATAAGAAGGCCGGCAACACCAAAGGTATATTTGATATACATGTAATTGATGTGTACCTTACCAGTACTCGTAGTAGCTCCTGGGTATTTGATACCGGTGCCGTTGCTCATATTTGTAACTCACAACAGGAGCTGCGGAATAAACGGAGACTGGCGAACGACGAGGTAACGATGCACGTCGGGAATGGTTCCAGGGTCGATGTGATCGCCGTCGGCACGCTACCTCTACATTTACCTACGGGATTAGTTATAAACCTTAATAATTGTTATTTGGTGCCAAGTTTGAGCATGAACATTGTATCTAGATCTCGTTTGATACGAGATGGCTACTCATTTAAATCCGAGAATAATGGTTGTTCTATTTATATGAGAGATATGTTTTATGGTCATGCCCCTATGGTTAATGGTTTATTCTTAATGAATCTCGAGCGTAGTATTACACATATTCATAGTGTGAATACCAAAAGATGTAAAGTTGATAACGATAGTCCCACATACTTGTGGCACTGCCGCCTTGGTCACATTGGTGTCAAGCGCATGAAGAAGCTCCATGCTGATGGACTTTTAGAGTCTCTCGATTATGAATCATTTGACACATGCGAACCATGCCTCATGGGCAAAATGACCAAGACTCCGTTCTCTGGAACAATGGAGCGAGCAACCAACTTGTTTGAAATCATACATACCGATGTGTGCGGTCCAATGAGCGTTGAGGCTCGCGGAGGATATCGTTGTGTTCTCACTCTCACTGATGACTTGAGTAGATATGGGTATGTCTACTTGATGAAACACAAGTCTGAGACCTTGGAAAAGTTCAAGGAATTTCAGAATGAGGTAGAGAATCAACGTGACCGAAAGATAAAGTTCCTACGATCAGATCGTGGAGGAGAATATTTAAGTCACAAATTTGGTACACACTTAAGGAAATGTGGAATCGTTTCACAACTAACGCCGCCTGGACCACCTTAGTGTAACGGTGTGTCCGAACGTCGTAATCGCCCTCTATTGGATATGGTGCGGTCTATGATGTCTCTTACCGATTTACCGCTATCATTTTGGGGATACGCTCTAGAGACAGCTACATTCACTTTAAATAGGGCACCGTCTAAATCCGTTGAGACGACACCGTATGAATTATGGTTTGGAAAGAAACCTAAGCTGTCGTTTCTAAAAGTTTGGGGATGCGATGCTTATGTCAAGAAACTTCAACCTGAAAAGCTCGAACCCAAGTCGGAAAAATGCGTCTTCATAGGATACCCTAAGGAAACCGTTGGGTATACCTTCTACTTAAGATCCGAGGGCAAGATCTTTGTTGCCAAGAACGGATGCTTTCTGGAAAAAGAGTTTCTCTCGAAAGAAGTAAGTGGGAGGAAAGTAGAACTCGATGAAGTACTACCTCTCGAACGGGAAAGTGGTGCAGCGCAGGAAAATGTTCCTGTGATGCCTACACCAACTGAAGAGGAAAATAATGATGATGATCAAGGTACTTTGGATCAAGTTACTACTGAACTTCGTAGGTCCACAAGGACACGTTCCGCACTAGAGTGGTATGGCAACCCTATCCTGGAAATCATGTTGTTAGACAACGGTGAACCTTCGAACTATGAAGAAGCAATGGCGGGCCCAGATTCCAACAAATGGCTTGAAGCCATGAAATCCGAGATAGAATCCATGTATGAAAACAAAGCATGGACTTTGACAGACTTGCCCGATGATCAGCGAGCGATAGAAAACAAATGGATTTTTAAGAAGAAGACGGACGCGGATGGAAATGTTACCATCTATAAAGCTCGACTTGTCGCTAAGGGTTATCGACAAGTTCAAGGGATTGACTACGACGAGACATTCTCTCCCGTAGCGAAGCTGAAGTCCGTCTGAATCATGTTAGCAATTGCCGCATACTATGATTATGAGATATGGCAGATGGACGTCAAAATGGCATTCCTTAGCGGACATCTTAAGGAAGAGCTGTATATGATGCAGCCGGAAGGTTTTGTCGATCCTAAGAATGCTAACAAAGTATGCAAGCTCCAGCGATCCATTTATGGACTGGTGCAAGCATCTCGGAGTTGGAACATTCGCTTTAATGAGATGATCAAAGCGTTTGGGTTTATGCAGACTTATGGAGAAGCCTGCGTTTACAAGAAAGTGACTGGGAGCTCTGTAGCATTTCTCATATTATATGTAGATGACATACTCTTGATGGGAAATGATATAGAACTTCTGGACAGCATTAAGGCCTACTTGAATAAGTGTTTTTCAATGAAGGACCTTGGAGAAGCTGCTTATATATTAGGCATCAAGATCTACAGAGATAGATCGAGACGCCTCATAGGTCTTTCACAAAGCACATACCTTGATAAAATTTTGAAGAAGTTCAAAATGGATCAGTCCAAGAAGGGGTTCTTGCCTGTATTGCAAGGTGTGAGATTGAGCTCGGCTCAATGCCCGACCACGGAAAAAGATAAAGAAGAGATGAGTGTCATCCCCTATGCCTCAGCCATACGATCTATCATGTATGCCATGACCTGTACCAGACCTGATATAAACCTTGCCGTAATTTCGGTAGGAAGGTACCAAAGTAATCCCGGCAAGGAACACTGGACAGCGGTCAAGAATATCCTGAAGTACCTGAAAAGGACAAAGGACATGTTTCTCATTTATGGAGGTGACGAAGAGCTCGTCGTAAAGGGTTACATCGATGCTAGCTTCGACACAGATCTGGATGACTCTAAGTCACAAACCGGATACATGTATATGTTGAATGGTGGATGAGGGAGTCCTGGACTAGGGGGTGTCCGGACAGCCGGACTATCATCGTCCGCCGGACTCCAAGACTATGAAGATACAAGATTGAAGACTCCGTCCCATGTCCGGATGGGACTTTCCTTGGCGTGGAGGGCAAGCTTGGCGATACGGATATGTAGATCTCCTACCATTTTAACCGACACTGTGTAACCCTAGCCTCCTCTGGTGTTTATATAAACCGAAGGGCTTTAGTCCGTAGGACAACATACATTACAACAATCATACCATAGGCTAGCTTTAGGGTTTAGCCTCCTTGATCTCGTGGTAGATCCACTCTTGTACTACCCATATCATCAATATTAATCAAGAAGGACGTAGGATTTTACCTCCATCGAGAGGGCCCGAACCTGGGTAAAACATCGTGTCCCTCGTCTCCTGTTACCATCCGCCTAGACGCACAGTTCGGGACCCCCTACCCGAGATCCGCCGGTTTTGACACCGACATTGGTGCTTTCATTGAGAGTTCCTCTGTGTCGTCACCAATAGGCCCGATGGCATCTTCAACCAACGACGCTCCTTAGTGATTTTGGTGTATTGAAGACTTATAGGTTAAGTGACTGATGCGTTTGTGAGTGTACACAGGTCTATAAGTCTATGAGGAGTTTGATATTTACAGAGAAAGTCGACCCCTAAAAATGAAGTTCTTCGACTGAAGACTTTGATGTTCTGAAGACTTTCTGAAGACTTTGAAAGTGAAGAAATTGGTGTGACCTTGAAGACTTGATATTCATTCGAGGAATATGAAGCGTGAAGACTTTTGTTTTCGTAGTTTCATTTCCTCTTTCTTGAGTCATAGGAAACACCGTACTGTTAAAGGGGGTCGTGGAAATACTAAGGAAAAATTTCCATGTGATGCTCAACTCAAAATCCTACACCTACCAATCCCTTAGAGTGAAGCCATTGGAAATCTCATACAGTTCAGTCAATTTCTTCAGTGACAGAGACATAGTTCTTCTGGTCACTGAGGACCTTGCTCTAACTGAGGAGTTAGGAATTCGCCAGTGCGAATTGCCTACACAGTGAGGAACATGATAGCCCTGAGGAATTTGAGAGTCAAATTTCCGACCGTTGCTGTGCTGCGCGCCGACTGTCGAAAATATCTTATCCACCTAACGGTCATATCATTGAAGGGCATTTATGTCTTATCATGTCAGGCTGCTCCCTAGGCTATAAATAGCCGCCCCCTACAACCACTAGCTGGTTGGCTGCTCCGAGAGAACTTGACACTTGTCATCTGAGAGCAACCCATCCTCCGAGGACTTTGAGTGAAAATCATCAAGTGAGGAAATCCCAAAACCAAACCCCCACAAACCCAAAGTGATTGAGCATCACTGAAGAAATTGATCCTGCGTGGATCCGAAACTTGTTACCTTTGAAGACTGTGCTTCTTCCAGACGGTTAGGCGTCAAGGTCTAGAGCATCCAAGAGGAATTGTGGATCGCCGAGTGACCAAGTCTGTGATGGTTTGGAAGTCACCTGAAGACTTACCACGAGTGATTGGACGAGGCCTGCGTGGTCTTAGTTCAAGGAGAATACGGTGAGGACTGGGTGTCCTGAGTTGTGGCTCAGAGACTGGGTGTCCGGGACTGTGTGTCCTCTAGTTTAAATACTCAGCCGCTCCAACGAGACGTACAACTGAGGCAGCAGTTGGAACTGGTTTACCAAATTATTGTCTTCACCAACTAACTGGTTCTATTTCCTCAACTCTTTCATTTCCTCATTACTATGTTGTACATTGTTCATATTTGTGCTTGAAGACTTTGACTGAAGACTTTCACAAATTCCTCAGTTCAATTTCTTCAGTCTGTCCGTCTTCATCTTGTTATCCTGTGTTTACGCTTTCTGTACTCTGTGCTAGTCTTCATTTCATCATGATGACTATGTTTGTATCCTGTTATGTTTACTTCTGAGTACTTATTCCGCTGCAAGTAGTTCTTCGCTAAGGAATTTCCTCACCAGCAAATTCCTCAGTGAAGAATTCATAAAAATCGCCTATTCACCCCCCTCTAGTCGATATAACGCACTTTCAATTGGTATCAGAGCAAGGTACTCCCTTGTTCTGTGTGATTTTGGTTTAACCGCCTGGAGTTTTAGTTATGTCGACCGCAGGTATGAAGAAAGTGACTTGCCCTATCTTTGACGGTCGTGACTATCCCAAGTGGAAGGCCATGATGAGAAAGCGCCTCATGGCAAGGAACAGCGAGCTGTGGACCGTCACTGAGATTGGTCTTACTGATCTATGCAAGATGGCGAATGTTGATGATATTCGCAAGTACACTCGACTTGACATCATAGCGAGGGATATCATCTGCTCCTGCCTATCCAGAGATCAATTCGGGCGAATTATGCATCTTGGCAATTTGAAGCTCATCTGGGACCGAATCTCTGATGTCTATGAAGGTCATCGAACTCGTCATGATCCCTAGTTTGAGGATTTCAAGGAATCTCTCAAAACGATGACTTTCGAGCCAGAATCATCATCTTCTGCATCTTGCCTCATGGCAAACGGTGCTGAGGTAACCGAATGCTCCTCATCCGAATCTGATAATGATGAATCTGACAGTGATGAATCTGATGATGACATTGAATCCTGCTATACCAAACTTATTTGCGTTGCCACTAAACAACAAACTGCTTTAGAACAAACTCAAGATATGCTAGAGAAAAGTGATAATATGTTGCGCAAAGAAATGGATCAGTCAAAAGCATTGGGTGAATGTCTTCAGAGAATTCACTCCAAATTTGACGCCCTTCAAGATCAACATAATACCCTCTTGGCTGATCACGAGAAGCTTTCTCTTGAATCTCTTCAAAGAAAGGAAGATCTTGAAAAGCTAAGAGTGTGTTATGAAGATCTTCAGAAGGAGCGCGATTCATTACTAGCTCAACAAATTAGCACTTCTTAGGAAGAATTTGTTCCCCCATGCTTAAAGTGCATTGAACGTGAATCTGCTAATTCTTCACCTGAATGTTCAAATGCTTCAAATGTTACAAATTCCTCATCTGCCTCTACTATCACTAATTCCTCATCTCAGGACATTGCTAGTATCACTGACAATGCAGGGCTGAAGGAATTGTACATGACAGGCATGTACAAAAGCCTCAAAGGGCATCAGACGCTTTGTGATGTGCTCAAAAAGCAGATCCTCAACAGAAACCCAAGGAAAGAGGGTATTGCCTTTGAGAGGAAACTCAATGCCGACGGAACATATTGGAAGCATGAGCAGTATCCCAAAACCTCATGGGTTGCTGCGAAGGGACCTCCAGTTGATCCATCTAACTTATCTGGCTTTACATGTGAATCTCCTCATTCTTCTGATGAGTCATTTGACTCCAACTATAAACTGTTCAAAAAACAGAATGGTGAAGTATTTGCTAGATATGTTGGCACTAACTACAGGAACGGTTCCCCTATGAAGAAAATCTGGGTTCCCAAAAGTTATGTTGAAAGTCTTCAGGTGAATGTCCTCATGACACCACCTATGAAGAACAGGAACCCCAGATCAAATTCTTCATATGGACCAAATTCTTCACATGGATCAAAGTCCTCACATGATTATCATTATGCTAACAAATCTGTCTCACAGGGTAAAGCTAAGGGCTATGAATATGTGCATTATTCTTCAAACCATTATGTTCATAAGTCCTCGAAGAATTACTCTGCTTATTCATATGCTTACCCTAACCCCTCTTATGTGAAACGAAATGGTTTGGCATCTTTGCCACCTTTCTCATATGGTGCTCGCAGAATGATGAACTCTTTGCCACCCCTCCAGATGTGGGTGGTGAAGAAAAAGAACTAATCTCTTCTGCAGGGTCAGGTCTCCAGACGTGCCTTAATGTCTGAAGAATTTGCTGGGGACCTGACGAAATTGCCTGAAAGGACGCAGGCGAATCATGATGAAATGAACATTCATTTCACACGTCCTCATACTGCTATATCTGTTTACTGCTTGATGAAATTCATCTGATGAACTTGATATCATATTCTTCACTGATGAAGCATATGAGATTGTAAGCTACACAAATTCATCTGCAGGATGATCAACCCAAAACCACTGAATGGGTCCTCGATAGTGGATGTACAAATCACATGACTGGTGACAAGAATCTATTGATGGATGCTCCCTTATCACCGTCATCTCTGAAGCATATCATCTTTGCTGACAAAGGCAAAAGTCAGGTATTGGGTCTTGGTAAGGTTGCTATCTCTAAGGATAAGCACATGGACAAAGTCATGCTTGTTGAGTCCTTAGGATACAATCTCATGTCAGTCTCAATGCTTTGTGATCTTGATATGGTTGTTGTCTTCGGCAAATATCGCTGTGTTGTGATTATGGAAGCTGACAATTCCAAAGTCTTCGAAGGCTTTAGGAGAGGAGATCTGTATATTGTTGATTTCTCTACAGGACCACAACCAGCCGTGTGTCTACTTGCAAAAGCTTCAGAAGGCTGGCTATGGCATCGACGACTTGGTCATGCAGGCATGAGGAATCCGAACATGCTTGCGAAGAAGAAGCATGTCATTGGCATTGAGAATGTCAAATTCCTCAAGGATCACTTATGCGGAGCATGTGAAGCCGGAAAAATGACCAAGGCCAAGCATCCAGCGAAGACTATCATGACCACTACACGTCCATTCGAATTGCTTCACATGGACCTCTTCGGACCTAATCATTATTCAGCAGTCACTAATGATACATCTTTATATGGTTTTGTCATTGTTGATGATTATTCTCGATATACATGGGTACACATTGTTACTTACAAACATGAAGTGCAGGAAGTTTTCAAACGATTTTACTCGAGGGCTTCAACCAACTTTGGTGTGAAGATCAAGCATATCAGAAGTGACAATGGAACTGAGTTCAAGAATTCCGGTCTTGAAGCTTATCTTGATGAACTTGGTATTACTCATGAGTTATCTGCTCCCTATACTCCTCAGCAGAATGGCGTCGTGGAGCGCAAGAATAGAACTCTTGTTGAGATGGCTCGCACTATGCTTGATGAATACAAAACGCCTCAGCGTTTTTGGATTGATGCAATTGATACTGCCTGCCACATCATCAATAGAGTATATCTTCACAAATTCTTCAAGAAGACTGCCTATGAACTCCTCACTGACAAGAAACCCAATGTGAGTTATTTCAAAGTCTTCGGTGCTAAATGTTGGATTAGAGATCCTCACCACAACTCTAAATTTGCACCGAAAGCACATGAAGGTTTTATGCTTTGTTACGGAAAGGACTCGCACACCTACAGAGTCTTCAACATTGTTCTTCACAAGATTGTTGACACTGTAGATGTGCGGTTCGATGAAACTAATGGCTCGCAAAGAGAGCACCTACCTTCTGTGTTAGATGAACCAGCACCTGAAGATGCTATCAAGCTCAAGGCAACTGAGGATGTCATTCCTACTGAAGAATCTGCTAAAGAATTCATTCCTGTTCATGAAGAACGTCAAGCTGATGCACCTGAAGAACAAGATGAGGAAAATGGTGCTGAAGAAAATGCTGATCAAAATCCTCAGCGACAACCAACACATCCACGCATCGCAAAAGAAGTGCAAGTGGAGAAGATCATCGATGACATTAGCACACCAGGTCCTCTCACACGCTTGAAAGCATCACATTTATCTAACTTTTGTGGGCACTATGCTTTTGTCTCTATCACAGAGCCCACTAAGGCAGATGAAGCATTTCTGGAGCCGGAGTGGATTCAGGCTATGCAAGAAGAATTACATCAGTTCGAGCTGAACAATGTCTGGGAATTGGTCAATCGCCCAGATCCTCGCAAGCATAATATCATTGGCACAAAGTGGATCTACCGCAACAAGCAAGATGAAAATGGCCTTGTGGTGAGGAATAAGGCACGACTAGTAGCTCAAGGCTACACACAGGTTGAAGGAATTGATTTCGATGAAACTTTTGCACCTGTTGCTAGACTTGAGGCTATTCACATATTACTTGCTTATGCTAACCATCATGATATCATCTTATATCAAATGGATGTGAAAAGTGCATTCCTCAATGGTAAGCTTGAGGAAGAAGTATATGTTGCTCAACCCCCAGGTTTTGAAGATCCAAAGAATCCTGACAAAGTCTTCAGACTCAATAAGGCTCTCTATGGCCTCAAGCAAGCCCCTCGGGCGTGGTATGATACATTGAAGGAATTCTTCGTGAAGAATGGCTTCACACCCGGTTCACTCGACCCTACTCTGTTTACTAAATCATATGATGGTGAACTGTTTGTGTGCCAAATATATGTTGATGATATTATGTTTGGCTGTACTAACCAACGATATAGTGATGAATTTGCCTATATGATGAGTGAAGAATATCAAATGTCTATGATGGGAGAGTTGAAATTCTTCTTAGGTCTTCAAATTCGTCAGCAGCGCAATGGCATATTCATATCTCAGGAGAAATACCTCAAAGATGTACTGAGGAAATTCGGCATGCAAGATTGCAAAGGCGTCAAAATTTCTATGCCCACAAATGGCCATCTATGCACTGATGAAAATGGTATTGACTTCGATCACAAGGTATTCCGCTCCATGATTGGTTCTCTATTGTACTTATGTGCATCTAGGCCAGATATAATGCTTAGTGTTTGCATGTGTGCCCGATTTCAAGCTGCACCGAAGGAATCACACCATAAGGCTGTGAAGCATATTCTTCGATATCTAGCTCACACACCAACACTAGGATTATGGTACCCCAAGGGCTCTGCTTTTGACCTCATTGGATATTCTGACTCTGACTATGCTGGTGATCGTGTGGACCGCAAGTCAACATCTGGCACTTGTCATTTCCTCGGACGATCCTTGGTCTATTGGTCCTCGAAGAAACAGAACTGTGTATCACTGTCTACTGCTGAAGCTGAATACATTGCTGCTGGCCCATGCTGTGCTCAACTGCTTTGGATGAAGCAAACCCTCAAGGACTATGGCGTCAACGTGAAGAATGTGCCTCTCCTCTGCGACAATGAGAGTGCCATCAAGATTGCTCACAACCCAGTTCAGCACTCGAAGACTAAGCACATCCAGATTCGTCATCATTTTCTTCGTGATCATGTGTTGAAGGGCGACATCTCCATCGAGCATGTGAAGACTGAAGAACAGCTAGCTGATATCTTCACTAAGCCCTTGGATGAGAAGAGATTTAGCAAGTTGCGGTGTGAGCTAAATATCTTAGAATCTTTGAATGTTCTTTGAAAAGGACACACATCCTAACCCTTATGCAGAATTGATGACTTAGATGTGCAACACATGAAGAAACATTTTTCTTCAATCAATGAAGAATAACACTCTAAGTGTGAAGAAATTAATGAAGAATTTGATTCTCAGAACCCTACGACAATTGTACGCGGTGTCTGGAATCATCATTCTTATACGGTGGGTCACGCCACCACAAAAGTTGAAAATCTTCAATTTGAGTTTTTCCTCATTTTTGAAATTCTTCAGTTTTTCAAATTCTTCAACTTTGCAAAATCTTCACTGTCTCCGTCGTTTTTCTTCATTGGCTATACATATATATATGAGTTTATGTCCTCTACAGCATTCACTTATTGCTATTTCTTCAAGTTGCGATTTCTGCTAAGTGAATGTGATCAGACCTTTCCCCCTCTATGCTACACTCAACCCAATCTATTCACAAATTCTTCATGTGCGTTCTGATTGAAACTCGTTCAAAATCTTCATTGTGTCCTTGTCAGCTGAAGAAATTGCGAACGAAATTTTAAAACAAATCTTATCCAGATTTTCGGTTTTACCGCTCAAACCGTTCCGCATCCCACGATGCATTATTTTATTCACCCACGATCTTACACGATCTCATCTGCACAGTACGTGGGTGACACATGTCACGTGAAGAAGAAAGGGCAGGGGCATGTTCGTCCCAAAATCTTCGGGCGAACAGTTTTTACCGTGGCTATAAATACCCCTCTCCCCTTCCTTACTTCATTTACTCCGCTCGGTCGCTGTCTCCCGCTCGAGCTCTCCAAAAACCCTAGCGCCGCCGCTACTCCATCGCCGCCGGTGAGGAAGAGCTTCACTGCCTCAACCTCGTCGCCGTCGTACTCGCGCCGGCTGCGGAAATCTTCACTCCGCCGCCGCCGTAGCTGTCTCCCTCTGCCAAGTTAGGGCGTGGGAGATCTAACTTGACGAACTTCACCACTGTTCATCTCTGTTCGTCGTGTTCTTCAGTTCGGGTAATTAAAAGTCACTTTTATTACTCGCTTTGATTCTCAAACTTTTCTGAAAATCTTCAAAGGTGTTTTATTCTTCAAATCTTCACATATGAACACCTCACACACTGTATGCTCTTGATCCATCTCTCTAAGCACTCATTTCTTCAAGATTCCTCAATTGTGCGGATTTTCGATCTGTACAACTCTGGAACCTAAGACAAGAATGCTTAGTGAAATTCCTCAAGGCTCAACTGGTCAAATTCCTCAAAACTTGTCTTTTTCGAAAAATCTTCTGAGAACGCATATGACCTCTCCAAATTCCTTGCACCTACACTCTATTCACAGGTACTCATGTCCGCTGCTGAATCACTAGGTTCTCATTAACTTAACTCATTTGCAGCGTTCCTCGAAGAAAAACTGCATACTTCTTCAGAGTGTTCAATTGTTCAAATTCCTCATCTGAAGAAAATGGCTGAAGGAAAGAGACCGCAGAAAGGAGGAAAGAAGCCTGAGGTCATGACTGCTTTCGAAATCCCTGATGACATATACAAGGATTATTGCACACCTTATGAAGCCAAATTTGGCAAAGAGAACAGAAATCAGCGCAAAGTGCGCATTCAGAGGATTGAACGAAGATGGGCACGAGAATGGCGAGAATATCGATATGTTACTCCAAAGTACATGAACAAATTCGCCTTAAATCCTCCATGCCCAAGAGCTCTATTGGCACCTGGCCAAGTCGCTGATCCCACTAGCATCAAAAGTGGTGAAGACTTTCCTGAAGAATGGGCTAGGCGCCAAGCCAAATTGGCAAGATATGCCAAGGAGGCAGTGAGGAAATTCAATGAGGATTCTGCTGCTGCTGCTGCCGCTGAGACCTCGGTCAAGCCGAGGAAATCAATGCCGAAGAAGCCTGCTCGCAAGCCAAGTGCTTCACCATCAGCGCCCTCACGGCCAAGTTCCTCAGCCGCGCCCTCACGGCAAATTCCTCCGACTACTGCTGCTCCACCAAAGTCCTCAGCAGCTCCCTCCAAGTCCTCAACTCCTGTGCATCTGGCTACATGTCAACGGACTCAGGGTTTCTCAATTGCTTCTGGTGTCTCAGCAAGTTCTTCAGCTGCACCAATGTCCTCATCAGGCCCCACTCTGCTGAAGACAAAAGCAACAGCTGGACGCGGTCCTCGGCCAAGTCCAAGAAAGTAAGTTGCTTTCCAAGTGCCCTCTGATGACGAGGCTTCTGATGAAGAACTTGCAGAAATCATCAGAGATAGACAAGCAAAGGTCGCTAGAGCCAAAGGAACACCTATGCCTCTGCTTTTGGATCCGAAGAAGATCCTCGACTACATTGACTTATGGCATAAGGATCCAAACACTCCAGTGCCTGATCTGCCTCTGACTCCTGGTCAAAGTCATATGCTAACCCATTTCATCGCTCAAGAGAAATGGAAGTTTGAAAAGGCTCGTGAGATAAAGAGAGCACAAGCTAGAAAGGAGAAGCTTCTGAAGAAGAACGTTGTCAAACTATCACCTGAAGAACTTCTCAAGGCTCAATCTGAGATCCAAGCCCTCAGCAAAGATTTTGATGCATACCAGGCTGATTGGCAAGGAGCCAAAGTGAGATTCGTCAATTTGACGAAGAAAATGACAACTGTTGCAGCCCCATCGCAACAAGAAAATCCTCAGGCTGAAGACTCTGCTCAGCCTGCTGATGAATTTTCCAGCACCGCTGATGACTTTCAGCCTGCTGATGAGACTACAAGTTCCAGGGCTGATGACTCCATCCTAGCCGCTGAAGAAATTCCCAGGGCATCCACTAGTGGTGCGCCTGAAGAAACTGAAGAGATCAGGGCAACTGCACCAGTTGCGCCTGAAGAAAATGAACCACAGTCCTCAGCTCCTCCCGCGCCAACACCAACTCCAATTCTTCCTTCTGGTTATGAAGTGAAGAAGACCAAGGCTGCAGAGTGAGCTGCTGTGAAGAAAAGGAAGGCATCAGCTGCGTCAAATTCTTCGGCCGCGAAGAAAATGAAGCCAATGACCAGCTCGCTTGAAAATCCTATTGATGCCGTTCCCATTTCCTCCATGTCGTCTAAGGAAATTGTTCCTTATGGAGAAGACTACAAGATCCCAAGCGGTTTGATGAAGAAATTGAAGTAGAAACATTCCCTTCAACGCCAGTCGTTTCCTCACCGATGCCTCAGTTCACAGCTGAAGAGGCTGGTGTTGAGGAAATTGAAAAAGAAGATGAAGATGTGGATATTGGATGCACTACACCAGTGATGAACAATGACTTTTGGGAAAGTCAGCATCCTAATACTCCTCTCTTCACTCCTATTCAACAAATTCCTCAGTCCCCGGCTACAACTGTTCAAATGGGTTCTGAAGAAACTCATCCCACATCGTCTGTTCATGAAGAGATTCCAGCCGCTAGTGCTGAAGAACCTGCTGCTGATCCCCAAACTGCACAAGAAGAGGAACTAGAAATTCCTCAGCCTGAAGCACCTAAGCTCGCGATTCCTGAGGTTGTGCTGCAAATCACTGACACTCCTCTGCCCAAACCGAAGAATCCGTTCTCTAGCAAGCAAAAATTCAAGGCTGAAGACTTCTTTTCTGAGCATGTGTTCTTCACTGATTACAATATGACTCTGCTCGCATAAGGAAAAGATGCTTCTGGACTGCTACTCAAGCCAACTTCTATTCCTCAGTGCTCTTTGACAAGGACAAAATCTTTGATCATGAGCATATTCCTCATGTGGATATGGAATCTCTGCCGTGCTTCGAGCCAGTACTGCGAGTTATTCATGATGCAGGACTACTAAATTTCTGCACTGATATCTGTGATTGGAATGAAGAACTCATTCTTCAGTTCTATGCCACTTTGCATATCACCGGAGATGCTGAAGATGTCAATTCATGGGTGCTGGATTGGATGACAGAAAACACTCACTATAAGGCACCAGCAACTGAATTGCTTCGTGTCCTTCCTCTTGATCCTCCCCATGACAGTGCACGATGCATCTACAATGACCGCGAACAGACAGATCATTATATGCAAGTGCTCATGAAGCCTTTGAAGCCAGGGCAGGCCCCTCGAACCAAATTCCTCGTCAAGGAATTGCTGTATGTGCCTCGGACTGTCTATCGAATCCTGACGAAGACAATGAGTCCTATCAAAGGCCACGACTCAAATGATGAAGATGTCGTTGGCATCATGAAGAACATGCTTTTCAACATCATTCATGGCGTTCCCATCAACTTCCATGATTTCTTCATGAGGACTCTGGCTAATGTTGCAATGTCACCTTTTGAGCTGAAGCCCTATGCGCCTTGGATTATGAGGTTCATAAGGGCAAGATCTTCACTGAATTACAGGGCTGACACTCTGAACCATGGTAGCTACTTGCCACCCATTGAAGTCCTCAAGCGACCAGTTTCATCATCTGATGATAAGGGCAAGGCAGCTGCTGTGATCGATGAAGGCACTCGTCCATTGGATGGTTAATTCCGTCTAGCTACATCTTACTCCACCAATGACGATTCTGCAACACATGACACTGCCGCAAATACATCAGCCAAGCAAAAGCCTCAAGCAACAGCACCCAGGGTGATGACTGACCGTGAGTTACTCCTCAGTCTTCATCATAAGGTTGATCGCAATCACAAATGGGTGAAACGTCAATTTGCTGCAATTCTTCACAACATGACCTCAACCCATAATGCAGTGAAGAAAAATCAGTATCACCTTCATGAAATCCTCAACCGCACCTGGGCTGTTCTCACTCATGTATATTCCGCGGAAGAACTGAAGACTATGGGTCTCCAGGAAGCATTTGACTGGTCTGCACCACCTCCGAAGAAATTCAAGAGAGTCAAAGTTCCTGATCTGGTGGCCAGTTCTTATTCTTCATCGCGTGAAACTGATGAACATGAAGATTTGGACGACACTGCAGCAGGCCCTACTTCAACAAACAACCCCGACAACGCTGGCGCTCCTCCATCGACTTGAAAATCTTCAGGGGCGTTAGTCCTCAGTTTCGACCCTTTTGGTCATTTGATGACAAAGGGGGAGAAATCTGAGTTAGTCTTCAAGCGGGTTTATATTATGGGCGTTTTTGTTAAGTTACAACTCTCGTTCTTCTCAAACTTTTATTGGATCGAGTTGTAATCTTAAATCCGATGGTGCCCTGATACTTTTGAATGGTGCATTGTGCTCTGACTGATGCACTGTGCTCTGATACTTTTGATGTGTTATTCTGCATGCTTATTCCTGGTTAATGTTATTGCACGCATGCTGAATCTCATCAGGCACCATATTTCATCATGCATTTCAAATTCTTCATATTATATATCAAATGCGTGTATGAATTACAAGATATAGGGGGAGATCTCCATGATTCAGTTCTTCAAATGTGCATTGCCTCAAAAGCAAATTCCTCACTAAGAACACATTCAGGGGGAGTTCTTCTATATCTTGCAATCAAATTCCTCGATATCAGTATTTACACTTCATATGTTTATCCCCGTTGAAAACTTAACCTATGTTGTAATGAATCACCAAAAAGGGGGAGATTGTAAGTGCATCTAGTGCCCCTTAGTGATTTTGGTGTATTGAAGACTTATAGGTTAAGTGACTGATGCGTTTGTGAGTGTACACAGGTCTATAAGTCTATGAGGAGTTTGATATTTACAGAGAAAGTCGACCCCTAAAAATGAAGTTCTTCGACTGAAGACTTTGATATTCTGAAGACTTTCTGAAGACTTTGAAAGTGAAGAAATTGGTGTGACCTTGAAGACTTGATATTCATTCGAGGAATATGAAGCGTGAAGACTTTTGTTTTCGTAGTTTCATTTCCTCTTTCTTGAGTCATAGGAAACACCGTACTGTTAAAGGGGGTCGAGGAAATACTAAGGAAAAATTTCCATGTGATGCTCAACTCAAAATCCTACACCTACCAATCCCTTCGAGTGAAGCCATTGGAAATCTCATACAGTTCAGTAAATTTCTTCAGTGACAGAGACGCAGTTCTTATGTTCACTGAGGACCTTGCTCTAACTGAGGAGTTAGGAATTCGCCAGTGCGAATTTCCTACACAGTGAGGAACATGATAGCCCTGAGGAATTTGAGAGTCAAATTTCCGACCGTTGCTGTGCTGCGCGCCGACTGTCGAAAATATCTTATCCACCTAACGGTCATATCATTGAAGGGCATTTATGTCTTATCATGTCAGGCTGCTCCCTAGGCTATAAATAGCCGCCCCCTACAACCACTAGCTGGTTGGCTGCTCCGAGAGAACTTGACACTTGTCATCTGAGAGCAACCCATCCTCCGAGGACTTTGAGCGAAAATCGTCAAGTGAGGAAATCCCAAAACCAAACCCCCACAAACCCAAAGTGATTGAGCATCACTAAAGAAATTGATCCTGCGTGGATCCGACGCTTGTTACCTTTGAAGACTGTGCTTCTTCCAGACGGTTAGGCATCAAGGTGTAGAGCATCCAAGAGGAATTGTGGATCGCCGAGTGACCAAGTCTGTGAAGGTTTGGAAGTCACCTGAAGACTTACCACGAGTGATTGGACGAGGCCTGCGTGGTCTTAGTTCAAGGATAATACGGTGAGGACTGGGTGTCCTGAGTTGCGGCTCAGAGACTGGGTGTCCGGGACTGTGTGTCCTCGAGTTTAAATACTCAGCCGCTCCAACCAGACGTACAACTGAGACAGCAGTTGGAACTGGTTTACCAAATCATTGTCTTCACCAACTAACTGGTTCTATTTCCTCAACTCTTTCATTTCCTCATTACTGTGTTGTACATTGTTCGTATCTGTGCTTGAAGACTTTGACTGAAGACTTTCACAAATTTCTCAGTTCAATTTCTTCAGTTTGTCCGTCTTCATCTTGTTATCCTGTGTTTACGCTTTCTGTACTCTGTGCTAGTCTTCATTTCATCATGATGACTATGTTTGTATCCTGTTATGTTTACTTTTGAGTACATATTCCGCTGCAAGTAGTTCTTCGCTAAGGAATTTCCTCACCAGCAAATTCCTCAGTGAAGAATTCATAAAAATCGCCTATTCACCACCCTCTAGTCGATATAACGCACTTTCAGTCCGTGCTAACAAGCCTCATGACCCGCTTCTGCGCGGGAGAGGATAGCTGGCTAGCAAGATGCAGCACCAGCGACCCAAGTACATCCGAGATAAGAGATGGAAACGGAAAATCACGGCGTAGAAAAGAGCAGCGCCGGAATCAAGAGAAAAGCCCAAAGAGCACGGCAGTCAACGCCGGATTCAAAAGCTCGCGGCCAAACAACAAAACACCGCCTCTTAAGGATGATGGCGATGAGCTGTCCAACTTAAACAAGATTTTGGGTCGGATATGTCAAATCCACAGTACCCCCGGAAGGCCTGCAAACAATACCCATCGAGACTGTTGGGTTTTCAAACAGTCCGGCCGACTAAACGCCGAACACAAGGGGCTCGACGCGTCAAGCGAAGACGATAAACCCCACCAGCAGAGCACCAGAAAACAAAAGACTTTCCCACAAGAGGTCAAAGCAGTAAACTCACTTCATGTGATAATACGGAAAAATAGTGCGGCACTTCCTAAAAAGAGCCTCGCACGGTCCAACCCAGCAGACCATAGAGATTGGATATCAAAACCAATCACTTTCGACCACCTGGACTATTCCAGAAGCGTTCGAAACGCGGGACGGACTGCCCTGATATTGAATCCCATAATCGACGGATTACAATTTACTAAAGTACTAATGGACGGAGGCAGCGACTTAAACCTGCTGTATTCAAACACAACCCGCAAGATGGGGATAGACCCTACCAAAATTCGACATAGCCGCACTTCCTTCAAAGGAGTGACGCCAGGCCCTTATGCCAAGTGCACAGGCTCCCTATTACTAGAAGTCGTGTTCGGATTACCGAACAACTTTCGGCGCGAAAAACTAATTTTTCATATCGTCCCATTTAAAAGTGGATATCAAGCACTCTTGGGACGAAAGGCTTTTGTCCGTTTCAACGCCATACCACATTACGCGTCTCTTACACTCAAGATGCCCGGTTTGCGTGGCATCATCTCAGTGCGAGGGTCACCCAAAGACCCCGGACTCGGATAGACGAGTCCGGCATCAGTAGGCTAGGGGCTCCCTAGCCGCACACCCCTTCACAAGGGGCTGCGCACACAAACAACCGCGGGTTTATTCAAACCCCGCTTTGCTTATTCTGCCCATTATCATAAAGACCGAACACCTTAGGGAGTGTTCGGCGTCTTGAGTTAGGCATTATATGCATCAGCTCCGAATCATGTCTTTGGTCAAATGTTGGGTTTTCCCGGCTCCTGTGTTTTGCTGCCTTATGTTCCGTATCATCGGCTAACGCGGCACCAGGAGAACTACTGCGATTGTGCCCTAGTTCGGCTGGGCGAGCACCTCAGTAGAGAAAGCCGAAAACTGACTGTCATGATATAGCGAGAGACTGGTCAACCACTCGATCGACTACCGGAATGTTTAGAATTCCCCGCTTTGACGAAGGACCGTTTCCCGGTCAGGCACACACGCGCCCCGAAATCGAAGAAGTGCGGTGCCCCCAGGGGCTATATCGTAGCCCCACCCTCGAACTCCACTGGCTAAGTGAAAGTGATAAAGCATTATAGTCCGGATTGCCTCGTTTGCTACGCTACCACCTCCTAAACAGGACCGAGACATCGGATTAAGTGTGAACACGCGCTATTTTTGCAAACACCCCCGCACCTTGTGCGTGGGGGATGAAGCTGAAGACTGCAATCTTTCAGGTTATACAAATGTATACGTAAACGGCCGCATAGGAGAAGTTTTACTACTTGGGACGCACAAGTATACAAAGTAGTTATAGCATAATCATCGTTTTACAAGCTAAAACGTTCATTTGAACATGACATTTATTGAGCACTGCGACTCTATTACACGAGCACCACACATAACTTCCCCGAAATAGTGCTCGGCGGGGAGCCGGCTTTCATCCGAACCCTGGGCAGCAACAGCGGTGGCATCCATCTCTGTCCAATGCGCCTTCACGCGGGCAAGAGCCATCCACACGCCTTTGATGAAGGCCGACCGCTTCATCTCCTTGATATGCGGCACCGCTCCAAGGAATTGCTGCAGTAAGCCGAAGTAGCTCGTTGCCCTAGGCCACTCTGGCTAGACATGAGCCATGATGTCAGTCATGGCAAGTCCGGATAATCTCTTTAGCTCGGCTCATTCGGCCAACCGGTCAGTCAACGGAAGTGAGCGATCCGGACTATGGAATTGAGACCAAAATAGCTCTTCCGTCTTGTGATCCTTCTGGCTCCGGAAGTGCTCAACGGCATCTGCCGCACATGCCGCTAAGTCCATATACGGATCCTCCGGACTCCACAGCCGATCAAATTGAGCATACTTTTGATCCATAAACCGGCGACGCAGCAGAAAAGGCTTGCCAGCCATGATATCTCCGGCCTGGCGCAGCTCCTCCTTCACGGCCCGCATTGCAGAGCGGGCATCCTTGGCCTCGGCGGTTGCCTTCTTCAGGTCTTCCCGCTTCGATAAGCGCTCCTTTTCAAGAGCCTCATTGCGGTCGGCAGCATCTTTTATTTTCACGGCCAATTCGGCCACCTCTTCCCTGCTTAGGCAGTGTGCAGCCCTTTCGGCTTTCAACTCCTCTGCCGCCCTAGAGGCAGCCGCGTCACTCCTTCGGGCTTGCTCCTTAGCTTAAGCAAGTTCGGCCCGAAGGCTCTCCACAGCAGCAGCACCATCTGTATAACAGCATTTAATTTATCAGATGAGGGTTTTGACCCCCTTAATAAAGCGACTGTGGAGAACTCATTTACCTTGCGACTCATCAAGTCGCCGGTTGACAAGTGCGATGTCCACATCCGCCACGTCAAGTTGCCGCATTAACTCGGCAACCCCACTAGTCTGGCTAGCCCTCGGACTATCCGCCACCTGCATAGGAACGACGACATTCATTACTTGCAATTTCAATCCTCGACACGCTGTCGCTTTCGACAACCTACCGAGTCTCAGGGGCTACTACCTATACAGGGCACACTTTTATGTGCAAAACGGACAAAAAAATAGGTGCGCAATTTTCGCGTACCTCAAATCCCGCTAGCACACTCGTAGCGGCATCACGCAATCCGCTCTCGGCAGACGAAATCCTTCCAATCACCATATGCATCAACGCACGGTGATCTTCTGAGATGGACGCCCTCTCCAGCAGATTCTTCAGTTCTCCCGGCCGGACACTAGCGGGCGCCGAACTCCCCGGCCCCTCCGGACTTGGGGACGCCCTCCGTGATGATACTTCAGGCTCGTCTGCCCTATCTGACAGCGCAGCAGACGGGGGCGTTTCGCTCTCCATCATCACCGGAAGAAGGTCCCCTGAAGACGAACTCATCCGCGAAGGCTGCAAATCCGAGCTGCAAGATAAAAATTTCGGTCACCCACAGAAGCACAAATGGAGGTATTTTCTTACTAATGAACTCCCCTTTTCATACTCACGGCTCGTTGGAGGGCTGATCCTTTGGTGATGATTGTACGTCCGGATTCTCCCCGGACACCGGACCCCCCGGTGAAGATCTCTTCCCCCTTTTAGGGGCTTTGGCCTCCGGATCTTCGGAGGCGGTCCTCCCTCCCCCTGGAAGGAGGAGTTTTTGATTCCCTCCTCTTCAGACGCCCCTTTGGGCGAAGTAATAGCTCCTTTATCTTTCCCATCGCCCCCTTTTTCGGGCGCGACCTCTAACATTCTGACCAGCACGGGCTCCGGTGCGGTCTCTGGGAGGGGAGCGGACACCTTATCAGCTTCGATCGCGCTACCCACTCCTGTGAAAAGTTATGGGTCAGGAGGCGAACCCTAGAAAAGCAGATAAATAAAACGTCCGGACTCTGAGCTATTTACCTGAGTATCCGGGCGATTGCGGCTTAGGCCTGCGTCCTCGGTCAATTCCGGACACGCCACCTGCGGTCCGAAGAACAACCTGTACATCTCCACGGGTGTTGCACCCATGAAGTGTTGGAGAATTCGAGGTCCCTCCGGTTTGAATTCCCATAGACGGAGAGGACGGTGTTTGCAGGGCAGGAGACGCCTGGTTAGCATTACCTGCATCACCACGACCAGATTGATCTCCCTCGCTTGGAGGTCTCGAATCCGGCCCTGCAGTGAGGGCACGTCTTCGGACGGCCCCCAATTGAGCCCTTGGTTGACCCACGACATCAGTTGGCGTGGAGGTCCTGGGCGGAATGAAGGCGGCGGCTTTTGCTTGCTGCCCTTCGGAGCGGTGATATAGAACCACTCCTGTTGCCACAATCCGAGTTCCTCTTGGAAGGAACCCTCAGGCCACGGGGCATCGGCCCTTATGCTTATGGCCGCCCCGCTGCACTCCGCTTGACGCCCCCCGATCATCTTCGGCTCCACATTGAAGGTTTTCAGCCGCAGGCCGAAGTGGGGGGTGATGCGGAGGAAGGCCTCATAGACGATAATGAATGCGGAGATATGGAAGATGGACTCCGGAGCCAAATCGTGAAAATCCAGCCCGTAGTAGAACATGAGCCCTCTCACGAAAGGGTCCATCGGGAAGCCTAAACCCCGACGGAGGTGGGGTACGAAGACAACGTACTCACCGGGCTCGGGGGCGGGCACGGCCTGCCCTTGGGCAGGCAACCTGTGCGAAATCTCGTAGGACAGGTATTTGGCCTCCCGCAGCTTTGACATGTCCTCCTCCGTGATGGAGGAGGGCATCCACCGACCATGGAGGTCGGAGCCGGACATGGTTGAGAATCCGAAGCGCTCGAATCTGGGGCTCTGGGTGCTGGAACTAGGAGCGAGAAGGAGATTCGATGCGAGATTGAAGAAAAGGAACGGTCCTTGGTCCCCTTATAAAGGGGAAAAATACCAAGGGTCGTCTCCGTGACCGTTCAGGATTCACCTTCGATGGAGGAGGCATGGCGACGGGCACGGTTGGGTTACCCACGCACGTATTGATGAGAATCCCGGAATAAGGGGAACACGATCTCTGCTTCGACAAGACGTGCAAAGGAAACTGCCTCGCTAAACGTGCTGAGGTGGTATGGTAAAAAACAATTCAAACAAAAGCTTGGTAGCGGTGTGATGTCACGCCGCATAATACGTCAGCAGATTGGACTGGTGTACGTTTTATTCTCTCTACAGTGGAATGTGGAATTTGTTTTGCAGAGCCGGACACTATCCTGGTGTTCAGGATCTTCTCTGGATTATTCAAGGGAGGAACCCGCCTTGCAATGCCGAACATTATGCGCGCCGGACTTATCGTCATTGAAGCCTGGTTCAGGGGCTACTGAGGGAGTCCTGGACTAGGGGGTGTCCGGACAGCCGGACAATCATCGTCCGCCGGACTCCAAGACTACGAAGATGCAAGATTGAAGACTCTGTCCCGTGTCCGGATGGGACTTCCCTTGGTGTGGAGGGCAAGCTTGGCGATACGGATATGTAGATCTCCAACCATTGTAACCGACTCTGTGTAACCCTAGCCTCCTCTGGTGTCTATATAAACCGGAGGGCTTTAGTCCGTAGGACAACATACATTACAACAATCATACCATAGGCTAGCTTTAGGGTTTAGCCTCCTTGATCTCGTGGTAGATCCACTCTTGTACTACCCATATCATCAATATTAATCAAGCAGGACGTAGGGTTTTACCTCCATCGAGAGGGCCCGAACCTGGGTAAAACATCGTGTCCCTCGTCTCCTGTTACCATCCGCCTAGACGCACAGTTCGGGACCCCCTACCCGAGATCCGCCGGTTTTGACACCGACAGTGGAGCAGTAAGTTGGTGCAGCTGCAAGCAGAGCGTCGTGGCGGGATCTACATGTGAAGCGGAGTACATGGAAGCCTCGGAGGCAGCGCATGAAGCAATTTGGGTGATGGAGTTCATCACCGACCTAGGAGTCATACCCAATGCGTCGGGGCCGATCAAACTCTTCTGTGACAACACTGGAGCTATTGCCCTTGCCAAGGAGCCCATGTTTCACAAGAAGACCAGGTACATCAAGCATCGTTTCAACTCCATCCGTGAAAATGTTCAAGATGGAGACATAGATATTTGCAAAGTACATACGGATCTGAATGTCGCAGATCCGTTGACTAAACCTCTCTCGTGAGCAAAACATGATCAACACCAGAACTCTATGGGTGTTCGATTCATCACAATGTAACTAGATTATTGACTCTAGTGCAAGTGGGAGACTGTTGGAAATATGCCCTAGAGGCAATAATAAAAGTATTATTATATTTCCTTGTTCATGATAATTGTCTTTTATTCATGCTATAACTGTATTATCCGGAAATCGTAATACACGTGTGAATACATAGACCACAAAATTTCCCTAGTGAGCCTCTAGTTGACTAGCTCGTTGATCAACAGATAGTCATGGTTTCCTGGCTATGGACATTGGATGTCGTTGATAACGGGATCACATCATTAGGAGAATGATGTGATGGACAAGACCCAATCTTAAGCATAGCACAAAGATCATGTAGTTCGTTTGCTAGAGCTTTTCCAATGTCAAGTATCTCTTCCTTAGACCATGAGATCGTGTACCTCCCGGATATCGTAGGAGCGCTTTGGGTGTATCAAACGTCACAACGTAACTGGGTGACTATAAAGGTGCACTACAGGTATCTCCGAAAGTGTCTGTTGGGTTGACACGGATCGAGACTGGGATTTGTCACTCCGTATGACGGAGAGGTATCTCTGGGCCCACTCTGTAATGCATCGTCATATTGAGCTCAAAGTGACCAAGTGGTTGGTCATGGGATCATGCATTACGGTACGAGTAAAGTGACTTGCCGGTAACGAGACTGAACAAGGTATTGGGATACCGACGATCGAGTCTCGGGCAACTAACGTACCGATTGACAAAGGGAACTGTATACGGGGTTTGATCGAATCCTCGACATCGTGGTTCAACCGATGAAATCATCGTGGAACATGTGGGAGCCAATATGGGTATCCATATCCCGCTGTTGGTTATTGACCGGAGAGTCGTCTCGGTCATGTGTGCATGTCTCCCGAACCCGTAGGGTCTACACACTTAAGGTTCGGTGACGCTAGGGTTATTAGGAAGACCTGTATGTGATTACCGAATGTTGTTCGGAGTCCCAGATGAGATCCCGCACATCACGAGGAGTTCCGGAATGGTCCGGAGGTGAAGTTTTATATATGGGAAGTTGTCATACGGACACCGGAAAGTTTCAGGAGCTTATCGGTATTGTACCGGGGCCACCGGAGAGGTTCCGGGGGTCCACCGGGAGGGGCCACCCCTCCCGGAGGGGCACATGGGCCGCGAAGGGGAGGGAGCCAGCCCCTGGAGGGCTGGGTGCGCCCCCCCTCCTTGGGCCCATGCGCCTAGGGTTGGAGGGGAAACCCTAAAGGGGGCGCCCCCCTTGCTTGGGGGGCAAGTCCCCCCTCCCTGGCCGCCGCCCCCCCTCTAGATCCCATCTAGAGGGGTTGGCCCCCCTTGCCCCTTCCCCTATAAATAGAGGGGTGAGGGGAGGGCTGCACAACACAACTCAAGGTGCAGCCCCTCCCCTCCCCAACACCTCTCCTCCTCTGTTAAGTGCTTGGCGAAGCCCTGTCGGAGTACTACTGCACCAACACCACCACGCCATCGTGCTGCCATTGGAGCGATCTTCCTCAACCTCTCCTTCCTCCTTGCTGGATCAATACGGAGGAGACGTCGTCCGTCCCGTACGTGTGTTGAACGCGGAGGTGCTGTCCGTTCAGCACTTGGTCATCGGTGATCCGAATCACGGCGAGTACGACTCCATCATCACCCCTCCCTTGAACGCTTCCGCACCCGATCTACAAGTGGTATGTAGATGCAAACTCACTCCCTTGACCCGTTGCTTAGATGAACTCATAGATGGATCTTGGTGAAACCGTAGGAAATTTTTTAATTTTTTGCAACGTTCCCCAACACGTGGACCCAACTGTCAGCCTCTCCACATACAATCCACGTCCGATGGAGGTCGGTCGTTGACCACATTGACCATGCCGTGCCGAGAGCACCACGGCGGTGGATGACGGCGAGGCCTAGGAAGGGGACGACGCGGAGCCGGGGAAGACGCGACAGTGGATGCCCATGCAGAGGGGGGTACGACTGTACGAGGGTTTACTGGTTCGTCTGCCATCACCGGAGAATAACAGAAGGTGTGGGAGAGTAGAGGGATGGCTAGGCCAGCGATGGGAGTTTGGTGGGGCGGTGAGGCCTGCGCGGTAGCACAGCCAGCCGCGGGGAGGAGGGAGCAGGCAGTCCCGCTGGCGCTTGTTTGAGCGGCTGGAGCTAGAAGAGTAGAGATTGAAGAAGCACGACGACCGTTGGATGGACATCCAATAGTCACTGCTTGTGCGTCAACCTTTTTTTAGGAAAGCCTCAAATCTGTGGAAAACAGCATACAACCCATATGCCATTATTTCTAATAATTTATAGCCCATTTGCTAATTCTTAAGGGTTTTTTTGGAGCCCATATTCTTTTTGTTAGCATTACAGCCCATTTGCTAATTCTTAAGGTTTTTTTGGAGCCCATATTCTTTTTTTAGCATTACAGCCCATATTGTGGCCACGGTTAAAAAATTATACGAAATTTTGCATATTTCGGTGCGATCCGAACTATTTTTAATCCCGAAATTTCGACTCACATTCAGACTGATTTTAAAAATAAATGTATATCAATATAAATCCAACAAATTCTCCACGCATCAAAATTAATGTAATTTCAAATCTCGAAATGAAAAAAAAAATATTTGAAACTAATTGCCGGTTTGATGCGTTTTAAAAATGTACACCCCATTTCTCATTACTGATGGGCCATTTTCTCGGCGAGCCGAATGAAAGCTCTCCTCGTCTTGAAAGATTTGCAGCCCAACAGGCCTGACAAAGCGACTTACTTGGCAAATCACAAAAAAACTATGTTGTGGCCGTGGACCCAGCTGTCAGCCTCTCCACGTAGAGTACACTTTTGATGGAATGTCGTTGACCACATTGACAATGCCACGCCGAGAGCACCACGGCGGTGGACGACGGCGAGGCCTAGGAAGGGGACGACGCGGAGCCGGGGAAGATGCGGCAGTGGATGCCCACGCGTAGAGGAGTACGAGGGTTCACTAGATTGGCTGTGGTGTGAGGCTGCTGTCGCCGCAGTGCTTGGCTAGCGGTGGGAGTAGTAAGGGGCGATGAGGCCTCAACGGCAGCACAGCCGGCCACTAGAGGAACGAGCAGGCGGTTTCCCCGGCGCTGATTTGGGCGGCTGGTGCAAGAAGAGCAGCGATTGAAGAAGCAACAGGACCGTTTGATTCAAATGCAACGGTTACTGCTGCTAGAATCATTTGTTGACTAAGTTGACAAGCCCTGCGTACGCGTCAACGTAGTAGGCCCACAGGTCAGCCTCCCAACCGGTGTGTGTCGGTGTCAAAACCGGCGGATCTCGGATAGGGGGTCCCGAACTGTGCGTCTAGGCGGATGGTAACAGGAGACAAGGGACACGTTGTTTTTACCCAGGTTCGGGCCCTCTTGATGGAGGTAAAACCCTACTCCTGCTTGATTGATATTGATGATATGGGTAGTACAAGAGTAGATCTACCACGAGATCAAGGAGGCTAAACCCTAGAAGCTAGCCTATGGTATGATTGTTGTTCGTCCTACGGACTAAAACCCTCCGGTTTATATAGACACCGGAGAGGGCTAGGGTTACACAGAGTCGGTTACAATGGTAGGAGATCTACATATCCGTATTGCCAAGCTTGCCTTCCACGCCAAGGAAAGTCCCCTCCGGACACGGGACGAAGTCTTCAATCTTGTATCTTCATAGTCTTGGAGTCCGGCCAATGATGATAGTTCGGCTATCCGGACACCCCCTAGTCCAGGACTCCCTCAGTAGCCCCCGAACCAGGCTTCAATGATGATTAGTCCGACGCATAGATTGTCTTCGGCTTTGCAAGGCGGGTTCTCCTCCAAATTCCATGTGCTTGCCGAATAGTGTCCGGCTTCCTTATAAATGTTGCGCTCCTTGGCTTCCACATC
Organism: Triticum timopheevii; assembly: GCA_963921465.1. Taxonomy (NCBI): domain Eukaryota; kingdom Viridiplantae; phylum Streptophyta; class Magnoliopsida; order Poales; family Poaceae; genus Triticum; species Triticum timopheevii. The sequence goes on along the minus strand of OY997268.1, from coordinate 515,767,647 downwards.
CAATAATGGCGCTTCTTCCACGTGTCGTATGGATGCGAAAAGCCAGGGTATTTTTACGTTTTACCCCTAGCTGCGCGAATAAGCTGCCTATAAGAGAGGCGAGGATCTAGATCTGAATCACGCCATCCTCCTTCCGCGAGCACTCATCAAAGCGCCTCTGACAAAAATCCACTCCATCATGGACAGTCGACGTGGCTCCTCCTCTCGCGCTCCCAGCCCTCAGCCAGGAGATTGGAGGAGATGTTTAGTCCCGCATAGCGAGCTAGTGATGCTCCAAGCAGAGGGATACCTTCCTCCAGCCTTCATGGTTCCGGTTCGAGCCGGACTGGCCACCTACAAGGGTGGAAAGCAGGCAGAGAGCGTCCCCAATCCCTCCAAAGGAGAGTGGGTATGCTTCGTCCCTTATCTAATAAGGGGACTCGGATTTCCCATACATCCGTTTCTTCAGGGGTTCCTGGAGTTCTATGGGCTCCACCTTCACCACCTTATCCCTGCCTCCATCTTGCACATCACGGGCTTTGTAGCCCTTTGCGAGCTGTTCTTGGGCATCGAGGCCCATTTTGCGCTGTGGAAGAGATTGTTTTGCCTCGTACCCCGTTCTCACGAGGGATCGATATATCAAGTGGGCAGAGCCAAAATATGGCGCATCGCCGGGACCGGATACCTATCCGGAACCCCGAAGAAGGCGTCCGAAGACTGGCCTTCGGAATGGTTTTATATGGAATACGCCCCACTGCCGGACCCAGTTTGGATCGGCCTCCTGGAGTTCAGCAACGCTCCTCTAAAGAAACGCCTGAGTTGGCGCCCGCGGAGCCCTCAACGGGAGAATGATAGGGGCGTCCAATATCTGATGGGCCGGATAAGGTTACTGGCTCATTCCGGATTGACCATGATTGGAGTCATGGCCACGTGCATCATGCGAGGGGTGTAGCCGCTCCAATATAGGGGCCACCCCATGTGGGATTTCAACGGGGAGGATGACGCCACCCGTCATGGCCGCAAGGGGCCGGGATCGGTTGCCGATCTGGTGAAGATCCTGTCCGGCTTGTACAAGGGGGAGAAAGATGACTTCCTCCGCGCGAGTCTATTGAATGGATTCTCCATGAATAACCCTCGGAGCTGGGTAAGCGGACGTTTATCTATCCGATCCATATTTCCAAAGTTAAGTGTCTTACTTTGTGATTTCGACGCAGGAAATACGCCGGGACGTAGAGGGCATACACAGCCTGACTCCACAACCCGAGGATCCGGGACGATCCCTTGATCCGGCGTCCGAAGAGGATCCGGACATAGAGGTGGAGCTGATCGATGGGGTGTTCTACCAACTTAGCATGGACAATGCTTTGGTCGCCATTACGGCCGACTACCACGGTTTATCTCCAGCTTCCCAGGTAACTGTGACCAGAGTCCTCACATTATTACTCCTTCATGCTTATTTCTAACCACCGTATACCAATGGTGCCCCGCAGGAGGTGCCTTCAAGGCGGGAAGCCGAACCCGCGGCGGCTGACCACCAAGGGTCAGTTCGGCCCAGCAGGCGGAAGAGGAGTGCAGCGCGAATCGAAACGTCGCTGCAACGGTATGGCGCACCATCGTATTGAAGGGAAAGATTCCTGGGAGGTATATTAACGCTCATGATTTTTCCAGGAGAAAGAGCGCTCGCCGGACTGTGCCCGGAGAGGTTGCCAATCAAGCCTCCGCCAGCCAGGCTCCAACGCCTGGTCCGGAGGGGGAGGCGAACACAAGGCGTGAGCCGAATGCCCCTCCAACGGAGGATGCCGACAGGCTGTCCGCAACCAGGTCTGAGGTGGAGAGTGCCATGAATCACAGGTGCCGCCGGACAGTTCTTTGTGACGTGTGTTTCTCCCCGGAGGCGTTGAATGCCTTTAATGCGGGAGACACGCACCTCCGTGCTGCTCGAGATGGTTTATCCAGAGCCACGGAGCAGTATGTGAAAGACATACGGGTGAGAAATTTTAATAGTTATATATGCCAGTAGCCCTCGAGACTTAAAATAGTTAGAATAACTGATTTAAGGATCATTTGTTATGCAGGATCTTACGGAGAAGAATACCCACCTGTCCCAGGAGCTTCAAGAGTGTAAGGCCCAACTTGAGGCTGCACTAGGCGCCACAGGGGGGGCCACAGAGACCTCCTCTGGTAATACATACTTCGAAAAGATAAGTAGTTTATGAAGTGCGGCGTGTGTATAAGTCTGACAATAATATTGCAGATGGTGCCGGACTAGATCCGGACAAGCAACATCTACTGCACCAGCTGAAGGCCGGCGAGAAGGTGCTTATGAGGGTGCAGCAGGAGAGGAACAAACTCCAAGATGCCAACACCCAGCTAGGCGAAGAACTAAAAGATGTTCGGGTCCAGCTGTCTAACTCCGTAAAGGAGAATCGGCGGCTTTGTCGCGGCGTTTACAGTAAGTGCTTGAGCAAACTCTTTTGAAAAGAAGAGTTCGGCGAGGAAGTCGATTGACAGAAATGTGTCTGTAGGTGTGCTCATAGGTCGTCCTGTGGAGGAAATGCCCGGTTCCACGGGTGACCTACTTCCCGAGCTGCTGCAACTCCTCGAACGTGTTCGGCAGGCGATGAGCGGCGTCGCCCAGGCCTTATGGCCGTCTGTCTTCCTACCCGAGGGTCTTGGAGGGCTTGCGGAGAAGCTTCAGGGAGCACGGTAGCGCTTCCGTCTATGGAAGATATCGGCCTGCCGTCAAGGCGCCAGGGAGGCCTGGGCCATGGTGAAGACGCGGTACACGAAGGCTGATCCAAACCACATGGCCGAGGTCGGACCTGTGGGGCCTGATGGGAAGGAGATCCCTGTGAGCTTAATGTATGGCCAAGTAGAGTTGGCCGCGAAGTATTCCCAACGGGACTGTAAACTAGACAGCCTGTTAGATGGGATGGAAGAGGAGTACAATCAGTCAATTTGACGATGTAATTTAAAGTGACATGTAAAATGCCTTCTAGCTGGATTGTAGATTGTTTGTCTTTGCGGACCTTTTCGCTTCAATAACGGGACCCAACAGTCCAGAGTATGTCCGAATACCCTCACGGTTATGTAAAAACCGGGGCATGCATGGAGACCAGGCGTAGGGGTCATTAGTGCTTTATCAGACAAGTGCCCAACTAGTTATGTTATATTACATGGTTAGTAAGAAACATCTTCCAGGGAGAATAGTTCCGTTAGGGGTTCCTTTCCCTGGGGGGCATGCCCTAAAGTGCATGTCCGGACTACGAAAAGAGCAGAAAAGCATCTGGGGGCAGATAAATAAATAAGTAAGAAATCAACTTTCAAGTCACCGACCGAATATTCCCTTAAGAACGCTAGCTTTCGGCTTCACCCAGTCTGAGGTACACATCCGGCTGACCCGGCAGTAACAATCGCAGAGGTGCTCCCTTTACCTCCTAGCCGAACAATTGGGAACGTAGGGGTAAGTCATATCGATGCATATAATGGTGAATAAAAGGTACATGCGGAAGTGTGACACATGTGTTGGGCATGAAGCCCGTATAAATAAGCTTCTGAACAATGCGCAGATCAGCCCTCAAAGGCTTTATGAGAAAAGGGGGAAAAAGAGGGAAACAAAAGATAGCTAAAGTATAAAATGTGGACGGAGGAAGGAGACGAACTCTGAGTCCGGCGCTAGGCGTAAAATCTTCGGAGACGGGCTGCGTTCCATGGGTTCGACTTGAGTCGGTTGTCCGATGCTTTTCGTAGACGGTATGCTCCGCCGGTCAGGACTTGGTCGATGATGAAGGGACCTTCCCATTTGGCCTTGAGTTTGTCCTTTTTCTTGTCCGGCAGGCGTAGAACTAGTTCGCCAACATTGTAAGTTTTGGCCCGTACTTCTCTGCTTTGATATCTTCGAGCCTGCTGCTGATAGAATGCGGAACGAGCTTTTGCCACGTCGCGCTCCTCTTCTAATGCGTCCAAACTGTCCTGCCGATCCAACTTGGCCTCTCTTTCCTTGTACATGCACACGCGAGGTGAGTCATGAATTATATCGCAGGGCAAGACTGCCTCTGCGCCGTATACCATAAAAAATGGTGTGAATCGGGTAGTGCAGTTTGGCGTGGTCCGCAGCCCCCAGAGTACGGAGTCGAGCTCCTCCACCCAGTGCGTGTTAGATTCCGTGAGGGACCGCACTAACCTGGGTTTGATGCCGCTCATGATTAGACCATTTGCTCGTTCGACTTGATCATTAGTTTGAGGGTGATAGATTGAAGCGTAGTCGAGCTTGATGCCCATATTTTTGCACCAGAGTTTAACCTCGTCGGCCGTGAAGTTCATGCCGTTATCAGTGATGATGCTGTGGGGGACGCCATAACGGTGTCTTACCCCAGATATGAAGTCTATCATAGGTCCGGATTCGGCCGTTTTAACTGGCTTGGCCTCTATCCATTTGCTGAATTTGTCCACCATGACCAATAGGTATTTTTGCTTGTGGGTTCCCCCTTTAAGGGGTCCAACCATGTCAAGCCCCCAGACCGCATACGGCCAGCTGATGGGTATAGTTTTGAGGACGGTGGGTGGCATGTGGCTTTGATTAGCAAAGAGCTGGCAACTGACGCATCGTTGGACTAAGTCCTGAGCATCTGCCCGGGCCGTCGGCCAATACAATCCTGTACGGAAGGCCTTGCCTACAAGGGCCCGGGCTGCGGCGTGGTGCCCACCGAGTCCAGCGTGAATTTCAGCCAGAAGATTTTGCCCTTCCTCTTCAGAGATGCATCTTTGAAGGACTCCGGATGTGCTTTTCTTATAAAGCTCTCCCTCATGGACCTTGTAAGCTTTAGATCACCGTACTATGCAGCGGGCCTCGTTTTGGTCTTTGGGAAGTTCCTGCCTAATTATGTAGGCTAGGAATGGTTCCGTCCACGGGGCAATGACTGCCATTATTTCGTGGGCTGAAGGTGTTATTTCATTGGCTGAGCCACCGATTGTGTCAGAATGTTCAGTGTTGGGCGGTGCGGTTGGTTCCGGGTTGTTGTTTCCGGACTCCTCTTCCCATAATACGGATGGCTCAAAAAGCCGCTCCAGGAAGATGTTTGGAGGGACAGCGTCGCGCTTTGCGCTGATGCGTGCCAACACGTCGGCCGCCTGGTTATTATCCCAGGCTACATGGTGGAATTCGAGTCCTTCAAACCGAGCTGACATTTTTAAGACGACGTTACGGTAGGCTGCCATTTTCGGATCCTTGGCGTCAAAGTCCATTTACTTGGGATATTGCGAGGTTTGAATCCCCGCGGACCTCTAGGCGTTGAATGCCCATGGAGATTGCCATCCGCAGACCATGTAGAAGGGCCTCGTATTCGGTTGCATTGTTGGAGTCCGTGTACATTATCTAAAGTATGTATTGGACTGTGTCTCCGGTTGGGGACGTCAAGATGACACCAGCCCCCAAGCTGGCCAACATTTTGGAGCCATCAAAATGCATGATCCAATTGGAGTATGCGCCAAAGTCTTTAGGGAGTTTGGCTTCGGTCCATTCAGCGATGAAGTCAGCCAAAACTTGCGACTTTATAGCTCGCCGTGCTTTGTAGGTTATGTCGAATGGTAGGAGCTCAATAGCCCATTTTGCAATCCTGCCCGTCGTGTCACGGTTGTTTATAATGTCATTGAGAGGTCTTCAGAGGCCACTGTTATCGAACACTCTTGAAAGTAGTGTCGCAGCTTTCGGGATGCCATGAACACCGCGTACGCTATCTTTTGATAATGTGGATACCGGGACTTGCGTGGAGTTAAGACAGTGGATACGTAGTACAATGGTTTTTGAAGAGGGAATTTGTGTCCTTCTGTTTCTCGTTCGACGATGAGCACCGCGCTTACAACTTGATGTGTTGCCGCGATATATAATAACATTGGTTCGCCCAAGTTGGGCGCGGCCAGGACCGGATTTTTTGCCAATATGGCCTTTATTTCATCGAGTCCGGCCGTGGCAGCACCCGTCCATTCGAAGTGTTCGGTTCGCCGAATGAGGCGATAAAGGGGCAATGTCTTTTCTCCCAAGCGGGAGATGAAGCGGCTTAGAGCCACCACGCATCCAGTCAATTTTTGTATTTGTTTGAGGTCTTTTGGGATATCCAACTATGACAGAGCTCGGATCTTGGCTGGGTTTGCTTCAATTCCTCTACCGGATACAATGAAGCCCAAGAGCTTTCCGGCTGGTACGCCGAAAACGCATTTTTCCGGGTTGAGCTTAATGTCATATGCTCGGAGGTTGTCGAATGTGAGCCTCAAATCGTCTACTAGAGTTTCGACGTGTTTGGTCTTGACGACCACATCGTGTACGTATGCCTCCACTGTTTTGCCGATCTGGGTTGCCAGACATGTCTGAAGCATGCGCTGATCTATTGCGCCGGTGTTTTTGAGCCCGAAGGGCATTGTGTTGAAGCAGAATGGTCCGTATGGAGTAATGAATGCCGTTACGGCTTGGTCTGTCTCCGCCATCTTGATTTGATGGTAGCCCGAGTATGCGTCGAGGAAGCACAATGTGTCGTGCCCTGCGGTAGCATCGATGATTTGATCGATGCGGGGAAGGGGGAAAGGATCCTTTGGACAAGCCTTGTTCAGGTCCTTAAAATCGACACACAGGCGCCAGGATTTGTCCTTTTTTGGTACCATTACCAGGTTTGCTAGCCAGTCTGGATGTTTTATGTCTATGATGAGTCCGGCTTCTAATAGTTTGGCTAGCTCCTCTCTCATCGCCTGTCTTTTGGGTTCGGAAAATTGCCGAAGAGCCTGTTTGACTGGCTTGAATCCTTTTAGGATATTTAGGCTGTGTTCTGCCAACCTGCGTGGGATTCCTGGCATGTCTGAAGGGTGCCAGGCAAAGATGTCCCAATTTTCCCGAAGGAATTCTTGTAGTGTGGCGTCTACATCAGGGATTAATTGTGCCCCAATGGAGGCCGTCTTTGTGGGGTCCGTTGGATGGACTTGGAATTTGACTATTTCGTCCGCTGGCTTAAAAGATGTGGACTTGGATCTCTTATCGAGTATCACATCGTCCCTGTTCACCATGGAGCGCAGCGCAGTGAGTTCCTCTGCCGCTAGGGCTTCGGAATAGTGCCTCCAGGGCTAGTGCGGCTGTCTTATTTTCGACGCGGAGTGCTATGTCCGGATTACTGACAAGAGTGATGATTCCATTGGGCCCGGGCATTTTAAGCTTAATGTACCCGTAATGGGGTATAGCTTGTAAAATTGTGAATGCCTCTCACCCTAATAGAGTGTAATATCCGCTGCTGAACGGGGCCACTTGGAACGTGACCTCCTCGGACCTGTAATTGTTCGGCGAGCCGAACACCACATCCAATGTAAATTTTCTTGTGCAGCCTGCTTCCCGACTAGGGATTATTCCTCTAAAGGTTGTGCTACTTCGCTCAATGCGGCTCCAGTTTATTTCCATTTTTCGAAGGGTTTCCTCGTAGACGAGGTTTAATCCGCTACCGCCATCCATGAGTACATTAGTAAGTCGAAAGTCGTCCACTATTGGACTGAGGACCAATGCGGCTGGTGCTCGGGCTGTTCAGAATTTAGGTTCGTCGCCGGCGTTGAAGGTGATAGCCGTGTCGCTCCATGGATTTATTGTTGCTACTTGGTAGACTTCGGCGAGGCTACAGATTGTTCGTTTCCGCATATTATTTGATGCGAAAGTCTCGAAGACTGTTAGTACCGTACTGGTACTATTGGGCTGGTTTTCTGGGGCTAGAAGCTCTTCGCCACTTTTGGCCACTTGCCGTAGTATCCAACATGCTCGAAGGCTATGTGTTGGAGTGGCGCCCTCTGTACTATGGATTTTACAGGGTCCGCTGAGCCATCCCTCCAGTACGGTTTCGTGCCCTTTAGGGGTTTTTTGCTTTTTGCTTTTTGTCCCAGGTGCCTGAGCATGATGCACCCCTTTATTTAGGACTAGGGTTGTGTTGGGAGCCGGATTGTCCCAAAACTTGGTTTCGGTTTTCCAGGTACTCTCCATCGCATAGTACTTTCGTACTATGGACGCCAGGTCGGCGAAGCATGTAATTTCACGACGACTTATGGCGTTCATGATTCCCTTGTCCGTGCAATTGTTGCAGAAAATTGAGATTGCGCTCTCCTCATGGCAGTCCTTTATCCTGTCCATAACCAGGAGGAATCTGGCCCAGTAATGATGTATTGTTTTAGCCGGCTCTTGCCGGATTTGAGATAGATCGCTTGTGTTTGGGTGGGCGGGTAGAATTGAGTTCGGAGCCCGCCCAATCTGAGGCTCAAGGGCCGAAAAGTTTCCGAATTTGGAAGCTTGGATTGCTGGATGTTGTCCAACGAATCTGGTCCGCTGCCTGACTTTAGGTTCAGTACTTGATTGATGTCCGTCCCTCCGAGGGAATCCGGCATGGAGGGATCAGGAATCCAGACATAACTGGTCTTTAATATAGAAGAAGAGTTGCCGCGTTGTTCCTCTACCACAGCAACGTGGTCGGTAGCCTAGGGAGAGTTAATCTCTCTCAGATCGGTTTTAAGCCCAATCTGATCGTAGTCTGTAGTGACTCCCAGGGCGGCGATGCGATCCAAGACCTCGTTTACGGAGGAGAGCTCCATCGGATCCAGCTGCTCGGCGAATTCCGAGTTGACGTGAAGATCGCTTTTGATGACCCGAGAGGTCATTGTCGGAGCGGCGGCCGAACAGGCGGTCATAAGAAAACCACCTAGCCGGATAGTTTGGCCGGTGGCCAAAGCTCCCTTGGCAATGGTACCGTCTTTAAAGACGGGAAGAGGCATCCTTCCTGATTGCGACGGCACAGAGGAACTCTCAATGAAAGCACCAATGTCGGTGTCAAAACCGGCGGATCTCGGGTAGGGGGTCCCGAACTGTGCGTCTAGGCGGATGGTAACAGGAGACAAGGGACACAATGTTTTTACCCAGGTTCGGGCCCTCTTGATGGAGGTAAAACCCTACTCCTTCTTGATTGATATTGACGATATGGGTAGTACAAGAGTAGATCTACCACGAGATCAAGGAGGCTAAACCCTAGAAGCTAGCCTATGGTATGATTGTTGTTCGTCCTACGGACTAAAACCCTCCGGTTTATATAGACACCGGAGAGGGCTAGGGTTACACAGAGTCGGTTACAATGGTAGGAGATCTACATATCCGTATTGCCAAGCTTGCCTTCCACGCCAAGGAAAGTCCCCTCCGGACACGGGACGAAGTCTTCAATCTTGTATCTTCATAGTCTTGGAGTCCGGCCAATGATGATAGTTCGGCTATCCGGACACCCCCTAGTCCAGGACTCCCTTAGTGTGCCCCAGATGTCAGTGGGAGGAATCATTATTTTTTGTGTAATAAGGAGGCAGTTGATTGCGTGCGGCCAGGCCAGCGGTGGGAGTAGGGTGGGCCGAGAAAGCCTGCGCGGCATCACAGCGGGCCACAAGAGGAGGGAGCAGGCAGTCCCGCCGGCGCTAGTTTAGGCGGCTGGAGCAGGAAGATCAGAGATTGAAGAAGCACGTCGGCCGTTGGATGGACATCCAAGAGTCACTGCTGCTAGAATCGTGTGTTCACTGACAAAGCCTTGCGTAAACAAGTCAGCCTCGAAATCTGTGGCATGTACAGCCCATTTGCTATTATTTTTATAACTTTTACTCATTGTCTAATTCATATGGAATTTATTGCAGCCCGTTTTCCATTTTTAGAATTGCCGGCCATTTTCTGGTCAGTACCAGGGTTAAAAAATCAACTAAATATGTGGTAAATTTCGAAAATTCGCAAATTGTTTTGGGGAACGAAATATTCTTAATCCAAAAATTAATAGCCATACTAAAACAAATTTAAAAATGAATTAGTACTATGTCATGTTAAATCCAATGAAATACATATAAGATATCAGTGAAGAACAAAATTCAAGAAAAACTAATATCCCATTTGCTATTTTTTTGGAATTTTCAACCCCTTTGGATATTACTTTTAACAGACATTGACTATACTCTTTGGCCAGGACGGAATGCGTCCCTCCTCGTGTTGAAAGATTTGCAGCCCAGTAATTCGGAGGAAACAAATAGGCTTAGCTTGGGTATTCTTCAAAAAAGAAATACCGGGCTACCTATTTTCCCAAAGAACTGGTGCATGAGCATTTAGCTTTATTTATTTATTTACTTATTTATGTTTAGGGACTATGAGCATGTACCTGGGCCGGATTCATGTGAGAGCCGTTAATTATGGGCTTCTCTATTGGGCCTTCATCACTGGGCTGCATGTTATCAACAAGTGGAAAATGTGTTCCGTACGAAAAATAGTATGAGCTATGTATGGTACGGGGCACTAAAGGATCAAACCGTTCAACGACTTCCAAAACAACATATTTATCCAACCAACAGACGAAATATACAACTGATTGTACATTGAAAACAGCAGCAGCAGCAACCAGGGCTGGGGGTGCAACAGAAGCAGTAAGCAGGCCAGAAGAGTGAAGACGCATCTCTCTCTTCCAAACCAAACATTAGCCATCATTACAAAAGGGCTACCAAAAAAGAACAAGTGTATGCATCAAACTAAATAAAGATCCTACTACACCAAGTGTACACATCTAACTAACTGGCTCAGTTAGACGTTACTATTTATTAAGCTGTGGAGATTGGCTCATGGCTTGAACCAGATGGGTGCCTGACGGGGGAAACTCCAGCCAGCAGGTCGAAGTCTGGTACTTGCGACCCTCTCTCCTACTTTGGGCTGCAGAGCATGGCGGCACATATCAGGGTATGGTGCATGGAGAGACGCATGGTACGCTATGTACACACAGTTTTGCCTAATGCATGAAACCGCGCTGCCATCATGATCATTGCCGTCGGTTATCTCCTGGTTAATCGGATAATTTAGTCCGACAAACAGAGAGCGTGTACCAAGGCTACTTACCAGCCTGCAGTCAAAAATTCCTGAAGGCCCAGAGAAGCTGGGATCCTGCTCAAAGACCTTGCAGTGACTGTGATTGTATTCCGCGAAACAACATGTCCGGTACATGCGAACGATCATCAATCTTTCGCCGTTGTCTGATCGAGCCAGGAACCACCTGCAACTGCCATGCCACTTTTCTTTGAAAGGTTCTAGGATTAGGAAGGGTAGGGACACCAGGCGGCCTACAACATCATATCAAGTTGGAGTCAAATAAAAAAGGGCTCTTGATTTAGTCAATCTTAAGAACAGCATGTTATGAGCTTGAATATTTTTTCAGTAAATGTTGACAATAATATAAGCAAGCCATCATGATATCATAGGAAAGTAACATACTGTTGTAATAGCCGTTTGTAGCGATGACTAGAGTAGGCCAGCAATACGTCCAGCCATAGAAGGAGTCGACAGCATAAATGAAGCCCTCGTGTTCAATGGCATCAAAGAACCATGGAGGATGTTTGATCCTGCGATGGACGTGCAGATTTATCCACTTACCACAGTAACCTATCAGATAGGCGAGACCGCGGTTGAAGAATGCAATTAGTCTGAAATCTTTATAATTCGCAGATCTTGTGGGCACTTGGCAGATTACAACCTTAAGCAAATCAAACTTGGTATCATGTTGGCTACTGTAAGTTTCCGAGTATTCTTGGCCACGGTGCCAAAGCAGTGCAGTGTTAATCGAAGGAAGGGGGATCAATCGCTGGGTGTAGACCTCCACGAGCATCCAGCTGCCGCGACCATCGACGAGCACCATCCAAGATGTGTTCATGCCGACCGAGTACATACCGTTAATGTAGCTGAGGCTGACGGGGATCGGATCGCAGTGAAGGGGGTTGATGCTCGCAACCCTACGATCGTTATGATGCGTGAAACACCATTTATGAAGATCAGGCGGCATCAGCAAGCATGCAGCTGGCTTAAAAAGCTCCAGCCTGAGGGCTTTGAGTAAACGGTACAGCCCCGACGAGCACGCGGCGAGCGACACGGTACTGAGATTGTCCACACGCGAAACAATGAGCTTCATTACCTCTGTGGGGAGCGAATTCCAGCCACTCTTTCGGCAGACGCTGCTCGGTTCTACCATTGTTAGTGCTTGGGTTTCGGACAAGGGGGGAGGTGCCTTAGCGGGGATGGAAGCTTGGACGAGATTATGTGCGGAAAAAGATGGAGAAGCGAATATGTGTTGCGGGAAGTGGACAGGTGATGATGACTACAGCACGCCGCTTGACTTACGAGCCACATACCAGCAGCGTAGGGTCATATTGATGCCAGACAACTTGCTTGAGTGATCACAGTACTGGTACTCCCTACAGTACCTACTATAGTACTATGCCCTAGCTTGCTAGAGTAGAGTAGTTGAGTAGGACTCTGCTGTACTACTAGCACCGGAGGAGTAGTATATTCTAATCTAAAATAGTTACAAACTTCAATGCCCGAGCGTCGAACGACTACGAACCATGCTCAAAGACCATGTCTACGTGGTGTTTGGACTTATATGCAAAAAAATAGCAAGATGCCCGTGCATTGCACGGCACACCATCATCACCAACTCGGTGTTTTTTCTACTCCTACTCCTATAAAAGACTCAGTTGGTGATGATGGAGCCGAGGAGGCATGTTCAGCCGGGCGTGCAGCGGACGGCGCAACACTATTTGATTTGTTATAAAAAAAGTAGTAGAGATAGAGACATAGGGAGGAGCACGAGGTTGTGGGAGATAAGGATGAACGAGGCAAGGCCTTATCTATAAATGTGGAGAGAGGTGTGGGTATCTTTTGTAAAATTGTCATAGTTGGCTTTCTATCCGTCAGATATAGATCGGACGGTCCATATTACAAGATGGCAGGCATACCATCATCACCAACTCGGTTTTCTATAAGAGTAGATATATATAGATATAGATAGATAGAGACTAGGGAGTACTAGTAAGGACACCATCTATTGCTTCGTGTGCTACTCCTGCGCTCCATTCGGCGGCCGCAACGTCCCCTACAGCCACTCCCTCCTGCGCTCCATTCGGAGGGCGCTATTGAAATCTGGGGAGCACACTCTCGCGACTGCTGGCAGCCACGACTTCACGGACGACGACTTCTTCCCCGACCTCGGCAACCTCTTCCTCAAAGACATGGGCGACAACCTCAACGCCAACGGTGCTGCTCCCATTGCACCATATGTGTTTCTGTCCTTCCTATTCGAAATCTTGGTAGAATTCATGTTTCTAATCTGTATCCTACTACTATTCTAGTCCACGTGATTAGTTTCATCTCTGTTATAGCCGTCATGATTTATTTTGTGCTTATTCGGATTAAATATCATAGTAACTTGCTCACATATGCAACTGGCGCAACGTCCCCTACAGTCACTCCTGTTTCATGGACGGCCTGGTCCACTGCTATGAGTTCCCGATGCCATTTTGAGGCTCGCCGGCGGACATGGTGCATCACCTCACGGGTGCGTGCAGCGGTCACTACTGGCCCTTGACTGAGAACATCAAGTACGACACAAGCTACCGGTTCACCATGCGGGAGTCGCTGGAGGATCACCGCCGCCTGCTAGTCTCAGAGGAGGACGGCAGCGTCTTCCTCTTGATCGTGGGCACCGGCGAGGCCCGCGCAGGCCGCCGCCCCGTCTTTTTAGCGTGCGTCAGGGGTGTCGCCGCTGACGCTGACACTGACACGAGGCAGATGTATGGGTGCAAGGTCAATGTTACTACCCCTCTGGGTCACGTGGGCGGCGAAACCGGACTCATCGGACAGACTTGGAATCCGAGGAGCTGGGACTATCCCGCCAATGTGGACTTGGAAAACCCATGGCATCCATTCTATCCTTTACCCGCCGACTCGGTGCACGGGGACTCCAAGGAGGTTCACCTGGACATACGCATTATCAAGTGCACTTAGAAAACATGTAGTGTGTGTGTGGGCGCTTATGGCCCGTGTCTTTGCCGCTTTTGATTCTGTAAGCTTGTCATTAAACTTGAGTGGCTTTCGCCGCAGTCCTTCCTTTGAACTGCTCCTCTCAGTGAGCTGATGTAAGACACTTTGGGTTTCATTTGATAATGGAACCGGGGAGGAGCCTCCCTGTTCTTCTAAAAAAATACGCATTATCAAGTTAAATGTTGATCATAAGTCTTCGCTCAATGTAATCCGCTGTCTAAGCATGTGGAGACTTCCATGCAGGATCTTGCTCTATTAGAGTATCGTACATGAATAAAAGTGTATCCATTTATGGTTTAGTCTAGAATCTTCCATGTATGAATTTTTACTACAGTACTGGTGAAAGACTTATGATGAACCATTTCTTACATCTCCTCTGCCCCCTTGCAAGTCATCCTGATTTAATCCCTCCGTCTAGGTGTATGAGGGCATGGTTAATATTACTTAATAGTATAGCCAACTGTTGACTATAAGAAAGTGCCATGTCATCTGTAGCCAACATGTATAACAATCGATACTCAAAAACTAATTCTTAAAGATCATTTCTTGCAAAGCACAATAAGTGTTATTTCTTCACAAGTTTTGGATGCAGGTTGAATAGTTGAACGCTTTTGTTTGCAAAAGATACCTTTTTATCTATTTCACCCGGATGTTTGTGAGCTCTAGAGATGAGATAATATCTGAAGAAACCTATGGATACCCGTTACACATGAGATGACCCCCACATCCTTCGTCAAAATAAACAACTCCCAGATCAATGCATTTCACTCTTCGGTGCAACGCACGGGCACCTTACTACTATAGATTAGTACGATCAAAAATTGAACTAACATTATATATAGTACGATAAATACTGATGCATGTCACCTAAAATTATATCATTCAAAACTATGTTCAAATACGAATCCAACGATATAGTTTTTGTTGACATGCACTAATATTTTGTCAGTTAAATCTTCAGTCAAATTCAATGGGGGACTAATAAACTACGACCGATGTATTACAAGTGTAGAGGGCGGCGCTGCAGGGGAGTCTCACCTCTCTCACTCGTGGTGCGGCAGTAAAGCCGTCATATCACAAAACCCTACCACTCCTAGTAATAAGTGGCCTGGTAAAATAAACGGACAAGCAACCATCACATCCCTCCGTCTTTTTTGCATTTCATCTCTCTGCATTTACTTTGTCCGGTTCATCTCCCACACTCGATCCCTAGCTACTACTCCTAGGGCCAGTTCTTTTGGCGGCTTCCCCAGCTTTTCCCACAAGACTAGTCACAGTGGAGAGTAACAATAAGGCGCCTCACTCATTTATTTGGGCTTCTAAACTACTACTCCGTCCTGGTTTAGTCCTCACCATTGTAATTTGTGCTAAATTTTGACCAAAGATTTAACTGATAAAATGTTACTCAGAACACTTAGGCACGGTGCATCTAGTTGTGTAAGTCATCTTACGAAAACCAAATAATCCCAAAACACTTAGGAGCGGTGCATTAACTTCTACCTCGTTTCTTGTTTCTCGACATATTAACCAATAAGAGATAAAGAGTGTGCATGCTTTTAATGACTTGAGATATCAAACACGACATGCAGTGGTTAGTTCATTGCATGCAAACCTATTAATTAGAAAATAAACATTAACATTTCTCGTTTTCTCCTCCTCCTTGGTCACGGTGCACAGCCTAAGATGACTTACTCACCTAAACGGATGGAGTAGTGCATGTGACATGCACTAACATTTCATTAGTTAAATTTATGATCAAAATTTGACACGGATTACAATGGGGACCAATAAACCAGGACGGAGGTAGTAGTTATGGGATTACTAATCTAGAAGCCTAAAAGAACTGGCCCCTGGTACTCCTACTAGTAGTAGTACTCACGTTGGAATCGTTTCACAAGCTTGACTAGTGCTGTTTTTCTACTTTTACAAAAACCGCATCGTAATGTTAAAACGTGCATGTGCACGTACAAAAGTAATAGTAGTACTCCCTCTGTCTAGGTGTACAAATCTTCCCTCCTTCTTGGTCACCGTGCACAACCAAAGATGACTTATTGACCTGGACGGAGGGAGTAGAAAAGTCTGCAAGCATATATCGAGAGAGACGTGTAGTCCGATAGTATATAGTAAAGTTTGTGCTATATGCACGTACTTGCAAAATGCGTAATAATACACAACGTTTTCAAACTTTCCCTTTTACATACTTAATTAAGGACGCTAAAAAGTCCTGAGCGTTCGGGATTTATCTTTTGCGTCCCAAAACTAATGAGATCACCTTACGAAACAAAAATTATACTCCTCCTAAAAGCCATGGCGCTCGCAGGAGAGCTTGCGACGCGCCACGAGTGCCCTGGTGCGCGACCGTTTCCCAGCGCGCCGACACAACGCCTCTTCCTGGGCCTCGCAACTTGCAAGGTGCTGATTGGCGGCTTGCCGGCGGGCGAGCGCGATCTCACCGGTGTGGTGATCCGGCGCCAACAGGTACTCCTCCTGGCTGGAAGCGTGCACCCGGTCCACGTACCGCCAAGCGTAGATGAGGTGCTTGGGCCCGACTGCACTCAGGGCGTCGGCACGGGCGTCCTCCGCCACCCTCATGGCCCTCGCACGAGCCTTTTGCCAAAGAACCGATTGCTTGACTCTCTCGGACGCAACATAGATCTCCCAGAAAGCTCACGCGTCGCGAGATTGTGTAAGTCATCTTATGAAAACCAAATAATGCCAAAACACGTAGGCGCGGTGCATTAACTTCTACCTCGTTTCTTGTTTCTTGACATATCAACCAATGAGAGATGAGGGTGTGCATGCTTTTAATGACCTGAGACTATCAAACATGACATGCAGTGGTTAGTTCATTGCATGCAATACTATTTAATTAGCAAATAAACATTAATGTCTCTCGTTTTCCCCTCCTCCTTGGTCATGGTGCACAACCTAAGATGACTTACTCACCTAGACGGAGGGAGTATCAACATTCACAATGTCAAATCAATATTTTTACACTCATTATAAAATGTAGTTCTTATACTCATTATAATCAGTATTGTAGATATTGATATTTTTAGTATAAATTTGGTCGTGGGATTTCATTGATGCCTGTCAAAGCGTGGAGGAAGCGGAGCTTAGGGCTTGCATTGCCGGTCTCTACGTAGGTATTTCTCTTCATAATCCTGTAATTTTAGAGACTGATTGCCCTTTTGTGGTAGCCTCTCTTGCATCGGGGGACTATGAGAGGTCTGCTATGCGTGACCTGAAGATGAAAGCATTGAGCACCTCGAAGTTGATCAACAATTTTCAACTGTCAAAGATTAGCCGTTCGGCCAATAAGGTGGCACACTTAATCGCTAAGTATAGCTTTGACAATAGATTAGATGGTATACTTGTAAATAACGTACCGCCCAGTGTGGTGAATATTGTATTGAATGAGTGTACTGGTGTGGCTGGTTAATTAATATAAGGTGGTGTTCAAAAAAAAGTGTATATTTGGTCAAACACTTTGCAAACGGTTGACGGGAGTAAAAAGGACCAGAGGGAGTATCATGCATGCGGAGTAGGCAAAAAAATTGATCATTTTTAGCCGGTCGAAGTCTCAAAGGGCGCGACCGCGCGAGGGAGGCGAAGGTCGTGGGAGGCGCGATAGTTGACGGAATTAAGTGAAGTTACATGCACGGGCCGGCATGGCGTGCGAACAGGCAGAAGCTATACCGTCAGGCCTATGATATGGGTCTAGTAGACATGACATCTAGTGGGTCCCGCATAGTTCTCGAGAACTCTTTGGGGGCTTGCAGCCATTTATCCACCGAGCAAGCCAGCAACCCCACACCGTTCGCACGCCCTACTCGTCCCCGTCTTCTACCTCACAATAGTTCGCTCCCAGTCGTCCCGTCCTTTCACATTAGTTTGCTCCCAGTTTTTGCGGGGAACAACAGTTCAACTTCTCCTAACCCTCCTCCAAAATCCATGGCCTCCCAAATCTCCATGGTCGCCGCTGAGTACCAGGTTAGAGCCATCACCGGCGATCAGTTCATCGTCATCTACACACGTGGATCCGCGACGGTGAAAGCATGGCTTGCTCGCTTCCTACGCATGTTCAATAGTTCAACGGATGAGTGGGTCACTGGGCTAGATGTTGAGTACACCACAGTCCTGGGACGAGAGAAGGATCTAAAGGACGAAGAGAGGAAGAAGCCCGCCGTGATCTAGGTTTGCGTACATAACGTTTGCTTGGTCTACCACATATGCCATGCCGACGTTGAGTGCCAGGATTTTAAGAACTTCCTCAAGGACAAAAGAGTGAAATTTGTTACTATAGACTTTAAGAACGACAAAGAAGTCCTGCCTCGGATAGGTCTCGTTGTAGGCCAGCCCTTCGATCTCTAGAAGGCAAGCCTGGTGTCCTCCTCTCAACCTTCAATGTTGACCCTGGCAGCAGCCATGATTGATCCTTCGTACGCTAAACTGAAGAAACCTCATCACGAGTTTCATAATGCATGGGAGTCGAAGACATTAGATGAAGATCACATCTTGTACGCAGCAATGGATGCCTACCTTTGTTTAAATATCTACATGGGTTGGATGAAGAAGCAGAGCCCAGTTTCCGGTTCAAGCAAAGAAGCGTCGGCGAAGAGGAAGAGGAAGAGGGACGAGGACAAAGTCGAGGACGTGGACTCGGACTCCGAGTAGGTGGTAGTGCCATCGCTCATGCTGTTTCTACTGCAGTGTCAAGCAGACTAGTTGCTTAGTTTATTTCAAGGGTGTGTTGTGCTGAGGCCCCAGCAGAACTATGTTTATGTTCTTTCTCGTTATTAGAACTCTTTAGTACGTAGAGTAGTACTAGTACTATGTCTTACTACTATTCTTCTTGCAGTTGGTACTACTGCTCGTATCTTCGTGTTCCTACTGTACTTAATACATTCGTACTAGTAGTATAATTTGGGTCAGTCGATTTGTGAAAGAAGTTCGACGGAGCGAAGGAAGAAGACGGCAGAAGAGGTGGAGGAAGCCCTTCTAGCCATCCATGTTGCTTCAAACGGCTCACATGAGTCGACTGACCCAAATTGCTCCTTCAGATTACAGGATCCACGTGGCATTCAAGGTCTCGAAGGTAGATTCCGCGTCCGCACCCGGTTTGCGGGCACGACGCGCGCGCGACCGGCTTCCGCCGCGACAGCCACCATGCGCGCCTCCTCCGCGCGGGCGGAGACGACAATGAAACGCTAGTTCCTCCTCGCCGGCGTGCTGGAGCACGCGCTCGTCCTCCTCTTCGTACGCTGCGTGCATAGACGCGGCTCCACCAGCTGCTCGCGTGCTTGGCAACGCGGCGGCTTGGCGAGGAGGGACTGCAGATGACGTGAGTGGGCGAGCCTTCGGCTTCATGTCACAGGGATGGCGGCGACACGGCGATGATGGGTGAGAAATTGTTGGCCGAAGTAGGCGGGCGCCGGCATGCGCAACGGCGGCGACATATTGATGAGTGCGCGTATGGGAGCTTACTTTAGTTTTATATAAGGTTGGGCAAACTTAAAAGAAAACCGTACTAGTACACCTAAACATTAGACTTAGGTAGCGCTTTTTTTTGAAGTTAGTACCACAGCCACGATACGGAATCCTGTGCAAGCACATGAACCACGGCCGCGCGGTCGATCGAACAGTGCGTCACCGTGTCGTGCTCGAAGGACATCCATCGAACCTTTTTGTGTGTGTGAAAACAATCCTCGAATATTACTCAAGTTTTTTTCCTGGGAAAGTTCTTGACGCTGCAATATTTCCATATATTTGAATTTAGCTCCAGTTTGTGTTCTATTTGGATTTGGACGTTTTAGGTGCGCCCTAGTTTTTTTAATACTTCTTTTGTGTGTGTGACTGAGAGAGAATGTGTGTATGTGCCCATATGTGTGTTATGGCGGAAGGGCAATGTGGAGACAGTGTGCGTGTGATACAGACATAGAGAGGTGTGAATGTGCAAATGATCATGCATGTGTGAGACATAGACAGATGCCGATACGTTGTGTATACATGAGAGAACGGTCTTCTAGTTTACTTGTGTGTGTGTGTGTGTGAGAGAGAGAGAGGGAGAGAGAGGAGCATCCGTAACACAACAACCATCTCTCTCGATTCGTCCGTCCCTGGCACGATCACATGTAACACATGCATCAACGCGCACATTTTGACACCCTCACTCGGCCCCTGCCCACCTCAAGGCCCGCACAATATCTTCGTGAATACCCATTTCTCTCCTTAGGTTTGTTTTTGCTCAATATCTGACACACACACACGCACACGCGCGCACACACACACACACACACGCAGCACAACACACACACTCCCCCGAGCACACAATTCATCCCCATCCAAGGTTATATGGCGACCACTCTCGCATGTGCTTCTTTGCACCCCAACATGCTCAACACCTCAATCTTCAAAGAGGGCATCGAGCAGATCGAAGACAGCGACCACACCGCGCTAGAGAATGCGGGGTCATTTGGAAGCAGGGTGATGTGACGACGGCTGACTGACTCCTCCCCCCACCCTCTCTCTCTTGCACAAAATTACCAATCCCTCTCTCCCCCGCACAAAATTGTCAATCCCTCAACCCATGAGATCCTTCCCCTCTCGTCCATGTTTTTCCAGCTCTCTCATCAAACATGTTGTCTCTTCTCCTTTCACGTATATAGAATCCGGATGCACACACATCTCACGTATACTACATGTCTCCATCTTTCTCACAGACCTAACTTCTTCCTCTCTCTTTCTCTTTATCTCTCTCTCTCTGTCTCGTTAGGTTTGTCTCCTACTCTCTCATGCACATACATACAATCTTTCCCGCCCTATCTGCTCCATCTTCAAAAGCTCTCTCTGCACGTTTCATTCACACAATGGGATATGTCAAAATGTTGCTTCTATAATGGCTGATGTAGAGTTTTGGTTGTTTTTGTTGCATCCTACAAAGTAATAACTATGAAATGCATTTAGATTCTCATTTTACTAGGATTATGTGAGTTTGAGCATGTTGTGAAGTACTATAGACCTTGTATACATCTTGGGATTCGACAATGACTGTAACTATTGAATTGTATAGACCATTACATTCGAAGTCAATAGCCTAATATATTTATTTCACAATTTCAACAAATGATTAGTTCACTACAAACTAAGAAAACAAATGTGTACTCGCTCCGTTTTTATTTAAGTCCACGTATTAGCATTGGTCAAAGTCAAGTATTGTAAACTCTCAGAAAGCTTATAACAAAAAATATTAACATATGCAATAACAAATAAATACCATTAGATTCATTATTGAATGTACTTCCACATCATACATATTTGTTATGGTAAATGTTTATATTTTTATATAAACTTGGTCAAACTTTAGGAAGTTTGACTTCGGTCAAACCTAATATGCAGAGTTTACTACTACTACTCGCTACTAGTTGCTTAGCCGAATCACTCAACACGCCACACGGGGAGTCCAGTGTCACAAAATTTTGAGGTCGGCGAAAAATCTCCCGCGAACCTGATTCGAGCAGTGGGAAGTTACCATCATAGCCTTCGGAACAGGCCTACGGACGATGCTTGGTAGGGGGCTGTTTTCGTAACTTTAGGTTCACCCTACCCAGCCAACCCCACCCTGGCACCTAGAGTAGTACACCTGAATACTCCCCATTTTCTATCCCCACCGCAAAATAGACTTCTCCATGACACCGCAGCCTTTGTGCTCCTCCCCTTTACATCGGCGCACTCGTCCACCGCAGCGCATCTGCCTCATCGACGACCTCGTACGCCGCACTGGAGCCGGTCCACCGTCGTCGTCGTAGACGGAGCCTCTTCCCCGGCATCATCTTCCACGGTCTCGGATCTGCTTCCTGAAAGCCGACGCCAAGCGCAGAAGTACCACCATCTTGGACAATGAACTGACTCCCGTTGCCGAGCATGACTTACAGAGGCCGCCGCGACCATTGTTCTCCTCCTCGATTGCTAATGTGTGTATTGAATCACTTAGCAGTACATGTGCAGTTCCAATTTTGTTCATACCTACCTTTCAATTTTCCTGGGTGCTATTGTTCCCGTAAAAGTAATTGGTTATAGCCTCCATTGTCCAACAGAATATCAGCTTGTAATTGTGCGTCGCTCCTGTATCGCGCTGTGCTTGGGTAGGTTTTTCATCTGCAACCTGTAGTGTGGCAAATGATGGAAAGGTTTTTAGAACTAGCAAGATGCCCATGCGTCGCACGCATCAAGATGCATTTGTATGAGTAGTTTATCTTGTGGGAGAAAAGGATGAACGAGGGAAGGCCTTATTTGCAAATCTGAAGAGGGGTATGCTTATCTTTTTGCAAAATTCCCATTTGTTTCCTTCCTATCTGTCAGATATAAATCAGACGGCCTATATTGCAAGGAAAAAAAGTATAGAGAAAAAAAAGTAGACAGTAAAGGAAGTAGAGATAAATATGAAATATTAAATATAAAATAAATATAACCGTAGAGAAGAGAGTAGAGATAGCAGAGACGTCGGGAAAGGATCGCGCACGCGGGAAAAAGCGGCCGGGCGTGTGCTAGTTTTGGCGCGCGGTGTCCGGCGCGCTTTATAAAATCCAACGCTCTCCCACCGCTCTGTGCCTTGCCACCGCTCTGTGCCTCGCCACCGCTCTCTCCCCGCTCTTTTTCGCCTCGCCGCTGCCGCGCCACCATGTCGCCGCGTCGCCGGGAAACTTGGGGATACAGCGGCGTCCGCGTGCGCCCCTCCGGCGGCTTCTCCGTCGAGATCCGGTTCAGCGGGATGCGCCTCGGCCTCGGCAATTTCGACACTGCCACCGAGGCCGCCCGCGCATACGACACGACGGCATGGCGCCTCCGTTGGCCTCATAGAACATTGAACTTCCCCAACATGCCGACGCGGGAGTGGGCGCAGGAGCTCACGCCTCTGCGGCGGCTTAGCACCGACGAGGATTGTCACGACAACCGGAGGCGGGAGCACCATCTCAGCATCGCCGAGATGGACGAGGAAGCCATTACGCTATGGTGGCAACACTTCCCGCAGGACATGATCAATGAGCGCGAGTTCTACGCGCAAAGGAGGGCAGAGAGGGATAAGAGGAGGGCGGAGCGAGCCGCCTATCGCGAGGACAAGCGTAGGCAAAAAGCGGACGCTCAATTCAACATGAGGCTAGGAGCAGCGTCGCCCTGGGAATCCGACGATGATCGGTATCTTCATGCCTACAGTCAGACGTCGGAGGAGGACATCACCGAGGATGAGTCAGACGACGAGGAGTAGTTGAATTATCTTTTTTTATCTATCTATGTTGAGAACTATCCTCTACTCTCTAGTATCTACTTCTCGATCTCAGCACTGTAAACACTTTTTAAAGCGCCACGCGTTGCGATTCTGTTGGAGATGCTCTAACATGGCAGACGAGTGCCTTAATGTTGCCCACAAGATGCGCGAGTATTACTAGTAGTATTTTTCTTGCCATGTTGAGATTTTGAAACCACGAGTGTGAACATGCAGAGGAGCAATGAAGATCAAACACAGGATATTCGGGACATCTTCAAGGAGCGTGGCAAGTTAAAGAGGAGCTGCACCGAACCTGTAAAACAAGCTTTGGTAAGTAACACCCTTTCAATTACTTTCATTTAGCCTCGTGTTCTTCGATGTATATATGTTGTAGTTTCCGTTTCTCTTAAGCGTGGTGTTCTTCGATGTGTAATTAGAAGAGTCTTAATCGTCCTAATGCGTTCGTTTTTAACTTTATGTAGGAAGTGGGTGTTCTCACCTTGTAGTCTGTTTTTATATTTCTTTTCCTTTTGAATTCACTTCTCCGAGTTCTATTTATCTGGCTTCTACTAAATGGATCTAGGTTTCTCTGAGTATTGATCTAAAAAAGAAGTAACTTCATGTCAGGATGCAGTTCATGCGAGGAGGGAAGTATGGTCAACCTCGAGATCATGTTTCCAAAATGAGGCTGGATTACACACAAGGTGCCAGTTCCCTAATGATGCTGGATTAGACACAAGGTGCAAATTCCCAGATGATGCTGGATTACACACAAGCCAGGTGGAGTCGTCAGCTGTTCGTGTCCTCGTGGCATTAGTAAAGGCTGAAACAAAGCATGCAGCAGCCCTTGAGAATGTAGCTGAGTTCCCGAAGAAGTGAAAAGAGCAATCAGATTCTCTCTTCACCAAAGCCAAAGAAGAGATGGAAGAAGCCATAAATAAGCTAGCTAAGGCAGAGCAGGCTAGGCATCTCCTGGCATCTAAAACTGTTGTAAATACAAAATTTCCTTCATAATAGCTAGGTTCAAATGTTATCCAGTCAGCATGCCTGTTGTGATGTATGTGCATCTACTGATGTGGCACAAAATGTTTTTTTGGGTCATGTAATAAGAGCAATTACTTTCCAAACAATAACAGACGAAGCATTGGACATGGTATAGTTCACGCACAAGCCCGACATTCCAAGTTCAACTTCCACATCAAACTCATGTTCACAGATATCTACACATTCATACATAATGTCCACAACCATGATTCACTTCAAAGCGAAAAAAGTGTGAGGAGTTATAAATAAAGAAAAACCTCTACTAGTTCCTGCTACCAATGCGAGCACAACAAGTCAAGACCATGCGTAACTTAATTATATTTTAGTCATGTTTTCTGTTCTAAAATGCCTGCCGGCTCGCGGAAGGACGTGTTGCCGGCACACACGCGGATTCAATGAAGGCAGGTGGGGCAGTCTTAAGCTGGTTGCACGCGGCGAGGAGGCGTGCTCAGCCGGGCCTGCAGCGAGGGCGGCCCTCATGGCCGGCGTGCCGGTTCAGTGCCTGCGCTATGAGAGGTCGCGTCCATGTCAGAGCAATCACTCCCTCCAGTCCTTTTCTGTTTGGGTATAACAAAATCTCGTTTTTCTAAATTTCATGGACAAACTTTGACCCAAAGTACGATGGGGACTAGTAAACCAGAATGGAGGTAGTAGTTTTTTTAATAAAAGAAGGGTTTCCCCTTCCGATTACTGAAAACCAGCATCTAAATCTAAACCATAGTATTTGCCCTAGAACTACTAGGTTGAACATCTCGCAACATAAACCCATACAAGCATACGCCAAGCAGGTACATAGTACTATGAATTCCATTTTTGCTCCATACCAATCGTTATAAAAACTACTTACTACTTATAACGTGCCATTGAAAATTGGAACTCTTAACACCGCTAAAAACGATATTTTAAACATGGCTACTCGATCTGTGGCGACTGGCGAGCCACCGCGCTCCAAGTCGTTCACCTGTGGTCCCGACCATCAACTCCTACAAAGGTGCTCCACCACGTACCTGGTACCCGCGAATGCAGCAATCGTGCGCCTAGGGTTTTAGGGATTATTTGTTAACGTCGCCTTTACGTAACACTCATGTGTGCGAGACAGTGAGAGGCCGACTGCGTGCGTGCGCCTCTTCTCTTCATATATGTACTCCACCGTTTGTCTGGTGTCCAAAAAATTATAGTAACTACTTGCAATGTGCCAATGTGTTGCCTCACGATCAAAGTAGATTAATAGATATTCACCGATTTGATAAAAAAAAGTCTAGTTTTGAAATACGTATATCACTAAAAATATGTTATGTTTCACTCAAAATATATTCCTTTGGCGGTTTTGATGAGATAAGGGAGGAATGTTGTTGGTTTCAAGATTCGAGAAGTGGTATATGTCTAATTTCTACTCTTACTAGCAAGATGCCCGTGCGTTCCACGGAACATCAATATCTTGTGGGAGAAAAGGACGAACGAGGGAAGGTCTTATCTGCAAATGTGGTGAAGAGTGCGGGTAAATTGCCATATTTTCCTTCCTATCCTCAGATATATATCGGATGACCTACATTGCAGGATGGTAGGCCCACCATCATCACCAACTCTATTTTTTATCCCTACTCTTATAAAAAGCATTGTCGGTGATGATCGTGTGCCTGCCATCCTGCAATATAGGTCGTCCGATATATATCTGACGGATAGGAAGGAAAATATGGCAATTTTGCAAAAATATACCCACACCCCTCTCCACATTTGCAAATAAGGCCTTCCCTCATTCATCCTTTTGCCCCACAAGATAAACTACTCATACAAATGCATCTTGATGTTCCGTGCAACGCATGGGCATCTTGCTAGTTGTTGCAAAAGCCCATGTGTGTGTGAGAAAGGGAGAGTGGAGGAGGACGGAGTGCATGTGTGACAAAGACACAAGTAGTGTGTGTGCAATAGGTATCAGCTTAAAATGAGGCTATAGTGTGTGTGTGCACGATCGAGAGGGCGTGTCTCAAGAAGGGAAGAAAAAGCTACATAGATACAATGAGCGGGAGAGAGACATGTATGCGATGGTGGAAGCACGAGTGTGCGGGTGTATAAACCTATCTAGAGGCTAGCTAGTCGATAAATGTATGTGAGAGAAATACGAGTCGGGGTGCGAAAGCAAGAGTTTTATGTGTGTGTGAGAGAGACGGTAGTCGGGAAGGGGAGTGGAAGCAGGAGTTGTGTGTGTGTGTGTGTCTGTGTGTGAGAGAGAGGAGACGATAGTCGGGGTTGTCTGATCGGTAAACAAATGACTAATGTCAGTCTGGGATGGAGACGAAAAGGAGACCGCAACAAATGTTGTGTCTACAGGAGAGAGAGAGGGAGAGAGTAACTTTAGTGGTATGAGTCATATGTAGAGACATATAGGGTGTGTGAGAGAATCCCATAGAGAGAAAGACAAAGTGAAAGACGAGTGGAGACTGTGTGTGTGGCAGTGAAAAAGAAAGCTTAGGTACCGAGTGATACCAGAGAACAGTAGAGACGTGAGAGATAATGAAAACCGTGTAATGTATAATGATAGGGAGAGTGTGACACTTCTCAAGGGAGACGTCGAGAGACCATGTTTGCGAGGATAGGAGAAACATGAAGTGAGCGTGCGGGTGAGCTGGAGAAAAGAGAGTGATAGCTACCTGAAGGAGCATGCATGCGAGAGACATGGGCGGGAATGGAGTGAACAAAAAAGGGATTCAAATATTTGAAATCGAGATGATGATACATGTAATCCATACTCGAACCAAAATTTATCTATCAAACATGCATACTCATATGAATTCACGCACATCTATGTTATTTAATATGTAGATATTACTGATCCATACATTTTAGTAGAACATAATTTGGTTAAAAAAATTCGAATTCAACCTTAAGATTTCGAGATCGTTGTATTTGTAAATCATATTATACATATAAAGGAGCAGAATTATTTGTTGTGCTTTTGAAAGTATATATAAAAAATGATGTATATAAAATGTAATTCCAATTGAAAATGGATCCCGCCCGAAAAAAATAGTAGAGTACAAATGGGATTCGAATTGAGTTGGCACGGTAAACGTGCATTGTGCAAAATTTGAACGAAGCGGGGAAAGTCGCAGTAACCCCTCCCGAAACCAAAATCTGCGAGATGGAAATCACTACTGCCTATCCCTGCCACGCAAAGCCTATCTGCTGGATTTCTATAGGTTTCGATAGGGGTAGGTTTGTAATTTCACCCAAACGTGATGTAGCCGCCTCTCACCCGGATTCATACACGGTGGGCGCCAAAACACAGTGTGCCCTCGGCCGAAATCGACTCCCTCCCCGATTCATATTCATACACGGTGGGCGCCAAAAACAAACTCTCGTCGGCAAATATTCAGTGTATGCGAGATTACTGTCCTATCCCCAACCGACTAATGTTGTTGTGATGTAGTAGAAATTTGAAACGGGCGCTAAGTTTGTAAATTTCCTCGCATTCGAGACAAGCGCGCCCTGAATACATGGTTCCCCCCTTCCTCTCTACCACCCTTTCCCCATTCGTACTCCGTGGGCGCCAAAACACCCTCTCCACCCCACCCTCCTTTGTCCGCCGCCATCGGCCACCCCATCGATCACCGTCCTCCTCCACCATGCAGGAGTTGATACCTCGCCGCCGCCGTCCATTACAAGAGATCGACCTCTCTCATCCACGCCTTCGGACCGGGATCCTTGCATCCCGTCCTCTCGCTTCATCCCCGCCGTCGTCCACCTTGCCGGCGCCGCTCCTACGACCGTCTCGTCCACCGCGCCCCGCCACCACCGTCTACACTCCTAGATCTGCGTCCATGCTGCCGATAGCCATCGCTACCGTAGCACCATCAAATTCTCACCAGATGCGTACACGGTGCCGCACCAGAGGCGGTACTCTTTCGTATCTGCTCAACTTATTTATCACGGCAAGAAAATAGATCGCCACTACTTTACTCTGATTTCTTGTCTTGGTTGTGAAGTTGCCTTTGTCCGGTTTGCACCTTCAGATCCACCATGGCACGCTCAACACTATACTCCCAATGCTTATGGTTTTCCCCTTTTATATGCCACACTAGTGAAATCATAGTAGACTAAATTTCAAAATTGGGTCAGTCGATTTTTCAGAGCTCGCCGGAGTTCGCCGGTGTGATCCAAGGGGGTCGGGTGGTTGTGGGGCCTCGCCGAACGAAGAAAACTCGACGCGGGTGGGGGGTGGGGGTGGTGGAGGAACACAAGCGGTGGGGGCCGGTGGTCCGGTCGGCGGCCTATGCGGTGTTATGTATGGGAAGAATCAAGAGACGAGGAAGAAGAAGGGTTAGGAGACGTAGGATCTTCATCCAACCAACATTTTATTATCCAAAATCTGCTTGCTCTTCTTTACCATGTTCCTCTTCCGTTCTTCTTTAATATGTACTCTCTCCGTTCCTAAATACAAGTCTTTGTATAGATTCCACCATGCACTACATATGGAGCAAAATGAGTGAATCTACACTCTAAAATGTATCTGGATACATCTGTATGTGATCAATAGTGGAAATCTCTACCAAGACTTGTATTTTGGAATGGAGGGAGTATGATAGTAGTACAGTATGTTCCTTGTAGTGAAGATGAGCAGGGACATTTGCAGTGTAGAGGTCTATACGGTCGGTTGTGATGGACACTTTGAGCATCTTTGATTCGTAGGATCTTGTAAACATAGGAATAGGATTTGTAGTGGCCTACCCAGTTGAATCCTATAAGAATAGCAAGGAAATGCGTGGAGCTGTGTCACCTTTGAGAGTTACACTGATATAGTACCGCACCTTCACTTGAAGAGAGCTGGTATCCGAAGCCTTTCTAGCCGTACCGGCAATACTAGCACATATATTCTAGCAAGTTCCACTTTGCTGATTTTACTCTGATGCTTAAGGTTTTCCCTTGATATCTACACTATGATCTGTGTAGCTGCTTTGTGTCGCACTAGCAGTAGTCCACTCTTGAAGCTAAACACTGCAATGACTTACAAAATTGGCACCAAGGCATTGAGTGCCATTCTGGATGCAATGAAACTCATACGCTCCCCACCTGTTGACTCTTGTTCGGAATATGATCCTAATGACTATTCTAACATCGAGGAGTCAAAGGCAGATGGCATGTCCTGTTCACCCATCAAGGTGCTTGTTCTAATTTGGCAATGTTTTATTGATTGCAGGTATCTTGCATATGTTGTCTTGCATTTCTTCTACTTTGTTGCACCACCATCTGCTTAGTTTACTCATCATATATGTCGAGATGCCATGCCAATCCATTATCAATACATATTCCATCTGTCATCATACCATGTTTTTCCACTCAAATGCTGTTCGTGTGCATCAGACATCAAAAAGGAAGAGGGTGATTGCCGAACCTGAAGGAGCACCAGCAAAGTCCTTGAAAAACGTGGTGGTGCCGGAGAAATCAGACAGCAACCCACTTATATTGGCTGTACAACCAGTGACACAAAACGTACTTCTGACTCCACCAGACTGTACCCATACTTCACTGGCCACACCACTAGCCCCACCACACAGGACCTGCACTCCAGCAAAAGGTATACCGATTTCATTTGCCATAGCACCAGCTGTACCATAGAAAATCCCACTCCAGCAAAAAGTACAGCAAGTCCACCGGCCGAAGACCTATCCCAACTGCAGAGACGGCCAATTCCTGCAGATTGGAACCCCATTCCATTTATTCCTAGTTTGAAAGACAACGCTTTCAATGACGAGCAAAGCTTGCTTGTTCTTTTCAAGGAAGCATTGCAGCAGTATCGGTGTTACCTGAGGAAATCACACTTTGGTGGCAAGTCTATAAACGAATTTTCGATGAAGTCTCCTGTGCTAAATTTAGAAGGCATTGAATGGAAAAACCTTGTTATGCACTGGTTTCCTTCCCAGGATGAGGTACTGTCTATGAAATCACATGACAATTTGAACTTCTACTTTTCCGCATGTGCCTTACGGATCTTTTTTGCAGGAAATCTGCTCAAAGAAGAATTCTGGTTTGAAAAGAACGACATGATATCGTAAATATGCTGCCCGCTGCTTTGCTCTTGTTAGTACCTGTTGTCCTGTATCACTGTACTTGCATACATACCTAGTTCATTATGTGACAGCAGTGTGCATGATAGCTTGCTTATCAATTGTTCGCTCCAAATTATCTGATCTGTATGAATTGTTACATTAGTGTAGAATATATCCAATGCCAATGTTTTTTTAGCTCTGCATTGTTCTTGTAAGTACATGCTGTCCTTTTCTACACATCAGATCTATATTTACTCTTACCATAAGGTTGGTTCTGAAGAAGTTTAGCTCTGCATTGCTCTTGGCTATACCTTTTGCCTGTATCGCTGCACTTACATTTGTAGCTACTTGGTTATGTAGCATCACTCTTCATCTTATCTTAAATATTCTCGATTGTTTCATATATTATCACATCTATATTTACTCTTAACAAAATGTAGAATAAAGGCAATGCTTATGAAGAAGATTTTGTGGTAAACTTCTTGAATTGCCCCCCCCCCCCATTAGCATGGACAAGTCCTTTATAGAGCCTGTCTTCACCAATAATGTAAGTTTGTCCATCTCAAGCCTTCAAACTTTGTTGTATATATTTGGTTAGGCATGACTGCAACAGCTGTTTATTTTTGGTGTTTGCATCAAATTGCATGTTTAAAGTTTATTATGTAGTTCATAAACAAAAGTTTGTCCTTTCTCAATTTAAGTTTTCAGTTGTACAACCAAGTTCCTTATTCATACAATGTAAATTAAACTATACAGAGCAAGTGATCTTCTTTTGCACTACATGTATGCTTCTGTTCTTCATCCGTAATCCAGTGGTGTGGTGAACCTACCCACTACAGCACACTGTCATATTCTGCAATGTCTTAACTATGAACAATGTCATATCATTCTACTACTCCCTTCGTCCAAAAATACTTGTCATTGAAATGGATGTACCTAGATGTATTTTAGTTCTAGACACATCCATTTTGATGACAAGTAATTCCGGATAGAGGGAGTATTATTTAAACCATCTCTTTATTTGCCAATCTGAAATGGGATAAATTGACAGCACACTAAACATTGGTACTTATGAGTTCTTGATCTGTAATCCAGTGGTGTCGTGAAGCTGCCAACTCCTTCACAATGTCATTGCCTGCCATGTCTTGACCTGAACAATACCATATTGTGTTAATGCAATTTTAAGCTGTGTCACTTTATTCGTCAGTAAGAAATGTGATGAATTGTCAGGAATGATACTTTCATGTGCAAAACCTGTCATCTATCTGCTTGTTTATCTTTCAGAGTGATGAAGATTTAAGTGTTGAATAAGCGCAGTCTCATCATCTTGCTCAGCTGCTTGCGCTGCAGCTCCCCAGCAGGGCTAACCTTTCTTGAACTCTATTGAAGTGCTGTCGGTTTTGTATATTATTTTGTCGGCGTGTTTATATGCACTGGTGGCGATCTTTGATGCCCAGTGTATGTAATCTGCTGTCTGCTTGTGCTTTATTATCATAGTGGCGAACTTTGATGCCCAGTGGATGTAATATGCTGTAATTTCTTTATTGTATAGTCTAGGTTTTTTCTTATTCATGATGCTATAGTTATTTTACTGTATATATATCCTGTCTTCACAGTAAACCGGCCAAACTGTAAAATTACGGTACATAATCGGGCCATCATGCAATCACAATGTAGGTTGGGCCTGAAACGTGCCGAACAGCTAACAGGCCGGCAGCAGCCCGAAATGAACCCCGGCCCATGTTTCTGCGAATCAAATCACGGGCTTTTAACAGGCCAAAATTGTCTCGGTCCTTGTTTGGCCCAATCAGATATAGGCTGCTAGCAGGTCGGATGCAAACCGGGCCGTAGTTAGGCCCAACTATATGATGGGCATTTAACAGGCCGAAATTAATATAGGGCCGAAATGTTAAACGGGCCCTTAAGAGGCCAAAACTAATATCGGGCCGAATTACTTAGTGGGCCTTTAGCAAGTGGGCCCAAAAGCATACTGCCAAGTTGACGGGCTGAATTTGATATGGGCCATAATTGTGCCCATAGCCTCTTAAAGGGCAGGACCTGATCTGGGCTGTGATTTGGCCCAGAACGTGGTAGGCTTTTAACGGGCCGGATCTCATATGGGCCACTATTAGGCCCGGAACGTGGCAGGCCATTAATGGACCGGATCAAATATGGGCCGGCATTTGGCCCAAAACATGGCAGTCAGTTAATGGGCCAGCCTACTAGGGTCCTCAAATTCTTGTGGGCCTACAGCTGGACCGACTCATTAATGTCGGCGAAATCTCGTGGGCCTTTAGCCGGGCCGGTCCATTATGATCCGCAAGAATCTTGTGGTCCTTTACCAGGGCCGGCCCATTATGGCACACAAAAATCTTGTGGGCCTTTACCTGGGCCGGCCCATTATGGCCCGCAAAATCTTGCGGGCCTTTAGCTAGGCCAGCCGATTATGGTCCGCAAAATCTCGTGGGCCTTTAGCTGGGCCAGCCCATTATGGTCCGCAAAATTTTGTGGGCCTTTAGTTGGGCCGGCCCATTTAAACTTGATGGGCCGATCCACGTGTCAACATATCATAGGCGCGTGTCGCCCATTGGATGAGTGACACCTGTGCCAGCGCGGACCTGACACGTGTCTCCTCCATCCAATGATGATTTTACACGTGGAAAATCCCCATTGGTTGGGGCTGTTAACGGGTTATCGGATCCAAAACCCGACCCGATAGCTTAACGGCGTTCCGTTATGGTGGATGCCACGTGTCGGTCACCCTTGACGAAAGCACTTCTGTGACGCGCGATTTATCGTCATGGAAGTGGACACTTCCGTGATGATAATTTTGGTAATGTCATGGAACACTTCTACGACAGCACATGTATGACTATCTTGATTCTGTCACAAATTTGTCATGGATGTACATGCATGACAAAAAACGCGACCTACTGTGACAAACACGTATCATCACGGGAGTGTATTTTTTTGTATTGTAGATGATCATGCTCACCACTCCAGCCGGATGTCTAGCTTGTATTGCTTCCAATTTAGTTAAACTGCATCTTCTTAGCTTACACATTATACCTTTGAATATGACATGCCTTCCTGTTTTTGGTAGATACTAGTACATCTGTCTATTAACCATGTTATTACATCAAACTAATGTTCTTGTGTATCCCTCATCAATCACTTATGATGAGGCAGTTAGGCCAGTGGACTACTGTGAGTAAAGATCCTCATTTAAAGAATGCAGCGCCAGCCTCCATACATGATTCTTAAGAAACAGCAAGGCTAGATGAAGGTAGTGAACATAGCTCTGTAGTTGAATACTGCATTTCCCCTACACTAGCGTCGCGGGTGCTTGCTTTAACTTGGCAGCGTGATATGTGGTTGCATGTTGCATATGGTGTCTAGATTGTAATTCTTCCAATCTGGTTAAATTGCATGTGCTATTCTGCTTAGATTATACATTATACTTGTTAATGTGACATGCCTTCCTATTTTTAGTACATAGTACATCTTGTTGGGGAACGTAGTAATTTCAAAAAATTTCCTACGCACAAGAAGGATCATGGTGATGCATAGCAACGAGAGGGGAGAGTGTTGTCTATGTACCCTCGTAGACCGAAGCGGAAGCGTTGACGCAACGTAGAGGAAGTAGTCGTACGTCCTCCCGGTCCAACCGATCCAAGCACCGTTACTCCGGCACCTCCGAGTTCTTGACACACGTACATCTCGATGACGCACCCCAATCTCTGATTCAGCAGAGGCGCGGGGAGGAGTTCCGTCAGCACGACGGCGTGGTGACGATCTTGATGTTCTCCTGTCGTAGGGCTTCGCCTAAGCACCGCTACAATATGACCGAGGTGTAATATCGTGGAGGGGGGCACCGCACACGGCTAAGGAACGATCTCAATGATCAACTTGTGTGTCTAGGGTGCCCCCTTACCCCCGTATATAAAGGAGGGAGGGAGGAGGAGGCCGGCCCAAGGGGGAGGCGCGCCCTAGGGGGGCAAACCTACTCCAAGTAGGTTTGCCCCCCCCCCTTTCCTATTCGGAGTAGGAGAAGGAAGGAAGAGGGGGGAGGAGAGAAGGAAAGGGGGGGCCGGCCCCCCTCCTAATTCGGATTGGGCTTGGGGGGGGGGGGGGCCCTCCCTTGCTCCTTCTCCCTCCATCCCACTAAGGCCCAATAAGGCTCATATACTTACCGGGGGGTTCCGGTAACCTCCCGGAGCTCCGGTATATTTCCAATCTCACCCGAAACCTTTCCGGTATCCAAATATATCCGTCCAATATATCAATCTTTATGTCTCGACCATTTCGAGACTCCTCGTCATGTCCGTGATCACATCCGGGACTCCGAACAACCTTCGGTACATCAAAATACATAAACTCATAATGAAACTATCATCGAAACCTTAAGCGTGCGGACCCTACGGTTCGAGAACAATGTAGACATGACCGAGACACGTCTCCGGTCAATAACCAATAGCGGGACCTGGATGCCCATATTGGTTCCTACATATTCTACGAAGTTCTTTATCGGTCAGACCGCATAACAACATACGTTGTTCCCTTTGTCATCGGTATGTTACTTGCCCAAGATTCGATCGTCGGTATCCAATACCTAGTTCAATCTCGTTACCGGCAAGTCTCGTTACTCGTTCCGTAATACATCATCTCACAACTAACTCATTAGTTGAAATGCTTGCAAGGCTTAAGTGATGTGTATTACCGAGAGGGCCCAGTGATACCTCTCCGACATTCGGAGTGACAAATCCTAATCTCGAAATACGCCAACTCAACAAGTACCTTCGGAGACACCTGTAGAGCACCTTTATAGTCACCCAGTTACGTTGTGAAGTTTGGTAGCACACAAAGTGTTCCTCCGGTAAACGGGAGTTGCATAATCTCATAGTCATAGGAACATGTATAAGTCATGAAGGAAGCAATAGCAACATACTAAACGATCGTGTGCTAAGCTAACGGAATGGGTCATGTCAATCAGATCATTCAACTAATGATGTGACCTTGTTAATCAAATAACAACTCTTTGTTCATGGTTAGGAAACATAACCATCTTTGATTAACAAGCTAGTCAAGTAGAGGCATACTAGTGACACTATGTTTGTCTATATATTCACACATGTATTATGTTTCCGGTTAATACAATTCTAGCATGAATAATAAACATTTATCATGATATGAGGAAATAAATAATAACTTTATTATTGCCTCTAGGGCATATTTCCTTCAGTCTCCCACTTGCACTAGAGTCAATAATCTAGATTACACAGTAATGATTCTAACACCCATGGAGTCTTGGTGTTGATCATGTTTTGCTCGTGGAAGAGGCTTAGTCAACGGGTCTGCAACATTCAGATCCGTATGTATCTTGCAAATCTCTATGTCTCCCACCTGGACTAGATCCCGAATGGAATTGAAGCGTCTCTTGATGTGCTTGGTTCTCTTGTGAAATCTGGATTCCTTCGCTAAGGCAATCGCTCCAGTATTGTCACCAAAGATTTTCATTGGACCCGATGCACTAGGTATGACACCTAGATCGGATATGAACTCCTTCATCCAGACTCCTTCATTAGCTGCTTCCGAAGCAGCTATGTATTCCGCTTCACACGTAGATCCCGCCACGACGCTTTGCTTTGAACTCCACCAACTGACAGCTCCACCGTTTAATGTAAACACGTATCCGGTTTGCGATTTAGAATCGTCCGGATCAGTGTCAAAGCTTGCATCAACGTAACCATTTACGATGATCTCTTTGTCACCTCCATATATGAGAAACATATCCTTAGTCCTTTTCAGGTATTTCAGGATGTTCTTGACCGCTGTCCAGTGATCCACTCCTGGATTACTTTGGTACCTCCCTGCTAAACTTATAGCAAGGCACACATCAAGTCTGGTACACAGCATTGCATACATGATAGAGCCTATGGCTGAAGCATAGGGAACATTTTTCATTTTCTCTCTATCTTCTGCAGTGGTCGGGCTTTGAGTCTTACTCAACTTCACACCTTGCAATACAGGCAAGAACCCTTTCTTTGCTTGATCCATTTTGAACTTCTTCAAAACTTTGTCAAGGTATGTGCTTTGTGAAAGTACAATTAATCATCTTGATCTATCTCTATAGATCTTAATGCCCAATATGTAAGCAGCTTCACCGAGGTCTTTCATTGAAAAACTTTTATTCAAGTATCCCTTTATGCTATCCAGAAATTCTATATCATTTCCAATCAATAATATGACATCCACATATAATATTAGAAATGCTACAGAGCTCCCACTCACTTTCTTGTAAATACAGGCTTCTCTGAAAGTCTGCATAAAACCAAATGCTTTGATCACACTATCAAAATGTTTATTCCAACTCCGAGAGGCTTGCACCAGTCCATAAATGGATCGCTGGAGCTTGCACACTTTGTTAGTTCCCTTTGGATCGATAAAACCTTCTGGTTGCATCATATACAACTCTTCTTCCAGAAATCCATTCAGGAATGCAGTTTTTACATCCATTTGCCAAATTTCATAATCATAAAATGCGGCAATTGCTAACATGATTTGGACAGACTTAAGCATCGCTACGGGTGAGAAGGTCTCATCGTAGTCAACCCCTTGAACTTGTCGAAAACCTTTTGCAACAAGTCGAGCTTTGTAGACAGTAACATTACCGTCAGCGTCAGTCTTCTTCTTGAAGATCCATTTATTCTCAATTGCTTGCCGACCATCGGGCAAGTCAACCAAAGTCCATACTTTGTTCTCATACATGGATCCCATCTCAGATTTCATGGCTTCAAGCCATTTTGCGGAATCTGGGCTCACCACCGCTTCTTCATAGTTCGTAGGTTCATCATGATCTAGTAGCATGACTTCTAGAATAGGATTACCGTACCACTCTGGTGCGGATCTTACTCTGTTCGACTTACGAGGTTCTGTATTAACTTGATCTGAAGTTCTATGATCATCATCATCAACTTCCTCACTAGTTGGGTTTGATGTCACAGAAACCGGTTCCTGTGATGTATTATTTTCCAACAAGGGAGTAGGTACAGTTACCTCATCAAGTTCTACTTTCCTCCCACTCACTTCTTTCGAGAGAAACTCCTTCTCCAGAAAGGATCCATTCTTAGCAACAAATGTCTTGCCTTCGGATCTGTGATAGAAGGTGTACCCAACTGTCTCCTTTGGGTATCCTATGAAGACACATTTCTCCGATTTGGGTTCGAGCTTATCAGGTTGAAGCTTTTTCACATAAGCATCGCAGCCCCAAACTTTAAGAAACGAGAACTTTGGTTTCTTGCCAAACCATAGTTCATAAGGTGTCGTCTCAACGGTGCCCTATTTAACGTGAATGCGGCTGTCTCTAAAGCATAACCCCAAAACGATAGCGGTAAATCTGCAAGAGACATCATAGACCGCACCATATCAAGTAAAGTACGATTACGACGTTCGGACACACCATTACGCTGTGGTGTTCCGGGTGGCGTGAGTTGCGAAACTATTCCACAATGTTTTAAGTGTACACCAAACTCGTAACTCAAATATTCTCCTCCACGATCAGATCGTAGAAACTTTATTTTCTTGTTACGATGATTTTCAACTTCACTCTGCAATTCTTTGAACTTTTCAAATGTTTCAGACTTATGCTTCATTAAGTAGATATACCCATATCTACTTAAATCATCAGTGAAGGTGAGAAAATAATGATATCCGCCATGAGCCTCAACATTCATCAGACCACATACATCTGTATGTATGATTTCCAACAAATCTGTTGCTCTCTCCATAGTACCGGAGAACGGCGTTTTTGTCATCTTGCCCATGAGGCACGGTTCGCAAGTACCAAGTGATTCATAATCAAGTGATTCCAAAAGTCCATCAGTATGGAGTTTCTTCATGCACTTTATACCGATATGACCCAAACGGCAGTGCCACAAATAAGTTGCACTATCATTATCAACTCTGCATCTTTTGGCTTCAACACTATGAATATGTGTATCACTACTATCGAGATTCATCAAAAATAGACCACTCTTCAGGGTGCATGACCATAAAAGATATAACTCATATAAATAGAACAACCATTATTCTCTGATTTAAATGAATAACCGTCTCGCATCAAACAAGATCCAGATATAATGTTCATGCTCAACGTTGGCACCAAATAACAATTATTTAGGTCTAACACTAATCCCGAAGGTAGATGTAGAGGTAGCGTGCCGACCATGATCACATCGACTTTGGAACCGTTTCCCACGCGCATCATCACCTCGTCCTTTGCCAGTGTTCGCTTAATCCGTAGTCCCTGTTTCGAGTTGCAAATATTAGCAACAGAACCAGTATCAAATACCCAGGTGCTACTGCGAGCTCTAGTAAGGTACACATCAATAACATGTATATCACATATAACTTTGTTCACCTTGCCATCCTTCTTATCCGCCAAATACTTGGGGCAGTTCCGCTTCCAGTGACCAGTCTGCTGGCAGTAGAAGCACTCAGTTTCAGGCTTAGGTCTAGACTTGGGTTTCTTCTCTTGAGCAGCAACTTGTTTGCTGTTCTTCTTGAAGTTCCCCTTCTTCTTCCCTTTGCCCTTTTTCTTGAAACTAGTGGTCTTGTTAACCATCAACACTTGATGCTCCTTCTTGATTTCTACCTCCGCAGCTTTCAGCATTGCGAAGAGCTCGGGAATCGTCTTATCCATCCCTTGCATATTCTAGTTCATCACGAAGCTCTTGTAGCTTGGTGGAAGTGATTGGAGAATTCTGTCAATGACGCTATCATCCGGAAGTGTAACTCCTAGTTGAATCAAGTGATTACAGTACCCAGACATCTTGAGTATATGCTCACTGACAGAACTATTCTCCTCCATCTTGCAGCTATAGAACTTATTGGAGATTTCATATCTCTCAATCCAGGCATTCTTCTGGAATATTAACTTCAACTCCTGGAACATCTCATATGCTCCATGACGTTCAAAACATCGTTGAAGTCCCGGTTCTAAGCCGTAAAGCATGGCACATTGAACTATCGAGTAGTCATCAGCTTTGCTCTGCCAGACGTTCTTAACGTCGTCAGTTGCATCAGCAGCAGGCCTAGCACCCAGCGGTGCTTCCAGGACGTAATTTTTCTGTGCAGCAATGAGGATAATCCTCAAGTTATGGACCCAGTC
This sequence comes from Triticum timopheevii, assembly GCA_963921465.1. Lineage (NCBI taxonomy): Eukaryota > Viridiplantae > Streptophyta > Magnoliopsida > Poales > Poaceae > Triticum > Triticum timopheevii. Next base: position 515,728,261 of record OY997268.1, on the reverse strand, counting down.
CGCGTAGTTGCTACCATCATCTTTAAAGTTAGCTTTCTCAAGGAACGCATTAAAATTCAATGGAACAACAGCATGGGCCATCTATCTACAATCAACATAGACAAGCAAGATACTATCAGGTACTAAGTTCATGATAAATTTAAGTTCAATTAATCATATTACTAAAGAACTCCCACTTAGACAGACATCTCTCTAGTCATCTAAGTGATCACGTGATCCAAATCAACTAAACCATAACCGATCATCACGTGAGATGGAGTAGTTTTCAATGGTGAACATCTTATGTTGATTATATCTACTATATGATTCACGCTCGACCTTTCGGTCTCCGTGTTCCGAGGCCATATCTGCATATGCTAGGCTCGTCAAGTTTAACCTGAGTATTCTGCGTGTGCAAAACTAGCTGACACCCGTTGTAGATGGACGTAGAGCTTATCACACCCGATCATCACGTGGTGTCTGGGCACGACGAACTTTGGCAATGGTGCATACTCAGGGAGAACACTACTTGATAATTTTTAGTGAGAGATCATCTTAAAATGCTACCGTCAATCAAAGCAAGATAAGATGCATAAAGGATAAACATCACATGCAATCAATATAAGTGATATGATATGGCCATCATCTTCTTGTACTTGTGATCTCCATCTCCGATGCACCATCATGATCACCATCGTCACCGGCGCGACACCTTGATCTCCATCGTAGCATCGTTGTTGTTTACGCCATCTATTGCTTCTACGACTATCGCTACCGCTTAGTGATAAAGTAAAGCAATTACAGGGCGTTTGCATTTCATACAATAAAGCGACAACCATATGGCTCCTGCCAGTTGCCGATAACTTCTGTTACAAAACATGATCATCTCATACAATAAAATATAGCATCATGTCTTGGCCATATCACATCACAACATGCCCTGCAAAAACAAGTTAGACGTCCTCTACTTTGTTGTTGCAAGTTTTACGTGGCCGCTACGGGCTTAAGCAAGAACCAATCTCACCTACGCATCAAAACCACAACGATAGTTTGTCAAGTTGATGCTGTTAACCTTCGCAAGGACCGGGTGTAGCCACACTCGATTCAACTAAAGTTGGAGAAACTGACACCCGCTAGTCACCTGTGTGCAAAGCACGGCGGTAAAACCAGTCTCGCGTAAGCGTACGCGTAATGTCGGTCCGGGCCGCTTCATCCAACAATACCGCCGAACCAAAGTATGACATGCTGGTAAGCAGTATGACTTATATCGCCCACAACTCACTTGTGTTCTACTCGTGCATATAACATCAAACCATAAAAACCTGGCTCTGATACCACTGTTGGGGAACGTAGTAATTTCAAAAAAATTCCTACGCACACGCAAGATCATGGTGATGCATAGCAACGAGAGGGGAGAGTGTTGTCTACGTACCCTCGTAGACCGAAGCGGAAGCGTTGACGCAATGTAGAGGAAGTAGTCGTACGTCCTCCCGGTCCAACCGATCCAAGCACCGTTACTCCGGCACCTCCGAGTTCTTGACACACGTACAGCTCGATGACGCACCCCGATCTCCGATCCAGCAGAGGCGCGGGGAGGAGTTCCGTTAGCACGACGGCGTGGTGACGATCTTGATGTTCTCCTATCACAGGGCTTCGCCTAAGCACCGCTACAATATGACCGAGGTGTAATATCGTGGAGGGGGGCACCGCACACGTCTAAGGAACGATGTCAATGATCAACTTGTGTGTCTAGGGTGCCCCCTTACCCCCGTATATAAAGGAGGGAGGGAGGAGGAGGCCGGCCCAGGGGGAGGCGCGCCCTAGGGGGGCAAACCTACTCCAAGTAGGTCTGGCCCCCCCCCTTTCCTATTCGGAGTAGGAGAAGGAAGGAAGAGGGGGGAGGAGAGAAGGAAAGGGGGGCCGGCCCCCCTCCCAATTCGGATAGGGCTTGGGGGGGCGCCCCCTCCCTTGCTCCTTCTCCCTCCATCCCACTAAGGCCAAATAAGGCCCATATACTTACCGGGGGGTTCCGGTAACCTCCCGGAGCTCCGGTATATTTCCAATCTCACCCGGAACCTTTCCGGTATCCAAATATATCCGTCCAATATATCAATCTTTATGTCTCGACCATTTCGAGACTCCTCGTCATGTCCGTGATCACATCCGGGACTCCGAACAACCTTCGGTACATAAAAATACATAAACTCATAATGAAACTGTCATCGAAACCTTAAGCGTGCGGACCCTACGGTTCGAGAACAATGTAGACATGACCGAGACACGTCTCCGGTCAATAACCAATAGCGGGACCTGGATGCCCATATTGGTTCCTACATATTCTACGAAGATCTTTATCGGTCAGACCGCATAACAACATACGTTGTTCCCTTTGTCATCGGTATGTTACTTGCCCGAGATTCGATCGTCGGTATCCAATACCTAGTTCAATCTCGTTACCGGCAAGTCTCTTTACTCGTTCCGTAATACATCATCTCACAACTAACTCATTAGTTGAAATGCTTGCAAGGCTTATGTGATGTGTATTACCGAGAGGGCCCAGAGATACCTCTCCGACATTCGGAGTGACAAATCCTAATCTCGAAATACGCCAACTCAACAAGTACCTTCGGAGACACCTGTAGAGCACCTTTATAATCACCCATTTACGTTGTGACGTTTGGTAGCACACAAAGTGTTCCTCCGGTAAACGGGAGTTGCATAATCTCATAGTCATAGGAACATGTATAAGTCATGAAGGAAGCAATAGCAACATACTAAACGATCGTGTGCTAAGCTAACGGAATGGGTCATGTCAATCAGATCATTCAACTAATGATGTGACCTTGTTAATCAAATAACAACTCTTTGTTCATGGTTAGGAAACATAACCATCTTTGATTAACAAGCTAGCCAAGTAGAGGCATACTAGTGACACTCTGTTTGTCTATATATTCACACATGTATTATGTTTCCGGTTAATACAATTATAGCATGAATAATAAACATTTATCATGATATGAGGAAATAAATAATAACTTTATTATTGCCTCTAGGGCATATTTCCTTCACATCTGTCTATTACGCATGTCCTTACATAAAACTATTGTTTTCTTGGTATCCCGCATCAATCAATATGACGAGACACCTTTAGTATATGCAGTGCGATATTAGTTGCATCTTTCATATGATCTATAGCATGTGTAGCTTCTAATTTGTTGACATGCCATTTATGATGGGACGCTTTTAACTTGGCAGAGTCATATTGGTTGCATCTTTCATTTGGTGTCTAGCTTGCATTGCTTTTTATTTGTTGGAATGGTTTCTCCTTAGTTTACACAAAGAGTTGTGAATATGCCATGTTGTCCTGTTTTTCGTACATATTCCATCCTGGTATCATGTGTTTCCCTTACATCGAAGTAGTTAGTATCATGCACGAATGAGTTCTGAAGAGAGAATTTTATTGCTTTTTCTTGTCGGTTTTACTTGACAATTCAAAATCAATAAAGCGGAAGGAAGTTAGCAAGGCAGCAGATAAAGGTGCTCCTTTCAAACAGAGGGCCTCTACAGATTCTACTCCTCCACCCCCCAAGATGATTTGCAAGACAACAAATGCATAGACACTCAACATAGCTGTGTTGATGATGAGCAAATCTCCCCTATTGCACCATCACAGGTGCTCCCTCTAACTTGGCACTGTTATATGTGGTTGCATGTTATGTATGATGTCTAGCTTCTAATTTTGTTGAATTACATCTACTTACTTTACACATTATACTTGTGAATAAGACATGTGTTCCTATTTCTAGAACGTACAATATATGTCTATCACACCATGTTCTTACATCAAAATATATGTCTATCACACCATGTTCTTACATCAAAATAACATGCAACAATCACTTATCATAAGACCGTTTGACTTGGGAGTGTCATATAGGTTATATCTCGCATTCTTTTCTAGATTGTACTACTTCTAATTTGTTGAAATGGCACTTATGACGAGACAGTTTTAACTTGGTAGAGTGATATTCGTTGCATCTTTCATATGGTGTGTAGGTTTCATTGCTTCTAATTTGTTGAAAATGCCTTCTCCTTAGTTTACACATCATAAGCTGTGAATATGCAATGGCACTAATGATGAGAGATCCTTAACTTGGTAGTGTGATGTTGTTTGCATCTTGCATATGATTTATTTCATGTACTGCTTCACATTTGTTTAAATGCCATTTATGATGAGACACTGTTAACTTGGCAGAGCAATATTTGAAGCATCTTTCATATGGTGTCTACCTTCCATTGCATTGCATCTAATTTAGTGAATGTCTTCTACTTAGTTTACACATCATAGTTCTGGTTATCTCATGTCGTCCTATTTTTCGTACATATTACATCCTCCTATCATGTGGTTGTCTAACATCAAAGTTCAGTTTGTCTATATCACGCATAAATTTGTTCTGAAGAACTAAATTGTTATTCATTTTTCTTGTCAACTTGACTTAACATGGCATAGAGAAAGAGGAAGGAATATAGAATGACAGGGAATGGGAAGCGGAAGAATCCTGCAGATTCTGCTGGTACTGAGTGCAATAGAAGGTCAAAGTCCAGCGGAAAATGCTACAAACAGGGTAGCCCATGCTACACGAGCTGCAGAACAAGCCAAATAGAAACAAATAGCTACCACCATACAAGCAGAGACAGCCCTAGTTGTTGCAACACCTTCCACAGTACCACCAGCTGCACGAGTTACTCGTTGGTTAACTCAACTAGCAGCACATTCCCAAGCTCCCTTGCCACCTGACGCTACTTTCGAAGCACTCTTGACACAAGATGAGTTGGCAAGATCAGATGAACTTTGTGAGCTTCAACATTAAGAAGGTAGTTGCTGGAGTCAAGTTATAGTTGCATGCTTGTTTATATGTAGTCTCACGGTTTGATGTACACTAACACTTCCTATGTTCGTTGTTGGACTAACACCTAGGCGCAAGAGGAAACAAACATCAGGGATAATGCTCGATAGGTTAACTAAATGTAGAGGAGGAAGAATGGAGATCCATTTTGAGGCAGGTTCAAAAAGGCCACATGATGCTATAGAGTCAGCCAAGTTAGTATCAGAGGCAGCGGTTGCCATTAGGTGTCATGTATGTATCCTCCCAACATGGATTCAGTACAGGAATGACAAAGACGAAACCCAGTTCAACACCTTCCTCGACCATTTATCTATAAGTATGGTTATGTATGGAAACTAGTAATATCGTCTTGCTCTGTCCCATACTTTCTAGGTTGCTGATAATGAGACTCCCATAATTTTCAACAGATGAGGTTCAAGTTGGATAGCCAAGATGATGCAACCAAACAAGCTTGCACCCATGTTTTCAAGTCTACTCTGCGACAGTATCGGTATAACTTGAGGAAAACTCACTTTGTGGGCAAGGGTAATAGTGAACTTGCCCAAACACCTCTAGTGGAAAATATATCAGATGAAGACTAGAGAGGCCTCGTTAAACACTGGTCTGATCCGAAGTATTAGGTACATTATATATATATATATATATATATATATATATATGTGATCAGATCACATGTTGAAGTCCTATTTACGCATGGGCCACACAAATCTATCTTCTTGTAGGTGAACTATTCAAAGAACAAGGCCAACCGTACGAAAGTGAAATTCCAATAGATGACGGGATCCCGTAGCTATATTGCACACTGCGAGGCTCTTGTAATTAGCTGATGTTTCACTCTTTTCATTGTACCATATTATCAGATCTATATTGACTTGTTCCAAATGCAAAGGAAAGCCCGCAAGGACCAGAAAGTACCTGAACCAAATGCTGTGGAAATCTTCAAGGACTGTCACACCAGCAAGAAGAAGGGCATGACTACACCAGTCAAAGATGCTATTGTAAGTCCTTAATCCTCATGCCTTTTAACTACTACATACTATGACTTGTGCCTTGAACTGCATGGTTTGCAGCCAATGTCTATTACTCTTTTCAATTTTATACACAATTGTCTTAGCGTATCATTGCACCTTATAGAGTTTAAAAGAGAGGAGTGATGTTCCTTTGATCTTGACCTGTAGTCTAGTTCCGTGCTGGACTTGCCCACACAATGTTACAATTGCATGTTTGGCTGTTCTCAGTTGTTTTGTGATATGAATGATGTCATACTATGCTTACCGTATTATAAACTTTGTCTCTTTATCCTTAGTTGTCAATACAATGTGAAGAAATAGACAATACATTAGCGATGGCACATGGTCATGTGTTTGGAACCTGGTTTTATTATGTACTTTGCAGTAAAATACAACTAATATTTTACATGGGTTCACCAGAATAAGTTCTGTATATAGACCAAAGCTATTTTGTTTGATTTTGCTGCCTCCTTAATATCTTCTATTCTGGTACTACTAATGTAAAAACTCAACTTTTCAGCAAGTATGGAAAAAATGGTTGAACCGCCACCTTCTGAAGGTGGCGATGCAATTATAACCGCAATGTCAACTCTTGCTGTAGTGGGTCAGTACCTATCCACTAATAGTGCCAAAAGCACGTTCATGCATAATATTGGGTTGGTTGTTAAGGCAGTCTCGTCCAAACTGCCTCATGATCAAGATATGCAAGCTCAAAACAATGTTAGATCTGCGCTCCAGACACAAGTCCATTCCCTAACAGAGACCCTTTGTGAAACAAGGACAGACATTGTTTGATGTCATCAAGATATGCATGGTTGTGAAACTAGACTATCAGACATTTGCTATGTTGTTCAAGAGCCTAGGAGAAATGAAGGCGAAGGTTATGGTGCTCCATCGAACAATACAACATGAAAATGTAATAGTCAAGTAAAATGAACTGAGCTTCTGAACTTCTGGTGGTGCATTTATCTGCCAGACTGGTAACTTTTATGCCAACCTTCCTTTTGTTTTATAGTTCTAATTTGTTTTGTTGTGATTCAAAATTTGTTCTTAACATGCAACACCGGCTTAAGAAAACAACAAGCCATTTTTGTATAGTGTAGGGTGTTCCCTATATTTGCACTGGTGGCGATCTTTGAAGCCGAGTGGATGTAATCTGTGCAATTGCCTTAATAGCCTAGCATTAGTTTTGGGCTTATTTATTTCCTAGTCCTCTTTTTCCCTAGTTTGCTAGTGGTCGTAACAACCATGGGCCATATACAAACCGTGGTAACCTTGACTCTGCTATGGGCCGTAGGATCCATGGGTCTCCTACGAGTCATTGACAAATGGGCCTCCAACAAGGCCGTAGAATTGGTGGGCCTCGGGCCGTCAGATAAATGGGTCTACATGGGCCATAAACTGGCGTAATTGGTATCGACCGAACACGATAATGGACCGTTAACAGGCCGGAGGACAGCAAAGGCTTAATTCTGTCACAAGCATAACAGGTCGTTAATGGGCCAGAATATAGGACGGGCTGGAAACGGCGGAACGGGTTAACAGGCCAGAAACGGGCGGACTTTTGCGACGGGCCCAATTTGGCCCATTAGGGGAACAGGCTAGTAACGGGCCAGAAGTAATCGAGGGCCGGAAGGAGACCAAGAACCTATGGGCCGTCAATAGGCCGAAAGCTAACACGAGCTGGAAACGGCCCATGTGAATCATGGGCCGTTAATGGGTACAAAGAAATTTACTGTTCATTATGGGCTAGAGTCACCATGGGCCTCTAAAGGCCTAAACATACGAAGGCCTCATATGGGTCGAAAGACGTCGTGGGCCATACATGGGCCGAAAGTGAAATGGGCTGGTGTTATATTTGACGGCCCACGTGATGTTGTTGTGTCGATTTCGGTTAGGCCCTAACGGGTCGTGAGTTACTGGGCCGTAAAATGGGCTATTTTAGAAGAGACCATTAACCGACTTTTCATTGGCCAACCCGCTAACTTTTGAGCAAGTCAAACGGGCCGGCCTTTGTAAGCTAAATGGGCCAATGGTGGGCCATCGCATGTGTCGACATATCATAGGCGCCTATCTGACCCACTCACGAGCTGACATGTGTTTCCTCCCGCCAATCAGAATTTTACACGTGGAAATTTCCCATTGGTCCGGGCTGTTCATGGGTTATCGAATCCGAAACCGGACCCGATAGCTTAACGGCGTCCCGTTACGGTGGATGCCACGTGTCGGTCACCCTTGACGAAAGCACTTACGTGATGCGTGATTCATCGTCATGGAAGTGGACACTTCGATGATGATAATTTAGGTAATGTCATGGAACACTTCTACGACAGCACAGGTATGACTATCTTGATTCTGTCATAAAATCTTCATTGATGTACATGCATGACAAAAAACGCGACCTACTGTGACAAACACGTATCATCACGGAAGTGTATTTTTTTGTAGTGTCTACTGCGGAGATATAGATCTCATCTTGTTATCCTTAGTAGCAACGATACATACGTGTTGGTTCCCCTTCTGTCACTGGGATCAAGCACCGTAAGATCGAACCCCACTACAAAGCACATCTTCCCATTGCAAGATAAATAGATCAAGTTAGCCAAACAAAACCCAAATATCGGAGAAGAAATACGATGCTATAAGCAATCATGCATATAAGAGATCAAAGAAGACTCAAATAACTTTCTTGGATAAAAACATAGATCTGATCATAAACTCAAAGTTCATCGGATCCCAACAAACACACCACAAAAATACTTACATCATAGGGATCTCCAAGAGACGATTGTATTGATAATCAAGAGAGAGAGAGAGAGAGAGGAAGCCATCTAGATACTAACTACCGACCCGTAGGTCTACAAAGAACTACTCACGCATCATAGGAGAGGCACCAATGGAAGTGGTGAACCCCTCCATGACGGTGTCTAGATTGTATCTGGTGGTTCTGGACTCTGCGGCGGCTGGATCAATATTTTTTTTCATCAACTCCCCTAGGGTTTCTGGAATATTGTGGTATTTATAGAGCGAAGAGGAGGTTCAGGGGGCACCTGAGGTGGGCAGCACCCACCTGGGCGCACCCTGGTGGTTGCTGCTCCCCTCGAGCATCCCCCCAGGTGCTTCCTTGGCCCATTGGCTTTCTTCGGGCCCAATAAAAATCCTCCAGGAGTTTTGTTGCGTTTGGACTCTGTTTGATATTGATTTCCTGCGATGTAAAAAACATGCAGAAAACAGCAACTGGCACTGGGTACTATATCAATAGGTTAGTACCAAAAAATGATATAAAATGATTGTAAAACATCCAAGAATGATAATATAACATCATGGAACAATCAAAAACTATAGATACGTTGGAGACGTATCAGCATCCCCAAGCTTAATTCCTGCTCGTCCTCGAGTAGGTAAATGATAAAAACAGAATTTTTGATGTGGAATGCTGCCTAACATGTTTATCACATTTCTTTTCTTTATAGTATGGACATATGGATTTTTGTATGATTCAAAGCAATAGTCTAGTTTTGACATGAAGAGTTTATTGCTCGAGCATACCAACAAGCAACCATGTCTTTCAAAATATCAACACTAAAGCAAGTTATCCCTAGCCCATCATGCTCAATCATTGGTCCATTCATGAAACACACTCGAATATTAACTACACCCAATGCTCAAATACAATCATAGTGCCCCTTAGTTGGTGCTTTATAAGAGAAGATGGAGACTCAAATTCGAAAATAAAAATTGCATAAGTAAAAGACGGGCCCTTCTGTAGCGACCCGACCTCTGACGGTCAAGTCTATCTACTTAAGTGTCATCCCTGGATCGGTATGTTGACACACACAGTAGTCAAGGATTTATAACAGAGGTAAATCACATGTATAAAGTAACGTAAATACTATTACCTGAATCGATAAAGCATCAACACCAACGACAAAGTTGAGTGTAGAAATCGTAACCCTAACGTACCACTTACTCGTCGTAAGATTCCTGCAACATGAGACATTGCAGCCATGTAGGTCAGTACATTGAATGTACTGGCAAATTCACACCATAGGATAATGATGAATAATAGCTATCACTACATGCATATTTGGCTGGTGGAAGCTCTAAGTTTAATTTTCCATAAAGCCAATTTTTACCTACAACAAAGGAATATATTCTATTTAACTACCAAGTTGGTTGAAAATTTTGAGAAGGTTCCTCCAACTCAATCCCAATGTAATAATTATAACCCAACAATTTTATTTAATAGAGTGGTGAGATGAAATCAATAATTCAAGTACCAGATACTCAAGATGTCCATAACCGGGGACACAACTAATCATGATTAGTTTGTACACTATGCAGAGGTTTGCGCACTTTTCCCCACAAGACTCGATCTCCTCTATTGGATTTCTCGCACTACATGGTGCTTGAGAAACGGATGACTGAGACACAGTCTTTCAGAAGCATTAAATCTTTACTCTGGGTAGACAGTTACACCTACTTTCCCCTACATCTTCTATTCCACCTCTTCAAGAGCTCACGCAACATACTCAACTATGCCAGAGCCCATAATGGCTTGTGGCTGCACACGGAAGTTTCTAGTATGAATAATCTTATGATCCCTTTGAGCTTGGGTGGCATTCCATAGGGTGGTCAGACGGGTACTCCAGGGTTCCCTTGGGCAAGCAGTGGGTTCTCCAAGTGCCCGGGCAAACCACTGGGTGCTCCAGGGTGCCCCAACCATTCCACCTAGATGTGTGTTAAAGTAACCACCTTAAGTTTCCCTTAATTACATATAACTCTCACATCTTTCATGAATCTCACATACCAATCCACGTGTACGAGCATAGCAAAGCAGTATGAGCATAACGTATGAATCCCAAGGTTTGAGAAAAGACGATAGGTTCCTACCTCAACAACTACTTACCAATACCCACATGTTATCAATCCTACTCATGCAATGTTTGAGAGTAAAACTAATGCATAGAAACTGGGTATAGGAAAATATGATCAAAGTGTGAACTTGCCTTGTACTGCTGATGTAGATGATTCGCACTCATAACTCTTATTGGTTCTATTCGTCACACTCCGTTCACTCTATCGTAAGCAATCAATTGCATACATAAGCACTCATGCAAAATAATCAAAGAAAAGATCTCAGAAAACTTTGAAACCAAGAAAACAAATCTTTCAACAAAAAACAATTGCTAACAATACCAACATTAGGTGGATTTGGCCTTATCAGCAAGTTTAGGTCAAGTGTTTCGATTTGCAAAAAGAATCAACTAAAACGGAGTTACAAAACTCAAGAAACAGACGAAACAAAATCGAATACTAATCCAAACTAAACTCAAATTTTAAATTGTCAAAATCATGTTTAAGTTGTTTACTGGACAGAGGGGATCGTTACGAAGATTTAGGCGTCGGTTTCATCAAAAACGGAGGTACATATAAAAAGATATGATCAAAAGAAATTCGAGTATGAAACTGAACAAATTTCGAAATTTGAAATTCGAAAAAAGTTTATTTGATAGATTCATTAGATAGGCGGAATCACGACGAAAATATTGGCGTTAGTTTCTTTTAATTTGGATGAACAAGTAAAAAGTTATGGCTATTTCAAAAAATCAGGGCCAAGCTGTTTTACGGAAGAAAAGGGCTATGGCTAAAAGAATTCTAATCTTAAAATGTAAATACATGGACCGATTTATAAATCTAATTATTCTACCGTAATATTCTAGAAATGATAAGCTTTATAAGGTAGAGAAAAGACGACTTCAGAGAGAGAAAACAACTTCCAGAAGTCCCGCCGGAAAGGAGAAACATATTTTTCTTTAGTGAATCTAGTCAAACCAAAATATTGATTTAACCTGAATTGGATGATTTTTGGAGGCTCTATGTATCTACATTTATAGGTTTAAAGGAGCTTTCGATGTCTTTACCTAGGCAATGCCGTCCAGTCTTCGCGTGTGGTAGCAGTATTGCGAGTACAGTAAGTTTTCTTGAAGAAGCGGAATTCAACGAAGTCATGATGGTTCCTTCGTCCGAACAACTTACAGTGCAAAAGGTTGGGCCTGCGATACGACCGGTGTAGACCAGGATAATTTATGCATGGCAGGTGGACCGGGATGGTCGACGTCCCACATGTCGGAGAATGAAAGTATTCTTTCCGATATAGAGGACGAGAAACGAGTATTCATTGTTTATTTTTGATGAAAGCTATTGTCTCCACTATTACGACGGAGGAGTGTGAAACACGGCAGCCCAGTGAACTTGGCATGTGCACCACTCCCTCCTTCCTCATGTAATGCTACCATACTGTTGACTATAAGGTTGGCTATAAGTTTACAACTTTTTCTCACTTTCTCTCTATCTATTTCCTCTCAAATGTTTTTTACCTTTCTTTTTTTAGACACAATTGTTTTTTTATGCATTTCTTTAGAATTATTTTTTATACCTAGGAGCACGTGTAGAGACGGGCTCTTGCAGAGCCCACTACTTGACTTTCTCAATGCCTCTCTCTCCTCCACATAAGCGGGCTTATAACCCAGTTTTTTAGTACTTGCTATGCATGCATGCGGCGGGCAGCTGGCGTCTTGAGGGGCCAGGGCGGTCAGAGCGGGCTCCGGAAGCGGTCCGGACACCAGCATGGCCCACCTCACATTATCACCATATATTTCTTGGAGTCCGTGCGCGGCGGGCGGGCGATCTCTTCTCCCTCCCCCGTTTCTCTCTTCTCAGCTGACGCCCACCGAGCGATTAGATTTCGGCTATTGATGGTTTATTCAATTACAGCCCAACATGTCAGTGAAATTGCAAGACAACGCGTGTCCCCTCTGGTGAGCGGCGTGCGAGCTGGATTGTCGGGGGTGCAACACGTACGAGTCGTAAGTGTGCCGCCTTTTCCTTTAGAACTTGCGAAGCGTAACATTTTCGTGCGATCGATCAATAGAAATCCTGAACAAAATGACGAGGGTGGTGCTTTCCTGCTCGCTAGGCGGGCTAGTTTTAGTGATATGACGTGCTACAGTGTTGTCCACTTTCACCATTTTTATCTAAGCAAGAGTTTACACTCTTACGCGGGAGGAGTGCGAAACACCGCGGATCTGATTTGGATCGAGGGATAACTGTTCCCTACCAAATAATGGAGCACTGTTAGCGATTATAGCATGATAGTTCGGGCATCTCCAGTGCTGGCCACAAATTTACACCAGCATCTGTCCGAGGACACTGATGGATGCCATCCGATGTTGCCCGCATACCTTTCGACAACTATATGAACTAACCAGACAAAATTCATGCAAACAAAGAAAATTTCAAATTAACCGGATGAAATTCATTACATTTAAAAAACTTCTCCTACAAATTGGAAAAAATTCATTACATATTTCGCATGAACCGTAGTAAAACCTACTGTAAACCTAATCTAAACAATCGCCGGCGCCCGACCACCATGTTCGGCCATGAACCCGAGAAAGCCGGCCATTGCCTTTGCCTCCTCCTCATCCGCCTCGATAACCTCATCCTCCGGAGCACAAGGTTCTGAAGATTTCCACCTCCACATTGCCGTCAAGCGGCTAATCGGCCGCTGATGTTTACTCAACCAAGCTTGGCGTCGACTGAGTGAAGTAGCGGTGGCCTTCCTGGGACCAGAGCGGCGGCGACCTACCGTGTACTACTCTTCCTCGCTGCCGGCTGCGCCCGCGCCCGCGCGCCAGCTTCGTGGTCATGGTGGCGGAGGGCGGCCGGGGGGGAGGGGGGGGTGCCGGCGATCTCCTTCATTTGCTCCTGCGACAGTACGTCGAAGAGAGCTTTGGAGCACGCCCAGAGCGGAGCCGCCGATGTCCCTCGTCTGCTCCTGCGACACTACGTCCAAGAGAGCTTCGGAGCGCCAGGAGGCCATGGTTGGACTAGTGCCGACAGAAGGAAGGGACCGGAGGAGAATAAGTGTGGGTCTTTGGTTATGGCTGGGAGCTGGGGCTCAAGTTAATATAGTGGGCGAATGGCAATGAGCCGCGGTAGACGGATGGACAACTGGCACCGGAGTAGGTTTGTCGGGCGTGAATGCAGACGCTACTTCAGTGACTTAACTGCAGATGCGTTGGGTTACTGACATGTGGGCCCAACGGGCATCTGGCCCGCATGTCAATGACACACCAATTGCACGGTGAATGCCACGCGCCATTGAAGTTCTGGAGAGACGGTGAATGCGGCATTGAAGTTCTGGAGAGACGGTGACCGTTTCAGGCGGGAAGCGCGCGCTAGCGATGGAAGGGCTTTTGGTAGGCCAGGGCGGTCAGACGCTGGCGTGGTGGTAAAGTGTGAACTCATGGATGACGAGCCTTTGAAGCATATGCGGCACGTATTGACAACCGCTCTTGTCGCTAGCTAGCCTTCGACGACCACCATAGACACCACACAACCAAGCATAACTTACGAATAATGGACGAATCGATCAGACACACACTCGTGTGCAGTGGCACTAAGACCGGTCGCTCATGATAGTACATACTCCGTACCATACTACCATAGTACCCTCTCTAGCTAGGCTGTTTTATAGATTGTCGTTGTGATGGACGATATACATGAGCAAGGCGCTCCGAGTATGACCGTTGGTGTTGAGCCAGGTAAATACATGCTCGATGTTCACATAGGCCTCCATTAAACGTCTAAAGAGTAATATCAGGCACCGTCGGGGCATGAAGGTGATGGACTCGCAGTTTGCATTGCGCCATGAGCAGGACTTTGATTTAGAGGGCGACGTGCATGCATTAGCATGCTTTGATAGCATGAGCGTGAGTGTCTGACACAAAGTATTTCATTTTCATTTGGCTGACGAGGAATCAAACCACATACGCATAATTTTGGTTTTACAGTATTTCTTTCTCCATTGACAGGTAGGCCCGCGTAGATAGATAAAGAACACGAGCTAATGAGGCACATGCGGACTGTTTGACTGGTCAACCAGACAAATACGGAGCTATACGATGAGCCAGTGACCATATAATCACCATATCTCGTATACAATGATCAAAGTGAGCTATCAAGACAAGTTAGATGACCGACAATGCATTTTACTCGGTAGTAAATGACCAGGATTGAAGGGGAATCCAAATTTCCTTCGTCTTCTGTCCTTGAGCTCTTGACAAACCAATGCACTATAAGGTTGTCCGGCCACTCCACCCCAGAGCTCTCACCAAGCGTCGTTCATGCCACGTGCCGCACACTAACCGGTAAGGCAGCGATGGCATCCCGCTGCGCCGAGTTCCTCGCCGCCCACGATCACACACAAAATGGTAGGGAAGCAATGGCATCCCGCCCTGACAAGTTCATCGCCGCTCGCTACCTCACAACTATGTGGGAGAAATTTGAAGATGCAAGGCCGAATGGGCGGTAGAGCAAGAGGCGGCCAAAGCCGCACAGAGGGAGCCGAAAAGTCAGAAAGCACTCAAGAAAAGAGAGGTCCGCCACCGCAAGAAAGAAAAGGACGCACGCGCTGCAACGGAGAGGTCGGCGAAGATCCAAGCACTGTGGGGTGTCGCCGACAAAGCCGGGAAGGAGAACGACGACGTCTGGTCAGCATGTGAGAAGTAGTAGTATACTAGTAGTTAGTGTGTGTGTCTGTGTCTGAGTACGAGCATGTACCAGTACTACTAGTTACTACTGTAGTTTTTAGAGCAAATTACTAGTACATTAGCCTAGACTAAATGGAAAAATTCCTATCCTATGCATCAAATGGCATCTCTTTCTCTATAGGAATTGAGATGCATGTCATCTCACTTCCTATGATTTTCATATTCCTATAAAATTCCCATCCTATGAACGAAAGGAGGCCTCTGTTGGAGTAACTACTATAGCTAGCAGTACTGCTAGTACAATAGTTTTCTTCAAGAAGTGGAATTCAATGAAGTCATGATGGTTCCTTCGTCCGAGCAACTTCAAAGTGGGAAGTGGGCCTGTGATTTGACGGCTCATTAGTCATTGTTACTGCGGCGCGACGACCAGGGCGACTCTCCCTTGGAGTTCTGCATGCATGGCAAGTAGACCAGGATGGTCAACGTCCCACATGTTGGCGAACGGAAGTATTCTTTCCAATATCGAGGAGCAAGGAAACCGCGTGTTATTGTATCACTGTTGATTGGTTCTCAAAAAAAGTAGTATCACTGCTGATTGATAATTATTTTTTATTTCTAATGAATGCTAGCGTTTCAACTCTTATGACGAAGAGTGCCAAACGGCACGTGCTGGATGTCCCACACGTCAGCGAAAGGAGTGGGACATGAACAGCGTGGTAGAGCCCATCGCAAAAAAACAGCATGGTAGAGCGTCTCCACTTCTTCCACTTCTGGGTCGGAGACCACCCGTAGTAGTACTTAGTGGTATGAACGATACAAAGTGCAACCTGGAGAGAAAGACACGTATAGTTGGAAGGTCTCGAGGCATACACGTAAACAAATATAAAAGTTAAGATGTGCCTCCAACTAATATAGTAGTAGTAGAGTACTTAGGCATGTACTCCATAACATCACCGTGCATTGCACGTACAACATTTAGTGGTAGTACGTAGTAAGAGACAAATGCCGCCCAAGAGTTCCCTTCTCGACCTACTTTTGGGTGTTTGGTAGAGTGTATAGAGGGTGCATGAGTCCACACTAGTTTAGCACAAGTACACTAGAAGCATGCATGAAGAGAGCATGCATGAAGAGGAGTGTTGAGTTGAGCATGCATGAAGAGGGAACAACTATGCTGAGACGAGAATGCCACCAAACACACCCTATATGCCACGCATGTTCATACCATTTGTGCCTTTCTACTTCACTTACTGCGCTACATTACTCAGGTTCGTACGTCCACTCCTGGGTACATGTCCGTCTCGTAGTTCCAGTCCGATATGTTCTTCATATAGATGGAACGATCCTTGCATAACACGTGCACCTTGATGCTAGATGTCTCGCGTGTTGGCAAAAGGATGAACAAAGCTCATGTAAAAAAATAGAGTGGAAGAACATAGATTCCCGACGACCGAGAAGGAACAAGGAACCTCATGGTGGAGCATCTGCACTCATAATATTTAATATTATTCTGCGATATAAAGTCAACGAATCATCTCCACAGTGGACTGGAAGAGTACGAAACACGACATCCTAGTGTAGTTACATCATACTAGTACATGGCTAACCCATGCTATCACCATATTTCTTGGCTTCCGTGCGACACCTGTCTCTATTAATCCAGCAGCCTGTATAGCTTCTCCCTCCTCGTCTCTCTCAAAGTGTGGTGGGCTGGCATTTTTGCCGACTATTGAGGTCGGTTAACTCATCACACGTTAGCGACATGCCAAGAGCATTCTAAAAAAATTCCTTTCACGTTCCATTTTTAAAAAGAAAAAAATCCTTTCACGTACGAATTTGACTGTATGCTTTGAGCAACTTGCATGTTCCATACTGCTCCTGTTTGATAATCTAACTTAGCTATAGGTTAGACTAACTCATGACTAACCCTGAACTAACTGTAGCCAAAGAGGTGTTTGGGTGACACGGTTACATTGACAATAAATGCACTTGATGGAGAGAGAAAGTGATTTTCAGTGGTCCCAATGACTACTATCTCCAGTTAGCACCTCTTGGGTGGGATAGTTTTTTTTTGTGGGTTTGGTGCAACTTGCTCCAATTTAAACCCTCATGCTTGGATACCTTAGGGCTATTTGAGCCCCAACTAGATCAAACTAACTCTAACCCATGGATCCAAACAGGGCCTATGGCTAGTCTCGACGCGGAGCAGTCGCGTGCACCGGGAAGCGGCGCTCTCTCGTCCGTCGCGCCACTTCAAAGCCGGCGCCAGTGAGAGGTCGCCTCCGCTCTGGCCGGGCATTAATGCGGCACTGACGCTCCAGGGCGATGCTGACCCTTTGACGCGGGAAGCGCGCGCTGGCAAGGGAGTATACATTTTAACCGTTTCAGGTGTAGTACTGGTAGTTTGCAAAACTACTCAATTATTGCACTCAGTTTCCTAAGAAATTATGGTAAAAAACGTTACTCCACAGCCCGCTTCCCTTCTACTTCCTCTTGCACCGACCGCGCACGTCCGCGGGAAGCGACCGGTCAGCCCTTATAAAGGAGTGCTAGCACAAAAAGATGCATGCATGACCACTAAAAATTCCATATTAAAGCGCCGCTCTGGCAGGAGTATGGCGTATGTTGTTACCTTCGGCCACGCCATGGCTACTGGGCGACGGCGACCAGAGAAGAGGCGGCGGGAGGGGAATGAATGCATCTACTGTTTGGGTTTGCCTTTCGGCTTAAATAAATGCACAGCATCACATGTACCTGTGGGTGCACAAATTGTAACATACGTGTCTGTTTAAGTGGGCGTCACGTAACTGGTGTGTGTGTGTGAGAGAGATTCTGAGAGACAGAGTGTGTGTGTGCGACTCTACTCTTCGGACCTGTACTCAACCTTTTGCATCGGGATATAAGTATAATGGTATTTACTTTAGCTAGTGATTTACGTGGCCATGTTAACGTGGTTGTGTAAAAAGAATGTCACTTCCAGCTCGTGATTTGCGTAATATAATTACAAGCAAGATGCTTGTGCATTGCACGGAACATCAATATGCATTTTTTTACAAAACATATGTTGTGATTGACCCATGCAGGAGTAATCCCATGTGTAAAAACTAATGATATCTCGAGAATTTTATCGGAAAACTGGTATCTCGAGAATGTCATCAAAAAATGAAATATGAGAGATAAGGTGAGGAGGAGTGGAGCATGGTGGTGACTGGTGGTCGGAATGGGCGGAGGCATGGGGATCGACGGCGCCGGTAGGCGGCAGCAACCACCATGCTAGATTGTTCCAGAGACTCCCTTTTTTTAATTGCTGAGCAATGAGGTTGTGGGAGATAAGGATGTGGAGAGAGGTGCGGGTATCTTTTGTAAATTATCATAGTTTGCTTTCTATCCATCAGATGTAGATCAGACGGTCTATATTACAAGATGGCAGGCACACCATCATCGCAAACTCGTTTTTTATAAGGGTACAGATGATAAGTTTGCTGACTACTAAAGTAAAGTGGAATTTGTCCATGTTATGCAAGTAAATTAAGGTGATTGTTTATCATACGGGTAAGGTTGGATGAAGGGTGGTAGGAACAAATGCTCTGCCTAGAGCATGTGTGTGTGAGATGGAGTCTTATTGTGTGTGGGGTGTGTGTGTGTGTGTGAGAGAGAGAGAGAGAGAGATGGAGTCTTAGTGTGTGTGTGTGTGCGAGAGAGAGAGAGAGATGGGGTCTTAGTGTGTGTGTGTGTGGGGGGGGTGGGGGGGTGGGTGTGCGTGCACGTGTGTGTGTGTGTGTCTGTGTGTGTGTGTGTTTGTGTGTGTGCGTGTGAGAGAGAGAGATGGAGTCTTAGTGTGTGTGTGTGTGTGTGTGTGTGTCTGGGTGTGTGTGTGTGTGTGTGTGTGTGTGTGTGTCGCGGGGTCCTCGGTGGCGCATGTAATTTAAGTGTGCATGGCTTCATCATATATAGGTGATGTGTATGGCAGAGGCCACCATCGATGGGGTGCAAGAGAGAAAATGCCCGTAGAGAGGGAAGAGAAGGTGTGTGCGTGTGAGAGGAGTCGACATCGAGAGAACGTGTTTGTTCGAGAGACACCGAGGAAGACTACTATATATCGATGGTGCATGTAGGTGGGAATTAACAAAGGGATAGTCTTATTGGTTTCGGGGATATAGGGGAAGAGTGAGAGGCGGCGGGGGGGGGGGGGGGTAGCTAGAAGGATATTGTTAAGTGTGAGTGTGTGTTTTACCCATCCAGGCGGAAGTTATGTGCACACAAGAGGAGAACGATTCGATGTGGCGTTCGGATTGAGGGTAATTAACTACGTATGGAGACATAGAGACCTTGGACGTGCATATGTGAGAGGTATACATGTATACGTGGGATGTGTGTGTGTGCGCGTGCGCATGATCGAGATAAAAGAAAGAAGACATAAGTCATAAGATCAACAACATGGGAGAGACGGATTGGTATGACAATATGCATGCATGTGAGAATGCAGGGAAGAAGGCCCGACAATTGAGCATGTGTTTTTGTCTTTAAGAGATAGTGGCTTGGGCTAGAGCATGCATCTATGGCGAGCAGAGGGAGTGAGGCACAATGATTGTGCAAAAGAGATCAACCTATAAATTCATATGTATGGAGAGACATATATAGTGTGGGTGACAGGAAGCAAGACTCCGTGCGAGAAAGAAATGTTGACGGAGAAACTACAGATAGATACATAGATGGAGATGCTAGCTAGAGGGACATCCGCTAGTTTGGGTCTTGGAGATGACCGCCGGGTGGTTCAGAGGGTGAAGTTATATATGTGTGTGTGAGAGAAAAATAAAAAGAGGGCACTTGACTGCATGTAGAGAGAAACATATGTAGTGTGCGTGATAGGAATCAAGAGTGAGGGCAAGAAAGAAGGTTGATGGAGAAAAATATAAATAGAAAGATAAAGATGCTAGCTAGTGTGCGTCAGAGATAGGAGTCGAGTGGATCAGAAGGCTGAGTTAAGTTTGTGGGTGTGAGAGAGATAGAGAGAGGGTGCATGTGAGTCACATACAAACAGATATCAGAGAGAAATGAGATCCCGAGAGACAGAGTTTTGTGTCTGCGAGAGAGAAAGATATTTCACAACAAGAGTGATAGCTAGAGAGACATATGAGAGAACGCAAGATATCTCAAGGGAGAGAGAGTGTGTGTGAGCGACATACAAGAGAACAATGGAGAAATATGAGACCCTGGGAGACAAAGTTTGTGTTTGTGTGTGAGAAAGAGATATTTAAGAGGAAGAGTCGTAGGTTCTCATATCTAAGGAGCGAAAGACATCTCTGTATGAGGGGTGTGCGAGTGGCACACATGGGAATAATAGAGATAAATGAGACCCCGGGAGACAAAGTTTTGTGTTTGTGTGAGAGAAAGAGATTCCACATGGAGAATCATAGTTAGAGACACATAGTAGGGAGCGAGATATACTTAGAGAGAGATAGAGTGATGAAGGTCGAGGGAGAGAGTACCGTCAGTGTGTTACGAAGGTAAAAGATCATTGTCGACATACAGGTAGCACGAGAAATACCTGAGAGACAATGAACACGCATAGGTCGAGAGAGATAGTCCTATATAAGCATGAGTGATAGCTAAATGAGACGAATATCTGGATTAAAGGGGATTCAAATATTTAAACTGGAGATCACGACATCGATAATATCATAACGCAAATTGGTGTATCAAACATGCATATTCATTTGAATTTGGGCACACGTGTAATGTTATATAGTTTATCAATATTGGTGATCCATAGATTCTTTAATTACAAACAATGCATGGTTTATATGCAATTAATGTCTAAACGGGATTACATATATGTTGCGTGTGTGAAACACATTATACATGTTTATGAAGTAAAAATACCTGCATGAAACACACATTAATTGGAGACAGTTAGCGAGGAATGCATACATTGGATTTCAACATAAAGTGGTTTCAAATATTTGAAAATCCAAATTGAGGGATACAACCTTATGAATCTGAGATCATGCCATTTGTAAACCATATTTATGTATAAATGGTGTTGTGCTTTTGAAAGTATATATAAAAAATGATGTATATATAATTTAATTCCAATTGAAAATGGATCCCGCCCGAAAAAAATTGAATACAAACGGGATTCTAATTGAGTTGGCACGGTAAACATGCACTCCGCAAAATTTGAACGAAGCGGGAAAAGTCGCGGTAACCGCCCAAAACCAAAATCTGCGAGATGGAAATTACTACTGCCTATCCCTGCCACGCAAAGCCTATCTGCTGGATTTCTATAGGTTTCGATATGAGTAGGTTTGTAATTTCACCCAAACATGACGTAACCGCCTCTCACCCAGATTCATACATGGTGGGCGCCAAAACACAGTGTGTCCTCGGCCAAAATCGTCTCCCTCCCCGATTCATATTCATACACGGTGGGCGCCAAAAACAAGGTCTCGTCGGCAAATATTCGGTGTATGCGAGATTACCGTCCTATCCCCAACCGACTAATATTGCTGTGATGTAGAAAATTTGAAACGGGGGCTAAGTTTGTAAATTTCCTCACATTTGAGACAAGCGCGCCATGAATACATGGTTCCCCCTTCCTCTCTACCTCCCTTTTCCCCATTCGTACTCCGTGGGCGCAAAAACACCCTATGCACCCCAGCCTGCTCTGTACGTCGCCGTCCGCCACCCCATCCACCGCCGTCGTCCTCCACGATGCCGGAGCTGATATCCCGACGCCGCCATCCATTACAATAGATCGACCTCTCTCATCCACAGCTTCGGACCGGGATCCTTGCATCCCGTCCTCTCACTTCATCCCCGCCGTCGTCCACCTTGCCGGCGCCGCTCAACGACCGTCTTGTCCACCGCGCCCCGCCACCACCGTCTGCCTCCTAGATCTGCTTCCACGCTGCCGACAGCCATCACTACCGCAACACCATCAAATTCTCAGCAGATGCATACACGGTGCCGCACAAGAGGCGGTACTGTTTTGTATCTGCTCAACTTATTTATCGCAGCAAGAAAATAGATCGCCACTGCTTTACTCTGATTTCTTGTCTTGGTTGCAAAGTTGCCTTTGTCCGGTTTGCACCTTCAGATCCGCCATGGCACGCTCAACACTATACTCCCAATGAATATGGTTTTCCCCTTTTATATTCCACACTAGTTAAATCATAGTACACTAAATTTCAAAATTGGGTCAGTCGATTTTTCAGAGCTCGCCGGAGTTCGCCGGTGCGAACGAAGGG
Source organism: Triticum timopheevii (assembly GCA_963921465.1). Taxonomy (NCBI): domain Eukaryota; kingdom Viridiplantae; phylum Streptophyta; class Magnoliopsida; order Poales; family Poaceae; genus Triticum; species Triticum timopheevii. The sequence continues at coordinate 515,705,561 of OY997268.1, read as the reverse complement.
GCTCGGGTGGTTGTGGGGCCTCGCCGAACGAAGAACTCGACGCGGGCGGTGGTGGGGGCGGGGGTGGGGGGTGGGGTGGCGGAGGAACACAGGCGGTGGGGGCCGGTGGTCCGGCCGGAGGCCTGTGCGGTGTTCTGTATGGGAAGAATCAGAGACGATGAAGAAGAAGGGTTAGGAGACGTAGGATCTTCATCCAACCACCTGAAATGGTCGAGAGACAGCTGGGAGTTGCATTCTTAATGCGCTCTGGTTCATCATATGTGGGCACTGCGCAACCAACATTTTATTATCCAAAATCTGCTTGCTCTTCTTTACACTACTAGGGAAAATCCTAGCAACAGCGCTGGTTTTGGCCCTCTCAGTAGCGCGGGTACCGGCGCAACTAATAAGGCGCTACAGCTAACGTATAGCAGTAGCGCCTGTTGACCAACGCTACTGCAACACATGAATAGCTGCAGCGCTCTTTAGAAAAGGGCGCTACTGATATTATCTGCTGCGCTGTTTATAGGGAAGAGCTACTGGTAAGGCGGCGCTACTGCTAAATTTCCCCCCCTCGCTACTACTAGTTTTATTAGTTTTTTTCCTGCATATTTGTTTTTTATTTGTTTTGTATTTGAATAGGCTTTATACAATAATCTTTAGCATATCATCCACATACAAATGTAATCATAGCATATACATACAATTAGTCTCATCAAATCATGTCATCATCATAATCATCATCCAACACAAAGTGGTCTCTCATCATCAATCTTAAAAATAGCGATACAAGTCTCGATTACTTGCAAATACATTGTCATCCATCTAAACAATGATATACGCGAGAATAGCTATCACTTTGAGTACATGAGTTCGTATCCCTCTCTCGCATTAGCGTGAACCTAAACTAACTACTGCGTGTCACTCGGAAACCGAAAACCGGTACACCTGGGCCTGACACTCCGGCCACTTGTCATATATATACTCCTGGCATAGCACTTCTTCGCCATCTATGATCTATGCACCTGCATCGTCACATGAGTCAACGATATGCAACATATATAGTTGAGCAACAGAAAGAGACAAACTTGGCAAAAATAGAAACAACATATCATAAGCATAAATAACAAAGTTCATCGTACCCAAAATGCCCTAACTAGAGTGATTTTTGCTAGTCGAGGAGGAGGATGGTTTAATTACATCACAAATAAAGTTTCACCGTGCATAACTCAAAGTTTTGTCATAAAAGAAAGTATGGACTAAACGGACACATTGTCATATATGGACAATCACTCCATCATGTCGTGCCATCCATCCATGTCAGGGAGATAGTCCTTGAGCTTAGTGAAAGGCTTCATGTCGAGACGCTGAGAGGCTATCCATGTTCGGACGTCTTCCCGCGAGATTTGTCCTTCTGCGTAGAACAACCCTGTTTTTCCAATGACCTCATTCATGATGATTTGGGCAAGTTCGCGCTGGATGTTATAGAACTCAGCTCGAAGTCGATGATCCTCGATATCTCCTATGTCCTTTGCCCATTGCAGAATATGGGCATCGCCAGATCTAGGTGACATGTGAAGGTTCTGGTGATCCTGTCTGTACTCTAGCATGTGGTGTAGGACATAGAATCCATCATTAAGAGAATCGTTCGGTTGCTGGATGCAGCAGAAGTCGGTCTGATGGCTGAAGGCGGCCCTGCCGCCCCTTCTCTTCTTGTCCCTAACCTCTCCACCCCTTGCTTGGTAGTAAAACATAGCACTGTTGAGAACATCTTTGATGTGGGTGTAATCCTTTTTGTGAATGTTCTTCGACGAGTCCAAGTAAAGAGCGTGGGAGAATCGGGGGCAGAGGATGATGAGGACGGCGCCCGCCGCTGCGCAAAATAAGTACACCTCAAATTAATTAGCCTCCACCGTGCAAATGAATTATTGAAATCGAAGGAAGGATAGCAGCGCGGATGACTTACACGGGATGATAAGGCACGAGAATCGCCTCCTTGTCCTTACTGGCGAGCATGAAACTGATGATGTAATCCCTTGCGTATTCACGCTGCTCTGCACAGACTCCCAAGAAGCCCTCGTGCATGTAGTATGGGTCAGCGACACAGATATGACGTATCTGCTCAACCCCAATGATGTAGTTCATGTGCAAGGCATAAAGGCGGACAAACGTAAAGTCAAGCTTCTTCACGTGAAACATGTCGAATATGTAATCGAATCGGAGGAAGAACTTATCCGCGGGGAAGCTGTAGACGTACGATATTTGCTGCGGAACGTTAACCACGCAGAGTGGGTATCCTGGATATTTCGAGGCGATGAGGCCTTTCTCTACCCGTAGCACATCATCATGAAGTCTCCTTAGATCGCCGAATCTGGCCCGTAGCGCTGTTTCAGGTAGGATTGGTTGACCGACGATATGCCATTTATCCGCATTGGGGATATCTACACGGTCCTGAAGCTGAGGCTGCTGAGGCGGCTGGATCATAGAATCAGCTTTTTTGCCTTTCCTCGCTCTCTTCCTAGACTTCTTTACTACCGGAAGGTCGTCAATAATACATTGAGACGGTAATTCAGGCACCGACTCATGACGCTCAAACCCTGAGGAGGCGCCAGTATAGACATACTGTTCAGCGCCATCGTCATCCTCATCCTCATCCATGGCGACGTCATCAGCGACTAATGGAGCCACCTGCTTACCCCATCCGCTATCACCCAACCCGACACCCGACGCTAATTGGGTAGGCGGGGTGTTGATGTTCATACCTTGCTGAGGCTGCGTGCTCGTGGGTGTGCTCCCGGCCGCCTCCAGACGAAGCAGACTCTTTGGCCACAACAGGACCCACCCGTTGCAACAATCACCAAGCCGCCGCGGGGTCTCGTCATCATCCCCCACTAGTACTAGAGGAGGCAAATTCTCGTGGCCCGGTTTGACACTGGCCACGGAAACCTTGAAGACGTTCGGGGGGATTGGCCGGCTGTGGAACAATGGTTCCTTCGGCTCCATTATCGTCGCCTTCCCCACGTCCACCTTCTGTTCACCGATGGTGTACAATATGGTGCACGGGGTTTCGTCGGCCGGCAAAGAAAAGTCTGCGACGTGAGACATCTGAAAGGCAACGAAAATGGGAGATTATACATTTATATTGAAGGGGGCCGGTGTGACAGATACCGTCAGGGCGTCGAGCTCAGCCAAAGAGGAGGCACCACCGAGCACGTCCGATGCGGGAGCCAGTGCGGGAGCAGGTGCGGGAGCAGGCGCGGGAGCAGGTATGGGAGCCTGTGCGGGAGCAGGTGCTCCCAAGAAGTCAGCAAGGGGAAAGTCCTCTGCATTTTTTTCTGGATTTTGCCTTGTCCAAGTGAAAACGCCCGTCACCAAGTTAGTAGATATATCTGCAATCGCCTGTTTTGCGGCAGCTACCGCTGTTACGACTGTCTGAGATGATTTCTTCTCAACCGCAATCTCAACCTTCTTGTTGATGTTTTCTTCAGTTAACCTCCGTCTTTCCTTTCTCTCCTCCGTGGTCTCACGGTAGTACTTATTCCACATGGCGCCGTCTCCGACACCGTGCACGCGTCCATACGACGGTCGAGTATCCACCGGTTGTTGTTTCAATATGTTCAACGCCCGGTTGAATGCAGTGTCCCACTTGGGGCTCGCCAATGCCTCAGACGGTGAGTCACTTTCGGCCACAATCCGGTGCTGCTCTCTCTGCAAAAGGCACAAGGATCGTTTACAAATATGACTAACATGTGCAGTCGAATTGATCAGAAACTAAAATTACAAGCAGTCTCATGAACTCCGTAATGACCGATGTTGTCTCGTAAACCTTCTTCACTGGGTCCCAACGGTGTCGGGCCCTCAGGACGTCACGCTCCTGCGGGACGGTGAAATCGGCCAAGGGGTCTGGGATGCCCAGACTCGCGGCTTCCGTGTCCTCCTTGGCCCATTTGGACCTCTTTTCGCCGTAACCACGGCTTCCGAGGTGGTGGCTCCCAATGTTCCTCTTTTGAAGCCCCTTCATGTACTTAGACTTTTTTTGGCAGCTTCGGCCTCGCAAGCCTCCTTGAATATTTGAAACTGCTCTTCCGTGATTGTCGGATTATCCTTTACAATCTCGGAGTAGGGTTCCCCATCGTTGATCTTTGCTTTCACTCGATTTTCCAGGCGGCCAACGCGTCGCTAAACTTGGTCATGGCGTGTTTGGTTATCTTCTTCATTGCCGGGTCCTTGTCTGGATCTTCATAATCCTTCTCATTCCGGCCCGGGAACAAGCATATCTGGTGAAACTTCTTTAGGAGGGAGCTCCTCATATTTTCTATCTTCTGTAGTTTCTCATCGTTGATGGTGGCGGTTGTCTGTATGATGCAACCTATTTGATTGTCGTAGCAGCGGCGCGCTTCCTCGGGTGCCTTTGGCTCAAAATTGCCGTCGTCCACCTCCGTGACCACCAGTCTAGTAGTCTTGAGTTTGTTAGGAACCCGTTGCCTCTTTGCTTTCGGTTCTACACCGGCTCCGCTCCCCGAGGCAGCACCGGTCACAGCGCCGGTCTCGATGCCGGTCTGAATCTCAGCGCCGGTCTCAGTCTCAGCACCGGTCTGCGTGTCGGTCTCAGTCCCCGATGCCACCGGTGGGCCCAGCAACAACATCTGTTGATCGTCGGTAAGGCTAAAAAATTCGTCTGCCGCCCGGTAGACGTCGTCACAATCACCAGAACCCTGTCCTTCATTGTTGCTAGCCATGTTTCCCATGATTAAATCTAGTCAATTAATTCTAGACCTCATAAAATGAATAATGACATAAAAAAGGACTATTGTTTTGCAGGAATGTTGACTCCTTCCTGGTGCGGCAAATCCCGGGCACTCGATATGTCCTAGTTTGTAGCACAAGTCATGCCGAAATTCACGGAAAATTTCAGCATGACCTTTGCTATAAAGTGGACAAATCGAGAACCTGAAATTTGCCGGAACAGAAATGAATCAACATTCCGGCAAAAGATAGGCCACTCAGCATCATTCCCTGGAAACAATAAAGCCACTTGGGCACAATTGAACAACTTCAATGAAAAGATATAACATGAGCAAACACTATTGAGGAATTTGCATATAACATGGCCACTTCAATGAAAAGATATAATCAACAATAATGGAATATGCAAATGAATATCAATGACATATATCATATAAAAACAATCTTGTTTTTTGTTTACATAGCAACAATTAGTTTGACCAAGTTTTTGAAAAGAAAAACGATTCTGTTTTTTTTATAGCTAAATGCCATAGCTACTGTTTTTATTTATAGCTAAATACTTTTGTTTTTGTCTAAAGCTAAAAGTCTAGGAACTACATTTTCTCTAACCCTTTTGACCTCATCGAAATTTCCACAGCAAGACCTTAGTACCTACACCCAATTTCTTCAAAAATATTCACGTCCATAGTCCAAATAATTCAAATTTCATTTGAATGAAATTTGGAACAAATTCAGGTCCGTAGTCAAAATATTTTTTTATAGCTAAGTTTTTTTTGTTTATACCCTCTGTTAATTTAAATCTAAATGCTACTATTCTTTATATACCCTCTATTAGTTTAAAGCTAAATGGAATTACTATTTAGGAATTTTCATAAAAATTGCCCTAGCTAATTTCCTAAAAAATTGCTAATCATTTTTCCTAAATGCTATAAAATGCCTACTGCCCTAAAAAAGTCTAGGGTTCATATAAACACCTAGGGTTCATATGAACATCAACACAGTATCAACATATATATAATTGCCCTAGCAGAGAGAAATAGGAGGGTAGGGGACAGGAGAGGCATAGCCTTACAGTCGGCGGCGAGGGCAGGCTCTGGCTTGGGCAGTGGCGGTGAGGTCAAGGTTGGCGGCGGTGAGCTAGAGGGAGGCGACAGTGAGGTCGACGACGGCCTCGGGCGGCGGCTGTGAGGTCGAGGGGGCGGCCTCGGGCGGCGGCGGTGTGGTCGAAGGCGGCAGGCGGCGGCGGTGTGGTCGAAGGCGGCCTCGGGCGGTGGCGGTGTGGTCGAAGGCGGCAGGGTAATGGCGGCGATGGAGCAGTTGGGGGACAGGCGGAGTAGAGAGAGGGGGGGAAAGGACTTAGCGAAATTTTGAGCCCGGGCCGCCGGGATTTGAGTCATACTAGCAGTAGCGCGTTTTGCCGAAATGCGCTATAGCTAAGTTAGCTATAGCGTGTTCCAGGGAAACGCGCTACAGCTATCCCTTTCTGTTTTCTTTTTCTTTTTCTTTTGTTTTCTTTACATTTTATTTTTTTCATTTCTCCTTTTTCTATTTCTTTCATTTTCATTTACTTTTCTACTTATTTTTCTATTTATTTTCTTTTACATAGTAGTAGCGCTCTACAGCAAAAACGCGCTGCTACAATGTTTTTAGCAGTAGCGTGCTTCTGGGAGAACCGCTAATACTATTCCTAGCCTACCGACACTAGTGAGGGAATTTTAGTAGTAGCGCTTTTCTGCGAAGACGGGCTACTGCTAAAATAATGGTTGTAGCGTGGTTTTGCAACAAGTGCTGCTACTAAGTAGCGCTAGCACCGAGTTTTGACCAACGCTACTGCTATACCTCTGTGTATAGCGTTTTCCCTTGTAGTGTTACCATGTTCCTCTTCCGTTCTTCTTTAATATGTACTCTCTCCGTTCCTAAATACAAGTCTTTGTATAGATTCCACCATGGACTACATATGGAGCAAAATGAGTGAATCTACACTCTAAAATGTATCTGGATACATCTGTATGTGATCCATAGTGGAAATCTCTACCAAGACTTATATTTTGGAACGGAGGGAGTATGATAGTAGTACAGTATGTTCCTTGTAGTGAAGATGAGTAGGGACATTTGCAGTGTAGAGGTCTATATGGTCGGTTGTGATGGACACTTTGAGCCTCTTTGATTCGTAGGATTTTGTAAACATAGGAATAGGATTTGTAGTGGCCTGCCGACTTGAATCCTATAAGAATAACAAGGAAATGCGGGGAGCTGTGTCGCCTTTAAGAGTTACACTGATATTAACAGTACCGCATCTTCACTTGAAGAGAGCTGGTATCCGAAGCCTTTCTAGCTGTACTGGCAATGCTAGCACATATATTCCAGCAAGTTCCACTTTGCTGATTTTACTCTGATGCTTAAGGTTTTCCCGTTATATCTACACTATGATCTGTGTAGCTGCTTTGTGTCGCACTAGCAGCAGTCCACTCTTGAAGCTAAACACTGCAACGACTTACAAAATTGGCACCAAGGCATTGAGTGTCATTCTGGATGCAATGAAACTCATACGCTCCCCACCTGTTGACTCTTTTTCAGAATATGATCCTAATGACTCTTGTTCAAAATTGCCACATATAGAGAGACAACATGGAATTGCATTTCTTTGGGCGCTGTGATTGATCATGAGTGGGCAACCAACATTGTATGCAATGAAGTGGAACCTCAAGAATATGCTTCCTCTTCTGTTCTTTAACATGTTCCTCTTTGTTTATTCTGTCTTTAGTACGTACAGTATGTTCCTTGTCAGGAAGGGGCGTAGGGACATCTGCAGTCAACAGCTGATAGAGCTGGCCTGTACGTGATCGATAGGCGTTGAATTACTAGCGACAATACAACAACGTATTTTCAAGCCAGTTCCACTTTCCCGATTTATATATCGTGGTTATGGTGTACCGCTGTTATGTACACTATGATCTGCCTAGTTGTTGTGTGCTCTTGCTATCATGGTTTAGCAATAAACTCTCTATACAGTATATTATGAACCTATCATCTGCCAACTATCCTTACTTCTGGAGCCTATTTTTTTGTGTACTTGTGCCAGATTATATAAATGCACGCACCATATTACAGCACACATGAGCTCTCTCATCAGAATCCAGTGATAGCACACAAGTGTTTACAGGGGTGCCCCTATATTAGAATATCATCTGCATTACAAAGATAATCTCACAACTATTTATGTTTTCATGGTTCTCAGATATTATATGCAATTACAGTGAATATCAGAATCCGCGCATCAGAAGAATATTATGGAACACTGCAATGACTTACAAAATTGGCACCAAGGCATTGCGTGCCATTCTGGATGCAATGAAACTCATACGCTCCCCACCTATAGATTCTTGTTCAGAATATGATCCCAATGACTATTCTAACCTCGAGGAGTCAAAGGCAGATGGCCTGTCGTGTTCACCCATCAAGGTGCCTGTTATAATTTGGCAAGGTTTTATTGATTGTGCGTATCTTGCATATGTTGTCTTGCATTTCTTCTACTTTGTTGCACCACCATCTGCTTAGTTTACTCATCATATATGTAGAGATGCCATGCCCATCCATTATCAATACATATTCCATCTGCCATCATACCATGTTTTTTCACTCCAATCTTGTTCTTGTGCATCAGACATCAAAAAGGAAGAGGGTGATTGCCGAACCTGAAGATGCACCAGCAAAGTCCTTGAAAAACGCGGTTGTGCCGGAGAAATCAGACAGCACCCCACTTATATTGGTTGTACAACCAGTGACACAAAACGTAGGACCGACTCCAGCAAACTGTACCCATACTTCACTGGCCACACCACTAGCCCCACCACACAAGACCTGCACTCCAGCAAAAGGTATGCCGATTTCAGTTGCCATAGCACCAGCGGTACCACCGAAAAATCCCACTCCAGCAAAAAGTACAGCAAGTCCACCGGCCGAAGGCCTATCCCAACTGCAGAGATGGCCAATTCCTGCAGATTGGAACCCCATTCCAGTTATTCCCAGGTTAGAAGACAATGCTTTCAATGTTGTTAGGGACTACGTGCATATATTCCCATGGGAAGATTAGAGTGAAGACAAACACCATTTTCACATCTTACTGTCCCACTTACATGTAAGTGCTATTATTCATGGTGATTATTTTGCTATTTTTTGCTGATTGAACACATCAATGATTTACATTGCATTGTTGCAAGTAGGCGAGGGTCAATCTGAATGGTCATGACGAGCAAAGCTTGCTTGCGCTTTTCAAGGTAGCATTGCAGCAGTATCGGTGTTACCTGAGGAAACCACACTTTGATAGAAAGTCTATGAACAAATTTCCGGTGAAGTCTCCTGTGCTAAATTTAGAAGACATTGAACGGAAAATCCTTGTTATGCACTGGTCTCGTTCCGAGGATGAGGTACTATCTATGATATCGCATGCCAATTTGAACTTCTACTTTTCTCTTGTTAGTACCTGTTGTCCTGTATCACTGTACTTGCATACATACCTGGTTCATTATGTGACAGCAGTATGCATGATAGCTTGCTTATCAATTGTTCGCTCCAAATTATCTGATGTGATGAATGGTTACATTAGTGTAGAATATATCCAATGCCAATGATTTTTTTAGCTCTGCATTGTTCTTGTAAGTACATGTTGTCCTTTATTAGTGTACTTATATTGACAGGTAGTTGTTCATGTACCATCACTCTGCAGCTTATTTTCCTTTGCCCTCCATTTTCTACACATCAGATCTATAATTACTCTTACCATAAGGTTGGTACTGAAGAAGTTTAGCTGTGCATTGCTCGTAGCTGTACCTTTTGCCTGTATTGCTGCACTTACATTTATAGCTACTTGGTTATGTAGCATCACTCTTCATCTTATCTTAAATATTCTCCATTTTTTCATATATTGTCACATCTATATTTACTCTTAACAAAATGTAGAATAAAGACAATGCTTATGAAGAAGATTATGTGGTAAACTTCTTGAATTGCCCCCCCCCCCATCAGCATGGACAAGGGCTTTATAGAGCCTGTCTTCACCAATAATGTAAGTTTGTCCTTCTCAAGCCTTCAAACATTGTTGTGTGTATTTGGTTAGGCATGACTACAACAGCTGTTTATTTTTGGTGTTTGCATCAAATTGCATGTTTAAAGTTTATTATGTAGTTCATAAACAAAAGTTTGTCCTTCTCAATTTAAGTTTTTAGTTGTACAACCAAGTTCCTTCTTCATACCAAGTAAATTAAACTATACAGAGCAAGTGATCTTCTTTTGCACTGCATGTATGCTTCTGTTCTTAATCCATAATCCAGTGGTGCGGTGAACCTACCCACTACAGCTCAATGCCATATTCTGCAATGTCTTAACTATGAACAATGCCATATCATTCTACTATTATTTATACCGTCTCTTTGTTTTCCAATCTGAAATGGGATAAATTGACAGCACACTAACCATTGATACTGATGAGTTCTTGATCTGTAATCAAGTGGTGTCGTGAAGCTGCCAACTCCTTCACAATGTCATTTCCTGCCATGTCTTGACCTAAACAATACCATATTGTGTTAATGCAATTTTAAACTGTGTCACTTTATTCGTCAGTAAGAAATGTGATGAATTGCCGGCACTGGTACTTTTATGTGCAAAACTTGTCATCTGTCTACTTATTTATCTTTCAGAGTGAGGAAGATATAAGTGTTGAACAAGTGCAGTCTCATTAGCTTGCTCAGCTGCTTGCGCTGCAGCTCCCAAGCAGGGCTAACCTTTCTTGAACTCTATTGAAGTGCTGTCGGTTTTGTATATTATTTTGTCAGCGTATTTATTTGCACTGGTGGCGATCTTTGATGCCCAGTGTATGTAATCTGCTGTCTGCTTGTGCTTTATTATCATAGTGGCGAACTTCCATGCCCAGTGGATGTAATATGTCGTAGTTTCTTTATTGTATAGTCTAGGTTTTTATTATTCACAATGCTGCAGTTATTTTACTTTATATATATCCTGTCTTCGTAGTAAACCGGACAAACCATAAAATTATGGACATAATCGGGCCGTCATGCAATCACGAGGTATGATCCGCATCATGGGCCCCGTCATCTTGGTCCGTTAAAAGGCCAAAAGTAAACTGGCCCACTAGTAGATTCGGGCCTTTAATAGGCCGAGTAATCCCCGGCCCTCTTTTCGCAAGAAAACTCAGTGGGCTTTTAGGAGGCTGAGAAGTATGTTAGGCCTGAAACATGCCGAACAGCTCATGGGCCGGCAGCAGCCCGAAATGGACCCCGGCCAATGATTGTGCAAATCAAATCACGGGCTTTTAATAGGCCAAAATTGTCTCGGTCCTTGTTTGGCCCAATCAGATATCGGCTGCAAGCAGGCCGGATGCAAACCGGGCCGTAGTTACGCCCAACTATATGACGGGCTTTTAACAAGCCGAAATTAATATAGGGCCGAATGTTAAACATGACCTTAACAGGCCAAAACTAATATCAGGCCGAATTACTAAATGGGCCTTTAGCAAGTGGGCCCAAAAGCATAGTGTCCAGTTGACAGGCCGAATCTGATATGGGCCATAATTTATCCCAAAGCCTCTTAAAGGGCCGGACCTGATCTGGGCCGTAATTTGGCCTAGAATGTGGTAGGCTTTTAACGGGCCGGATCTCATATGGGCCATTATTAGGCCTGATAACCCACAAGTGTAGGGGATCGCAACAACTTTCGAGGGTAAAGTATTCAACCCAAATTTATTGATTCGACACAAGGGGAGCCAAAGAATATTCTTGAGTATTAGCAGTTGAGTTGTCAATTCAACCACACCTGGATAACTTAGTATCTGCAGCAAAGTATTTAGTAGCAAAAGTGGTATGATAATAAAGGTAACAGTAGCAAAAGTAAAGATAAATTTTTTTGGGTTTTTGTAGTAGTTGTAACATTAGCAACGGAAAAGTAAATAAGCGAAAACAATATGTGAAAAGCTCGTAGGCAATGGATCAGTTATGGATAATTATGCCGGATCCGATTCCTCATGTAATAGCTATAACATAGGGTGACACAGAACTAGCTCCAGTTCATCAATGTAATGTAGGCATGTATTCCGTAAATAGTCATCCGTGCTTATGGAAAAGAACTTGCATGACATCTTTTGTCCTACCCTCCCATGGTAGCGAGGTCCTAACAAAAACTAAGGGATATTAAGGCCTCCTTTTAATAGAGAACCAGAACAAAGCATTAGCACATAGTGAATACATGAACTCCTCAAACTACGGTCATCACCGAGAAGTATCCCGATTATTGTCACTTCGAGGTTGTTAGATCATAACACATAAGAGGTGACTATAGACTTGCAAGATAGGATCAAGAACACACATATATTCATGAAAACATAATAGGTTCAGATCTGAAATCATGGCAATCGGGCCCTAGTGACAAGCATTAAGCATAGCAAAGTCATAGCAACACCAATCTCAGAACATAGTGGATACTAGGGATCAAACCCTAACAAAACTAACTTGATTACATGGTAAATCTCATCCAACCCATCACCGTCTAGCAAGCCTACAATGGAATTAATCACGCACGACGGTGAGCATCATGAAATTGGTGATGGAGGCTGGTTGATGATGACGACGGCGACGAATTCCTCTCTCTGAAGCCCCGAACGGACTCTAGATCAGCCCTCCCGAGAGAGATTAGGGCTTGGCGGCGGCTCCGTGTCATAAAACGTGATGAAACTTTCTCTCTGATTATTTTCTCTCCAAACATTAATATATGGAGTTGGAGTTGAGGTCGGTGGAGGTCCAGGGGGCCCAAGAGATAGGAGGGCGCGCCCTAGCAGGGACGCCCCCTGTCTCCTGGACAGCCTGTGGCCCCCCTGGCATTGATTCTTTCGCCAAAAATTCTTATTAATTCCAAAAAGTGCCTCCGTGGATTTCCAAGACATTCCGAGAACTTTTCTTTTCTACACAAAAGACAACATCATGGCAGTTCTGCTGAAAACAGCGTCAATCCGGGTTAGTTTCATTCAAATCATGCAAGTTAGAGTCCAAAACAAGGGCAAAAGTGTTTGGAAAAGTAGATACGTTGGAGACGTATCAACTCCCCCAAGCTTAAACCTTTGCTTGTCCTCAAGCAATTCAGTTGATAAACTGAAAGTGATAAAGAAAAACTTTTACAAACTCTGTTTGCTCTTGTTGTTGTAACATGAAAAGCCAGCATTCAAGTTTCAGCAAATATTATGAACTAACCATACTAACAATAACACATAGGTCTCACAATTACTCATATCAATAACATAATCAGCTAGCGAGCCATAATAATAAAACTCGGATGACAACACTTTCTCAAAATAATCATAACATGATATAACAAAATGGTATCTCGCTAGCCCTTTCGGAGACCGCAAAACATAAATGCAGAGCACCTTTAAAGATCAAGGACTGACTAAACATTGTAATTCATGGTAAAAGAGATCCACTCAAGTCATACCCAATATAAACCAATAGTAATGAATGCAAATGACAGTGTGCTCTCCAGCGGGTGCTTTTTAATAAGAAGGCTGATGAATCAACATAAAAGTAAATAGATAGGCCCTTTGCAGAGGGAAGCGGGGATTTGTTGTGGGGACCCTGACTCATAAGTCGAGATCACCGAATGCACGTGTATAGTGATCCCAGATATCAACGCTCACTGAACACACAGAAGCTGAATAACAAGAGTGTTACATCCATACATACCATTTTGCACAAGTAGGACCATTATGGTCAAGTCTTGAGTGTATCATCGCAGCGGAAATCTTCAATAACAACTTGGACCGATGCCATCTGCCTTAACCCTACAGGCATTCTGACTGGGAAGCGTCCTAGATCGCATGTTCGTCACCAAGGTACTCTTCATTATATCCTGTTCTTTCATGCCTGGCCAATAAAATAACCAGTGGCAAGCCAATGATTACTTTGAATGTACTCGCAAGCAACCCATGTTTTGGTTCAAGATACAACAATGCATGATATAGGTAAATTTCTGCAGAAAGCTAGTTTTGAGTGCAATGACATGTTCAACAACTTGTAAGACATGCATCAAGAGAATTCAAGTAATCATGAGGACAGGTTACAGATATCAACATAAATAGAGTGGGCACCAACCCAACTCAATCATGTCAAGTCCCTTGACTTGATCCAAGTAGTTTTATCAACACACACACAGTTTGTAAACATGTGGACGTAGCCCAAGAGCGGTTACCCAACTGTCCTTGACCGTGGACACAGCTATTCGAATAGTTTTACACTCTGCAAAGGTTGCACACTTTACCCACAAGGTCCGGGGAACTTCCGTTTCATCCACGACCCGCGGTACCTCAAGTACCCGGGGTAAGCACCCGATCACTAACTTTCCCTAGACGACACTAACATGGAGTCCACACGATTGGTAGTAACCCCCGTGCCTAACATTTCACATCATAAAGTTGTGGAGCCTCGCTCCCATATTCATCACATACCACAACCACGGGGTACCAACGGTGTGTTCGGTGCCCCATAAAAATGTTCTTGGCTGCCCTACCTGGCACGACCCCGTCCCGAGAGAGTGCACCAACAACTCTCCTGTCACTAGTAATGTGGGATCCAAGCTATTATCGGTCTAGGTAATCAATAATGCCCTTTCCCATATAAGGGTAGAGTGGTTGCGCATGTAAGGTTGGAATAACGGTCGCAACTTAAACGAATCCGTTTGAAAACAACACACACTTGCCTCGGTAAACCACTTCGTCATCAAGTGGCTACCCAACTCCTCATCTCCCCCGGGCATAAGTGGCATCCGATGGGGTTTTCGAAAAGTCTTTTGAAAATACTTAGTCTCCTTCACCATGCATATTCCCGTCCCTTTTTGCGTAGCACTACTTTAGCATCCTATCTACTCCCACCGGCATAACCCTCATAAGAAGGTAGGGTCATGCACAATGCAAGTATCAACGAGGAAGTACGGTGGCAAACCATCAAAGTGGTTACTACCTCATCATGATTCCGTTGCAACAACAATATGGTGCTATATGATATGCATAAAAAGGGTTTCATAGACATGGTCAAAGGGCTGCTTGCCTGGTTCCTTAGAGTCTTCAAGTCTTCTGGTCCTGCTCAAAGTACTCCGTCTACTTCGTCAACTAACGTCGGAAACAATCGTAATAAGCAACACAACAAGGCAAAAATAAAAGTGCTCCAAAAATGTGAGTTGGACTTTTCTAGGATACCTCTAGTCATATGAGGGATGACCAAAGTGGTTTCATTGGGATTTGATTAATGGACATCTCTGAACATTTCAATATGATGGAGTCAAGGGATTAATGGATTTGCAAGAAGTGTACAGAAACATTATTTTCAAAAATGAGCAGAGGCACCCATTTGACAAAGCATGATTTTAGAAGCACCTAGGAGTTTGTTTCTCTGGATTTGGAGTTCAAATGAATATCCTATGGTTTGCAAAGTTGGCTATACATGAAGAAATAGACCATTATTTGAGGTGATACAGAAAGTATTAGTAAAAATGTTCAAAAACTAAGTTTTGAACTTATAGACATCTAGGAGTTTGAACCATGGAATTTGAATCAAAAATGGGCTCTCTGTGATTTTCTAAAGTTCAGTACAAAAATGGAAAAACAAGATTTGATAAAGGTTTGTGAAGAAAAAGTCTCTGGAAAAATGTGCATGTTGCACCAACTGGTAGATCATGATTTTTGGAGTTACTAGAAATTTGAATCATCAAATTTGGAGTTCATTTGGTTTATTTGTGGATTTTACAAATTACAGAAAAAGAAAAAGGAAAGGGAAAGGGTTTTACCCTTATCCAGTACACTGGGCGCAGTTTAGCAGTGGGCCGGCCCAGTGGCTTGGCTGGACAGGCAGAGGAGGCGGCGTCGGAGGCGGGTTCGCGGAGTGCGCCAAAACGCGAGGAAAGCGGATCCGGCCGAAGCTGTCTCCACTTAAACGGGCGGGGCCCAGCCGCTAGGTCGCTGACGCGTGGGCCCCAGCGCTCAGGCCGTCGCCTTCAACCTCCCGCGCGGCTTGACGGGAAACAGAGGAGGCGAGGCCGAGCGGCACCGGCGCTCTCCCCGGCGGCACCGGCCACCTCCGTCGATGCCCAGCACACCGGCGTGCTCAGGAGCGAGTGCCGCATCCGCCGAGGTGCGCCACGATCTCTCGGGTGGTCGGACGCGAGCATCGCATCTCTCGTGGCGGACAGCGGCGATGGTGAGGGCGAGACACGAAGCTACAGCCGCCGAGAGGAAGAAATGGAGCTCGGGTGATGGTCGTGGGGAGGTGGGTGATGCTCTGGTGTGGTCAAGATGGAGAGGAAGAGGCCATAGGGCTCGAATTTGAGCGCGGGTCGACGGCAAGGATCAAGCCATGGTGGTGGATGGAGGGCACGGGAGAAAGAATTAGTTGGTCCAGACGGTTGCTGGGAGGGAGAGAGGGACAAAGGAGTAGAGAGGGGCCTCAGGGGTGGCCTTATATGGCGAAGCCACGGCTCACCATGGACGTGGCCTACGGGCACCCGCGGAAATGGTCGTGGTGGCCACGGGAGGAGGCTCGGGGCTATCTACGGCGCTCGTGGGATTTGGGTAGGGCGCCAGGAAGAGAGAGGAGGAGCGGGGCGAGGCTCTGGTGCTTGCGCGAGCGAGGCCGGGCATTGGCTGAGCCGGGCGGCTCTGGGCACGCGCCGCAGGAGGTGAGAAAGAAAGGGAAAGGAGGGGGACAGCACGGTGGCATGTTGCGGACATCGAGGCACCTCGACTGGCGCAAGTGGGAGGTTCGAGGTGGTCGGGGGACGCGGCGTCAATGGTCGGTAGCACGCTGCACCCATGGCTTTTCCTCGCGTCCACACGCGCCCACTTGTGTCTGGCAGTTGCAAGGGGGAGTAAACAATGCGGAAATGGCATTGGATGCCCTGGGGATCCACTTGAGGGGAGAGGGAGTTGAGAGAGAGAGAGAGAGAGAGAGAGTGGAAATGCTGCTGCCCAGAGTAGAAAAGTGGAGTTCTTCCCCCCTCCATCATTGCTTCCTTGGGCATAAAAGCGTCCTGGTGCTGGAGGGGGACTAGGAGAGGTTGTGGTAAAAAGTAGAGTCCATGGAGATTAGTGGAAGAGGCCAAAAATGGGATTTTGGTAAAGTGGCAGAAGGTGTTTGATGATGGTTTGGGCAAGTAGATGTTTTCCATCTGCCATGAGACTCCATAGGGTGAAATTACACATATAATTAGGGCCTTCCACCAATTTGGAGCTTATTTGGGCAACGTTTCCAATGCAACTTTTGTGAACCCTAGAAATGAACAGAAATGGATTTTCCAAGATTTAGTCATGCAAATCTATTCTCCTTGATGCACAACTTGGTGTAGTGTAATCATTAGAGGTCCTGAACATGTCCACAAAAGTTTAGATCAAAAGGAGAAACTTGGCAATGTAAAGTTGCTCAAACTTTGTTCTGGACAGGAATGGTTTTGGGGCACTTTGATCAAGTTAACTTGTTCTCCAACTTGTGCCACTTGGTCTAGATGAATAATTAGAACATTTGAGCATGTTCACAAGGTTTGAGAACATTTGGAAATGTTTGGCAATGTAAAGTTGCTCAAACTTCAAAATGGACAGAAATGGTTTTGAGGGGATTTGATGATCTTATATTGTTCTCCAAGTCATGCGACTTGGCAATATCATCTAATATGTCATACGTGACATGCTAGAATTTTCTTCGAATATTTGGAGAATATTTCCTTTGTAAATATTTCAAAAGCTTGAAATATCCAGAAAGGGTTTTTGAGGGATTTGACCAATATTTTGAACATGACCATGTGTTAAAACTCTTATATATGGACAATATAGGTCCACTGAGTTTCCCTAGGTTTTTGTCAAATATTTGTGAAACAATAAAATGATTTTTCCCTAATAAAGACCATTTCTGGGCTTAAGAAAAAGCTTTTAAATAAAATAGGAAAATAACATTTCAAATTATTTTTTTGTGGTTTCTGGGTATCCTATATCTAATAGGAGTCAAATATATTTTTGGAATGATTTTTACTGCCCTTAATTAAGTACTTGCAGTGCAAACCTCAATTCAAGGGTTTTTGGAAAACTAATTTTTTAAAATACTATTTGGCCAAATTATTTTTGTAAGGAACTATTTTTATGTCCTATACACATGGCATGATCATTGGTCAAGGTTTTTGGATCAAGGGGAAGGAGTATAAGGGTTGGAGAATTTATTTGATTTTTAGAGCACTTGCAAACAGCAGTCAAACATTCATTCAAAGCAAAGACAAAACACTCAAAAGTTTTTGTCAAACCACATTTTAGCATGATTTATTGACTTAAGTGTTGTGGCATGAAAATCAGGGTGTGACAGACCTACCCCTTACAAGAATCTCGTCCCCGAGATTCCCAGACTAGGCGCGGAAAGGAGTATGGAAACTTGGATTTGGGGTAGTCTTCACGTCCTCATACTGCTTCTGAGTGGTGCTCCATTGAATCTTGAAGGACCTGGTGTTGTAGCTTCATGTATGACGCTCTTCTTGATCCAGGTTGCTAATGGGTAGCTCGCGGTAGGTTAGATTGGGCTAGGGGTCGATGGCTCGGTGGTCAATGCCCTCGTAGAGATCGGGAAAGTTAGGAAGTTGGAAACACTTCCGGGGTTGTGACGCATGGAAAGCGTTGTGCACATTAGGTAACTTTGGTGGCAACTCCAGCTGGTAACTTTCTTCTCTTCGTCTCGTAGTGATCTCAGAGGGGGTTGTTAAATCTTGGAGTGATCTCGAAGGGGCCGATGAATCTTGGTGTGGGTCTCCTTGTCATGGAAATGCTTGGTTCCTTAGAGAGTAGTGGCCTGCAGATATGCTTGGTCTTTGATGCGGAGGTTTTCTTCTTGTCGATGGTGGTTGGTATAGTTCTTCCTCCTTCACATGGCGGTCTTCAAATGCTTCTTGACTAGCTGAATGGCTCTTCTTCCGTCTTCGGGTGGACAAGTAGGTCACCAAATGATGATGACAACTATCTTGTCTAAGCACTCCATGAAGACTTTGTTCACGGGGTACATAAAGTAGGCTGGGAATTAGTGGTGGTCTTGTTGAGTGTGGGCCAAGGTGGTTCTAGATCTAGTGTCAAGGCCCTAAGGTCCTGATCCGACCATGTTGTAGCTTGGTAGGGCTTAAGGGTTTCAAGGATTCTAGTGTGCGAGTGAACATTTATCATCTTATCTTTAAGCACGGTTTCTGAGATGCCAATAGTCTATCTAGTCCTTTAAACAAATCACATCATATCACCGATAGCATCATTTTGCATACGTCAACTCCAATCATCACTCATGTGATTCATATCCTCATGGCTCCTGAGAGGAGGTCTAACAAAATCATATATGTCTACAATCCCCAAACTCCTATGTATGTCTACCCCTAAAAATCCATGGGTAGAACATATAAGCTGCTAAGCTTGAACGTGACAATCCAAGTGCTCGGCCTATTCTTCCAAGGTCTAAGATAAAGCACCTCTATCCTAAGGAAACACGTCGTAAGCCACTCCAAGATCTTGTTTCCTTCCTATGAATCAACTCCAACAGCCCATTAACTTCCATCAATCACTACATAATCCATTTCTACAATTCCAATGTTTATGGTGTTCCACATGATCTTCTAAAGTCCTTATAATCCCCAAATACTTGAAAAGGCTATCTCTACTATAGTCAGTCCACCAATTTCCATTATCATGGTCAAGTAACCTCCAAGGTCAAGTTTATATCAACTCCGACAATTAATCCAATCTCCTAGTTTATTGTCCACCGAGAAACATGTTATCACGATCAAGATCATCAGTCTAAATCCAATTTACTCCGAACCATGCAGACTCACTCAGCATCTAAACTCCACTAGAATCACCTATGTAAATCCAAATCTCATGTCCAACGAGAATTTCTACATGCTTCCCTCAAGTTATTATCATAATGTTAACTATCTCCTATCAAAATCATCTGTTCAAGTAAAATCCTTGCACCTCCAAGAACCTCAGTTTGCGATCATAATTATACTACTAAATCCAATTTACTCAGGGGTAATGATAGCTACGCTACTCTATTAACATGATCCCACCAAGTTCAACATGAAAGCCTTATAATCCACCAAAGAGTCTCAGATAGTTCATCAAGGTCACTGATATAAACTCATCAAGTCATTTGTTCCCTATTCCTATATCCTCAGATTGGTCCTCCCTATGGCATCGTCAGTTCTGGTGCTATCTTAGGAAGATAATGTGCTCGTTCACTATGTCCACTAGTTCCCTAATGAACCCAGTGATAAGCAAGGTTACGGAGGCTTAACTGGTTCTCTTGCAATTCTGTGGGTTAAGCACATGGTTAAGGATTCGATCTGGGGTATCTTATGAAGTCTCGAAGGGTCTAGGAATGGGTTTCTAATCTTGAGGGGCAACCATAACTCTAAGGGGCTGCACTTGGTCGAGGAGGTTGTAGCAAAAGTCTTCAGTGCTGGTTGGTTTCCAAAGTAGAATCCTTGGTGTATCTTGTCTTGCTAGCCTTCAGTTGAGGAGAGAGATGAGAGGCAGAGGTAGCATAGAGGAGGGGAATGCCTAAAGGGGGTTCTATAGTGCTAGTGCAAACAAACAGGTGCAAAGAGGGCCAAACAAAACAAACAAGGTGAGGAAGGTGATATAGTCGCATACTTGTCGCTTAGGGCAAAACTGCGACCTATATCAAAACACAAACAAATAAAAACAAGCAACACACAATCATGGTTCTATTCGAACTATCATACGGACCCAACTGCGCATAGGGGCTACACGACTCATCCTACCCTAGGGGTTCTCGGACTCAGTAGTCGTGCCTTGTGCCTCGTGCAGTCTTCCGGGTTTTCCCTAGGTGTTGCTACGTCTCTTGTAGTTGTTTGGTGAAACGATCCCGGTTGAGCTTGAAGATTCTTCAACAACTTCTCGCCTGTTGAAGTGATGGGGTGAAGGTGGCTCCTCGTAACTGGCATTGACTTGGTCTTCTATTGTCTTCTTAATCACGATGATCCCTTTCTGTCTTCTAAGCCGTCGAAGGTACTAGGTAGGTAATCCTTTATGCAATGACATTATCAAGGCGTAATAGAGGTCCATCATGTCGGTTACGTTGAAGACAACATCGACACCAAGAGCGGGGGATGAGGAGAACCGTTTTCCTGCTCACTATGGTGAGGCGGACCAAACGGCTAGGTTCTCATCCATCGGTGGTTGCCGATACAACAACGATAGTGATAGCGTTACTCTATTAGCGATGTATATCATGATCTAGCAACGGTGGCGTGTTGCGGACGTCGAGGCACCTCGACTGGCGCAAGGGGGTGGCTCGAGGTGGTCGGGGGATGGGGCGTCAACTCTCGAGAGCACGCTGACGTGCTCCAGAGCGCGCAAATGGCCGGCACCCGCGGCTTTTCCTCGCATCCTCACGCGCCCACTCGTGTCTGGCAGCTGCAAGGGGAGTAAACAATGCGGAAATGGCATTGGATGCCCTGGGGATCCACTGGAGGGGAGAGGGAGTTGAGAGAGAGTGGAAATGCTGCTGCGCAGAGTATAAAAGTGGAGTTCTTCCCCCCTCCATCATTGCTTCCTTGGGCATAAAAGCGTCCAGGTGCTAGAGGGGGACTAGGAGAGGTTGTGGTAAAAAGTAGAGTCCATGGAGATTAGTGTAAGAGGCCAAAAATGGGATTTTGGTAAAGTGGCAGAAGGTGTTTGATGAAGGTTTGGGCAAGTAGATGATTTCCATATGCCATGAGACTCCATAGGGTGAAATGACACATATAATTAGGACCTTCCACAAATTTGGAGCTTATTTGGGCAAAGTTGCCAATGCAACTTTTGTGAACCCTAGAAATGAACAGAAATGGATTTTCCAAGATTTAGTCATGCAAATCTATTATCCTTGATGCACCACTTGGTGTAGTGTCATCATTAGAGGTCCTGAACATGTGCACAAATGTTTAGATCAAAAGGAGAAACTTGGCAATGTAAAGTTGCTCAAACTTGGTTCTGGATAGGAATGGTTTTATGGAACTTTGATCAAGTTAACTTGTTCTCCAACTTGTGCCACTTGGTCTATATGAATAATTAGAACATTGGAGCATGTTCACAAGGTTTGAGAACATTTGGAAATGTTTGGCAATGTAAAGTTGCTCAAACTTCAAAATGGATAGAAATGGTTTTGAGGGGATTTGATGATGTTATATTGTTCTCCAAGTCATTTGTGACATGCTAGAATTTTCTTCGAATTTTTGGAGAATATTCCCTTTGTAAATATTTCAAAAGCTTGAAATATCCAGAAAGGGTTTTTGAGGGATTTGACCAATATTTTGAACATGACCATGTGTTAAAACTCTTATATATGGACAATATAGGTCCACTGAGTTTCCCTAGGTTTTTGTCAAATATTTGTGAAACAATAAAATGATTTTCCCTAATAAAGACCATTTCTGGCCTTAAGAAAAAGATTTTAAATAAAATAGGAAAATAACTTTTAAAATTACATTTTTGTGGTTTCTGGGTATCCTATATCTAATAGGAGTCAAATACATTTTTGGAAAGATTTTTACTGCCCTTAATTAAGTACTTGCAGTGCAAACCTCAATTTAGGGGTTTTTGGAAAACTAATCTTTGAAAATACTATTTGGCCAAATTATTTTTGTAAGGAATTATTTTTATGTCCTATACACATGGCATGATCATTGGTCAAGGTTTTTGGATCAAGGGGAAGGAGTATAAGGGTTGGAGAATTTATTTGATTTTTAGAGCACTTGCAAACAGCAGTCAAACACTCAATCAAAGCAAAGAGAAAACACTCAAAAGTTTTTGTCAAACCACATTTTAGCATGATTTATTGACTTAGGTGTTGTGGCATGAAAATCAGGGTGTGACTTTTGTAGAGGTGCCAGAGCTCGATTTTAAAATAGAAATTTGAATAACATTTTGAGCGGCATACTTTTGCTGTCAACGCAACAACTATGAGATGGCTGTATCTTCCATACTACATGCATTATAGGCAGTTCCCAAACAGAATGGTAAAGGTCTATACTCCCCCAACCACCAACAAGCATCAATCCATGGCTTGCTCAAAACAACGAGTGCCTCCAACATACAACAGCCCTGGGGGAGTTTTGTTTAGTTATTTTGATTTGCTTTGATCGTTTTGGATCATGGGACTGGGCATCCCAGTTACCGGCCCTTTCTCGTGAATGAGGAGCGGAGTCCACTCCTCTTGAGAATAACCCACCTAGCATGGAAGATATAGGCAGCCCTAGTTGAAACATGAGCTGCTCGAGCATACAAAACAGAATTTCATTTGAAGGTTTAGAGTTTGGCACATACAAATTTACTTGGAACGGCAGGTAAATACCGCATATAGGAAGGTATAGTGGACTCATATGGAACAACTTTGGGGTTTAAGGAGTTTGGATGCACAAGCAGTATTCCCGCTTAGTACAAGTGAAGGCTAGCAAAAGACTGGGAAGCGACCAACTGAGAGAGCGACAATAGTCGTAAGCATGCATTAAAATTAATTTACAGCGATTACAAGCATGAGTAGGATATAATCCACCATGAACATAAATATCATGAAGGCTATGTTGATTTTATTCAACTACATGCGTGAACATGTGCCAAGTCGAGTCACTCAATTCATTCAAAGGAGGATACCATCCCATCATATCACATCATAATCATTCTAATAGCATGTTGGCACGCAAGGTAAACCATTATAACTCTTAGCTAATAAAGCATGGCACAAGCAACTATAATCTATAAATGTAATTGCAAATATGTTTACTTCATAATAAGCCGACTCAGAAATGATGAACTCATCATATTTACAAGAACAAGACAGGTCGAGTTCATACCAGCTTTTCTCATCCCAATAAGTCCATTATATATCGTCATTATTGCCTTTCACTTGCACGGCTGAACGATGTGTATAATAATAAGAGTGCACGTGCATTGGACTAAGCTAGAATCTACAAGCATTCAACTCAAAAGAGAAGACAAGGTAATATGGGCTCTAAGTTAAATAAACAATCTTGCATATAAGAGCCACTAAACATTTTCAACATGGTCTTCTCGACCCCCAAAAGAAAGAAAAGAAAATAAAACTATTTACACGGGAAAGCTCCCAACAAGTAAGAAGAAGAAGAAGAAGAAATATTTTTGGGTTTTCATTTCAATTTCTACTACAAGCATGGAAATTAAACTAACTAATTTTTTTGGTTTTTCTTAAGGTTTATCAAATACACAAGAAGAAAACTAGAAAAAGAAATTTAAACTAACATGGATAATACAATGAAAGAGAAATATGTACTCCCCCAACTAGTGTGTGAACATGAATGTAAAGTCGGTGAGAAATATGTACTCCCCCAAGCTTAGGCTTTTGGCCTAAGTTGGTCTAATACCAAGGACCGCCGCTACTCTCCCCGGTGTACTGGGAGGTGTAATTAGGATACCACTGGCTGGTCATCTCCGGATCCCACTAGACAGATGATGCGCGATAAGGGTCCAGCTCAGGTTCCAGCTCAGGTTTTGGTTCTGGAGTAAATGTTTGGGCTCGATGATTGTTCACCGCTTCCGGTGTGACAAGACGATTTTTTGCAAGCAAATCAGACAATAGAGGCGCCGGCAAAATAATAATCTCAAAGTGTTTCTTATTAAATCTAATCTTATACAAGAGCATCTTTTCTTCGTTGTCAACAATAAACTTGTGTGCTACCATGCTCTTGTAATCTAAAATGTGAGGAGGCAATTTTATCTCCTCCTCCTCATGGTGCCTAATGGGTATCTGAAAATATTTAGCAAGACGTGCAGCATAGATACCTCCAAATATGGAGCCTTTTGTACGATTCAGGGCTAGCCGTTTAGCAACGATGGCACCTATACTAAAAGTATTTTCTCCAAGCAAGGCATGTTGAAGAATGATAATATCAGGAACGCTCAAGTTTCCACTATTTCCACAACCAATCAAGCATCTACTAGCAAATATGGCAAAGTAGCCTAAAACAGGAAAGTGTATGCTAGAGACTTTTGCCTCGGAGCCCTTCTTTGGCTCTTCTACAGTTATAGTGTTAACAAAGCCACTCACATCTTCACGATGGGGTTCCTCTAATTCTCCCTCATAAGGTATCCTACATACCGCGCAAAAAATGAAGTAAAGACATTTCTTTGAATTCATCATATAAATGAAATGATACTGCAGGCGGTGACTTCTTAGGATAATAATAAAAGTTTTGCACGAAAGTATTGGTGATTAAGAGATACTAATCGATTCGGTCATTGATGAAACTGATGAGGCCTACAGTCTCGATTAAAGCACAAAAGTCTTCATGAATTCTAGCTTCTTTCAAGAAATCCCCGCATGGCCATCCACACGACCGTACTTCCGCCAAGCGAGGAAGATTATACTTGGCTTTTTCCTTCTCTTTGGCTTGTTTTTCCTGAGAGCTTTGGCTAGAAACCCTAAAAAGTTTCCTCAACATTTTCTGAATTTTTTTGAAATTTTAGTAACTTCAAAATAAAAGTGAATAAAACTAAACAAGAATGGTAGCAACTACTCCTACAAGTGCCTAGAGCCTATATCATGCATTGGAGTTGCTTGGGACCTCAAAAATTTAACATGCAAGCTCAAGAACATGGTCACCTATGCAGCAAAAATTTGCAATGAATAAAGCACTAGAACAAAAATTTGCAATGAATAAAGCAGTTTTGTGAATGGGGTTTGAGCAAGGAGATCGAAAATCGTAGCAAAACGGGCTAGAACTCGTGCTTGAGCTGGATGTAGATTTTTTGGGTAGAAGATGAAGTGTGTGGGTGCTGGCATAAGTGGAGGGGGGCCACCTGGGGCCCACGAGACAGGGGGCACGCCCTATAGGGGCGGCGCGCCCTCCAATCTCGTGTCCTGGTGCTTGCCCCTCCTGCAGTGTTTTCAGTGCGTAATATCCTGAAATATTCTAGAAAAAATCATACTAAATTTGTAGGGCATTTGGAGCACTTTTATTTTCAGACAATTTTATAATGCACGGATAATTCATAAAACAGACAGATAATACTATTTTTGCTTTATTTATTCTAAATATCAGAAAGTAAAAAGAGGGTACAGAAGGTTGTGCCTTCTAGTTTCATCCATCTCGTGATCATCAGAATGAATCCACTAACAAGGTTGATCAAGTCTTGTTTACAAACTCATTCCGAATAACACGGAACTGGAGAAATTTCGAATAACACTAAGTTACCTCAACGGGGATATGAAAATCCCCAACAATAAGAATATCATACTTTTTCTTGACAGTAGGGAGAGGAAATTCAAAACCTCCAAAAATGATAGTTGGAACTTTTTCAATAGAATTGATGCTATGAACTTGATATTGTTTCCTCGGAAAGTGTACCGTATGCTCATTACCATTAACATGAAAAGTGACATTGCCTTTGTTGCAATCAATAACAGCCCCGGCAGTATTAAGGAAAGGTCTACCAAGGATAATAGACATACTATCGTCCTCGGGAATATCAAGAATAACAAAGTCCGTTAAGATAATGACATTTGCAACCACAACAGGCACATCATCACAAATACCGACAGGTATAGTAGTTGATTTATCAGCCATTTGCAAAGATATTTCAGTAGGTGTCAACTTATTCAATTCAAGTCTACGATATAAAGAGAGAGGCATAACACTAACACCGGCTCCAAGATCACATAAAGCAGTTCTAACATAATTTCTTTTAATAGAGCATGTCATAGTTGGAACACCCGGATCTCCAAGTTTCTTTGGTATTCCACCCTTAAAAATGTAATTAGCAAGCATGGTGGAAATTTCAGCTTCCGGTATCTTTCTTTTATTTGTAATGATATCCTTCATATACTTAGCATAAGGATTTACTTTAAGCATATCAGTTAAGCGCATACGTAAGAAAATAGGTCTAATCATTTCAGCAAAGCGCTCAAAATCCTCATCATCCTTTGACTTGGATGGTTTAGGAGGAAAGGGCATGGGTTTCTGAACCCATGGTTCTCTTTCTTTACCGTGCTTCCTAGCAACAAAATCTCTCTTATCATAACGTTGATTCTTTGATTGTGGGTTATCAAGATCAATAGCAGGTTCAATTTCTACATCATTGTTTTTGCTAGGTTGAGCATCAACATGAACATTATCATTAACATTATCACTAGGTTCATGTTCATCACCTGATTGTGTTTCAGCATTAGAAATAGAAATATCATTGGGATTCTCAGGTGTGCCTATAGTAGGTTCACTAGAAGCATGCAAAGTTCTATCGTTTTTCTTTTTCTTCTTAGAAGAACTAGGTGCCTCTAAATTATTTCTCTGAGAATCTTGCTTGATTCTCTTAGGGTGGCCTTCAGGATACAAAGGTTCCTGAGTCATTCTACCAGTTCTAGTAGCCACTCTAACAACAAAGTCATGTTTATTATTTAATTCATCAAGCAAATCATTTTGAGCTTTAAGTACTTGCTCAGCTTGGGTAGCAACCATAGAAGCATATCTGCTAACGCGGTGAAGTTCATCTTTAACACTAGCAAGATTATCGCCTACGCATCCCATCTCGAAAGCATTACTCTTTAACTCTCTACCAACATAAGCATTAAAACTTTCTTGTCTAGCCATAAAGTCATCAAATTCATCTAAGCATGGGCTATGAAATTTAGTAGAGGGGACTTCAACTTTATCATATCTATAGAGAGAATTTACCTTTACTACCTGTGTCGGGTTATCAAGACAATGTGGTTCTTCAGGTGGTATATTAATACCATGTATTTCTTCGATAGGAGGTAAATTCTTAACATCTTCAGATTTAATACCTTTTTCTTTCATTGATTTATTTGCCTCTTGCATATCTTCAGGACTGAGAAATAAAACACCTCTCTTGTTCGGAGTGGGTTTAGGAATAGGCTCAGGAGTTGGCTCAATTGGTTCAGGAATTGCTTCAGGAATTGGCTCGGGAAGAGTACAATTATTTTCATTAGTCAACATATTATTCAATAGTATTTCAGCTTCGTCGACTGTTCTTTTCCTGAAAACACAACCACCACAACTATCCAAGTAGTCCTTGGAAGCATCGGTTAGTCCATTATAAAAGATATCAAGTATTTCATTTTTCTTGAGAGGATGATCAGGCAAAGCATTAAGTAACCGGAGAAGACTCCCCAAGCTTGTTGAAGACTCTCTTCTTTGATTTTCACAAAACTATATATTTCCCGCAAGGCATCATGTTTCTTATGAGCAGGGAAATATTTAGCAGAGAAGTAATAAATCATATCCTGGGGACTACGCACACAACCAGGAGCAAGAGAATTATACCAAGTCTTAGAATCACCCTTTAATGAGAATGGAAATATCTTAAGGATATATAAATAGCGAGACTTCTCATCATGAGTAAACAGGGTAGCTATATCATTCAACTTGGTAAGATGTGCCACAACAGTTTCAGATTCAAGGCCATAAAAAGGATCAGATTCAACTAAAGTAATAGTCTCGGGATCAACAGAGAATTCATAATCCTTATCAGTAACACAGATAGGTGAAGTAGCAAAAGCAGGATCGGGTTTCATCCTAGCATTAAGAGACTGCTGCTTCCATTTAGCTAATAATTTCTTAAGATCATATCTATCATTGCAAGCAAAGATTTCCCTAGCAGCTTCTTCATTCATAACATAACCCTTAGGAACAACAGGCAATACATAATCATTGGGAGAACCTTCATCATCACTATCATAAATAATAGGTTCTTCAGTAATTTCATTCCCCCTAAATCTAGCAAGTTGTTCATCAAGAAATTCACCTAATGGCAAAGTAGTATCAAGCACAGAATTAGTTTCATCATGCATAGCAGAAGTGGCATCATCAATAACATGCAACATATCAGAATTCATAGGAGTAGTAGTTTTAGGTGTTGCAAGTTTACTAATAACGGAAGGAGAATCTAGCGCAAGGCTAGATGGCAGTTCCTTACCTCCCCTCGTAGTTGAGGGCAAAATAGTAGTTCGATCGTCTTTCAAGTTCTTCATAGTGATCAACAGATATAAATTCCAAGTGACTCAGAGAATAGAGCTATGCTCCCCGGCAACGCCGCCAGAAATTAGTCTTGATAACCCACAAGTGTAGGGGATCGCAACAGCTTTCGAGGGTAAAGTATTCAACCCAAATTTATTGATTCGACACAAGGGGGCCAAAGAATATTCTTGAGTATTAGCAGTTGAGTTGTCAATTCGACCACACCTGGATAACTTAGTATCTGCAGCAAAGTGTTTAGTAGCAAAAGTGGTATGATAATAAAGGTAACGGTAGCAAAAGTAAAGATAAATGTTTTTGGGTTTTTGTAGTAGTTGTAACAGTAGCAACGGAAAAGTAAATAAGCGAAGAACCATATGTGAAAAGCTCGTAGGCAATGGATCAGTGATGGATAATTATGCCGGATGCGATTCCTCATGTAATAGTTATAACATAGGGTGACACAGAACTAGCTCCAGTTCATCAATGTAGTGTAGGCATGTATTCCGTAAATAGTCATGCGTGCTTATGGAAAAGAACTT
The DNA here is from genome assembly GCA_963921465.1 of Triticum timopheevii. Classification (NCBI taxonomy): domain Eukaryota; kingdom Viridiplantae; phylum Streptophyta; class Magnoliopsida; order Poales; family Poaceae; genus Triticum; species Triticum timopheevii. Next base: position 515,676,228 of record OY997268.1, on the reverse strand, counting down.
GCATGACATCTTTTGTCCTACCCTCCCGTGCCAGCGGGGTCCTTACGGAAACTAAGGTATATTAAGGCCTCCTTTTAATAGAGAACCGAAACAAAGCATTATCACATAGTGAATACATGAACTCCTCAAACTACGGTCATCACCAAGAAGTATCCCTATTATTGTCACTTCGGGGTTGTCGGATGATAACACATAATAGGTGACTATAGACTTGCAATATAAGATCAAGAACACACATATGTTCATGAAAACATAATAGGTTCAGATCTGAAATCATGGAACTCGGGCCCTAGTGACGAGCATTAAGCATAGAAAAGTCATAGCAACATCAATCTCAGAACATAGTGGATACTAGGGATCAAACCCTAACAAAACTAACTTGATTACATGGTAAATCTCATCCAACCCATCACCGTCCAGCAAGCCTACGATGGAATTACTCACGCACGGTGGTGAGCATCATGAAATTGGTGATGGAGGATGGTTGATGATGACGACGGCGATGAATCCCCCTCTCCGGAGCCCCGAACGGACTCCAGATCAGCCCTCCTGAGAGAGATTTGGGCTTGGCGGCGGCTCCGTGTCGTAAAACGCGATGAAACTTATCTCTGATTTTTTTCTCTCCGAACGTGAATATATGGAGTTGGAGTTGAGGTCGGTGGAGGTCCAGGGGCCCCGCGCGATAGGAGGGCGTGCCCTAGGGGGGCGCCCCCTTGTCTCGTGGACAGTGAGGGAGTTCTGGACTAGGGGGTGTCCGGACAGCCGGACTATCATCGTCAGCCGGACTCCAAGACTATGAAGATACAAGATTGAAGACTTTGTCCCGTGTCCGGATGGGACTTTCCTTGGTGTGGAAGGCAAGCTTGGCGATACGGATATGTAGATCTCCTACCATTGTAACCGACTCTGTGTAACCCTAGCCCTCTCCGGTGTCTATATAAACCGGAGGGTTTTAGTCCGTAGGACAACAACCATTACAACAATCATACAATAGGCTAGCTTCTAGGGTTTAGCCTCCTTGATCTTGTGGTAGATCCACTCTTGTACTACCCATATCATCAATATCAATCAAGCAGGAGTAGGGTTTTACCTCCATCGAGAGGGCCCGAACCTGGGTAAAAACATCGTGTCCCTTGTCTCCTGTTACCATCCGCCTAGACGCACAGTTCGGGACCCCCTACCCGAGATCCACCGGTTTTGACACCGACATTGGTGCTTTCATTGAGAGTTCCTCTGTGTCGTCACCGATAGGCTTGATGGCTTCTTCAATCAACAACAACGCAGTCCTGGGTGAGACTTTTCTCCCCGTACAGATCTTCGTATTCGGCGGCTTCGCACTGCGGGCCAATTCACTTGGCCATCTGGAGCAGATCGAAAGCTACGCCCCTGGCCATCAGATTAGATTTGGGATCCTAAACTTCACGGCGGATATCCGCGGAGACTTGATCTTCGAGGGATCCGAGCTGAAGCCGGGCGTGCCGCACTGTCACGATGTCCATGATCTAACTCTGCCGCCGGACAGTACCCTGGAGGCCGCACACGAATCTGCTCCGACCCATAGTCCGGAGCCGATCACGCGCTGGAGACCGCCTTGGGAGCTGCAACTTCCACGGCGATGGAGCCGAACACTGACCTCGTCCCTTATAAAGCTCATGACTCCGAGGTGCCGGACTCCCTGCCGGACTCCGAACCTCCTGCGCCCCTGCCAATCGAATCTGATTGGGCGCTGATCATGGAGTTCACCGCTGCGGACATCTTTCAGCGTTCACCCTTTGGCGACATGCTGAAATCGCTAAAGCATCTCTCGCTCTCTGGAGAGCCCTGGCCGGACTATGGCCAGGATGGTTGGGATGCGGACGACGAAGAAATTAGAAGCCCACCCACCACCCACTTTGTAGCCACTGTCGAAGATTTAACCGACATGCTAGACTACGACTCCGAAGACATCGACGGTATGGACGACGATGCCGGAGACGATCAAGAACCAGCGCCTACAGGGCACTGGAAGACCACCTCGTCATACGACATATACATGGTGGAAACCCCAAAGGATGGGGACGGCGAAGAAGCAGCGGAGGCAGATTCCTTAAAGAAACAGCCCAAGCGCCAACGCGGCGGCGCTGCTCTAAATCCCGCCACAGCAAGAATGGAGATTCCGGCACAGGAGATAATAACACCCCAGAAAGAGCCGAAGATAAACCCCTCCAGCAAGATTCAGAACAGGAGGACGCAGAAGCCAGCCCTCACAAGAGAGCGGCAGACGAAGAGGTCGAGGATGAAAATTACATACCTCCCTCCGGAGATGAGGCAAGCCTCGACGACGGCGAATTCGTCGTGCCTGAGGATCTCGTCAAACAAGAGCGTTTCAGACGCAGGCTAATGGCCACACCAAATAGCCTAAAGAAAAAGCAGCAACAGCTTCAAGCTGATCAAGACCTGCTGGCCGACAGATCGACCGAGGTCCTCACGGCCGAAGAGTATGAACTCGAACGCCCCTCCAAAAGCTACCCAAAACGCAAGTTGCTCCCCGACTAGAGGAGGAAGCATACAAACCTTCATTACCAGCGCACAATACGGCAGACCGACCACCTCATGGCCGCGACAGAGAGGCATCTAGGCCCTCCACCAGAACCATACCCCGGCACCGCTCAAAAAGTACGAAGCCACGGGGGAATGCACCAGACTTACATGATATATTGGAGGACAAGGCAAGACAATCCAGATCTATCTATGGATCACGTGGGCGCCCCACGACCCACGACGAATACCGTCGCACTGGATACAGCAACTCCGGCCGGGCCGAACACAGCAGACAACGCTCTCTTGAGCTACGTCGTGACATTGCTCAATACAGAGGCGCCGCACACCCACTATGCTTCACAGACGAAGTAATGGATCATCAAATCCCTGAAGGGTTTAAACCCGTCAACATTGAATCCTACGATGGCACAACAGACCCCGCGGTTTGGATCGAGGATTATCTCCTTCATATCCATATGGCCCGCGGCGACGATCTCCACGCCATCAAATATCTCCCGCTCAAGCTTAAAGGACCAGCTCGGCATTGGCTCAACAGCCTGCCCGCAGAGTCAATTGGGTGCTGGGAGGACCTGGAAGCCGCATTCCTCGACAACTTCCAGGGCACGTATGTGCGACCACCAGACGCCGATGACCTAAGCCACATAATTCAGCAGCCAGACGAATCGGCCAAACAATTCTGGACACGATTCTTAACAAAGAAAAATCAAATCGTCGACTATTCGGATGCAGAGGCCCTCGCAGCCTTCAAACATAACATCCGCGACGAGTGGCTGGCCCGGCACCTAGGACAGGAAAAGCCAAAATCCATGGCAGCCCTCACATCTCTCATGACCCGCTTCTGTGCGGGAGAGGATAGCTGGCTAGCTCGCAGCAACAACCTCAGTAAAAATGCTGGCAGTCCGGATACTAAGGACCACAATGGCAGGTCGCGTCGAAACAAAAACAAACACCGCGTTAACGGCGACAACAATGAGGATACGACAGTCAACGCCGGATTCCGAGGCTCTAAACCCGGTCAGCGGAAGAAGCCATTCAAAAGAACCACTCCGGGCCCGTCCAATTTGGACCGAATACTCGACCGCTCTTGCCAGATACATGGCACCCCCGAAAAACCAGCTAACCACACCAATAGAGATTGTTGGGTATTCAAGCAGGCAGGCAAGTTTATTGCCGAAAACAATGACAAGGGGCTGCACAACGATGACAAGGAAGAGACCCGGCCGCCGAACAATAGAGGACAGAAGGGCTTCCCCCCAGAAGTGCGGACGGTAAACATGATATATGCAACCCATATACCCAAGAGGGAGCGGAAGCATGCACTAAGGGACGTATATGCGATGGAGCCAGTCGCCCCGAAGTTCAATCCATGGTCCTCTTGCCCGATCACTTTCGATTGAAGAGACCATCCGACCAGTATCCGCCATGGCGGATTCGCCGCATTGGTTTTAGACCCAATCGTCGATGGATTTCACCTCACGAGAGTCCTGATGGACGGCGGCAGCAGCCTGAACCTGCTTTATCAGGATACAGTGTGCATGATGGGCATAGACCCCTCAAGGATTAAACCTACAAAGATGACCTTCAAAGGCGTCATACCAGGTGTGGAGGCCAATTCTACAGGCTCGGTCACACTAGAAGTGGTCTTCGGATCCCCGGATAACTTCCGAAGCGAGGAGTTAATCTTCGACATAGTCCCGTTCCGCAGCGGCTACCACGCTCTGCTCGGACGAACCGCGTTCGCAAAGTTCAACGCGGTGCCGCATTATGCATAGCTCAAGCTCAAGATGCCAGGCCCTCATGGAGTCATCACGGTCAACGGAAATACAGAACGCTCCATCCTAACGGAGAAACATACAGCGGCTCTTGCGGCAGAAGTACAAAGCAGCCTTCTAAGGCAATTTTCGAGTCCGGCCGTTAAACAACCGGACACGGCCAAACGCGCCCGGAGCAACATCAATCAAGACCACCTGGCACGTTTCGAGCACGCGTAGCAATGCGGCCCCAACCCCAGCCCTCGCATGATTACAAGACCAGCCCTCCGCGTACATCATTACGCTTTGGAGATACCATGGGCATAGGGGGAGGGGCACGACCACAACAGACCCAGAGTGCGGCTCGACCACACCAGGGGCTCCCAAGTGTGTCGCTCTTTTTATTTTTATTTTCCTTCTTTTTATACACAAGACTCCGTTCACCAGAGGCTCTGTCCGGTGGCGAACCTGCCGAACTCATGATCCAACAGCCAGGGAGGGACAAAGGCTGCGATGAACACTCAGGTGGTCTCCATTACGAGCATTACATTTGTTAAATACATCAGTCCACAGCACACCCCTGGAGGGGGACACGCTTAATTAGTCCAATCCCTTGCTTACCGCACTATTTGTATCGCTCTGCGCTAACAGCAGAATTTCTTGAATAAACAATGCAGCACTTTTTGCCTATAATTGCATTACGTTATATATATGTCCATCAATGACATCTCGCATCCGTATATTTTGGTACGGCTGAATACACCAGGGGCTTATGTTCCCCACGTTATGGTGTGATAAGTCCGAACACTTTCACAAGTACGGCACCCCGAACTTATAGCATTATATGAATCGGCTCCGAATCATGTCTTGGGTCAATAGTTGGGTTTGCCCGGCTCCCATGTTTTGGTACCTTACGTTCCGTTCTGTCAGCTAAGGTAGCACTGGGAGAACCACTGCGATTGCGCCCCGGTTGAGCTGGGCGAGCGCCTCAGTGGAGAAAGCTAAAACTGACTGTCATGATAAGGCGAGAGACTGGTCGCTGTTCGAGAGGTCTTTTCGAGTCCTTAAAGACTTATGCCGCTTCGAGCGAAGAACCAGATAATGTCCGGCCAAGGCGTGGATAGCGCCCCGAACTCGGTCTTTCGAATACTTTGGGCTTCGCCGAAATTTAAAATTATAGAATTCTATGGCTAAGTGAGAGTGTTCAAGCATTATAAGTCCGGTTGCCTTGTTCGTTGTGTTGAGCGCCTCCCTAGATGGACCCAAAAATGGGAACAAGAGTGCTCAAGTTTATCCCGAACACCCCAGCACTCGTGGCATGGGGGCTGAAGCCGACGACTTGCCATCTCTCAGATTTAATAAACGGCCGCGCAGAAGGTAATATTTTAAATCAATAAGCGTTGCTTAGCGCATATGAACAATGTTTTCAGCGCACAAGATAACACATTGCGAATTTACTCAATAATTACATCTCTGGGGCACTCATCCACAATCTTGCGGGCACCCTTCACGACAGTCTTATAGTACATCTCGGGCGTACGATACTCCTTGCCCGCTGGCGGCGCGTCAGTGATAAGCCTCTCCGCATCCAGCCTGCCCCAGTGCACCTTTGCGCGGGCAAGGGCCCGACGAGCACCTTCAATACAGGCGGAGCGCTTGATGACCTCCACCCAGGGGCACGCATCCACCAACCGCCGCACGAGGCCGAAGTAGCTCCCAGGCATGGCCTCCCCAGGCCACAGCCGGACTATGAGGCCCTTCATGGCCTGCTCGGCTACCTTGTGGACCTCGACCAGCTGCTTCAGCTGGTCGCTAGGGGGCACCGGATGGCCGGCCTCAGCGTTCTGAGACCAGAAGACCTTCTCCATTGAGCTCCCCTCCTTGACTCGGTAGAATGCGGCGGCATCGGACACGCTGCGAGGCAGATCTGCAAACGCCCCTGGAGAGCTCCGAATTCGGGTAAGTGTCAGGTAGTTTACATTAACATGCTTGCTTTGCATGAAAAATGCCATACCCGCCGCTATTTTCTTCACCGCCTCAATCTCCTGGAGGGCCTTATGGGCCTCGGCCTTAGCGGCTTTGGCACTTTCAAGAGCCGAGGCAAGCTCAGACTCTCCAGTCTTCGAGTCACGCTCCAAACTCTCATGCTTCTCCATGAGGGCCTGGAGCTCTTGCCACACCTCCGCCACCCGCGCCTCCAGCTTCTCTTGCTCCGTCCGTTCCACGGCCGCATTGCGTTCGGCCGCGGAACGGCCTCCTTCAGGGTTGCCACCTCGTTCGTGGCCCCTACAGTACCCATGTTATCCCTGTTATTTCTATTGCAACCAAAATCCTTTTCTGTAAGGTATACATTTAAAAGTGGTGTTACGCACCTTCTTTATCCTCGAGCTGCTTCTTGGCAAGGCCGAGCTCTTGCTCGGACCGCTCGAGGTCCTGCTTCAACGCACCGACCTCCGCAGTCAGTGCGGCAGAGGTCAGCAGCGCAGCCTACAAACCCATATTGACACAATTTTTAGCACTCCTGCATATATCTTTTTAGATCCTCAATCCGGTTTTTCTTCCCGAACACCGAATCGAGCATCAGGGGCTACTGTCTATGCGGTATTACATTGCATACTTATAACTTCTTACCTCAAAGCCTGTTAGAAGGCTACTGCAGGCTTCGGTCAGCCCGCTCTTGGCGAGCTGAACCTTCTGAATCACCGCACTCATAATAGTGCGGTGTTCTTCCTCGATGGAAGCGCCTTTGAGCGCCTCCAATAAGTTGTCCGACGCCTTCGGTTGGACGGAGGCCTTCGGTGTCACGGTCTTGCGCTTCTTGCGAAGGGGCCGCTTGCCGGACTCCGGAACCACTGCGGGTTCCGGCGTGGAGTCCGGCGCAAAGTCCGGGAGGCTGCCTTGTGGCGCCTCTGGAGCCTCCTCCTGATGGGTCCCTTCCCGGGATCCCACCTCGGCGTCCTCAGTGTCGCGAGGGGTGGAGGCAGTCGGGATGGAGTCTACATCCGACGGAGCCAACGACCCGCTCGATGAAGCGGGGAGATCATCATCGGCCGGACTACAGGCAGTGTGCGGCATTAGAAGGACACTATGTGAAGCAAAAGAGAAATTATAAATCATTCAGGAATCCGGATACTTACGATCTTGCCGGAGGCCTGGCCCTTGAGGGCCACTCTTCGTTGCCAACGTTGGCGTTGGCGGAGCTGTCCGGGGGAATAGTTCTTCCCCTCTTGGACCCTTCGGCCTCCCCTATCGGGGAAGCCTTCCTCTTCCTCTCTCCTTCCTCTGGGAGAGAGTCCTCTTTCTCCTCCTCGTCTTCGGGGGAGGAGTCCGCCTCGGAGCCATCGGACAATGAGTCCGATATCACCTAGCGCCGGGAACTTCTTCGAGTTCCTGTGGCCTTCTTCTTGGCCTTCTTCTCTGGCACCACATAGAGTGCCGAGACCAGCAGCCCCGTTAAGCGGGCGTCCGCTAGGTCTTCGGGAAGGGGAGCCGGATAGTCTACCTGTCCGGACGTCCTCTGCCAGTCCTGTCAAAGGCATTGGGAGTTTTAGATCCCACATAGAGTCAAACTATGAAAGAAAACAACTATCCCATAGAGGATAACGAAGCTTACCTCACCGGCCGGGCGCTTGGTGCTGAATCCGCGATCTTCAGTCGCGGACGCGGGGGCTTCTCCGCCCTTGAACAGCACCCTCCAGACGGCTTCATACGTCGTGTCGAAGAGCCCGCTCAGAGTCCGGTGCTGTGCCGGATCGAACTCCCACAGGTTGAAGGCCCGTTGTTGGCAGGGGAAGAACTCCTAAGCTTCTTGTTCACCAAGGTCTGAAGACAGGACTGGAGTCCTGTCAGCTCCTCCGAACTACCCCATAGCAAGCCCTTCTCTTTCCAGGAGGTGAGCTGCATAGGAATACCAGATCTGAACTCGGGGGCCGCCGCCCACTTAGGGTCGCGCGGCTCGGTGATGTAGAACCACCCCGATTGCCACCCCTTGATGGACTCCACGAAGGCCCCTTCGAGCCAGATGACGTTGGGCATCTTGCCCAACATGGAGCCTCCGCACTCCGCTTGAGTGCCCTTCACCACCTTCGGCTTGACGTTGAAGGTCTTGAGCCACAAGCTGAAGTGGGGCTGGATGCAGAGGAAGGCCTCGCACACGACGATAAACGCCGAGATGTTGAGGATGAAGTTTGGCGCCAGATCGTGGAAATCCATGCCATAATAGTACATGAGCCCTCGGACAAAGGGATGCAACGGGAATCCCAGTCCGTGGAGGAAGTTGGGAATGAATACGACCCTCTCATGGGGCCTGGGGGTGGGGATGAGCTGCCCCTTGTCGGGCAGCCGGTGCCCGATGTCGCCGGAAAGGTATCCGGCGCTGCGCAGTTTTGCAATGTGCTCCTCCGTAACGGAGGAGGCCAACCATTTGCCTCCCGCTCCGGACATGGTCGGAGAAGGTCGAGACGAGATGCGCGGACTAGGGAGCTGGAGCTCGAGTGCGCGTAGATGGATAAGAAAAGGAGGAAGAAGGTGTAGGTAAAATGGGTGGATCCTTATCCCCTTATATATGGGCGAACGAAAACTATGCGTCCCCACTGGCCTGGTAAAACTCGCTTATCTCCCAAGCGCCACCATCAATGGCGCGGTTGGGTTACCCACGTCCTATTGATGAGAATCCCGGAATAAGGGGAACACGATCTCTGCTTCGACAAGACGTGCCAAGGAAACTGCTTCGCTAAACGCGCTGAGGTGGTATAATAGAAAACGATTAAAGTAAAGGCTTGGTAGTGGCGTGACATCATGCTACGAAATACGTCAGCAGATTGAACTTGTGTCTATAATATTCTCTCCACGGGGAAATGTGGAAATTATTTTGCAGAGCCGGACACTCTCCTGGTGTTCACAATCTTCCATGAATTATTCGGAGGAGGAACCCGCCTTGCAATGCCGAACAATATGCGTGCCGGACTCATCGTCATTGAAGCCTGGTTCAGGGGCTATTGAGGGAGTCCTAGACTAGGGGGTGTCCGGACAGCCGGACTATCATCGTCAGCCGGACTCCAAGACTATGAAGATACAAGATTGAAGACTTCGTCCCGTGTCCGGATGGGACTTTCCTTGGGGTGGAAGGCAAGCTTGGCGATACGGATATGTAGATCTCCTACCATTGTAACCGACTCTGTGTAACCCTAGCCCTCTCCGGTGTCTATATAAACCAGAGGGTTTTAGTCCGTAGGACAACAACCATTACAACAATCATACCATAGGCTAGCTTCTAGGGTTTAGCCTCCTTGATCTCGTGGTAGATCCACACTTGTACTACCCATATCATCAATATCAATCAAGCAGGAGTAGGGTTTTACCTCCATCGAGAGGGCCCGAACCTGGGTAAAAACATCGTGTCCCTTGTCTCCTGTTACCATCCGCCTAGACGCACAGTTCGGGACCCCCTACCCGAGATCCGCCGGTTTTGACACCGACAGACAGCCTGTGGGCCCCCTGGCATTGATTCTTTCGCCAAAAATTCTTATTAATTCCAAAAAGTGCCTCCGTGGATTTCCAAGACATTCCGAGAACTTTTCTTTTCTACACATAAAACAACATCATGGCAGTTCTGCTGAAAACAGCGTCAGTCCAGGTTATTTTCATTCAAATCATGCAAGTTAAAGTCCAATACAAGGGCAAAAGTTTTTGGAAAAGTAGATACGTTCGAGGCGTATCAAGGCCCGGAATGAGGCAAGCCATTAAAGGACCGGATCAAATATGGACCGGCATTTGGCCCAAAACATGGCAGCAGTTAATGGGCCGGCCTACTAGGGTCCTCAAATCTTGTGGGCCTACAGCTGGGCCGACCCATTAATGTCGGCAAAATCTCATGGGCCTTTAGCTGGGCTGGCCCATTATGATCCGCAAGAATCTTGTGGGCCTTTACCTGGGCCGGCCCAATATGGCACACAAAAATCTTGTGGGCCTTTACCTGGGCCGACCCATTATGACCCACAAAATCTTGTGGGCCTTTAGCTGGGCCAGCCCATTATGTTCCGCAAAATCTCATGGGCCTTTAGCTAGGCTGGCCCATTATGGTCCACAAAATCTTGTGTTCCTTTAGTTGGGCCGGCCCATTTAAACTTGATGGGCCGATCCACGTGTCAACATATCATAGGCGCGTCTCGCCTATTGGATGAGTGACACCTGTGCCAACACGGAGCTGACACGTGTCTCCTCCAGCCAATGATGATTTTACACGTGGAAAATCCCCATTGGCCGGGGTTGTTAACGGGTTATCGGATCCAAAACCCGACCCGATAGCTTAACGGCGTTCCGTTACTATGGATGCCACGTGTCGGTCACCTTGACGAAAGCACATCTGTGACGCGTGATTTATCATCATGGAAGTGGACACTTCCGTGATGATAATTTTGGTAGTGTCATGGAACACTTGTACGACAGCACAGGTATGACTATCTTGATTCTGTCATAAAATCATCATGGATGTACATGCATGACAAAAAATGTGACCTACTGTGACAAACACGTATCATCACGGAAGTGTATTTTTTTGTAGTGACGGGGTCCTGTTCATCCAACCCCCACCAGTAACTATTCATCCAACCCCCAATAATGCTCACTGTTCATCAAGAGGCAGTAGGTTCGATCGGCGTCAGTTAGCAGCAGTAGCAAAGGAATCGCTCTATCGGGTTCAGTTAACAGCCAGGGATCGATCGATCGCTCGGGTGCAGTAACATGTAGCTAGTGCAATCGGTCGGGTTCTGTAAGCGAGTTGTAACAGTCTGGCTTTTGGCCCTTCTCGTTTTCTTTTGATTTATTTGGTTTTTGCTCTATGTTTCCTTTTGGAGTGGTTCTGTGGCCTTGCCACCTGGGAAATCATCCTCATTCCCCCTCCTAAGTGGCTCTTCATTCTCAAAACTTTGCCAAGATCATGTCACTTCACTCCTTGACCAAACCCTAAAATCCTTTTCTAGGGAATATTCCTTTTTCATTAAAGGAATAACCTCATTTGCCTTAGGTTGTGAAGCAACCTATATTTTTGTCCATCCAAAAATTCCCAAATAATTCTCATAATCCCTTTGGGTCATATATTGCTCAAATATGACCAAATATTTCCTTGGCCAGTTCAAAAATAATCCACCAATATTCATTTTTCTATTCTGTCCTAAATGGCACTTTGTGAAGGAAGTGTCATTTATATTTTCCTAGTGGTTCCCAAACTTATTGGGCATGCTTATATGTCCAAATAATTGTCTCATGCCAAAATTCAACTTTATTTGCCTAGCCAATCTTCCTGAGTGATTTTTCAAAGTTTTTGTTAGACAGAAGGCTTTGTGAAGGAAGTGCTAGCTAGGAGTATCCAAATGAGTTGAACTTTTGCACACTCCATCATGTGCTCATATTAACCCCCTTCACCCATTTGTATCCCCATCCAATCATCTACGTGAGCACAGGACCAAATATTTGATTCTCGCAATATTTTCAGGTTGTGAAGCTAGTGTATTTTATATTTCTTCAAGAAAATTGATAAATTACCAGATCATGCTCGTACAGATAAATCATCTCTCCACCTAATTCGGGATCATTTAATTGAGCCATTTGATCACCAAAATTATTCCAAGTTTCTTGACAGAAATCATGTCTGTGAAACAAGTACCAGTTTGGCTCGTCCACTCGGTATTATCTTTTTAGAGCATCTTTATATGTCCATACCATGAGTATTTGCCAAGTTCCACCCCATTTCATCACTCCATGTGAGTGCATCATGTTGATCAAGTTCCTGGACCAAAAATGCACTTACAAAGCAACCCTAGTCATTTGTTGTCCATTTGTCCTCAAAGTCCGAAGGATTGTAGTTCTTCCTTAGTTAAACCCCCAGACAACTCCATTGACCCCAATCAAGTTTCTGTGGATCACTAGTGCACGACCAAGTTTACTACAGTAAACTTCAGAGCTTCATTCGAACCCAACCACAGTGCCTCAGCTCAAGCTAGTGCCACATAAATGCTCCACTCTGGAAGGGCTAGCCACCAGACATAGTTTGCAATTCTCTCGTGAGCTCCCTGTGCCTTGTCCCGTGGTGACCGCGCAGCTGCCACGCCTGTGCACGCGCTCTGTGCACTGTGGCCATTTCCAGAGCACCGTTTGTGCTCTGGCACCTCTTCCCCTCATCGTCTTTGCATGCGTGACCATGTCCCTTGTCTCCCGCTCGCCGTCGCCTACTCCCTAGACCCCACTCCCCCTCCATCCATGATACGTCTCCAACGTATCTATAATTTCTGATTGTTCCATGCTATTATAGTATCCATCTTAGATATTTTATATGCATTTATATGCTATTTTATATGATTTTTGAGACTAACCTATTAACCTAGAGCTCGGTGCCAGTTTCTGTTTTTCCTTGTTTTTGAGTTTTACAGAAAAGGAATACCAAATGGAGTCCAATTGACATGCCAATTTTTGATGATTTGTTATGGACCAAAAGAAGCCCCTGGAGTAAAAGAGTTGGGCCAGAAGAGTCCCGAGCCATCCACGAGGGTGGAGGGCGCGCCCTACCTCCTGGGCGTGCCCCCTATCTCGTGGATGACTCGGAGACCCCGCCTAACGTGAGGCCAATGCCAAAATTCCTATAAATACAGAAACCCCCGAAAAGAAACCTAGATCAGGAATTCTGCCGCCGCAAGCCTCTGTAGCCACCAAAAACCAATCGGGACCCTATTCCGGCACCCTACCGGAGGGGGATCCATCACCGGTGGCCATCTTCATCATCCGGGCGCTCTCCATGACGAGGAGGGAGTAGTTCACTCTCAGGGCTGAGGGTATGTACCAGTAGCTATGTGTTTGATCTCTCTCTCTCTCTCGTGTTCTTGATATGGCAGGATCTTGATGTACCACGAGCTTTGCTATTATAGTTGGATCTTATGATGTTTCTCCCCCTCTATCTTCTTGAAATGGATTGATTTTTCCCTTTGAGGTTATCTTACCGGATTGAGTCTTTAAGGATTTGAGAACACTTGATGTATGTCTTGCGTGGGATACCCGTGGTGACAATGGGGTATTCTATTGATCCACTTGATGTATGTTCTGGTGATCAACTTGCGGGTTCCGTGACCTTGGGAATCTATGCATAGGGGTTGGCACACGTTTTCTTCTTGAATTTCCTAGAAATTCTACGCAACTCAAGGACCCGCGGAGAGAGTTGGGGATTTCGTTATTTTCATATTTGATTTTTCTCAAATTTTAAAAAGAGGATCATTTGATCTTAATTATTTCTCTCTGAATATTTCATATAAGAAAATAAAAGAGAGGGGATAAAATGGTTTCCCCAAAACAAAGAAATATTGGAGGTTAAAATAATAAAATCAAATAAGAATTTTATTCGGAGTTTATCACTATTTTATTTGATTTAGGAAAAATATTCGTTTTTCAAGATTGCATTAGAGGCCCAAATAAATGTTCACTTTGTCCGCTATATTTTTAGAGGACGGGGAAAAAATATTTCGGGATTTTTGGAGTCCGTTTAGTATTTCTTTCTTTGTTTTTCTACGCGCAGAATTATTTTAAGAAAAGTCAACCAACCTAGCCGGGTCGTGCCCGACTAGGACTCGCCCGACCGGCCTTTATAACCCGTGCCCCGACCCCGCATTCCACCAGCCTGCCCCGCTGCCCCAAACCCTAACCCTAACCCACCGCCCCCGCCGCGACCGATGCTGATGCCGCCGCATCGCACCGATGCCGCCGCCTCCTGTCTCGCAGCCGCCCCGCGCCGCCCGATCCGCTACTGCCCCGCACCACCGGAGCCCCGCCGACGGAGTGTCGTCGCCGCCAGACGCCGCCTCGCCGGAGTTGCTCGCCGCCGCCGCCGTCACACGTCCCAAGGTAACCGTCGGTTTTCATTAGAAAACCGCACAGTTTTTTTAGAAACCCTCGGTTATTTTTTTAGATCGGTTTTTCCCCCGGTTTAGTTATTTAGCCAACGCCCGTTCATACGTTCGTTTTAACGAACGGTTTTCACCCGTTAGCTGCAGACAGCGAACATTCGTTCGTTAGCCTGTCCGTCAGTTTTTCTTTTTCCAGGGTTTTCCCGCGATTATTCAAGCGCCTAGATCTTCATCACGAAGCCCTCTTTCTTTTTAATCAACTTGAACAAGATTTTGGTACTGTAAAATTTGACTTAAGTCCAGATTAGTAAATGGATCTTGTTTCTTTCACAGTTTGAATTTCGTTGCTTCATTTGGTTTTATTCTTTTTGCAAACCAGAGTTCTTAAGTTGGAATTTATGGTTAGATCTCTTATTTGAGTTTTACCAATGCTTCTAGTTGAGTGCTTATTATATGCTTGTTTGTTTGCGATAGAGTACCCGGAGTGCGAAGCGTGCTCCTACGAGTCTCTAGGTTTCACGGATCATCAGCAAGGCAAGTAACACTTTGATCATACCTCTTTACTACCCAGTTTTATTGCATTAGATCAATACTTAAGCAATTGCATGATTAGGATCTGATTAACATGTGGGTTTTGGGAAGTAGATAAGTTAGTACCTATTTACCTGTTTATTATCAAACCTTTGGGAGTTACTTTTATGTTGCTTATATTGCTATCCTATGCTCGTAAACGTGGTTTGGTTCGAGTGATTCATGACAGATGTGAGTGTTATTATTAATCGTTAACTTAAGGTGGCTACTTTAGTACACATCTGGGTGGATTGCTTGAGGCGCCCTGGAGTACACAGTGGTTGTCAGGGCACCTGGAGAATCCAGTGTTGTCCTAGGATATCCCGGAGTACCCGTGATCATCCTACGGTCCCCCACCCAGGTTCAAAGGGATCATAAGATTATTCATCCTAGAAACTTCCATGTGTAGCCACAAGCTATTATGGGCCCTAGCATAGTTTAGTACGTTGCAAGACCTCTTTCAGTGGTGGGCTAGCAGATGTAGGGGAAAATAGATGTAACTGTCCACCTAGAGAAAAGAGTTATTGTTTCAGAAAGACAGTGTCTCGATTCTCCGACCATGGATGTATTCGAGTCTTGTGGGGAATAGTGGGGAAACCTCTATAGAGTGTACAAACTAATCATGGTTAGCCATGTCCCCGGTTATGGATGTTTTGAGTATCTAGTTCTTGGATTATCATGTTGATCTCGTTACTCTAAATATAATTTGATTGGGTTATTGATGATGTTTAATTGGGATTGAGTTGGAGGAACCTTCTCAATGTTTAACAACCACCATGATAGTTAAATAAAACTGTTAACCATATTGCTTTCCACCAGCCAAATATGCAAAACTGTTAACCATATTGCTTTCCACCAGCCAAATATGCATGTAGTGATAGTAATTATTCTATTCATTACTCTATGTGTTACATTGCCAGCATATTCCATGTGCTGACCCATTTTGGGCTGCAACGTTCATGTTGCAGACTTTTCAGACGATGAGTAAGGTGCCTTAGGTCGTTGTCTTTCACTCAGTGATGCCGTTGGAGTTGATGGACTCACCTTATCTTCCAAGCCTTCGGCAGTTATCGATTTTTAGATGGCCTTAAGCCATATTATTGTAATAAGTTCTCTCTTGAAACATTCGATGTAATAAGTGTGTGATTGCTACTCTATTATAAATCCTCGAGTACTGTGCGTGTTAGCATTACCGATCCAGGGATGACACTGATGAACAGAGATCAGACTGTTCGAGGTCTGGTCTCTACAAGATGGTATCAGAGCACACGCTGACTATACGACACGACCACTAAGCTAAAGCCCTAGATCACTACTCTCTTCTCATTTCTGACTCCTCTCCTTTTCTACTCTATAGGATGGCGAATGCAAGGAACAAGTTCACTCAACCGGATGAAGATACACCTTCTGGACGACACTTGAAGGAAGTCACTAGATACCTGAACATCGGAATACCAAGCTTCACCGGGACCTACATCACCACTTCACCAGAAGAGGAGCATTGGATGATTCAAGTTCAAGTTCCAGGAAGGACGTTCATGCCAGTTACTAAGCCCATAGAGTTTTCCTTTGATGGACCAACCTGGAGTCTAGGAAAGATCATGGCAACCCACATAACCATGGGACGCATTGGAGAAGTTTACCAGAAGGATCTCAAGGATACTATCTACCAGATTTGCAGGCGCCAAGATGAGCAATGGGACATGATCAGCACCAGGAAGGATAGGTACATTGCAGCTTTCATCCAGGAGTTAAACCAGCATATTGGTCGCCAGGAGAACTAGATGTGCGCAGGCATGATAGATCTGAAGAAGGCAATGACGAGGATCACAGAGATGGAGGAAGAACTCAAGTCTACACGCGCTGGATATGAGGAGGAAATGACGATACTCGTGGAGAAGAATGACGACCTGACGAGGAAGCTAGGAGTATTCAGGGGAGACCCCGCGCCAGGAGGAGAAGACGATGATTCCACTTGCTCGGAGAACTACATCATCATCGATGACACCGACTCGGACCCCGACAATAGTGTTGATGACTTTTTTGATGAAGCTAGAGCAGATATCATGGAGTCTTCCACTGAGCAATTTTTCTAGTCGACCACCATATCAGTAGTAGTATTCCCCCATATATATATTATAGTCCGAGCACTTTTGTAACGATAGTTAGACCGATGTATGCCCTTGTTTGAATTGATTGAAGTGATATGTTTTTATTTGTATCATGTGCATATGGGTAGTGTTTTCCCTCTAAATCTCATTCTATTCTGTTTTCTCATCTTTTCTAAAACCATCAGATGCCTTCGAGACGCGACAATGGATTTGCTTTCCCATCGGAGCTCACTCAGTTGTTCCAGTAGCAGAATGCATTGATGTAGATACTAGTCCAGAATCTGAATCAGGGGAACAACAACAACAACAACAACAACAACAACAACAACCCACCACCACCACCACCACCTGTTGATCACTTAGCCCGTTTTCTAAGGTTGAATCCGCCGGTGTTCTCTAGTAGCACCGAGCCGATAGTTGCAGATGATTGGCTCCGCAAGATTGGAAGGGAGTTGACCACTGCAGGATGCATAGATGCGGAGAGAGTGCATTTTGCCGCACACCAGCTTGATGGACCCGCAGCATCTTGGTGGGAGAATTTCACAACCACTTACCCCGTCGACACTGTCACATGGGACCAGTTTCAACAGGCTTTCCGTACTGCCCATGTTTCAGCAGGAGTTATGGCCATGAAGAAGCACGAGTTTCGCAACTTGCGCCAGGGAGGACGCACAATGGGCCAATATGAGGATGATTTTAGTAAGTTAGCACGTTATGCCCCAGATGACGTCGCTACAGATGCAGCTAAGCAGGGAAAGTTTCAGGAAGGACTGAATGATGAGCTGAGCATGCAGTTGATGGTGGCAACCTTCAACAAGTACCAGGAGCTGGTAGATAGAGCTGTCATGATTGAAGGGAAGCAGCAGCAGATTGACAACCGCAAGAGGAAGTATGGACAAGGGAAATACAATTCTGGAGCTCAGCAGAGACCCTGTTTTACCGCGAACTCGGGAGGACCCCTTCACCATAACCATGGAGGTCACAATCACAATGCAGGGAGTTCGCATAACTATATTTGCCCCAAGAATGGGATTGGTTATGGAGGAAGCAACGGCCAGAACCGTTCCAACCCAGCAATGCCCACCAAGAAGGATCTAAGTCACATTACTTGTTTCAAGTGCGGGAAGAATGGACATTACGCCATGGACTGTTCTGAAGCAAAGAATGGAAATGGCAATGGAAGCTCTGGGAAGAAGCCCAACCCTTTCAACAGGGGACAAGTGAACCACGTTAACGTGGAGGAGGTTGAAGCCCAGCCAGATGCAGTAATAGGTAAGTTTTTGGTTAAGTCATTTACTGCAATCATTCTTTTCGATACTGGTGCATCGCATTCATACATATCAAGGGGATTTGTGGATAGTATAAACTGCCCACCAAAGTTCTTAGAACACCTATGTTAGTAAGCTCACCAGGAGCGGAACATATGGCAAGCCAAGGATGTTTTTAGATGCCATTGACCATAGGTAGGCATGTTTTCCCCTCAGACCTGATAATTTTGTAGTCGCAAGGTTTGGATGTGATTTTGGGTATGGATTGGTTATCGATGTACAATGGAAACATCAATTGCGCCAGCAAGTTGATTATGCTCACCACCCTAGAAGGAAGGAGGATTAAGTATGTATCACGGCATGTGCTGAAGAGGACTCAAGTGAATTCCTTATCAGGAGTTGTACAGGAAGAAGTTCGAGTGGTGAAGGATTTCCCTGATGTATTTCTAGAAGAGTTGCCAAGCATGCCACCGGATAGAGACATCGAGTTTTTGATTGAGCTTTTGCCAGGCACAGGGCCAATATCTAAGAGACTGTACAGGATGCCCGCAAAGGATTTGGAGGAAATTAAGTAGCAGATTAAGGAGTTACTGGATAAAGGGTATATTCACCCAAGTTCGTCACCTTGGGGATCACCACTACTTCTAGTGGAGAAGAAGGATGGGTTGTTGAGGATGGTTGTTGATTATCGTGGATTGAATGAAGTAACAATCAAGAACAAGTACCCACTGCCGATGATCAATTATCTTTTTGACCAGTTGCAAGGAGCTAAAGTATTTTCCAAGATCGATCTGCGATCAGGATACCACCAGCTGAAGATTCGAGAGCAAGATATACCTAAGACAGATTTTACAATGAGGTACGGGCTATATGAGTATACCGTTATGTCATTTGGTCTGACTAACGCACCTGTCTATTTCATGAACATGATGAACAAGGTGTTTATGGAGTTTTTGGATAAGTTCGTCGTGGTGTTCATTGATGATATTTTGGTTTACTCGAAGAATGAAGAGGAGCATAAGGAGCATTTGCGTTTGGTACTTGGAAAGCTTTGCGTTTGGTACTTGGAAAGGTCAGAGAACATCAGCTATATGCCAAGTTCAGCAAGTGTGAGTTTTGGTTGAAGGAAGTTGGATTCCTCGGACATGTTATATCCAGAGAAGGTAGCAGTAGATTGTCACTGTGACAAATTGGGAAGCACCCACGTCAGTTGGAGAGATCCAGAGTTTTCTTGGACTCGTAGGATACTACCGGAGGTTCATTGAAAATTTCTCGAAGATTGCAAAGCCCATGACGGAGTTGTTGAAGAACGACACCAAGTTCAAATGGACTAAGGAATGTGAGGCCAACTTTCATGAGTTGAAGAAACGTTTGGTTGCAGCTCCTTTGTTGATTCTACCAGATCAATGCAAGGATTATCAAGTGTATTGCAACGCATCTCGTCGAGGACTTGGAGCAGTACTTATGCAGGAAGGAAGAGTTGTTTCATATGCCTCACGACAGCTTAAACCCCATGAGTGGAATTATGCTACACACGACTTGGAATTAGTAGCCGTAGTGCATGCGTTGAAGACATGGAGACATTTTCTCACCGGAAACCACTGTGAGGTGTACACGGATCACAAGAGTTTGAAGTTTATCTTCACGCAGAAGGAGTTGAATCTCAGGCAGAGGAGATGGCTGGAGCTCATCAAGGATTATGATATGAGGTTGCATTATCACCCCGGAAAGGCGAATGTAGTAGCCGACATGTTGAGTCACAAGAGCCATGTCAATACAGTAATGACCGGAGAGTTACCCAAGGAGTTAGCAGAGGATCTTCGTGAGCTATGTTGGGAAATAGTTCCGAGAGGTTATGTAGCAGCATTGGAGATTCAGTCTACTTTGATGGATAAGATCTGAGAAGCTTAGAAGACGGACAAGGAGATTTCCGAGATAAAGGAAAGGATGAGCAAAGGAAAGGCTAAGGGATTTGTGAGGATGAACATGATACCTTATGGTTTGAGGAGCGCTTATATGTGCCTAATGACCCGGTGATCAGGAAGTTGATTCTGCAAGAGGCCCATGATTCACCGTATTCGATTCACCCAGGAAATACCAAGATGTGTCTGGATTTGAAGGGCAGTTTCTGGTGGACCAGAATGAAGAAGGATATTGCGGAGTATGTAGCAGTTTGTGATGTATGTCAGAGAGTGAAGGCAGAGCATGAGAAGCCAGCTGGATTGTTACAGCCATTGCCGACACCCGAATAGAAGTGGGATAATCTAGGCATGGATTTTATTACGGGATTGCCCAGGAATCGTTCAGGCTATGACTCGACATGGGTTGTAGTCAATCATTTGACGAAGGTAGCTCATTTCATCCTAGTGAAGACCACTTACACTAGTGCTAAGTTGGCAAAGATATATATGACCAGGATTGTATGTCTGCATGGAGTTCCGAGGACCATTGTATCAGACAGAGGAACCCAGTTTACCTCAAAGTTCTGGAATCAGTTGCATGAAACTTTGGGTACCGGGCTAGAGTTCAGAACAACCTTTCATCCATAGACAGATGGACAGACCGAGAGTCAATCAGATTCTGGAAGACATGTTGAGAGCTTGTGCGCTAGATTATGGATCTAGTTGGGACGATAATTTGCCATATGCAGAGTTCTCTTACAACAACATCTATCAAGCGAGTTTGAAGATGGCCCCTTTTGAAGCTTTGTACGGAAGGAGGTGCAGGACACCGTTGTTATAGGATGAAGTTGGAGACCGCCAGTTATTTGGACTAGATTTGATTAAAGAGTCTGAAGAAAAGGTTAAGCTGATTCACGATAGACTCAAGGTAGCCTAGTCCAGGCAGAAGAGCTATGCGGATTCTAAATGCAAGGAGACAGTTTACAAAGTCAGAGACAGACTTTATCTTCGTGTGTCCCGACTTCGAGGAGTTAAGTGATTTGGAGTTAAGGGAAAGTTAGCACAACATTTTGTGGGACCATACAAAGTTTTGGAACGTATGGGAGAATTTGCTTACAAGTTGGAATTGCTCGAAGGATTGTCAGGAGTTCACGATGTGTTCCACGTTTCCCAGTTGAAGAAGTGCCACGTAGAGATGGCCGATATTCCTCTGAGAGATATAGTGCCGCTGGAAGCAATTCAGTTGGATAGCGATTTCACCTAGGAGGAGAAACCAGTCAAGATTCTCGAGTTTGCCAGCCGAGTCACACGCATCAAAGTTATCAAGTTCTGCAAAGTTCAGTGGAGCCACCATACCGAGGATGAAGCCACCTGGGAACGAGAGGAAGACCTATGGAAGGACAACCCGCACCTATTTTCTAGCCAACCCGAATCTTGAGGGGGAGATTCATCTTAAGGGGGGTAGGTTTGTAACATCCCAAAATTTCAATTTGGAATGTTATACATTACATCATCATTGTATATCATATTTTATTGCATTTTGGGTTGATCCTAGAAATTCTACGCAACTCGAGGACCCGCGGAGAGAGTTGGGGATTTCGTTATTTTCATATTTGAGTTTTCTCAAATTTTGAAAACAGGATCATTTGATTTTAATTACTCCTCTCTGAATATTTCATATAAGAAAATAAAAGAGAGGGGATAAAATGACTTCCCCAAAATAAATAAACATTGGAGGTTAAATATTCGGAGTTTTATCGCTATTTTATTTGAATTAGGAAAAATATGCGTTTTTCGAAATTGCATTAGAGGCCCAAATAAATGTTCACTTTGTCCGCTATATTTTTAGAGGACGGGGAAAATTTATTTCAGGATTTTTGGAGTCCGTTTAGTATTTCTTTTCTTTGTTTTTCTGCGCGTGTAATTATTTAAAAAAAAGACAACCGACCTAGCCGGGCCGTGCCCGACTAGGACTCGTCGGCCGGCCTTTATCACCCGCGCCCCGACTCTGCAGCCCACCAGCCTGCCCTGCCGCCCCAAACCTTAACCCTAACCGGTCGCCGCCCCCGCCGTCGCCACCGCCGCCTCCCATCTCGCCGCCGCCCGCGCCACCGGAGCCCCACCGCCGGACACCACCTCACCGGAGTTGCTCGCCGCCGCCACCGTCACACGTCCCGAGGTAACCGTCGGTTTTCGTTAGAAAACCGTACGGTTTTTTAGAAACCCTCGATTATTTTTTTAGATCGGTTTTAAATTTTTTCCACGGTTTAGTTATTTAGTGAACGACCATTCGTATGTTCGTTTTGACGAACGGTTTTCACCCTTTAGCCACAGACAGCGAACATTCGTCAGTTTTTCTTTTCCCAGGTTTTTTCCGCGATTATTTTCGATCGCGATTTCTCACCTGATTTTCGTTTTAGTTTATCTTTTCGCTCATTTACCGGAATCAGGCGATTCAAGCGCCTAGATCTTCGTCTCGAAGCCCTCTTTCTATTTAATCAACTAGAACAAGATTTTGGTACTGGAAAATTTGACTTAAGTCTAGATTAGTAAACGGATCTTGTTTCTTTTGCAGTTTGAGTTTTGTTGCTTCGTTTGATTTGATTGTTTTTGCAAACCGGAGTTCTTAAGTTGGACAATCTGGTTAGGTCTCTTATTTGATTTTTATCCGTGCTTCTAGTTGAGTGCTTATTGTATGCTTGTTTGTTTGCGATAGAGTACCTGGAGTGCGAAGCATGCTCGTACGAGTCTCTAGGTTTCATAGATCATCAGCAAGGCAAGTAACACTTTGATCATACCTCTTTACTACCCAGTTTTATTACATTAGATCAATCCGCAAACAATTGCATGGTTAGGATCTTATTAACATGTGGGTTTTGGGAAGTAGATGAGGTAGTACCCATTTACCTGTTTATTATCAAACCTTTGGGAGTTACTTTTACGTTGCTTATATTGCTATGCTATGCTCGTAGACCTGGTTTGGTTCGAGTGGTTCATGACAGATGTGAGAGTTATTATTAATGGTTACTCAAGGTGGCTACTTTAATACACATCTGGATGGATTGCTTGAGGCACCCTGGAGTACCCAGTGGTTGTCAGGGAAACTGGAGAATCCAATATTGTCCTAGGATATCCCGGAGTACCCGTGTGATCATCCTACGGTCAGCCACCAAGCCTCAAAGGGATCATAAGATTATTCATGCTAGAAACTTCTGTGTGCAGCCACAAGCGAATATGGGCTCTAGCATAGTTGAGTATGTTGCAGACCTCTTTCAGTGGTGGGCTAGCAGATGTAGGGGAAAGTAGGTGCAACTGTCCACCCGGAGTAAAGAGTTATTGTTTTAGAAAGACTGTGTCTCGATTCTCCGACCATGGATGTATTCGAGTCTTGTGCGGAAAAGTGTGCAAACCTCTTTAGAGTGTACAAACTAATCATGGTTAGCCGTGTCCCCGGTTATGGACGTTTTGAGTACCTAGTTCTTGGATTATCATGTTGATCTTGTCACTCTAAATATAATTTGATTGGGTTATTGATGATGTTTAATTGGGATTGAGTTGGAGGAACCTTCTCAATGTTTAACAACCACCATGATAGTTAAATAAAATGTATTCCTTTGTTGTAGGGAAAAATTGGCTTTATGCAAAAATGTTAACCATAGAGCTTTCCACCAGCAAAATATACATGTAGTGATAGTAATTATTCTGTTCATTACTCCATGTGTTACATTGCCAACATATTCCATGTGCCGACCCATTTTGGGCTGCAACGTGCATGTTGCAGACTTTTCAGACGACGAGTAAGGTGCCTTAGGTCGTTGTCTTTCACTCAGTGATGCCGTAGGAGTTGATGGACTCACTTTATCTTCCAAGGCTTCCGATGTTATCGATTTTTAGATGGCCTTAAGCCATATTATTGTAATAAGTTCTCTCTTGAGACATTCGATGTAATAAGTGTGTGATTGCTACTCTGTTATAAATCCTTGAGTACTGTGCATGTCAGCATTACCGATCCAGGGATGACACTGATGCACAGAGATTAGACTATTTGAGGTCTGGTCGCTACACATAAGTTGTTTGCTCACAAAATCCCTATGCATAGGAAGTGGGTTAGACTTAGATGTGCTAGTTATATTCTTCATGATGCTCTCTTTATGTTTCAATTCTTATCTTTTATGTGAGCATCATTGTCATCATCTTGCCTAGCTAAAAAGGCATTAAAGAAAAGCGATTGTTGGGGGACAACCCAATATTATCCCCTACTATTTTTGTGTGTTCACATGATTAAGCTACTGTATTAATCATGTTTTATATCTTTTGTTTCAATAAAGTGCCATGTAGAACCTTTGGGAAGACTTGGGTGAAAGTTAATGCGATCTTGCTGTAAAAAAAAGAAACTTTGTGCTCACGGGAATAGCTGTCATGTTTTACATAAGAGAAATTTTAAGTTCATTCTTTTTGAAGAAGATTTATAGACTAATTCCTCACGTCCACCAATTTATTTCAGAATTTTTGGAGTTACATAAGTATTAGGGAGTTACAGATTACTACAGACTATTCTGTTTTTGACAGATTCTATTTTCTGTGTGTTGTTTGCTTATTTTGATGAATCTATGAGTAGTATCGGAGGGTATGAACCATAGAGAAGTTGGAATACAGTAGATATTACACCAATATAAATGAATAATGAGTTCACAACAGTACCAAAAGTGGTGATTTATTTTCTCATACTAACAGAGCTTACGAGTTTTTTGTTGTGTTTTGTGTTGTGAAGTTTTCAAGTTTTGGGTAAAGATTTGATGGACTATGGAATAAGGAGTGGCAAGAGCCTAAGCTTGTGGATTACCAAGGCACCCCAAGGTAATATTCAAGGAAAACCAATAGCCTAAGCTTGGGGATGCCCCGGAAGGCATCCCCTCTTTCGTCTTCGTTCATCGGTAACTTTACTTGGAGCTTTATTTTTATTCACCACATGATATGTGTTTTGCTTGGAGCGTAATTTTCTTTTATTTTGTTTTGCTTGCTGTTTGAATAAAATACCAAGATCTGAAATTCTTAAATGTTAGAGAGTCTTCACATAGTTACATAATTATTCAACTACTCATTGATCTTCGCTTATATCTTTCGGAGTAGTTTGTCGTTTTCTCTAGTGCTTCACTTATATTATTTTGAGAGTCTTAAATAGCATCGTAATTTGCTTAGGTTATGAATTTAGACCTAATATGATGGGCATCCAAGAGGGATATAATAAAAACTTTCATATAAAGTGCATTGAATACTATGAGAAGTTTGATTCTTTATGATTGTTTTCAGATATCAAGATGGTGCTATAGTCATGCTAGTGGTGTAATTGTGAATTTGGGAAATACTTGTGTTGAGGTTTGTGAGTCCCGTAGCATGCATGTATGGTAACCGTTGTGTAACAAATTTTAAGCATGAGGTATCTCTTTGATTGTCCTCCTTATGTGTGGAGGTCGGGATCGCGCGATGGTTAACTCCTACCAACCCTTCCCCTAGGAGCATGCGCGTAGTGCTTGGTTTTGATGACTTGTAGATTTTTGCAATAAGTATGTGAGTTCTTTATGACTAATGTTGAGTCCATGGATTATATGAACTCTCACCCTTCCACCATTGCTAGCCTCTCTTGTGCCGCGCAACTTTCGCCGGTACCATACACCACCATTTACCTTCCTCAAAACAGCCACCATACCTACCTATTATGGTATTTCCATAGCCATTCCGAGATATATTGCCATGCAAATTTCCACCATTCCATTTATTATGACACGCTTTACTATTGTCATATTGCTTTGCATGATCATGTAGTTGACATCGTATTTGTGGCAAATCCACCTTTCATAATTTTCATACATGTCACTCTTGATTCATTGCACATTCCGGTACACCGCCGGAGGCATTCATATAGAGTCATATTTTGTTCTAAGTATCAAATTGTAATCCTTGAGCTGTAAATACATAGAAGTGTGATGATCATCATTATTAGAGCATTGTCTCATGTGAGGGAAAAAATGAGAGATAAAGAGAGAAGGAGCAATGCTACTATCCTTTTTCCACACTTGTGCTTCAAAGTAGCACCATGATCTTCATGATAGAGAGTGTCTTATTTTGTCACTTTCATATACTAGTGGGAATTTTCGTTATAGAACTTGGTTTGTATATTCCAATGATGGGTTCCTAAAAATGCCCTAGGTCTTCGTCAGCAAGCAAGTTGTATGCACACCCACTTAGTTTCTTTTTGAGCTTTCATACACTTATAGCTCTAGTGCATCCGTTGCATGGCAATCCCTACTCACTCACATTGATATCTATCGATGGGCATCTCCATAGCCCGTTGATACGCCTAGTTGATGTCAGACTATCTCCTCTTTTTTGTCTTCTCCACAACCACCATTATATTCCACCTATATTGTTATGTCCATGGCTCACGCTCATGTATTGCATGAAAGTTGAAAAAGTTTGAGAATACTAAAGTATGAAACACAATTGCTTGGCTGAAATCGGGGTTGTGCATGATTTGAATATTTTGTGTGACGAAGATGGAGCATAGCCAAACTATATGATTTTGTAGGGATGAGCTTTCTTTGGCCATGTTATTTTGAGAAGACATAATTGCTTTGTTAGTATGCTTGACGTATTATTGTTTTCATGTCTATTAAACTTTTGTTTTGAATCTTATGGATCTGAATATTCTTGCCACAATAGAGAATATTGCAAATATAAATATGTTAGGTAGCATTCCACATCAAAAATTCTGTTTTTATCATTTATCTACTCGAGGACGAGAAGGAATTAATCTTGGGGATGCTTGATACGTC
This sequence comes from Triticum timopheevii, assembly GCA_963921465.1. Taxonomy (NCBI): domain Eukaryota; kingdom Viridiplantae; phylum Streptophyta; class Magnoliopsida; order Poales; family Poaceae; genus Triticum; species Triticum timopheevii. The sequence continues at coordinate 515,649,366 of OY997268.1, read as the reverse complement.
TCTAACGTATCTATAATTTTTTATTGTTCCATGCTATTATATTATCCATCTTAGATGTTTTAATGCCTTTATATGCTATTTTATATTATTTTTGGGACTAACCTATTAACCTAGAGCCTAGTGCGACTTTTTGTTTTCTCCTTGCTTTTGAGTTTTACAGAAAAGGAATACCAAACGGAGTCCAATTGACGTGCCAACTTTTGATGATTTTTTATGGACCAAAAGAAGCCCCTGGAGTAAAAGAGTTGGGCCAGAAGAGTCCTGAGCGATCCACGAGGGTGGAGGGCGCGGCCTACCCCCCCTGGGTGTGCCCCCCTATCTCATTGGATGACTCGAAGACCCCCCTGACGTGAGACCGACGCCAAAAATTCCTATAAATATAGAAAGCGCCGAAAAGAAACCTAGATCAGGAGTTCCTCCGCCGCAAGCCTCTACAGCCACCAAAAACCAATCGGCACCATGTACGGGCACCCTGGCGGAGGGGTATCCATCACCGGTGGCCATCTTCATCATCCCGGCACTCTCCTTGATGAGGAGGGAGTAGTTCACCCTCGGGGATGAGGGTATGTAGCAGTATCTATGTGTTTGATCTCTCTCTCTCTCTCTCTCTCTCGTGTTCTTGATATGGCATGATCTTGATGTACCACGAGCTTCGCTATTATAGTTGGATCTTATAATGTTATCCCCCTCTATCTTCTTGTAATGGATTGAGTTTTCCCTTTGAAGTTATCTTATCGGATTGAGTCTTTAAGGATTTGAGAACACTTGATGTATGTCTTGCGTAGGATACCCGTGGTGACAATGGGGTATTCTATTGACCCGCTTGATGTATGTTTCCGTGATCAACTTGCGGGTTCTGTGACCTTGGGAATCTATGCATAGGGGTTGCACACATTTTCGTCTTGACTTTTTGGTAGAAACTTTGGGGCACTCTTTGAAGTTCTTTGTGTTGGATTGAATAGATGAATCTGACATTGTGTGATGCATATCATATAATCAGACCCGCGGATACTTGAGGTGACATTGGAGTATCTAGGTGACATTAGGGTTTTGGTTGATTTTTGTCTTAAGGTTTTATTTTACTATGAACTCTAGGGGCTGTTTGTGACACTTATAGGAATAGCCCAATGGATTGATCGGAAAGAATAACTTTGAGGTGGTTTCATACCCTGCAATAATCTCTTCGTTTGTTCTCCGCTATTAGTGACTTTGGAGTTACTCTTTGTTGCATGTTGAGGGATTGGTATATGATCCAATTATGTTATTATTGTTGAGAGAACTTGCACTAGTGAAAGTATGAACCCTAGGCATTGTTTCTTAGCATTGCAATACCGTTTCCGCTCACTTTTACCACTTGCTACCTTGCTGTTTTTATATTCTCAGATTATAAAAACCTTTATCTACCATCCATATTGCAATTGTATCACCATCTCTTCGCCGAACTAGTGCACCTATACAATTTACCATTGTATTGGGTGTGTTGAGGACACAAGAGACTCTTTGTTATTTGGTTGCAGGGTTGTTTGAGAGAGACCGTCTTCATCCTATGCCTCCCACGGATTGATAAACCTTAGGTCATCCACTTGAGGGAAATTTGCTACTGTCCTACAAACCTCTGCACTTGGAGGCCCAACAACGTCTACAAGAAGAAGGTTGCTGACCGACACAAGCCGCCGCGCGCCCACGGACGAACAGTGGCGGTTTGGCGCGGAGCTCATCGTCGTCCTCCTCACCGTGCTCTGTTGGCCTCCTCTTCCCCGTGAGACTCTCCCCTGTTCCTTCCTGTCATATACCCCTGAGCTCATGCATGCGCACACACGTATGCAGCGCCGGCCACGCGTCCACGGTGACGATAGCTCGGCCTCCTCCTCCTCTGCCTATTTAAAGGAACCCTGAGCTCCCTTGACCGCACCAGCACTCCTCCCTCACTCCCAGAGCCCCGCCTAGCCACCCCCTCGAGCTCGAGGAGCTCTCATGGTCCCCCCTTTCTGCCATTGTCACCGTCCTCCTCCGGCTAAATTCTCCCGGAGCCGCGCCCCTCCCTCCGTTTCCTCACCTCCCTAGCACCACCCACCGCCCGGCGGACCGCCTCTGCCCTTTAGCCCCTCCTCCAACGCACTGGAGCGTCGTGCCCCTCAGGCCCGAAGCTCCCGTTCATCGGGGATGCTGCCGTCTTCGTCTCGATCCACCTTGCCGGACATGGGTGGGATCAGCGTGTGCGTCTCGCCGCGCTGAGCTCATCCATATCGTGAGCATCGTGGGAGATGGTCTGGAGCTCCGGCAATCGCTGTCAGGAGCCGCCCCTCTCCTCTGCCTGGCGCGCGAGAAGAAGACGAAGGAGGTAGCCAGCTCAGCCTGCCAGTGGGCCCTCTGCCCCACCCGTCAGTCCCTCACTCGTTGATCCAGCCGCTGACCTGGAGTAAGTCGAAATACATTTTGTTGGTTTACGCTTTAGTTTAAGTGAAAACGTATTTCAGCCCTTCTTGAGAGCAGAATATGTTTCCCACTTATGAAGGCATGTTTCCATTATACTATGGCTACAAATATGTTTTCGTTTTCAGAAGACGTCTTCCTTCACACGGCATTTTCAGTTTTTCTGTCAAGGGCCTATCTGTGAGGATTTTATTACTAATAGGTCCCTGGCAGTAAAACTATCATATCTTTTCAACTGTAGCTCCAAATGAGGTGATTCCAAAGCCCACTTCTTAGTCTCGTCAATCCCGTACTATTGTTCACATTGTCACCATGTTTTGACATTCAAAAAATGAGCATTTTTCCCTTGTGCTTATTCAGCCCCCTCCGAGAGAGTACGGTTTTCCGGCGATTCTTTCCGCGAGTTTCTCGCACTTTCTCCCGGTGAATCCATCTACCCCAGGCCAGCCACACCCTACATTTGCATCATTGTAATGCGGTGACATGGTTTAAATTATTTGAACTTGTTTAAAATATTTCTTTAGCTACATGACTTTGTGCATGGCATTTTCACTGAGTTGTTTTTGATCTTGCTATTGCCATGCTACTGTTCGGAGTACCAGGAGCTATGCTTGATATTTGATGGATGTCCTGCTGCCTTCGGATTATTAGTGGCTAGAATTATTTTCATCATGATGCTAGTTGATATTATGTTTTGGAGTATGATTTCGGAGATGATGTTTACTTGTGGATCTTAGCTGGATAGCTGGTTCTTGACATTTGAGTAGTACTAATATCGTTCTTGGATTCATCTTGATAGAAGTGTTATGCTATCCTCGGAGTATTTTGATATGAAGATAGTATGTTTGGATTATTTGTTGGAGATTTCCATGACTTGGATTATAGGTTGATAGATGGTATCGGAGTATCAGTTAGCACAGTTATATTTTTGGGGTCAAATTCCATCATTAAGTTGGTCAGGTGCCACCTAACTGGGCCTTTTCCAGTGCTACCACATTCACCTTTTATGGGAAGGCCCTGATGCATTCTATTCTCATGTCTCTCGCTGGTGCCTGCAACGAGGGAAGGTTATGGGCATGCGGTACCTTGGCCTGGTAAGCAGACATAACCTTGTGTGCCTGTAGTTGGATTTTGCGCGCTTTTGTCCCTGTTTGGGACCATTTTTGTTTAGCCACGACGGTGGCTGTTGATGCCTTTGGTAGGCACGGGGCAACCCAGGACTGAACCCAAAGGTGTTGTTGGTCGGAGTGGCCGGGATAGTTTCATAGCAGTAGATTAGTTTTGTCGGAACGCCGTTGGTCCACCCAAATGGGAGTGCAAGGCCATGGGTTCTGTGGTGTGGGTGTGTGTGTGTGTTTAATCTAACGATAGCCACGTCCTTGGTCATGGGCACAAGTTCGTACTAGTCACACCATTCGATCAACACGCACATGACGGAATGACTTATAAATGATTTATATGATATATGTGAGCAATAACAGTTTGGTAGGATGTTGATGATGATGTTGACATGATCTTGAGGATGATCATTCAGTTTGTGATGTGGTCACGAGGTGATCATGTGGATGTTCCGTTTGTGATCTGTGAATTATCACCGTTTGGTTACGAGGTAACCCGTTGAACCAAGTGTGGTTCCATTTGTGATCTGTGAATGATCACCGTTTGGTTTTGATCACGAGGTGGTCAAGATGGTATATTGCTTGGACGGTTAGCCAAGAGTGAGATTGTTGTTGGGATTGAGATGTTGGTTTATTAGTATGGTAGTAGTTTCATATCATGCTTAGTAGTTGCTTTCGTATCATGATAGTTGTCAATTTAATTAACCTGTTAAATTCTATGTTGTTGTCTTACATTGATGTTTCTAGTTGTTGTGAGCTTGCAAGTACATTCAATGTACTAACCTCGCGTGTTATGCCAGATGGCAGGAGATGCCGTGTTTGTTTGCTTGTCTTGGTTTCTGTTCGTTCGAGCTAGATCGTGTCCCGACCAGAGTTCCTGCGGAGTGGAGTTCACCACCTTCGTCGTTGTTCCGCTGCTAGAATATTTCCGCTGCTACGAGTTGTTCCACTGCTAGCATAGAGCAAGTGTAGTATCGCAAGTGTAGTGGCGTCTTACTGATGTGAACCTTAGTAACATCAGACCTCTGTATTTATACTTTGTAGTAAGAGCTGATTTGTTTTATGTCAAGCAGTGATGTATTCCAGAAGACTTCATCTCGATCTCTGGGGTGGAATATGGGCCGTTCCGGTTTCTCTGAGCTGGGGTGCCACAGGCTTGGTCTCAGAGCAGGTCTGGCTGTAGGACGCCCTAGTCAGTGCGAGCGGTAGAAACCGGTAGAAATCGGTAGTATAGAGTCTGGCTTGTTTATTGCATTTGGTTGCTGCATAGCATGCATATAACCTGTGTATTTCTGCTAACGGTTTTATCTCGTGAGTGTAGCCGGCATCGGATCCTGATCCACTACAGCTCAGTCCTTGCATTTCTCCAGCTTTCTTTTCTTGCTCGTTCTCCGGTGTTTGGTGTCATTTCTGTCCCAGCAGAGTGATGCCAAGTGATCCCAACACTGTTTGTAGAAATGGTGCTCAGGTATCGTGCCGATGTGTTTCTTTCAGACCCGCCTATCGTTTTGGTGAAAGACATGCTTCTATCCCAGATCATTCTTTTAGCTTGTCGTGTTGGCAACCCTTAATGATCTCAGTCATCATAAAAAGGGCAATGTCATCCGACTCAGTTTTCCTCGCTATCCTATTCCTTAGACGAGTACGGATCTTTTCCGTCTGCTGGATAATAATGTGGTCGCGACATTCGTGTTCTGCTACATAGTTATCGAGTACGTCCTCGTCTCCGAGCTAGTCCAGGTTGCTACCTGGCTAAGCTAGCACTTGGTGTAGCGATGTTTACATTAACTCTTCCACACATTTATTCGTCCTCGTGCACATCGTCACAGCATGCTAGATTGTAGTACCGGAGATTTCGCAAAATTTGTGTGCTTAAGTAGGCATGCATATGCTGTGACTAGCAGTAATATGTGACATTGATTGTTTGTGTGTGCAGTGATTGTTGTTGTGTGCTTTTGTTTAGTTGAGTTTTCTTTTGCTTCTTGCTTTTTGGGCCCTCGGGGTTACATTATTTTTCCTCTATAAAGAGTTGCTCATCGACCGACACCAGACTTGAAGAAGCAATAAGGATTACATATATTTGGAAGAAGCTCGGCTAAAACATTATGGTCTACCCAGCCAACTGCATTATAGCATTAATATCTTCTCAGAATACCAATGGTGTCTTGGATTGATTATCAGCATCGAATCCCCATCAATACAAAATCCTCACACAATAATGATCCAGCCAGCAGGAAGACAAGTCAGGAACAAGATCAACGGTATAGTTTAGTTAGAGGTATGGATCATATACAAAGTTTTGGGTCAGCAATGAAAGATGTTTGAAATATGTTATCATTCGAAATAAAGTCAGAATGTGATATGCTCAAGGAAGACAGTCAAACAAATTTTTCTCATGCAAATAATCGGCCACTGAATATTATGGGTGTGCATGGTTTTCAGTCTTCCTATCCGTATAAAGTTTTGGATATGAGAAACTTAGTCTTCCTCCACACGCTATCGGAAGACATTTATGATGCAATGCTCCTCAATTTTCCTCAACCTGATATGTGAACAGTTTCCGCCCATGATACCTCATCTTTCACCGCAAGATACCTCATTAAAGGCTTCTGACAGAAGGAAATGATTTCTTTCTCAACAAGAAAACCAAGGAGAAGCTCCTTAAGTATGGAACTCAGGCTTCTCTAGCTCAGTACTCAGGACAAGCTTCGTGTGTAAGCTATAGAGCCTTCTTCTGCACGATACCCAGACAAAATATTTGAGTAGAAGTTAACAAGTCTTCCTCAGCAAGCTACTCGGATGGCTTCTCTCGTAAGCCCCTCAGTCCACGTCAGTACCACGCCATGAACCGTCCCCAGAGATTATATGATGAGTTGCCAATATATGGCAGTACCGCTCAAGAATCAGACTCACAACATTTTTGTCAGAAGCACAAATCAGTCAAGGCAGAGGTCTTCTTCAAAAATCAAGTGTTCGGTTACATATCTCTCCACATATATAGTAAGAATGTATCCTTGGACATGCAAGTTACTCGGATAGCTTTCAACCCGCGGCACCTTGCCTTCTTCAGTACGACACCGCATGTTGCATTCAGTATTGAGAGATAACATAGTGAGTTGGCAGTATATGACAGTGCAGTTCAAGTATCAGATTTGCAATAATTTTGTCAGAGGTACGATGCAGTCAAAACATATGCCAACCCCAAGAATCAAGTGTTCGGTTGCGTATGATTCTTATATATGGTGAGCATGCATCCCCAGTCATATCAGTCACTCATACGAGATGCGGCAAGGATCCAGCAAATATACCTAAGGAAAGTAAGGATCCCACAACCTCATGAATCATGCAAAGGAAGATAAGCAGAGATAAATCTCATGAATTACAAGGATCAACAAGATCTGGAGATGACAATGCAGAATCAACAATCTTGACAATGGTCATCAAGGTCATTACTCCCACAACTAATAAGGAGATATCATAAGACCTTTTCACATTCTTGAATGATTGGCCTCAGCAATGAGCTCCGTATAGCTACATGCCCCGAATATATATGTGCACGGAGCCAGGTCAAAAGAACAAGCACAAGGAATAATGCCAAAAATATTGCACTCATCACATCCATGGTCATACAAAGAATCATGGACATGTGTGGTCAAGTTATTTTAGTACGATACCCTGGCAAATAAAATCATGACCGTTAAAGGGTGAGACTGACAGCAAAGGTATGATTATTTTTACATGGCCATCAGCGTCCGGATACCTAAGTAAGTTGGAGACCATAATTCCATATGGATCCACAAAGGCATACCCTCAAAGGCCTGCACTGTTCTACAAGGGTTTTATATCCCTCTAACCCACTTGAAATGGTGAATATCCAAGTATGTTTGTCTGATCCAAAATTCCTTTGCAACCTCAGCAGTTTGACCTCCACGGCAGTGTTAAGGCACATCACAGCCTATTGCCACAGATGGGTATATGGACAACATGAGAAAGTCAAAAGCCGAACAATCAACTCAGACCAGGTATACTCACTGACGGAACCAGTACACGGACATCCTGTCATAAAAAGTATATTTCCGCCAGCACTCCTATTAGGACAGCCCCAAGATGTTAATTTTGTGGTATGACACAGCTATAAATCCATACACTGTCACTACTAGGGAAAAGCCTAGCAGCAGCGCGGGTTTCGGGCCTCTCAGTAGCGCGGGGACCGGTGCTACTAATAAGGCACTACGGCTAACGTATAGCAGTAGCGCCTGTTGTCCCACGCTACTGCTATACATGAATAGCTGTAGCGCTCTTTAGGAAAGGGCGCTACTGATATTATCTGCAGCATTGTTTACAGGGAAGCGCTACTGATAAGGCGACGCTACTGCTAAATTTCCCCCCTCGCTACTACTAGTTTTATTAGTTTTTTTCCTGCATATTTGTTTTGTATTTGTTTTGTATTTAAATAGGCTTTATACAATAATCTTTAGCATATCATACACATACAAATGTAATCATAGCATATACATACAATTAGTCTCATCAAATCATGTCATCATCATAATCATCATCCAACACAAAGTGGTCTCTCGTCATCAATCTCGAGAATAGCGATACAAGTCTCGATTACTTGCAAATACATCGTCATCCATCTAAACAATGATATACGAGAGAAGAGCTATTACTTTGAGTACATGAGTTCGTATCCCTCTCTCGCATTAGCGTGAACCTAAACTAACTACTGCCTGTCACTTGGAAACCGGAAACCGGTACACCTGGGCCTGACACTCTGGCGACTTGTTGTATATATACTCCTGGCGTAGCCCTTCTTCGCCATCTATGATCTATGCACCTGCATCGTCACATGAGTCGATGATATGCAACATATATAGTTGAGCAACAGAAAGAGACAGACCTGGCAAAAATAGAAACAACATATCATAAGCATAAATAACAAAGTTCATCGTACCCAAAATGCCCTAACTAGAGTGATTTTCGCTAGTCGAGGAGGAGGAAGGTTTAATTAGATCACAAATAAAGTTTCACCGTGCATAACTCATAGTTTTGTCATACAGAAAGTATGGACTAAACGGACACATTGTCATATATCGATAATCACTCCACCATGTCGTGCCATCCATCCATGTCAGGAAGATAGTCCTCGAGCTTAGTGAAAGGCTTCATGTCGAGACGCTGAGAGGCTATCCATGTTGGGACGTCTTCCCGTGACATTTGTCCTTCTCCATAGAACATCCCTGTTTTTCTGACAACCTCGTTCATGATGATTTGGGCAAGTTCGCGCTGGATGTTATAGAACTCAGCTCGAAGTCGATGATCCTCGATATCTCCTATGTCCTTTGCCCATTGCAGAATATGGGCATCGCCAGATCTAGGTGACATGCGAAGGTTCTGGTGATCCCGTCTGTACTCCAGCATGTGGTGTAGGACATAGCATCCATCATTAAGAGAATCGTTCGGTTGCTGGATGCAGCAGAAGTCGGTCTTGTGGCTGAAGGCGACCCTGCCACCCCTTCTCTTCTTGTCCCTAACCTCTTCACCCCTTGCTTCTTAGTAAAACATAGCACTGTCAAGAACATCTTTGATGTGCGTGTAATACTTTTTGTGAATGTTCTTCGACGAGTCCAAGTAAAGAGCGTGGGAGAATTGGGGGTAGAGGATGATGAGGACAGCGCGCCCGCCGCTACGCAAAATAAGTACACCTCAAATTAATTAGCCTCCACCGTGCAAATGAATTATTGAAATCGAAGGAAGGATAGCAGCGTGGATGACTTACACGGGATGATAAGGCACGAGAATCGTCTCCTTGTCCTTATTGGCGAGGATGAAACTAACAATGTAATCCCTCGCGTATTCACGGTGCTCTGCGCAAACTCCCAAGAAGCCCTCGTGCATGTAGTACGGGTCAGCAACGCAGATATGACGTATCTGCTCAACCCCAATGATGTAGTTCATGTGCAAGGCATAAAGGCGGACAAACGTAAAATCCAGCTTCTTCACGTGAAACATGTCGAATATGTAATCGAATCGGAGGAAGAACTTATCCGCGGGGAAGTTGTCGACGTACGACATTTGCCGCGGAACGTTAACCACGTAGAGTGGGTATCCTGGATCTTTCGAGGCGATGAGGCCTTTCTCTACCCGCAGCACATCGTCATGAAGTCTCCTTAGATCGCCGAACCTGGCCTGTAGCGCTGTTGCAGGTAGGATTGGCTGACTGGGGATATGCCATTTATCAGCATCGGGGATATCTATACGGTCCTGACGCGGCTGGATCATAGAATCAGCTTTTTTGCCTTTCCTCGCTCTCTTCCTAGACTTCGTTACTACCGGAAGGTCGTCCATAATACGTTGAGATGGTAATTCAGGCACCGACTCATGATGCTCAAACCCTGAGGAGGCGCCAATATAGACATACTATTCAGCGCCATCGTCATCCTCATCCTCATCCATGGCGACGTCATCAGCGACTAATGGAGCCTCCTCCTTACCCCGTCTGCTATCACCCAACCCAACACTCGACGCTAATTGGGTTGGTGGGTTGTTGATGTTCATACCTTGCTGAGGCTGCGTGCTCGTGGGTGTGCTCCCGGCCGCCTCCAGACGAAGCAGACTCTTTGGCCACAACAGGACCCACCCATTGCAACAATCACCAAGCCGCCGCGGGGTCTCGTTGTCATCCCCCACTAGTATTAGAGGAGGCAAATTCTCGTGGCCCAGTTTGACACTGGCCACGGAAACCTTGAAGACGTTCGGGGGGATCGGCCGGCTGTGGAACAATGGTTCCTTCGGCTCCATTATCGTCGCCTTCCCCACATCCACCTTATGTTTGCCGATGGTGTACAATATGGTGCATGGGGTTTCGTAGGCCTGCAAAGAAAAGTCTGCGACGTGAGATATCCGAAAGGCAACGAAAATGGGAGATTATACATTTATATTGAAGGGGGCCGGTGTGACAGATACCATGAGGGCGTCGAGCTCAGCCAAAGACGAGGCACCACCGAGCACGTCCGGTGCGGAAGTCGGTGCAGGAGCCGGCGCGGGAGCAGGTGCGGGAGCCGGTGCGGGAGCAGGTGCGGCAGCCGGTGCGGGAGCAGGTGCTCCCAAGAAGTCAGCAAGGGGAAAATCCTCTGCATTTTTTTCTGGATTTTGCCTTGTCCAAGTGAAAACGCCCGTCACCAAGGAAGTAGACAAATCTGCAACCACCTGTTTTGCGGCAGCTACCGCTGTTGCGATTGTCTGAGATGATTTCTTCTCAACCGCAATCTCAACCTTCTTGTCGATGTTTTCTTCAGTTAACCTCCGTCTTTCCTTTCTCTCCTCCGTGGTGTCATGGTAGTACTTCTTCCACGTGGCGCCGTCTCCGACACCGTGCACACGTCCATACGACGGTCGAGTATCCACCGGTTGTCATTTTAATATGTTCAATGCCCGGTTGAATGGAGTGTCCCACTTGGGCCTCGCCAATGCCTCAGACGGCGAGTCGCTTTCGTCCGCAATCCGGTGCTGCTCTCTCTGCAAAAGGCACAAGGATCGTTTACAAATATGACTAACGTGTGCAGTCGAATTGATCAGAAACTAAAATTACCAACAGTCTCATGAACTCCATAATGACCGGTGTTGTCTTGTAAACCTTCTTCACTGGGTCCCAACGGTGTCGGGCCCTCAGGATGTCACGCTCCTACGGGACGGTGAAATCCACCAAGGGGTCTGGGATGCCCAGACTTGCGGCTTCCGCGTCCTCCTTGGCTCATTTGGACCTCTTTCCGCCGTAACCACGGCTTCCGAGGTGGTGGCTCCCAATGTTCCTCTCTTGAAGCCCCTTCATGTACTTAGACTTTTTTTGGCAGCTTCGGCCTTGCAAGCCTCCTTGAATATTTGAAACTGCTCTTCCGTGATTGTCGGATTATCCTTTACAATCTCGGAGTAGGGTTCCTTCTTGTCATTGATCTTTGCTTTCACTCGAGTTTTCCAGGCAGCCAATGCGGCGCTAAACTTTGTCATAGCGTGTTTGTTTATCTTCTTCATTGCCGGGTCCTCCTCTGGATCTTCATAATCCTTCTCATTCCAGCCCGGGAACAAGAATATCTGGTGAAACTTCTTTAGGAGGGAGCTCCTCATATTTTCTATCTTCTGTAGTTTCTCATCGTTGATGGTTGCGGTTGTCCGTACGATGCAGCCTATTTGATTGCCGTAGCACGCGCCCGCTTCATCGGGCGCCTTTTGCTCAAAATTGCCGTCGTCCACCTCCGTGACCACTAGTCTAGTAGTCCTGAGTTTGTTAGGAACCCGTTGCCTCTTTGCTTTCGGTTCTACACTGACTTCGCTCCCCGAGGCAGCACCGGTCTCAGTCTCAGCGCCGGTCTCCATGCCGGTCTAAGTCTCAGCGCCGGTCTGAGTCTCAGCGCCGGTCTTAGTCACAGCACCGGTCTGCGTGTCGGTCTCAGTCCCCCATGCCATCGGTGAGCCCAGTAACAACATCGGTTGATCGTCGGTAAGGCTAAAAAATTCGTCTGCCGCCCGGTAGACATCGTCGCAATCACCAGAACCCTGTCCTTCATCGTTGCTAGCCATGTTTCCTATGATTAAATCTAGTCAATTAATTCTAGACCTAATAAAATGAATAATGACATAAAAAAGGCCTATTGTTTTGCAGGAATGTTGACTCCTTCCTGGTGCGGCAAATCCCGGGAACTCGATATGTTCTAGTTTGTAGCACAAGTCATGCCCAAATTCACGAAAAATTTCGGCATAACCTTTGCTAAAAAGTGAACAAATCGAGAACCTGAAATTTGCCGGAATAGAAATGAATCAACATTCCAGCAAAACATAGGCCACTCAGCATCATTCCCTGGAAACAACAAAGCCACTTGGGCACAATCGAACAACTTCAATGAAAAGATATAACATGACCACTTCAATGAAAAGATATAATCAACAATAAAAGTCTAGGAAGGAATCATCTTTAAAATAAAATTTGCCTAAATTCTTTTCCTTGAAAAATAGTGGTCTTTTCAAAAATGAAAAACCTTTGCAAAATGACCTCACTAAACACTTCTCTGCCTAGGACAGAACCCAAATTATGTTGATCTAACTATTCCTCTCTCTCACATAAACACACATTATTATCTCTAACCCTTCTCTGCCTAGGACAGAACCTAATTAAATTGCAAAGGAACTCCATTTCTCTAACCCTTCTGACCTAATGCTCTAAAATAAAATTTTCCTCTAACCTAGCCAACCTACTTAACCTAGCTTGTTAATCCAACGAACCTAATTAACCTACCTATTTAACCTAGTTAGTTAATATAGTTTACCTAGATAATTAACCCTAATTAAACTAGTTAATGCAGCTAGTTCTCTGTCAAAGCCCTAAATAAATTTTTGCACTAATTAACCTAGATAATTAACCTAATTAAACTAGTTAACCTGACTAGTTCTCTGCCAAATCCCTAACTAAATTTTTGCACTAACCTAGATAATTAACCTAATTAAACTAGTTAACCTAACTACTTCTCTGTCAAAGCCCTAACTAAATTTTTGCCCTAACCTAGATAATTAACCTAATTAAACTAGCTAACCTATGCATGAGAGAGAGGAGGGGTGGGGGCTTATAGAGGATGGCTCCGGTGGTGGCGAGGGAGGCAGTGGTGGCGAGGGAGGCAGGGGCATCTCCGGTGACGGCCAGGGAGGCAGTTGTGGCGAGGAAGGATCCGGTGGCGTCGACGATGGCTCCAGCGGCGTCGACTTGGGAAGGAGACGGCGGTGAAGTGGGGCGACAGCTAATCAGGGATACGGCGGCGCGCGGGGTGGGTTGACGGATTTGGGGGAGAAGTGGTGGCCGGAGGGAAACGGTTTTTTGGTTAAGTCAAACTTAGCGGTAGCGCGTTTGGTAAAACGCGCTATAGCTAAGATAGCTATAGCGATTTTTACAAAATGCGCTGCTGCTATAGCTATGTAATTTTCATCCATTTTTTAATTTCCTTTTCGGTTTCTATAGCGGGGGTCTAGGACACGCGCTGCAGTTAAGTTAGCTATAGCGCCTCTTACGAACGAACGCTACTACTATGCTTTCCTCCGTTTTTTCGCTTTTTCATTTATTTTGCTTTACATTTTATTTTTTTCTTTCTCCTTTTTCTATTTCTTTCATTTCATTTACTTTACTATTTGTTTTTCATATTATTTTATTTCCGTTAGTAGTAGCGCTCTTCTTAGGAAATGCGCTGCTACTTATGCCCTAGCGGTAGCGCGCTTCTTCCAAGCCCGCTACTGTTATGCGTAGCCTATCATTCTAGCAATGGGAATATTAGTAGTAGCGCTTTTGCAACTACATGCGCTACTGCTAAGGTTGTATCTGTAGCGCGGTTTTTTCTCAAACGCTACTGCTATCTAGCACTAGCTCCCTTTTTTGACCCGCGCTATTGCTAAATTTCTGTGTATAAGGTTTTCCCTAGTAGTGTGTTATATCGCTCACGATAGAAGGTAGTCGAATCTTTGGTACATACCCCATGCTCGAGCTGAAGAAATAGATCAAGATAAATCAATGCCACCTGTGAGCAGTCAGATCCCATCAAGAGATTGGCCATGATTCTCAACATTTATTGAACCTAGAAGGCCTGCATTTATTTGAAGCAACCCCGTGGCAGAAGTAAAAAAGGTTTTCATGACCAAACGAAAACTTTATGCTCAGATCCATTGAATATCACCGCAGATATGAGAAAATTTACATCGGCAAAAGGATTTGGTATGTGAGCAAAAGCCCATCAGAATTTGGGGAAAGGTGAAGCAAACCACCCCAGAGCAAGGTAAGTTGATCATCTGAAATTCTTAGGGGAACAATAAATAAAGGAAAAAGGATACCCGAGTTGGAAACGGTGTCATCAAGTCATACTTGTTCCCTGAGCAACCAAATCTTGAGAACGATATTTCTTTAAGGGGGTAAGAGTTGTAACAACCTAGCTTTTGGCCCTTTTCTTTTTCTTTTGATTTATTTGGTTTTTGCTCTGTTTTTCCTTTTGGAGTGGTTCTGTGGCCTTGTCACCTTGGAAATCATCCTCATTCACCCTCCCAAGTGGCTCATCATTCTCAAAACTTTGCCAAGATCATGTCACTTCACTCCTTGACCAAACCCTAAAATCCTTTTCTAGGGAATATTCCTTTTTCATTAAAGGAATAACCTCATTTGCCTTAGGTTGTAAGCAACCTATATTTTTGTCCATCCAAAAATGACCAAATAATTCTCATAATTTCTTTGGGTCATATGTTGCTCAAATATGCCCAAACATTTCCTTGGCCAGTTCAAAAATAATCCTCCAATATTCCTTTTTCTATGTTGTCCTAAATGGCACTTTGTGAAGGAAGTGTCATTTATATTTTCCTAGAGGCTCCCAAATTTTTTGGGCATGCTTATATGTCCAAATAATTGCCTCATGCCAAAATTCAAATTTATTTGCCTATCCAATCTTCCTTAGTGATTTTTCGAAGTTTCTGTCAAACAGAAGGCTTTGTGAAGGAAGTACTAGCTAGGAGTACCCAAATGAGTTGAAATTTTGCACACTCCATCATGTGCTCATATTAGCCCCCTCCACCCATTTTCAGCCCCATACAATCATCTATGTGAGCACAGGACCAAATCTTTGATTCTGACAATATTCTTAGGTTGTGAAGCAAGTGTATTTCATATTGCTTCAAAAATTATGATAAATTACCAGACCATGCTCCTACCCATAAAACATCTCTCCACACAATTTGGGATAATTTCATTGAGCCATTTGATCACCAAAATTATTCCATGTTTCTGGACAAAAATGATGTCTGTGAAGCAAGTACCATTTTGGCTTGTCCATTTGGTATGATCTTTTTATAGCATCTTTATATGTCCATATCATGAGGATTTGCAATGTTCCACCCCATTTCGTTCAATCCATTTGAGTGCATCATGTTGATCAAGTTTCTGGACCAAAAATGCACTTACAAAGCAACCCTAGTCATTTTTGGTCCATTTCTCCTCAAATTCCCCTGGATTGTAGTTCTTCCTTAGTTAACCCCCCACCCCAGACAACTCCATTGACCCCAATCAAGTTTCTGTGGATCACCAATGCACGGCCAAGTTTACTGCAGTAAATTTTAGAACTTCATTCCAACCCAACCACAGTGCCTCAGCTCAAGCCAATGCCACATAAATGCTCCACTATGGAAGGGCTAGACACTAGACATAGTTTGAAATTATCTCGTGAGCTCCTTGTGCCCTGTCCCGTGGTGACCGCGCATTTGGCACGCATGTGCACGCGCTCTTTGCATTGTGGCCGTGTCCAGAGCATCGCTTGTGCTTTGGCACCCCTTCCCCTCGTCATCTTCGGGCGCGTGACCATGTCCCTTGCCTTCCCCTAGTCGTTGCCTACTCCCTGGACCCCGCTCCTCCTTCGTACGTTCCTCACCGATGCTCACTGACGCAAGCCGCCGCGCGCCCACGGACGAGCAATGGCGATTTACCTCGGAGCTCGTCGTCGTCTTCCTCCCCGTGCTCTGTTGGCCTCCTCTTCCCCATGAGACTTTCCCGTGTGCCTCCCCGTCGTCTCCCCCCGACACTACAGAAAAAATACACTTCCATGATGATACGTGTTTGTCATAGTAGGTCGCGTTTTTTGTCATGCAAGTACATCCATGACAAATTTATGACAGAATCAAGATAGTCAAACCTGTGCTGTCGTAGAAGTGTTCCATGACATTACCAAAATTATCATCACGGAAGTGCCCACTTCCATGATGATAAATCATGCATCACAGAAGTGCTTTCGTCAAGGTTGACCGACACGTGGCATCCACCTTAACGGAACGCCATTAAGCTATTGGGTCGGGTTTTGGATCCTATAACCCGTTAACAGCCCCAACCAATGGGGATTTTCCACGTGTAAAATCATCATTGGCTGGAGGAGACACGTGTCAGGTCCGCGCTGGCACAGGTGGCACTCATCCAATGGGCGAGACGCGCCTATGATATGTTGACACGTGGACCGGCCCATCAAGTTTAAATTGGCCGGCCCAACTAAAGGCCCACAAGATTTTGCAGACCATAATGGGCCGGCCCAGCTAAAGGCCCACGAGATTTTGCGGACCAAAATGGGCTGGCCCAACTAATGGCCGACAAGATTTTGCGGGCCATAATGGGCCGACCCAGGTAAAGGCCCACAAGATTTTTGTTTGCCATTATGGGCCGGCCTAGGTAAAGGCCCACAAGATTCTTGTGGATCATAATGGGCCGGCCCGACTAAAGGCCCACGAGATTTCGCCAACATTAACGGTGGGCCCAACTGTAGGCCCACAAGAATTTGAGGCCCTAGTAGGCTGGATGAGGGAGTCCTGGACTAGGGGGTGTCCGGACAGCCGGACTATCATCGTCCGTCGGACTCCAAGACTACGAAGATACAAGATTGAAGACTCCGTCCCGTGTCCGGATGGGACTTTCCTTGGTGTTGACGGCAAGCTTGGCGATACGGATATGTAGATCTCCTACCATTGTAACCGACTCTGTGTAACCCTAGCCCTCTCCGGTGTCTATATAAACCGGAGGGCTTTAGTCCATAGGACATAACCTCCATTACAACAATCATACCATAGGCTAGCTTCTAGGGTTTAGCCTCCTTGATCTCGTGGTAGATCTACTCTTGTACTACCCATATCATCAATAGTAATCAAGCAGGACGTAGGGTTTTACCTCCATCGAGAGGGCCTGAACCTGGGTAAAACATTGTGTCCCTCGTCTCCTGTTACCATCCGCCTATACGCACAGTTCGGGACCCCCTACCCGAGATCCGCCGGTTTTGACACCGACATTGGTGCTTTCATTGAGAGTTCCTCTGTGCCGTCGCCGATAGGAAGGATGCCTCCACCCGTCTTCAAGGACGGTATTTTAGCCAAAGGGGCCTTGGCCACCGGCCAAACTATCCGGCTAGGTGGTTTCCTTATGACCGACTGTCCGGCCACTGCTTCGACAATGACTTCTCAAGTCGTCAAAAGCAATCTTCACGTTAGCTCGGAACTTGCCGAGCGGCTGGATCCAATAGAGCTCTCGTCTGTCAACGAGCACTTGGATCGCATCGCCGCCCTGGGAGTCGCTACGGACTACAATCAGATTGGGCTTAAAGCCGATCTAAGAGAGATTAACTCTCCCCAGGTCACCCACCACGTCGCAGTGGTAGAGGAACAATGCGGCGACTCTTCTCCTGTATTGAAACTAGTCATGTCCGGGCTCCCAAACCCTCCATACCGGATTTCCGCGGAGGGACGGACTTCGATCAAGCACTGAACTTAAAGTCAGGCATCGGACCGGACTCGTTGGACAACATCCAGCAATCCAAGCTTCCAAATTTGGAAACTTCACGGCCTTCAAGCCCTGAGATGGGTAGGGTTCCGGATTTTATTCCACCCACCCGCCCAGACATATGCGATCTATCTCTAATACGGCAAGAGCCCGCTGAAACAGTACATCACTACTGGACCAGATTCCTCCTGGTTATGGACAGGATAAAGGACGGCCTAGAGGAAAACGCAATCTCAATCTTTTGCAATAATTGCACGGACAAGGGAATATTGAACGCCATCAGCCGTCGTGAAATTACACGCTTCGCCGATCTGGCGTCCATAGTACGAAAGTACTGTGCGATGGAGAGTTTCCGAAAAACCGAAAACCAGTTTTGGGACAATTCGGCCCCGAATACAACCCTAGTCCGCAACAAAAGGGTGCATCACACTCAGGCCCCAGATACAAAAACCAAAAAGAAAAAACCCCATAGAGGGCACAGAACCGTACTGGAGGGATGGCTCAGCGGACCCTATAAACTTCACAGTACAGAGGGCGTCGTCCCAACACATAGCCTTCGAGCATGTTGGATATTATGACAGGTGGCCAAAAGTGGCGAGGAGCTTCTAGCCCCGGAAAACCACTCCAACAATACCAGTACGGTATCAACAGTCTTCGAGACCTTCGCATCAAATAATATGCGTAAACGAACAATCGGCGGCCTCGCCGAAGTCTACCAAGTAGCAACAACAAATCCATGGAGCGACACAGCCATCACCTTCAACGCCAGCGACGAACCTAAATTCCGAACAGCCCGAGCACCAGCCGCACTGGTACTTAGTCCAATAGTGGACGGCTTTCGACTTACAAAGGTCCTCATGGATGGCGGCAGTGGATTAAATCTCATCTACGAGGAAACTCTTCAAAAAATGGAAATAGACTGGAGCCGTATTGAGCGAAGCAGCACAACCTTCAGAGGAATAATCCCTAGCCGGGAAGCGCGCTGCACCGGAAAAATCACACTCGATGTGGTGTTCGGCTCCCCGGACAATTATAGATCCGAAGAAGTCACGTTCCAAGTAGCCCCGTTCAACAGCGGATATCACGCTATATTAGGAAGAGAGGCATTCACAATTTTTCAAGCAGTACCCCATTACGGGTACATGAAGCTCAAAATGCCTAGGCCCGGCGGAATAATCACTCTCGTTAGTGATCTGGATATAGCACTCCATGCCGAAAACAAGACAGCCGCATTAGCCCTGGAGGCACTATCCGAAGCCCTAGCGGCAGAAGAACTCACCGCGCTGCGCTCTACGGTGAATAGGGACGATGTGATACTCGATAAGAGATCCAAATCCACCTCGTTTAAACCAGCAGATAAAATAGTAAAATTCCAGGTCCACCCAACGGACCCAACAAAGACGGCCTCCATCGGGGCACAGTTGAACCCTGATGTAGATGCCGCACTGCGAGAATTCCTTCGGGAAAATTGGGACATCTTCGCCTGGCACCCCTCAGATATGCCCGGAATCCCACGCAGAATGGCAGAACATAGCCTAAACATCCTAAAAGGATTCAAGCCAGTCAAACAGGCTCTTCGACGATTTTCCGAACCCAAAAGACAGGCAATGGGAGAAGAGCTAGCCAAACTATTGGAAGCCGGACTCATCAGAGATATCAAACATCCGGATTGGCTAGCAAATCTAGTAATGGTACCAAAGAAGGACAAATCCTGGCGCCTATGCGTCGATTTTAAAGACCTCAATAAGGCTTGCCCAAAGGATCCCTTCCCCCTCCCCCGCATCGACCAAATAATCGATGCTACTACAGGGCACGATTCATTGTGCTTCCTCGACGCATACTCTGGCTACCATCAAATCAAGATGGCGGAAGCAGACCAGGCCGCAACGGCATTCATCACTCCATAGGGACCATTCTGCTTCAACACGATGCCCTTCGGACTTAAAAACGCCGGCGCAACATATCAGCGCATGATCCAAACATGTCTGGCCACCCAGATCGGCAAAACAGTACAGGCATACGTAGACGACGTAGTCGTCAAAACCAAACACCTCGAAACTTTAGTAGACGATTTGAGGCTCACATTCGACAACCTCAGAGCATATGACATCAAGCTGAATCCGGAAAAATGCGTTTTCGGCGTACCAGCCGGAAAGCTGCTGGGCTTCATTGTATCCGGTAGAGGAATTGAAGCAAACCCGGCCAAGATCCGAGCTCTGTCACAGTTGGATATTCCAAAAGACCTCAAACAGATACAAAAATTGACTGGATGCATGGCAGCTTTAAGCCGTTTATCTCCCGCTTGGGAGAAAAGGCACTGCCCCTCTATCGCCTCCTTAGGCGCACCGAACACTTCGACTGGACGGATGCTGCCACTGCCGGACTCGAAGAAACAAAGGCCATATTGGCAACAAATCCGGTCCTAGCTGCGCCCAACCTGGGCGAACCAATGTTGTTATACATCGCAGCAACACACCAAGTTGTAAGCGCGGTACTCGTCGTCGAACGAGAGACAGAAGGGCATAAATTCCCTCTTCAAAAACCAGTGTACTACGTATCCACTGTGTTAACCCCCTGCAAGTCCCGTTACCCGCACTATCAAAAGATAGCGTATGTGGTGTTCATGGCATCCCGGAAGCTCCGACACTACTTTCAAGAGTGTTCGATAACAGTGGCCTCTGAAGTACCACTTAATGACATTATAAACAACCGCGACGCAACAGGCAGGATTGCAAAATGGGCCATTGAGCTCTTACCATTCGATATAACCTACAAACCTCGGCGAGCTATAAAGTCACAAGTTTTGGCTGACTTTGTCGCTGAATGGACCGAAGCCGAACTCCCTAAAGAGTACGGCGCATACTCCAATTGGACTATGCACTTCGACGGCTCTAAAATGTTGGCCGGACTGGGGGCTGGCGTCGTATTGACGTCCCCGACCGGGGACACAGTCCAATACGTACTTCAAATAATGTACACGGACTCCAACAACGCAGCCGAATATGAGGCCCTTCTACATGGTCTCTGGATGGCAATCTCCATGGGCATTCAACGCCTAGAGGTGCGCGGGGATTCAAACCTTGCAATATCCCAAATAAATGGAGACTTTGACGCCAAGGATCCGAAAATGGCAGCATATCGCAACCCTGTCTTAAAAATGTGAGCTCGGTTTGAAGGACTTGAATTCCATCACGTAGCCCGAGATAATAACCAAGAAGCCGATGTACTGGCACGCATCGGCGCAAAACGTGACGCTGTCCCTCCAAATATCTTCCTGGAACGGCTCTTCAAGCCATCCGTGCTATGGGAAGAGGAGTCCGGAAACGACAAACCGGAAAAAACCGCGCCAACCAGCGATTCAGCCGATGACATAACACCTTCAGCCCACGACATAATGGCAGTAATCGCCCCGTGGACAGAACCATTCCTAGCCTACTTGCTTAGGCAGGAACTTCCCGAAGACCAAAATGAGGCCCGCTGCATAGTCCGGCGATCGAAAGCCTACAAGGTCCATTAGGGAGAACTTTATAAGAAAAGTACAACCGGAGTCCTTCAAAGGTGTATCTCCGAAGAGGAAGGGAGAAACCTCATGGCTGAAATTCATACCGGACTAGGCGGACACCACGCAGCAGCCCGGGCCCTTGTAGGAAAGGCATTCCGTACAGGATTTTATTGGCCGACGGCTCGAGCAGATGCTCAGGACTTAGTCCAAAGATGCGTCGGTTGTCAGCTCTTTGCTAATCAGAGCCATATGCCACCCACTGCCCTCAAAACTATACCCATTACCTGGCCGTTCGCGGTCTGGGGGCTTGACATGGTTGGACCCTTAAAGGGGGAACCCACAAGCAAAGGTACCTATTGGTCATGGTGGACAAATTCACCAAATGGATAGAGGCCAAACCAGTAAAAACGGCAGAGTCCGGACCAGTGATAGACTTTATATCTGGGGTAGTACACCGTTATGGTGTCCCCCATAGCATCATCACCGATAACGGCACGAACTTCACGGCCGACGAGGTTAAGTTATGGTGCAAAAACATGGGCATTAAGCTCGAGTACGCTTCAGTCTATCATCCTCGAACCAACGGTCAAGTGGAACGAGCAAATGGTCTAATAATGAGCGGCATTAAACCCAGACTAGTGCGGTCCCTTACAAAATCTGACACGCACTGGGTAGAGGAGCTCGACTCCGTGCTCTGGGGGCTGCGGACAACGCCCAACCGTACTACCGGATTCACACCTTTTTTTATGGTATACGGCGCAGAGGCAGTTCTGTCCTGCGACATTATTCATGACTCACCCCGAGTACGCATGTATGAAGAAAGAGAAGCCGAGTTGGATCGGCAGGACAGCTTGGACGCATTGGAGGAAGAACGCGACGTCGCCAAGGCTCGTTCCGCATTCTATCAGCAGCAGGCTCGAAGATATCAAAGCAGAGAAGTACGGGCCAAGACTTATAACATTGGCGAACTACTTCTACGCCTGCCGGACAAGAAAAAGGACAAGCTCAAGCCCAAATGGGAGGGTCCCTTCATTATCGATCAAGTCCTGACCGGCGGAGCATACCGTCTACGAAATGCATCGGACAACCGACTTGAGCCGAACCCATGGAACACAGCCTGCCTCCGAAGATTCTATGCCTAGCGCTGGACTAAGAGTTCGTCCCCTTCCCCCGTCCAAATTTTTACACTTCAGCTGTCTTTTGTTTCTCTTTCTTCTCTTAACCTTTTTCCTAAAAAGCCCTTAAGGGCCTACTTGCACATTATTCGCACACACTTGATGTGCCATCCGCACTGATTATACCTGGGGGCTTCTTTACCAGAAGCTTAATTATAAGGGCTTCATGCCCAGCACATGTGTCAAGCTTCCACATGTACCTTTTATTCACCATTATATGCATCGATATGACTTAAGTTTTGGCCAAGCTGGGTTGCCTGGCTCCTGTGCTTACCCCTACGTTCCCGATTGTTCGGCTAGGAGGTAAAGGGAGCACCTCTGCGATTGTTACTGCCGGGTTAGCCGAATGTGTACCTCAGACTGGGTGAAGCCGAAAGCTAGCGTTCTTAAGGGAATATTTAGTCGGTGACTTGAAAGATGATTTTTTACCTACTTATTTATCCGCCCCCAGATGTTTTTCTGCTTTTTTCGCAGTCCGGACATGCACTTTAGGGCATGCCTCCCAGGGAAAGGAACCTTTAATGGAACTATTCTCCCTGGAAGATGTTTCTTACTAACCATGTAATATGACATAACTAGTTGGGCACTTGTCTGATAAAGCACTAATGACCCCTACGCCTGGTCTCCATGCATACCCTGGTTGTTTCTTAACTGAGCAGGTATTCGGACACACTCCGGACTCTAGGGTCCCGAGGTTGAAGCGAAAAGGTCGGCAAAGACAAACGATCTACAATCCGGCTAGAAGGCATTTCACATGTCATTTTGAAATACATTGTCAAATCTACTGATTGTATTCCTCTTCAATCCCATCTAACAGGCTGTCTAACTTACAGTCCCGTTGGGAAAATTTAGCAGCCAACTCTACCTGGCTGTATACTAAACTCACAGGGATCTCCTTCCCATCGGGCCCTACTGGTCCGACCTCGGCCATGTGGTTGGGATCCGCCTTCTTGTACCGCGTCTTCACCATGGCCCAAGCCTCCTTGGCACCTTGGCGGCAGGCCAAAATCTTCCATAAACGGAAGCGCTGCCGCACTCCCTGAAGCTTCTCCACAAGCTCCCCAAGGCCCTCAGGTAGGGAGAGGACTGGCCATAAAGCCTGGACGATGCCGCTCATCGCCTGCCGAACTCGTTCGAGCAGTTGCAACAGCTCGGGAAGGTTATCACCCGTTGATATGGACATCTCCTCCACAGGGCGACCTGTGAGTATACCTACAAGACATATTTTGTCAATTGACTTCCTCGCCGAACTCTTCTTTTCAAAGGAGTTCGCTCAAGCACTTACTATAGATGCCGCGACGAAGCCGCTGATTCTCCTTAATGGAGCCGGACAGCTCGACCCAAACGCCTTTCAGCTCTTCTCCAAGCTGGGCGTGGGCATCTTGGAGCTTGTTCCTTTCCTGCTGCACTCTATTCAGCACCCTCTTGCCGGCCTTCAGCTGGCGCAGCAATTCCTACCTGTCCGGATCTTGTCCGGCAGCACCTGCAATGTCCTTATTAGACTTGCGCGCACGCCGCACAGCGCTTATATTTTTCAAAAAAAATGTGTTACCAGGAGGGGTCTTTGTGTTTCCTCCTGCGGCAGCAAGTGCGGCCTCAAGCTGGGTCTTGCACTCTTGCAACTCCTGAGACAGTTGGGTATTCTTCTTAGTAAGATCCCGCGTTTCAAATGATCCTTAAATCAGTTAACATAACTACTTTAAGTCTCGGGGGCTACTGGCATATATAGCTATCAAATTCTCTTACCCGTATGTCTTTTACATATTGCTCTGTGGCTCTGGTAAAACCATCTTGAGCAGCACGGAGGTGCGCGTCCCCCGCGTTAAAGGCATTCAACGCCTCAGGGGAGAAGCACGCATCACGAAATACTGTCCGGCGGCGCCTATGGTTCATGGCGCTCTCCACCTCAGACTTGGTGGCGGACAGTCTGTCGGCATCTTCCGTTGGAGGAGTGTCCGGCTCGCGCCTTGCGCTCGCCTCCCCCTCCAGACCAGGTGCTGGAGCCCGGCTGGTAGAGGTTGGATTGGCAACCTCCACGCCCGCAGTTTGGCGGGCGCTTTTTCTCCTACAAAGATCATGAGCACTCAAAACGCTTCCTAGGAACATTGCTCCAAATAATTAACGACGAGCTATACCTTTGCGGCGATGTTTCAGTCCACGCCGCGCTCCTCTTCCGCCTACTAGTCCGGACTGGCCTTTGTTGGTCAACCGCCGCGGGCTCGGCTTCCCGCCTTGAAGGCGCTTCCTGCAAAACACCATCATACGCGAAGGTCAAAAATGAGCAAGGAAGAGATAATGGTGTCCGGACTTCCGTCACAATCACCTGAGAAGCCGGATATAGTCCGGGGTAGTCGGCCGTAATGGAGACTAAAGCATTATCCATGCTGAGCTGGTGGAACACCCCGTCGATTAGATCCACCTGAATGTCCGGATCCTCTTCGGAGGCCGGATCCTGGGATCTCTCTGGATCCTCGGGTTGCGGAGCTGGACTTATCATGTCCTCCACAACCCGACGCAGTTCCTGCGCCGAAGGCATAATATAAGAAGCTTAAACTTCAAAAAAATGGGTCGGGCCCTTAAAGTGTTCGCTTACCCAACGATGGGGGTTATTCATGGAGAACCCATTCAACGGGTTCGTCTGAAGGAAGTCCTCCTTCTCCCCCTTGTACAGGCCGGACAGGATCGTCACCAGATCCTCGGCCGAATCCGGTCCTCTGCTGCCATGACGGGTGGCGTCGTCTTCCCCGTTGAAATCCCACATGGGGTGGCCCCTGTATTGCAGTGGCTGCACCCCCCGCGTAATGCATGTTGCCATGACTCCAATCATGGTCAACCCGGAATGGGCCAGTAATCTTATTCGGCCCATCAGATAATGGACGCTCTTATCTTCCTCCAGTTGGGGGCTCCGCGGGCGCCAACTAAGGCGTTTCTTCAGAGCAGCAGTACTGAACTCCGGGAGGCCGACCCGGACAGGGTCCGGCAGCGGAGCGTCTTCTATGTAAAACCATTCCGAAGGCCAGTCTTCGGACGCCTTCTTAGGGGTTCCGGATGGATATCCGGTCCCGGCAATGCACCATACTTCGGCACCGCCCACTTGATATATAGACCCCTCGTGAGAACGGGGTACGAGGCAGAACAACCTCTTCCACAGTGCAAAATGGGGCTCGCTGCCCAGAAATAGATCGCAAAGAGCTACGTAACCCGCGATAAGGAGGATAGAGGCGGGTGTAAGGTGATGGAGCTGGAGTCCGTAGAACTCCAGGAGCCCGCGGAGAAACGGATGTATAGGAAATCCGAGTCCCCTTATCAGATAGGGTGAGGGAGTCCTGGACTAGGGGGTGTCCGGACAGCCGGACTATCAATGTCCGCCGGACTCCAAGACTACGAAGATACAAGATTGAAGACTCCGGCTCGTGTCCGGAAGGTACTTTACTTGGCATGGAAGGCAAGCTTGGCGATACGGATACGTAGATCTCCTACTATTGTAACCGACTCTGTGTAACCCTAGCCCTCTCCGGTATCTATATAAACCGAAGGGCTTTAGTCCGTAGGACAACATACACAACATACAATCATACCATAGGCTAGCTTCTAGGGTTTAGCCTCCTTGATCTCGTGGTAGATCTACTCTTGTACCACCCATATCATCAATATCAATCAAGCAGGAGTAGGGTTTTACCTCCATCGAGAGGGCCCGAACCTGGGTAAAAAACATCGTGTCCCTTGTCTCCTGTTACCATCCGCCTAGACGCACAGTTCGGGACCCCCTACCCGAGATCCGCCGGTTTTGACACCGACATTGGTGCTTTCATTGAGAGTTCCTCTGTGTCGTCACCGATAGGCTTGATGGCATCTTCAACCTGCAACGCTGTCCAGGGTGAGACTTTTCTCCCCGGACAGATCTTCGTATTCGGCGGCTTCGCCCTGCGGGCCATTTCACTTGGCCATCTGGAGCAGATCAAAAGCTACGCCCCTGGCCGTCAGGTCAGATTTGGAAGCTTAAACTTCACGGCCGATGTCCGAGGAGACTTGATCCTTGATGGACTCGAGCCACAGCCAAGCGTGCCGCACTGTGACGATGGGCATGATCTAGCTCTGCCGCCGAACAGTGCCTTGGTGGCCGCACACGGATCCGCTTCGGCCATTAGCCTGGAGCCGATCGCCTAGATCAAGGGTCAGTGGATAGACGCCGCCCTGGGGGCTTCAATATCCACGGCGATGGAGCTGAACACTAATCCTGTCCCCTGCGAAACTCGTGATTCCGAGGTGCCGGACTCCTCGCCGGACTCCGAACCTCCCGCGCCCCTACCAATCGATCCAGATTGGGCGCCGGTTATGGAATTCGCCGCCACGGACATCTTCCAATGCTCGCCTTTTGGCGATATCTCAAATTCACTAAAGCATCTCTCGTTATCAGGAGAGTCCTGGCCGGATTATGGCCAGGATGGTTGGGATGCGGACGACGAAGAAATTCAGAGCCCACCCACCACCCACTTTGTAGCCACTGTCGACGATCTAACCGACATGCTAGACTACGACTCGGAAGACATCGACGCTATGGACGACGATGCCGGAGATGAACCAGTGCCCACAGGGCACTGGAAGGCCACCTCGTCATATGACGTATACATGATGGATACCCCAAAAGATGGGGATGGCGAAGGAACAGCAGAGGCAGATTCCTTAAAGAAACAGCCCAAGCGCCGGCGTCAGCAGCGCCGCTCTAAATCTCGCCACATCAAGAATGGAAATTCCGGCATAGGAGACAATAATACTCCAGAGAACGCCGAAGACAATCCCCTCCAGCAAGCGCAGGAGGATGCAGAAGCAAGCTCTGATGAGGGGGCGGCAGATGAAGAGGTTGAGGATCATAATTATATACCTCCCTCCAAAGACGAAGTAAGCCTCAACGATGACGAATTCGTCGTACCGGAAGATCCCGTCGAACAAGAGAGCTTCAAGCGCAGGCTTATCGCCACAGCAAAAAGCCTGAGGAAGGAAAAACGGAGGCTCAAAACAGCGGAAGATACACTCAGAATGAGATGGAGCAAAATGCTCAAACCGCAGATAAGTACGGCAATGGCCACCAATCAAAGAGCTACCCGAAGCGCAAGCTGCTACAGAATTCGACGAGGAGGCCATAGAGCCCCCACCGTCCAAAAATAAAGAGGCTGCCTGGCTGGATAGACGGCCAGATGATAGGCCAAATTCTGACAGCGGCGCCCCACATAAACCAACCAATGAACCTGGAAGGATAGATGGCCCAGCCAGATCCATCTACGGGCCAAAGGAGAAGGCCCCAGGAAGCAAGGCAGCACGTCAAGTGTCCGATGATAGCGGCACACACATATACAGGGGCGCCGCACACCCACTATGTTTCACTGACGAGGTGCTGGACCATGAATTCCCAGCAGGATTCAAACCCATAAACATAGAAGCCTACGATGGAACAACAGACCCCGGAGTCTGGATAGAAGATTATATACTACATATACATATGGCCAGAGGAGATGATCTCCACGCCATAAAATACCTACCCCTCAAGCTCAAAGAGCCAGCCCGTCATTGGCTTAAAAGCCTCCCAGAAAATACTGTTGGAAGTTGGGAAGAGCTTGAGGATGCGTTTAGAGCAAATTTTCAAGGGACTTATGTCCGCCATCCGGATGCAGATGACCTAATTCATATAACTCAACAGCCCGGAGAGTCAGCGCGGAAATTCTGGAACAGGTTCCTCAAAAAAAAGAACCAAATAGTCGACTGTCCGGACGCCGAAGCCTTAGCAGCTTTCAAGCACAATGTCCGAGACGAATGGCTCGCCAGGCACCTCGGTCAAGAGAAACCGAGGACAATGTCCGCACTGACAAGCCTCATGACCCGCTTTTGTGCGGGCGAGGATAGCTGGTTAGCACGATGCAGCACCAGCGACCCAAGTACATTAGAGATAAGAGATGGAAACAGAAAATCGCGGCGCAGAAAAGAGCAGCGCCGGAATAAAGAGAAAAGCCCAAAGAGCGCGGCAGTCAACGCCGGATTCAAAAGCTCGCGGCCCAATAATAAAACACAGCCTCTTAAGGATAACAGTGACGAATTGTCCAACTTAAACAAAATTTTGGGTCGGATATGTCAAATCCACAGTACCCCCGGAAGGCCTGCAAATCACACCCACAAGGATTGTTGGGTTTTTAAACAGTCCGGCCGACTAAATGCCGAACACAAGGGGCTCGACGCGTCAAGCGAAGAAGATAAACCCCACTAGCAGAACACCGGAAAACAAAAGACTTTCCCACAAGGGGTCAAAACAGTAAACTCACTTCATGTGATAACGGAAAAATAGTGCGGCACTTTCTAAAAAGAGTTTCGCACGGTCCAACCCAGCAGACCGTAGAGATTGGATATCAAAACCAATCACTTTCGACCACCTGGACTATTCCAGAAGCGTTCGAAATGCAGGACGGACTCCCCTGATATTGCATCCCATAATAGATGGATTGCAATTTACTAACGTCCTAATGGACGGAGGCAGTGACTTAAACCTGCTATATTCAAACACAATCCGTAGGATGGGGATAGACCCTACCAAAATTCGACACAGCCGCACTTCCTTCAAAGGAGTGACGCCAGGCCATTACGCCAAGTGCATAGGCTCCATATTACTAGAAGTCGTGTTCGGATCGCCGAACAATTCTCGACGCGAAAAATTAATTTTTCATATCGTCCCGTTTGAAAGTGAATATCAAGCACTCTTGGGACGACAGGCTTTTGTCCGCTTCAACGGCATACCGCATTATGCATCTCTTACACTCAAGATGCCCGGACCGCGTGGCGTAATTTTAGTGTGAGGGTCACTTAAAGACCCCGGACTTGGATAGACGAATCCGGCGTCAGTGGGCTAGGGGCTCCCTAGCCGCATACCCCTTTACAGGGGGCTGCGCACACAAATCACCGCGGGTTTATACAAACCCCGCTTTAATTATTTATATTTCTAATATTTTTCGCACAATTTGTTATTAAAACTAACGTTCCTCTCTTTTTACAGATGAACAATGTGCATACCCATCCAGGATAACGGCGCAACGAAGACACAGGCGCAGACGTGCAGTAGGGACCCGTTGTGAGGATTCTTTTCAGATTAAGACCCTGCGTAGACCTTTTTCACTGTCTTTCGTTGTTATTCTCCCTTGGTTTCTTCCTATAGCCAAAGCGGAGCCTGACGCTTTGGCATCGGCCGCGTCAGAAGACCATGCCCGTACCTGGACACTAGGGGCTTAGGGCATCGTTCTGCCCATTATTATAAAGACCGAACACCTTAGGGAGTGTTCGGTGTCTCGAGTTAGGCATTATATGCATCAGCTCCGAATCATGTCTTTGGTCAAATGTAGGGTTTGCCCTGCTCCTGTGTTTTGCTGCCTTACGTTCCGTATCATCGGCTAACGCGGCACCAGGAGAACTACTGCGATTGTGCCCCAGTTCGGCTGGGCGAGCACCTCAGTAGAGAAAGCCGAAAACTGACTGTCATGATGCAGCGAGAGACTGGTCAGCCCTCGATCGACTATCGGAATGTTTAGAATTCCCCGCTTTGACGAAGGGCCGTTTCCTGGTCAGGCACACGCGCTCCGACTTTGGAGAAGGGCGGTGCCACTAGGGGCTATATCGTAGCCCCACCCTCGAGCTCCACTGGCTAAGTGAAAGTGATAAAGCATTACAGTCCAGATTGCCTCGTTCGCTACGCTACCACCTCCTTATAATAGGACCGAGACGTCGGATTAAGTGTGAAAACGCGTTATTTTTTGCGAACACCCCAGCACCTTGTGCGTGGGGGATGAAGCCGAAGACTGCATCTTTCAGGTTATACACAAGTATACGTAAACGGCCGAAAAGGAGAAGTTTTACTACTTGGACGCACAAGTATAAAAAGCAGTTATAACATAATCATCGATTTATAAGCTAATACGTTCATTTGAATGTTACATTCTTCGAGCACTGCGACTCTATTACATGAGCGCCACGCATAACTTCCCCGAAATAGTGCTCGGCAGGGAGCCGGTTTTCATCCGAACCCTGGGCAGCAACAGCGGTGGCATCCATCTCGGGAAAATACGCCTTTACACGGGCAAGAGCCATCCGCGCGCTCTCTATACAGGCCGACCGCTTCATCTCCTTTATATGCGGCACCGCTCCAAGGAATTGCTGTAATAAACCAAAGTAGCTCGTCGCCTTGGACCACTCTGGCCAGACATGGGCCACGATGTCAATCATGGCAAGTCCGGACAATCTATTTAGCTCGGCCCATTCGGCCAACCGGTCTGTCAATGGAAGTGGGTGATCCGGACTGTGGAATTGAGACCAATATAGCTCTTCCGTCTTGTGATCCCTCTGGCTCCGGAAGTGCTTAACGGCATCGGCCGCACTTGCAGCTAAGTCCATATACGGATCCTCCGGACTCCACAGCCGCTCAAATTGAGCATGCTTTCCATCCATAAATCGGCGACGCAGCAGAAAAGGCTTGCCAGCCACGATCTCTCCGACCTGGCGCAGCTCCTCCTTCATAGCCCGCATTGCAGAGCGGGCATCCTTGGCTTCAGCGGTGGCCTTCTTCAGGTCTTCCCGCTCCGATAAGCACTCCTTTTCAAGAGCCTCATTGCGGTCGGTAGCATCCTTTACTTTCATGGACAATTCGGCCACCTCGGCCCTGCTTAGGCAGTGCGCAGCCTTTTCGGCTTTCAATTCCTCGGCCGCCCTCGAGGCAGCCGCTTCACTCCTTCGGGCTTGCTCCTTCGCTCGAGCAAGTTCGGCCCGAAGGCCCTCCATAGCAGCAGCACCGTCTGTATAAACAGTTTATAATTTATCAGAGGAGGGCTTTGACCCCCCTTATAAAGCGACTGCGGAGAACTCTTTTACCTTGCGACTCGTCAAGTCGCCTGTTGACAAGTGCGATGTTCGCATCTGCCAGGTCCAATTTCCGATTTAACTTGGCAAACTCACTAGTCCGGCTAGCCCCCGGACTATCCGCCACCTGCATAGGAACGATGGAATTCATCTCTTTAGATTTCGATCCTCGGTACGCTGTCGTTTCCGACAACCTACCTAGTCTCAGGGGCTACTATCTATACAGGGCGCATTTTTTATATGCAAAACTGTTAAAAGACAAAGGGGTGCGTTATTCTCGCATACCTCAAATCCCGCCAGCAAACTCATGGCGGCATTACGCAATCCGCTCTCAGCGGACGAAATCCTTCCAACCACCATACGCATTAATGCACGGTGATCTTCTGAAATAGACGCCCTCTCGAGCAAATTCTTTAGTTTTCCCGGCCGGACACTAGTAGGCGCCGAACTCTCTGGCCCCTCCGGACTCGGGGATACCCTCCGTGATGACACTTCGGGTTCGCCTGCCTCATCTGGCAGCGCTGCGGATGGAGGCGTATCGCTCTCCATCATCTCCGGAAGAAGGTCCCCCGAAGATGAACTCACCTGAGAAGGCTGCAGATTCAAACTGCAATATAAATATTTTGGTTATCTACAGAAGCACAAATGAAGGTATTTCCTTACTAATCAACTCTCTCTTTCATACACACGGCTCGCTGGAGGGCCGATCCTTTGATGATGATTGTGCGTCCGGATTCTTTCCGGGCGCCGGACCCCCCGGGGAAGATCTCTTCCCACGCTTAGGGGCATTGGCCTCCGGATCTTCGGAGGCGGTCCTCTTCTCCCCCTGAAGGGAGGAGTTCTTGCTTCCTCCTTCTTCGGTCGCCCCTTTGGGCGAAATATTAGCTCCCCTATTTTCCCCGTCGCCCCCTTCTGTGGGCGCGACCTCCAACATTCTGACCAGCACAGGCTCCTGTGCGGTCTCTGGGAGGGGGGGCGGACACCTTATCACCCTTGATCGTGCCACCCATTCCTATAAAGAACAAAGGGTCAGAAGGCGAACTCTAGAAAGGCACATAAACAGAATGTCCGGACTCTGAGCTACTTACCTGAGTATCCGGGCGATCGCGGCTTAGACCTGCATCCTCGGCTAAATCCGGACACGCCACCCGCGGTCCGAAGAACAACTTGTACATCTCCACGGGTGTCGCACCCATGAAGTGTTGGAGAATCCGAGGTCCCTCCGGGTGGAATTCCCATAGACGGAGAGGACGGCGATTGCAGGGCAGAAGATGCCTGATTAGCATGACCTGCATCACCTTGATCAGGTCGATCTCCCTCGCTTGGAGATCTCGAATCCGGCCCTGCAGTGAAGGCACATCTTTGGACGGCCCCCAATTGAGCCCTTGGTTGACCCACGACATCAGTTGGCGTGGAGGTCCCGGGCGGAATGAGGGCGGCGGCTTTTGCTTGCTGCCCCTTGGAGCGGTGATGTAGAACCACTCCTGCTGCCACAATCCAAGTTCCTCTTGGAAGGAACCCTCGAGCCACGGGGCATCGACCTTTTTGCTTATGGTCGCCCCACCGCACTCCGCTTGACGCCCCCCGATCATCTTCGGCTCCACCTTGAAGGTCTTCAGCCATAAGCCGAAGTGGGGAATGACGCGGAGGAAGGCCTCGCAGACGATAATGAATGCGGAGATGTGGAGGATGGACTCCGGAGCCATGTCGTGAAAGTCCAGCCCGTAGTAGAACAGGAGCCCTCTCACGAAGGGATCCGTCGGGAAGCCTAAACCCCGACGGAGGTGGGATACGGAAACGACGTATTCCCCCGGCTCGGGGGCTGGCACAGCCTGCCCTTGGGCAGGCAACCTGTGCGAAACCTCGTAGGCCAGGTACTTGGCCTCACGCAGCTTCAATATGTCTTCCTCCGTGACGGAGGAGGGCATCCACCGGCCCTGGAGGCCGGAGCCGGACATGATTAAGGATCCGAAGCGCTCGAATCTGAGGCTCCGGGTGTTGGAACCGGGAGCGGGGAAGAGATTCGATGCGAGATTGAAGAACAATGGCGAGCCTTGGTCCTCTTATAAAGGGGAAAAAATACCAAGGGCCGTCTCCGTGACCGTTTGGGATTCCCCTTCGATAGAGGAGCTGTGGCGATGGGAGCGGTTGGGTTACCCACGCACGTATTGATGAGAATCCCGGAATAAGGGGAACACGATCTCTGCTTCGACAAAGACGTGCCAAGGAAACCGCTTCGCTAAACATGCTGAGGTGGTATAATGATTCAAACAAAAGCCTGGTGGCGGTGTGATGTGACGCCGCATAATATGTCAGCAGATTGAACTAAGTGTACATTTTATTCTCTCTACGGTGGAATGTGGAATTTATTTTGCAGAGCCGGACACTATCCTGGTGTTCATGATCTTCTCTGGATTATTCAAGGGAGGAACCCGCCTTGCAATGCCGAACATTATGCACGCCGGACTTATCGTCATTGAAGACTGGTTCAGGGGCTACTGAGGGAGTCCTGGACTAGGGGGTGTCCGGACAGCCGGACTATCAATGTCCGCCGGACTCCAAGACTACGAAGATACAAGATTGAAGACTCCGTCTCGTGTCCGGAAGGTACTTTACTTGGCGTGGAAGGCAAGCTTGGCGATACGGATACGTAGATCTCCTACTATTGTAACCGACTCTGTGTAACCCTAGCCCTCTCCGGTATCTATATAAACCGAAGGGCTTTAGTCCGTAGGACAACATACACAACATACAATCATACCATAGGCTAGCTTCTAGGGTTTAGCCTCCTTGATCTCGTGGTAGATCTACTCTTGTACTACCCATATCATCAATATCAATCAAGCAGGAGTAGGGTTTTACCTCCATCGAGAGGGCCCGAACCTGGGTAAAAAACATCGTGTCCCTTGTCTCCTGTTACCATCCGCCTAGACGCACAGTTCGGGACCCCCTACCCGAGATCCGCCGGTTTTGACACCGACATAGGGGACGAAGCATACCCACTCCCCTTTGTTGGGACTTGGGGTAGCCTCCGCTTCCTTCCCACCTTTATAGGTGGCCAGCCCGGCTCGAACCGGGACCATGAAGGCCGGTGGGAGATATCCCCCCGCTTGGAGCTTCACCAGCTCGTTGTGCAGAACAGAGCATCTCCTCCAATCTCCTGGCAGAGGGCTGGGAGCACGAGAAGAGGAGCCGCGTCGACGGTCCATGATGGAATGGATTCTGGGTCAAAGGCGCCCCGATGAGTATCCGCGGAAGGAAGATGGTGTGATTTGGATCTGGATTTTTGCCTCTCTTATAGGAAATATTATTTGCACGGCTGGGGGGTAGAACATAAAAGATACCCTGGCTTTTCGCATTCGTGTGACGCGTGGAAGAAGGCCATTATTGGGCGCAGAAGCCAAGAAGCACAACATTTATAAGGATGCCGGACACTGTTCGGCAGGTACATGTAACTTAAAAGGAGAACCCTCCTTGCAACGCCGAAGACTATATACGCGCTAGACTTATCGTCATTGAAGCCTGGTTCGGGGGCTACTGAGGGAGTCCTGGACTAGGGGGTGTCCGGACAGCCGCACTATCATCCTCCGCTGCACTCCAAGACTATGAAGATACAAGATTGAAGACTCCGTCCCGTGTCCGGATGGGACTTTCCTTGGCGTGGACGGCAAGCTTGGCGATACGGATATGTAGATCTCCTACCATTGTAACCGACTCTGTGTAACCCTAGCCCTCTTCGGTGTCTATATAAACCGGGGGCTTTAGTCCATAGGACATAACCTCCATTACAACAATCATACCATAGGCTAGCCTCTAGGGTTTAGCCTCCTTGATCTCGTGGTAGATCTACTCTTGTACTACCCATATCATCAATATTAATCAAGTAGGACGTAGGGTTTTACCTCCATCGAGAGGGCCCAAACCTGGGTAAAACATCGTGTCCCTCGTCTCCTGTTACCATCCGCCTAGATGCACAGTTCGGGATCCCCTACCCGAGATCCGCCGGTTTTGACACCGACACCGGCCCAATAACTGGCTGCCATGTTTTGGGCCAAATGCTGGCCCATATTTTATCCGGTCCATTAATGGCCTGCCATGTTTCGGGCCTAATAGTGGACCATATTAGATCCGGCCTGTTAAAAGCCTACCACGTTCTGGGCCAAATTACAGCCCAAATCAGGTACAACCCTTTAAGAGGCTATGGGCTCAATTATGGCCCATATGAGATTCGGCCCGTCAATTGGACACTATGCTTTTGGGCCCACTTGCTAGAGGCCCACATAGTAATTCAGCCTGACATTAGTTTTGGCCTCTTAAGGACCCGTTTAACATTTTGGCCCTATATTAATTTTGGCGTGTTAAATGCCCGTCATATAGTTGGGCCTAACTACAACCCGGTTTGCATCCGGACTGCTCGCAGCCGATATCTGATTGGGCCAAACAAGGACCAAGACAATTTTGGCTTGTTAAAAGACCGTGATTTGATTCGCACAATCATGGGCCGGGGTTCATTTCGGGCTGCTGCCGGCCCGTTAGCTGTTCGGCACGTTTCAGGCCCAACCTACATCGTGATTGCATGACGGCCCAATTATGTACCGTAATTTTACGATTTGGCCGGTTTACTGCGAAGACAGGATAAATATACAGTAAAATAACTGCAGCATCGTGAATAAGAAAAAACCTAGACTATACAATAAAGAAATTACTGCATATTACATCCACTGGGCATCAAAGTTCGCCACTATGATAATAAAGGACAAGCAGACAGCAGATTACATACATTGGGCATCAAAGATCACCACCAGTGCAAATAAACACGCCGGCAAAATAATATATAAAACCGACAACACTTCAATAGAGTTCAAGAAAGGTTAGCCCTGCTGGGGAGCTGCAGCGCAAGCAGCTGAGCAAGATGATGAGACTGCGCTTGTTCAACACTTAAATCTTCCTCACTCTGAAAGATAAACAAGCAGACAGATGACAGGTTTTGCACATAAAAGTATCAGTGCTGACAATTCATCACATTTCTTACTGACGAATAAAGTGACACAGATTAAAATTGCATTAACACAATTTGGTATTGTTCAGGTCAAGACATGGCAGGAAATGACATTGTGAAGGAGTTGGCAGCTTCACGACACCACTGGATTACAGATCAAGAACTCATAAGTATCAATGGTTAGTGTGCTGTCAATTCATTCCATTTCAAATTGGCAAATAAAGAGACGGTTTAAATAATACTCCCTCCGTCCGGAATTACTTGTCATCAAAATGGATGTGTCTAGAACTCATAAGTATTTTTGGACGGAGGGAGTAGTAGAATGATATGACATTGTTCATAGTTAAGACATTGCAGAATATGACATTGTGTTGTAGTGGGTAGGTTCACCACACCACTGGATTACGAATGAAGAACAGAAGCATACATGCAGTGCAAAAGAAGATCACTTGCTCTGTATACTTTAATTTACATGGTATGAATAAGGAACTTGGTTGTACAACTGAAAACTTAAATTGAGAAAGGACAAACTTTTGTTTATGAACTACTCCCTCCGTTCTAAAAATAGATGACACAACTTTATACTAACTTTACTACAAAATTGGGTCATCTATTTTTGAACAGAGGGAGTACATAATAAACTTTAAACATGCAATTTGATGCAAACACCAAAAATAAACAGCTGTTGCAGTCATGCCTAACCAAATATATACAACAAAGTTTGAAGGCTTGAGATGGACAAACTTACATTATTGGTGAAGACAGGCTCTATAAAGGCCTTGTCCATGCTGATGGTGGGCAATTCAAGAAGTTTACCACAGAATCTTCTTCATAAGCATTGCCTTTATTCTACATTTTGTTAAGAGTAAATATAGATGTGATAATATATGAAAAAATCGAGAATATTTAAGATAAGATGAAGAGTTATGCTACATAACCAAGTAGCTATAAATGTAAGTGCAGCGATACAGGCAAAAGGTACAGCCAAGAGCAATGCATAGCTAAACTTCTTCAGTACCAACCTTATGGTAAGAGTAAATATAGATCCGATGTGTAGAAAATGGAGGGCAAAGGAAAAAAGCTATAGAGTGATGGTACATGAACAACTACCTGTCATTATAAGTACACTGATAAAGGACAGCATGTACTTACAAGAACAATGCAGAGCTAAAAAACATTGGCATTGGATATATTCTACACAAATGTAACCATTCATACAGATCAGATAATTTGGAGCGAACAATTGATAAGAAAGCTATCATGCATACTGCTGTCACATAATGAACCAGGTATGTATGCAAGTACAGTGATACAGGACAATAGGTACTAACAAGAGCAAAGCAGCGGGCAGCATATTTGTGATATCCTGTCGTTCTTTTCAAACCGGAATTCTTCTTCGAGTAGATTTCTTGCAAACAAGATCCGTAAGGCACATGTGGAAAAGTAGAAGTAAAAACTGTCATGTGATTTCATAGACAGTACCTCATCCTGGGAACGAGACCAGTGCATAACAATGTTTTTCCATTCAATGTCTTCTAAATTTAGCACAAGAGACTTCACCGGAAATTCGTTTATAGATTTGCCACCAAAGTGTGATTTCCTTAGGTAACACCGATACTGCTGCAATGCTTCCTTGAAAAGCACAAGCAAGCTTTGCTCATCATGACTATCTAGATTGACCCTTGCCCAGTTACAACAATGTAATGTAAATCATTGATGTGTTCAATCAGCAGAAAACAGGAAAATAATAACCATGAATAATAGCACTTACACATAAGTTGGACAGGAAGATGTGAAAATGGTGTTTGTCTTCACAATAATCTTCCAATGATGGGAATATATGCACGTAGTCCCTAACAACATTGAAAGCATTGTATTTTAAACTGGGAATAAATGGAATGGGGTTCCAATCTGCAGGAATTTGCCGTCTCTGCAGTTGGGATAGGTCTTCGGGCCGGTGGACTTGCTGTACTTTTTGCTGGAGTGGGATTTTTCTGTGGTACAGCTAGAGCTATGGAAAATGAAATCGGTATACCTTTTGCTGGAGTGCAGGTCCTGTGTGGTGGGGCTAGTGGTGTGGCCAGTGAAGTATGGGTACAGTCTGCTGGAGTCCGTCCTACGTTTTGTGTCACACCTCTATCGAACATGGTAAAGATGAGCAAGCAGATTTTGGATAATAAAATGTTGGTTGTGCAGTGCCCACACATGATGAACCAGAGCGCATTAAGAATGCAACTCCCAGCTGTCTCTCGACCATTTCAGGCGGTTGGATGAAGATCCTACGTCTCCTAACCCTTCTTCTTCCTCGTCTCTGATTCTTCCCATACAGAACACCTGTGTTCCTCCGCCACCGCCTGTGTTCCTCCGCCACCCCCACCCCCCACCCGCGTTGAGTTTTCTTTGTTTGACAAGTCCCCACAATCATCCGAGCCCCTTGGATCGCACCAGCGAACTCCCGCGAGCTCCAAAAAATCGACTGACCCAATTTTGAAATTTATTCTACTGTGATTTAACAAGTGTGGAATATAAAAGGGGAAAACCATAAGCATTGGGAGTATAGTGTTGAGCGTGCCATGGTGGATCTGAAGGTGCAAACTGGACAAAGGCAACTTCGCAACCAAGACAAGAAATCAGAGTAAAGCAGTGGCGATCTATTTTCTTGCTGCGATAAATAAGTTGAGCAGATACAAAAGAGTACCGCCTCCGGTGCGGCACCGTGTACGCATCTGGTGAGAATTTGACGGTGCTGCGGTAGCAATGGCTGTCGGCGGCGTGATAGCAGATCTAGGAGGGTAGACGGTGACGGCAGGGCGCGGTGGACGAGACGGTCGTAGGAGCGGCGCCGGCAAGGTGGACGACGTCGGGGATGAAGCGAGAGGACGGGATGCAAGGATCCCGGTCCGAAGGCGTCGGTGAGAGAGGTCGATCTCTTGTAATGGACGGCGGCGTCGGGGTATCAGCTCCGGCATGGTGGACGAGGACGGCGGTGGATGGCGTGGTGGACGGTGGCGGACGCAGGAGGGTGGGGTTGAGAGGGTGTTTTGGCGCCCACAGAGTACGAATGGGGAAAAGGGAGGTAGAGAGGAAGGGGGAACCATGTATTCAGGGCGCGCTTGTCTCAAATGCGAGGAAATTTACAAACTTAGCCCCCGTTTCAAATTTCTACTACATCACAGCAACATTAGTCAGTTGGGGATAGGATGGTTATCTCGCATACACTGAATATTTGCCGACGAGAGTTTGTTTTTGGCGCCCACCGTGTATGAATATGAATTGGGGAGGGAGTGATTTCGGACGAGGGCACACTGTGTTTTGGCGCCCACCGTGTATGAATCCGGGTGAGAGGCGGTTACATCACGTTTGGGTGAAATTACAAACCTACCCCTATCGAAACCTATAGAAATCCAGCAGATAGGCTTTGGGCGGCAAGGATAGGTAGTAGTGATTTCCATCTCGCAGATTTTGGTTTCGGGCGGTTACTGCGACTTTCCCCGCTTCGTTCAAATTTTGCATAGTGCACGTTTACCGTGCCAACTCAATTCGAATCCCGTTTGTATTCTACTATTTTTTTCGGGCGGGATCCATTTTCAATTGGAATTACATTCTATATACATCATTTTTTACATATACTTTCAAAAGCACAACAAATAATTCTGCTCCTTTATATGTATAATATGATTTACAAATACAACGATCTCGAAATCTTAAGGTTGAATTCAAAAAAATTTAACCAAATTATGTTCTACTAAAATGTATGGATCAGTAATATCTACATATTAAATAACATAGATGTGCGTGAATTCGTATGAGTATGCATGTTTGATAGATCAATTTTGGTTCGAGTATGGATTACATGTATCATCATCTCGAATTCAAATATTTGAATCCCTTTTTTGTTCACTCCTTTCACGCCCATCTCTCTCGCATGCATGCTCCTTTAGGTAGCCATCACTCTCTTTTCTCCAGCTCACCCGCACGCTCACTTCATTTTTCTCCTATCCTCACAAACATGGTCTCTCGATGTCTCCCTTGAGAAGTGTCACACTCTCCCTATCATTATACATTTCATGGTTTTCATTATCTCTCGCGTCTCTACTGTTCTCTGGTATCACTCGGTACCTAAGCTTTCTTTTTCACCGCCACACACACAGTCTCCACTCATCTTTTACTTTGTCTTTCTCTCTATGGGATTCTCTCACACACCCTATATGTCTCTACATATGACTCATACCACTAAAATTACTCTCTCTCTCTCCTGTAGACACAACATTTGTTGCGATCTCCTTTTCGTCTCCATCCCAGATTGACACCGATCAGACAACCCCGACTACCGTCTCCTCTCTCTCTCACAGACACACACACACAACTCCTGCTTCCAGTCCCCTTCCCGACTACCGTCTCTCTCTCACACACACAAAACTCTCGCTTTCGCACCCCGACTCGTATTTCTCTCACAAGCATTTATCGACTAGCTAGCCTCTAGATAGGTTTATACACCCGCACACTCATGCGTCCACCATCGCATACATGTCTCTCTCTCGCTCCTTGTATCTATGTAGCTTTTTCTTCCCTTCTTGAGACACTCCCTCTCGATCATGCACACACACACTATCGCCTCATTTTAAGCTGATACCTATCGCACACACACTACTTGTGTATTTGTCACACATGCACTCCTTCCTCCTCCACTCTCCCTCTCTCTCACACACACATGGGCTTTTTGCAACAACTAGCAAGATGCCATGCGTTGCACGGAACATCAAGATGCATTTGTATGAGTAGTTTATATTGTGGGGGAAAAGGATGAACGAGGGAAGACCTTATTTGCAAATGTGGAGAGGGGTGTGGGTATCTTTTTGCAAAATTGCAATAGTTTCCTTCCTATCCGTCAGATATAGATCGGACGGCCTATATTGCAGGATGGAAGGCACACGATCATCACTGACAATGCTTTTTATAAGAGTAGGGATAAAAAATAGAGTTGGTGATGATGGTGGGCCTGCCATCCTGCAATGTAGGTCGTCCGATTTATATCTCACGGATAGGAAGGAAAATATGGCAATTACCCACACTCTTCACCACATTTGCAGATAAGGCCTTCCCTCGTTCATCCTTTTCTCCCACAAGATTTTGATGTTCCATGCAACACACGGGCATCTTGCTAGTAAGAGTAGAAATTAGACATATACCACTTCTCGCATCTTGAAACCAACAACATGCCTCCCTTATCTAATCAAAACCGCCAAAGGAATATATTTTGAGTGAAACATAACATATTTTTAGTGATATACGTATTTCAAAACTAGACTTTTTTCTATCAAATCGGTGAATATGTATTAATCTACTTTGACCGTGTGGCAACGCATTGGCACATTGCTAGTAGTTATTATAATTTTTTGGACACCAGACAAACGGTGGAGAACATATACGAAGAGAAGAGGCACACGCACGCAGTCAGCCTCTCGCTGTCTCGCACACATGAGTGTTACGTAAAGGCGACGTTAACAAATAAACCCTAAAACCCTAGGTGCACGATTGCTGCATTCGCGGGTACCGGGTACATGGTGGAGCACCTTTGTAGGGGTTGATGGTCGGGACCACAGGTGAACGACTTGGACCGCGGTGGCTCGCCAGTTGCCACAGACCGAGTAGCCATGTTTAAAATATCGTTTTTTAGCGGGGTTAGGAGTTCCGATTTTAAATGGCACATTATAAGTAGTAAGTAGTTTTTAGAACGATTGCTATGGAGCGAAAATGGAATTCATAGTACTACGTAGCTCCTTGGCGTATGGTTGTATGGGTTTATGTTACGAGATGTTAAACCTAGTTGTTCTAGGGCAAATACTATGGTTTAGATTTAGATGCTGGTTTTCAGTAATCGGAAGGGGAAACCCTTCTTTGATTAAAAAAAACTACTACCTCCATTCTGGTTTACTAGTCCCCATCGTACTTTGGGTCAAAGTTTCTCCAAGAATATTACTTATAAAATGTGAATGGAAAACGAGATTTTGTTATACCCAAACAAAAAAGGACTGGAGGGAGTGATTGCTCTAACATGGACGCGACCTGTCATAGCGCAGGCATTGAACCGGCACGCCGGCCAAGAGGGCCGCACTCGCTGCAGGCCCGGCTGAGCACGCCTCCTCGCCGCGTGCAACCAGCTTAAGACTGCCCCGCCTGCCTTCATTGAATCCGCGCGTGTGCCGGCAACACGTCCTTCCAAGAGCCGGCAGGCATTTTAAAACACAAAAATGACTAAAATATAATTAATTTACGCATGGTCTTTATAACTCTCCTCACATTTTTTTGGCTTTGAAGTGAATCATGGTTGTGGACATTATGTATGAATGTGTAGATATCTGTGAACATGAGTTTGATGTGGAAGTTAGACTTGGAATGTCGGGCTTGCGCGTGAACTATACCATGTCCAATGCTTCGTCTGTTATTGTTTGGAAAGTAATTGTTGTTATTACATGACCCGAAAAAAACATTTTGTGCCACATCAGTAGATGCACAGACATCACAACAGGCATACTGACTGGATAAACATTTGAACCTAGCTATTATGAAGTAAATTTTGTATTGACAACAGTTTTAGATAGCAGGAGACGCCTAGCCTGCTCTGCCTCTGCTAGCTTATTTTTGGCTTCTTCCATCTCTTCTTTGGCTTGGGTGAAGAGAGCATCTGATTTCTCTTTTCGCTTCTTCAGGAACTCAGCTACATTCTCAAGGGCTGCTGCATGCTTTCTTTCAACCTTTACTAATGCCACGAGGACACGAACAACCGACGACTCCACCTGGCTTGTGTGTAATCCAGCATCATCTGGGAATTTGCACCTTGTGTCTAATTCAGCATCATTAGGGAACTGTCACCTTGTGTGTAATCCAGCCTCATTTTGGAAACATGATCTCGAGGTTGACCATACTTCCCTCCTCGCAGGAACTGCATCCTGACATGAAGTTACTTCTTTTTTAGATCAATACTCAGAGAAACCTAGATCCATTTAGTAGAAGCCAGATAAACAGAACTCGGAGAAGTGAATTCAAAAGGAAAAGAAATATAAAAACAGACTACACGGTGAGAACACCCACTTCCTACATCAAGTTAAAAACGAAAGCATTAGGACGATTAAGACTCTTCTTATTACACATCGAAGAACACCACACTTAAGAGAAACAGAAACTACAACATATACACATCGGAAAACACGAGGCTAAACGAAAGGGGTGTTACTTACCAAAGCTCATTTTACAGGTTCGGTGCAGCTCCTCTTTAACTTGCCACGCTCCTTGAAGATGTCCCGAATATCCCGTGTTTGGTCTTCATTGCTCCTCTGCATGTTCACACTCGTGGTTTCAAAATCTCAACATGGCAAGAAAAATACTACTAGTGATACTCGCGCATCTTATGGGCAACATTAAAGCACTCGTCTGCCATGTTAGAGGATCTCCAAAAGAATCGCAACGCGCGGTGCTTTAAAAGAGCGTTTACAGTCCTGAGGTCGAGAAGTAGATACTAGAGAGCAGAGGATAG
Source organism: Triticum timopheevii (assembly GCA_963921465.1). Lineage (NCBI taxonomy): Eukaryota > Viridiplantae > Streptophyta > Magnoliopsida > Poales > Poaceae > Triticum > Triticum timopheevii. Next base: position 515,605,393 of record OY997268.1, on the reverse strand, counting down.
TTCTTAGCATAGATAGATAAAAAAAGATAATTCAACTACTCCTCATCGTCCGACTGCTCCTCGGTGATGTCCTCCTCCGACGTCTGACTGTAGGCGTGAAGATACCGATCGTCGTCGGATTCCCAGGGCGACGCTGCTCCTAGCCTCATGTTGAATTGAGCGTCCGTTTTTCGCCTACGCTTGTCCTCGCGATAGGCGGCTCGCTCCGCCCTCCTCTTATCCCTCTCCGCCCTCCTTTGCGCGTGGAACTCGCGCTCATTGATGATGTCCTGCGGGAAGTGTTGGCGCCATAGTGCAATGGCTTCCTCGTCCATCTCGGTGATGCCGAGATGGTGCTCCCACCTCCGGTTGTCGCAACGATCCTTGTCGGTGCTAAGCCGCGGCAGAGGCACGAGCTCCTGCGCCCGCTCCCGCGTCGGCATGTTGGGGAAGTTGAATGTTCTATGAGGCTACCGGAGGCGCCACGCCGCCGCATCGTACGCGCGGGCGGCCTCGGTGGCGGTGTCGAAATTGCCGAGGCTGAGGCGCATCCCGCGGAACTGGATCTCGGCGGAGAAGCCGCCGGAGGGTCGCGCGCGGACGCTGTGGTATCCCCAAGTTTCCCGGCGACACGGTGGCATGGTGGCACGGCGGCGGTGAGGCGAAAAAGAGCGGGGAGAGAGCGGTGGCGACGCACAGAGCGGTGGGAGTGCGTTGGATTCTATAAGGCGCGCCGGACGCCGCGCGCTAAAACTAGCGCACGCCTAACCGCTTTTTCCCGCGCGCGCGATCCTTTCCCGACGTCTCTGCTATCTCTACTCTCTTCTCTACGGTTATGTTTATTTTATATTTAATATTTAATATTTATCTCTACTTCCTTTACTGTCTACTTTTTTCTCTATACTTTTTTCTTGCAATATACGCCGTCCGATTTATATCTGACAGATAGGAAGGAAACAAATGGGAATTTTGCAAAAAGATACCCATACCCCTCTCCAGATTTGCAAATAAGCCCTTCCCTCGTTCATCCTTTTCTCCCACAAGATAAACTACTCATACAAATGCATCTTGATGCGTGCAACGCATGGGCATCTTGCTAGTTCTAAAAACCATTCCATCATTTGCCACACTGCTGGTTGCAGATGAAAAACCTACCCAAGCACAGCGCGATACAGGAGCGATGCACAATTACAAGCTGTTATTCTGTTGGACAATGGAGGCTATAACCAATTACTTTTACGGGAACAATAGCACCCAGGAAAATTGAAGGGTAGGTATGAACAAAATTGGAACTGCACATGTACTGCTAAGTGATACAATACACACATTACCAATCGAGGAGGAGAACGATGGTCGCGGCAGCCTCTGTGAGTCATGGTCGACAACGGGAGTTAGTTCATTGTCCACGACGGTGGTACATCTGCGCTTGGCGTCGGCTTCCAGGATGCAGATCCGAGACCGTGGAAGACGATGCCGGGGAAGAGGCTCCGTCTAAGACGACCACGGTGGACTGGCTGCAGTGCGGCGTACGAGGTCGTCGATGAGGCAGATGCACTGCGGTGGACAAGTGCGCCGATGTAAAGGGGAGGAGCACGAAGGCTGCGGTGCCGTGGAGAAGTCTATTTTGCGGTGGGGATAGAAAATGGGGAGTATTCAGGTGTACTACTCTGGGTGCCGGGGTGGGGCTGGCTGGGTAGGGTGAACCTGAAGTTACGAAAACAGCCCCCTACCAAGCGTCGTACGTAGGCCTGTTCCAAAGGCTATGATGGTAACTTCCCACTGCTTGAATCAGGGTCGCGGGAGATTTTCCCGCCGATCTCAAAATTTTGTGACACTGGACTCCCCGTGTGGCGTGTTGAGTGATTCGGCTAAGCAACTAGCGAGTAGTAGTAGTAAACTCTGCATATTAGGTTTGACCGAAGTCAAACTTCCTAAAGTTTGACCAAGTTTATATAAAAATATAAACATTAACCATACCAAATATGTATGATGTGGAAGTACATTCAATAATGAATCTAATGGTATTTATTTGTTATTGTATATGTTAATATTTTTTGTTATAAGCTTTCTGAGAGTTTACAAAACTTGACTTTGACCAATGCTAATACGCAGACTTAAATAGAAACGGAGGGAGTACACATTTTTTTTCTTAGTTTGTAGTGAACTAATCATTTGTTGAAATTGTGAAATAAATATATTAGGCTATTGACTTCGAATGTAATGGTCTATACAATTCAATAGTTACAATCATTATCGAATCCCAAGATGTATACAAGGTCTATAGTACTTCACAACATGCTCAAACTCACATAATCCCACTCAAATGAGAATCTAAATGCATTTCATAGTTATTACTTTGTAGGATGCAACAAAAACAACCAAAACTCTACATCAGCCATTATAGAAGCAACATTTTGACATATCCCATTGTGTGAATGAAATGTGCAGAGAGAGCTTTTGAAGATGGAGCTGATAGGGAGGGAAAGATTGTATGTATGTGGACGAGAGAGTAGGAGACAAACCTAAGGAGACACACAGAGAGAGAAAGAGAGAAAGAGAGGAAGAAGTTAGGTTTGTGAGAAAGACGGAGACATGTAATATACGTGATTCTGTATACGTGGAAGGAGAAGAAACAACATGTTTGATGAGAGAGCTGCAAAAACATGGACGAGAGGGGAAGGATCTCATGGGTTGAGGGATTGACAATTTGTGCGGGGGAGAGAGGGATTGGTAATTTTGTGCAAGAGAGAGAGGGTGGGGGGAGGAGTCAGTCAGCCGTCGTCACATCACCCTGCTTCCAAATGACCCCGCATTCTCTAGCGCGGTGTGGTCGCCGTCTTCGATCTGCTCAATGCCCTCTTTGAATATTGAGGTGTTGCGCATGTTGGTGTGCAAAGAAGCACAAGCGAGATGGTCGCCGTATAACCTTGGATGGGGATGAATTGTGTGCTCGAGGGAGTGTGTGTGTGCGTGTGTGTGCATTGTGCTGCATGCGTGTGTGTGTGCGTGTGTGTGTGTGTGGGTGTGTGTCAGATATTGGGCAAAAACAAACCTAAGGAGAGAAATGGGTATTCACGAAGAGATTGCGCCAGCCTTGAGGTGGGCAGGGGCCGAGTGAGGGTGTCAAAATGTGTGCGTTGATGCATATGTTGCATGCGATCGTGCGAGGGGCGGACCAATCGAGAGAGATGGTTGTTGTGTTACGGATGCTCCTCTCTCTCTCTCTCTCCCTCTCTCTCACACACACACACACACAAGTAAAATAGAAGACCGTTCTCTCATGTATACACAATGTATCGGCATCTGTCTATGTCTCACTCATGCATGATCGTTTGCACATTCACACCTCTCTATGTCTGTATCACACGCACACCGTCTCCACATTGCCCTTCCCCCACAACACACATATGGACACATACACACGTTCTCTCTCAGTCACACACACAAAATAAGTATTAAAAAAACTAGGGCGCACCTAAAACGTCCAAATCCAAATAAACACAAAGTGGAGCTAAATTCAAATATATGGAAATATTGCAGCGTCAAGAACTTTCCCAGGAAAAAAAGTTGAGTAATATTCGAGGATTGTTTTCACACACACAAAAAGGTTCGGTGGATGTCCTTCGAGCGCGACACGATGACACACCGTTCGATTGACCGCGCGGCCGCGGTTTACGCGCTTGCACAGGATTCTGTATCATGGCTGTGGTACTAACTTCAAAAAAATAAATAATAAAAGCACTGCCTAAGTCTAATGTTTACGTGTACTAGTACGGTTTTCTTTTAAGTTTGACCAACCTCATATAAAACTAAAGTAGGCTCCCATACGCGCACTCATCAATATGCTGCCGCCGCCGTTGCACATGCCGGCGCCTGCCAGCTCCGGCCAACAATTTCTCTCCCATCACCGCCGTGTCGCCGCCATCCCTGTGCCATGAAGCCGAAGGCTCGCCCGCTCATGTCGTCTGCAGTCCCTCCTCGCCATGTCGCCACGCTGCCAAGCACGCGAGCAACTGGTGGAGCTGCGTCTATGCACGTAGCGTACGAAGAGGAGGACGAGCGCGTGCTCCAGAACTCCGGCGAGCAGGAACTAGCGTGTCATTGTCGTCTCTGCCCGCGCGGAGGAGGCGCGCATGGTGGCTGTCGCAGCGGAAGCCGGTCGCGCGCGCGTCGAGCCCGCAAACCGGATGCGGATGCGGATTCTACCTTCGAGACCTTGAATGCCACGTGGATGCTGCAATCTGAAGGAGCAATTTGGGTCAGTCGACTCATGTGAGCCGTTTGATGCAACATGGATGGCTAGAAGGGCTTCTTCCACCTCTTCTGTCGTCTTCTTCCTTCGCTCCGTCGAACTTCTTTCAAAAATCGACTGACCCAAATTATACTACTAGTACGAACATATTAAGTACAGTGGGAACACGAAGGTACGAGCAGTAGTACCAATTGCAAGAAGAACAGTAGTAAGACATAGTACTAGTACTACTCTACGTACTAAACAGTTCAAATAACGAGAAAGAACATAAACATAGTTCTGCTGGGGCCTCAGCACAACACACCCTTGAAAATAAACTAAGCAACTAGTCATCTTAACACTGCAGTAGAACCAGCATGAGCGACGGCACTGCCACCTACTCGGAGTCCGAGTCCACGTCCTCGACTTCGTCCTCGTCCCTCTTCCTCTTCCTCTTCGCCGACGCTTCTTTGCTTGAACCGGACACTGGGCTCTGCTTCTTCATCCAACCCATGTAGATATTTAAACAAAGGTAGGCATCCATTGCTGCGTACAGGATGTGATCTTCATCTAATGTCTTTGACTCCCATGCATGATGAAACTCATGATGAGGTTTCTTCAGTTTAGCGTACGAAGGATCAATCATGGCTGCTGCCAGGGTCAACATTGAAGGTAGAGAGGAGGACACCAGGCTTGCCTTCTAGAGATCGAAGGGCTGGCCTACAACGAGACATATCTGACGTAGGACTTCTTTGTCGTTCTTAAAGCCTACAGTAACGAATTTCACTCTTTTGTCCTTGAGGAAGTTCTTAAAATCCTGGCACCCAACGTCGGCATGGCATATGTGGTAGACCAAGAAAACGTTATGTACGCAAACCTAGATCACAGCGGGCTTCTTCCTCTCTTCGTCCTTTAGATCCTTCTCTCCTCCCAGGACTGTGGTGTACTCAACATCTAGCCCAGCGACCCACTCATCCGTTGAACTGTTGAACATGCGTAGGAAGCGAGCAAGCCATGCTTTCACCGTTGCGGATCCATGTGTGTAGATGACGATGAACTGATCACCGGTGATGGCTCTAACCTGGTACTCAGCGGCGACCATGGAGATTTGGGAGGCCATGGATTTTGGAGGAGGGTTAGGAGAAGTTGAACTGTTGTACCCCGCAAAAACTGGGAGCGAACTAATGTGAAAGGGCGGGACGACTGGGAGTGAACTATTGTGAGGTAGAAGATGGGGACGAGTAGGGTGTGCGAATGGCGTGGGGTTGCTGGCTTGCCTGGTGGATAAACGGCTGCAAGCCCCCAAAGAGTTCTCGAGAACTATGCGGGACCCACTAGATGTCATGTCTACTAGACCCATATCATAGGCCTAACGGTATAGCTTCTGCCTGTTCGCACGCCATGCCGGTGCGTGGATGTAACTTCACTTAATTTCTTCAACCGTCGCGCCTCCCACGACCTTCGCCTCCCTCGCGCGGTCGCGCCCTTTGAGATTTCGACCGGCTAAAAATGAGCAATTTTTTTTGCCTACTCCGCATGCATGATACTCCCTCTGGTCCTTTTTACTCCTGTCAACCGTTTGCAAAGTGTTTGACCAAATATATACTTTTTTTAAACACCACCTTATATTAATTAACCAGCCACACCAGTACACTCATTCGATACAATATTCACCACAAGGGCGGTACATTATTTACGAGAATACCATCTAATCTATTGTCAAAGCTATACTTAGTGATTAATTGTGCCACTCTTGATAACCCACAAGTATAGGGGATCGCAATAGTTTTCGAGGGTAGAGTATTCAACCCAAATTTGTTGATTCAACACAAGGGGAGCCAAAGAATATTCTCAAGTATTAGCAGCTGAGTTGTCAATTCAACCACACCTGGAAACTTAGTATCTGCAGCAAAGTGTTTAGTAGCAAAATAATATGATAGTGGTGGTAACGGTAACAAAAGTAAAGACAGTAAAAGTAATGTTTTTGGTATTTTGTAGTGATTGTAATAGTAGCAACGGAAAAGTAAATAAGCGAGAACCAGTATACAGAAAACTCGTAGGCACCGGATTAGCGATGGATAATTATGCCGGATGTGGTTCATCATGTAGCAGTCATAACATAGGGTGACACAGAACTAGCACCAGTTCATCAATGTAATGTAGGCATGTATTCCGTATATAGTCATACGTGCTTATGGAAAAGAACTTGCATGACATCTTTTGTACTAACCTCCCGTGGCAGCGGGGTCCTATTGGAAACTAAGGGATATTAAGGCCTCCTTTTAATAGAGAACCGGAACAAAGCATTAGCACATAGTGAATACATGAACTCCTCAAACTATGGTCATCCCCGGGAGTGGTCCCGATTATTCTCACTTCGGGGTTGCCAGATCATAACACATAGTAGGTGACTATAGACTTGCAAGATAGGATCAAGAACACACATATATTCATGAAAACATAATAGGTTCAGATCTGAAATCATGGCACTCGGGCCCTAGTGACAAGCATTAGGCATAGCAAAGTCATAGCAACATCAATCTCAGAACATAATGGATACTAGGGATCAAACCCTAAGAAAACTAACTCGATTACATGATAAATCTCATCCAACCCATCACCGTCCAGCAAGCCTACAATGCAATTACTCACGCACGGCGATGAGCATCATGAAATTGGTGATGGAGGATGGTTGATGATGATGACAGCGATGAACCCCCCTCTCCGGAGCCCCGAACGGACTCCTGATCAGCCCTCCCGAGAGAGATTAGGGCTTAGCGGCGGCTCCGTATCGTAAAACGCGATTATTTCTTCTCTCTAATTTTTTTCTCCCCGAAAGCCAATACATGGAGCTGGAGTTGGCGTCGGAGGTCCACCAGGGGGCCCACGAGGTAGGGGGGCGCGCCAAGGGGGGCGCCCCCCACCCTCGTGAGCAGGGTGTGGGGCCCCTGGTCTTCATCTTTTGCGTGGATTTTTATTTATTTTTTCTAAGGTGTTCCGTGGAGTTTCAGGACATTTCGAGAATTTTTATTTTCTGCACAAAAAAACAACACCATGGCAGTTCTGCTTAAAACAACATCAGTCCGGGTTAGTTCCATTCAAATCATACAAGTTAGAGTCCAAAACAAGGGAAAAAGTGTTTGGAAAAGTAGATACGACGGAGACGTATCAACTCCCCCAAGCTTAAACCCTTGCTTGTCCTCAAGCAATTCAGTTGACAAACTGAAAGAGAAAAAGAAACACTTTTACAAACTCTGTTTGCTCTTGTTGTTGTAAACATATAGCATTCAAGTTTCAGCAATTATTATGAACTAACCATACTCACAATGACACGTAGGTCTCACAATTACTCATATCAATAGCATATCAGCTAGTGAGCCATAATAATAAAACTCGGATGACAACACTTTCTCAAAATAATCATAACATGATATAACAAAATGGTATCTCGCTAGCCCTTTCTGAGAGCGCAAAACATAAATGCAGAGCACCTTTAAAGATCAAGGACTGACTAAACATTGTAATTCATGGTAAAAGTGACCCAGTCAGGTCATACCCAATATAAACCAATTATAATGAATGCAAACGATAGTGTGCTCTCCAGCTGCTGCTTTTTAATAAGGGTGATGACTCAACATAAAAGTAAATAGATAGGCCCTTCGCAGAGGGAAGCAGGGATTTGTAGAGGTGCCAGAGCTCGGTTTTCAAATAGAGATAAATTATATTTTGAGCGGCATTGTCGGTGTCAAAACCGGCGGATCTCGGGTAGGGGGTCCTGAACTGTGCGTCTAGGCGGATGGTAACAGGAGACAAGGGACACAATGTTTTTACCCGGGTTCGGGCCCTCTCGATGGACGTAAAACCCTACTCCTGCTTGATTGATATTGATTATATGGCTAGTACAAGAGTAGATCTACCACGAGATCAGAGAGGCTAAACCCTAGAAGCTAGCCTATGGTATGATTGTTGTTCGTCCTACGGACTAAAACCCTCTGGTTTATATAAGCACCGAAGAGGGTTAGGGTTGCACAGAGTCGGTTACAATGGTAGGAGATCTACATATCTGTATCACCAAGCTTGCCTTCCACGCCAAGGAAAGTCCCATCCGTACATGGGATGAAGTCTTCAATCTTGTATCTTCATAGTCCAGGAGTCCGGCCGAAGATGATAGTTCGGCTATCCGGACACCCCCTAGTCTGGGACTCCCTCAGTAGCCCCTGAACCAGGCTTCAATGACGACGAGTCCGGCGCCCATATTGTCTTCGGCATTGCAAGGCGGGTTCCTCCTCCGAATACTTCATAGAAGATTTTGAACACAAGGATAGTGTCCGGCTCTGCAAAATAAGTTCCACATAACACCGAAGAGAGAATAATATTTACACAAATTTAATATGCTGACGTATTCCGTAGTGTGACATCACACCACGGCCAAGCCTTTATTCGAATCGTTTTTACTGTCCCACCTCAGCACATTTAGCGAGGCGGTTTCCTTGGCACGTCTTGTCAAAGCAGAGATCGTGTCCCCTTATTCTGGGATTCTCATCAATACGGGCGTGGGTAACCCAACCGCGCCATTGATTACGGTGCTTGGGAGATAAGCGAGTTTTACCAGGCTGGTGGGGACGCATAGCTTCGTCCGTCCATATAAGGGGATAGGGATCCACCTTTTTTACCTATGCCTTCTTCCTCCTTTGCTTATCCATTTCCGCGCACTCAAGCTCCAGCGCCCAAGTCCGCACATCTCGCCTCAACCTTCCCCAGCCTTGTCCGAAACGGGAGGCAAGTGGATGGCCTCCTCCGTCACAGAGGGGCACATCAAGAGGCTGTGGAAGGCCACATACTTGTCCAACGACATCGCGCATCGGCTCCCCGACAAGGGGCAGCTCATCCCCACCGCCGGGCCCCATGAGAGGGTGGTGTTTCTCACCCACTTCCTCCGCGGACTAGGTTTTCCACTTCACCCATTTGTCCGGGGGCTCATGTTCTACTATGGCCTGGATTTCCACGATCTGGCCCTGAATTTCGTCCTCAACATCTCGGCGTTCATCGTCGTGTGCGAGGCCTTCCTCCGCATCAAGCCCCACTTCGGCTTATGGCTGAAGACCTTCAATGTCAAGCCGAAGGTAGTGGGGGGCCAGCAGGCGGAGTGTCGAGGCGCCATGGTGGGCAAGATGCACAACGTTACATGGCTCGAGGGCTCCTTCGAGGAAACCATCAAAGGGTGGCAATCGGGGTGGTTTTATATCACCGAGCGGCGTGACCCTAAATGGGCAGCGGCCCCCGAGTTCCGATCTAGCATCCCCACACGGCTCACCTCCTGGAAAGAGAAGGGCCTGACATGGGGTAATTCGGAAGAGCTGACCGGACTCCAAACCTGCATCCAAAACCTTGAGAACAAGAAGATCAATCTCGTCAACGTAGTCCAGGTCATGCTCATCCGTCGGATCCTCCCATGCCAACAATGGGCCTCCAGCTTGTGGGAGTTTGATCCAGCAGGTGCTGTTCAAGGGCACCAGGGCTCCCGCATCCACTACCGAAGATCACGGATTCAGCTCGCAGCGTCAAGCCAGCGAGGTAAGCTATTTTACCCTTTACAGGACATTTATTTTCCATAGTTTCACTCTATGCGGGATCTAAACTCCCTTGCCTTTGACAGGCCCGACAAAAGAAGTCCGGGCAGGTTAACTGTCCGGCTCCCTTGCCAGAATACCCAGCAGACGCCCGATTGTTGGGGCTGCTGGTTCTAGCACCATACGTGGTGCCGGGGAAGAAGGCCAAGAAGAAGGCCACGGGAACTCGAAAGAGTTCCCTGCGCCAGGTGTTGTCGGACTCATCGTCCGACAACTCCGAGGCGGACTCCTCCCACAAAGGTGAGGAGGAGGAAAAAGAGGCCTCTCCCCCAGCGGCGGGAGAGAAGAAAAGGAAGGCCGCCCCAATGGGGGAGGCCGAAGGGTCCAAGAATGGAAGGACCCTCCCTCCGGAGTACTCCACCAACATCGACGACGATGAAGAGTTGTGGCCACCAAGGACTAAGCCCCTGGTGACTTCGTAAGTGTCCGGATACCAAAATGACTCATGGTGTTTCGTTTGTTGCATAGAATCTCTTAACGCCGAATATAACCCTATAGCCCGCCCAAGGACGGGCTCGACACTTCAACGAGCGGCTCCCTGGCGCCATCGGACGTGGATAGCACCTCACTTCCGACCGTCGACTCTCCTCGCGCTGCAGATGACACCGAGGTGGGTTCCCAAAAGGGGGCTAGCCAGGAGGAGGAGGTCCCGGAGGTGCCGCAAGACAACCTCCCGGACTCTGGGCACAAGGGGGATCAAACCCCAAAGGGCTCTAAGTCCGGCCCTGGGCCGGACTCCGCACCGGAACCTTCAGTGGTTCCGGAATTTGGCGGGTGGCCCCTTCGTAAGAAGGGCGAGACTGCGACACCGGTGACCTCCGTCTAACCGGAGGCACCGGATAATTTGCTGGAGGCGCTTAGTGGCGCCTCCATCGACGAGGAGCACCGCACTGTTATGAGTGTGGTGATCCAGAAAGTTTAGTCTGCCAAGAACGGGCTAACTGAAGCCTTCGCCGGCCTTCTAACAGGCTTTGAGGTATGTATTTGAGATATGTAAAAATATTACCGCATAGACAGTATTCCCTGATGCTCAGTTTGGTGTTCGGAAAGAAAAGCCGAATTGAGGATCTTAAAAAAGATGTACGCAGGAGTCTAACATAAGTATGTCAATATGGGACTGCAGGCTGCACTGCTGACCTCTGCCGCACTAACTGCGGAGGTCAATGCATTGAAGCAGAGCCTCGAGCGGTCCGAGAATGAGCTCGGCCTTGCCAAGAAGCAGCTCGAAGACAAGGAAGGTAAGTAATACCTTATGGGAGTATATAAAAAATGTGGTTGCAAAAAATAACAGGAATAACGTGAAAATTGCAGGGGCCATGAACGAGGTGGCGACCCTGAAGGAAGCGGTGTCCAGGGCCGAAAGCGATGCGGCCGCGGAACGCACCGAGCGAGAGAAGCAGGAGGCGCGGGTGGCGAAGGTGCGGCAAGAGCTCCAGGCTCTCGTGGAAAAACACGAGAGTTTGGAGCGTGACTCAAAGACTCGAGAGTCCGAGCTCGCCTCGGCTATTGAGAGCACCAAAGCCGCTAAGGCCGAAGCCCAAAAAGCCCGCCAGGAAATTGAGGCAATAAAGAAGATAGCGTCGGGTAAGGCATGCTTCATGCAAAGCAAGCACATGAAAGTGAATTACTTGTTACTTACCTGAATCCGGAGCTCTCAGGAGCATTCGCAGATCTGCCCCGCAGTGTGTCCGACGCCGCTGCATTCTACCGGGCCGAGGAAGGGAGCTCGATGGAGAAGGTGTTCCGGTCTCAGTATGCTGAGGCCGGACACCCGGTGCCCCTGAGCGACCAGTTGAAGCAGCTGGTCGAGCTCCATAAGGTGGCCGAACAGGCCATGAAGGGCCTCATAGTTCGGTTGTGGCCCGAGGAAACCATGCCTGGGAGCTACTTCGGGCTGCTGAGGCGGCTGGTGGACGCCTGTCCATGGATTGAAGTCGTCAAGCGCTCCGTCTGCATCGAAGGTGCCCGTAGAGCCCTTACCCGTGCTAAAGTGCACTAGGGCAAGATGGATGCTGAGAAGCTTGTGACAGACGCTCCACCGCCGGGCAAGGAGTACCGCAAGCCCGGGATGTATTATGAGAACGTCCTGAAGGGTGCCCGCCTTATAGAGGGTGAATGCTCCAAAGATGTAATTTTTGAGTAAACTCGCATTTGTTATCCTATACGCTTGAAAACTTGTTCATATGCGCTAAGTAATGCTTGTGAATTTAAAATATTACCTTCTGTGCGGCCATTTACTAACTTTGAGAGATGGCGAGTCGTCGGCTTCTGCCCCCATGCCACGAGTGCTGGGGTGTTCGGGATAAACTTGAGCGCTCATTTTCCCATTCTTGGGTCCTTCGAGGGAGGCGCTCAACACAACGAACAAGGCAACCAGACTATATTGCTTAAACACTCTCACTTAGCCATAGAATTCTATAATTTTAAATTTCGGCGAAGCCCCTAGTATTCGGAAGACCGAGTTAGGGGTGCTATCCAGCGGTAGGAGATCTACATATCCGTATCGCCAAGCTTGCCTTCCACGCCAAGGAAAGTCCCATCCGGACATGGGACAAAGTCTTCAATCTTGTATCTTCATAGTCCACAAGTCCGGCCGAAGATGATAGTTCGGCTATTCGAACACCCCCTAGTCCGGGACTCCCTCAGGCATACTTTCATTGTCAACATAACAACTAAAAGACGACGATATCTTCCATGCTAAACAGATTATAGGCGGTTCCCAAACAGAATGGTAAAGTTTATACTCCCCTTCCTCCACAAGCATCAATCCATGGCTTGCTCGAAACAACGAGTGCCTCCAACATTCAACGGGTCCCAAGGGGAGTTTTGTTTGCAGTTATTTTGATTTAGTTTGCATAAAGCATGGGACTGGGCATCCCGGATACCAGCCATTTTCTCGTGAATGAGGAGCGGAGTCCACTCCTCTTGAGAATAACCCTCCTAACACGGAAGATAAGGGCAGCTCTAGTTGACATATGAGCTATTCGAGCATGCAAAACAGAATGTTTATTTGAAGGTTTAGAGTTTGGCACATACAAATTTACTTGGAACGGCAGGTAAATACCGCATATATGTAGGTATAGTGGACTCATATGGAATAACTTTGGGGTTTAAGGAGTTTGGATGCACAATAAGTATTCCCGCTTAGTACAGGTGAAGGCTAACAGAAGACTGGGAAGCGACCAACTGAGAGAGCGACAACAGTCGTAAACATGCATTAAAATCAATTCACACCGAGTACAAGCATGAGTAGGATATAATCCACCATGGGCAATGGTCCAGGCCCGGCCAGCCCATTAGTCCCGGTTCAATCCAGAACCGGGACCAATGGGGGCCTTGGACCCCGTTCGTGAGCCCCGGGGGCCGGCCGGGCCACGTGGGCCATTGGTCCCGGTTCGTCTGGACCTTTTGGCCCCGGTTGGTGGGACGAACCGGGACCAATGGGCCTCGCTCCTGGGCCACCACCATTGTTCCCGGTTGGTGGCTGCCCTTTAGTCCCGGTTCAAGCCACCAACCGGGACCAATTAGTTGCCTATATATACCCCTCGCCCGCGAGCATAACACTCCCAGTGCTCTGTTTTTCGTGGCTAGCGAGGGGAGAGCTTTGTGGTGCTCTAGCGTACCTCCTATGCACACGAGGTGTTCGATGGAATGCTCGAGCCACACTACTTAAGCTTTCTCCTCTCCAAGCTCGACCTCCAAGCTCCATTTTCCTCAATATTTGTCTAGGTTTAGCGGTCCGTCACGTCCCGTCCCCGTCTTCACCGCCGTCGATCGCCCCACGCCGATCTCGTCGTCGGCACCACCGTGGTGAGCCTCTTGTTCTTATCTTCTTTCTGAAAGGAAAAAAATTCTTACTTGTATGTTTATATAGATACTTGTATAATTTTCTTACTTTTATTATTGCATCTTATATAGTGCGATGGTTTTGGTATCTGCCCCCGTCGGCCCTTGTCCTGTCTATGATTCGGATGTGGTATATATTATCTTTTCATAACTATTGGTTCATTTATTATTTATGACAATTATGCCGACCAACGTGACATAGATTTTATTTATCTAGGAGGTTGTTGAACCGGAAATTCCAACCGACCCTATTGTCGAGAGGTTAAATTTAGTTGAAGAAGAAAACAATTTGTTGAAGGAAAAAATTAGAAAAATTGAGGAGGAGAAGATGATATTGGAGTTGCATGTTGCGGATGTCGTCGATGATCACAAGATCAAGATGTATGCAATGCGCTTGAAGATTAGAAAGATTAAAAAATATGCCATTCATACCGAGGCTTGGTATCATTATGCCGTTGGATCAGTTGTTACACTAGTTGCGATTATGATCGCATTTGTTTTCGCATTGAAATGTTTTACATAGTTTCAGTGTATGGTTTAATTAATTTAGATGCTCTGCAGAGCTTTATGTTGTTAGATGAGAACTATGTATGTACTTTGGTTTTAATGTGATGATGAACTTCTATTAATTTGGTCACTTAATTATCTATTCATGATGTTCTGTAATGATTTTTGACACACTTAATTATATATAATGCACGCAGATGAACCGGCCATGGATGTACGGTACAAGACACACCTCCGAGTACATTAAGGGCGTGCATGATTTTCTCGAAGTGGTTGAGGCAAACAAGCAGAATGGTTTTATGTGTTTTCCATGCCCTATGTGTGGGAATACGAAGTCTTACTCTGACCGGAAAATCCTCCACACCCACCTGCTTTACAAGGGTTTCATGCCACACTATAATGTTTGGACGAGGCACAGAGAAATAGGGGTTATGATGGAAGACGGCGAAGAAGAAGAGTACGATGACAACTATGTGCCCCCTGAATACGGTGATGCTACTGAACATCAAGAGGAACGAGACGATGTGCACGATGACGCTGCAACGGGCGAAGCTGCTGAAGATCAAGAGGAACCAGACGATGTGCCCGATGATGATGATCTCCGCCGGGTCATTGTCGATGCAAGGACGCAATGCGAAAGTCAAAAGGAGAAGCTGAAGTTCGATCGCATGTTAGAGGACCACAAAAAAGGGTTGTACCCCAATTGCGAAGATGGCAACACAAAGCTCGGTACCGTACTGGAATTGCTGCAGCGGAAGGCAGAGAATGCTGTGCCTGACAAAGGATTTGAGAAGCTACTGAAAATATTGAAGAAGAAGCTTCCAAAGGATAACGAATTGCCCAAAAATACATACGCAACAAAGAAGGTCGTATGCCCTCTAGGATTGGAGGTGCAGAAGATACATGCATGCCCTAATGACTCCATCCTCTACCGCGGTGCGTACAAGGATCTGAACACATGCCCGGTATGCGGTGCATTACGGTATAAGATCAGACGAGATGACCCTGGTGATGTTGACAGCGAGCCCCCCAGGACGAGGGTTCCTGCGAAGGTGATGTGGTATGCTCCTATAATACCACGATTGAAACGTTTGATCAGAAACGGAGAGCATGCCAAGTTGATGCGATGGTACAGTGAGGACAATAAGAAAGACGGGAAGTTGAGAGCACCTGCTGACGGGTCGCAGTGGAGAAAAATCGAGAGAAAGTACTGGGATGAGTTTGCAAGTGATCCAAGGAACGTATGGTTTGCTTTAAGCACGGATGGCATTAATCCTTTCGGGGAGCAGAGCAGCAATCACAGCACCTGGCCCGTGACTCTATGTATGTATAACCTTCCTCCTTGGATGTGCATGAAGCAGAAGTTCATTATGATGCCAGTTCTCATCCAAGGCCCTAAGCAACCCGGCAACGACATTGATGTGTACCTAAGGCCATTAGTTGAAGAACTTTTACAGCTGTGGAATGGAAATAGTGTACATACGTGGGATGAGCACAAACAGGAGGAATTTAACCTAAAGGCGTTGTTGTTCGTGACCATCAATGATTGGCCCACTCTCAGTAACCTTTCAGGACAGACAAACAAGGGATACCATGCATGCACGCACTGTTTACTTGACACCGATAGTATATACCTGGCAAGCTGCAGGAAGAATGTGTACCTAGGCCATCGTCGATTTCTTCCGACCAACCATCAATGTCGAAAGAAAGGCAAGCATTTCAAAGGTGAGGCAGATCACCGGAAGAAGCCTGCCATGCATACCGGTGATGACGTACTTGCTATGGTCAATGATTTACACGTAATCTTTGGAAAGGGTCCCGGCGGACTAGCTGTTCCGAGTGACGCTGGGGGACACACACCCATGTGGAAGAAGAAATCTATATTTTGGGACCTACCCTACTGGAAAGACCTAGAGGTCTGCTCTTCGATCGATGTGAGGCATGTGACAAAGAACCTTTGCGTGAACCAGCTAGGCTTCTTGGGCGTGTATGGGAAGACAAAAGATACAGCTGAGGCATGGGAGGACCTGCAACGTTTTCACGAAAAAGACGGCATGCCTCCAAAGAAGTATGAAGGTCCTGCCAGCTATGCTCTTACCAAAGAAGAGAACGAAATCTTCTTTGAATGCCTACTTAGTATGAAGGTCCCGACTGGCTTCTCGTCGAATATAAAAGGAATAATAAATATGGCAGAGAAAAAGTTTCAGAACCTAAAGTCTCATGACTGCCACGTGATTATGACGCAACTGCTTCCGGTTGCATTGAGGGGGCTTCTACCGGAAAACGTCAGATTAGCCATTGTGAAGCTATGTGCATTCCTCAATGCAATATCTCAAAAGGTGATCGATCCAGAAATCATACCAAGGCTAAGGAGTGATGTGGTGCAATGTCTTGTCAATTTCGAGCTGGTGTTCCCACCATCCTTCTTCCATATCATGACGCACGTCCTAGTTCATCTAGTTGACGAGATTGTCATTCTGGGCCCCGTATTTCTACACAATATGTACCCCTTTGAGAGGTTCATGGGAGTCCTAAAGAAATATGTCCGTAACCGCGCTAGGCCAGAAGGAAGCATCTCCATGGGCCATCAAACAGAGGATGTCATCGGGTTTTGTATTGACTTCATTCCTGGCCTTAAGAAGATAGGTCTCCCTAAATCGCGGTATGAGGGGAGACTGACTGGAAAAGGCACGCTTGGAAGGGACTCAATAATATGCAGGGACGGATATTCTTGGTCTCAAGCACACAACATAGTTCTACAGAACTCTACCTTGGTGACCCCATATGTCGATGAACACAAGAACAGTTGGATTACATGTGAACACATCAAGACTTTCAGCAGTTGGTTGGAAGCACATATCAGAGGTGACAACACTGTTTGTGATGAGTTGTACTTGTTGTCCAGGGGACCATCTTTGACTGTATTGATTTGGAAAGGATACGAGATAAATGGGAATACATTTTACACGATTGACCAAGATCAAAAGAGCACCAACCAAAACAGCGGTGTCCGCTTTGATGCAACAACCGAGAGGGGAAAGGACACATATTATGGTTACATAGTGGACATATGGGAACTTGACTACGGACATGATTTTAAGGTCTCTTTGTTTAAGTGCAAATGGGTCAATCTGTCAGGAGGCGGGGTACAGGTAGACCCACAGTACGGAATGACAACAGTGGATCTGAAAAATCTTGGGTACACTGACAAACCGTTCGTCCTAGCCAATGATGTGGCACAGGTTATCTATGTGAAGGACATGTCTACCAGACCGAGAAAGAAAAAAGATAAGGAAGCGAATACATCATACGATGAGCCAAAGCGCCACATAGTTCTTTCAGGAAAAGGGGACCTTGTGGGAGTGGAGGACAAGACAGACATGTCTGAAGATTATGAAAAGTTTCATGAAATTCCTCCCCTTAAAGTCAAGGCTGACCCCAGCATCCTGATAAACGATGAAGATTATCCATGGTTACGGCGCAATAAGCAAATGACACAAGCGAAGAAAAAGTGAAGACTTTCTCCCACAACTATTATGATGATACCATGCCAACTTTGTAACTGACGAGTATGATACCATTGTCCGTTTTGTACATGCACATGCTATGTGGGTCAATTTATGATACCATGCCAACTTTCAACTTCTTCAGAGTTCATTTGAAATGCTTTAATGTCTTATGGTTCGACCGTCGTAATAATTAAAAATACCAACAATAAGTATTTTGTTCTAAGTAGAAACAAAATAAAATAAATAAAGCAAGAAAGAAAACAAAAAAACAAAAAAAGTGTTTTCAAATTTGAAAACTAATGGCACTAACAGAAAGTTTATAATTTTCCTAAAACTAAAAGCAAAAGGAAATAAAAAATAAAGCAAAAAACAAAAGAAAATAAATAATGCAGAAAACAAAACAAAAAACTGGAAAAAAAATAAAAATAGCAACAATAAGTAAAGAAAACAAAAAAACAAAAAAATGCCTCCTACTGGGCCCCCACGGCCTGAATACGACATGAAACCCTACTATGGGCCAGGATTCAGGCCCGCAATAGGCCAAGAAGGCCCATCAAGCAAAGTTTAGCAAGTAGGCCCGAAAGCCTACGGTGGAGAGGAGCTTGAGAGGGGTGCGGCAGTGGGGCTTATAAACCACTGCGCGCCCCTCTCAACTAGCGAGGTGGGACTAAACTTTGGCCCCGACGCGGGCAGCACAGGGGCATTGGTACCGGTTGGTGGCACCAACCGGGACTAAAGTGGGGGCATTGGTACTGGTTGGTGTCACGAACCGATACCAATGCCCACCCTTTAGTCCCGGTTGGTGCCACCAACCTAGACCAAAGGCCACCGCTTCCTGCCCTTTGGGCTGCTGAAAAGAGGCCTTTGGTCCCGGTCCCGGTTGGTGCCACCAACCTAGACCAAAGGCCACCGCTTCCTGCCCTTTGGGCTGCTGAAAAGAGGCCTTTGGTCCCGGTTGGTGGCACCAACCAGGACTAAAGGCTGTATTAGTCCCGGTTGGTGCCACCAACCGGGACTAAAGGATTTGCTATATAAGCAGCACTTGGCAGTTTCTCCACAATCCATCCCTTCCTTCTCCGCCCGACGCCCGCTGCTCTGCCTCGTCGTCGTCGCCGCCGAGCCATCAGGCTGCTCCACCTCGTCGTCGCCGCCGCCTCCGATGCCGTCAGGCTGGTCCACCTCACCGTCATCGCCGCCTTTGACGCCGTCAGGCTACTCAACTTTGTCGTCGCCACCGCCCTCGACGCCATCTACCCCGACACCGGCGCCGCTCCCCGTGCCCCGCCACCCTCCTGTGAGCGCACCTGCCTCGTGCCCTGCCTTGCCTCGCTCCCGCGCCCCTGCCCTGCCCTGCCCCGTCGGCGCCACCGCTGCCGCCATGCCCCTCTGCCCGGCTCTGTTTTTTTATTAGTTTAATTTTTTTCATATATATATAATGTATGTGTATGTATGTGGCTATATGTTTTTGTTCATATGTTGCTATATGTTTTTTTATTTTTATTAGTTTATTTTTTTGTTCATATGTGATGTATATGTGTATGTGGCTATAATGTATATGTGTATGTGATGTATGTGGCAAGAATTTGCTAAATATATATGTTAAAAATGTTTTTTTGTTCATAGAAA
The DNA here is from genome assembly GCA_963921465.1 of Triticum timopheevii. Lineage (NCBI taxonomy): Eukaryota > Viridiplantae > Streptophyta > Magnoliopsida > Poales > Poaceae > Triticum > Triticum timopheevii. Next base: position 515,586,065 of record OY997268.1, on the reverse strand, counting down.
GTTTTTTGTTCATATATAGAAAGTTACAATTTTAGAAAAGCTTTATATATGCAAAAGTTACAATTTTAGAAAAAGAAGGATAGGGAAGAAGAAAATAAGAAGAGGAAAGAAAGAAGAAGAGGAGAGGAAAAGGAGAGGAGAAATAAATAAGAAGAAGAAAAAAGAAGAAAAAGAGAGGAGAAGAAGAAAAAGAAGAGGAGAAGAAGAAAGAAAGGAATAGAGGAGAAAGAAGAAACTTCAACACGAGGGGGGGTACCGATACGCCCTCCCCGATAACATTATTTTCCCATGTATATGTATGTCGCGTCGTTGTCGATATAACCCCCTCGAGATAACTTCGACATGAGGGGCGGTCGATATATATACCCCCTCTCGACCGTGATAACTTATACAACGGCAGCACCCCCTCGGCCCTCTCGCTCGACCAAAACTCTCGAGGACACCCAAACCCTAGAGAGAAAACGATGTTGGTCTCCTACCCCCTCCCGCCGCGCCCCTACCCGACAAATTAACTCTCTCGAGGCCACCCAAATTTATCAAGTTAAAAGAGCGTTGTCGTCGAGGCCACCCCAAACCCTTGAAGCGTTGTGTCGAGGTGACCCCAAACCCTAGAGAAGCAGCGTCGAGGCCACTAACATGATTCCTTATTGTGATTAGCTAGCTAGTTCTACGTTTGCCACTAATATATATATATATATATATATATATATATATATATATATATATATATATATATATATATATATATATATATCCATCTGTACCATGTTCGAATAATAATTGACATGTTGTAAATATTTGCAGAAACTATGGAGCACTCCCGAGACGAAGAAACAGAATCGATGTTGGGGGACATAATCGCACAAGGAAGTGATGAAGTTGCGTCATTTCTCAACGAGACCGATGGTCAGGAAGGACTGGGTGAAGAAGAGGGCTATGTTCATGATGGCTTCGACCCATTAATGTCGGTACAAGAAGAGGACTATGTTCATGATGGCTCCGGTGACACAATGGAGGTACAAGAAGGAGACCGTGCTGACTGCTCTAGTGACCGAACCGAGGCCGGCCAGGTATATATATATTAGTTAAGCCCGTGCTGACTCGTTAATTGATGCATCCATTGTTTTGGTATATGTACACATATTATTTACTCTCGTCTTTCTTCCTTATAATTTCTAGCCCTCCGGATCGAGCACAACTTTGGTATGGAGACGAGGCCCGAAGAAAAAGTTGAGCTCGGATGAAAAATTTAGCTCATAGAAATCGCGCCCGACGGCGAACCGATTGAACCCATCCGGACAAGGAAGGCATTTTCTGCTCAGTGCAGGGTTCTTGTTAGGGACAAGATCCCGATCAGCATCCAGCAATGGTATAAGCCTAAGGAGGAAGACCCTGAGGTGTCTTATGTCAATGATATGCAGAAAGAAGATCTTTGGACTGAGCTGAAGGCAAATTTCACCCTACCACCAGAGGAGGATCCGGAGAAGCCAGTTAAAGAGCAATTAATCAAGTCTTGTGCTCTTAAGAAGATGGCAACCCTAATGAGGGGGTGGAGGAAAGAGCTGAACCAGTTTGTCGAGAAAAAAAAGACACCAGAATTCATCGGCAAATATGAGAAGATCAAAGATCACTGGCCCGCATTTGTGGCCTACAAGACATCGGAAAAGAGTAAGAAGATGTCGGTGACAAACAAGCAAAATGCTGCAAAGAAGAAGCTTCACCATCGCACGGGGTTAGGTGGCTACCTCAAAGCCCGACCTAAGTGGTCCAAGGCCGAGCATGATCTGCTTGAAAAAGGGATCGAACCAGAGACAATGTACTGGCCAGACCGTTGCCGGACTTGGTTCTTCGGGGCTGGCGGAACCTTGGACCCGGTAACAGGGAAGTGCCAGTGGACGGACGAGCAACTGCAAATACCAGTCAAGAACCTTCGACACTATATCGATGCAGCGCAGCGAGGGACGTTCCTTCCAAACAGGGAGAAGGACGAGCTCACAATGGCCCTTGGGAATCCTAAGCACCCTGGACGGACATGAGGCACGCCAGGCTCCATTCCATAGAAGGTTGGTTTTCCGGACGCAGGGGGTTACAAAACCCACGAGAGGAGGAAGAAACTGGAGCAGGACCAACTGCAGGCGCTGCACGAATGGGTAATGGGGCTAGAGGAACGAGAAGAGGAACGAGAAGCAGCAGATCGCAGCAAACGACCTGCCGAAGCTTCCCCCGAAGCTACCCCGCCATCTTAGCGGAGAAGCAGCGTGGCTTCCACCGAGCTGCATCAGCCGGAGCATGTCTTGACGGCTCCTGCTAGCTATCCTGTGGATGGTATCACGGAGTTTCAAAATTGCCACATTATGGCGCGATGGATGAATTTGAAAGTCAAGGCGGCTGTTGGCCAAGTTTATCCTGGTGGACCCGGCACAACTTATCACTGCCAGCTGATTCCAGAAGGATATGCTAAGGTGATGGTGGATGAAATAACGGAGGGATTTGAGGACCTCGTGCTTGAGCACCCTACCGGTGAAGGGGAGACTAGGCTGGGTTCTGCTCTGAAGACTCCATGCCTATGGCGGAAGGAGCTCATCAACCTTCCGAACTGGACGCCTCCGCCTCCTCCTCCTCCTCCGGCGAGTCAGGGCACTCCGCCTCCTCCACCGCCTCCTCCTCCGGCGAGTGACGATCAGGTCACGCGTGGCGGCACTCCGCCTCCTTCTCCGTCGCGTGGCGGCACTCTGCCTCCTTCTCCGGCGCGTGGCGGCACTCCGCCTCCTTCTCCGCCTGCGCCGGCGCTCCCGAGCAGCCAGCAGCCTCCTCCTTCTCCGCCTCACCAGCAAGGGCGGAAGAGATCCGCCGCTGCCCCGGCTGCTCCGGCGCGTCGTAGTCCTTCTCCTCCGCCTCGTAAGCAAGCACGAAAGAAGACAGACGCCGCAGCCGCTCCGTCTGCTCCAGCGTCTAGCAGCACAAGAAGAGGAGAGAGGCAATACAGATACAGTCCACCTCTAGAGCCTCTAGAGAAGTTACCGTACGAGAGGACCGAGGAGGAAAACAATACGATCATGCAGATCCACGTGAAGGAGTTCTTTGAAGGGGTGAAAGCAAAGAGACATCCACCTCCGGAGGAGAAGGTAGATCCGATGAAAGCAAAGCGCACTCTCGATGCCCTAAGGAAACTGGCAAAGTCTCCGCCGTGAACCAACTATGAGCGCGTTACTGAATAGACATATCTCCAAGCGGAGCGGTCGGGAAGTACTGTCAGACATCAAAGAGCAAAAGAACGAGCGGCTGCGAAAAAAATTGACCAGCTCGGCGAACAAGCAAACTAATCGTGCCCCCCGCTCAATGTGTCTAGCGGCAACATCGTCGCTAATGTTCCAGGGATGGTGGCCAGTTATGGCAATCTACAAGATTACCTGCCTGACGATGCACTTCTTGATTACATGAAGGTGGAAGAACACAGATACGAGTACGGGAAGCCTCTCGTAAAAGATGAAAAATCTCTAACAACGATGATGCGAAGATTCCATACTTGGTACATGAAAACCTGCACAGAGTCTGGGGGGATGAATAGTTTGTATCTGCACATTAAAGAGGAGCACGACCTCGTAGGAACTGATCTGTTGTGTGTTCCATTTGAGGAGTTCTTCGCGTTCTTCAATCAAAAGGCCCTCGATAAATTAACGGTCTTTTGCTACTGCCTGTAAGTAATATTTCTGTCATTAAGTCTCTATATATAGCTCGGCTCTTTCATTGCATGTATTTATAATTAATTATCCTCAATATATTATGCAGATTGAAGGTCGTCGAGTGCAAAAAAATGAAATCTATGATATTGGGTTCATTAACACAAATATCATAGATGTATTTCTGGTTGAAAAGGACGTCAAAGAGGCCGAGGACAACTTGCTACAATCGTTGATCAAAAATCAAAACAAAGATACCATACTCTTTCCTTACAACGGCAAGTGAGTGTTACTGATCGTTTGCATATTCGGTTTCCCTTATTACCCGAGCGAGGTTATAGTAATGTAATTTATGAGTTATGCATGCGTGCGGAGGTACCACTATATTCTTCTAGAGATTAAGCTTGAGCGTGGACTAGTAACCGTCTTAGACTCGAGACGGAAAGATCCCAGCACCTATGCGGACATGACTGAAATGCTCAGCAAATAAGTTCAATCGATCATTATCGCACCATATCGGCAACTTTTTGTTCATTTCCTGATATCTCAAGTAATAATAATTATTTTCTTTGTCTTGTAGGGTTTGGAAATAGTTCACCGCAGAAGCTCCGAGACTGCCGAAGGAGCTGCGATATACATACCCGAAAGTAAGTACAACTGGCTAGCTAGTTGTGCGCATCTCCCGTTGATTCTATAGCTATACTTTCATCAATGCCATTTATAATGCTTCATTATCAGTTTGATTGACCTCTATTTCTCGTAAAGTGCTTGTGGTAGGAACAAGGGAATGATTTCTATGGATACTACGTGTGCGAGTTCATCCACACCGCGACTTTGAAAAACAAGCGGGGCTACTCTCAAAGACAATATGAAGTGCGTAAGCAATTAATAATATTCACAATTTCATTTTATTACACCATTATTTATGTTGAGTTTCATTCATATATATGTATTAATTAACCCCCTTCTTCAAATTAGATGTGGTAGATGCGGAATGAACTCCTAGAACCAGATCGCATGAAAGCAATTCAAGAGGAATTGGCGGGATTCTTTCTTGACCACGTCATCAACTAAGCCGGAGAATGCCATGTGGAAGTTGATTTCAAATGCTAGGGGACTGTAATTGAGAGATCTTACATATTGTGCATGTATGTAGCCAGTAGCGTCGGATGTACATGATACGAAAACTTGTTGTTCGACCAATCTCTCGGAGAAGGAGAGGTTGATCGATCATTTCTCTCGGTATGCATGATGAACTTCTGTACTACTCAATGGTTCCCTTCATTTTCTTACTAGCTAGCGTGTTGAGGGCTATATGTATATAGTATGTAGCGTCGACCAAGCACGGACATAAGAGAGGACACTTCTCTCTATTAATTAGCTAGCTAACACAATATATGAAACACCTAAATTAACCCCCAAAACCCACAACCCCCCCCCCCATTTAGAAAACAAAAACCCCAGCCACTGGAATGATGACGCGTGGATGCCTTTTGGTCCCGGTTGGTGCCACCAACCAGGACCAAAGGCCCCCCTGACTGGGCTCGGCGCACCGGCCACGTGGAGGACCATCTGTCCCGGTTCGTGTTTGAACCGGGACTAATGGGTTGAGGTATTAGTAACGACCCATTAGTCCCGGTTCATGAACCGGGACTAAAGGCCCTTACGAACCGGGACAAATGCCCTCTTTTCTACTAGTGATAAATATCATGAAGGCTATGTTGATTGGATTCAACTACATGCGTGAACATGTGCCAAGTCTAGTCACTCAATGCATTTAAAGGAGGATACCACCCCATCATACCACATCATAATCATTCTAATAGCATGTTGGCACGCAAGGTAAACCATTATAACTCATAGCTAATCAAGCATGGCACAAGCAATATAATCTCTAAATGTCATTGCAAATATGTTTACTTCATAATAGCTGAATCAAGAACGATGAATCATCATATTTACAAAAACAAAAGAGGTCGAGTTCATAGCAGCTTTTCTCTTCCCAATAAGTCCATCATATGTCATCATTATTGCCTTTCCCTTGCACGACCGAACGGTGTGTATAATAATAAGAGTGCACGTGCATTGGACTAAGTTGGAATCTGCAAGCATTCAACTCAAGAGAGAAGACAAGTAATATGGGCTCTAAGTTAAATAAAGAGTCATGCATATAAGAGCCACTAATCATTTTCAATATGGTCTTCTCGACCCCCTAAGAAAGGAAAAGAAATAAAAACTATTTACACGGGAAAGCTCCCTACAAGTAAAAGAAGAATGGGAAATATTTTTGGGTTTTCTTTTTAATTCCACTACAAGCATGGAAAGTAAACTAACTATTTTTTTGGTTTTTCTTAAAGTTTAACAAACACAAAAGAAGAAAGCTAGAAAAAGAAATTTAAACTAGCTTGGATATTACAGTGATAAAGAATGAGCACCGACAACTAGAAATGAGTGTGTGTGTGTGAACATGAATGTAATGTCGGTAGGAAATACGTACTCCCCCAAGCTTAGGCTTTTGGCCTAAGTTGGTCTATTGCCAGGGATGGCCTGGTGGATACCCGTAGGTGTAGCTGGGGTCGTAGTGTGACGAAGAAGACTCTGACTGCCACTGGCTGGCAGTCTCCTCTGGATCCCAAGAATAAACAGATAGTCGTGGAGGCTCATCTTGTGGCTCCGGCTCCGGGGCTGGTGCAGGGTTCCGATAGGCTTGAACGGCCGACCATGGAACAATGTGAGGCTCTGCATACAAGTTAAACAAAGAAGGAGCAGGCAAAGTAATAGTCTCAGGGTGATGCTTATCAAAGTATAATTTATATTTGAGCCCTCCATCGCGAATCTTAACAAGAAAATCTTGCGCTATCATACTCTTGTAATCTAAATAAGCACGGGGCAGCGCTGTTTCTTCTTTCTCCGCATGCCTAATAGGTATTTCAAAATGCTCAGCTAGGCGTGAGGCATAGATGCCTCCAAAGATGGGGCCCTTAGTACGGTTAAGACTTAACCGTCTAGCAACAATTCCACCCATACTAACAGAGTTATTGCGGTATAAACCATGGAGCAAAATAATAATATCAAGAATACTGAGGTTCCCATAGTTCCCGTGTCCAATCAAGCAACGACTAGCAAATAATGCAAAGTAGTGTAAAACAGGATAATGTATGCTAGTGATCCTCGCGTCAGAAACCTTCCTGGTCTCTCCCACAGTGATGGTGTTAATAAAAGCTTCTACTTCGTTACGGTGGGGTTCTCCTAAGGTGCCCTCAAAGAGTATTCTGCAAACCTAGCAGAATTCAGCTAATGTCATCTCTTTAACAACATCGTATAAATGAAACTCTAATGTTGGAGGTGATTTCTTAGGGAAAAAGTAGAAGTTTTGCACAAAAGTATTTGTGAGTAAGAGATACTGATGACGTTGGTCGTGGAGGTAGTTGGTGAGGCCGGCGTTCTCAATCAATAAATAGAAATCCTCATAAATCCCGGCTTTCCTCAAGAAGTCATCGGAGGGCCATTCACACGGCCGGACCTCTGTGGTGCGAGGCAAATTAAATTTGGGCTTCTCCTCTACTTCCTTTTGTTTTTCCTTAGAGCTTCGGCTCGATGAGCCCCTCAAAAGTCTCTTCATTATTTCTGAAACAATCTGAAATTTTTAGTAACTTCAAATAAAAGTGAACCAACTTCAATAAAATTGATAGTAACAACTCCCACAAGTGACTAGAGCCTAAATAAAGCATTGGAACCACTTAGAACCATATAAATTTGACATGCAAGCTCAAGAACATGGTCATCTATGCAGCACAAATTTGCAATGAATAAAGTACTAGAACAAAAACTAGTTGGACCAATAGAGGAGTCACATAGCAAGGAATAATCTCCCCAAGCAGTTTTGCAAGAGGTGCTTTGAGCAAGGAGATCGAAAATCACAGCAACGGGGGCTGGAACTCGTGCTTGAGTTGGTTTTTCGTGTTTGTGTGAGGCAGATGAAGAAGATGGGTGCAGGAATAAGTGGACGAGGGCCACCGTGGGCCCATGAGGCAGGGGGCGTGTCCTCCACCCTCGTGGGCAGGTGGCAGCTCCCCCCGCGGTGATTTTTGCACACTAAATTCTTAAATATTCCCGAAAAAATCATATTAAATTGTCATGGCATTCTAAGGACTTCTATTTTCGGGATATTTTTATATTGCATGGATAAGCCAGGAAACAGACAGAAAAAATATTATTTTACTTTATTTCTACTAAAAAACAGGAAAATATAAAGAGGGTACAGAAGGTTGTGCTTCTAGTTTCATCCATCTCGTGATCATCAAAATGAACCCACTAACAAGGTTGATCAAGTCTTGTTAACAAACTCATTCCGAATAATCCCGGAACCGAAGAAATTTCGAATGACACTAAGTTACCTCAATGGGGATATGAAAATCCCCAACAATAAGAATATCATACTTTTTCTTGACAGTAGGGAGAGGAAACTCGAAACCTCCAAATATAATCGATGGAACTTTTCCAATAGAGTTGATACTATAAACTTGAGGTTGTTTTCTTGGAAAGTGTACCATGTGCTCAATGCCATTAACATGAAAAGTGACATTGCCTTTGGTGCAATCAATAACAGCCCCTGTAGTATTAAGGAAAGGTCTTCCAAGAATAATAGACATACTATCATCCTCGGGAATATCAAGAATAAAAAGTCCGTTAAAATAGTAACGTTCACAACTACAACAGGCACATCCTCACAAATACCGACAAGTATAGCAATTGATTTATCAGCCGTTTGCAAAGATATTTCAGTAGTTGTCAACTTATTCAAAGCTAGTCTACGATATAAAGAGAGAGGCATAACACTGACACCGTCCCCAACATCAAATAAAGCAGTTTTAACATAATTTCTTTTAATGGAGCATGGTATAGTAGGTACTCCTAGATCTCCAAGTTTCTTTGGTATTCCACCCTTAAAAGTGTAATTAGCAAGCATGGTGGAAATTTCAGCTTAAGGTATCTTTCTTTTGTTAGTAATAATATCCTTCATATACTTAGCATAAGGATTTGTTCTGAGCACATCAGTCAATCGCATACGCAAAAAGATGGCTCTAATCATTTCAGCAAAGCGCTCAAAATCCTCATCATCCTTTTTCTTGGATGGTTTCGGAGGAAAAGGCATGGGTTTCTGAACCCATGGTTCCCTTTCTTTACCATGTTTCCTAGCAACGAAGTCTCTTTTATCCTAACATTGATTCTTTGATTGTGGGTTATCAAGATCAACAACAGGTTCAACTTTACATCATTATCATTACTAGGTTGAGCATCAACATGAACATTATCGTTAACATTATCACTAGGTTCATGTTCATCACCTGATTGTGTTTCAGCATCAGAAATAGAGATATCATTTGGATTCTCAGGTGGTTCAGCAATAGGTTCACTAGAAGTTTGCAAAGTCCTATCATTTTTCTTTTTCTTCCTCTTAGAAGAACTAGGTACATCGATATTGTTTCTTTGAGAATCTTGCTCGACTCTCTTAGGGTGGCCTTCAGGATACAAAGGTTCCTGAGTCATTCTACCAGTTCTAGTAGCCACTCTAACAGCATAATCATTTTTCTTACTATTCATTTCATCAAGCACTTCTTTCTGAGCTTTAAGTACTTGTTCTACTTGAGTGGTAACAATAGAAGCATGCTTGCTAACAAGTTTAAGTTCACCTCTAATATCAGCCATATAATCACCCAAGCGTTTAATCATAAAGGTATTCTATTTTAATTGTCTACCAAAATAAGCATTAAAGTCATCTTGCTTAAACATAAAGTCATCAAACTCATCCAAACACTGACTAGCAATTTTAGTAGGAGGGACTTCAGCTTTATCATATCTATAGAGAGAATTTAACTTTACTACCTGTGTCGGGATATCGGGAGGTTCTTCATTAACTAGGTAACTGAGATCATATACTTCTTTAATAGGCGGTAAATTAAGACCATGTATTTCTTCAATAGGAGGTAAATTATTAACATCTTCAGCTTTAATACCTTTTTCTTTCATAGATTTCTTTGCCTCTTGCATATCTTCGGGACTGAGAAATAGAACACCTCTCCTCTTCGGAGTTGGTTTAGGAATAGGCTCAGTAATTGGCTCAGGAACTAGCTCAGGAGGTGGCTCGGGAGGTGCCCAATTATTTTCATTAGCCAACACATTATTCAATAGAATTTCAGTGTCATCTGGTGTTCTTTCCCTGAAAAGAGAACCAGCACAACTATCCAGGTAATCTCTGGAAGCATCAGTTAGTCCATTATAAAAGATATCAAATATTTTAGGTTTCTTAAGAGGATGATCAAGCAAAGCTTTAAGTAACTTGAGAAGCCTCCCCCAAGCTTGTCGGAGACTCTCTTCTTCAATTTGCACAAAATTGTATATTTCCCTCAAAGCAGCTTGTTTCTTATGAGCGGGGAAATATTTAGCAGAGAAGTAATAAATCATATCCTGGGGACTTTGCACACAACCAGGATCAAGAGAATTATACCATATCTTAGCATCACCCTTTAATGAGAACGGAAATATCTTAAGTAAATAAAGGTACCGCGATCTCTCATTATTAGTAAACAGGGTAGCTATATCATTTAACTTAGTAAGATGTGCCACAATAGTTTCAGATTCATAGCCATAAAAAGGATCAGATTCAACCAAAGTAATTATATCTAGATCAACAGAAAAATCATAATAATCCTGATCAGGAACACAGATAGGTGAAGTAGCAAAAGCAGGGTCGGGTTTCATTCTACCTCTAAAAGATTCTTTACTCCATTTAACTAGCAACTTCTTAAGTTCCTGTCTATCATGGCAAGCAAAAATAGCTGCAGAAGATTCAGCATCAAAAAGATAACCCTCAGGAATAGCAGGCATATATAGGTTCATCATCACTAACATCATCATGTTCAGGTTCAATAATTTCTCTTTCTCTAGACCTAGCAATTTGCTCATCAAGATATTCACCAAGTGGCATAGTAGTATCAAGCATAGAAGTAGTTTCATCATAAGTATCGTGCATAGCAGAAGTGGCATCATCAATAACATGCGACATATCAGAATCAATAGCAGTAGTAGGTTTAGGTGTCGCAAACTTACTCATAACAGAAGGAGAATCTAATGCAAGGCTAGATGGCAGTCCCTTACCTCCCCTCGTAGTTGAGGGCAAAATAGTAGTTCGATCATCTTTCAAGTTCTTCATAGTGTCCAGAAGATATAAATCCCAAGTGACTCAAAGAATAGAGCTATGCTCCCCGGCAACGGCACCAAAAAAAGGTCTTGATAACCCACAAGTATAGGGGATCGCAACAGTTTTCGAGGGTAGAGTATTCAACCCAAATTTGTTGATTCGACACAAGGGGAGCCAAAGAATATTCTCAAGTATTAGTAGCTGAGTTGTCAATTCAACCACACCTGGAAACTTAGTATCTGCAGCAAAGTAATATGATAGTGGTGGTAACGGTAACAAAAGTAAAGACAGTAAAAGTAATGTTTTTGGTATTTTGTAGTGATTGTAACAGTAGCAACGGAAAAGTAAATAAGCGAGAACTAGTATATGGAAAACTCGTAGGCACCGGATTAGCGATGGATAATTATGCCGGATGTGGTTCATCATGTAGCAGTCATAACATAGGGTGACACAGAACTAGCTCCAGTTCATCAATGTAATGTAGGCATGTATTCCGTATATAGTCATACGTGCTTATGGAAAAGAACTTGCATGACATCTTTTGTCCTACCCTCCCGTGGCAGCGGGGTCCTATTGGAAACTAAGGTATATTAAGGCCTCCTTTTAATAGAGAACTGGAACAAATCATTAGCGCATAGTGAATACATGAACTCCTCAAACTATGGTCATCACCGGGAGTGGTCCTGATTATTGTCACTTCGGGGTTGCCAGATCATAACACATAGTAGGTGACTACAGACTTGCAAGATAGGATCACGAACACACATATATTCATGAAAACATAATAGGTTCAGATCTGAAATCATGGCACTCGGGCCCTAGTGACAAGCATTAAGTATAGCAAAGTCATAGCAACATCAATCTCAGAACATAATGGATACTAGGGATCAAACCCTAACAAAACTAACTCGATTACATGATAAATCTCATCCAACCCATCACCGTCCAGCAAGCCTACGATGCAATTACTCACGCACGGCGGTGAGCATCATGAAATTGGTGATGGAGGATGGTTGATGATGATGACGACGACAAATCCCTCTCTCCGGAGCCCCGAACGGACTCCAGATCAGCCCTCCCGAGAGAGATTAGGGCTTGGCGGCGGTTCCGTATCGTAAAACGCGATTATTTCTTCTCTCTGATTTTTTTCTCCCCGAAGGCCAATATATGGAGTTGGAGTTGGCGTCGGAGGGCCACCAGGGGGCCCACGAGGTAGGGGGGCACGCCCAGGGTGGGGGGGGGGGGCGCCCCCACCCTCGTGAGCAAGGTGTGGGCCCCCTGGTCTTCATCTTTTGCGAGGATTTTTCTTTATTTTTTCTAAGGTGTTCCATGGAGTTTCAGGACATTCCGAGAATTTTTATTTTCTACACAAAAAAACAACACCATGGCAGTTCTGCTGAAAACAGCGTCAGTCCGGGTTAGTTCCATTCAAATCATACAAGTTAGAGTTCAAAACAAGGGCAAAAGTGTTTGGAAAAGTAGATACGAAGCCGAACGGCTAATCTTTGACAATTGAAGATTGTTGATCAACTTCGAGATGCTCAATGCTTTCATCTTCAGGTCACGCATAGCAGACCTGTCATAGTCCCTCGATGCAAGAGACGCTACCACAAAAGCGCAATCAGTCTCTAAAATTACAGGATTATGAAGAGAAATACCTATGTAGAGACCGGCAATGCAATCCCTAATCTCTGCTTCCTCCATGCTTTTACAGGCATCAAAGAAATCCCACGACCAAATTTATACTGAAAATATCAATATCTACAATACTGATTATAATGAGTATAAGAACTACGTTTTATAATGAGTGTAAAAATATTGATTTGACATTGTGAATGTTGATACTCCCTCCATCTAGGTGAGTAAGTCATCTTAGGCTGTGCACCGTGACCAAGGAGGAGGGGAAAACGAGAGACATTAATGTTTATTTGCTAATTAAATAGTATTGCATGCAATGAACTAACCACTGCATGTCGTGTTTGATAGTCTCAGGTCATTAAAAGCATGCACACCCTCATCTCTTATTGGTTGATATGTCAAGAAACAAGAAACGAGGTAGAAGTTAATGCACCGCACCTACGTGTTTTGGGATTATTTGGTTTTCGTAAGATGACTTACACACCTAGCTTTTAGAGTACCACTACCTCCCTTCTAGTTTAAAGGGCTCGACTCAAAAATTTCACCTACTCTTAGCAAGATAGTAGAGGCGGTGGAATAGTTTTTGAAGTCTGCAAAAGTACTCAACTAATGTTGTCCTTATTCACAAAAAAATATGTTTACCAATGCATGCATGAACACTAGTTAGTCTACCCCCCCCCCCCTCTTCTTTAATTCTTTGCCACATCAGCATGTTTGCTTTTCCCGTGTGCATAATACCAGCTAAGATACCACCATGATGGCCAGCCTTAATCATCGCATGCAATAATTTAGTGCACCTTGAAATATGAACATGTGTGGGGCGTGTATGTTTTTAATGACTTGAGACTATACATAGCCCGGCATGCAAGATGACTTATTATGCACCGTTCCCCATACCCGCAGGAAGCCCGTTCGTCTCCAAATCTTTTCCTCTCCATGTGTGGAAACAATATGCCTACCAAACTCTCCTTCTCCCTCCGGTGGTCCCACCACTCCATCCCGTGTGAAAACATCTGCATGCATGACTCTCCTCCCCCCACGCTCGTCCAATCCGTTGCGACCAGCAATATTTCCACCCCTTCGCTCCCTTGTAATTTACTCCAACAAATATGCCCACGTAGCTTTTACTTAACTTCAGGTGCACTGGGTCACTGACATACAGACCCAATAGTGTACTGGCCCACATGTAAGTGACGCAACTGGACCTGCAGTTAAGTCAGTGCAGCTCAGTCCATATCTTACATAGGTGTGCCATTGCTCGCTATAAATACTGTGCCTCCCACGACATCGCTATCTCCTCCCCCTCACGTTCACGTTCATCGCTATCTCCTCCCCCTCCCTCTCACGTCGACCACCATGGCATCTCCCCTCCCAAGCCCTAGGAGCCCCTCGCTGCACCACGCGGACAGTTGACTTTCCGTTCCTCGCCGCCACTAGTCGAGGAGGACGCGTCAATGTTCCGCTCCTCGCCGCTATGCGACGCGTCGCTGTTCCATTCCTTGCTGCCACTAGTCGAGGAGGACGCGTCGGTGTTCCGCTCCTCGCCGTGACGCGTCGAGGTGGACGCGTCGGCGTTCTCAATCTCGCCGGCACGCGCGTCAGAGGACGCGTCGGCTCCCCGCTACAAGGAGAACGCCGCGCCGCCCGCCGAGCCCCCCAGCCTTGAGTAGCTTTGGAAAGAAATGGACGTCGCCTTGTGGGAGGCTTTGCCTCCAGCAGAGCGCGCCAAAATAGAGGCGGAGAAGAAGGTCGAGGAAGAGAAGTGCACCGCGCAACAAGCTTTTGGGAGATCTATGTCGCGTACGAGAGAGTCAAGCAATTGGTTCTTTGGCAGAAGGCTCGTGCGAGGGCCGTGAGGGTGGCGGAGGATGCCCGTGCCGACGCCCTGAGTGCAGTCGGCCCAAGCGCCTAATCTACGGTTGGCGGTCCGTGGGCTGGGTGCACGCTTCTAGACAGGAGGAGTACGTGTTGGCGCCGGATCACCACACCGGTGAGATCGTGCTCGCCCGCCGGCAAGCCGCCAATCATCACCTCGCGAATTGCGAGGCTGAGGAAGAGGCGTTGTGTCGGCGCACTGGGAAACGACCGTGCACCAGGGCACTCGTGGCACGCCGCAAGTGCTCCTGCGAGCGCCGTGGCTTTTAGGAGGAGTATAATTTTTGTTTCATAAGGCGATCTCATTAGTTTTGACGCAAATGATAAATCCCGAACGTTCAGGAATTTTTAGCGTCCTTAATTAAGTATGTAAAAGGGAAAGTTTGGAAACGTTGTGCATTATTATGCATTTTGCAAGTACGTGCATATAGCACAAATTTTACTATATACTATCGGACTACATGTCTCTCTCGATATATGCTTGCAGACTATGCTACTCCCTCCGTCCAGGTCAATAAGTCATCTTTGGTTGTGCACGGTGACCAAGAAGGAGGGAAGACTTGTACACCTAGACGGAGGGAGTACTACAATTACTTATGTACATGCAAATGCACGTTTGAACATTACGATGCGGTTTTTGTAAAAGTAGAAAAACAGCACTAGTCAAGCTTGTGAAATGATTCAATGCAAAACAAATGCAAAAATGCTTGTTTGATTGTTTACTTTTAGCTTCCTTCTCTGTGGTTATTTCTCTGTGCACCGTGACAAAGGAGGAGGAGAAAACAAGAAACGTTAATGTTTATTTGCTAATTAATAGTATTGCATGCAATGAACTAACCACTGCATGTCGTGTTTGATATCTCAAGTCATTAAAAGCATGAACACTCTTTATCTCTTATTGGTTGATATGTCAAGAAACAAGAAACGAGGTAGAAGTTAATGCACCGCACCTACGTGTTTTGGGATTATTTGGTTTTCGTAAGATGACTTACACACCTAGCTTTTAGAGTACCACTACCTCCCTTCTAGTTTAAAGGGCTCGACTCAAAAATTTCACCTACTCTTAGCAAGATAGTAGAGGCGGTGGAATAGTTTTTGAAGTCTGCAAAAGTACTCAACTAATGTTGTCCTTATTCACAAAAAAATATGTTTACCAATGCATGCATGAACACTAGTTAGTCTACCCCCCCCCCTCTTCTTTAATTCTTTGCCACATCAGCATGTTTGCTTTTCCCGTGTGCATAATACCAGCTAAGATACCACCATGATGGCCAGCCTTAATCATCGCATGCAATAATTTAGTGCACCTTGAAATATGAACATGTGTGGGGCGTGTATGTTTTTAATGACTTGAGACTATACATAGCCCGGCATGCAAGATGACTTATTATGCACCGTTCCCCATACCCGCAGGAAGCCCGTTCGTCTCCAAATCTTTTCCTCTCCATGTGTGGAAACAATATGCCTACCAAACTCTCCTTCTCCCTCCGGTGGTCCCACCACTCCATCCCGTGTGAAAACATCTGCATGCATGACTCTCCTCCCCCCACGCTCGTCCAATCCGTTGCGACCAGCAATATTTCCACCCCTTCGCTCCCTTGTAATTTACTCCAACAAATATGCCCACGTAGCTTTTACTTAACTTCAGGTGCACTGGGTCACTGACATACAGACCCAATAGTGTACTGGCCCACATGTAAGTGACGCAACTGGACCTGCAGTTAAGTCAGTGCAGCTCAGTCCATATCTTACATAGGTGTGCCATTGCTCGCTATAAATACTGCGCCTCCCACGACATCGCTATCTCCTCCCCCTCACGTTCACGTTCATCGCTATCTCCTCCCCCTCCCTCTCACGTCGACCACCATGGCATCTCCCCTCCCAAGCCCTAGGAGCCCCTCGCTGCACCGCGCGGACAGTTGACTTTCCGTTCCTCGCCGCCACTAGTCGAGGAGGACGCGTCAGTGTTCCGCTCCTCGCCGCTATGCGACGCGTCGCTGTTCCATTCCTCGCTGCCACTAGTCGAGGAGGACGCGTCGGTGTTCCGCTCCTCGCCGTGACGCGTCGAGGTGGACGCGTCGGCGTTCTCAATCTCGCCGGCACGCGCGTCAGAGGACGCGTCGGCTCCCCGCTACAAGGAGAACGCCGCGCCGCCCGCCGAGCCCGCCAGCCTTGAGTAGCTTTGGAAAGAAATGGACGTCGCCTTGTGGGAGGCTTTGCCTCCAGCAGAGCGCGCCAAAATAGAGGCGGAGAAGAAGGTCGAGGAAGAGAAGTGCACCGCGCAACAAGCTTTTGGGAGATCTATGTCGCGTACGAGAGAGTCAAGCAATTGGTTCTTTGGCAGAAGGCTCGTGCGAGGGCCGTGAGGGTGGCGGAGGACGCCCGTGCCGACGCCCTGAGTGCAGTCGGCCCAAGCGCCTAATCTACGGTTGGCGGTACGTGGGCTGGGTGCACGCTTCTAGACAGGAGGAGTACGTGTTGGCGCCGGATCACCACACCGGTGAGATCGTGCTCGCCCGCCGGCAAGCCGCCAATCATCACCTCGCGAATTGCGAGGCTGAGGAAGAGGCGTTGTGTCGGCGCACTGGGAAACGACCGTGCACCAGGGCACTCGTGGCACGCCGCAAGTGCTCCTGCGAGCGCCGTGGCTTTTAGGAGGAGTATAATTTTTGTTTCATAAGGCGATCTCATTAGTTTTGACGCAAATGATAAATCCCGAACGTTCAGGAATTTTTAGCGTCCTTAATTAAGTATGTAAAAGGGAAAGTTTGGAAACGTTGTGCATTATTATGCATTTTGCAAGTACGTGCATATAGCACAAATTTTACTATATACTATCGGACTACATGTCTCTCTCGATATATGCTTGCAGACTATGCTACTCCCTCCGTCCAGGTCAATAAGTCATCTTTGGTTGTGCACGGTGACCAAGAAGGAGGGAAGACTTGTACACCTAGACGGAGGGAGTACTACTATTACTTATGTACATGCAAATGCACGTTTGAACATTATGATGCGGTTTTTGTAAAAGTAGAAAAACAGCACTAGTCAAGCTTGTGAAATGATTCAATGCAAAACAAATGCAAAAATGCTTGTTTGATTGTTTACTTTTAGCTTCCTTCTCTGTGGTTATTTCTCTGTGCACCGTGACAAAGGAGGAGGAGAAAACAAGAAACGTTAATGTTTATTTGCTAATTAATAGTATTGCATGCAATGAACTAACCACTGCATGTCGTGTTTGATATCTCAAGTCATTAAAAGCATGCACACTCTTTATCTCTTATTGGTTGATATGTCAAGAAACAAGAAACGAGGTAGAAGTTAATGCACCGCGCCTAAGTGTTTTGGGATTATTTGGTTTTTGTAAGATGACTTACACACCTAGATGCACCGCGCCTAAGTATTTTGAGTAACATTTTATCAGTTAAATCTTTGGTCAAAATTTAGCACAAATTACAATGGTGAGGAATAAACCAGGACAGAGTAGTAGTTTAGAAGCCCAAATAAATGAGTGAGGCGCCTTATTGTTACTCTCCAATGTGACTAGTCTTGTGGGAAAAGCTGGGGAAGCCGCCAAAAGAACTGGTCCTAGGAGTAGTAGCTAGGGATCGAGTGTGGGAGATGAACCGGACAAAGTAAATGCAGAGAGATGAAATGCAAAAAAGACGGAGGGATGTGATGGTTGCTTGTCCGTTTATTTTACCAGGCCATTTATTACTGGGAGTGGTTGGTTTTTGTGATATGATGGCTTTACTGCCGTGCCACGAGCAGGGTGAGATGTGAGACTCCCGTGCAGCGCCGCTCTCTACACTTGTACTACTCCCTCCTTTCCGGTTTATAGGGCTTATTTCAACTTTTTTGTTTTTCCAATTTAGAGGGCTCATCTCCATCACATTTTTAGTTTTCAAGGCGCATTAAATCTTTGCATGCAAGAATTAAAAAGGAACACACCAATGCATGTAATATTCCTACTCATCTAGTGGCCAAGCATGCATGCAGTGCAATTAATCCAAATTAATGCATGTGTTTAATTTGAGTAGTTTTGTAAAGTACGAGATACATTCCTCCACTCATAAAATGCCTTGGTTGATGAAATTTCAGATTTGAGCCCTATAAACCGGAAAGGAGGGAGTACATCGGTCGTGGTTTATTAGTCCCCCATTGAATTTGATTGAAGATTTAACTGACAAAATGTTAGTGCATATCAACAAAAACTATATCGTTGGATTCGTATTTGAACATAGTTTTGAATGATATAATTTTAGGTGGCATGCATCAGTATTTATCGTACTATATATAATGTTAGTTAAATTTTTGGTCGTACTAATCTATAGTAGTAAGGTGCCCGTGCATTGCACTGAAGAGTGAAATGCATTGATCAGGGAG
The DNA here is from genome assembly GCA_963921465.1 of Triticum timopheevii. Lineage (NCBI taxonomy): Eukaryota > Viridiplantae > Streptophyta > Magnoliopsida > Poales > Poaceae > Triticum > Triticum timopheevii. The sequence continues at coordinate 515,567,285 of OY997268.1, read as the reverse complement.
TTGTTTATTTTGACAAAGGATGTGTGGGTCATCTCATGTGTAACGGGTATCGATAGGTTTCTTCGGATATTATCTCATCTCTAGAGCTCCCAAACATCCGGGTGAAATAGATAAAAAGGTATCTTTTGCAAACAAAAGCGTTCAACTGTTCAACCTGCATCCAAAACTTGTGAAGAAATAACACTTATTGTGCTTTGCAAGAAATGATCTTTAAGAATTAGTTTTTGAGTATCGATTGTTATACATGTTGGCTACAGATGACATGGCACTTTCTTATAGTCAACAGTTGGCTATACTATTAAGTAATATTAACCATGCCCTTATACACCTAGACGGAGGGATTAAATCAGGATGACTTGCAAGGGGGCAGAGGAGATGTAAGAAATGGTTCATCGTAAGTCTTTCACCAGTACTGTAGTAAAAATTCATACATGGAAGATTCTGGACTAAACCATAAACGGATACACTTTTATTCATGCGCGATACTCCAATAGAGCAAGATCCTGCATGGAAGTCTCCACATGCATAGACAGCAGATTACATTGAGCGAAGACTAATGATCAACATTTAACTTGATAATGTGTATTTTTTTAGAAGAACAGGGAGGCTCCTCCCCGGTTCCATTATCAAATGAAATCCAAAGTGTCTTACATCAGCTCACTGAGAGGAGTAGTTCAAAGGAAGGACTGCGGCAAAAGCCACTCAAGTTTAACGACAAGCTTACAAAATCAAAAGCGGCAAAGACACGGGCCATAAGCACCCACACACACACACTAAATGTTTTCTAAGTGCACTTGATAATGCGTATGTCCAGGTGAACCTCCTTGGAGTCCCCGTGCACCGAGTCAGCGGGTAAAGGATAGAACGGATGCCATGGGTTTTCCAAGTCCACATTGGCGGGATAGTCCCAGCTCCTCAGATTCCAAGTCTGTCCGATGAGGCCGGTTTCACGGCCCACATGACCCGGAGGGGTAGTAACATTGACCTTGCACCCATACATCTGCCTCGTGTCAGTGTCAGCGTCAACGGCGACGCCCCTGACGCACGCTACAAAGACGGGGCGGCGGCCTGCACGGGCCTCGCCGGGTGCTCACGATCAAGAGGAAGAAGCTGCCATCCTCCTCCGAGACTAGCAGGCGGCGATGATCCTCCAGCGACTCCGGCATGGTGAACCGGTAGCACGTGTCATACTTGATGTTCTGCGCCAAGGGCCAGCAGTGACCGCTGCACGCATCCGTGAGGTGATGCACCATGTCCGCCGGCGAGCCACAAAACGACATCGGGCACTCATAGCAGTGGACGAAGGGCTCCTTGGAGGCATCGACCAGGCCGTCCATGAAACGGGAGTAGCTGTATGGGACGTTGCGCCAGTTGAATATGTGAGCAAGTTACTACGAGATTTAATCCGAATAAGCACAAAATAAATCATGACGGCTATAACAGAGATGAAACTAATCACGTGGACTAGCATAGTAGTACGATACAGATTAGAAACATGAATTCTACCAAGATTTCGAACAGGAAGGACAGAAACACATACGGTGCAACAGGAGAAGCACCGTTGGCGTTGAGGTTGTCGCCCATGTCGTTGAGGAAGAGGTTGCCGAGGTCGGGGAAGAAGTCGTCGTCGGTGAAGTCGTGGTTGCCAGCAGTCGCGAGAGTGCGCTCCCCAGATTTCAACAGCGCCCGCCGAATGGAGCGCAGGAGGGAGTGGTTGTAGGGGACGTTGCGGCCGCCGAATGGAGCGCAGGAGTAGCACACGAAGCAGTAGATGGTGTCCTTTCTAGTACTCCCTAGTCTCTATCTATCTATATCTATATATATCTACTCTTATAGAAAACTGAGTTGGTGATGATGGTTTGCCTGCCATCTTGTAATATAGACCGTCCGATCTATATCTGACGGATATAAAGCCAACTCTGACAATTTTACAAAAGATACCCGCACCTCTCTCCACATTTACGGATAAGGCCTTACCTCATGCTCCTCCCTATGTCTCTATCTCTACAAGTACTTTTTTATAACAAATCAAATAGTGTTGCGCCGTCCGCTGCACGCCTGGCTGAACACGCCTCCTTGCCTCCATCATCACCAACTGAGTCTTTTATAGGAGTAGGAGTAGAGAAAAAACCGAGTTGGTGATGATGGTGTGCCGTGCAATGCACGGGCATCTTGCTATTTTTTGCATATAAGTCCAAACACCATGTAGACACGGTGTTTGAGCATGGTTCGTAGTCGTTCCACGATCGGGCATCGAAGTTTGTAACTATTTTAGATTAGAATATACTGCTCCTTTGGTGCTAGTAATGGAGCAGAGTCCTACTCTACTACTCTACTCTAGCAAGCTAGGGCATAGTACTATAGTTGGTACTGTAGGGAGTACCAGTACTGTGATCACTCAAGCAAGTTGTCTGGCATCGATATGACCCTACGCTACTGGTATGTGTCTCGTAAGTCAAGTGGCGTGCTGTAGTCATCATCACCTGTCCACTTCCCGCAGCACATATTCGCTTCTCCATATTTGTCCGCACATAATCTCGTCCAAGCTTGCATCCCCGCTAAGGCGCCTCCCCCCCTCGTCCGAAACCCAAGCACTAACAATGGAAGAACCGAGCAGCGTCCGCCGAAAGAGTGGCTGGAATTCGCTCCCCACAGAGGTAATCAAGCTCATTGTTTCGCGTGTGGACAATCTTAGTACCATGCCGCTCGCCGCGTGCTCGTCGGGGTTGTATCGTTTACTCAAAGCCCTCAGGCCGGAGCTTTTTAAGCCAGATCCTTGCTTGCTGATGCCGCCTGATCTTCAGAAACGGCATGTCACGTAGCATAACGATCGTAGGGTGGCGAGCATCAACCCCCTTCACTGCGATCCGATCCCCGTCAGCCTCAGCTACATTAACAGTATGTACTGGGTCGGCATGAACACGTCTTGGATGGTGCTCGTCGACAGTCGCGGCAGCTGGATGCTCGTGGAGGTCTACACCTGGTGATTGATCCCCCTTCCTTCGATTAACACTGCACTGCTTTGGCACCGCGACCCAAAATACTCGGAATCTTACAGTAGCCAACATGATACCAAGTTTGATTTGCTCAAGGTTGTAATCTGCCAAGTGCCCACAAGATCTGGGAATTATAAAGATTTCAGGCTCATTGCGTTCTTCAACCGCGGTCTCGCCTATCTGACAGGTCACTGCGGTAAGTGGATAAATCTGCATGTCCATCGCAGGATGATACATCCTCCATGGTTCTTTGATGCCATTGAACACAAGGGCTTCATTTATGCTGTCAACTCCTTCTACGGCTGGACGTATTGCTGGCCTACTCCAGTCATCGCTACAAACGGCTGTTACAGTAGTATGTTACTTTCCTATGATATCATGATGGCTTGCTTATATTACTGTCAACATTTACTGAAAAAATATTCATGCTCATAACATGCCGTTCTTAAGATTGACTAAATCAAGAGCCCTTTTTTATTTGAATCCAACTTTATATGATGTTGTAGGCCGCCTGGTGTCCCTACCCTTCCTAATCCCAGAACCTTTCAAAGAAAAGCGACATGGCAGTTGCAGGTGGTTCCTGGCTTGATCAGATGATGGCGAAAGATTGATGATCGTTTGCACGTACCGGACGTGTTGTTTCGCGGAATACAATCACAGTCACTGCAAGGTCTTTGAGCAGGATCCCAGCTTCTCTGTTTGTTGGACTGAATTATCCGATTAACCAGGAGATAACCGACAGCAAGGATCATGATGGCACCGCGGTTTCGTTCATCAGGCAAAACTGTGTGTACACAACATACCATGCGTCTCTACATGCACCATACCCTGATATGTGCCGCCACGCTCTGCAGCCCAAAGTAGGAGAGAGGGTCGCAAGTATCAGACTTCGACCTGCTGGCTGGAGTTTCCCCCGTCAGGCACCCATTTGGTTCAAGCCGCCAGCCAATCTCCACAGGTTAATAAATAGTAACGTCTAACTGAGCCAGTTAGTTAGATGTGTACACTTGGTGTAGTAGGATCATTATTTAGTTTGATGCATACACTTGTTCTTTTTTGGTAGCCCTTTTATAATGATGGCTGATGTTTGGTTTGGAAGAGAGAGCTGCGTCTTCACTCTTCTGGCCTGCTTACTGCTTCTGTTGCATCCCCAGCCCTGGTTGCTGCTACTGCTGTTTTCAATCTACAATCAGTAGTATATTTCGTCTGTTGGTTGAATATAAATGTGTTGTTAGAACGACAAACACAATGTTTTGGAAGTCATTGCACGGTTCGATCCTTTAGTGCCCCGTACCGTACGTAGCTCATACTATTTTTCGTACAGAACACATTTTCCACTTGTTGATAACATGCAGCCCACTGATGAAGGCCCAATAGAGAAGCCCATAATTAACTGGAAGGGACGCCCTCACATGAATCCTGCCCAGGTACATGCTCATGGTCCCCTAAACATAAATTAGTAAATAAATAAATAAAGCTAAATGCTCATGCACCAGTTCTTTGGGAAAATAGGTAGCCCAGTATTTCTTTTTGAAGAATACCCAAGCTAGGCCTATTTGTTTTCTCCGAATTACTGGGCTGCAAATCTTTCAAGATGAGCAAATGGGATATTAGTTTTTTTTAATTTTGTTCTTCACTGATATCTTATACGTATTTCATTGGATTTAACATGACATAGTACTAACTTATTTTAAAATTTGTTTTAGTATGGCTATTAATTTTTGGATTAAGAATATTTCATTCCCCAGCAAAAATTTCCCACATATTTAGTTAATTTTTTGACCCTGGTACTGACCAGAAAATGGCCGGCAATTCTAAAAATGGAAAACGGGTTGCAATAAATTCCATATGAATTAGAAAATGAGTAAAAATTATAAAAATAATAGCAAATGGGCTGTACACGCCACGGATTTCAAGGCTGGCTTGTTTATGCAAGGCTTTGTCAGTGAACACACGATTCTAGCCGTCGTGCTTCTTCAATCTCTGATCTTCCTGCTCCAGCCGCCTAAACTAGCGCTGGCGGGACTGCCTGCTCCCTCCTCTTATGGCCCGCTGTATGCCGCACAGGCTTCCCCGGCCCACCCTATTCCCTCCGCTGGCCTGGCCGCACGCAATCAACTGCCTCCTTATTACGCGAAAAAATGATTCCTCCCACTGACATCTGGGGCGCACCGATTGGGAGGCTGACCTATGGGCCTACTATGTTGATGCGTACGCAGGGCTTGTCAACTTAGTCAAAAACGATTCTAGCAGCAATAACCGTGGATTTGAATCGAACGGTCCTGCTGCTTCTTCAATCGCTGCTCTTCTTGCACCAGCCGCCCAAACCAGCGCCGGGGAGACCGCCTGCTCTTGCCTCCAGGGGCCGGCTGTGCTGCCATTGAGGCGTCATCGCCCCTACTACTCCCACCGCTAGCCAGGCCCTGCGGTGACAGCAGCCTCACACCGCAGCCGAACTAGTGAACCCTCGTAGTCCACTCCGCGTGGGCATCCACTGCCGCGTCTTCCCCGGCTCCGCGTCGTCCCCTTCCTAGGCCTCGCCGTCATCCACCGCCTTGGTGCTCTCGGCGCGGCGTGGTCAATGTGGTCAACGACATTCCATCGGGAGAGTACTGTACGTGTAGAGGCTGATAGCTGGGTCCACGGCCACAGCCCAGTTTTTTTGTGATTTGCCAAGTAAGTCGCTTTGTCAGGCCTGTTGGGCTGCAAATCTTTCAAGACGAGGAGAGTTTCATTCGGCTGGCCGACAAAATGGCCCATCAGTAATGAGAAATGGGTTGTACATTTTTAAAACACATCAAACCAACAATTATTTTCAAATATCTTTTTTTATTTCAAGATTTTAAATTACATTAATTTTTATGCGTGGATAATTTGTTGGATTTTATATTGATATACATTTATTTTTAAAATCAGTCTGAATGTTAGTCAAAATTTCGGGATTAAAAACAGTTCAGACCACACCGAAATATGCAAAATTTCGCATAAGTTTTTAACCGTGGCCACAATATGGGCTGTAATGCTAACAAAAAGAATATGGGCTCCAAAAAACCTTAAGAATTAGCAAATGGGCTGTAAATTATTAAAAATAATGGCAAATGGGTTGTATGCTGTTTTCCACATATTTGAGGCTTTCCTAAGAAAAAGGTTGACGCACAAGCAGTGACTGTTGGATGGCCATCCAACGGCCGTCGTGCTTCCTCAATCTCTGCTCTTCCTGCTCCGGCCGCTCAAACAAGCGCCGGCGGGATTGCCTGCTCCCTCCTCCCCTCGGTCGGCTCTAACAGCTCGGACCCACCAGTTATATCTTCGTACGCAAGGAAGTGCCTCCTTATTACGCACAAAAAAATGAATACTCCCCCTGTTAGCTGGGACCCAGTATAGTGGCAGGCTGACTTGTGGGCCTACTAAGTTGACGGGGATGGAGGGCTTTGACAACTTAATCAATATGCACGATTCTAGCTCCAGTGACCATACGATGTCCATCCAACGGCCGTAGTGCCTCTTCAACCTCTCGTCTTCTTGCTCCAGCCGCCCAAACCAGCGCCGGTCGTGCCTCGTGCTCCTGCCTCCCGTGGCTGGCTACGATGCGGCGGAGGCCTCACCGCCCCCTACTACTCCCACCGCTGGCCAGGCCATCCCTCTACTCACCCACACCGCTTGTTATTCTGCGGTGACGGCAGCCTCACACTGCAACGAACCAGTGAACCCTCATACTCCTCTACGCGTGGGCATCCACTGCCACGTCTTCCCCGGCTCTGCGTCGTCCCCTTCCTAGGCCTCGCCGTCGTCCACCGCCCTAGTGCTCTTGGCGCGGCATGGTCAACGTGGTCAAGGAACGGCTTCCATCGGACATGGACTGTACGTGGAGAGGCTGGCAGCTGGGTCCACGGCAGGAGCAAGGAAGTGCCTCCTTATTACGCGCAAAATAGTTATTCCTCCACCTGACAGCGGGGACCCACCGAAAAGGCCACCATATTTTGCGAAAAAAACGTTTCCCCCCTGACGGCTGGGACCCACTAGCTACATCTTCGCACGCAAGGAAGTGTGTCCGGGCAAAAAAAAACGATTCGCCCCCCTAACTGCTGGGACCCACCAGCTACATCTTCGCAGGCAAGGAAGTGCCTGACAGCCGGGACCCACCTGGTCGAAGCGTACGTAGCGTTGTCATTCTGGTCGCGAACGTGTACGTACATACTGGTCGATGTAGAGGCGCACACGTGTCGTAGATGTAGAGGCGCGCACCTGTCATAGTAGAGGCGCGCACGTAGCATGTACACATATGTACAGCGGCGAGGGTGCAAGAAAGAAAATACGGCCACGTATGTACATACGGGCAGGGTCTCGAATGCCTACTCATGCATACGTACGGCCAGGGCTCGTGTACATGGCTGGGCCGGAATGGAAAAACAGCATCGTCGTCGTGTTCATGGGGAAGCAACGGAATGCGTCATGTTCATCAGGAGGCAACAGAACGCGTGGGAGCCAACCGGCTTGGACAGAACAAGCGATGGAAACGAGGCCTGGCGTACCGCACAACGGAGGAAACGGCCTTGTGTTTGACCGGCCACGTTCGAAACGGGGTCCTGTTGATCGGGAGGGGCCTGGCGTACCGCAAAACGGAGGAAACGGACCTCCTACGGTCGAAAGGGGGTCCTGTTGATCGGGAGGGGTGTGGCGTACCGCAAAACGTAGGAAACGGACCTCCTACGGTCGAAACGGGGGTCCTGTTGATCAGGAGGGGTGTGGCGTACCGCAAAACGGACGAAATGGACCTCCTACGGTCGAAACTGGGGTCCTGTTCATCGGGAGGGGTGTGGCGTACCGCAAAACGGGACTCCAGGGGATACTATTCATCTCCACCGTCGACCTCCTCCAGCCTCCACGGGCTACCATCGACCTCCTCCAGCCTCCACGGGCTCCTGTTCATCCAGCCTCCACCGCGCGCTACTCCACCGACTACTGTTCAACCACCCCTCCACGGGCACCCCTCCACCGTCTACTGTTCATCCAGCCCTCCACACCAAGGGGTCCTATTCAACCACCCCTCCACGGCCACCCCTCCATCGTCTACTGTTCATCCAGCCCTCCACACCACGGGTTCCTGTTCATCCAGAGGCAACGCCACCACTCGCTGTTCATCCAACCCCTCCCCCCCCCCCCCCCCGCAACGCTCACTGTTCATCCCAGAGGCAGCATCTATCGGCTTCAGTTAGCAGCAGTAGCGAAGGAATCGCTCCATCGGGTTAAGTTAACAACCATCGATCGATCGCTCGGGTTCAGTAACGCGTAGCCTGCAGTGCAATCGCTCGGGTTCAGTTAGAGCTCAACGCCTTGCTTGGGTTCAGTTAGAGCCAATGCCTCGCACACACGCGCATACCTATACGAGAGAAACGCGCATCGCTCTCCCACCGTAACCGGCAACTCCCCAAAAAATTTTCTCCCCCTCGCTTCTACCACGGTTTGTTCCGTCATGGATAGCCCAAAGAATGTCATGCAGTTGCGTCTCCGGCCCACCCAGGACGAAAAGCCCATTTTCTGTCATGATTTTTTGTCATAGAAGTAGGAGCCCACCACATCTATGATGATACCGGGTTTGTCACAATTATCATCATAGAAGTGTCATATGTATGACAGAAAAAAATTTCGTTCAGCCCAAAATGTCACGGATGTGTCTTTTTTCGGTAGTGCGAGCTCATGCACACGCACACGCGTCCGCGGCAACGACAGCTCAGCCTCCTCCTCGTCTACCTATTTAAGGGAACCCCGAGCTCCCTCGACTGCACTAGCACTACTCCGTCACTCCCAGAGCCCCATCTAGCCACCCCCTCGAGCTCGAGGAGCTCTCCTGGTCCTCCCTTGACGCCACGGTTGCTAGTCTCCTGTGGCTAAATTCGCCCAGAGCCGCGCCCCTCCCTCCATTCCCTCACCTCCCTAGCACCATGATACGTCTCCAACGTATCTATAATTTGTTATTGTTCCATGCTATTATATTACCCATTTTGGATGTTTATGGCTTTATTATACACTTTTATATTGTTTTTGGGACTAACCTATCAACCGGAGGCCCAGCCCAAATTGCTGTTTTTTTGCCTATTTCAGTGTTTCACAGAAAAGGAATATCAAACGGACTCCAAATGGAATGAAACCTTTGGTAGAGTTATTTTCGAAACAAATGCAATCCAGGAGACTTGGAGTGGATGTCAAGAAGCAATCGAGGAGGCCACGAGGCAGGGAGGCACGCCCTAGGGGGGTGGGTGCGCCCCACCCTCATGGGCCCCTCATGGCTCCCCTGACCGACTTCCTTCGCATATATATATATATATATATATATATATATATATATATATATATACATATTCACATACCCTGAAACATCCATGAGCACCACGAAACCCTATTTCCACCGCCGCAACCTTCGGTACCCATGAGATCCCATCTTGGGTCCTTTTTCGGTGCTCCGCCGGAGGGGGAATCGATCATGGAGGGCTTCTACATCAACACCATAGCCTCTCCAATGAAGTGTGAGTAGTTTACCACAGACCTTCGGTTCCATAGTTATTAGCTAGATGGCTTCTTCTCCCTTTTTGATTCTCAATACAAAGTTCTCCTCGATCTTCTTAGAGATCTATTCTATGTAACTATTTTTGCGGTGTGTTTGTCGAGATCCGATGAATTGTGGCCTCGGTTTATGGTCAAGTTTATCTATGAGAAATATTTGAATCTCCTCTGAATTCTTTTATGTACGATTGGTTATCTTTTCAAGTCTCTTCGAATTATCAGTTTGGTTTGGCCTACTAGATTGATCTTTCTTGCAATGGGAGAAGTGCTTAGCTTTGGATTCAATCTTGCGGTGTCCTTTCCCAGTGACAACAGGGCCAGCAAGGCACGTATTGTATTGTTGCCATCAAGGATAAAAAGATGGGGTTTATATCATATTGCTTGAGTTTATCCCTCTACATCATGTCATCTTGCCTAATGCGTTACTCTGTTCTTATGAACTTAATACTCTAGATGCATGCTGGATAGCGGTCGATGTGTGGTGTAATAGTAGTAGATGCAGAATCGTTTCGATCTACTTGTCGCGGACGTGATGCCTATATACATGATCATGCCTAGATATTCACATAACTATGCCCTTTTCTATCAATTGCTCGACAGTAATTTTTTCACCCACCATAATACTTATGCTACCTTGAGAGAAGCCACTAGTGTAACCTATGGCCCCCGAGTCTATTTTCCATCATAGAAGTTTCCGATCAACTTTATTTTGCAATCTTTACTTTCGAATCTATATCATAAAAATACCAAAAATATTTATCTTATTATTATCTCTATCAGATCTCAGTTTTGCAAGTGGCCATGAAGGGATTGACAACCCCTTTATCACGTTGGTTGCAAGGTTCATATTTGTTTGTGTAGGTACGAGGAATTTGCGTGTAGCCTCCTACTGGATTGATACCTTCTTTCTCAAAAAATGCTACTTTGCTACATCACCCTTTCCTCTTCAATGGAAAAACCAATGCATGCTCAAGAGGTAGCAAGAAGGATCTCTGGCACTGTTGCCGGGGAGATCTACGCACAAGTCAAGACATACCAAGTACCCATCACAAACTATTCTCCCTCGCATTACATTATTTGCCATTTGCCTCTCGTTTTCCTCTCCCCCACTTCACCCTTGCCGTTTTATTCGCCCTCTCTTTCCTGTTCGCTTTTTTCGCTTGCTTCTCGTGTCGTCGTTTGTGGTCATGGCTAGTCCTTCTATCATCGTTAGTACTCCCGATCATGAAGTTCTTAATTTTAAAAAAAGGGAGGGAGAAAATCTAAAAGATGCTTGGCATAGAATTTTCAATGCTCAAAATAGATCTACTAGGAAGCAATCTACTTCCTTTCTACTTCACAATTTTTATGTAGGAATTACTCCTTGGAATAGATATATTCTTGATACCATTACCGGACGGAATTTCTTGGGTAGCCATACTTTTGATTCTTATAGTGCTACGATAGATTTTTTTGGGCCGCCACCTCTTTTGGTTAATGGAACTGTTTTAACTTTGGAACATGTGATGCAAAGGCTTGAAATTATTGAAAATAAAGTTACCACTGTAGAGTTAATTGAAAATTTGGATAAAAATATCCACAACCAAATTACCCAATATGGATCTAAGGTTGGAGTTACTCTGAATTTTTTTAAAGAAAAGGAACCTATAGTTAACGAAAGAATGGATCAAGATTCCACAAGAATCGGTAAACTTGAGGGTATTACCAACTTAGGGTCTGCCTTTTCTTCTGTGAAAAATAATCCAAATCCTCCTACCACCAAAGTTGCCAAATTAATGTATGTTCCTAAAAATAAGGGTGAATCTTCTAGTAAGGAAAATGCGGATCTCAAATCAATTAGTGTCCAACCCAGTTTTTTCGCTATCATTAAGGAACCTTTTGATACAAATGAATTTCTCGATTTATTGCCTAGGAGTTTGATCATTAATAAAAATAAGGAAACTCCTAAGGGTTATAAGTGTTCAATTGAGGAATTGCCAATCAAAGATGGCAATACCTAGATCTATTCTCGCTTTTATGCCTAGCTAGGGGCGTTAAACGATAGCGCTTCTTGGGAGGCAACCCAATTTTATTTTTGTTCTTTAATTTTTGCTCCTGTTTAGTATTAAATAATTCATCTAGCCTCTGGTTAGATGTGTTTTTATCTTTTAGTTAGTGTTTGTGCCAAGTAGAACCTATAGGATCATCTTGGGTGATAGTTAATTTGATCTTGCTGAAAAACAGAAACTTTTGTGTGCACGAGAATAATTTTAATAAATCACAGAAACGTGATTTTTAGTTGATTATTTTTAATAAGATTAATAGACAAATTGCCTAGGACTTCCTATTTTGGTGGGATTGTTAGAGTTCCAGAAGTATTCGGAAGTTACAGATTACTAAAGACTGTTCTGTTTTTGACAGATTCTGTTTTTCGTGTGTTGTTTGCTTATTTTGATGAATCTACGGCTAGTATCGGGGGGGGGGGGGGGGTATGAACCATAGATTAGTTGGAATACAATAGGTTTAACACCAATATAAATAAAGAATGAGTTCATTACAGTACCTTAAAGTGGTGGTTTGCTTTCTTGCACTAATGAAGCCCATGAGATTTTCTGTTGAGTTTTGTGTTGTGAAGTTTTCAAGTTTTGGGTAAAGATTTGATGGACTATGGAATAAGGAGTGGCCAGATGCTAAGCTTGGGGATGCCCAAGGCACCCCAAGGTAAAATTCAAGGACAACCAAAAGCCTAAGCTTGGGGATGCCCCAGAAGGCATCCCCTCTTTCGTCTTCGTCCATTGGTAACTTTACTTGATGCTATATTTTTATTCACCAATGATATGTGTTTTTCTTGGAGCGTCTTGTATGATTTGAGTATTTGCTTTTTAGTTTACCACAATCATCCTTGCTGTACACACCTTTTAGGAGAGACACACATGAATTGGAATTTATTAGAATACTCTATGTGCTTCACTTATTATATCTTTTGAGCTAGACAATTTTGCTCTAGGGCTTCACTTATATCTTTTTAGAGCACGGTGGTGGTTTTATTTTATAGAAATTATTGATCTCTCATGCTTCACTTATATTATTTTGAGAGTCTTTTAGAACAGCATGGTATTTTCCTTGGTTATAAAATTAGTCCTAATATGACGGGCATCCAAGTTGGGTATAATAAAAACTATCATATAAAGTGCATTAGAACACTATGATAAATTTGATGCTTGATAATTGTTTTGCGATATAAATGTGGTAATGTTAGAGTCATGCTAGTTGTGTATTTATGAAATTGAGAAATACTTGTGTTAAAGTTGGCAAGTCCCATAGCATGCACGTATGGTAAAAGTTGTGTGAAAAATTTGTTGCATGGGGTGTTCTTTTGATTGCCTTCCTTATGAGTGGACGTCGGGATCGCGTGATGGTTAACTCCTACCAACCCTTCCCCTAGGAGCATGCGTAGTAGTACTTTGCTTCGAGGGCTAATAAACTTTTGCAATAAGTATATGTGTTCTTTATGACTAATGTGAGTCCATGGTTATATGCACTCTTACCCTTACACCATTGCTAGCCTCTCTTATGCCGCGCAACTTTCGCCGGTAACATACACCCACCATATATCTTCCTCAAAACAGCCACCATACCTACCTATTATGGCATTTCCAAAGCAATTCCGAGATATATTGCCATGCAACTTTCCACCATTCCTTTAATTATGACATGGTCCATAATTGTCATATTGCTTTTGCATGATCATGTAGTTGACAACGTATTTTTGGAAAAGCCACCTTCATAATTCTTTCATACATGTCGCTCTTGATTCATTGCATATCCCGGTATTACCGCCGGAGGCATTCACATAGAGTCATATTTTGTTTTAAGTATTGAGTTGTAATTCTTGAGTTGTAAATAAATAAAAGTGTGGTGATCTTCATTATTAGAGCATTGTCCCAAGTGAGGAAAGGATGATGGAGACTATGATTCCCCCACAAGTAGGGATGAGAATTCGGACTTTACAAAAAAAAGAGGCCAAAGAAGCCTAAATAAAAAAAAGAGGCCAAAGGAGTCCACCAAAAAAAGAAAAACATGAGAGAAAATGAGAGAAGGGACAATGTTACTATCCTTTTTCCACACTTGTGCTTCAAAATAGCATCATGATCTTCATGATAGAGAGTCTCCTATGTTGTCACTTTCATATACTAGTGGGAATTTTTCATTATAGAACTTGGCTTGTATATTCCAATGATGGGGGGCTTCCTCAAATTGCCCTAGGTCTTCGTGAGCAAGAGAATTGGATTGACACCAACTTAGTTCTTTTGTTGAGCTTTCATACATTTATAGCTCTAGTGCATCCGTTGCATGGCAATCCCTAATCACTCACATTGATATCTATTAATGGGCATCACCATAGCCCGTTGATAAGCCTATTCAATGTGAGACTTTATCCTTTTTTGTCTTCTCCACACAACCTCCATCATCATATTCTATTCCACCCATAGTGCTATATCCATATTCTATTCCACCCATAGTGCTATATCCATGGCTTACGCTCATGTATTGCGTGAGGGTTAAAATGTATGAACCAATTGCTTGGCCGATACCGGGGTTGTGCATGATGGGAGTATTTTGTGTGACGAAAATGAAGCATGGCCTAACTCTGTGATTTTGTAGGGATAAGCTTTCTTTGGCTATGTTATTTTGATAAGACATGATTACTTTGTTAGTATGCTTGAAGTATTACTATTTTTATGTTAATATGAACTTTTATCTTGAATATTTTTGGATCTGAACATTCATGCCACAATAAATAAAATTACATTGAGAAATATGCTAGGTAGCATTCCACATTAAAAATTCTGTTTTTATCATTTACCTACTCGAGGACGAGCAGGAATTAAGCTTGGGGATGCTTGATACGTCTCCAATGTATCTATACTTTTTGATTGTTCCATGTTATTATATTACTCGTTTTGGATGTTTATGGGCTTTACTATACACTTTTATATTATTTTTGGGACTAACCTATTAACCGGAGGCCTAGCCCAAATAGCTGTTTTTTACCTATTTCAGTGGTTCGCAGAAAAGGAATATCAGACGGAGTGAAAACATTATGAATCCTTCGGGAGAGTTATTTTTGGAACAAACGCAATCCAGGAGACTTGGAGTTGACGTCAAGAAGTAATCGAGGAGGCCACGAGGTAGGGAGGCGCGCCCCCTACCCTTGCGGGCCCCTCGTGGCTCCCCTGACCGACTTGCTTCGCCTATATATATTCACATACCCTGAAAACATCCATGAGCACCACGAAACCCTATTTCCACCGCCACAACCTTTTGTACCCGTGAGATCCCATCTTGGGGCCTTTTCCGGCACTCTGCCGGAGGGGAATCGATCATGGAGGGCTTCTACATCAACACCATAGCCTCTCCGATGAAGTGTGAGTAGTTTACCACAGACCTTCGGGTCCATAGTTATTAGCTACATGGCTTCTTCTCTCTCTTTGATTCTCGATACAAAGTTCTCCTCGATCATCTTGGGGATTTACTCGATGTAACTCTTTTTGCAGTGTGTTTGTCGAGATCCGATGAATTGTGGGTTTATGATCAAGTTTATCTATGAGAAAATATTTGAATCTCCTCTGAATTCTTTTATGTATGATTGGTTATCTTTGCAAGTCTCTTTGAATTATTAGTTTGGTTTGGCCTACTACATTGATCTTTCTTGTAATGGGAGAAATGCTTAGCTTTTGGTTCAATCTTGCGGTGTCCTTTCCCAGTGACAGCAGGGGCAGCAGGGCACATATTGTATTGTTTCCATCAAGGATAAAAAGATGGGGTTTATATCATATTGCTTCAGTTTATCCCTCTACATCATGTCATCTTGCCTAATGCGTTACTCTGTTCTTATGAACTTAATACTCTAGATGCATGCTGGATAGCGGTCGATGTGTGGAGTAATAGTAGTAGATGTAGAATCGTTTCGATCTACTAGTCACGGGCGTGGTGCCTATATACATGATCATGCCTAGATATTCTCATAACTATGCACTTTTCTATCAATTGCTCGACAGTAATTTGTTCACCCACCGTAATACTTATGCTATCTTGAGAGAAGCCACTAGTGAAACCTATGGCCCCCAGGTCTATTTTCCATCATATAAGTTTCCAATCTACTTTATTTTGCAATTTTTACTTTCCAATCTATATCATAAAAATACCAAAAATATTTATCTTATTATTATCTCTATAAGATCTCACTTCCGCAAGTGGCCGTGAAGGGATTGACAACCCCTTTATCACGTTGGTTGCGAGGTTCTTATTTGTTTGTGTAGGTACGAGGGATTTGCGTGTAGCCTCCTGCTCAATTGATACCTTGGTTCTCAAAAATTTATGGAAATATTTACGCTACTTTGTTAGATCACCCTTTCCTCTTCAAGGGAAAAACCACTGCATGGTCAAGAGGTAGCACACCACCCATCGCCCGGCGGACTGCCTCTGCCCTTTAGCCCCTCCTCCAACGCCCTGGAGCACCATGCCCCTCAGGTCCGAAGCTCCCGTCCGCCTGGGACGCTACCATGTTCGTCCTGATCCACCTCGCCGGCCGTGGGTGGGATCAGCGTGTGCGTCTTGCCGCGCTGAGCTCATGCATATGCTGAGCGCCGCGGGAGACGGTCTGGAGCTCCGGCAATCGCCCTCGGGAGACGCCCCTCTCCTCTGGCTGGCGCACGTGAGAAGGTGAAGGAGGCGGCTAGCTCAGCCTACCAGTGGGCCCTCGGCCCCACCCATCAGTCCCACACCCGTTGACCTAGCCGCTGACCTGGAGTAAGTGGAAACACATTTTGTTAGTTTACGCTTTAGTTTAAGTGAAAACGTATTTCAGCCCTTCTTCAGAGCAGAATACATTTTCCACTTATGAAAGCATATTTCCGTTCTACTGTGGCTAAAAATACTTTTTCGTTTTCAGAAAACGTATTCCTTCAGACGGTGTTTTCAGTTTTTCTGTCAAGGGCCTGTCTGTGAGGATTTTATTACAAATAGGTCCCTCGCAGTAAAACTATCATAGCTTTTCAACTATAGCTCCAAATGAGGTGATTCCAAAGCCCACTTCTTCGTCTCGTTGAGCCCGTTTTGTTGGTCATATTTTCACTATGTTTTGACATTTTGAAAATGACTATTTTTCCCTTGCACTTATTGATCCCCCTTCGAGAGAGTACGATTTTCCGGCGATTCTTTCCGCGAATTTCTCGCACTTTCTCCAAGTGAATCCATCTACCCCAGGCAAGCCACACCCTCCATTTGCATCACTGTAATGCAGTGACATGGTTTTAATTATTTGAACTTGTTTAAAATATTGCTTTAACTACATGACTTTGTGCAAGCCATTTTCTCGGAGTTGTTTTTGATCTTGCTATTGCCATGCTACTATTTGGAGTACCAGGCGCTATGCTTGCTATTTGATGGATGTCATGCTGCCTTCGGACTATTTGTGGCTAGAATTATTTTCATCATGATGCTAGTTGACATTACGTTTTGTAGTATGATTTCGGAGATGATGTTTACATGTAGATCTTAGCTGGATAGCTCGTTCTTGATATTTGAGTAGTAGTAATATCGTTCTTGGATTCATCTTGATAGAAGTGTTATGTTATCCCCGGAGTATTTTGATATGACGATAGTATGCTTTGGATTATTTGTTGGAGATTGCCATGACTTGGATTATAGGTTGATAGATGGTATCGGAGTATCAGTTAGCACAGTTATATTTTTGGGGTTAAATTCCATCATTAAGTTGGTCAGGTGCCACCGAACCGGGCTTTTTCTAGTGCAACCACATTTGCCTTTTATGGGAAGGCCCTGATGCGGTCTATTATCATGTCTCTCGCTGGTGCCTCCAACAAGGGAAGGTTATGGGTGTGGGGTACCCTAGCCCAGTAAGCCGACATAATCTTGTGTGCCTGTAGTTGGATTTTGCACGATTTTGTCCCTGTTTGGGACCGTTTTTATTTTGCCACGACGGTGGCCGTTGATGCCTTTAGTAGGCATGGGGCCACCCAGGACTGAACCCAAAGGGGGTGTTGGTCGGAGTGGCCGAGAGAGTGTCATGGCAGTAGATCGGTTTTGTCGGAACGCCGTTGGTCCACCCGAATGGGAGTGCGAGGCCATGGGTTCTGTGGTGTGAGTAAAGTGCGCTACCTCTGAAGAGTGTGTGTGTTTAATCTATCGATAACCGCGTCCTCGGCCATGGGCACAAGTTCATACTATGTCACACCGTTTGATCAACACGCACATGACGGAATGACTTATAGATGATTTATATGATATATGTGAGCAGTAACAGTTTGGCAGGATGTTGATGATGATGTTGAGATGATCTTGAGGATGATCATTCAGTTTGTGATGTGGTCACGAGGTGATCATGTGGATGTTGTGGCACCCTGGCTCAGAGCAACCGGTTTACCTTGCATTGCCAGCCCAGAGACCATGTCTTCTGGCAACACACAACATCTTGGTACAGAAAACAACCGTTTTATTGATGCTAGCGGAACATGGTTCATATTACAACAAGTAAGGAGTCCAAACAGCACACACATGGTGCAGCTAAACAATATGTACATTATTTAATGAACATAATGGGCCTCGATCATGACAACTACGCGGCAACAAAACAACAACGAAGCGGGACTCCATAGCACAGGGACACCGACATGAACACGACTAGACTTGGACAGCTCTTTGTTCCAACAAGACTTTCCTGAAATATGGCATGATATGCCAGGTCAGTACATTCAATGTACTTGCAAGCTCATAACAAGCATAAACATAATGGCAAACAATATCATGAAATTACCCAATTTTAATCATTAATGAAAAATCATACTATGGATGCAGTGAATGAAATCTCGTGCCTCAAGTCCCACGGACTTGCTTACCAAACGGGTAACCTCGTAGCCAAATGGTGATCTTTCTCAGATCACAACCGGACCAACAACATGGTCATCAAACTGGTTACCTCGTAACCAAACGGTGATCTCTCTCGGATCACAAACGGACCAACAACTTGGTCATCAACATCAACATGGTTTTCCAACCATCCTCTTTCCAACAGTGCCATGTTATTAATTTAGTGTGCAAGATTATTTAAATGTTGCCCCATGGTGTGACCTCCTTTTTAGCGTGTCCTTAACCGTGGACTCGGCTATCGATAGACTCGGCTATCGATTCATTGGCACCATCACCCGATCAACGATATGTTCAAGTTGAGTTATTATCAGGTTCAACTTAAAGTAAAAATAATCGGTGTAATGATATGCCATGCAAATTCACTCATGTAACATGCATCACTAATCATAAGAACAATACCGGGTCAACTATACCAAGCACTAACCAAACATATCAGACACTCATAGCACTATTCTGGTCATGATTATTCAGTAAACTAACCATGGCAATATCTTAGCATAATTATTTTCATACCCAAGAAACTTTTCGGTGTACAAAAGTAGCGGCTCTGCTTTTGACTCCTTTACTTGTGCACGGGCAGTCAGAGCCACCCGCCACGACCACGCATAATAGGGCAGGAAAGAGAAGCCGGAGAGAAGCCGAAGGCACAAGACAAACAAAGCAACGACAAGGACCAAGGCCACAAAGATCGGATGGACAAAGCAGGTTTCCCCGGCAAGGACTCATGCCGGGGCAGCCTCAGCGGCCCCGGCAGGACCCTTGCCGGGGCAGCCCCAGCGGCCCCGGCAAGGACTCTTGCTGGGGCAGCCTCAGCGGCCCCGGCAAGACCCTTGCCGGGGCAGCTCACCCACACCAGTTGAGCGAGCCACCTTTGATCCCACCAACGCTAGACAAACGCATTGGGACAGGGCTCGAGAGGCACCTCCGTGGTGACATGCAGATCTTTGTGAAGACAAAGAGTAGTCAAGATCAAATGAGGATAGGAAGGCAACATTCCTCGGCAGGGTTCTTGCCGAGGAAGCCCCCGAGACCCCCATCAAGGTCCTTGCTGGGGATGACGGTGTGCCGCGGCAAGGCCCTCGCCAAGCACGCCAGCAGGGCCACTGCCAGGCCCACGCCAGCCAAGTCTCCGCCGCCGTTTGCAGGCAGCTGTCGACCCAACCAGCTGGGCAGGCACCTGCGTGGCAACATGCAACCCTTCGTGGAGGCTCCACCACCGCGCCACCTCAGCGGCCTTCCTGCCTACATGGCACCGCATGCATTGCTGGCCAGGGCGCCTGTCAAAGCAAGGAGGAGTGGCGACGGACGGGACGGGCCTCGCTCCCGTCCCTGATAAAGTGAAGGGACACCTAAGCCTTGCATTAAATGCACTTTGTCCTGTAATACCAGCAATAAGCTCACATCGCTGTAGCACTTTCCACCTCCTGTGTGCCACTATGGCAGCCCCTTTCGCCTATAAAAGGAGGCCCATGGCGCACTGGAGAGCTAGTTCAAGAGCTCAAGAACAGTAAATACATCCACCAAAGCAGGATCATAGGGTTTTACGCATCTTTGCGGCCCGAACCTGGGTAAATCCCCTTTGTGTTGTCTACTAGTCTGGCTCTTCTCCAATCCAGCGCCCCGCAACCGCAGTAGGGATTCCAGTGATCCCATAGGTGTCATTTCCCACCGACATCTTTGGCGCGCCAGGTAGGGGGTGCCCAGATTGTGAGAATCGGGTCCAGTGGTAGGCCTAGCAGTTCATCATCGCCACAGCTCCTGCGGAGAAGGTGGCCAAGAAGGTGGCGCTGACCGTTGGCGCGAAGGACGCCGAGGCGGCGACGAGAGAGCTAAGTCATGCTGAATTTTAAGTTTTTCTCCTTAGGTATAAGGTTATTATCCTCGATGGTTCGACCTATGTATGGAGAGCTTATACGCAGAGGGCCCCTCCTGCGATCGGCAATGCCCTTGTTCTGTTTCAAGTCCTCTCAACAGTTCGAGCAGCTGTGTCGAGAGCGGCAGGGTAGCCTTTCGCCATCGGCAACGCCCTCGGTTCTGACTCGAGTCAAGCTCGACAGATCGAGCTGCCGCGCCAAGGGCGGTAAGGTGCTTCGCCCGGCAACAAGCACACCCGGTAGGCTAATGAGGATCCGTCCTCAAAGCGCCGCCCTGGGTTTACGTGCCGGCAAGCCTACCCGGTCGACGTGGGGTGGACATACAAAGGAAAATCGAATAGGAAAATAACATGCATAATTTCAGGGGCACTGCAGAGTTATATTACACAAATAGCCACCCCGTTTCTAACTAAAGATATCATTGTCTTGGTCATGAACCCGCAGCGGCGACGGAGAACGGGGTGCCTAGTCCCGGTGCTGGCCCTCCAACTTCTTGATTTTGTCGATGCGTCTAAGGATGGGCTGGATACGCTCATTGAGCACCGCGATGTCGGCATCCTCCGGCAAGCTCTTCAGCACAGCTTCGAAGTCGAGGTCTGGGTGCCAGTGCGCAATCTTGGTTAGCACCCTGGTCATGGTCCCCCGAGAGAGTATCCGGGATTCTTCGTCCAGGGAGGCCGCCCGGTTGGAATGAAGTCGCCTCAGGGCACTGACGACCTTCTCAAAGTATATGGTCAGGTTGGCATTGGGGCTCAGGTTCGCCTCTGGGGCGTACCTCATCTCCAGCATCCCCATAATGGCCAGCTGATTGGTGATCGAGTCTGCGACAATGGCAAGGCGTTCAAGCCAATGTTTCTTGCCCACCACGTGGTCCTCGAGGTTGGCGGTCTGATTCATTCGCAACTGCTTCTCTGTCTCCAGCTCCTTGGTCAGGATCCCCTCCCGGGTTCTGGCCTCCAACAGCATCTTCTCGAGATCTCCCAGCTACAACTTGAGGTCTCTGATGGAGTTGTTGGCTTTGGAGAGTTCTCCGGCCTTGCTGACGATCGCACCCTGCGCCTCCGTCAGGGCGCCGTTGAGCATGTACCTCTCTTGGGCCAGCTTCAAAGCTTGCCCGTCCAGCTCCTTCACCCTTCCGGCGTAGACTTAAGCCTGGGCATTTAGTGCTTCTTGATGCCTCTGCTCCAGCTCTTAGGTCTCCTGCACGATAAGCTTTCCCACCTCTTCGTCCTTGTCGCGGAGCTTGATGGCAAGTTTCTCCTCGCGCGCGGAAAGGTCCTCTTCCTGTGTTTTCAGTGCGGCCTCGTGCTGGGTCCGAGCGGCTTCGGCTTCGTCGGCCAATTTCTTCGCTGTCTCCTGGGCCTTCTCGATGTCGGCCAGCTTCAGGGTGAGCTCCACCTCACGGTTGGCCAGCTTGCCCTGGGCGTCCTTCAACTCGTCCTGGGCCTGGCAGAACCAGTCTTGCGCCTCGGCGAAGCGCCCTCCAAAGTCCGCCTCCGCCTTCTCCACCACCGCCGTCCTGGACTTGGCCTTGTCCAAACGGGCGCGGTGGAGCGCCTGAAGCTTTCAGAAGCTGGCACCCATGGCCTGGAGCAGCCGCTCCTCCTGGGAGCCGACGCCACCGACGCCCGGCTCATCGACGACCTCAAGCCCGGTGGTGGCAAGCACCTCCTCGTCGAACACCTCTCCCTCAAAGGAAGCCCTGGTGGTCGACGCACCAAGGAGATGGATGAAGAGGTCGTTGCTTACCCTCAGGTACCTGCCGGAGCCAGAGGCAGTGGAGGAGGAGGGCAGGTCGTCAAACACCACCTCCTCGGCAGTGGCCTTGCCGGCTTCCCCGGCAGGCCCCTTGCTGAGCTCTTCGGCGGGCCCCTTGGCGGCGTCCTCAGCGGCGCCCCCGGCGCTCTCCTCGGCAGGAATCTTCTCCGCCTCCGCCATGGCATCCACAGCAACATCCTTATTGAAGGAGTCGACGTCCTCTGAGTCTACCGAGGAGGGGTCTGGCGCCAAGAAGGAGACAGGGCGGAGCCAAGATCGGAAGTTAGTAAGGAAAAGAGGAAAGAAAGAACGCAAGCAGAAGTGGAGAGCGAGTGGCTTACCCGTGTTGGGCCGAGAGGCGGAAGTCCCTTCTCCACCGAGGTCTGGCGTCGAGGCGAAGCCACCGGCGCCCCTGTTCTCCCCCTTCTCCTCCATGTGCATGGCCTCGGCGTTTGGTGCCCTTTCCGGGGATGCCCCTCGGGGCGGCGTGGTCGACGGGGCCGGCATGATGGGAGAAGCCCTCTGCGGCTCCCCTTTGTGTTGCTCCGCTCCTACATCCACGATAGGGTCAGTACCAAAGCGCCGTGCATTACGCACGTTGACAAAGGATGGGTGATGGACTCACGCTGGGGGCTGGGTTGGGGGCTGCTGTCCGGGCTGCTGAACACCACCAGTGGTGTACTGGAGGTGCCTGCCGGGGGCTAGCCACTCGCTGAAATCCTGGCCCTCTTTCTCCTCTGGGCCAGCGTCTCCACATCCCTGCAAAATGAAGGCAAGTGAGCAACGCCATCAGGGGAATTGTAAGGAATGAGGGAGGAAAGCAGAAGATTACTCTTCATTTTCTTCCTCCTCCTCCTCTGTTGCTTTCCTTTTTCTCTCCGGGCTGAGAGGCCCGAGGTCTCTCTCCGGGCTGAGAGGCCCGAAGTCAAACGCAATCCCCGCACCGATGTTTGCCGGCGAAGGGGGAGGCGATGGCGTCCGGGCACGCTTGGACGATTAAGAAGTAGATGCCTTCTTCTTTGATGCCACGGCCTTCGCCGTTTTCTTTATTGCCACCGCCCTCATCTGGCGTACAGGCGCTTCCTAGGCTTGCCGCAGCTACGCGGCCTGGTCGAGGTGGACCGGCTCGCCGGAGGTGGCCCACTGTAGGACCCGCCCTCCTCCGAGGAGGATCAACAGTCGCGGTCTTCTCCCCCTTGCCCTCCTACGACGATGACCCGTCGGCTGCGTCTTCGACGAGGGGAGCCCCGGTGCCGGCGCCGCTGGCCTCCCCAGCGGCTGCTGCCCACCGGGTGAGCTCCCCCTCCGCTGCCTCCGCCGCGGCCTTGTCCGCCACGCCGCCAGTGCTGCCAGCCTCCTCGACGAGCTTTGCCTCCTCCTCGGCAAGCCTCGCCTCCTCCACCCTAGCGGCGATATAGTCTAGCTCCACCGGAGAGGTGTCTTGCATAAGCTGCGGCTTGGCGGTGACGTACACCTCATGCAAGGTGTCGAAGAAATCTTGCACCTTGAGCCCGTCCAGCTCAACCCAGTTTGGGTCAAGGCCATGCGCGTTGAAAAGCGACATCACGGCAATGATCTCGGACTGGCGAGAGTTGTTGCTCAGTGGGACCACTCCCGCCGGCAGCTTTAAAACGGGCTCCTAGACGACCTTGCCGACCTATGCGGCAGCCCTGGCAACCTTGCCGGACCGCTCGACCTCGCCCTCATCGTTAACCTCGAGCTGGAACATCCATTGGCAGAAATGGGCTTGCCTCAGCACCGTCAGGTTGTTGTCCAGGCCGGGGCGGAGCCTCATGATGTCGGTGGCGTTCCCAAAGAGCCAGGCCGGCCTCCCCTTGTCGTATAGAGGGGCAATTCGGCGGCGGATGAAGTCCGCCCCGATCAATTCGAGGGTGAGCCCGGCCTGGGTGAGCCTAAGAATCCTGGTGGTGGTGATCGTAAGCTTGGCGTCATCAGTGTCGACGTCGCCCCAATCGACCCCACGGACCGGCGGCTCCTGGCGAACCTCGCAGAATGCTGGCGGGTCCTTCTCCTCAATCCAGCACCATCGGCCCCGCCATTCTTCCCACCTCTCCTTTGTGGCACCATCCGGGTACGCCCCCTTGGCCCTCGGGATCCAGGCGACGCAGCCAGAGATGGCGCCCCCTTTTTGGATCCGAGGGGAGAAGTAATGGCGGAAGAGCGCCGTGCTGGGGTGCACGCCGACGAAGCCCTCACAGAGATGTGCGAAGAGAGCCATGCACGCCACGGCATTCGGGGTAAAATCCAAGAGGCAGAAGCCGTAGGTGTGCATGATATCCTTGAAGAATTCAGAAAAGGGGGGACAGAGCCCACAGGAGAAATAGTCGACGAAGAAGGGGTATCGATTTGGGGAGGCCCCAACGCTGGCAGGGACGACTTGCGTGGCTGGATGCCCCGTCTTCTCTCTCCCCCCCCCCCCCATCTTCACTCCCCACGGATCCTTGAACATCTCCCGAAGCTCGAACATGCCGACCGTCGAGGGGAAGTAAGCGAACTGTGCCCATTGCACCACCAGCTCGCTCTCCGGCTGCTCCGTCACCCCGGCGTCCTTCGCCGCCCCTTTGCTTTTGGTGGACTTTGGCGCCATGGCGGCTGCGAGAAGTGAAAAAGCAGAGGATGGCGGAAACACGGCGGCAATGGACGAAGGCAGAGAGGCTCGAGAAGAAGGAAGAAAGGGAACGGCGGTTCTAAGATTGGAGAAAGGCGCGAGGAGGGGGTAAAGTGAGCAGCGCGCCCGCGGTTATTCCTTTTTATGGGGAAGGTGCGGGCTGCCTCCTTTCCCATTAACTGCGATTCGAGGCATGCGTGCGGACATTATCCCACGCATGCCTCCCACGTCACGCGTGCGCAGACGACCCCCACGTCGCGTGTTCAACACGGGTCGTGGAGAAGCGTAGCGGACGGAGCAGTTACCAGGGTAAAAATCCGCCCCAACTGCCCGTGCACCATTCTAGGCCTGGCCCGACAACGTGCTGCGCTTATGTATGGCCCATGCCCAGGGGCTCCTGTCGGTGTACAAAAGTAGGGGCTCTGCTTTTGACCCCTTTACTTGTGCACGGGCAGTCAGAGCCGCCCGCCACGACCATGCACAACAGGGTAGGAAAGGGAAGCCGGAGAGAAGCCGAAGGCACAAGCCAAACAAACCAATGACAAGGACCAAGGCCGCAAAGATCGTATGGACAAAGCAGGTTTCCCTGGCAAGGACTCTTGCCGGAGCAGCCTCAGCGGCCCCGGCAAAACCCTTGTCGGGGCAGCTTACCCACACCAGCTGAGCGAGCCACCTTTGAGCCCACCAACGCTAGACAAACTCATTGGGACAGGGCTCGGGAGGCACCTCCGTGGTGGCATGCAGATCTTTGTGAAGACAAAGAATACTCAAGATCAAATGAGGATAGGAAGGCAACAATCCTCGGCAAGGTTCTTGCCAAGGAAGCCCCCGAGACCCCCGGCAAGGTCCTTGCTGGGGATGACGGTGTGCCGCGGCAAGACCCTTGCCGGGCCACCCGACAACGCCCTCGCCAAGCACGCTAGCAGGGCTACTGCCAGGCCCACGCCAGCCAAGTCTCCGTCGCTGTTCGCATGCACAGCCGACCCAACCAGCTGGGCAGGCACCTGCGTGGCAACATGCAGCCCTTCATGGAGGCTCCACCACCGCGCCACCTCAGCTCATTGCCTGCGTACATGGCACTGCGTGCATCGCTAGCCAGGGCGCTTGTCAAAGCAAGGAGGAGCGGCGACGGACGGGACGGGCCTCGCTCCCGTCCCCGATAAAGTGAAGGGTCACCTAAGCCTCGGATTAAATGCACTTTGTCCTGTAATACCAGCAATAAGTTCATAGCGCTGTAGCACTTCCCACCTCCTGTGTGCCACTATGGCAGCCCCTTTCGCCTATAAAAGGAGGCCCATGGCGCACTAGAGAGGGATTTGGCTCTTTCGAACATGGCAGCACCCAAAGCTAGTTCAAGAGCTCAAGAACACTAAATGCATCCACCAAAGCAGGATCGTAGGGTTTTACGCATCTTTGCGGCCCGAACCTGGGTAAATCCCCTTTGTGCTGTCTACTAGTCCCGCTCTTCTCACGATCCAGCGCCCCGCAACCGCAGTAGGGATTCCAGTGATCCCATAGGTGTCGTTTCCCACCGACAAAACTATTATCCAAACTAGTTCTTTTTCATAAGCAATTTATTTCTTCATAATCTAGGATAACTTCTAATGACTTAAACTAACTTAGTTAACTTCAACTTACTATAAACCAACATGTCAACATAATCAAGCTTTCAACGGAATGAAAATAGTTATTTATTTTGGTGATTTAAATGCATGAACTAAGTTACTCAATCAAGTTGAAAATAAATCACAAATATTGCAATGGCACCATGAAAATGTTGTTGTGGCTTGCCTTAGTGCAGATGAGGCTCACACTCCTCCTGGTGATCCTCAAGACAAGCTTCAGCTTCTGAAATCAATTAAAAACAGAAAAAGAAAACATCAAGAGACACACTGAAATTCACCAGAAAATCTAGGCAGCAGAGAAAAATCTCATCTTTGGTGTGCTGCTAGAGATTTTCATACATAACACAATGCAAAAAGAATGGATTCATTTGGACTTAGGATTAAAAAGTTATGGCTGTTTGAAGTTCTCTTTAAATATTTGAATTGAATTTAAAAAAACAGAACAGGGGGGTGATGTCGAAGGCATAAACCCCGCGGGGCATCTCCACTCGTACCGCTTTGGGCACGGCCAGAGTGGCTAACAGTGGGCCCCGCTAGTCAGGTGAGAGGGAGGGGAGAGGGAAACAGGGCACGGCGGAGCTTCGCCGGAGCACACGCCGGCAAGGAGGGCATCTTGGCCCGATCTGGAGGGATAGATCAAAGGGGAAGAGGGAGGCGCACCTGCCAGTACCCATAGAATAGCTAGGGGCGGTCGGACGGCAACGCAATGAGCCTCTCCAGCGGCGACAGAGTGTCGTGATCACCGGAGTTGGGGATGACGGCGACGACGGGCTGCCCAGTGGCTCCAACTGAGTCGGATGGCACCACTGAAGCACGACAGAGGCTCTGGAATAGTCGCCTGAGCTTGGGAGGGGCTGGAGTGGTGGCGACGGATAGAGGGGATCACTGACGAGCTCGAGCTCGGGGACGGCAGCCTAAGGCCTGCCCGGCTGGGCTACGGCTTCCTACTGGCTTGTGGAGTGTGTGAGTGGAGCTGGTGATGCTCGAGAGCATTGGGGAGGGCTGGATTTATAGGTGAGCAAGGTGAGGGGTTCAGGCTCCACCGGAGGACACCTGGACACTGCGCCCAGCGACGAACAGCGTTAGTGAGCGAGGGGGAAGGCGACGCAGATCGCGCGGGCACTATGAGCGGGCGAAGATGAGCACATGAACGAGTGGGTGGCGATGAACACAGTGCGCAGCACACTGTTGGGTTGGCCAGACCACGGTCGTGCTTGTTGTGGCAAGCTCCGGTGTCGGTGAGCGCCAGGGGGAGTTAATGGAGTCGAGACGATGATGGTGGCGAGGTTTGATGAGGTTAGGCAGGCGGGGAAGCGAGCACGCGCCGAACAGAGCAATCGGCGGCACTCAGAGCGCGGCAACATGCATGTTGGCACCATGCACACGCGTGGTCACCACGTGCACTATGGAATAGAGCCACGGATGGCCCCAATTTTCATGCCTGGCGTGTAGTCCTTAGTGTTTAGGTTAGGGCCAAGGCTTTGAGTCGAGCTCAGGTGCGGTTAGCTGGAGTTTTACTTCATGGTAAGTTCCTGCTCAGTAACTTTGAGATCTTATTGTGGTCAAATGGCTAGGAGTTGGGAGCTGTGCTTTGGGGGGTTAGCAATCATCTAGGAGGGTAGTGATGCACAAGAAAATGCAGCAGCGTTGGAGCAAGTAAAATGGTAGTTGCTGTAGAAACTACCATTTCTGTCCAGAACAGAAAATATTTTCTGTAGCAAAAATATTCCAAAAAGTGATGCAATATTTTTGCTCATGGAGGTGCCCTAGGGTTCAAATGATTTTTATGAAATTTCTCAGATTTTTGTGGGCAAGAAAAATTGGGGTTGCTTTGGAGCACAAGTTTCTGGTTACGGTTTTAGAGAGGAAAATGAATATTTTTCATTTAAGAAAAATATTCATGATATTATTTTGAGGTAGACCAGAGAAGAAATGATGGCTAGGGAGATAAATGAGTCACTTGGGTGAAAGCCAAGGTGATGCCCAATTGTTTAAGTCCAACTGAAGTAATTCAAACTCCAAATTTCGAATCAAAACCAAATGAAATACAGAAAAGAAGAGAGGGCAAAAACCAGGCTGTGACAAACCTCCCCCACTTAGGATGAATCTCGTCCTCGAGATTCGTTTGCTCGGGAAAACAATTCTGGATAGTTTGCCTTTAGAAATTCTTCTTGCTCCCAAGTTGCTACTGCCTCTGTGTGATGCTCCCACTGAACCTTGTAAAATTTTCTCGTCTTGCTACGAGTGACCCTTTCCATCTCATCCAAAATTTTGAACGGTATCTCCTCATACGTTAAATCCTCAGCCAACTCTACTTCTGTCATAGCAGTCTTTTTCTCAGGCGGTGATATGCATCGTCTCAACTGGGAGACATGGAATAGGTTGTGCACTTTTGACAATTCTGGGGGCAGTTCAACTGATATGCAACAGTACCCACTCTGGACATAACTGGGAACGGACCAATAAACCTAGGTGCCAATTTTCCACGAGTCTGAAACCTTTTGACTCCTTTCATAGGAGTGACTCTGAGGTATACATGTTCTCCGGCCTCGAAACTGACCTGTCGGTGCCTTGCATCATAATAACTCTTTTGTCGGGATTTGGCTAGTCGCAGTCGGTCTCGGATTTCTTGGACTTGCTTTTCGTCTTCCATCATGAGATCTATTCCGAAAATGCGGCTATCTCCGGTTTGAGACCAATTTAATGGGGTGCGACACTTACAGCCATACAAAGCCTCATAAGGTGACATCTTTAAACTGGCCTGGAAACTATTGTTGTAGGAGAACTCAGCATACGGCAGATAGTCTTCCCATTTAGGCCCTTGGGCCTAGGCACATGCTCGCAACATATCTTCAAGTATTTGGTTTACCCGCTCAGTCTGTCCATCGGTCTGAGGATGATAAGCGGTACTATATTCCAGTGTCGTTCCCAAAGCTTGATGGATACAGGACCAGAAAGCGGAGGTAAATAGGGACCCCTAGTCAGAAGTGATTGTTCGAGGTACTCCATGTATACTGACTATTCTAGACACATACAATTGTGTGAGCTGATCAGCACGGTATGTGGTTCTGATGGGAATAAAATGAGCTACCTTGGTTAAAATTTCCACTATGACCCATACTGCGTCGTTGCCTCGCTGAGTTTTTGGTAGCCCCGTGATAAAATCCATGCAGATATCATCCCACTTCCATTGTGGAACGGGCAACAGTCGGAGGAGTTCGGATGGTTTCTGGTGTTCTGCCTTTACTTTATTGCATATGTCGCAACAGGCCACAAAATAGGCAATGTCTTTCTTCATCCCATCCCACCAGAATATTTGTCGAAGGTCTTCGTACATTTTAGTACCTCCGGGGTGAATAGAATACGAGGATTCGTGTGCTTCAGACAGTATTTTATTCCTTAAATCTTCTTGACTTGGTACACAAATCCTCCCACGAAATCGCAGTGTACCTCACTGGTCCTTGGAAAAGTTTGAGGTCTGTCCTGCTAACATTCGCTTGACATGTTTTTGTAGGACTGTGTCACTCGGCTGGGCCTTGCGGATCTCATCCTCAAGGGTAGGAGTAATTTCCATAATATTAGCAAGACCAACATCAACTATGACCAGATTGAGCTGAGTAATCTCTTCTTGGAGTTCGGGAGGCAGGGACTCCAGCATGGCATTTAAACTGACAAGCTTTCTGCTGAGCGCATCGGCAACCACGTTGGCCTTACTTGGGTGGTAATTAATTCCAAGATCATAGTCCTTGACTAACTCAAGCCATCTGCGTTCGCGGAGATTCAAATCTGGCTGAGTGAATATGCACTTGAGACTTTTGTGGTCGGTAAATATTTGACACCTTTTTCCAATGAGATAGTGCCTCCAAATTTTTAGAGCATGAACCACCGTGGCCAAATCCAGATCATGAGTAGGATAGTTCCCTTTGTGGGGTCGCAGCTGCCGAGATGCATATTCTACCACCTTGCCATCTTGCATAAGTACGCATCCAAGACCATGTCTGGAAGCATCACAGTATACATCAAAGCTGCGGTAGATGTCTGGAAGATTCAACACAGGTGTTGTTGGCAGTATGGTTTTTAGCTCATTGAAACTTTTCTCGCAATCCTTAGTCTATTCAAATTTCTTATCTTTCTTGAGAATCTCTGTCATTGGCTTGGCAATCTTAGGGAAACCTTCAATGAACCGATGATAGTATCCGGCTAATCCAAGGAAACTCCGGATTTGAGATACTGTCTTGGGTGCCAACCAATCAAGCAAGTCCTTTACCTTGCTTGGATCTATGACTATACCTTCCGCGGATAGTATATGCCCAAGAAATCCAACTTGCTTGAGCGAAAACTTGCATTTACTGAATTTGGCATACAGTTAATGGTCATGGAGTCTTTGTACGACAGCTCGAAGGTGTCCTTTGTGCTAATCTTCACTTTTTGAGTATATGAGAATATCATCAATGAAAACCACCACCAATTTATCGAGGAAATCCATGAATACTTTATTCATCATATGCATGAAGAAAGCAGGGGCATTGGTAAGGCCGAAGGACATGACGGTATATTCATAAAGACAGTACCGAGTAGTGAATGCGGTCTTAGGAATATCTTCCTTTTTAATCTTGAGTTGGTGGTATCATGTCCTTAAATCAATTTTGGAGAACACTTTTGCCCCACTGAGCTGATCAAATAAGTCATCAATCCTGGGTAGTGGATATTTGTTTTTGATGGTGACATCATTCAGCTGACGGTAATCCACACACATACGGAGACTACCATCTTTCTTATCCATGAATATAGCATGTGATCCCCATGGTGAGGAGCTGGGACGGATGTAACCTTTCTGGAGCATCTCATCAAGCTGTTTCTTTAGCTCCACTAATTCTGACGACGGCATCCGATAATATTGCTTGTATAATGGTGCGGTTCCGGGCACAAGATCTATTGCAAACTCAAGCTCTCGGTCTGGCGGCATGCCTAGTGATATCTACTACACAACCTTCTTCTTGTAGACGTTGTTGGGCCTGCAAGTGCACAGGTTTGTTGGACAGTAGCAAATTTCCCTCAAGTGGATGACCTAAGGTATATCAATCCGTGGGAGAAGTAGGATGAAGATGGTCTCTCTCAAACAACCCTGCAACCAAATAACAAAGAGTCTCTTGTGTCCCCAACACACCCAATACAATGGTAAATTGTATAGGTGCACTAGTTCAGCGAAGAGATAGTGATACAAGTGTAGAATGGATAGTAGATATAGGTTTTTGAAATCTGAAAATATAAAAACAGCAAGGTAACTAATGATAAAAGTGAGCGTAAACGGTATAGCAATGATAGGAAAGAAGGCATAGGGTTCATACCTTCACTAGTGCAAGTTCTCTCAACAATAATAACATATATAGATCATGTAACAATCCCTTAACATGCAACAAAGAGTCACTCTAAAGCCACTAATAGCGGAGAACAAACAAAGAGATTATGGTAGGGTATGAAACCACCTCAAAGTTATTCTTTCGGATCGATCTACTAAAGAGTTCATACTAGATAAACCAACACAAAGTACCCCAAAGAGTACTTCAACCAACACAAAGTACTTCAAAGAGTACCCCAAAGTTTCTACCAGAGAGTCAAGAAAACGTGTGCCAACCCCTATGCATAGGTTCATGGGCAGAACCCGCAAGTTGGTCACCAATACATACATCAAGTGGCACGTGATATCCCATTGTCACCACAGATAAACACGGCAAGACATACATCAAGTGTTCTCAAATAAAGACTCAATCCGATAAGATAACTTCAAGAGGGAAACTCAATTCATCACAAGAGAGTAGAGGGGGAGAAACATCATAAGATCCAACTATAATAGCAAAGCTCGCGATACATCAAGATCTTGCCATAGAGAGAACAGGAGAGAGAGAGAGATCAAACACATAGCTACTGGTACATACCCTCAGCCCCGAGGGTGAACTACTCCCTCCTCGTCATGGAGAGCGCCGGGATGATGAAGATGGCCACCGGTGATGGGTTCCCCCTCCGGCAGGGTGCCGGAACGGGCTCCCGAGAGGTTTTTGGTGGCTACAGAGGCTTGCGGCGGCGGAACTCCCGATCTGTCTTGATATTCGATAGTTTTACGGTACGTAGGCTTATATAGGCGAAAGAAGTCGGTCGGGAGGTGCTCGAGGGGCCCACAAGACAGGGGTGCGCCCTACGGGGGGGGGGGGGGGGCGCCCTCCTATCTCGTGGCTGCTTCGAGTATCTTCTGACGTGATGTCCAAGTCTCCAGGATCATATTCTTCCAAAAAATCACGCTGCTGAAAGTTTCATTCCGTTTGGACTCCGTTTGATATTCCTTTTCTTCGAAATACTGAAACAGGCAATAAAACGGCAATATGGGCTAGGCCTCCGGTTAATAGGTTAGTCCCAAAAGTAATATAAAATTGTATAATAAAGCCCGTAATCATTCAAAACAGATAATAATATAGCATGAGTGCTTCATAAATTATAGATACGTTGGAGACGTATCAGCATCCCCAAGCTTAATTCCTACTCGTCCTCGAGTAGGTAAATGATAAAAGAAAGAATTTATGAAGTGTGAATGCTAGAAGATGCACAAGTTTGATCAATGATAATTTCAATCACCTTTTCTAGCACGATTATGTCATAACAGTAGTTCATCTCATAAAACTTCTCACGATAAAGTAACAAGCAATTCACATGTTAAAGCATATACCATAAACTTTCTTGAAAACCAGCAAACTTCATTCTTAGTCATCAAACAATTGCAATTCATCTTATTTTCAGGAATAGCAAACTCCACATACTCAACTATCATATAGTCTTCTACAATTGCTAACACTCACGCAATACTAATGGTTATGGAGTTTCAATCGGACACTGAGAAAGATAGGGCCTTATAGTGTTGCCTCCCAACGTATTCACCTTTGGGTGATGTCAACAATAATAGTTCATGCTAACTTACGTCCAATTGGATATATATATATCATGATCTTTCAAAAACGAGGAGCTTGCCAAAGGATAAAGTGAAAAAGGGAAAGGTGAAGATCACCTTGACTCTTGCATAAAAGTAAAAGACATAAAGTAAAACATAGGCCCTTCGCAGAGGGAAGCAGAGGTTGTCATGCGCTTTTAGGGTTGGATGCACAAAATCTTAATGTGAATGAACGTCACTTTATATTGCACTTGCATATGGACCTTTATTATGTAGTCCGTCGCTTCTATTGCTTCCATAACAAGATCGTATAAAGCTATTTTCTTCACACCAAAAGATCATACATATTTAGAGAGCAATTTTTATTGCTTGCACCGATGACAACTTACTTGAAGGATCTTACTCAATCCATAGGTAGGTATGGTGGACTCTCATGGCAAAACTGGGTTTAAGGATATTTGGAAGCACAAGTAGTATCTCTACTTGGTGCAAGGAATTTTAGCTAGCATGAGGGGGAAAGGCAAGCATAACATGTTTGAATGATCCATGACAATATACTTTAACTGAGATGTCGGAAAACATAAACCATTACATTGTCTTCCTTGTCCAACATCAACTCTTTAGCATGTCATACTTAATGAGTGCTCCCAATTATAAAAGATGTCTACGATAATATATTTATATGTGAAATCTCTCTTCCTTCAATATTCTTTCATGAATTGTTCAAATGACCAATACAATGCTTGCTAACCTTCAATCAATTTACAACCTCTACTTCTTAGATGTGAAGTCATTACTCCCCATGGGATAAGCAAATGAGACATATATAATTTCAGATTTATTACAATCAACTCATTCAACCATTTACTCATAGGATATAAGTGAAGCACACGAGTAAATGACAAACTACTCCAACAAGATATAAGTGAAGATCAATTAGCAGCTAAATAATTATGTAACTATGTGAAGACTCTCTCTCATTAAAGAAATTAAGATGATGGTATTGTATTCAAACATCAAGCAAAACAAAACAAAATGACATTGCAAGGATAGCACAACTCATGTGAAGAAGCAAAAACTTAGGCTCAACCGATACTAACCGATAGTTGTTGAAGAAGAAAGGTGGGATGCCTACCGGGGCATCCCCAAGCTTAGATGCTTGAGACTTCTTGAAATATTATCTTGGGGTTCCTTGGGCATCCCCAAGCTTGACTTTTGTGTCTCCTTAATTCCTCTCATATCATGGTTTCTCTATTTCTCAAAAGCTTCATCCACAACAAACTCAACAAGAACTCGTGAGATAGGTTAGTATAAACCAATGCAAAACCTTATCATTTTCTACTGTAACAAATCACTAAAATTATTATTCAACATTGCATACTATATGTCTTTGCATATTTAATACTCCTATCCTCAAATAGAATCATTAAACAGGCAAACATATGCAAACAATGCAAACATAACAGCAATCTGCCAAAACAGTACAGTCTTTAAAGAATGCAAGAGTATCAATACTTCCCTAACTCCAAAAATTATGAAATACAATTACCACTGTAGTAAATTTATCAGATCTCATTATGCAAAAAGTTTCAACATTATACCATTCTCTGACTTTTCTAGGGAATTTTTCCAACAGTGGTAAACTTTCTGTTTTCAAACAGCAACATGTATACTAGCAAAATAGGCATGGTAAAGGCTATCCTTGACATTTTTATTGAAACTGAAGATACAAAACATTATTCTAAATAACATCAAGCAAATACTAAAAAAATAAAATGACGCTCCAAGCAAAACACATATCATGTGGCGAATAAAAATATAGCTCCAAGTAAAGTTACTGATGAACGAAGACGAAAGAGGGGATGCCATTCGGGGCATCCCCAAGCTTAGGCTCTTGGTTGTCCTTGAATATTACCTTGGGGTGCCTTGGGCATCCCCAAGCTTAGGCTCTTTCCACTCCTTATTCCATAGTCCATCGAATCTTTACTGGGTGCAAAAGTTTCTGATTTTCAGCAGGATCAACACAACTATCACCGTAAGCTATCCCAAAGGTCTTACTTGGCACTTTATTGAAACAAAAGCTATAAAACATGATTACTACAGTAGCATAATCATGTGGACACACAAAAACAGTAAGGGTAAATATTGGGTTGTCTCCCAACAAGCGCTTTTCTTTAATGCCTTTCTAGCTAGGCATGATGATGACAATGATGCTCACATAAAAGATAAGAATTGAAACATAATGGGAGCATCATGAAGCATATGACTAGCACATTTAAGTCTAACCCACTTCCTATGCATAGGGATTTTGTGAGCAAACAACTTATGGGAACAATAATCAACTAGCATGGGAAGGTAAAACAAGCATAGCTTCAAAATTTTCAACACATAGAGAGGAAACTTGACATTATAGCAATTCCTACAAGCATATATTCCTCCCTCATAATAATTATCAGTAGCATCATGAATGAATTAAACAATATAACCAGCACCTAAAGCATTCTTTTCATGATCTACAAGCATAGAAAAATGACTACTCTCCACACAAGCACAATTCTTCTCATGAATAGTAGTGGGAGAAAACTCAACAAAATAATTATCATGTGAGGCATAATCCAATTGAAAACTAAAATCATGATGACAAGTTTCATGGTTATCATTATTCTTAATAGCATACAAGTCATCACAATAATCATCATAGATAGCAACTTTGTTCTCATAATCAATTGGAACCTCTTCCGAAATAGTGGAATCATCACTAAATATAGTTGACACTCTTCCAAATCCACTTTCATGTTCATCACAATAAGATTCAACATCCTCCAAAATAGCTACTTCCTAAAGTTGACACTCTTCCAAACCCACTTTCATCAATATAATCATTATAAATAGGAGGCATGCTTTCATCATAATAAATATTCTCATCAAAACTTGGGGGACTAAAATTATCATATTCATCAAACGTTGCTTCCCCAAGCTTGTGGCTTTGCATATCATTAGCATCATGGATATTCAAGGAATTCATACTAACAACATTGCAATCATGCTCATCACACAAAGATCTAGTACCAAACATTTTAATGCATTCTTCTTCTAGCACTTGAGCACAATTTTCCTTTTCATCATACTCATGAAAGATATTAAAAAGATGAAGCATATGAGACAAACTCAATTCCATTTTTTTGTAGTTTTCTTTTATAAACTAAGTTAATGATAAAACAAGAAACAAAAAGATTTGATTGCAAGATCTAAAGATATACCTTCAAGCACTCACCTCCGCAGCAACTGCACCAGAAAAGAGCTTAGTTGATGGGGTGTGAGTGAGTGCCGCTTACCTAGCCTCCCCGGCAACGGCGCCAGAAAAGAGCTTGATGTCTACTACACAACCTTCTTATTGTAGACGTTGTTGGGCCTGCAAGTGCACAGGTTTGTCGGACAGTAGCAAATTTCCCTCAAGTGGATGACCTAACGTTTATCAATCCGTGGGAGGTGTAGGATGAAGATGGTCTCTCTCAAACAACCCTGCAACCAAATAACAAAGAGTCTCTTGTGGCCCCAACACACCCAATACAATGGTAAATTGTATAGGTGCACTAGTTCAGCGAAGAGATAGTGATACAAGTGCAGAATGGATAGTAGATATAGGTTTTTGTAATCTGAAAATATAAAAACAGCAAGGTAACTAATGATAAAAGTGAGCGTAAACGGTATTGCAATGATAGGAAACAAGGCATAGGGTTCATACTTTCACTAGTGCAAGTTCTCTCAACAATAATAACATAGCTAGATATATAACAATCCCTCAACATGCAACAAAGAGTCACTCCAAAGCCACTAATAGCGGAGAACAAACGAAGAGATTATGGTAGGGTACGAAACCACCTCAAAGTTATTCTTTTGGATCGATCTATTAAAGAGTGCGTACTAGAATAACACCTTAAGACACAAATCAACCAAAACCCTAATGTCACCTAGATACTCCATTGTCACCTCAAGTATCCATGGGAATGATTATACGATATGCATCACACAATCTCATATTCATCCAACCAACACAAAGTACTTCAAAGACTGCCCCAAAGTTTCTACCGGAGAGTAAAGAAAACGTGTGCCAACCCCTATGCATAGGTTCATGGGCAGAACCCGCAAGTTGGTAACCAAAACATACATCAAGTGGCACGTGATATCCCATTGTCACCACAGATAAACACGGCAAGACATACATCAAGTGTTCTCAAATAAAGACTCAATCTGATAAGATAACTTCAAGAGGGAAACTCAATTCATCACAAGAGAGTAGAGGGGGAGAAACATCATAAGATCCAACTATACAAGCAAAGCTCGCGATACATCAAGATCGTGCCATAGAGAGAACACGAGAGAGAGAGAGATCAAACACATAGCTACTGGTACATACCCTCAGCCCCGAGGGTGAACTACTCCCTCCTCGTCATGGAGAGCGCCGGGATGATGAAGATGGCCACCGGTGATGGGTTCCCCCTCCGGCAGGGTGCCGGAACGGGCTCTCGAGAGGTTTTTGGTGGCTACAGAGGCTTGCGGCACCGAAACTCCCGATCTATCTTGATATTTGATAGTTTTAGGGTACATAGGCTGATATAGGCGAAAGAAGTCGGTCGGGAGGTACTCGAGGGGCCCATGAGACAGGGGGCGCGCCCTACAGGGGGGTGCGCCCTCCTATCTCGTGGCTGCCTCGAGTATCTTCTGACGTGAACTCCAAGTCTCCAGGATCATATTCTTCCAAAAAATCACGTTGCCGAAGGTTTCATTCCATTTGGACTCCGTTTGATATTCCTTTTCTTCGAAATACTGAAACAGGCAATAAAACAGCAATATGGGCTGGGCCTCCGGTTAATAGGTTAGTCCCAAAAGTTATATAAAAGTGTATAATAAAGCCCGTAATCATTGAAAACTGATAATAATATATCATGAATGCTTCATAAATTATAGATACATTGGAGACGTATCACCTGGCAGCTCTTCCGGGAATACATCGGGAAACTCACAGACCACAGGAATTAATTCCAATTCAGCCACAACGGTGAAGACCATTTCTTTCTGAGGTATGCTCTTGCGGGCATAGAATTTTGTAGCCTGTCCTTCTAGACTTGTCAAGGTGACTTCTCGGGTTGCACAATTAATGCATACTTGATATTGGGCCAAGCAATTCATCCCCAAAATAATGTCCAACTTAACAGACACAATGACTATCAAGGAAGTTGGAAAATGGACTCCGTTGAAATTGATTTCCAGATTACGGTAGACCAGATTGCTTCTGAGCAAGGATTCCGGGGATTGTACCAGCATATTCTTGCTCAAAATCGAACAAGGAAATTTGTTTTGGGCAACAAAACTCCGCGAAATAAAAGAGTGGGAAGCCCCAGAGTCAAATAAATTATGGCAGGTATGCTATTAATGGAAAACATACCAATGACAACTTCGGGGTTCTCTTGGGCTTCGTCTGCGGAGAGGTGATGGACTTGCCTGGTGATGTTTTGCTGAACGGGGTATGATCCCATAAAGTTGACTTGTGGCCTGAATGGAGCATTAGTCCTGCCACCCTTCACTACAAAAAAATACACTTCCGTGATGATACGTGTTTGTCACAGTAGCTCGCGTTTTCTGTCATGCATGTACATCCACGATGATTTTATGACAGAATCAAGATAGTCATACCTGTGTTGTCGTAGAAGTGTTCCATGACATTACCAAAATTATCATCACGGAAGTGTCCACTTCCATGACGATAAATCGCGCGTCACAGAAGTGCTTTCATCAAGGGTGACTGACACGTGGTATCCACCGTAACGGAACGCCGTTAAGCTATCGGGTCGGATTTTGGATCCGATAACCCGTGAACAGCCACGACCAATGCCGATTTTCCACGTGTAAAATTCTCATTGGCTGACGGATCCATGCGTCAGCTCCGCGTTGGCACAGGTGTCACTCATCCAACGGTCGAGATGGGCCTATGATATGTTGACACGTGGACCGGCCGAAAAGTGGCCCACAAAGTTTAAATGGGCTGGCCCAACCAAAGGCCCATAAGATTTAGCGGACCATAATGGGCCGGCCCAGCTAAAGGCCCACAAAATTTAGCAGACCATAATGGGCCGGCCCAGCTAATTCAAGGCCCACATGATTTTGCAGACCATAATGGGCCGGCCTAGCTAAAGGACCACAAGATTTTGCGGACCATAATGGGCTGGCCCAGCTAAAGGCCCACAAGATTCTGCAGACCATAATGGGCCGGCCCAGCTAAAGGCCCAACATTCTCTGTCAAATCGGCCCGTCAACGGCCTTCCTAAACTTGTCATCAACGCGGCCCATGGTCACTTCTGGACCGTTAACAATCCACTAAGTAATTGGGCCGAATTACGGCCCAGTGTATTTCCGGCCTGTTAAAGGTCCGGCTTCATTTGGGCCCATTTACAGGCCATCAAAACTTTCAGCCCATAAACGACCGTGAAGGATTTGGGTCATATTCGGCCATGTCTGACATTCGGCCTGTTAGAGGCCCACTATAGATTTGGGCCACTTTCGGCCTGTTGTCATTTTCCGCGTGTTAACGCCAGACGTAAACCATGGGCCATATGTGGCCCAACGTCATATCGGGCCCATTAACGGCCCATATAAAAATGACGATAATCTAGCCCGACCGAAGTTCCGGCCTGTTAAAGGCCCGTGTATTAGGTCGGCGCATTTACGGCCCGTCCGAATTTCGGCCTGTCAAAGATCCGCATCGTAAATGGGCCACCATTTCGGCCTGCTAAGTCCAGTGGGTTATTTGGCACAATCAGGGCCCAATCTCACTTTCGGTCTATTAAAGGCCCATGTTTTTTATGGGCTCGAGATATTTACACCTGTAAATGGCCTATTTTTACTGAGGGCCCAAATTATGTTTAGGCCTGTTAAAGGCCCACTATGGGCACAGACCTACCAGAAAAATATGAAGCTTATGCTAATTTAGGCCCAGATATTTTTTGTGGGCTACATGCCAATTTCGGCCCGTAATCGTTTTTAGCCCAATTGGAATGGGCCTGACGAATGTTGGCATGTTGGGCTCCTACGAAGCTTTCGGCCGAATACATTACTAAGATAAACCTACACTATACAAAAATAGCATCGTAATTACTGCAGCCCGTGGCAGCATCGTAAATGTTGTATCACAACAAAATAAATTCCAACCATACAACAAAACGCCTGTTGGCATAAAGTTTATAGTCCTTCCAGATAAAAGCACCATCAGATGTATAGAAGCACATATCATTTGACCTGAGTGCTAATGTTTCAGGTTGTAGAATCTGATGGAGCAGCACAATCTCCACCTTTTTTTCGCCATTGCTCTTGAACAACGAAGCAAATGTCTGATAGTCTGGTTTCAAAACCATTCATATCTTGACGACATTTCTTAACCACTATTCTTGTTTCCGAAACAACGTCCATTAGGGATTGGACTTGTGTCTGGAGCACAGATATATCACTTTGTCTAGCAGGAAGATTTTGTTCAGTAGGCGATTTGGACGAGGTTACCTTGAGAACCAACCCAGAATTACGCAGGAAGGTGCTTTTTTGCACTGTTAGTGGAGAGATACTGACGCACTTCAGCAAGAGGTGACATTCTGCCTATAGTAGCAACGTCACCTTCAGGTGGTTGTGGCTGTTCAATCATTTATTCCATAGCTTCCTGAAAGTTTGAACTTGCAGATTAGTGTACCAGATAAGTTACTAATGAGACAAAAACAAACAAAGTAGGTTAAACGTTTATACATAACTTATTTTGGTGAACTACTGTAATACATTAGCATGTATTGTAGTGCCAACTACATAATAAAATCACTTTCGGAACATATGTCCATGTAGCATGCCTACTGTATTGTCTATTTCCTCACATTCGTTTACATCTAAGGATAAAGAGACATGGTTTAAAGTAGGATGAATATAGTATGACATCATTCATATCATGGGCAAACAGATATAAAACAAATAGGCTATTTTATCATTGTGTGAGCACGTGAACATAACAACTAGATTACAGATCAAGACCAAAAGAATATCCTTCATCTCTTTTAAACCATGTAAGGTGAAATGATACATTAAGACAACTGTGTATAAAAGTGAACAGAGTAACTAACATTGGCTGCAAACCAAGTAGTTAAATGAACACATCACAGTACCAATCAGTTCAAGGCAGGAGGAGTAAGGACTTACAACAGCGGCTTGAACTGGTGTGCTCATTCCCTTCATCTTGCTGGTGTGGCAATCCTTGATGATTTGCACTGCATTCGGTTCAGGTTCTTTTTGGTCCGCACGGGCTTTCCTCTGTATTTGGAATAAGTCAATATAGATATGATAATATGGCACAAAAAAAGAAGGAAGTAGCAGCTATTTACAAGAGCCTCGCAGTGTG
Organism: Triticum timopheevii; assembly: GCA_963921465.1. NCBI lineage: Eukaryota > Viridiplantae > Streptophyta > Magnoliopsida > Poales > Poaceae > Triticum > Triticum timopheevii. Next base: position 515,525,546 of record OY997268.1, on the reverse strand, counting down.
CAATATAGCTACGAGATCATGTTGTCTATTGGAACTTCACTTTAGAACGGTTCGTTTTGTTCTTCAAACAGTTAGCCTAGAAGAAGATACACTTGTAAGGCACATACATAAATACAAGTTCAATACGTGGTCTGATCAAATACATATAGCCTACCTGATACTTTGGATCAGACCAGTGTTTAATGAGGGCTGTCTAGTCTTCATCTGTAATATATTCCACTGGAGATGTTTGGGCGATTTCATTGTTAGCCTTGCCTTCAAAGTGAGATTTTCTAAGGTGGTACCGATACTGTCGCAGAGCAGACTGGAAAACATGAGTGCATGCTTGTTTAGTTGCATCATCTTTCGGATCCAACTTGAACCTCATCTGTTGAAAAAAGAATGTGAGTCTTATTAGGAGGAAGCTAGAAATTATGGGACAGAGCAAGAAAATATTACTAATTGCGATGAATAACATTACTTACGGATAAATGGTCAAGGAAGGTGTTAAACGGGGTATTGTCTTTCTCATTCCTGTACTGGATCCACGTTGGGAGGATACATGCATGACACCTAACGGCAACGGCTGCCTCTGATACTAACTTGGCTGACTCTGTAGCATCATGTGGCCTTTTTAAACCTGCCTCAAAATGAATCTCCATTCTTCCTCCTTTAGATTTTGTTAATCTGTCAAGCATTATCCCTAATGTTTGTTTCCGCTTGCACCATGGTGCTAGTTCAACAACGAATATGGAAAGTGTTAGTGTACATCAAACTGTGAGAGTACATATAAAGGAGCATGCAACTGCAACTTGACTCGTCAGGTACCATCTTGGTGTTGATGCTCATGAGGTTCATCTGATCTTGCCAAGTCCTATTCTGTCAGCAGTGCTTCGGAAGTAGTGTTAGGTGTGAAGGCAGCTTGGGAACTGGCCAGTTCCGGAGCAAGTGAACGAGTAACTGGTTGAGATGTTGGTACAGTTGAAGCGGATGCTGCATCTGCTGGAGCAGGTGATACTATGTTTGTAGATTTAGCCGGTGGACTTGGACCTTCTACTGCACTATAAGTACCAGCAGAATCTCGATGGCAGAACCTTTTCCGTTTCACCCGACGAGTAACAACACTCCCTACTATATTATTTTCCTTGCTCTTTTTTGACTTTGCCATGTCAAGCTGTACCCACAACACAAAAGAATAAAATCACTCTTCAGAACTCATTGATGCATGATACAGACAAGCAATACTTTGATGTAAGACAACCGTATGAGGATGGAATATGTAAGAAAAATAGGACGACATGACATATTCACAGCTACGATGTGCAAACTAAGCAGAAGGATTTTCAAGAAAATAGAAGTAATGCAAGCTAGACACCATATGAAAGATGCAACCAGTATTACTCTGCCAAGTTAAAAGTGTCTTGTCATAAGTGGCAATTCGACAAATTAGAAGCAGTATAACGTAGAAATCAATGCAAGATGCAATCACTATCAAACTGCCATGTTCAAAGCGTCCAATTATGAGTGACTGATGCGGGATACACAACAACAGTACTTGTAAGAACATGGTATGATAGATAGATGCAGTGTATTCTAGACACAGAAAGCCATGTCATATGCACATGTATAACGTATAAACTCAGCAGGTGCAATTTAATCAAAATAGAAGAAATACAGGCTAGACAACATATGCAACATGAAACCAATTATCACACTGTCAACTTAGAGCAAGCACCTGCGATGGTGGAGTACGGAGATGAACTCATCATGTAGACTTGGGACTTCAACTTCATTAGCAGTAGAAGTGGCAAATCCAGAGAGTCTATGTTTGCGTCGGTGCGGAGGACCACCAACATCCCCTAACTTACTATTTTCCTTCCTATTTTCTGATATTGTCTTATGAAGTCAAAACCACAAGAAGATGAATAAAATTAGCTCTGCATAACTGGTTGATGCATGATATAGACGAACACTACTTTGATGTAAGGCAAGCGCAGGATAGGAGGATGGAATATATACAAAAAAAGATAGTGTTTCATATTCACACATACGATAGGAGGATGGAATATGTATGAAAAAACAGTAAGCGGAAGGCATTTCAACAAAAGTAGAAGAAATGAAAGCTAGGCACCATTTGAACATGCAACCAATATCACTCTATCAGGTAAAAAGTGTCTCGTCGTAAGTGCCATTTCAAGAAATTAGAAGCAGTACAAGCTAAAAGACAATGCAAGGTGCAACCTACATCACAGTCCCAAGTTAAATGTGTCTTATGGGTAAGTGATCGTTGCAGGTATAAGTTGTAAGCTACGCAGATGCAATTCAACATAATCAGAAGCAATACAAACTAGGCATCATATGGAAATCACAACCACATATAACAGTTCCAAGTAAGGGCAAGCACCTGTGATGGTGGAGTAGGGGAGATGTGCTCATCATGTACACGTATGTTCTAGAAACAAGAACATGTGTCATATTCATAGGCATTATGTGTAAAGTAAGCAGATGCAATTCAAGTTAAAAGCAATAAAAGCTAGACATCATATGCAACATGCAACCACATATAATAGTGCCAAGTTAGACAAAGCACATGTGATGGTGGAGTAGGGGAGATGTGCTCATCATCTACACAGCTACGTTGACTGTCCAGCCTTGTGTTGTCTTGCGAATCTTGTTGGGAGGATGGCGGAGTAGAATCTGTAGAGACCCCCTGTTTGAGTTGCTCCGAAGGACCACCATCATCCACTACCGGACTAATTTCCTTCAGTTGTAATGATTTTGCATTGTGAAGTCAAACCGATAAGAAAAAGGAATAAAATTCGCTCTTCAGAACTCATTCATGCATGATACTGACGAACACTACTCGGATGAAAGGCAAACACATGACGCGGGGATGGAATATGTATGAAAAATAGGATGGTGTGACATATTCACACCTATGATGTGGTAACTAAGCAGAAGGCATTTCAACAAATTAGAAGCACTGCAAGCTAGACACCATATGAAAGATGCAACCAATATCACTCTGCCAAGTTCAAACTGTATGGCGTTTCAACAAATTAGAAGTAGTACATGCTAGAAATCATATGCAAGACACAACCAATATCACAGTGGCGACTTAAAGGTGCCTTATCATAAGTGACTGATGTGGGATATCCAAGAATAGTAGTCTGATGTAGAAATAGGAACACATGTCATATTCACAGGCATTATGTGTAAAGTAAGCAGATGCAATTCAACAAAGTTATAAGCAATACAAGCTAGACATCATACGCAACATGCAACCACATATAATAGTGCCAAGTTAGAGCAAGCACCTGTGATGGTGGAGTAGGGGAGATGTGCTCATCATCTACACAACTACGTTGACTGTCTAGCCTTGCATTGTCTTGCGAATCTTGTTGGGAGGATGTCGGAGTAGAATCTGTAGAGAACCTCCGTTTCAGTTGCTCGGAAGGACCACCATCATCCAATGCCTTGCCAATTTCCTTCAGCTTTATTGATTTTGCATTGTGAGGTCATACCGACAAGAAAAAGGAATATCATTCGCTCTTCAGAACTCATTCATGCATGATACTGACGAACACTACTCTGATGAAAGGCAAAGTCATGATACGAGGATGGAATATGTACGAAAAAATGGACGGCTTGACATATTCACACCTATGATGTGGTAACTAAGCAAAAGGCACTTCAAAAAATTAGAAACACTGCAAGACACCATATGGAAGGTGCAATCAATATCACTCTGCCAAGTTAAAGGTGTCTCGTCATAGGTGGCGTTCATCAAACTAGAAGCAAAACATTCTAGAAATCATATTCAAGACGCAAACCAATATCACACTGCCAACTTAAAGGTGTCCCATCATAAGTGACTGATGCAGGATACACAAGAAGTGTAGTTTCATGTAAGAACATGGTGTGATAGACAGATATAGTATGTACCAAAAACAGGAAAGCGTGTCATATTCACATGTATCATGTGTAAGCTAAGCAGATGTAGTTTACACTAATTAGGAGCAATACGAGCTAGACACCATATGCAACATGCAACCAGATATCACACTGCCAAGTTCGAGCAAGCACCTTCTATGGTGGAGTAGGGCAGCGAAGACTTGGACCTTGTAATGCATTATCAGTACAAGGAGAATCGGTACAGATGCTCCGTTTACATTGCTGTAGAGGACCACCATCATCGCCTTCCTTACTCTTTTCCTTCCTCTTTCTTGATTTTGCCTTGTCAAGTCAAACCCACAAGAAAAAGGAATAAAATTTGCTCTTCAGAACTCATTGATGCATGATACTGACGAACACTACTTTCATGTAAGGCAGCCGCATGATAGGAGGATGGAATATGTATGAAAAACAGGACGGCATGACATATTGACACGTATGATGTATAAAGTGTAAACTAAGCACAAGGTGCTTGAACTTGTTATAATCGATGCAAGCTAGAAACCATATGAAAGATGAAACCAATATCACTCTGCCAAATTAAAAGGGTGCCCTAACAAATGTATTTGACCAAATTAGAAGCAATACATGGCAACAGGCTAGAAATAATATGCAATATGCAACGAATAAAGGTGACTCATCGTAAGTGATTGATGCAGGATACAGAAGAGAGGTAGTTTCATGTAAGAACAAGGTTAACACATAGATGTAGTGTGTAGCAAAACAAGGAAGGCATGTCATATTCACAAGTATAGTGTGTAAACTAAGCAGATGCAATTTACCCTAATTAGAAGCATTACAAGCTAGACACCGTATGCAACATGCAACCACATATCACACTACAAAGTTAGAGCAAACACCTGGGATGGTGGTGTAGGGGAAGTGCAGTCTTCAGGTATAGAGCTACGTTCAATATCTTCATTTAGGCTTGCTGTTTCTTGAGAGTCATGTGGAGAGGATGAAATTGCATTCTTTATAAGAGTATTGCATCTCATATTAACCCACGCGCGTGACTGCCTCATCATAAGCGATAGATGCAGGATACGCAAAAACAGTAGTTTGATGTAAGAACATGGTGTGATAGGCAGATGTAGTTGATGTCTACTACACAACCTTATTCTTGTAGACGTTGTTCGGCCTGCAAGTGCACGGGTTTGGAGGACAGTAGCAAATTTCCCTCAAGTGGATGACCTAAGGTTTATCAATCCGTGGGAGGCGTAGGATGAAGATGGTCTCTCTCAAACAACCCTGCAACCAAATAACAAAGAGTCTCTTGTGTCCCCAACACACCCAATACAATGGTAAATTGTATAGGTGCACTAGTTCGGCGAAGAGATGGTGATACAAGTGCAATATGGATAGTAGAAAAAGGTTTTTGTAATCTTAAAATATAAAAACAGCAAGGTAACTAATGATAAAAGTGAGCGTAAACGGTATTGCTATGATAGGAAACAAGGCATAGGGTTAATACTTTCACTAGTGCAAGTTCTCTCAACAATAATAACATAGATAGATCATATAACAATCCCTCAACATGCAACAAAGAGTCACTCCAAAGCCACTAATAGCGGAGAACAAACGTAGAGATTATGGTAGGGTACAAAACCACCTCAAAGTTATTCTTTCGGATCAATCTATTCAAGAGTTCGTACTAGAATAACACCTTAAGACACAAATCAACCAAAACCCTAATGTCACCTAGATACTCCATTGTCACCTGAAGTATCTGTGGGCATGATTATACGATATGCATCAAACAATCTCAGATTCATCCAAGCAACACAAAGTACTTCAAAGAGTGCCCCAAAGTTTCTACTGGAGAGTCAAGAAAACGTTTGCCAACCCCTATGCATAGGTTCATGGGCGGAACCCGCAAGTTGGTCACCAAAACATACATAAAGTGGCACGTGATATTCCATTGTCACCATAGATAAACACGTCAAGACATACATCAAGTGTTCTCAAATATAGACTCAATCCGATAAGATAACTTCAAGAGGGAAACTCAATTCATCACAAGAGAGTAGAGGGGGGAGAAACATCATAAGATCCAACTATAATAGCAAAGCTCGCGATACATCATGATCGTGCCATAGAGAGAACATGAGAGAGAGAGATCAAACACAAAACTACTGGTACATACCCTCAACCCCGAGGGTGAACTACTCCCTCCTCGTCATGGATAGCACCGGGATGATGAAGATGGCCACCGGTGATGGGTTCCCCCTCTGGCAGGGTGCCGAAACAGACTCCCGAGAGGTTTTTGGTGGCTACAGAGGCTTGCGGCGGCGGAACTCACGATCTATCTTGATATTCGATGTTTTTAGGGTACATAGGCTTATATAGGCGAAAGAAGTCGGTCGGGAGGTGCTCGAGGGGCCCACGAGACAGGGGGCGCGCCTTATAGGGGGGGCACCCTCCTATCTCGTGGAGTCCTCGAGGATCTTCTGACTTGAACTCCAAGTCTCCAGGATCATATTCTTCCCAAAAATAATGCTGCCAAAGGTTTCATTCTATTTGGACTCCGTTTGATATTCCTTTTCTTCGAAATACTGGAACAGGCAATAAAACAACAATATGGGTTGGGCCTCCGGTTAATAGGTTAGTCCCAAAAGTAATATAAAAGTGTATAATAAAGCCCATAATCATTCGAAACAGATAATAAAATAGCATGAATGCTTCGTAAATTATAGATACGCTGGAGATGTATCAGTAGTATGTACTAAAAACAAGAAGGCATGTCATATTCACATCTATAATGTGTAAGCTAAGGAGATGCAATTTAACAAATTAGGAGCATTGATGAGGGATACATAAGAAAAGTAGTTTGATGTAAGAACATGGTTAATAGAAAGACTTAGTATGTACCAAAAACAGGAAGGCATGTCATATTCACAGGTATAATGTGTTAACTAAGCAGATGGAATTTACCCTAATTAGAAGCATTACAAGGTAGACACCATATGCAACATGCAACCACATATCACACTGCCAAGTAAGAGCAAGCACCTGCGATGGTGGCGTGGGGGAATTGCGGTGATCAACTAGAGAGCTACGTTGACTATCTTCATTTAGCCTTGCTGTTTCTTGAGAATCATGTGGGGCGGATGACACTGCACTCTTTAAACAAGTAGGGCATCTCATAGTATCCCACTCGGGTGACTGTCTCATCATAAGTGATTGACGAGGGATACAAAAGAGCATTAGTTTGATGTACGGACATGGTTAATAGACATATGTAGTATGTATCAAAAACAGGAAGGCATGTCATTATCAAAGGTATAATGTGTAAAGTAAGCAGATGCAATTTAACCAAATTGGAAGCAATACAAGCTAGACACCATATGCAACATGCAACCACATTTGATAGAGCGAAGTTAAAGCAAGCACCTGGGATGGTTGTGTGTGGCAATTGAGATCATCAACTACAGAGCTACGTTTACTATCTCCAACTCCTGACACTACACCCATTAGAGCACTGAAACGCTTAGTGCTTATCTTCGAATTACACTGGAGCGACTTCTGTCTTTTCTTTTCTGCATTCATCAACACTGCATCAGAGTCTGAAAAACCCATGCATAAAAAAACAATAGTGTGAGTATGGGTGAAGTGTGTGCACAATTAGTACAGTGTAAAGATAGCAGATAGCAGGTCGGTGAGAAATAAATGATGGAAGACATATGATGGCTCTACAACATGCATGGCACACTAAATTACTACGGGATTCTATGAAAATGACAGTCGACTGAAAGCAAATAGGTCAGTCCATTTTTTCTGCACCGTCCGATGTACAAAGAACAGGCAGATGGCCTTCATCTACCTCCAGCCAGTCAGTGTTGACGATCTTCCTTGAAACGCCAGCGACCATCGGCCCAGTATTCCTCCCCTGTCTGCGCCCTCCCCTCGACCTCACCGCACCGCCGTGCTTGGCACCGCCCCTCGGACATCCATTCAAGCCCCGCCGACCTCCAGATCGGGTGCAAGCAGCTCCTGCGCCCCACACCCCTATGACAGACACCGATGCGCCGCTTCCCCGGGGAACAGGCGGACTAGGTGCTCCGCGCGCCTAAGCGGGTGCTGCTTCTTTTAATTGCGGTTTGAATGACCCTGAATTGAAATCCAGATGGGCTGCTGACCTCTAGCAAAGGTGAAATAGTAAAAGGGAGGAAACCTTGTGCATTTAGTATCACGAAGAAGATGCAGTAAGAAGCGCTCAACTAGTTTCTTTCGTCGGATGAATACGATGTCAGCGGAGATGTAAGATTTTCCCGAATAAGGGAAGAGGAGTACCTCTTTCTGCTGGCAGTGTTGTGTCCTCCTTCTGCTTTTCCGACGATCTTCTTGTTGTTCGCCGGAAACCAGAAGTTGTGGAGGACGGTGCAGCCTTGGACGACCCCATGGCCAAGTTGTTGAGTGTGGTGCAGCGGCCGTCTGTCGGCGGCGGGGAAGCAGATCCGAGGCCGTGAACGATGGCCTAGCGGGAACAGCGCCGGTGCGGTGGACGGTTGCGATAGTGGAGCCGCAGTAGTGAGGCGCAGGACGGCGTGGTCGGAGTGGTTCTGGTACGGCGCACGTCAGTGTCGACGTCGTGGAGGCAGCTCTGCCTCGGCTTTAGCTGCTAAGTCCTTGAGGGCGTTGCGGTTGCGGTTGCATTGGACGATGATGTCGGGGTACCAGCTCCGGCGTGATGGAGGAGGGTGGCGGTGGATTGGCCGCTATGGGGTGGAGGACAGAGGAGGCTGGGGTTTTGCGGCTGGTGGAGAGGGCGTTTTCGCGCCCACGGAGTATGAATGGGGAAACGGAGGGAGGCGGGGAACTAAGGGGGAACAATATTTTGCTTTGAGACGCTCTTGTTTGAAAATTGGGGAAAGTTACAAACTTTGCCCCCATCTAAAATTTTGGACATATTGCGGGTTGGGGGTAGGACAGTCATGTTAGGTGTCCCAAATGTGGGCGGGATAGATTTTGGTCGAGCGCATGGGTGTTTAGGCGCCCACGGCGTATGAATGCTTCTCGGAGGTGGTTGAGACTAGCGTCTTGGTGAAGTTACAAACCTACCCCGGTTTAGACCTTTGGACATCGGGCCGATAGGCTACACGGGCTAGAGTCAGGACAGTAATTTCCTACCACCAAACATTAGTCTCGCGCGGTTTCGGGTGACCAGAGGCCTATTTGGCGCTTCGTTCAATATTTGCGAGCAGAAGCATTAACGTTTTCGGTTCTCTTGAATTGAACTTTCAGGATTTGTCAAACTTCACAAATCTTTTCTCTTGAAAATCCTAAAGCTACGATTATTTTGGAATGGAGGGGGTACATTTGAATATACATTGTACATGAGTATATATTAAAAAATATGCAACTTACCTCAGTTCATGCATGGTTCCAGATATAATCTCCTTGGTTGCAAAAAAAAGTTAGATATGCGTATGAATATATATAGCATGTTCAAACTCACAGCAAAGATTGATGCCCCCTTTTACATCTGATTATAAATGCCATTATCTCGGGTTCAAATAGATGGATGCACTTCCTATGAATTTGAATCTTCGAAACCCCCTTATGTTGAATTCGACATGTATTCTATTTTGTAGCTAGCAATTTGGAATGTATCCATGCAAGTGACAAATGTATAAAGTTCTTCACACTAACAACATGGAGTTAATGTTTATATATGAATTGCAAAAGCATCCATTGCCTATATTTCAAACCGCTCTCACTCTATGGATCGATAATATGAAATAAACACATGCACATGCTAGAATTCATTAGAGTAAGGGAGTCTGATAGAACGATTTTCGTCCATACGCAGTTTGCAAAATTCATGATCTCATCCATAAATAATAATGCCATTTATATTTTAATTTAATGCGTAGAACCGCCTTTTACAAGTATATGCACTATGCCTTGCCCCGTTCTCACAAACGCGTTATATCTCTCTCTATCTAACGGATAAGTGCACACACTTTATATGCATCGGCATTTCTCTTTCACACATGCTCACAATCTCTCGGGGTGTCGGGGTGTCTCACGCACATGCTCTCTCTCTCTCTCTCTCTCTCTCTCTCTCTCTCTCTCTCTTTCTGACTACTATGTACCACTCTTTTCACTAATCTCAGTTGGAAAACACTATTTCTCTCACATGCATATATACACATGCATGGTCTCTACTAGCCCTCTATAGGCACATATATGTGCCTACGTGTCTCCCGCACGCACATTATCTTTAGGCCTCTCTCACACACATTGCCCCCCGACACACCTCTCTCTTAGTAGTTGGCAGATATGATTTCATCATATCATTCGGTAGGATATCCCTGGCTGTTAGGTTGGATGGTAATACGAGGCAAAGTTTTACCCTAGTTCGGATCAGACCCTTGCAGTTGAAGAAAGAGCCTACTCCTTGTACTGTATATTAATGATAGGGGTGTGTACAAAGTACACGTGAATACCAAGCATTGTGTGTGTGTGTGTATACTATCGATGAACTAGCCCCCAAGCTTGTATAACATACTAAGGGCCTAGGGTTACAAAATATATATAGTCGACTTATCACCAGTGGGGATAGAGTCCTCCGCGACTCTGGTAGCTTCGTGTTGTACGCCGAGTCCTCCACATGGGTCTTCGTATAACATGTCTCGGTCCAACCTATATGTGGCGCAGGATGGAACCGACCCATGAGTCTTCATGTTGACCCACCACAACTAGAAATGATGTGCCCACCACACCACACACGCAATCGGCCACTAAGAAAATAAGCATATACAATAGTACAACGGTATCTAGCTCATGATACGTCTCCATATTTTGTTGATGACACTGACGGACTTTGCATTTGATGCGTGCTTCGTATTTTGTTGACGACATTTACGGTCATTGTATTTGAAGGAAAAGCACGATATGGTCACTGGACTTCAGAATAAGCTCATCACGATCACCACATACATTTTGTTGTGCTAACCAACATGTGGTTGGATGGTTAGGAGGACAGTGGTTTCTCGAGCCCACCAAGGTTAAAGTCTCGATGCTCGCATTTATCTTGTGTTAATTTTAGTATTTTCCGGCGATGTACGTTCAGTGGGAGGAGACGTTCCACTCGACTATGAGGCACCTATGGTGACTTCGTAAAATCTCAAGATCATATATGCTGGCCTACTCTCTCGAAGGTGCTCATAGGGGTAGGGTTCGCGTGTGTGCGCTTATAGAGGTGAGTGCTTGCGCGTATATATGAGCCCTTGCATCTGTACCGTGTTAAACAAATACATGTCATGATTATACGGTCACTGGCTCACCCGTACAACTCCGTATTTTGTTGATGACACAATCAATTGACCAGTCAAACATTCCATGCGGCGCAACTAGTGTTGCACCATTGGGGCACGTAACCGTGGGGCCCACCTATCAGCCCGTATATGAAAGAAAGAAAGGGTAGTTTGAGTCTGTACTGTGTTAATAAAATAGGAATACATTTTAGGGTGATCATACGGCCACTGGCTCGCCATACAGCTCCGTAATTTGTTGATAACACGATCAATTGACCAATCAATTGGTCCACATTCAGCAACGCACATTACCATAGGGCCCACCTGTCAGCGCGTATATGAAGGACAGAAATGGTAATAAATTAGTGGTCGGTGGGTATTAGAAGTCGTGAGACCTCTAGTTGGCAGTCACCGGCGGTTGGGGGGCGTTCATTGGGCGGTGGGGTGGGGATCGCCGGAGAAAAAGCTTGGCGCGGGGGGGGGGGGGGGAGGGGGGGCTAGAGGGATGGCCGATGCGGCGGCAGACCAGCGGTGGAGAGTGGTTTTGGGGAGGGCGGGCCTACCGCGGGCGGTGGGGGCTGGGGGTTCGGCCGGTGGTGGCTGGCGGCTCAGGGGGGTGGAGTTTGATGATAAACTAGAGGCCTTTGATTTCGTATCCAACGGCTGGAAAATCTAATGACCAGAGGTGAAAAAGTCAGTCGATTGACGTGTAGCCTCACCCCGCACATACACATGCATGCACGCAAGACACGCACGCATGTAGGCGTGCAACACTGACACGTACAGATAACGTACACACGCATGCATGCTAGCGTGCAACACTGACACGTACAGATAACTTACACATGCACTCACGAACACACGCACATACGCACGCATGCATGCAACACTGAAATGTATGCTTGCACGCACGCAACACTCGCATGCCTGCATGCACACAGCACATGACACAAGACACACGCTCAACCTATACGTGCATGCACCCTTTGTTAAGGACATGGATTGTTACGGGTATTAATCAATCTTATCTGTGATAAGCAGAATATTGATGTTTGCAACGGTATTTATGAATCACAACGTATAGAACGGGCTATCAACATAGTAGGCTTATCTACATGAAAAAGATGACATCACACTCAATGAACAATCATCAGTTTATGAAATGCCCGCTTCTGACCGCCCTGGCCCACCAAAGGTTCCTCTGGTGTGCGCTGCTTGCGTTGGGTCACTGACATGCAGGCCATGCACCCAAAGAGCCCACACGTCAGTGGAAGAACGTTGCGGTGTCCTAGGTCAGAGTCGAGGGCGCCACTCGCGGCATGCCCGGCTGAACACGCCTCCGTGCCGCATTCAAACGCCTCCATGAAACCCGCCCGTGTGGAAGCCGAGAAACCCACTCTGGACACACATCCGTTCACGACCAGGCCGGCGTTAAACGCAACGCCGGCCGAGCTCCTCCCGTCCATCGTCTATTTAATCTCCTATTTAAACGAGGCCAAACGCCGGCCAAGAATCGCACACCTCCGCCGCTCCCCTATCTCCTCCACCATTTTGTCCGCTCTTACAATGGCTTACGAAGAGTAGTTATTCCGCATCCAAGCCGGCTGGGTAGCCCGCCGGATATGAGCTCTGCAGCTTGCTGATCCACCTCCCTCCCCTCGCCCGATGGAGCCAGTTGCCGCCCCAAGCCGGCGCGCGGTTCAGCAACTCGCCGCTCTAGGCCAGCTCGACGAGGAGCAGTTCACGGGCGTCGTTGCTGCCGTCCATGCCGCTGCCTCGCACCGCGTCTCCCGTTTCTGTGGCCGAGACTCCCATGCCGGCGGCCGCGCCATGCAAGCAACGACAGAAGCCGGGTGCGCGGAGAGCAGCGAGTCGGTGTCCAACGCCTCCGTGTCCGCCGCCATCATCGAGGAGAAGTAGAACACGGGAGGCCACTGAGGGAGTCCTGGATTAGGGGGTATCCGGACAGCCGGACTGTGTACAACGTCCGGACTATTGAAGCGTGAAGATACAAGACTCAAGACTTTGGCCCGTGTCCGGATGGGACTCTCCTTTGCGTGCAAGACAAGCTTGGTGATTCGGATATTGTGTTTCCTTCCTTGTAACCGACTCCATGTAAACCCTAGCCCTCTCCGGTGTCTATATAAACCGGAGAGGTTGGTCCTTAGAAGGCCGACCACAATTACAATCATACCATCATAGGCTAGCTTCTAGGGTTTAGCCCCTACGATCTCGTGGTAGATCTACTCTTGTACTACCCATATCATCAATATTAATCAAGCAGGAAGTAGGCTTTTACCTCCATCGAGAGGGCCCTAACCTGGGTAAACATCTGTGTCCATTGCTTCTTGTTACCATCAGCCTTGACGCACAGATAGGGACCCCCTACCCGAGATCCGCCGGTTTTGACACCGACATTGGTGCTTTCATTGAGAGTTCCTCTGTGTTGTTGCTACGGGGCTTGATGGCGCCTTCGATCATCAACAACACGGTGCAGGGGGAGACTTTTCTCCCCGGACAGATCTTCGTGTTCGGCGGCTTCGCACTGCGGGCCAATTCGCTTGGCCACCTGGAGCAGATCGACAGCTACGCCCTTGGACACCAGGTCAGGTTCGGAAACCCAAACTACACGGCAAACATTCGCAGAGACTTGAACTTCGACGGACTCGAGCCTTTGCCAGGAGCACCGGATAGTCACGACAGGCATGGCTTAGACCTGCTATCGGACAACTCTTGGGATATCACCCCTGCGGTAGCCCTGGACTCAAATCCGGGGCAGGCTGCATTGCCTAAGGACGGAGGGATGTACCCCGCCCCGCAGGCCATACCCTCATCAGCGGTGGAGCCGAACAGAGGCCTCACTTCTGAGAAAGCCTGTGACTCCGGACCCCCGGATTTGTATCCGGTTGTAGGTTCTAGTCCGTGCATTCCTGAGCCCGCCGAGCCTGGTTGGGCTCCGGTAATGGAGTTCACCGCTGCGGACATCTTTCCGCACTCGCCCTTTGGCGACATGCTGAATTCATTAAAGTCTCTCTCTTTGTCAGGAGGCTCTGGGCCGAACTATGTCTAGCTTGAGTGGGAAGCAGACGACGACGGAATTCTTTGCCCACCCACCACACACTTCGTTGCCACGGTCGATGATTTAACCGACGTGCTTGACTTCGACTCCGAAGACATCGGCGGTATGGACGACGATGTAGGAGAATTACAGGAGCCACCACTCACAGGGCGGTGGACGGCCACCTCCTCATATGATATATACACGGTAGACACTCCGAAGGAAACCAATGGCGACGAGGCAACGGAGGATAACTCCTCAGGAGGAAAAGCAAAGCATGGACGTCTTCGATGCCGCTCCAAGCCCCGCCACATCAACACCGGCCCCGGAGATGAAAGCAATCTGGATGGTGCCGAAGAGGAATACAACCCTAATCAGCCTACCTCCAAGCAGGCCGGACCGACCACGGTGGGATACCTGGAGAGGGACAACTGCACACCCCCCTCCGGAGACGAGGAAGGCCTCGGCAATGATGAGTTCGGCATACCTGAAGATCCAGTGGAACAAGTTCGCTTCAAGCGACGGCTCATGGCCACGGCAAGGAGCCTGCAAAGAAGGCAAGAGCAGCTTAAAGCTGACCAAGACTTGCTAATGGATAGGTGGACCAAGGTACTGGCCACTGAAAAAGTATGAACTCGACAGCCCCAACAAAGGGCATACACGGCACAATTGGCTACCTCAACCCAAGAAGGAGAACCCAAGGCACACACCCCGACGTCCACACATCATTACGGTCCAAGACAGTAAGAAGGATACGCGAAAAGACACCCTCAAGCCTTGGCGCAATGGCCGCAAACGTCAAGTTAAGGAAGCTGATGCCAGGTCCAGCAAACCCCAGTCTAGTCAATGGACAAAGAGCAGCTCAAGCCTATTCTGCCCGAGCCACACGCTCGATCAACCATGTGAAATCCATGGTACTCCTAGGGGGACGGCAAAGCATACCAATAGAGAATGCCAGATCCTCAAAACAAGGCGGCTGGTCGTGTGCCGGAAACAATGAGGGGAGGTGTCTAGTCAAGAGACCCCCCCCCTTCGGAGCATAAAAGTACGGCCGATCGCCCCAGATCACACCAACCACAGCAATTCAATTGCCGTACCCCTAGACCTAGTAGTTTGGGGGCTCCATGACACATAAATCCCCCACGGGTAAGAAGCCACAAGTAACATCCTCTAAAGGATGCCAGGTGCAAAGACCAAGTTCATTGGCCCACCACTCTAACGGTTGTCTTTGGATTACCCAAAAAAAATGCTACGCCAAAGAATAAATCTTCGGCACCTTCCCACCATGCGGTAGTTTACCGTATACCAACGGGATAAACCACGTTGACTAGATTCCACGTGGTACACCACTCAGGCCAAATATCCGGACACCCATTGAGGAGTCCACGCTACCTAACGATATAACGGCTGGGCCCACTGGGGTCCGATCAGGGACCCTTGGACCAACCACAAGAGGACGCTCAGCTACCTTCAAGTATTTGCCTTTACAAACTAACTATTGACGCAGAATAGGATTGGCAGCGTGGAATCAGCACGGACACACAATGGCAGTAACATGCAGGTAGAAGGCAGTTTGGGTTCACTCTTGATCCACTCACAACCCCCTCCAGTCCGGCCACCACAGGTTCCGCCAAAAAACACCTCTTTTCATACATTATACTCACATCCATAGACATATCATCCTACTACAATGCGTAGACTTAAATAACACTTACCGGCCGTCGTTTATCGCTGACGCCTCTTTGCCGAAAATGACAGCCACGCTTCGCGTTCGCCCGGTTACACCAGGGGCTTCATAGTACGGCAATAAAGTCCAACCACCTTTTCGGTCGCTCGGCACCCCGAACTTATAGCACTATGTGCATCAGCTCCAAATCATGTCTTGGGTCATTGGTTGGGTTTGCCCGGCTCCCATGTTTTTGGTACCTTATGTTCTGTTCTATCGGCTAAGGTAGCACTGGGAGAACTACTGCGATTGTGTCCCGGTTTAGCCGGACGAGCACCTCAGTAGAGAAAGCTGAAAACGGACCGTCATGATGCAGCGAGAGCTGGTCAGCTGTTCGAGAGGTTGTAAAATCCTTAAAGATTTATTCCGCACAATGCCATTATAAATGCATAGTGCAACGGATCGGCCTTCTGATTAGGCGCCAATAGAGCCCCTAGTTCGGCCTTCCGAACACTAGGGGCTGCGCCGGCCATACTCGAATTCCTATGGCTAAGTGAGAGTAATAAAGGCTTACAGTCCAATTGCCTGGTTTGCGGAGAGAAACACCTCCTTAAAAGGACCCAACTATGGGATAAAGAGCGTTCAGATATATCCCGAACACCCTCGTATTCTTTTTACGAGGGGGCAGAAGCCGACGACTGGCCAACTCTCAGGATTTGCATACAATAAACAGCCGCACAGGAAGAACATATGTTCAAACAAAACAGCCAATATATATAAAAATGCCATTATCCCATATTACAAAAAGCGGCAAAAATGCCCTCAGGGAAATATAATGTCTTTGGCACACTTATCCGCCGCAAGGCGGGCCCCTTTCAGTACACTTTTGTAGTACAGTTCGGGCTTGCGGTGCTCCTTACCCTCCGGCGGCCCCTCAGTCATCAACTTCTCCGCGTCAAGCTTCCCCAAATGCACTTTTGCACGGTCAAATGTCATGCGTGCACCTTCTATACAGACGGATCGCTTGATAGCATCTAGCCGAGGACAGGTGCCCACAACCCGCTTCACGAGCGCGAAGTAACTGCTCAGAATCGGCTCGCAGGCCACAACCGGACAACTAAGTCCTTCATGGCTACTTCGGATGCCTGGTGCAGTTCGACCAACTGCTTCAGCTGATCGATAAAAGGCACAGGATAGTTCGGCGCCAAATACTGCGACCAGAAATCCCTTTCCGCAGACTTCTTCTCCTCAGTTCAGTAGAATTGGGCGGCATCTGATATGCTGCGAGGAAGATCCGCAAAAGCCCCTGGAAAAATAAGAATTCAGCTTGCCGCTTTGGATTCTTCCCATTATCATGTACAAAGGGTTAAGAATACAGAAAGCCTTACCAGCCGCAACTTTCCGGGCCTCCTAAATGTCCCGCACAAAACCTCGGGCTTCTTCCCGAGCACCTTCCGCAGCCTCGAGAGCTTGGGCGAGTTCGGATTCTTTCCCCACTAGACTCTGCTCCAAGCCCTCGCTTTTCTTCACACCTTCCTGGAGCTCTCGCACAGCTGCGATGACCCTGGCCTCGTGTTTTTCACAAAGCTCCTGTTCGGCCTCAGCCTTCTTGTTGGCATCGGCCACAACCTTCTTTAGTGCCACATATTCGGCACTCGCTCCTGGAGCATACAATATAGATACTTCTCACTATGCACAAATATTCATTCATGCCAACTTCAAGACAAATGTTTTCAACATACCTCGCTTGTCTTCCAGTTGCTTCTTCACACGACCGAGTTCTTCCTCGGCCCATGCAATGCTCTACTTCAGTTCGGACACTTCCGCATTATAAGCAGCCGTCCTCTCGGCAGAAGCCTGTTTTCACATAAAGGGGTATACGTCATTCACATAAGCTCCTGCGAAAGCAGAGGATTTGATCCCCTGCCCGGCTCTGTCTCCTCCGCCAGACAGTGCATCAGGGGCTACTACTCATACTATGACAATTCCTCATAGGTTTCCTTGGAAACATACCTCAAAGGCCTTTATAAGGCCAAAGCAAAACTCGTTCAGCTCGCTCTCAGCGGACTGAATCTTCTGGACCACCGTGCCCATAAGACGATAGACACGTTCTTTAACGCTGTCGATAGACCGCTGGGCAGCTCTGCTCGATCAGAGGATGCTGGCGGGATAGGCAAGCCTCCCACCACCGAAGGTGGCTGTTCGCTCGATTCCGGAACCTCAGAGGTCCCGGGGGCCTTATCCGCCCCCGTGTATCCGGCTCCAGGGATATGTCCCCCCTGGTCCGGGTCTTGTCGAGATGACACTTCAGTGTCGCGCCCGGACTTTGGGGCCTGCGAAGGAGTCTCGCTCGCCAGGGCGTCCGAGCCCAGCGAATCCTCCGATGAGGACTGTTCGACGCGAGACCTCGCCGGGCTGTGACAAATATGGCAGCGGTTAAAGCTACTATATCCAAAAATAATCCCAGACGCATATGCGTGTTCGGATTTCGTATACTTACGACTTCTCCAGGGGCTGGGCCCTGGGATCCCACTCCGGGCTGCTGTCGGCAGCTGTGATGGATGTCTCGGGGAGGGAACCTTTCCCCCTCTTGGGCGATTCGGCCTCCAGGGTCGGGGAGGCTGCACGCTTCCTCGCACCTTCATAGTGAGGCTCGTCCCCCTCTGCTTCCTCCTATTTGCCTTCTGAAGAAGGAGCGCCACTTGAGTCTTCGTATTTTGCGTCCGAAGCCTCGCAGCGATGGAGGCCACTCCGGGTCTTCTTGATCTTCTTGGAGGCCTCCTTCTTGGGCGCCTCGTAAGACGCGGGGACCAACATCTTCGTCGGAAGAGGTCCTGCCGGTTCCCCCGGCAGCGGGGCCGGACAATGTATCCGCTCCATCTTTTTTATCCATCCCTGGGGTCATAATAGGGCACAATAAAAATGTCTCCCTCAGGACATGCCAACTAAAGCCTGGATGGACAGAGCGTGGCTATAACTTACCGGGCTTGCAGAATGGGATAATTGGTACCCACGGTCCTCGGCGGAGCCCGACCATGATTTGCCGGACTTAAAGAGCACCTTCCAGATATCCTCGTGGGAGGAATCGTAGAGCTCCTGGAGGGTCTGGTGCTCGGTTGGGTCGTACTCCCACAAATGGCAGGCTTGCCGCTGGCAAGGGAGAACCAGGTGAACTAACATCACCTGGACTACGTCGGCGAGCTTGACGTCCCTATCGACCATACTCCAAACGCGCGTCTGGAGCAGTGACAGCTCATTGGACGAGCACCAGTTCGGGCCCTTCTTGGGCCAGGACGTGAGCCACAGTGGGGCTCCGGATCTGAACTCAGGAGCTGCGGCCCACTTTTTGCCGCGTGGTTCGGTGACATAGAACCACTATAGTTGCCACTCCTTGACAGAGTCGTTGAAGGCACCCGTTGGCCAAATGACCTTGGGCCACTTGGTCACCATGGCGCCGCCGCACTCGGCGTGCTCGCCATTCACCACCTTGGGCTTCACGTTGAAGATCTTCAACCATAGGCCGAAGTGAGGCGAAGTCCGGAGAAAAGCCTCGCACACGACGATGAATGTCGAGATATTGAGGAAGGAGTTGGGGGGAAGATCATGAAAATCAATCCCATAATAATACATGACTCTGCGGACAAATGGATGAAGGGGAAACCCGAGCCCACGACAAAATGAGGGAGAAACACGACTCTCTCGTGGGGCTCCGGAGTAGGGAAGATCTGTCCCGCCGGTGGAAGGCGATGGCCAGTCTTCTTGGCAAAGTACCCGGCCTCTCGGAGCCTCTTGATGTCCTTCTCTTGGATAGTAGAGGCCATCCATTTGCCTCTTGCTCCAGACATCTTCGAAAAACCCTCTCTCTGATGAAGAGGATGAAGGCTTGGGCGCTAGAGCTCGAACAATGGGGAAAGGATGAGAGAAAGAAGGAGGCGTGGGTAAAGAGGAAGAAACCTTATCTCTTTATAGGGACGGCAAAATCTTTTTTGCGTCTCCCCACTTGCCTGATGGAACCCTCTCGGTCCCCACTCGCCGCGATTAGCGGTGCGGTTGGATTACCCATACCCGTATTGATGAGAAGCCCGTGATAAGGGGACACAATCTCTGCTTTGACAAGACATGTCAAAGAAAGCGCCTCACAATATGTGTTGTGGCTGGTTGTGGGAAAATGGTTTGAATAATGACCGACCATAATAACATGTCACGTCGTCTGAAAAAGTTGTCAGCAGATCGCATTTGTGAAATATCATTCTTTCTACAGCGGTGTGTAAAGATCATTTCGTGGATCCGGACACGATTCAAGTGTTTGGTAATTACTTTGGAGTACTCGGAGAAGGAACCCGCCGTGCAATGCCGAAGACAATACTGCACGCTGGACTCATCGTCATTGAAGCCTGGTTCAGGGGCTACTGAGGGATTCCTAGATTAGGGGGTATCCGGACAGCCGAACTGTGTACAACGTCCGTACTATTGAAGCGTGAAGATACAAGACTCAAGACTTCGGCCCATGTCCGGATGGGACTCTCCTTTGCGTGGAAGACAAGCTTGGCGATCCGGATATTGTGTTTCCTTGCTTGTAACCGACTCCATGTAAACCCTAGCCCTCTCCGTTGTCTATATAAACCGGAGAGGTTGGTCCTTAGAAGGCCAATCACAATTATAATCATACCATCATAGGCTCGCTTCTAGGGTTTAGACTCTACGATCTCGTGGTAGATCTACTCTTGTACTACCCATATCATCAATATTAATCAAGCAGGAAGTAGGGTTTTACCTCCATCGAGAGGGCCCAAACCTGGGTAAACATCTGTGTCCCTTGCTTCCTGTTACCATCAGCCTTGACGCACAGATCGGGACCCCCTACCCGAGATCCGCCGGTTTTGACACCGACAGCTGCCGCCGCTTGGGTCCCATGAAGGCCACCGTGGAGGAGACGCCGGCGTACACAGCAGGTGTCTTGCCGGATCCTTTTGTTGCGAGGACCTTTGTCGACCCTGCGTGGGCTCCACAGAAGAGGCGAATGTTAGGATGAACTCGAGCCGGTGCCGGCCATGGCGAAGTAGTGGCTGATGACGAACTCGAACCAGTGTCGGCCACCATCATCTTCAGCACCAGCCAATGATATCAGTTGGGCAGTGGGGAAGCGAGCCGTCCTTTGCGCTGAAGCATATACCTCCGGGGCTCCCGGCAGTCCGGTGATCGTGCTGCCGGACATGAGGAACACAAATCGATTGGTGGGACGACCATTTAGGCCAGGTATTATATACATGTGCTGTCCAGAACTAGCACCGCGTAGTTCATTTGAATGTAATGAAATCCGTCATGTTTGTATGAAAATCCGGTATTTTATACAATTTCCATCAATATGAAATATCAGTTTGTCTACGTGTTTGCGTGAATTTCGTCCGGTTGGTTGAGTTGCTGTCATAATGTGTGCGGCTACGGTTGGATGGCGTAATTTGCGGGTCGTCGGTCGGTCTGCGGGTGGCTCGGGTGGCGTTGTGGGACAGAAAAACACAGCTCGTGCGAGCTCATCTCCAACATGCGCGCTGGAGGATGCATGAAAGCATGAGCACCCGAGCCATTCCTCGTTCATCCATGGCAAAGGCACCGGTGGACAAAAGAGTCGCCAATATTTTGGCTACCCCGGGCAAGATCCAAACAGCCCCTCCCAACTTATTCAAATCCCTCGTTCGCTGTAGAATTTCGCCATGTGTTCTTTCATGCACTAGCAAGATGCCCGTGCATTGCACGGAACATCAAGATGCATTTGTTTACAAACTCCCACATGCATGCAAGGGATAATTAATGTCCTCCTTTGCTAGTACCACGAGGCAAACACCATTAATATTGCATCGATTAGTGTTAGTGGCCTTGTATATCTGCAAATTGTAATTTTGATAGTGGCCCCTTGTATATAAAAATGGAGGGAGAAAGATGAGAGAAAAGGTGAGGAGGAGTGGGGCGTGATGGTGACTGGTGGTCGGACAGGGCGGGGGCATGGGGATGGACGGTGCATTATGTCTAGGTTTGTATCTCTCACACACACCCACGTAGGTGGGGGACGTGCACGAAGAGAAGAGGTGCACACACGGCGCACGTACTCCCGTCTCTTTCCCAACCACACCCGCGCGGGTACATGGTGGAGCTCATTTCTGTACGAAAAAGGCTGCCCACATTGTAATTTGACATGTGTACTGGTTGTCCACTTGGTGGAGGGAGGATCGTCTACTACGGGTGAACAAACAAATTGCGACTTGACGTGTTATGTTAAAAAAAGAGGCAAACCATGTGGGGCCTACCTTATAGGCAAGGCTCTATACACTGGAGTACTTTTGATGTGTCCCGTCAACTCGCAGAACGCGGAGAAGCTTGCTTAGTACACCGTCTCCCCCGCCCACGGGCGCGGTGGCTCGCAGGATGAGGTGAAGCTTACTTACGAGTACTACTACTACTACTACTACTGTACGCCTTTACGCTCGCTCCCTCGCCCACGCGCGCGGTGGCTCGCAGCACGAGGAGAAAATTTTACTACTCCCTCCGTTTAATCCTCGTCCCGACTACGTACCTTGGTTAGTACTCCCTCCATTTACTTATACAAGGCCACTATAAAAAAATACATTTTGCATCTATACAAGGCCACAAATAGTAATCGAGACAAAAGTTACTACTTCCTCCTTTCTAGTTTATGGCTCAATTTCAAAATCTCTCCAACCAAGGTAGACGTTAAGTGGTCGAATTAATTTCGTAGTTTGCACAAGTAATTAGTACTCTCGTTTTTCTCAACAAGTTATGTTTACCGAGGCATTAATTAGAACAAATGCATGAATGACCACTAAATTTCCAAGAACTTGTATATGTGTTGGTTAGTTTACTCTTGACACTGCTTGCGTCGGGTGATCTAACGCACCTCGAAATCCAACATGTAATGGTACTACTACTAGTATAGTAGAACAGAGACTTATCAAACGGAAAAACGAATGTTTTTTAGATGAGCCCTATAAACCCTAGTGGGTACGTACTCCCTAAAAACAGATTTTTCCAAAACTAAGTCGCTCCCTTTCATGAATTCTGTAGTATACTCCTCCATCGACGCTCCCTTTCATGAATTCTGTACTTCCTGTCGCTGACATGTGGGACATATAGCAACCGGGTCGATGTGTCAAGCACCAAATAATAGTGCAGAACAGTAGGGGGACGCACCCCACTCGTACCGGCCCAGTAGTAGTAATGAGCAATGAGATGTCAAATCACAATGCCGCACCTTCCCAGACGGACGAAGCAACCATTATTTTACACTTCGGTTTGCCATCATCTCAAACCACGTAGTATTGCTTCTGCCTCAAGAGGGACACGCATCACCTTGTTACATCATGACACATGGGACCACATGACAGGCCATGCTCCCCCGCCGATCGCTTGGTAAAATCACCTCATTTTTACTATACTTCCTCCGTATCGGTTTACTACATGGCATGCATGTCGTTCTAGGTTGAGAATTTAACTGGCTATATATGTGATGAACAGTACTCTAGTTGTCGCACCCCGGCTTAGAGAAAACTGGAACACCCCGTATTCTAGCCCAAAGATCGAGGAGAAGTCTTCTGGAATACGGCACTGCTTAGCACAGAACAAACCAGCTTTCTATTATTACACGAATATGAATACAAGGTCTCCGATATTACAATGAATAACATCGATACGGCGACACTACGCCATTCTCAGTTGCTCTATTAAAGCAGCAGAACAACTCGAAGCAGCGGAATAGCTCTAGCAGCGGAACAACGATGAAGGTGGTAAACTCCACTCCGCAGGGACTCTGGCTAGAACGCTTATCCTAGCTCGCACAAACGGAAACCACGACAAGCAAGCAATCAAATCCGGCATGACCTGCAAGCTGGCATGACACACCAGGTCAGTATATTGAATGTACTTGCAAGCTCACAATAACCAGAAGCATTCAAGACAGACAACAACATGGCAATTACAGGTTAAACAAGAATTATCATGAGATCATCAGAACAATATAACATGAACATGATACAGCTAACACAACATGTCGGGGGTTGGGTGCGACATATGCCAAGGGATGGCTTATCATGGTGGGGCGAGTAGAACGTCGCCGGTGCCTGGAAACGGGATGAGGCGAAGACATGCACGCCGGCGGATCTCACCCAGCTTCGGGGCTCTCCGAGGAGATAACAACCCTACTGCTGCTCTGCCGGGTCTCCGCATGATCACTAAGGCAAAGTGTGTACAAGGTTGCTCCTTGAGCTGTATTCCGGAGGTACGAGAAGGCAAGGCTAGCTCCCTCCTTCCTATATGATCTGGTCTAGTGCTAATGGATTCCAACCCTTTGCATGGGTGCCCTGGGGGGGTTTATATAGGCCTACCCCCCAGGGGTACAACGGTAAATCCGGCTGGGCGCGGGTCCCAGCCGTCAGTCTCTCAGGCCGCCATCTTCTCCGCCGACTATTGGGGCCCGCCGACTTGCCTGGTACGGGGCCGACAGCCCTTGTCCACCGCGGGCGGGTCTTGCCGGCTGCGGATTATAGTAGCTGTGCTTCTAATGACGCTGGCTTGGTCGTGGGGTCATGGCAACAGTGCCGCCGCCTGGCGGGCGATCACTGTTGCCATTCCCCGTCTTGTCAGGTTAATGGCATGCGGGGCCTGTGGGAGGGGCTAGCCGACTCCCAACGGGTCCGTCTTGTGGCGCTCTCGCCGTCTTCTGTACTCCCACTGACAAGTGGGACCCGCCGTCTCTGGGTCGTACAGACATGCCGTCGTGGGCACAGGGTTCCGCCCACGGGGGCTGATGTCAGGGCCGGCATGGCAACAGTGCCGCGCTGGATGGAGATCTCCGTCTGTATGGCGCACTGTGGCCATGCCTGTCCTCGATAAACGGGGCAGGGATGGGCCGCGCGGTGGCCGTTCCCCATCCCGTCCATTATTACGAAGGTACGAGGTGGTTGGGGTCACGGGCCGACTCCCCATTGCCGGCTTCTCCGGAAGTCGGTGATTGGGAGTTGGCTCCTCTTGAAGTCGTCTTTGGGACTTGGCCGTGAGGGGCAGTCGGCAGCGCTTCCGCCAACTCTTGGAAAGCGGCTCATCATTTTGGGGTTTGAGGGGCGCAGTCTGCCCCGATGTCTTGAAAGGTTCGGGGGCTCGGGTTAGCCTACCCATGGCTCATTACTCCGATAGTAGTCCCCGAAGCTGGTGAGGCTCTGAGGGTGATATGTCGAGGGGCCTCAACAGTTTCATCCTTCTGGTGGTGGAAACTGGGCCTTGCTCGCCGTCTTCCTTTAGGCCGACTAGCTGGAGCCGGACTCGTAGAAGGTCGTCTTGCCCCTTAAAGAGTCTGAAAGTCGCGGCGGGATCCAGGCAGCGTGCCTGATACGCTTCCCCGCAGTCGCCCGTTGCGGACCCGTCGCGCGGCGCCACGCGACAGGGACAGTCTGCCCACCCACGCGCGCGACGGGATAGGCCGTTAGGCGGGGCCCGCCACTGCCGCGCCTTGGCACGCGAACGGATCCGTTGCGGCCGTGCGGACGGTTGGGGTTCCCACGTCGTTACTGCGCGCAGTAACTTCGTGGGGTAAATCATGGTGGGCGTGGGTCCTGCGCGCAGTTAATCCCACGCCCGCCCCATCGGCTTCTCAGCCCATGAGGCTGTAAGTAGGCGGGGGAGGGGGTGGCGAAGCACGCGCGCCCATCTTCCCTGCTCCCCCGCTTCCTCTCGCTTCTTCTTCCTCTTGCCGCCGTCGTGCTGAACCACGCCACGCCAGCAGCGATGAGCTCTTCCTCTGCCGCCGCACCTCCTGCCGTGCGCTCCGGCGTGTGGGATGGCTCCCAGGTGGACGACGACCACATCGAGCTCCTTTGCCAGACGTGTCGGCTCCCTGGCGCGAACCTAGTGCGAGCCCGCGCCGCGCCGGCGAAGGAGATAACGCCGGCACCGGAGGAGGGAGAGCGGGTCATATTCCGCTCGCACCTCATGCGCGGCCTAGGGCTACCGGCGAGCGCCTTCTTCTGCTCCTTCTTGGAGTTCCACGGGCTCCAGCCGCACCACCTTACTCCGAACACGGTGGTGCTGCTGGCCACCTTTGCCACTTTGTGCGAAGGCTTCCTCGGTGTTCTCCCCACCTTCGAGCTGTGGGGAGAATTCTTCCAATCCAAGCTCAGCACGCACGTCGCCAGCGTGCCAGCTCAGTGCGGCGCCTTCATCGTGATGCGGAGATCGACAGCTGACAATCCGTTTCCCTCCATCCCGCTGATTAAGTCGGTGAAGATGTGGCAGCGGTCTTACTTTTATGTGAAGAACGTCGCCCCAGAAGGCGACTGGGTTAATCTGCCGCCTTACAAAGCCGGCGCTCCGGCCAGGAGGCTCCCTAGCTGGTCCCACCGGGCCAGGACGCTGACTCCTGCTGGTGCCGCTGTCGTCGCCCGACTCCGAGTGCTGACGCAGTCGGAGGGCTTGACCGGGGCCGACTTGCTGGCCGCCTTCGTGGCGCGCCGAGTCCTCCCACTCCAAGGCCGACCTCATCCGATCAGTCAGATGAGCGACCACCAGGACCCAAGTCGGATGTGCACCAAGGACATGCCCCACGTGGATGTGGCGAACATGGTGAACTACATCGCGAACTGCAATCTTGCGGCGGATTGGCAGTTCGGAAAAGAGCCGTACTCATGAGCCAACCCCCCGCCCGTGGTAAGTCACCTCTCTTGTTCTTCTGTCTTCT
Organism: Triticum timopheevii; assembly: GCA_963921465.1. NCBI lineage: Eukaryota > Viridiplantae > Streptophyta > Magnoliopsida > Poales > Poaceae > Triticum > Triticum timopheevii. Next base: position 515,498,892 of record OY997268.1, on the reverse strand, counting down.
TTTGTAGCCGAATCCGACTTCTGATCTTTTTTGTTTTTCCAAGTCAGAACCCCCTCATGCAGCCCGCAGCCGGCGCCACGGGGCCGCCCAACCAGTTTGTCCCCGACCGAGCGGAGAGCGATGTTGACGACCCTGACTTGGGGGCGGCGGTGATGGAGACCGACACCAAGGGAGGAGGAGGAGGAGCAGGCGGCTTCAGGACCTCGACCACCTTTGCCGACTGGCCTGACGATGACGCCGAGGGGGAAGTCGCCCCACGTCACCAGCCGAAGGTCGGCCAGCCGGGTTCGAGTTCCTCCGCCGGCTTGGATGGTCAAGGAGGCGCGAAGAAGCGCCGGGCCGGGCCGAGCTTCCTCGGCGGCCGGCCGAAGAAGTTCAAGGGGGCAGCCGCCACGACCAAGCGGGAAGAGGCGATCGCAAAGGCCAACCGCTTCCGCAACGAAGTGAAGAAGCCGCCATTGGTCTCTGCGTAAGTGCTTCTGCCTTTGTCTTGTTTTCCTTTGGCGAATTTTGTCCAAATCTTTTACATTTCTTCCTCGCTTCAGGGCTCCCATTACTTTTGAGAGGGTCGCCGCCCCCTCCATCATGGGGTCGACAGAGACGTCCGCCAATACTCGATGGATCGACCCCGCCGCCGACCTCTGAGAGGCGACGGAGCGAAACGCGCAAGAGAAGCGCGACGAGGAGGAAGCCGACCGCCTGGAGAAGGCGGAGGCCGAGAAGGCGGCGGCCTCCGCCCAGAAGAAGCTGGAAGAGGCCGAAGCCGCTGTCGCGGCACAGCGGCGAGCCGAGGAGGCCGCGCGCCTCTAGTCGGCATTGATTGTCATCCCGCTGAGCTACGCGCCGCCGCCCCCGGAGTTTATGGGGCAGACTAGGGAAGCCGGCGAAGAGAACCCCGTCATGGAGAGGGAAAGTGGCGAGGCCTCCATGTTGAACACGGCCGCGCCGCCACCGCCGCCTCCGCCGCTGTCTGGGAGCGCGAAAGGTAAGCCGGCGGAGCCGCTGGTGCCGCCGACTGAAGACGAGGCTGTGGCGAAGCTGCTCCTTCAAGTCGCCTCGCCAGCGCGCCGCCGCCTTGAGAAGGCGACTTCGGCGCCACGCCCATTGGCGACCGGCGCCGCCAGCTCGGCCATCCCAGACGCCGAGGCGACGAGAGCCGCGCCCATTGGGTGGGTGCGAGGAGCCGCCACAGGCCCGCTGAACCATGCGCTCCTGGACGTCCAGGCGAAGCTGCGAGCCGAGGGCGACGCCATCCAAAACTGCACCAAGGCGCATCTGGCGTCGCGAGCAGCCGTCCGGGTACGCTTTGTTCTGACTCTGTTTCTATTGTTGTTCTCTGTGGGGGCGCGCCAGCGCACCCACTGGGTGTAGTCCCTGAGTTTCGGGCCGGCTGCTGAGCAGGCGGCCCGGAACTCCATCTAGCGAGTTCCAAATATTTATCTTTGTTTAAAACGCTTATCACAGGAGTATCACACCTCCGTGTCACTGCCTTCAACCGCAACGTGGAGGAGTTGGGCAAGCGGACTGCCGACTTGTCGGAGAGCCGGAGTGAGTCCTTCTTCTTTTTCGTGGGTGCGCCGCTGGCGTACCCGCGGGCTGTAGTCCCCGAGATTCGGGCCGACTACTGAGTAGTCGGGCCGGATCTTCCCGGCGACCTTCTTTGTTGATGACTTAACGTCTTTTTCCTTTTTTCTTTTTCAGAGGCCAATGCCGCTCTTTAGGAACAACTGGGTGAAGCCAACACCGCCTTGCGTGTAGGGGTAGGAGTGCGACAAGCTCGCCGCGGAGCGCGACCTGCTGGCTGCGCAGCTGGCGGAGCAGAAGGAGCTGCTTAAGAAGGCGCAGGACGAGGCGGAGAAGAAAGAGACTGCTCTCCTGGCCGAGTTCGAAAGCGAGCGCTCCTCCTGGACTGACAAGGAGGCACTGCTGACCTCCGGCTTCCATGAGATTGAAGATATCGTCGACGGTGAGTTTCTTTACTTTCTTTCTCTGAGCCGTTGACTATAAGTCTGGCCGAATCCTGATTCTTTGTCTTGCTTCTTTTTCGTCTTGGCAGACTTCTTCCCTGGCCACTCGCCGGCGGCCATTCAAGCCATCGAGGCTTATCGCGAGGCGCGGAGGGCAAGTGGTGCGGAGATTGCCGCCAACGCCCCCTGGACCCTTGACGAGCAGCCTCTGAGCATCGAGGCTCGTCTGCGGCCGGCCCATCGGATGTTGCGCCGGCTTCAACGTGTCGGCGCCCAGGCGATTGCGTCCTGTGGCCAGACATGCTGAATCTGTGCACTCCCAGTCGGACTGCCGACTGGCTGGAGGTCGCGGCTGGCTGTCTTGAGGCCTGGAAGGGTTCCTCGGCCTGGGCTGGAGCGCGCTGGGCCTTGGAATTCGTCAAGGCATGGTATCCGGGGCTGGACCTGGACCGGCTGGCCACGTTCCGGTCAGAGGCCCAGGCGGAGCTGATAGCTGTGGAAGACGCCCTCGTCGAGCGTGCGGCGGCGATCGCCGACTACACGGACACCAGCATCTTCGTCCCTGAGCGGGCTGCAGACGGCGGGGAGGTGCCGCTGGAGTGGTTCGGGATGAACCCGGACTATGACGAGGACTCGGCGGAGGTGATCGGCTCCAGCGCCGAGGAGGAAGGCGAGGCAGAGGAGGCGAGACGGAGATGCCAAAAGACGGAGCGGGCGACCAGCCTCAGCTCGACCGTGCCTCCAGCAATGAGCCGCGCTCGACCGAGTCGGCTGCCACCAGAGACAATCAAGCCGAGACTGCCCAGCCGGCTGCCCCGGCGCCTGACACCGCCGTCTCCTTCGACCCTCCGAACCCGTCTGCCGCTTCCTAGGCTGCCGTCTTGCCTTTATTTTATCTGCTTTAATATTCTTTGAAGAACTTGTTAATTCGCACAATTCCACCCGCGGGGTGTATTTTGAACTTCTGCTTGAAGATTCGGCCAAGGGCTAATGTTATGTAAATATTAATCTGAATTCTATCTTTCCTTGCTCATTGCTCCTTTGGCTTTTTCCTTTGCCGCCTTCCCTTAGTCGCCGCCCTGCCAGTCGGACAACCGCTCTGCGGACTACCGCTGGATCAAATGCTTGGCTACTTTGGGGAAGGCAAGTACTTGGCCATTTTTTAGAGTCTTTTCAACAAGTAGGATAGAAAGCGTCAAGCCGACTACTCAAGAGTCGGTTTGGCAAAAAGGGGCTGGAAGCCGGCTTAAGCTATGTTAATGCTTTAGGTCATTAGCCATTTTTCGTGTGGGTGCCCATTCCTCCTTACTCCTGCCCACCAAACAGTCGCTCTGCGAGCTGCGGCTTCTGGCAGGAGACGGCTTAGGCACCGCACACTACTTGTCCGACTGCAGGAAGCATTTTATAGCGCAAGGCGGCGAGTCCCCGGGTCGACTAGTCGGACCCGATGCCAAGCGGTGTAACAAAGAGTAGCATACTCGAAGGCATAATTCATATCATACAGATAACAAAAAAGGGCAGTCCCCGAGCTCGTCTCGGGGGGCCCGAAGTCTCGGTACTTTAATACAAAGGGTAGCGTGGTACATACTTCGTCAACTGAAAAATCTTCAAAGAAGATTTGCGTTCTATGGCCGTTCCGACTCTTTACCGGAGTCGTCTCTCTTGCGTGCTCGGGGCTTCTGAGTGTCGATCGGGTAGTAGGATCGTTGCCCAGCACTTTGCTGATAATGAAGGGGCCTTCCCAAGGCGCCGACAGCTTGTGATGGCCGGCTGTTCGCTGGATCAGTCGGAGCACAAGGTCTCCCTCTTGGAAAGTTCTCGGCCTGACCTTCCTGTTGTAGTATCGGCGTAGGCTCTGCTGGTAGATGCTGGACCGGCTGAGTGCCAACAGCCGCCTTCTTCCAGCAGATCAACGCCGTCTTGGCGTGCTTCTTCTGCTTCTTCCTCGGTGTACATGGTGACTCGCGGGGAGTCGAACTCTATGTCCGTTGGGATGACGGCTTCAGCACCGTAGACGAGGAAGAAAGGCGTGAAGCCGGTTGACTTCTTTGGAGTCGTGCGCAGACTCCAGAGGACGGCTGGCAGCTCCTCAAGCCAACAGCCGGCCGAACGCTCCAGTGGTTCGACCAGTCTAGGCTTGATGCCGGACAGGATGAGGCCGTTTGCTCGCTCTACCTGGCCGTTTGACTACGGATGGGCAAGGGACGCTAAGTCCAGTCGGATGCCCTGCATCGCGCAAAAACGGGCCAAGGCGCCTTTGGCAAAATTTGTGCCATTGTCGGTGATGATGTTGTGTGGTATGCCGTACCGAATCGTGATGTCGGAGATGAAAGTCACTGCAGTCGGACCATTCAACTTCTTGATGGGCTTTACTTCTATCCACTTGGTGAACTTGTCCACCACGACAAGTAGATGGGTTAGGCCGCCTCATGCCGTCTTGAATGGTCCCACCATGTCCAGGCCCCAAGCCGCAAAGGGCCAGGCGATGGGGATAGTCTTGAGTGCAAAAGCCGGCTGATGTGGCTTGGAGCGGAACTTCTGGCACCCCTTGCATTTTTGGACTCATTCCTTGGCCTCTTCTAGGGCAGTTGGCTAGAAGAAACCGTGTCGAAAGGCTTTGGCGATGAGTGCTCTTGAGGCCGCATGGTGGCCGCACTCGCCTTGATGGATGTCTTTGAGAATTGCTTGGCCTTGCTCTGGCTCGACGCAACGCTGGTAGACACCAGTGACGCTGCGCCTGACCAGTTCTCTATTGACTATGGTGTAGGCTGTCGCTCGGTGTTGCACTTGCCGAGCCAAGATTTCATCGGTTGGCAGCTCTTTGCTCACTAGGAACTTGAGGATGGGCTGGGCCCATGAGGGTGCCGCTATTTCTTCAACTGCCACCACTGCAACTTGGACGAGGGCGGCTGGGCTGGGAGGCGGCAGGCTGGAGTCCGCGACCGCTTGTTGGATCGCTGAAGTCCCCAGGCCAACTGGTGCAGTCCCCGGTCTGACTGGCGCAGTCCCCGGGCCGAGCTCTGGAGTCTTCGGGCTGGTCACCGTAGTCCCCGGGCCGGGTTCTGAAGTCCCCGGGCCGGCTTCAACTGCGGTGTTCTTGGAGCTATTCGTAAGAATTCTTGTGCCGTCTACTGAGGCTCTTGAGTGGGATCCAACTTCTTCGGGGGAGCCGGCACAAAGATGGAGTCTGATTCTGGTGAAGGCTTGATAGATGGCTTGAGGAGGCGCTGAAGGGCGACGCCGGATGGTATTGCTTGACGGGTGGAGCCGATTCGTGCCAGGGTGTCTGCTTGGTCGTTGTCATTTCTTGGCACGTGAAGGAACTCGCACCCCTCAAAATATCCGCTGAGTTGCTGCACCAGGAAGCGGTAGCTCACCATGTTTGCATCTTTAGCGTCCCAATTGCCAGATGACTGCTGGACCACCAAATCGGAGTCGCCATAACACAGGATCCAGCGAATGTCGAGTTCTTTGGCAAGCTGGAGCCCGTGAATGAGCGCCTCGTAGTCGGCGATGTTGTTGGAGGCAGCAAAATGGATCTGTAGCGCATATTTGAGCTTGTCGCCTTCAGGGGAAGTGAGGATGACGCCGGCTCCCAAGCCGCTGCGCATCTTGGAGCCATCGAAATGCATCCGCCAATGGGTCGAGTCGGGCGTTGGCGGCAGGTACTAGGTCTCGGCCCAGTCGACGAGGAAGTCAGCTAGTGCTTGTGACTTGATGGCGGTGCGGGGCTGGTAGTAGATGGTGTAGGGGGCCAAATCTATGGCCCACTTGGCCACTCGGCCTGAGGCATCTCGGCTTCCAATGATCTTGGCTAGTGGGGCCGTGCAAACCACGGTGATCGAATGCTCTTGAAAGTAAGGCTTCAACTTCTTGGCGGCGAAGTGCACGCCATAGCGCATCTTCTGGTAGTGGGGGTAGTTTTTCTTGGAGGTCGACAGTACCTCGCTCAGGTAATATACCGGTCTCTGGACAGGGAGCGCCTTGCCTTCCTCCTTGCACTCAACTACAATGACTGTGCTGACTACCCGGCTGGTGGCGACAATGTATAGGAGCATGGGCTCTTTAGCAGTCGGAGCTGCCAGCACAGGGGGAGTAGTCAGCATCTTCTTCAACTGGAGAAATGCTTCATCCTCCTTGTGGTTCCACTGGAAAAAGGTGGTCTTCTTCATCAGGTGGTATAAGGGGAGAGCTTTCTCGCCCAGCCGACTGATGAATCGGCTGATGGACGCCAAGCAGTCGGTGAACTTTTGCACATCTAGCCGTCGGCTGGGTACCTCCATCCTCTCGATGGCCTTGATCTTCACAAGGTTGCACTCTATGCCGCGTTTAGAGACCAGGAAGCCAAGGAGTTGGCCGGCTGGTACTCCGAAGACGCACTTCTCAGGGTTGAGCTTGATCTGGAATCGGCGCAGGTTCTCAAAGGTTTCCTTGAGGTCATCCAGCAGTGTTCCATGCTTTTCCGTCTTCACCACCACATCGTCTACGTAGACGTGGGCGTTTCTACCGAGTTGCTTGGGGAGGCACTTCTGCATGCAACGCTGAAAGGTGGCGCCGACATTCCTCAAGCCGAACATCATGGTCAGGTAGCAGAAGGCTCCAAACGGCGTGATGAAGGCAGTCTTCAGTCTGTCTGCCGGGTTCAGTTTGATCTGGTGATACCCTGAGTATGCATCTCAGAAGCTCAACAGCTCGCATCCGGCTGTGGAGTCTATCACCTGGTCAATTCTCGGCAGAGCAAATGGGTCCTTGGGGCAAGCTTTGTTGAGGCTTGTGTAGTCAATACACATCCGCCACTGCTTGTTCTTCTTCAACACCAGGACCGGGTTTGCTAACCATTCTGGAAAAAACACCTCCATAATGAAGCCAGCTGCCAGGAGCCGGGCTATCTCTTCTCCAAGAACTCTTCTCTTCTCTTCTGACATGCGGCGCAAGGGCTGCCTAACAGGCTTCACATCAGGTCGGACAAGTAACTTGTGCTCGGCGAATTCCGTCGGTACACCTGGCATGTGTTTAGGGTACCATGCGAAGATGTCTCGATTCTCAAGGAGGAAATCGACGAGCTCGCCTTCCTATTTGCTGTCAAGGTTTGTACCCATGACAGCGTACCTCTCCGGGTGCTCCGGGTCCAAGGGTATCTTCTTCGTTTCTTTGGCCGGTTTAAACGAACCCTTAGCTTCCGACTCCTTGGGGTCGGGTGACATCTCAGGCTGCTTGCCGGCCATCGCCACAACCCGATCAAGAAGCCGCTTCTCGGCTGCGATCACCAGGGACTCGGCTAGCCGACTGCTTTCTGCCACGCAAGCGGACGACTTTTTGTAGTCGCCGGCTACGGTCAGGGTCCCCTTTGAACTCGGCATCTTCATCTTGAGGTAGGCGTAGTGGGGGACCGCCATGAACTTGGCCAAAGCAGGTCGGCCAAGCAACGCATGGTACGGGCTTTCGAGGTCCACCACTTCAAACCAAACTGGCTCTCGGCAGAAATGATCTTTGTCTCCAAAGAGGACGTCTATCAGGATCTTGCCGATTGGTGAGCAGGAAAGGCCAGGTACAATGCCGTGGAATACAGTCCGGCTGTTCTGAAGCTGTCTTTGCTTGATTCCTAACTTCTCCATGGTATCCTTGTACAGGATGTTGATGCTACTGCCTCCGTCTATCAGCACTCGCGAGAAGCGAGCGGCCCACCTATCTGTGGCCAAGGTGGCACCTAAAACCAGGGCGTAGGAGCCCGGATTCGGCATCACCTCTGGGGGATCAGCTCTGCTCCAACTGATAGGCTTCTCGGACCAATGCATAAACTCTGGAGTATCTGATGCTACTGCATTCACTTCTTGCTACTGCAGCCGCCTGCTGCGTCGATCATCAGCCACACCGGTGAGCACCACATAGGCTCTGTGCTCTTCTGGGTACTCATCTTGTACCGTGCCGACTGACCTGACAGCCGGCTGCTGGGGCGGCGGTGGAGGCGGCGGCCCAGCAGGCGGGGGAGGCAAGAGGTCGTCTCCCTGGGCGATTCTGGCGAGCCAGTGGCACTTTCGGGTAGTGTGGTTCGACGGCTTCGCACCACTGTGGAACTTGCAGGGACCGTCTAGAGTCTGCTCGTAAGAGAAGGCTGGCAACCAGTTGGACTTGCCGCCTTTCTGTCGCTTGGTCGGAGGCGGCCCCTCCGGCTGCTGGTCTTCGACTGTCGCAACTTGCCGGCTGCTGGAAGCCGGCTGGGGGGCCTTGCGCTTGTGGTCGCTCTGGTGTTGTCACTGACTGGCATCTCCAGCCGGGGTTCTAGGAGCTTGAGGGGCCGCTTTGCCGGTCGCACTGACTTGGATCTCCGCCTTCATGGAGGAGTCGGCCATGGTGTACTTGTCTGCTATGATCAGCAGCTCATCAAGGGTCTCCAGCTTGTCGTAGAGGAGCTTGTGCTTGAGGAGGGTGCCTTCTCTACACCCGGCAGTGAAGTACTCGATAGCCTGCACCTTGTGCATGCCCTCGCAGGAGTTCCGAAGCGCATGAGGTAGTCGCGAGTTGACTCGTCGGGGCCTTGCACGCACAAGGAAAGCTGGCGAGGCTTGGGAGGTCGCTTGTACGTGCTCGTGAAGTTGCGGATGAAGGCTTCAGTGAAGTCGACTTAGCTGTTGATGCTGCGAGGCTTCAGGCTGTTCAACCATGTCCGGGCCGTGCTGGAGCATGAGTGGAACATACTTCACGGCAACACGCTTGTTGCCGTTAGCTATGTTGACGGCCATGGAGTAGTCAACTAGCCAGTCTTCCGGCTTCACGGAGCCGGTGTACTTGGGCGTATCTTGGGGGAGCGTGAACCCTTTGGGAAAGAGCTCGTCTCGGATACGGGGTCCGAAACAGGGCGGACCCAACTCGTCTTCTTCTTCCAGTGCCAGGGATCGGTGGAGTCGGTCGATCCGGTGGCAGGCGTCATTCTCTCTGACTCCCTCTCAGCGGCCAAGGCGGTCGCCGAGAGTCGGATGCTCGACGGGCGGCAGGGAGACTCGCCTTTTTCTGCGGGGAGGAGGAGGCAGATAGTCGTCCCGCCGCTCTACTGCTCTTGGGCGTCCATCTTGGTCGCGCTCGATGGTGATGTGAGTCCGACTGTGGCTGACAGCCGGATCCTTGTTTTTCCTTCCGCGGACACCGCCAGTCGGAGTCCGAGACATCGCGGCTTGATCTCGGCGGGGAGGCAGGTCGTTGTTCTGTCATTGCGGCGCCTTCGTGTGGCAGCCGGCTTCATTCTGCACGGCAGCCGCGTCGAGGAGCTGCTAGACTCGCTCCATCATCAGGCGGCGCTCTTCACCTTCGAAGTTGTCTAGCTCGTCCGCCGCCGCCTGGGCGGCGCGGATGTTCTCAGCAGGCGTGGCGTACACGGGGTGATTGGCCCCGAACACGTTGGCGATGGCCACACCGCGCTGCTGGACCGCACCTAGGCGGCTAGGCCCAGTCGGGGCCGGCAAGCCACCCACAGCGCGATCCATCTCACGCTGGTAGGCTTCTGACAAGCGTCTCATGCTTGCCAGCTTCTTCGCGCCTTCGATAAGCTGAAGGCGGCGTGCCTCCAGCATCTCGGCGTCAGCGTCTTCCGGAATAGGCGTGGTCAGGTCTCGTAGAGCCGCATCGAGTGGGTCATGAGCTCCTTTGCCGGAATGCTCGCCATGACCGATGACGAGCACCTCTGTGACGGCGCTTCCGTCGTAGACCACCATGTTGGTGGGGAAAGCGTCGATCGATGCGGCGTCGGAGTCGACCAGCATCGGGTCGGTGGAGCCTACGGACTCCAAGTCCATGGCAGGCTCGCCGGTGACGTGGAGTTGGTCGAGGAGGCACGCGAGGAGGCTCTTGGGGCCGCCCGTGCCTCCGCCGGATGCAGGCTCGTCGGAGAGGCGAACCTCGCCGACAAGTTCGGCGAGGCAGCTGGCTGCGCTGGCAACCTCAGCGCTGCGTAGCGCGTCGACGCAGACTCTGACTAGCATGCCTGGCTGGCTGCGCTCGCCAGGGAGGAAAAGGGTTTCCGTCCAGAAGAGGTATCCGGATGATGGTGCACCAGGCCCCACGGTGGGCGCCAAATGTCGGGGGTTGGGTGCGACATATGCCAAGGGATGGCTTATTATGGTGGGGGAGAGTAGAACGTCGCCGGTGCCTGGAAACGGGATGAGGCGAAGACATGCACGCCGGCGGATCTTACCCAGCTTCGGGGCTCTCCGAGGAGATAACACCCCTACTGCTGCTCTGCGGGGTCTCCGCATGATCACTAAGGCAAAGTGTGTACAAGGTTGCTCCTTGAGCTGTATTCCGGAGGTACGAGAAGGCAAGGCTAGCTCCCTCCTTCCTATATGATCTGGTCTAGTGCTAATGGATTCCAACCCTTTGCATGGGTACCCTAGGGGGTTTATATAGGCCTACCCCCCAGGGGTACAATGGTAAATCCGGCTGGGCGCGGCTCCCAGCCGTCAGTCTCTCAGGCCGCCATCTTATCCGCCGACTGGTGGGGCCCGCCGACTGGTGGGCCCCGCCGACTGGCCTAGTACGAGGGCGTCAGCCCTTGTCCGCCGCGGGCGGGTCTTGCCGGCTGCGGATTACTCTAGCCGTGCTTCTAATGACGCTGGCTTGGTCGTGGGGTCATGGCAACAGTGCCGCCTCCTGGCGGGCGATCACTGTTTCCATTCCCTGTCTCGCCTGGTTAATGGCGTGCGGGGCCCGTGGGAGGGGCTAGCCGACTCCCGGGGGCCGACTCCCAACGGGTCCGTCTTGTGGCGCTCTCGCCGTCTTCTTTACTCCCGCTGACGAGTGGGACCCGCCGTCTCTGGGTCGTACAGACAGGCTGTCGTGGGCACAGGGTTCCGCCCACGGGGGCTGATGTCAGGGCCGGCATGGCAACAGTGCCGCGCCGGATGGAGATCTCCGTCCGTATGGCGCACTGTGGCCATGCCTATCCTCGATAAACGGGACGGGGATGGGACGCGCGGTGGCCGTTCCCCGTCCCGTCCATTATTGCGAAGGTACGAGGCAGTTGGGGTCGCGGGCCGACTCCCCATAGCCGGCTTCTCCGGAAGTCGGCGATTGAGAGTCGGCTCCTCTTGAAGTCGTCTCTGGGACTCAGCCGTGAGGGGCAGTCGGCAGCGCTTCCGCCGACTCTCGGAAAGCGGCTCATCGTTTTGGGGTTTGAGGGGCGCAGTCTGCCCTGATGTCTTGAAAGGTTCAGGGGCTCGGGTTAGCCTACCCGTGGCCCATTACTCCGACACAACATGAGCATATTAATCCGAACATACTAGCATGCAACATTATGACACCATATGCACCACTTATTCTGCTCGGTTACCTTGTAACGAACACATGCATCACTTACCAACCTCGGACATCACACGACCATCTCAGGATCAAAACAAGCTATAAACAATACCGTAGTAATCATTAAATGACCACAAGGAGCTTGACCTTTACCCATGACTCTCGTACAACAACATGAATATACAACAACTCGGTATCCTCGATACAATTGTGATCCTTGCGGCGATCACCACCCGACCAACACTTGGTCCCAAACCGTGATCCTTACGGCGATCACAACCCGACCACTACTTGGCCCGTGATCCTTACGGCGATCACAACCTGACCACCACTTGGCCCGTGATCCTTACGGTGATCACAACCAACTTATCTCATTATTATTAAGCACATTATTCTTGTTATTGTTGACTCATGGTGTGACCTACTTTCGACCTGGGCCCTTATCCGCGGGCGCGGCTATCGATAGATTTAATATACACCTGTAGAGGTTAGTACACTGTACCCACACTACGGAACCACTGGACTCGCACTCCCATTCAGGTAGACCAACGGCGTTCCGACAAAACCGTCCTACTGCCATGACACTCTCCCTACCACTCGGACTCACTCCCCTCTGGGCTAAGTCATGGGTGGCCCCGTGCCTACCTCAAGACACAACGACCACCATCGTGGCCCGTCCCACTCTGGGACACGGATCCAAAAACTAACTCAACAATGGGCACACAAGGCTTATGTCCGCCTACCTGATCAGGGTAGCGCGCGCCCATAACCTTCCCTCGTTGGATGCACCGACGAGAGGCACAACAATAGACCCAGTTAGGACCGTCCCATACCGGTAAGCGTGGTTGCACTGGTCAGTATCGTTTCAGCGGCACCATGACTCAGCCAACAGTTGTTCAAGTTCAATTTAATCCGGTTAACTTGAATGCGAATAAGCTGAGTCATGATAAAATGCATGAACATGATATCCACATAATCATGAGAGTATCACATAACTATCCACCATATCAATAATAAATCATATCCACTGAGCATAGCATACTGACGAGCATGACTATCATCAACATCAACATACTCTACTATCAAGCATAAACATACGAAAGGAAATACTAGCAGGTATAACATGATCACAGAGTACAAAACAACATAGTACAAAAGTGAACATGCAAATCTAAACATCACCGGAACAACGATATCCATCTTTTCAACAAGCAAACATTTAATAAAGATTCAAGTTGAAAACCATGGCTACTACATGACTATCATGCAAGTGGGTATTGTGGCTTGCCTGGGGAAGAAGAAGGCACCGGGGAGAAGTGCGAGAAACTCGCGGAACGAATCGCCAGAAAACGTTCTCTCTCGGAGGGGGCTAAATAAGGGCAAGGGCATAAAGGTCATTTTCATAGTGTCAAACCATAGTGAAAGCATGACCAACAGAACGGGCTCGACGAAACAAAGAAGTGAGCATTGGTTTCACCTTATTTGGAGCTACGGATAAAAAGTTATGAAGGTTTTACTGTGAGGGACCTATCTATAAACATTTATTTTACAGACTGGGCCAAAATAGAAAAACGGAAAGCGTATTCCAGGGTTTATGCTTCCACTTATCCAGCGTGGAAGTGGCGGGGCTGGCTCCTGTGTGGCTGACAGGTGGGTCCCACCTTATCCACTCCCTCTCTCTCCTCCCTTCTCTTCTTCCCCGACGCGCGCCCGTAGAGCAGAGGAGGCCGAGCGCTCCGGCGACGGCCGCCGGGGCTACAGGGCACCTCCGGCGAGGCTCCGCCCATGGATGAGCTCATAGAGGAGAGCCGCATCCAGAGGGACAGGTCGCAGCCGCCGGGACGGGTCGAGGCGACGGCGGTTTGGACTCCGGTGGAGGGGGCTTCGGGAGGAGATGAGACTCGAGGCCATAGTGGCTCCGGCGAGGGCAAAAGGGCATGGGGATGGTCGCCGGAGTGATGGTGCTCTACTGGTGGTGGTGGGATGGAGAGAAAGAGGCTGTACTGCCCGAATTTAGGAGGGGGCCGAGGTCGGGCACGGCGGCCATGAGAGGGACAGAGAGCTCTTGGAGCCCGAACGAGAGGCTGGGGAGGGAGCTGGGAGTGAGGCGAGGCTGATGAGGTGCTCGGGAGGCTCGGGTAAGGGCTATATATAGCCGGGCGAGGGAGGCAGTGGCCGAGTGCCGCCGCTCGAGCTCGGCCAAAGCTCTAGCGAGGCTCAGCGAGCACGGGCGAGCAGGGGAACACGACGAGGGGGAGTGCGGACGAGCTACAGAGGTGCATAGTGCAGGAGGGGGGCCGAGGGCGCAGAGGAGAAACGACCGAACGACATTAAAGCCTCGGTTGGCCTCAGTGCGTCCGTGGGCGCGTGGTGACGAGCGCCAACGAGGAAGCGGACGAAGGGGGAGAGGGGTCCAGGGTGAAGAGGACGACGATGCTGAGCTGTTTGACACTCGGGGACAAACCAGAACCGGCCGGAGCGACGCTGCTGTTGCCAACAGTGGCGAGACCACCGTTTTGGCTGGCTGCACTCGTGGTCACCACTGGCATGGCGCGCTCTGGAGGTTTTACTAAGGTTAAACCATGTCTACTGCGTAGTCCTTTGAAGGTTGGTCTCAACTACGGTGGTAACTTGGTTAAACGGGCTCTGGTCAAAACGAAATCATCCTCTGAAGTTTACTTCAGTAAACTTGAGTGAACACTGGTGGTCAACAGGAAAGGTTTGGGAGCAAATAGAGTTGTCTCAGGGATTGAGGTAAATAAGGACTTAGATCCTGGTAAGTTTGAGAAGGAATGGATAAAGATTTAATGTAGTTTCTTAACAACCACATAATCTGGTCAGAAATGAAGATCATGATGATGCTCTCACATGGAGTGTCAAATTGGGCTAATATTGGGCAAAGCTGGATTATTTGGACATATGGAGATGCTGTAAAAAGATAATGCTAAATGGACAAGCCAAAATAGCACTTGCTTCACAAACATCATTTCTGTCCAAAAACTTGAAATAATATTGGTGATCAAATGGATCAATTAAATGATGCCAAATTGGGTGGAGACATGTTTTATGGGTATAAGAATGATCTGGTAATTTATTAGGATTTTTGAAGCAATATAAAATATACTTGCTTCACAACCTGAAAATATTGCCAGAAACAAAGATTTGCTCCGGTGCTCACATAGATGATTGGATGGGGCTGCAAATGGGTGGAAGGGGTTAATATTAGCACGTTAAGGAGTGTGAAAGAGTTCAACTCCTTTTGGTACTCCTAGCTAGTACTTCCTTCACAAAACCTTCTATTTGACAAAAACTTTGAAAATTCACTGAGGAAGATTAGCTAGGCAAATAAATATGAACTTGTGCGTGAGGAAATTATTTGGACATATAAACATGCCCAAAAAGGTTGGGAGCCACAAGGAAAAATATAAATGACACTTCCATCACAAAGTGCCATTAAGGGCAGAATAGGGAATGGATTATTTGGGAATTATTTTTGAAGATGGCAACAAAAAGTTTTGCCATATTTGATCAAGATATGACCCAAAAAAATTATGAGAATTATTTGGGAATTTTTGGAGTGATGGAAATATAGGTTGCTTCACAACCTAGGGCAATTTGAGTTATTCCTTTAACAGAAAAGGAATATTCCCAGTAAAAAGAATATTGGGATTTGGGCTAGGATGGAAATGACAGGGTCTAGGGTTGGATTTGGGAATGACAAGCCACTCTGGAAGCAAAGAAGAGGTCATCTTCTTCAGTTTCCAGACCACAAAGCCACGAAAAAGAAAAACTCACGCAAAAACCTCAGAAAAAACAAAAGAAAAAGAAAGGGCCAAAAATCAGGCTGTCACCAACCTTACCCCCTTAAAGAAATCTCGTCCTCGAGATTTGGTTGCTCAGGGAACTAGTATGAATATTCTGACTTAAGGAAACCGTTTCCATCTCAGGTATCCTTTTTCTTTTATTGTTGTTCCCACTAAATTTTTATCTGACTAGCCCTGGGGTGGATTGGTTCACTGTATACACATTCTGACAGATCTTACCTGGTTTGCTCCTACTTATATAGGCTCCAATTTCTTTTTAGATCTGCTGACTAGCTGAGTGTGATTTGATTATCACGACTGGAATATATGTCTGTCTCACAAATCCAAAAGTGATTTCCGTTGGGTGTGCCACCTGGCACTGACAACCTTTCATATAATGATGATCAGAATTTTCTTTCACGACCGGTTTTCCAGTATCAATTTCCAGAAAATGGCCCTTGTGCTCACAAGCCCCAGGATTACTGTTAGCTGATGAGGCACCAACTTGATACAGAAATTCCAAGCAAAATGCAAAATATGTAGTACAAGACCATTCTGGCCTATGAGTACAACAAATGGTTTCTAGTGGTTGATGGCAGAAGCGGTTTGTGGATCATCGGTGTCTATGGGGATCCATTTCCCAACAGGAACAGCTGACCAGGTTAACTCCTATCTTCACGAGGCTGCTATCACCGTTGCTTATGTTCCGGGGCTATCATTTCAACGCTCCTCTCCGTGCAAGAAATTTGGCCAAGACAATAGCCAGGGACAAGCCAGTGAGTACTTTGAATGTACTCGCAAACATTATGAAAACGGGTATAATATAACAAATGATAATCATGCTCTGAATTATCCTATGATCATAACGTCAGTCATAAAATAAAATCCTTGATGCATGCAAGCAGGTTATTTATATCAAACATGAATATGCAATAATGGAGTAGAAATAACATGCACCGATCGGGTGTCTGAAGCGACGCCTCGAAAGGATCATGATATGAAGCATGGCTCAGTCGGGCGTCTAAGTGACACCACATAAAGGGCTTATAAGGTAAATAAACGACAAGCATGCCACAGTCGGGCGTCTGTGCGGCACCATATAAAGGGCTTATAAAGTAAGTAACAAGCATGCCACAGTCGGGCGTCTGAGCGACACCACATAAAGGGCTTATAAAGTAAATAACAAGCATGCCACAGTCGGGCGTCTGCGCGACACCACATAAAGGGCTTATAAAGTAACAAGCATGCCACAGTCGGGCGTCTGAGCGACACCACATAAAGGGCTTGTAAGAAAAATAATCACAGTGTATATCCAGGAGGTAGAACCTTCCCAGGGATACTCAATAAATCCAATAATATAAAGTGTTAGTCCATAACAATAATAATCACAATCATCATAAGTCACAGGTCATGATCCATGTTCTGGTTTAGTAGTTTCTCCTCCGAAGACCGACACAAAGACCGACACTTGACCCAACGCAGACTGTAGTCCTTACCCATGGACACGGCTATCCGAATAGATATTATCTCTACAGAGGGTGTACTCTTTACCCACGAGTAACGGATTCCTTTAGTCCATCGGGACTAATTCCATCTACGGTCTTTTAATTGAAAACGCACCTGACTTGCACACACCATCTTAACTTACCGGTGTCTGGAATCACCCACGACACCTGTCAAGTAAAACTCTAAGTGGGGAGGCTACAACCTCGCATAGAATGGGATCAAATTTATGACGCGCGCTCTAAGGGGTGCCCCCCTCTCGGTCCCAACCGGAAACACCCATGCCCCCGGACCAGGTGGCCTGCCTACCGGCTGCAGTCGGTATCTTCCACCATGGCCTCTCTGTACGGTGTGTGCCAAGAAAGGGGTTGACAACTTACTGAACCGTACCCTACCTTCGGTAGGGACAAGTGGTAGTACGAAAGCAAGTATGAGGGTTACTGGAACAAGACTCGATCTACGGTCGACTCAGGAGGTTTATAAATTCCCTGCATGATATGTGTAACAAAAATACTTCAACCAACAGAATCACCACTCATTATACCTTACTATGCCATACCGGACATAACCGTCTCGACGGAGACCGGCGACAAGCTCACGCCTACCCAATGCAGAGGCTTCCCCGGATTCTTTTCCGGCATGCATGCAAGGCACATGAGGATGATTACCATCACAAGTATATTCATTTCCAACAGCAAGGAAATCACTAATATGCAATTCAAGCAAATGATCGCGTCACCACATAAAATAATGCGTTCTCCGTATTAGGGCGTTGTTATAAGCGTGCCAACTAACACACAAAAATATTATGCCAGGGTTCAGAATGCTTGCCTTCAACTTGTGTAGAGGCAGGGTGCATCCTAAATGTCGGAGTAATGGGCCACGGGTAGGCTAACCTGAGTCCCAGAACCTTTCAAGACATCGGGGCAGGCTGCGCCCCGCGAGTCCAGAAGGCGACTCCAAGATAAGTCGAGTTCAAGAGGCGGCTCCAAGATAAGCCGAGTCCAAGAGGCGGCTCCAAGGTAAGCTGAGTCCAAGAGGCGACTCCAAGATAAGCCGAGTCCCAGAGGCGACTCCAAGATGAGCCGAGTCCCAGAGGCGACTCCAAGGAGGCCGACTATGGGGAGTCGGCCTGCAACTCCAACCACCCTATTATTTAAGGGCAGGCATGGCCACAGTGCGCCGTACCAACGGAGATCTCCGTCCGGCGCGGCACTGTTGCCATGTCGGCCCTGACATCACCTCCAGGGGGCGGAGCCCTGTGCCCACGACGGTCTGTCTGTACGGCCCGGAGACGGCAGGGCCTACCAGTCAGCGGGGGTACCGAAGACGGCGAGAGCGCCAAGAGTCGGACCCGTTGGGAGTCGGCCCCCAGGAGTCGGTCGGCCCCTCCCATGGGCCCTACACGCCATTAACAAGACACGACATGGGAATGGCAACAGTGATTGCCCGTTAGGCGGCGGCACTGTTGCCATGACCCCATGACCAAGCCAGCGTCATTAGAAGCACGGCTACAGTAATCTGCAGCCGGCAAGACTCGCCCGCGGCGGGCAAGGGCTGACGCCCTCGTACTAGGCCAGTCGGCGGGACCCACCAGTTGGCGGGCCCCAGGAGTTGGCGGAGAAGACGGCGGCCTGAGAGACAGACGGCTGGGACCCGCACTCAGCCGGTTTTACCATTGTACCCCTGGGGGGTAGGCCTATATAAACCCCCCAGGGCACCCATGCAAAGGGTTCGAATCAATTAGCACTAGACAGACCATATAGGAAGGAGAGAGCTAGCCTTGCCTTCTCCTACCTCCAGAAATAGCTCAAGGAGCAACCTTGTACTCACTTTGCCTTAGTGATCATGCGGAGACCCCGCAGAGCAGCAGTAGGGGTGTTATCTCCACGGAGAGCCCCGAAGCTGGGTAAGATCCGCTGGCGTGCATGTCTTCGCCTCATCCCGTTTCCAGGTACCGGCGATGTCCTACTCACCCCCACCATGATAAGCCATCCTCTGGCATATGTCGCACCCAACCCCCGACATTTGGCGCCCACCGTGGGGCAAGGTGCACCATCGTCCGGAGATCTGTTCTGGATGGGAACCCTTTTCCTCCCTGGCGAGCGCAGCCAGCCAGGCTCGCATGAGGGAGTCTGCATCGACGCGCTGCGCGGCGCTGAGGCCGCCTGTGCAGTGAGCTGCCTCGCCGAACTTGTCGGCGAGGTTCGCCTCTCCGACGAGCCTGCATCCGACGCGGGCACGGGTGGCCCCGAGAGCCTCCTCGCGGGCCTCCTTGACCAACTCCACGTCACCGGCGAGCCTGCCGTGGACTTGGAGTCCGTAGGCTCCACCGACCCGATGCTGGTCGACTCCGATGCCGCGTCGCTCGACGCGTTCCCCACCAATCTGGTGGTCTACGATGAGCCGCTCCCTCGCGAGGAGAGCGGAGGAAGAGCCGTCACGGAGGTGCTCGTCATCAGTCATGACGAGCGTTCCGGTGAAGGAGCTCATGACCCACTCGACGCGGCACTGCAAGAACTGACTGCGCCTATTCCAGAAGACGTAGACGCCGAGACGCTGGAGACACGCCGCCTTCAGATCATCGAAGGCGCCAAAAAGCTGGCAAGCATGAGGCGCTTGTCAGAAGCCTACCAGCGTGAGATGGATCATGCTGTGGGCGGCTCGCCGGCTCCGACTGGGCCTAGCCGCCTAGGCGCGGTCCGGCAACGCGGAGCAACCATCGCCAACCTGTTTGGGGCCAATCGCCCCGTGTACGCCACGCCTGCAGAGAATATCCGCGCTGCCCAGGCGGCGACTGATGAGCTAAAGAATTTTGAAGGCGAAGAGCGCCGCATGATGATGGAGCGAGTCCAGCAGCTCCTCGACGCGGTTGCAGCGCAGAATGCAGCCGGCGGCCGCACGGAGGCGCCGCGACGGCCAGACGACAACTTGCCTCCCCATCGAGATCAAGGCGTGACGTCTCGGACGCCGATTGGTGGAGTCCGCGGAAGAAAAGACAAAGAGCCGGCTGTCAGTCACACTCGGACTCGCATCACCATCGAGCACGACCAAGACGGCCGTTCGAGTGTAGTGGAACGGCAGGGCGACTACCTGCCTCCCCCACCGAGAAGAGAACGACAAGTTTCCCCACCGCCTGTCGAGCATCCGACTCTCGGTGGCCGCCTTGGCCGCCGAGAGGGAGTCGGAGAAAACGACGCTCGCCACCGGATCGACCGACTCCACCGATCCCTGGTGCTGGAAGAAGAAGATGAGTTGGGTCCGCCTTGCTTCGGGCCCCGCATCCGAGACGAGCCTTTTCCCAAAGGGTTCATGCTCCTCCGAGACACACCCAAGTATACCGGCTCTGTGAAGCCGGAAGACTGGCTAGTTGACTACTCCACGGCCGTCAACATAGCGAACGGCAACAAGCAAGTTCCCGTGAAGTATGTTCTACTCATGCTCCAGGGCACGGTCCGGACATGGTTGAACAGCCTGAAGCCCCGCAGCATCAACAGCTGGGTCAACTTCGCCGAGGCCTTCATCCGCAACTTCACGAGCACGTACAAGCGACCTCCCAAGCCGCGCCAGCTTTCCTTGTGCGTGCAAGGCCCTGACGAGTCAACACGCGACTACCTCACGCGCTGGGGCGAGCTTCGGAACTCCTGCGAGGGCATGCATGAGGTGCAGGCTATCGAGTACTTCACCGCCGGGTGCCGAGAAGGCACCCTCCTCAAGCATAGGCTCCTCTGTGACAAGCCGGAAACCCTCGACGAGCTGCTGATCATAGCAGACATGTACGCCACAGCCGACTCCTCCATGAAGATTGAAATTCAAGTTAACGCGGCTGGCAAAGTGGCCCCTCAGGCTCCCAGAACCCCAGCTGGAGACGCCAGTCAGCGACAACAATAGAACAACAACAAGAGCGAAGCCCCACAGCCGACTTCCAGCAGTCGGTAGGTTGCAACAGTCGAAGATCAACAGCCGGAGGGGCAGCCTCCGACCAAGCGACAGAAAGGCGGCAAGTCCAACTGATTGTCGGCCTTCTCTTACGAGCAGACTCTAGACGGTCCCTGCAAGTTCCACAGCGGCGCGAAGCCATCAAACCATACCACCCGAAAGTGCCACTGGCTTACAAGAATCGCCAAGGGAGACGGCCTCCTTCCTCCCCCGCCTGCTGGGCCGCCGCCTCCATCGCCGCCCCAGCAGCCAGCTGCCAGGCCAGTCGGCGCAGTACGGGATGAGTACCCAGAAGAGCATGGAGCCTATGTGGTGTTCACCAGTGTGGCTGACGATCGACGTAGCAGGCGGCAGCAGCAGTAAGAGGTGAATGCAGTAGCATCAGATGCTCCAGAGTTTATGCATTGGTCCGAGAAGCCTATCAGTTGGAGCAGGGCAGATCACCCAGAGGTGATGCCGAATCCGGGCTCCTATGCCCTGGTCCTGACTGCCACCTTGGCCACTGATAGGCGGGCCGCTCGCTTCTCGCGAGTGATGATAGACAGAGGTAGTAGCATCAACATCCTGTACAAGGACACCATGGAGAAGCTAGGAATCAAGCAAAGACAGCTACAGAGCAGCCGGACTGTGTTCCACGGCATTGTACCTGGCCTTTCCTGCTCACCAATCGGCAAGATGCTAATAGAAGTCCTCTTCGGAGACAAAGATCATTTCCACCGAGAGCTAGTCTGGTTTGAAGTGGTGGACCTCGAAAGCCCCTACCATGCATTACTTAGCCGACCTGCTTTGGCCAAGTTCATGGTAGTTCCCCACTACGCCTACCTCAAGATGAAGATGCCGAGTTCCAAGGGAATTCTGACCGTAGCCGGTGACTGCAGGAAGTCGTCCGCTTGTGCAGCTGAGAGTAGTCGGCTGGCCGAGTTCCTGGTAATCGCGGCTGAGAAGCGGCTTCTTGATCGGGATGTGGAGATGGCCGGCAAGTAGCCAGAGATGTCGCCCGACCCCAAGGAGTCGGAAGCTGAGGGCTCGTTCAAGCCGGCCAAAGAGACCAAAAGATACCCTTGGACCCGGAGCACCCAGAGAGGTATGCTGTCATAGGTGCAAACCTTGACAGCAAATAGGAAGGTGAGCTCGTCGATTTCCTCCGTGAGAATCGGGACATCTTTGCATGGTCCCCTAAAGACATGCCAGGTGTACCGACGGAATTCACCGAGCACAAGTTATATGTCCGACCTGATGTGAAGCCCGTCAGGCAGCCTTTGCGCCGACTGTCAGAAGAGAAGAGAAGAGTCGTAGGAGAAGAGATAGCCCGGCTCCTAGCCGCCGGCTTCATTATGGAAGTATTTTTTCCAGAATGGTTGGCAAACCCGGTCCTGGTGTTGAAGAAGAACAAGCAGTGCCGGATGTGTATTGACTACACAAGCCTCAACAAAGCGTGCCCCAAGGACCCATTTCCCCTGCCGAGAATTGATCAGGTGATAGACTCCACAGCCGGATGCGAGCTGTTGAGCTTCTTAGATGCATACTCAGGGTATCACCAGATCAAACTGAGCCCGGCAGACAGACTGAAGACCGCCTTCATCACGCTGTTCGGAGCCTTCTGCTACCTGACCATGACGTTCGGCTTAAGGAATGCTGGCGCCACCTTTAAGCGTTGCATGCAGAAGTGCCTCCTCAAGCAACTCGGCAGAAACACCCACGTCTACGTAGATGATGTAGTGGTGAAGACGGAAAAGCATGGGACACTGATGGAAGACCTCAAAGAAACCTTCGAGAACCTGCACCGATTCTAGATCAAGCTCAACCCTGAGAAGTGCATCTTCGGAGTTCCAGCCGGCCAAGTCCTTGGCTTCCTGGTCTCTGAGCGCGGCATAGAGTGCAACCCTGTGAAGATCAAGGCCATTGAGAGGATGGAGGTACCCAGCTGACTGTTAGATGTGTAGAAGTTCACCGGCTGTTTGGCGTCCATTAGCCGATTCATCAGTCGGCTGGGTGAGAAAGCTCTCCCTTTGTACCAACTAATGAAGAAGACCACCTTTTTTGAGTGGAACCACAAGGCGGATGAAGCATTTCTCCAGCTGAAGAAGATGTTGACTACTCCCCCTGTGCTGGCGGCTCTGACTCCTAAAGAGCCCATGCTCCTATACATCGCCGCCACCAGCCGAGTAGTCAGCACAGTCATTGTAGTCGAACGCAAAACGGAAGGCAAGGCGCTCCCTGTCCAGAGACCGGTATATTACCTGAGTGAGGTACTGTCGACCTCCAAGCAGAACTACCCCCACTACCAGAAGATGTGCTACGGTGTGCATTTTGCCGCCAAGAAGCTGAAGCCTTACTTTCAAGAGCATCCAATTACGGTGGTTTGCACAGCCCCACTGGCTGAGATCATCGGGAGCCGAGATGCTTCCGGCCGAGTAGCCAAATGGGCCATAGAGTTAGCTCCCTACACCATCTACTACTAGCCCCACACCGCCATCAAGTCGCAAGCACTAGCCTACTTCCTCGTCGACTGGGCCGAGACCCAGTACCTACCGCCAGCGCCCGACTCCACCCATTGGCGGATGCATTTCGATGGCTCCAAAATGCGCACCGGCTTGGGAGCCGGCGTCGTCCTCACCTCCCCTAAAGGCGACAAGCTCAAGTCTGTGCTGCAGATCCACTTCGCTGCCTCCAACAACGTCGCCGAATACGAGGCGCTCATTCACGGGCTCCGGCTTGCCAAAGAACTCGGCATTCGCCGGATCCTGTGCTATGGCGACTCTGATTTGGTGGTCCAGCAGTCATCTAGCGACTGGGACGCCAAAGATGCAAACATGGCGAGCTACCGCTTCCTGTTGCAGCAACTCAGCCGATACTTTGAGAGGTGCGAGTTCCTTCACGTGCCAAGAAATGACAACGACCAAGCAGACGCCTTGGCACGAGTCGGCTCCACCCGCCAAGCGATACCATCCGACGTCGCTCTTCAGCGCCTTCTTAAGCCGTCTATCAAGCCTTCACCAGAATCAGACTCCATCTTTGTGTCGGCTCCCCCCGAAGAAGTCGGACCCGACTCAAGAGACCCAGCAGACGGCCCCAAGAAAATCACAGACGAAGCCGGCCCAGGGACTGTGCCAGTCAGCCCGGGGACTGCGCTAGTCGGCCCGGGGACTGCGCTAGTCGGCCCGGGGACTTCGTCAATCCAGCAAGCGGCCGCAGACTCCATCCCACCACCTCCCATCCCAGCCGCCCTTGTCCAAGTCGCAGTGGTGGCAATTGAAGAAATAGCGGCACCCTCATGGGCGCAGCCTATCCTCAAGTTTCTAGTGAACAAAGAGCTGCCAACTGATGAAATCTTGTCTCGGTAAGTGCAACACCGAGCGGCAGCCTACACCATAATCAACAGAGAGCTGGTTAGGCGCAGCGTCACTGGTGTCTACCAGCACTGCGTGGAGTCAGAGCAAGGCCAAGCAATTCTCAGAGACATCCATCAAGGCGAGTGCGGCCACCATGCGGCCTCAAGAGCACTCGTCGCCAAAGCCTTTCGGCACGGGTTCTTCTGGCCAACTGCCCTGGAAGAGGCCAAGGAATTAGTCCAAAAATGCAAGGGGTGCCAGAAGTTCCGCTCCAAGCCGCTTAAGCCGGCTTCTGCACTGAAGACAATCCGCATCGCCTGGCCCTTTGCAGTTTGGGGCCTGGACATGGTGGGACCATTCAAGACGGCCCGAGGCGGCCTAACTCACTTACTTGTCGCAGTGGACAAGTTCACCAAGTGGATAGAAGCAAAGCCCATCAAGAAGTTGAACGGTCCGACTGCAGTGACGTTCATCGCCAACATCACGGTGCGGTACGGCATACCGCACAGCATCATCACCAACAATGGCACAAATTTTGCCAAAGGCGCCTTGGCCCGTTTCTGCGCGACATAGGGCATCCGACTGGACTTAGCGTCCGTTGCCCATCCGCAGTCAAACGGCCAAGTGGAGCGAGCAAATGGCCTCATTCTATCTGGCATCAAGCCTCGACTGGTCGAACCACTCGAGCGTTCGGCCGGCTGTTGGCTTGAGGAGCTGCCAGCCGTCCTCTGGAGTCTGTGCACGACTCCAAACAAGTCAACCGGCTTCACGCCTTTCTTCCTCGTCTACGGTGTCGAAGCCGTCATCCCGACGGACATAGAATTCGACTCTCCGCGAGTCACCATGTGCACCGAAGAGGAAGCAGAAGAAGCACGTCAAGACGGCGTCGATCTGCTGGAAGAGGGCCGGCTGTTGGCACTCAGCCGGTCCAGCATCTACCAGCAGAGTCTGCACCGATACTACAACAGGAAGGTCAGGCCGAGATCTTTCCAAGAGGGCAACCTTGTGCTCCGACTGATCCAGCGAACAGCCAGCCAACACAAGTTGTCGGCGCCTTGGGAAGGCCCCTTCATCATTAGCAAAGTGCTGGGCAATGACTCCTACTACCTAATCGACGCCCAGAAGCCCCGAGCACGCAAGAGGGACGACTCCGGCAAAGAGTCGGAACGACCATGGAACGCAAATCTTCTCTAAAGATTTTACAGTTGACGTAGTATGTACCACGCTATCCTTTGTATTAAAGTACCAAGACTTTGGGCCCCCCGAGACGAGCTCGGGGACTGCCCTTTTTTGTTATTTGTATGACAAGAATTATGCCTTCGAGTATGCTACTCTTTTGTTATGCCGCTTGGCACTGGGTTCGACTAGTCGGCCCGGGGACTCGCCGTCTTGAGCTATGAAATGTTTCCTGCAGTCGGAAAAGTAGTGTGCGGCGCTTAAGCCGTCTCCTATCAGAAGCCGCAGCTCGCAGAGTGACTGACGGTGGGCAGAGAGTAAGGAAGAATAAGCGCCCACACGAAAAATGGCTAAGGACTCAAAGCATAAGCATAGCCCAAGCCGGCTTCCAGCCTCTTTTCGCAGAGCCGACTCTTGAATAGCCGGCTTGCTGCCTTCTATCCAACTTGTTAAAAGACTCTAAAAAGGGCCAAGTACTTGCCTTCCCTAAAGTAGCCAAGCATTTGACCCAGCGGCAGTCCGCAGAGCGGTTGTCCATCTGGCAAAGCGGCGACTGTGGGAAGGCGGCAAAGGAAAAAGCCAAAAAGAGCAACGAGCAAGGAAAGATAGAAGTCGGATAGATATTTACATAACATAGGCCTCCGGCCAAGTTCAAAATACACCCCGCGGGTGGAATTGTGCGAATTAACAAGTTCTTTCAAAGACTACTAAATCAAGAAAAATAAAGGCAAGACGGCAGCCTGAGAAGGGGCAGACGGGTTCGGAGGGTAGGTGGAGACGGCGGTGTCAGGCGCCGGAGCGGCCGGCTGGGCAGTCTCGGCTTGATCGTCTCTGGAGGTGGCCAACTCAGTCGGACGCGGCTCGTTGCTGGAGGCGCGGTCGGCCTGAGGCTAGTCGTCCGCTCCGTCTTCTGGCGCCTCCGTCTTGCCTCCATCCCCCGCCTCGTCTTCCTCCTCGGCACTGGAGCCGATCACCTCTGCCGAGTCCTCGTCGTAGTCCGGGTTCATCCCGAACCACTCCGGTGGCACCTCCTCGCCATTCGCGGCCCGCTCAGGAACGAAGACACTGGTGTCGGTGTAGTCGGCAATCGCTGCCGCACGCTCGACGAGGGCGCCTTCCACAGCCACCAGCTCTGCCTGGGCCTCTGACCGGAACGCGGCCAGCCAGTCCAGGTCCAGCCCTGGATACCAAGCCTTGACGAATTCCAAGGCCCGGCGCGCTCCAGCCCGGGCCGAGGAACCCTTCCAAGCCTCAAGACGGCCAGCTGCGACCTCCAGCCAGTCGGCAGTCCGACTGGGAGTGCGCAGAACCGGCATGCCCGGCCACAGGGCGGCAATTGCCTGAGCACCGGCGCGTTGAAGCCGGCGCAGCAGCTGGTAGGCCGACCGCAGAAGAGTCTCGATGCTCAGGAGCTGCTCGTCGATGGTCAGGGGGGCGTTGGCAGCGATCTCCTCACCATTTGCCCTCCGTGCCTTGCGATCAGCCTCGATTGCTCGAGTGACCGCCTGCGAGTGGCCAGGGAAGAAGCCTGCCAAAGAAAAAAGAAGCAAAAGAAAGAATCAAGAGTTGGCCTGACTTACAGTCGGCGGCTCGAAGAAAGAAGGCAAAGAAACTCACCATCGACAATGTCTTCGATCTCGTGGAAGCCGGAGGTCAGCATCGCCTCCTTGTCAGTCCAGGAGGAGTGCTCTCTCTCGAACTCGGCCAGGAGAGTAGTCTCTCTCTTCTCTGCCTTGTCCTGTGCCGCCTTAAGTAGCTCCTTCTGCTCCGCCAGCTGCGCGGCTAGCAGGTCGCGCTCCGTGGCGAGCTTGCCACACTCCTCCTCCTTGGCACGTAGGGCGGTGCTGACTTCGCCCAACCATTCTTGAAGAGCGGCATTGGCCTCTAAAGAACAAAGGAAAAGGACGTCAAGTCGTCAGCAAAGAAGGTCGCCGGGAAGATCCGGCCCGACTGCTCAGCAGTCGGCCCGAATCTCGGGGACTACAGCCCGCGGGTGCGCCAGCGCGCCCCCGCGAAAAAGAAGAAGGACTTACTCCGACTCTCCGACAAGTCGGCGGTCCGCTTCCCCAGCTGCTCGACGTTGTGGTTGAAGGTAGTAACACGGAGGTTGTGATACTCCTGTGATAAATAATCAAGACAAAGACAAAAATGAGGAACTCGCCAGATTGAGTTCCGGGCCGCCTGCTCAGCAGCCGGCCCGAAACTCGGGGACTACACCCAGTGGGTGCGCTGGCGCGCCCCCACAGAGAAGAACGAGAAAAAACAAAGTCAAAGAAGGAAAGTATACCCGAATAGCTGCGCGCGACGCCAGATGCGCCTTGGTGCAGCCCTGGATGGCCTCGCCCTCAGCTCACAGCTTCGCCTGGACGTCCAGGAGTGCCTGGTTCAGCGGACCGTCACAGTGGGCCTCGCACCCACCCAGTGGGCCGGCGCTTGTCGCCTCGGCATCTGGGATGGCCGAGCTGAAGGAAATATGCCCTAGAGGCAATAATAAAGTTATTATTTATTTCCTCATATCATGATAAATGTTTATTATTCATGCTAGAACTGTATTAACCGGAAACATGATACATGTGTGAATACATAGACAAACATAGTGTCACTAGTATGCCTCTACTTGACTAGCTCATTAATCAAAGATGGTTATGTTTCCTAACCATAGACATGTGTTGTCATTTGATTAATGGGATCACATCATTAGGAGAATGATGTGATTGACTTGACCCATTCCATTAGCTTAGCCCTTGATCGTTTAGTATGTTGCTATTGCTTTCTTCATGACTTATACAAAGTTCCTACAACTATGAGATTGTGCAACTCCCGTTTACCGGAGGAACACTTTGTGTGCTACCGAACGTCACAACGTAACTGGGTGATTATAAAGGTGCTCTACAGGTGTCTCCAAAGGTACATGTTGAGTTGGCATAATTCGAGATTAGGTTTTTTCACTCCGATTGTCGGAGAGGTATCTCTGGGCCCTCTCGACAATACTCATCACTTAAGCCTTGCAAGCATTATAACTAATGATTTAGTTATGAAATGATGTATTACGGAACGAGTAAAGAGACTTGCCAGTAACGAGATTGAACTAGGTATTGGATACCGACGATCGAATCTCGGGCAAGTAACATACCGATGACAAAGGGAACAACGTATGTTGTTGTGCGATTTGACCGATAAAGATCTTCGTAGAATATGTAGGAACCAATATGAAAATCCAGGTTCCACTATTGGTTATTGACCAAGAATAGTTCTAGGTCATGTCTACATAGTTCTCAAACCCGTAGGGTACGCACGCTTAACGTTACGATCACAGTACCTGAGTCTCGAATGTTTGTTCGGAGTTCGGAGTTCTGGATGTGATCATGGACATCACGAGGAGTCTCGAAATGATCCCGACATAAAGATTGATATATTGGACGGATATATTTGGACACCGGAAAGGTTCCGGATGAGATTGGGACTATACCGGAGTTCTGGGAGGTTACCGGAACCCCCCGGTAGGTATATGGGCCTTATTCAGCCTTAGTGGAAAGGAGGGAGAAGGAGCAAAGGAGGGGGCACCCCCCCCCCCAAGCCCAGTCCGAATTGGGAGGGGGGCCGCCCCCCCTTTCCTTCTTCCCTCCCCTCTCTTCCTCCCCTCTCCTACTCCTAATAGGAAAGGGGGGTGTCGGTGTCAAAACCAGCGGATCTCGGGTAGGGGGTCCCGAACTGTGCGTCTAGGCGGATGGTAACAGGAGACGAGGGACACGATGTTTTACCCAGGTTCGGGCCCTCTCGATGGAGGTAAAACCCTACGTCCTGCTTGATTAATATTGATGATATGGGTAGTACAAGAGTGGATCTACCACGAGATCAAGGAGGCTAAACCCTAGAAGCTAGCCTATGGTATGATTGTTGTAACGTATGTTGTGTCCTACGGACTAATGCCCTCCGGTTTATAGAGACATCGGAGGAGGCTAGGGTTACACAGAGTCAGTTACAATGTTAGGAGATCTACATATCCGTATCGCCAATCTTGCCTTCCATGCCAAGGAAAGTCCCATCCGGACACGGGACGGAGTCTTCAATCTTGTATCTTCGTAGTCTTGGAGTCCGGCGGACGATGATAGTCCAGCTGTCCGGACACCCCCTAGTCCAGGACTCCCTCAGTAGCACCTGAACCAAGCTTCAATGACGATAAGTCTGGCGCGCATAATGTTCGGCATTGCAAGGCGGGTTCCTCCCTTGAATAATCCAGAGAAGATCATGAACACCAGGATAGTGTCCGGCTCTGCAAAATAAATTCCACATTCCACCATAGAGAGAATAAAATGTACACCAGTCCAATCTGCTGACGTATTATGCGGCGTGACATCACACCGCTACCAAGCCTTTGTTTGAATCGTTTTTTACTATACCACCTCAGCACGTTTAGCGAAGCGGTTTCCTTGGCACGTCTTGTCGAAGCAGAGATCGTGTTCCCCTTATTCCGAGATTCTCATCAATACGGACGTGGGTAACCCAACCGCGCCATTGATGGTGGCGCTTGGGAGATAAGCGAGTTTTATCAGGCCAGCGGGACGCATAGTTCTCGTCCGCCTATATATAAGGGATAAGGATTTACCTTCTCACCTATGCCTTCTTCCTCCTTTGCTTATCCATCTCCGCGTACTCAAGCTCCAACGCCCAAGCTCGCGCATCTTGCCCTAACCTTCTCCGAATATGTCTGGAGCGGGAGGAAAATGGTTGGCCTCCACCGTTAAGGAGGAGCACATCACCAAACTGCGCAGCGCCGGATATCTTTGCGGCGATATCGCGCATCGGCTGCCAGACGAGGGGCAGCTCGTCCCTACACCTGGGCCTCATGAGAGGGTCGTCTTCCTTCCCCACCTCCTCCGCGGACTGGGCTTTCCGCTCCATCCATTCGTCCGGGGGCTCATGTTCTATTACGGCCTGGATTTCCACGATCTGGCGCCGAACTTCATCCTCAACATCTCGGTGTTCATCGCCGTGTGCAAGGCCTTCCTCTGCATCCGGCCCCACTTCGGCCTGTGGCTCAAGACCTTCAACGTCAAGCCGAAGGTTGTGAAGGGCACGCAAGCGGAATGCGGAGGCGCCATGTTGGGTAAATTACCCAACGTCCTTTGGCTCGAAGGGGCCTTCATGGACTCCGTCAAGGGGTGGCAATCGGGGTGGTTCTACATCACCGAGCCGCGCAAGCCCACATGGGCGGCGGCCCCCGAGTTTAGATCTGGCGTCCCCACGCAGCTTACCTCCTGGAAAGAGAAGGGCTTGCTGTGGGGCGATCCGAAGGAGGTGACGGGACTCCGAGCCTGCATCCAGAAGCTGGTGAGCAATAAGCTCAGGCTCGTCGACGTGGTCCAAGTCATGCTCATCCGCCGGATTCTCCCATGCCAAGAACGGGCATTCAATCTGTGGGAGTTCAATTCGGAACAGCACCAGGCGCTGAGCGGGCTCTTCGATACGACATACGAAGGCGCCTGGAGGGTGCTGTTTAAGGGTGCCGAAGCCCCCGCATCCGCGACGGAAGATCGCAGATTCAGCTCGCAGCATCCAACTGACGAGGTAAGTGATTCAACCCCATTGAATTGATTATAAGAGGGTTTCATTCTTTCCTTTCCTTTGACAGGAATGGATGGAGAAGGCCAAGCAGCTTATCAGCCCGGCTCCCATGCCAGAAGTCCCAGTGGACGCCCGTTTAGCAGGGCTGCTGGTTCCGGCACCGCATGTGGTGCCGGAGAAGAAGGCCAAGAAGGTGGCCGCAGGGACTCGAAAGAGTTCCCGCAATCAGGTGTCCGACGACGAGGCGGACTCCTCCCCCGAAGACGAGGAGGAGGAGGAGGATTCTCTCCCAGAAGAGGGAGAGAAGAAGAGGAAGGCTTCCCCAATAGGGGAGGCCGAAGGGTCCAAGAGGGGGAGAACTATCCCCCCGGACAGTTTCGCCAATACCACCGTTGGCGAGGATGAGTGGCCTCCAAGGGCCAGGCGTCCGGCGAGATCGTAAGTATCCGGATCCTTGATATGCAATATCTTTTATGTCGCGTAGTGTCCTTCTAACGCCGCATTCTGTCCGTAGTCCGGCTGATGATGATCTCCCCGCTTCATCAAGCGGGTCCTTGGCCCCGTCGGATGTGGATTCACTTCCGACGGCCACTACCCCCCGCGCTGGCAAGGACGCCGAGGTGGGATCCCGGAGAGGGACCCATCAGGAGGAGGCTCTGGAGGCGCCGTCAGGTTGCCTCCCGGACTTTGTGCCGGACTCTACATCGGAACCCGCAGTGGTTCCAGAGTCCGGCAGGCGGCCCCTTCGAAAGAAGGGCAGGACCGTGACACCGGCGACCTCTGCCCAACCAGAGGCGCCGGATAACTTGTTGGAGGTGCTTAAAGGCACTTCCATCGAGGAAGAACACCGCACTATCATGAGTGCGGTGATTCAAAAGGTTCAGCTCGCCAAAAGCGGGCTGACCGAAGCCTGCAGCAGCCTTCTAACCGGCTTTGAGGTAAGAAGTTAAAGTTATGTAATGTAATACCGCATAGACAGTAGCCCCTGATGCTCAGTTCGGTGTTCGGAAAGAAAAAGGCGGACTGAGGATCTAACAAGATATACGCAGGGTTGCTTAAAATATGTCAATATGGGTTTGCAGGCTGCGCTGCTGACCTTTGCCGCACTAACGGCGGAGGTCGATGTGCTAAAGAAGGATCTCGAGCGGTCCGAGCGAGAGCTCGGCCATGCGAAGAAGCAGCTCGAGGACAAAGAAGGTGAGTAACACCACTTTGAATAGTTACCTTACAGAAAAGGATTTTTGTTGCAATAAAATTAACAAGTATAATATGGGTATTGCAGGGGCCACGAACGAGGTGGCAGACCTGAAGGAGGCTGTGTCCACGGCCGAACGCAGTGCGGCCGCGGAGCGGAAAGAGCGAGAGAAGCAGGAGGCCCGGGTGGCGGAAGTACGGTAAGAGCTCCAGGCTCTCATGGAGAAACATGAGAGTTTGGAGCGTGACTCCAAGACTCGAGAGTCCGAGCTTGCCTCGGCTCTCGAAAGTGCCAAGTCCGCCAAGGCCGAGGCCCATAAGGCCCTTCAGGAGGTTGAAGATGTAAAGAAAATAGCGGCGGGTAAGGCATTTTTCATGCAAAGCAAGCATGTTAATGTAAAATACCTGACACTTACCCGCATTCGGAGCTCTCCAGGGGCGTTTGTAGATCTGCCGCGTAGTGCGTCCGATGCTGCCGCATTCTATCGTGGCGAGGAGGGGAGCTCGACGGAAAAAGTCTTCTGGTCTCAGTATGCTGAGGCCAGACACCCGGTGCCCCCAAGCGACCAGCTGAAGCAGCTGGTCGAACTCCACAAGGTAGCTGAAGAGGCCATGAAGGGCCTTATAGTCCGGCTGTGGCCTGGACAGGCCATGCCTAGGAGCTACTTTGGCCTCGTGCGGCGGCTGGTGGATGCATGCCCCTGGGTGGATGTCATCAAGCGCTCCGCCTGTATTGAAGGCGCTCGCCGGGCCCTCGCCCGCACAAAGGTGCATTGGGGCAGGTTGGATGCGGAGAAGCTTCTCACGGACCCACCGCCACCAGGCAAGGAGTATCGCACGCCCGAAATGTATTATAAAACTGTCCTGAAGGGAGCCCGCGATATTGCGGATGAGTGCCCCAAAAATGTAATCTTTGAGTGAATTTGCTATGTATTATCCTGTGCGCTGAAACTTTGTTCATGTGCGCTTTGAGCAATGCTTTTTTAATTTAAAATATTACCTTCTGTGCGGCCGTTTATAAAATCTGAGAGATGGCAAGTCGTTGGCTTCAGCCCCCAAGCCACGAGTGCTGGGGTGTTCGGGATAAACTTGAGCACTCTTGTTCCCATTGTTGGGTCCATCGAGGGAGGCGCTCAACACAACGAACAAGGCAACCGGACTTATAATAATTGAACACTCTCACTTAGACATAGAATTCTATAATTTTAAATTTCGGCGAAGCCCCTGGTATCCGGAAGACCGAATCCAGGGTGCTATCCACGCCTTCGTCGGACATTGTCCGGAACTTCGCTCGAAGCGGCGTGAGTCTTTAAGGACCCGAAAA
Organism: Triticum timopheevii; assembly: GCA_963921465.1. Taxonomy (NCBI): domain Eukaryota; kingdom Viridiplantae; phylum Streptophyta; class Magnoliopsida; order Poales; family Poaceae; genus Triticum; species Triticum timopheevii. The sequence continues at coordinate 515,465,801 of OY997268.1, read as the reverse complement.
AACCTCTCGAACAGCGACCAGTCTCTCGCCTTATCATGCCGGTCAGTTTTAGCTTTCTCCACTGAGGCGCTCGCCCAGCTCAACCGGGGCGCAATCGCAGTGGTTCTCCCAGTGCCACCTTAGCCGACAGAACGGAACGTAAGGCACCAAAACGTGGGAGCCGGGCGAACCCAACTATTGACCCAAGACATGATTCGGAGCCGATTCATATAATGCTATAAGTTCGGGGTGCCGCACTTATGAAAGTGTTCGGACTTATCACACCATAGAGTGGGGAACATAAGCCCCTGGCGTATTAGGCCGTACCAAAATATACGGGCGCAAGATGTCATATAATGAGCATATATATATAAAAGATAATGCAATTGCAATCAAAAAGGTGCTGCATTATTTATGAAAGAAAGTCTGCTAGGAGAGCGGACTCATACAAATAGTGCGGTAAGCAAGGGATTTGGACTAAGTAAGCATGTCCCCTCCAGGGGTGAGCTGCGGACTTGGTGTATATAATCGAATTTAATGCTCGTAATTGAGACCACCTGAGTGTTCGTCGCAGCCTTCTTTAGTCCCTGACTGTTGCATCATGAGTTCGGCAGGTTCGCCGCCGGACAGGGTTTCTGGTTAACGGAGTCCTGTGTACATAAAAGAAGGAAAATAAAAAATAAAAAAAGGGGGGCACACTTGCGAGCCTCCGGTGTGGTCGAACCGCACTCTGGGTCCGTTGCGATCGTGCCCCCTCCCCTGTGCCCATGGTATCTCCAAAGCGTAATGATGTACGCGGAGTGTTATTATTGTGATCATGCGCGGGCGAGGGTTGGGGCCACATTGCTACGCATGCTCTTATCACGCCAGGTGGTCTTGGTTGGTATTGCTTCGGGCGCGTTTTGCTGTATCCGGCTGTTTAACGGCCGGACTGGAGAATTGCCTTAAGAGGCTACTCTGTACTTCTGCCGCGAGAGCCGCTGTATGTTCCTCCGTTCGGAGGGAGCGTTCCGTATTCCCATTGACCGTGATGACTCCACGAGGGCCTGGCATCTTGAGCTTTAGGTATGCATAATGCGGCACCGCATTGAATTTTGCAAACGCGGTTCGTCCGAGCAGAGCGTGATAGCCGCTGCGAAACAGGACTATGTCGAAGATTAACTCTTCGCTCCGGAAATTATCCGGGGATCCGAAGACCACTTCCAGTGTGACTGAGCCTGTACAGTTGGCTTCCACTCTAGGTATGACACCTTTAAAGGTTGTCTTTGTAGGTTTAATCCTTTAGGGGTCTATGCCCATTTTGCGCACTGTATCCTGATAAAGCAGGTTCAGGCTACTGCCGCCGTCCATCAGGACTCTCGTGAGGTGAAATCCATCGATGATTGGGTCGAAAACCAATGCGGCGAATCCACCATGGCGTATGCTGGTCGGATGGTCTCTTCGATCGAAAGTGATCGGACAAGAGGACCATGGATTGAACTTTGGGGCGACTGGCTCCATCGCATAGACGTCCCTTAGTGCGCGTTTCCTCTCCCTATTGGGTATATGGGTCGCGTATATCATATTCACCGTCTGCACTTGTGGGGGAAAACCCTTCTGTCCTCTATTTGTTCGGCGGTCGGGTCTCTTCCTCGTCGTCGCTGTTTAGCCCCTTGTCATTGTTTTCGGCAATTAACTTGCCGGCCTGCTTGAACACCCAGCAATCTCTATTAGTGTGGTTAGCTGGCTTTTCAGAGGTGCCATGTATCTGGCATAAGCGGTCGAGTATTCAGTCTAGATTGGACAGACCCGGAGTGGTTCTTTTGAATGGCTTCTTCTGCTGACCGGGTTTAGAGCCTCGGAATCCGGCGTTGACTGCCGTATCCTCCTTGTCGTCACTGTTAATGCAGCGTTTGTTTTTGTTTCGACGTGACCTGCCGTTGTTGTCCTTAGTATCCGGACTGCCAGAATTTTTACGGAGATTGTTGCTGCGAGCTAGCCAGCTGTCCTCTCCCGCGCAAAAGCGGGTCATTAACGATGTGAGGGCTGCCATGGATTTCGGCTTTTCCTGCCCTAGCTGCCGGGCTAGCCATTCGTCCCGGATGTTATATTTGAAGGCTGCAAGGGCCTCTGCATCTGGATAGTCGACGATTTGGTTTTTCTTTGTCAAGAACCGTGTCCAGAGTTGTCTGGCCGATTCGTCTGGCTGCTGAATAATGTGGCTTAGGTCATCGGCGTCTGGTGGTCGCACATACGTGCCTTGGAAGTTATCAAGGAATGCGGCCTCCAGGTCTTCCCAACACCCAATTGACTCTGCGGGCAAGCTGTTAAGCCAATGCCGAGCTGGTCCTTTAAGCTTGAGTGGGAGATACTTGATGGCATGGAGATCGTCGCCGCGGGCCATATGGATGTGGAGAAGATAATCTTCTATCCAAACCGCGGGTTCTGTTGTGCCATCGTAGGATTCAATGTTTATGGGTTTAAACCCTTCAGGGATTTGATGATCCATTACTTTGTCAGTGATGCATAGCGGGTGTGCGGCGCCTCTGTATTGAGCAATATCGCGACGCAGCTCGAGAGAGCGCTGTCTGCTGTGCTCGGCCCGGCCGGGGTTATTGTATCCGGCGCGACGGTATTCGTCGTGGGTAGTGGGGCGCCCACGTGATCCGTAGATGGATCTGGATTGTCTTTCTTTGTCCTCCAATATGTCTCGCAAGTCCGGCGCGTTCCCTCTTGGCTTCGTACTTTTGGAGCAATGCCGGGGTACGGTCTTGGCTGGGGGCCTGGATGCCTCTCTGTCACGACCACGGGGTGGTTGGTCAGCCATATCGTGCGCTGGTGATGGAGGTATGTATGCTTCCTTCTCTAATCGGGGGAGCAGCTTGTGTCTTGGATAGCTTTTGGAGGGGCGTTCGAGTTTATACTCTTCGGCCGCGAGGACCTTGGTCCATGGATCGGCCAGCAGGTCCTGGTCAGCTTGAAGCTGCTGCTGCTTTTTCTTTAGGCTGTTTGCCGTGGCGATAAGCCTGCATTTAAAACGCTCTTGTTCGACGGGATCCTCGGGCACGACGAATTCGTCGTCGTTGAGGCTTGCCTCGTCTTCGGAGGGAGGCATATAGTTGTAATCCTCAACCTCTTCCTCCGCCGCCCTCTCCTGAGGGCTTGCTTCTGCATCCTCCTGCTCTGAGTCTTGCTGGAGGGGATTGTCTTCGGCACTCTCTGGGGTATTATTATCTCCTGTGCCGGAATCTCCATTCTTGCTGGGGCGGGATTTAGAGCGGCGCCGCTGACGCTGGCGCTTGGGCTGTTTCTTTAAAGGATCTGCCTCCGCTGTTTCTTCGCCGTCCCCATCTTTTGGGGTATCCACCATGTATATGTCATATGACGAGGTGGTCTTCTAGTGCCCTGTAGGCGCTGGTTCTTGTTCGTCTCCGGCATCATCGTCCATAGCGTCGATGTCTTCGGAGTCGTAGTCTAGCATGTCGGTTAGATCGTCGATAGTGGCTACAAAGTGGGTGGTGGGTGGGCTCTGAATTTCTTCGTCGTCCGCATCCCAACCATCCTGGCCATAGTCCGGCCAGGGCTCTCCTGATAACGAGAGATGCTTTAGTGAATTCAGGATATCGCCAAAAGGCGAGTATTGGAAGATGTCCGCAGCGGTGAATTCCATAACCGGCGCCCAATCCGATTTGATTGGCAGGGGCGTGGGAGGTTCGGAGTCCGGCAAGGAATCCGACACCTCGGAATCACGAGTTTTGCGAGGGACGAGATTAGTGTTCGGCTCCATCGCCGTAGCAGTTGAAGCCCCCGAGGCGGCGTCCATCCACCGCCCCTCTATCTGGGCAGTCTGCTCCAGACCAATGGCCAGAGCGGATTCGTGTGCGGCCACCAAGGCACTGTTCAGCGGCAGAGCTAGATCCTGCCCATCGCAACAGTGCGGCGCGCTTGGCTGTGGCTCGGGTCCGTCGAAGATCAAGTCTCCGTGGACATCGGCCGTGAAGTTTAGGCTTCCGAATCTGACCTGACGGCCAGGGGCGTAGCTCTCGATCTGCTCCAGATGGCCAAGCGAATTAGCCCGCAGTGTGAAGCCACCGAATATGAAGATCTGTCCGGGGAGAAAAATCTCACACTGGACAGCGTCGTTAGTTGCAGATGCCATCAAGCCTATCGGTGACGACACAGAGGAACTCTCAATGAAAGCACCAATGTCGGTGTCAAAACCGGCGGATCTCGGGTAGGGGGTCCCGAACTGTGCTTCTAGGCGGATGGTAACAGGAGACGAGGGACACGATGTTTTACCCAGGTTCGGGCCCTCTCGATGGAGGTAAAACCCTACGTCCTGCTTGATTAATATTGATGATATGGGTAGTACAAGAGTGGATCTACCACGAGATCAAGGAGGCTAAACCCTAGAAGCTAGCCTATGGTATGATTGTTGTAATGTATGTTGTTTCCTACGGACTAATGCCCTCCGGTTTATATAGACACCGGAGGAGGCTAGGGTTACACAGAGTCGGTTACAATGGTAGGAGAACTACATATCCGTATCGCCAAGCTTGCCTTCCACGCCAAGGAAAGTCCCATCCGGACATGGGACGGAGTCTTCAATCTTGTATCTTCGTAGTCTTAGAGTCCGGCGGACGATGATAGTCCGGCTGTCCGGACACCCCCTAGTCCAGGACTCCCTCAGGGCGCGCCTACTTGGAGTAGGATTGCCCCTCCTAGGGCGCGCCTCTCACCTTGGCCGGCCCCCTCCTCCTCTCCCCCTTTATATACGGGGGAGGGGGGCACCCCTATGACACACAAGTTGATCTACGGATTGTTCCTTAGCCGTGTGCGGTGCCCCCCTCCACCATATTCCACCTCGGTCATATCGTCGCGGAGTTTAGGCGAAGCCCTGCGCCGGTAGAACATCATCATCGTCACCACGCCGTTGTGCTGACGGAACTCATCCCCGACGCTTTGCTGGATTGGAGCCCGGGGGACCTCATCGAGCTGGACGTGTGCTGAACACGGAGGTGCCGTACGTTCGGTGCTTGGATCGGTCGGATCGTGAAGACATACGACTACATCAACCGTGTTGTCATAACGCTTCTGCTTAACGGTCTACGAGGGTACGTAGACAACACTCTCCCCTCTCGTTGCTATGCCATCACCATGATATTGCGTGTGCGTAGGAAATTTTTTGAAATTACTACGTTCCCCAACAGTGGCATCCGAGCCAGGTTTTATGCGTTGATGTTATATGCACGAGTAGAACACAAGTGAGGTGTAGGTGATACAAATCATACTGCTTACCAGCATGTCATACTTTGGTTCAGCGGTATTGTTGGATGAAGCGGCCCGGACTGACATTACGCGTACGCTTACGCGAGACTGGTTCTACCGACGTGCTTTGCACATAGGTGGCTGGCGGGTGTCAGTTTCCCCAACTTTAGTTGAACCGAGTGTGGCTACGCCCGGTCCTTGCGAAGGTTAAAACAGCACTACCTTGACGAACTATCGTTGTGGTTTTGATGCGTAGGTAAGAACGGTTCTTGCTAAGCCCGTAGCAGCCACGTAAAACTTGCAACAACAAAGTAGAGGACGTCTAACTTGTTTTTGCAAGGCATATTGTGATGTGATATGGTCAAGACGTGATGCTATATTTTATTGTATGAGATGATCATGTTTTGTAACCGAAGTTATCGGCAACTGGCAGGAGCCATATGGTTGTCGCTTTATTGTATGAAATGCAAACGCCCTGTAATTGCTTTAGTTTATCACTAAGCGTTAGCGATAGTCGTAGAAGCAATAGATGGCGTAAACGACAACGATGCTATGATGGAGATCAAGGTGTCGCGCCGGTGACGATGGTGATCACGACGGTGCTTCGGAGATGGAGATCACAAGCACAAGATGATGATGGCCATATCATATCACTTATATTGATTGCATGTGATGTTTATCCTTTATGCATCTTATTTTGCTTTGATTGGCGGTAGCATTTTAAGATGATCTCTCACTAAAAATTATCAAGAAGTGTTCTCCCTGAGTATGCACCATTGCCAAAGTTCGTCATGCCCAGACACCACGTGATGATCGGGTGTGATAAGCTCTACGTCCATCTACAACGGGTGCAAGCCAGTTTTGCACACGCAGAATACTCAGGTTAAACTTGACGAGCCTAGCATATGCAGATATGGCCTCGGAACACGGAGACCGAAAGGTCGAGCGTGAATCATATAGTAGATATGATCAACATAGAGATGTTCACCATTGAAAACTACTCCATCTCACGTGATGATCGGTAATGGTTTAGTTGATTTGGATCACGTGATCACTTAGATGACTAGAGAGATGTCTGTCTAAGTGGGAGTTCTTAAGTAATATGATTCATTGAACTTAAATTTATCATGAACTTAGTACCTGATAGTATTTTGCTTGTCTATGTTTGTTGTAGATAGATGGCTCGTGCTGTTGTTCCGTTGAATTTTAATGCGTTCCTTGAGAAAGCAAAGTTGAAAGATGATGGTAGAAATTACATGGACTGGGTCCGTAACTTGTGGATTATCCTCATTGCTGCATAGAAGAATTACGTCCTAGAAGCACCGCTGGGTGCCAGGCCTGCTGCAGGAGTAACGCCAGATGTTGTGAACGTCTGGCAAAGCAAAGCTGATGACTACTCTATACTTCAGTGTGCCATGCTTTACGGCTTAGAACCGGGTCTTCAACGACGTTTTGAACGTCATGGAGCATATGAGATGTTCCAGGAGTTGAAGTTAATATTTCAAGCAAATGCCCGGATTGAGAGATATGAATCTCCAATAAGTTCTACAGCTGCAAGATGGAGGAGAATAGTTCTGTCAGTGAGCATATACTCAAAATGTCTGGGTATAATAATCACTTGATTCAACTGGGAGTTAATCTTCCGGATGATAGCGTCATTGACAGAATTCTCCAATCACTGCCACCAAGCTACAAGAGCTTCGTGATGAACTATAATATGCAAGGGATGAACAAGACAATTCCCGAGCTCTTCGGAATGCTAAAGGTTGTGGAGGTAGAAATCAAGAAGGAGCATCATGTGTTGATGGTCAACAAGACCACTAGTTTCAAGAAAAAGGGCAAAGGGAAGAAGAAGGGGAACTTCAAGAAGAACAGCAAGCAAGTTGCTGCTCAAGAGAAGAAACCCAAGTCTGCACCTAAGCCTGAAACTGAGTGCTTCAACTGCAATCAAACTGGTCACTGGAAGCGGAACTGCCCCAAGTATTTGGCGGATAAGAAGGATGGCAAAGTGAACAAAGGTATATGTGATATACATGTTATTGATGTGTACCTAACTAGAGCTCGTAGTAGCACCTGGGTATTTGATACTGGTTCTGTTGCTAATATTTGCAACTCGAAACAGGGACTACGGAATAAGCGAGCATTGGCCAAGGATGAGGTGACGATGCGCGTGGGAAACGGTTCCAAAGTGGATGTGGTCGCGGTCGGCACGCTACCTCTACATCTACCTTCGGGATTAGTTTTAGACCTGAATAATTGTTATTTGGTGCCAGCGTTGAGCATGAACATTATATCTGGATCTTGTTTGATGCGAGACGATTATTAATTTAAATCAGAGAATAATGGTTGTTCTATTTATATGAGTAATATCTTTTATGGTCATGCACCCTTGAAGAGTGGTCTATTTTTATTGAATCTTGATAGTAGTGATACACATATTCATAATGTTGAAGCCAAAAGATGCAGAGTTGATAATGATAGTGCAACTTGTTTGTGGCACTGCCGTTTGGGTCATATCGGTGTAAAGCGCATGAAGAAACTCCATACTGATGGACTTTTGGAATCACTTGATTATGAATCACTTGGTACTTGCGAACCGTGCCTCATGGGCAAGATGACTAAAACACCGTTCTCCGGTACTATGGTGAGAGCAACAGATTTGTTGGAAATCATACATACAGATGTATGTGGTCCGATGAATGTTGAAGCTCGTGGCGGATATCGTTATTTTCTCACCTTCACAGATGATTTAAGCAGATATGGGTATATCTACTTAATGAAACATAAGTCTGAAACATTTGAAAAGTTCAAGGAATTTCAGAGTGAAGTGGAAAATCATTGTAACAAGAAAATAAAGTTTCTACGATCTGATCGTGGAGGAGAATATTTGAGTTACGAGTTTGGTTTACATTTGAAACAACACGGAATAGTTTCGCAACTCACGCCACCTGGAACACCACAAAGAAATGGTGTGTCCGAACGTCGTAATCGTACTTTACTAGATATGGTGCGATCTATGATGTCTCTTACTGATTTACCGCTATCGTTCTGGGGTTATGCTTTAGACACGGACGCATACACGTTAAATAGGGCACCATCAAAATCCGTTGAGACGACGCCTTATGAACTGTGGTTTGGCAAGAAACCAAAGTTGTCGTTTCTTAAAATTTGGGGCTGCGATGCTTATGTGAAGAAACTTCAGCCAGATAAGCTCAAACCTAAATCAGAGAAATGTGTCTTCATAGGATACCCAAAAGAGACTGTTGGGTATACCTTCTATCACAGATCCGAAGGCAAAACATTCGTTGCTAAGAATGGATCCTTTCTAGAGAAGGAGTTTCTCTCGAAAGAAGTGAGTGGGAGGAAAGTAGAACTTAATGAGGTAACTGTACCTGCTCCCTTATTGGGAAGTAGTTCATCACAGAAATCAGTTCCTGTGACAACTACACCAACTAGTAAGGAAGCTAATGATATTGATCATGAAACTTCAGATCAAGTTTCTACTGAACCTCGTAGGTCTACCAGAGTAAGATCCGCACCAGAGTGGTACGGTAATCCTATTCTGGAAGTCATGTTACTTGACCATGATGAACCTACGAACTATGAGGAAGCGATGATGAGCCCAGATTCCGCAAAATGGTTAGAGGCCATGAAATCTAAGATGGGATCCATGTATGAGAACAAAGTATGGACTTTGGTTGACTTTCCCGATGATCGGCAAGCCATTGAGAATAAATGGATCTTTAATAAGAAGACTGACGCTGACGGTAATGTAACTGTCTATAAAGCTCAACTTGTTGCGAAAGGTTTTTGACAAGTTCAAGGGGTTGATTACGATGAGACTTTCTCACCCGTAGCGATGCTTAAGTCTGTCCGAATCATGTTAGCGATTGCCGCATTTTATGATTATCAAATTTGGCAGATGGATGTCAAAACTGCATTCCTGAATGGATTTCTGGAAGAAGATTGGTATATGATGCAACCGGAAGGTTTTGTCGATCCTAAGGGAGCTAACAAAGTGTGCAAGCTCCAGCGATCAATCTATGGTCTGGTGCAAGCCTCTCGGAGTTGGAATAAACGCTTTGATAGTGTGATCAAAGCATATATTTTTATACAGACTTTTGGAGAAGCCTGTATTTACAAGGAAGTGAGTGGGAGCTCTGTAGGATTTCTAATATTATATGTGGATGACATATTGTTGATTGGAAATGATATAGAATTTCTGAATAGCATAAAAGGATACTTGAATAAAAGTTTTTCAATGAAAGACCTCAGTGAAGCTGCTTACATATTGGGCATTAAGATCTATAGAGATAGATCAAGACGCTTGATTGGACTTTCACAATGCACGTACCTTGATAAAGTGTTGAAAAGGTTCAATATGGATCAGGCAAAGAAGGGGTTCTTGCCTGTATTACAAGGTATAAAGTTGAGTCAGACTCAATGCCCGACCACTGCAGAAGATAGAGAGAAAATGAAAGGAGTTCCCTATGCTTCAGCCATAGGCTCTATCATGTATGCAATGCTGTGTACCAGACTTGATGTGTGCCTTGCTATTAGTTTGGCAGGGAGGTACCAAAGTAATCCAGGAGTGGGTCACTGGACAGCGGTCAAGAACATCCTGAAATACCTGAAAAGCACTAAGGATATGTTTCTCGTATATGGAGGTGACAAAGAGCTAGTCGTAAATGGTTACGTCGATGCAAGCTTTGACACTGATCCGGACGATTCTAAATCGCAAACCGGATACGTATTTTTATTGAACGGTGGAGCTGTAAGTTGGTGCAGTTCTAAACAAAGCATCGTGGCAGGATCTACATGTGAAGCGGAGTACATAGCTGCTTCGGAAGCAGCAAATGAAGGAGTCTGGACGAAGGAGTTCATTTCCGATCTAGGTGTTATACCTAGTGCATCGGGACCAATGAAGATCTTCTGTGACAATAATGGTGCAATTGCCTTGGCAAAGGAATCCAGATTTGACAAGAGGACCAAGAACATCAAGAGACGCTTCAATTCCATTCGGGACCAAGTCCAAGTGGGAGACATAGAGATTTGCAAGATACATACGGATCTAAATGTTGCAGACCCGTTGACTAAGCCTCTCTCACAAGCAAAACATGATCAGCACCAAGACTCCATGGGTGTTAGAATCATTACTATGTAATCTAGATTATTGACTCTAGTGCAAGTGGGAGACTGAAGGAAATATGCCCTAGAGGCAATAATAAAGTTATTATTTATTTCCTCATATCATGATAAATGTTTATTATTCATGCTAGAATTGTATTAACCGGAAACATGATACATGTGTGAATACATAGACAAACATAGTGTCACTAGTATGCCTCTACTTGACTAGCTCATTAATCAAAGATGGTTATGTTTCCTAACCATAGACATGTGTTGTCATTTGATTAATGGGATCACATCATTAGGAGAATGATGTGATTGACTTGACCCATTCCGTTAGCTTAGCACTTGAACGTTTAGTATGTTGCTATTGCTTTCTTCATGACTTATACAAAGTTCCTACAACTATGAGATTGTGCAACTCCCGTTTACTGGAGGAACACTTTGTGTGCTACCAAACGTCACAACGTAACTGGGTGATTATAAAGGTGCTCTACAGGTGTCTCCAAAGGTACATGTCGAGTTGGCATAATTCGAGATTAGGTTTTGTCACTCCGATTGTCGGAGAGGTATCTCTGGGCCCTCTTGGTAATACTCATCACTTAAGCCTTGCAAGCATTGTAACTAATGAGTTAGTTACGAAATGATGTATTACAGAACGAGTAAAGAGACTTGCCGGTAACGAGATTGAACTAGGTATTGGATACCGACGATCGAATCTCGGGCAAGTAACATACCGATGACAAAGGAACAACGTATGTTGTTATGCGGTTTGACCGATAAAGATCTTCGTAGAATATGTAGGAACCAAAATGAACATCCAGGTTCCACTATTGGTTATTGACCGAGAATAGTTCTAGGTCATGTCTACATAGTTCTCGAACCCGTAGGGTCCGCACGCTTAACGTTACGATGACAGTTTTATTATGAGTTTATAAGTTTTGATGTATCGAAGTTTGTTTGGAGTCCCGGATGTGATCACGGATATGACGAGGCATCTCGAAATGATCGAGACATAAAGATTGATATATTGGACGGATATATTTGGACACCGGAAAGGTTCCGGATGGGATTGGGACTATACCGGAGTTCCGGGAGGTTACCGGACCCCCCCGGTAAGTATATGGGCCTTATTGGGCTTTCGTGGAAAGCAGGGAGATGGAGCAAAGGAGGGGGCGCGCCCCCCAAGCCCAATCCGAATTGGGAGGGGGGCCCCCCTTTCCTTCTTCCCTCCCCTCTCTTCCTTCCCTCTCCTACTCCTAATAGGAAAGGGGGGCCAAACCTACTAGGAGTAGGATTGCCCCCCCTAGGGCGCGCCTCTCCCCTTGGACGGCCCCCTCCTCCTCTCCCCCTTTATATACGGGGGAGGGGGGCAGCCCTAAGACACACAAGTTGATCTACAGATTGTTCCTTAGCCGTGTGCGGTGCCCCCCCTCCACCATATTCCACCTCGGTCATATCGTCGTGGAGTTTAGGCGAAGCCCTGCGCCGGTAGAACATCATCATCGTCACCACGCCGTCGTGCTGACGGAACTCATTCCTAACGCTTTGCTGGATTGGAGCCCGGGGGATGTCAACGAGCTGGACGTGTGCTGAACACGGAGGTGCCGTACGTTCAGTGCTTGGATCGGTCGGATCGTGAAGACGTACGACTACATCAACCGCGTTTTCATAACGCTTCCGCTTAACGGTCTACGAGGGTACATAGACAACACTCTCCCCTCTCGTTGCTATGCCATCACCATGATCTTGCGTGTGCGTAGGAATTTTTTTGAAATTACTACGTTCCCCAACACGAGTTGGCGGCCCCGGCCTCCAAGGGGCGTGGTGCTGAAACCGCCTTCTCGAATCGGCGGCGCGCTGGTGAGGCGACTTGAAGGAGCAGCCTCGCCACCGCCTCGTCTTAGTCAGCGGCACTGGCGGGCCTGCCGACTGCTTGCCATGCATGCTCCCAGACGATAGTGGAGGCGGCGGTGGTGGCGTGGCCGTGCCCGACGCGGAGGCCTCGCCACCATCCTTCTCCACGATGGGGTGCTCCCCGCCGACTTCTCTAGTCTGCCCCGTGAACTCCGGGGGCGGCGGCGCGGAGTTTAGCAGGATGACAAGCAACATCGATTGGCGGTGCGAGGTCTCCTCAGCCCGCTGTCTTGCCGCGGCGGCGGCTTCGGCTTCCTCCAGTTTCTTTTGGGCGGAGGCCGCCGCTTTCTCGGCCTCCGCCTTCTCCAGGCAGTCGGCCTCCTCCTCGTCGTGCTTCTCCCGCGCGTTTCGCTCCGTGGCCTCCCGGAGATCGGTGGCGGGGTCAATCCGCCGAGTATTGGCGGACGTCTCGGCCGACCCCATGACAGAGGGGACGGCGACCCTCTCAAGAGGAAGAGGGGCCCTGAAGCAAAGAAGTAACGAAAAAGACTCGGGAAAGATTCATCAAAGAAAGCAAGATGAAGGCAGAGAGCGCTTACGTAGAGACTAGCGGCGGTTTCTTCACTTCCTTGCGGAAGCGGTTGGCCTTCGCGACCGCCTCCTCCCGCTTGGTCGCGGCGGCCGCCCCCTTGAACTTCTTCGGCCGGCCGCCGAGCGAACTCAGCGCGGCCGGGCGCTTCTTCGCACCGACTAGACCGGCCAAGCCGACGGAGGAACTCGCGCCTGGATGGCCGGCTTTCGATTGGCGGCGCGGGACGACTTCCCCTTCGGCATCGTCTTCTGGCCAGTCGGCGAAGGAGGCCGAGGGCCTGAAGCCGCCGTCCGCTCCTCCTCCTCCGCCTTCGGCGTCGGCCTCCATCGCCGCTGCCCCCAAGTCGGGTTCGTCAGCATCGCTCTCCGCTCGATCAGGAGCGAACTCGCGGGGCAGTCCCGTGGCGCCACCTGCAGGCTGGATGAGGTGGTTCTGACTTGAAGAAACCAGGAGAATCAGAAGTCAGATTCGGCTGCAGAAGAAAAACAGAAGAGCAAAATATACAACTTACCACTGGCGGGGGGGTGGCGCGCGTGTACGGCTCTTTGCCGAACTGCCAGTCCGCCGCGAGCTCGCAGTTTGCGATGTGGTTCACCATGTTCGCCACCTCCGCGTGGGCCATGTCCCTGGTGCACATCCGGCTCGGGTCCCGGTGGTCGCTCATCTGACATATAAGATGAGGTCGGCCTTGGAGTGGGAGGACTCGGTGTGCCACAAAGGCGGCCAGCAAGTTGGCCCCAACCAAGCCTTCCGACTGCGTCAGCACTTGGAGTCGCGCGACGGTGGCGGCGCCTGCGGGAGTCAGCGTCTTGGCCCGATGGGACTAGCTGTGAAGCCTCCCAGCTGGCGCGCCAGCTTCATAGGGCGGCAGGTTGACCCAGTCGCCTTCGGGGGCGACGTTCTTCACGTAGAAGTACAACCGCTGCCACATCTTCACCGACTTGATCAGCGTGATGGAGGGAAATGGATTGTTGGCGGTCGACCTTCGCATCGCGATGAAGGCGCCACACTGAGCCGGTATGCCGGCGACGTGCGTGTTGAGTTTGGATTGGAAGAACTCTCCCCACAGCTCGATGGTGGGGAGAACGCCAAGGAAACCCTCGCACAGGGTGGCGAAGGCGGCCAGCAGCACCACCGTGTTCGGACTGAGGTGGTGCGGCTGGAGCCCGTTGAACTCCAAGAAGGAGCGGAAGAAGCCGCTCGCCGGCAGCCCCAGGCCGCACATGAGATGCAAGCGGAATATGACCCGCTCGCCCTCCTCCGGCGCCGGCCTTATTTCCCCCGCCGGCGCGGCGCGGGCCCGCACCAGGTTTGCACCGGGGAGCCGGCGCGTCTTGCAGAGGTGCTCGATGGTGTCGTCGTCCACCACAGAGCCGTTCCACACGCCGGAGCGCACGACAGGAGCCGCGGCGGCGGAGGAAGAACTCATCACGGCGAGCGCTACGCGGTTTGGAGCGGCGATGGCAAGAAGAGGAAGAGGCAAGAGGAGGCAGGGGAGCAGGGAAGAATGGGTGCGCGTGTTTCGCCGTCCCGCTCTCCCCGCCTACTTATAGGCCTGTAGGCTGAGAAGCCGATGGGGCGGGCGTGGGATTAACTGTGCACGGGACCCCACGCCCCCCCCCCCCCCCCCATGATTTACCCCACAAAGTTACTGTGCGCAGTAACGACGTGGGAAACCCAACCGTCCGCACGGCCGCAACGGATCCGTTCGCGGGCCGAGGTGCGGTAGTGGAGGGCCCCGCCCGACGGCCTGTCCCGTCGCGCGCGTGGGTGAGCAGACTGCCCTGCCGCGTGGCGCCGCGCGACGGGTCCGTGGCAAGCGGCCGCGGGGAAGCGTGTCAGGCACGCCACCTGGTTCCCGCCGTGCCGTTCAAACTCCTCAGGGGGCAAGACGGCCCGCTGCGAGTCCGACTCCAGATAGTCGGCTTGAAGGAAGACGGCAAGCGAGGCCTGAATTCCCCCACCAGAAGATTGAAACTGTTGAGGCCCCACGACGTATCACCCTGGGAGCCTCACCAGCTTCGGGGACTACTGTCGGAGTAATGGGCCACGGGTAGGCTAACCCGAGTCCCAGAACCTTTCAAGACATCAGGGCAGGCTGCGCCCCGCGAGTCCAGAAGGCGACTCCAAGATAAGCCGAGTTTAAGAGGCGGCTCCAAGATAAGCTGAGTCCAAGAGGCGGCTCCAAGGTCAGCTGAGTCCAAGAGGCGACTCCAAGATTAGCCGAGTCCCAGAGGCGACTCCAAGATGAGTCGAGTCCTAGAGGCGACTCCAAGGAGGCCGACTATGTTGAGTCGGCCTGCAACTCCAACCACCCTGTTATTTAAGGGCAGGCATGGCCATAGTGCGCCGTACCAATGGAGATCTCCGTCCGGCGCGGCATTGTTGCCATGCCGGCCCTGACATCAGCTCCAGGGGGCGGAGCCCTGTGCCCATGACGGTCTGTCTGTACAGCCCGGAGACGGCAGGGCCTACCAGTCAGCGGGGGTACCGAAGACGGCGAGAGCGCCAAGAGTCGGACCCGTTGGGAGTTGGCCCCCAGGAGTCGGCCGGCCCCTCCCACGGACCCTACACGCCATTAGCCAGACACGACAGGGGAATGGCAACAGTGATTGCCCGTAAGGCGGCGGCACTATTGCCATGACCCCATGACCAAGCCAGCGTCATTAGAAGCATGGCTACAATAATCTGCAGCCGGCAAGACCCGCCCGCAGCGGACAAGGGCTGACACCCTCGTACCAGGCCAGTCGGCGGGACCCACCAGCCGGCGGGCCCAAGGAGTCGGCGGAGAAGACGGCGGCCTGAGAGACAGATGGCTGGGACCCGCACCCAGCCGGTTTTACCATTGTACCCCTAGGGGTAGGCCTATATAAACCCCCCAGGGCACCCATGCAAAGGGTTCGAATCCATTAGCACTAGACAGACCATATAGGAAGGAAAGAGCTAGCCGTGCCTTCTCCTACCTCCAGAAACAACTCAAGGAGCAACCTTGTACTCACTTTGCCTTAGTGATCATGCGGAGACCCCACAGAGCAGCAGTAGGGGTGTTATCTCCACGGAGAGCCCCGAAGCTGGGTAAGATCCGCCGGCCTGCATGTCTTCGCCTCATCCCGTTTCCAGGCACCGGCGACGTCCTACTCGCCCCCACCATGATAAGCCATCCTTTGGCATATGTCGCACCCAACCCCCGACACTAAAACTTTTGAAAGTTTTCTTCTTCTCAAAAAAATCCTATATTGAAAATATTCAAACAACACGTACTTCAAAAACAGTACAAAGAAGTTGTCTAATTATTTTTCAAATAAATATTAAAATAAACTAGACTAAATTTGAGAGAGGTACGAAAAAGAATCAACTCATTTGGAGTTTTATTTAAAAAGATATAGCTAGTCAAAGTTTAGTCAAATCTTTGGTTTTAAAATAAAACAGAAAAAGAAAAGAATACGATACACGTTGAAGACGTACTCTGGAAATACGCTTCCACTTACGCCTGCATGGACCGGCGCTGGGTCACTGACAGTGGGCCCGCCTGGCCCACTGGTCAGGTTTGACCAGTCCACGCGCGCGTCGCCTCCTTGGACCGAACAGAGGCGGAGCTCCGGCGAGGCTCGCCGGCGAACGGAGGCATCCCTCGGTGATCTGAGCACATGGGTGTGCTCCGGTGGTCGAGACGAACCCGTGGGTACCCGCCATGGTCGCCGACATGGACGGAGTCCCCGGAGACGAGCTTCGCGGCGGAGATGGCTTCGGGAGGGATTGGGGGTCTGGGCTAGTGTGGCCCCCGGTCGGGGATGAGGTAATGGGAGGCTCCGCATGATCACGTGGAGTCGGGAGGTGGCACTAGATGGACAGGAGGGGCTCTGGTTATGAAGAACGGTGCTGGGGCGTGGCGGCGGCCAAACTGGCCGGAGTCGGGGAAGACGGATTTCCCCCGACGATTGCTGGCTGTGGGGGTGCTATGGGAGTGTCCTGAGGCTGCCCGAGTCGCCGGACGAGCCCGGGGGCCTCCTTTTATAGCGCAAAGAGGTCGGTTCCGCGGCGGTGGATAAGGATGCCGGCGACTGCCATTCTGTAGCTTGCAGGGCATCGTGGCGGCGATGAGTGCTTGTAGACGAGCGTGAGGATAAGCTTGGACTGCTCGAGGGGGCAGCTGGCGCGCGACTGTGGCACGGGCAGCGCCGACCGTGGCAGAGGCGCACTGCGGACGCCGGCGTACCGCCAAGAGGGCTCTGACGGCGGCGCTGTAGGGCACTTGGGAACTTGGAGCTTTCTGGCGAGTTGTCAAGGGTGGGGGCGCGGCTCTGCAGGCGAGTAAGGGCCAGGGGCGCGACGCGGCAGCTCGGTGCACCCGCGTGCAAAACATGCTCTTTGGGCACGCCCAAAGCATGCACGCCAGGCGTTCGGCGAAATGCCAGCATGGGTTAGAGAGCGTGGGTGAGGCTGGCAATTAGCAGGGCTAGGTTAGGGTCGTCCAGGTGCTTAGAGGACATGCTAGTTTGTCCAGAGGTGCAAGGTCATAGAGCAAAACAAAAATCATGTCAATAATGGCATCTAGGCAACTCTTGGAGGGGCCAAAATATCCAGGTCATAGTCTCTTTGGACGAATAAGAGGGTGGTAAAGTTAGTTTGGCAAAACTAGGAACTTGTTAGTGCAAGATTTTAAGAAAACCAATTCTATACAGAAAGTTAAAGGCACCATTTCATGGACCAAAAATCTCCCAATGGGTCCAATCTCCTGGACTTAAGGGTTTGATAAAGTGGGCTATAAGTAGGAAAAAGAATCACAGCAAAAAGGGCATGTTAAAATATGGTTGCTGTACAAATCACCAAGCTGGACCAGAATGAAAAAGAGGTTGATACACTCAATTTTTTCAAAGGACATCACTGGGTTTTTGCAAAAAGTTGAATAATACACTCCTATTAACATCCCATAATTTTGGTAGGAGTTTTAAAGAAACATTTAAATAGGTTGTAGTGCAAAATTGCCCACTGGACCAGATTTGAAAACTTGGTGTAGAACCCAAAATATCAAATGAATGAAATATATTTTTGCATAAAATTGATTTAAAAACATTACATGACATCTCCAAATTTTGGTGGGATTTTTAATAAATTTATCTAAGGGTTGCAGTGCAAATGGAACCCTAAAACCTTGAAAACCATTGTTGAGGAATAAAGCTCAGGGAAAAATAATTGTATAAACAATCCCACTGATAAAAGAATTGTTTTTCTTAAGAGGGGAAATAAGTCCAATAATGACTGAAAAGTTTTCACTTGGAAAAAACTCCATAATAATAAAGAAAGGAATGGTTCTGAAATCAAAAGGAAATCCAGAAAATAAAAGTTTAAGTTTCCTGGCAAAATTTTAATTAATAAAACAAGGTTAAAATTTTGGGGTGTCACATTTTCTGATGAAAACTCAAGCTCTGACTCATTGCATTGGGTTTCCACGCTAAATGCAGGTCCTTTGGGTTCCAAACAGTGAGTTAAAACATAACTGTTTCCTGACAGATTCTGACCTATCGCAGAAGTTTTGAATCATCTTAACGGGTTCCACTGCCATGAGTATCGGATCCATACCAAATATTTGATTGTCTCCTGTCGCGGCCAACATAAAGGGTTTGGCCTGTATGATAATATCTGCAGACTTGACGGAAAAATTTTGTTCACGACAGGCTACCCATGATGATTCATATAAGTGAGGACTCAGGCTTCCAGATTGTTATTCCTCATGCCGACTACTCATGCTGTAGGCATATCCATGTGGATCAATACTGACTTAGACTGTCTCGGGAATCTGCACCATGGGGGTCATGTACAATTTTCATACCTACATCACTGGTCTTGCTCCTTCGTTATTGTTTTCTTAGTCTGGAACCTTGGCGGAAAGAGGTGGGCCATATTATTTCTTCGTATGACCATAGGTACTATCGGTGCATTTTTCGGCAATTGTAGTTTATCCTCATTTTTCTTGACAGGGTAACCTATTAAATGACAGGTTCAACACCTCTCAAATTTTGATCGTTCGGAAATGATCATCCAAAACCCTTGCAAGAAATCGGCAAATAAATCAGTAGCCACCAGAACGGTCTTTACAACTCAGATCTGAGACACTGCTGGAATAACTCAACCACGGCTCAGGACAGCCGAAAAATAGCTCAGAGCATGAGACCGGGTCGATAAGAAGAAGGCGGCAGCTCCCTAAAATAGCCAAAAAGTAGCTATAGGGCTACTGTCACAAAAAGAAACTCAACAGCTGTATGAGATGGCCGAAAAGCAGCTCTGACTCGTGACAGTCGTTGAAGAGAGAAACAAAAATAGGCATCCACCCCGGATAGCTAGGAACATCTCAGATCACAGGCGTGGTACCATCATTGGAGAAAAAGGGGACAAGGGCTCATCAGGATCATTTTCCAGGTTCACAGGTACTTGTATTGAGTTCATTGATGTCATCAATGCTCATAATCCATTGTCACACTGTGGTGTATGCTGGCTTTCTTCTCTTAATCATCCTCACGTGGTTGTCAGATCCTCATCTAAGTGACCTGTAAGATCTTGATGGTATGCTTATTGCATATATATGAGGGCCTGATTCCGAGACAGATGTGTATTCTCACTGATTCTTGATTCTGACCAAAATGTTGCAGATCTGATTCTTGGGATTCACTGCCATATGCTTTCAATTCAGAGCGTACTACCTTGCACCAATGTCTTACTGAGGAGGATGGGCTGGCTTGTGCTCGAAACTTTCATCGGACAGCTTGCTGAAGAAGACTGAATATCGTGCTTCAGAAGCTTACCCCCTGAAAGACTTTGCTGGGGAAAGACTCAGTATCTTATGCTGGAAGCTTTTGCGGTTTCGTACTTTAGAAGACAGGGTACCTTGCATGGGAAATCATCCACGTATCATACTTAGGAAGATAGATGAATCTTGCCTTGGAAATTTCTTTGGTATTTTGCTGGGGAAGATTGGGTTGATTACACCAGAAGCTTCTTATTGTGATATGCGAACCGATTTCCACATATATAACCATCTGAATAGTTTTGCTATTGATTTCTTGCATGAAACGGGGTTTTACTAGACTATCCTCCTTTCTGAGTATATGCCATATTTTTGCTTGCTTCCGGGCATACAATGTTAAAATCATCCTCAATGAAAAATTAAACTTGTATCTGAGCCATACCTTTGATAATCTTCTGCCAACCTTGCACACAGTTTATCTTCTTGCTGATTTAATCATTTTGTTGTGATGAGTGTATGCTAATGCAAACGTGATACCGATGGTCCATCCAGGATTTCTTTTGCATCCAGACAAGATATTCCCCATTTCACTGCAGTCAGCTGATAATTCCATTCTGTTTAGCTGAGTTTCCAAATATATGCATTTCTTGCTGACTCTTCGGGTCCGGTGCTGGCTGGCGAGCAACTTTAATAGGGGAAGAATTTGTAACACCGAGGGCCCAAAGAAAGGAACAACAGAAACAACTAAAACAAAAGCACACAAGCATACTACTAATATAATTAATCAAGCAATCATCACATATTACTGCTAGTCACACAATATGCATGCCTACTTAAGCACACAAATTCCACGGAAACTTCGGTATTGCGGTCTAATATGCTATTACGATGTGCATGAGGACGAACAAATGTGTGGAAGAATCGGTGTAACCATTGCTACACCAAGTGCTAGCTTAGCCAGGTGGCAACCTGAACTAGCTCGAAGGCGAGGACGTACTCGATAATCATGTAGTGGGACACGAAGGTCGCAACCACATTATTATCAAGCGGACGGAAAAAGATCTGTACTCGTCCAAGAAATAGGATAGCGGGGAAAGACGGAGGCTGCTGACATTGCCCTTTCTTGATAACTGAGATCATTAAGGGTTGCCAACACGACAAAATAAAAGAACGATCCAGGATAGAAGCATGTCCATCACCGAAACGATAGACGAGACTGAAGAAAGACATCGGTGCGATTCCTGAGCACCATTTTTGCAAACAGTGTCGGGATCACTTGGCATCACACTGCTGGGACAGAAACGACACCAAACACCACAAGAAAAAGGAACTGGAGAAATGCAAAGGTTGAGCTGTAGTGGATCCAAACCGATGCCAGATACACTCACCAGATAAACCGTTATTACAAATAATAATCTACATGCATGCTATGCGACAAACAAATGCAACAATCATTTGCAACAAACCAACCGGAGTCTAGACTACCGCGTTCTAACATTCGCGCGGTCTAGGGCATCCTACAGCTAGACCTGCTCCGATACCAAGCATTGTGGCACCCTTGCTCAGAGAAAGCCGGAACACCCCGTATTCTAGCCCAGAGATCGAGGAGAAGTCTTCTGGAATACGACACTTCTTAGCATAGAACAAACCAGCTTTCTAGATTACATGAATATGAATACAAGGTCTCCGATATTACAATGAATAACATCGGTACGACGACACTACGCCATTTTCAGTTGCTCTATGCAAGCAGCAGAACAACTCGAAGTAGAGGAATAACTCTAGCGGCGGAACAACGACGAAGGTGGTGAACTCCACTCCACATGGACTCTGGCTGGAACGCTTATCCTAGCTCGCACGAACGGAAACCACGACAAGCAAGCAATCAAATCCGGCATGACCTGCAAGCTGGCATGACATGCCAGGTCAGTACATTGAATGTACTTGCAAGCTCACTGAGGGGGTCCCGGATTAGGGGGTGTCCGGATAGCCGAACTATCACCTTTGGCCGGACTCCTAGACTGTGAAGATACAAGATTGAAGACTTCGTCCCGTGTCTGATGGGACTTTCCTTGGCGTGGAAGGCAAGCTTGGTGATACGGATATGTAGATCTCCTACCATTGTAACTGACTCTGTGTAACCCTAACCCTCTTCGGTGCCTATATAAACCGGAGGGCTTTAGTCCGTAGGACGAACTACAATCATACCATAGGCTAGCTTCTAGGGTTTAGCCTCTCTGATCTCGTGGTAGATCTACTCTTGTACTACCCATATCATCAATATCCATCAAGCAGAAGTAGGATTTTACCTCCATCGAGAGGGCCCGAACCTGGGTAAAAACATCGTGTCCCTTGTCTCCTGTTACCATCCGCCTAGACGCACAGTTCGGAACCCCCTACCCGAGATCCGCCGGTTCTGACACCGACATTGGTGCTTTCATTGAGAGTTCCTCTGTGCCGTCGCCATCAGGAATGATGCCTCATCCCGTCTTTAAAGACGACACTGTTGCTAAAGGAGCTTTGGCTATCGGCCAAACTCTCCGGCTAGGCAGTTTCCTTATGACCGCCTGTCCAGCCGTCGCACTGACGATGACTTCTCGGGTCATCGAAAGCAATCTTCACGTTAGCTCGGAACTCGCTGAGCAGTTAGGTCCGATGGAGCTCTGTTTCTTAAACGAGCTCTTGGATCGCATCGCCGCCCTGGGAGTTGCTACAGACTACGATCAGATTGGGCCTAAACCCGATTTGAGAGAGATTAACTCTCCCCAGGTTACCCACCATGTTGCTGTGGTAGAGGAACAATACAGCGACCCTTCTTCTATCTTAAGGACTAGCTATGTCCGGATTCCCGATCACTCCATGTCGGATTCCCGCGGAGGGGAGGACGTTACTCAAGCCCTGAACCTAAAGTCAGGCAGCGGGCTAGATTCATTGGACAACATCCAAGAACCCAAGCTTCCAAGTTTGGAAACTACTTGGCCCCTGAGTCTTAAACTGGACGGGGTTCCGAATTTAATTCCACCCGCCCACCCAAACATAAGTGATCTATCCCAAATCCGGCAAGAGCCCACAGAAACAGTACACCATTACTGGGCTAGATTCCTCCTGGTTATGAACAGGATAAAGGACTGCCGCGAGGAGGACGCAATTTCATTCTTCTGCAATAATTGCACGGACAAGGGAATCCTCAACGCCGTAAGTCGTCGTGAAATTACATGCTTCGCTGACTTGGCGTCCATAGTACAAAAGTACTGTGTGATGGAAAGCGCCTGGAAAACCGAAATCAAATTTTGGGACAATCCGGCCCTGAATAGAACCCGAGTCCAAAATAAAAGGGTGCATTATCGCCAGGCACCTGGGTTAAACACCAAAAAGCAAAAACCCTCTATAGGGCATGGAACCGTACTGGAAGGATGGCTCAATGGACCCTGCAAAATTCATAGTACAGAGGGTGCCACTCCAACTCATAGCCTTAGAGCATGTTGGATACTACGGCAGGTGGCCAAAAGTGGCGAAGAGCTTCGAACTCCAGAGCACCAGCCCAAGGATACCAGTACGGTATTAACAGTCTTCGAGACTTTCACATCAAATAATATGCGGAAACGAACACTCCGCAGCCTTGCCAAAGTCTACCAAGTAGCAACAATAAACCCATGGAGTGACACGGCTATTACCATTAATGCCAGTGACGAACCTAAATTCCGAACAGCCCGAGCACCAGCCGCATTGGTCCTTAGTCCAATAGTGGACGGCTTTCGCCGTACCAAGGTACTCATGGACAGTGGCAGCGGATTGAACCTCATTTACGAGGAAACCCTCAGAAAAATGGAAATAGACTGGAGCCACATTGAGCGAAGCAGCACAACCTTTAGAGGAATAATCCCCAGTCGGGAAGCGTGCTGTACTGGAAAAATCACACTGGATGTGGTGTTCGGCACACCAGACAATTACAGGTCTGAGGAGGTCACGTTCCTAGTGGCCCCGTTCAGCAGCGGGTATCACGCTCTATTAGGGCGAGAGGCATTCACAATTTTTCAAGCTATACCCCATTACGGGTACATGAAGCTCAAAATGCCCAGGCCCAACAGAATCATCACTCTTGCTAGTGACCCGGACATAGCACTCCACGCTGAAAACAAGACAGCCGCACTGGCCCTTGAGGCACTATCCGAAGTCCTAGCAGCCAAGGAACTCTCTACGTTGCACTCCATGGTGAATAGGGACGATGTGATACTCGATAAGAGATCCAAGTCCACCTCCTTTAAACCAGCGGACGAAATAGTCAAATTCCAAGTCCATCCAACAGACCCTACAAAAACGGCCTCCATCGGGGTACAATTAAACCCTGATGTAGACGCCGCACTACGAGAATTCCTACGCGAAAATTGGCACATTTTTGCCTGGCACCCTTCAGACATGCCAAGAATCCCACGCCGGCTGGCCGAGCACGGCCTAAACATCCTAAAAGGATTCAAGCAGGTCAAACAGGCTCTTCGGCGTTTTTCTGAACCCAAGAGACAGGCCATGGGAGAGGAGCTAGCGAAATTATTGGAGGCCGGATTCATCAGAGATATAAAACATCCGGACTGGCTAGCAAACCTGGTGATGGTACCAAAGAAGGACAAATCCTGGCGCCTATGCGTCAACTTTAAGGACCTCAACAAGGCTTGCCCAAAGGATCCCTTCCCCCTCCCCCGAATCGATCAAATTATTGACGCTACCGCAGGACACAATTCATTGTGTTTCCTCGACGCATACTCCGGCTACCATCAAATTAAGATGGCAGAGCCCGACCAGGCCACAATGGCATTCATCACCCATACGGCCCATTCTGCTTCAACACAATGCCCTTTGGGCTCAAAAACGCCGGCGCATGATTCAGACATGTCTGGCAAACCAGATCGGCAAAACAGTGGAGGCATACGTAAACGATGTGATCATCAAAACCAAGCACGTCGGAACTCTGGTAGACGATTTGAGCCTCACGTTCGATAATCTCCGAACATATGACATTAAGCTTAACCTGGAAAATGTGTTTTCGGCGTACCAGCCGGAAAGCTCTTGGGCTTCATTGTATCCGGTAGAGGAATTGAAGCAAACCCAGCCAAGATCCGAGCTCTGTCACAATTGGATATCCCAAAGGACCTCAAACAAATACAAAAATTGACGGTATGCGTGGCGGCTTTAAGCCGCTTTATCTCCCGTTTAGGAGAAAAGGCATTACCCCTTTATCGCCTCCTCCGACGCACCGAACACTTCGAGTGGACGGATGCTGCCACGGCCGGACTCAAAGAAATAAAAGCCATATTGGCAACAAACCCGATCCTGGCCACGCCCAACATGGGCGAACCAATGCTATTATATATCGCGGCAACTCATCAAGTGGTGAGCGCGGTGCTCGTTGTCGAACGAGAAACGGACGGATACAAGTTCCCCCTTCAAAAACCAGTTTACTACGTGTCCACTGTCCTGACTCCATGCAAGTCACGGTACCCGCATTATCAAAAGATAGCGTACGTGGTGTTCATGGCATCTCGGAAGCTACGACACTACTTTCAAGAGCGTTCGATAACAGTAGCGTCTGAAGTACCTCTTAATGACATTATAGACAACCGCGGCGCGACGGGCCGGATTTCCAAATGGGCCATTGAGCTCCTCCCGTTCAACATAACCTATAAGCAACGACGAGCTATTAAGTCGCATGTTTTGGCCGACTTCGTCGCCGAATGGACTGAAGCCAAACTCCCTAAAGAGTACGGTGCATATTCCAACTGGATCATGCACTTCGACTGCTCCAAAATGTTGTCTGGTCTCGGGGCTGGCATCGTTCTGATGTCCCCAACCGGAGATACGGTTCAGTACGTGCTCCAGATAATGTATACGGACTCCAACAACGTAGCCGAATACGAGGCCCTTCTACATGGCCTCCGGATGGTAGTCTCCATGGGCATTCAACGCCTAGAGGTGCGCGGGGATACGAACCTCGCGATATCCAAAATAAATGGAGACTTCAATGCCAAAGATCCGAAAATGGCAGCTTATCGCAACGCATCCTAAAAATGTCAGCTCGGTTTGAGGGGCTCGAATTTCACCATATAGCCCGGGATAACAACCAGGCAGTAGACGTATTGGCACGCATTGGGGCAAAGCGCGATGCCGTCCCTCCCAACATCTTCCTAGAGAGGCTGTTCAAGCCATCCGTACTATGGGAGGGGGAATCCAGAAATACCAACCTAGATCAAACCGCACTGCCCGACACCGAACATTCTGACACAATGGGTGGTTCTGCCAACAAAGTAACATCCTCAACCCACGTAATAATGGCAGTAATTGCCCCGTGGATGGAACCATTCCTAGCCTACCTAACCAAGCAGGAACTTCCCGAGGACCAAAATGAGGCCCGCTGCATAGTGCGGCGATCTAAAGCCTATAAGGTCCATGAGGGAGAGCTTTACAAGAAAAGCACAACCGGAGTCCTTCAAAGGTGTATCTCCGAAGAGGAAGGGCAGAACCTTCTGGCTGAAATTCATGCCGGACTCGGCGGGCACCATGCTGCAGCCCGGGCCCTTGTAGGCAAGGCCTTCCGTATAGGATTTTATTGGCCGACGGCCCGGGCAGATGCTCAGCACATAGTTCAATGATGCGTCGGTTGCCAGCTCTTTGCTAATCAAAGCCACATGCCACCCACCGCCCTCAAAACTATACCCATAACCTGGCCCTTCGCGGTCTGGGGGCTTGACATGGTTGGACCCCTTAAAGGAGGAACCCACAAGCAAAAAGACCTACTGGTCATGGTGGATAAATTCACCAAATGGATAGAGGCCAAACCTGTTAAGACGGCCGAATCCGGACCGGTGATAGACTTCATATTAGGGGTCGTACACCGTTACGGCGTCCCCCATAGCATCATCACTGACAACGACACGAACTTTACGGCAGGGGAGGTTAAACTCTGGTGCAAAAACATGGGCATCAAGCTCGACTATGCTTCAGTCTATCATCCTCAAACTAACGGTCATTTCGAGCGAGCAAATGGTCTAATCATGAGCGGCATCAAACCCAGATTAGTGCAGTCCCTCAAGGAATCTAACACACACTGGGTAGAGGAGCTCGACTCCGTACTCTGGGGGCTGCAGACCACTCCAAATCGCACCACCGGATTTACACCATTCTTTATGGTATACGGCGCAGAGGGAGTCCTGCCCTGTGACATAATTCATGACTCACCTCGCGTGCGCATGTACGAAGAAAGAGAAGCCGAGCTCGATCGGCGGGACATTTTGGACGCATTGGAGGATGAGCGTGACGTGGCAAAAGCCCATTCCGCATTCTATCAATAGCAAGCTCGAAGATATCAAAGCAGAGAAGTACAGGCCAAAACTTACAAAGTTGGCAAGTTAGTTCTACGCCTACCGAACAAGAAAAAGGACAAACTCAAGCCCAAATGGGAAGGTCCATTTATCATCGACCAAGTCCTGACCGGTGGAGCGTACCGTCTGCAAGATGCATCGGATAACCGACTCGAGCCGAACCAATGGAACGCAGCCCATCTCCAAAGATTCTATGCCTAGCGCTGGATTCTGAGTTTGTCTCCTTCCTCCGTATATATTTTACATATTAGCTGTCTCCTGTTTCTCTCCTTCTCCCTCCTTTCCTACTACAACCTTTGAAAGCTTGTTTGCACATTGTTCGCACACACTTGACGCGCTATCCGCGCTCATTATACCTGGGGGCTTCTTTAACAGAAGCTTATTTATACGGGCTTCATGCCCAACACATGTGTCACACTTCCGCATGAACCTTTTATTCACCATTATATGAATCGATATGACTTAAGTTTTGGCCAAGCTGGGTTGCCTGGCTCCTGTGCTTACCCCAACGTTCCTGATTGTTCGGCTAGGCGGTAAAGGGAGCACCTCTATGATTGTTACTGCCGGGTCAGCCGGATGTGTACCCCAGACTGGGTGAAGCCGAAAGCTAGCGTTCTTAAGGGAATATTCGATCAGTGAACTAAAAGACGATTTCCTACCTATTTATTTATCTGCCCCCAGATGTTTTTCTGCTTTTTTCGCAGTCCGGACATGCACTTTAGGGCATGCCTCCCAGGGAAAGGAACCCCTAACGGAACTATTCTCCCTAGAAGATGTTTCTTACTAACCATGTAATATAACATAACTAGTTGGGCACTTGTCTGATAAAGCACAAATGACCCCTACGCCTGGTCTCCACGCATGCCCTGGTTCTTATATAACCGCGAGGGTATTCGGACACACTCCAGACTATTGGGTCCTGAGGTTGAAGCGAAAGGGTCCGCTATGACAAACGATCTACAATCCAGCTAGAAGGCATTTTACATGTCATCTTAAATTACATAGTCAACTTGACTGGGCATATTCCTCTTCAATGCCATCTAGCAGGTTGTCTAGTTTACAGT
The DNA here is from genome assembly GCA_963921465.1 of Triticum timopheevii. NCBI lineage: Eukaryota > Viridiplantae > Streptophyta > Magnoliopsida > Poales > Poaceae > Triticum > Triticum timopheevii. The sequence continues at coordinate 515,437,820 of OY997268.1, read as the reverse complement.
CCTGTTGGGAATAGTTTGCGGCCAATTCTACTTGGCCGTACACTAAGCTCACAAGGATCTCCTTCCCATCGGGCCCCGCGGGTCCGACCTCGGCCATGTGGTTTGGGTCAGCCTTCGTATACCGCGTCTTCACCATGGCCCAGGGCTCCCTGGCGCCTTGACGGCAGGACAATATCTTCCATAAGTGGAAGCGCTGCCACGCTCCCTGAAGCCTCTCCGCAAGCTCTCCAAGGCCTTCGGGCAGGGAGACAGACGGCCACAAGGCCTGGGCGACGCCTTTCATCACCTGCCGAACTTGTTCGTGCAATTGCAAGAGCTCGGGAAGAAGGTCACCCGTAGAACCGGGCATTTCCTTTGCATGACGGCCTGTGAGCATACCTACAAACATAACTCTATTAGTCGACTTCCTCGCCGAACTCTTTTTTCAAAGTTCGTTCAAGCACTTACTAAAAACGTCACGTCGAAGCCGCCGATTCTCCTTAATGGAGTCAGACAGCTGGGCACGAACATCCTTTAGTTCCTCACCCAGCTGGGTGTTGGCATCTTGGAGATTATTTTTCTCTTGCCTCACCTTGTAAGCACATTCTCGCCGGCCTTTAACCGACGCATGAGCTGTTGCTTGTCCGGATCTATCCCGGTGCCATCTGCAATATTATTGTCAGACTTATACACACGCCGCACTTCACAAATTACTCATCTTTTGAAGCATATATTACCGGAGGGGGTCTCTTTGGCTTCCCCCACTACGGCTAGTGCGGCCTCAAGTTGGGCTTTGCACTCCTCTAGCTCCTGGGACAGTTGGGTATTCTTTTCCATAATATCCTGCACAATAAATGATCCTTAAATCAGTTATTCTAACTATTTCATGTCTCGGGGGCTACTGGCATATATAACTGTCAAATTTTCTCACCCGTATGTCTTTTACATACTGCTCCGTGGCTCTGGCTAGACCATTTTGAGCGGCACGGAGGTGCACATCTCCCGAATTGAAGGCATCCAATGCCTCTGGGGAGAAACATGCGTCACGAAGAACTGTCCGGCGACGCCTGTGATTCATGGCACTCTCCACCTCGGAATTGGTGGCAGATAACCTGTCGGCATCCTCTGTCGGAGGAGCATCCGACGCACGCCTCGTGTTCGCCTCCGCTTCTGGACCTGGCTTTGGAGCCTGGCGAGCGGAGGATTGATTGGCAACCTCTCTAGATATAGTCCGGCGAGCGCTCTTCTTCCTGAAAAAGCAAGAGTGTTAATATGCCTCCCGGGAATAAAACCTAGGAGCAAGATGAAATGCCATACCATTGCATCGGCGTTTCAATCTGGACTGCACTTCTTTTCGGCCTGTTGGGCCTTGCTGTCCCTTGTTGACTGGCCGTCGCAGGCTCGGCCTTCTGCCTTAAGGACTTCCCCTGTGAAACACCATTGGTATACGGTGATCAAAAACACGCACGAATGGGTCATTTTCAAAGTATTGGGACTTCGGTCTCAGTTACCTGCGAGGCGGGAAGTATTCCGGGGTAATCGGCCGTAATGGCGACCAAGGCATTATCGATGCTCAGTTGGTGGAATACCCCGTCGATCAGCTCCACCGATATGTCCGGATCCTCTTGGGAGGTCGGATCGAGGAACCGTTCCGGATCCTCGGGTTGTGGATGCGGGTTGCTTATATCTTTTACGGCCCGATGCAGTTCCTGCGCCGAAATCACAAAATGAGATACTTGATTATGGGAGTATGGATCGGATAGGAAAAAATAAATGTCTGCTTACCCAGCTTGGAGTATTGTTCATAGAAAATCCGCCCTGCGGATTGACGCAGAGAAATTCCTCCTCTTCTCCCTTGTACAATGCGGACAAGATCTTCATCAGATCGGCGACTGATCCTGGCCCCTTACAGCCGCAGCGGGTGGCATCATCCTCCCCGTTGAAATCACACATGGGGTAGCCTCTATACTGGAGCAGCTGCACCCCCGCATAATGCATGTGGCCATGACCCCGATCATGGTCAGTCCGGAATGAGCTAACAGCCTAATTACGCTCATCAGGTAAAGGACGACCCTGTCATTTTCCTTCTGAGGGCTCCATGGACGCCAGCTTAGGCGTTTCTTCAAAGGAGCGTTATTGAACTCAGGGAGGCCGATCCGAATAGGGTCCGGCAGGGGGACATCTTCTATATAAAACCATTCTAAAGGCCAGTCTTTGGACGCCTTCTTCGGGGTTCCGGATAGATATCCGGTCCCGGCGATGCGCCATAGTTCGGCTCCACCCACTTGATATATTGAACCCTCTTGAGAACGGGGCACAAGGTAGAACAGCTTCTTCCACAACGCAAAATGGGCCTCGATGCCCAAAAACAGCTCGCAAAGGGCCACAAAGCCCGCAATATGAAAAATGGAGGCAGGCGTAAGGTTGTGCAACTGGAGGCTGTAGAACTCCAGGAGCCCCCAGAGAAACGGATGAATTGGAAATCCGATCCCTCTTATCAAATATGAGACAAGGCATACCTGCTCTCCTTTGGAGGGGCTAGGGACGCTCTCTGCTTGCTTTCCGCCCTTATAGGTGGCGAGTCCGGCTCGAACCGGAACCATGAAGGCTGGGGGAAGAAATCCCTTGGTTTGGACCATCACTAACTCGCTGTACAGGACGGGGCATCTCTCCAAATCTCTAGGCCGAGGGCTGGGATGGAGAGAGGAGGAGCAGCGTCGACTGTCCATGATGGAGTGGATTTCTGTCAGATGCGCTCTGATGAATTCTCGCGAAGGGAGGATGGTGTGATTCAGATCTAGATCCTCGTCTCTTTTATAGGCAGCTCATTTGTGCAGCTAGGGGGGTAAATGTAAAAATACCCTAACTTTTCACATTCATTCAACACGTGGAAGATGACCATTATTGGGCGTGGAAGCCGAGGAGCGCAATATTCACAGGAAGCCGGATGCTATTTAACAGGTACACAGGATTTGGAGAACAACCCGCCTTGCAATGCCGAAGACAATCTACGCGCCGGACTCATCGCCATTGAAGCCTGGTTCGGGGGCTACTGAGGGAGTCCCGAATTAGGGGGTGTCCGGATAGCCAAACTATCACCTTTGGCCGGATTCCTGGAGTGTGAAGATACAAGATTGAAGACTTCGCCCCGTGTCTGGATGGGACTTTCCTGGGCGTGTAAGGCAAGCTTGGTGATACGGATATGTAGATCTCCTACCATTGTAACCGACTCTGTGTAACCCTAACCCTCTTCGGTGCCTATATAAACCGGAGGGCTTTAGTCCGTAGGACGAACAACAATCATACCATAGGCTAGCTTCTAGGGTTTAGCCTCTCTGATCTCGTGGTAGATCTACTCTTGTACTACCCATATCATCAATATCAATGAAGCAGGAGTAGGGTTTTAACCTCCATCGAGAGGGCCCGAACTTGGGTAAAAACATCGTGTCCCTTGTCTCCTGTTACCATCCGCCTAGACGCATAGTTCGGAACCCCCTACCCGAGATCCGCCGGTTTTGACACCGACACTCACAATAACCAGAAGCATTCAAAGACACACAACAGCATGGCAATTACAGGTTAAACAAGAATTATCATGAGATCATCAGAACAATATAACATGAACATGATACAGCTAACACAACATGAGCATATTAATCCGACAATACTAGCATGCAACATGATGACACCATATGCACCACTTATTCTGCTCGGTTACCTCGTAACCAACACATGCATCACTTACCAATCTCGGACATCACACGATCATCTCAGGATCAAATCAAGCTTGGTATAAACAATACCGTAGTAATCATTAAATGACCACAAGGAGCATGACCTTTACTAACGACTCTCGTACAACAACACGAATACACAACAACTCGGTATCCTTGATACCATTGTGATCCTTACGGCGATCACCACCCGACCAACACTTGGTCCCAAACCGTGATCCTTACGGCGATCACAGCCCGACCACTACTTGGCCCGTGATCCTTATGGCGATCCCAACTCGACCACCACTTGGCCCGTGATCCTAACGGCAATCACAACCAACTTATCTCATTATTATTAAGCACATTATTCTTATTACTGTTGACTCATGGTGTGACCTACTTTCGACCTGGGCCCTGATACCTCTCCAACGTATCTATAATTTTATATTGCTCCATGCTACTTTATCTACTGTTTTGGACTATATTGGGCTTTATTTTCCACTTTTATATTACTTTTGGGACTAACCTATTAACCGGAGGCCCGGCCCAGAATTGTTGTTTTTTGCCTATTTCAGTGTTTCGAAGAAACGGAATATCAAACGGAGTCCAAACGGAATGAAACCTTCGAGAACGTCATTTTCCAACCAAACATGATCCAGGAGACTTGGACCCTAATCCAAGAAGTGCCAAAGGCGGTCATGAGGGTGGAGGGCGCCCCCTGGGCGCGCCCCCTACCTTGTGGGCCCCCTGATGCTCCAACGACGTACTCCTTCCTCCTATATATACCTACATATCCCCAAACGATCAGAACAGGAGCCAAAAACCTAATTCCACCGCCGCAACCTTCTGTATCCACGAGATCCCATCTTGGGGCTTGTTCCGGAGCTCCGCTAGAGGGGGCATCCACCATGGAGGGCTTCTACATCATCACCATAGCCCCTCCGATGAAGTGTGAGTAGTTTACTTCAGACCTTTGGGTCCATAGCTAGTAACTAGATGGCTTCTTCTATCTTTTTGTATCTCAATACAATGTTCTCCCCCTCTCTTGTGGAGATCTATTCGATGTAATCTTCTTTTTGCGGTGTGTTTGTTGAGACCGATGAATTGTGGGTTTATGATCCAGTATTATCTATGGAAAATATTTGATTCTTCTCTGAATTCTTTTATGTATGATTGAGTTATCTTTGCAAGTCTCTTCGAATTATCCTTTTTGGTTTGGCCAACTAGATTGGTAGTTCTTGCAATGGGAGAAGTGCTTAGCTTTGGGTTCAATCTTGCGGTGTCCTTACCCAGTGACAGAAAGGGTTGCAAGGCACGTATTGTATTGTTGCCTTCGAGGATAACAAGATGGGTTTTTATCATATTGCATGAATTTATCCCTCTACATCATGTCATCGTGCTTAAGGCGTTACTCTGTTTTTAACTTAATACTCTAGATGCATGCTGGATAGCGGTCGATGAGTGGAGTAATAGTAGTAGATGCAGAATCGTTTCGATCTACTTGTTTTGGACGTGATGCCTATATACATGATCATTGCCTAGATATACTCATAACTATGCTCAATTCTGTCAATTGCTCGACAGTAATTTGTTCACCCACCGTAGAAAATCTATGCTCTTGAGAGAAGCCACTAGTGAAACCTATGGCCCCCGGGTCTATTCTCATCATATCAATCTCTATCGCTTTATTTACTTGCTTTGTTTTTACTTTGCATTTTTTTACTTTGCATCTATCTATCAAAAATAGCAAAAATATTATTTATCATCTTTATCAGGTCTCACTATCGTAAGTGACCGTGAAGGGATTGACAACCCCTAATCACGTTGGTTGCGAGTTGCTATCGTTTTGTGTAGGTACGAGGGACTTGTGCGTGGTCTCCTACTGGATTGATACCTTGGTTCTCAAAAACTGAAGGAAATACTTACGCTACTTTGCTGCATCATCCTCTCCTCTTCAGGGAAATCCAACGCAGTGCTCAAGAGGTAGCAAGAAGAATTTCTAGGGCCGTTGCCGGGGAGGCTCACGCAAGCAAGTTAACAATACCAAGTACCCATCGCAATCCCTATCTCTCGCATTACATTATTTGCCATTTGCCTCTCGTTTTCCTCTCCCCCACTTCACCCTTGCCATTTTATTCGCCCTCTCTTTCCCAATCTCCTTCTCTCTTTTCTGTTTGCCTTTCCATTGCCATGGCTGAATCAAAAAGAACTACGGGTTTTCTCCCCAGCTCTAGTGCCTTGGACAACCCCTCCATCCTCTCTAAGCTCATAAATAATGATGCTATAGAAAGACCCACCGGGGTCTCCAATGAGGGCTTGAATAATTTTGATGAGGATGACTCTGGAATTTTCCGTTATTTACTTGATGAGTCTCTAAAAGATGCTTGGGATAGGTTACCTAGGATTCAGGCTAGTTATGTACCACAATATCAAATTGAAATTTACCTAAAAAGCTTTTATGTTGGCTTGCCCGCTTCTTTCAAACAAGATTTAGATTCCATCTTTGAAGAAGGTTTTCTTGAAGGGGATGCTATAGATACCAATGAAAAAATGAAAACTATATTTGGGCACCCCATGAATGATAAGGTTGAATCAACTACCCTCTTGTGCTTTTATCAAAATGAAATTATTAAAGAGATGAAGTCTAGTTTAGAGGCAAATTTCCGTAACGTGCTTAATCTTACTTATTCCATTAATGGCCATGTGCTTAACTTAAATAGAAGATTGAATGCCATGGAGAGGAGATCATCCTCTCCGAGTGCCAAAGATGGCAATACCTAGATCTATCCTTGCTTTTATGCCTAGCTAGGGGCGTTAAACGATAGCGCTTGTTGGGAGGCAACCCAATTTTATTTTGTGTTTTTTGTTTTTGCTTATGTTTAGGAATAAATAATCCATCTACCTTCTGTTTGGATGTGGTTTTATGTTTTAATTAGTGTTTGTGCCAAGTAGGACCTATAGGATAACCTACGATGATAGTTGATTTGATTCTGCTGAAAAACAGAATCTTTGCACGCACGAATATAATTTTGTTAAATCACGGGAACGTGATTTTGCGTTGATTCTTTTTTCTTATGTTCAATAAACAAATTTTCCAGGACTTCCTATTTTTTTAGAATTTTTTGGGTTCCAGAAGTTTGCGTTAGTTACAGATTGCTATAGACTGTTCTGTTTTTGACAGATTCTGTTTTACGTGTGTTGTTTGCTTATTTTGATGAATCTATGGCTAGTAAAATAGTTTATAAACCATATAGAAGTTGTAATACAGTAGGTTTAACACCAATATAAATAAAGAATGAGTTCATTACAGTACCTTGATGTAGTCTTTTGTTTTCTTTCTCTAACGGAGCTCACGAGATTTCTGTTGAGTTTTGTGTTGTGAAGTTTTCAAGTTTTGGGTGAATTCTTTTGATGGATTATGGAACAAGGAGCGGCAAGAGCCTAAGATTGGGGATGCCCATGGCACCCCCAATATAATCCAAGGACACCAAAAAGTCAAAGCTTGGGGATGCCCCAGAAGGCATCCCCTCTTTCGTCGACTTCCATCGGTAATTTACTTGGAGCTATATTTTTATTCACCACATGATATGTGTTTTGCTTGGAGCGTCTTGTATTATTTGTGTCTTTGCTTGGTAGTCTACCACAATCATCCTTGCTGTACACACCTTTTGAGAGAGCCATACATGAATTAGAATTTGTTAGAATACTCTATGTGCTTCACTTATATCTTTTGAGCTTGATAGTTTTGCTCATAGTGCTTCACTTATATCTTTTGAGCGTGATAATTTTTTGCTCTAGTGCTTCACTTATATCTTTTAGAGCACGGTGGTGGATTTGTTTTTTAAAAAATATTGATCTCTCATGCTTCACTTAGATTATTTTGAGAGTTGTTAATAGCATGGTAATTTGCTTAATGTTAATATACTTGGTGTTCAAGATATGTGAAATTTTCTTTTGAGTGTGTTGAATACTAAGATAAGTTCGATGCTTGATAATTGTTTTGAGATATGGAAGTGATAATATCAAAGTCATGCTAGTTGGGTGATTATGAATTTGAGAAATACTTGTGTTGAAGTTTGCAAGTCCCGTAGCATGCACGTATGGTTAAAGTTGTGTAACAAATTTGAAACATGAAGTGTACCTGGCTTGTGCATCCTTATGAGCGGCGGTCGGGGACGAGCGATGGTCTTTTCCAACCAATCTATCCCCCTAGGAGCATTCACGTAGTACTTGATTTTTGATGACTACTAAATTTTTGCAATAAGTATATGAGTTCTTTTGACTAATGTTGAGTCCATGGATTATACGCACTCTCACCTTTCCGCCTTTGCTAGCCTCTTCGGTACCGTGCATTGCCCTTTCTCACCTTGAGGGTTGGTGCAAACTTCGCCGGTGCATCCAAACCCCATGATATGATTCGCTCTATCACACATAAACCTCCTTATATCTTCCTCAAAACAGCTACCCTACCTACCTATCATGGCATTTCCATAGCCATTCCGAGATATATTGCCATGCAACTTCCACCATCATCATCATGACATACATTACTTTTGTCATATTCCCATTGCATGATCATGTCGTTGACATCGTATTTGTGGCAAAGCCACCATGCGTTATTTTCCATACATGTCACTCTTGATTCATTGCACTATCCCGGTACACCGCCGGAGGCATTCATATAGAAGTGTGATGATCATCATTATTAGAGCATTGCCCAAATAAAAAAAAGAGAAAGGCCAAAATAAAAAAAGAAAAGGCCCAAAAAAATGAGAAAATAAAAAGGGCAATGCTACTATCTCTTTTTCCACACTTGTGCTTCAAAGTAGCACCTTGTCCTTCATGTATTGAGTCTCATATATTGTGCTTCAAAGTAGCACCTTGTTCCTCATGTAGTGAGTCTCATAAAGTTGTCCCTTTCATACTAGTGGGAATTTTTCATTATAGAACTTGGCTTGTATATTCCTGTGACGCCCGGGTAATCAGGCTACAGTAATCCCGTGTTAACAATGCCACGTCACCTCAGTTATTGTTGATAATCCCACGTTAGATCGAAACAGATTCAAATTCTAAATTTGAATTAAAGTTAAAACAATTAAAGTTTTCACAAGTCAAAACTAAAATGTTCGATGTGTTGAAAATATTCCCTAACTATTTGTCATGAAGAAACCATGTTTTTATATAAAGCCTATATTTTTAAAATGAGATAAAACAGTAGAGAAAATAAAGAAAAAGGAAAACAATAAAAACAGAAAACAAAACTACAAAAAAAAGAGAGAAGAGCCCCCCTGGCCAACTGGGCCAAACGGCCCAGCTGGCCATCCAACCAGACCGGCCCAAACCCCCCTCCATATCCCCTCTGGGGGAAACCCTAACTCCAAACCGCACACATTCCCCTCCCCCACTTTCCCCACGATCCCTCGCTCCTCTCCCCCACCCCACTGTCCGATCTGGATCGGGGGCGCCACCAGCCCCGCCGAGCCGGCGCCCCCATCGCTCGATGTCGTCGCCCGTCTCCCTCCTCCACGGAGCCCCCCTCGCAGCCATCGCCCGGCGCTGCCTTGCCGTCGTCCTCCTCGCCCCTCCACTTCCTCGTTGACGCCCGCCTGAAGCCGCGGCCTCGCCTAGTCACCGACCCGTCGCCGTCGCGCGCCACCACCCTGCGCCCGTCCTTCACCATCCATCGTCGCCCGAGGTCCCCATTAGCGCCGCCTCCTCGCCCCCTCCACACGCCCCCATCCTCCTCGTCGGACTCCATCGTCGTCGTCCTCTCCGTCATCGCCTCGTCCCCACCATCGCCGACCGCCTCCCCGGCCCCTCCCCGAGCCGACTTAAGCACAACTACAGGGCCCCGGTGAGGCCTCGTCCGCCCTCGCTCCATTCCCCTTTGCTCCGGTCGCCCTAGGCCGCCCCACCGCCCGTGCGGCGCTCACCCCTCCGTAGCCACGTCCGTGCCCACGCACCGGCCACCCCGTGGGTGCCCCGGGGGGTCCCCAGCCCGTGCTCCCCGCGCGACACCCCCCTACTCCTGACTGCGCCTACACGCGCAGAAGGGCTCGCCCCCGCGTGCCCCGCCGGCTCGCCCGGTGCCGCTTGGCCTCAGGCCGCGCCCTGTCGGCGCCCCCGCGGTGCCCCACCGTCGGCGCCTGGGTCCGCCCCATCGGGCGCCCGTAACCGCCCGCACACTCACGAGGCTTCGCCCATAACCACTACCCAGCGCCCGCTAAGGCCCTGGGCCATTGGCATGTGGGGCCTACCGTAGAACGTTTTAAAAAAAGAATATATATATATATATATATATATAAAACTAATAATAATAATAATAAATTATTTAATTAACTAATTAATTAACTTAATTAACTCTGATTAAATTAACTAATTATGATTAATTAACCTAATGACTAATTAACCTAATTAACTACTGTTAATTAACTAGCAGAGTATGACAAGTGGGACCCACTCATAAATTTGACTAAGTCAACAGGACTGTTGACTGCTGACTGGACCTGCTGACTGTGCTGTTGACCCAGTCAATGGCCACATCTGTCAGTTTGACTTAGTCAATCCCTGTTGACTCCTGATGTCAACATGACATCATGCTGATGTCATTAATCCAATTTCGAATTAAAATAAAGAATTAATTAAATTCCAGAAATTAGTAAATCTTTAGAAAATCATATCTTTTAATCCATAACTCGGATTAAATTATTTTCAACGTGAAAGTTGCTCAGAACGACAAGATGATTCCGGATATGCAACCTGTTCGTCTGCCACACACCCCTAGCATATCGAACACGCAACTTTCCCCCTCCGGTTCATGTGTCCGAAAACACGGAACACCGGGGATACTTTCCCAGATGTTTCCCCCCTCACCGATATCACCTCATACCAGGTTAGAACACGTCTAGCTCTGCTTGTTGTCCTGTGATGCACTTGCTTGCTATGTACTTACTGTTTCTCCCCCCTCTTCTCTCTAGTAGACCCTATGACGATGCTGATGCCCCTGTGGTCGACTACGTCACCAACGACCCCTCCTTGTCTGAGCAACCAGGCAAGCCCCCCCTCCTTGATCACCAGATATCGCCTATTCTTCTCTATACTGCTTGCATTAGAGTAGTGTAGCATGTTACTACTTTTCGTTAATCCTATCCTGATGCATAGCCTGTCCTTGCTACTACTGTTGTTACCTTTACCTGCAATCCTACATGCTTAGCATAGGATGCTAGTATTCCATCAGTGGCCATACATTCTTGTCCGTCTTCCATGCTATACTACTGGGCCGTGATCACTTCGGGAGGTGATCACGGGCATATACTATATACTTTACACTGTTACATTACCTGTGATACTGTTCGGAGATGGGGGCTGAAGGGGCAAGTGGCTCCATCCCGGTAGAGGTGGGCCTGGGTTCCTGACGGCACCCGGCTGTTACTTTGTGGCAGAGCCACAGGGCAAGTTGAGACCACCTAGGAGAGAGGTGTGCCTGGCCCTGTTCGGCGTTCGCGGATACGTAACACGCTTAACGAGATCCTGGTATTTGATCTGAGTCTGGCTACTGGCCTATACACTAACCAACTACGCGGGAACAGTTATGGGCACTCGATGTCGTGGTATCAGCCGAAGCCTTCGTGACGTCAGTGACTGAGCGGCGCGCGCCGGATTGGAACGTAAGCCTGCTCTTGTATTAAGGGGGCTAGTTCTGCTTCTGGCCGCGTACGCAACATGCAGGTGTCATAAGGGCGATGGGCCCAGACCCCTGTGCGCTTAGGTTTAGACCGGCGTGCTGACCTCTCTGTTGTGCCTAGGTGGGGCTGCGACATGTTGATCTTCCGCGGCCGGGCATGACCCAGAAAAGTGTGTCCGGCCAAATGGAATCAAGCGTGTTGGGCTATGTGGTGCACCCCTGCAGGGAAGTTAATCTATTCGAATAGCCGTGATCTTCGGTAACAGGACGACTTGGAGTTGTACCTTGACCTTATGACAACTAGAACTGGATACTTAATAAAACACACCCTTCCAAGTGCCAGATATAACCCGGTGATCACTCTCTAACAGGGAAACGAGGAGAGGATCGCCGGGTAGGATTATGCTATGCAATGCTACTTGGAGGACTTCAGTCTACTCTCTTCTACATGCTGCAAGACGGAGGCTGCCAGAAGCGTAGTCTTCGATAGGATTAGTTATCCCCCTCTTATTCTGGCATTCTACAGTTCAGTCCACTGATATGGCCCTTTACACATATACCCATGCATATGTAGTGTAGCTCCTTGCTTGCGAGTACTTTGGATGAGTACTCACGGTTGCTTTTCTCCCCCTTTCCCCCCTTCCCTTCTACCTGGTTGTTGCAACCAGATGTTGGAGCCCAGGAGCCAGATGCCACCATCGACGACGGCTCCTACTACGCCGGAGGAGCCTACTACTACGTGCATCCTGCTGACGTCGACCAGGAGTAGTTTAGGAGGATCCCAGGCAGGAGGCCTGCATCTCTTTCGATCTGTATCCCAGTTTGTGCTAGCCATCTTATGGCAACTTGTTTAACTTATGTCTGTACTCAGATATTGTTGCTTCCGCTGACTCGTCTATGATCGAGCACTTGTATTCGAGCCCTCGAGGCCCCTGGCTTGTATTATGATGCTTGTATGACTTATTTATGTTTTAGAGTTGTGTTGTGATATCTTCCCGTGAGTCCCTGATCCTGATCGTACACATTTGCGTGCATGATTAGTGTATGATTGAATCGGGGGCGTCACAAGTTGGTATCAGAGCCGACTACCTGTAGGAATCCCCCTTCCACACTCTTTGGCCGAAGTCGAGTCTAGACATTGCAAAACTTTTACTAACATGGTTGTGTGCCTTACGGGCCCACGTCGCCATTGGGTGGTATTAGGAACTTTTACTCCTCGATCCTTACTCTGGGACTCTGATCTCTCTTCTAGTCGGGTTAAATGATTTTCTAAAAATCTAACTTTAGGTTCTCGAAAACACTTTCTCCCGGAGAGCCCCTTCAGTCCAGATGATTACCGGCTGCACCAGAAGATTTCGAAGTTACTCACCGATACTCTTTTGAGACTTTGTGCCCGTTTCTTTTGCAATTCCCTACCACCGAAATATCTCTATGGATAAATACATACACTTGCCATTCTTACTTTTATTCCCAGTTGATCTTGTTATTACAAGATACCCTGAAATCCTCTTTATTGTTCCGAGGCCTTGCCACATGAATACCCCTATGGAAAATTTCTCGCCCTTATCGGGTATCCGCTCATTCCCCAGTTGTTCATGTGTTTCAAAATGGTCTTCGAAATACTATTCGATCCTCCAGGAATCCTTAGTAGCTTATTGCTCTGCAATACTTGTCTGCTTGCATTATGGATGCTTTCCATATGTCTGGCAATATTCGTTAGTATCCTTAGGCACCGTCATTTTGATCCTATTGATTCAACATGAGTGCGAATGCACGCAATCATCATTTGTCCTTTTAAATTATCTTTCCGACTCAGACGTCATTTTAAACATGAGCCGGTTCTTAACCAATCCAATTGCCGTCGGTTGTACCCCTAAGGCTATTCAACTTATCCATTCCTAATAAGAACTTTGCTTCTGATCCTTTGATTTGGAAATCATAATTCTTTTACATGTGAGCTTTGAATTAGCCAGTTGCTTCTGTAATCCAATGCCTTCACATTCTTTCTTCAACTGGTTGCGTACCGATGCTCACATCAACTCCGTTATCGACCGTCAGATCCTTTGTTGGATTATTATTCGGCAATGTCCTTCATATTTAATCGCCTTGTGAATTCTTCCCTGATACATAATGCCATTAGTAAATCTTATTCGTTGATTTTTGCCAACCTTGCTCTCCTTTCGAGCTGGTGATATTTATTCTTGAAGCTTGTGGTATACGTTTCCATGATGCCCCGATGGGTTGAACCTATGCCTTCCTTAATATGTGTGAACTCGAAAGTTTCACGAGTCATACTCTGCTGGTATTTTTGCCAGATAAAATTTCAACACTACAACTTCATCGAACGCGAGAAGTAAATGAAAGGTTATTCAGTGGAGAAGTGGAGTCGACCTTGAACTTTGTGTTCATACCCACGGACACGATGTAGATCTTCTCATCGAAGCTTCTTTTAAAATTAATTATTCCCTTGGTATAAGTTCACCTTATATCTGGGATCTGGCCTTTTTCAATCATGGTTCTGACCATGTTCTCCTTTAAATACCATTTCCTATGCAAGTTTAAGTACTTGTCTTCTACAGAGCAATCCCCCAGTCCAACCTCTACTTTGATCCGTCGTCGAGTATTACCCCCTGGTATCTCGAGGTTATCACGGAACACCATAACTTCTTATGAGTTCTTCATCAAGTACTACATTCTCACCGATTCCAATTTTTCCTAGGTTCTGAGTGGTTAGTCACTCAAATACATCGATAACTGAATCGTGTCCTTTCTACGATTCAGCCATTCTTAGCAATCTTCCTTGCTTACAAGTTTCTACCCAATCACTTCATCCCAAGACTGATCAGCTATATCATTATCGTGCTAAATTTAATTGTGCTACCTGGTCCTTCTTCCTGAAGCACAAATTGTCGACGATGAGCTAAGCTTATGTCGATTTTCCTCATCATATCATTTTGCCTTGAACAGCAAGCTTGATTTCGAGTTTGTGTCGTACCCATGGTTCCAATAACCTTTCGCTTCATCATTCCTTTGATTTGACATCGTCGCTAATTGATTACATCTTCATGAAACCTCTCGACAAATGTGTCGTGATCTTCATCAACCTTATGAGCTCTTCCAGGATAATAATCAGATTCATGAAGAGAATACCGTGCTTGCCCTTGATGATTTGTGTTATCATCGACCACTTTATTGCCTCACAAACTTGTTCGCATTTTGTGTTATACCTTGAGATCCCTGCTATCCAACATTTGTTCTTCTTTACCTTGGAGTATTACCATCTTTTAATAACAAGGATATTGTGAGGACTGCTCCACCACTTAAGGAATTCTTGGTATTGTGATACTTCTCACCATCACCATTCTTTCTTGGGTCCTCGTGTTGATTCCAACCGGGGTACCAACAAGTGATCGGTGCTGTTTGGATTCTGCCCTTCTAGCAACCCTCTTGCTTTGAAGTTAATGGTCGGCCGTTCATTCTTAGACTATTGATTATTGAATCACCATTCCGACGTTGGTCGTGCAACCCAACCCATATTCGGGTGCACCTTTCAACCAATGTTTAAATGTGTATGTTGTCCTCGAGCATACATCATTATATCATTTGATTTGGCAAATGTTATCTCTTTGTTCATATAATTGTGGAAATCCATTTTTTTGGAAATCTCGATTAATTAGCACTAAGTCCACCAGCCATCTCCTCCCCTCTCCTTGATTTAATGATGAACGCTTGTTTCGGAACATGCTTCCATAGTTCATTTCCCGAGAATCTTACAATGTCATCTCGTCAATTTGTGGTGCACCTTTTCTTCTCATGCATCCTAAGTTGGAGGTATCCTGACACCAATCGGATCTGAACCTCGGACAGATATGATGGTTGGAACATATTTCCAGGAGTTATAACATTGATCTTTTTATGACCCGGTAAGGTGATGGCATGCCCAGCACACCTGGCCGGATGACCTGCTGTTATAGTTTCCTTATTAGCAAGGTTATCCACTCTTCCAAGAGGAAATTGTAAGACTTATTCTACAAGTTGTTCCTGATGGATCCTTCCTTTATCCAAAGTCTGACCTTGCCTATTGTTGATGACATTCCGATAGCCACCGATGGACGAGAACCTTGCCTAATGGCCCGCCTCGTTCAACGAGCAGGAAAATGGTTCTCTTCGTCCATCGCCCTTGGTATCGATGTTGTTGCCGACATAACTGATAGGCTACCCTCTGACACGCATTACTATCGTGACCGTGCAAGATGTCGGCCCCCTTCCTACTTTCAACCACATGGTGGGCCCATAACCCACAGTTCCACAGGATCGAAACCTGACTCTCCTGTACACCCCCTGTTCCCAAAGTTATTCCTCGCGCGTGGACTCGTATGTAATTCACGGACCACCGTCCCAACTGATCTATTTTGGTATCAGACGCAATACTTATTCTCGTTGCCCTGAACCCCTTTCACCTTCTAATTAGGCATCGAACGCTTGCCTATCCGTTTGAAACTTCTCATGGTACCTCCTTACTTTGCTCTCGATATTTTCTTAAGATTCAATTCGAGAGTAACTTCCGCCACCTTCCTCGATGTTATCGACCAGATAGTCAACCTTGTAGAGGTTTATCCTTTTGAAGCTACCCCTTATCCTTTTCGTAAGTACAATGAAGATCCCCAAGGAAGGACGACAACTTCATCATGATGACCCGAAGTAGAGAACTGAAGACATCAATGTAATGGATCGACCTCTTCAAGAAGAGCAACCAAAGACGAGAAGATTCGTTAGGATTTCGTAACCAGACCTTTCCCCCTACTCCACCTCTTAAATCTCGGGACGAGATTTCTTGTAGTGGAGGAGATTTGTGACGCCCGGGTAATCAGGCTATACTAATCCCATGTTAACGATGCCACGTCACCTCGGTTATTGTTGATAATCCCACGTTAGATCGAAACAGATTCAAATTCTAAATTTGAATTAAAGTTAAAACAATTAAAGTTTTCAAAAGTCAAAACTAAAATGTTCGATGTGTTGAAAATATTCCCTAACTATTTGTCATGAAGAAACCATGTTTTTATATAAGGCCTATATTTTTAAAATGAGCTAAAACAGTAGAGAAAATAAAGAAAAAGGAAAACAATAAAAACAGAAAACAAAACTACAAAAAAAAAGAGAGAAGAGCCCCCCTGGCCAACTGGGCCAAACGGCCCAGCTGGCCATCCAACCAGACCTGCCCAAACCCCCCTCCATATCCCCTATGGGGGAAACCCTAACTCCCAACCGCACACATTCCCCCCCCCCCCCCGCACTTTCCCCACGATCCCTCGCTCCTCTCCCCCACCCCACTGTCCGATCTGGATCGGGGGCGCCTCCAGCCCCGCCGAGCCGGTGCCCCCATCGCTCGATGCCGTCGCCCGTCTCCCTCCTCCACAGAGCCCCCTCGTAGCCATCGCCTGGCGCTGCCTCGCCGTTGTCCTCCTCGCCCCTCCACTTCCTCATGCGACGCCCGCCTGAAGCCGTGGCCTCGCCTAGTCACCGACCCGTCGCCGTCGCGCGCCACCGCCCTGCGCCCGTCCTTCACCATCCATCATCGCCCGAGGTCCCCGTTGGCGCCGCCTCCTCGCCCCCTCCCTCAACGACCACCTCATCACCGCGCCCGGGCAGGTTGAGACCACCTAGGAGAGAGGTGGGCCTGGCCCTGTTCGACGTTCGTGGATACTTAACATGCTTAACGAGATCTTGGTAATTGATCTGAGTCTGGCTACTGGCCTATACGCACTAACCAACTACGCGGGAACAGTTATGGGCACTCGACGTCGTGGTATCAGCCGAAGCCTTCGTGACATCAGCGACTAAGCGGCGCGCGCCGGATTGGAACGTAAGCTTGCTCTTGTATTAAGGGGGCTAGTTCTGCTTCTGGCCGCGTACGCAACGTGCAGGTGTGCTAAGGGCGATGGGCCCAGACCCCTGTGCGCTTAGGTTTAGACCGGCGTGCTGACCTCTCTGTTGTGCCTAGGTGGTGCTGTGACATGTTGATCTTCCGCGGCCGGGCATGACCCAGAAAAGTGTGTCCGGCCAAATGGGATCAAGCATGTTGGGCTATGTGGTGCACCCCTGCAGGGAAGTTAATCTATTCGAATAGCCGTGATCTTCAGTAACAGGACGACTTGGAGTTGTACCTTGACCTTATGACAACTAGAACTGGATACTTAATAAAACACACCCTTCCAAGTGCCAGATATAACCTGGTGATCGCTCTCTAATAGGGCAATGAGGAGAGGATCGCCGAGTAGGATTATGCTATGCGATTCTACTTGGAGGACTTCAGTCTACCTCTTCTACATGCTGCAAGACGGAGGCTGCCAGAAGCGTAGTCTTCGATAGGATTAGTTATCCCCCTCTTATTCTGGCATTCTACAGTTCAGTCCAATGATATGGCCCTTTACACATATACCCATGCATATGTAGTGTAGCTCCTTGCTTGCGAGTACTTTGGATGAGTACTCATGGTTGCTTTTCTCCCCCTTTCCCCCTTCCCTTCTACCTGGTTGTCGCAACCAGATGTTAGATCCCAGGAGCCAGATGCCACCATCGACGATGGCTCCTACTACGCCGGAGGAGCCTACTACTACGTGCAGCCCGCTAACGTCGACCAGGAGTAGTTTAGGAGGATCCCAGGCAGGAGGCTTGCGTCTCTTTCGATCTGTATCCCAGTTTGTGCTAGCCATCTTGTGGCAACTTGTTTAACTTATGTCTGTACTCAGATATTGTTGCTTCCGCTGACTCGTCTATGATCAAGAACTTGTATTCGAGCCCTCGAGGCCCCTGGCTTGTATTATGATGCTTGTATGACTTATTTATGTTTTAGAGTTGTGTTGTGTTATCTTCCCGTGAGTCCCTGGTCTTGATCGTACACATTTGCATGCATGATTAGTGTATGATTGAATCGGGGGCGTCGCAATTCCTACGATGGGCTTCCTCAAATGCCCCAGGTCTTCATGAGCAAGCAAGTTGGATGCACACCCACTAGTTTTCTTTTGTTGAGCATTCATAGCTCTAGTGCATTCGTTGCATGGCAATCCCTACTCCTCATGTTGACATCAATTGATGGGCATCTCCATAGCCTGTTGATTAGCCTCGTCAATGTGAGCCTTTCTCCTTTTTTGTCTTCTCCACACAATCTCCATCATCATATTCTATTCCACCCATAGTGCTATATCCATGGCTCACGCTCATGTATTGCGTGAAGGTTCAAAAAGTTTGAGATTTTTTAAGTATGAAACAATTGCTTGGCTTGTCATCGGGGGTATAGAAGTTGGGAACATCTTTGTGTGATGAAAATGAAGCATAGCCTAACTATATGATTTTGTAGGGATGAACTTTCTTTTGCCATGTTATTTTGAGAAGACATGATTGCTTTGATTAGTATGCTTGAAGTATTATTATTTTTGTGTCAATATGAACTTTTTTCTTGAATCTTTCGGATCTGAATATTCATATCACAATTAAGAAGATTTACATTGAAATTATGCCAAAGTATCACTCCGCATCAAAAATTCTTTTTTATCATTTACCTACTCGAGGACGAGCAGGAATTAAGCTTGGGGACACTTGATACGTCTCCAACGTATCTATAATTTTTGATTGCTCCATGCTACTTTATCTACTATTTTGGACTATATTGGGATTTATTTTCCACTTTTATATTACTTTTTGGACTAACCTATTAACCGGAGGCCCAGCCCAGAATTGCTGTTTTTTTGCCTATTTCAGTGTTTCGAAGAAACGGAATATCAAACAGAGTCCAAAAGGAATGAAACCTTCGGGAACGTGATTTTCCAACCGAACGTGATCCAGGAGACTTGGACCCTACTCCAAGAAGTGCCAGAGGCGGTCACGAGGGTGGAGGGCGCTCCCTGGGCGCGCCCCTACCTCGTGGGCCCCCTGACGCTTCACCGACGTACTCCTTCCTCCTATATATACCTACGTATCCCAAACGATCAGAACAGGAGCAAAAAACCTAATTCCACCGCCGCAACCTTCTGTATCCACGAGATCCCATCTTGGGGCCTGTTCCGGAGCTCCGCCGGAGGGGGCATCCACCATGGAGGGCTTCTACATCATCACCATAGCCCCTCCGATGAAGTGTGAGTAGTTTACTTCAGACCTTCGGGTCCATAGCTAGTAGCTAGGTGGCTTCTTCTCTCTTTTTGGATCTCAATACAATGTTCTCCCCCTCTCTTGTGGAGATCTATTCGCTGTAATCTTCTTTTTGCGGTGTGTTTGTTGAGACCGATGAATTGTGGGTTTATGATCCAGTATTATCTATGGAAAATATTTGATTCTTCTCTCAATTCTTTTATGTATGATAGAGTTATGTTTGCAAGTCTCTTCGAATTATCCTTTTTGGTTTGGCCACCTAGATTGGTAGTTCTTGCAATGGGAGAAGTGCTTAGCTTTGGGTTCAATCTTGCGGTGTCCTTACCCAGTGACAGAAAGGGTTGCAAGGCACGTATTGTATTGTTGCCATCGAGGATAACAAGATGGGGTTTTTATCATATTGCATGAATTTATCCCTCTACATCATGTCATCTTGCTTAATGAGGTACCCTGTTTTTAACTTAATACTCTAGATGCATGCTGGATAGTGGTCGATGAGTGGAGTAATAGTAGTAGATGCAGAATCGTTTCGATCTACTTGTTTTGGACGTGATGCCTATATACATGATCATTGCCTAGATATACTCATAACTATGCTCAATTCTGTCAATTGCTCAACAGTAATTTGTTCACCCACCGTAGAAAATCTGTGCTCTTGAGAGAAGTCACTAGTGAAACCTATGGCCCCCGGGTCTATTCTCATCATATCAATCTCTATCACTTTATTTACTTGCTTTGTTTTTACTTTGCCTTTTACTTTTTACTTTGCATCTATCTATCAAAAATACCAAAAATATTATTTATCATCTCTATCAGATCTCACTATCGTAAGTGACCATGAAGGGATTGACAACCCCTAATCGCATTGGCTGCGAGTTGCTATTGTTTTGTGTAGGTACGAGGGACTTGTGTGTGGTCTCCTACTGGATTGATACCTTGGTTCTCAAAAACTGAGGGAAATACTTACGCTACTTTGTTGCATCATCCTCTCCTCTTCGGGGAAATCCAACGCTGTGCTCAAGAGGTAGCAGGCCCTTATCCGCGGGCGCGGCTATCGATAGATTTAATATACACTCTGTAGAGGTTAGTACACTGTACCCACACTACGGAACCCCTAGCCTCGCACTCCCATTCAGGTGGACCAACGGTGTTCTGACAAAACCGTCCTACTGCCATGACACTCTCCCGGCCACTCCGACTCACTCCCCTCTGGGCTAAGTCATGGGTGGCCCCGTGCCTACCTCAAGACACAACGACCACCGTCGTGGCCCGTCCCACTCTAGGACACGGATCCAAATACTAACTCAACAACGGGCACACAAGGCTTATGCTCGCCTACCTGATCGGGGTAGCGCGCGCCCATAACCTTCCCTCATTGGAGGCACCGGCAAGAGGCACAACAATAGACCCAGTTAGGACCGTCCCATACCGGTGAGCGTGGTTGAACTAGTCAGTGTCATCTCAGCGGCACCATGACTCAGCCAACAGTTGTTCAATTTCAATTTAATCCGGTTAACTTGAATGCAAATAAGCCGAGTCATGATAAAATGCATGAACATGATATCCACATAATCATGAGAGTATCACATAACTATCCACCATATCAACAATAAATCATATCCACTAAGCATAGCATACTGACTAGCATGACTATCATCGACATCAACATACTCTACTAGCAAGCATAAACATATGAAAGGAAATACTAGCAGGTATAACATGATCACAGAGTACAAAACAACATAGTACAAAAGTGAACATGCAAATCTAAACATCACCGGAACAACGATATCCATCTTTTCAACAAGAAAACATTTAATAAAGATTCAAGTTGAAAACCATGGCTACTGCATGATTATCATGCAAGTGGGTATTGTGGCTTGCCTGGGGATGAAGAAGGCACCGGGGAGAAGTGCGAGAAACTCGCGGAACGAATCGCCGGAAAACGTTCTCTCTTGGAGGGGGCTGAGTAAGGGCAAGGGCAGAAAGGTCATTTTCACAGTGTCAAACCATAGTGAAAGCATGACCAATAGAACGGGCTTGACGAAACGAAGAAGTGAGCGTTGGTTTCACCTTATTTGGAGCTACGGATAAAAAGTTATGAAGGTTTGACTGCCAGGGACCTATCTGTAAACATTTATTTTTATAGACTGGGCCAAACCAGAAAAACCGAAAGTGTATTCCAGGGTTTACGCTTCCACTTATCCAGCGTGGCAGTGGCGGGGCCAGCTCCTGTGTGGCTGACAGGTGGGTCCCACCTTATCCACTCCCTCTCTCTCCTCCCTTCTCTTCTTCCCGGACGCACGCCCGCAGAGCAGAGGAGGTCGAGCGCTCCGGCGACAGCCGCCGGAGATACAGGGCACCTCCGGCGAGGCTCCGCCCATGGATGAGCTCGTCGAGGAGAGTCGCATCCAGAGAGATAGGTCGCGGCCGCCGGGACAGGTCGAGGTGACGGCGGTTTGGACTCCGGTGGAGGGGGCTTCGGGAGGAGATGAGACTCGAGGCCATAGTCTCTTCGGCGAGGGGAAAAGGGCATGGGGATGGTCGCCAGAGTGGTGGTGATCTACTGGTGGTGGTAGGATGGAGAGAAAGAGGTTGTACTGCCCGAATTTATAAGGGGCCGGCGTCGGGCACGGCGGCCATGAGAGGGACAGAGAGCTCTTGGAGCCCGAATGAGAGGCTAGGGAGGGAGTTGGGAGTGAGGCGAGGCTGATGAGGTGCTCGGGAGGCTCGGGTAAGGGCTATATATAGCCGGGCAAGGGAGGCAGTGGCCAAGTGCCGCCGCTCGAGCTCGGCCAAAGCTCTAGCGAGGCTCAGCAAGCACTGGAGAGGCTTAGCGAGCATAGGCGAGCACGGGAACACGACGAGGGGGAGTGCGGACGAGCTACAGAGGTGCATAGTGCAAGAGGGGGGCCGAGGGCGCAGAGGAGAAACGGTCGAATGCCATTAAAGCCTTGGTCGGCCACAGTAAGTCCGTGGGCGCGCGGCGACAAGCGCCAACGAGGAAGCAGACGGAGGGGGAGAGGGGTCCACGGTGAAGAGGACGACGATGCTGAGCTATTTGACACTTGGGGACAAACCAGAACCGGCCGAAGCGACGCTGCTGTTGCCAACAATGGTGAGACCACCGTTTTGGCTGGCTGCACTCATGGTCACCACTGGCATGGCGCGCTCTGGAGGTTTTACTGAGGTTAAACCATGTCTACTACGTAGTCTTTCAAAGGGTGGTCTCAACTACGGTGGTAACTTGGTTAAACATGCTCTGGTCAAAAAGAAATCATCCTCTGAAGTTTACTGCAGCAAACTTGAGTGAACACTAGTGATCAACAGGAAAGGGTTGGGAGCCAATGGAGTTTTCTGACGGGTTGAGGTAAATAAGGACTTACATTGTCACGCCCAATATGCGACCCTATCCAAAAGGAACTCGAAGGTCCCACCAAGAATAGACCCGCATATTGAGACGCTTTTGCAAGGTGGATATCATTACATCAACATTACATAATAGATGGGGATACATACATAAGGCATACAATGCCACACGAATACAACATCATCTTACATAAGATCACCACATCCGACTACGGATGAACCACAAACAGAAACTCAGACAATATCCACCCTGCTAGCCCAGGCTGCCGACCTGGAACCTATCCCCTGATCGAAGAAGAAGCAGAAGAACAACTCCAAAACAAGTAAACATCGCTCTCGCGTCATGATCATCACATAACCTGTACCTGCAACTGTTGTTGTAGTAATCTGTGAGCCACGAGGACTCAGCAATCCCATTACCATGGGTATCAAGACTAGCAAAGCTTAATGGGAAAGGAAGGGGTAAAGTGGTGAGGTTGCAGCAGCGACTAAGCATGATATGGTGGCTAACATACGCAAATAAGAGCGAGAAGAGAAGCAAAGGAACGGTCGTGAAACTAGCAATGATCAAGAGGTGATCCTGAACACCTACTTACGTCAAACATAACCCAGAAACCGTGTTCACTTCCCGGACTCCACCGAGAAGAGACCATCACGGCTACACACTCGATTGATGCGTTTTAATTCGGATCTGGTGTCAAGTTATCTACAACCGGACATTAACAAATTCCCATCTGCCACATAACCGTGGGCACGGCTCTCGAAAGTTTATACCCTGCAGGGGTGTCCCAACTCAGCCCATGACAAGCTCTCTCGATCAACGAAGGAATAGACGTTCTCCCAGGAAGACCCGATCAGTCTCGGAATCCCGGTTTACAAGACATTTCGACAATGGTAAAACAAGACCAGCAAAGCCGCCCGATGCGACGACAATCCCGATAGGAGCTGCACATATCTTGTTCTCAGGGCAACACCGGATAAGCGAAGCGTACAGGTACCGACGAATCCAAGTTGCCAAGGAATGGTCCCGCACGGTGCTCTAGTTTGGACCAACGCTTAGACAAGCATTGGCCCGGGGGGGCTATAATAAAGATGACCCTTGGGTTAATTACTCCCAAGGGAAAAGTAGGTGGTGGTGAGGCAAATGGTAAAACCAAGGTTGGGCCTTGCTGGACAAGTTTTATTCAAAGCGAACTGTCAGGGGGATCCCATAAATCACCCGACTGTGTTAGGAAGGCAAAATCCGGGAAGATAACACCGGTATGACGGAAACTAGGGCGGCAAGAGTGGAACAAAACACCAGGCATAAGGCCGAGCCTTCCACCCTTTACCAAATATATAGATGCATTAATAATATAACAGATATTGTGATATCCCAACAAAACCCTGTCCACCATGGAGAAATCTTCAACTTCACCTGCAACTAGCAACGCTATAAGAGGGGCTGAGAAAAAGCGGTAACATAGCCAATCAATGGTTTGCTAGGAATGGTGTCAAAGGTTAGAGGTTCATGGCAATTTGGGAGGCTTGAAGAGCAAATGATAGGTAACGCAGCATAGCGACAGAACGAAGCAACTAGCATAGCAATGATAGTAGTGAGATCCAGGGTAGCGGTCATCTTGCCTGAAATCCCGCAAGGAAGAAGAACGAGTCCATGAAGAAGACGAACGGATGAAGCCGAACCAACCGTAGACGAACGAATCCTCATGATCGCAACGAAACAGGAACTAACAAGAAGAAGCACACAACATAGGTAAGCACACCACACATGACCAAGACATGATGCACAACAAGCATGATGCATGAAAAGGCTACATGAAGCTACTCATGGCACGATATGATGCAAACAAGAACAACACATCAAGGCAAGTTTAAATGAGGCCGGAAACAACATATGACAATTCTGGTAAGTCCTCATATGCAAATTTCGAAATTGGTCCAGATCTGAATAAACCTTATGTTCAAGTTGTTAAACAGCAAGTTAAGATGCACCAAGATGATCTACACGAAATTCTAGTCAAGTTACATATAAAGTTCATTAGATTTGGAGCTACGGCCTAGAAGATATGAGCAAAACAAGTTAAACATGGCATTGATGCAAAATGCACCCAAACATCAAGCAAACACACCAAAACAAGGACGCAACATGATAATATGAAGCTACATGCAAAATCAAGCAAGTTTCATGTAGAGCACACTCAAAACGGAGCAACGGTGTAACACATACACTATACAAGTCATAACAACAATCTGTCCATAACAGCAACTAGGCATCTTGCAAGCATCAAAACAATATGCTACAGCACCCCAACATAATAAAAAAAGGCATGGGCATGAAGTACAGGTAAAGGACAACAAAACATGAACACTGAGATATCTCCAGAAACAACTAGAACATGCTCAAAAGGACATGGTAAGATTGCAAATAATAACAGTTTCAGACTCTGCAGAAATAACATCAGGTTGCAATGTTTAGAGCTATCAAACAACATGCTACAGGAACTTAACATGGCAAACAAAGGCATGGCATGAATCTACTAAAAGCATAGATCAAAAGTCCCTTACTGACCATGAGCCAAAAAGGATTAGAAGAAATGATGGCATCCATGTAAACATGGCAAGTTATATTACAGATTCAAACATGGCAGGAACAACAATAAGTAGGCATGTTCGTGAGCTTGAACCACTCACCACAGAGCAATAAATGGCATGGCAAGGCAACCAACAGCAAGAAGACATGTTTATGAAGCTAACCATGGCAAGAGCAAGTTCATAGGGTGCATGGATCACTAGCAAAACACATGGGAACAAGTGAACTTAATGTTAACAGGCTGACAGCAACATCATCAAGCAACTTTGGAGCAAGATAACAACATGTTCCAGCAGGCTATAATTGCAACCAAGGGCATGAATGGATAGAGCAAGACATGTAGATCAAAACATGTTTATAGAACATCTCCAGATTATGTATAGAATGATTAGTAGCAACATGTTAACATAGCAACAAAATATAATAGAATCTGTCAGGAAAACAGCAACAGCAAGTACCCTCCTTAACAAGATCGATGCACTCACTACAAGCATCACAAAAATACATGGTTGGCACCCCTGGAAAGATGGCATGGCATAGATCAAAACACATGAAGACATCAACCTCATAGGATGCACACATCAATCATGGCAAAAATGATAAATGAGCAAGTTATAACAGTTTCAGCAGATTAACATCAACATGCACTCTTCCAACAGCATTCGGGTATCAAGATGAGCTTAAATAAAAATTATGCAATGGAATGAAATGAAGTACTCGTCGAGGCAAACAATTTGACATATTACACGCACAAAACAGAGCAACGGATGCAGAGATATGATGCGATGAACATGGCATGATTATGCAAAATATACAGGACTTTGGCAAAATATGGACCTCGACGGGGTGGTCCAGGACAGGGGTTGAAGAAGAGGAATGGCAGCGGGCGGCGAGCAGGGTCTCCGGCGGGGCTCGAGACGGCCGTGAATGGGTAGATCGAGCGCGGGGCAACCCATTCCCGGCGATGGGGCGGCTTGGGGCGGCGCGAGCGCGTAGATCGGGGCGGCCATGGTTGTCCTGCAAGGTTCCAGAGAGAGAGAGAGATCGAAGGTGAGGGAGAGAGAGGTAACGAGAGGGAGAGAAAAACGGGAGGAGAGCACGAGGGCCGGCCTGGGAGGTGGCGCGGGACGGGGAGATGCCGGCGGGGCAGGTCGCCGGCGAGGCGGCGGCCTCCGGTGGCTTGAGCAGGGCTCGGGCGCACGCGTGCTCCTGTGAGCTGCGGCAGCGGCTCGGGCCCACTCCGGCCCGTGGGCGGGCCGCGGATGGGCCAGGCGGGCCGCGGCGAAGTGGGGCACTGGGGAGGCGACGTGGCTGCACATGGTTGGGCGCGGAGGCGGCGGCGCTGAGGTGGCGGCGCGGGATTGGCCGGGCGACGTGGAGGCTGGCGGCGGCGGACGCGTCCGGCTGCGGGCGGACATGTCCAGCGGCGCGAGGAGGGAAAGAGCTAGGGTTCATCTGCACGAAAATCCGAGAGGGGCACATATTTATAGGTAGAGGGAGCTAGGAGAGTCCAAATGATGAGCGGTTTTTGGCCATGCGATCGTGATCGAACGACCGAGAGCATGGAGGGGAGTTTGCTGGGTTTTGGGCCACTTTGGAAGGGGTGTTGGGCTGCAAACAAAAGAGGCCTTTGCGGTTACCCGGTTAACCGTTGGAGTATCAAACGGACTCCAAATGGCACGAAACTTGACAGGCGGTCTACCGGTGCTATACCAAGGCCGCTTGGCAAACCTCGGTCCATTCCGAGAACGTTTAACACCCGCACACGAAAAGAGGCAAAAGGGGACGCCAGATGACATAGGAGTGTCGGATTGCAAAACGGACAACGGGGAAAAGGCTCGGATGCATGAGACGAACACGTATGCAAAATGAGATGCACATGATGACATGATATGAAATGCATATGATGACATGGCAAAGAGAGACACGCAAGCACATGACATGGCAACAACGGCGAATAACTGGCAGACACCTGGCGCATCGAATCCGGGGCGTTACAACACTCCTCCACTAACAAGAGATCTCGTCCCGAGATCTTAGGACCGAGATGGAAGGGAAAAGGGATGAGGCGAAACAAGAACTCAAGAGAAGAAGAAAAGAATCGAGAGCACTCGAGAAGAAGAGAGGAACGACGAGAATGACGAGAATCGAAAGCTCACGGAATTAGATAGACTACGAAAACACTCGTTCTAACCGGAGTGGTTAGAATGAGAAAAGAAATGAATAAGTCTGAAAGGATTTAGGCAGCACTCCGGCTAAAAATGAAAAGAATAGAACACGATCTTGAGAGGATGGAATGGTACTTGATGAACTCTTGAAGAATGAATTAAATCATGAAGAACCACCATGAAGAACTCCGGTAACAAAAGGATGATGAGATAGAATGAAGGATGAAAGAATAAGATTAATTCTTACGATGATTTAGATGGAGGTTCCGGCAAAATGACCGAGGAAATTTGAACTCCAGAAAAGAAAAGATGAAAACACTTGGAAATAGAATTTATTCATCAAGAACAAACTCCAAAGGAAGGGGTTAATCGCTTTGAGGAAAATTAGAATAAGATTTATTGTATGCTTATCCTTCATCAAATTAACTTTATGACAAGCAATGGATTTAGCATACTACTTATTCCTATTGAAAAGGATTAAGGGAAATATGGCGCAAAACTTGAGAAAGTCTTCATGAACCACCGGTAGGATTGAAAAGAACGAATGGATTAAAATGATAACGAAAGAAAAAGAATCTTGAACGAACCACCATGAATTCAAAATGACTAATGAAAGAGAATGAATCACCGGGAAGAATTAGAAGAACAAATATGCTTGAGGGGATTTAGATGGAAAAGAACGGGAAGAACTCGATCTGATTAAAGAGCACTTGAATGAAGCACCGGGATAAATAGAGAACGATAACTGAAATGATGACCTCCGGTGAAAAGAAACGGAAAGACAACTCCTGAAATACTCCGGATGGATGAAAAGAATTTGCATGACTAGAAACAATTTGATAGCATAACATCGAGCTAGGACCGCGAATCTCCGGGGAACGGAAAGCGAAGAGGTTGAGCCGACGATGAAAAGAATTTGAAAGCAATCTTGGAGAAGGCATGTGACTGATGAAATTCATTCTTACGTCACACTTGAAAATAATTGAGAATAACTCCGGGCGAATTAGAAGAGTCAGGTAAGATCCTGGGAAAAGACCTGTGGGTTAGGGCCCACTCAAAAGAAAACACCATCGGAAAGTATGTTGAACAGATAGATGATGCACCGGAACAATTGAAATATTTGAATGAGATGACAACCTCGAATTAATTCAAACACAGACAAATCTCCTGAGATATCTTGAACACTCCGGAAGGATAAACTGGCGAGAGGCGAACGAGCGAGGAAAACACTTGATCCGAGGAAAAGAATATAATCACTACCGAAAAAATGGAATTGAATCCACCGGAAAAGAAAGAGATGAAGAATGATGAACGAGACGAGAATTCACCCGTTGAAACAATTGACGAAAGACTGAAGATGCTCCACACGAATGAAATGTCGAAAGAGACTCAAACTCCGGGAAGAAGAGGGTGGGAGGGCGGGAAAACAAAGGTAACTTGGACGGGGAGACCGACGAATATCTTGAAGAGAAAACACCGGTTGAAATCATTGAGGAAAGAAAGCAAAGGCTTCGCATGAGTAGGATGGATACTCGATTACGGACTCCGGTTCCAAGAAGGAAAAGGGGTGGGCGGGTGGGAAAGAAAACAACTGAGGATTGAACTTGGCAAAGATGAAGAGGCTCGAGTCAACTTGACGAGAAATGCACCGGATGGAAAGAGGTTGGGCAACGAACGAAAACTAACCGCGTGATCCTAAAGAAAAATTTGAATGGGAAGAGGAGTAATTCAAAACACCTACGTCACGATTCCTTACCAGAGCGACAAAGGGGCTGAGAAGTAAAAGGAATTCCTACTCTCCGATATAACTAGACTCCGAAAACAGTTTTCTTCTAGACTCAACAACGCCCAAACTACACGATCAATCAAGGGGGATCCTAAGGTCGGTCGAGGCTCTGATTACCAACTTGTCACGCCCAATATGCGACCCTATCCAAAAGGAACTCGAAGGTCCCACCAAGGATAGACCCGCATATTGAGACGCTTTTGCAAGGTGGATATCATTACATCAACATTACGTAATAGATGGGGATACATACATAAGGCATACAATGCCACACGAATACAACATCATCTTACATAAGATCACCACATCCGACTACGGATGAACCACAAACAGAAACTCAGACAATATCCACCCTGCTAGCCCAGGCTGCCGACTTGGAACCTATCCCCTGATCAAAGAAGAAGCAGAAGAACAACTCCAAAACAAGTAAACATCGCTCTCGCGTCATGATCATCGCATAACCTGTACCTGCAACTATTGTTGTAGTAATCTGTGAGCCACGAGGACTCAGCAATCCCATTACCATGGGTATCAAGACTAGCAAAGCTTAATGGGAAAGGAAGGGGTAAAGTGGTGAGGTTGCAGCAGCGACTAAGCATGATATGGTGGCTAACATACGCAAATAAGAGCGAGAAGAGAAGCAAAGGAACGGTCGTGAAACTAGCAATGATCAAGAGGTGATCCTGAACACCTACTTACGTCAAACATAACCCAAAAACCGTGTTCACTTCCCGGACTCCGCCGAGAAGAGACCATCACGGCTACACACTCGGTTGATGCGTTTTAATTCGGATCTGGTGTCAAGTTATCTACAACCGGACATTAACAAATTCCCATCTGCCACATAACCGCGGGCACGGCTCTCGAAAGTTTATACCCTGCAGGGGTGTCCCAACTTAGCCCATGACAAGCTCTCGCGATCAACGAAGGAATAAACCTTCTCCCAGGAAGAGCCGATCAGTCTCGAAATCCCGGTTTACAAGACATTTCGACAATGGTAAAACAAGACCAGCAAAGCCGCCCAATGCGCCGACAATCCCGATAGGAGCTGCACATATCTTGTTCTCAGGGCAACACCGGATAAGCGAAGCGTATAGGTACCGACGAATCCAAGTTGCCAAGGAATGGTCCCGCACGGTGCTCTAGTTTGGACCAACACTTAGACAAGCATTGGCCCGGGGGGGCTATAATAAAGATAACCCTTGGGTTAATTACTCCCAAGGGAAAAGTAGGTGGTGGTGAGGCAAATGGTAAAACCAAGGTTGGGCCTTGCTGGACAAGTTTTATTCAAAGCGAACTGTCAGGTGGGTCCCATAAATCACCCGACTGCGTTAGGAACGCAAAATCCGGGAACATAACACTGGTATGACGGAAACTAGGGCGGCAAGAGTGGAACAAAACACCAGGCATAAGGCTGAGCCTTCCACCCTTTACCAAATATATAGATGCATTAATAATATAAGAGATATTGTGATATCCCAACAAAACCCTGTCCACCATGGAGAAATCTTCAACTTCACCTGCAACTAGCAACGCTATAAGAGGGGCTGAGCAAAAGCGGTAACATAGCCAATCAATGGTTTGCTAGGAATGGTGTCAAAGGTTAGAGGTTCATGGCAATTTGGGAGGCTTGAAGAGCAAATGATAGGTAACGCAGCATAGCGACAGAACGAAGCAACTAGCATAGCAATGATAGTAGTGAGATCCAGGGTAGCGGTCATCTTGCCTGAAATCTCGCAAGGAAGAAGAACGAGTCCATGAAGAAGACGAACGGATGAAGCCGAACCAACCGTAGATGAACGAATCCTCATGATCGCAACGAAACAGGAACTAACAAGAAGAAGCACACAACATAGGTAAGCACACCACACATGACCAAGACATGATGCACAACAAGCATGATGCATGAAAAGGCTACATGAAGCTACTCATGGCACGATATGATGCAAACAAGAATAACACATCAAGGCAAGTTTAAATGAGGCCGGAAACAACATATAATAATTCCGGTAAGTCCTCATATGCAAATTTCGAAATTGGTCCAGATCTGAATAAACCTTATGTTCAAGTTGTTAAACAGCAAGTTAAGATGCACCAAGATGATCTACACGAAATTCTAGTCAAGTTACATATAAAGTTCATTAGATTTGGAGCTACAGCCTAGAAGATATGAGCAAAACAAGTTAAACATGGCATTGATGCAAAATGCACCCAAACATCAAGCAAACACACCAAAACAAGGATACAACGTGATAATATGAAGCTACATGCAAAATCAAGCAAGTTTCATGTAGAGCACACTCAAAACGGAGCAACGGTGTAACATACACTCTATACAAGTCATAACAACAATCTGTCCATAACAGCAACTAGGCATCTTGCAAGCATCAAAACAATATGCTACAGCACCCCAACATAATAAAAAAAGGCATGGGCATGAAGTACAGGTAAAGGACAACAAAACATGAACACTGAGATATCTCCAGAAACAACTAGAACATGCTCAAAAGGACATGGTAAGATTGCAAATAATAACAGTTTCAGACTCTGCAGAAATAACATCAGGTTGCAATGTTTAGAGCTATCAAACAACATGCTACAGGAACTTAACATGGCAAACAAAGGTATGGCATGAATCTACTAAAAGCATAGATCAAAAGTCCCTTACTGACCATGAGCCAAAAAGGATCAGAAGAAATGATGGCATCCATGTAAACATGGCAAGTTATATTACAGATTCAGACATGGCAGGAACAACAATAAGTAGGCATGTTCGTGAGCTTGAACCACTCACCACAGAGCAATACATGGCATTGCAAGGCAACCAACAGCAAGAAGACATGTTTATGAAGCTAAGCATGGCAAGAGCAAGTTCATAGGGTGCATGGATCACTAGAAAAACACATGGGAACAAGTGAACTTAATGTTAACAGGCTGATAGCAACATCATCAAGCAACTTTGGAGCAAGATAAAAAAATGTTCCAGCAGGCTATAATTGCAACCAAGGGCATGAATGGATAGAGCAAGACATTTCGATCAAAACATGTTTATAGAACATCTCCAGATTATGCATAGAATGATTAGTAGCAACATGTTAACATAGCAACAAAATATAACAGAATCTGTCAGGAAAACAGCAACAGCAAGTACCCTCCTTAACAAGCTCGATGCACTCACTACAAGCATCACAAAAATACATGGTTGGCACCCCTGGAAAGATGGCATGGCATAGATCAAAACACATGAAGACATCAACCTCATAGGATGCACACATCCATCATGGCAAAAATGATAAATGAGCAAGTTATAACAGTTTCAGCAGATTAACATCAACATGCACTCTTCCAATAGCTTTTGGGGCATCAAGATGAGCTCAACTGAAAATGATGCGATGGAATGAAATGAAGTACTCGTCGAGACGAACAATTTGACATATTACACGCACAAAACGGAGCTACGGATGTAGAGATACAATGCGATGAACATGGCATGATTATGCAAAATATACGGGACTTAGGCAAAATCTGGACCTCGACGGGGTGGTCCAGGACGGGGGTTGAAGAAGAGGAATGGCAGCGGGCGGCGAGCAGGGTCTCCAGCGGGGCTCGGGACGGCCGTGAATGGGTAGATCGGGCGCGGGGCAACCCATTCCCGGCGATGGGGCGGCTCGGGGTGGCGCGAGCGCGTAGATCGGGGCGGCCATGGTTGTCCTGCAAGGTTCCACAGAGAGAGAGAGATCAAAGGTGAGGGAGAGAGAGGTCACGAGAGGGAGAGCAGAACGGGAGGAGAGCACGAGGGCCGGCCTGGGAGGTGGCGCGGGACGGGGAGATGCCGGCGGGGCAGGTCGCCGGCGAGGCGGCGGCCTCCGGCGGCTTGAGCGGGGCTCGGGCGCGCGCGTGCTCCTGTGAGCTGCGGCGGCGGCTCGGGCCCGCTCCGGCCCGCGGGCGGGCCGCGGCAAAGTGGGGCACTGGGGAGACGACGTGGCTGCACATGGTTGGGCGCGGAGGCGGCGGCGCTGAGGTGGCGGCGCGGGATTGGCCGGGCGACGTGGAGGCTGGCGGCGGCGGACGCGTCCGGCTGCGGGCGGACATGTCCGGCGGCGCGAGGAGGGAAAGGGCTAGGGTTCATCTACGCGAAAATCCGAGAGGGGCACATATTTATAGGTAGAGGGAGCTAGGAGACTCCAAATGAGGAGTTGTTTTCGGCCACGCGATCGTGATCGAACGACCGAGAGCATGGAGGGGAGTTTGCTGCGTTTTTGGGCCACTTTGGAAGGGGTGTTGGGCTGCAAACAAAAGAGGCCTTTGCGGTTACCCGGTTAACCATTGGAGTATCAAACGGACTCCAAATGGCACGAAACTTGAAAGGCGGTCTACCGGTGCTATACCAAGGCCGCTTGGCAAACCTCGGTCCATTCCGAGAACGTTTAACACCCGCACACGAAAAGAGGCAAAAGGGGACGCCGGATGACATAGGAGTGTCGGATTGCAAAACGGACAACGGGGAAAAGGCTCGGATGCATGAGACGAACACATATGCAAAATGAGATGCACATGATGACATGATATGAAATGCATATGATGACATGGAAAAGAG
Source organism: Triticum timopheevii (assembly GCA_963921465.1). Classification (NCBI taxonomy): domain Eukaryota; kingdom Viridiplantae; phylum Streptophyta; class Magnoliopsida; order Poales; family Poaceae; genus Triticum; species Triticum timopheevii. Next base: position 515,403,783 of record OY997268.1, on the reverse strand, counting down.
AGACACGCAAGCACATGACATGGCAACAACGGTGAATAACTGGCAGACACCTGGCGCATCGAATCCGAGGCGTTACATACATCCTGGTAAGTTTGAGGAGGAATGGATAAAGATTTAATGTAGTTGCTTAACAACCACATAATCTGGTCAGAAATGAAGATCATGATGATGCTCTCACATGGAGTGTCAAATTGGGCTAAGATTGGGCAAAGCTGGATTATTTGGACATATGGAGATGGTGTAAAAAGATCATGCTAAATGGACAAGCAAAAATAGCACTTGCTTCACAAACATCATTTCTGTCCAGACTCATGAAATAATATTGGTGATCAAATGGATCAATGAAGTTATGCCAAATTGGGTGGAGAGAATGATCTAGTAATTTATCAGGATTTTTGAAGCAATATAAAATATACTTGCTTCACAACCTGAAAATATTGCCAGAAACAAAGATTTGCTCCTGTGCTCACATAGATGATTTGATGGGGCTGCAAATGGGTGGAAGGGGTTAATATGAGCACATTAAGGAGTGTGCAAAAGTTCAACTCATTTGGGTACTCCTAGCTAGTATTTCCTTCACAAAGCCTTCTGTTTGGCAGAAACTTTGAAAATTCACTGAGGAAGATTGGCTAGGCAAATAAATTTGAACTTGTGCATGAGGCAATTATTTGGACATATAAACATGCCCAAAAATGTTGGGAGCCACTAGGAAAAATATAAATGACACTTCCTTCGCAAAGTGCCATTCAGGGCAGAATAGGGAATGGATTATTGGGGAATTATTTTTGAACATGGCAATGAAATTTTTTTCCATATTTGATCAAGATATGACCCAAACAATTTATGTGAATTATGTGGGAATTTTTTGAGTGATGGAAATATAGGTTGCTTCACAACCTAGGGCAATTTGAGTTATTCCTTTAATAGAAAAGGAATATTCCCAGTAAAAAGAATATTGTGATTTGGGCTAGGATGGAAATGACATGGTCTAGGGTTGAATTTGGGAATGACAAGCCACTCTGGAAGCAAAGAAGAGGTCATCTTCTTCAGTTTCCAGACCACAAAGCCACGAAAAAGAAAAACTCACGCAAAAACCTCGGAAAAACAAAAGAAAAAGAAAGGGCCAAAAATCAGGCTGTCACACTAGCCTTTTAAAAAATGTATACTTTTGTACAGTAGTACTATCGATGGATTGCGCCATGGAGCAAAAATTGAAATTAAAAAAAGGTGGTACATATAGAGAGCGCTCATTGCCAAATTATGCATATAGTACTATTAAAAAAGCTAGTACGTGCTTAATTGGGGTGCTAAATTCTATTAAAGAAATACTAGTAGTATGTACATACTGAAGAGTTAGAGTAACGAGAAGAAAATAACATAGTTCTGCTGGGGGCTCAGCACAACACACCCCTCAAATTAAACTAAGCACACCTGAAATTAAACTATGCAACTAATCCGGTAGACACTGCATTAGAAGTTTAGAACCACCATGAGAAACGACACTGCCACCTTACTCGGAGTCCTCGTCCATGTCCTCGACTTCGTCCTTGTCCCTCTTCCTCTAGGTCGATACTTCTTTGCTTGAACCGCACACTTGGCTATTGCTCTTCATCCAACCCTTGTAGATATTGAAACAAAGGTAGCCATCCATTGCAGCGTAGTGGATATGGTCTATATCTAGTACATTCCGCTGCCATGCATGACGATGAAACATGTAATAAGGTTTCTCCAGTTTACAGTACGAAGGATGAACCATGGCTACTGCCAGGGTCAGCATTGAAGGCTGACGAGAGGGCAGCAGCCGATTCTTCTGGAGGTCGAAGGGGTTGCCTACAACGAGGCCTATCCGACCCAGGACTTCTTTGTCGTTCTTAAAGTCTACAGTAACGAATTTCACTGTTTTGTCCTTGAGGAAGTTCTTAAAATCCTGGCACTCAACGTCGGCATGGCATATGTGGTAGACAAAGCAAACGTCATGTACGCAAACCTGGATCACGGCGGGCTTCTTCCTCTCTTCGTCCTTTAGATCCTTCTCTCATCCCAGGACTGTGGTGTACTCAATATCTAGCCCAGCGACCCACTCATCATCTGAGTTTTCGATCATGCGTATGAAGCGAGATAGGCATCCTTTCACCGTCGCGGAAGAACGGGTGTAGATGACGTCAAACTCATCGCCGGTGATGGTTCTAACCTTGTACTCACCGCCGATCGTGGAGATTTGGGATGCCATGGATTTGGGAGGAGGGTTAGAATTAGTGGAACTGTTGTAATGTGAATGGACAGGACGACTAGGAGCGAACTGCCGTAGTATTGAAGGACGTGCGGGGATGAGTAGGAGCGAACTGCCAGCGTGCGAACGGCAGGGTAGTGGCTTTCCATTCTCCCATGATACGGGCTTCCGAGAGCCCTTGGATCTGAGATCGAATGGTTGCATGGCGTGATTCTAGACCTATGGGTGAATATCCTATCCTGGAGGGTTATTCTGCAAATTTTTAGCAACTTAGCATGCGACCGTTTGATCTCAGATCCAAGGGCTGCCAGCAGCCCATATCATGGTCGTGCCTACCACGACCATCGCGTCGCTCACGCGGTCGCGCCCTTGGAGATTTAACACGGTGCGTTAGGCTATCTGATGTTGGCATGTCATACATAGTCATCACTTAGTCACTCATACTACAACAAGGTTGGCTATAAGTTAGGCTATAAGTGTATTTTTTTTACTCCTCTCTATCTCTTTCTTCTTACTCCCTTCGTCCCATAATATAAGAACATTTTTGACACTAGTGTAGTGCCAAAAACGTTCTTATATTATGGTACACAGGGAGTACTAGTATTTATTGCATTTGCCAAGGAGTGACCTCTTCCAATGAAATGGTGTTGCTAAGTTTGCTTCATTTAATTAGCTATAGACTCAAAATTGTCTTTTCACCTAGGTACACGCGCTTAGCACCGTTTCTTCCTTGGGTCACCAATCTATTCTCTCTCTTCTTGATTAACTGGCCACATCAGACTTTATGCCTATGTGGTAAGCTTAGCACTTGTAGGAGCAAGTAAGTACAATAGTGCGCTTTACATGGCATTTTTGCATATGTGGAGGAAAGAGAAGCAAGGAAAAAGTGGAGAAGTGGGCTCTCATGCAAGAGCCAACCTCTACTACATGGTGGAGCATTGGGAGAGCCACCTGTATGGAGGTGGTCAGGAATCGGGAGACTCACGCCGGTCGTAGCGCCGCAGTTAAAATGATAATGGCAAGTCAAATCACGGGGCCCCACCTGTCCAGCAGTAACTCATTGTCAAATCTACACAGACCTACGTTTGCAGCAGCCTACTCCGTCGTCTTCTCGTGTCTCTGTCAAACCGACTAGGCGGAACTGGCCCGCCTACCGCGCAGGAAAAACCCCGCCCTCGACTTTTAAATACAACTACATCCGCTTAAGAATCCATGATATACTTTTTGTGACATAGTAACTCATATTTAGTTAGTCAAATGGATGACCTAGAACTATGTGCAGGCCCTATAAACCGAGATGCCTAAAAATAAATACCGAGACAGAGAGGGTAGTTCAGCATGTATCTCTTTAGATCAATATAGTCGGGATTCACCAAGGAGCAAAACCAAGTGGTAGGCTGCTCCTGTCGTGTTGGCGTAGCAACTCAAGCAGGGTCAGTCCGCACACGAAATGGCGACACACTTAGCAAGACCCCTTTGGCCGACATGTGGCTCATCCACCGTCTTGTTCCATGTGCAATGCACCAAATTGCAGTTCGGAGCAGCGGTTGGAATTGGAGGCACCCCGGTCATAGCGTCGCAGTAGTAGAAAATGAGCGATGAGGGGTCAAATCACAAAGCCCCACCTTTCCCGCATTAAGATGGACGGACGAAGCAACCATCATTTCACTCTAGGGCGCAAGAGCATAAAGAAAAGAGAAAACAATGATGTGTGCGGCAGCTACCTAGGGCACCCTAGGGTAGGGGTCTCCACTACAGATCCTTTTTTTTGAAAGCGCCTCCACTACAAATCGTCTTCTCCCTCGTCCTCTTGAAGAAAACTGATGATGGGTGCGGCGGTAGGGTTTGTAGGAGTACTACGACGTGCGGGGCCACATCGTAGTAAACGGGTTCGAGTCGACGCCTTAAATATGTGTGGGCCTCTTGGTTTTACGGGAATGAGGCAGCATTTTGGGTTCGGCGACAAGTGGAGATATAGTACGTACAAAAAATTGTGGACGTAGGTTCGACCGAAAGGCAATTATGCATGGGCCTTGCATTTTGATATACCCGGGGCCGCGTGAAATTTTCTACTCTACTCAAAACTAGTAAGGTACACATGTATTGAACGCATGAGATTTCGAAACCAAATTATGAATAAATAAACACTATAGCATGTAAAGCTTTGAGTCATATATGCATGATGTAGATGTTTGTTTAGTTCTTATAGTTCATTTCATTCAAAATCAATTAGTTTTATAAAAGTGTTAAGATTCATGGGGTTGTGCATTGTAAATCATAAAGTAAAAAACAAATAATGGCAATTCATTTAGAAAAAATAATCAATTATGATACAGAAGATTCTAGAACAAAGGAGAAGTGCTTGTGTTTTGAGGTTTGTGCATTATGCTTAAGTTCAACCATGGAGTCTTCTAAATTGTACATGTGGCAGATCTGGTGGAATGTTGATGATATCCAACGGCTGGTAGTGCTCGGATTTGCCTATCTCTACACTGTCAGATTAGCTTCATCCAGCGAACATCTTTCAAAGTTATTGGGACACTATATAGTTCTTGTGCCATAGTTGCATGTTTTGGAACAAAAGCTACTAGTGGGTTGTACTATCTATTTAGGAATAGAAGATGTATACATGGAAGTTGTAGGGAAAGAGATGACATGGAGCATCTCAATTCCTATGAGTAGGGATTGGAAAAGAGATTTCATTTGGTTCACATCATAGGAACTTTTCTATTGAATCTAGAGATGACATGTATCTCAATTCCTATGAGGAGGGACTAGAAAAGAGATGTAATTTGGTTCATATCATAGGAACTTTTCTATTGAATATATGCTAATGTTTATTTTCCTTTGAAATTAAGGGAGTATAGGAATCCATTCATATGAACCAAGTGGCTCTAAAGCTATCGAAATGATATCATGTTTATTTCCTTTGAAATGCGGAGTATATGAATCTATTCCTATGAACCAATTGGCTCTAAAGGAAAAATCCTATAAAAATCATATCATATAGAGTTCCTATGATATTCCTCGACACTAAAGGATGGTTGAAATTGCTGCGGGTGATACGATGGTCTTTCTTTGTAGACTCCTCACCCATCTTTATAGTTACCTCCCGAAGATGAATGAAATGATATATACAGGGTATTCTACATGTGCAATTTGGTACACGAAAACTCGGTAAAAGCTTGCGAGGTTCGAATTTTCAATAAAGCTATATGCACTGCATTTCGGAACGGAGGGAGCATACGGCAGTTGCTAACACTCACATGGAAGATTTGTGTGTAGGAGGAGTGGCTGTTCTGTTAAATGACATGGCAAAACTGACACTGTCGGATGCCGATCTAACGGTTCTTACGGCGTTCGTCAGGAAAAGGCTTGTGGCGAACGTTCGTTGGATAATGATTTACGGACACATGCATTGCATTGATACGTGCCCCCCTCTCTCTCACGCACACGCACCCTCACGAGTCACGACTCTCCCGAGTCCTCTCGCAGACTCGCACGTCGCACCCACCATCTATCTGCAGGTAGACGCCACGCACATATGTGCTCTTCACACCCTACCCTCAGAACTTCTAAAAAACAAAAGACGGCGTGCACATTTTATTTTAGCTCACACGTCACACAATTATAGTATTACTCTTGCGGCGAACGTTCTTTGGGCATAGTATATTGTACTCTCATGAAGAGAAGTAGTGCACGCACGCACTAGTTCTCTGACACCCAGTCGCGGGTACACGTAGGAGCGCATTTTTTTGAAGCTGGTACAACAAAATCACTCCACTATATATAAAAGCTGGAGCCTTAGCGCTTGCTTTACTAGGGTTCCTCCCGTTCACTCTCTCATGCTCTCCAGATATAAGCAAGACATAGGTGGCCACACTCTCTCTCAGCTCATGCCTGGTCACAAATCCGGCCGGAAAACCTCGACCGGGGTAGGGGTGTAGGTGCATCGTTCACGCTGTCGTCGGCGGCGAGGGAGGAGACAAACTGCTGCCCGCGCGTCCCGATCGGCGGCCGTGTAGTTCTCTCCGAGAGAGCGCCGGCTCGGGAGGGCCTTCGACCCCTTCTTCCTCCCTGCGGTATTGTGGCCAAGATGCGACCTCCTGACGCCATCTTTGCCACATGCCGACGACCCTTAGGTATATATTCCTTCGAAACATGCCTTGCTCTACTGCCCCGGCTCCCTTCATGTGGAATCTTTTCTTCTTCCGTCCGCTGTTCCAAAGCCACCTAGACTTCTACTATTATTAGAGGTAAATCTAGTTCATACAGTCGACTCTAAGCGTTGGTTCAAATAGGGAAGAAAGTGGGAAAGCTGTAGCATGAATCTAGGACTTGGTTCTAAGAGGAAACAGGGGAAAGTAGTAGATACCTGCTGTCCCTACGCCCATATCGCTACCGTTAATGTAAAATCACATGAAGCATTAAGCAATGCCACCTAATGTCATTATAAGTAATGGTCTAGTGTCATCGATAAATTGAAGCAATGCCACCACCATTTTATGAAGTGCTTCCGTCTTGCTTTATTTCCCATGAATTGTGTTTTTGCAGTTACACTTAAATCTCACACCGCTAACATTGCTTCATCCCAGTGGAACTGCACAAATTTGATTGCACATTTACTGACCATGTGCTACTCTCATGACAGTAATACTAATGCTATTGTTCTGCATGTTAATCTAGTGGCATTGTTGATGTGATGTGATGCTACTTACTTAAGGACTCTTCATACTGTCAATCTAGTGCCAATTATAACACAATAGATGCTGCTGTTAATCATACGCCACTGCAAATATTTGTGACTGTTTAAATAACCGTATTTCGTATTTGCGCAAACAGGGATGTCTATCTCCATATCGTTTCGGGATGTCTGTCTCCGTATCGTTTCTATCAGCGCAATCAAAAGCATACACCTCAGTTTTAGTACAACTACGCAAAATAAGATGGCTATCCCTCGTTTTCGTCATCTAACCTCACGTCTTCAAGGTATCCCTACATTGGTAGTAACTAAGGTAGAATGACCAATGCAATCTAAAAGAAGTTGATTCATACGTTTTACTTCCTGATTGTAGTGTAGGGACGAGCGGAAAAAATTGCATACTAGTCCGGAATGCACTTTCTACCAGTTCATCCATGGACCGAGGACTAGCTGGCACGGCTGCACGGCGGTTTTTTGGACAGGTGCGTGGACAAGAGGCATTGTGGTCTGCTTATTTCTACAAATAATGGTGCTTAAATTTAGTGGAATGCACAAGCATTTCACCTGGTCAGTGCACTGCATGGTTCAGTTCAGCATTCCAGCTGAGACCACAATTATAATTGGTTATTCTGGAATGAGAGAACCTAACCCTGGATGGTGGCAACAAGAAAAAACCAGAGTGAACTCCAGGAAATTTAAGCCTGCCGGGAGGCCCTTTGCTCAGAGAAGCCTTGCTTGTTTTTTCCTGATTTGTAAACCTTCCCACAACTTTGTCTTTTGCTGTGAACTAGTATATGTTTGTTATGTTCAATGAATCATTGAGATGTCTAAAATTGCTTAACTTATGTTTTTCAAGTTTTTTATGAAGAGGAGTTTAATGTGAGTGTTCCACATGAGCGCTAGACTAGCGTGTGAATGTTTGGAATTTATTACATTGTGGCCTCAATTAACTGCATGAACCACTGTAACAAGATACATAGTTGCTTATATGTCAGACAGCAGATTGTTGATTGTTAGCTGGTCAATAGCCTAGTGTTGAAGCGAGCTGAGCCAATGTGACGTGTTTTGCACAACTGCTTACAAGTGGGGTAGCACCAATAGTGTTTACAATTACTTATGTATACGTCAGCACACAGTTCTCAAGCGAGTGCTCTATTTCATCAAAACACACACTGCTCGTATGATAAACTGTGACAACTTATGTCTTACCATGCCATATTCATGAAAAAACTAGTGAGGACGCATCTGTTTCGGCAACAATTACGATGGTTCTCACATGATTCACGGGCACACAAAAGTAGCAGCAGTTCCCATAGACGGATTCAAACAGAGTACTAGCCCTAGAGGGGTCGATTAGAGGCAAGGTTCAGATAATTAGACACAATCCAAACTACTATTAAACACTAGCTGGGGCAACTATTTCATGCCTCGATCTAATTTGGGCTGGACACAAGACGGACCTTGCCATGAACATCAGCGAGGACGTCCCGCAGCAGCTGAATCCTGTGAACCTTCATGAAGACAACCTTGTGGCCTTGCCACTGATAAACTTGTTTGTGGAGGCATGCCACGTCATCTTCCTGCGTAAGCTTGACAAGAACAGTATGCCACACAAATGAAGGAGTAGCTTTGAACTTCTTGTGCTTCAGTACACCCTGGACAACACGCCTGACAACAGTGAGGCTGGAATACAACTCTTCATTGGTATAACCGCAAATGGCTTCCAGGATCCAACAGCCTAAGAACTCTGTTCTCCCAGTGCGTATATTCAGGTCATCCGCCTCATAGCGAGTGACATGTACAACCACACAATTCTTGTCTGCATCAAGGCTCTAATTGAAACAGAAACAAATTCTGAATTACTTTTCAGTATAAGAAACACAAGTTATTTACCACTATGTATAGCATGGCATCGAAGCTAATAAAATTTTGCATTATTAATCACCACATACTTAGATGAAAAACCACAATCGAGATCAGCAAAGAAGGAGATTACCTTGGGCAGCTCAGCGGGGGGGGGGGGGGGGGGCGACACATCCTCGAAGGGGGAAAATGCTCCTGGAGTGCCATGGGGGTTGTAACCTCAAACGGGGCGTTGACCATCTCAGTAGTGGCCGTGAGCGTATCTGGGGTCGGCTCGGTGGCTGCCTCCATCTTCTTGGAGCTCTCTGTCTTGTGGGGACCAGCCTCCCGCGTCTGCTCCAATATCGGCAGATCTTTGCCTGGTTCTCCTTGGTCCATCATGAAACTGACGAATACTAGGAGACCATTGAAAGGAAAACACAATCGCAATGACAATGAAACAAAAAAGAGAGTGAGGATCGGTTACTGCTTTGCAAAAGTTCTTTTTTTTTCTCTGAACGAAAATTTACCAACATCACAGATCCGCTTACCTTCCCTTCATTGGGGAGAGAAGAATAGTGGTAGATGCGAGTGTTGCCTTTCTTGAAGACGGTGAGGGAGAAGGGGATTCAGCGAAGAGTGAAATGATGGTTGCTTCGTCCATCAAACTTAGACTACGGGGAGGTGGGGTTTTGTGATACGACGGTCGTTACTGCCGCGCTACGACCAGGGTGACTCTCCGCCTGCATACTGCCTTCTAATTTGGTGGATGGCATTTGGGCCCGCGCGCTGCATGGCCCGCATGTCGGTGAACAAAAGTATAACGGCATTCAGTAGAGAGAGACGTTTCAGTGACCTAGGAGGAGCCAGAAGCGGTAGAGTGTCTCCACTGTACTAGCAGTAATTGTTTTTCTGGGTAGCTGTAGAGTGTCTCCACTGTACTAGTAGTAATTGTTTCTCTGGGCCCAAGACAAAACAGCCCATCCACACTAGTAAACAGTAAAATCAATTCAAAAGCCCATATATTTACTGAATGAGAGGCGCTACCCACACCCAGCACACCCCCCCCCCCCCCCCCCAAAAAAACCTGGGTGCTCTTCTTCCTCCTTGCTCCCACCCACCTCACGTTAGATCGCTCCACTCGTACCCCCAAATTCCTCACCTCACTCCTACAGAAAACCCCAGCTCCCCTTCTTCCTTACTCCTATAGAAAACCCCTAGCTCCCCTTCTTCTTCGCTCGCACTACAACTAGGCTCGTCATTCGTTACTCTGCTCAAATCCGTGAGCGCGACGCGACGCCCTCGAGGAAAATGGAGTCGGCCGACCCCAGCACCAAGAACATGAGGATCCTGCCAGTGGCGACGCCTGTTGTAGACCCCGCACCCGGCAGCGCGGGGAGAAGCGGCGACCCCGCCCCCACCGGATCCCAGGAAACCGTAGAATCTTAGGTGGACCGCATCAGCGATCTTCCGGACGCCGTCCCTGGGGAGATCATCTCACTTCTCCCCGCCAAGGATTGCTTCCGCACCCAAGTCCTCTCAATTCGGTGGCGCCCTCTATGGCGCGCCGTGCCCCTTAATCTCGATTGTCGTCAGCTATCTCTCTTCAATGATTTTGAAATCCCCAGAGCCATCATCTCCTCCCACCAGGGCTCTGTTCAAAGCCTCTGCATCCCGTCATGCTACCTGAGCAAGCATACCATGCCATACATGGTGGAGGCCTGGCTGAAATCCCCTGAATTCATAGAACTACAGCTGCTTGAGTTCTACTATTCCCCTAGAAATCACATACCACATACCGAATGCCATGGACTTGTGCCCTCAGCACCGATGTCCATCTCGCAGTTTTCCTCCTCTCTCCACACCGCCACCTTTCCGCTGTGCTATCTACCAGACAATCTGGTAGTAAACCTTCGACTCCCATTTCTCAAGAAACTTTCACTTGTGCGGGTTCGCATATCGTAGGCCTCATTGCATAGCATCATCCACTCCAGTTGCCCTATGCTGGAGTGCTTGGTGCTTGTTTTCACAGTTAGAATCGGTTGTCTCCAAATAAAGTCGCCTAACCTTGTAAGAATTGGAATTTCTTTTGACGGAAGGCAGCTCATCATCCAAGATGCCCCTTCACTTCAAAGGTTAATCCTTGATTCTAGTTATTCACCGTTGCAAATAACCGTCCTCTCTGCGCCGAAACTAGAGACCTTGGGTGTAATACATGAGCTCTGTGCTCATTTCAATATGGTGTTTGGCTCCATAGTTCTTTAGGTACTTTATATTATCATCTACACTTGTAACCATAAGCTGCATTTTAAATTTCTGCGCATAATTTATATATCATCTTGGAGTACACATTTTGTACTAATATTATGTTCTATGCTCAATGAAGAGTTTCTCCATGGATGGCCTATCAATGGTGTTGGATTCTATCAAGATCTTATATATCCAAATGAATAGTTTTTGATCTAAACAAGATTATTGACTTGCTGCAATGCTTTCCATGTCTGGAGAAGTTGTATATAAAGGTGATAATTTCACGCACATTGGAAGCCTGCATATAGTGTACTAGAATTAACCATTCAGCTGTTGCTCTTTCGACACTCTTCTTTTAGACCTTAACTGTTTTCAATCTTCATGTCTATTTAGGCAACAGGACAGGGTAAGAAAGTTATAACCAATCGGTGGATTTGTAAGCATCGGGATTTTCTCACTTCTCATGAGATTCGATTGAAGACAATAACGCTAGAACGATATGTAGCCAACCATGCAAACACAAGATTTGTCACATTCTTCCTGCTGAATGCGAGGTTACTATTGTCCATCAGGCTTAAGTTTATCAGAAGCATGGTTTTCACGGATGGGTATGTCGAAGAGAAAAAAAGGAGTTTCAGGTGGGCAAAAGAGCTTATGAACGTGTCGGGCTTCTATTTACAACATATTGTGGTCATAATCTAGTAAATTTTACGACCTAGGATGTTCATTCTATGGACCTGACCGATCCATTTGACTGTGACTGCCGAAAACAGTGCTGGAGTTAGATGTTGTTGCCCTTTTCAATCTGGGTTTTTTTGTAAACCTGATGAACAATTAACCCTCGTGTTTTCTATAGTTTGTAAGCTGGAGTTAGATGTTCCTGCCCTTTTCAACTCGGCTGTGACTGTCATATTTTCTTTGAAACAAGGCAAATGGCTTGCCATTCGTTTAATTTAGAGTGAAATATTGTAACAAATCCCAACCAAGGGAAATAACATCACTCTCGCTGGCTGCTTGAGCTCACTGTGCATTACAGAAGCCAAGTGATTATCACCCACCAGCACCCACAAAGTTATTTTGAACTAGCACATCAAATGGGCTGTAAATTTTCATAGGAAAGGCTGCATGATCATGACAGATTTGGATTCTGACATTTGGGACCAGCGAGGAAATAGCCTATCCAAGGTGGTATCGACTTACTAGCCAGCCAACAAACGATTCTGCCTACCAGCCGTTGGATTGACATCCAACATCTGTCGTGTATCTTCTATCTCTTGTCTTCTTCTTCCTCCAGCCGCCCAAACCAAACCACCCCGTCGGCTCCGCCTACTCCCGCCTCCCATGGCTGGCTGCACCTCCGCCGCCCTACCGTACGTACCCTCCAACGTTGGCCAGTCTCTCCCTCTATTCCCCCACACGTCCTATTATTCTCCGGCGACGTCAGCCCCAACACGCACCTGCGCCCGAACCAGTCAGCCCTCGTACTCCCCTCCGCCTGCGACTGGACAGGCGCATCTTCCATGGCTCCTGTTCGTTCCGTCTGAGGCCTCGCTGTCGTCCTCGGCCTTGCGGCCTTGGTTCGCTCGCCGTGCGCGGTGCACCGCCCTCTTGCGTTATCAATGTCGTCAACAACCGAGAGGAACAAGGAGATGACTGTACGTGAAGGGAATGACAGTAGGGACCCACCAGCGTCATGGCAGTACTCAAGCAAGTGCATCTATATTACAAGCCCAAAAATATGGTTCCTCCTAATGGTTGGACATCTGGGGCTCACGCCATTGTCAACATAGTCAAAAAACGAGAGAATTAAACTACGAGCGGCTGACACCAGGGACCCAGCAAGTCGCACAGGTTTTTTTGAGGAACAAGTAGTTGTTATTTATACTATTTTTAGCAACGGATCAGGGTAACAACGGGGCTGTGCGGGGGCTGTGGCCCGTCTAGCCAGGGTTTTATTTATGTTTACCACATCATGAGCCCAGTTGTGTTTTTTTCTTGCTGAAAATGGCTAGCCCAGTTCTAATTTTTTTAAAGAAATACCCAAACAAGGCCTACTTGCTTTATCGGCCCCGCTGGGCTGCAAATCTTTCAAGACGAGGAGAGTTTCATTCGGTTTGCCCAGAAATGGGTTGTACATTTCTAAAACACATCAAACCGGGAATTAGTTTCAATTTTATTTTCATTACAAGATCTTAAATTCCATTGATTTTTATGCGTGGACAATTATTTGGATTTTATATTTATTTAAATTATTTTTCAAAATAGTTTGAATGTGAATCGATATTTCTGAATTAAAAACAGTTGACCGCACCGAAATATGCAAAATTTTGTATACTTTTTAACCGTGGCCACAATATGGGGTGTAATGCTAACAAAAAGAAGATGGGCTCCAAAAAAATTCTTAAGAATTAGCAAATGGGTTGTACATTATTAGAAATAATGGCAGGTGGGCTGTATGCTGTTTTCCACAGATTTGAGGCTAACTTGTGTGCCTACTACAGAGTGACGCGTATGCTTTCATAAAAAAAGGTTGACGCACACGCAACACCCTGTCAACTTAGTCAACACGCGAGAGCAGTGATTGTTGGATGTCCATCCAACGGTTGTCGTGCTTCTTCAATCTCTGCTCTTCATGCTCCAGCTGCTCAATCAAGCATCGGTGGGACTGCCTGCTCCCTCCTCCCCCGGCCGGCTATGCTGCCGCGCAGGCCTCACGGCCCCACCGTACTCCCATCGCTGGCCTAGCCATCCCTCTACTCACCCACACATGTTGTTATTCTCCAGTGACGGCAGATGAACCAGTAAACCCTCGTACTCCTCCGCGTGGGAAACAAATGCCGAGTATTCCCTGGCACCGTGTCGTTCCCTTCCTAGGCCTCGCCGTCGTCCACCGCCCTGGTGCTCTCGACGCGGCCTGGTCAACATGGTCAATGAACGACATCCATCGGAAGTGGACTGTACGTGGAGAGGCTGACAGCTGGGTCCACAGCCGCACGCAAGGAAATGCCTCCTTATTACGCGCAAAATAATGATTCCTCCACCTGACAGCTAGGACCCACAGGAAGGGCCTCTGTATTTCGCGAAAAAAAACGTTCCCCCCGCTGACAGGTTGGACCCACCAGTTATATCTTCGCATGCAAGGAAGTGCCTCCTTATTATGCCCAAAAAATGAATACCCCCCTGCTAGCTGGGACCCACCATATTGTTGGGCTGACTTGTGGGCCTACTAAGTTGATTGGGACGGAGGGCTTTGTCAACTTAGTCAACACTCCAGTGACCGTATGATGTCCATCCAACGGCCATAGTGCTTCTTCAACCTCTGGTCTTCTTGCTCCAGCTGCCCAAAGCAGCGCCAGTCGTGCTGCCTGCTCCTGCCTCCCGTGGCCGGCTGTGCTACCGTGGAGGCCTTACCGTGCCCTGTTATTCTATGGCACCACTGGCCAGACCATCCCTCCACTCACCCACACCCCCTGTTATTCGACGGCGACGGCAGCCTCACACCGCAGCCGAACCAGTGAATGCTCGTACTCCTCTCCGTGTGGGCATCCACTGCCGCGTCTAGCCCGGCTCCGCGTCGTCCCCTTCCTAGGCCTCACCGTCATCCACTGCCGTGGTGCTCTCGGCGCGGCGTGGTCAATGTGGTCAACGACCGACTTCCATCGGAAGAGTAATGTACATGGAGATGCTGACAGCTAGGTTCACGACAGCCACAAGGAAGTGCCTCCTTATTATGCGGAAAATAATTATTCCTCCACCTGACAGCGGGGACCCACCGGACGGGCCACCAGTATTTTGCGAAAAAAACATTTCCCCCTGACTGCTGGGACACACCGGACGGGCCACCGTATTTCACGAAAAAAACGTTCCCCCCGCTGTCAGCTCGGAACCACCGGAAGTGCCTCCTTATTACGCACAAAAAAATGAATACTCCCCTGACTAGCTGGGACCCACCTTGGCGGGAGGCTGACTTGTGGGCCTACTAAATTGACGGGGATGAAGAGCTTTGTCAACTTAGTCAATATGAACGATTCTAGCTCCAATGACCGTACGATGTCCATCCAACGGCCGTAGTGCTTCTTCAACCTCTGGTCTTCTTGCTCCAGCCGCCCAAAGCAACGCCGGTCGTGCCGCATGCTCCTGCCTCCCGTGGCCGGATGTGCTGCTGCGGAGGCCTCACCGCCCCCTACTATTCCCACTGCTGGCCAAGCCCTGCGGTGACGGCAGCCTCACACCGCAGCCGAACCAGTGAACCCTCGTACTCCTCTCCGCACGGGCTTCCACTGCCGCGTCTTCCCCGGCTCCGCGTCGTCCCCTTCCTAGGCCTCGCTGTCGTCCACCGCCATGGTGCTCTCCACGCGGCTTGGTCAACGTGGTCAAGGAATGACTTCCATCGAAAGAGTTCTGTATGTGGAGAGGCTGACAGCTGGATCCATGGCCACAGCCCAGTTTTTTTGTGATTTGCCAAGTAAGTCGCTTTATCAGGCCTGTTGGGCAGCAAATCCTTCAAGACGAGGAGAGCTTTCATTCGGCTGGCCGAGAAAATGGCCCATCAGTATTGAGAAATGGGATGTACATTATTAAAACACATAAAACTGACAATTAGTTTCAAATATCTTTTTTTCATTTCAAGATTTTAAATTACATTAATTTTTATGCGTGCGAAATTTGTTGGATTTTATATTGATATACATTTATTTTTAAAATCAGTTTGAACGTGAGTCGAAATTTCGGGATTAAAAACAGTTCGGACCGCACCGAAATATGCAAAAACTCGTATATTTTTTTAACCGTGGCCACAATATGGGCTATAATGCTAACAAAAAGAATATGGGCTCCAAAAAAACCTTAAGAATTAGCAAATGGTTTGTAAATTATTAGAAATAACGGTAGATGGGTTGTATGTTGTTTTCCACGGATTTGAGGCTTTCCTAAAAAAAGGTTGACACACAAGCAGTGGATGTTGGCTGTCCATCCAACGGCCGTCGTGCTTCTTCAATCTCTGCTCTTCCTGCTCCAGCCGCTCAAACAAGCGCTGGCGGGACTGCCTGCTCCCTCCTCCCCGCGGTCGGCTGTGCTGCCGCGCAGGCATCACCGCCCCACCGTACTCCCATCGCTGGCCTAGCCATCCCTCTACTCACCCACACCTGCCATTATTCTCCAGCAATGGCAGACGAACCACTAAATCCTCGTACAGTCATACTCCCCTCCGTGTGGGAAACAACTGCCGAGTCTTCCCTGCCTCCGTGTCATTCCCTTCCTAGGCCTCGTCGTCGTCCACCGCCCTGGTACTCTCGGCACGGCCTGGTCAACATGGTCAAGGAACGGCTTCCATCGGACGTGCACTGTACGTGGATAGGCTGACAGCTGGGTCCACGGCCGCAGCATGGAAGTGCCTCCTTATTACGCGCAAAAATAATTATTCCTCCACTTGACAGCGGGGACCCACCGGACGGGCCACCGTATTTCGTGAATAAAACATTTCCCCCTGACTTCTGGGACCCACCAGCTACATCTCCGCATGCAAGGAAGTGCATCTGGGCAAAAAACCGATTCGCCCCCCTGACTGCTGGGACCCACCAGCTACATCTTCGCACGCAAGGAAGTGCCTGACAGTCGGGACCCACCTGGTCGAAGCATACGTAGCGTTGTCATTTTGGTCGCGAACATGTACATACATATATACTTGTGGATGTAGAGGCGTGCATGTGTCATAGTAGAGGCGCGCACGTACCATGTACACGTACGTACAGCGGCCACGGTGCAACAAAGAAAATACGGCCACGTATGTGTACATACGGGCGGGGTCTCGAACGCCTACTCGCGCATACGTATGGCGAGGGCTCGTGTACATGGCTGGGTCGAAACAGAGAAACAGCATCGTCGTCGTGTTCATGGGGAGGCAACGAAATGCTCGTGTTCATGGGGAGGCAACGGAATGCGTTGTGTTCATCGGGAGGCAACGGAACGCATGGGACCCAACCGGCTGGGTCGGAATGGAATGCGTGGTCATGTTCATTGGGAGGGCTTGGACGGAACAGGCGACGGAAACGAGGCCTCGCGTACCGCAGAACGGAGGAAACGGCCTTGTGTTCGACCGGCCACGTTCGGAATGGGATCCTGTTCATTGGGAGGGGTGTGGCGTACCGCAAAACGGAGGAAACAGACCTCCTACGGTCGAAACGGGGGTCCTGTTGATTGGGAGGGGTGTGGTGTACAGCAATATAGACGAAACGGACCTCCTACGGTTAAAACGGGGGTCCTGTTGATCGGGAGGGGTGTGGCATACCGCAAAACGGACGAAACGGACTTGTGTTGGAGCGCTACGGTCAAAATAGGGTTCCTGTTCATTACGAGGGGTGTGGCGTACCGCAAAACGGGACTCCACGGGATACTGTTCATCTCCATCGTTGACCTCCTCCAGCCTCCACGGGCTACCGTCGACCTCCTCCAGCCTCCACGGGCTCCTGTTCATCAAGCCTCCACCGCGCGCTACTCCACCGGCTACTGTTCAACCACCCCTCCATGGGCACCCCTCCACTGTCTACTGTTCATCCAGCCCTCCACACCACGGGGTCCTATTCATCCAGAGGCAACGCCACCGCTCACTATCCATCCAAAGCCCCCCTGCAATGCTCACTGTTCATCCCAGAGGCAGCATCGATCGGCTTCAGTTAGCAGCAGTAGCTAAGGAATCGCTCGATCGGGTTCAGTTAACAGCCATCGATCGATCGCTCGGGTTCAGTAACGCGTAGCCTACAGTGCAATCGCTCGGGTTCAGTTAGGGCCCAACGCCTCGCTCGGGTTCAGTTAGAGCGAACACCTCGCACACACGCGCATACGTGTACGAGAGAAACACGCATCGCTCGGCCCTCGATCTCCCACCGTAACAGGGAACTCCCCGAAATTTTCCTCGCCCTCGCTTCTACCACGGTTTTTTCTGTCATGGACGGCCCAAAGAATGTCATGCAGCTGCGTCTCCGACCCGCCAAGGACGAAAAGCCTATTTTTTGTCATGAATTTTTGTCATAGGAGTAGGAGCCCACCACATCTATGATGATACCGGGTTTTGTCACAATTATCGTCACAGAAGTGTCATATGTACGACAGAAAAAAAATTCGTTCGGCCCAAAATGTCAGGGATGTGTCTTTTTTTTTGTAGTGCTTGGGACACTGCCTGGCGTAATGTCCGGTTTGCCCACAACTGAAACAAGAATTGTTGCGCTGGCACTCTTCTCGCACCGAGTTGGTTACGAAATTCTTGACTTGTGTAGTGGTTTTGTTAACATTCTGCTGCCAATTGGGCACGTACTCTGCTTGAGTCTGCTGCCAGGTACGAGCCTTTTGCATAGGCTGAACCTCCTTCCTTGGCTCGAACTTGCGCTTGTGATCATTATTTGCAGTCTTGTTGTCATGCATTAGTTTGTGCTCCCTCTCAGCAATGAGGGTGAGGGAGTCCTGGATTAGGGGGTATCCGGACAGCCGGACTATATACTTCATCCGGATTATTGGGGCGTGAAGATACAAGACTCAAGACTCTGTCCCGTGTCCGGATGGGACTCTCCTTTGCATGGAAGACAAGCTTGGCGATCCGGATATTATATTTCCTTCCTTGTAACCGACCCCATGTAAACCCTAGCCCTCTCCGATGTCTATATAAACCGGAGAGGTTGGTCCTTATAAGGCCGATCACAATTACAATCATAATCATCATAGGCTAGCTTCTAGGGTTTAGCCTCTTTGACTCATGGTAGATCTACTCTTGTACTACTCATATCATCAATATTAATCAAGCAGGAAGTAGGGTTTTACCTCCATCAAGAGGGCCCGAACCTGGGTAAACATTGTGTCCCTTGCTTCCTGTTACCATCAGCCTAAGACACACAGATCGGGACCCCCTACCCGAGATCCGCCGGTTTTTACACTAACATTGGTGCTTTCATTGGGAGTTCCTCTGTGAGGCTTGATGGCGCCTTCAATCGTCAACGACACGGTCCAGGGCGAGACTTTCCTCCCCGGACAGATCTTCGTGTTCAGCAGCTTCGCACTGCGGGCCAATTCGCTTGGCCATCTGGAGCAGATCGACAACTACGCCCCTGGCCACCAGGTCAGGTTTGGAAACCTAAACTACACGGCCGATATCCGCGGAGACTTGATCTTCGACGGAGTCGGGCCTGTGCTAGGAGCGCCGGATAGTCACGATGAGCACGGCTTAGACCTGCTGTCGGACAATGCTCGGGATATCACCCCTGCAGCAGCCCCGGACCTAAATCTGGAGCAGACTGCGTGGACCAAGGAAGGATGGATGGACCCCGCCCTGCAGGCCGCACACTCATCGGCGGTAGAGCCGAACACAGGCCTCACTTCTAAGGAAGCCTGTGACTCCAGACCCCCGGACTCGTATCTGGTTGTAGGTTCCAGTCCGCGCGCTCCAGAGCCCACCGAGCTTGGTTGGGCTCCTGTAATGGAGTTCACAGCTGTGGATATCTTCCAACACTCGCCCTTTGGCGACGTGCTGAACTCGTTAAAGTCTCTCTCTTTGTCAAGAGGCTCGTGGCCAAACTATGTCCAGCTCGAGTGGGAAGCAGGCGACGAAGGAATTCATTGCCTACCCACCACCCACTTCATTGCCACGGTTGATGCTTTAACCGACGTGCTTGACTTCTACTCCGAAGACACCGACGGTATGGATGATGATGCAGGAGAAGATTCAGAATCTCTGGGGCGCTGGACTACGACCTCGTCACATGACATATACATGGTGGATACGCCCAAGGAGGACGACGGCGACAATCCGGAAGATAAAACCCCCGGGCAAAAGCCAAAACGACGGCGCAGACGCTGCTCAAAGTCCAGCAACAGTAAAAATAGCGACAAGAGCACCAGAAAGATCGACACCCCAGTCTACTCCGAAGGCAACAACGACCATACGGACCCAGCGATGGAGCAGGACGAGCCAGGTCATGCCGAATACAGTTCAGAGCGGACGCCCGATCACAATGATCCCAAGGGACAAGTTCATCAAACTGCCCCAGGACAAGAACAAAGTCCGGACGATGATGCATTCAGCATCCCGGAAAAATGCATGGAATGAGATAACCTCCATAGAAGGCTTATGGCCACGGCGAGAAGTCTAAAGAAGCAGAAGCAACGGCTAAAAGCCGCACAGAAAATGCTCAATCACAGATGGAATAAAGTGCTAGACACTGAAGAAAGATATGGCGATGATCGCCATACAAAGAGCTACCCAGAACGCAAGCTACTGCTAGAATTCGAGGACAGGGCCGTTCCACCAAAGAACAACACAACAAGGAGGCCAGACGTACCACTACGTAACCGCAATAGAGCAGCTACCGCCGCCGCGCATGATTTACGTGAGCACCTAGAGGAGAAAGCCGACACAACTAGATCCATCTACGGATCTAAAGGACACAACCCGGCGCGGGACTATGGCCACCAAAACGATTATACCAATCGAATACCAGTTCGGAATACACACCGGACACAACAACAGCCGACGGCATGCCACAGCACGTCCAGATACAGAGGGGCTGCTCACCCCCTGTGCTTCACCGAAGAAGTAGTGGACCATGAATTTCCACAGGGTTTTAAACCTGTGAATATGGAGGCATACGACGGAACGACAGACCGAGGGGTCTGGATTGAGGATTTTATCCTGCATATACACATGGCTCGTGGGGATGATCTCCACGCCATCAAATACCTTCCCCTCAAGTTGAAGGGGCCAGCTCGACACTGGTTGAAAAGCCTCCCCGAAAATTCGATTGGGAGTTGGTAGGAACTCGAGGATGCTTTCAGGGCCAATTTTCAAGGGACTTATGTCCGGCCTCCGGATGCGGATGATTTAAGTCACATAATCCAACAGCCTGGAGAGTCTGCCCGCAAGCTGTAGAACAGATTCCTTACTAAGAAGAATAAATTGTCGATTGTCCGGATGCCGAAGCCTTAGCGGCATTCAAACACAGCATCCGCGATGAGTGGCTCGCCAGACACCTCGGACAAGAAAAGCCAAGGACAATGGCAGCCTTAACAAGCCTGATGACCCGCTTTTGCGTGGGTGAAGATAGCTGGCTGGACCGTAAAGGCACCAGAGATCCCAGCACATCTGAAATAAGGGATGGCAACGGGAAGCCATGGCATAATAAAAATAAACGTCAAAACAAGGAAGAGAGCCCGGACAGCACAACGGTAAACACCGGATTCAGGGGCTCTCGACCTGATCAGCAAAAGAAACCACTTAAAAGCAGTAAGAGGGATCGTCCGGTCTGAACAGAGTCCTGGACAGACTATGCCAAATTCATGGCACCCCCGACAAACCTGCGAACCACACGCACAGAGAGTGCTGGGTCTTCAAGCAGGCCGGCAAATTAAATGTCGAACACAAGGGAAGGGAAACAACAAGTGAAGACGAGGATGAACCTCGTCAGACGAACACTGGGGGACAGAAAGAATTCCCACCAGAGCTTAAAACAGTAAACATGATCCACGCGACTCATACATCGACGAGAAGGCACGAACGCGCGCTCAGAGAGGCGTACGCTATAGAGCCCATCGTACCCACACCTAACTACTGGATGACTTGTTCGATCACCTTCGATCACACGGACCTCCTGACTAGCATTTGGCACGGAGGATCAGAGGCCTTGGTGCTTGACCCAATAATCGACGGATACCATCTCACCCACGTCCTCATGGACGGCGGCAGTAGTCTCAATTTAATATACCAGGACACTGTCTGCAGGATGGGGATAGACCCATCCAGAATCAGCCAAAGCGACACCACCTTTGAAGGGGTGATACCAGGCATTGAAGCCTACGGCAGGGGCTCCGTCGTGCTCGAGGTAACATTCGGCTCCCCGGGCAACTCCAGAAGCGAAGAACTACTCTTCACCATCGCACCCCTCCAAAGCAGCTATCACACATTGCTTGGAAGAGCGGCCTTCGTCCGATTCAATGCAATACCACACTATGCCTACCTTACACTCAAGATGCCCAGTCCATGTGGCGTCATCGCCGTTAACAGAAACACAGAGTGCTCTTCACGCCCGGAGGAATACGCAACGGCTCTAGCGGCCGGACTCTAAGCGGCCTCCGATACCAAAAAGCATGACTGGTCGTCAAGACCACGGACATGGTTAGACGAGTCCGATAGCCCGGATAAAAATGAGCCAGGGTGCAGTATACATAATCCCATAGAGGACACCAGGGGCTATAAATATTTAACAAAACCCCACTGATGGTCTGACCTTATTTACAGGCCAATGTCTTTTACCATCTATCGCACGCTTACGTCGTAGTCTTTTACACGAAGCTTTCCATTTTTTTATAGACACAATGCATGCGATACCCTTCCAGGAAACGGCACAACAGAGACAAAGGCGCAGACGTGCAGCAGGGCCCCGCTCAAAGGTTTCTCTTTAGATTAAGCCCCTGTGTAAACCTTTTATATTGCCTCTTGTTGTTCACACATCCCATGGGTATTACACCCATAGAGGATACTGCCGTTATTGGCATTTCGCCACGACAGATTAACGCACGTACCTGAAAATACAGGGTTTATAATGAAAGGGCATTCTTCAGCCCATTTTCTGTTACAAAGTCCGAATACCTTCGGGAGTGTTTGACGTCACGAGTTTGGCCTTATATGCATCAGCTCCGAATCATGTCTTTGGTCAAATGTTGGGTCTGCCCGGTTCCTGGGTTTGCCGCCTTACGTTCTGTTCTTATCGGCTAAGGTGGCCAAACGAGAACTACTATGATTGTGCCCTGGTTATTCTGGATGAGCACCTTAGTAGAGAAAGCCGAAAACTGACTGTCATGATACAGCGACAGACTGTTCAACCACTCGAAGACTTATCGGAATCTTTAGGATCCCTCTGCATTAACGAAGGACCGTTTCCCGGTCATGTACACACGCGCCCGTATTCGGATGCACGCGAAGGTACCAGGGGCTACATAGTAGCCCCACCGTTAGACTCCCATGGCTAAGCGAAAGTGTTACAGCTATATAGTCCGGTTGCCTAGTTCGACGTGCGATCACCTCCTTAATGGACCAAGACGTTGGATCAAGTGTGATTAGGCATATTTTTCACGAACACCCCCACATTGTATGCGTGGGGGCTGAAGCTAACGACTGCTAACTTTTGGATTACAAATATACATATATATGTATATATAAATGGCCGCACAGGAGACACAATAATACTTTCAGGCAAAAAGTATAAATATAGCCTTGTAACAAACATAACATTATTTTTACAATGATTCGATCTGTCACTCAAATAAGACATTCTTCGAGCACTGCGCCTCTATTAAGCGGGCACCTTCTGTTACCTGCGCCAAGTAGTGCTCGGCCGGATACTGGCCTCCCGCCGGATTCTGGGTCACTACAACGGTGGCCTCCATATCTGTCCAATATGCTTTAACGCGAGCAAGAGCCATTCGTGCACCCTCTATGCACGCCGACCTTCTCATGGCATCGATCTGAGGCACGGCCCCAAGTAATTGTTGCACCAAACCAAAGTAACTGTCTGGCTTAGGCCCCCTCGGCCAAAGATGGTCTATTACAGACTGCATTGCAAGCCCGGACAGCCTATGAAACTCCGCTACAGTAGCCATCTTCTCACTTAACGGCAGCGGGCGTGCGGGAGCATTGAATTGCGACCAGAAAAGCTTCTCCACTTCTTTATCACCTTGATCCTCGAAAAACTTGGCTGCATCATCTGTACTCTTCACCAAGTCCACATACGCGTCTGCAGGACTCCAGCGTCCATCCAAGGGAGCATACTTCGGATCCAAAAACTTCGTCCGCAGTAAGTAGGAGCCCCCAACCGCGATTTTACCGGCCTGTTGAAGCTCCTCTCGCACACCCTTGACCTCGGTCCGCATCTCCTTGGTGGCATTAAGTGCCTTGTTCAGGTCGGCCAAACTAGCCTTATTCTCCTTTTCAAGGAGTTCATATCGGTCGGCGGCATTTTTCAACTCCACAGCCATTTCGGCTATCTTTTCCTCGCTTCAGCTATGAGTAGCCTGTTCGGCTCTCAATTCTTCGGCCGCCTTTAGGGCAGCCGCACTGCTAACCCGAGCTTGTTCCTTCGCCTGGGCAAGTTCCGCCCTCAGGGCTTCCACGGCAGTAGCACCATCTGCAGTCCAAGCATATTGCATTAATATTATGCCCCTCTCATATTTTCCTATACAACATAATAAGGAAAGCAAAGCACATACCTTGCGACTCGTCCAGCCGCTCGTTCACCAGCATGATATCTGCATCAATAGATCCGATCTACCCCCTTAGCTCGGCAACTTCAACGGACTGGTCGGCTGCCAGACTCTTAGATACCTGCGCATATGTGCAGTGCAATCATTACTATATGATCCCCCGTTTGCCGCCTAGGGCGGGCAACCAGAGTCTTAGGGGCTACTATCCATATGGAGCACACCTAGCGCATGCCTCACAGCCAAAAAATCGTGTATTTTTCACTACATACCTCAAAGCCTCCGAGCAGGCTCGTAAATGCTTCATTCAAACCGCTTGTGGCGGATGAAATCTTCTTGAGCACCGTGCTCATTAATGAGCGGTGCTCCTCCGAGAGTGCAGCTCGCTCCAGAAGGCCTGTCAGTATGTCCGACCGGACATCAAACTGTGTCAGACCCTTCTCATCGCCCCCCGTGGGAGCCAAACGCTCCGGGCTCATGGCGGCTGACGTATTAGCTTCCGGCTTCGGCAGATCCGGACTCCTCCGTGATGACACCTCGGTGTCGCCCGCTTCATGAGGCTGAGAGGTGGGTGGGGTCTCGCTCTCCATCATCTCCAGAGGAAGATCCCCCGAAGACGAACTCTGTTGAGAAGAGCTGCTAGCCGAATTGCAAAAGACGAATCCTGGTTATTGATCTCAGAGAAACGCAGTACCCTCGAATTAACGATTAACTTACAGCTCAGTTGAGGGCTGGCCCGTTGACGGGCATGACGCGGTAAGGGTGCCCGTTGGGGCAGAGCCCCTGGTGATACCTTTTTCCCTAGGTTGGGCATCTCCGTCTCCAAGTCTTCAGAGGCGGCCCTCTTCTTCCCGCGCGGGGAGGAGGCTTTAGCCTCCCCTTCCCGACTATCCTCCTCAGGGGAGGTAAATATTCCCCTGGTTCGGATGCGCAGCGTGTGAAGTTCGGCTTCTTTGTTCTTCCCCTTGTATTTCCCTGAGGGCATTTTGCTGAGCACCCGGTCAAGCATCATGGCAATGGTGGGACTAGGCGAGCCTTCGGGAAGTGGCGCCGGACACCTGATTCTCTCCGCCTTGATGAGCCATTCCTGGCCACGGAAGATTTTCAGAATAACAACTACGACAAATATAAAACAAAGTGTCCGGTATCAAGGTTACTTACTTGGGTATCTAGGCGATTGCAGCTTAGGCCCGCATCCTCAGTGGTGTCCGGACACTCTACTTGTGGTCTGAAGAATAATTTACACATCCATTTGAGCTTCAAGCCAAAGAAGTGCTTAATAGTCCACGGACCCTCTGGATTGAACTCCCACATCTGGAGAGGCCGACGTTGGCACGGCAACATCCGTTGGATTGGCATCACTTAAATTATGCTGACAAGGTTAATGTCCCTCTCAATAAGCTCCCGGATGCGGCTCTGCAGTATTGGTACATCACCAGCAGGCCCCCAATTCCATCCTACGTTGGTCCAAGATGCCAGTTGTGATGGAGGGCCCGAGCGGAACTCGGGGGCGGCCACCCACTTTGTGCCTCTAGGAGCCGTGACATAAAACCACCTCCGTTGCCATACATCGAATACTTCTGGGAAAGAACCCTCTGGCCATGGGGCATCGATGTTCCTGCTTATTATGGCACCTCCGCACTCCGCATGTCGCCCCTCGATCATCTTCGGCTTCACATTGAAGGTCTTGAGACATAAGCCGAAGTGGGGAGTGACATGGAGAAAAGCCTCGCACACAATGATGAACGACGAGATATGGAGGATAGCTTCCAGAGCTAGATCATGAAAATCCAACCTATAATAGAACATGAGCCCCCTCACAAAGGGATCGAGGGTGAGGCCCAGGACGCGGAGGAAGTGAGGAACAAACATGATGCTCTCATTGGGCTCCGGTGTAGGGATGACCTGCCCTAGAGCAGGAAGCCTATGCTGGATGTCAGCGGTCAGATATCCGACCTCCCTAAGCCTCGCAATATCCTCCTCTTGGATCGAGGAGGCCACCCACCGGCCTTGAGGATTGGATCCGGACATATTAAAGGATCTGGGGTGTTTTGAGCTTAGGTCTCGGGTGTTAGAACTCGAGGTGCGAGAAGGCGCGAGGGAGGTGGAAAAGAGGCATAGGCCTTGGCCCCTTTATAAAGGGGGTGAATATCAAGAGTCCTCAGGGTGACCGCTTAAGGCTTATCTACAAGCACACGGAGTAATGCCAATGGTCGTTTTGGGGTTACGTACGCCCATATTAATGGAAGATCCCGTAATAAGAGGAACACGATCTCTGCTTTGGCAGGACGTGCCAATAAAACCGCCTCACAACGCGATTCGAGGTGGGGCGAGAAACGCCGGTTCGTGTTGGACCGGGCCACGATGCAAAGGCACGATGTATGAAGATTGCCAGCAGATTAGATTTATGATATGTTCCCTACGATGGTATGTGAGAATCATCTCGCAGATCCGGACACTGTCTAAGTGTTCGATAATTACTTTGGAGTATTCGGTGATGGAACCCGCCTTGCAATGCCGAAGACAAGACTGCATGCCGGACTCATCATCATTGAAGCCTAGTTCAGGGGCTACTGAGGGAGTCCTGGATTAGGGGGTATCCGGATAGCCGGACTATATACTTCGTCCGGATTATTGGAGCGTGAAGATACAAGACTCAAGACTCCGTCCCGTGTCCGGATGGGACTCTCCTTTGCGTGGAAGACAAGCTTGGCGATCCAGATACTATATTTCCTTCCTTGTAACCGACCCCATCTAAACCCTAGCCCTCTCCGGTGTCTATATAAACCGGAGAGGTTGGTCCTTAGAAGGCCGATTACAATTACAATAATAATCATCATAGGCTAGCTTCTAGGGTTTAGCCTCTATGATCTCGTGGTAGATCTACTATTGTACTACTCATATGATCAATATTAATCAAGCAGGAGTAGGGTTTTACCTCCATTGAGAGGGCCCTAACCTGGGTAAACATTGTGTCCCTTGCTTCCTGTTACCATCAGCCTAAGACCCACAGATCGGGACCCCCTACCCGAAATTCGCCGGTTTTGACACCGACAGTGTCACATCCCCGGTTCAGGCCTTGCTTGTCTTTGCTTTATCATCCATGCATCATGTCTAAATTTATTGGAACTTGAAGTAGGGATGCTTAAACCCTAGCACCAAATGAATTCAACTAGGGTCAAAATAAAATCTTTTTCATTGAAGTCAAAATGCCCTCTAAAAATGTTCAACATTTTTGGTTTGAGGTGAAAGCATCTACCAAAAATGGTTTATAGTTTTGCAGGACATATTGGGCTCTGAATTAAATCATACCCTATTTGCATTTGGGCATTTAAATGCTATAAAATATTTTAAATGCTCAAATAATCATAAACTAAAACTTTTACTGTTGGATATATTCTAAGCAGTAGCCATGTTTAGTTGCATGATTTTTGGGTCTGTTTAAGTATTTTAAATAAATCCCTAAAGACTACAGAATAATAGAAAAACAAAAACAATAGATAAAAGAGAGAGAGAGAGTTACCTGGGCCGGCCTACCTGCTCCGGCACTATAGCGGCCCAGCCCACCGAGGGCAGAGCCGTCTTCTTCCTCCTGCCAGTAGGCAGAGGGGAAGCGTGGCGCGCGCGCGTTCGTTCCCGGCCACCTCCTGCTTGCCGACGATCCCCTGGACGCGTGGACGACTTTCCCGTGTCATCCCGATTCAGCTAACCCCCTCGCTCACTCTCCCTCTTCTCTGGCTCTCTCACTCACGCACACCCGATCACGTCCGTCGCCGCCGTTCACTGCCACCGTGTCCACCGAGCTCCCCTCGCCCCTCTATTTTGTCGAACGGGCTCGCCTCAACGCCGTGGATCACCAAGATGAAGCACGCGCTCGCGGGATGCCTGAAACATCCCCATCGAGCTCATCATCGTCCTCTGCCCCGACGATCGCCGCCCGTTGATTCGCCGCCTCCGACGCTTCCCCGACCCCGCTGGGCTTCTCTGCGAGTCCTCTGTGAGCTCCTCTGCCGTTCGCCCTTTTTCCCGTCGCTCCGCACGTTCCCTAGCGCTAGCGCTGCCGTGCCCAAAGCTCGCCGCTGCCGTGCCTCATCACCGTCGTGGCTAGAGCCACCACAGCTCGAATCCGAGCACACCGCTATGCTCAGCGCAGCTCCAGGAGCCGTAGCGGCCACCAGATCCACCTCCCATGCACCGTAGCGCCTAAACCGTCGATGACCGAACTCCGGCCGCCGCTGCGAGCCCGTTTCCGGCGAGCTCGGTCCACCCCGGCTGCTACCACTAGTCGTGTTTGATGCGCCTCACCCCCAGGAACCCATAGGAGCAAACCGTGCATCGAATGGTGCTTCGTAGCGAGTGCACGGTGCACCTCCGCCGTCGGCTGTGGTCGTCGTCGGTGCAACTCCGGCTTGCTGACGTGGCGACTTCATTACCCACTAACAACCCATTAATCAAGCTCAGTGACACTGACAGCTGGGCCCCGCTGTCTAATTAAATGTAGATTAGTTTCTGTTTAGTTTTAAATTAACAACAGCGGCCCCACGCGTCAGCTTGACCAAGCTGACGTGGCCGTTGACTAGGCCCACACGTCAGCGGCACTAACCAGCCCCAGTCACTGACCAGTGGACCCCACTGGTCAGGTTTGACCTGCAGCAGCGTCTGTGGATTTGCTGACGTCATGATGATGTCAGGCTGACGCAGTAATGCCCTTTACTGGAATTATTCTTATTCAGGAAATTCCAGAAAATAACCAAAACTTCTAAAATTCATAGAAATTCAACCGTAACTCCAAATGAAACAAATTATATATGAAAAATGATCAGAAAAATCCAATCTATCCATCTGTACTAGTTTCATGCATGTTTAAACAAGTTAACTTGTTGTTTAGTGCAAAACATGATAAAGCACTATTTAAGATCACAAATGTGTTTGAACTTTGAATCTTTGGTTCAAAATAGCTCAAACCCATCTGGTTGTAGCTGCATTAGCCCAACACACTCATTTTAACATGTCATGATCATGCATCATATTGTGCATTGCATTGATTGTGTTTCCTTCTGTGTTGCCGGTATTTGTCCCCTCTCGATAGACGTGGTTTCGACGATGAGATCGATGACACTGATGAAGAGCTATATTATCTTCGGAAGTGCCAGGCAAGCAAAACAACCTTGTTCATTCCGATACAATCCCACTCTCTCGCTCCTGCTCTCTTTTACTGCATTAGGACAACAACGATTCATCTGTTACTTGCTGCGGTAGCTGAACCCTTTATCCTTTGCATGACCTGTCATTCCACAGTAAATAGATGAAACCCACTAGCATGAGTAGGAGTTGTTTGAGCCCTGTTGTGCCTACTCATTCATGCTTGTTAGTCATGCCTGCTACTGCTTAGAGTTGAGTCGGGTCTGATTCATCGAGGATGAATCAGAGGTGTGTGAACATGTCCTACTGTGTGTGAGCTAAGTGTGTGAACACGATTTGGTAAAGGTAGCGGTGAGAGGCCATGTAGGAGTACATGGTGGGTTGTCTCATTGCAGCCATACTCAGAAACTGAGTTTTGTGTTTGTGATCCATGATACAGTTACTACCACGCATTGGGCCCGAAACCAATGGACCCTCTCGGCTTCTTAATCACCCTTGTCCCCTGTCCAGGAGTTGCAAGTAGTTTCTGGTGTTTGTAGTATGTTGGAGGCCGTGGGCAGCGCTGACCGGAGGGGTGGGCTGTGATGCGGTAGGCACGTGGCCGGGTATACCGGGCGCTCGTTTGGTGTCACGGAACCCTGTACACATCGTTTGGGGCTGTGAGTGAAACTCCGGCCAGATCTCCTCATGGATGGAACCCGAATAGGCAATAAACCTGGACTAGAGACTTGAGTGTTTAGGTAGGCCATGGCCGACACCCACGTTGGGCTTCCGCTTGAAGGTTGTCGAGTACATGTCGTGTAAACGGCGGTAAGTGGTGAGAGCGTGTGTGAAGAAGTACACCCCTGCAGGGTTAACATCATCTATTCGAATAGCCGTGTCCGCGGTAAAGGACTTCTGGGTTGCCTGTACGGTTCATAGACAAGTGAAAGTGGATACTCTAAAATACGCAAGATAAGCATGAGTGCTATGGATGGCGTTCTCGTAGGGAGACGGGAGCGGATCCATAGTGGTGTATTGATATGGTGAATATGTGGACTCGTGTGCGCCACCTCAAAAGAGTTCCTTGCAGTCGTAGTTCAGGATAGCCACCGAGTCAAAGCTGGCTTGCTGCAGTTAAACTCCACCATCCCCTTTGTTGATAATGATGCATATGTAGTTAGTTCTGATGTAAGTCTTGCTGGGTACATTTGTACTCACGTTTGCCTATTTTATGTTTTTGCAGAGAGACTTCAGTCTCGCTAGTAGTTCCACGTGGACTTCGACGTTTAGCTTGATACCTCAGCTATGATCTTGTGCCCTCGGCAGGATCTAATAGATAGTCAGGCTTCTAAGCCTTTTTCATGTATAGATGTCTGTACTCAGACATGATAGCTTCCGCTTGTGTTTTGACTTGTATGCTCTGAATGTTGGGTCGTGAGACCCATGTTTGTAATATCTCGCTCCTCGGAGCCTAATGAATACATATTTGAGTCGTAGAGTCATGTTGTGATGCCATGTTGTATTTGCACATATCGAGCATATTGTGTGTATGTTATTGAAATGCTTGGTATGTGTGGGATCTGACTATCTAGTTATTTATCCTTAGTAGCCTCTCTTACCGGGAAATGTCTCCTAGTGTTTCCACCGAGCCATGGTAGCTTGCTACTGCTCCGAAACACTTAGGCTGGCCGGCATGTGTCCTTCTTTGTTCCTGTGTCTGTCCCTTCGGGGAAATGTCACGCGATGAATATCGGAGTCCTGTTAGCCCGCTACAGCCCGGTTCACCGGAGTCCTGCTAGCCCAGTGCTACAGCGTGGATTCACTCGTGATGACCGACACGTTCGATGCTGGGTCATGGATGCCTGTCCCTGTAAGTTTGTGCCACTTTGGGTTTACAACTAGCCATGTCAGCCCGGGCTCCTTATCATATGGATGCTAGCGACACTATCATATACGTGTGCCAAAAGGCGCAAACGGTCCCGGGCAAAGGTAAGGCGACACCCGTGGGAATACCGTGTGTGAGGCCACAAAGTGATATGAGGTTTTACATGCTAGATCGATGTGGCATTGAGTCGGGGTCCTGACAGCTTTGGTATCAGAGCTTGACTGCCTGTAGGATTACCAAGCCAAACTGGTCGAAGTTGTGTCTAGAAATGCTTTAGTTATGTGAGGGAATTGATTGTGGGATGGAACGTAAGGCTCTTTTTACTCCTTATACCTCATGGCCTTCTGATCTGAGTCATCCTCTTCTCTTCTACGGGGATTAAGAACTAGGCTTTCTCATCTATCTATCAGGATGACGTGTTACTAATCCATAGGCTTATAGAATTGTTAGTTTCAAATCTCAATTCAGTTTTACTACTTCCGTATGTTCATAACTATTGATCTCGAAACCTTGATATTGTGCTTCTGAGTGGCTATGCCACCATTTTTGTAGCATGTCTCCAATCTTTTGAGCATTTACAGCCGTTATGCTGTCCGAGTCATCCCAGGTTTCTAAACAATCTGATGCACTTGCAAATCCTTTCCCTCTGGTTTTGATGTTCCTTTGGGCCAGGTTAATCACACTAAATGCTGAGTTGAGGTATTCTATTGCCTCAACATATATGTTGGAATTATTATTATGACCCTAGGTGTCTTAGGGGGTCATCTAGTAATCTAGCCATGATTTTTGTCCCAGTGTGATGACTCTGGCCTTTATTTCCGAAAGCATCCCGTGATGCAATTTAGTTAGTAGGTATTCTACTCGTGGGTTTTGAACCCTATATTCACCCTACTCACTTCATGTTGATAGTGTTTGCTCGTTCCTTTAGGATATTAGTAACCTTTGCATTAGTCCTCGAGGTTCGTGGTATTTCCTTCTTCCAAATACTATGAACCATTCAGGCAGAAGTTATTTGATCCAAAAGATCACAATAAGAGTGCTCTTGATGAGTTCTCGATTCTATATCGTGACCCTGCCAGTCCTACCTTCCCCGCATGGGTTATCCGGAAGAAAAGTGTTGAACTTGGTTCGACATACTAATCTATGCATCCACAACTCAGAAAATCATATGTTCCTTTGAGTTGTCCCCCTTTAGTTGTATCCTGACCTCCGTCTATCAATTGATAGTCAAGAGTAGTTGTGCATTCGAGCTCATTGATGCTTATTATTCTTGCGGTCCGTCAGGACATTCTATTCCAGAATGACTAGGAGAAACGAACTCCAGTACCTTGTCCATTTCCAGGATTGGGTCAAAGCAGTCGTACTCCGCAGGTCAAATACTAATCCAGCTTTTGTTTTGTTCTACCCTAAAGTATTACCATCTTTATATCAAGAATATCATAGGAATTGCACACCATCCTATGAACTCTTTGTACAGCGATACTCCTCGCCATCATTATTCATTCCTCGGTTTCGTGTTGTCGCAACCGGAATACCGACAAGTGAACCATGATGTGTGAAATCTATACTCCTAGCAACTCCGTTGCTTGGTAGTTAAAGGACAATAATTTCACTCTTAGCGTGTTGGTTGTTGAACCATCACCCTAAGATTGATCGTGCCACCTAGTCCATTTCCCTGGTGCACTCCTCGATCGATGAGTTAGGTTTATTTCAAATCCCTCGCTTAATTAATCACATCATCTTGCCTCGAGAGCAAGGTTGTTCTCGAGCTTAGTAACATACCGGTGGTTCGTGATTTTCCGAATATCTTCTCGGAAGTACTACCGGGTTGTCACCTGGCCGCTATGTTGAGTTCGTGATCAAGTTGGTTTTCTTATAAATCACTCCTTCTCTAGGAATCTGTGTTGGATATCCCTGAGCTAGTTGGTTGAGCTAGACAACAACTTGGAGAGTCGGAAGATAAAAGCTTGTCTGACTTAGTTCATGTTAAGGGATATCTTCTTGTGTGTGTGTGTTGAAGAAAGATGATATCTTCACCAATTGGTCCTCGTGATCAGTTGTTGGATCTATTGCCTTGTCAAAACTTTGACTTGAGTATGGGCCATCGTCAAGTCAAATCAGAACCAACGATGTTCGTAATGTTGTTTTACTCGTGGTTGATTCCTCGGGCATACACCATTATATCCTTTGGTCTGACCAATGCTATCACCGTGTTCACCTAATTATGGAATTCCATTTATATGGAAACCAGGATGAACTGTTGTTGAGCCCATCGACAATATCCTTGTCTTCTCCATAATTTTGTTGAACATTAAGCTAGTATTGGAAACTTTTGAAAGCATTTCTTCATGCTAGATCATGAAGCATATGTTTGGATGAAAGAAGTGACTTCCTCTCATTCACGTGCATCTGATGCAAGTTGCCGCCGTGGATTCGAGAAAGTTAGTTTTTGCTTCCTATGGAATCATTCCGAGTCGGTCATGCACGTGCGAAGTATTGTGTGGTCTGTTAGACTGATCATCTTCGTTCCATATGAATTCCGTAGCACACCAAGCCACTGATTGATTTGTTCCAGATAAAGGAGTCTGTTTTAAAGTAAATACTTTAGATTACCGCGCGGAGACTTCAATATCATTAATGATGGTTCCCCTCCTGAACTCGGTCGTGTTTTATTATAAGACTACTATGTGGTCATGTTTGTCTCGGACAACGTGTTCACATGTTTGTAGCAGAACCAGCTCATGTTTTGGAGCTTGCTATCGTAGTTCATTTCCTGAGAATCACGCAACGTCTTCTCGTCGGTTTGTGTTGTAAACTTTCATTTTTCTTTCTAGACTCGATGAGTCTAGATTATTCTGACACCAACCAGATCTGAATCTCAGGCAGATATGATGGTTGGAACGTTTCCCAAGAATTATAATATTGGTCTCTTTGTAACCCGGTAAAGTGGATGCGTGGCCAATACACCCAGCCGGAAGACCTGTTATTGTAATATATTAATTGAAGAAGTTGGCCACCTATCCATAAGGACTTCCTAGGAATTATTCCCTATTTGTGTGCCTTGTGATTTTTGAGTTCCGAAGTCCGACCTTTACTTGATGTTCTAGATACCAGACCATTTCAATGAATGGGATATGCTAGTACATCAAGGAGAACATTAGAAGCGGAGTGCTAAATGTCTCTCGGTCGATCATCCAGATTTAGTCCCCTTGGCCCCGCTAAGGTGAAATCTGAGAAAGTGTTGTCTTCCTTTGTATCTGCATCGTCCATCGCTATTCATCATGGTAGTATGTTGTGTTGTCGGCACCCTTGACATGGATGTTGGTAAAACCTTGATGATTATGGAAATGCTCAAGTTCTTGAGAGCACTCACAAGCTCTAGGTGTTATCATCGGCACTAACTAGGATTGCTCTCAGTTTCCTCGATTATGCTATAACCATTCCAACAATGGATTCACTCTCTACTGCTGAGCTTCTTCCTAGCTACTAAAATCATTCCTTGTGTTGTCTTCAACAAGGTAGTCCACATCATCCATTCTTGCCCGAGAATGTCATTCTTTCGGACTCCTTTAAATGATCGATTGTGATTTGCCTTAGGCTGGTATAAAGAGTTTCAATGATCTCTGAATCAAAGATAATTCTTTTGCCACTTAAGGTAATAATCTACGGATCACCCTCCTCCAGGGTGTCTCGATATGGTATCATGGCAACTCAAATCATTGCTATGTTGACAACCGTTCACCACCTTCTTAAGTGTGGAATTGTAGTTTACCTAGTAAACCTCCGTCATCTGTTCCACTCCATTCCTCTAGAGGTGTGCTTCGTCTCTCAGCTCGAGAGATGTTGCTATGTCTCATTCCGTGAGTTAATCCTGAGTTGTTCGACCTTCGAGAAGAACGATTCTTTTAGAGTCTTTCCTTCCCTCTCGTTGTCATGTTAGTTGGAGTTCTCAGAGCAATACTTCGAGTCAATGATGGTGAACGAACCAACGTTCATTTGAAATGCAACCTGGATCGTGAAGATTGTGTTAGTTTGCGCACCCCTTTCATCTTACCCTACGCTTGAATCTCGGGACGAGATTCTTGTTTAGTGGGGGTGAGTTGTCACATCCCCGGTTCAGGCCTTGCTTGTCTTTACTTTATCATCCATGCATCATGTCTAAATTTATTGGAACTTGAAGTAGGGATGCTTAAACCCTAGCACCAAATGAATTCAACTAGGGTCAAAATAAAATCTTTTTCATTAAACTCAAAATGCCCTCTAAAAATGTTCAACATTTCTGGTTTGAGGTGAAAGCATCTACCAAAAATGGTTTATATTTTTGCAGGACATATTGGGCTCTGAATTAAATCATACTCTATTTGCATTTGGGCACTTAAATGCTATAAAATATTTTAAATGCTCAAATAATCATAAACTAAAATTTTTACTGTTGGATATATTCTAAGCATAGCCATGTTTAGTTGCATGATTTTTGGATCTGTTTAAGTATTTTAAATAAATCCCTAAAGACTACAGAATAATAGAAAAACAGAAACAATAGATAAAAGAGAGAGAGAGAGTTACCTAGGCCGGCCTACCTGCTCCGGCACTGTAGCGGCCCAGCCCACCGAGGGCAGAGCCGTCTTCTTCCACCTGCCAGTAGGCAGAGGGGAAGCATGGCGCGCGCGCGTTCGTTCCCGGCCACCTCCTGCTTGCCGACGATCCCCTGGACGCGTGGACGACTTTCCCGTGTCGTCCCGATTCCGCTGACCCCCTCGCTCACTCTCCCTCTTCTCTGGCTCTCTCACTCACGCACACCCGAGCACGTCCGTCGCCGCCGTTCACTGCCACCGCGTCCACCGAGCTCCCCTCGCCCCTCTGTTTTGTCGAATGGGCTCGCCTCGACGCCGTGGATCACCAAGACGAAGCACGCGCTCGCGGGATGCCTGAAACATCGCCATCGAGCTCATCATCGTCCTCTGCCCCGACGATCGCCGCCCGTCGATTCGCCGCCTCCAACGCTTCCCCGACCCCGCTGGGCTTCTCTGCGAGTCCTCTGTGAGCTCCTCTGCCGTTCGCCCTTTTTCCCGTCGCTCCGCACGTTCCCTAGCGCTAGCGCTGCCGTGCCTGAAGCTCGCCACCGCCGTGCCTCATCGCCGGCGTGGCTAGAGCCACCACAGCTCGAATCCGAGCACACCGCTGTGCTCAGCGCAGCTCCAGGAGCCGTAGCGGCCACCAGATCCACCTCCCATGCACCGTAGCGCCTAAACCGTCGATGACCAAACTCCGGCCGCCGCTGCGAGCTCGTTTCCGGCGAGCTCGGTCAACCCCGGCTGCTGCCGCTAGTCGTGTTTGATGTGCCTCACCCCCAGGAACCCATAGGAGCAAACCGTGCATCGAATGGTGCTTCGTAGCGAGTGCATGGTGCACCTCCGCCGTCGGCTGTGGTCGTCGCCGGCGCAACTCCGGCTTGCTGACGTGGCGACTTCATTAGCCACTAACAACCCATTAATCAAGCTCAGTGACACTGACAGCTGGGCCCCGCTGTCTAATTAAATGTAGATTAGTTTCTGTTTAGTTTTAAATTAACAACAGCGGCCCCACACGTCAGCTTGACCAAGCTGACGTGGCCGTTGACTAGGCTCACACGTCAGCGGCACTAACCAGCCCCAGTCACTGACCAGTGGACCCCACTGGTCAAGTTTGACATGCAGCAGCGTCTGTTGACCTGCTGACGTCATGATGATGTCAGGCTGATGCAGTAATGCCCTTTACTGGAATTATTCTTATTCAGGAAATTCCAGAAAATAACCAAAACTTCTAAAATTCATAGAAATTCAACCGTAACTCCAAATGAAACAAATTATATATGAAAAATGATCAGAAAAATCCAATCTATCCATCTGTACCAGTTTCATGCATGTTTAAACAAGTTAACTTGCTGTTTAGTGCAAAACATGATAAAGCACTATTTAAGATCACAAATGTGTTTGAACTTTGAATCTTTGGTTCAAAATAGCTCAAACCCATCTGGTTGTAGCTGCATTAGCCCAACACACTCATTTTACCATGTCATGATCATGCATCATATTTTGCATTGCATTGATTGTGTTTCCTTCTGTGTTGCCGGTATTTGTCCCCTCTCGATAGACGTGGTTTCGATGATGAGATCGATGACACTGATGAAGAGCTATATTATCTTCGGAAGTGCCAGGCAAGCAAAACCCCCTTGTTCATTCCAATACAATCCCACTCTCTCACTCCTGCTCTCCTTTACTGCATTAGGACAACAACGATTCATCTGTTACTTGCTGCGGTAGCTGAACCCTTTATCCTTTGCATGACCTGTCATTCCACAGTAAATAGATGAAACCCACTAGCATGTGTAGGAGTTGTTTGAGCCCTGTTGTGCCTACTCATTCATGCTTGTTAGTCATGCCTGCTACTTCTTAGAGTTGAGTCGGGTCTGATTCATCGAGGGTGAATCAGAGGTGTGTGAACATGTCCTACTGTGTGTGAGCTAAGTGTGTGAACACGATTTGGTAAAGGTAGCGGTGAGAGGCCATGTAGGAGTACATGGTGGGTTGTCTCATTGCAGCCGTCCTCAGGAACTGAGTTCTGTGTTTGTGATCCATGATACAGTTACTACCACGCATTGGGCCCGAAACCAATGGACCCTCTCGGCTTCTTAATCACCCTTGTCCCCTGTCCAGGAGTTGCAAGTAGTTTTTGGTGTTTGTAGTATGCTGGAGGCCGTGGGCAGCACTGACCGGAGGGGTGGGCTGTGATGCGGTAGGCACGTGGCCGGGTATACCAGGCGCCCGTTTGGTGTCACGGAACCCTGTACACATCGTTTGGCGCTGTGAGCGAAACTCCGGCCGGATCTCCTCATGGATGGAACCCGAATAGGCGATAAACCTAGACTAGAGACTTGAGTGTTTAGGTAGGCCGTGGCCGACACCCACGTTGGGCTTCCGCTTGAAGGTTGCCGAGTACATGTCGTGTAAACGGCGGTAAGTGGTGAGAGCATGTGTGAAGAAGTACACCCCTGCAGGGTTAACATCATCTATTCGATTAGCCGTGTCCGCGGTAAAGAACATCTGGGTTGCCTGTACAGTTCATAGACAAGTGAAAGTGGATACTCTAAAATACGCAAAATAAGCGTGAGTGCTATGGATGGCGTTCTCGTAGGGAGACGGGAGCGGATCCATAGTGGTGTATTGATATGGTGAATATGTGGACTCGTGTGCGCCACCTCAAAAGTGTTCCTTGCAGTCGTAGTTCAGGATAGCCACCGAGTCAAAGCTGGCTTGCTAAAGTTAAACT
Source organism: Triticum timopheevii (assembly GCA_963921465.1). Classification (NCBI taxonomy): domain Eukaryota; kingdom Viridiplantae; phylum Streptophyta; class Magnoliopsida; order Poales; family Poaceae; genus Triticum; species Triticum timopheevii. The sequence continues at coordinate 515,365,209 of OY997268.1, read as the reverse complement.
CCACCATCCCCTTTGTTGATAATGATGCATATGTAGTTAGTTCTGATGTAAGTCTTGCTGGGTACATTTGTACTCACGTTTGCCTATTTTATGTTTTTGCAGAGAGACTTCAGTCTCGCTAGTAGTTCCACGTGGACTTCGACGTTTAGCTTGATACCTCAGCTATGATCTTGTGCCCTCGGCAGGATCTAATAGATAGTCAGGCTTCTAAGCCTTTTTCATGTATAGATGTCTGTACTCAGACATGATAGCTTCCGCTTGTGTTTTGACTTGTATGCTCTGAATGTTGGGTCGTGAGACCCATGTTTGTAATATCTCGCTCCTCGGAGCCTAATGAATACATACTTGAGTCGTAGAGTCATGTTGTCATGCCATGTTGTATTTGCACATATCGAGCATATTGTGTGTATGTTATTGAAATGCTTGGTATGTGTGGGATCTGACTATCTAGTTGTTTATCCTTAGTAGCCTCTCTTACCGGGAAATGTCTCTTAGTGTTTCCACCGAGCCATGGTAGCTTGCTACTGCTCCAGAACACTTAGGCTGGCCGGCATGTTTCCTTCTTCGTTCCTGTGTCTGTCCCTTCGGGGAAATGTCACGCGATGAATACCGGAGTCCTGTTAGCCCGCTATAGCCTGGTTCACCGGAGTCCTGCTAGCCCAGTGCTACAGCCTGGATTCACTCGTGATGACCGACACGTTCGATGCTGGGTCATGGATGCCTGTCCCTGTAAGTTTGTGCCAGTTTGGGTTTACGACTAGCCATGTCAGCCCGGGCTCCTTATCATATGGATGCTAGCGACACTATCATATACGTGTGCCAAAAGGCGCAAATGGTCCCGGGCAAAGGTAAGGCGACATCCGTGGGAATACCATGCGTGAGGCCGCAAAGTGATATGAGGTGTTACATGCTAGATCGATGTGGCATTGAATCGGGGTCCTGACAGACAGAGGGCCTTGTTTACCAGAGTTTGGAAATCGGTGAAATCACACATACTGAGGGTGCATCGGAGATGCTGGTTTAATCCTCCAAGAAACCTATCAATCTTCCTTTCTTCAGTGGCCACATCATAAAGGGAGTAGCGGGCCAAATGATTGAACTTATTCAAATATTCACTCACAGACTGACTTCCTTGGAGGAGCACGAGGAATTCACATTGCTTGACTTTCATAATCCAGCAGGAATATGGTATTTACGGAACTGATCCTTGAATTTTTTCCAGGTGATTTCCTCATCAGCAGGCCACATGGATTTTGCATTTTCCCACCATATGGCGACAACGCCTCCAAGATAATGAGTTGCAAATGGTACTTTGTCATTCTCTTCAGTACGATCAATCTCAAGCTTCTTCTCAATAGTTCTTAACCAGTCATCTGCATCCAAGGGATCAATAACCTGACTGAAACTAGGAGGGTTTGTTCTCTAAAAGTCTGACGGCTTGGAATGATGATCATTCTGATTTCCATTCTGCCCAACCATGGCTTGCACACTTATGAACATTTCAATCAGATCATTATTTCTCTTTTCCTCAAACATACGGAGAATTTTCTCGGGTGGAGGGCGGATTAGGCGGTGGAGGCGATGGTGGAACATACGGCTCAAGGGAGTGTCCTGCGGAACAACAAACAGGGACATCCTCACAAGCGTCTCTACTGCTGCCTCCCCATATCACACTATTGTTTTTCCCAAGACAACGCAACCGAGGTGAGCAACATCCAAAAAGAAATACAGTGGGGAAAAGCCAGCAACAAAACCAGAAAGAAAGCAAAATTCCGAAGGAAACATCGAATAGAAGAAAGTTCCAACATAATTATCCATAGACCCATACATAAAAGATAAATGACATAATAAGTTCAACTACTCTCATACATCGAACGGAACATCCTAACTCATACGACTACATCTGTACATAAACCTGACAACTGTGAATACGCGAGTGCTCTAATGCTCTGCTGGTGCTGCGGGGTCCTCTCCTGAAGCGGACTCGAATCCTGAACTGACGATGTTAACCGAGGCCTCATGGTTAAAAGTAACACGACGATGCTGCCTCAAGGGTTCTCCCTCTGGAGCAGGTGCAGGATGGAGTTGAAGCATCAGGGCTACGGGGGTAGTGAGAAGAGAAACCCACTCAGCAGGAGCACTAAGAGGATTCACGGTCGAGGTGCCCGAGCTACTCGGAGGAGTAACTGGTAAAATAGGTGAGCTAGAACTGGATGGAAGATAAGGCGTAAATCCTGTAGACGATGTAGTAGTGACAGCTCTAGTAGAGGCTAAAGCAGTGCGAGCACAAGTCAGCTCTCAAGCCAGCTCGTGGATCAGAAGGTAGCTAGCAGTGATGTAACGAGAAAGGTGGCTAGCAGTACTATCAGACTCCGGATCAATGGTAGGAAAATGGACACGACCATTTTCGTGCAGGGAGGGATAGTAGTAGAAACCTGGATGGTTCTGCATTCGGACCTCGTACTACTGCAGCTCGACAAGGACCTCAAATGCAGCGAACTGGACAGCCTGAGAAGCGGTAGAGGCGAAACCACTCCTGGAAGTACGAGTGTAAGAGCCGGAAGATGAACTGGTGCGCAGACTAACCACGACGTGATACTCATACACTGAGTCTGCTAGACGCTCCCGGTACACATGATAGGTCGGGTCGTCACCGTGAGGATACATTTGATGCCACACGTTGCAAAAGAGATGTGACGACATGTACGACATTAGCTGCAACTGGCACGGATACGGCACCGGAGCCATCTACACTCACAGCCATTAGTAGGTTAGAAATAAAATAACCAAGTGCATGCAATGCAACAACCAGCTACAAACACTATCGTCACTCAACTTTTATTCTAACTAACGCCCAGTAACGCAGCGGTAGTCTAGCATGTCCTATAGTTAGCGTGGCTCTGATACCAAGTGTTGTGGCACCCCGGCTCAGAGCAACCGGTTTACCTTGCATTGCCAGCCCAGAGACCATGTCTTCTGGCAACACACAACATCTTGGTACAGAAAACAATCGCTTTATTGATGCTAGCGGAACATGGTTCATATTACAACAAGTTAGGAGGCCAAGCGGCACACACGGTGCGGCTGAACAATATGTACATTATTTAGTGAACATAACGGGCCTCGACCATGACAACTACGCGGCAGCGGAACGATGACTAAGCGGGACTCCATAGCACAGGGACACCAATGTGAACACGATCTAGACTCGGACAGCTCTTCGTTCCAACGAGACTTTCCTGAAATCTGGCATGACACGCCAGGTCAGTACATTGAATGTACTTGCAAGCTCACAACAAGCATAAACATAATGGCAAACAATATCATGATATTACCCAATTTTAATCATTAATGCAAAATCATACTATGGATGCAGTGAATGAAAGCTCGTGCCTCAAGTCCCACGGACATGCTTACCAAACGGGTTACCTCGTAACCAAACGGTGATCTTTTTCGGATCACAACCGGACCAACAACATGGTCATCAAACTAGTTACCTTGTAACCAAACAGTGATCTCTCTCGGATCACAAATGGACCAACAACTTGGTCATCAACATCAACATGGTTTTCCAACCATCCTCTTTCCAACAGTGCCATGTTATTAATTTAGTGTGCAAGATTATTTAAACGTTGACCCATGGTGTGACCTACTTTCGAGTGTGTCCGTAACCGTGGACTCGGCTATCGATAGATTAAATACACTCTGCAGAGGTGGCGCACTTTACCCACACCAAGGAACCCATGGCCTCGCACTCCCATTCGGGTGGACCAACGGCATTCCAACAGAACCCCTCCATTGCCATGACACTCTCCCGACCACTTCGACTAACTCCCCACTGGGCTAAGTCATGGGTGGCTCCGTGTCTACCAAAGACACCAACGGCCACCGTCGTGGCAAAACATAAACGGTCCCAAACGGGGACAAGGTACCATAACAACATCAACGGGCACACAAGGTTATGTCTGCTTACCGGGCCAGGGTACTGCACGCCCATAACCTTCCCTCGTAGGAGGCACCGACCAGAGGCATGACAACGGACTGAATAAAGGCCTTCCCATAAAGGCAAATGTGGTTGCACTAGGAAAAACTCGATTTAGTGGCACCATGACCCGATCAACGATATGTTCAAGTTGAGTTATTATCAGGTTCAACTTAAAGGAAAAATAATCGGTGTCATGATATGCCATGCAAATGCACTCATGTAACATGCATCACTAATCATAAGAACAATACCGGGTCAACTATACCAAGCACTGACCAAACATATCAGAAACTCATAGCACTATTCTGGTCATGATTATTCAGCAAACTAACCATGGCAATATCTTAGCATAACTATTTTCTTACCCAAGAAAATATTATCCAAACTAGTTCTTTTTCATAAGCAAATTATTTCTTCATAATCTAGGATAACTTCTAATGACTTAAACTAACTTAGTTACCTTTAACTTACTGTAAACCAACATGTCAACATAATCAAGATTTCAACAGAATGAAAATAGTTATTTATTTTGGTGATTTAAATGCATGAATTAAATTACTCATTCAAGTTGAAAATAAATCACAAATATTGCAATGGCACCATGAAAATGTTGTTGTGGCTTGCCTTAGTGCGGATGAGGTTCACTCTCCTCCTGGTGATCCTCAAGACAAGCTTCACCTTCTGAAATCAATTAAAAACACAAAAAAGAAAACATCAAGAGACACTCTGAAATTCACCAGAAAATCTAGGCAGCAGAGAAAAATCTCATCCTTGGTGTGCTGCTAGATATTTTCATACATAACACAATGCAAAAAGAATCAATTCATTTGGACTTAGGGTTAAAAAGTTATGGCTATTTGAAGTTCTCTGGAAATATTTGAATTAAATTTAAATAAACAGAACGCGGGGGTGACGTCGAAGGCGTAAACCCCGCGGGGCGCCTCCACTCGTACCTCTTCAGGCGCGGCCAGAGTGGCTAACAGCAGGCCCCGCTAGTGAGGTGAGAGGGAGGGGGAGAGGGAAACGGGCACGGCGGAGCTTCGCCGGAGCACATGCCGGCGAGGAGGGCATCTTGGCCCGATCTGGAGGGATAGATCGAAGGGGAAGAGGGAGGCGCACCTGCCCGTACCCATAGAATATCTAGGGGTGGTCGGACAGCGACGGAATGAGCCTCTCCAGCGGCGGCAGAGAGTCGTGGTCGCCGGAGTTGGTGATGACAGCGACGAGGGGCTGCCCCAGTGGCTCCAACCGAGTCGGACGGCAACACTGAAGCACGGTGGAGGCTCTGGAAGAGTCACCTGAGCTTGGGAGGTGCTGGAGTGGTGGCGACGGACAGAGGGGATCGCCGGCAAGCTCGAGCTCGGGGACGGCGGCTCGAGGCCTTCTCGGCCGGGCTACGGCTTCCTACTGGCTTGTGGAGTGTGTGAGTGGAGCTGGTCATGCTCGAGAGGCGTGGGGAGGGCTGGATTTATAGCCGAGCGAGGTGAGGGGTTCGGGCTCCGCCGGAGGACACCTGGACACTGTGCTCGGCGATGAACGGTGTCAGTGAGTGAGGGGGAAGGCGACGCATCTCACGCGGGCACTGTGAGCGGGCGGAGACGAGCACAGGAACAAGTGGGTGGCGATGAACACAATGTGCAGTGCACTGTTGGGTTGGCCGGACCGCGCCTGTGCTCGCTGCGGCGAGCTCCGGCGTCGGCGAGCGCCAAGGGGAGTTAATGGAGTCGAGATGATGATGGTGGCGAGGTTTGGCGAGGTTAGGCAGGTGGGGAAGCGAGCACGTGCACAACAGAGCGCTCGGCGGCACTCAAAGCGCGGTGACAAGCATGCTGGCACCATGCACACACGTGGTCTCTGCGTGCACTACGGCAAAGAGCCACGGCTGGCCCCAATTTTCATGTCTGGCGTGTAGTCCTTAGTGTTTAGGTTAGGGCCAAGGCTTTGAGTCGAGCTCAGGTGCAGTTAGCTGGAGTTTTACTTCATGGTAAGTTCCTGGTCAGTAACTTTGAGAGCTTATTGTGGTCAAATGGCTAGGAGTTGGGAGCTGTGCTTTGGGGGTTAGCAATCATCTAGGAGGGTAGTGATGCAAAAGAAAATGCAGCAGCATTGGAGCAAGTAAAATGGTAGTTGCTGTAGAAACTACCATTTCTGTCCAGAACAGTAGCTGATACGTCTCCGTCGTATCTATAATTTTTGATTGTTCCATGCCAATATTATTCACTTTCATATACTTTTTGGCAACTTTTTATATTATTTTTGGGACTAACATATTGATCCAGTGCCCAGTGCCAGTTCCTGTCTGTTGCATGTTTTTTGTTTCGCAGAAACCCAATATCAAACGGAGTCCAAACGGGATAAAAACGGACGGAGATTTTTTTTTGCAATATTTATGATTTTTGGGAAGTAAAATCAACACGAAATGGTATCCGAGGTGGTCATGAGGTAGGGGGGCGCGCCCTACCCCCCCAGGCGCGCCCCTGGCCCTCGTGGTCCACCCGTAAGGCGGTTGATGCTCTTCTTCTAGAACAAGAAAGATAATTTTATGAGAAAGATCTGGGTGAAAGATTCACCCCAATTGGAGTTACGGATCTCCAGATATAAAGGAAATGGTGAAGGGGTAGAATCAGATAACGCAGAAACAGAGAGATAGATCCAATCTCGGAGGGGCTCTCACCCCTCCCAAGCCATGGGATCCAAGGACCAGAGGGGAAACCCTTCTCCCATCTAGGGAGAAGGTCAAGGAAGAAGAAGAAGGGGGCTCTCTCCCCCTTGCTTCCGGTGGCTCCGGAATACCGCCGGGGGCCATCATCATCACCGGATCTTCACCAACACCTCCGCCATCTTCACCGACATCTCCATCACCTTCCCCCATCTATATCCAGCGGCCCACTCGCCCGCAACCCGCTGTACCCTCTACTTGAACATGGTGCTTTATGCTTCATATTATTTTCCAATGATGTGTTGTCATCCTATGATGTCTAAGTAGATTCCTATTGTCCTATCGGTGATTGATGAATTGCTATGATCGGTTTGAGTTGCATGTTTTATTATTGGTGCTGTCCTATTGTGCCCTCCGTGTCGCGCAAGCGTGAGGGATTCCCGCTGTAGGGTGTTGCAATACGTTCATGATTCGCTTATAGTGGGTTGGTGAGTGACTGAAACACAAACCCGAGTAAGAGGGATTGTTGCGTATGGGATAAAGGGGACTTGATGCTTTAATGCTATGGTTGGGTTTTACCTTAATGAATCTTTAGTAGTTGCGGATGCTTGCTAGAGTTCCAATCATAAGTGCATATGATCCAAGTAGAGAAAGTATGTTAGCTTATGCCTCTCCCTCAAATAGAATTGCAATAGTGATTACCGGTCTAGTAACGTAGTCAATTGCTTAGGGACAATTCCACAACTCCTACCACCACTTTTCCACACTCGCTATATTTACTTTAGTTGTGTCTTTATCTAAACAGCCCCTAGTTTATATTTACGTGTTCTTTACTATCTTGCAAACCTATCCTATCACACCTACAAAGTACTTCTAGTTTCATACTTGTTCTAGGTAAAGCGAACGTCAAGCGTGCGTAGAGTTGTATCGGTGGTCGATAGAACTTGAGGGAATATTTATTCTACCTTTAACTCCTCGTTGGGTTCGACACTCTTATCAAAAACTGTTGCGATCCCCTATACTTGTGGGTTATCAAGACCTTTTTCTGGCACCGTTGCCGGGGAGTCATAGCATGGGGTGAATATTCTCGTGTGTGCTTGTTTTCTTTATCACTAAGTAATTTTTTATTTGTTGTTCTTAGTTGTTTTCTATCTTTAGCTATGGGTAGGAAACGCAAAATACCAAAAAAATTAGTTGTACCTACTTCTCCAATGGTTGAAGAACCACTCAAAATCTATCACACTACTGAAGCTTTTTACTTGGATCATCTTCGATCCCTATGTGCTCATGCTGAAACCCCAACTAGCTTAGTTGAGGGCAAATCTTTAGATGATCATGATTGTTATGTGCGACACCGTATATCTGAAAAGGGGAAACTATTATGGGATCAAATTCAACGTTTACAATGCTATGCTTGGAATTTATGTTGGGAATATGATTTTACTTGTTGTTCTGAAAACCCTAAAAAACACCTTCCCTACTAATGTGAGTTTATTGATAATGGAATCTTATCTTCTTATGCTAAGGGTGTTTATAGTTACTATGATGTTCAACAAATTGAAGAATTTGTTGCTTTTAAGGGTGCTTTTGAAATTTCTATGTTGATTGAAAAGTATTATGCTACTCTTTACAAATCTGAAAATTTTGCCATACTTGAATATTGTTATGAGAATTATGCTTCTAATGCCTATGTTAAACAATTTATTAAGGTCTCCGCTGTCCAAGAAGAGACTAATATTTTGCAGGAAGATATGGAAGAAGAAATTGATGAAACTATGAGCTCATTGGATGAAAAAGATGATGAGGAGAGCGAAGAACAAAAGGAGGAGGAGCGGATTAGCTACCCGTGCCCACCTTCTAATGAGAGTAACCCTCCAACTCATTCATTATTTAATTCCCCTTCGTGCTTACCGAAGGATGGTTTCTATGATGATTGCCATGATGAGTGCTATGATGATTGTTATGATCCCGTTGATTCTCTTGAAATATCCCTTTTTGATGATGCTTGCTATGCTTATGGCCAAGATGCCAATATGAATTATGCTTATGGAGATGAACTTGCTATAGTTCCTTATGTTAAACATGAAATTGTTGCTATTGCACCCACGCATGATAGTCCTATTATCATTTTGAATTCTCCCAATTATACTATATCGGAGAAGTTTGCCCTTATTAAGGATTATATTGATGGGTTGCCTTTTACCGTTACACATGATGATTTTGATAAATGTAATATGCATGTGCTTGCTGCTCCTACTTGCGATTATTATGAGAGAGGAACTATGTCTCCACCTCTCTATGTTTCCAACACGATAGAATTGCAAGAAACTGCTTATACTGTGCATTGGCCTTTACTTGGTGTGCATGAATTATTCTTTTATGACATGCCGATGCATAGGAAGAGAGTTAGACTTCGTTGTTGCTTGATTTATGTTACTTTGTGCTCACTGCTAAATTATAAATCATTGTTAATTAAAATTGGCTTTTATATACCTTGGGATCCGGGTGGATTCATTACTTGAGCACTAAATGCCTAGCTTAAAGGCTTTAAAGAAAGCGCTGCCAGGGAGACAACCCGGAAGTTTTAGTGAGTCATTTATTTCTGTTGAGTGCTTTCATATAGTTTAAAAACAACAAAAATAAAGAGGGGAACCTAAAAACTTTTCAAAAAGGAAAGTGAAAGTAAGAAAGACAAGCATTGTTGAAGTGGGAGAGCTCCTTGAACTTATTTCATGCTCACGGAAACTTTGTGAATCTTGATTACAGAAACTTTTCAACAAAAATAATTATCCCCTTGTACAATTCCATTGTATTATAAAAATAATGTGCCAAGGTTTGCCTTTAGGATGTTTACAATGCTTGTTGGTTTGCACGGTGCAGGACAGAAACTTTGGCTGTAGTGCGCGATTTTACATTCTTAACTGGAACGTCATTTGGTTCTGATTACTTTTGCATTGTCTTGATATACAACTTGTTTATTTTTCCTAAGTTTTGTAGAATTTTTGGGGTAACAGAAGTATGGTGGATGTCCAGATTGCTACAGACTGTTCTGTTTTTGACAGATTCTGTTTCTGATGCATAGTTTGCATGTTTTGATGAAACTATCAACTTATATCAGTGGATTCAGCCATGGAAAAGCTATACTACAGTAGACACAATGCAAAAACAAAATATGGATTGGTTTGCAATAGTACTTAGAGTGGTGATTTGCCTTATTATACTAACGGATCTTACCGAGTTTTCTGTTGAAGTTTTGTGTGGATGTAGTGTCTAATCGAGGATGTTTTGATGTGAGGAAAAGGAAGAGAGGCAAGAGCTCAAGCTTGGGGATGCCTGAGGCACCCCAAGTAAATATTCAAGGAGACTCAAGCGTCTAATCTTGGGGATGCTGGGGAGGCATCCCCTCTTTCTTCAACAAGTATCGGTATGTTTTCGAATTCGTTTCGTTCATGCATTATGTGCAAGTCTTGGAGCGTCTTTTGCATTTAGTTTTCACTTTTATTTTATGAACCATGCTGGTATGAGATAGTCCTTGGTTGATTTATAGAATTCTCATTGCACTTCACTTAAATCTTTTGAGTGTGGCTTTATAGAATGCTTCATGTGCTTCACTTATATCATTTGAAGTTTGGATTGCCTGTTTCTCTTCACATAGACAACCGCCATTTGTAGAATGCTATTTTACTTCACTTATATTTGTTAGAGCGTGGGCATATCTTTCGTAGAAAGAATTAAACTCTCTTGCTTCACTTATATCTATTTAGAGAGATGACAGGAATTGGTCATTCACATGGTTAGTCATAAAATCCTACATAAACTTGTAGATCGCTGAATATGATATGGTTGATTCATTGCAATAGTTTTGCGATATAAAGATGGTGATATTAGAGTTATGCTAGTGGGTGGTTATGGATTGTAGAGATACCTGTGTTGAGGTTTGCAAGTCCCGTAGCATGCATGTATGGTAACCGTTGTGTGACAAATTTGAAGCATGGGGTGTTTCTTTGATTGTCTTCCTTATGAGTGGCAGTCGGGGACGAGCGATGGTCTTTTCCTACCAATCTATCCCCCTAGGGGCATGCGTAGTAGTAATTTGCTTTGAGGGCTAATAAACTTTTGCAATAAGTATATGAGTTCTTTATGATTAATGTGAGTCCATGGATTATACGCACTTTTACCTTTCCATCATTGCTAGCCTCTTCAGTACCATGCATTGCCATTTCTCACCTCGAAAGTTGGTGCAAACTTCATCGGTGCATCCAAACCCCATGATACGACACGCTCTATCACACATAAGCCTCATTATATCTTCCTCAAAACAGCCACCATACCTACCTATCATGGCATTTCCATAGCCATTCCGAGATATATTGCCATGCAACTTCCATCATCATCATATTCATGACTTGAGCATTCATTGTCATATTGCTTTGCATGATCGTAAGATAGCTAGCATGATGTTTTCATGGCTTGTCCGTTTTTTGATGTCATTGCTACGCTAGATCATTGCACATCCCGGTACACCGCCGGAAGCATTCATATAGAGTCATATCTTTGTTCCAGTATCGAGTTGTAATATCGAGTTGTAAGTAAATAAAAGTGTGATGATCATCATTATAGAACATTGCCCCAAAAGAAAAGGGGGAGCGGCCAAAGAAGCCCACCAAAAAAAGAAAAAGAAAAAGAAAATAACAAAAGGGGGGCAATGTTACTATCTCTTTTTCCACACTTGTGCTTCAAAGTAGCACCATGTTCTTCATGTAGTCTCATATCTTGTGCTTCAAAGTAGCACCATGTTCTTCATATAGATTGTCTCCTATGTTGTCACTTCCATATACTAGTGGGAATTTTCATTATAGAACTTAGCTTGTATATTCCAACGATGGGCTTCCTCAAATGCCCTAGGTCTTCATGAGCAAGCAAGTTGGATGCACACCCACTTAGTTTCTTTTGTTGAGCTTTCATACACTTATAGCTTTTAGTGCATCCGTTGCATGGCAATCCCTACTCCTCGCATTGACATCAATTGACGGGCATCTCCATAGCCCGTTGATTAGCCGCATCGATGTGAGACTTTCTCCTTTTTTGTCTTCTCCACATAACCTCCATCATTATATTCTATTCCACCTATAGTGCTATATCCATGGCTTGCGCTCATGTATTGCGTGAGGGTTGAAAAAGCTGAAGAAAAGTATGAACCAATTTCTCGGCTTGTCATCGGGGTTGTGAATGATGGGGGCATTTTGTGTGACGAAAATGAAGCATGGCCAAACTGTATGATTTTGTAGGGATAAGCTTGCTTTGGCCTTGTTGTTTTGAAAAGACATGACTGCTTTATTGGTACACTCAAAGTATTATTGTTTTTATGTCAAATGATAGACTATTGCTTTCAATAACTCGTGTCTTAATATTCATGCCATGATTAGACATATGATCAAGATTATGCTAGGTAGCATTCCACATCAAAAATTATTCTTTTTTATCATTTACCTACTCGAGGACGAGCAGGAATTAAGCTTGGGGATGCTGATATGTCTCCGTCGTATCTATAATTTTTGATTGTTCCATGCCAATATTATTCACTTTCATATACTTTTTGGCAACTTTTTATATTATTTTTGGGACTAACATGTTGATCCAGTGCCCAGTGCTAGTTCCTGTCTGTTGCATGTTTTTTGTTTCGCAGAAACCCAATATCAAACGGAGTCCAAACGGGATAAAAACGGACGGAGATTTTTTTTGCAATATTTATGATTTTTGGGAAGTAAAATCAACGCGAAACGGTATCCGAGGTGGTCACGAGGTAGGGGCGTGCCCTACCCCCCCAGGCACGCCCCTGGCCCTCGTGGTCCACCCGTAAGGCGGTTGATGCTCTTCTTCTGGCGCAAGAAATATAATTTTATGGGAAAGATCTGGGCGAAAGATTCACCCCAATCGGAGTTACGGATCTCCAGATATAAAGGAAACGGTGAAGGGGTAGAATCAGAGAACGCAGAAACAAAGAGATAGATCCAATCTTGGAGGGGCTCTCGCCCCTCCCAAGCCATGGGAGCCAAGGACCATAGGGGAAACCCTTCTCCCATCTAGGGAGAAGGTCAAGGAATAAGAAGAAGAAGGGGGGCTCTCTCCCCCTTGCTTCCCGTGGCTCCGGAACACCACCAGGGGCCATCATCATCACCGCGATCTTCACCAACACCTCCGCCATCTTCACCAACATCTCCATCACCTTCCCCCATCTATATCCAGCGGTCCACTCTCTCGCAACCCGCTGTACCCACTACTTGAACATGGTGCTTTATGCTTCATATTATTTTCCAATGATGTGTTGCCATCCTATGATGTCTGAGTAGATTCCTATTGTCCTATCGGTGATTGATGAATTGCTATGATTGGTTTGAGTTGCATGTTTTATTATTGGTGCTGTCCTATTGTGCCCTCCGTGTCGCGCAAGCGTGAGGGATTCCCGCTGTAGGGTGTTGCAATACGTTCATGATTCGCTTATAGTGGGTTGGTGAGTGACTGAAACACAAACCCGAGTAAGAGGGATTGTTGCGAATGGGATAAAGGAGACTTGATGCTTTAATGCTATGGTTGGGTTTTACCTTAATGAATCTTTAGTAGTTGCGGATGCTTGCTAGAGTTCCAATCATAAGTGCATATGATCCAAGTAGAGAAAGTATGTTAGCTTATGCCTCTCCCTCAAATAGAATTGCAGTAGTGATTACCGGTCTAGTAACGTAGTCAATTGCTTAGGGACAATTCCACAACTCCTACCACCACTTTTCCACACTCGCTATATTTACTTTAGTTGTGTCTTTATCTAAACAGCCCCTAGTTTATATTTACGTGTTCTTTACAATCTTGCAAACCTATCCTATCACACCTACAAAGTACTTCTAGTTTCATACTTGTTCTAGGTAAAGCGAACGTCAAGCATGCATAGAGTTGTATCGGTGGTCGATAGAACTTGAGGGCATATTTATTCTACCTTTAGCTCCTCGTTGGGTTCGACACTCTTACTTATTGAAAACTATTGCGATCCCCTATACTTGTGGGTTATCAGTAGCAAAAATATTCCAAGAAGTGATGCAATATTTTTGCTCAGGGAGGTGCCCTAGGGTTCAAAGGATTTTTGTGAATTTTCTCAGATTTTTGTGGGCAAGAAAAATTGGGATTGCTTTAGAGCACAAGTTTTTGGTTAGGATTTTAGAGAGGAAAATGAATATTTTTCATTTAAGAAAAATATTCATGATATTATTTTGAGATAGACTAGCTAGAGAAGAAATGATGGCTAGGGACAGAAATGAGTCACTTGGGTGAAAGCCAAGGTGATGCCCAAGTGTTTAAGTCCAACTGAAGTGATTCAAACTCCAAAATTCAAATCAAAACCAATGAAATACAGAAAAGAAGAGAGGGAAAAAACCAAGCTATCATAGATGTTCCATTTGTGATCCGTGAATGATCACCGTTTGGTTATGAGGTAACCATTTGAACCAAGTGTGGTTCCGTTTGTGATCCGTGAATGATCACCGTTTGGTTTTGATCACAAGGTGGTCGAGATGGTATATTGCTTGGCCGGTTAGCCAAGAGTGAGATTGTTGTTGGGATTGAGATGTTGGTTTATCAGTATGGTAGTAGTTTCATATCATGCTTAGTAGTTGCTTTCGTATCATGATAGTTGTCAATTTAATTAACCTGTTAAATGCTATGTTGTTGTCTTGCATTGATGTTTTTGGTTGTTGTGAGCTTGCAAGTACATTCAATGTACTGACCTAGTGTGTTATGCCAGATTGCAGGTGATGCCATGTTTGTTTGCTTGTCGTGGTTTCCGTTCGTTTGAGCTAGATTGTGTCCCAGCGAGGGTACCTGCAGAGTGGAGTTCACCACCTTCGTCGTTGTTCCGCTGCTAGAAGATTTCCGCTGCTACGAGTTGTTCCGCTGCTAGCATAGAGCAAATTTAGTATCACAGGCGTAGTGTCGCCGTGCTGATGTGAACCTTTGTAGCATCAGACCTTTGTATTTATCCTTTGTAATAAGAGCTGATTTGTTCTATGTCAAGCAGTGTCGTCTTCCAGAAGACTTCATCTCAATCTCTGGGCTGGAATACGGGGTGTTCCGGTTTCTTTGAGCCGGGGTGCAACATGAACGCCTCGCTCGGGTTCAGTTAGAGCGCAACGCCTCGCACCCACATGCGTATGTGTATGAGAGAAACACGCAATCCCTCCGTGCATCGCTCGGCCCCGACCACCCAACATAACTGGGAACTCCCCGATATTTTCCTCGCCCTCGCTTCTACCATGATTTTTTCCATCATTAACGGCCCAAAGAATGTCATGTAGCTGCGTCTCCAGCCCACCTAGGACGAAAAGCCCATTTTTTGTCATAGATGTAGGAGCCCACCACATCTATGATGATATCGGGTTTTGTCACAATTATCGTCATAGAATTGTCATAAGAATGACAGGAAAAAAATCGTTCACCCAAAATGTCACGGATGTGTCTTTTTTTTGTAGTGCCAGAACCGTTCTTACCTATGCAAAACCACAACGATGATTATGAAGTTTGTTGTTTTAACCTTCTACAAGGACCGGCCATAGTCAAATTCGATTCAACTAAAGTAGGAGAAACAGACACCCACCAGCCACCTTTATGCAAAACAAGTTGCATGTCAGTCGATGGAACCGGTCTCATGTATGTGGACATGTAAGGTTGGTCCGGGCCGCTTCATCCCACAATACCGCCAAAACAAAATAAAACGTTGACGGTAAGAAGTATTACCATCACCGTCCACAACTTCTTTGTGTTCTACTCGTGCATATCATCTACGCATAGACCTGGCTCATGATGCCACTATTGGGGAATGTTGTATGGAAAACAAAAAATTTCTACGCACACGCAAGATCTATCCATGGAGATGCATAGCTACAAGAGTGGGAGAGCATCAACGTACCCTTGTAGATCGCTAAGCAGAAGCATTTATCAACGTGGTTGATGTAGTCGTACACCTTCACGATCCGTCCCAATCAAGTATTGAACGTACGGCACCTTCGCATTCAGCACACGTTCAGTTTGCTGACGTCCTCCCCTTCTCAATCCAGCAAGAGAGGCTAAGTAGTAGATGAGCTCCGGCAGCACGACGGTGTGGTGACGGAGGTGTTGAAACTATTCGAAGGGCTTCGCCAAGCACAACGGACGTGGACGGAGAAGCAACTAGAACTAGAGGGAGACGGGGCACTACACACGGCTTGGGGATCGTGGTGTGTGTTGCCCCTCTCCCTCCTCTCATATATATATATATAGGCAGGGGAGGAAGGGAGGCAGCCTAGGGCACCCCCAAGGGGTCCGGCGGCCGCCCTGGTCTCCTGCCCTGGCTGCCCCCCCCCCCCCTCCCTCTTCCTTCTTTGGTGCATGGGGAGAAGGCAGGAGGGGAGCCCCCCCCCCCCCCCCCGTTTCCTCTCTCTCATGTGGAGGGGGGGGCAGGAGGGGCTGGCCCTCCCCCCTTTCCTTCCCTAGGGTCGGCAGCCAGGGAGAGGGCGCGCCAACCCCTTGTGGGCTGGTGTGTTCCTCCCCTTCGCCCATTAGGCCCAAAAACTCCCTGTGGCCTTCCCGAAACCCCTTCTGATGATCCGATAATTACCCGGTGTATTCCAAAACCTTTCCGGAGACCAAATAGCACTACAAAAAAAAGACACATCCATGACATTATAGGCCGAACAAAAAATATTCTGTCATACATATGACACTTCTATGACGATAACTGTGACAAAACCCGGTATCATCATAGATGTGGTGGGCTCCTACTTCTATGAAAAAAAATCATGACAGAAAATGGGCTTTTCGTCCTGGGCGGACCGGAGACGCAGCTGCATGTCATTCTTTGGGCCGTCCATGATGGAAAAAACCGTGGTAGAAGCGAGGGCGAGGAAAATTTCGGGGAGTTCCCAGTTACGGTGGGAGGTCGGGGGCCGAGCGATGCACGTTTCTCTCGTACACGTACGCGTGTTTGTGCGAGGCGTTGGCTCTAACTGAACCCGAGCGAGGTGTTGGGCTCTAACTGAACCCGAGCGATTGCACTGCAGGCTACGCGTTACTGAACCCGAGCAATCGATCGATGGCTGTTAACTGAACCCGATCGAGCGATTCCTTTGCTACTGCTGCTAACTCAAGCCGATCGATACTACCTCTCTGGATGAACAGTGAGCGTTGCGGGGGGGTTTGGATGAACATTGAGCGGTGGCGTTTCCTCTGGATGAACAAGACCCCGTGGTGTGGAGGGCTGGATGAACAGTAGACGGTGGAGGGGTGCCCATGGAGGGGTGGTTGAACAGTAGCAGGTGGAGTAGCACGCGGTGGAGGCTGGATGAACAGGATCCCGTGAAGGCTGGAGGAGGTTGACGGTAGCCCCTAGAGGCTGGAGGAGGTCGACGGTGGAGATGAACAGTATCCCGTGGAGTCCTGTCTTGCGGTACGCCACACCCCTCTTGATGAACAGGACCCCCGTTTCGACCGTAGCGCTCCAACACAAGTCCGTTTTGCGGTACGCCACACCCCTCTCGATCAACAGGACCCCCGTTTCGACCGTAGGAGGTCTGTTTCGTCCGTTTTGCGGTACGCCACACCCCTCCCGATCGACAGGATCCCCGTTTCGACCGTAGGAGGTATGTTTCCTCCATTTTGCGGTACGCCACACCCCTCCCGATGAACAGGATCCCGTTTCGAACGTGGCCGGTCGAACACAAGGCCGTTTCCTCCGTTCTGCGGTATGCCAGGCCTCGTTTCCATCGCCTGTTCCTTCCAAGCCCTCCCGATGAACACGACGACGCATTCCGTTCCGACCCAGCCGGTTGGCTCCCACGCATTTCGTTGCCTCCCGATGAACACGACGCATACCGTTGCCTCCCCATGAACACGACGCATTCCGTTGCCTCCCCATGAACACGACGATGACGCTGTTTTTCCATTCCGACCCAGCCATGTACACGAGCCCTGGCCGTACGTATGCACGAGTAGGCGTTCGAGACCCCGCCCGTATGTACATACGTGGCCGTATTTTCTTTCTTGCACCCTGGCCGTTGTACATACGTGTACATGCTACATGCACGCCTCTACTACGGTACGTGCGCACCTCTACATTTACCAGCATATATGTACATACACGTTCGCAACCAGAATGACAACGTTACGTACGCTTCGACCAGGTGGGTCCCGACTGTCAGGCACTTCCTTGCATGCGAAAATGTAGCTTGTGGGTCCCAGTAGTCAGGTGAGAATCGTTTTTTTTTCAGACGCACTTCCTTTGCATGTGAAGATGTAGCTGGTGGGTCCCAACAGTCAGGGGGCGAATTGTTTTTTTTTGCCCGGACGCACTTCCTTGCGTGCGAAGATGTAGCTGGTGGGTCCCAGCAGTCTGGGGGCGAATCGTTTTTTTGCCCGGACGCACTTCCTTGTGTGCGAAGATGTAGCTGGTGGGTCCCAGCAGTCAGGGGGCGAATCGTTTTTTTGCCCAGACGGACTTCCTTGCGTGCGAACATGTAGCTGGTGGGTCCCAGCAGTCATGGGGCGAATCGTTTTTTTTCGGACGCACTTCCTTGCGTGCAAAGATGTAGCTGGTGGGTCCCAGCAGTCAGGGGGCGAATCATTTTTTCGCAAAATACGATGGTCCGTCCGGTGGATCCCTACTGTCAGGTGGAGGAATAATTATTTTGCGCGTAATAAGGAGGCATATCCTTGCGGCTGCCATGGACCTAGATGTCAGCCTCTCCACGTACAGTCCACGTCCGATTGAAGTCGTTCCTTGACCATGTTGATCACGCCGCGCTGAGAGCACCAGGGCGGTGGACGACGGCGAGGCTAGGAAGGGGACGACGCGGAGCCAGGGAAGACGTGGTAGTGGATGCCCACGTGTAGAGGAGTATGAGGGTTCACTCGTTCGGCTGCGGTGTGAGGCTGCCGTCGCCGCAGAATAACAGGGGGTGTGGGTGCGTAGAGGGATGGCCTAGCCGGCGTTGGGAGTAGTAGGGGCGGTGAGGCCTCCGCGGCATCACAGCCGGCCACGGGCGGTAGGAGTAGGCGGCACGACCGGCGCTGCTTTGGGCGGCTGGAGCAAGAAGACCAGAGGTTGAAGAAGCACTACGGCCGTTGGATGGACATTGTACGGTCACTGGAGCTAGAATCGTTCATATATTGACTAAATTTAACAAAGGCCTCCGTCCTAGTCAACTTAGTAGGCCCACAAGTCAGCCTCCCACCAAGGTGTGTCCCAGCTAGCAGGGGGTATTCATTTTTTTGTGCATAATAAGGAGGCACTTCGTGTGGGTCCAAGCTGATAGCAGGGGGACATTTTTTCGCGAAATACGGTGGCCCGTCCGGTGGGTCCCAGCAGTCAGGGGGAAACATTTTTTTCGCAAAATACTGGTGGGCCGTCCGGTGAATCCCTGCTGTTAGGTGGAGGAATAATTATTTTCCGCGTAATAAGGAGGCACTTCCTTGTGGCTGTCGTGGACCCAGTTGTCAGCCTCTCCACGTACAGTACTCTTCCGATGGAAGCCCGTCGTTGACCACATTGACCACGCCGCGCCGAGAGCCCCACGGCGGTGGACGACGGCGAGGCCTAGGAAGGGGACGACATGGAGCCGGGGAAGACGCGGCAGTGGGAGCCCGCGCGGAGAGGAGTACGAGGGTTCACCGGTTCGGCTGCGGTGTGAGGCTGTCGTCGCCGCAGAATAACAGGGGGTGTGTGTGAGTAGGGGGATGCCCTGGCCAGCAGTGGGAGTAGTAGGGGGCGCTGAGGCCTGCGCGGCAGCATAGCCAGCCACGGGAGGCGGGAGCAGGCGGTCCCGCCGGCGCTGCTTTGGCGGCTGGAGCAAGAAGATCAGAGATTGAAGAAACATGACGGCCATTGGATTGACATCCAACGGTTACGTCTGATAGAATCGTTTGTTGACGTATATAATAACTAAAAAAGTCTTGCGTACGCGTCAACTAAACAGGCCCACAAGTCAGACCACTCCTTCTTTTTTTAATAATTTATATATAGCTCATGGAAACTTCTTATGCAATTTATTGCAGACATTTTTTTTTGGTTGGCTAGGGCCAATTTCGCATATTTCTGTGGGTTCCAAACTATTTTTAATACCAAAATGTCGAGCCAGATTTAAAGTACTTTGGAGATATATTTAAATTAGGTTAATGCTCAGTGAAATAGGAATCTGAAAATGTGAAAAAATTCAGAAATTATAAAGTAATTGCCAATTTGTCATCTGTTTTTATATTTACAACCCATTTCATATTACTTTCAAGATTTGCAGGCGTCTTGAAAGAGTTGTAGCCCATCGGGGCGTAGAAAAATAAGTAGGCCTGGATTGGGTATTCTTCAGAAAAAATAAACTAGGCTCATTTTCACAAAGAAAAAATAGCTGGGCTGGTCACACGGTGAACATAAAATATAAGCCTGGGCTAGACGGGCCACAGCCCAGTTCAAACCCTGCTCGGTCTGAACAATACCAAACAAAAAATATACTGCTCGAGTAGCTACGTCCCAGGTGCCAGCCTATCTTGTGCTGTTCTCTTGTCTATTGACTATATACGCTCACAATGTCGTGGGTCCCAGATGTCAGGAAAACACTAGGAGGAAGCATTTTATTTTTCCATACGCTGACGTGGTGGGCCCCTACTGTCATCCTCTCCACGTACTTCTGCCGATTCCTGTTGTTTGTTGACCATGTTGACACCGCGAGAGGGCGGCGCCACGGCGAGCGCACCAAAGCGCGCGGAGGACGTCAGCGTTAATGATTTAGGAGACGGTGGGGCGGCGATGCATGCGCTAAGGCGCAGCCAGTCGTGGGAGGCGGAAGCAGGCGGCCCCATCGGCGCTGGATTGGTTTTGGTAGCTGGAGGAAGACACGACTGAAGAAACAAGACAGACTGTAAAAGTAGCAGGAGTACTTAACAACCTTAACTGAAACCAGCAGGGGCACTTAACAACCAAAGCTGAAAGCAGTATGAGTACTTATACAGGTTCAACCGTACAAAGCACGCCTCGAACAGTGCTACTTTGCCTACAGTTAACCAAGGGTGAGGTCGCCAAGCCCCAGTACAAGGCCCAAGCGCCACCCCGCGCATCCACAACCTTCTGAAAGCGGCTTCATCTCGCAATGTGGTCAATAAACAAGATATTCACTTTAGAGCCATGGAAAAGCATGAACATAATATTTTGTCCTATTCTCCAAGATGGACGGGCCTTCATTATTTGAGACCACCCATGAATAAGTATCTTTTCACCTCCAAGGGGAATTAAGTAGGTCGACATAAACATCGTGTTGTGACCAAGCGCAAGTCTGACCCGACCATGGTCAGGCATCTGCATAGGAACAATAGAACTGGGCAGTTCCTGTTTCAAGAAGATCACAGCTGTAAAACTTTGTATAAGCAACAGTTTATGAATAGCATATATAACAGAATACAGCTCGTACCATAAGTTTCTCGACACAGTTGGACCTGTTCAACGAGTGCAGCAGTGGCACACATATCCCACGTGGCCTTCCACCATTGAAACGCCCCACAAGGACCTTAAGACGATCAATAAAGTGTAGGAACTTGTGGATGTCGATCCAGTCAACTTTAGTGCCATCAGTAATAGCCGAGTTATTATAGAGTAACAAACGAGCAGACTACTTAACTCTGAAAAAACCTACATGTGCCACCAATTATAAGAAAATATTAGTTAGAAGTAGCATCTTCGTGAGAGATTTGTTGCTACTTCTAAAGTTAAATTGTGATCAAAATAGGTGGATTAAGAAGTAATCGAGGCAACAAGCAAGAACCAGATACAAAACTAACATGGATGAACAATTGGAACGACGTCGGGGTGGAAGATCGCAATGACGATGAGACCAGGTTCTGCTATTCCCATCAACATTCGTGCACCAACTTTCAGTCTGTAACACTTGAGAAAGTTTATCCAAGTTCGGCCATAAAAAAGCAGCGATCTTCTTGGTTCATGAACCCAACTCGGAACTTATATCCATGGCTTGTCTTCACTGTGACCATTAAACTAGTGTATTCATTTATGGCAAGGCCGAGCATCTTGAGTACATGTGTTCTAGCAGAGCAAATAATACACTGCAGGAAAAATAATATGAGAACACAGCATGTTCAGAAAAACCCACCCTCCCGGATAGAAAAGAGGATTCTAGGAACATACTATGCGCATTTCAAAATGCTGTGTTAGGATGAGAAGGAACAAGTGTGGCGTCTCGCCGAGGGCGCAGAAACCTGTAGGGTACTCGCACTTTGGGCACTGTAAATGAAACACACTAGATTCAGTAGGAAGAAAAATGCATCAACGGCGGCGGCTGCCATCCTAGGATTACCTGCGACCAAGGGACTTGGATTTATCGGGGATGGATGAAGAGTTCGTACCTGGTTATCCATGAGAAAACCCTATGCAATCGCCGAGAGGGGGTTTTCTCTGAACAAGCAGATGAGGGAGAAGGGGATTCAGGCCCAGTGAAATATTGCCGCTTCGTCCGTCCAGCTTACTGCTAAAGCTGGAAAGGGGGGTTGTGATTTGACGGCTCATTGGGCATTACTGCGGCACTACAACCGAGGTGTGTCTACCGTGAAGTTGTGCACTCTAATTTGTGCATATGGCACATGGACCCCATTGCTGGTTGCCCCACATATCAGTGAAAGGAAGTAGAAAGACGGGAGTAACTAGTTACACATAAATATATTTTTGACAGAGAGATACTCCCTCTGTAAAGAAATATACAAATCTTTTATATCACAGACATGCTCACCTTGCCAGGAAATATACCCCCTCTGCAACGCACGGGCATTATGGGGTTCAGCTTTTTTTATGGGGGTTCAGCTGAGAATATAATACTCAGATAGGCTCACAGTTCTGGACTTTGGGCCGTAAGCCGACCCTGCATGTTTGGGGGCCCATGTGTTCTACCTCAGCACTTTTCATATTGCAAGCGATCGGTACGACGCTGGTTTTAGATGGTATCGCAAAGCGAATACACAAAATTGGATAAAGCACGGCAGCTGTTGGATTGAAATCGAATGACAGTTCCTAACCAGCAATCAGAGTTGCAATTCTATCAACGATATACCATGTGATAAATAATATTTTCGTACTAATTATACACACAGGACACTTGTTTCACCATGCCAGATTATTACATCAAAATCTCTCGGAGGATAGATCAGTTCAGCAGTTGCGTGCTGCTACTGAAGAATTTCAAAGTTGATTTGGACCAGCTCTCCTTGCCGAGAAAGTTTGATTTTGACATCATCCCCTACCGCAAGATATGATTTAGATTTGAACCTTGACCATCCTTTAGCATCAATCATGATGCGACAATCTTTTGTACTTACGGTATTTTGAGCAGGTTCATTCACACCAAGGCTGCGCATGGTAAGAGAAACTTGGCCGCGGTCGCCCAGATTGTTGAACGACTCCCTCGTTGATCTAGGAATTCTCTATTTGCAAACAAGAAGACATACCCAAACAGTTAGATCAACATAGTGAATCATGTGAAACAACATGGAAAGAAAAAAGAACGAAGCACTTGGGCGGCCAATGCTTATCAAGAAGGTGGACATGTCGGTTTTTGTAAGGACATTGGTATTGTCACATCCCTGGTCCTGGTATGCAGTAGGCTAGCCCTTCACGTGTGCATCATGTTTAACTTTTCAAATGAACTTGAAATGGGGACTGATCAAACCCTGGCACCAGATCAAATCAAATAGGTTCAACATAAAATCATTTTCAATGAACCTGAAATGCCCTTCTAAAATGTTCATCACCTTTGCCTTGGTCTTAAACCTCTGACAGAAGTGGTGCACAATTTTCTAGGTCATCCTAAGGTCACTGAATTAAATCATAAGTATTTGAATTTGGACATTTAAATTCTATAAAATATTTAAATGTCCAAATACTCCTAAACTGGAATGTTCCATGTTGGATATATTCTATACAGTGGGCATGTGCAGTTTAGTGATTTTTTAAAGGTCTAGGTATTTTTAGAAAAGCCCTAAAGATTACAGAATAATAGAAAACAGAAATTAAATAGAGAAACCAGAGAGAGAGAGAGAACTTACCTGAGCCCACTTACCTGGCCTTCTACTGCAGCAGCCCAGCCCACCACCGCAGCCATCCCTGTCGTCTTCCTCCTCGGACAGTAGGATGCAGGCGTGTGGCCGGAGCGCGCGGGCACACGCCCACGCCACCTCCTGCCTCTCTGCCTGTCTCCCCATCGCCCTGAGGATGCCATGCAGCCCCTGGCCCCCTCTCGCTCTCTCCCGTGCCTCTCCCCTCCTTTGCTTTCTCTCCCTCTCGCGCCGAGCACAACCGCCGACGCCGCTCGCCACCACCGCAGCCACCGCCTCCCCCTCGCTTCCCTGACCGGCTCAGGAGCTCCGCCTCGTCGCCCTAGACCTTCTGCACCGATCCAAGCGATGCCAGAAGCCCCAAATCGCCGTCCCCGCCGTCTTCTTCAACCTCGGTCCGCCGAGATCACCATCGCCGCCCCGCTTGCTCCGACCCTCCCCGAGCTCGCCGTCTACTTCAACCGACTCCCCGTGAGCTCCTCTTCCTCCTCCCCCTTCCCGTTCTTGCTCTCGAACACCACAGCAACAGCACCGAGCTCGGCCGCACCCGCCGCCGCCACCACACGTCACCGTCGTGGCCACAGCCATGTTGGATCGATTCCGAGCACGTCATCGTCTCCGCCGCACTCGCACGAGCCCGTAGCACTCCCCACGCGCCTCGTCGTTCCCCCTAGCATCGGAGCCGACCTCGTCCGAACTCCGGCGACCGCCAAGGTCATCGCCGGTGAAAACTCCGGCCACCCCAGGCCCAACTGCCACCACCACCCGATGCGGACGTGTGTCTGCATCACGTAGATGCCCTCCGCCGGCCGTTTGGTCGCCGGAGACACAAACCCGAGGCTCGCCACCGCGGCTG
Organism: Triticum timopheevii; assembly: GCA_963921465.1. Lineage (NCBI taxonomy): Eukaryota > Viridiplantae > Streptophyta > Magnoliopsida > Poales > Poaceae > Triticum > Triticum timopheevii. The sequence goes on along the minus strand of OY997268.1, from coordinate 515,340,591 downwards.
GCCTCGCTGGTGTCAAGCCGCCGGTGGGTTTGACCCTGCTGACCCGGGGTTGACCTTGTTTGACCCCCCCCCAGGGTCGCTGACAAGTGGGCCCAGGGCCCCAACTAATCCTAGTTTAGTTTCTAATTAAGTCTAATTACACCACTGACATTTTTAGTTAGTAGTAGTTTAACACTACTTAACTTAGATTAGTTATTTAGTCACTGACGTGTGGACCCCACACGTCAGGTTTGACCTAGACCTGGCTTCGTTGACCTGCTGACATCACAGTGACGTAGTGCTGACGCAGTTAATTATTTTCTGGAATTATTCTTATTCAGGAAATTCCAGAAAATAATGCTAACTTCAAAAATTCATAGAAATTCAACCGTAACTCCAAATGAAATAAATTATATATGAAAAATGATCAGAAAAATCCAATCTATCCATCTGTACCATTTTCATGCATGTTAGAACAACTTATAGCTGCTGTTTAGCACAAATCATATAAATGGCATTTAAATATCCACATATGGAGTTTGAATTTGAATCTTGGATTCAAACCAACTTCATTTAATCTGGTTGCTAGTTGCATTAGCTCAAACCACAGCATATTGCCATGTCACACTCATGCATCATATTGTTGCATTGCATTGATTGTGTTCCTTCTCTATCGCCGGTGTTTGTCCCCTCTCAGTAGACGACGTACCGACGATGAGATCGATGACACTGATGAAGAGCTATACTATCTTCGAAGTGTCAGGCAAGCAAAACCCCCTTGTTCATTCTTATACAATCCCACTCTCTCTCTCCTACTCTATTTTACTGTGTTAGTACAACAACGATACAAGTGTTACTTGCTGCGGTAGTTGAACCCCTTTATCCTCTGCATGACCTGTCATTGCATAGTAAATAGATGAAACCCACTAGCCTGAGTAGGAGTTGTTTGAGCCCTGATGTGCCTACTCATTCATGCTTGTTTGTCATGCCTACTATTGCTTAGAGTTGTGTCAGGTCTGATTCATCGGGGATGAATTGGAGGTGTGTGAACATGTCCTACTGTTGAAAGCCAAGTGTGTGAACACGATTTGGTAAAGGTAGCGGTGAGAGGCCATGTAGGAGTACATGGTGGGTTGTCTCATTGAAACCGTCCTCAGGAACTGAGTTCTGTGTTTGTGATCCATGAACAGTTACTACCACACATTGGGCTCCGGGCACTCCAAGCTCTCTCGACTTATTAATCAACTTGATCTCTGTCCAGGAGTTGCAACTAGTTTCTGGTGTTTGTAGGTAGCGTTTGTAGTCTACCAAGTGGCACCCGGTACAGGTGGGCTTGGGACAGACTAGGCACCATGGCACGGTGTACCAAGCGTAGATCCACCCATCGAGGTGGGCTTGGGAACCCTGCACACATCGTTTGGGGTCGTGAGCAACACCCCGGCCGGATCTCCTTGCGGATGGAACCCGAATAGGCGATAAACCTGGACTAGAGACTTGTGTAGTTAGTCAGGTCGTGGCCGACACCCTCGCCAGGCTTCTGCTTGAAGGTTGCCGAGATACATGACGTGTACATGGCGGTAAGTGGCGAGAGCGTGTGTGAAGAAGTACACCCCTGCAAGGTTAACATCATCTATTCGAATAGCCGCGTCCGCGGTAAAGGACTTCTGGGTTGCCTGTACAGTTCATAGATAACTTGAAGTGGATACCCTAAAATGTGCAAGATAAGCGTGAGTGCTATGGATGGCGTTCTCGTAGGGAGACGGGAGCGGATCCATAGTGGTGTTTTGTTGGTGAATATGTGGACTAGTGTGCGCCACCTCAAAAGAGTTACATGCAGTCGTAGTTGAGGATAGCCACCGAGTCAAAGCTAGCTTGCTGCGGTTAAACCCCACCACCCCTTTTGTTGATAATGATGCATATGTAGTTAGTTCTGATGTAAGTCTTGCTGGGTACATTTGTACTCACGTTTGCCTATTTTATGTTTTTGCAGAGAGACTTCAGTCTCACTAGTAGTTCCGTATGGACTTCGGCGTTTAGCTTGTTACCTCAGCTACGATCTTGTGCCCTCGGCAGGATCTGATAGATAGTCAGACTTCTAAGCCTTTTTCATTTATAGATGTCTGTACTCAGACATGATAGCTTCCGCTTGTGTTTTGACTTGTATGCTCTGAATGTTGGGTCGTGAGACCCATGTTTGTAATATCTCGCTCCTCGGAGCCTAATGAATACACACTTGAGTCATAGAGTCATGTTGTGATGCCATGTTGTATTTGCACATATCGAGCATATTGTGTGTATGTTATTGAAATGCTTGGTATGTGTGGGATCTGACTATCTAGTTGTTTATCCTTAGTAGCCTCTCTTACCGGGAAATGTCTCCTAGTGTTTCCACTGAGCCATGGTAGCTTGCTACTGCTCCGGAACACTTAGGCTGGCCGGCATGTGTCCTTCTTCGTTCCTGTGTCTGTCCCCTCGGGGAAATGTCACGCGATGAATACCGGAGTCCTGTTAGCCCGCTACAACCCGGTTCACCGGAGTCCTGCTAGCCCAGTGCTACAGCCTGGATTCACTCGCTGATGACTGACACGTTCGATGCTGGGTCATGGATGCCTGTCCCTGTAAGTTTGTGCCACTTTGGGTTTACGACTAGCCATGTTAGCTCGGGCACCTTATCATATGGATGCTAGCGACACTATCATATATGTGTGCCAAAAGGCGTAAACGGTCCCGGGCAAAGGTAAGGCGACACCCATGGGGATACCGTGCGTGAGGCCGCAAAGTGATATGAGGTGTTACATGTGGCATTGAGTCGGGGTCCTGACAGGTATATCAAGTGCGAACTGCAGCCCAGTCTGTTGCCGGTGCAAATTCATGGGCCGGAGCAGATGAAAGTGCAAGTGTTGGTGCAGGTGCCGAAGCCACTGCTGCTGCCGGAGATGGTGCTCCTTGTAGAGCTGGTGCCGGTGTCGGAGCAGGTACCGGTGTCGATACCCGATCCTCCGGTAGATCAGACTGATCTGCTGACGCGATCGGTGCCCAATCCTCAGCTGGATTAGACTGAGTTGCTGCCGCTGTCAGTGCTAGAGCAACTGCCGGTGCTCGATCCGTTGCTGAAGGTGGTACCGATGTGCGAGACAGCGGCGATCGTGTCTGCTATGATCAGCTTTCTAACTTGACTAGGATCCGTGACCGTGATCCAGTTTTTTTCTTCATTTCTTTTAAACGCGAGAAGGACTAATTGTGGCGTTTTTGTTAAACCAAACTGCAGTTCATCATAGGGATTCAGCTTGCACTCAGACAACAGACTGATCCAATTTTTTCTAGTAATATAAGTGATGGACAGTGCCTTCGTTACTGACACAACATAAGAAGTGAAACCTGCAAAAATAGCCATCGTAGAGCAAACCAAACGGTTTATTCTGTGATGAATGTCACATGGCAAAACCTGCATCGTAAAATTGCAGGAAAAGAAAGAAAACATGACATTAAATCAATAAGATTTAGACAGTAAATCAATAAGATTCACTTGATGTGACACGAGTGAATCCTTACCAGGAAATCACTATGTTGAAGTACTAAACAGAAGATTGATCATCCAACTACGCGTGGCATGCAGGGACCCCGCCTACTCCCACAAGCAGGATAGTCCAAAGGTTGTGACAAATCGTATGGACCGAACATCCATGGGACTGGAAATCCTGGTGGGTGCGATAAACCCTGCAATGCATACAGATATTGGAGTGTAACCATAATTGATAAACCGTCCTCATAAAAAATATGATCTGGATACTTCAAAATATACAGACTGAATTGAGTGGACAGACATTAACATAGACCATTCTCAGGATTAACCACACACCAAAAGCGGCAGTACTAATAAACAATACAGGGTTCACAAACACAAATCAAGTACTGAACAATAGTACTAACTACAGACAAGCAAAGTTGCACTAACTAAACTCTGCAGACTATTTCTTGTCACCGACCTACGGGATGAACCCCGCATAATTGACTAGGCCATGGACTTCGTGTGAGATGTCTACATGCACCATCACCATCTTGTCAACCTTGGAGAACCTAACAGAGTGGTCTTTCCACTCATAAACATCATGATGAAGACAGGCCGCATCAGATTTGTTGGGAAGCTTTACAAGAACCACACCCTTCGTAATCGAAGGCACAGCCAGGATATTGTTGTGGTCAAGTACAGCCTCGAGAACACGCCTGACTACAAAGCTACAGGAAAACATTAGTTCAGGACACGTGGCGACAAGGACACAGCAGCTGGATAGTTCAGCAGTAGAACTCATCATCAGGTCTTCCAGTTCACACGGCATGACTTTGAGAACTTCATCTCCACCGCGGACCTGGTTCTAATTCAAACAGAAACCATATTTTATTACTACCTCCGTTCAGAAATATAAGATGATTTTCGATATTATACTCCATATATGACTACATATACGCACAGAAATGAGTGAACAAAGACACTAGAACATGACTTCAAAGGCATGAGAGCAGAGGGATTACATGCAATATCCATAACACAAGTTACTGAGGCAAATATATCCTCTTAAAAGGTAGCATTGATGTTCATAAAGTACTCCCTCCGTCCCAAAATTCTTGTCTTAGATTTGTCTAGATACAGATGTATCAAGTCACATTTTAGTATTAGATATATCCGTATCTAGTCAAATCTAAGACAATAAATTTGGGACAGAGGGAGTAGTTGAAAGTAATCTATAAGAAATCAGTGTCAACCTCTCGCATGTTTTGGTCAAAATAGGAATTTAGAACCGTTATTTGGCACACTAAAATCACATGCAAGATCACCCAGAAAGTTGTACTACCAGTACTAGTACTGCGTGTTAGATGAAAAAACACGATCAAGATCGAGAAAAAGATCGTCAACAAGAGACATTACCTGGACTTGCTTAATGAGGGATCCGGGAGAGGGGGGCTTGGATAGGGCGATGGCTTTGAGCTTGTCTGTGGTAGTCTCGGCGGGGTGCTTGCGCTTCTTCGTACCATGAGCCTCGACGGTTTTGGCCAGAGCCATAGACATCACGTCGGCCGGTGCTCCAACGTCCATCCAAGAGAGGAAGCTGAGAGAGAAGAGTGAAAGGAGGAACAAGATGAGGGAGAAGCGAAGCGAGTGGGGGTTTTCTTCAAGAGAGGAAGCTGAGAGAGAAGAGTGAAATGATGGCTGCTTCATCCGTCTAACTTACTGCTGGAAAGGAGGGGGTTTTGTGATTTGACGGCTCATTGGGCATTACTGCGGTGCTTCGATGGGGGTAGTCTACCGTCACTCTACTACGGAGTAATTTAGTGCATGGCTGGTGGACCCAGGTGCTGGATGTCCCACACGTCGGAGAAAGTGAGTAATTTAGTGCATGGCTGGAGGAGGATCTGCACGGTAGAGCGTGTCCACTGTTTTTCTGAAGAAAAAAATGATTACAGCAAGCATTTCCACTCTTACGACGGAGGAGTGCGAAACACGGCAGCCAGTTGAACATACACAGTGATCCTACTACTAGGCATGTGCAGTGGTTCATACGTCAGTACTACACAATCTTGTTGCTAGTGTAATAAGATATGACGATAACAAATGATGTTGTGCGCATGTCAACTACTCCTATATGTAACATAGTACCACTTTTTCGACTGTCCGGTCAAGAATGAACGATGAGATCAATGTTAACAGAACTAGGTCCACAGCACATGGAGAGTACGGTGCTACAGTACTCCATGAAACATGAACCATATGAAGCACGAATAGTGTTAGGCAGGGTGTATGAAGGGTGCACGGGACGGGAGCAAAAGTTCCCTTCTCGACCCACTTTTGGGTGTTTGGCAGAGTGCATGAAGGGTGCATGAGTCCACACTAGTAGGTTGACAAAAATACATGAAGAGGAAACAACTATATCGAGATGAGAATGCAACCAAACACACCCACACGCTTTGTGCTACAGTGACTGATCTGCACCGTCTAAGTTTGATCCAACGGTCATGTTGCACCGAGACATGGACATGCCCATGCAGAGGGCGCCTAAACACCACCGAAGTCCCCCTGCTTCTCGAGGCGCACGACGTTGGTGATGCAGGGTGCAACCGCGCGCAGAGCCCGCTCCCGGTCGACGGGAGCCAGCTCGTCAAAGACGGCGTCCAATGGCATGAATGGATTCCGATGACGGAGCCCTGAAAGGATTCGCCCGGCAACAGCGACGGAAGCCCGCAACCCCTCCTTGTCCAGCTCAGCCCCCACCATCGCGCGGAGATAGCTCAGCTCCTCGGAGATATAGGTGAAGAAGGAGCAGTGGGTTTTACAGGCGGAGTCATCGTGACTAATTGCTGCTGCGCCTGCTCCCGTCAATCAAAAAATTAAAAATCCTGCCACGCCTGCTCCCGTCAATCAAAAAATTAAAAATCCTGCCGCACCCAAACACCAGAGCAACGCTGCGGTGGATATTTAAATTTACCTGCCGGCAAGTAGATAAAAAAGGGGTGAAAAAACAAATGTGGCGGCGGCCTAGCTAATCGGTCGAACTAGCCCAACTAGCTAGCCACCGTGCTTCACTGATGTACTCGGCGGGAAAGGTGGTCCTTTGTGATTTGATGACTCATTTACTTGCTTCAGTGCTACGACCAAGGAGGACCCAGAAAACACGCGGTAGGGTGTCCCACGTCAGGAAGAATATATGCGTGCACCACCCGGGAGGACCCCGAAACCACGCGGTAGGGTGTGCCACGTCTCGGCACGGAGGAAAAATGTGCATGTAAAAATATACTATATCAGACGTAGTACCTATGGTTTGACCTCGGGACCCAGCCAGTCGGTCGAAAACACCCCACTAGCCACACAGCTTCATCATGCAAACCTGGCACGGAGGATAGATGTGGTTAGCTCCGTCTCGACCAGCCACAACGTCTCTTGTTCTAGGCGATTATTCTATTTTTCTAAGCTTTTTTTAGTTGTAATAACACCACGGCAAGCTAGCGCCGCTCTTCATGTGTGCCCGTGCAAAGGTTAGACGATGGAGAGAAGAGAGATTGAGATTGCAGACCTGGGACCCACCAGTAAGTGAGACAACGGTCATGCACGTGTTGATGAGGCACTGCCTCTACTCTACTCAACGAAAGTACTGTATAAAATCAAGTTATGGGACAAAGCCAACAACAGTTGTTGTTTCAGGCTATCGACTTACGCTTTGTAGTCCAGGTTCCCAGTTCGAATCTCGTCTTTCAAATTTGTTAGTTTTAGGTCCAAATTTGATTAATGACAAGTGGGACCCCTGTGTGTTGTTCTGATATTTCAGTGTAGGATGGTTTTTTTGAACAAACACTTTGCACGGTTAGACAAGTAACGGCACAAGTTACACATATTTTGCAAGTTTACGAACAAAAATGACAGTGGCATAGAATATCACATCAACCCCGCAGCTTGGATACAATGGTGATACGAGTTTTTACACCGTTGGAAGTGGGATCCAATGGCTTGGGTGTAGTCTTTGTAATTATGCGCAATTTCCAAACTGTCCAAAGGTTTTTTTGCAAATAAAACATTCAGGCCTCGTGTGTGTGCCGCTGCATCTTCGATCCAACGGCTCCGCGGTGCTCATATTAGGTGCTCCCCGTAACTTAATTACCCTCTACGGTGATATGAGCATCTAGGTCGTATGATCAGTGATCAGATGGCACATGCGTAGTACTTGTACTTTTTGCGCATTTCCCAAACTCTATCAGCCATATATTGCAAAAACATTCAAACCTCCTACTGTGGGCTGTTAGATCTCAGTGAAGTCGTATGACCATAGAATCTACGGTGCGGGAGCACCTCATATTCTCCCATGCGAGAAAACATACGGTGCTATCACAGCTTGGACGCTACGGTGATACAAGCTTGGAGGTCATTTGATCTGAGATCCAATGGCATCTGAGCAGTCTTTGTGCTTGTAAGCAGTGGCCGAACTCTTTTGGGGCTTTTCTGCAAAAAAAACATTTGAACCACCGAGGAGGTGTTGGGTCACAAATCCAACGGCTCCGAAGAGCTTGTATAACCAAAGCATCTAAGGTGTGGTAGCACATGATATTCTTACATATAGGAGAATATGATGTCCTCCTCCATCTTAGATGCTATGGTGATACGAGCTTCGAGGTCGTTGGATATGGGATCCAAGGGCATCTTAGTAGTTTTTGTACAAATTGTGTGCAATTCTCAAACTCATCAAAGTTTCCTGCAAAAATATTAAGACACATCATGTGAGCTGCTATATCTCAGATCTACAAGCTCCAAGCAACTCGTATCGGCATATAGCATCTAAGGTATGGGGGCACATGATATTCTCTCGCGGAGGAGGGGTGGGGGTGCACAACCAATCGGTGGTTGGGAGGGTGGGGACAAATATAATCTAAACAACCCTAAACAGAGCTCCACAATTTTATCTAAGGTCGAGGGGGTTCACCCCCGACAATCATAGCTCCACCTAAACACAACATTTGCATGTACTATAGTACTAGACTTAATATTCATGCTTCAGTTTCATGTTCATTTTAAATATTGAATTGAGGACCATGGATGTCTTACATTTTACTCCCTCCGTTCCTAAATATTAGTCTTTTTAGAGGTTTCAAATGGACTGGCACATACGGATGTATATAAACATATTTTAGAGTCTAGATTCACTCATTTTCCTCTGTATGTAGTCACTTATTGAACTCTCTAAAAGACTAATATTTAGGAGTAGAAGGAGTATTTCTGAATTCGTGTCATACATGCATGGTTTGGAAAAATAGATGCACTATACTTATTGGACTGTTGTTGTGTTCGTGTGTGTGTGTGTCTATGTGTGTGTGTGTGTGGTCATATGCTTGATACATACAAAGTTTTCTCACCTCCATATTGTTCATCTTTTAAATTTGAATTTACATTGGAAAACTTACTAGGGATACCATGAAATGTGAAATCCACGTTGACATCACTATATCACAAACTCACTCTAATTCAACGACTTGTCATAAATCAATTACCACGTTGAGATTAGTATTTGCAAGGAAAATACGGGTATTGTAATACACATAGATTCGTTCGGCAATTTAAAAGGTTCCTTTCGTATTCTTGAATGATAGGACCCAATGGCGTACCATCCAGACCTTGGCTCATGTTGATCCTAAAAGAATAAAAAAATAAAAAAACGGGCTCGTGTCCTTCGGTGGCGTCCGTGGTACGCACATTAGGCAACCCCAACCAGTTGAGCCTCAGCGATTCAAGTCGAAATATCTGGCGGACAGAATTCCAGCCCTGGGAAATTCCCCTCATTTCCCCGGTCCATAATGACTACCGATGAACAACGGAGGGATGCTTTAGTAACTAGACAACGTTACCTACCGTGCCGAGCACGGTTCAATTCCCTCGGTCGCCGCTCATCAAGGTCACCCGTCAACTGCATTGCCTAGTACTACTACTACTACACCAGGATGAGCATAGAATTGAGCCCGTTTGTTCGTGCCTAGTACTTGAGTTAATATATCAGGCAATGCACTGGTACGGAGGGATTATCCTTTTACTCTGCATATATAACTTGTCTGAAGTCTAACTAAGCAAAATGTTTGACCAAATCCTTTCTTAAGAAATACAGCAGGACAGATGTACGGCTTGAAAATTTATTGCATGATGCAGGTTATGATATTGTTTCGAATCCTAGAACTTAAATTTCAGAAAATCCAAAAGTGAGCATAAATTCTTGAAACTGAGCATGGTCACGTGATATGGCACAAATATTACTTCGTAAGTTTTTTCTTCAATTCGAGACAAGCTGCTTATGACAAGTTGCACAGATGAAGAGCCAAGGTATTTTGGAACAAAGACCTATCACGTTAAGGCGAAAACTTTCACTATTGAAACCGTGGGCGTTTACGTGCCGCCACGAGTCCCCGCTTCTCATCGGTAGGTGCCGTCCGAGCAAGCGTGTGAGTCGATGAGAGGCGTGCGAGCAGACCGCTGCGCCGGCTGTCAGGGAGGCGTGCGAGTAGACCGCTGTGCAGGCTCACCGGGAGGCGAGCCCTTTGACCAGGCTCCGCCACCCACCGTTGTCCCAACTGCTCCCACTTTTAATGTCATCGGTGCCGCAGTTTAAAATCAACCCCGCACTACCCGGTATCGCTACAATCTTCTCTCTTCCTCTCCGATTCTTCTGTCGTCTACCTCCAACTAGCCTGACCTAAACGTACGCCATGCCGGATCATGATGGTCTGCCCTTAGTGTTCCAGTTTCCTGAGGAAGACACCCAGCCGGAGTCTCAAGAACATAAGGCGCTTTGGGATGAGCTTGAACTGGCCTTGCGGGAAGACGCCATGCCTGTTCCCGCTCCCGTTTCGGCTCCCGTCGCCCCGACTGCGCCAACGCCCATCCCCGTGGCATTGATGGGCTGGGAGCCGCACATTGTCGCCGAGCTTGATCCCACAGGGTTCCACGAGGTCCCCGCCGACTTTCAAGTGCCCGTGCACCTGCCAGCACATGCGCCTGCGCGTGCACTGACGCGCACGCCCGTGCCGGTGCCCCTGCACCTGCCAGTGCATGCGCCTGCGCATGCACTGACGTGCACGCCCTGTCGGTGCCCGTGCACACGAATGTCTCTGTCGCGCCATTGACAGCGCATGTCCCCGCGCAGGTGCCAGTGCCCCCCTCAGCGGCATGGATAGCCGCCGTCGACGCTTCCTTGCACCAACGCTAGTTGCCTCCTCCCGCCAGTTTACTCGCTCCGATGTCCAGAACATTTTGGCCTTCCTTGAAGCTAGGCCAACGTCCAGGAGTATGCCAACAACGGTGCAAGATGCCGCCGTCACCATCGGTCAGTGGCCCGACGACACATAGAGCACGGCAGAGGAGCCGCTTCCCACCGCGAGACACCCCCGCCGCGGCCACGTAATCTAAATTTGCCATGAAAAACATTCGGATTGCCATGCTTAAAATTGAACATTTATCATTTCCGTTTATTTTATATCGATCGTCGTATAATTTGAAGTCGGAGTCAGACTGAACAAAATCTATGGTTTGATCGATTGAATGTTCTGCTAGAGCCGTATCAAATTAAATATAAAACGTCATCAAGCCACATGTATTCCTTGTCATCCAACGACCTAGACTGCTTCAATGTCGAGCGCTCAACACGTTTAGTGTGCAGTTAATTTCATGCCAAAAATAGTGCTAATCACATAATAACACGCAAATAATATCCCGGTCACATGTTCGATCCTCGTCCTTTATTTTTTCAATTTGTATATGGGTCCAAATTTGTTTCATGACATGTGGGCCCCTCGGTGTGTAGTTTGTAGCACTTTAATTTGTGGGTCGAAATTTGTTCCATTCCAAGTGGACTATCGGTGTGTAGTTTTGTAGCTTATTTATAATAATCAAATAGAACAACATAGTTTTTTCAATAATACCATGGTGCGACGTTGAAGGCGAGAAAGGACGTGCGAGAAAGCGATGACCGAGCCAGAGGGAAATCAACTAGGGGTGTTGCGTGGGTTGCAACGGTGTTTGGAGTAGTTGTGGCCCGGATGCTACAAAAATATAATCTAAACCGACTGGAATAAATGCCTACACAAATTAATCCAAGGTTGGAGTGCCCCTCGCAATGTAAATAGCTCCGGCTTTGCGAAGGATGGAGAGGTAGTAGCTTCAATGCGTGGAAGATACGGTGTGAGAAAGCAAAGTCAATCGAGAGACATATAGATAGAGAGACAAAGTGAGTGTGGTCCGACATTCATCGAACAAATATATATGCTCTGGAGAGATATTGTCCGACTGAGCTTTTGGCAAGGGTGAGGGCTGTAAGATAGAGCTTGAGAGATGATCCAGTCACAGACGTGTAGATATATTTTGTGCGTGGGAGGAAGCAAGGTCAACCGATCACATAGGCTCGTTGTGCGATCGAGAGAGTGAGACAGGTTGGAGAGAGTGACCTAGATAGACAATGCGCGTGAGAGAGTATACAATGTGAATAGGTCGAATTGGGCTCAAACATGGTGATATATCATTTTTATCCGAGAAAGAGCAAGGTCAATCGAGACATACAAAGAGAGAGAGAGAGAGAGAGAGATAGAGAGAGAGATTGAGTGAGCGTGGCCCACCATGAGGTCGAAAGAGTGGTGGCGGCTTGGATGGACTGACCTAGATAGACAATCTGCGTGAGAGAGTATAGAGTGTGTCGATCAAGGCCCGAACAGGGAGATATATCATTTGTATGTGAAAGAAAACGAGGTTAAACGAGACTCGGATAAAGAGAGCGAGATTGAGCGAGTGTGCCTCGCCGTGCGGATGAAAGAGTGAGACAGTCTCGAGGGAGTGACCTAGATATACAACATGCATGCGTGCACACGAGAGGTTGGGGGGCTAGATAGGCAATGCATGTATTTAGCGCGAGAGGGTGAGAGGGAGAGGGGGGAGAGAGAGAGCTCGTCATGGGGTGCAATGGCGGGTGTGTGAGGTAAATACATTTGGTAACAAAGTGGAAAAAGGGGTTGTGTAGTTGAGAGACTTAGAGATCGAAACATGGAGAGAAAGAATGAACGTGTGTTGGAAACCGATAGCTTCCTAAGGTGGTTAGGAGAGGAAGATTGATCGATACAGGAAGTATGTAGCGTTTGTGCGGGGGGGAGGGCTAAAAACAACATTTGAATGTACATAGTACGAGACTTAATATCGATGTTTCAATTCGGTGTACATTGATTTGAACCGAGGACCATGCATACGGGTAATTATTTCGAATTCGTGCCATACTAAGTTTCGAAAAGTTGACATTGACTCCATTTGTTGTGCTTTTTTGTAGGTCATATGTTTGAATTCATCCAAAAGTTTTCTCACTACCATGGTGTTCATCATATACATATGAATTTGTATTAAAAAGTAGCATGGATACAGTGAAATGCGAAATCCACGTTAGAATTGGAGATCGCTACGTGACACACACTCTAATTCAAATAACTAATTATGTCACACACACTCTAATCCACGTTAGCGTGGATACCGTTTCAATTTTTTTCAAATAACTCCTCATTAATTAATTTATAGTACTCCCTCTGTTCACTTTTATAAGACCTTGAAGACATTTCAGACAATGTGCAAAACAATTCATTTTAAGTTGTCTGAAACGACTTACAAAAGTGAATGGAGGGAGTATCTCGTTTCGAATGACTAATTATTGCAAGGAAAACACGGGCATGGTAATACATACAGATTCGTTTGCAGATGAAAGAAGATTCGTTTGCATTCTCAAATGTAGGCGCACCAGGTAGACCAGGGTCGTGTCGGGGTGGACGCTGCTTCGGTGTCTAAAAGGCACCTGCCTTTGGGTCACTGACATGTGGGCTAGCCACCTGTTGGGCCCACATGTCATGGACACAAAGGCAGGTGCCTTAAGGCACCAAAGCATAGTCCTGTCGGGGTGGTCGCCTGTGTCGGACGGACGCGTAGCACCCAGCCACCCACCCCCCTCCCTGCCTACCCAACTCCCCCCCCCCCACCCCCACCCCCCAAAAAAAGGACGACGACAAAATAAGTTCGCGCTTCCACGTTTCGAATTGAAATATCTGGTGGCCCCAATTCCAGCCCTGCAAAATCCCTCTTCTCCACCATCCCCTTCCGCGCCCAGATTGCTCAAATCCCTAATTCGCCGCCAACCCAAGCAAAGTTCGAATCGCCCCTTGTCTCATCTCTTTCCCCACCTCTGTTTCAGACGACGACGACGAAGACGACGGTCGCGCTTCACCACCGCACCGGAGCTACCTCATCTATGCCCTCATCCACCGCACCGGGTGGTCCATCGACCACGTCGGCCGCCGCAACCGACGTGCCTCACAGACACCGAGTTCCACCCAGTCAGGTGCGCTTCACCGACGTCATCTCCCAGCTCATCGGGGCTACTTCACCGAGCACATCGTCGCACCTCCCCCCCCCCCCGAGGCCGTTGGGGCTTCACCAACGGTCTCGTCCACCGCATCGTAGCACTCCGCTGCCACTCAAGATCTGCATCCGTGCGCGGCCAGCCAATGCCAGCGCATCACTCTCAACGGCTCTGAAGTGACCCGCACTCTAGCTCGGCGAGCATGCCCAAACGCCGGCCCGAACTAGGTATCCACACATCACTCCCTTGTGCACTGTTCCGATGATGTTTGGATATCCTTTCACTGCTCTCTTAGCTTACTCGCCTATGCAACTCTAACTTTAACTCTTATTTCTTCTGGAGATATCATCTGAAACAAGCAAATCCATTTTTTAGCGAAGCATGACGGCGCTACGGGATCTGGTACACATCCTGCACACCCATATAACCTTGTAAGTGTCTGTCCTCCGGTACAACATCAAGGTCGATTCCACTTATTTGATCAACCATTCGTTGTGTCAAAAATGCAGAGGGGGATGCAAGGAGCACAAGGCCTGCACATCCAAGCAAGTGGTAACATGGACTTGTACATGGAACATCCCAAGCGCAAGTAGAGCTGCAGTGAGCCTGTACAACGAGCTAGTGTAAGTCCCTGCACTTCATTTAATTCGTACTGGCATTCGTGTATGATTTGTGTGCAGTGGCGGATCCATGAATTCAATTACCAGGGGCGAACATTTAACTTAAAAAATACGAAGGCACTTGCACTCCAGAAATCAACATAACTTGAGAAATGTGAAGCTACATGCACTTTGAAAACCAGCTAATGATCCAAAGTAGTTCAGATTATAAACACTAAATGATGCAAGCACCAAAAAACACAAAATGCAACATGGTGTACAAGGACTAGAAACATGGTCTGTACCTGCTTGAATTATTCGTTCTCTGGCTGAAAATATCGAAGTGTGATTGCACCTATCACCAGTGCGCAAACTGCATATCAATATATCTATCCTACACAAGTATGCCAATAGTTTCAAACAACAGATTAGAAAATTATTTATGCTATGTTGTCATGATACAGGGACTTTCTGGTAGATGGCCTCGACGTTTCCTCAAGCTATGAAAATGCACTATAATTTGCTTGTCATCAATGCCTGCAAATCTATGTCTCTCTCAACATAGTAGATCATCATTAGACACTAAATCCTTCATTGAGATTGCAAAATGCTTGCATTAGATCCCTCATTAGACACTATATGTTCATCACCGGGAGCATGTAAAATGTTTGCATCAAATCCTTCATTAGCAGTCTGTTCATTAGACACTTCAGGCTCAAGAACAACATGAGCTTGTATGTTTGCACCGGAAACTTGATTAGATACATTAGATTCAGTCAGTTCAGTATTGATTGGGGGAGTTATAAAATAAGTAGAAATTGGTTTCATTTTCTCATAGATTCCCTACATACAAGCAGTTTTACAACACCGTCAGGTTTAACTATTGGCCAGAAATTGAAGAGTTGAATTAGATATAATCAGGGATGTGATGTACCTGCTCGTTGCGCATGCTACTCTTGCAAGCTGCGACTGTCCGTTTGCGCAAGCTCGATGCCATGCCCGTGCTGCCGCCGCTGCCTCCCATGCAGGCTACACCCAGGGTTGGATCTTCGTCTTCTTGTCCTTCCATTCGCTTGAAGCCCGGCGATCGCCCTCCAACGAGGGCGCGAGGAAGTGTTGTGTCGGCTAGGTTAGGAGCAAACCAGACTGGAGGCTGGAGCAAATGAATTGGGATTTTTCCTACTGACGATCGATATGGGAGGCGCTCGTTTGGGCCGCAAGCCTGCTATAGGGCCTGCCTTGCACTTATGTTATTGGCCCATCCAAATTGAAACATTTTTCTTCATTTTTTACATTGCCTGCTCGTGTGTTGGGACGAACAAAACTAGCATGGGCCAACCTGGACGACTCAAACTAGGTGCACACTTTCCAGCCACTTGAGGCGGCCGCCCATACCAGCCCCTATGGTGGAGTCGCCCCTTTTTGCGTGTATGATTGGATAGTGAAAAATATTCCAGTGGCGCTTTTGATTTACCCACAGAATGGTTGAATTGCTTTTTCTATGAACTGAGTTCGCCAATAATGTGAAGGATGCCAGTCCTTTCATCCTATTGTAGATTTCTTAGATCTCGATATGCCAAAAGTAATCGCATGAAATATACAGTAAAAGCCAATGTGATGTGTGTGGCTACAACTAGTCTGACTACACGTCCTCATATAACATATCAAGGATGCACCATCTTACCAGATTAACCATTCGACTTACCAATGCGGTGTGGGAAGAAAGAAGTATTGGGACTGCGTATCCAAGCAATTGATGCCATGGACTCCTTCATACAACCTTGTAAGCGAAAAAGAAGTTGCAGTGTGCATGTACAAAGAACTAGCGTAAGTTCAGTTACCTGCTTCTCGGAATTTTAGTTAGCCACTTATTGCAAAATTGTTCAATTACGTTGCTTGGCTTAATTTAGTTTGCTACTAATTACATAATGCCGCAGCCTGTTAATCATATTGTGACTGCGCCTATCTATGTGTTTGATACTTACTGTTAAGAATTGCCTGTTTTCCTTAACTTAAATATCTACTTGTTTGTTTAACTGATTTGCTGCTACAACAGCGGGTTACAATGATGTTAATAACTACTTTTCAGCATCCAATTGAAACTCTTTAATTCCTTGTTTGTTTAACTGGTTTGCTGTTATAACTCCCAGTTGAGATGTTTTGCTAACTTCAACTTTTCTGAATCCAATCGGAACTTTAATGGCAAAACAGGTTAGCCCAAGATCAAAGAGCAAGGTCCCCATGGACGTCGGATCATCCCACAGCAGTGGCACCGGCCCAATCGTGCATTATGAATTGCCAACTGCTGATGCTCTAGAGGCTAAACTAGTGGTAGAAAGAGATTCTGCTTTTGCACTTAGAGATGAAGTTGACATGTTGAGGAAGCAAACAGCACAATCACAAGCAGTACTCAAGACAACCATTAAATATTTGGTGGATTTCAAAACGAAGCAAGCTGAGACTGACCAGATTGTTAAGCTCCTAAAGGAAAAAAGGAAATTAAATTCCTACTTGGTAAATCATAGGTGAAATGTTCTTTCCATCACTGAATAACCTTTGTGTTGTCTGTTCATGTAATCAATCAAACCATTTGTTTTAGAGATCATGTAATAATTGTTTTTTTTTGGTTTGTAATTTTATTTGAGCACAAGTTTGTATTAATTGATAAGACTCGGAGACATTTCATTTGGATTGTTGTGCCAGACCTACAAATATGCCAATCGGGCTAAATGTGCATTCAGCAATAGTAGTAGTATAGATGGACCATAAGTGGCACGCATCGGAAAGGGCCAAGATGCTGGCTAAAAAAAGGATGTTGTTGTAGCCAAAAAAAGTACAGCGTCCTGGCTTATGTATGTTAGTTGATATTATTGATCCATATACTCTATAAGTGTTTATATGTCTGTTAGTTCTGTACATTCTTGGTTGATTGACTTAGTATTTGAATCTTGATACATCGCTTGTGTACATATCTAAATGGGAGTACACATTATGCTGCGTGTGACATTTGAGTTGGTAATGAAGTGTTCCAAATATTTGAATTCACCTTAAACTGGATTCTAGCTTCTGAATTTGAGTATCGGCATTTGTAAACCATATTCATATATGACAGTGGAATACATCTTTGTCGTCCTTTTGAAGATATATAAAAACACATAGAATGATTTATAAAGATTCATATAGGAATACAAAATGGATTCAAATTTAGTTGCCAGGGTAAACGTGGATGCTTATTGTCCCAAAATTCGAAAGAAGCGGCAAAATGTCCACTCCCACGTCGGCTGCCCGAAGCCAAGTGTTTGGGAGATGGAAATTACTGACTACCATTACACGGACAATCCATCGGCCCGATTTCCACTGCTCTAAATAGGGGTAGGTTAGTAACTTCAAGTAGATGTGACATGACCGCCTCTGAGCCCATTACGACACGGTGGGCGTCAAACATGGGCGGCAAAACACATTTGATTCAAGCTCGTCCGAAAGACCTCTGTTTCTCCCTCCATTCCCCATTCATACACGATGGGCGGCAAAACAAACTCGACTCGGCCGAAATCGATGTAGGCAAATATTTTCAATAGGGGCAGGTTTGTAACTTCACTCAGACGTGACACAACCACCTTACCTGTCAGCCCCGTTCATACACTGTGGGCGCCAACCATGGGCGCCAACCACCCTCTCCTCGCTCGAAATCGCTCTGGGAAAATATTGGCGAGATGCGAGATTACCGTCCTATCCCCAACCGACGAGACATCCAAATTTTAAACGGGGGCTAAGTTCGTAACTTTCCCATATTTCAGACAGGTGCGTCCCAAAAACAAGGTTCCTCATACCTCTCCCTCCATTTTCCCATTCATTCATACACCGTCCGCGCTAGAACACCCCATCCCCACACCAGCCTCCGTCTGCCACCTCATCCATCGCCGCCGTCCTCCACCACATCCATCACCACCGTCCTCCACCATGCCGGAGTGCCTACCAAGACCGCGTCGTCCACTGCTAGAGATGGACATTTCTCATCCATGCCGACGGGCCAATAGCCTTGCATCGCGTCCTCTCGCTTCATCGGCGTCGTCGTCCTATTTTCCGGGGCCGCTCACACGACCTTCTCTTCCACCGCAACGGGACTTATCCCCCGATGCACCCGTCTACCGTCGCAGATCTGCTTCAACACCACCGACAGCCATCGCAACCCCGATGCCTACACGGCGCTGCAATAGAGGTGGTACTTCATATCTCCTCAACTTTTTGATCTCAACCAAAAAATAGATCTTAACTTGGTTACTCTACTTTCTTTTCAGCTCTTAGAATTTAGTTCTTAGTTCGAAGCAAAAAATGGATGCTAAATATCATTTCTCCAGTTTGCAGCTTCAAATCTGCCATGGCACAGCCATAATACGGTTTAATTGATCATTGTCGGTGTCAAAACTGGCGGATCTCGGGTAGGGGGTCCCGAACTGTGCGTCTAGGCGGATGGTAACAGGAGACGAGGGACACGATGTTTTACCCAGGTTCGGGTCCTCTCGATGGAGGTAAAACCCTACGTCCTGCTTGATTAATATTGATGATATGGGTAGTACAAGAGTAGATCTACCACGAGATCAAGGAGGCTAAACCCTAGAAGCTAGCCTATTGTATGATTGTTGTAATGGAGGTTATGTCCTACGGACTAAAGCCCTCCGGTTTATATAGACACCGGAGAGGGCTAGGGTTACACAGAGTCGGTTACAATGGTAGGAGATCTACATATCCGTATCGCCAAGCTTGCCTTCCACGCCAAGGAAAGTCCCATCCGGACACGGGATGGAGTCTTCAATCTTGTATCTTCGTAGTCTTGGATTCCGGCGGACGATGATAGTCCGGCTGTCCGGACACCCCCTAGTCTAGGACTCCCTCAGTAGCCCCTGAACCTGGCTTCAATGACGATGAGTCCGGCGCACATAATGTTCGGCATTGCAAGGCGGGTTCCTCCCTTAAATAATCCAGAGAAGATCATGAACACCAGGATAGTGTCCGGCTCTGCAAAATAAATTCCACATTCCACCGTAGAGAGAATAAAATGTACACAAGTTCAATCTGCTGACGTATTTTGCGGCATGACGTCACACCACTACCAAGCCTTTACTTGAATCATTTTTTTATTATACCGCCTCAGCGCGTTTAGCGAAGCGGTTTCCTTGGCACGTCTTGTCGAAGCAGAGATCGTGTTCCCCTTATTCCGGGATTCTCATCAATACGGGCGTGGGTAACCCAACCGCACCATTGATGGTGGCGCTTGGGAGATAAGCGAGTTTTACCGGGCTAGTGGAGACGCATAGTCTTCGTCCGCCTATATATAAGGGATAAGGATTCACCTTTTCACCTACGCCTTCTTCCTCCTTTGCTTATCCATCTCCGCGCACTTGAGCTCCAGCGCCCAAGTTCGCGCATCTCATCTTGACCTTCTCCGACCATGTCCGGAGCGGGAGGTAAATGGTTGGCCTCCACCGTCAAGGAGGAGCACATCACAAAGCTGCGCAGCGCCGGATACCTTTCCGGCGACGTCGCGCACCGGCTGCCCGACGAGGGGCAGCTCATCCCCACCCCCAGGCCCCATGAGAGGGTCGTTTTCCTTCCCCACTTTCTCCGCGGACTGGGCTTTCCACTTCACCCCTTTGTCCGGGGGCTCATGTTCTATTACGGCCTGGATTTCCATGATCTGGCGCCGAACTTCATCCTCAACATCTCGGCGTTTATCGTCGTGTGCGAGGCCTTCCTCTGCATCCAGCCCCACTTCGGCTTGTGGCTCAAGATCTTCTATGTCAAGCCGAATGTAGTGAAGGGCACTCAAGCGGAGTGCGGAGGCGCCATGTTGGGCAAGATGCCCAACGTCCTTTGGTTCGAAGGGGCCTTCATGGAATCCGTCAAGGGGTGGCAGTCGGGGTGGTTCTATATCACCGAGCCGCGCGACCCTACGTGGGCGGCGGCCCCCGAGTTCAGATCTGGAATCCCTGCGCAGCTCACCTCCTGGAAAGAGAAGGGCTTGCTGTGGGGTAATTCGAAGGAGCGGACGGGACTCCAAGCCTGTATCCAAAAGCTGGTGAATAAAAAGCTCAGGCTGGTTAACGTGGTCCAAGTCATGCTCGTCCGCCGGATTCTCCCATGCCAAGAACGGGCATTCAATCTGTG
This sequence comes from Triticum timopheevii, assembly GCA_963921465.1. Taxonomy (NCBI): domain Eukaryota; kingdom Viridiplantae; phylum Streptophyta; class Magnoliopsida; order Poales; family Poaceae; genus Triticum; species Triticum timopheevii. The sequence continues at coordinate 515,319,944 of OY997268.1, read as the reverse complement.
GGAGTTCAATCCGGAACAGCACCAGGCGTTGAGCGGGCTCTTCGACATGACGTACGAAGGCGCCTGGAGGGTGCTGTTTAAGGGCGCCGAAGCCCCCGCATCCGCGACGGAAGATCGCGGATTTCACTCGCAGCGTCCAGCTGACGAGGTAAGTGATTCTACCCCTTTACGGGACACTTGTTAATAGTTCGACCCTAAGTGGGTTTTAATCTCCCTTTTCCTTTGACAGGAATGGATGAAGAAGGCCGAGCAGCTCATCTGCCCGGCTCCCATGCCAGAAGACCCAGTGGACGCCCGTCTAGCGGGGTTGCTGATTTCGGCACCGCATGTGGTGCCGGAGAAGAAGGCCAAGAAGGTGGCCACGGGCACTCGAAAGAGTTCCCGTTTTCAGGTCTCTGACGACTCCGAGGCGGACTCCTCCCCGAAGATGAGGAGGAGGAAGAAGACTCTCTCCCAGAGGAGGGAGAGAGGAAGAGGAAGGCTTCCCCAACAGGGGAGGCCGAAGGGTCCAAGAGGGGAAGAACCATTCCCCCGGACAGCTCCGCCAACACCAACGTTGGCGGTGAAGAGTGGCCCTCAAGGGCCAGGCCTCAGGCGATATCGTAAGTATCCGCATCCCTGAATGATCTGCAATTTCTTTTGTGTCACATAGTGTCCTTCTAATGCCGCATACTACCTGCAGTCCGGCCGATGATGATCTCCCTGCTTCCTCGAGCGGGTCGTTGGCTACGTCGGATGTGGAATCCATTCCGACTGCCTCCACCCCTCACGCCGCAGAGGACGCCGAGGTGGGATCCCGGGAAGGGACCCATCAGGAGGAGGCTCCGGAGGCACCACAAGGCAGCCTCCCGGACTTTGCGCCGGACTCTACGCCGGAACCTACAGTGGTTCCAAAGTCCGGCAGGCGGTCCCTTCGCAAGAAGGGCAAGACTGTGACACCGGCGGCCCCTGTCCAACCGGAGGCGCTGGACAACTTGTTGGAGGCGCTCAAAGGCGCTTCCATCGAGGAAGAACACCGCACTATCATGAGTGCGGTGATTCAGAAGGTTCAGCTTGCCAAGAGTGGGCTGACCGAAGCCTGCAGCAGCCTTCTAATAGGCTTTGAGGTAAGAAGTTAAAATTATGTAATGTAATACCGCATAGACAGTAGCCCCTGATGCTCAGTTCGGTGTTCGGAAAGAAAAGCCGGACTGAGGATCTAAAAAGATATACACAGGGTTGCTAAAAAATATGTCAATATGGGTTTGCAGGCTGCGCTGCTGACCTCTGCCGCACTGACTGTGGAGGTCGGTGCGTTGAAGCAGGATCTCGAGCGGTCCGAGCAATAGCTCGGCCGTGCCAAAAAGCAGCTCGAGGACAAAGAAGGTGAGTAACACCACTTTGAAAGTTTACCTTACAAAAAAGGATTTAGGTTGCAATAAAAATGACAAGGATAACGTGGGTACTGCAGGGGCCACTAACGAGGTGGCAACCCTGAAGGAGTCTATGTCCGCGGCCGAACGCAATGCGGCCGCGGAACGGGCAAAGCGAGAGAAGCAGGAGGCGCGGGTGGCGGAAGTGCGGCAAGAGCTCCAGGCTCTCATGGAGAAGCATCAGAGTTTGGAGCGCGACTCCAAGACTCGAGAGTCCGAGCTCGCCTCGGCTCTCAAAAGTGCCAAGTCCGCCAAGGCCGAGGCCCGTAAGGCCCTTCAGGAGGTTGAAGATGTGAAGAAGATAGCGGCGGGTAAGGCATTTTTCATGCAAAGCAAGCATGTTAATGTAAACTACCTGACACTTACCCGAATTCGGAGCTCTCCAGGGGCGTTTGCAGATCTGTCGCGCAGTGTATCCGATGCCGCCGCATTCTACCGTGGCGAGGAGGGGAGCTCAACGGAGAAGGTCTTCTGGTCTCAGTACGCTGAGGCCGACCATCCGGTGCCCCCTAGCGACCAGCTGAAGCAGCTGGTCGAGCTCCACAAGGCGGCTGAGGAGGCCATGAAGGGCCTCATAGTCCGGTTGTGGCCTGGACAAGCCATGCCTAGGAGCAACTTCGGCCTCGTGCGGCGGCTGGTGGATGCGCGCCCCTGGGTGGAGGTCATCAAGCGCTCCGCCTGTATTGAAGGTGCTCGTCGGGCCCTTGCCCGCGCAAAGGTGCACTGGGGCAGGCTGGATGCGGAGAGGCTTCTTACTGACCCACCGCCAGCGGGCAAGGAGTACCGTACGCCCGAAATGTACTATAAGACTGTCCTGAAGGGTGCCCGCAATATTGCGGATGAGTGCCCCAGAGATGTAATTCTTGAGTAAACTCGCTATGTATTATCCTGTGCGCTGAAGACTTTGTTCATATGCGCTAAGCAACGCTTGTTTAATTTAAAATATTACCTTCTGTGCGGCCGTTTATAAAATCTGAGAGATGGCAAGTCGTCAGCTTCAGCCCCCATGCCACTAGTGCTGGGGTGTTCGGGATAAACTTGAGCACTCTTGTTCCCATTTATGGGTCCATCTAGGGAGGCGCTCAACACAACGAACAAGGCAACCGGACTTATAATGCTTGAACACTCTCACTTAGCCATAGAATTCTATAATTTTAAATTTCGGCGAAGCCCCTGGTATTCAGAAGACCGAATTCGGGGCGCTATCCACGCCTTCGTCGGACATCATCCAGTACTTCGCTCGAAGCGGCATAAGTCTTTAGGGACCCGAAAAGACCTCTCGGACAGCGACCAGTCTCTCGCCTTATCATGCCAGTCAGTTTTAGCTTTCTCCACTGAGGCGCTCGCCCAGCTCAACCGGGGCGCAATCGCAGTGGTTCTCCCAGTGCCACCTTAGCCGACAGAATGGAACGTAAGGCACCAAAACGTGGGAGCCGGGCAAACCCAACTATTGACCCAAGACATGATTCGGAGCTGATTCATATAATGCTATAAGTTCGGGGTGCCGCACTTGTGAAAGTGTTCGGACTTATCACACCATAATGCGGGGAACATAAGCCCCTAGTGTATTCGGCCGTACCAAAATATACGGGTGCAAGATGTCATTAATGAACATATGTGTAAAGTAATGCAATAACAGGCAAGGAATGCTGCGTTATTTATTCAAGGAATTCTGCTATGAGTGCGGAATGATACAAATAGTGCGGTAAACAAGGGATTGGACTAATTAAACATGTCCCCCTCCAGGAGTGGGCTGCGGATTGGTGTGTATAATCAAATTTAATGCTCGTAATGGAGACCACCTGAGTGTTCGTCGTAGCCTTCTTCCCTTCCTGGCTGTTGCATCGTGAGTTCGGCGGGTTTACCGCCGAACAGGGCCTCTGGTGAACGGAGTCCTGTGTATATAAAGAGAAAAAATGATAAAAAGAGGGACACACTTGGGAGCCCCCGGTGTGGTCGAGCCGCACTCTGGGTCTGTTGTGGTCGTGCCCCTCCCCCTAGGCCCATGGTATCTCCAGAGCGTAATGATGTACGCGGAGGGTTGGTCTTGTAATTATGCGAGGGCTGGGGTTGGGGCCGCATTGCTACGCATGCTCGGAACGTGCCAGGTGGTCTTGGTTCATGTTGCTCCGGGCCCGTTTGGCCGTGTCCGGCCGTTTAACGGCCGGACTCGAAAATTGCCTTAGAAGGCTGCTTTGTACTTCTGCCGCGAGAGCCGCTGTATGTTCCTCCATTCGGAGGGAGCGTTCCGTATTTCCGTTGACCATGATGACTCCACGAGGACCTGGCATCTTGAGCTTGAGGTATGCGTAATGTGGCACCGCGTTGAACTTTGCAAACGCGGTTTGTCCGAGCAGAGCGTGATAGCCGCTGTGGAATGGGACTATGTCGAAGATTAACTCCTCGCTCCGGAAACTGTCCGGGGATCCGAAGACCACTTCCAGTGTGACTGAGCCTGTACAATTGGGCTCAACACCTGGTATGACGCCTTTGAAGGTCGTCTTTGTAGGTTTAATCCTTGAGGGGTCTATGCCCATCTTGCGCACTGTATCCTGATAAAGCAGGTTCAGGCTACTGCCGCCGTCCATCAGGACTCTCGTGAGGTGAAATCCATCGACGATTGGGTCTAAAACAAATGTGGCGAATCCGCCATGGTGGATACTGGTGGGATGGTCTCTTCGATCGAAAGTGATCGGGCAAGAGGACCATGGATTGAACTTCGGGGCGACTGGCTCCATCGCATATACGTCCCTTAGTTCACGCTTCCGCTCCCTCTTGGGTATATGGGTTGCGTATATCATATTCACCGTCCGCACTTGTGGGGGGAAACCCTTCTGTCCTCTATTGTTCGGCGGTCGGGTCTCTTCCTCGTCGTTGTTGTGCAGCCCCTTGTCATTGTTTTCGGCAATTAACTTGCCTGCCTGCTTGAATACCCAACAATCTCTGTTGGTGTGATTAGCTGGCTTTTCGGGGGTGCCATGTATCTGGCATAAGCGGTCGAGTATTCGGTCCAAATTGGACGGACCCGGAGTGGTTCTTTTGAATGGCTTCTTCCGCTGACCGGGTTTAGAGCCTCGGAATCCGGCGTTGACTACCGTATCCTCCTTGTCGTCGCCATTAATGCGGCATTTATTTTTGCTTCGACGCGACCTACCATTGTGGTCCTTGGTATCCGGACTGCCAGAATTTTTATTGAGGTTGTTGCTGCGAGCTAGCCAGCTGTCCTCTCCCGCACAGAAACGGGTCATGACAGATGTGGGGGCTGCCATGGATTTCGGCTTTTCCTGTCCTAGGTGCCGGGCTAGCCACTCGTCGCGGATGTTATGCTTGAAGGCTGCGAGGGCCTCTGCATCCGGACAGTCGATGATTTGATTTTTCTTTGTTAAGAACCGCGTCCAGAACTGTCTGGCCGATTCGTCTGGCTGCTGAATTATGTGGCTTAGGTCATCGGCGTCTGGTGGTCGCACATATGTGCCCTGGAAGTTGTCGAGGAATGCGGCTTCCAGGTCTTCCCAACACCCAATTGACTCTGCGGGCAAGCTGTTAACCCAATGCCGAGCTGGTCCTTTAAGCTTGAGTGGGAGATACTTGATGGCATGGAGATCGTCGCCGCGGGCCATATGGATGTGAAGGAGATAATCTTCGATCCAAACCGTGGGGTCTGTTGTGCCATCATAGGAATCAATGTTTATGGGTTTAAACCCCTCAGGGATTTGATGATCCATTACTTCGTCAGTGAAGCATAGCGGGTGTGCGGCGCCTCTATATTGAGCAATATCACGGCGTAGCTCGTTCTCTGCTGTGTTCGGCCCGGCCGGAGTTGTTGTATCCGGCGCGACGGTATTCGTCGTGGGTCGTGGGGCGCCCACGTGATCCATAGATGGATCTGGATTGTCTTGCCTTATCCTCCAATATGTCCTGCAAGTCCGGCGCGTTCCCTCGTGGCTTCGTACTTTTCGAGCGATGCCGGGGTACGGTCTGGATGGAAGGCATGGATGCTTCTCTGTCACGACCACGGGGTGGTCGGTCAGCCGTATTGTGCGCTGGTGATGATGGTCTGTATGCTTCCTCCTCTAATCGGGGGAGTAACTTGCGTTTTGGGTAGCTCTTGGAGGGGCGTTCGAGTTCATACTCTTCGGCCGCGAGGACCTCGGTCCATCTGTCGTCCAGTAGGTCTTGATCAACTTGAAGCTGCTGCTGCTTTTTCTTTAGGCTATTTGCCGTGGCCATTAGCCTGCGTCTGAAACACTCTTGTTCGACGGGATCTTCGGGCACGACGAATTCGTCATCGTTGAGGCTTGCCTCGTCTTCGGAGGGAGGTATGTAATTATCATCCTCGACCTCTTCATCTGCCGCTCTCTCGTGAGGGCTTGCTTCTGCATCCTCCTGTGCTGAATCTTGCTGGAGGGGATTGTCTTCGGCACTTTCTGGGGTATTATTATCTCCTGTGCCAGAATCTCCATTCTTGCTGTGGCGGGATTTAGAGCGGCGCCGCTGACGTCGGTGCTTGGGCTGTTTCTTTAAGGAATCTGCCTCCGCTGCTTCCTCGCCGTCCCCCTCTTTTGGGGTGTCCACCATGTATATGTCATATGACGAGGTGGTCTTCCAGTGCCCTGTAGGTGCTAGTTCTTGTTCATCTCCGGCATCGTCGTCCATACCGTCGATGTCTTCGGAGTCATAGTCTAGCATGTCAGTTAGATCGTCGACAGTGGCTACAAAGTGGGAGGTGGGTGGGCTTTGAATTTCTTCGCCGTCCGTATCCCAACCGTCCTGGCCATAGTCCGGCCAGGTCTCTCCGGATAGCGAGAGATGTTTTAGCGAATTTAGGATGTCGCCAAAGGGAGAGTATTGGAAGATGTCTGCGGCGGTGAACTCCATGACCGGCGCCCAATCAGATTTGATTGGCGGGGGCGCGGGAGGTTCGGAGTCCGGCAGGGAGTCTGGCGCCTCGGAGTCACGAGCTTTGCAAGGGACAAGGTTAGTGTTCGGCTCCATCACCGTGGAAGTTGCAGCCCCCGAGGCGGTGTCCAGCCACCGGTCCTCGATCTGGGCGATCGGCTCCGGACTAAGGGTCGGAGCGGATTCGTGTGCGGCCACCAAGGCACTGTCCGGCGGCAGAGCTAGATCATGCCCATCGTGATAGTGCGGCACGCTCGGCTGTGGCTCGAGCCCGTCGAAGATCAAGTCCCCGCGGATGTCGGCCATGAAGTTTAGGCTTCCGAACCTGACCTGACGGCCAGGGGCGTAGCTTTCGATCTGCTCCAGATGGCCAAGTGAATTAGCCCGCAGTGCGAAGCCGCCGAATACGAAGATCTGTCCGGGGAGAAAAGTCTCACCCTGGACAGCGTTGTTGATTGAAGAAGCCATCGAGCCTATCGGTGACGACACAGAGGAACTCTCAATGAAAGCACCAATGTCGGTGTCAAAACTGGCGGATCTCGAGTAGGGGGTCCCGAACTGTGCGTCTAGGCGGATGGTAACAGGAGACGAGGGACACGATGTTTTACCCAGGTTTGGGCCCTCTCGATGGAGGTAAAACCCTATGTCCTGCTTGATTAATATTGATGATATGGGTAGTACAAGAGTAGATCTACCACGAGATCAAGGAGGCTAAACCCTAGAAGCTAGCCTATGGTATGATTGTTGTAATGGAGGTTATGTCCTACGGACTAAAGCCCTCCGGTTTATATAGACACCGGAGAGGGCTAGGGTTACACAGAGTCGGTTACAATGGTAGGAGATCTACATATCCGTATCGCCAAGCTTGCCTTCCACGCCAAGGAAAGTCCCATCCGGACACGGGACGGAGTCTTCAATCTTGTATCTTCGTAGTCTTGGAGTCCGGCGGACGTTGATAGTCCGGCTGTCCGGACACCCCCTAGTCCAGGACTCCCTCAATCATGCTTAGGGTTTAATTTATCATGTTGGTTCCGTGGTGGTTTCTTTAATAGAAATTGTAGGGGAAACCCTCTTTTGCTAAAAAAAATATGCTTAGAGTTTCCCCCTTTTCTGATCACTATACGATCAGAATACGTGCTTCGTGTCATAATAACACTGCTCCACCCATCAAGCCAAACAAGCTTAGTTGTTCAAATACGAATCTGATATTATTAAAACATAGTTGTTTAATTGGTCAGCTAAATGTTCCTAAATTAGTTTCGAAAATGCATGTTCGCCACTCAGGTGTGTATCTCTACAGGGTGCCCACGGTGGGCCTGCCCACCCTGGGATTTTGGGTCGTCCCACGCCCCGATTCCCCTCTGTTCTGCTGCGCGCTTCCGATCTCTACTCGCCCCCAGCCGCCTACCTCGCCGGCGACTTGTCGTCCCTGGACGGCATGACTCTAGGAGGAGACGCCGGACTAACAGGAGGCCAGGAGCCGCTCGCCCAACAGCGTCACCGCTGCCCGGGCACGCCGCCGTGCCTACCTTCCCAGTCCGTTCAGGGCTCAGGCGTGCAGCACCCACCAAGCCAACCCGATTTATCCTGAGATACATCCTCAACACTCAGCAGCCACCCCTCATCACCCATTTTCTAATTGATTCATTACTCATTAGGCAGGACTGTCATTAGGGTTTGTTGTGTGCTCAGTGCTACCTACACTTAATGGTTCAGATGTATTTCGGTCATCTTTAGTACCTCTAAAGTTCACAGGGTTTTCAAAATTCCGGCCCTCGGAACAGACACTAGTCATTTTGGATTGTTGGTCGTAGTGACATTGACCCAGATTACTACTGCAAGCCAGGTTTGTTGACAATTTTACTTTTCTTTCTTACTCATTCGATATAATATCCAATTATTCAGGTTGATTAGTTGCAAACAATAAGTGCTAGACAAACTTCTTCATTCAGATTTTGGACGGTCTCTTACTGCAGTTACAACTCTACATACTTGTCCTAGTAAGCTCACAAGTAAATGATTGATTCACTACATCTATGCTTGCCTTGTCATATTTGTTGTCAATATTCTTTTAGGGTGGTCTCTTAGTGCAGTTACAATTCTGACTACTTCTTATGTTTTCATGAATCTTAGATTCTGAACAGCATTATAATGATTATGAGCTTGCGCGCATGAAAAGAATAAAGCAGAACAATGCCATGGCTGTCAAACTTGGCATTAAGGGACTGAAATCAAGTCTGGATGCAATGCAATGCAAACACTCTCCACCTACAGATTCATGCTCAGAATATGATCCTAACAGTTATTCTGAGCTAGAGGGAGACCTAAGTCAATGTAGCTCCCTAGTGGAGGAGTCAGAGGAAGATGCCCTATCTTATTCACCCATCAAGGCACTTGCTCTAACTTTCCAAGGTTACATTGCTCGCGCATATCTTGCAACTGATGCATTGCATTGCTTCTACTTTGTTGAACTGCCATTAGCTTAGTTTACACATCGTGTATGTGAATACGCCCTGCCTATCCATTTTCAGTACATATTCCATCTGTCATCATACCATATTTATCCATTCAAATGTTGTTCTTGTGTATCAGACGTTCGAAAGGAAGAGGGCGATTGTTGATCGTGGAGGAGCACAAGCAAAGTATTTGGAAAAGGTAGTGGCACCCGATAAATCAAATAGCCCATTAGGTGTAGTTGCAATATCACCTGACCCACAAAACACCCCAACTCTAGCAGACTCTAGCCCTACTACACTGGTCATTTCTGATGCCCCAACTCAGTAGACCCCAACTGCAGCAAACAGTATGATTATGCCAGTTGACATAGCACCAGCTATATGACGCAAAACCCCCATTCCAGCAAAGAGTGCACCAAATCCAGTTGCCAAATCCCTTTTCGAACAAGAGAGAGCCCCAATTGCAGCAAATAGGACCCCCGTTCCATTTCTTCCCAGTTTAGAAGACGAAGCTTATGTTGTTGTCAGGAACTTTGTGCGCATCTTTCCTTCATGGAAAGATTATACTGCAGACACAGAACAATTTCCAGTCTTCCTCCTCAACTTATGCGTAAGTAATGTACTAATGTTATTCATGGTCATTACTGCATATGTTTCTGCTGACAGAAGACACAAGATTTCATTCTTTTAAATAGGTGAGGAGCAAACTGGATTGTGATGACGAGCAAGGGTTGGTTGCGCTTTTCAAGCACTCGTTGATGAAGTATCGTTCCTACCTGAGGCAAGCGCACTTCGATGGCAAGCCTCTAAACAAAATTTTTGTGAAGTCTCCGGTGCTACATTTATCTGACGGTGACTGGAATAATCTTGTTACACATTGGTCTCGGCTGCAGTGTAAGGTACTGTCTATGGTATCACATCACAATTTTAACTACATTTCTGCATTTGCCTTAATGTCTCACTTGTACGAAAACTATTAGCAGAAGAAAATTCGTTCTCAAGGGACTACAGAATCTCGCAACTATACTGCACACTGCATTGCTCTTGTGAGTACCTCTTGCCATGTATGACCATACTTACTTTCATAGTTGTTTGATTATGTAGCATCACTGCACATGTTAGCCTAATTGTCCATTTGGTGGACATTATAAGATCCATATGGAGTCTTACATAAATTTAGAATCAACCCAATGCTTTTGAAGAGGTTTAGCTCTGCAGTCCTCTTGTAAGGACTGAACCTGGTCTATCATTGTACTTACATTAACAGCTACTCCCTCCATCCAATAATATAAGAACGTTTTGTACAGTACACCAGTGTTCAAAACACTCTTGTATTAAGGGAAGAGGGATTGGTTCATTTTGTATCATTCTGCATCTTATCTCCCTCGCCCACCATTTACTAAAAAAGATCAGATCTATATTTAATCTTACCAACAAGTAGAATACACAGACAATGTCAGTGCAGAAGTGTAGCCCATTGCTCTTGTCAGTACATTTTGTCCTGTAATGCTTGTGCTTCCAGGGATTGGTAGTTGATTATGTAGCATCAATCTGCATCGTATCTTCATTATCCTCTATCCCTTCCAGTATTATCATATCTATAATTACTCTCTACAAAATGTAGAATACAGGCAATGCTTATGAAGAAGATTATGTGCTGAAATTCTTGAGGTATCCTTCCCTTGACATGGAGAAGGGCATTATAAAGCCGGCGTTAACTGTTAATGTAAGCAGTCCTTCTAAAGCCTTTATCCTCAACTGCTATTTAATTTGCTCATACTCCCTATCGTTTACTGCTGTTTAGTTTGTTGTTTCTACCAAAATGCATGTTCGCAAGAACCGTAAGTTCTAAGTTTTACTTGTAAAACCAAATTCCTTATTCATACCATGCACATTACTTAATACTCCCTATATGTATGCTTGTTTTTGTGGATCTATAATCCAGTGTGTGGTGAAGCAGCCCATGTTTGCACCTTGTCATCTCCTGTTTTATCTTACTGATGTGGCTGATGATATGAACAACATGCCATGCACATTATCCAAAATAGATACAATGATTTTCTTTGCCCTTCATCTATGCTTGTTATGTTGACATGGTAATCCAGTAGTGTGGTGAAGCTCCCTGCATTATGAACAATGCCAAATTATGCTATTGATATTTTGAACTTACTCTTTATTTTCTAATTTGAAATTGGATGGAATTGACAGCACAGTTATCATCTTTGTTTATACACATGCAAAACCCGTCATCTCTCTGCTTTGTTTCAGGGTGATATGCCTGATGGCATGCACAAGTCTGCTGAAGGCTGTGAGATAAACCCAACATATATTACAGCAAAGAAGGCAAAACATCTTGAAGATAGCGAGACAACACCAAAGTCTTGTCTTGATGCAGTGTTCATGTTACTTGAGACTAACAGTCAGACAAGCTCACAGAATTCGTTGTCTGGATTAGTTCGACTTCTTCAGTCCCAAGTTCTAGCAGAAAGGCATTCTGCAACTCAACTTTGACTTGAAGTCCTATCTCTAAAAAAGATTGCGGAGAACACCAATGAGAACCTCATCGCTAAATAGCTACACCTGGAAGCTATGACCGACATGCTAGGCCGGTCTCACAGCCTTGCTTAGCAGCTTGTGCAGCAGTTCCCCCGCAAGGCTAACCTTTCTTGAACTATCTTGGAAGTGGTCTCGGTTCAGTATTATTTTGTTACGCTGCAATGGTGCCCAGTTTTTGTAATCTGCTTCTTCGTTGCGCTTTATGATCACTGGTGGCGAACTTCGATGCCCAGTGGATGTAATATACCTTAAATCCTTTATTGTATAGTGTAGGTTTATTCTCAGTTACTATGGCGTAATTTATTTATTGTATATAGTAGGTTTGTTCTTAATTCCTACTAGTTACTGCCATCATTCACTATCTCGAAAAAAATCAGATGTAGTCGACCAGGCCGAAACATTCGACTCTAACGGGCCTGGTTTTTAGCGGGCCACAATTGGGCCGTCCTGTGTCTTTCTTGGGCCCGAATGATTAGGGACTTCACACATTGCGCCAGGCCCAAACTTACACCGGCCTATATTTTAGTTGGGCCTTTTGTGGACCCAGCGCTTAGTTTGGCCCAGGTAGCGTTGGGCTATTAGCAGGCTAAATATTGTACTGGCCTGTTACGGCCGAGATGAAACCACGGGCCTTTAGCAGGCCAAAATGCATGTTGGGCCTCAATTTTCACTAGTCGTCGACGGGCCTTTAGCAGGCCGAAATGTAGACCGGGCCTTTTTGGGCCCAGTTAACTCACGGGCCATTACCATGCCGAAACATATCTCGGGCCTTAGTTGGCCCACTGATATCATGAGCCTTTAAGAGGCCGAAAGCTTAGTACAGGCATCAACGGGCCGAATTACTCGACAGGCCTTTAACAGGCCCAAAGTCACGTTGGGCTTAACTGTTGCCACCTTTAGCACGGGCCGTTAGTGGGCCCGATGTCCCGTCGGACCATATATGGCCCATGGGCAGCACGGGCCATTCTCAGGCCAAAAGTCACACCGGGCTGAAATGGGCCCATGTCTACATAAGGCCTCTAACAGGCCGAAAGTCATTGGGCTATAGTTGGGCCCAAATATTCGGCGAACAATTAATGGGCCAGATCTGGCTTCGGGCCGCAAATGGGCCCAAATATTGGGCAAACACTTGATGGGCCAGATCTGACTTCGGGCCGTAAATGGGCCCAAATATTGGGCGAACAATTAACGCGACAGATCTGGCTTTGGGCCATAAATGGGCCTTTATTAAGCAGATCGTTATTGGGCTAGCCCACTAGTACCTAATTAAGTACTACGGGCCTTTGACTGGGCCGGCCTTTTTAACCTATATGGGCCTCTGTTGGGCCCAGCCACATGTCGACGTATGATAGGCATGTCTCCTCCAATGGACGGGCGACATCTCGCCCACTAACGAGATGACAAGTGTTCCCTTCGGCCAATCAGAATTTTACACGTGGAAATTTCCCATTGGTCAGGGTTGTTAACGGGTTATCGGATCCAAAATCCGACCCGATAGCTTAACGGTGTTCCGTTAGGTGGATGCCACGTACCGGTCACCCTTGACGAAAGCACTTCTGTGAGACGCGATTTATCGTCATGGAAGTGGACACTTTTGTGATGATAATTTTGGTAATGTCATGGAACACTTCTATGACAACACAGGTATGACTATCTTGATTCTGTCATAAAACCGTCATGGATGTACATGCATGACAAAAACGCGGCCTACTGTGACAAACACGTATCATCACGGAAGTGTATTTTTTTGTAGTGTAGTATCGTCCTATACATCAATCTTTACCTCCGGACCATTCCGAAACTCCTCGTCATGTCCGTGATCTCATCCGGGACTCCGAACAACATTTGGTCACTGAGGGAGTCCTGGACTAGGGGGTGTCCGGATAGCCGGACTATCATCATCGGCCGGACTCCAAGACTATGAAGATACAAGATTGAAGACTTCGTCCCGTGTCCGGATGGGACTTTCCTTGGCGTGGAAGGCAAGCTTGGCGATACGGATATGTAGATCTCCTACCATTGTAACCGACTCTGTGTAACCCTAGGCCTCTCCGGTGTCTATATAAACTGGAGGGTTTTAGTCCATAGGAAGAACAACCATTACAACAATCATACCATAGGCTAGCTTCTAGGGTTAAGCCTCCTTGATCTCGTGGTAGATCCACTCTTGTACTACCCATATCATCAATATCAATCAAGCAGGAGTAGGGTTTTACCTCCATCGAGAGGGCCCGAACCTGGGTAAAAACAGTGTGTCCCTTGTCTCCTGTTACCATCCGCCTAGACGCACAGTTCGGGACCCCCTACCCGAGATCCGCCTGTTTTGACACCGACATTGGTGCTTTCATTGAGAGTTCCTCTATGCCGTCACCGATAGGAAGGATGCCTCTTCCCGCCTTTAAAGATGGAACCATTACCAAAGGAGCTTTGGCCGCCGGCCAAACTATCCGGCTAGGTGGTTTTCTTATGACCGCCTATTCGGCCACCGCTTCGACGACGACCTCTCGGGTCATCAAAAGCAATCTTCACGTCAACTCGGAATTCGCCGAGCAGCTGGATCCAATAGAGCTCTCGTCCGTAAACGAGCTCTTGGATCGCATCGCCGCCCTGGGAGTCGCTACATACTACAATCATATTGGGCTTAAAACCGATCTGAGAGAGATTAACTCTCCCCAAGCTACCCACCACGTTGCGGTGGTAGAGGAACGACGCGGCGAATCTTCTTCTGTATTGAAAACTAGTCATGTCCGGATTCCCGAACCCTCCATGCCAGATTCCCGTGGAGGAACGGACGTCGGTCAAACACTGAACCTAAAGTCAGGCATCGGACCAGACTCGTTGGACAAGTCCAGCAATCCAAGCTTCCAAATTCGGATACTTTCCGGCCCTTGAGCCTCGAGATGAGTAGGGTTCCGAACTTAATTCCACCCACCCACCCAGACATATGCGATCTATCTCAAATCCGGCAAGAGCCCGCTGAAACAGTGCATCATTACTGGGCCAGATTCCTCCTGGTTATGGACAGGATAAGGGACTGCCGTGAGGAAAACGCAATTTCAATTTTCTGCAATAATTGCACGGACGAGGGAATCTTGAACGCCGTCAGTCATCGCGAAATCACACGCTTCGCCGATCTGGCGTCCATAGTATGAAAGTACTATGCGATGGAGAGTTTCCGGAAAACCGAAACTAAGTTTTGGGACAATCCGGCCCCGAATACAACCCTAGTCCGAAACAAAAGGGTGCATCACACTCAGGCATCAGGTACAAAAACCAAAAAGCAAAAACCCCATAAAGGGTACGGATCCGTACTGGAGAGATGGCTCAGCGGACCCTGTAAAATTCACAGTACGGAAGGCGCCACTCCAACACACAGCCTTCGAGCATGTTGGATACTACGGCAGGTGGCCAAAAGTGGCAAAGAGCTTCTAGCCCCGGAAAGCCACTCCAACAGTACCAGTACGGTGTCAACAGTCTTTGAGACTTTTGCATCAAATAATATGCGAAAATGAACAATCCGTAGCCTCGCCAAAGTCTACCAAGTAGCAACAGCAAATCCATGGAGCGACACGGCCATCACCTTCAATGCCAGCGACGAACCTAAATTCCGAACAACCCGAGCACCAGCCGCATTGGTCCTCAGTCCGATAGTGGACGGCTTTCGCCTTACCAAGGTACTCATGGATGGCGGCAGCGGATTAAACCTCATCTACGAGGAAAGTCTTCAAAAAATGGAAATAGACTAGAGCCGCATTGAGCGAAGCAGCACAACCTTTAGAGGAATAATCCCCAGCCGGGAAGCGCGCTACACTGGAAAAATCACACTTGATGTGGTGTTCGGCTCGCCGGACAATTACAGGTCCGAAGAGGTCACGTTCCAAGTGGCCCCGTTTAGCAGTGGATATCACGCTATATTGGGACGGGAGGCGTTCACAATTTTTCAAGCCATACCCCATTACGGGTACATGAAGCTTAAGATGCCCGGGCCCGGCGGAATAATCACTCTCGTTAGTGATCCGGACACAGCACTCCACGCCGAAAACAAAATAGCCGCATTAGCCCTGGAGGCACTATCCGAAGCCCTAGCTGCAGAGGAACTCACTGCGCTGCGCTCTATGGTGAATAGGGATGATGTGATACTCGATAAGAGATCCAAGTCCACTTCCTTTAAACCAGCTGACGAAATAGTCAAGTTCCAGGTCCACCCAACGGACCCAACAAAGACGGCCTCCATCGGGGCACAGTTAAACCCTGATGTAGACGCCGCACTATGAGAATTCCTTCGGGAAAATTGGGACATCTTTGCCTGGCACCCTTCAGATATGCCAGGAATCCCACGCAGATTGGCAGAACACAGCCTCAACATCCTTAAAGGATTCAAGCCAGTCAAACAGGCTCTTCGGCGATTTTCCGAACCCAAAAGACAGGCAATGGGAGAGGAGCTAGCCAAACTACTGGAAGCCGGATTCATCAGAGACATCAAACATTCAGACTGGCTAGCAAACCTGGTAATGGTACCAAAGAAGGATAAATCCTGGCGCCTATGTGTCGATTTTAAAGACCTCAACAAGGCCTGCCCAAAGGATCCCTTCCCCCTCCCCCGCATCGACCAAATAATCGATGATACCGCAGGACACGATTCATTGTGCTTCCTTGACGCATACTCCGGCTACCATCAAATTAAGATGCCGGAAGCGGACCAAGCCGCTACGGCATTCATTACTCCATATGGACCATTCTGCTTTAACACGATGCCCTTCGGACTCAAAAACGCCGGTGCAACATATCAGCGCATGATTCAAACATGTCTGGCTACCCAGATCGGCAAAACAGTAGATGCATACGTAGACGACGTAGTCGTCAAAACCAAACACGCCGAAACTCTAGTAGACGATTTGAGGCTCACATTCGACAACCTCCGAGCATATAACATCAAGCTAAATCCGGAAAAATGCGTTTTCGGCATACCAGCCGGAAAGCTCCTGGGCTTCATTGTATCCGGTAGAGGAATTGAAGCAAACCCAGCCAAGATCCGAGCTCTGTCACAGCTGGATATTCCAAAAGACCTCAAACAAATACAAAAATTGACTGGATGCATGGCGGCCTTAAGCCGCTTCATCTCCCGTTTGGGAGAAAAGGCATTGCCCCTCTATCGCCTCCTCAGGCGCACCGAACACTTTGAGTGGACAGATGCTGCCACTGCCGGACTCGAAGAAATAAAAGCCATATTGGCAACAAATCCGGTCCTAGCTACACTGAACCTGGGCGAACCAATGTTGTTATATATCGCGGCAACACATCAAGTTGTAAGCGCGGTGCTCGTCGTCGAACGAGAAACAGAAGGGCATAAATTCCCTCTTCAAAAACTAGTGTACTACGTATCCACTGTCTTAACCCCCTGCAAGTCCCGTTACCCGCACTATCAAAAGATAGCATATGTGGTGTTCATGGCATCCCGGAAGCTCCGACACTACTTTCAAGAGTGTTCAATAACAGTGGCCTCCGAAGTGCCCCTCAACGACATTATAAACAACCGCGATGCGACAGGCAGGATTACAAAATGGAAGATTGAGCTCTTACCATTCGATATAACTTACAAACCTCGGCGAGCCATAAAGTCGCAAGTCTTGGCTGACTTTGTCACTGAATGGACTGAAGTCGAACTCCCTAAAGAGTACGGTGCATACTCCAATTGGATTATGCATTTCGACGGCTCCAAAATGTTGGCCGGCTTGGGGGCTGGTGTCGTACTGACGTCCCCAACCGGGGATACAGTCCAATACGTACTTCAGATAATGTACATGGACTCCAACAATGCAGCCGAATACGATGCCCTCCTACATGGCCTCCGGATGGCAATCTATATGGGCATTCAACGCCTAGAGGTGCGTGGGGATTCAAACCTTGCAATATCCCAAGTAAATGGAGACTTTGACGCCAAGGACCTGAAAATGGCAGCCTATCGTAACGCTGTTCTAAAAATGTCAGCTCGGTTCGAAGGACTCGAATTCCACCACGTAGCCCGGGATAATAACCAAGCAGCCGACGTATTGGCACGCATCGGCGTGAAACGCGACGCTGTCCCTCCTAATATCTTCCTGGAATGGCTCTTTAAGCCATCCGTACTATGGGAAGAGGAGTCCGGAAATAACAACCTGGAAGCAACCGCACCACCCAACACAGAAAAATCTGACATAATCGGTGGTTCAGCCGATGAAATAACGCCGTCAGCCCACGAAATAATGGTAGTAATTTCCCCGTGGACAGAACCATTCCTAGCCTACTTGATTAGGCAGGAGCTTCCTGAAGACCAAAACGGGGCTCACTGCATAGTTCAGCGGTCTAAAGCCTACAAGGTCCATGAGGGAGAACTTTATAAGAAAAGCACAACCGGAGTCCTTCAAAGGTGTATCTCCGAAGAGGAAGGGCGAAACCTTTTGGCTGAAATTCATGCCGGACTAGGCGGACACCATGTCGTAGCCCGGGCCCTTGTAGGCAAGGCATTCCGTACAGGAATTTATTGGCCGACGGCCCGGGCAGATGCTCAGGACTTAGTCCAAAGATGCGTCGGTTGTCAGCTCTTTGCTAATCAGAGCCATATGCCACCCACCGCCCTCAAAACTATACCCATTACCTAGCCGTTCGCGGTCTGGGGGCTTGACATGGTTGGACCCCTTAAAGGGGGAACCCACAAGCAAAGCTACCTATTGGTCATGGTGGACAAATTCACCAAATGGATAGAGGCCAAACCAGTTAAGACGACAGAGTCCGAACCAGTGATAGACTTCATATCCGGGGTAGTACACCGTTACGGCGTCCCCCATAGCATCATAACCAACAACGGCACGAACATCACGGCCGACGAGGTCAAACTCTGGTGCAAAAATATGGGCATCAAGCTCGATTACGCTTCAGTCTATCACCCTCAAACCAACGGTCAAGTTGAGCGAGCAAATGGTCTAATAATGAGCGGCATCAAACCCAGACTAGTGCGGTCCCTTACGGAATCCAATACGCACTGGGTAGAGGAGCTTGACTCCGTACTCTGGGGACTGCGGACCACGCCAAACCGCACTACCGGATTCACACCATTCTTTATGGTATACGGCGCAGAGGCAGTCTTGCCCTGCGACATAATTCATGACTCACCTCGAGTGCGCATGTACGAAGAAAGAGAAGCCGAGGTGGATCGGCAAGACAGCTTGGACGCATTGGAGGAAGAACGCGATATGGCAAAGGCCCATTCCGCATTCTATCAGCAGCAGGCTCGAAGATATCAAAGCAGAGAAGTACGGGCCAAACTTACAACGTTGGCGAACTAGTTCTACGCCTGCCGGACAAGAAAAAGGACAAACTCAAGCCCAAATGGGAGGGTCCCTTCATCATCGACCGAGTCCTGACCGGCGGAGCATACCGTCTGTGAAATGCATCGGACAACCGACTCGAGCCGAACCCATGGAACGCGGCCCGCCTCCAAAGATTTTACGCCTAGCGCCGGACTAAGAGTTCGTTTCCTTCCTCCATCCATATTTTTACACTTCAGCAGTCTTTTAATTTCCCTCTTTTCTTTCACCTTTTTCATAACAGCCCTTAGAGGCCTATTTGCGCATTGTTCGCACACACTTGATGTGTCATCCGCACTCATTATACCTGGGGGGCTTCTTTACCAGAAGCTTACTTATCCGGGCTTCATGCCCAGCACATGTGTCAAACTTCCACATGTACCTTTTATTCACCATTATATGCATCGATATGACTTAAGTTTTGGCCAAGCTGGGTTGCCTGGCTCCTGTGCTTACCCCTACGTTCCCGTTCGTTCGGCTAGGAGGTAAAGGGAGCACCTCTGCGATTGTTACTGCCGGGTCAGCCGGATGTGTACCTCAGACTAGGTGAAGCCGAAAGCTAGCGTTCTTAAGAGAATATTCGGTCGGTGACTTGAAAGACGATTTTATACATATTTATCTATCTGCCCCCAGATGTTTTCCTGCTTTTTTCGCAGTCCAGACATGCACTTTAGGGCATGCCTCCTAGGGAAAGGAACCTTTAACGGAACTATTCTCCCTGGAAGATGTTTCTTACTAACCATGTAATATAACATAACTAGTTGGGCACTTGTCTGATAAAGCACTAATGGCCCCTACGCCTGGTCTCCATGCATGCCCCGGTTTTGTCATAACCGAGAAGGTATTCGGACACACTCCGGACTCTAGGGTCCCGAGGTCGAAGCGAAAAGGTC
Source organism: Triticum timopheevii (assembly GCA_963921465.1). Taxonomy (NCBI): domain Eukaryota; kingdom Viridiplantae; phylum Streptophyta; class Magnoliopsida; order Poales; family Poaceae; genus Triticum; species Triticum timopheevii. The sequence continues at coordinate 515,300,385 of OY997268.1, read as the reverse complement.
GGCAAAGACAAATGATCTACAATCCGGCTAGAAGGCATTTTACATGTCATTTTAAATACATCGTCAAATTGACTGACTGTACTCCTCCTCAATTCCGTCTAACAGGCTGTCTAATTTACAGTCCCGTTGGGAATACTTAGCGGCCAACTCTACTTGGCCGTACACTAAGCTCACAGGGATCTCCTTCCCATCGGGCCCCACAGGTCCGACCTCGGCCATGTGGTTTGGATCCGCCTTCTTGTACCGCGTCTTCACCATGGCCCAGGCCTCCCTGGCACCTTGGCGGCAGGCCGATATCTTCCATAAGCGAAAGCACTACCGCACTCCCCGAAGCTTCTCCGCAAGCTCTCCAAGGCCCTCGGGTAGGGAGACGGATGTCCATAGGGCCTGGACGACGCCACTCATCGCCTGCCGAACACGTTCGAGCAGTTGCACCAGCTCGGGAAGTTGGTCACCCGTCGAAACGGGCATTTCCTCCGTAGGGCGACCTGTGAGCGCACCTACAAGGCATATTTCTGTCAATAGGCTTCCTCGCTGAACTCTTCTTTTCAAAAGAATTCGCTCAAGCACTTACCATAGATGCCGCGACGAAGCCGCTGATTCTTCTTCACGGAACCAGACAGCTCAGCCCGAACACCTTTCAGCTCTTCCCCAAGCTGGGTGTGGGCATCCTGGAGTTTATTCCTCTCCTGCTGTACCTTCATAAGCACCCTTTCGCCAGCCTTCAGCTGGCGCAGTAGGTGTTGCTTGTCCGGATCCAGTCCGGCAACATCTGCAATATCAAAGTCAGACTTACACGCACGCCGCACACCGCTTATCTTTTTGAAATAATGTGTTACCAGGAGGGGTCTCTGTGTCTCCTCCCGCGGCAGCGAGTGCGGCCTCAAGTTGGGCCTTGCACTCTTGCAACTCCTGGGACAATTGGGCATTCTTCTTTGTAAGATCCTGCAAATCGTATGATCCTTAAATCAGTTACTTTAACTATTTTAAGTCTCGGGGGCTACTGGCATATATAACCATTAAAATCTCTTACCCGTATGTCTTTTACATATTGCTCCGTGGCTCTGGTTAAACCATCTCGAGCAGCACGGAGGTGCGCGTCTCCCGCGTTAAAGGCATTCAACGCCTCTGGGGAGAAACACGCGTCACGCAGAGCTGTCCGGCGACGCCTATGATTCATGGCGCTCTCCACCTCAGACCTGGTGGCGGACAGCCGGTCGGCATCCTCCACTGGAGGAGAATCCGGCTCGCGCCTTGCGCTCGCCTCCCCCCCGGACCAGGTGTTGGAACCTGGCGGGCGGAGGCTTGGTTGGCGACCTCTCCGGACACTGTCCGGCGAGTGCTCTTTCTCCTGGAAAGGTCATGAGCGTTAATACACCTCCTGGAAATCCTTTTCCTAAATAACAAGACGTGGGCTATACCGCTGCAGCGAAGTTTCGACCCGCGCTGCACTCCTCTTCCGCCTGCGGGGCCGGACTGACCCTTGTTGGCCAGCCGTCGTGGGCTCGGCTTCCTGCCTTGAAGGCACCTCCTGCGAGGCACCATTATACACAGTGGTCAGAAATGCGCAAGGACGAAATGATGGTGTCAGGACTTCGGTCATATTCACCTGGGAAGCCGGGGTTAGGCCGGGGTAGTCAGCCGTGATGGCGACTAAAGCATTGTCCATGCAGAGCTGGTGGAACACCCCGTCGATTAGCTCCACCTTTATGTCTGTATCCTCTTCGGAGGCCGGATCAAGGGATCTTCCCGGATCCTCGGGTTGTGGGGCCGGACTATGTATGCTCTCCACAGTCCGGCGCAGTTCCTGCGTCAAACCCATAAAGTGAGGTACTTAACTTTGAAAGCACAGTCGGATAAATGAACGTCCGCTTACCCAGCTCTGAGGGTTATTCATTGAGAACCCATTCAATGGGCTCGTTTGGAGGAAGCCTTCCTTCTCCCCCTTGTACAGGCCGGACAGAATCTTCACCAGATCTTCGGCCAACTCCGGCCCTTTGCGGCCGTAACGGGTGGCATCATTTTCCCCGTTGAAATCCCACATGGGGTGGCCCCTGTATTGCAGCGGCTGCACCCCCCGCATTATGCACGTGGCCATGACTCCAATCATGGTCAATCCGGAATGGGCCAGCAATCTTATCCGGCCCATCAGATAATAGACGCCCTTGTCTTCCTCCGGTTGAGGGCTCCGCGGACGCCAGCTTAGGCGTTTCTTCAATGGAGCCCCGCTAAACTCCGGGAGGCCGATCCGGACTGGGTCCGGCAGTGGAGCGTCCTCTACATAGAACCATTCCGAAGGCCAGTCTTCGGACGCCTTCTTCAGGGTTCCGGATGGGTATCCGGTCTCGGCGATGCGCCATATTTCGGCACCGCCCACTTGATATATTGACCCCTCGTGAGAATGGGGTACGAGGCAGAATAGCCTCTTCCACAGCGCAAAATGGGGCTCGATGCCCAGGAATAGCTCACAAAGAGCTACAAAACCCGCGATATGCAGAATAGAGGCGGGCGTGAGGTGATGGAGCTGGAGTCCGTAGAACTCCAGGAGCCCGCGGAGGAATGGATGTACAGGAAATCTGAGCCCCCTTATCAGATAGGGGACGAAGCACACCCGCTCTCCTTTAGAGGGGCAGGGGGTGGCCTCCGCTTGCTTCCCACCTTTGTAGGTGGCCAGCCTGGCTCGAATCGGGACCATAAAGGCCGGAGGAAGATATCCCTCCGCTTGAAGCTTCACCAGCTCGTTGTGCGGAACCGAGCATCTCCTCCAATCTCCTGGCGGAGGGCTGGGAGCGCGAGAGGAGGAGCCGCGTCAACGGTCCATGATGGAATGGGTTTTAGGTCAGAAGCGCTCCGGTGAGTACTCGCGGAGGGAAGATGGTGTGATTTGGATCTGGATTCTTATCTCTCTTATAGGCAGATTATTTGCGCAGCTAGGGGGTAAAACATAAAGAATACCCTGGCTTTTCTCATTCGTGCGACACGTGGAAGAGGGCCATTATTGGGCTTGGAAGCCAAGGAGCGCAACATTTGCGAGGGAGCCGGACACTATTCGGCAAACACATGGAATTTGGAGAAGAACCCGCCTTGCAACGCCGAAGACCACATACGCGCTGGACTCGTCGTCACTAAAGCCTGGTTCGGGGGCTACTGAGGGAGTCCTGGACTAGGGGGTGTCTGGATAGCCGGACTATCATCATCGGCCGGACTCCAAGACTATGAAGATAAAAGATTGAAGACTTCATCCCGTGTCCGGATGGGACTTTCCTTGGCGTGGAAGGCAAGATTGGCGATACGGGTATGTAGATCTCCTACCATTGTAACTGACTCTGTGTAACCCTAGCCCTCTCCGGTGTCTATATAAACCGGAGGGTTTTAGTCCATAGGACGAACAACCATTACAACAATCATACCATAGGCTAGCTTCTAGGGTTAAGCCTCCTTGATCTCGTGGTAGATCCACTCTTGTACTACCCATATCATCAATATCAATCAAGCAGGAGTAGGGTTTTACCTCCATCGAGAGGGCCCGAACCTGGGTAAAAACAGCGTGTCCCTTGTCTCCTGTTACCATCCGCCTAGACGCACAGTTCGGGACCCCCTACCCGAGATTCGCCGGTTTTGACACCGACAGTCACTATTTCACAAAACTCATATAATAGTATATCGTCAATGAACGTTAAGCGTGAGGACCCTATGGGTTTGAGAATGATGTAGATATGACTGAGACACCTCTCCGGTCAATAACCAATAGCAGGAGCTGGATGCCCATATTGGTTCCTACATATTCTATGAAGATCTTTATTGGTTGAACCTTTATGACAACATATGTAGTTTCCTTTGTCTGTCGGTATGTTACTTGCCTGAGATTCGATCGTCGGTATCTCCATACCTAATTCAATCTCGTTACCAACAAGTCTCTTTACTCGTTTCATAATACATCATCTCGTAACTAACTCCTTAGTCACTTTGCTTGCAAGCTTCTTGTGATGCTGTATTACTGAGAGGGCCCAGAGATACCTCTCCGATACACGGATTGACAAATCCCAATCTCGATCCATGCCAACTCAACAGACACCTTCGGAGATACTTGTAGGGCATCTTTATGATCACCCAGTTATGTTGTGATGTTTGATAGCACACAAGGTATTCCTCCGGTATCTGGGAGTTGCATGATCTCATGGTCGAAGGAATATGTTTTTGACATTAAGAAAGCGGTAGCAATAAACTGAACGATCATATGCTATGCTAACGGATGGGTCTTGTCCATCACATCATTCTCCTAATGATATGACCCCGTGATCAAGTGACAACACATATCTATGGTTAGGAAACCTTAACCATCTCTTGATCAATGAGCTAGTCTATTAGAAGCTTACTAGGGACACGGTATTTGTTTATGTACCCACACATATATTTAAGTTTTCGATCAATATAATTCTAGCATGAATAATAAACCTTTATCATGATTAAGGAAATATATTAATAACCATGTTATTATTGCCTCTAGGGCATATTTCCAACAGTTTGATGCCTGCTGGGGGGTTCTCATTAGATCTGGGTTTTTTTGGTTAGTTTTATCTCTAGTTCATGGGCTTAAGGCATATAGTAGTGTTATCAGGTTTTCGCCCCGTAGTAGATGTCCGTTTTCCATCTGCAGTGGGTTTCCTGGTAGTGCTCCAACTCGCTAAACCCCTTTCCCTCTCATATTAGAGGGTGTGTTTTTCTGTTTCCTAGTTGAACCTAGTCCTATGTACTAAATTTTATATTTCCGTTAAGCAATTAATGGAAAGGGGTGATAGCCCGGTTGGAAAAAAAAGAAAGAGAATATCCTGGGAATTCTGAGATTTATCAGCAATGTAGCACTGCGTGCAAGCTGTCTTTTGGTAATTTCAGGTTTTTAGTAGAGGAAATGGATAAGGACATGATAATCCTGTTGGCTGCAAGAGCATTGAGCAATGATAATCAAGATGCAATTGATATGGCCATCATAAATATACTTTCTGATCCCAAAGAGGTTTATGGATCATCTCACCTAATTCGAGCCTACACATTAATAATGGATCACAAGGACTAGCTGTTGGAGCTACTGTAGGAGTTGGGATTTAGTGCCAAATGGCGGGACTGGATCGCCTGGTTGCTGTCATCTTCTGGTTCTGAATTTCTCGACAGCGCTCTAGGGAGAAAGATAAAGCGCCAGAATGGTCTTCGACGGGGGGAACTGTTATCCCCTCTCCTGTTCATCATTGCAATTGATCCAGTGGCTGATTGATGAAGCAGTCTAGCAGCAAATGATTCAACCCCTGCCTAGGAGAGAGCTCAAGTTGCGGGTCAGTCTTTATGCAGATGACGCAACCATCTTCATGAACCTGGACATAGAAGAGATGGAGGCATTGCTTATAATTCTGAACCTGTTTGGAGAGGCGACAGGGCTGAAGATCAACTGGCAGAAATCAATGACAACTCCAATTCGCTGTGACAACATCAACATTCAGCAGATCCTACACAGTTTTGGGGGCCAAATCACTGCCTTTCCACTCAAATATCCGGGCATGCCGTTGACACTGACTAGAACTAGGCTGGTGCACCTTCAATTTGTGTTAGATCGCATTAGGGCGAGGCTGACCGATTGTAAGGGCAGACTGTTGAGTATAGCAGGGTGACGGGTATTGGTCAGTGTTGTACTAAGTGCCATCCCAACCTTTGCCATGATTGTGCTCCGTATGCCAAAGAAATTTTTCAAAGAAAACAACAAAGTAAGGCAGTATTTCCTTTGGGCACAAGAAGAAGAGCTTACTGGGGGGAAGTGTAAAGTAAGCTGGACTAAGGTGTGCTCCCCTCTCGACAAGGGAGGGCTCGACATATTGGACCTCAAACGGTTTGGTCGTGCACTCCAGCAAAGATGGATGAGGCTGGCTTGGAAACACTCGGACAGGCCATGGGTGGGCATGGAGGTCCCATGCTCGGAGACTGACAAAACCTTCTTCAGCACAACGACATCGGTGACACTTGGGAATGGACAAACTGCAAGATTATGGACCTGCTCTTGGCTGGGAGCAGGTACCCTGAAGGTGTTGTTTCCGGCGCTGTACAAACACTCTAGAAGAAAGAATAGAATAGTTGTTGCTGCCCTGCAGGGAGACACATGGACCATGGACCTGGCGCATGGGTAAATGGATCAGCTCGTCTGACACTCCATGGCAATGCCAAGGCTCATACGCTCAGCGGCAATCAGCCTCAGCCTAGACACACCTGACGAGATCAGGTGGAACCTGGAAGCCAGCGGCTGCTACTCCGCTTCCTCTGCATACAGCGCAGTTCCAGACGAACTACACCACCAGTTTCAGGCTGCTTATCTGGGAGATCTGGGTGCCGGGGAAGTTGAAGATCTTCTACTGGCTAATGCTACTTAACAGGCTATGGTGCAATGATAGGTGAGGGAGTCCCGGACTAGGGGGTGTCCGGATAGCCGAACTATCATCTTCGGGCGGACTCCTGGACTATGAAGATACAAGATTGAAGACTTCGTCCCATGTCCGGATGGGACTTTCCTTGGCATGGAAGGCAAGCTTGGCGATACGGATATATAGATCTCCTACCATTGTAACCAACTCCGTGTAACCCTAACCCTCTTTGGTGCTTATATAAACCGGAGGGGTTTTGTCCATAGGACGAACAACAATCATACCATAGGCTAGCTTCTAGGGTTTAGCCTCTCGGATCTCGTGGTAGATCTACTCTTGTACTACCCATATCATCAATATCAATCAAGCAGGAGTAGGGTTTTACCTCCATCGAGAGGGCCCGAACCTGGGTAAAAACATCGTGTCCCTTGTCTCCTGTTACCATCCGCCTAGACGCACAGTTCAGGACCCCCTACCCGAGATCCGCCGGTTTTGACACCGACATTGGTGCTTTCATTGAGAGTTCCTCTGTGTCATCATCTTTAGGCCCGATGGCTCCTCCGATCATCAACAACGATGCGGTCCAGGGTGAGACTTTTCTCCCCGGACAGATCTTCGTATTCGGTGGCTTTGCACTGCGGGCCAATTCGCTTGGCCATCTGGAGCAGATTGAAAGCTACGCCCCTGGCCATCAAGTCAGATTTGGAAGTTTGAACTACACGGCTGACGTCCGCGGAGACTTGCTCTTCGACGGGATCGAGCCACAGCCAAGCGCGCCGCACTGTCACGAGGGGCATGATCTAGCTCTGCCACCGGACAGTGCCCTGGAGGCCGCACCAGAGTCCGCTCCTACCCTTAGCTCGGAACTGACTGCGCCGATCGAGGACGGATGGCTGGACACTGCCTTGGGGGCTGCTATCTCTACGGCGATTGAGCAGAACACCAACCCTATCCTTTGCGAGGCTTGTGACTCCAAGGTGCCGGACTCCTCTCCGGACTCCAAACCCCCCACGCCCCTGCCAATCAAATCCGATTGGGCGCCGGTTATGGAGTTCACCGCCGCGGACATCTTTCAGCACTCGCCCTTTGGCAACATCCTGAATGCACTAAAGTTTCTCTCTTTATCAGGAGAGCCCTGGTCAGATTATGGTTAGGAAGGTTGGGATGCGGACGACGAAGAAATTCAAAACCCACCCACCACCCACTTCGTAGCCACTGTCAATGATTTAACCGACATGCTCGACTTCGACTCCGAAGACATCGACGGTATGGACGACGATACAGGAGACAACCAAGACCCAGCGCCAACAGGGCACTGGAAGGCCACCTTGTCATACGACATTTACATGGTGGACATCCCAAAAGATGGGAATGGCGATGGAACAACAGAGGATGACCCCTCCAAGAAACAGCATAAGCGCCGGCGTCAGCGGCGCCGCTCTAAATCCTGCCACAGCAAAAACAGTGATTCCGGCACGGGAGACAATAACACCCCGGACAGTGCCGAAGACAACTCCCTCCAGCAAGATTCAGTGCGGGAGGATGGAGAAGCCAGCCCTCATGAGAGAGCGGCAGGCAGAGAGGTAGAGGACGATAATTACATGCCTCCCTCCGAAGACGAGGCAAGCCTCGACGACGACAAATTTGTCGTGCCTGAGGATCCCGTCGAACAAGAGCGTTTCAAACACAGGCTTATGGCCACGGCAAGCAGCCTCAAGAAAAAGCAGCAACAGCTTAGAGCTGACCAAGACTTGCTAGCCGACAGATGGACTGAAGTCCTTGCGGCCGAAGAGTATGAACTCGAATGCCCCTCCAAGAGCTACCCAAAATGCAGGCTGCTAACCCGATTAGAGGAGGAAGCACCTAAACCTACATCACTAGCGCATAATACGGCCGACCGGCCACCTTGTGGCCGCGACAGAGAGGCCTCTCGGCCCTCCACTCAAGCCACACCCTGGCGCCGCTCAAAAAATACCAAGACGCGGGAGAATGCGCCAGACCTGCGGGATATACTGGCGGACAAGGCAAGGCAAACAAGATCAATCTACGAATCGCATGGGTGCCCCACGATACGTGATGATAACCATCACGCCGGATATGGCAATTCCGGCCGGGCCGAACACAGTAGACAAAGCTCATTTGAGCTACGTCGTGATATAGCCCAATACAGAGGCACCGCACACCCACTATGCTTCACAGACGAAGTGATGGAGCATCAAATCCCTGAGGGTTTCAAACTCGTAAACATTGAATCATACGACGGCAAAACAGATCCTGCGGTCTGGATCGAGGACTATCTCCTCCATATCCACATGGCCCGCGGTGATGATCTACACGTCATCAAATACCTCCCACTCAAGCTTAAAGGACCAGCTCGGCATTGGCTTAACAGCTTGCCAGCGGAGTCAATTGGTTGCTAGGAAGATCTGGAAGCCGCATTCCTCAACAACTTCCAGGGCACCTATGTGCGACCACCAGACGCCGATGACCTAAGCCACATAATTCAGCAGCCAGAAGAATCGGCCAGACAATTCTGGACACGGTTCCTAACCAAGAAAAATCAAATTGTCAACTGTCTGGATGCAGAGGCCCTTGCAGCCTTCAAACATAACATCCGCGACGAGTGGCTTGCCCGGCACCTAGGACAGGAAAAGCCGAAATCCATGGCGGCCCTCACAACACTCATGACCCGCTTCTGCGCGGGAGAGGATAGCTGGCTAGCTTGTAGTAACAACATGACCAAGAGCCCTGGTAATTCGGATATCAAGGACAACAACGGCAGGTCGCGTCGCAACAAGCACAAGCGCCGCATTAATGGCGATAATACTAAGGATACGGCAGTCAATGCCGGATTCAGAGGCTCTAAACCCGGTCAGCAGAAAAATCAATTCAAAAGAAATACTCCGGGCCCGTCCAATTTGGACCGAATACTCGATCGCTCATGCCAGATACACGGCACCCCCGAAAAACTAGCCAACCACACCAACAGGGATTGTTGGGTGTTCAAGTAGGCAGGCAAGCTAACTGCCAAAAACAATGACAAGGGGCTGCATAGCGATGACGAGGAGGAGCCCCGGCCGCCGAACAATAGAGGACAGAAGGGCTTTCCCCCACAAGTGCGGACGGTGAACATGATATACGCAACCCACATACCCAAACGGGAGCGGAAGCGTGCACTAAGGGACGTATATGCGATGGAGCCAGTCGCCCCAAAGTTCAATCCGTGGTCCTCCTGCCCGATCACTTTTGATCGAAGGGACCACCCCACTAGCATCCGCCATGGCGGATTCGCCGCATTGGTTCTAGACCCAATCGTTGACGGATTTCACCTCACTAGAGTCCTGATGGACGGCGGCAGCAGCCTGAACCTGCTTTATTAGGATACAATGCGCAAGATGGGCATAGACCCCTCAAGGATTAAACCCACAAAGATGACCTTTAAAGGTGTCATACCAGGTGTAGAGGCCAACTGTACAGGCTCAGTTACACTTGAAGTGGTCTTCGGATCACCGGATAACTTCTGAAGCGAGGAATTAATCTTCGACATAGTCCCGTTCTGCAGCGACTATCACGCACTGCTCGGACGAACCGCATTTGCAAAGTTCAATGCGGTGCCACACTACGCATACCTCAAGCTCAAGATGCCAGGCCCTCGAGGAGTCATTATGGTCAACGGAAACACCGAACGCTCTCTCCGAACGGAGGAGCATACGGCGGCCCTCGCGGCAGAGGTACAAAGCAGCCTCTTAAGGCAATTATCGAGTCCGGCTATTAAACGGCTGGACACCGTCAAGCGCGCCCAGAGTAACCAACAACAAGACCGCCTGGCACGTTCCGAGCATGCATAGCAATGCAGCCCCAACCCCAGCCCTCGCGAAATTGCGAAACCAGTACTACGCGTACATAATTACGCTCTGGAAATACCATGGGCATAGGGGGAGGGGCACGACCACGGCAGGCCCAGAATGCGGCTCAACCGCACCAGGGGCTCCCAATTGTGTCATTCTTCTTTTTTCTCTTACTTTCAGGACTCCTTTCTCAAGAAGCCCTGTCCGGCAGTAGAATTGCCGAACACACGATGCAACAGCCAGGGAAGCAGAAAGCTACGTCGAGTGTCCAGGTGGTCTCCATAACGAGCAGTATACTTGTTTTACACATCATATCGCAGCTCGCTCCCTGGAGGGCGACATGTCAAATAGTCCCGTCCCTTGCTTATCACACTATTTGTATCGTTCTGCTTTTACCGCAGCCTTTTTTTGAATAAACAATGCATAGCCTTTTGCCTATTATTGCATTCCTTTTTCTATCTATATATGTTCACTTATGACATGTTGCACCCGTACGCTTTGGTACGGCTAAATACACCAGGGGCTTAAGTACCCCAAAATATGGTGTGATAAGTCCGAACACTTTCACAAGTGCGGGACCCCGAACTTATAGCATTATATGCATCGGCTCCGAATCATGTCTTGGGTCAATAGTTGGGTTTGCCCGGCTCCCATGTTTTGGTACCTTACGTTCCGTTATATCGGCTAAGGTAGCGCTGGGAGAACCACTGCGATTGTGCCCAGGTTGAGCTGGGTTGAGCACCTCAGTGGAGAAAGCTAAAACTGACCGTCATGATAGGGCGAGAGCCGGTCGCTGTTCGAGAGGTCTCTTCGAGTCCCTAAAGACTTATGCCGCTTAGAGCGAGGAGTCGGCTTTGTCCGACCCAGGCGTGGATAGCGCCCCGAACTCGGTCTTCCGAATACTAGGGGCTTCACCGAAATTTAAAATTATAGAATTCTATGGCTAAGTGAGAGTGTTCAAGCATTATAGTCCGGTTGCCTTGTTCGTTGCGTTGAGCACCTCCCGCGAAGGACCCAAGAATGGGAAAAAGAGCGCTCAAGTTTATCCCGAACACCCCAGCACTCGTGGCATGGGGGCAGAAGCCGACGACTCGTCATCTCTCAAATTTAGTAAACGGCCGCACAGAAGGTAATATTTTAAATTCACAAGCGTTGCTTAGCGCATATGAACAAGTTTTCAAGGGTACATGATAACAAATGCAAGTTTACTCAAAAATTACATCTTTGGAGCATTCACCCGCTATAAGGCGGGCACCCTTCAGGACGTTCTCATAATACATCTTGGGCTTGCGATACTCCCTGCCCGGCGGTGGAGCATCCCTCACAAGCTTCTCAGCGTCCATCTTGCCCCAGTGCACTTTAGCACGGGCAAGGGCCCTACGGGCACCTTCGATGCAGACGGAGCGCTTGACGACTTCAATCCATGGACAGGCGTCCACCAGCCGCCTCACCAGCCCGAAGTAGCTCCCAGGCATGGTTTCCTCGGGCCACAGCCGAACTATGAGGCCCTTCATGGCCTGTTCGGCCACCTTATGGAGCTCGACCAGCTGCTTCAGCTGGTCGCTCAGGGGCACCGGGTGTCCGGCCTCAGCATACTGAGACCAGAACACCTTCTCCATCGAGCTCCCTTCCTCGGCCCGGTAGAATGCGGCAGCGTCGGACACACTGCGGGGCAGATCTGTGAATGCTCCTGGAGAGCTCCGGATTCGGGTAAGTAACAAGTAATTCACTTTCACGTGCTTGCTTTGCATGAAGAATGCCTTACCCGCCTCTATCTTCTTTATTGCCTCAATTTCCTGGAGGGCTTTTTGGGCTTTGGTGCTCTCAAGAGCCGAGGCGAGCTCGGACTCTCGAGTCTTTGAGTCACGCTCCAAACTCTCGTGTTTTTCCACAAGATCCTGGAGCTCTTGCCGCACCTCCGCCACCCGCGCCTCCTGCTTCTCTCGCTCTGTGCGTTCCGCGGCCGCATCGCTTTCGATCCTGGACACCGCTTCCTTCAGGGTCGCCACCTCGTTCGTGGCCCCTGCAATTTTCACGTTATTCCTGTTATTTTTTGCAACCACATTTTTTATATACTCCCATAAGGTATTACTTACCTTCCTTGTCCTCGAGCTGCTTCTTGGCAAGGCCGAGCTCGTTCTCGGACCGCTCGAGGCTCTGCTTCAATGCATTGACCTCTGCAGTCAGTGCGGCAGAGGTCAGCAGTGCAGCCTGCATTCCCATATTGACATACTTATGTTAGACTCCTGCCTACATCTTTTTTAAGATCCTCAATTCGGATTTTCTTTCCGAACACCAAACTGAGCATCAGGGGCTACTGTCTATGCGGTAATATTTTTACATATCTTAAATACATACCTTAAAGCCTGTTAGAAGGCTGGCGCAGGCTTCAGTCAGCCCGCTCTTGGCGGACTGAACTTTCTGGATCACCACACTCATAACAGTGTGGTGCTCCTCGTCGATGGAGGCGCCGTTAAGCGCCTCCAGCAAATTATCTGGTGCCTCCGGTTGGACGGAGGTCACCGGTGTCGCAGTCTCGCCCTTCTTACAAAGGGGCCGCCCGCCGAACTCCGGAACCACTGAAGGTTTCGGTGCGGAGTCCGGCCCAGGGCCGGACTTAGAGCCCTTTGGGGTTTGATCCCCCTTGTGCCCAGAGTCCGGGAGGTTGCCTTGCGGCGCCTCCGGGACCTCCTCCTCTTGGCTAGCCCCCTTTTGGGACCCCACCTCGGCGTCATCCGCGGCGCGAGGAGAGGAGACGGCCGGAAGTGAAGTGCTATCCACGTCCGATGGCGCCAGGGAGCCGCTCGTTGAAGTGTCGTGCCCGTCCTTGGGTGGGCTGCAGGGTTATATTCGACGTTAAGAGATTCTATGCGACAAACAAAACACCATGAGTCATTCTGGTATCCGGACACTTACGAAGTTGCCAGGGGCTTAGTCCTTGGTGGCCACTCCTCTTCATAGTCGTCGGCGTTGGTGGAGTAGTCCGGAGGGAGGGTCCTTCCCTTCTTGGACCCTTCGGCCTCCCCCGTTGGGGCGGCCTTCCTTTTCATCTCTCCCCCCACTGGGGGAGAGGCCTCTTTTTCCTCCTCCTCGCCTTCGTGGGAGGAGTCCGCCTCGGAGTCGTCGGACGATGAGTCCGACAACACCTGGCGCCGGGAACTCTTTCGAGTTCCCGTGGCCTTCTTCTTGGCCTTCTTCTCCGGCACCACGTAAGGTGCCGGAACCAGCAGCCCCGACAATCGGGCGTCCGCTGGGTATTCTGGCAAGGAGCCGGACAGTTAACCTGCCCGGACTTCTTTTGCCAGGCCTGTCAAAGGCAAGGGAGTTTAGATCCCACATAGAGTCAAACTATGGAAAATAAATGTCATGTAAAGGGTAAAATAGCTTACCTCGCTGGCTTGACGCTGCGAGCTGAATCCGCAATCTTCGGTAGCGGATGCGGGAGCCTCGGCGCCCTTGAACAGCACCTTCCAGGCATCTTCGTACGTAGTGTCGAAGAGTCTGCTCAAGGTTTGGTGTTGTGCCGGATCAAACTCCCACAAGCTGGAGGCCCGTTGTTGGCACGGGAGGATCCGGCGGATGAGCATGACCTGGACTATGTTGACGAGCTTGATCTTCTTGTTCACAAGGTTTTGGACGCAGGTTTGGAGTCCGGTCAGCTCTTCCGAATTACCCCATGGCAGGCCTTTCTCTTTCCAGGAGGTGAGCCGTGTGGGGATGCCAGATCAGAACTCGGGGGCCGCTGCCCATTCAGGGTCACGCAGCTCGGTGATATAGAACCACCCCGATTGCCACCCTTTGATGGTTTCCACGAAGGAGCCCTCGAGCCATGTAACGTTGGGCATCTTGCCCACCATGGCGCCTCCACACTCCGCCTGCTGGCCCGCCACTACCTTCGGCTTGACATTGAAGGTCTTCAGCCATAAGCCGAAGTGGGGCTTGATGCAGAGGAAGGCCTCTCACACAACGATGAACGCCGATATGTTGAGGACGAAATTCGGGGCCAGATCGTGGAAATCCAGGCCGTAGTAGAACATGAGCCCCCGGACAAATGGGTGAAGTGGAAAACCTAGTCCGCGGAGGAAGTGGGTGAGAAACACCACCCTCTCATGGGGCCAGCGGGTGGGGATGAGCTGCCCCTTGTCGGGGAGCCGATGCGCGATGTCGCTGGACAAGTATCCGGCCTTCCGCAGCCTCTTGATGTGCCCCTCCATGACGGAGGAGGCCATACACTTGCCTCCCGCTCCCGACATGGCTGGGGAAGGTTGAGGCGAGATGTGCGGACTTGGGCGCTGGAGCTCGAGTGCGCGGAAATGGATAAGCAAAGGAGGAAGAAGGCGTAGGTAAAAAAGGTGGATCCCTATCCCCTTATATGGACGGACGAAGCTATGCGTCCCCACCAGCCTAGTAAAACTCGCTTATCTCCCAAGCGTCGTAATCAATGGCGCGGTTGGGTTACCCACGCCCGTATTGATGAGAATCCCGGAATAAGGGGACACGATCTCTGCTTTGACAAGACGTGCCAAGGAAACCGCCTCGCTAAACGCGCTGAGGTGGGACAGTAAAAATGATTCGAATAAACGCTTGACCGTGGTGTGATGTCACGCCACGGAATACGTCAGCAGATTGAATTTGTGTAAATATTATTCTCTCTTCGGTGGTACGTGGAACTTGTTTTGCAGAGCCGGACACTATACTTGTGTTCAAAATCTTCTATGAAGTATTCGGAGGAGGAACCCGCCTTGCAATGTCGAAGACAATATGCGCGCCGGACTCATCGTCATTGAAGCCTGGTTCAGGGGCTACTGAGGGAGTCCCGGACTAGGGGGTGTCCGGATAGCCGAACTATCATCTTCGGCCGGACTCCTGGACTATGAAGATACAAGATTCAAGACTTAATCTCGTGTCCGGATGGGACTTTCCTTGGCGTGGAAGGCAAGCTTGGCGATACGGATATGTAGATCTCCTACCATTGTAACCGACTCTGGATAACCCTAACCCTCTTCGGTGCTTATATAAACCGGAGAGTTTTAGTCCGTAGGACGAACAACAATCATACCATAGGCTAGCTTCTAGGGTTTAGCCTCTCTAATCTCGTGGTAGATCTACTCTTGTACTACCCATATCATCAATATCAATCAAGCAGGAGTAGGGTTTTACCTCCATCGAGAGGGCCCGAACCTGGGTAAAAACATTGTGTCCCTTGTCTCCTGTTACCATCCGCCTAGACGCACAGTTCAGGACCCCCTAACCGAGATCCGCCGGTTTTGACACCGACAATAGGCTTTAGCGTCGAGGATGAGCAAACTCCTATTTCTGCCAGTTTTGTTGCAGAAACCTCGAGACCGCTGACCACCTCTTCTGGTCATGCCCGTTGACAAGGAGAATCTAGAGCACTTTGTCCACTAGGGCAGGCTATGAGGCTCTGAAGCCAAATGATGACAGCGCCGCCCATGGAGCCGTTGATCGGGTCCTGCAGATTGTGGAGAACACCAAACCAGAGCATGGAAAGGGCATCAAGTCCGTCATAGTGCTGAGGTTTGGTGGAGTGGAATCGATGCACTTTCAGGAACAAGGAAGCCTCTGTCCAAAAGGTTCTGCAGGTGATACGACGGGTCATTGACCTTTGGCGTCAGGCCGGTGCAACATGTCTACTGCACCCATTCACAATGTCGCCAAAGGGGGTCGGCTGATGGGCTGATTTAGAACCTGTCCCCCCCCCCCCCCCCCCCCCCTATGTTTTTCTGGCTTGTTTTTTTTTTTGTTACTGATCTTAGGATCACCACGATGTATTCTTTTCCCATTGCTTCCTGCTATGATCAACACAAAAAAAGCCAGCAGCATGCTGGATCTTTCAAAACAAAAAACAAATCACAAATGTTACCTGTTCTTTCTCAAGCACGTGCAAACATCACTGAAGTTCACTTTGTCCCGTTCAATATCCGGTCGACCAGACGACGGCCATTACATACATTGATTTTGGCGGCGATTGGTTCCGGGTCAGCAAAGGTGCTCCTGGGCAGGTTCTCCCTCTCCTTTACTGAAGAAGTTCATTACTGTATATCATCAGTGCTGCCGACTGTAATCTAACAACATGGAACTTAATAATTATTATTTTTATTTTTGAGGAATGGGACTTAATAATTTACAGTGCCAAGTCATACTAACTCAGAGCATCTGATCTGATGCTGGTCGTCTTACAGATCCTCAAACCTGTGCTAGAACAAGGACAATATCGCCCAGAGGGCACAGCGGGTCCTCGACAGCTTTCCCCGAGAGGGGCCTCCATTCACTATAGCAATTGCTTACCAGGTAATCTAGTAACATTTTTTACGTCAAAAAGAAAATCCTAGTAACATTTTTTTTTTGGAAAAAGAGATTAAGACCCGGGCCGTTGCACGAGCCATCTTTATTTATTATTCAACATAGGTCTAACAAAAACATACATCAAGCCATCCGAAGCCACCACTCACACCTACAAAACTCGATAATGTGGAGTGCTCTCACTCCTCATATTTAAAACCGGTGCCGTTGCCGATCCATCCACATAACATATCGGAACCCACAACCAGTGCAGCAGACCTATACATCACATGCACACATTTTAGACGCCGTCATCATCATCGAACCACTGACCCATCTTCAGAAGAGAGATCTGCATCATCCTTACCAGTTCGTCCACCCGTCGACGTCACCACGACGCCCAACGGGGCCACCGCCCCACGCTCGTCCGTATAGATGTGAAGATTCTGAAAGATCTGTCGTGCGTAGCACCTGCCGACCAGGCATGATACAACGTAGCACCTGTCGGCCAGGCATGACTTGACATCTCCACCGAAAGCTTCATGCAAGACGAAGCCGCTCCACCTCCTACCTCTGTCTTCCAGCTCTTCTCCACAAATGATGCTCCCAAGAGAGAAAACGACACCACAGTACCGACATCGTCCGATCTGGAAGACCAGATCCTATGGTTTCCCTCGAGCAGCACGAATGGGTCGAAGTAGTTACGCGACGATGCCTTCGTCATGGTAACGACGCAGAACGCCGGCATCACCTGCCATCGGCTCAGTTTTCACCAGCAACTATGTCTTCCCGACTCGCGGCCGGAGCTAGACAGCGGATCTCGAGATCTGACCATTCAGCCTCGGGCCAACCACCCCCAACGAAGGAGATGGCACCACCGCCAACGGCACCGGCCAGATCAGATCTGTTCAGAGGCGCCGCCGACCAGTCAACCATGGCCACATCCCTCCTGGTCCGCCTCCCCATGAAGTCGTCAGAGCAGCGCCGAACCGCCGGGAAAGACGAAGACCGAAGGTAGGGTAATCCTAGTAACATACATTCTGAATTCTGAAGACTGGTGGGTGTACTTCCTCCGTCCGGAAATACTTGTCATCAAAATGGATAAAAGGGGATGTATCTAGGTATGTTTTAGTGTACACTGCATTCTGAATTCTGAAGCAGATCGCCTTGATGCCTGAGGTCAGGAGGTCCATGAGAAATCGAGGCACGGCGATGGCAGGCCGTGGGTCTTGTGCGGCGTGCAGTGCTGCCGCTGTTCGACTCGCCGCGGCACGAATGATAACGCCGACACCATCCGCAAGGCCCTGGATCTCGGCGTGTGCCTGAAGATGATCACCGACGACCACCTGGCGATCGCCAGGGAGACCGGCCGGCAAGGCACCTCGGGATAGGGACCAACATGCACCCGTCGGCGGCGCTGTTCGGCCATCGGCCGCCGCGGCAGCGACAGCGGCGGTGCCGGTGGTCGGTGGAGGAGCTGGTGGAGAGCGCGGACGGGTTCGCGGGCGTGTTCCCGAAGCACAGGCACGAGATCGTGCGGCTCCTTCAGGCCAAAGGGCCACGTGTGCGGGATGACGGGCGACGGCGTGAACGACGCGCCGGCGCTGAAGAAGGCCGACATCGGCATCGCGGTGTCGGAAGCGACGGACGCCGCCAGGGCCGCCTACGACATCGTGCTCACGTAGCCCGGCCTCGGCGTCATCGTCTACGCCGTCCTCACCAGCCGCGCCATGTTCCAGCGCATGAGAAACTACACGGTGAGTTTGGCTCCATGATGCCATGCCAACACTGCAAAAATTCAGTTCAGTTACTTGTGGTAGTTTCTACCTCGTCGATACAGATTAATGATGTGTGCATCACCATACGGATGGTGGTAAGAATGCAGCATATCAACGATGTATTATGGGATACGTAATATAATCTGGTGATAGAATTTGCACTAATCTGTGTCTGCTGTATGGTTGCAGGTTGGGTTTGTTATTCTGGCATGGATATGGGAGTACGACTTCCCTCCATCCATGGCTCTCATCATAGCCATACTGAACGACCGTAATGTACCATTTCTGTGTTTCAAACCGTCTATCACCAGTATCGATTGAGCTGTGATCAGGGACGATCATGGCGATATCCAAGGACCGGGTTAAACCGCCACGGAGCCCGGAAAGCTGGAAGCTCAACGAGATATTCGCCACCAGTGTCGTCAGCAGAACCTACCTCGCACTGGTCACGCCGGTCTACTGGGCAGTCACCAGACCCACATTCTTCGAGGTTAGCACATCCAAGACTGAACTGATGAAACGTCTCTTTCGATCCATCGCGCTGATGTTTCTGAAACTGCAGTCTCACTTCAAGGTACGTGTACAGCCTCTGAAGGGAGACGCCGAGGTGTCATCGGCGGTGTACCTGCAGGTTGAACATCACCAGCTAGGACCGGATACTCGTGACCCGCAGCCGGTGCCTCTCCTTCCTCGACCGGCCGGGGGCTCTGCTCGGCTGCGCTTTCGTCGTACCTCAGCTCAGCTCAGCTGGTAAGCTTTTCTGAATTTCTCATCACACGAGGATGTGATCCGTAAGACTGTAACCGACAATTCATGGTGTGCGTCTGCAAGGTGGCTACACTGGTGGCAGTGTACATCACCGTCGGCTTCGAGTCGATCAGCGGGTGGCTCTTGGCTGGCGTCATCTGGCTCTACAGCAAGGTTGCAAATAAGTAAACCAGCTCCACTAGGCATGAAGCAGAGTTAAGCATTCTTGCAAGTAAAGGCAACACAATCCTGGTAGGCTGTAACAATTGTCTCAAACAAATATTCGAGGCATGAAGCAGAGTGACACAGATAGTGCAAATAAGTACCCCCTCCGTTCCAAATTATAAGATGTTCAAACCTAAATGTAAACTTAGTAATCAGAGTTAAAGCAGGTTAAAAACGTCCTGCTCATGGCACCGCAAATTGCTTGTTCTGCGTTCTTTCCTTCGGGCTCAAGTGGCCGTCTGTGTCAGTTAACATTTGACATGACTCTCTGCAATTAAAAAAAAAGTGTCATGGCTCACACAAAGAAGAAAAAGGTATTGTTGCATATATCCATCTAACAGGAGTATTGACCTAAACCAGTTTCACTAGTGTTTGTCACGTGGATGTGTGACTATACCATCATTAGCCATTGACAGTGTTAAACAAAACTACTTTTAATTTACCGTTGGACATCCATCAGGGCTGTTCTGATCACTTTAAGTGGCTCAATGGAACCGGCCTCCAGCATATCGGCATATTCACCTGGTAGGGAAATCAGTTTGGATATGACTTCCACGTTTCTAACTCCCAATAAATCAGACAAGGAATAAACTTGGCACCCTACCTTTGGCAGCATCATATGCCAGGCCAGTATTGTTCTGCTCTAAGATCTTGCTAAGAATGTCATCACCATCATGACCAGCACTTGAAGCATTGGTGTGAAATGGTATCTGCAGAATACTCTATCCATGTTACGATGCAAAAATGTGAGGAGTTAATTGAAAAGTAAAGAAATCCATACCTTCAAGACATTTTGAATAATCTGAACACCGCTCTTTTGGCCAACATTTGCAGTGTCCAGCTTATCCAGGTCTTTTGCCGCATAAACAAGGGCAACACCATCACCTATGTACACACAGAACACACTTTCAGCCATGATTTCCTGATATTTAATAACACAAACACTCGACCACAGAGTTTCAAGTATGGTACCTGGTACAATGCCCTCCTCAACTGCAGCTTTCGTTGCATTTAGTGCATGTGTCGCTCTGTCTTTCTTCTCACCAATCTCCAGCTTATCCATTCCACCAATCTAAATGAAATATCCTATCAAAATACTGATCACGTTTACGTATTCAATATATAATTAGATAATAAGTTTTACCTTCATAATAGCAGCACGACAATACATTTCTGCCAATCCCGTGCTTTTCTCAGTTGCAGATCCCAGCTGTTAAAAATGAATTTCATAGAGATGATTATGTAACATAAAATATTCATCGAAACTTTAAATTGACAAAAATAAGATTGAACCTGCTTAGTTCTGTTCTCGATGGTATTATCATCGGCGGCTCCACCAAAGATTGTGCAGTCATCCTCAGATACTATGACCTACAGACACACATTTCATCACTTTGATTTAACCACATAAACAGCTCTTATCAACCTTGAACATAATGCAGATATACAATCTCCTATACAAGAATCAAATTAACAGTGTCCCTTCTATGTGTACAAAGAACGTTACTCATGTAATTTGAATGGCACTATCCCTACTAGTCTACAAAAGTATAATATTCAGTGCCAACAAAATCAAACCTTCTTCACAAGAAACAAGGATGGAAAATTTTAATTTCACAAGTTTATACTTTCCAATAAGATTCTTTGTTGTGCTATTGGATGGTTTGATTGCTAAGATCCAAACCAAAACATACAGTTCACCACCAGTAAAAACGACTTACCTTCTTACAAGTGCCAAGTGTGTGAGGCAAAAGGTTCATTCCATTTTCTTCAGTAAAGATCTGATCCCAGCAAGGTGCAAAATTTAATAAAAATGTCATAATCTGATAATTGGGAAATAGAATAAATAAAAAAGCTATTGAGTGTTGACATACTTGCCCGCCTGTAACGATAGCAAGTAAATTGAGTTCCATGTTCTCTCCATGACCAGGAACTTTGACCGCGCAGACCTAAATTTTGTATCCAGTGAAATTAAGAAATTACACGGTTAGAGTGACCAGACCTGTGCCAGTGCATGTACCTCCTGATTTTTTACTGAGATAAATGCCTAACAAATAAAAATGACTTAACAGCTGCAGCTTGAGGAAGTCAATTCCAAAAAAAATTACTGTTGTAAAAGTAGCTTTTAGTCAGGTTCATGAACTAGCCACTATTGCCAACTAGCTTCCACACCTTAGTAGGCCTGTATTACAAGTTCGTGGGTCCTATAACTAGAGGGGCACCCTCATATGTAGGGAGGGGGAGTTTGAGTTTGGATGTTTTGTTTATAAAACCCAAGACTGGGTGTTATTCTGCTGAGCACTAAATCAGGAAAGTATTAGCTCTTGTAGGTGGCTTGAAGAGCCTGTTCTTCAATCCATTTAGAATCCTTGAGGTTCTTACTTGTCGTTCCTCTTAGGTTCACAAGTTTTATGGTTTAGGGTTGTGACGTTGTGTCCTTATAACCCAAACTAGCTATCTTATCACTATATTGCTACTATTTTAGCCAACTACTTTTTGCTGTTGTTCTTGAGTTCATGCTTGTATATTTGCTGTTACCATGAAAAATCTCCATATAATCGCGCATCATTTGGTAATCAGTGCTCAAGGTTGACCACGGTACTATTTCTCCCCTTTGCTGATTTGATTCTCTGGGAAGCTGCCATGGGTCCAGGAGGTCCAGCGGTGTTCCTGTTGAACATCTGAAGGAGGAGGAGGTGCCACTGCCTGTTTATGATCCAAGCTTGTCTGCAACCTTTGTTCAAGGGTTGGAGTATGTGCTGAACCAAGTGGAGAAGCGCATAACAGCTTTGCAGACTAAACTTGGTAGAGAACTCAACTCCCTAACCACTACTGTTCTTCAATTGACACCGACGTCATCGTCACGAGGTGGAGTTGCTGCAAGGGGTGGGCATTGACAACTCCCTGGACAGCAGGGTCACCAGTTGGAGGGGGGCCCTGGAGATAATGGAGGAGAGCCATCCGACGGTGCTGAGAGCTTCTACCAGCAACCGCCAAGACGTGCCCATCATGACTGCGGAGGTGCTGCAAATGGAGGCTATGCCATGAGAGGAGTTCATGGGCATACTCATCGAGGAGTTCATGGGCGTACTCATCGTGACCATGACGATGCTGGTATTGGTAAACTCAAACCTACCATACCATCATCCAATGGAAAAGCTGAGCCCCATGACTATAAGGAGTGGGAGATGCGCGTGGATCAAATCTTTGATAGCCACCGCTACACAGAGGAGAAAAAGGTGCGAACTGCATCAATTGAGTTCACCTGTTATACTATAATTTGGTGGAACTAATTGAGCCATGCTGGAGGACGTCCACAAACATGGACGCAACTAAAGAACATCATGAGAAGGTGCTTCGTTCCGGAGCACTTCACTAGGACCTTGTACACTCGACTGCAGCAATTGCGTCAAGGTACTTCTAGTGTTGATAAATATTATAAAGAGATGGAAATTTTGATGATAAGAACAGGAGTAGAGGAGCTGGAGGAAGCGACCGTGGCCAGATTTTTTTCCCATACGATTCCCAAAATGGGACCAGGTTCCACTATAAAAAAGGATAACGGAACAGAGCGTCGGACCAGCATCCATGTGCAAAAAAGAAAAATAACAAAGTTCAAACTTAAGCTGCCGCATGCACCACTAACACCATGGCCAGATTTAGTTATGGACTCAATGAAGATCTAGAAGAAAGGGCAGACGTGGTTCCTTGTCAAAATCTACAGGAACTTGTGCATCATGCTGTCCGAGCAGAGTAACAACTCAAGAAGCTAGCTCTGGTCAGATCAATACATCAAGTCAGTGGAAGCATACCGTTCAGCAGGAAGGAGATGGGAACAGGGGTGCAAAGTTATTTTCTATCGGCAAGACAATCACCAACGAGGCAACTGCATACAAAGTTGAATCTTCAAATGCTTCCAATTTTCGCACCAGAATGTCATAAATACTAGTAAGAAAGAGGGCATGTCCAGAAGAAATGTCCAAATGCGAGGAAGGTGTTGCTTACGAAATATAAATCCTTTAACATGTTTTCCAGTGGGTAATTACGTGGATAAGGTGGTGTGTGATGTGGATTTAATACTGACCTTCATGCCTTTAATATATTTTTCAGCGACCATAGTTTTTATTGCTTCAGCATCTACATCTTCTGCAAGAATAAGCAGAGGCCTTCCTTCCTGTTTAAGCAGAAATGTAAAACATTAGTTTTATATGAGTTAGAGGAAACCATAACGATCCATGATGACAATGAAAATACCGTGATAGCAAATTCCAACACTTTGATGGCTTGAACATTGGATACCATCTTATCATGTATGAAGATTAAGGGATCATCTAGTTCCTGCAACAACAAAAAAACATAAATATAGAACCAAGATTTTAAAACTACAACAGCAGAACACTAAGAAGAAACTAAAAACAATACTTACACATGTTTTGTACTTTTGGTTGGTAATAAAGTGTTGAGTGAAGTAGCCTCTCTTAAGCTTTATGCATTTCACAACTTGAAGCTCGCTGCATCGAGTGCTACCATCCTATCAAATGGTCCACAAACTACTTAGAAAGACACAGGATGAATAAATAGATACTCTGAAAGAGTTTGATAATATGGGCCCAGTTGAGTGCATACAAGGCCAACATAGAGCAGAAACTGTGTAAAATGACCGTAAGCACAATATTTGAATCTTTGACTTACCACAATGGTGATAATTTCCTCCTTATCAACCATCATAATAGCATTTGCAATGAGCTCGCCAAGTTCTTTCTCCCCATCAGCTGATATAGCACCCACCTTCGAAAGAGGGCAATGGATAAATTGTAGTGTGTCTCCAGAAGAAAAGAAAAGGTACAGAAGGTGACTAGTTGCAAATTAAGAGGTACCTGTGCTACTTCCTGGAAAGTGTTTATCATTCGGGCCATGTTCTTCAGGTTTCTCATGACATCATCAACTGCCATGCAGATACCATCTCTCAAATCAATTCCATTCACTCCAGATGCCATAAGCTTGCAACCTTGATCAAATATTTCCTTCGTTAAAACACGGAGACAGGTTGTACCTGAAACGGTTCAAAGATCAGCCCAGGGCCCTTAAATGAGACAAGAAGGTACATATATTTTCTAGCTCACAGTAAAGAACAGTACTAACTCCTAAGGAAGTGGTGTCAGCGGGAAATAAAAAGAACTGGTATCTAATTTACACAGAAATCAATCAAAACTCGGTAAACTAGAAGCTTTTAATTTGTAACAGGTCATACCATTCCAAGCAGTACCATTGGTCACTTTAGCAATCGGCTGGGGCATGTCAACACGCCACCAAGAGGAAGCGTCAGCTGTTCCAGGTGCCTGCGTTTGTTCTACTGCTCCATTATCACACTCAGGCCGCATCCATGGTTTATCAAGGTTTCGTCGGTTATCACATTCAGGCCGCCACCTTCGTATGTCAAGGTTTGGCTGAGTATCACACTCAGGCCGCCGCCTTAGTCTGTCGAGGTTTGGTCGGTTGAGTGCATTAACTTTAGGCGGCTGATGTCGAAGAAGCGGTGGGTAGGTGCCCTCCAAAGTGAAAAACCAGCGCAGGTCCTTGAAGTAAGCACGCCCAACACCGTTCTGCCCAAACTTGTTGCTGTGGGAGTTGAGGAATGGAACAAACTTTCGCTTTGTTACTTCCGTCTCTCCATGCCCAGTCAGGAGTACCCTGTGGTACTCAAATGGCTTTTGGAGCTCTCCTGACAAGAAGACAGGTTTGCATTTGTAAATTTCGTCATCGCCAAGCATCCAAAAATCAGGACCCATGATCATCATAGCAAGCACCGGCTTGCCCTTATCAAGCAATTCCACGACCTGATCAAATGCAATCGTGTCGCCTAGATAGGTGCAGCTTTTCATTGCAAGGCGAGTAGTGCCTTTCCAGTCAGAGCTTGTGGCTTCGACACCATACTCTCGAAAGATATAGCTAGCTGTCAAGGACCTGTGCAGAGAGTCCTTGTTCTGACAGAACAACGTCATACTAATTCCATTCATAGCAAGATAGTCTTCCACCATCGACTTGGGGAATAAACAGATGTCGCATGGAATGCCCTTGTCCGCGAATATGCGATGGATCTCCATTTGACCCCCTTTTGTAAAACTGCAGAATACGCAGGTTGGATCCAGGCCTTGGTCCACAGCTTCAGGCACAATGTTACGGTCCTTGTATAGCGAAGTATGCCATGACTTCTCCATGGACGGGGTAATCTTCTCAAACTCGACATTGCTCTTATCATCCCTGAAACAGGCAAAAGTTCAGCATTTATGACAAGCTGGTCTTTTTACATCAATTAAAGAAATAGATCTATCCAAAATAGAAACTGCCATCTGGCAATCAATAATCACGAGAACAACATACTGTTTTTCATACAGTTTTACTCATCTATGTTACCGCGAAGGAAAAAAAAGAAAGCTGTATCTATCAGATCATATCTTAAGATGAAGAAACAAATATTACTTTTCATCTATTGCAGTTCATCAACTCTATGTATGAGAAACCAAATGCTCCAGGTCAAACCTGTTTGTCTTAATTTTCTTTTGTAGTCAACTTTCATACTGTAAAAGGACCTCGACTATCCTCATGTGCATCAATCAACTTGCAAAGGAGGACTATACTGCATTTCTAGCAAACCAAAGAGCAGAATTTTATTTGTTGATGCAAAATTTAATAATACTGCTCCCAACACAATTAATGAAGAGTATTCGTTAATGATTGAAGAAAAATAGGATAACAGGCATATAACTGAACCTACATATCTGAAGTCTGACAGCGATGGCCCAGTCTGATTCCCCTAAATTCCCTCCAAAAACCCTGCAGGCCTCGACCCCAAAAACCCTCAACCCGGGGGTCGAGGGTGACGCGACGGGGACGGGAAGGGCGACGGCCGACGGCCGACGGGGACAGCGAGGCCCTGAACTTTGACTATCTGACAGCGCGCCCAGCCCGATTCCCCAAATTTCCTGAAGTTCAAACCCCCTCTAACCCCAAAGCTTCGAACCGGGCGTCACTTACATTGTGGCGGGGTGCCTGTCGGAGACGTCGAAGGGGGCGAAGAGGAGCAGGAAGGGGGCGACGGGGCCGAAGCGGAAGAAGGCGTCGGGGACGGCGAGGCGGCGCCGGCGAGCGACGGCGAGCGGCGCGAAGTGCCCGACGATGGCGCGGATACTGCGAGGCTACGAGGGCTGGAGGCGTGCGACCGGCGATGAAGACGGGGAGGCCACGTCGCCCCGGCGAGCTAAGAGGGAGGGGAGCGGGGGCGGAGGGACGGCAGTGCGTTCCGTACAGCTACCTCTAGGGCTCGCAGTCCATTTGGAATGCGGGGCGTGCGGGCTGAGCGCGAGAGGTGGAGCGAAGTGGAGGTTTTTCGTTTCGGCCGTGTGCGCGCTTGTGTTTTGGTCCGTTCCGTGAACCGCGCAGCGTGTCTCGTGTTTTGGTCCCAGGGCCCGGCCCTCTGCCAGAGTAGAGCGAGAGGGGCGACGCCGCAACCCCGCGAAGGCTCTCAGCCTAGTGATGGCTGAGCCAGTTACCAAGGGAAGAGGGCCAAGGTGAGGGAGCAATGAACAGTCGAGCGGAGCAAGCAAACCTAATGTGTGTCCTTTCTCCAAAATGAAACTTTGATATTGGTTGTAATAAGGGCAACTCCAACTGGCCGATCCATTTCGTCTGTCTTGTCTGTTTGAATCTCCGTGAACAAAAAATATGGCCCAGTACAACAATTTGTTGTCTGTTTGGACCAAATTTGGTCCGGGTTGGTGTCCATGTGCACATGTCGCGTATGCCCGCGACGTCCTCACATGTCCCGCCAGTCAGTGCACATAGGTCATTCCAACCCCCCCCCCCCTCCCCCAGAGAGTTCGCCCTGCACGGCCTCTTCGGCGGTGCCCTCGCCACCCAGCTTCCGGCCTCTTCTCCACCTCCGCCCAGTAGCCAGAGCCACATCCACCCACACCCCCACCGCTGGCGTTGTGGTCACTTCTTGCTGCTAATGACCTAGTTCGCGGCCCGCACCCTACCCAGGGGTCGTTGGCGGCCTCCACGTTCACCGGAGGACTTGGGGTTCGACAACCCTACTGCCTGAACGGGCCAAGGACGGTGCCCCTTCACCGGCCCACGGCCATCGCGGTCGTCACCCACAAGGTGTTTGGTCGTTTGCCCGGCCGAGAGTCATCCACGCCCGCCGGTGTCTACTGAGGTACGGATTCATCACTCTGAAGAATCATGGGGGATAGCTCGGATGAGTTTTTGTACAGTAACATCATATGTTCGTCATCGTCCAAAAATCGCCCGATGATGAGAGTGATGTTGTGGTTGCTACATTGATCATCAGTGAGCACATTTCGAGGCAGCGATCATTGCTTAGGGGATCGAGACCGAGCCATGCTCCTAGGTTGAATCATAACAGGGAAAACGTCTAGATCCTAATCTTTAACGATTATTTTCATCGCCCGGGCCCACTATTCAAAGCCAAGTATTTTCGGCGACGCTTCCGGATGGCGAGACCACTGTTCAACCATATTCGGGAGGGAGTGATGGTTTATGCTGATTACTTCAAATGCAAGTACGATGCCCTTGGAAAGGTTAGTTCTCCTCTTATCAGAAATGTGCTGCAGCTGTTCGGATGCTTGCATACGGAGTTCCCGGTGATCTAGTTGGTGAATACATGCACATGAGTGAGTCGACATGCCATGAGTCATTATACAGGTTCTGCAAAGCTATGGTTAGAGTGTTTGGTCCGGAGTACATGAGAGAACCAAATGTTGACGATACAACCCGGTTGTTATAGACCAATGATTCAAGAGGCTTTACGGGGATGCTAGTAAGCATTGATTATACAAACTGGGAGTGGAAGAACTGTTCATTTGCTTGGAAGGAGCAATATAAGAGACATGTTGATGGTTGCATGGTCATACTTGAAGCCGTAGGATCGCAAGATCTTTGGATTTGACACTCTTTTTTGGCATGGCATGTTCTCACAATAACATAAACATGCTTCAATGCTCTTTAGTGTTCTCGAGGCTATCAAAAGGTAATTCCCCGGAGGTCAACTATGAGATCAATGACCACAAATACAATAAGTGATACTACCTAGCTAAGGGTATCTATCCTCAGTGGTCTAGTTTGTGAAGATACTCTCCAATCCCCAGGAGAGAAGAGGGTTAGGTTTACCAAAGAACAAGAGAGTGCTAGGAAGGATGTGGAGTGTGCTTTGGTGTGCTTCAATCTCGATGGGCTATTGCTTGGCGCCCTGCTAGAACATGGAGCTCAGAGACTATGTGGGGGTGATGACTGCTTGTGTGATCATGCACAACATGATCGTAGAGGATGAGCGTGATGACAACGTCTATGACCATGGGTGGGATTACCACGGTAAAAACCTTGAGCTTGAGAGTGGAGCGGCAAATTTTGCACAATGCATTCAATTTCATCATGAAATACGTGATCGGGCAACTCACATTCAACTCCAAGATGATTTGGTTGAGGATATGTGGACTCACAGGAAAACAATAGTTGTACATGCTCTTTTTTATGTATTTGCTATAATTTTAAATTAATTTGTTTGCAAACGAAGTGAATTTTATTTATTTGGTTGTAAACTCTGTGACTTAATTTTTTAATAATGTGCAATGTTTCATTCATTTGTTTGTTTGGTTGTAAAAATGTATAGAATGCTCAAATGGACAATTTAATAAGAAAACGGATGAGGCGGACCAAATGGGGCGCCTCGTTGGGTGTTGCGGACAAGGGACGGATGCCTAGCCGTTTTCCACCCAAACAAACAACAAGTGAAAAAATTCTATGTCCATTTGGGTCGGCCGGTTAGAGTTGCCTTGATATCTTATATTATGGGACGAAGGGGGTATGTGCAAACAAGTTCTTTTCTTAAACTAGACGATTGGCCCATTTTTTAACGTTCGCTCTTCCCTCTCCCCCCAATCAAAATAGAGCTATCAACCAGACAACAGGCTATATTGTGCCACGGTAGGCCGCGACAGGCGTATTTGTTACGGGCTGACGTAGGTGTTGTCAGGGGTAGTTGTCTCGCACCGCCGTAGGCTACCCCTAGGAGCATTACCAAGACAATGACGTGGAGGAAGCCGTTGCCGAGATAACGCCAACACAACAGTTGGTGGGGCGAGATGCACGGTCGCATCAATGGTGTTAGAGGACTCAACCCCAAGGGTGATGGTCTTGCTGGTGAGGGTCTTGACAAAGATATGCATGCCACCATGTTGATGGAGGACAAGGTGAAGGATGGACTCCTTCTCGATATTGCAGTTAGCAACTTCTGGATGTTGCAGTTGGCAATGGTGTAACCATCCTCAAGCGGCTTCCAATAAAGATGAGATGTTGCTGGTCAGGAGAGATGCCCTCCTTGTCCTAGATCTTCGCCTTGACGTTGTCGGGAGGGCCAACTAGCGCCAGCATGCTAAGCATCAGTGTCATGGCCCATCCTTGACGGGTCCGTGAGACCTTGGTTCTCGCTGGGTCGACACTCTTCAATTATTGTGAAGGAATCAAGAGTTTGTACAAGGCCCAGTGGTCGCCTTCTCTATGCAAGATCAAGCAGTCCGAGGTTTTAACCTATGTGATATCAAGCCATGGGTGGGCATCTGTTTTGTGGACTCTTTGTGAATGACATTGATGAGATCTATGTGGTCTTAGGACTTTTTTTGCGGCCCCCACCAACAAGGATTAGGATAGCGCCAACTATCCAAACCTCGGGGACACATCACCATATCACCATGTTTGCATGCATTCTCTTTCTCTGACTCATGCTTTGTTGCAAGTTTTATTCAGCATTCATATTTTGATTTAGTCTTGCGTGATTAGGTGTTTTTAAGGTTTGGAGTAGAGAAGGCTACATTTTGACCAACTAAAAATTGAAGTAGCTTTCTTTTCTATAGGACTATTTACTATCGTTTAGTCCATATAACTCGGCCCAACACTTGTCAATGAACATATTACTGTATCAACCATAGCCAAAAAATTAATTAATTTTAAAAGCCTTCTTAACCTGCATATTTCTTCATCACAATTAATTTCATCAAACTGCTTCTTCATAACTGCACAACACTTCACTGAAAATTATTGCTCTACACCCATTTGATATGCAATACCTTTGGAAATGGTCACATTAGAAGCAAACCCTTCATTTCTACTGGTGTCAAATTCTTCCTTATACCTTCTATTTGCATGAAGGTAGATCCAATGCACAGGGATGGTGGTGCAACTTCTTGCTTACAGTGTTTACAACAAGTAAAAAATCATGTTAAATAACATACCAAGTATAAACTAAGACTGGTACCATTTTCAATATTTTTTACATCACTCATACCTTGGGTTTGGTATCAGTATATCCAGTTCTTCACTCAAGTAGGGTTGACCTTGCTTGAGGAGCTCGAAATCTATTTGCTCTAACACTTTCATTTGACCCTTTCGACGAGTAGTACAAACACTTTTAATGTTTGATCTCATATATATACCCTTAATGAATTTCTTGTCAGTTTTAATGTTTCACATAACACCATTAGCTGAAAAAATGGATGGAAGTTTCACATTAGGATTAAAACTTAGACTGAGGGTCAAGATTGAAAGAACCTCCAGGATCGCATTTTATCTATTGTCAAATAAGGAAATTTTTTCAAACACCATATAATCAAAGTCGCTCACACACTCACCCCTATGAACGCACACACGCACACCCTACCCCAATGAGCATCTCCGAGAGACTGAGCCGGCATAACATCTTGGGATTGACGAAGTCACCACATGCGGGTCACTCTCATGCATGTGGGTCATGACTCATGATGTTAATTTT
The DNA here is from genome assembly GCA_963921465.1 of Triticum timopheevii. Lineage (NCBI taxonomy): Eukaryota > Viridiplantae > Streptophyta > Magnoliopsida > Poales > Poaceae > Triticum > Triticum timopheevii. Next base: position 515,269,241 of record OY997268.1, on the reverse strand, counting down.
TAATTAGTGCTTAGACCGGGTTGCAATTCCCATTTTGTACTTGATCTCTTCTTTGCATGTGGGTCACTCTCATGCCAGCTACACAAATATGTTGCTTTCTTTAGATGGACACCTTAATGCATACATGCATGTGCAAATTATTGACTCACACCAAGTTTTTACCATTTTACCAACATGCTCATGTCACTTTTAGATTTTCTAACAATTACAAGGTTTGCCGTTTTTTCTTCTCTCTATGCATTTTTAATTCTTGGTCTAGGATTAGTTTCTTATGTGGAGCTCTTATAACCGATTAGGTCATAGTCCATATGGAAGCCATATAGTGCACTGCAACTACGATGTGTTGGCCGTGTTCAAATGATGGGTGCTACAATGTTGGTGCCAAACCATAAGTGTATTTTCCTGGTCCTATAGGCGAAGCTCCTTAATGCAATTATGGAACAACAATCGTTGTTTTAGTTGTAAGAAATACTACTATTTTGTGAGTCTCGCATTTTCACAAACCTTGGTAAGTTGTTTCTATTAAGATTTTATAAGGACTGCTTGGTCAATTTATTTTGCGATGAGCTCGGTTAATGATATCTTATGTTTGCAAATGTGATCTCATCCCTGGAACTATAAGAGGAATCATTGACACAATGTGGATTATAAAGCAACAAAGAACAACGTATGTGAGTATATATCGAATGTGATTTTGTCCTTAATTTACTTGTTGTCGAGTTACTGTGTGATGTAACAGTATCAAAGTTGTTCTTGAGCTTCAACTTAAATCACTTACAACAAAGGAAGAGGGAAGGGCATGGAGCCATTTATCTCAAGATATAACTCTTTGTTGTATGCCTATACAACTACTCTAAAGCGAGAAGTTGATGTTACGATAGTTTCAGGGGATCAAGCTCTATGTAGTGTTACTCTGTCTATAGTTCTTGCATAAAGCTCCTGAGATTGTTTGAGTTGTTACTCTCTTAGATCCATTCCATTTAGCTGTGTTCTTTGGGGATGCTTGTGAGTTTTGTTTTCTAAGTTGCTTGGGAGTTTAATGTGAATTCATAGTGGTTAGTGATGATATTTCGCAGAGTTGTTGTTGTCATAGTTGGAAGTTGATGTTGCTGATGACTTTAAATCCCTATTTTTGAAAAGAAAAACACCCCTCGGAAGCTCATACCTTAAAAGCTTATGAATTAGAAACAAAAGTACATGCAGAACATTATTCGGCAGCAAAGCGCGCTAAAAGCTTCTAGTTTTTATTATTTCTGTTGTTTATTGTAGTGTCATGATTAAAGATGAATAGATCAGAAGTTTTTTTCAAAAAAAAGATGCATTTCTCTATGTAGCCAAAACGACGAAAGAGACAATGATGTGGATTAAGCAATACTAAAAATATCACCGGCATGGCTTAATAAGAAGAGGTTATCATTTATCAAACGTGCCCGCTACAATATACATCCTCCCCATGTCCATGTACTTGCATGCATGAAACAAAGCAGAGTTGTGGGTGTCAATCCCTTCCATTTACACGAGCATGGTCAGGCCTCATCTTTCTAACCCAAGAGCATATGGCCAAGTGCATTAAAATTTACGAAATGGTTTTCGGTGAGCACCAAAATATTATTGAAACTATCTGATTGGCCCCCTCAAAAAAATACTATATCTGATTGGCCATGCGTTGAGCGTGCCAGACTGTCAGTCAATGACACAATTATACGATCAGATCTTAACGAACTTCAGTTGGTAATTAAAGTGCCGTGCCAACTGGCCCATCCCAGCCCCGTGTAAATCGGACGGGTGTCCTTTTCTCACCCTCAACCCGGCCGCCGCCTCTCTTCCACTATATAAACAAACACGCAGTGCAAGCTCTCGTCCAATTCATTCAATCTCCATTTCCCCAATCCCAGCCATCCGAATCCCCAGAGCAATCGCAACTAGTACTACAAGCCATGCATCCGAGCAAGCCGTCCCTGCCCACGCCCTCCTACGCCGGTGACCGCGCTGCCCGCCGCGGGGAGGCCTCCTCGTCGTCGTCCCCCCCGCCACCGCCGCCGCCGCCGCAGCAGGGGCACGCGAGTCCGCCCGTGCCGGTGCCGCAGGCGAGCCTGCCTGTGGATCATGCGGCGAACGCGCTTCCCTTCGGGCTCGAGTTGCCGGAGCGAAGGATGGGGGAGCTGTACTTGACGGATTCGTCGCGCCGCGCACGGGTGGACGCGTCCCGCGGCTCCAGCCCTTCGCCGCGCGAAGGGAGCGGCGTGTACGGCCACGACTGGCCCCACCCCACGCTCCCGCTCCTCCGCGTCCACCACGACGGGACGACCCACGGCGGCGCCTCGTCTTCGAGACAAGAGCAGCCGGGACCGATCCTGCCGCCGCACCCGCAGTTTGTGCCGCTGCAGCCGCTGCAGCAGCAGAGGTACGCGGCGCAGACCTGGCCGCAGCCGCCGCACCCGCAGTTTGCGCTGCTGCAGCAGCAGAGATACGCGGCGCAGACCTGGCCGCAGCCGCCGCTGCAGCAGCAGAGGTACGCGGCGCAGACCTGGCCGCAGCCGCCGCTGCAGCAGCAGAGGTACGCGGCGCAGACCTGGCCGCAGCCGCCGCACCCGCAGTTTGTGCCGCTGCAGCAGCAGAGATACGCGGCGCAGACCTGGCCGCAGCCGCCGCACCACGGGCCGCAGTTCGGGCCGCAGCCGCCACAATGCTATGCGGGGGGCGAGGCCTCGAGCTCTCGCTCGGAAGAGCCAAAGCCACCGATTCACGAAGACCCGAGGCTGGAGGAGTTCAAAACGGAGTTGCTCCATTTCCCGACGAGGCTGGAGCAGCTGTTGATGTCCCGCCCGGAGTCCTCGGCACTCGTGGTCCACCTGCTCCACTACGGTGGCGAGGAGATGCGCCAGTGCGTGCTCGCCGGGTTCGAGCACCGCGCGCACAGGATCATGGGGAACAGGCAGGGGCATGCGGTGTTCGAAGCGCTGCTGCGCATCTGCCGTTGGCGGGACGAGGAGTTGAGACGCATTGTGCAAGCTGCCGTGGAGCCCAACCTCGTCTCGAGGACCAACGACGGGTAAGTTCACCGATCAATGACTTCCTGCTAGCTATTTCAGTGCGGCTAGTTTGATCAGTAGTAAGTAATTTACCATTGTGATTCGCATGTCCAAACTACAGTTACTAAGTTAACAGTGCTAAAAAAAGTTACTAAAATTAACATCTCTATAGCATAAACAGCTAGCTACTTAGCTTAGCAAACAAGCAGTTTCGATCGTAGCAACACCTGCGGTGGTTTTGTGGCCACTTATTACTGTGGGTGTGGGTAGTGGGTACAACAAAATGAACTAGTGCTACTAGAGTTGTGTCTTGTGCGTGGTGAAAACCTGCTGTCTGCTGAACTCGTGTTGCCTGCATCTGCGTGGTGCAATGCAATGCAGGGTGACTTCTCTGAAGATGCTCATCGCGGGGGTGGCGCCGCACGACAACCTGTCCGTGTGGCTCCTCGACCGCTTCGTGCATGAGCGCGTGATGGACCAGTTCGCAGGGTACCAGCTGCTTGAGCAGTGCTTTAAGAGGATGCATTACCAGGAGACGAGGGTAAGCAATGCCAGCAACCACTTCGATCACTGATACGGATTTGCATGGACTCGCATCATCATACATATGTTGTTCTCTTCTGATCGAGTTGGTTTCCTTTCAGGCCCTGGTCCTGCACGCCTTGGAGACCATAGAAAACAAGCTGCGGTGGCCATCCGGGTCGATGTGCCTGTGTACCTGCGTCCGGCACGCGGAAGGCGATGAGCTCCGGCGTTTCCAAGATATCGCCAGGGGCCGCGCCGCAGATTTGGCCACGGGACGATACAGGTTAACGCAATTCTGGCTCTAAACTTGTTCGGTGATTCTCAATTACTAGTAGCAGTGTTCTTGTTGATTTTGCCCGCTCTCAATACTGATGCATATGCATGGGGGCTCGCCACCACGCAGCAACTACTTCGTGCAGCGCGTCCTCGACCGCGGCAGCACTCCGTTCAGGCAGGAGCTCGTGCGCGAGCTCATGCGGGACGTCGCCCTCCTGTCCCGCGACCCGTTCGGGAACTACGTCGTGCAGCACTGCTTCCTGAACCAGGAGACAGGTTCGCCACGGGCTGAGCTGCTGCCCATCGTGCTCGGGGCTTTTGCTGGCCTGCCCCAACAACAGCTCCAAGGTCTGGTGCAGCACGCCCCTGGCAACTTGGTCCTCTGCAGTCTGCTCGAGACAGACATCAATGTAAGTAGTAGCTCGCTCTGTCACCTTCTGTACGTCGTCGTTTCAGTACGTTTCTTTCATGGATCGATAGTTTACGAACATGTCTGTGATGATCAGCACTGCCCGGAGTTGACGCGGGACCTGGCGTCGAGAATCGACCTCCTGGACAGGCATGTCTTGGAACATCGTCACTCGCAGATGGTGATGTGGTTCGTCGAGAGGATCCTGTTCCCTCAATTTTCACATTTTCCGTAGGCTAGATGAATGATAATTGCGTTTAGCACTTATCCATTGTTGTCCGTCTGGAGCTACCTGCCTGGATTGGTTAGCGTGCATGTACTATACATACCTGGTACGGCCGCCATGCTGCTGGAACTTGGTCTTGTGTAGCCTCGCTGAGAATGTCCTCTCTTCCCTTTGATGTGAATTGCTAGTGTGTGTACTACTGATGATGTCAGGTTCATGAAAAAAATAATCCTCTTGAAATAGGCTTTTGCCTCACTTTAAAAATAAAGTCAACATCCATACAACCAGTTAAGAGTGACAAAGCAGCAAATACGGCTGCGGCAAAGGCATAATCACATCCAAAGAAAACACAAAAGAAATAAGAAAAAAAGCCACTTAGTGGCAGCAGGCTCAATGGCTCTGCGGAGAGGAGCGACGGCGAGCGGTAGCCAGAAGCGCATCCAGCATGAGCCGAAGACAACTGCGGTCCCACTATTTAGATAGTGGGGTCCAGTGCTGCAAGAAAGTAAGGAATTTGAGTAACGAGTTAGGGGCCTGCCGAGAGAAGACCTCGCCGAAGAAATAAGCAAGAAAAGGCGGCACTGCCGTCCGGTTGGATTAGGAACCTCGCAAGGTCTGGGGCCCCCCAATTCGGGCCCCAAGGCCTCGCGGACGAAACTCCAGAGGGCCCACGCCGCAGTGCATGAGAAAAATATGTGGACCCAGTCTCTGGGACATCACAGAGGGGGCACAAACCATTACCAGGCCCGTGCCTCTTAAGCACCTCCGTCCTAGAGAGGAGCCGGTCCAGCAAGATATTGATCTTCAGGGGCAACGTGGCCTTCCACAGAGGCACAATCCACAGGAACACCTGGTATGCCGACCTCACAGAGAATACACCCGAAGGTGAGAGACTCCAAGAAACGGTGTCCATATAGTCCGGGATCACCGGTGGGAGGGCTGCCTGCAACCTAGCCCACTCTACGGTCTCCGCCTGCCCAAATGTGCATTGGAAAAAGGTTTTTGAATACCCATTCTGGGCCGCTACGGCGACCAATACCGTCGGATCAACACAAATAGCAAATAAGATCGGAAAGCCTACCCGAAGTGGCTCGCCTCCAACCTAGTGATCAATCCAGAATAGGGTTCCTTCTCCATTTCGTAGTGAAGGAAACCCCGAGGCGAATATCATGCTTGATCCGCTTGATGGCCTTCCAAAATTGGGAACTGGCCGAGCGCGAGCAAGCAAGGAGGGGCTCGCCCCTAAGGTACTTGACCTGCAGAAGCTATAGCCACAAGCCCCCTCCCCTTGCATGACCCGCGAGACTCACCGCATCATGAGGGCCACATTCTGCGAGGGGATACGAGGATTCCAAGGCCACCACGGTCCTTTGGCATACATATGTCTGCCCACTTGATCATATGGTATTTCTACCGGCCGGCCGCCACCTGTGAGAAGAATCTAGCAAGATCCAGATCAAACAAGCTATGAACATCCTCCAGCAGGATATACATCCCCATCATATACACGTGGAAACTAGAGAGGTTAGAGCCAATAAGAACAGACTTACTCCCCTCAGAAGTAAACCTCCACACTAAGGTTCTACCCGAGATAAGACCCGCCCCATAACCAGGTTGAATTCGCCTAGAAGGACCCTCGAGTCAGGCATCGGCATCCCCAGATACGATATGGGGAAGACCACCAACATGCAATTCAAGTTGTCCGCAATCCGTTGTTGTTCGGTTGTCGAGTAACCTAAAATATCGACCTCACTTTTATCAAATTTAATCTTAAGACACGACATGGCCTCAAAACAGAGGAGCAGGAACTTAAAATTGATTGTGTCAATGTTCGACTCATCCACCTGATGGGGAACGTTGCATGGAAAACAAAAAAATCCTATGGATTCACCCAAGATCTAATCTAGGAGATGCTAGCAACGAATGGGAGTGTGTCTACATAACCTTGTAGACCGAAAGCGGAAACATACTTTCACGCCCAATATGCGACCCTATCCTAAAGGAACTCGAAGGTCCCACCAAGGATAGAAGCGCATATTGGAGACGCTTTTGCAAGGTGGATATCATTACATCGTACCATCTATCTATTATATAATTAAAACAAGAGTCAAACAAGACACCACGTTCATCCACATAGGTCAAAAATATATGATCCATTGATTTAAATTTTAATGATTGAGATTAAAAGATCTAAAAGTTACGCACAACATTAACGTGTACAATTTTGCCATGTGACACGTGCCACATAAAGCCACATTAACATACCAGTCGTGATGGATTTCTAAATCTGGTGCAATCCCGTTGTGGCAACCAACAAGCTCGAACTTAAAAAAAAAGGAGCGTAGTCCTGTTAAAAAGAAATTGGGCAGTCCGGTTCCACGTAGGAGTTGTAGAACGATTGCATGTAGGAGTAGTAGTATTGCATGCAATGACATCACTGCTGATGTCAGCAGTTTGGCAATTAAATTGGTTTGCTTCGTACGTGACTACTAGCCAGGTTAGTTGGACGTGAATTCATCTCTCTTTTTTGTGAGAGGACTATATGGGTTTAACTGTACTAAATAATAATAATAATTATTATTATTATAGAGTAATCTTCTATTATTATATTGTTAAAGCGATAGAAAACGAATGGTGAAGATTTGTCACCTGCAAACTAGGATTTGTCAACGGTGGAGATTTAAAAACAAGTGTCCATAAATCACAATTGATTGATTTCCGGTAAAAAAACAAAGCAGCACACGGACATGGAAGTACACACGTTGGTTGATTTCCAATAAGGACACGCACGTGCAAGCTGAGAAGGATATGGTAATCGCTGGCCAAGATATAATATAATTACCCTAAATATGTGTGTACCAAATACCAATACAGCTGATTGATTTCTGGGAGGAAAGAGAGAGAGAGAGAGAGAGAGAGAGAGAGAAGCAAAACATCACAAGGACACGGGACTACACACATTGATTGATTTCCTATGGCAACACGCATGTGAAATCTGAGAAGCATACGGCAATCTCTGGCCCAATACTATAAAATATAATACGAGAGTTGCATACTTCCGGAGCCGGAGGATACTCACGATAGAAGCATACATCCGGGGTGCCTAGCAAATCCAGCGTACTAATATATACACGCTCGGATGCCTAGCAACTTGAAGTCACAGTAATACATGGATCCACCTTCAGCTCATGAAAAACTCTCTCTCTTTGTCCAAGATAGCCGTGGTTGATGCTTCTTCATAGATCAACCATGGCGCATGGCAATCTCAACCATTAGTTCTGCAGGTTGTGCATGAAGAAGTCTTAATTTATCTGGACGCTTTCAAGGTGAGGCTTCTCAGGAAGTGTAAAAGTAGGCATGGAAGGGTGTACAGAATCAAGAAGCCATGCATGCATGCTGCCTATTGACTGGATCTGGATGTGACACATCGCCCGCAACTGCCTGGCACAAACTCTCCCAAGAGATAGAGAGAAAATTGCGATCTTGCCCTAATGAGGTTGATGAACATAAATTGGTGCCCTGAGTTTACGGCAACGTTACGACAAGTACGCATGGCGATGTAGATCCAGCGAGTAAGCGGCAGCGTCTTTGACAATTCGGTACGGCGAGATCGATCTAACAAGCAGCGACCCGATGTTGTTGAAAGGCCACGTGACGGGGACCTTGAGCTAACAAGAAGTTCCATAAGAAATATATATATATCAGTTTATCTTTGAGAGTACTATACAGGCATCAATTTTGTCCCAACGGTTGATCGGAAAAAGCATGCATCTCTACACCAAGGAATAGGAAGGTAAAAAAACCAAGTTAGAATATTACGAGGATGTAAAGATTCGTATGGCAATGTGGATCTAGCGAGTCAGCGGCAAGGTCTATGACAAGTCGGTGCGGCCACATCAATCTAGCAAGCAATTGTCCCTAAATAAATATGCTGACAAGTTCCAGTTAAACGTGTATGCTAATACATCCGTTTATCTTTGAGACTACTATGCATGCATCAGATGTGACCAAAGCGGTTGATGGAAAAAAGCATGCATGTCTACGCCAAGCAATAAAAAAAACACAAACCAGAGTACATTATTACAAGGAGGTAATAACTAAACATGTTTTTGTATGTGTACATCACGTACTGTTAAGTAGTACGCATGCTTCTTGCTTCTCACCTAATGACATGCGTAGGCATTACTTCTCAAAGCAACATGCTTTATGTGCAAAAATAATTACGTGGTTTTAGGTGTATTTGAGCTCTAAGTTGCACTCTCATTATTTTGATTAATCTGAATTATAAAGGGACAATTGATTGTATCTGTCAGTTACATCACCAAAATAAACTGCTTTCTCAACATGTAATAAAAAAGTAGTAAATGTGATTTTTTTTAAATACCACTTCTAACAAAAGACATCTTTGAGTAAAACTACTTTAGTTTTAGTTAAGAACATTACAGTACAATATAGCCGGTGTTAATGCCATTGGTTGAAGAGAACACAAGATTTACATATGATATATGTTTAGATTGACACTTCTGCATAAATACTACAAAAAATATTAGAGATGGAAGGATAGATGACATCGATCGATTATGTCATTGAGTCTATTCTTTTAAATTATGAGCAACATAACTCTATATATTTTGTCTTCAGTCATCTAAAACCATGATTTTTGCCAATAGCATAGAGCTAATGGTAGAAAACCCTACCAAAACATTGTTAGTCCCAGACATATTTATTTAGGGACAATTTACCATAAAATATAATGATGCTTGAAAACCTGATATAGTGTGAAATAAAAGTGAACAACAATTCATAACATCTGCATATTTTGACATAAAAAATATATTTGATTATGGTCATCCAGAAATAGATGGCATCGATCCTAGGATACATGCAATTAATGTGTTTAAAATTTTGCTATAAATATACAAGAAATATTTGGGTTTTGCCTAGCACATATGCCCGTGCGTTGCAACGGGAAAGATATTATTGTGCCCAATGTCCATCGAAATCACCGTCATCATGGCATAATAACTTCCGAAAGTGCCACCTAAATATGTTTATACGTTGCAACGGGAGAAAAAAATCACCTCACTCTCCTATCCCAGTAAGCAAGTGATGGTTTAAGCCTAAACACGGCCTAAAACATTCCCCAAAAAAAACATGGCCTAAAACATAAGCGATAATTTGATTTATGATACACATCAATTACTCCCAGAAGAATAAAAATTGGGTGCTTTCACCATCTTTGCAAAAGGCTACTTTGCATGACTATTCAACAATCAATATTATAGAAAAGCTAACCTTGATTGATCAATGTGAGCTTGCACGGGTAGTTGTTCAGTTACTCCTTTGCATATATCAAGATATGCAAATTAGCATAAGTAAGTATCAGTTTTCCTGAAAGCACAATGAAAATAATAATATGATTTTGGCCTTGAAGATGAACACAAAAAAAAGTAATTCTCCTTGAAGATGAACAAAGAAAGGTAACATGCATGCTAATCTGCATTGCACTGAGAGGATCCCAATCCTTGCAAAATATTTCTCTAGCACGTTTTGAGTTATGCAAAATCCATATCATGTCACATAGAAATACATGAGCCGGTGAAAAAAAGGGAATTGTAGGAATATGAAAATACCTCATTTTCTCCTCCTTATAGAACAGTTACTTATTGTGTAGTCAGTTTAGCTATGAAAACCTGATACATGGACGCTCGAACAGGAAGAGCAGAAAAGAAAAAAAAATCAAGCAGCTATTAATAAAATACTAACTTGACTCATTGAAGCTAGGGTTGTGCACTTGTTAGTTGAATCACATGCAAGTTCTCAGGGAGCAATTAATCGAGCCATGTAGTTGCTGCCAGATCGATCCACCAGCCTGCTTGACATGTACTCATGTGTTTAGCTGGGAAAGAATCAAGCTAGCCGGCACCCTGCAGCTCGTAGCTAGTTTGGACTCCCATGTATATCTTTTGTGTCAGGTTACGACATGTGGCCGGCCACTTCGCTTTTGCTTCAGTTAAGTTTCCTTTAAAGCTACGTCCTGTTTCGTTCATATTGTCCCGGTTTTCTTTATTTGTACATATATGTTTGTCACAAACGGACAAAACTAAAAAATAATGCACATAAAAATACTCAAAACTGGTGTGAACTGTAGCTGCATGTGCCATTACGCATCATGCAGAGAGAGAGAGAGAGAGAGAGAGAGAGAGAGAGAGGAGGAGGAGGAGGAGGAGGAGGAGGAGGAGGACTGGGAGGAGAGGATCATGTCCAAGTGCCATCTCTACATTTTCAATTTTCATCATCGCTATGTGTTCGCAAGCCAGAAACCTCAGTTCGCCTACTATGGCACTGCCCGGAGGCGTGGTGGATCTGTAGCACTGTGGTCGGCGGGTACGGCTGCGTCGCCCTCGACCCGAACACTTGGTCGGATAGCAACCGCTTGGAGACATCCTGTTCTCATATCCTCAACGCCACATCTGTTGAGCATCAGAAAGGTGTCCGGTCTCCCACCATACTCATCTCATGGGAGCTTTGACTCGAATGCATCCATAAAGTGTTCCAGAAGAAGATAGCCACGCCCTCGGCCATCCTCCAGGCAGTTCGGGGATCCTTGGAATCATGGAGACTGGCGGGAGCAAAATGCGTGCAGCACCCCTTTGGGGTTCTGACATGAGAGAGCACCCTACCCACTGTGTTCCCTAGGGCCTCTTTCTTTTCCCTGAACTTCTTCCTTCAGACCGTGCATACGGCCTTGTAAACATTGCCCCCTGCCTCATAATATAAAAAGCCAGCAGTTGCTGGTAGTTTAAAAAAAAACTCAAAACGGGACGAAACAAAGCGGAACCAACCAAAAATATCTTTCCCTTTAATAGTAGGTATAGATTGTACGTGCTAACTTAAATTCATGTGTACATAACAATAGTTATGCATAACTTTTTCTAATTTTTTAATCTTTTTTTATTTCTATCTTTTAATCTCAACCCTAAAAATCAATATCTTTTTTTTCCGCGGGGGCGGTAAATTAAGATCAATAGACCATATTTTTTATGCCGAAAGTATACAGATCAAAATAATATATTCATTTTTTAGATGTATGGTGACCTATGACCTTTAATTTGCTATAACACAGCCGTGACCATGCAAAAAAATATCAACACAGCCGTGCATAAATGGGAGTCTAAATATCAACACAGCCGTGCATAAGTGGGAGTCTATCCGAGAAAAAAAGTGGAAGTCTATCATGAAATAGTTGGCTTTGTGAACAGCCAATTCAAGAGAGGACGTCCATTGTGGCACAGATAATGTTATCATGTGCCTTACGCTTTTTTGACCAAGTAAAGAATTGTCTTCGGTTTGCTATTCCTTGTATACATATGTTTGTACTTTCCCTTTTACCTTTAAAGTCCGGATGTGGTTAGTACATCTTTTTTTCCTAGTATATGTATACGTGACGATGGCTATAGATGTTTTAGAGTCCGGACGTAGGGACGTGCCTAGTACTTTTTTCTCAAGATCATGGCTATACGTGTCATGTGTATTTAATAATGTTGTGTGTAACCTTTAAAGAAAACTCAAAACGGGACAAAACAAAGCGGAACCAAACCAAGAATATCTATTCCCTTTAATAGTAGGTATAGATATAGATTGACACTTCTGCATAAATACTACAAAAAATATTAGAGATGGAAGGATAGATGACATCGATCGATTATGTCATTGAGTCTATTCTTTTAAATTATGAGCAACATAACTCTATATATTTTGTCTTCAGTCATCTAAAACCATGATTTTTGCCAATAGCATAGAGCTAATGGTAGAAAACCCTACCAAAACATTGTTAGTCCCAGACATATTTATTTAGGGACAATTTACCATAAAATATAATGATGCTTGAAAACCTGATATAGTGTGAAATAAAAGTGAACAACAATTCATAACATCTGCATATTTTGACATAAAAAATATATTTGATTATGGTCATCCAGAAATAGATGGCATCGATCCTAGGATACATGCAATTAATGTGTTCAAAATTTTTCTATAAATATACAAGAAATATTTGGGTTTTGCAACTGGTGTGCTGGTATAAATAATATAATATTGATTAAAGTAATTTACTAAAGACCATCTCCGAATGTAAAATAATATGGATAACAACATGGATGAAATAGGAAACCAAAGCATACAAGTAGATGTGGATTTTTTTATTGTTAGCACTTAATATGTACAAAAGGTGAATAGGTGTTAATGGAACATCTCTCAGACGAAAATACCATAGAAGACATACATCACATCAGATAGTAATAACAAAGTACTGCCAACGTTCATGTGGTCATATATTATATGAAGGAAAAAGATGTTACTTACCAACTAGCATATGATTTTAGCAAATGATAGAAATCAACGGAAAACTTTAGTTAAGTATTTAGAAAGAACATGTTATGATGAGAGTGAAAAGGATGTAAATGATATTTTTATTACTTATGGATAAGTGATTGTAAGAAGGGTAAAGGAAGAGAAAACAAACTTTAAGTACATGTCATCTTGGTTGTTTTAATTGATGTGACAAGATGAACAATGAGAGGGTGCGGATTGTACAATAGAAGAATATATATTAGTGAGAAATGCTATTATTATAATAGTACACAACCATGTAAATATGTAAGAACACAAGGATGACAATACATGAAAATCTAGCCGCGCAAATGCGCGGGTCACCCTGCTAGTTCACATTAAATAGGGTACCATCTAAATCCGTTGAGATGACACCGTATGAACTGTGGTTTGGCAAAAAAACTAAGGAGTCAATTTTTAAAGTTTGAGGTTGCGACACTTATGTCAAAAGGCTTTAGCCTGAAAAGCTCGAACCCAAATCGGAGAAGTGGGTCTTCATAGGATACCCTAAGAAAACAACTGGGTACACCTTCTACCACAGGTCCGAAGGCAAGATCTTTGTTGCCAAGAATTGAACATTTCTAGAGAAAGAGTTTCTCTCGAAAGAAGTGAGTGGGAGGAAAGTAGAACTTGATGAGGTAATTGTACCTTCTCTCGAATTGGAAAGTAGCACATTAGAGAAATCTGTTCCTGTGAGATACAAACAAGAGGCATACAATGCCACACGAATACAACATCATCATACATAAGAGCACCATCCGACTACGGATGAAACACAAATAGAAACTCAAACGACATCCACCCTGCTAGCCCAGGCTGCCGACCTGGAACCTATCCCCTGATCGAAGAAGAAGTAGAAGAAGAACTCCAAAACAAGCAAGCATCACTCTCGCGTCATGATCATCGCATAACCTGTACCTGCAACTGTTGTAGTAATAATCTATGAGCCACGAGGACTCAGCAATCCCATTACCATGGGCATCAAGACTAGCAAAGCTTAATGGGTAAGGAGCGGATAAGTGGTGAGGTTGCAGCAGCGACTAAGCATATATGGTGGCTAACATACGCAAATAAGAGCGAGAAGAGAAGCAAACGGAACGGTCGAGAAGCTAGAAGTGATCAAGAAGTGATCCTGAAAGTACTTACATTCATACATAAACCCAAAACCATGTTCACTTCCCGGACTCTGCCGAAAAGAGACCATCACGGCTACACACATGGTTGATGCATTTTAAATCGAATCCGGTGTCAAGTTCTCTACAACCAGATATTAACAAATTCCCATCTGCCACATAACCGCGGGCACGGCTCTCGAGAGTTTATACCCTGCAGGGGTGTCCCAACTTAGCCCATCACAAGCTCTCACGGTCAACGAAGGATATTCCTTCTCCCAGAAGACCCGATCAGCCTCGGAATCCAGGTTACAAGACATTTCGACAATGGTAAAACAAGACTAGCAAAGCCGCGTGATGTGCTGACAAATCCTGATAGGAGTCACACGTATCTCGTTATCAGGGCACACCGGATGGGACAAGCTACGAGTAAAACCAACCCACAAGTTTCCCCGAGGTGGCCCCGCAGGCTGCCCAGTTCGGACCAACACTCAAAGGAGCACTGGCCTGGGGCGGGGGGGGGGGGGGGGGGGGGTTAAATAAAGATGACCCTCGGGCTCCGGAAACCCAAGGGAAAAAGGCTTAGGTAGGCAAAAGGTAAAACCAAGGTTGGGCCTTGCTGGAGGAGTTTTATTCAAAGCAAACTGTCAAGGGGGTCCCATAAATCACCCAACCGCATAAGGAATGCAAAATCAAGGAACATAACACCTGTATGACGGAAACTAGGGCGGTAAGAGTGGAACAAAACGCCAGGCATAAGGCCGAGCCTTCCAACCTTTACCAAGTATATAGGTGCATTAATTAAATAAGAGATATTGTGATATCCCAACATAATCCTGTCCATCATGGAGCAATCTTCAACTTCACCTGCAACTAACAACGCTATAAGAGGGGCCGAGCAAAAGCGGTAACATAGCCAAGCAACGATTTGCTAGGAAGGGTGAAAAGGTTAGAGGCTGACATGGCAATTCGGGAGGCTTGATGAACAAGTGATAGGTAGCGCAGCATAGCGATAGAATGAAACAACTAGCATAACAATGATAGTAGTGAGATCCAAGGTGACGGTCATCTTGCCTGAAATCCCGCTAGGAATAAGAACGAGTCCATGAAGAGGATGAAGCCACGAAGACGAACCAAGCGTAGGCGAACGAATCCTCACGATCGCAACGAAATAGGAACTAACGAGAAGGAGCACAACCGGAAAGACGCAAAAAACAAGGTAAACACACAACACATAGACATGGCATGATGCTCAACCAAATATGATCATGACAAAGGCTATATGATGCTGCTCATGGCAAGAGATGAAGCATACAAGAATAACACATCAAGGCAAGTTTAAATGAGGCTGGAAACAACATATAACAAATCCGGTAAGTCCTCATATGCAAATTTCGAAATTGGTGCAGATCTGAATAAACCTTATGTTCAAGTTGTTAAACAGCAAGTTAAGATGCACCAAGATGATCTACACGAAATTCTAGTCAAGTTACAAATAAAGTTCAATTAGTTCGGAGCTACGGCCTAGAAGATATGAGCAAAACAAGTTAACCATGGCATTAACGCAAAAGGCATACAAACATCAAGCAAACACACTCTAAACATGAATGTAACAAGGTAATATGAAGCTACATGTAATACTAAGCAAGTTTCATATAAAGCATGCTCAAAACAGAGCAACGGTTCAACACATACACCCCAAACAAGATATAACAACAATCTGTCCAAAACAGCAACTAAGCATCTTACAAACATCAAAACAACATGCTACAACACCTCAACATGAAGACAATTTGCATGGACGTGATGTACAGGTAAAGCAAGACAAAACATGAACACTGAGCTTGTTGGGGAACGTTGCATAAAACAAAAATTTTCCTACGGTTTCACCAAGATCCATCTATGAGTTCATCTAGCAACGAGTCATTAGATGCATCTACGTACCTTGTAGATCGCGAGCGAAGCGTTCAAAGAACGGGGATGATGTAGTCGAACACGACGTGATTCGAATCACCGGAGATCCTAGCACCGAACGGACGGCACCTCCGCGTTCAACACACGTACGGAACAGCCACGTCTCCTCCTTCTTGATCCAGCAAGGGAGGGAGGAGAGGTTGAGGGAGATGGCACCAGCAGCAGCACGACGGCGTGGTGTTGATGGAGCTGCAGTACTCCGGGCAGGGCTTCGCCAAGCGCTATGGAGGAGGAGGAGGTGTTGGAGAGGGAGAAGGAGGCAACCAAAGCCAAGGTATGAAGTCCCTCCTCTCTCCCACTATATATAGGAGGGCCAAGGGGGGGTGGCCGGCCCTAGGAGATCCAATCTCCTAGGGGGGGCGGCGGCCAAGGGGGGTTTCCCTTCCCCCCAAGGCACCTAGGAGGTGCCTTCCCCTCCTAGGACTCTTTCCCCCTCAAACCCTAGGCGCATGGGCCTATGTGGGGCTGGTGCCCTTGGCCCATGTAGGCCAAGGCGCACCCCCTACAGCCCATGTGCCCCCCCGGGACAGGCGGACCCACCCAGTGGACCCCTGGGACCCTTCCGGTGGTCCCGGTACAATACTGATAACCCCGAAACTTGTCCCGATGCCCGAAACAGGACTTCCCATATATAAATCTTTACCTCCGGACCATTCCGGAACTCCTCGTGACGTCCGGGATCTCATCCGGGACTCCGAACAACATTCGGGTTACCGCATATACATATCCCTACAACCCTAGCGTAACCGAACCTTAAGTGTGTAGACCCTACGGGTTCGGGAGACATGTAGACATGACCGAGATCGCTCTCCGGTCAATAACCAACAGCGGGATCTGGATACCCATGTTGGCTCCCACATGCTCCACGATGATCTCATCGGATGAACCACGATGTCGAGGATTTAATCAACCCCATATGCAATTCCCTTTGTCAATCGATATGTTACTTGCCCGAGATCCGATCGTCGGTATCCCAATACCTCGTTCAATCTCGTTACCGGCAAGTCACTTTACTCATACCGTAATGCATGATCCTGTGACCAGACAGTTGGTCACTTTGAGCTCATTATGATGATGCATTACCGAGTGGGCCCAGTGATATCTCTCCATCATACGGAGTGACAAATCCCAGTCTCGATCCGTGTCAACCCAACAGACACTTTCGGAGATACCTGTAATGCACCTTTATAGTCACCCAGTTACGTTGTGACGTTTGATACACCCAAAGCACTCCTACGGTATCTGGGAGTTACACGATCTCATGGTCAAAGGAAAAGATACTTGACATTAGAAAAGCTCTAGCAAACGAACTACACGATCTCACGCTATGCTTAGGATTGGGTCTTGTCCATCACATCATTATCCTAATGATGTGATCCCGTTATCAATGACATCCAATGTCCATAGCCAGGAAACCATGACTATCTATTGATCAACGAGCTAGTCAACTAGAGGCTCACTAGGGACATGTTGGTGTCTGTTACTCACACATGTATTACGATTTCCGGATAACACAATTATAGCATGAATAAAGACAATTATCATGAACAAAGAAATATAATAATAATGCTTTTATTATTGCCTCTAGGGCATATTTGCAACAGTCTCCCACTTGCACTAGAGTCAATAATCTAGTTACATTGTGATGAATCGAACACCCATGGAATTCTGGTTTTGATCATGTTTTGCTCTAGGGAGAGGTTTAGTCAAGGGATCCGCTACATTCAGGTCCGTATGCACTTTACAAATCTCTATGTCTCCATCTTGAACATTTTCACGAATGGAGTTGAAGCGACGCTTGATGTGCCTTGTCTTCTTGTGAAACCTGGGCTCCTTGGCAAGAGCAATAGCTCCAGTGTTGTCACAGAAGAGCTTGATCGGCCCCGACGCATTGGGTATGACTCCTAGGTCGGTGATGAACTCCTTCACCCATATTGCTTCATGTGCTGCCTCCGAGGCTGCCATGTACTCCGCTTCACATGTAGATCCCGCCACGACGCTCTGCTTGCAACTGCACCAGCTTACTGCCCCACCATTCAAAATATACACGTATCCGGTTTGTGACTTAGATTCATCCAGATCTGTGTCGAAGCTAGCGTCGACGTAACCCTTTACGACAAGCTCTTCGTCACCTCCATAAACGAGAAACATTTCCTTAGTCCTTTTTAGGTACTTCAGGATATTCTTGACTGCTGTCCAGTGTTCCTTGCCGGGATTACTTTGGTACCTTCCTATGGCAAGGTTTACATCAGGTCTGGTACACAGCATGGCATACATAATAGAACCTATGGCTGAGGCATAGGGGATGACACTCATCTCTTCTATATCTTCTGCCGTGGTCGGACATTGAGCTGAGCTCAATTTCACACCTTGCAAAACAGGCAAGAACCCTTTCTTGGACTGATCCATTTTGAACTCTTCAAAATCTTATCAAGATATGTGCTTTGTGAAAGACCTATGAGGCGTCTCGATCTATCCCTATAGATCTTGATGCCTAATATATAAGCAGCTTCTCCAAGGTCCTTCATTGAAAAACTTTTATTCAAGTAGGCCTTAATGCTGTCCAAGAGTTCTATATCATTTCCCATCAAAAGTATGTCATCTACATATAGTATGAGAAATGCTATAAAGCTCCCACTCACTTTCTTGTAAACACAGGCTTCTCCATAAGTCTGTGTGAACCCAAACGCTTTGATCATCTCATCAAAGCGAATGTTCCAACTCCGAGATGCTTGCACCAGCCCATAAATCGAGTGTTGGAGCTTGCACACCTTGTCAGCATTCTTAGGATCGACAAAACCTTCCGGCTGCATCATATACAATTCTTCCTTAAGGAAACCATTAAGGAATGCCATTTTGACGTCCATTTGCCAAATTTCATAATCATAAAATGCGGCAATTGCTAACATGATTCGGACGGACTTCAGCTTCACTACCGGTGAGAAAGTCTCATCGTAGTCAACCCCTTGAACTTGTCGATAACCCTTAACGACAAGCCGAGCTTTATAGATGGTCACATTACCATCCGCGTCTGTCTTCCTCTTAAAGATCCATTTATTTTCTATGGCTCGCCGTTCTACGGGCAAGTCAGTCAAAGTCCATACTTCGTTTTCATACATGGATCCTATCTCGGATTTCATGGCTTCTAGCCATTTGTCGGAATCCGGGCCCGCCATCGCTTCTTCATAGTTCGAAGGTTCACTGTTGTCTAACAACATGATTTCCAAGACAGGGTTGCCGTACCACTCTCGCGCGGAACGTGTCCTTGTGGACCTTCGAATTTCAGTAGGAGCTTGATCAGAAGTATCTTGATCATTATCATTAACTTCCTCTCTAGCCGGTGCAGGCACCTCAGGAACATTTTCTTGAGTTACGCCATTTTCCGGTTCAAGAGGTAATACTTCATCAAGCTCTACTTTCCTCCCACTTACTTCTTTCGAGAGAAACTCTTTCTCCAGAAAGGACCCATTCTTGGCAACAAAGATCTTGCCTTCGGATCTGAGGTAGAAGATATATCCAATAGTTTCTTTAGGGTATCCTATGAAGACGCATTTTTCCGATTTGGGTTCGAGCTTTTCAGGTTGAAGTTTCCTGACATAAGCATCGCATCCCCAAACTTTTAGAAACGACAGCTTAGGTTTCTTCCCAAACCACAATTCATACGGTGTCGTCTCAATGGATTTCGACGGTGCCCTATTTAAAGTGAATGCGGCAGTCTCTAAAGCATAGCCCCAAAAAGATAGTGGTAAATCGGCAAGAGACATCATAGACCGTACCATATCTAATAGAGTGCGATTACGACGTTCGGACACACCATTACGCTGAGGTGTTCCAGGCGGCGTGATTTGTGAAACTATTCCACATTTTCTTAAGTGTGTACCAAACTCATGACTCAAGTATTCTCCTCCACGATCTGATCGTAGAAACTTGATTTTCCTGTCACGTTGATTCTCAACTTCACTCTGAAATTCCTTGAACTTTTCAAAGGTCTCAGACTTGTGTTTCATTAAGTAGACATACCCATATCTACTCAAGTCATCAGTGAGGGTGAGAACATAACAATAGCCACCGCGAGCCTCAACACTCATTGGACCGCACACATCAGTATGTATGATTTCCAATAAGTTGGTTGCTCGCTCCATTGTTCCTGAGAATGGAGTCTTGGTCATTTTACCCATGAGGCATGGTTCGCACGTGTCAAATGATTCGTAATCAACAGACTCTAAAAGTACATCAGCATGGAGCTTCTTCATGCGTTTGACACCTATGTGACCAAGGCGGCAGTGCCACAAGTATGTGGGACTATCACTATCAATCTTACATCTTTTGGTACTTACACTATGAATATGTGTAGCATTACGCTCGAGATTCATAAAGAATAAACCTTTCACCATCGGAGCATGACCATAAAACATATCTCTCATATAAATAGAACAACCATTATTCTCGGATTTAAATGAGTAGCCATCTCGAATTAAACGAGATCCTGATACAATGTTCATGCTCAAACTTGGCACAAAATAACAATTATTGAGGTTCAAAACTAATCCCGTAGGTAAATGTAGAGGTAGCGTGCCGACGGCGATCACATCGACCTTGGAACCATTCCCAACGCGCATCGTCACCTCGTCCTTCGCCAGTCTCCGTTTATTCCGCAGCTCCTGCTGTGTGTTACAAATATGAGCAACGGCACCGGTATCAAATACCCAGGAGTCACTACGATTACTGGTAAGGTACACATCAATTACATGTATATCAAATATACCTTTGGTTTTGCCGGCCTTCTTGTCCGCTAAGTATTTGGGGTAGTTCCGCTTCCAGTGACCACTTTCCTTGCAATAAAAGCACTCAGTCTCGGGCTTGGGTCCATTCTTTGGCTTCTTCCCGGCAGCTTGCTTGCTGGGCGCGGCAACTACCTTGCCGTCCTTCTTGAAGTTCTTTTTACCCTTGCCCTTCTTGAACTTAGTGGTTTTATTGACCATCAACACTTGATGTTCCTTCTTGACTTCTACCTCTGCTGATTTCAGCATAGCAAATACTTCAGGAATGGTCTTTTCCATCCCCTGCATATTGAAGTTCATCACAAAGCTCTTGTAGCTTGGTGGAAGCGACTGGAGGATTCTGTCAATGACCGCATCATCCGGGAGATTAACTCCCAGCTGAGTCAAGAGGTTATGTAACCCAGACATAGTGAGTATGTGCTCACTGACAGAACTATTTTCCTCCATCTTACAGCTGAAGAATTTGTCGGAGACTTCATATCTCTCGACCCGGGCATGAGCTTGGAAAACCATTTTCAGCTCTTCGAACATCTCATATGCTCCATGTCTCTCAAAACGCTTTTGGAGCCCCGGCTCTAGGCTGTAAAGCATGCCGCACTGAACGAGGGAGTAGTCATCGGAACGTGCGTGCCAAGTGTTCATAACGTCTTGTTCTGCAGGGAGAACAGGTGCGTCACCCAGCGGTTCTTGTAGGACATAATCTTTCTTGGCAGCTATGAGGATGATCCTCAGGTTCCGGACCCAGTCCGTATAGTTGCTGCCATCGTCTTTCAGCTTGGTTTTCTCTAGGAACGCGTTGAAGTTGAGGACTACGTTGGCCATTTGATCTACAAGACATATTGTAAAATATTTAGACTAAGTTCATGATAATTAAGTTCATCTAATCAAATTATAATGAACTCCCACTCAGATTTGACATCCCTTTGGTCATCTAAGTGTTACACGATCCGAGTCGACTAGGCCGTGTCCGATCATCACGTGAGACGGACTAGTCATCGTCGGTGAACATTCTCATGTTGATCGTATCTTCCATACGACTCGTGTTCGACCTTTCGGTCTCCGTGTTCTGAGGCCATGTCTGTACATGCTAGGCTCGTCAAGTTAACCCTAAGTGTTTTCGCTGTGTAAAACTGTCTTACACCCGTTGTATGTGAACGTAAGAATCTATCACACCCGATCATCACGTGGTGCTTCGAAACGACGAACTGTAGCAACGGTGCACAGTTAGGGGAGAACACTTCTTGAAATTTTGTAAGGGATCATCTTATTTACTACCGTCGTCCTAAGTAAACAAGATGCATAAAACATAATAAACATCACATGCAATTATATAAAGTAGTGACATGATATGGCCAATATCATATAGCTCCTTTGATCTTCATCTTCGGGGCTCCATGATCATCTTGTCACCGGCATGACACCATGATCTCCATCATCATGATCTCCATCATCGTGTCTTCATGAAGTTGTCACGCCAACGACTACTTCTACTTCTATGACTAACGCGTTTAGTAATAAAGTAAAGTAGTTTACATGGCGTTCTTCAATGACACGCAGGTCATACAAAAAATAAAGATAACTCCTATGGCTCCTGCCGGTTGTCATACTCATCGACATGCAAGTCGTGATTCCTATTACAATAGCATGAACATCTCATACATGACATATAGATCATTCATCATTCATCACAACTTTGGCCATATCATATCACAAAGCACTTGCTGCAAAAACAAGTTAGACGTTCTCTAATTGTTGTTGCAAGTTTTTACGTGGCTGAAGTAGGGTTCTAGCAAGAACGTTTTCTTACCTACGTGAAAGCCACAACATGATTTGTCAACTTCTATTTACCCTTCATAAGGACCCTTTTCATCGAATCCGCTTCAACTAAAGTAGGAGAGACAGACACCCGCCAGCCACCTTATGCAACTTGTGCATGTTAGTCGGTGGAACCGGTCTCACGTAAGCGTACATGTAAGGTTGGTCCGGGCCGCTTCATCCCACAATACCGCTGAAGAAAGATAAGACTAGTAGCGGCAAGAAAGTTGACAAATCTACGCCCACAACAAATTGCGTTCTACTCGTGCAAGAAGAACTACGCATAGACCTAGCTCATGATGCCACTGTTGGGGAACGTTGCAGAAAACAAAAATTTTCCTACGGTTTCACCAAGATCCATCTATGAGTTCATCTAGCAACGAGTCATTAGATGCATCTACGTACCTTGTAGATCGCGAGCGGAAGCGTTCAAAGAACGGGGATGATGTAGTCGAACACGACGTGATTCGAATCACCGGAGATCCTAGCACCGAACGGACGGCACCTCCGCGTTCAACACACGTACGGAACAGCCACGTCTCCTCCTTCTTGATCCAGCAAGGGAGGGAGGAGAGGTTGAGGGAGATGGCACCAGCAGCAGCACGACGGCGTGGTGTTGATGGAGCTGCAGTACTCCGGGCAGGGCTTTGCCAAGCGCTATGGAGGAGGAGGAGGTGTTGGAGAGGGAGAAGGAGGCAACCAAAGGCCTAGGTATGAAGTCCCTCCTCTCCCCCACTATATATAGGAGGGCCAAGGGGGGGTGGCCGGCCCTAGGAGATCCAATCTCCTAGGGGGGGGCGGCGGCCAAGGGGGGTTTCCCTTCCCCCCAAGGCACCTAGGAGGTGCCTTCCCCTCCTAGGACTCTTACCCCCTCAAACCCTAGGCGCATGGGCCTATGTGGGGCTGGTGCCCTTGGCCCATGTAGGCCAAGGCGCACCCCCTACAGCCCATGTGCCCCCCCGGGACAGGTGGACCCACCCGGTGGACCCCCGGGACCCTTCCGGTGGTCCCGGTACAATACCGATAACCCCGAAACTTGTCCCGATGCCCGAAACAGGACTTCCCATATATAAATCTTTACCTATGGACCATTCCGGAACTCCGCGTGACATCCGGGATCTCATCCGGGACTCCGAACAACATTCGGGTTACTGCATATACATATCCCTACAACCCTAGCATAACCGAACCTTAAGTGTGTAGACCCTATGGGTTCGGGAGACATGTAGACATGACCGAGATCGCTCTCCGGTCAATAACCAACAGCGGGATCTAGATACCCATGTTGGCTCCCACATGCTCCATGATGATCTCATCGGATGAACCATGATGTCGAGGATTTAATCAACCCCGTATGCAATTCCCTTTGTCAATCGATATGTTACTTGCCCGAGATCCGATCGTCGGTATCCCAATACCTCGTTCAATCTCGTTACCGGCAAGTCACTTTACTCGTACCGTAATGCATGATCCTGTGACTAGACACTTGGTCACTTTGAGCTCATTATGATGATGCATTACCGAGTGGGCCCAGTGATATCTCTCCGTCATACGGAGTGACAAATGCCAGTCTCGATCCGTGTCAACCCAACAGACACTTTCGGAGATACCTGTAATGCACCTTTATAGTCACCCAGTTATGTTGTGACGTTTGATACACCCAAAGCACTCCTACGGTATCCGGGAGTTACACGATCTCATGGTCAAAGGAAAAGATACTTGACATTAGAAAAGCTCTAGCAAACGAACTACACGATCTCACGCTATGCTTAGGATTGGGTCTTGTCCATCACATCATTATCCTAATGATGTGATCCCGTTATCAATGACATCCAATGTCCATAGCCAGGAAACCATGACTATCTATTGATCAACGAGCTAGTCAACTAGAGGCTCACTAGGGACATGTTGGTGTCTGTTATTCACACATGTATTACGATTTCCGGATAACACAATTATAGCATGAATAAAGACAATTATCATGAACAAAGAAATATAATAATAATGCTTTTATTATTGCCTCTAGGGCATATTTCCAACAGAGCTATCTCCATAAATCACTAGAACATGCTCAAAAGGACATGGCAAGATTGCAAATAATAATAATTTCACAGACTTAGCAGAAATCACTGTGCATGGCAGAAATAAAATCAGGCTGCAATGTTTAGAGCTATCAAATAACATGCTACAGGAATTTATCATGGAAAACAAAGGCATGGCATGATATTAATAAAAGCACTTAACAATACTTACTTACTGAACTTATTCCAAATATCATCAGAAAAGATGGTAGGATCCATGCAAACATGGCAAGTGATACGAAAGATTCAGACACTGAAAATAACAGCACATGGCAGGAACAACGATAAGTAGGCATGTTGGTGAGCTTGTACAACTCACCACAGAGCAAAACATGGCATGAGAAGTCAACCAAAAGTAAGATGACATAATTATGAAGCTACACATGGCAATAGCAAGTTCATAGGATGCATGGATCACTAGCAAAACACATGGCAAAACTGAACTTAATGTTAACAGGTTGACAACAACATTATTTAGTAAATTTGGAGCATGTTAACAACAATCTAAGGCAGGCCATAATTGCAACCAATGGCATGGATGGATAGAGAATAACATGTATAACAAAATAATCTTAGTTAACATCTCCAGATTATGCATAGAATAACTTGTAGCAGCAGGTTTACATAGCATCAGGATATAACAGATTCAGCCTAGCACAACAGTAACAGCAAGTACGCTACTTCACGAACTTGGTACACTCACTACAAGACTCACAAAAATACATCGATTGCACCACTGTAAATATGGCATGAATATGCTACTAAAACATGTAGACATCATGCTCAAAGGATGCACACACAAAATGCAACGAAAATGACAAAACAGCAAGTTATAACAGTCTCAGCAGGTTAACATCATATATCACTCTTGCAACGATGATTAGGGCATCAAGATGAACTCAAACAAGCATGACACAGTAGAATTAAATGAATAGCATCTTACAATGAATATTTTGATATATCATATGCATGAATCGGAGCAACGAGCACGAGGTTAGAGCAGGTCAAAGATAGCACCAGAATGTAAAAAATCGGGGACTTGGCAGAAAATTACCCTCGGGAAAAACGGGATGAGGTCGAGCGGGATGGAGGGATCCAAGATGCGGGAGGCGTTTGGTTCAACTCCTGGTGGATCTCATCCACATGCGGGGTTCCGGGCCGGATCTCGCCGGATCCGGCCGGAGTTGACGACGGCGCGCCGGCGGCGAGGCGCGGGGACGCGGGAGGCGATGTTGGTCGGCGGGCACCGGCGGGGCGGCGCGGATCCGGCACGGTGGCGAGCCGCGGGGGAGGCGCGGAGCCGAGGCGGCGGCTCACGGGCGGCGGCGCGGAGCAGGCGGCGGGGTCTGGCGGGCGGCGCTCGGCGGCGCCGAGCGAGAAGACGGCGGGGTCCGGCGGGCGCGGGGCTCGGGCGCCCGCAGGGCGGCGGTGTCCCGGGCCGGGGAGGGCCGGATCTGGGTTCCTACGGGCCCGCGGCGGCGCGCAGTGGAGGACGGCGGCGGGAGCACGTGTCAGCGCGGGAGAGGCCGGGCGGTGGTGGCGGACATGTCTAGCGGCGGGGTTTTCGTCCGATGGTGCAAGGGGAGTGGGGCTAGGGTTTGGACTTCGATTTGGACGGGGAAGTGCATATTTATAGGTAGAGGGAGCTAGGAGGGTCCAAATCGGGTGCGGTTTTCGCCCACATGATCACGATCCAATGACCGAGAGCATGGAGGGGTTTTGGACGGGCTCAAGGGCTGTGGTGAAGGGGGGCTGGGCTGCAAAGAGAGAGGGGTTTTCGGGGTTACACGGTTAACCGTTGGGGCATCAAACGACCTCCAAATGAAACGAAATTTGACGGGCGGTCTACCGGTGATATACCAAGGCCACTCGGCAAATCTCAGTCCATTCCGAGAATGTTTTTCTCCCACTCATGAAGCAAGGTTTGAGAGGTGCAACGGGCACGTGCGAGTGTGGTTGGGCTCAGAACGAACAACGGAGAGAACCGGCGGAACCCGAACGGATGCAAGTTTTGAAAAACATGCAGATGAAATGCAGATGATGACATGGCAAAATGCACCACACAAGCAAATGACATGGCAACGACGGCGAATAACTGGAAGACACCTAGCGCATCGGATCTAGGGCGTTACACATACAATGAATGTGCTTGATGTAGTTGTATTCTATATGATCCAATCCAATTGAGTGCTGCATGAATGGCACCTCCGAGATATGCGCACGTACGGCTCGGTGACATATTCTCCTTCTTCATCCAGCAAGCAAGGGGGAGAGATAGATGGGATCCAGGCCAGCAGCACGACGGCGTGCTGGTGGTGGAATCTCAGCAGGGCTTCACCAAGCAGCTGCAGAGTGAGCAGATGGTGGGAGAGAGGGAGGGTGGCAGCCAGCGCTTCTGGTAGTGGCGCCCAACACCTCCCCTCTCTTTATATAGGGGGTGAGGGTGCGGCGGTGGTGGAATGTGATGACCCACAAGTATAGGGGATCTATCTTAGTCCTTTCGCTAAGTAAGAGTGTCGAACCCAACGAGGAGCAAAAGGAAATGACAAGTGGTTTTCAGCAAGGTATTATCTGAAGCACTGAAATTATCGGTAACAGATAGTTGTGTGATAAGATAATTCATAACGGGTAACAAGTAACGAAAGTAACTAAGGTGCAGCAAGGTGGCCCAACCCTTTTTATAGCAAAGGACAAGCCTGGACGAACTCTTATATAAAGCAAAGCGCTCTCGAGGACACATGGGAATTATTGTCAAGGTAGTTTTCATCATGCTCATATGATTCACGTTCGTTACTTTGATAATTTGATATGTGGGTGGACTGGTGCTTGGATGCTGCCCTTCCTTGGACAAGCCTCCCACTTATGATTAACCCCTCTCGCAAGCATCCGCAACTACGAAAGAAGAATTAAGATAAATCTAACCATAGCACGAAACATATGGATCCAAATCAGCCCCTTACGAAGCAACGCATAAACTAGGGTTTAAGCTTCTGTCACTCTAGCAACCCATCATCTACTTATTACTTCCCAATGCCTTCCCCTAGGCCCCAAAATGGTGAAGTGTCATGTAGTCGACGTTCACATAACACCACTAGAGGAGAGACAACATACATCTCATCAAAATATCGAACAAATACCAAATTCACATGATTACTTATAACAAGACTTATCCCATGTCCTCAGGAATAAATGTAACTACTCACAAGCATATTCATGTTCATAATCGGAGGGGAATTGAATAGCATTAAGGATCTGAACATGTGATCTTCCACCGAATAAACCAACTAGCATCAACTTGTTGGGAAACGTAGCATGCAATTTCAAAAAAATTCCTACGCTCACGCAAGATCTATCTAGGAAATGCATAGCAACGAGAGGGGGGAGTGTGTCCACATACCCTCGTAGACCAAAAGCGGAAGCGTTAGCTTAACGCGGTTGATGTAGTCGAACGTCTTCTCGAATCAACCGATCAAGTACCGAAAGTAAGACACCTCCGAGTTCTGCACACGTTCAGCTCGATGACGTCCCTCGGTCTCTTGATCTAGTAGAGGTATGAAGGAGTCGATGAGTTCTGTCAGCACGACTGCGTGGTGACGGTGTTGGTGATCTGATCCGAGCAGGGCTTCACCTAAGCACTACGACAATATGACCGGAGGATTAAACGGTAGAGGGGGGCACCGCACACGGCTAAGAAACAACTGTTGTGCTATGGGGTGCCCCCTGCCGAGGAGAGGCGAGGAGGCCGGCCTAGGGCACACCCCCAAGGCGGGGAGTCCTACAAGGACTCCCAGTCCAATTTGGACCCCCCTTCCTTTCCGAAGGGGGAAAAGGGGGAAGGGAGAGAGAGAGGGAGAAGGAAAGGGGGTGTGCCCCCTCCCCTAGTCTAATTCGTAATACCATGGGAGGAGGGCGCACGCCATCTCCTGTGGCTTGCCTCCTCCTGTCCCCTATGGCCCATGAGGCCCATTAACTTTCCCGGGGGGTTCCGGTAACCCCTAAGTACTCCGACAAAACCATGAAACAATCCGGAACCATTCCAGTGTCCGAATATAACCTTCCAATATATCAATCTTTGCCTCTCGACCATTTCGATACTCCTCGTCATGTCTGTGATCTCATCCGGGACTTCAAACAACCTTCGGTCACCAAAACACATAACTCATATAATACATATTGTCATCGAACGTTAAGCATGCGGACCTACGGGTTTGAGAACTATGTAGACATGACCGAGACACCTGATACGTCTCCGTCGTATCTATAATTTTTTATTGTTCCATGCCAATATTATTCAACTTTCATATACTTTTGGCAACTTTTTATACTATTTTTGGGACTAACATATTGATCCAGTGCCCAGTGCCAGTTCCTATTTGTTGCATGTTTTATGTTTTGTAGAAAACCCATATCAAACGGAGTCCAAACGGGATAAAAACGGACGGAGAATTATTTTGGAATATTTATGATTTTTGGGAAGTAAAATCAACACGAGACGGTGCCCGAGGGGGCCAGGAGATAGGGGGGCGCGCCCCAGGGAGGCAGGCGCGCCCTAGGCTCTCCTGGGCCCCCGCAAGGCGGTTGACGCTCTTCTTTTACCGCAAGAAATCTAATTTTATGAGAAAGATCTGGGCGAAAGATTCACCCCAATCGGAGTTACGGATCTCCGGATATAAAGGAAACGGTGAAGGGGCAGAATCTGAGAACACAGAAACAGAGAGATAGATCCAATCTCGGAGGGGCTCTCGCCCCTCCCACGCCATGGGAGCCAAGGACCAGAGGGGAAACCCTTCTCCCATCTAGGGAGAAGGTCAAGGAAGAAGAAGAAGGGGGGCTTCTCCCCCTTGCTTCCGGTGGCATCGGAACGCCGTCGGGGGCCATCATCATCACCGCGATCTTCACCAACACCGCCGTCATCTTCACCAACATCTCCATCACCTTCCCCCTTATATATTCAGCGGTCCACTCTCCCGCAACCCGCTGTACCCTCTACTTGAACATGGTGCTTTATGCTTCATATTATTTTCCAATGATGTGTTGCCATCCTATGATGTCTGAGTAGATTTGCGTTGTCCTATCGGTGATTGATGAATTGCTATGATTGGTTTGAGTTGCATGTTTTATTATTGGTGCTGTACTATTGTGCCCTCCATGTCGCGCAAGCGTGAGGGATTCCCGCTGTAGGGTTTGCAATATGTTTATATTTGCTTATGGTGGGTGGCGTGAGTGGCAGAAGCACAAACCCGAGTAAGTAGGTTGTTTGCGTATGGGATAAAGGGGACTTGATACTTTAATGCTATGGTTGGGTTTTACCTTAATGAATCTTTAGTATTTGCGGATGCTTGCTAGAGTTCCAATCACAAGTGCATATGATCCAAGTAGAGAAAGTATGTTAGCTTATGCCTCTCCCTGAAATAGAATTGCAATAGTGATTACCGGTCTAGTAACATAGTCAATTGCTTAGGGACAATTCCACAACTCCTACCACCACTTTTCCACACTCACTATATTTACTTTATTGCATCTTTATTTAAACAGCCCCTACTTTTTATTTACATGTTCTTTATTATCTTGCAAACCTATCCTATCACACCTACAAAGTACCTCTAGTTTCATACTTGTTCTAGGTAAAGCGAACGTCAAGCGTGCGTAGAGTTGTATCAGTGGCCAATAGGACTTGAGAGAATATTTATTCTACCTTTAGCTCCTCGTTGGATATGGAACACGAAATACCAAAAAAATTAGGTGTACTTGCTGCTCATGGAGATGGGGAACCTCCTAAAACCCTCGATGATCGTTATGTGAAAGATATTATGTACTACTTTAATAATCCTGAGAAAACCCCATTCAACTATGTTATGGGAGTAATGTTGGATCAACGTGAATACTTTAGGGATTATCACTTGACACAAAAAGGGAAACTATTATGGGATCAAATTCATATATTACGTTGGTATGCTCGTCAACTATGCTTGATACATGATTATACTTGTTGCTCCAGGATGAAGGCTCCACACCTTCCCTTTTCATGCAAATTCAATGATAATGAAACCTTAGCTTCTTATGTTAATGGTGTATATGATTACTATGATGTGGAACAAATAGAAGAATTTGTTGCTTTTATGGGTGCTTATGAGATTGAATCTATGTTTAAATAGTTTGATGATTTTGATGATGCAGTTTATAGACCTGAAAATCTTGCTATACTTAGATATTGCTATGAAAATTATGAATACAATTACAATATTAATGCATTTATTGAGAAAGTCTCCGCTGTCCAAGAAGAGACTAATATTTTGTAGGAAGCTATGGAAGAAGAAATTGATGAAACTGTGAGCTCATTGGATGAAAAAGATGATGAGGAGAGCGAAGAAAAAAACGAGGAAGAGCAGATTGATCACCCGTGCCCACCTTCTAATGAGAGTAACTCTTCAACTCATACATTGTTTAATTCCCCTTCATGTTTACCGAAGGATGATTGCTATAATGATTGCTATGATCCCGTTGATCCTCTTGAAGTATCCCTTTTTGACGATGCTTGCTATGCTTGTGGACAAGATGCCAATATGAATTATGCTTATGGAGATGAACTTGCTATA
The DNA here is from genome assembly GCA_963921465.1 of Triticum timopheevii. Taxonomy (NCBI): domain Eukaryota; kingdom Viridiplantae; phylum Streptophyta; class Magnoliopsida; order Poales; family Poaceae; genus Triticum; species Triticum timopheevii. Next base: position 515,238,023 of record OY997268.1, on the reverse strand, counting down.
GTTCCTTATGTTAAACATGAAATTGTTGCTATTGCACCCATGCATGATAGTCCTATTATCTTTTTGAATTCTCCAAACTACACTATATCGGAGAAGTTTGTGCTTATTAAGGATTATATTGATGGGTTGCGTTTTACCATTGCACATGATCATTTTGATGAATGTAATATGCATGTGCTTGCTGCTCCTACTTGCAATTATTATGAGAGAGGAACTATATCTCCACCTCTCTATGTTTCCAATATGATAGAATTGCAAGAAACTACTTATACTATGCATTGGCCTTTACTATGTGTGCATGAATTGTTTTTTTATGACATGCCGATGCATAGGAAGAGAGTTAGACTTCATTGTTGCTTGATATATGCTACTTTGTTCTCACTACTAAATTACAAATCATTGTTAATTAAAATTGGCTTTGATATACCTTGGGATCCGGGTGGATTCATTACTTGAGCACTAAATGCCTAGCTTAATGGCTTTAAAGAAAGCGCTATCAGGGAGACAACCCGGAAGTTTTAGAGAGTCATTTATTTCTTTTGAGTGCTTTTATATAGTTTAAAAACAAAAAAAATAAAGAGGGGAACCTAAAAACTTTTCAAAAAGGAAAGTGAAAGTGAGAGAGACAAGCATTGTTGAAGTGGGAGCTAGCCTTGAACTTTGTTCATGCTCACGGAAACTTTGTGAATCTTATATACAGAAACTTTTCAACAAAAATAATTATCCCTTGTACAATTCCATTGTTTTATAAAAATAATGTGCCAAGGTTTTCCTTTAGGATGTTTACGATGCTTGTTGGCTTGTACGGTGCAGGACAGAAACTTTGGCTGTAGTGCGCGATTTTACATTTTTACCTGGAACGTCAATTGGTTCTGATTCTTTTTGTACTGTCTTGATATACAACTTGTTTATTGTTCATAATTTTGGTAGAATTTTTGGGGTACCAGAAGTATGGTGGATGTTCACATTGCTACAGACTGTTCTATTTTTGACAGATTCTGTTTTTGATGCATAGTTTACTTGTTTTGATGAACCTATCAATTTATATTAGTGAATTAAGCCATGAAAAAGTTATATTACAGTAGACACAATTGAAAACCAAAATATGAATTGGTTTGCAACAGTACTTAGAGTGGTGATTTGCTTTATTATACTAGCGGATCTTACCGAGTTTTCTGTTGAAGTTTTGTGTGGATGAAGTGTATAAACGAGGAGGTCTCCATATGAGGAAAAGGAAGAGAGGCAAGAGCTCAAGCTTGGGGATGCCCGAGGCACCCCAAGTAAATATTCAAGGAGACTCAAGTGTCTAAGCTTGGGGATGCCCCGGAAGGCATCCCCTCTTTCTTCAACAAGTATCGGTATGTTTTCGTATTCGTTTCGTTCGTGTGATATGTGCAAGTCTTGGAGCGTCTTTTGCATTTAGTTTTCACTTTTCTTTTATGCACCATGCTGGTATGAGATAGTCCTTGGTTGATTTATAGAATGCTCATTGCACCTCACTTCTTTTGAGTATGGCTTTATAGAATGCTTCATGTGCTTCACTTATATCATTTGAAGTTTGGATTGCTGAATATGATATGTTTGATTCCTTGCAATAGTTTTGCGATATAAAGGTGGTGATATTAGAGTCATGCTAGTAGGTGGTTGTCGATTATAGAGACACTTGTGTTGAGGTTTGCAAGTCCCGTAGCATGCACGTATGGTAACCGTTGTGTGACAAATTTGAAGCATGGGGTGTTTCTTTGATTGTCTTCCTTATGAGTGGCGGCCGGGGACGAGCGATGGTCTTTTCCTACCAATCTATCCCCCTAGGGGCATGCGTAGTAGTACTTTGCTTCGAGGGCTAATAAACTTTTGCAATAAGTATATGAGTTCTTTATGACTAATGTGAGTCCATGGATTATACGCACTCTCACCCTTCCATCATTGCTAGCCTCTTCGGTACCGTGCATTGCCCTTTCTCACCTCGAGAATTGGTGCAAACTTCACCGGCGCATCCACACCCCGTGATACGATACACTCTATCACACATAAGCCTCCTTATATCTTCCTCAAAACAGCCACCATACCTACCTATTATGGCATTTCCATAGCCATTCCGAGTTATATTGCCATACAACTTTCCACCATTCCGTTCATCATCATCATGACATACATTACTTTTGTCATATTGCCAGATCATGTAGTTGTCATCGTATTTGTGGCAAAGCCACCATGCATAATTTTTCATACATGTCACTCTAGATCATTGCACATCCCGGTACACCGCCGGAGGCATTCATATAGAGTCATATCTTGTTCTAGTTTCGAGTTGTAATTCATATGTTGTAATCAATAAAAGTGAGATGATCATCATTATTAGAGCATTGTCCCCAAAAAGAAAAGAAAAAGAAAGGCCAAAAAGAAAAAAAGGCCAAAGAAAAAAAAATAAAAAAAAGAAAAAGAAAAAAAGAAAAAGAAAGAAATAGAAAAAAAGGAAAAATAAAATAAAAAAGGGGCAATGTTACAATCTCTTTTTCCACACTTGTGCTTCAAAGTAGCACCATGTTCTTCATGTAGTGAGTCTCATATCTTGTGCTTCAAAGTAGCACCATGTTTTTCATATAGTGAGTCTCATAGGTTGTCATTTTCATATACTAGTGGGAATTTTTCATTATGGAACTTGACTTGTATATTCCTACGATGGGCTTCCTCAAATGCCCTAGGTCTTCGTGAGCAAGCAAGTTGGATGCACACCCACTAGTTTTCTTTTGTTGAGCATTCATTTATAGCTCTAGTGCATCCGTTGCATGGCAATCCCTACTCCTCATGTTGACATCAATTGATGGGCATCTCCATAGCCCGTTGATTAGCCGCGTCGATGTGAGACTTTCTCTTTTTTGTCTTCTCCACATAAACCCCTCCATCATTATATTCTATTCCACCTATAGTGCTATATCCATGGCTTCGCTCATGTATTGCGTGAGGGTTGAAAAAGCTGAAGCGCGTTAAAAAGTATGAACCAATTGCTCGGCTTGTCATCGGGGTTGTGCATGATGGGGGCATTTTGTGTGACGAAAATGAAGCATGGCCAAACTATATGATTTTGTAGGGATAAGCTTGCTTTGGCCTTGTTGTTTTGAAAAGTCATGATTGGTTTATTGGTACGCTCGAAGTATTATTGTTTTTATGTCAAATGATAGACTATTGCTTTGAATCACTCTTGTCTTAATATTCATGCCATGATTAGACATATGATCAAGATTATGCTAGGTAGCATTCCACATCAAAAATTATCTTTTTTATCATTTCCCTACTCGAGGACGAGCAGGAATTAAGCTTGGGGATGCTGATACATCTCCGTCATATCTATAATTTTTGATTGTTCCATGCCAATATTATTCAACTTTCATATACTCTTGGCAACTTTTTATACTATTTTTGGGACTAACATATTGATCCAGTGCCCAGTGCCAGCTCCTGTTTGTTGCATGTTTTATGTTTCGCAGAAAACCCATATCAAACGGAGTCCAAACGGGATAAAAACGGATGGAGAATTATTTTGGAATGTTTATGATTTTTGGGAAGTAAAATCAATGCAAGACGGTGCCCGAGGGGGCCAGGAGATAGGGGGGCGCGCCCCAGGGAGGCAGGCGCGCCCTGGGCTCTCCTGGGCCCCCCATAAGGCGGTTGAAGCTCTTATTTTGCCGCAAGAAAGTTAGTTTTATGAGAAAGATCTGGGCGAAAGATTCACCCCAATCGGAGTTACGGATCTCCGGATATAAAAGAAACGGTGAAGGGGCAGAATCTGAGAACGCAGAAACAGAGAGATAGATCCAATTCGGAGGGGCTCTCTTCCCTCCCACACCATGGGAGCCAAGGACCAGAGGGGAAACCCTTCTCCCATCTAGGGAGAATGTCAAGGAAGAAGAAGAAGAAGGGGGGCTCTCTCCCCCTTGCTTCCGGTGGCATCGGAACGCCGCCGGGGGCCATCATCATCACCGCGATCTTCACCAACACCGCCGTCATCTTCACCAACATCTCCATCACCTTCCCCCTTATATATTCAGCGGTCCACTCTCCCGCAATCCGTTGTACCCTCTACTTGAACATGGTGCTTTATGCTTCATATTATTTTCCAATGATGTGTTGCCATCCTATGATGTCTGAGTAGATTTTCGTTGTCCTATCGGTGATTGATGAATTGCTATGATTGGTTTGAGTTGCATGTTTTATTATTGGTGCTGTCCTATTGTGCCCTCCATGTCGCTCAAGCGTGAGGGATTCCCGCTGTAGGGTTTGCAATATTTTTATGATTTGCTTATGGTGGGTGGCATGAGTGATAGAAGCACAGACCCGAGTAAATAGGTTGTTTGCATATGGGATAAAGGGGACTTGATACTTTAATGCTATTGTTGGGTTTTACCTTAATGAATCTTTAGTATTTGCGGATGCTTGCTAGAGTTCCAATCATAAGTGCATATGATCCAAGTAGAGAAAGTACGTTAGCTTATGCCTCTCCCTCAAATAGAATTGCAATAGTGATTACCGGCCTTGTAACATAGTCAATTGCTTAGGGACAATTCTACAACTCCTACGACCAATTTTCCACACTCGCGATATTTACTTTATTGCATCTTTATTTAAACAGCCCCTACTTTTTATTTACGTGTTCTTTATTATCTTGCAAACCTATCCTATCACACCTACAAAGTACCTCTAGTTTCATACTTGTTCTAGGTAAAGCGAACGTCAAGCGTGCTTAGAGTCGTATCAGTGGCCGATAGGACTTGAGAGAATATTTGTTCTACCTTTAGCTCCTCGTTGTGTTCGACACTCTTACTTATCGAAAGAGGCTACAACTATCCCGTATACTTGTGGGTCATCAACACCTCTCCAGTCAATAACCAATAGCGGAACGTGGATGCTCATATTGGTTCCCACATATTCTACGAAGATCTTTGTCGGTAAAACCGCAATGTCAACATGTGTTATTCCCTTTGTCATTCGTATGTTACTTGCCCGAGATTCGATCGTCGATATCTTCAGACCTATTTCAATCTCGTTACCGGCAAGTCTCTTTACTTGTTCCGTAGTGCATCATCCCGTAACTAACTCATTAGTCACATTGCTTGCAAGGCTTCATATGATGTGCATTACCGAGAGGGCCCAGAGATACCTCTCCGATACTTGGAGTGACAAATTCTAATCTCGATCTATGCCAACCCAACAAACACCTTCGGAAATCCTAATCACATAAGTGAGCATTAAGCATAACTAACACCGAATAATGCACCACAAGTAGGATGTAATTTCATTGCATAACTATTGACTTTTGTGCTTGCATTGGGAATCACAAACCTTAACACCAATAATCTTACTAAAGCAGAATTACTCACCAACACGACTCACATATTTTTATCATCATACCGCAAAACAATTACAAAGAATCAAGTTTATTTTGTCCAATGATCTTCATGAAAGTTTTTATTATATCCCTCTTAAATATCTATCACTTTGGGACTAATTTCATATGTTGCTTTTGATAGCTCAAACAAATCTAAGCAAAGAACATGAGCATAAAATTTTTCATCTCTCAAACTAATATAAGTGAAGCATGAGAGAATTTCTTAAAAATTTTACTATCTCTCAAATAAATCTAAGTGAAGCATGAGAGCATTTCCAACAAAAATATTAGAGCACATTGTGCTAAAATGATATAAGGTAAGCACTTCCTAGAGCAATTCCATAGCTCAAAAAATTTAAGTGAAGCATAAAGAGCAATAGTAACAAATCATAGCATAATTTTGGCTCTCTTAAATGAGTGTGTCCAGCAAGGATAGATGACACAAACTAGACAAAACAAGGTAAGCCTCATATAATATAATACGCTCCAAGCAAAACTCATGATATGTGATGAATGAAAATACAGCTCCAAGTAAAATACAATGGTCGTTAGAAGAAAGAGGGGATGTCCTCCGGGGCATCCCCAAGCTTAGTTGCTTGTTTATCTTTGGATAATAACTTGGGGTGCCATGGGGCATCCCCAAGCTTATGCTCTTCTTACTCCTTGAAAGGATCGATAAAGTTGACTAGGGGGGGGGGGGGGTGAATAGGCAACTAACAATTTTTAGCTTTTCTTTACCAAATTAAACTTTGCATAAAAGTAGGTTGTCTAGATATGCAACTAGGTGAGCAACCTATATGATGCAACAACAACAAGCACACAAGCAAGCAAGGGATATAAGACAATATAAGCTTGCACAACTAAAGGTGAGAGATAACCAAAAGTGGAGTCGATGGAGAAGAGGATGTGTTACCGAAGTTCCTTCCCTTTGAGGGGAAGTATGTCTCTGTTGGAGCGGTGTGGAGGCACAATGCTCCCCAAGAAGCCACTAGGGCCACCATATTCTCCTCACGCTCTCACACAATGCAAGATGCCGTGATTCCACTATTGGTGCTCTTGGAGGCGGCGATCGAACCTTTACAAACAAGGTTGGGGCAATCTCCACAACTTAATTGGAGGCTCCCAACGACACCACGAAGCTTCACCATAATGGACTATGGCTCCGCGGTGACCTCAAACGTCTAGGGTTCTCAAACACCCAAGAGTAACAAGATCCACAAGGGATTAGTGGGGGAATCAAATTTCTCTTGGTGGAAGTGTAGATCGAGGCCTTCTCAACCAATCCCTAGAGAATCAATAAGTTTGATTGGCTAGGGAGAGATATTGGGCAAAAATGGAGCTTAGAGAAACAACTGAGCTTGGGAATGGAAGAGGTGGGCAACTCGGAGAAGAAGACCCCCCTTACATAGTGAAAGGACAAATCCAACCGTTACCCAATTATCCAGCCCGCGACATGCGGTACTACCGCACCAGACATGCAGTACTACCGCAAGGGCCTGTGGTACTACCGCGAGGCACAATGGTACTACCGCTTGCGTGGCAGGAGCCAGACTAGCCCTGTTGCATTGAAGCAAAGAGCGGTAGAACCGCCGGAGCGGTACTACCGCTCGCCCTTGCGGTACTACCGCAAGGTAGGGTTTGTCTGGGCTGGGAAGGCATGAACGAAGAAAAATACATCCGTGGCTACTTCCGCTGAGTTTCGATCTGTGCAAAAATCCGACACAGTACTACCGCATCCAGGGAGCGGTACTGCCGCGCAGGCCGTGGATGTAAAAAATTACATCGGCCCCTACTTCCGCTCGTGTTGCTGTGCTGGGCCAGATGTCACGGTACTACCGCACTCGGGGAGCGGTACTACCGCAAGGGCCTGCAGTACTACCGTGGGCCTCTGAGGTACTACTGCTCCCTTGAGCAGTACTATCGCATGCCACAGCTCAATAACACTAGGAGTCCTTCATTTTGCAAAGACATGGATAAACGGTCGGTGCTCCAAAGAGGCAAATGAAAGGTGGTGCAAAGGAACAAACGTGTACGTGTTGGTTCCACCCTAACCTTTCCAAAGCGGACCCCCTCTTAATAGTACATCTTTCCTACGACTCAAATCCACCAAAAAGAAACGTAGAGAAACTCCATCACTAGGCTCCGAGGGGCAATGAATCGTCTTGTGCCTAAACATGAGATATCTGAAATGCTCAATGCACACGATTAGTCCACAGATGCATTTTCATTAATCACCAAAACCACATAGGGTGAAATATGCCCTTACAATCTCCCCCTTTCAGTGGATTGATGACAATATGGGATTTGCACATAAGAGTACACCACACCACTGAATATAAGAAAACCCAACATCTAGAAAATATAGACAGGCTCCCCCTAGATGTGTGCACTCTATATAGATGCTTTGGGCTGCACGTCACACATGCTAGGATCAATACTCCCCCTATATTTTATAGACGAAGCATTCCTTGCCACAATATAAATAACACTAAGCATGGAGGCAAGGTAATAAATATGAGCACAAAGTAAAAGGCACAAGATAGCATAGGCTCACGAACTACTAAGCATGAAAGACAATAAGATAAGCTAGAGTGCATATGTCTTACACCATATGATAGGGTACCAGGTCTCACAAGCACAAACCAAAAAGGATCAACGAAATGAAAAACAAAGAGACACAAAAGCAAATCCTACGCTCTCTCCCCGTTTGGCATCGAGACACCAAAAAGGCAGAGAGGACACCTACGACACAGGTGGTAGCATCCTCTGCAGAGATCACTCAACATGCTCCTCATCGGACTTGGCAGCTGGGATGGTCTCCTCCTCTAACTCGGTCCACTGATAGCCCTGCTTGGCTATCTATTCAGCCTCTGAAGTGATGTTCACTTCTGACCCGCTCTCCGCGATCTCGCCGGAAGTCCTCAAGATCCTCTTGTCGCACTGGTGACTCTCCTTGGAAGCAACATGGGTCCTATACCTCCCCTTGGCTTGCATAGAACAGGGTCTTCATCTTTGCCTGCAGCTTCTTAGCCCAAGAGGGCTTAGTAGATGGAGGAGCATACCCAACAGAATTGTCCTCAGCCTCCTCCTCCTCAACCTCCTCCTCATCCACATTCGTCCTAGCAGCCTCAGCCTTAGCCCTGGTAGTGGTATTGGCCCACTTGTTCTTCCGATGTAGCTTGATAGGCTCGTGGCGAATCCAGTTTGGAGCAGAAAAGTCTTCCTCCAGAAAGATCTTGTCCCAAGTCTTCGAGATCAGAAGGTGCAGGTATGGACCATAGATGGGAACTTTGCGATTGTAGACCGCAAACCTGAGCTCATTCCACATGATATGAGAGATGTCCAAAGGCTGGGCAGCATGATGACGCGCCTCCTCACACAGAAGCATCATATCCACGAGATAAGCATGCACCTTATCTTTGTCACCAACACTGGAAAGAGAGTGTTGCGGAAGATTCGGTGCATGACATCGAGGAAGGGGTTGAGCAGCCAAGACTGAGTGCCATTGGGTAGCTTCTTCTCCACAAGAAACGGCATAAGCTTTCCCTTGTTAGCGGACTCGGCATTGCCGTGAGGGTGGGCACCAACGGGCATATCAGGCCCCTCCTCATGGACATTCAGTTGCGTCATGAATTCCTTCCAAGTAGCAGACAACTTCTTCCCATTGGTCATCCAAGACATAGTCCGCTCCCCATCTGTGTGGAAGTGGGCGGAGGCAAAGAACTGTGCCACGAGCTCCGGGTCAAAGTCCATATGGAACGTGATGAAGTCTTCAATGCCAAACTGCTCCACCAAGTCTAGTGCCTCACCAAAGTAGTTCCGGTCCTTCCTCAGATGATTCATATCAATCCACTACATTGGAACAAAGAGGTTGTCCTTGGACTTTATCACATCAATGTATATAAGATTCTACTGCTTGGTCCATAACAACTCATTCCCTCTGACATTCTCACGAGGTTGCACATAGGGATTGATCCTCCTTTGAATGATGAACTCAGATAGAGGCATCTCATCCATGCCAAGGACTGGCTCCTTGTACCTGTTGGCTGTCTTCTTGACACTGTGATGTTGGGCATTGGAGCCCTCCGGTGCTTCTTGATGGCGCAGACGCTTGGAGCTCGTGTCACGACTTGGGTTTGAGCGACGGACATTGGAGCCACCACCTATGACACACAACACAAGAACACATGAGAGAAACGAGAAGGATCAATGCAAAGACCACAGCCCAAACAAACGAAACACGTAGAAATAAGATTGGGTAGTCGCAACAAGGTAGTTTCGAAGTCAATAGTAGTACCTCACCACCAAGCGGAAGTAAAAGTTTACTTCTACTCTAGCCGCAGTAGTACCGTGCCGGGATGGCACAGTAGTACCGCGCCTAGAGCGGAAGTAAAAATTTACTTCCACGCCCCGAGCGGTAGTACCGCTCCAGAGGAGCGGTAGTACCGCACAAGGTAGATGCAGACAGAGCGGTGGTACCGCTCGTAAACAAATTCGGCATGAAACGGATCTAGGCACATCCGTATCTTTGGATCGGTACTACGGTTGATCAAAAATACCGTGTGGCAACATACCAAATAGCATCTCTATTGCTCTACTACTCTCCTACATACTTCGCTTGCAAAGATTTGGCCTAAAATCTCAAGAACAACATGCATCTCCCCAAAACCTAGAAGCAAAACTATGAGGCACAAAGAGAAGGATTTGGGGAGAAACCTTGTTCCATGGCAAGAAAGCGAGGTGGGTATCGATCCCACCGGCTGGAATGCGAGGAGAGCGGCCGGAGAAGGAGATTCGGCGAGGTCCTCCGACGCCGTTCTTGGGCAGGAGAGAGAGAGAGAGAGAGACAAAGTGGGGAAACTGAGTTGAATGGGTATGGGGGAGTTGGAACTCCCCCTGCCCGCTCTTGACCCCCACCCACTCGCGACGGCGTGGTAGTACCGTGGGTCATCACGGTAGTACCGCCCAGGCGGAAGTACCGCACGCAGGGCGGTAGTACCGCTCTTCCAGCGGCAGTAAAATAAATACTGTCGTGCTAGTAGCGGTAGTACTGTGCTCACCTCCTGCAGTAGTACCGTGGCTTGCCACGGTAGTACCATGAACCCAAGAAAGTGCATGTTTAGACAAAACGGAGAAACATGGCCTTTGCATAGCAGCCTTCAAGCGACTGGACACGCAAACACACACACACACACACGAGGCAACTCAAACACAAACACGGCTCAACAAGAAGGCAAAAGGCAAAAAAGGAACAAACACTAACAAAAACCTTTCTAGAGGAGAGGGCGGTGGCCAAAGCCACCTATGTTTGAGTCAATTGGTATAGCACCGCGAAGAATTATCCTTGGGACCATGAAAAAAACTCGTCTTTGAAGCACAAGTACCATCAAGAATGGCTAATGTGAAAGAGTTGATCAATTTATGCATAATGGGGGGAGGGAGAGTTCATTGAGAGAACAACACTCCCCCTATGTCCATGCCTACACCTAAACCAGATATCAAGATGGGTATGGTGGGGTGTGCACGGGTTCAAGCTATATTGCTCGAATCAATGATATTTAGCTCATGCCTTAACTCACGAAATCTTGCTTCATCCAAGGGCTTCGTGAAGATATCTGCATATTTGAGCTTGATCTCCCCTCGCCTAATGTGATCCCGGATGAAGTGATACTGAATCTCAATATGCTTTGTCTTGAAGTGTTGCACTGGGTTGAGAGAGATCTTGATGGCACTTTCATTGTCACACAAAAGAGGCACTTCGTCACAAATGACACCGTAATCCTTTAAAGTTTGCCTCATCCATAGAAGTTGAGCACAACAACTACCGGCCGTCACATACTTTGCTTCGGTGGACGAGAGAGACACACAACTTTGCTTCTTAGAAGACCAACTCACCAAAGAGCAACCAAGAAATTGGCACCCTCCGGAGGTTGACTTCCTATCCACTTTGTCTCCCTCCCAATCTGAGTCTGAATAGCCCAAAAGGTTGAAGTTGGCTCCTCTTGGGTACCATAAGCCAAAGTTTGGGGTATGAGCTAAATATCGAAAGATTCGCTTGACTGCCACATAGTGGCTTTCCTTAGGTGCGGCTTGAAACCATGCACAAATTCCCACACTCAACATGATATCCGGTCTAGATGCACAAAGGTAAAGCAAGGAGCCAATCATGGAATTATATACCTTTTGATCCACTGCTTTACCATTGGGATCTATGTCAAGTTGGCATTTGACGGGCATTGGAGTGGAGGCTGGTTTGACATCACTTAGCTTGAATATCTTGAGCATGTCTTGAGTGTATTTGGCTTGGTTGATGAAGGTTCCTTCTCTTCTTTGCTTGATTTCGAACCCGAGAAAGAACTTCAACTCTCCCATCATAGATATCTTGAACTTCAAGGTCATGAGAGCGGCAAATTTCTCATTGAAAGCTTTGTTAGGGGAACCAAAGATAATGTCATCAACATATAGTTGGCATACAAACAACTCCCCATTGACCTTCTTAGTAAAAAGAGTGGGTCGATTTTCCCAATTTCAAACCCATGATCTTGCAACAACTCGGTAAGGTGCTCATACCACGCACGTGGGGCTTGTTTAAGGCCATAGAGTGCCTTGTCGAGTTGGTAAACATGATCGGGGAAATAGGGACCCTCGAACCCCGGGGGTTGTTTGAAATACACCAAGTCATTAATAGGACCATTAATAAAAGCACTCTTCACATCCATTTGTTGCAACTTGAAGTTATGATGAGAAGCATAAGCAATCAACAAACGAATAGATTCAAGGTGAGCAACGGGAGCAAAGGTTTCACAGTAGTCGATACCCTTGACTTGGGAGCAGCCTTGTGCTACCAAACGGGCCTTGTTGCGAACGATAATTCCATGAGCATCTTGCTTGTTCTTGAGTATCCACTTGGTTCCAATGACATTATGGTTCCCCGTTGGCCTTGGCACCAATATCCACACCTTGTTGTGCTCGAAGTTGTTGAGTTCTTCATGCATGGCATTGAGCCAATCCGGATCGACGAGCGCCTCATAGACCTTTTGGGGTTCGACACAAGAAACAAACGCGTGATGTTCACAATAGTTTGCTAATTGTCCACGAGTGCTTACCCCCTTTCTTAAGCTTCCAAGCACATTCATCAAGAGATGATCTTTGGTTGTGATCTTGGATGCAATCTTAGCGGCACGACGCTCCAATTCCTCCTCAGGAGTGAGTTGAGGAGTGGTAACTTGATCATCTTGAGCGTCGTCTTGAGCTTGTTCTTGATCTTGATCTTGAACTTGCTCGGAAGGGAGAACTTGACCTTGGGCATCACTTGGTGGTTCACCACCATCTTGAGGTTGATCTTGCCCTTGATCTTGTTCACTTGGTTGAGGGCCTCACTTTGTTCTTCGAAAGCGTGTGGGTCTTGGGTTGGTGATGGCTCCACTTGAGTGGAGCATTGTCCTTCTCCTTCGGCCACAAGGGGTTCCTCAGTGGGTAGGATATGGGAAACACCCATTCTTCTTATGGCTTGGGGAGAAATTTCATCACCTACATCACAAGTACCACTTTGATCCACTTGGGAGCCGTTATTATCGTCAAACTCCATGTTACACATCTCCTCAGTGAGTCCCGTGGACTTGTTGAGGACACGGTAAGCATGCGAGTTTGTAGCATAACCAACAAATATGCCCTCATGAGCTCTAGCCTCAAATTTAGACAAATGAACACCTTTCTTGAGAATGAAACACTTACAACCGAACACCCGGAAGTACTTAAGGTTAGGCTTGTTACTGGTAAGTATCTCATATGTAGTCTTGTTGAAGCCCTTGTGGAGATAGAGTTGATTGGATGCATGGCAAGCGATGTTGATGGCCTTCGGCCCAAAAGTTGTAGGGAGACTTGAACTCCGCCATCATTGTCCTTGCCGCGTCCATCAACGTTCGGTTCTTCCTCTCTGCTACACCATCTTGTTGAGGGGTGTAAGGTGCGGAATATTGATGCTTGATCCCCTCATCACTACGGAACTCATCCAAGGTGTAGTTCTTGAACTCGGTGCCGTTGTCACTTCTTATTGTCAAGATCTTTGCATTGTGTTGACGTTGAGCTTCATTTGCAAAGTCGATGACGGTTTGTTGAGTCTCATTCTTCCTCTTGAAGAAATATACCCAAGTGTATATTGAATAATCATCCACAATCACCAAGCAATACTTCCTACCCCCAAGACTATCAAAGGATGGAGGCCCAAAGAGATCCATGTGAAGGAGCTCCAAGGGTCTCTTCGAGTAGATGATAGTCGTGGGAGGGTGAGCCTTCTCATGTAACTTTCCTTCGATACAAGCACTGGAAGCACGATCTTTGGCAAAACTAACATTTTTAGTCCATGGACATGGTCCCCCTTGAGAAGACTTTGCAAAGATCTCATATTGACATGGGCTAAACGGTGATGCCACAACCATCCCACGTCAACTTTAGCCATTAGGCATGTCGCGGTCTTAGTGGGTCGCTCCGAAAAGTTAATCACATAAAGACCATTCTCGACATGCCCAACAAAGGCTACTTTAAGAGTCTTTCTCCACAAGAGGGCCACGGTATCAATATCAAAGAATGTTGCAAAGCCCATGATTGCAAGTTGACGAACGGAAAGTAAATTGTATGCAAGGGACTCAACAAGCATGACTTTCTCGATTGTGAGATCATGAGAAATGATAACCTTGCCAAGACCCAATACCTTAGAAGACGGGGAATCACCCCACTCGCCATTGGTGGGCATAGATGAGACCTTGTGCACGTCCATCACCAAGTCCTTGCTTCTGGTCATATGATTTGTGGCTCCACTATCGAGCAACCATGATCCCCCACCAGAAGCAAACACCTATAAGAGATCAATGCTTGGTTTTAGGTACCCATTTAGTAATGGGTAGTTTGATGTTAGTAACAAGGGTCTCAGGAACCCAAATAGACCATTCAATGTACTCATAAGGAGAACCAACAAATTTGGCACACACATGCCTATCACTAGCACGACATAGCACATACGAGGGGTTAAAGTCACCGGCTTTGTTGGAAGGAGTGGCAATTCCCTTCTTGACACCACCACACTTCACATTGTTCTTCTTCTTCTCCTTAGGAGCACCCTCTCCCTCTTTCACAAAAGTTTGCTTGAGAGGAAGAGGTCGTTTGGCCTTGTCATTCTTCTTCTTGTTCTTGGACTTGGGTGCAAACCCAATTCCCTCCTTGCCCACAACTTACTTTTGATTGCTCAAAAGATCGCTGAGGTTCTTCTCACCTTGTATGCAAGACAGAAGGCCTTTCTCAGGTTGCTCCTTCAACTTGGCATTCTCCTCCACAAGATGCACATGCTCACAACACAGGTTAGTAGCATTTGCATTATCAATTAAGACCATATGAGGAAAAGTGGCTTTCTCCTTGGTTAGCTTCACTTGGAGTTGATCATGAGACTCCTTGAGGCTCGCATGAGCACCCTTCAAGGCCTTGTGAGACTTGTCAAGTATCTCAAACTCCTCCTTGAGTCTAGCATGGTCAACCCCAAGTTTAGCCTTCTTAGAATTGAGCACACGAGATACAACAAGAGCATGATCAAGATCTTTCTTTAATTTAGCATGGTCATCGTTGTGTGACTCCTCAAGAGCCAAACGATGACCACGCTCTTCCTCAAGCGCATTAGAAAGATCCAATATCTCATCAGCATAGTCACGACTATGACCTTCCATCTTAGATATGGTTTCTTCGTGAGCCTCGATCATGTCATTGGCTTCAGCAAGTTGTTCCAAGAGAGCAACAAAGTGCTTCTTGGATTTACCCTTGAGCTTACTCATGAAAGACTCAAACTCATTCACTTCCTCATTAGACCCCTCACTTTCATCAATGCAATCTATCAAGAAAGGATTAGTAATGATGGTAGTTTTTATGTTGGGGGTTACCTTTTTGGTGTCTTTGGCCATGATGCACTTGGCGGTGATGTTCTCATTGGGTGAGTTGAAGAGAGACACCCGTGGAGTGGTGGCAATGGCAACGGAGGCCATGGCCATCGCCTCACCATCTTAATCATCATTGAGGGAGTCCTGGACTAGGGGGTGTCCGGACAGCCGGACTATCATCGTCCGCTAGACTCCAAGATTACAAAGATACAAGATTGAAGACTCCGTCCCGTGTCCGGATGGGACTTTCCTTGGTGTGGAAGGCAAGCTTGGCGATACGGATATGTAGATCTCGTACCATTGTAACCGACTCTGTGTAACCCTAGCCCTCTCCGGTGTCTATATAAACCGGAGGGCTTTAGTCCGTAGGACACAACAACCATTACAACAATCATACCATAGGCTAGCTTCTAGGGTTTAGCCTCCTTGATCTCGTGGTAGATCCACTCTTGTACTACCCATATCATCAATATCAATCAAGCAGGAGTAGGGTTTTACCTCCATCGAGAGGGCCCGAACCTGGGTAAAAACATCGTGTCCCTTGTCTCCTGTTACCATCCGCCTAGACGCACAGTTCGGGACCCCCTACCCGAGATCCGCCGGTTTTGACACCGACATTGGTGCTTTCATTGAGAGTTCCTCTGTGTCGTCACCGATAGGCTTGATGTCTTCTTCAATCAACAACGACGTCCAGGGTGAGACTTTTCTCCCCGGACAGATCTTCGTATTCGGCGGCTTCGCACTGCGGGCTAATTCACTTGGCCATCTGGAGCAGATCAAAAGCTACGCCCCTGGCCATCAGGTCAGTTTTGGAAGCCTAAACTTCACGGCGGACATCCGCGGAGACTTGATCTTCGATGGATCCGATCCACAGCCGAGCGTGCCGCACTATCGCGATGGGCATGATCTAACTCTGCCGCCAGACAGCACCTCGGAGGCCGCACATGAATCCGCTCCGATCCTTAAATTGGAGCCGATCGCGCAGATCGAGGACGGGTGGATGGACACTGCCTCGGGAGCTGCAACTTCTACGGCGATGGAGCCGAACACTGACCTTGTCCCCTATAAAACTAGTGACTTCGAGGTGCCGGACTCCCTGCCGGACTCCGAACCTCCTGCGCCCCTACCAATCGAATCCGATTGGGCACCGATCATGAAGTTCACCGCTGTGGACATCTCTCAGCACTCATCCTTTGGAGACATCTTAAAATCGCTAAAGCATCTCTCGCTATCCGGAGAGCCCTGGCCGGACTACAGCCAGGATGGTTGGGATGCGGACAACAAAGAAATTCAAGGCCCACCCACCACCCACTTTGTAGCCACTGTCGACGATCTAACCGACATGCTCGACTACGACTCCGAAGACATCGACGGTATGGATGATGATGCCGGAGACGATCAAGAACCAGCGCTCATAGAGCACTGGAAGGCCACCCCAACCCATGATGTATATACGGTGGATACCCCAAAAGGAAACGATAACGAGGACCAATGGGGCACGGCAAAGGATAATCCCGCCGATAAACAACCAAAACAGTGACGCAGACGCCGCCCTAAGTCCCGCCTCGACTACAACAGCGCTCCCAATGACCCAGCAATAGAGCAGGGCAAACCAGTGGACGACGAACATGCAACCAAGCAACCGTCCGAACAGGACGAATCGGATAATCAATCCATGCCCGGCGAAACCAACAGTCCAGACAACCTCACGCCAGACACACCACCGGAGAATAAGAGCCTCCGAAAAAAACTCATCGCCACTGCAAGAAGTCTAAAGAAGAAAAAACGGAAGCTCAAAACAGCGGAAGACATACTCAGAATGAGGTGGAGCAAAGTGCTGGAAACCGCAGACAAATACGGCAATGGCCATCAATCAAAGAGCTACCCAAAGCGCAAGCTGCCGCCAGAATTTGACGAGGAATCCATAGAGCCCCCACAGTCAAAAAACAAAGAGGCCGCCTGGCCGGATAGATGGTCAGATGATAGGCCAAAAATTACAAACGGCGCCGCACACAAGCCGACTCATGATGGAAAACAGATGGCCCAGCCAGGTCCATTTACGGGCCAAAAAAGAGGACCCCAGGAAGCATCACAACACGCCAGGTGTTCGAAGACAGCAGTACACCCAAATACAGGGGCGCCGCACACCCACTATGTTTCACCAATGAGGTGCTGGATCATGAATTCCCAGCAGGGTTTAAACGACGGAACAACAGACCCTGGAGTCTGGATAGAGTATTATATACTACACATACACATGGCTAGAGGAGATGATCTCCACGCCATAAAATATCTACCCCTCAAGCTCAAAGGGCCAGCTCGGCATTGGCTCAAAAGCCTCCCAGAAAACACTGTTGGAAGTTGGGAAGAGCTTGAGGACGCGTTTAGAGCAAATTTTCAAGGGACTTATGTCCGCCCTCCGGATGCAGACGATCTAAGTCATATAACTCAACAGCCCGGAGAGTCAGCGCGCAAATTCTGGAACAGGTTCCTTACTAAAAAGAACCAAATAGTCGACTGTCCGGACGCTGAAGCCTTAGCAGCTTTTAAACACAACGTCCGAGACAAATGGCTCGCCAGACACCTCGGCCAAGAGAAGCCGAGGACAATGTCCGCGCTAACAAGCCTCATGACCCGCTTTTGCGCGGGGGAAGACAGCTGGCTAGCAAGATGCAGCACCAGTGACCCAAGTACATCCGAGATCAGAGATGGAAACGGAAAATCACGGCGCCGAAAAGATCAGCGTCGGAATAAAGAGAAAAGCCCAAAGAACATGGCGGTCAACGCCGGATTCAAAAGCTCGCGGCCAAACAACAAAACACCGCCTCTTAAGGACAACAGTGATGAGCTATCCAACTTAAACAAAATTTTGGATCGGATATGTCAAATCCACAGTACCTCCGGAAGGCCTGCAAACCACACCCACCGAGATTGTTGAGTTTTCAAACAGTCCGGCCGACTCAACATCGAACACAAGGGGCTTGACGCACCAAGCGAGGGCGATGACGAACCCCACCAGCAGGGCACCGGAAAACAAAAGACTTTCCCACAAGAAGTCAAAGCAGTAAACTCACTTCATGTGA
This sequence comes from Triticum timopheevii, assembly GCA_963921465.1. Classification (NCBI taxonomy): domain Eukaryota; kingdom Viridiplantae; phylum Streptophyta; class Magnoliopsida; order Poales; family Poaceae; genus Triticum; species Triticum timopheevii. Next base: position 515,219,634 of record OY997268.1, on the reverse strand, counting down.
TAATACGGAAAAACAATGCGGCACCCGCTAAGATGGGTCTCGCACGGTCCACCCCAGCGGAACCTCGAGATTGGATGTCAAAACCAATCACTTTTGACCACCTGGATTATTCCAGAAGTGTTCGAAATGCAGGATGGACTGCTCTGATATTGGATCCTATAATCGACGGACTACAATTTACACAAGTCCTGATGGACGGCGGCAGCGATTTAAACCTGCTATATCCGAACACAATCCGCAAGTTGGGGATAGACCTTACTAAAATTCGACATAGCCGCACTTCCTTTAAAGGAGTGACGCCAGGCCCTTACGCCAAGTGCACAGGCTCCTTATTACTAGAAGTTGTGTTCAGGTCACCGGACAACTTCCGATGAGAAAAGCTAATCTTCCATGTCGCCCCATTCAAAAGTAGCTATCAAGCACTATTGGGACGTGAAGCTTTTGTCCGCTTTAACGCCATACCACATTACGCGTCGCTTATACATAAAATGCCCGGTCCACGTGGCATCATTTCATTAAGAGGGTCATTCAAAGACCCCGAACACGGGTAGACAAGTCCGGCATAAATAAGCTAGGGGCTCCCTAGCCGCACACCCTTTCACAAGGGGCTGTGCGTATAAGCAACAATGAGCTAATATAGACTCTGCTTTATTCATTTATTAATATTTTTCATGCACTTTTTTGCATGATTTCCTTTCAAACTAAGTTCCTCTCTTTTTACAGATGAACAACGTGCATACCCGTCCAGGATAACGGCACAACGGAGACACAGGCGCAGACGTGCAGTAGGGACCTGTTGCAAGGATCCTTTTCAGATTAAGACCCTGCATAAACCTTTTTTACTGTCTCTTGTTGCTATAATCCCCTGGTTTCTCATTATAACCAGAGTGGAGACTGACGTTTTGGCATCGGCCGCGTCAGAGGACCTCGCCCGTACCTGGACACTAGGGGCTTAGGGCATTGTTCTGCCCATTATTATAAAGACCGAAGACCTTAGGGAGTGTTCGGCGTCTCGAGTTAGGCCTTATAAGCATCAGCTCCGAATCATGTCTTTGGTCAAATGTTGGGTTTGCCCGGCTCCTGTGTTTTGCTGCCTTACGTTCCGTATCATCGGCTAACGCGGCACCAGGAGAACTACTGCGATTGTGCCCCAGTTCGGCTGGGCGAGCACCTGAGTAGAGAAAGCCGAAAACTGACTGTCATGATACAGCGAGAGACTGGCAACCACTCAATCGACCACTGGAATGTTTGGAATTCCTCCGCTTTGACGAAGGACCATTTCCCGGTCAGGCACACATGCGCCCCGAATCCGGAGAGCGCGGTGCCCCCAGGGGCTATATCGTAGTCCCACCCTCGAACTCCAATGGCTAAGTGAAAGTGATAAAGCATCATAGTCCGGTTGCATCGTTTGCTACGCTACCACCTCCTTAACAGGACCGAGATGTCGGATTAAGTGTGAAAATGCGCTATTTTTGCGAACACCCCCGCACCTTGTGCGTGGGGGCTGAAGCCGAAGACTGTCATCTTTCAGGTTATACACACGTATACATAAACAGCCGCATAGGAGATATTTCAATACTTGAACGCACAAGTATGAAAAGCGCTTACATCATAAACATTGTTTTACAAAATTAAACGTTCATTTGAATGTGACATTTTTTGAGCACTGCGACTCTATTACACGAGCACCACGCAGAACTTCCCCAAAATAGTGCTCGGCGGGTAACCGGCTTTCGTCCGAACCCGAGGTTGCAACAGCGGTGGCATCCATCTCTGTCCAATGTGTCTTCACACGGGCGAGGGCCATCCGCGCACCCTCTATGCAGGCCGACCGCTTCATCGCCTTGACATGCGGCACCGCCCCAAGGAACTGCTGCAATAAGCCAAAATAGCTCTTCGGCTTGGGCCTATCCGGCCAGACGTGAGTCACGATATCCGTCATGGCAAGTCCGGACAACCTATTCAGCTCAGCCCATTCGGCGAATCGATCAGTTAGCGGAAGTGAACGATCCGGACTATGGAATTGAGACCAAAACAGCTCTTCCATCTTGTGATCCTTCTGGCTCCGGAAGTGCACAACGGCATCCGCCGCACTTGCCGCTAAGTCCATATAAGGATCCTCCGGACCCCACAGCTGGCCAAGTTGAGCATACTTAGGATCCGTAAACCTTCGGCGTAGCAGAAAGGGCTTGCCAGCCACAATGTCTCCGGCTTGGCGCAGCTCCTCCTTTATAGCCCGCATTGCAGATCGGGCGTCCTTGGCTTCGGCGGTGGCCTTCCCCAGGTCTTCTCGCTCCGATAGGCGCTCCTTTTCAAGAGCCTCAGTGCGGTCGGTAGCATCTTTTAACTTCATGGCCATTTCGGCCATCTTTTCCCTGCTTCGGCAGTGTGCAGCCCTTTCAGCTTCTAACTCCTCGGCCGCCCTCAAGGCCGCCGCATTACTCCTTCTGGCTTGCTCCTTGGTTCGAGCAAGTTCGGCCCGAAGGCTCTCCACAGCAGCAGCACCATCTGCGTCAAGCACAAATATTATAAGAGATGGGCTTCGGCTCCCTTACTAGGTGACTGCGAAAAAAAACTTACCTTGCGATTCGTCAAGTCGCCTGTTGATTAGCGCGATGTCCGCATCCGCAACGTCGAGTTGCCGCTTTAGTTCGGCAAATCCATCAGTCCGGCTGGCCCCCGGATGATCCGCCACCTGCATAGGAACGGCGAAGATCGAAACCTGCGATTTTGATCCTCGGCACGCTGTCGCTTTCGACAACCTACCGAGTCTCAGGGGCTACTATCTATACAGGGCGCACTTCCATGTGCAAAACTGTCAAAAGGTGTGTCATTTTTACGTACCTCAAACCCCTCCAGCAAACTCCTGATGGCATTATGCAATCCGCTTTCGGCGGACGACATCCTTCCAATCACCGTACTCATCAATGCACGGTGATCTTCTGAGATGGACGCCCTCTCAAGCAGATCCTTCAGCTCCCCCAGCCGAACACTAGTCGGCGCCGAACACTTCGGCTCTGCCGGGCTCGGGGATACCCTCCGTGATGACACTTCAGGCTTGTCCGCCCTATCCGACAGCGCAGCAGACAGAGGCGTCTCGCTCTCCATCATCTCCGGACGAAGGTCCCCTGAAGACGAGCTCATCTGAGAAGGTCGGAGATCCGAACTACAATGTAAAAACTTCGGTTATCCTCAGAAGCACAAATAGGGATGTCTCTTATCACCGAACTCCCTTCTTTCTACTTACGACTCGCTGGAGGGCTGATTCTTTAGGGGAGACTGTGCGGCCGGGACTTCCCCGGATGCAGGACCCTCTGGTGAAGACTTCTTCCCCCGCTTAGGGGCTTTGGCCTCCGGATCTTCGGAGGCGGTCCTCTTCTCCCCCTGGAAGGAGGGATTCTCGATCCCCCCTTCTTCAAAAGCCTCCTTGGGTGAGGCGGTAGCTCCCCTATTTTCCCCTTCGCCTTCTTCTGAAGGCGCAACCTCCAACATCCTGACCAGCATGGGATCCGGCACGGTCTCTGGGAGGGGGGCCGGACACCGTATCAGCTTTTCTTGCGCTATCCACTCCTGATTAAGGGGCAACAGGTTAAAAGGGAATCATAGAAAGACAAACAGATGGCATGTCCGGACTCGGAACTACTTACTTGTGTATCCGGGCGATTGCAGCTTAGGTTGGCATCCTCGGTCAATTCCGGACACGCCACTCGTGGTCCGAAGAATAATTTGTACATCTCCACGGGTGTCATACCCATGAAGTGTTGAAGAATCCGGGTCCCTCCGGATTAAACTCCCACAGCCGGAGAGGGCGGCGTTTGCAGGGCAGGAGACGCCTAATCAGCATGACCTGCATTACCACAACCAGATCGATCTCCCTCGCTTGGAGGTCTCGAATCCGGCCCTGCAGTAGGGGCACGTCCTTTGACGGCCCCCAATTGAGCCCTTGGTTGACCCGCGACATCAACCGTCGTGGAGGTCCCAAGCGGAATAAGGGCAGCGACTTCTGCCTGCTGCCCTTTGGAGCGGTGATATAGATCCACTCCCGCTGCCACAAGCCGAGCTCCTCTTGGAAGGAGCCCTCGGGCCACGAGGCATCGGCCCTCTTGCTTACGGCCGCCCCGCCACACTCTGCTTGACGCCCCCCGATCATCTTCGGCTCCACATTGAAGGTCTTCACCCACAGGCCGAAGTGGGGGGTGACGCGGAGGAAGGCTTCGCAGACGACAATAAATGCGGAAATATGGAGGATGGACTCCGGAGCCAAGTCGTGGAATTCCAACCCATAGTAGAACATGAGCCCTCTCACAAAAGGATCCGTCGGGAAGCCTAAACCCCGACGGAGGTGGGATACAAAGACGACATACTCGCCGGGCTCGGGGGTGGGGATGGCCTGCCCTTCGGCGGGCAACCTGTGCGAAATCTCGTAAGACAGGTACTTGGCCTCTCGCAGCTTTAGCACGTCCTCCTCCGTGATGGAGGAGGGCATCCACCGACCCTGAAGGTCGGATCCAGACATTGTTGAAGGTCCGAAGCGCTCGAATCTAGGGCTCTGGGTGTTGGAACTTGGAGCAAGGAGAGGATTCGATGGAAGATTGAAGAAAAGAAACGAGCCTTGGTCCTATTATAAAGAGGGAGAATACCAAGAGCCGTCTCCGTGACCGTTCGGGACTCGCCTTCGATAGAGGAGGCGTGGCGACGGGCGCGGTTGGGTTACCCACGTCCGTATTGATGAGAATCCCGGAATAAGGGGAACACGATCTCTGCTTCGACAAGACGTGCCAAGGAAACCACTTCGCTAAACGCGCTGAGGTGGTATAATAAAAAAACGATTCAAGTAAAGGCTTGGTAGTGGTGTGACGTCATGCTGCAAAATACGTCAGCAGATTGAACTTGTGTACATATCATTCTCTCTACGGTGGAATGTGGAATTTATTTTGCAGAGCCGGACACTATCCTGGTGTTCACAATCTTCTATGGATTATTTGGAGGAGGAACCCGCCTTGCAATGCCGAACATTATGCGCGCCGGACTCATCGTCATTGAAGCCAGGTTCAGGGGCTACTGAGGGAGTCCTGGACTAGGGGGTGTCCGGACAGCCGGACTATCATCGTCCGCCGGACTCCAAGACTACGAAGGTACAAGATTGAAGACTCCGTCCCGTGTCTGGATGGGACTTTCCTTGGCGTGGAAGGCAAGCTTGGCGATACGGATATGTAGATCTCCTACCATTGTAACCGACTCTGTGTAACCCTAGCCCTCTTCGGTGTCTATATAAACCGGAGGGCTTTAGTCCGTAGGACACAACAACCATTACAACAATCATACCATAGGCTAGCTTCTAGGGTTTAGCCTCCTTGATCTCGTGGTAGATCCACTCTTGTACTACCCATATCATAAATATCAATCAAGCAGGAGTAGGGTTTTACCTCCATCGAGAGGGCCCGAACCTGGGTAAAAACATCGTGTCCCTTGTCTCCTGTTACCATCCGCCTAGACGCACAATTCGGGACCCCCTACCCGAGATCCGCCGGTTTTGACACCGACAATCATCCTCATTGTACTCTTCTTGAGCCACCAACCCCTTGGAAGGAGTCTTCTTGGTGAAGTTGTTCTTGTTGGGGAAGGACTTGGCTTTGTCTTTTAGGATAAGCTTGCCACCGTTGTCTTCCCGCTTCTCGTAAGGGCACTCCGCAACAAAGTGGCTCACATTGACACAATTGTAGCATGTCCTCACACGTTGCTTGCCCTTGATGCCACTTGAGTTGTTCTTGTTGAAGTTGGGCCTTGAGTTATTTTTGCTCCAAAATGCCTTGAAGCGAGAGCATGAGCTGGTGGTAATCGTATTTTGTATCTTCGGGGTTGCTCTCCTCATCTTCCTCTTCATCCTCTTCTTCCACACTTGCCTTGGCCTTCAAAGCTAGGTTAGGTTTCTTCTCCCATTGAGAGCGCATCACCGCATTGTCAGCGGTCTTGTCCAAAATTCTCATAGCAACAAACTCATCCAACACCTCACTTGAGGACAAGGTATGGAAGTCCAGCCTTTGACGGATGACGGATGACATGGCCCTTGTGGTAGGGCATCATGGCCTTGAGAAACCTGTGCTTGATCCAATTGTCATCCATATCCTTGCTCCCATGATCTTGGAGTGAGACCGCGAGAGTGGTTAATCTCCGGTAGATCTGACGAGGTTCTTCATCTTCATTCATCGCAAACTCATCGGCTTCATCTTGCACCACTTCATAGTTGGAGCTTTGAATGCTTGCGCTTCCCTTGTAAATGGAAAAAACATGTTCCCAAGCTTCCTTGGCCATGGTGAAGGGTCGGAGATGAGCAATATCCTCGGGCGGAATTTCATCTTGAAAAATGAAGAGAGCGGACTCGATGAATTTATTATCCGCGACTTCTCTAGGGGTGAAGTTGCTTGGATCATGTGGGTAGAAACTGCTACCTCTTGAGCATGAGTTGGTTTTCCCTTGAAGAGGAAAGGGTGATGCAGCAAAGTAGCGTAAGTATTTCCCTCAGTTTTGAGAACGAAGGTATCAATCCAGTAGGAGACAACACACAAGTCACCTAGTACCTGCACAACAATCAAGAACCTTGCAACCAACACGATAAAGGGGTTGTCAATCCCTTCACGGTTACTCGAAAAAGTGAGATATAATAAAGATAGTAAAGTAAATATTTTTGGTATTTTTGTTGTATAGATTGGAAAGTAAATATTGCAAAATAGTAAACGAGATGCAATGTAAATAAAAGAGATGTAACATAATACAAAAGAGACCCGGGGGCCATAGGTTTCACTAGTGGCTTCTCTCGAGATAGCATGTATTACGGTGGGTGAACAAATTACCACCGAGAAATTGATAGAAAAGCGCATAATTATGAAGATATCTAAGGCAATGATCATGAACGTAGGCATCACGTCCATGTTGAGTAGACCGAAACGATTCTGCATCTACTACTATTACTCCACATATCGACTGCTATCCAGCATGCATCTAGAGTATTAAGTTCATAAGAACGGAGTAACGCATTAAGCAAGATCACATAATGTAGAGGGATAAACTCAAGCAATATGATATAAACCCCATATTTTTATCCTCAATGGCAACAATACAATACGTGCCTTGCTGCCCCTACTGTCACTAGGAAAGGACACCGCAAGATTGAACCCAAAGCTAAGCACTTCTCCCATTGCAAGAAAGATCAATCTAGTAGGCGAAACTAAACCGATAATTCGAAGAGACTTGCAAAGATATCAAATCATGCATATAAGAATTCAGAGAAGAACCAAATAATATTCATAGATAATCAAGTTCATAAATCCACAATTCATCGGATCATGGCAAACACACCGCAAAAGAGTATTACATCGAATAGATCTCCAAGAACATCGAGGAGAACTTTGTATTGAGAATGAAAGAGAGAAGAAGCCATCTAGCTAATAACTATGGACCCAAAGGTCTGTGGTAAACTACTCACGCTTCATCGGAGAGGCAATGGTGTCGATGTAAAAGCCCTCCGTGATCGATTCCCCCTCTGGCAGATCGCCGAAAAAGGCCCCAAGATGGGATCTCATGGGTACAGAAGGTTGCGGTGGTGGAAAAGTGGTTTCGTGGCTCCCCCTGATGTTTCTAGGGTATAAGAGTATATATAGGCGAAAGAAGTACGTCAGTGGAGCTACGAGGGGTCGGGTGGGGGGCGCGCCAACCCCCCTGGGCACGCCCTCCTACCTCGTGGCCTCCTCGTAGAGTCCCAGACTTCAACTCCATGTCTTCTAGATTGCTTTTGGTCCAAGAAAGATCCTCGCGAAGGTTTCATTCCGTTTGGACTCCGTTTGATATTCCTTTTCTGTAAAACACTGAAATAGGCACAAAAAATTAAAACTGGCACTAGGCCTCCGGTTAATGGGTTAGTCCCAAATATAATATAAAAGGGCATATTAAAGCCCATTAAACATCCAAAACAGATAATGTAATAGCATGGAACAATCAAAAATTATAGATACGTTGGAGACGTATCAAGCATCCCCAAGCTTAATTGCTGCTCGTCCTTGAGTAGGTAAATGATAAAAACAGAATTTTTGATGTGGAATACTACCTAGCATATTTATCAATGTAATTTTCTTTATTGTGGCATGAATGTTCATATCCGAAAGATTCAAGACAAAATTTTAATATTGATATAAAAATGATAATACTTCAAGCATACTAACAAAGCAATCATGTCTTCTCAAAATAACATGGCCAAAGAAAGTTATTGCTACAAAATCATATAGTCTGGCTATGCTCTATCATGGTGCTACTTTGAAGCACAAGTGTGGTAAAAGGATAGTAGCATTGCCCCTTCTCTCTTTTTATATCATTTTTTTATTTTTTTATTTGGGCTTTTTCTCTTTTTTATGGCCTCTTTTTATTTATTTATTTAGTATGGAGTCTCATCCCGACTTGTGGGGGAATCATAGTCTCCATCATCCTTTCCTCACATGGGACAATGCTCTAATAATGAAGATCATTACACTTTTATTTACTTACAACTCAAGAATTACAACTCAATACTTAGAACAAAATATGATTCTATGTGAATGCCTCCGGCGGTGTACCGGTATGTTCAATGATTCAAGAGTGACATGTATGAAAAATTATGAACGGTGGCTTTGCCACAAATACGATGTCAACTACATGATCATGCAATGTAATATGACAATGATGGAGCGTGTCATAATAAACGGAACGGTGGAAAGTTGCATGGCAATATATCTTGGAATGTCTACGGAAATGCCATAGTAGGTAGGTATGGTGGCTATTTAGAGGAAGGTATATGGTGGGTGTATGGTACCGGCGAAAGTTGCGTGGTACTAGAGATGCTAGCAATGGTGGAAGGGTGAGAGTGCGTATAATCCATGGACTCAATATTAGTCATAAAGAACTCACATACTTGTTGCAAAAATCTACAGGTATTCAAAACAAAGTACTACACGCATTCTCCTAGGGGAAGAGTTGGTAGGAGTTAACCATCGCGTGATCCCGACCTCTACACATAAGGAAGGCAATCAATAAATAAATCATGCTCCAACTTCATCACATAACGGTTCACCATACGTGCATGTTACGGGAATCACAAACTTTAACCCAAGTATTCCTCAAATTCACAACTACTCTACTAGCATGTCTCTAATATCACCATCTTCATATCTCAAAACAATCATAAAGAACCAAACTTCTCATAGTATTCAATGCACTTTATATGAAAGTTTTTATTATACCCATCTTGGATGCCCATCATATTAGGACTAATTTTATAAACAAAGCAAATTACCATGCTGTTCTAAAAGACTCTAAAATAATATAAGTGAACATGAGAGATCAACAATTTCTATAAAATAAAACCACCGCCGTGCTCTAAAAAGATATTAGTAAAGCACTAGAGCAATATTGTCTAGCTCAAAAGATATAATTGAAGCACATAGAGTATTCTGATAAATTCCAATTCATGCGTGTCTCTCCCAAAAGGTGTGTACATCAATAATGATTGTGGTAAACTAAAAAGCAAAGACTCAAATCATACAAGATGCTCCAAGCAAAACACATATCATGTGGTGAATAAAAATATTGCCTCAAGTGAAGTTACCGATAGACGAAGACGAAAAAGGGGATGCCTTCCGGGGCATCCCCAAGCTTAGGCTTTTGGTTGTCCTTGAATTATCTTGGGGTGCCTTGGGATCCCCAAGTTTAGGCTCTTGCCACTCCTTATTCCAAAATCCATCAAATCTTTACCCAAAACTTGAAAACTTCACAACACAAAACTTCAACAGAAAATCTCATGAGCTCCGTTAGTATGAGAAAATAAACCACCACTTTAAGGTATTGTAATGAACTCATTATTTATTTATATTGGTGTTAAACCTACTGTATTCCAACTTCTCTGTGGTTCATACCCCCCGATACTACTCATAGATTCATCAAAATAAGCAAACAACACACCTAAAACAGAATCTGTCAAAAACAGAACAGTTTGTAGCAATCTGTAACTTCTGAATACTTATGTAACTCTAAAAATTCTGAAATAAATTGGTGGACGTGAGGAATTTGTCTATTAATCATCTGAAAAAAGAATCAACCTAAAAGCACTCTACAGTAAAAAAATTACAGCTATTCTCGTGAGCGTAAAAGTTTCTGTTTTTTACAGCAAGATCGCAAAGACTTCACCCAAGTCTTCCCAAAGGTTCTACTTGGCACAAACACTAATTAAAACATAGAACTACATCTAACCAGAATCAAGATGAATTATTTATTACTAAACAGGATCAAAAGCAAAGAACATAAATAAAATTGGGTTGCCTCCCAACAAGCGCTATTGTTTAACGCCCCTAGCTAGGCATAAAAACAAGAATAGATCTAGGTGTTGCTATCTTTGGCATGCAATCCATAAGTGTCTCTCATAATAGATTCATAAGGTAATTTAATCTTCTTCCTAGGAAATTGTTCCATGCCCTTCCTTAACGGAAATTGGAATCTAATATTTCCTTCTTTCATATCAATAATTGCACCAATTGTTCTAAGGAAAGGTCTACCAAGAATAATAGGACATGTAGGATTGCCATCTATATCAAGAAAAATGAAGTCTACGGGCACATAATTCCTATTGGCAACAATAATAACATCATTAATTTTTCCCATAGGTTTCTTAATAGTGGAATACACAAGATGCAAATTTAAAGAACAATCATCAAATTCATGGAAACCTAGCACATCACACAAAGTTTTTGGAATCGTGGAAACACTAGCACCCAAATCACACAAAGCATGGCATTCATAATCTTTAGTCTTAATTTTAATAGTAGGTTCCCACTCATCATGAAGTTTTCTAGGGTTAGAAACTTCTAGTTCAAGCTTTTCTTCATAAGATTGCATCAAAGCATCAATGATATGTTTAGTAAATGCTTTATTTTGATTATAAGAATGAGGAGAATTTAGCACGGATTGCAACAAGGAAATACAATCTATTAAAGAGCAATTAGCATAATTAAATTCCTTGAAATCCAAAATAGTGGGTTCATTTCTATTTAAAGTTTTGACCTCTTCAATCCCACTTTTATCAATTTTTGCATCTAGATCTAAAAACTCCGAATCATTGGGATGCCTTTTAACTAAAGTTGACTCATCTCGAGTCCCACCTTTATCATGATTCATATAGGAAAACAAAGATTTAATAGGAGTCACATCAATCACTTTTAGATCTTCATCATTATTATCATCTAGATCTTCCGATTTAGCGGCCATCTTATTAACTAAGGTGGCTCGCTTATCCGAAATTTGGCCCACTAAATTTTCAAGATGAGCAAACTGAGATTTCAAACCATAAAATTCCTTAGACATATCATCGAGCTCTTTATTCATGTATTCCATAAAACTTTTTTGTTCTTTAAGCTCATTTCTGAAAAATTATGATGCTCAAATTGTAAAGACATAAAGCTTCTAACATTGTTTTCAATTTCTTCCAACCTCTTAAGGTGAGGATCAACGCTTTTTGGTAGAGCCATCGTGACAAGCAATCAATCCAACACACAAGCACACAAGAAGCAAACGAAAAGAGACGGACGAAAGAGGGCCGAAGAAAAGGCAAAGGTTTTCGAAAATCATTTTAGAAGTGGGGGAGAGGAAAACGGGAGGTGAATGACGAATAATGTAATGCTAGGGAGAAGAGTTTATGATGGGTACTTGGTATGTCTTGACTTGGCATAGATCTCCCCGGCAACGGCGCCAGAAATCGTTCTTGCTACCTCTTGAGCATGCGTTGGTTTTCCGTTGAAGAGGAAAGGGTGATGCAGCAAAGTAGCGTAAGTATTTCCCTCAGTTTCGAGAACCAAGGTATCAATCCAGTAGGAGATAACACACAGGTCACCTAGTACCTGCACAAACAATCAAGAACTTTGCAACCAAAATGATAAAGGGGTTGTCAATCCCTTGACGGTCACTCGTAAAAGTGAGATCTAATAAAGATAGCAAAGTAAATATTTTTTGTATTTTTGTTGTATAGATTGGAAAGTAAAGGTTGCAAAATAGTAAACGAGATGCGACATAAATAAAAGAGATGTAATATAATATAAAAGAGACCCGGGGCCATATGTTTCACAAAGTGGGTGAACAAATTACTGTTGAGCCATTGATAGAAAAGCGCATAATTATGAAGATATCTAAGGCAATGATCATGAACATAGGCATCATGTCCATGTCAAGTAGATCGAAATGATTCTGCATCTACTACTATTACTCCACACATCGACCGCTATCCAGCATGCATCTAGAGTATTAATTTCATAAGAATAGAGTAATGTATTAAGCAAGATGACATGATGTAGAGGGATAAACTCAAGCAATATGATATAACCCCATATTTTTTATCCTCGAGGGCAACAATACAATACGTGCCTTCCTGCCCCTACTGTCACTGGGAAAGGACACCGCAAGATTGAACCCAAAGCTAAGCACTTCTCCCATTGTAAGAAAGATCAATCTAGTAGGCCAAACTAAACCAATAATTCGAAGAGACTTGCAAAGATATCAAATCATCCATATAAGAATTCAGAGAAGAACCAAATAATATTCATAGATAAACAAGTTCATAAATCCACAATTCATCGGATCTCGGCAAACATACTGCAAAAGAGTATTACAACGAATAGATCTCCAAGAACATCGAGGAGAACTTTGTATTGAGAATGAAAGAGAGAAGAATCCATCTAGCTAATAACTATGGACCCGAAGGTCTATGGTAAACTACTCACACTTCATTGAAGAGGCAATGGTGTTGATGTAGAAGCCCTCCGTGATTGATTCCCCCTCCGGCAGATCGCCGGAAAAGGTCCCAAGATGGGATCTCACGGGTATAGAAGGTTGCAGCGGTGGAAAAGTGGTTTCGTGGCTCCCCCTGATGTTTCTAGGGTATAAGAGTATATATAGGCGAAAGAAGTATGTCGGTGGAGCTACAAGGGGCCCACGAGGGTGGGGGCCCGCCTACCCACTGGGGGCGCCCTCCTACTTCGTGGCCTCCTTGTAGAGTCCCAGACTTCAACTCCAAGTCTTCTGGATTGCTTTTGGTCCAAGAAAAATCCTCGCGAAGGTTTCATTCCGTTTGGACTCCGTTTGATATTCCTTTTCTGTAAAACACTAAAATAGGCAAAAAAAACAACAGAAACTGGCACTAGGCCTCTAGTTAATAGGTTTGTCCCAAAAATAATATAAAAGAGCATATTAATGCCCATTAAACATCCAAAACAGATAATATAATAGCATGGAACAATCAAAAATTATAGATACGTTGGAGACGTATTAGAAACCTTGCTCAATAATTCTCCAAAGGTTAGTGTTACTATGATTTAAATGACGTGTAAAGCGGTACACCCAAGAGGCAAAATCCTCATTTTTCACAAACTTAGGAGGAGGACCAACATGGTTCAAATGAGTGGCATATAAAGAGAGAGGCATAACACTAACACCGGCTCCAAGATCACATAAAGCAGTTTTAACATAATTTCTTTTAATGGAGCATGGTATAGTCAGTACCCCTAGATCTCCAAGTTTCTTTGGTATTCCACCTTTAAAAGTGTAATTAGCAAGCATAGTGGAAATTTCAGCTTCCGGTATCTTTCTTTTATTTGTAATGATATCCTTCATGTATTTAGCATAATGATTTAATTTAAGCATATCAGTTAAGCGCATACGTAAGAAGATAGGTCTAATCATTTCAGCAAAGCGCTCAAAATCCTCATCATCCTTTGTCTTGGATGGTTTAGGGGGAAAAGGCATGGGTTTCTGAACCCATGGTTCTCTTTCTCTACCGTGCTTCCTAGCAACAAAATCTCTTTTATCATAACGTTGATTCTTTGATTGTGGGTTATCAAGATCAACAACAGGTTCAATCTCTACGTCATTACTATTGCTAGGTTGAGCATCAACATGAACATTATCATTAACATTATCACTAGGCTCATGTTCATCACCTGATTGAGTTTCAGCATCAGAAATAGAAATATCATTGGGATTCTCAGGTGTGTCTACAACAGGTTCACTAGAAGCATGCAAAGTCCTATTGTTTTTCTTTTTCTTCTTTTAGAAGAACTAGGTACCTCTAAATTATTTCTGTAAGAATCCTGCTCGATTCTCTTAGGGTGGCCTTCAGGATAAAAAGGTTCCTGAGTCATTCTACTAGTTCTAGTAGCCACTCTAACAGCAAAGTCATGTTTATTATTTAATTCATCAACCAAATCACTTTGAGCTTTAAGTACTTGCTCAGCTTTAGTGGTAACCATAGAAGCACATTTGCTAATGAGTTTGAGTTCTCCTTTAACTCTAGCCATATAATCACTCAAGCGTCCTATCTTGAAAGCATTATTCTTTAATTCTCTACCAACATAAGCATTAAAACTCTCTTGTCTAGCCTGTAAGTGCATCTAGTGCCCCTTAGTGATTTTGGTGTATTGAAGACTTATAGGTTAAGTAACTGATGCGTTTGTGAGTGTACACAGGTCTATAAGTCTATGAGGAGTTTGATATTTACAGAGAAAGTCGACCCCTAAAAATGAAGTTCTTCAACTGAAGACTTTGATATTCTGAAGACTTTCTGAAGACTTTGAAAGTGAAGAAATTGGTGTGACCTTGAAGACTTGATATTCATTCGAGGAATATGAAGCGTGAAGACTTTTGTTTTTGTAGTTTCATTTTCTCTTTCTTGAGTCATAGGAAACACCGTACTGTTAAAGGGGGTCGAGGAAATACTAAGGAAAAATTTCCATGTGATGCTCAACTCAAAATCCTACACCTACCAATCCCTTCGAGTGAAGCCATTGGAAATCTCATACAGTTCAGTCAACTTCTTCAGTGACAGAGACGCAGTTCTTCTGGTCACTGAGGACTTTGCTCTGACTGAGGAGTTAGGAATTCGCCAGTGCGAATTGCCTACACAGTGAGGAACATGATAGCCCTGAGGAATTTGAGAGTCAAATTTCCGACCGTTGCTGTGCTACGCGCCGGCTGTCCAAAATATCTTATCCACCTAACGGTCATATCATTGAAGGGCATTTATGTCTTATCATGTCGGGCTGCTCCCTAGGCTATAAATAGCCGCCCCCTACAACCACTAGCTGGTTGGCTGCTCCGAGAGAACTTGACACTTGTCATCTGAGAGCAACCCATCCTCCGAGGACTTTGAGCGAAAATCATCAAGTGAGGAAAATCCCAAAACCAAACCCCCACAAACCCAAAGTGATTGAGCATCACTGAAGAAATTGATCCTGCATGGATCCGACGCTTGTTACCTTTGAAGACTGTGCTTCTTCCAGACGGTTAGGCGTCAAGGTCTAGAGCATCCAAGAGGAATTGTGGATTGCCGAGTGACCAAGTCTGTGAAGGTTTGGAAGTCACCTGAAGACTTACCACGAGTGATTGGACGAGGCCTGCGTGGTCTTAGTTCAAGGAGAATACGGTGAGGACTGGGTGTCCTGAGTTGCGGCTAAGAGACTGGGTGTCCGGGACTGTGTGTCCTCGAGTTTAAATACTCAGCCGCTCCAACCAGACGTACAACTGAGACAGCAGTTGGAACTGGTTTACCAAATCATTGTCTTCACCAACTAACTGGTTCTATTTCCTCAACCCTTTCATTTCCTCATTACTGTGTTGAATGTTGTTCATATCTGTGCTTGAAGACTTTGACTGAAGACTTTCACAAATTCCTCAGTTCAATTTCTTCAGTTTGTTTGTCTTCATCTTGCTATCCTGTCTTTACGCTTTCCGTACTCTGTGTTAGTCTTCATTTCATCATGATGACTATGTTTGTATCCTGTTATGTTTACTTCTGAGTATATATTCCGCTGCAAGTAGTTCTTCGCTAAGGAATTTCCTCACTAGCAAATTCCTCAGTGAAGAATTGATAAAAATCGCCTATTCACCCCCCCTCTAGTCGATATAACGCACTTTCAATTGGTATCAGAGCAAGGTACTCCCTTGTTCTGTGTGATTTTGGTTTAACCGCCTGGAGTTTTAGTTATGTCGACCGCAGGTATGATCAAGGTCTCGGCTGGGTGTCCTACCTTTGATGGAACGGACTACCCCTACTGGAAGAACAAGATGCGAATGCATCTTGAGGCAATTGATAACGATCTCTGGTATGTTGTGGAAAATGGTGTCCCCTCTGTCACTCCCACACTGAACGCTACCGATGTGAAGAGATTCAAACAACTCGACTCTCAAGCGAAGAATATCATATGTGGTCATCTGAGCAAAGGACAGTATGGAAGAGTGAGTGCTTTGGAAACTGCTAAGCTTATCTGGGATAGGCTGTCCAAAGTAAATGAAGGAGTTTCAACTCAGCGTGACTCTCGAGTCGATGTTCTTTGGAATCTCTTCAACCGCTTCAAAAGACTCGACAATGAGAATGTCCAACAAACCTTTGATCACCTCACTGACATCTCAAATGAGCTTCAAGCCCTCGGTGCCACTGACATCACTGACCATGAAGTTGTGAAGAAACTGCTGAGATCGCTTGATTCCTCATTTGATACTCTGGGACTGATGATACAAGAACGTGCTGACTACAAGTCGCTTGATCCTGCTGATATCCTCGAAAGGCTAAACACTCACGAGTTCCAGCTTGCTGAAAAGAGAGATCTATATGGCTCAAACTATGGCAAACCACGTGCCCTGAAGGCTAAGGTTGTGTCTGACTCTGAATGTGAGGATTTTGGTAGTAGCCTTGGTGATCCTGAAGAACTGAGCCAGGATCTAGCACTGCTTGTGAAGAAATTCCAGAAATTCACAAGACGTGGTCGCTTTGGAAAACCCTCAAGAGGAAATGATTCCTCATCCAGTGACTATAAGAGAAGACTTTGCCACAAATGCAAGAAGCCTGGTCACTATATTCAAGATTGTCCTCAGTGGGAAAAGGAAATGAAGAAGAAGAAATACAAGGATTACAGTTCTGATGATGCGAAGTAGAAGAAGAAATCATCAAAATCTTCGTCATCGAAATCCTCGAAGTCCTCATCTCACAAGAAGGGTAGCTCCAAGAAGGCTCGGGCATTCATTGGCAAGGAAATGGACTCTGAAGCTGAATCTGAGGAAAATGATGAAGAGGAGGAGTTTGAAGAATCTGAGTCTGGTGTGGCGAGTCTGGCCGTTGCTACTGCTTTCGTCAGCAAGTCCATCTTCAACACTGAAGAAACTGACTCCACCGACAAGCCTGATGAAGATAATGATGGCTACGCTCCCACCTATTGCTTCATGGCAAAAGGAGCTAAGGTACTCAAATACAACTCCTCTGACTCTAGTGAAAATGAATCTGATGAGGATCTCAAGCCCAGCTACTCTAAACTTGCTAAAATTGCTGTGAAACAACAACGGGCTCTTGAAAAGGTTCAAAACATGCTAGATAAAAGTGATGATATGTTGGGTGAAGAAATGGATCGCACTAAAGCCTTGACTTAAAACCTTAAGAGACTTCAGTCTAGGTATGATAACCTTCAAGGTCATCATAACTCTCTCTTGTCTGATCATGAGAAACTTTCTTATGAATTTCTTCAAGAAAAGCAAGATCATGAGAAGCTTTCTCTTGAAGCTCTTCAAAGAAAGGAAGATCTTGAAAAGCTAAGAGTGTGTTATGAAGATCTTCAGAAGGAGCGCGATTCATTACTAGCTCAACAAATCAGCGCTTCTCAGGAAGAATTTGTTCCTCCATGCTTAAAGTGCATTGAACGTGAATCTGCTAATTCTTCACCTGAATGTTCAAATGCTTCAAATGTTACAAATTCTTCATCTGCCTCTGCTATCACTAATTCCTCATCTGAGGACATTGCTAGTATCACTGACAATGCAGGGCTGAAGGAATTGTACATGACAGGCATGTACAAAAGCCTCAAAGGGCATCAAACACTTTGTGATGTGCTCAAAAAGAAGATCCTCAACAGAAACCCTAGGAAAGAGGGTATTGCCTTTGAGAGGAAACTCAATGCCGATGGAACATATTGGAAGCCTGAGCAGTACCCCAAAACATCATGGGTTGCTGCAAAGGGACCTCCAGTTGATCCATCTAATTTATCTGGCTTTACATGTGAATCTTCTCATTCTTCTGATGAGTCAATTGACTCCAACTATAAACTGTTCAAAAATCAGAATGGTGAAGTATTTGCTAGATATGTTGGCACTAACTGCAGGAACGGTTCCCCCATGAAGAAAATATGGGTTCCCAAAAGCTGTGTTGAAAGTCTTCAGGTGAATGTCCTCATGACACCACCTATGAAGAACAGGAACCCCAGATCAAATTCTTCACATGGATCAAATTCCTCAAATGGATCAAAGTCCTCATATGATTATCATCATGCTAACAACTCTGTCTCGAAGGGTAGAGCTAAGGGCTATGAATATGTGCATTATTCTTCAAACCATTATGTTCATAAGTCCTCGAAGAATTACTCTGCTTATTCATATGCTTACCCTAACCCCTCCTATGCTAAGCGAAATGGTTTGGCATCTTTGCCACCCTTCTCACATGGTGCTCGCAGAATGATGAACTCTTTGCCACCCCTCCAGATGTGGGTGGTGAAGAAAAGGAACTAATCTCTTCTGCAGGGTCAGGTCTCCAGACGTGCCTTAACGTCTGAAGAATTTGCTGGGGACCTGACAAAAATGCCTGAAAGGACGCAGGCGAATCATGATGAAATGAACTTTCATTTCACACGTCCTCATACTGCTATATCTGTTTACTGCTTGATGAAATTCATCTGATGAACTTGATATCATATTCTTCACTGATGAAGCATATGAGATTGTAAGCTACACTAATTCATCTGCAGGATGATCAACCCAAAACCACTGAATGGGTCCTCGATAGTGGATGTACAAATCACATGACTGGTGACAAGAATCTATTGATGGATGCTCCCTTATCACCATCACCTCTGAAGCATATCATCTTTGCTGACAAAGGCAAAAGTCAGGTATTGGGTCTTGGTAAGGTTGCTATCTCTAAGGATAAGCACATGGACAAAGTCATGCTTGTTGAGTCCTTAGGATACAATCTCATGTCAGTCTCAATGCTTTGTGATCTTGATATGGTTGTTGTCTTCGGCAAATATCGCTGTGTTGTGATTATGGAAGCTGACAATTCCAAAGTCTTTGAAGGCTTTAGGAGAGGAGATCTGTATATTGTTGATTTCTCTACAGAACCACAACCAGCCGTGTGTCTACTTGCAAAAGCTTCAGAAGGCTGGCTATGGCATCGACGACTTGGTCATGCAGGCATGAGGAATTTGAACACGCTTGCGAAGAAGAAGCATGTCATTGGCATTGAGAATGTCAAATTCCTCAAGGATCACTTATGCGGAGCATGTGAAGCCGGAAAAATGACCAGGGCCAAGCATCCAGCGAAGACTATCATGACCACTACCCGTCCATTCGAATTGCTTCACATGGACCTCTTCGGACCTAATCATTATTCAGCAGTCACTAATGATGCATCTCTATATGGTTTTGTCATTGTTGATGATTATTCTCGATATACATGGGTACACATTGTTACTTACAAACATGAAGTGTAGGAAGTCTTCAAACGATTTTCCTCGAGGGCTTCAACCAACTTTGGTGTGAAGATCAAGCATATCAGAAGTGACAATGGAACTGAGTTCAAGAATTCTGGTCTTGATGCTTATTTTGATGAACTTGGTATTACTCATGAGTTATCTGCTCCCTATACTCCTCAGCAGAATGGCGTCGTGGAGCGCAAGAACAGAACTCTTGTTGAGATGGCTCGCACTATGCTTGATGAATACAGAACGCCTCAGCGTTTTTGGATTGATGCAATTGATACTGCCTGCCACATCATCAACAGAGTATATCTTCACAAATTCTTCAAGAAGACTGCCTATGAACTCCTCACTGACAAGAAACCCAATGTGAGTTATTTCAAAGTCTTTGGTGCTAAATGTTGGATTAGAGATCCTCACCACAACTCTAAATTTGCACCGAAAGCACGTGAAGGTTTTATGCTTGGTTACGGAAAGGACTCGCACACCTACAGAGTCTTCAACATTGTTCTTCACAAGATTGTTGACACTGTAGATGTGCGGTTCGATGAAACTAATGGCTCGCAAAGAGAGCACCTACCTTCTGTGTTAGATGAACCAGCACCTGAGGATGCTATCAAGTTCAAGGCAACTATGGATGTCGTTCCTACTGAAGAATCTGCTGAAGAATTCATTCCTGTTCATGAAGAACGTCGAGCTGATGCACCTGAAGAACATGATGAGGAAAATGGTGCTGAAGAAAATGCTGATCAAAATCCTCAGCGACAACCAACTCATCCACGCGTTGCAAAAGAAGTGCAAGTGGAGAAGATCATCGATGACATTAGCGCACCAGGTCCTCTCACACGCTCAAAAGCCTCACACTTATCTAACTTTTGTGGGCACTATGCTTTTGTCTCTATCTCAGAGCCCACTAAGGTAGATGAAGCATTTCTGGAGCCGGAGTGGATTCAGGCTATGCAAGAAGAATTACATCAGTTCGAGCTGAACAATGTCTGGGAATTGGTCGCAAGCATAATATCATTGGCACAGAGTGGATCTACCACAACAAGCAAGATGAAAATGGCCTTGTGGTGAGGAATAAGGCACGACTAGTAGCTCAAGGCTACACACAGGTTGAAGGAACTGATTTCGATGAAACTTTTGCACCTGTTGCTAGACTTGAGGCTATTCGCATTTTACTTGCCTATGCTAACCATCATGATATCATCTTATATCAAATGGATGTGAAAAGTGCATTCCTCAATGGTAAGCTTGAGGAAGAAGTATATGTTACTCAACCCCCAGGTTTTGAGGATCCCAAGAATCCTGACAAAGTCTTCAGACTCAATAAGGCCCTCTATGGACTCAAGCAAGCCCCTCGAGCGTGGTATGATACATTGAAGGAATTCTTCATGAAGAATGGCTTCACACCCGGTTCACTCAACCCTACTCTATTTACTAAATCATATGATGGTGAACTGTTTGTGTGCCAAATATATGTTGATGGCATTATCTTTGGCTGCACTAACCAACGATATAGTGATGAATTTGCCTATATGATGAGTGAAGAATATCAAATGTCTATGATGGGAGAGTTGAAATTCTTCTTAGGTCTTCAAATTCGTCAACAGCGCAATGGCATATTCATATCTCAGGAGAAATACCTCAAAGATGTACTGAGGAAATTCGGCATGCAAGATTGCAAAGGCGTCAAAATTCCTATGCCCACAAATGGCCATCTATGCACTGATGAAAATGGTATTGACTTCGATCACAAGGTATACCGCTCCATTATTGGTTCTTTATTGTACTTATGTGCATCTAGGCCAGATATAATGCTTAGTGTTTGCATGTGTGCCCGATTTCAAGCTGCACCAAAGGAATCACACAATAAGGCTGTGAAGCATATTCTTCGATATCTAGCTCACACACCAACACTAGGATTATGGTACCCCAAGGGCTCTGCTTTTGATCTCATTGGATATTCTGACTCTGACTATGCTGGTGATCATGTGGAACGCAAGTCAACATTTGGCACTTGTCATTTCCTCGGACGACCTTTGGTCTGTTGGTCCTCGAAGAAACAGAACTGCGTATCACTGTCTACTGCTGAAGCTGAATACATTGCTACTGGCTCATGCTGTGCTCAACTGCTTTGGATGAAGCAAACCCTCAAGGACTATGGCGTCAACGTGAAGAATGTGCCTCTCCTCTGCGACAATGAGAGTGCCATCAAGATTGCTCACAACCCAGTTCAGCACTCGAAGACTAAGCACATCCAGATTCGTCATCATTTTCTTCGTGATCATGTGTTGAAGGGCGATATCTCCATCGAGCATGTGAAGACTGAAGAACAGCTAGCTGATATCTTCACTAAGCCCTTGGATGAGAAGAGATTTAGCAAGTTGCGATGTGAGCTAAATATCTTAGAATCTTCGAATGTTCTTTGAAAAGGACGCACATCCTAACCCTTATGCAGAATTGATGACTTAGATGTGCAACACATGAAGAAACGTTTTTCTTCAATCAATGAAGAATAACACTCTAAGTGTGAAGAAATTAATGAAGAATTTGATTCTCAGAACCCTACGACAATTGTACGCGGTGTCTGAAATCATCATTCTTATACGGTGGGTTACGCCACCACAAAAGTTGAAAATCTTCAAATTTGAGTTTTTCCTTATTTTTGAAATTCTCCAGTTTTACAAATTCTTCAACTTTGCAAAATCTTCACTGTTCCCGTCGTTTTTCTTCATTGGCTATATATATATATATATATATATATATATATATATATATATATGTGTGTGTGTGAGTTTATGTCCTCTACAACATTCACTTATTACTAATTCTTCAAGTTGCAATTTCTGCTAAGTGAATGTGATCGGACCCTTCCCCCTCTATGCTATACTCAACCCAATCTATTCACAAATTCTTCATGTGCGTTCTGATTGAAACTCGTTCAAAGTCTTCACTGTGTCCTTGTCAGCTGAAGAAATTGCGAACGAAATTTTAAAACAAATCTTATCCAGATTTTCGGTTTTACCGCTCAAACCGTTCCGCATCCCACGATACATTAGTTTATTCACCCACGATCTTACACGATCTCATTTGCACAGTACGTGGGTGACACATGTCGCGTGAAGAAGAAAGGGCAGGGGCATGTTCGTCCCAAAATCTTCGGGCGAACAGTTTTTACCGTGGCTATAAATACCCCTCTCCCTTCCTTACTTCATTTACTCCGCTCGGTCGCTATCTCTCGCTCGAGCTCTCCTCAAACCCTAGCGCTGCCGCTACTCCATCGCCATCGGTGAGGAAGAGCTTCACTGCCTCGACCTCGTCGCCGTCGTACTCGCGCCGGCTGCGGAAATCTTCACTCCGCCGCTGCCGTAGCTGTCTCCGTCTACCAAGTTAGGGCGTGGGAGATCTAACGTGACGAACTTCACCACAGTTCATCTCTGTTCGTCGTGTTCTTCAGTTCGGGTAATTAAAAGTCACTTTTATTACTCACTTTGATTCTCAAATCTTTCTGAAAATCTTCAAAGGTGTTTTATTCTTCAAATCTTCACACATGAACACCTCACACACTGTATGCTCTTGATTTATCTCTCTAAGCACTCATTTCTTCAAGATTCCTCAATTGTGCGGATTCTCAATCTATACAACTCTGGAACCTAAGACAAAATGCTTAGTGAAATTCCTCAAGGCTCAACTGGTCAAATTCCTCAAAACTTGTCTTTTTCGAAAAATCTTCTGAGAACGCATATGACCTCTCCAAATTCCTCGCACCTACACTCTGTTCACAGGTACTCATGTCCGCTGCTGAATCACTAGGTTCTCATCAACTTAACTCATTTGCAGCATTCCTCGAAGAAAAACTGCATACTTCTTCAGAGTGTTCTATTGTTCAAATTCCTCATCTGAAGAAAATGGCAGAAGGCAAGAGACCGCAGAAGGGAGGAAAGAAATCGGAGGTCATGACTTCCTTCGAGATCCCTGAAGAAATATACAAAGACTATTGCACACCTGTTGAAGCCAAGTTTGGCAAGGAGAACAAAAATCAGCGTAAAGTGCGCATCCAGAGGATAGAACGAAGATGGGCTCGAGAATGGAGGGAATATCGCTATGTTACTCCAAAGTACATGAAGAAATTCGCCTTAAACCCTCCATGCCCAAGAGCTCCATTGGCACCTGGCCAAGTCGCTGATCCCACCAGCATTAAGCGTGGTGAAGACTTTCCTGAAGAATTGACCAGGTGCCAAGCCAAATTGGCAAGACAGGCCAAGGAGGCAGTGAGGAAATTCAATGAGGATTCTGCTGCTGCTGCTGCCGCTTAGACCTCGGTCAAGCCGAGGAAATCAATGCCGAAGAAGCCTGCTCGCAAGCCAAGTGCTTCACCATCAGTGCCCTCACGACCCAGTTCCTCAGCCGCGCCCTCACGACAAATTCCTCAGACTGCAGCTGCTCCCTCAAAATCCTCAGCAGCTCCCTCCAAGTCCTCAACTCCAGTGCATCTGGCTACCTGTCAAAGGACTCAGGGTTTCTCGATTGCTTCTGGTGTCTCAGCAAGTTCCTCAGCTGCACCAATGTCCTCATCAGGCCCCACTCTGCTGAAGACAAAAGCAACAGCTGGACGCGGTCCTCAGCCAAGTCCAAGAAAGAAATAGGTTGCCTTCAACGTGCCCTCTGATGACGAAGCTTCTGATGAAGAACTTGCAGAAATCATCAGAGACAGACTAACAAAGGCCTCTAGAGCCAAAGGAACAACTGTGCCTCTGCTTTTGGATCCGAAGAAGATCCTTGACTTCATCGACTTATGGCATCTGGATCCAAACACTCCCATGCCTGATCTGCCTCTGACTCCTGGTTAAAGTCATATGCTGAACCATTTTATCGCTGAAGAGAAATGGAAATTTGAAAAGGCTCGTGAGATAAAGAGAGCACAAGCCAGAAAGGAGAAGCTTCTGAAGAAGAACATCGTCAACCTGATTCCTGAAGAACTTCTCAAAGCTCAATCTGAAATCCAAGCCCTCAGCAAGGATTCCGATGCTTACAATGCTGATTGGCAAGGAGCCAAGGTGAGATTCGTCAATTTGACGAAGAAAATGACAACTGTTGCAGCCCCATCGCAACAAGAAAATCCTCAGGCTGCAGACTCTGCTCAGCCTGCTGAAGAACATGCCAGCACTGCTGATGACTTTCATCCTGCTGATGAGAATACAAGTTCCAGGGCTGATGACTCCATTCCAGCCGCTGAAGAAATCCCCAGGGCATCCACTAGTGGTGCGCCTGAAGAAACTGAAGAGATCAGGGCAACTGCACCAGTTGCGCCTGAAGAAACTGAACCACAGTCCTCAGCTCCTCCTGCGCCAACACCAACTCCAATTCTTCCTTCTGCTTATGAAGTGAAGAAGACAAAGGCTGCAGAGCAAGCTGCAGTAAAGAAGAGGAAGGCATCAGCTGCGTCAAATTCTTCGGCTGCGGAGAAAATGAAGCCGATGACCAGCTTGCTTGAAAATCCTATTGATGCCGTTCCCATTTCCTCCATGTCATCTAAGGAAATTGTTCCTTATGGAGAAGACTACAAGATCCCAAGCGGATCTGATGAAGAAAATCACTCTGTTGCTACCTCAGAACAGTTTGATGAAGAAATTGAAGTGGAAGCGTTCCCTTCACCGCCAGTCGTTTCCTCACCCATGCCTCAGTTCACAGCTGAAGAGGCTGGTGTTGAGGAAATTGAAAAAGAAAATGAAGACGTGGATATTGGATGCACTACACTAGTGATGAACGATGACTTTTGGGAAAGTCAGCATCCCAATACTCCTCTCTTCACTCCGATTCAACAAATTCCTCAGTCCCCGGCTACAACTATTCAAATGGGCTCTGAAGAAACTCATCCCACATTGTCTGTTCATGAAGAAATTCCAGCCGCTAGTGCTGAAGAACCTGCTGCTGATCCCCAAACTGCACAAGAAGAGGAACCAGAAATTCCTCAGCCTGAAGCACCTGAGATCGCGATTCCTGAGGTTGTGCTGCAAATCACTGACATTCCTCTGCCCAAACCGAAGAATCCGTTCTCGAGCAAGCAAAAATTCAAGGCTGAAGACTTCTTTTTTGAGCATGTGTTCTTCACTGCTTACAATCCATATGACTCTGCTCGCATAAGGAAAAGACGCTTCTGGACTGCTACTCAAGCCAACTTCTATTCCTCAGTGCTCCTTGACAAGGACAAGATCTTCGATCATGAGCATATTCCTCATGTGGATATGGAATCACTGCCGTGCTTCGAGCCAGTTCTCCGAGTTATTCACGATGCAGGGCTACTGCACTTCTGCACTGATATCTGTGATTGGAATGAAGAACTCATTCTTCAGTTCTATGCCACTTTGCATATCACCGGAGATGCTGAAGATGTCAATTCATGGGTGCTGGATTGGATGACAGAAAACACTCACTACAAGGCACCAGCAACTGAATTGCTTCGTGTCCTTCCTCTTGATCCTCCCCATGAAAGCGCACGTTGCATCTACAATGACCATGAGCTGATTGATCATTATATGCAAGTGCTCATGAAGCCTTTGAAGCCAGGGCAGGCCCCTCGAACCAAATTCCTCGTCAAGGAACTGTTGTATGTGCCTCGGACTGTCTATCGAATCCTGACGAAGACAATGAGTCCCATCAAAGGCCACGACTCAAATGAAGAAGATGTCGTTGGCATCATGAAGAACATGCTTTTCAACATCATTCATGGCGTTCCCGTCAACTTCCATGATTTCTTCATGAGGACTCTGGCTAATGTTGCAATGTCACCTTTTGAGCTGAAGCCCTATGCACCTTGGATTATGAGATTCATAAGGGCAAGATCTTCACTGAATTACAAGGCTGACACTCTGAACCATGGTAGCTACTTGCCGCCCATTGAAGTCCTCAAGCGACCAGTTTCATCATCTGATGATAAGGGTAAGGCAGCTACTGTGATTGATGAAGGCACTCGTCCATTGGATGGTCAATTACGTCTCGCTACATCTTACTCCACCAATGACGATTCTGCAACACATGACACTACCGCAAATACCTCAGCTAAGCAAAAGCCTCAAGCAACTGCACCCAGGGTGATGACTGACCGTGAGTTACTCCTCAGTCTTCATCAGAAGGTTGAACGCAATCAGAAATGGGTGAAGCGTCAATTTGCTGCAATTCTTCACAACATGACCTCAACACATAATGCAGTGAAGAAAAATCAGTATTACCTTCATGAAACCCTCAACCGCACCTGGGCAGTTCTCACGCATGTATATTCCGCGGAAGAATTGAAGACTATGGGTCTCCAGGAAGCATTTGACTGGTCTGCACCACCTCCGAAGAAATTCAAGAGAGTCAAAGTTCCTGATCTGGTGGCCAGTTCTTATTCTTCATCACGTGAAACTGATGAACATGAAGCCCTACTTCAACAACCAACCCCGACAATGCTGGCGCTCCTCCATCGACTTGAAAATCTTCAGGGGCGTTAGTCCTCAGTTTTGATCCTTTTGGTCATTTGATGACAAGGGGGGAGAAATCTGAGTTAGTCTTCAAGCGGGTTTATATTATGGGCATTTTATTAAGTTACAACTCTCGTTCTTCCGAAAACTTTTATTGGATCGAGTTGTAATCTTAAATCCGATGGTGCCTTGATACTTTTGGTCGTGCTCTGATGCTTTTGATGCACTGAGCTCTGAAACTTTTGATGCGATATTCCGCATGCTTATTCCTCGTTAATATTATTGCACGAATGCTGAATCTCATCAGGCA
The DNA here is from genome assembly GCA_963921465.1 of Triticum timopheevii. Classification (NCBI taxonomy): domain Eukaryota; kingdom Viridiplantae; phylum Streptophyta; class Magnoliopsida; order Poales; family Poaceae; genus Triticum; species Triticum timopheevii. The sequence continues at coordinate 515,192,287 of OY997268.1, read as the reverse complement.
CCATATTTCATCATGCATTTCAAATTCTTCATATTATATATCAAATGCGTGTATGAATTACAAGATATAGGGGGAGATCTCCATGATTCGACTCTTCAAATGTGCATTGCCTCAAAAGCAAATTCCTCACTATGCACATATTCAGGGGGAGTTCTTCTATATCTTGCAATCAAATTCCTCAATATCAGTATTTACACCCCATATGTTTATCCCTGTTGAAAACTTAACCTATGTTGTCATCAATCACCAAAAAGGGGGAGATTGTAAGTGCATCTAGTGCCCCTTAGTGATTTTGGTGTATTGAAGACTTATAGGTTAAGTAACTGATGCGTTTGTAAGTGTACACAGGTCTATAAGTCTATGAGGAGTTTGATATTTACAGAGAAAGTCGACCCCTAAAAATGAAGTTCTTCAACTGAAGACTTTGATATTTTGAAGACTTTCTGAAGACTTTGAAAGTGAAGAAATTGGTGTGACCTTGAAGACTTGATATTCATTCGAGGAATATGAAGCGTGAAGACTTTTGTTTTTGTAGTTTCATTTTCTCTTTCTTGAGTCATAGGAAACACCGTACTGTTAAAGGGGGTCGAGGAAATACTAAGGAAAAATTTCCATGTGATGCTCAACTCAAAATCCTACACCTACCAATCCCTTCGAGTGAAGCCATTGGAAATCTCATACAGTTCAGTCAACTTCTTCAGTGATAGAGACGCAGTTCTTCTGGTCACTGAGGACTTTGCTCTGACTGAGGAGTTAGGAATTCGCTAGTGCGAATTGCCTACACAGTGAGGAACATGATAGCCCTGAGGAATTTGAGAGTCAAATTTCCGACCGTTGTTGTGCTACACGCCGGCTGTCCAAAATATCTTATCCACCTAACGGTCATATCATTGAAGGGCATTTATGTCTTATCATGTCGGGCTGCTCCCTAGGCTATAAATAGCCGCCCCCTACAACCACTAGCTGGTTGGCTGCTCCGAGAGAACTTGACACTTGTCATCTGAGAGCAACCCATCCTCCGAGGACTTTGAGCAAAAATCATCAAGTGAGGAAAATCCCAAAACCAAACCCCCACAAACCCAAAGTGATTAAGCATCACTGAAGAAATTGATCCTGCGTGGATCCGACGCTTGTTACCTTTGAAGACTGTGCTTCTTCCAGACGGTTAGGCGTCAAGGTCTAGAGCATCCAAGAGGAATTGTGGATTGCCGAGTGACCAAGTCTGTGAAGGTTTGGAAGTCACCTGAAGACTTACCACGAGTGATTGGACGAGGCCTGCGTGGTCTTAGTTCAAGGAGAATACGGTGAGGACTGGGTGTCCTGAGTTGCGGCTCAGAGACTGGGTGTCCGGGACTGTGTGTCCTCGAGTTTAAATACTCAGCCGCTCCAACCAGACGTACAACTGAGACAGCAGTTGGAACTGGTTTACCAAATCATTGTCTTCACCAACTAACTGGTTCTATTTCCTCAACCCTTTCATTTCCTCATTACTGTGTTGAATGTTGTTCATATCTGTGCTTGAAGACTTTGACTGAAGACTTTCACAAATTCCTCAGTTCAATTTCTTCAGTCTGTTTGTCTTCATCTTGCTATCCTGTGTTTACGCTTTCCGTACTCTGTGTTAGTCTTCATTTCATCATGATGACTATGTTTGTATCCTGTTATGTTTACTTCTGAGTACATATTCCGCTGCAAGTAGTTCTTCGCTAAGGAATTTCCTCACTAGCAAATTCCTCAGTGAAGAATTCATAAAAATCGCCTATTCACCCCCCCTCTAGTCGATATAACGCACTTTCATAGCCATAAAGTCATCAAATTCATCTAAGAATGGGCTATGAAATTTAGTAGAAGGGATTTCAACTTTATCATATCTATAGAGAGAATTTACCTTTACTACCTATGTCGGGTTATCAAGAAAATATGTTTCTTCAACAGGCGGTATATTAAGACCATGTATTTCTTCAATAGGAGGTAAATTCTTAACATCTTCAGCTTTAATACCTTTTTCTTTCATTGATTTCTTTGCCTCTTGCATATCTTCAGGACTGAGAAATAGAACACCCCTCTTCTTCGGAGTTGGTTTAGGAGTAGGCTCAGGAGTTAGCTCAATTGGCTCAGGAATTGGCTCAGGGAGAGTCCAATAAGTTTCATTAGTCAACATATTATTCAATAGTAATTCAGCTTGGTTGACTGTTCTTTCCCTGAAAACACAACCAACACAACTATCCAAGTAGTCCTTGGAAGCATCGATTAGTCAATTATAAAAGATATCAAGTATTTCATTTTTCTTAAGAGGATGATCAGGCAAGGCATTAAGTAATCGGAGAAGCCTCCCCCAAGCTTGTGGGAGAGTCTCTTCTTTGATTTGCATAAAATTATATATTTCCCGCAGGGCAGCTTGTTTCTTATGAGCAGGGAAATATTTAGCAGAGAAGTAATAAATCATATCCTGGGGACTACACACACAACCAGGATCAAGAGAATTAGACCAATTTTTAGCATCACCCTTTAATGAGAATGGGAATATCTTAAGGATATAATAGTAGCGAGACTTCTCATCATTAGTAAACAGGGTGGCTATATCATTTAACTTGGTAAGATGTGCCACAATAGTTTTAGATTCATTACCATAAAAAGGATCAGATTCTACCAAAGTAATAATTTCAGGATCAACAGAGAATTCATAATCCTTATCAGTAACACAGATAGGTGAAGTAGCGAAAGCAGGGTCAGGTTTCATTCTAGCATAAAGAGATCGTTGCTTCCATTTAGCTAATAACTTCTTAAGATCATATCTATCCTTGCAAGCAAAGATAGCTCTAGCAGCTTCTTCATCCATAACATAACCCTCAGGAACAACAGGCAATTCATAATCAGGGGGAGAACCTTCATCATCACTATCAATAATTTCATTCTCAATAATTTCATTCTCTCTAACCCTAGCAAGTTGTTCATCAAGATATTCACCTAATGGCACAGTAGTATCATGCACATAAGTAGTTTCATCATAAGTATCATGCATAGCAGAAGTGGCATAATCAATAACATGCGACATATCAGAATTCATAGCAGTAGCAGGTTTAGGTGTTGCAAGCTTACTCAAAACAGATGGAGAATCTAGTGCAGAGCTAGATGGCAGTTCCTTACCTCCCCTTGTAGTTGAGGGAAAAATCTTAGTTCTTTCGTCTTTCAAGTTCCTCATAGTGATCAACAGATATAAATCCCAAATGACTCAAAGAATAGAGCTATACTCCCTAGCAACGGTGCCAACAATTAGTCTTGATAACCCACAAGTATAGGGGATCGCAACAACTTTTGAGGGTAGAGTATTCAACCCAAATTTATTGATTCGACACAAGGGGAGCCAAAGAATATTCTCAAGTATTAGCAGTTGAGTTTTCAATTCAACCACACCTGGATAACTTGTATCTGCAGCAAAGTATTTAGTAGCAAAGTAGTATGATAGTAATGGTAACAGTGGCAAAAGTAAAGATAACAGTTTTGTAGTAGTTGTAACAGTAGCAACGGAAAAGTAAATAAGCAGAGCACAATATGTGAAAATCCCGTAGGCATTGGATCAGTGATGGATAATTATGTCGAATGTGATTCCTCATGTAATAGCTATAACATAGGGTGACACAAAACTAGCTCCAATTCATCAATGTAATGTAGGCATGTATTCCGAATATAGTCATACGTGCTTATGGAAAAGAACTTGCATGACATCTTTTGTCCTACCCTCCCGTGGCAGCCGGGTCCTAGTGGAAACTAAGGGATATTAAGGCCTCCTTTTAATAGAGTACCGGACCAAAGCATTAGCACATAGTGAATACATGAACTCCTCAAACTACGGTCATCACCGAGAAGTATCCCGATTATTGTCACTTCGGGGTTGTCGGATCATAACACATAATAGGTGACTATAGACTTGCAAGATAGGATCAAGAACTCACATATACTCATGAAAATATAATAGGTTCAGATATGAAATCATGGCACTCGGGCCCTAGTGACAGGCATTAAGCATAGCAAAGTCATAGCAACATCAATCTCAGAACATAGTGGATACTAGGGATCAAACCCTAACAAAACTAACTTGATTACATGGTAAATCTCATCCAACCCATCACCGTCTAGCAAGCCTACGATGGAATTACTCACGCACGGCGGTGAGCATCATGAAATTGGTGATGGAGGATGGTTGATGATGACAACGGCGACGAATCCGTATCGTAAAACGCGATGAAACTTTCTCTCTGATTTTTCTCTCCACAAAACGGAATATATAGAGTTGGAGTTGGGGTCGGTGGAGCATCAGGGGGCCCACGAAACAGGGGGCGCGCCCAGGGGGAGGGGGCGCGCCCCCACCCTCGTGGACTGTGTGTGGGCCCCCTGGCCTTGATTCTTTCGCCAGTATTTTTATATTTTCCAAAAGTTATCTCCGTGGATTTTTAGGTCATTCCGAGAACTTATATTTTCTGCACAATAAACAACACCATGGCAATTTGCTGAAAATAGCGTCAGTCTAGGTTAGTTTCATTCAAATCATGCAAGTTAGAGTCCAAAACAAGGGCAAAAGTGTTTGGAAAAGTAGATACATTGGAGACGTATCAAGCAACAAGAACAAGAAAGATTCTTCTTCTAGTAGTAACAATAATCATGCTGAATCCAATATTGTTGCTTCTAGTAGTTATCTGGATTCCACTAATGACTCTCTTAGCCAAGTTACACTTGAGCAAGAAAATAGCTTATTGAAGGGAATTATAGAGAAACATGTTTACAAAAGCCTTGTCAGAAGTAAGCAATTTGAGGAAATTATACGCAAGCAAGGAAGGCACCGGAAGAATCAAGGTGTTGGTTTTGAACGGAAGTTCAATGCCAATGGAGTTGAGTGCGAAGAAGATTAATACCCCAAGAAGAAGTTTGTTCCTCAACAAGAGAAGTATGACCCTACTTCCTTCAAGGGGACATAAGCTCACGATGATCTTCCACCACAAGACCACAAGCTAAAAGGCAAGGAAAAGCTTCAAGAGGAGATTGATGCATTTGAAGATGCTCCAAAAGCCTTGGTCAAGTGGGTTCCCAAGACTACATCAAGTTCTAATTCATCAAGTACATCTACAACCCTAAGGATTCCCATCAAGATGATGTGGATCCCGAAGAAGAAGAACTAGAGAGTTCTTGAGGGTGACTCCACCAACATACTTCACTCATATTCATTTTGGCAAGGACAAGTGCAAACAAATTCCACATCTTGCACTAGTTCAAGGAGTCACAATACTTCTTGTTGGTAAGGCAAGGGACAAGGTAACCTAATGTTATTATGGACATCATCATGTGTGTGCTTCACTCTATGTCTATGGATATCCTTATTTGTTCCTTGTGGGACTAACCCATGTAGGTATTGAAAGTGCAACTCACTCCAATGGATTGCTTCAAATGATCTACATCAACAATGAGCATCCACATCTTTGTTATCTGCATGAAGTCATTATCGACAAAACCCAAGGTTAGTTCATCCCTCTTAGGGGGGATATCACATCTAGGGAGAGCTTTACTCTAAGAATTGAGCTAAAAAGCAACTCTAATGGTGTGAATACAACATGCTTTATGTAGAAGTCATAACCCCACTTGTGCTTAAACGATGAGTATGACCTATGATCAAATGTTCTCATTTGACTCATAAGTCAATATACTCATATATAGATGACCTATTCATCGCCAATTGCTTCATAGATGCTAGAGTGATTGTGCATGCTTGGCCACATTTTTCATTTGCTATTTTATTGTGTGAGCATGTTGGTTGCATACTTTTCTCATTCGAGGACATCCATTTGTTGCTTTGATTTTGGATTTTCTCCTTTTTGCCAAATGGATGGACAAAAATGCCTAAGAACTCCCTCTAGCTATGTATGCTTTTCTCTTCTCAAATTCTATTCATGCTACATCACAAAGTTTGATCTAAGTCAAATTCAAACCCTCTGTGTGAGGAGCACTCAGAGTCCCATTTTTTCATAGACTTAAAACTTCTAAAACCTCTCTGTGTATTTCAATCTGACCGACTCCTCCATTTTGGTCACACCGAGTTCACTGGGTTGATCAAGTTTTCAATCTCGGTGCAACCGATTAGAACTTTTCGGTCTCACCGAGTTTTAGTAACCGCTTGTGATTCTACATCTCGGTGCCACCGAGTTGTTCCACTCGGTCACACCGACAGTGCTAGGATATATATACTGACGGGTCAGAATTTGGAAATTTCTCCAAAACCTCTTCGCCCGCGCATGTCTTGCTCTGCCGCCTGGGTCTCCGGATTGTCTTCTCGTCGCTAGCGACCTCCCACCGTTGGTCTCCGCCGTCGTCAACGGAAATCCTCGCCTTCGTTGCTGTCGGATTTCGGGTTCTGGCAGACCCTTGAGGTTCGAACACTGGGGTGCGCATGGAGATTTCGCCCTCTACCTACCTGCTCCTCGCCAAATCGCTAGGATCTAAACTACGAAAGGAACAACACAAGAGACAGAGAGTTTATACTGGTTCAGGCCACCATTGCGGTGTAATACCCTACTCCAGTGTGTGGTGTGGTGGTTGCCTCTTGGGCTGATGATGAACAATACAAGGAAGAACAGCCTCGCGAGGGTCTGTTCTTGGCTAGTGCGATGAACTGCTAGGAGGAGTTCAGTCGCTCTCTCTATTGGTTTCTTGGTGAGGATTCTCGATGCCTCTACCTTGTGGTTGCTAGTCCTATTTATAGGCAAAGGCCCCGGGCCTCTTCCCAAATACTGAGCGGGAAGGGCACCAACAATTGGCCATTTTGAAGGGGAACAACGGGTACACTTATCCTGAGAAAAGTTGGTCCTCGCCTGTCAAAGGCTCTGGTGGTGACGCCTGCTTGGGCTCCACAATGACTTCCTTCCTGCCGTTGGGCTGGTCTTGGTCTTGTTGCACCGAAATGGATGCATTTGCTTGATGCTCTCGCCTGCGCTTGCTCCCTTTGCACCAAAGAGGAAAGGAGGACACTGCGCGGGTTGGCGCCCGACTGGCGCCCTTGGTCGTCATGGCTTGAGTCATGGGCACCTCACGAGGTACCCCGCCTTGATCTCTCCGCCTCCTCGTGAGCCAGCCTGATGAGGCCGTGCCTGAGGAAGCTCCTTGTTGTCCGCCCCACGAGGCTTGGCCCCTCACGAGGGTCTTGAGCTTGTGTTGATGAAGATGGGCCGTGCTGGGCCCCCTTTTGAGCCACGCCGCAGGCCGCAGGGAGGCAAGTCTGGGGACCCCTGTTCCCAGAACGCCGACAGTAGCCCCCGGGCCCAAGGCACGCCCGGACTTGGCCGAGCAGAGAGGCGAAAGGGCAAGTGCGAAGCGCCGCAGGCCCTAACAGCCTGCGGCCTTGGGCGCCGCGTGGCGGTTGATTGGACGTGGGCGGCACTGTTCCCCCACGCCTCCTTAATTTGTGCCATGCTAGGCGGACTGGTAGTTGCACACAGCCGCTCCCCTTTTCGTTGCCCGAGCGTCCTCTGCCCTTCCTCCTCTCGAACTCTAGCTTCTGCACTCAATCTAATCTCGAACCTTCCCTCCTCCCTTCTGCCGCCATGGCTCCGCCGAAGAAGGAAAGGGGGAAGAAGCCCATGCCTCCGCCTCGCTCACCATCGTTGCCGGCCCCCGCCGTCGATCGGTCGATCATAATCAATCGAGAGGGTCTAGGCAAGGTCATCTCGGCTCTGGCCACCATCTTCAACGAATGCGGGAGGATGACGGCCTGGCCCGCGTCCCGCTTCTCCATCGACAGGATAGCTACTGAGGTTCGGTATTTCATCGACGCCCTGTGGGCGGGACTGGTTCCTCCCTTTTCCGATTTCTTCAACGCCGTGCTCTCCCATTACCAGATCCACATGATGCATCTAGGTCCCGAATCCATCACTCTTCTTGCGGTCTTTGCCTTCGTTTGTGAGGCAATGATGGGCATCATTCCTTCGGTTGCCTTGCTGCGCCACTTCTTCGCTCTGTGCCTTGTCGACCCCACTCAATGCTCGGGGTGCGTGAGCTTCATTGCTGCACCTGAGACAGCGGCTTCAGGGATCGAATTTAGTCTTCCTCCGCCCGCACCTGGGTTTCGCGAGCGGTGGCTGTATGTGGACGTAGGGGTGCCCAGCCCCTGCTGTCGGAGCCATCTTCGCCTGCTGTCCCCAACTCAGGCTGGGGCCAGCAGACACTCACGAGTTCCCGGCTTGTCTTCGTCTGGCGTCGCTTTGCGTTCTTGAGGAAGCTAGGCGTGACGACGCCCAAGGTGGTGAAGGAGTTCCTGCTACGCCGTGTTGCCCTTCTCCAACGCCATTCTCACTGGATGTGGGCCTTCAGCGGGCGTGAGGATCGTATGAGGCTCCAGGAAGAGGACCTAACGCCTGAAGCGCTGAGGAAGGTGCTCTTGGTCTTGACCGGGGACCCCTCCCCCGGTAGCATCCGGCAAGAGGGGGCCTTGCTGTACCTCTGCCTGAATAGAAGCGACTTTGTGAATCAGATGCCCATCTTCGACGAATGGGGGCTGCACCCTGTTGGCCTCCATGGGCCTCACGAGAACCCAGTGGTGGTGGCCGCCCTTGCAGTCGGCCGGGGTGACTCTTCCTCAAGTGGCGGAGCAGTGAGGCATGAGCCTCCGGAGGCCGAGGCGGCCCCCGCTGAGGTCACAGCGCTGGGCGGCGCTCACGAGGGAGCAGCCCCTGAGGCCCGTGCTGCTGTTGAAGGAAATATGCCCTAGAGGCAATAATAAAGTTATTATTTATTTCCTTATATCATGATAAATGTTTATTATTCATGCTAGAATTATATTAACCGGAAACATAATACATGTGTGAATACATAGACAAACAGAGTGTCACTAGTATGCCTCTACTTGACTAGCTCGTTAATCGAAGATGGTTATGTTTCCTAACCATATACATGAGTTGTCATTTGATTAACGGGATCACATCATTAGGAGAATGATGTGATTGACTTGACCCATTCCGTTAGCTTAGCACTTGATCGTTTAAGTATTCTGCTATTGCTTTCTTCATGACTTATACATGTTCCTATGACTATGAGATTATGCAACTCCCGTTTACCGGAGGAACACTTTGTGTGCTACCAAACGTCACAACGTAACTGGGTGATTATAAAGGTGCTCTACATGTGTCTCCGAAGGTACTTGTTGGGTTGGCGTATTTCGAGATTAGGATTTGTCACTCCGATTGTCGGAGAGGTATCTCTGGGCCCTCTCGGTAATACACATCACTTAAGCCTTGCAAGCATTACAACTAATGAGTTAGTTGTGAAATGATGTATTATGGAACGAGTAAGGAGACTTGCCAGTAACGAGATTGAACTAGGTATTGAGATACCGACGATCGAATCTCGGGCAAGTAACATACGATGACAAAGGGAACAACGTATGTTGTTATGCGGTCTGACCGATAAAGATCTTCGTGGAATATGTGGGAGCCAATATGAGCATCCAGGTTCCGCTATTGGTTATTGACCAGAAACGTGTTTCGGTCATGTCTACATTGTTCTCGAACCCGTAGGGTCCGCACGCTTAAGGTTCGATGACAGTTATATTAGGAGTTTACATGTTTTGATGTACCGAAGGAGTTCGGAGTCCCGGATGAGATCGGGGACATGACGAGGAGTCTCGAAATGGTCAAGACGTAAAGATTCATATATTGGATGATATGGTTAGGCCAAGGGGTCAAGCCCATGAGGCTTTAGGTCGGTGCAAAAGGAGTTTTGCGGAGGCCAGGGGGCCAAACGCCGGAGACCCTGGCGTCTGGCCCTGGGCCAGACACTGAGGCCCATGGCGTCTGGGCCAGACGCCAAGGATTGTGGCGTTTGGTCCTGGAGTCCAAGTGGGACTCTTGCCTTTCGGGCAAAACCGACTTTGAGGAGGCTTTTGCTCCAAGTTTCGACCCCGGGGCTCAACATATAAATATAGGGGCATGGCTAGCACCAAAGACACAACAATTGATCCCTTGGATCTCTTAGCCGTGTGCGGTGCCCCCCTCCACCATAGTCCACCTCGATAATATCGTAGCGGTGCTTAGGCGAAGCCCTGCGACGGTAGAACATCAAGATCGTCACCACGCCGTCGTGCTGACGGAACTCTCCGTCAACACTCCACTGGATCGGAGTTCGAGGGACGTCATCGAGCTGAACGTGTGCTAGAACTCGGAGGTGCCGTAGTTTCGGTGCTTGATCGGTCGGGCCGTGAAGACGTACGACTACATCAACCGCGTTGTGCTAACGCTTCCGCTTACGGTCTACAAGGGTATGTAGACAACACTCTCCCTTCTCATTGCTATGCATCACCATGATCTTGTGTGTGCATTGGATTTTTTTTGAAATTACTACATTCCCCAACAATGGCGTCCGAGCCTAGGTTTTATGCGTTGATGTTATATGCACGAGTAGAACACAAGTGAGTTGTGGGCGATACAAGTCATACTGCTTACCAGCATGTCATACTTTGGTTCAGCGGTATTGTTGGATGAAGCGGCCCGGACCGACATTACGCGTACGCTTACGCGAGACTGGTTTTACCGTCGTGCTTTGCACACAGGTGACTAGCGGGTGTCTGTTTCTCCAACTTTAGTTGAACCGAGTGTGGCTACGCCCGGTCCTTGCGAAGGTTAAAACAGTACTAACTTGACGAACTATCGTTGTGGTTTTGATGCGTAGGTAAGAACGGTTCTTGCAAAGCCCGTAGCAGCCACGTAAAATTTGCAACAACAAAGTAGAGGACGTCTAACTTGTTTTTGCAGGGCATGTTGTGATGTGATATGGTCAAGACGTGATGCTATATTTTATTGTATAAGATGATCATGTTTTGTAACCGAAGTTATCGGCAACTGGCAGGAGCCATATGGTTGTCGCTTTATTGTATGAAATGCAAACGCCCTGTAATTGCTTTACTTTATAACTAAGCGGTAGTGATAGTCGTAGAAGCAATAGATGGCGTAAATGACAACGATACTACGATGGAGATCAAGGTGTCGCGCCGGTGACGATGGTGATCACGACGGTGCTTTGAAGATGGAGATCACAAGCACAAGATGATGATGGCCATATCATATCACTTATATTGATTGCATGTGATGTTTATCATTTATGCATCTTATCTTGCTTTGATTGACGGTAGCATTTTAAGATGATCTCTCACTAAAATTATCAAGAAGTGTTCTCCCTGAGTATGCACCGTTGCGAAAGTTCTTCGTGCTGAGACACCACGTGATGATCAGGTGTGATAGGCTCTACGTTCAAATACAACGGGTGCAAAACAGTTGCACACGCGGAATACTCAGGTTAAACTTGACGAGCCTAGCATATACAGATATGGCCTCGGAACACGGAGACCGAAAGGTCGAGCGTGAATCATATAGTAGATATGATCAACATAGTGATGTTCACCATTGAAAACTACTCCATCTCACGTGATGACCGGACATGGTTTAGTTGATTTGGATCACGTGATCACTTAGATGACTAGAGAGATGTCTGTCTAAGTAGGAGTTCTTAAGTAATATGATTAATTGAACTTAAATTTATCATGAACTTAGTCCTGGTAGTATTTTGCAAATTATGTTGTAGATCAATAGCTCGCATTGTTGCTTTCATATGTTTATTTTGATATGTTCCTAGAGAAAACTGTGTTGAAAGATGTTAGTAGCAATGATGCGGATTGGATCCGTGATCTGAGGTTTATCCTCATTGCTGCGCAGAAGAATTATGTCCTTAATGCACCGCTAGGTGACAGACCTATTGCAGGAGCAGATGCAGACATTATGAACGTCTAGCTAGTTCAATATGATAACTACTTGATAGTTTAGTGCACCATGCTTAACGGCTTAGAATCGGGACTTCAAAGACGTTTTGAACGTCATGGACCATATAAGATGTTCCAGGTATTGAAGTTAATATTTCAAGCAAATACCCGAGTTGAGAGATATGAAGTCTCCAACAAGTTCTATAGCTAAAAGATGGAGGAGAATCGCTCAACTAGTGAGCATGTGCTCAGATTGTCTGGGTACTTCAATCGCTTGAATCAAGTGGGAGTTAAACTTCCAGATAAGATAGTGATTGACAGAATTCTCTAGTCACCATCATTAAGTTACTAGAACTTCGTGATGAACTATAGTATGCAAGGGATGACGTAAACGATTCCCAAGCTCTTCGTGATGTTGAAATCGACGAAGGTAGAAATCAAGAAAGAGCATCAAGTGTTGATGATTGACAAGACCACTAGTTTCAAAGGAAGGGCAAAGGGAAAGAAAGGGAACTTCAAGTAGAATGACAAGCAAGTTGTCACTCCCGTGAAGAAGACCAAAGCTGGATCAAAGCCTGAAACTGAGTGCTTACACTGCAAAGAAAATGGTCACTGGAAGCGGAAATGCCCTGAATATTTGGTGGATAGGAAGGATGGCAAAGTGAACAAGGGTATATTTGATATACAGGTTATTGATGTGTGCCTTACTAGTGTTTATAGTAGCCCCTGAGTATTTGATACTTGTTCGATTGCTAAGATTAGTAACTCGAAACAGGAGTTACAAAATAAACAGAGACTAGTTGAAGGGGAAGTGACGATGAGTGTTGTAAGTAGTTCCAAGATTAATATGATCATCATCGCACACTCCCTATACTTTCGGGATTAGTGTTAAAACTAAATAAATGTTATTTAGCGTTTGTGTTGAACATGAATATGATTTGATCATCTTTATTGCGATACGGTTATTCATTTGAAGTTAAAGAATAATTGTTATTCTGTTTACATGAATAAGACCTTCGATGGTTATACACCCAATGAAAATAGTTTATTGGATCTCGATCGTAGTGATACACATATTCATAATATTGATGCCAAAAGATGCAAAGTTAATAATGATAGTGCAACTTATTTGTGGCACTGCCGTTTGGGTCATATCGGTGTAAAGCGCATGAAGAAACTCCATAAAGATGGATTTTCGGAATCACTTGGTTATGAATCATTTGATGCTTGCGAACCATGCCTTTTGGACAAGATGACTAAAACTCCGTTCTCTGGAACAGTGGAACAAGCTACTGACTTATTGGAAATAATACATACCGATGTATGCGATCCAATGAGTGTTGATGCTCGTGGCAAGTATCATTATTTTCTGACCTTCACAAGATGATTTGAGCAGATATGGGTATATCTACTTGATGAAACATAAGTCTGAAATAGTTGAAAGGTTCAAATAATTTCAGAGTGAAGTGGAAAAATCATCGTAACAAGAAAATAAAATTTCTGCGATTTGATCGCGGAGACGAATATTTGAGTTACGACTTTGGTCTTCAATTAAAACAATGTGGAATAGTTTCACATCTCACGCCACCTGGAACACCACAACATTATGGTGTGTCCGAACATCGTAACTGCACTTTATTAGATATGGTGCAATTTATGATGTATCTTACTGATTTACCACTATTGTTTTGGGGTTATGCATTAGAGACAGCTGCATTCACGTTAAAAGGGCACCATCTAAATCCGTTGAGACGACACCATATGAACTATGATTTAGCAAGAAACCCAAGTTGTCGTTTCTTAAAGTTTGGGCTGCGATGCTTATGTGAAAAAGTTTCATCCTGATAAGCTCAAACCCAAATCGGAGAAGTGCGTCTTCATAGAATACCCAAAGGAAATTGTTGGGTATTCCTTCTATCACAGATCCGAAGGCAAGATATTCGTTGCTAAAAATGGATCCTTTCTAGAGGAGTTTCTCTCGAAAGAAGTGAGTGGGAGGAAAGTAGAATTTGATGAGGTAACTGTACCTTCTCCCGAATTGGAAAATAGTTCATCACTAAAATCAGTTCCAGTGATTCCTACACCAATTAGTGAGGAAGCTAATGATGATGATCATGAAACTTCAGATCAAGTTGCTACAGAACCTTGTAGGTCTTCTAGAGTACGGTCCGCACCAGAGTGGTACGGTAATCCTGTTCTAAAAGTCATGTTACTAGACCATGATAAACCTACGAACTATGAGGAAGCGATGATGAGCCCAGATTCCGCAAAATGGCTAGAGGCCATGAAATCTGAGATAGGATCCATGTATGAGAACAAAGTGTGGACTTTGGTGGACTTGCCCGATGATCAGCAAACCGTAAGAAATAAATGGATCTTCAAGGGGAAGACGGACGTTGATAGTAGTGTTACTATCTACAAATCTCGACTTGTCGCAAAAAGGTTTTTCGACAAGTTCAAGATGTTGAATACAATGAGATTTTCTCACTCGTATCGATGCTTAAGTCTGTCCGAATCATGTTAGCAATTGCCACATTTTATGAAATCTGGCAAATGGATGTCAAAACTGCATTCCTTAATGGATTTATTAAAGAAGAGTTGTATATGATGCAACCAGAAGGTTTTTTCAATCCTAAAGATGCTAACAAAGTGTGCAAGCTCCAGCAATCCATCAATGGACTGGTGCAAGCATCTCAGAGTTGGAGTATACGCTTTGATGAGTTGATCAAAGCATATGGTTTTATACAGACTTTTGGAAAGGCCTGTATTTACAAGAAAGTGAGTGGGAGCACTACAACATTTCTGATAAGTATATGTGAATGACATATTGTTGATCGGAAATAATGTAGAATTATTCTACAAAGCATAAAGGAGTGTTTGACAGGAGTTTTTCAAAGAAAGACCTCGGTGAAGCTGCTTACATATTGAACATCAAGATCTATTGAGATAGATCAAGACGCTTGATAAGATTTTCAATGAGTACATACAATGACAAGATTTTCAAAATGGAACAGTCAAAGAAAGAGTTCTTGCCTGTGTTGCAAAGGTATGAAATTGAGTAAGACTCAAATCCCGACCACAGCAGAAAATAGAAAAGAGATTGAAAGACATTCCCTATGCCCCAGTCATAGGTTCTATAAAGTATGCTATGCTATGTACCAGACCTGTTATATACGTTGCTTTGAATTTGGCAAGGGAGTACAATAGTGATCTAGGAGTAGATCACTGGACATTGGTCAAGAATATCCTTAGTGCGGACTAAGGAAATATTTCTCGATTATGGAGGTGACAAAAGAGCCCGTCGTAAAGAGTTACATTGGTGCAAGCTTTTACACCAATCCAGATGACTCTAAGTCTCAATCTGGATACATATTGAAAGTGGGAGCAATTAGCTAGAGTAGCTATGTGCAGAGCATTGTAGACATAGAATATTTGCAAAATACATACGGCTCTAAATGTGACAGACCCGTTGACTAAGCTTCTCTCACGAGCAAAACATGATCACACCTTAGTACTCTTTAGGTGTTAATCACATAGCGATGTGAACTAGATTATTGACTCTAGTAAACCCTTTAGGTGTTGGTCACATGAAGATGTGAACTATGGGTGTTAATCATATACATATACGAATATTGGTGTTAAATCACATGGTGATGTGAACTAGATTACTGACTCTAGTGCAAGTGGGAGACTGAAAGAAATATGCCCTAGAGGCAATAATAAAGTTATTATTTATTTCCTTATATCATGATAAATGTTTATTATTCATGCTAGAAATATATTAACCGGAAAGATAATACATGTGTGAATACATAGACAAACAGAGTGTCACTAGTATGCCTCTACTTGACTAGCTCGTTAATTGAAGATGGTTATGTTTCCTAACCATATACATGAGTTGTCATTTGATTAACGGGATCACATCATTAGGAGAATGATGTGATTGACTTGACCCATTCCGTTAGCTTAGCACTTGATTGTTTAAGTATTCTGCTATTGCTTTCTTCATGACTTATACATGTTCCTATGACTATGAGAATATGCAACTCCCGTTTACCCGGAGGAACACTTTGTGTGCTACCAAACGTCACAACGTAACTAGGTGATTATAAAGGTGCTCTACAGGTGTCTCCGAAGGTACTTGTTGGGTTGGCGTATTTCGAGATTAGGATTTGTCACTCCGATTGTCGGAGAGGTATCTCTGGGCCCTCTCGGTAATACACATCACTTAAGCCTTGCAAGCATTACAACTAATGAGTTAGTTGTGAAATGATGTATTACGGAACGAGTAAAGAGACTTGCCGGTAACGAGATTGAACTAGGTATTTTGAGATACCGACGATCGAATCTCGGGCAAGTAACATACAATGACAAAGCGAACAACGTATGTTGTTATGCGGTCTGACCGATAAAGATCTTCGTAGAATATGTGGGAGCCAATATGAGCATCCAGGTTCCGCTATTGGTTATTGACCGGAAACATGTTTCGGTCATGTCTACATTGTTCTCGAACCCGTAGGGTCCGCACGCTTAAGGTTTCGATGACAGTTATATTATGAGTTTACATGTTTTGATGTACCGAAGGAGTTCGGAGTCCCGGATGAGATCGGGGACATGACAAGGAGTCTCGAAATGGCCGAGACGTAAAGATTCATATATTGGATGATATGGTTAGGCCAAGGGGTCAAGCCCATGAGGCTTTAGGTCGGTGCAAAAGGAGTTTTGTGGAGGCCAGGGGGCCAAACGCCGGAGACCCTGGCGTCTGGCCCTGGGCCAGACGCCGGGGCCAATGGCGTCTGGGCCAGACGCCAAGGATTGTGGCGTTTGGTCCTGGAGTCCGAGTGGGACTCTTGCCTTTCGGGCAAAACCGACTTTGAAGATGCTTTTGCTCCAAGTTTCGACCCCAGGGCTCAACATATAAATAGAGGGGCACGGCTAGCACCAAAGACACAACAATTGATCCCTTGGATCTCTTAGCCGTGTGCGGTGCCCCCCTCCACCATAGTCCACCTCGATAATATCGTAGCGGTGCTTAGGCGAAGCCCTGCGACGGTAGAACATCAAGATCGTCACCACGCCGTCGTGCTGACGGAACTCTCCCTCAACACTCCGCTGGATCGGAGTTCGAGGGACGTCATCGAGCTGAACATGTGCTAGAACTCGGAGGTGCCATAGTTTCGGTGCTTGATCGGTCGGGCCGTGAAGATGTACGACTACATCAACCGCGTTGTGCTAACGCTTCCGCTTGCGGTCTACAAGGGTATGTAGACAACACTCTCCCCTCTCGTTGCTATGCATCACCATGATCTTGTGTGTGCGTAGGACTTTTTTTTTGAAATTACTACGTTCTCCAACAGCTGTGGCTGAGGGCGGCGAGCAGCTGCCCGCAGCGCCTACGGCTGAGGCCCCTGAGGCCCCAGCCACTCTTCTTGGTGAGGCGACCGGCAGCGCGCATCAGGCAGACGCCTCTGACGTGGGTCGCCTTGACGCTTCTTCCTCGTCGTAGGCTGACCCCTGCGCTCAACTCTTGGGTCGCTTCCGCATGGACTTCGAGGCCCTCCGGACGAGAAGGGAGGCCCTGGGTGACGATTACCCCTGTCGCCTGCTGAAGCATAGGAAGTACTTCACCACTGATGAGTAAGCCTTCTTCCTTCCCAGCTCCTGATCCGTTCGTTGCTTTTCCTGATTCTTGCTCCGCAGGGCCCTTCCCGCCGAGCTCAAGGAGATAACCGAGGAGCCATCCCCCTTGTCTCCGCCCTCTCCATCGTCTTCGAGCATTCCGAGCAGCAGAGCCCTTGTGGTGGGGCCGGTTGGAGAGACGAACCATCCTGAGGCGCATCGCGACCCTGCGCGCCTCGCGACCTTCTTTCGCGAGCCTTCTCGTGGCATGGCCAGCCTGCCGTGGACTTCTCGTCTGGTCGTGGACCATGATTGGCTGGGGTACTCCCTGCACTCTTCATTTGGGGATGGATTGGCTCTAGGCCAGGCTTCCGGAGAGGCGTGCCCAGTCGCCTCGAGGGCGCCAGCCCCCAGCCCGCTGCCCGGAGGGGGAGTGCTGATCCGTGCCCCCCGGCGCTCGCTTGGGGCGGATGATGGTGTGGAAGACATATCGAGCGCGCCCGGGAGCGTCGCGCTCTTCGCCAAGGGTTTCTTCGGAGGGCGGCCGACGCGGTGAGCCTGCTTGGTGAAGAGCTCGCTAATGAGGACGCGCGCCTTGAGGCCGAGGGCCTGCGCCTGGTTGCAGAGAGGCGCGAGCTGGAGGCGGCTGTCGCCCTTGCGCGCTATCAGCACGATCTTGGCGATAAGGAGGCCAAGGCGTCGCTGGCGGCCTCTCGGGAGGTCCGTTCCAGGGCTGTGGAGGAGGCCTAGGAAGCTGACCGGCGGCGAGAGGCAACGGAGGAGCGGGCGCGGGAACTCCTGGCCCGATGCCGCTCATTGGAGGAGCAGGTGGAGCTGCACGAGGCGGCCCTTGCGTCGATGAAGGTGGCTTCAGGCGACCCAGCGGAGCTCCAGAAGCGTTAGGAGGCGCTGACGCTGGAAGCCGCTGAACGCGCACGCGAGTATGAACGCCTGGAGACAAGGGAGCACTTGGTGACGCAGTCGGAGTATGATGTCGCTGCGCGGGATGCCCGTGTCTTGGAGGAGGTCGGACGTCGGGTGGCGACGGCGTGCTTGAGCCTCGAGCGCGAGTTCGAGGAGAGGCTGGGGGTGATCTGGACCGAGGCTGAAGGTAGGACCGCCGTCTTGAGGGCCAAGCTGGAGGAAGCGACGCGGCGGGTCGATGCTTTGCGGGCCGCACTTGAGGTGGCGCAGGGGGAGTCAACCACCTCCCATGCCGAGGCGCTTCTCCTCCGCCAACGGGTGGATGAGGCTGAGGCCGTCGCGCGCCAGAATGCGGATGAGATACGCCAGCGGCGGCTCCTGGAGCATGAGCATGGCCCCATGCTCACCACGCTTCGGGAGAGAGCCAACACAGACTTGGGTAACATCTGCAAGGCGGCTGTTGGCGAGCCGCACGCAGTCAACTACGCCGACAACCTTCAGTTCTTCACCGACGTGGTGACACAGCTGGAGGTGTGGTCGATCAGAGCCAACAGGTTGGTGGAGGAGAGGAGCCGCGCCCTGCTCGGGCGCGCCTTTTCCCGCGTCTTCAGCCATGTCCGGAACATGGATCCCTACTTCGACTTCGACGCTGCCATCGCCCCAGTCCCCCAGGCCGTCCGGGACGACCTGGCGCACTGGGTGGAAGACAACGTGGACGCTCTCGTCAGGGCCTTCACTTCAGATAACGACGATGTGATCGTGCCGCCGATGAGGGCGGCGTGGTGAACGGTCGTGACGCCGCTGGTGACAATGCAGAGGGTGATGGCCAGGCCAGCGACGCCAGCGGTAGTTCGGGCGGTGCTCCTGAGGATGCATTGGGGGATTTATCCGACTGACCGCGTATCATTCCCGTTTCCTTACCCTGCATGAATAGAACTCAGGTTTTGACCTGATGGTTGTAAGAGCATTTTGGGAGGGGGTGCCCCTCATGTAAAACTCAAGTTCAGCGTACTAGTGGACGCTACATCACCCATATGCCCGCGCCAAGTAGTTGGCTAGGTGACGAGCCGGCTGACTAGTTTACCTTTGTCCCGTGCGGGCCCTGAGATAGCTTGTGGGAGACTGTGGTGTCTCGAGTGTCTCCTGATCGATTCGTAGGATCTGCAGTAAAAAACCTCCTGAGAGGATACGAAGGCGGCAGTCTGGGCTGCTCGCAAGCTAGGCCAGACCCGGCTCGCGAGGGGCTCACGAGGGGAGGCAGCTGAGGCAAAGTTGTAACCGAAACGCGAGAAATTGCTCGAACGAGACTAAGCACCCCTTCCCCGAACACACGCAAATCTCAAATTCGAGTCCAACTTAAATCCAGCGGGGGAAAGCAACAACCAAGGGAAAAGCAATGAAAGCAGAAAAAGGCCGCGTCCGACACCTAGTCTAGTCTTGGACGTCTTCTCACCAGCGCGGAGCTAAGTGCTGCCACTAGGCGTGGGAGGGAGCCCCAGGGCCTAAGGCCGGGACCCCTGAGACTCCGGGGCGTGTACAGCCCCACTCATTATTACGTGAGAGTGTCACGGGGCGGCGAGCTTCACAGGCACTAGGCCTTCTTCACAGGTACCGGCCTTGCTTCATATCGCCAGACGAGGGCCCCGCCTTGCAACACACTCTAGTGCCATCAACGACGACCGGAAACTAGGACACCGCCGATGGGGTAGAGCGGTCGCTAGCGGTTCCCCCGACGACCACGGGTCCTCCGCCAGGGGCAGGCCCTGAGGCACCTCCCCAGCGGAGGGCCTTCCTCCTGAGAACGCCTAGCTTCGAATGCCGCGGTGGTGATGCCGGATCCTGGCCCCTCTCCTGCAGCCCCCGACGCCCTCCTCCTGAGGGGTAGGAGACCGCGGGAGCGGGGCAGTTGCTCGCTGCGGCGACCTGCACCTCCTGCGATCCATGATTAGCGTATGCCTGTTCCTGAGGAATTAGTGGTACCCGATAATCGCCGCTTCCTGCGCAGCCGATGGGGCCGTCTCGGGGCTCCTGGAAGAGCTCAGCTTCTGGCGCCTCGTCCCCCCAGCTTGGGCTGAGGAGCGAGCCTTGTTTGCCCTCATGCAGGTGCCCTTGGTCCATCATGTGGGGCATGTATTCTTCTGGGGGCGCCATCTCAAAGGCCGTGCCATAGAGCTCCGCGTGCCATGCAGCTCTGCTTGATGCGCCCACCTGGGGGTGGTAGCGCGGCGGCCCACTGGGGCCGTGGGTCACGACGAGTCCTTCTTCCGTGGCCGGGGGCGGGGTCAGCGCTGCCGCCGGCCCGGTGCTGACAGCTTCGCTGGTGTTGGAGCAGCCTTGGAGCCCGCGGGCACGCGTGGAGCCCCCGCGCGGGCCACCTTGGGCCGGAGACGGGAGCTGGGTGCAGAAGGGGTGAGCCCCCGAGGCGGCAAAGCCCAGGAGCTCTGTTACCCGCTCTAGCACGTCGCGGCCGCCTTCCATCAACCTGCACTGCAGCAGCTCTCGGGCCACTGTGAGCGCGGCCCTTGAGTTTGCCTGCTCCCGGCGGGTGTACGGCGTCGTGGCCGCGGCGTGGTTGGAGGCCCTTGCTGCCGACCGCGCCTGCCACGGTGTGAGAGCTGTCGGAGCCTGTCCGCGTCGCCCGCGGCCTGCAGTGCCCTGCGGACCGCGAGCTGCCTGGAGCATGGGGTCGCCCGGGGCGAGTGGCTCTGCGCGGGCGGGCCATGCCGCCCAGGGATCAGGGTTGCCGGCCTGGTCGCCGGACATGTTGATGACGATGCGACGGGGTGCGAAGTGGCAGAAGGCGGACCCCAGCGCACCCCTACCTGGCGCGCCAAATGTCGGATTTCGGGTTCCGGCAGACCCTTGAGGTTCGAACACTGGGGTGCGCCCGGAGATTTCGCCCTCTACCTACCCGCTCCTTGCCGAATCGCTAGGATCTAAACTACGAAAGGAACAACACAAGAGACACAGAGTTTATACTGGTTCAGGCCACCATTGCGGTGTAATACCCTACTCCAATGTGTGGTGTGGTGGATTGCCTCTTGGGCTGATGATGAACAATACAAGGAAGAACAGCCTTGCGAGGGTCTGTTCTTGGCTAGTGCGATGAAATGCTAGGAGCAGTTCAGTCGCTCTCTCTACTGGTTTCTTGGTGAGGATTCTCGATGCCTCTACCTTGTGGTGGCTAGTCCTATTTATAGGAAAAGGCCCTGGGCCTCTTCCCAAATATTGAGCGGGAAGGGCGCCAACAATTGGCCATTTTGAAGGGGAACAACGGGTACACTTATCCTGACTAAAGTTGGTCCTCGCCTGTCAAAGGCTCTGGTGGTGACGCCTGCTTGGGCTCCACAATGACTTCCTTCCTGTCATTGGGCTGGTCTTGGTCTTGTTGCACCGAAATGGATGCCTTTGCTTGATGCTCTCGCCTGCACTTGCTCCCTTTGCACCAAAGAAGAAAGGAGGACACTGCGCGGGCTGGCGCCCGACTGGCGCCCTTGGTTGTCATGGCTTGCGTCATGGGCATCTCGCGAGGTACCTTGCCTTGATCTCTCCGCCTCCTCATGAGCCAGCCTGATGAGGCCATGCCTGAGGAAGCTCCTTGTCGTCCGCCCCGCGAGGCTTGGCCCCTCGTGAGGGTCTCGATCTTGTGTTGATGAAGATGGGCCGTGCTGGGCCCCCTTTTGAGCCACGCCGTAGGCCGCAGGCAGGCAAGTCTGGGGACCCCCGTTCCCAGAACGCCGATAGTTGCCGCCGTAGCGAGCTCATCTCCAAGCTAGGGTATGAGCTCAACTCTTTGTGCTTTCTTTTAACTCCGATTCCTAGCACAAAGGCAATGCCATGTTTCTTTCCAAGTATGAGATTGATCCATCCACATAAAACATCCTCTAGATTATATTTGAGTTGATGATCTAGAGTTAGGTTTCCACCGGACTCATCTCGGACTGACCGAATTGTAGGAATCGGTCCCACCGATTTGGCTTAGGCCAGTGCACAAGTGATTTTTGGTCTGACCGAAAGTTGCAAATCGGTGTAACCAATACCAGGACTTTGTGAAACCATAGCAAACTCGGAGTCACCGAACTGTGTCTCAGTCTGACCGATTCCACATGCTTAGACTCCAAAGTTGCTTCGGTGTCACCGAGTTTTACAAATTGGTAGCTCCGACATGCTTCCTGTAGAAAACTAAAACTAAGTTTTTAACTCATTCTTTTTGCAAAAACTCTGCATTTTGTGATGCTCATCTACTCTATCTCATCTACAACTATTCACAGGGACAGTTCTTAGTTTTCTGTGTAGAATGTCTGATCAAAGTGATAGTCAGAACAAGTCAGAGGAGCAGATGAACTTGAGTGAGGGCACTAGTCCCTCTAGAAGCTATGATGAAGGAAGCAGGAGCACCCCAAGCAACCTGCCTAAGGCATCAACTAGGCAGAGAAAGAAGAAAACATCAGACTGAAGATGAAGACTTTGAGATTGAGGAAGTCAGCTCAAAGAAGAAAGTGCTAAAGAAAGAATATGGTGATGCTGCTTCCACCAAGCCAGGAAAGAATGTGAAGGCCCCTGCCAGGAGAGTTCCTATGTCTAAGGCTAGCGGAGCAACTCAAAAGACCATGACATTCTCACTTGAGCAAAGGTCGGGTGAAGAAGGGAAGAAGAGAGTCAGGAAAACCACTGCTAGAGTGCTTGGAAATCCATCCATGAGGAGAGACTCTATGATGTAGGGTGGAACCCTAGACGCCCGATCTTTCACGTTTGGAGGGAATCCTACCAAGAACACGAAGAACACGAGTGGGGAAATGAGGGGAACATGGGGGAAACACAAGAGAAAACACTCAACCAACATGAATATAATCACACATGCGCTAGATCCTCGAAACACAAAAGGGTACAAGATCCGAATCCAACAAAGGACGATACATAGGGAAACCGGTTCTTCTCCGTGAGGAGGTCTTGAAGATGGTCTTCTCCGAGAGGAGGTCATGAATCCAAGCGGATCTTCTCCGAAGAGGTGTCAGTCCCTCGCGGTGGAGTAGATCCGGATGGATGAGCAAAGCTCTATCTCAAAGTATGAGCTATCACAATGCTAACCCTAGAAAGAGGGTGGAGGAGGAGTTTATATAGTCTAGGGGCGAAGAGGGGTACATGGGCCCGGCCCTTTACTGTGCGCAGACAGGTTGGGCCGGACATAGGGGCGTCGGGCCGGATGTCCGGTTGCTCGTGGGGTGCCGGATGTCTGGGCTGTCGGCCGGATGTCCGGGCTGGCCTGGCGCCGTCTTGGATCTCATTGGGCAGGACTGGTCCGGATGTCCGAGCGCTGGCCGGACATCCGGGGCGACATGAAGGGCCGGATTTCTGGGATTTTGGCCGGATGTCCGGGCTAGAAGGGGTCCAGCTACTGTGATGTTGCGCCAGATTTCCGGGGGTCCAGCCGGATGTCCGGCCGCTCGCTGTGCGCCAGATGCTCGGGTCTTGGGCCGAATGTGCGGGGCCTGTAGCTTCGGCTGGGCTTCGGCTGCCTGTAATAGATGCTTCAGGGGCCGGATGTCCGGGGCCATGGCCGGATGTCCAGGGCCTGGAAGCTGCACTCACCTTCTTCCATTGGTTCTCTTCATCCGTGGACTTGGGAGCTTGACCCTCTTCACGTGCATCCTTGGGAGGGTCCTCTTGGTACCTAATCATGCACAACATTCCGGACTTAGGTAGTTGCCATGTCTCGAGAGAATCATATGAGATATCACTAAGGAGAGAATTCACCTCGGTCTCGAGAGCTCTAGCTCATGCTCGTGTCATGGGTCCTCTTGGCTCTTGATGAGACGATGGTAGGTCCATGGGGATGACCGTAGGATGCTCCGCATCATCTCCCTTCCCTTGGGAAAGGTCTGACCTCGGATCGAAATCCTCATCACCATGGTACGGGGAGAGATCATTGATATTGAAGATGTTGCTCACGGAGTACTTGTCGCGTGGGATGTCGATCTTGTAGGCGTTGTGTTTGTAGCGTTCAATCACCTTGAAGGGTCCATCGGCTCGTGGTAGAAGTTTGGACTTGCGTTCGTTGGGGAAGCGCTCCTTGCGAAGGTGTAGCCACACGAGATCTCCAATGTTGAATATCATGGGTTGCTTGTTGATGTTGAGCTTGGTCGCGAGTCGTTGTACTTGGTGCTTGATGGTGTGCCTTGTATCTTCGTGCATCTTCTTGAGGTAGCTTTCTCGTGCACTCGCGTCCATGTTGGTGTGCTCTTGTAGTGGAAGAGGTAGAATGTCCAATGGGGACAACGGGTTGAAGCCGTAGACGACCTCGAAAGGGGACTTGGCGGTAGTTGAATGTCTTGCGCGGTTGTAGGCGTACTCGGTGATGGGTAGGCACTCCTCCTACTCCTTGATGTTCCTCTTGATCAACACGCGAAGTAGAGTGGAGAGTGTACGGTTCGTCACCTCTGTTTGGCCGTCGGTTTGGGGATGGTATGCCGAAGAGAACAAGAGCTTGATTCCGAGCTTGGCGCATAGAGTCTTCCAAAAGTAACTCAACAACTTGACGTCGCGGTCTCAGACGATCGTCTTGGGCACTCCATGTAGTCGCAAGATTTCCCTACAAAAGATATTCACGATAAGTGATCAGCCATTTTAGAGAATCGGTCCACAACAACAAACACGGAATCCTTTCCATTTTGAGTTCTAGGCAAACCAAGTACAAAGTCCATGCTAATGTCTTCCCAAGGTTGATAGGTAATAGGAAGAGGCATGTAAAGACCATGGGATTGAGCTTTAGACTTAGCTTTACGACATGTACAACACCGGTTGGAGAAGCGTGAGACATCGCGGAACATCTTGGGCCAAAAGTAGTTCTTGGAGAGCGTGGCGAATGTCTTGTCGCGTCCAAAGTGTCCCATGAGTCCGCCTCCCTGAGCCTCTTGCAAAAGGAGAAAATGAAGAGAAGACTCACTCTCATAAGATAATCATCCTTGATGTAATATCGTTCCCAAGATGTATGCGTCAAATACTTAGCATAAGGATTAGCAAAGGTAGGATCATTCACATACAAGTCCTTTATGTGCTCAAAGCCAATAACATTCAACTCAAGTTTAGTGAAAAGCGTGCATATGCGGGAAAGGGCATCCGCCACTATGTTTTCCTTGCCCTTGATGTACTTGAATTATATAAGGAAATGACTCGATGAATTCACTCCATTTGGCATGATGCTTGTTCAACTTAGTTTGTCCTTTTAATTACTTAAGCGTTTCATGATCGGTATGAATGATAAATTCATGAGGGAGAAGATAATGTTCCCATTCACGCAAAACTCGCACTAAAGCATATAGCTCTTTGTCATAGATGGGGTAATTGAGTTGCACTCCGGAAAGTTTTTTACTAAAATATGCTATGGGGCGCTGTTCTTGCGTTAACACGCCTCCTATGCCATTACCGTTAGCATCACAATGAATCTCAAAAGGTTTGCCAAAGTTGGGTAATGCAAGCACGGGAGCATGAGTAAGCAAATTCTTAAGCTCATGAAATGCGGTATCTTGGGATGGTCCCCAAACAAAAGGCACATTTTTCTTACTCAAAGAATGTAAAGGAGAAGCAATGGTGCTAAAATCCTTCACAAAGCGACGATAGAAACCGGCTAAACCAAGAAAACTATGCACTTGTTGCAAGTTGGTTGGTTGGGGCCAAGTTTTAATAGCATTGATCTTAGATTCATCCACATGAACACCCTTAGAAGACACAACAAAACCCAAGAAAACAAGCTTATCAACACCAAAAAGGCATTTGTCCACATTAGCATAAAGTCTCTCTTTCCTAAGGGTTTGCAACACGGTTCTAAGATGGGTGACATGCTCTTTGAGGGATTTGCTAAAGATAAGAATATCATCAAAATAGACCACAACAAATACACCAATATAGGGTTGAAGAACAAAGTGCATGACTCGCATGAAAGTACCGGGTGCTTCGGATAAACCCATTGGCATAACTAGCCATTTATATAAGCCAAATTTGGTTTTAAATGCGGCTTTCCATTCATCACCTTCTTGGATGCGTATTTGATAGTAGCCACTCTCAAGATCAATCTTAGAGAAAATGGCAGCTCCACTAAGCTCATCAAGCATATCAACTAAGCGTGTAATAGGACAACGATATGTAACGGTGATAGCATTAATGGGACGGCAATCGGAAACCATTCAATAAGTATCGTCTTTCTTTGGAATAAGTATGACCGGAACGACACAAGGGCTCAAGCTTTCACGTACTTGACCATTGTCGATTAGTTGTTGTACTTACCGTTGGATCTCCTTAGTTTCCTCGGGGTTGACGCGACAGGGAGCCTTGTTAGGAAGAGGTGCTCCGGGGATGAGGTCGATTCGGTGCTCAATACCTCGTAGTGGAGGTAGACCCAGAGGTAGCTCATCGGGGGAAACATCTTGGAATTCTTGCAAAAGAGAAGACAACACTAAAGGTAGATCATGAGAGGTGTTAGTTTCTGGTGCCTCGTCCTTGCACACAAGGACATAGTGCATAGCACGTGATGGGTTCTCACACACTTCTCTCATCTCACTTTTGGTGGCCAATAGGACTAAGTTTTTCTTGTCGCTCATCGTGGAGGCACTAGATTTTGGCTTGTGGCGCTCACTCTCTTTTGGGTGGATCACTCTCTCACTCTTTTCTCCACGATGGGTGGTTTGCTTGTCGGCAATCACTTGACTTGGAGACATAGGTCGTAGCACATATTCCTTTCCTTTCATCTTGAAGCTATAATGATTGGTACGCCCATTGTGGATGACGCCGCGGTCAAATTGCCATGATCGACCAAGAAGGAGGTGGCAAACGGACATCGGGACAACATCACATTCCAAAGTGTCTTCATATGCTCCAATTTTGAAGGAAACTTTGACCGTATGCTCAACTTGTATAGTGCCGGAATCGCTTAGCCATTGGACCTAGTAGGGGTGCGGCTGCATCATCTTGACCAATTGGAACTTGGAGCATAGTTCTTCAATTTCCAAGTTGTGACAACTACCTCCATCGACGATGACCTTGACGGACCTTCCATTGATGCCGGCCTTTGTGTGGAAGATGTGGCATCTTTGGTCTTCATCTTGTTGATGTTGAAGAGTCAAGACTTTGGAGACAATGAGAGCCGGGCTCGAATCCTCATCACAAAAGACTTTATCATCTTCATCATCGTTCACGTGTTGGTGCATGGCCACTTGATCAAGGGCTTCCATTTCCTCTTCACTCATGGAGTCATAGGTTCCGTTGTCGTTGAGGATCATGGTGCGCTTGTTGGTGCACTCAAAGGATTTGTGGCCTCGGCTGCCGCAAGTGAAACCCTTGAAGGAGCTTGTCTTGACGGTATCATCGGCTGGAGTAGATGATTAAGCTCGCGGCTTGAAGTTGCTTGTATTAGGAGGGTGACTTAAGGTTGTCGAAGCTTTCTTGTAGCTCGACTTGTCGCCGTTGGTTGTAGATGGCTTGGCTGGGGTAGAAGTTGGAGGAGTCGTTGAAGCTTGGGTGTTGGAGAAGCCGTAGCTCTTGGACGAGTACTTGGCGTACTTGAAGTCATCTTGCACTTGACGTTCTGCTTTGGTAGCTTGATGCACGAGCTCAATGAGGTTGGAGTAGGGTTGGAAGTCGGCAATCTTCTTGATGGGATGATTGAGGCCATTCAAGAAACGGGCCATAGTTTGCTCATCATCTTCCGTGACATTGGCTCTTATCATGGCTATCTCCATTTCCTTGTAGTATTCTTCAACACTCGTTGTTCCTTGCTTGAGGAGTTGTAGCTTCTTGAAAAGATCACGGCTATAGTAGGTGGGCACAAAACGTGCTCACATGACATCTTTCATTTGAGCCCAAGTGGTGATTGGTGGTTCACCTCTTGCTTCTCGGCGCCCAAGGACTTGTTCCCACCATATGAGCACATAGCCTTGGAACTCAAGTGATTCCATAGCGATCTTCTTCTCTTCCTCGTAGTTGTGCAAACGAAAGATTTTGTCGACCTTCAATGCCCATGATAGGTACTCTTCGGGATCATTGCTTCCATTGAACTTGGGCATGGTGAACTTTAGCTTGTCGTAGTGTTGCTCTTCATTGTGTTGGGGTCGAGGGTGATGATGATACCCTTGACATGGAGGATTATCAACCTCATGTTGCTCTTGGCGTGGAAAATTTCCGTAGTCATCTTGCTCTTGTTGAACTTGAGGTTGTGGAGGAGCTTGTCGAGCTTGTGGAGGAGCTTGAGGAACTTGATGATGCACTCTTGGTTGGTAGTTTCGCTCTTGAATTTCTTCGCAAAGTGCTTCCTCTTGATTGCGCCTATCTTGGTTGCGGTTGGCAATGGCTCGACTTGATTCTTGAAGGGCACGTTGTGCCTCAAAAGCTTGTGCTTCACATTGTTGTTGTTGAAGACGTTGAACTTCGGCGTCTTGTTTGTCTTGATGTTGTCATGCTCGCTCTTCTTCTTGGTGACATTGACGTTGTTGTACTTGAGCTTGTACAAAAGGGACTTGGTTCAGTCGATGACGATGTGCTTGCTCGTCGACTTGCTCTTGTGGATGATTGCCATGTAGAGGATTGTGAGTTGCTTGACGGTCTTGATGCGCGGCTCGACGTAGAGTGTTTGATGTCGGTGTACTTGTGTCAGAGAAGGTGTCGTCGGTGTGTCGACTTGAGCGGCTCCGTCTTGAGTAGGAAGAAGTGGAAGAATGGCGGTTCACCAACAAGGCACGATCTCGTCCATTCTTGCATCGTTCTCTTGTTTGTGAGCGTCGAGCTTGTTGTCGAAGTAGTCTCTTGTTCGTTGCTCGGAGAGTCGCAAGTCGGTGGCGAGATTGTCGATGCGGTCGCTCATTCCTTGTTGTTCTTGGTGCAAAGCTCTTTGTGCACCGAAGAGGTGGCTCTTGGTGACATCGGATGACATGTCGTCGTCTTGCTTGATGAAGAGTGCGTTGGTAGAAGAACTTGGCCTATCCATCATTCCAAGCAAATATCTGAGTGGGAGAAGGAGAAGAACTTATACCAAATGTACCTTGACCAATGTTGAAGATGGATCAATGATCACTCAGATGTGGACAAGGAAATAGCACAATTGGTATGAATTCTTGTCGGTTCTCACACCTACACAAGTAAAAGCTTATGGTGGAGCTAGGTTAGGATGGTGGCACAAAATTTGATGGAATTGTTAGTGAGCTTCCATAATGTTGGAAAAGATTCACAAATTTGCAAATGCAACAAGTAGACCAATAGCAAGATATGGTACACGGAAACACACACGCAAATAGATAAGCGGGGTCGTGTAACCAAGGAATGAGCCAAAATGTGGAGACCACAAAAATGCTCGTGTTGCACAACACTAGAGAGACGCTAGCACGATTACACAATGGGCGGATACAAAACTTGTGCACAACCTACTAGGCAAAAATACAACGACTACTATCCCAAGTATGCTATATGTATTGTATTCCGATGGTATGATCCAAGATGATCGTATATGACAATCTTAATGTAGTATGATGCTATGGTTCTTGCTTATAAGCTCTTTTCTTATCCTTCCTTCTTGCTTAAAAGCTTGTTTGGCTCTTTCACTTGCGAGCTCTTTTCTCATGCAAAACTTCACGAACCAAGATAGCAATTGTGTATGCGATGTAAACTTTGACACAAAAGATGATACCAAGATATGCACCACTATGATATAGTATGTATGCTATGGAGTATCATCACTAAAGTGCACAAGTCACATTGCCGACAATACTCAAAGGCTAGTCTCGATGGGTAAGCAATGCAAAAGTAAGGCTATGTGGTTATCAATGCAAATGGCATGGAATAGACAAAGATGTCGTCGAGGTTACCGTCCTTGGCCATGATGAGTCTTTTGCAAAGATGAGCGGTGGTGATGGTGATGTCAAACCGTACCTATATAGCCAAAACACAATAGGACACGGGAACCACAACTCAAATTCTCAAAGACCAAAACGGGTCAAAATTGTCGTAGGTGGTAGCGGTAAGTGATGGTGGTGCTTGCAGAAAGCGGTGGTGGTATGTGGAAGTATGCGTGGTATGCAGAAGTATGCGTGGGCACGGGGGCAAAATTTGGCGAAAGTTAGGCGGAAAACGGGGCGATGGATGGAGTTGCTACTGTCAGGGGCCGGATGTCCAGACCAGGAGCCGGATGTCCGGGGTAGCCGGATGTCCGGGCAACACGGGCCGGATGTCCGGGCGTTGGAAACGGGGATGAACATAATGAACTCTGTGGGAAAAAGGCAACACCGGGGCAAAATTCGGATGATTTAGTGAATGGAAATTGCAGTGGAGGTCGGGGAAGCTAGATCCACATGTGGGAAAGCAAATCCATGGATCAAATCCAACAAAACTTCATCACACCAAGAAATCACAAAAAAAATTGGGGGCTATTTTTGGTGGAAATTTTCAGATTTAGGACGTAATCAACAAAATCAAGCTAGAAAACAAAGGGTAGGGGCTCCAAAAACGTGATCAACGTGGCTCGTGATACCAAGATGATGTAGGATGGAACCCTAGATGCCCGATCTTTCATGTTTGCAGGGAATCCTACCAAGAACACGAAGAACACGAGAGGGGAAACGAGGAGAACACGAGGGAAACACAAGAGAAAACACTCAACCAACAAGAATATAGTCACACATGCGCTAGATCCTCGAAACACAAAAGGGTACAAGATCCAAATCCAACAAAGGACGATACATAGGGTAACCGGTTCTTCTTCGTGAGAAGGTCTTGAAGATGGTCTTCTCCGAGAGGAGGTCTTGAATCCAAGTGGATCTTCTCCGAAGAGGTGTCGGTCCCTCGCGGTGGAGTAGATCCGGATGGATGAGCAAAGCTCTATCTCAAAGTATGAGCTATCACAATGCTAACCCTAGAAAGAGGGTGGAGGAGGAGTTTAGATAGTCTAGGGGGTGAAGAGGGGTACATAGGCTCGGCTCTTTACTGTGCGGAGACAGGTCCGGCCGGATGTACGGGCGTCGGGCCGGATGTCTGGGTGCTTGCGGGGTGCCGGATGTCCGGGCCGTCGGTCGGATGTCCGGGCTGGCCTGGCGCCGTCTTGGATCTCATTGGGAAGGACTGGTCCGGATGTCCGGGCGCTGGTCGGACGTTTGGGGCGACGTGAAGGGCCGGATTTTTGGGATTTTGGCCGGATGTCCGGGCTGGAAGGGGTCCAGCTACTGTGATGTTGTGCCCGATTTTCGAGGGTCGAGCCGGATGTCCGGCCGCTCGCTGTGCGTTGAATGTCTGGGTCCTAGGCAAGATGTTCGGGGCCTAGAGCTTCGGCTGGGCTTCGGCTGTAGTAGATGCTCCAGGGGCCGGATGTCCGGGGCTTGGAAGATGCACTCGCCTTCTTCCGTTGGTTCTCTTCATCCGTGGACTTGGGAGCCTGACCATATTCACGTGCATCCTCGGGAGGGTCCTCTTGGTACCTAATCATGCACAACATTCCGGACTTAGGTAGTATCCATGTCACGAGAGGATCATATGAGATATCACTAAGGAGAGAAGTCACCTCGGTCTCGAGAGTTCTAGCTCGTTCTCGTGTCATGGGTCCTCTTGGCGCTTGGTGAGACGATGGTAGGTCCATGGGGATGACCGTAGGATGCTCCACCTCACTCTGCTAGTGAGGAGGAAGAGGAAGAAGAGGTTGCTGCACAAGCACCTCCTGCTAAGTCACAAGAGCTGATGGGGGATGCCATCAAGTCTGGGGCAGCTCCTTCAAAGCCCAAGACAGCCCCCAAAGCTCCAGCTCAAGCCACCAAGACAACTCCAAAGAGAAGCACCAGGAACATACCTGCTTTAGAGAAGAACAAGGCCCCAGTGCCTGAAGCTGCAGAAGATGTTGAAGCCCCCGTGCTCAGAAAGCTCAAACCTAAGATTACAGACCATAATGACAGTCACCCAGTAGCTGAAAACATGAAGGAGAGAAAGGATGCAGGTCTCAGAAGATGGTGACAAGCAGATCCATATGCTATGAGGAGGAGGACTGCAGTGGACTACAGGTTCCACACCAAAGAGCAACAAGATTTTTATGAGACAGTTTTGCTGGACAAGAAGCCCATTGTAAGTGACATGAGATGGGTTGATTGGAAATACATTGATGCAAATGCAGATCATTTCCCAGGAGTGCATGGCAGCTTTAAGTGCAATGGTATTGATGACTTTGTTGGTCAAGAGTTGACAAAGTGGAATGATGAGGTCATTATGCAATTCTACTCAACAACTCATTTTTATCCTGAGGGAAGGATTGTGTGGATGACTGAAGGTCAGAGGCACCAATCTACAATTGATGAGTGGGCCAAGCTCATAAATGCACCTGAAGAAGAAGAGAATGACATTGATGTCTATGATGACAAGAAGAAGGATCACAACTCCATGGCCAATATGTATAAGGAAATTCCAGATAAGGCCCTGGAGACACATAAGTTTGGGTCAGTCTACTACTTGTTGTCTGGTTTGGCCACTGATACAACTCCAATGTATCTATAATTTTTGATTGTTCCATGCTATTATATTATCTGTTTTGGATGTTTAATGGGCTTTACTATACACTTGTATATTATTTTTGCGACTAACCTATTAACCGAAGGCCCAGCCCAAATTGTTGTTTTTTGCCTATTTCAGTGTTTCGCAGAAAAGGAATATCAAACGGAGTCCAAACGGAATGAAACCTTCAGGAGAGTTATTTTTGGAACAAACACAATCCAGGAGACTTGGAGTAGACGTCAGGGAAGCAACGAGGTGGCCACGAGGGTCCAGGGCACGCCCTACCCCCCTAGGTGTGCCCCCCACCCTCGTGGGCCCCTCATGGCTCCCCCTGACCGACTTCTTTCGCCTATATATATCCATATACCCCAAAAACATCCAGGAGGACAATAGATCGGGAGTTCCGCCACCGCAAGCCTCTGTAGTCACCAAAAACCTCTTGGGAGGCCGTTTCGGGACCTTGCCGGAGTGGGTATCCATCACCGGTGGCCATCTTCATCATCCCGGCGCACTCCATGACGAGGAGGGAGTAGTTCACCCTCGGGGCTGAGGGTATCTACCAGTAGCTATGTGTTTGATCTCTCTCTCTCTCTCGTGTTCTTGATATGGCACGATCTAGATGTATCGCGAGCTTCGCTATTATAGTTGGATCTTATGATGTTTCTCCCCCTCTACTCTCTTGTAATGGATTGAGTTTTCCCTTTGAAGTTATCTTATCGGATTGAGTCTTTAAGGATTTGAGAACACTTGATGTATGTCTTGAATGTGCTTATCTGTGGTGACAATGGGATATTCACGTGATCTACTTGATGTATGTTTTGGTGATCATCTTGCGGGTTTAGTGACCTTGTGAACTTATGCATATGGGTTGGCACATATTTTCGTCTTGACTCTTGGGTAGAAACTTTGGGGCACTCTTTGAAGTACTTTGTGTTGGTTGAATAGATGAATCTGAGATTGTGTGATGCATATCGTATAATCATGCCCACGAATACTTGAGGTGACATTGGAGTATCTAGGTGACATTGGGGTTTTGCTTGATTTGTGTCTTAAGGTATTATTCTAATACGAACTCTATGGTAGATCGAACGGAAAGAATAGCTTGGTGTTATTTTACTACTGACTC
This sequence comes from Triticum timopheevii, assembly GCA_963921465.1. NCBI lineage: Eukaryota > Viridiplantae > Streptophyta > Magnoliopsida > Poales > Poaceae > Triticum > Triticum timopheevii. The sequence goes on along the minus strand of OY997268.1, from coordinate 515,158,325 downwards.
TTGAATAGATCGATTAGAAAGGATAACTTTGAGGTGGTTTCGTACCCTACAATAATCTCTTCGTTTGTTCTCCACTATTAGTGACTTTGGAGTGACTCTTTGTTGCATGTTGAGGGATAGTTATATGATCCAATTATGTTATTACTATTGAGAGAACTTGCACTAGTGAAAGTATGAACCCTAGGCCTTGTTTCCTAGCATTGCAATACCGTTTACGCTCACTTTTATCATTAGTTACCTTGCTGTTTTTATAATTTCATATTACAAAAACCTATATTTATCATCCATATTGCACTTGTATCACCATCTCTTCGCCGAACAAGTGCACCTATACAAATTACCATTGTATTGGGTGTGTTGGGGACACAAGAGACTCTTTGTTATTTGGTTGCAGGGTTGTTTGAGAGAGACCATCTTCATCCTACACCTCCCACGGATTGATAAACCTTAGGTCATCCACTTGAGGGAAATTTGCTACTGTCCTACAAACCTCTGCACTTGGAGGCCCAACAACGTCTACAAGAAGAAGGTTGCGTAGTAGACAGCAAGCTCTTTTCTGGCGCCGTTGCCGGGGAGGTGAGTGCTTGAAGATATATCTTTAGATCTTGCAATCGAATTTTTTTGTTTCTTGTTTTATCACTAGTTTAGTTTATAAAATAAAACTACAAAAAAATGGAATTGAGGGTGCCTCTTATGCTTCATCTTTTTAATATCTTTTGTGAGTATGATGGAAAGGAAAATTGTGCTCAAGTGCTAGAAGAAGAAATCTATAGAATGTTTGGCACTAAATCTTTGTATGATGAGCATGATTGCAATGTTGTTAGTATGAATTCTATGAATATCCATGATGCTAATGATATGCAAAGCTACAAGCTTTGGGAAGCTATGTTTGATAAAGATGATATTTTTTGTCCCCCAAGTTTTGATGAGCAAATTTATTATGATGAAAGCATGCCTCCTATTTATGATGATTATTGTGATGACACATATGCTATAAAGAATAAAGATAACCATGAAACTTGTCGTCTTGATATTAATTTTCAATTGGATTATGCTTCACATGATAGTTATTTTGTTGAGTTTGCTCCCACTACTATTGATGAGAAGAAATTTGCTTATGTGGAGAGTAGTAAATTTTCTATGCTCGTAGATCATGAAAAGAATGCTTTATGTGCTAGTTATATTGTTGAATTCATTCATGATGCTACTAAAAATTATTATGAGGGAGGAATATATGCTTGTAGGAGTTGCAATGATATCAAGTTTCCTCTCTATCTGCTTAAAGTTTTAAAGTTATGCTTGTTTTGCCTTCCTATGCTAGTTGATTATTGTTCCCATAAGTTGTTTACTCACAAAATCCCTATGCATAGGAAGTGGGTTAGACTTAAATGTGTTAGTAATATGCTTCATGATGCTCTCTTTATGTTTCAATTCTTATCTTTTATGCGAGCATCATTGAAATCATCATGCCTAGCTAAAAGGCATTAAAGAAAAGTGCTTGTTGGTAGACAACCCAATATTTACCTTTACTGTTTTTGTGTGTTCACATGATTATGCTACTGTAGTAATCATGTTTTATAGCTTTTGTTTCAATAAAGTGCCAAGTAAGACCTTTAGGACAGCTTATGGTGATAGTTGTGTTGATCGTGCTGAAAATCAGAAACTTTTGCACCCAGTAAATTAGTTTTGATAATTGACAGAGACGTGATTTTGATATGATTCTTTTTGCTATGGATTGTTACACAAATTTATCAGGTTTTCCTAATTTGGTAGAAGTTTTGTAGTTACATAAGTATTCGAGAGTTACAGATTACTACAGACTGTTCTGTTTTTGATAGATTCTGTTTTCTATGTTTTGTTTGCTTATTTTGATGTATCTATGAGTAGTATTGGATGGTATGAACCATAGAGAAGTTTGAATACAATATGAATTCAGAATGAGTTCAGAACAGTACCTAAGTGGTGATTTATTTTCTTATACTAACGGAGCTTACGAGTTTTCTGTTGAGTTTTGTGTTGTGAAGTTTTCAAGTTTTGGGTAAAGATTCAATGGAATGTGGAATGATGAGTGGAAAGATCCTAAGCTTGGGAATGCCCAAGGAACCCCAAGGTAAAATTCAAGGACAACCAAAAGCCTAAGCTTGGGGATGCCCCGGAAGGCATGCCCTCTTTCGTCTTCGTTAATCGGTAACTTTACTTGGAGCTATATTTTTATTCACCACATGATATGTGTTTTGCTTGGAGCGTCATTTTCTTTTGTTAGTATTTGTTTTCTGTTATTTAGAATAATGTTTTGCTTCTATATTTTCAATAAAAAATTCAAGGATAGCCTTTACCATGCTTATTTTGCAAGTATACATGTTGTTGTTTCAAAATAGAAAGTTTACCGCTGTTGCAAAAATTCCCTAGAAAGTCAGAAATTGATAAAATGTTGAAACTTTTTGCACATTGAGCTCTGATAAATCTTATACAATGTGGTAGACTTTAATAATTTTTGGAGTTAGGGAAGTATGATGAATCTTGCATTCTTTACAGACTATACTGTTTTGGCAGATTGCTGTTATGTTTGCATTGTTTGCATATGCTTGCTTGTTTAATGATTCTATTTGAGGGAATTTAGTATGCAATGTTGAATAATAATTTTTGTGATTTTCTACAGTAGAGAATGATAAGGATTTTGCATTGGTTTATACTAACTTATCTCACGAGTTCTTGTTGAGTTTGGTGTGGATGAAGCTTTCGAGACTTAGGAAACCGTGATATAAAAGGAATTAAGGAGACACAAAAGCTCAAGCTTGGGGATGCACAAGTCACCCCAAGATAATATTTCAAGAAGTCTCAAGCATCCAAGCTTGGGGATGCCCCGGTAGGCATCCCACCTTTCTTCTTCAACAATTATCGGTTAGTATCGGTTGAACCTAAGTTTTTGCTTCTTCACATGATGTGTGCTATGCTTGAATTGTCATTTTGTTTTGTTTTGCTTGCTGTTTGAATAATATCCCAAGATCTAAAATTCTTAAATGATAGAGAGTCTTCACATAGTTGCATAATTATTCGACTACTCATTGATCTTCACTTATATCTTTCAGAGTAGTTTGTCTTTTGCTCTAGTGCTTCACTTATATCTTTTTAGAGCACGGTGGTGGTTTTATTTTGAAGAAATAGATTATCTCTCATGCTTCACTTATATTATTTTGAGAGTCCTTTAGAACAGCATGGTATTTGCTTTGGTTATAAAATTAGTCCTAATATGATGGGCATCCAAGTTGGGTATAACAAAAACTATCATTAAAAGTGCATTGAATACTATGAGAAATTTGATGCTTGATAACTGTTTTGAGATATAAAGGTGGTAATGTTAGAGTCATGCTAGTTGGGTAATTATGAAATTGAGAAATACTTGTGTTAAAGTTGGCAAGTCATGTAGCATGCATGTATGGTAAAAGTTGTGTGACAAATTTGTAGCATGGGGTGCTCATTTGATTGCCTTCCTTATGAGTGGAGGTCGGGATTGCGCGATGGTTAACTCCTACCAAACCTTCCCCTAGGAGCATCGTAGTAGTACTTTGCTTCAAGGGCTAATGAACTTTTGCAATAAGTATATGAGTTCTTCATGACTAACGTGAGTCCATGGATTATATGCACTCTTACCCTTCCATCATTGCTAGCCTCTACGGTACCGTGCATTGCCCTTTCTCACCTTGAGAGTTGGTGCAAACTTCGCCGGTGCATCCAAACCCCGTGATACGATACACTCTATCACACATAAACCTCCTTATATCTTCCTCAAAACAGCCACCATACCTACCTATTATGGCATTTCCATAGCCATTCCGAGATATATTGCCATGCAACTTTCCACTGTTCCGTTTATTATGACACGCTCCATCATTGTCATATTGCTTTTGCATGATCATGTAGTTGACATCGTATATGTGGCAAGGCCACCTTTATAATTCTTTCATACATGTCGCTCTTGATTCATTGCAAGGCCACCTTTTATACACCGCCGGAGGCATTCACATAGTCATATTTTGTTCTAAGTATTGAGTTGCAACTCTTGAGTTGTAAAAAAATAAAAGTGTGATGATCTTCATTATTAGAGCATTGTCCCAAGTGAGGAAAGGATGATGGAGACTATGATTCCCCCATAAGTTGGGATGAGACTCCGGACTTTATGAAAAATAAAAGAGGCCAAAGAAGCCCAAATAAAAAAAAGAGGCCAATATGCCCAACAAAATATATATAAAAAATGAGAGAAAAAGAGAGAAGGGACAATGTTACTATCCTTTTTCCACACTTGTGCTTCAAAGTAGCACCATGATATTCATGATAGAGAGTCTCCTATGTTGCCACATTCATATACTAGTGGGAATTTTTCATTATAGAACTTGGCTTGTATATTCCAATGATGGGCCTCCTCAAAATGCCCTAGGTCTTCGTGAGCAAGCAGGTTGGATGCAGACCCACTTAGTTTCTTTTGTTGAGCTTTCATACATTTATAGCTCTAGTGCATCCGTTGCATGGCAATCCCTACTCCTCACATTGACTTCAATTGATGGGCATCTCCATAGCCCGTTGATTAGCCGCGTCGATGTGAAACTTTCTCCTTTTTTGTCTTCTCCACACAACCTCCATCATCATATTTTATTCCACCCATAGTGCTATATCCATGGCTTACGCTCATGTATTGCATGAGAGTTGAAAAAGCTGAAGCGCGTTAAAAAGTATGAATCAATTGCTTGGCTGAAACCGGGGTTGTGCATGATGGGAGTATTTTATGTGACGAAAAGTAGGAATGTCAAATGGAGTCCAAACGGAATGAAACCTTCGGGAGAGTTATTTTTGGAACGAACGCAATCCAGGAGACTTGGAGTAGACGTCAGGGAAGCAACGAGGTGTCCACGAGGGTCCAGGGCGCGCCCCCACCCTCATGGGCCCCTCGTTGCTCCCTTGACCGACTTCTTTCGCTTATATATATCCATATACCCTAAAAACATCCAGGAGCACAATAGATCGGGAGTTCCGCCGCCGCAAGCCTCTGTAGCCACCAAAAACCTCTCGGGAGCCCGTTCTGGCACCCTGCCAGAGGGGGAAGCCATCACCGGTGGCCATCTTCATCATCCCGACGCACTCCATGACGAGGAGGGAGTAGTTCACCCTCGGGGCTGAGGGTATGTACCAGCAGCTATGTGTTTGATCTCTCTCTCTCTCATGATCTGGATATGGCATGATCTTGATGTATCGCGAGCTTTGCTATTATAGTTGGATCTTATGATGTTTCTCCCCCTCTACTCTCTTGTAATGGATTGAGTTTTCCCTTTGAAGTTCTCTTATCGGATTGAGCCTTTAAGGATTTGAGAACACTTGATGTATGTCTTGCATGTGCTTATCTATGGTGACAATGGGATATTCACGTGATCTACTTGATGTATGTTTTGGTGATCAACTTGCGGGTTCAGTGACCTTGTGAACTTATGCATAGGGGTTGGCACACGTTTTCGTCTTGACTCTTGGGTAGAAACTTTGGGGCACTCTTTGAAGTACTTTGTGTTGGTTGAATAGATGAATCTGAGATTGTGTGATGCATATTGTATAATCATGGCCACGGATACTTGAGGTGAGATTGGAGTGTCCAGGTGACATTAGGGTTTTGGTTTATTTGTGTCTTAAGGTGTTATTCTAGTACAACTCTATGATAGATCGAATGGAAAGAATAGCTTCGTGTTATTTTACTACGGACTCTTGAATAAATCGATCAGAAAGGATAACTTTGAGTTGGTTTCGTACCCTACAATAATCTCTTCGTTTGTTCTACGCTATTAGTGACTTTGGAGTGACTCTTTGTTGCATGTTGAGGGATAGTTATATGATCCAATTATGTTATTACTGTTGAGAGAACTTGCACTAGTGAAAGTATGAACCCTAGGCCTTGTTTCCTAGCATTGCAATACCGTTTACGCTCACTTTTATCATTAGTTACCTTGCTGTTTTTATAATTTCAGATTACAAAAAATCTATATCTATCATCCATATTGCACTTGTATCACCATCTCTTCGCCGAACTAGTGCACCTATACAAATTACCATTGTATTGGGTGTGTTGGGGACACAAGAGACTCTTTGTTATTTGGTTGCAGGGTTGTTTGAGAGAGACCATCTTCATCCTACACCTCCCACGGATTGATAAACCATAGGTCATTGATACGTCTCCAACATATCTATAATTTTTTATTGTTCCATGCTATTATATTACCCCTTTTGGATGTTTATGGGCTTTATTTTACACATTTATATCATTTTTGGGACTAACCTACTAACCGGAGGCCCATCCCATATTGCTGTTTTTTTTGCCTATTTCAGTATTTTGAAGAAAAGGAATATCAAACGGAGTCCAAACGGAGTGAAACCTTCAGGAGCGTGATTTTTGGAACGAACGTGATCCAGAGGACTTGGAGTGCAAGTCAAGAAGCAGCCGAGGCTCCCACGAGATAGGAGGGCGTGCCCCCCCCCTATAGGGCGTGCCCCCTGTCTCATGTGCCCCTCGGGCGTCCACCGACGTACTTCTTCCTCCTATATAAGCCTACGTACCCTGAAAACATCCAGGGAGCAGACGAAACACAATTTCCACCGCCGTAACCTTCTGTATCCGCGAGATCCCATCTTGGAGCCTTCGCCAGCGCTCCGCCGGAGGGGGAATCGACCATGGAGGGCTTCTACATCAACATCCTTGCCCCTCCGATGAGTTGTGAGTAGTTTACCACAGACCTACGGGTCCATAGTTATTAGCTAGATGGCTTCTTCTCTCTTTTTGGATCTCAATACAGTGTTCTCCCCCTCTCTTGTGGAGATCTATTCGATGTAAACTCTTTTTGCGGTGTGTTTGTCGAGATCCGATGAATTGTGGGTTTATGATCAAGTTTATCTATGAATAATATTTGAATCTTCTCTGAATTATTTTATGTATGATTGAGTTATCTTTGCAAGTCTCTTCGAATTATCAGTTTGGTTTGGCTTACTAGATTGATCTTTCTTGCCATGGGAGAAGTGTTTAGCTTTGGGTTCAATCTTGCGGTGCCAGTGACAGAAAGGGTTGCAAGGCACGTATTGTATTGTTGCCATCGAGGATAACAAGATGGGGTTTATATCATATTGCATGAGTTTATCCCTCTACATCATGTCATCTTTCTTAATGCGTTACTCTGTTATTATGAACTTAATACTCTAGATGCATGCTAGATAGCGGTCGATGTGTGGACTAATAGTAGTAGATGCAGGCAAGAGTCGGTCTACTTGTCACAGATGTGATGCCTATATACATGATCATGCCTACATAATCTCATAATTATTCGCTTTTCTATCAATTGCTCGACAGTAATTTGTTCACCCACCGTAATACTTATGCTATCTTGAGAGAAGCCACTAGTGAAACGTATGGCCCCCGGGTCTATCTCTTATCATATTTGCTTACAATCTACTTTTATTTGCATCTTTACTTGTTGCATCTATATTAGAAAATACCAAAAATATATTTATCTTATCTTACTATCTTTATTAGATCTCACTTTTGCAAGTGGCCGTGAAGGGATTGACAACCCCTTTATTGCGTTGGTTGCGAGTTCTTTGTTTGTTTGTGTAGGTGCGTGGTACTTTTGAGGAGCCTCCTACTGGATTGATACCTTGGTTCTCAAAAACCGAGGGAAATACTTACGCTACTATTGCTGCATCACCCTCTCCTCTTCGAGGAAAACCAACGCAAGCTCAAGACATAGCATTCATCCACTTGAGGGAAATTTGCTACTGTCCTACAAACCTCTGCACTTGGAGGCCCAACAACGTCTACAAGAAGAAGGTTGCATAGTAGACATCAGCCAACATAAACACCATATTGAGGCACACTCTATGGCCCAAATCTGGAGATCACAGGATGATCAGAGGCCATTCCATCAACTTGTTACAGCTGTTTGATGTTGTGCCACAAAAGTCCAAGGTTATGAGCTTGATTGTTGAGACAATCAAGAGAACAGTTGCTGACCAGAAGAGATCCTGTGGGTTTGCCCCACACATACAAATGTTGATAAATTCCAAGATGAAAATGGAGTGTATCTGTTAGACAAAGAACATCTTCCTTTGTTGCCTAACTTTGAGGACAACACAGTTGTCATGGATGGTGAAGATCCCACTTCAGTTGAAGCTCATGAGAAGAAGGAGAAAGAACAAGCTGAGAAGGCAGCCAAGATGCCAAGTGCTGAAGAAGCTTCACAAGTGTTTCTCAAGTCAAAGCAAGACCAGCTTGGATATCTGATTCAAGCAACCTTGAGGATTGAGAAAGGACTGACCACCCTGACTCAGAACCAAGAGAGCTTGGAGAGGATCATTGAAACTAAATTCTATGATCTTGATTTGAAAGTGACTGAGATACAGACAGCAGTTGAAGAGCTCCAAAAGAAGCAGAGGAGAGGAAGGGCAAAGCAACTACACATGTGTTCTACAGAGTACCTAGAGGATAGAGGTCTGTAGCAGTCCCAGTGCCAGACACAAGAACAACAGCTTCAGCACCTGCAGCCACAACTCCCACAGATCAAGTTGCCCCTCCAGTGGCAACCCCTCCAGCTCCAACATCTTCAACTGATGCTTTTGTCCTTGAAGTCATCTCAACACCTCCTTCCGAAGATCAAGCCTAGAGAGACGCATAGCACTATGCATTTTCGAGCTTTTTGGTAACTTGTTGCAAAAGGGGGAGAAAGTGTATAGATCATAGGCTTTGGAGAGAGAGATCTGCTTTCTTTTTGCTACCTATTTGTTTTGCTTGCTTGGTTGAGATACTTTATGCTTGTGTGTGAGATACCTTGTATGATCATGTGCTTGATCATATCATACTTTATGCTTGTGCTTGAATAATGACATTATCTATCTCTTGTATGATCATTCACTTTGCCTTGGTGATGAGTGCTTGTTCTTATCTCTTATCATTTTGAGCGCTCCACCAAGATGTATGTGACATGGAAGAGTAACCCATGATCCTAACAAATTGTGCATTTGCATTCCAAAGCAAATTTTAAACAAAGCACAAATTTAGGGGGAGCTCTTACTTATCACATATGTCGTGGAATTTTCATGTCAGATGTCCTAGTGAAAGGACTTAGTCGTGGAGCCATCACAACTAGGAAGCTTAAAGGGGTTAATCGGGAAAAAGGACACGGGGTTTATACTGGTTCGGCCCCTTACGGTGAAGGTAAAAGCCTACGATCAAGTTTTGAGTGGGATTGCTTACGTATCGATTACCAGGGAGCGAAGTCGCTTGGCCTAGCTCTTGATCTGATGTTACTTGCCCTGAACCACCGCCGGGTTGTCCCTTTATATACAGAGGTTGATGCCCAGCGGCTCACAGAATCCCGATCGGCTCATAAACAGTGTCCGGCTCGGTCTCTAACTATTATTGCCTTACAATATAAGTCATGTACATATGGCGGTTTATCTCTACGGGCCTTAAGTCGCCTTTGGGCTTTGGGCCCTTAACTGAACCGCCATCTTCAAGCTTTGTCTTGGGCTTCAAGAGTCTTCATAGGCATAACCCGACCCCTCCTGGGCGGGTCATACCTAATAGTTATAACCCCAACATTAGACCCCAGATTGATTTGAACTGCTTCATGTCAATCTTCAACACTTAAGAAAAATTCTTCTGCTCTTTGCTTGTATGAAAATTTTGTAACCGGCCATGACGTCATCCTTTGGATTTGTGGTAACCCGCCATGACATCATATGCCATTAATGCACATTTTGTCCAACGTATCTCAATAGATCCTTATCTTAATAACCATCCCGAGAATCGAGGCATCCTTGTAGCTAGATAACCATGTTTTCGGCCTCCTCGTTTTTCGCGCCCACTTATCAGTCTTCCCTTATAAATAGACACGACCAGGTCTTTCCTCATTATCCCCTTTCCTCATCTTCTTCCTCTCGCAACCCTACTACAGCTCGAGCTCTGCCGCCACCGCGGAGCACCTCGTCTTCCTCGACTTTGGCCGCTGCATCAACCTGAATCAATCCAGAGAATGGCGGCAATCCTCCGCAGTAGATTTGTAGCTGTAAGTCTTTGCCTTCCCGCACCTCAGATCCACATTAGGGCTTTCAACTTCCTCCGTGTTCTTCATGGTTCATCATAGTTTCTTCGTAGTTCCTCCACCGCAACCTCTTCTAACCCAAAAGTAATATAGAACTCATGCGGTAGTTGTTTTGCGTCCATTTTTGATACTAGCAGATCCCTTTTTCTTGTGAAGAGGCCTCATTAGAACTCACGAACTCATATGTACTAGGTTTTTATGTCTAGAACATTTTCTTTTCTGAACAGCCATTTGATCCAAAATAATAGCTGCAACCTGTGAAACTTGTTTATGCAACACTTAAGCAAAAACTGTATTTGTTAGATCCACCTAGACATGGCGACTCTTATCACCGGCTTAAAAAGGCAATGCTCAATTGATAATCTTGACCACCCATGGCGGTTTAAATAACTTAACTGCTTATGGCGCTCATGGTGGCTTAAATAATCTAACATAATTAGCCATATACCATTAGGCCCCTTTATAAGCCGCCATCTTTAATATGCACTGTAATGTTTTTCTCCGACTTAAATTTGAACCAGAAATTTTTACTCTTTCTTAGCTTTCATCACAATGCCGCCCAAACCACCCACTTCATGAAACTGGGTCAAATCCATCATCACAGACAGTACGCTTGATGACTTCGTGAAGACCGGCTATCTGCCGAAGAAGGAAGTTATGTCATATCGTGCTCCTGATCCAACGGAGGAAAAGCCTCAGCCCAAAGAGGGGGAGGTCATTGTCTTCACTGACCATATGAACCGGGGTTTTTCACAACCCGGCTCAAAATTCTTCAGGGACGTCCTGCACTTCTTTGACCTCCGTCCTCAAGGCATTGGACCCAATTCTGTGTCTAATATTTGCAATTTTTAAGTGTTCAGTGAGGTATATCTTGGAGAAGAGCCCAGCTTACTACTCTTCAGAGAGTTATTTTACTTGAACCGCCAGAATGAATGTGCCAATGGACAAAGCATGGAACTTGGCGGTGTCTCAATCCAACGTCGGAGAGACATCATTTTTCCTTATGCCAATCCACCACGTCACCCCAAAGACTGGAACCAGACATGGTTCTATTGCCAAGACACTTCTCCGGCTGATGAGAACCCTCTGCCCGGCTTTCGCGCTCTACGTCTTGGGCCCAATCATCAGCTTGCTGACAAGATTACAGCCGCCGAACGCTAGACACTCGCCCCCACCATGGCTAGAATCAAGGCTCTTTTGGGGAATGGACTAACTGGTATCGACTTGGTATGGGTTTGGCTTGCCTGGCGGATCATTCCATTAAGTCGCTGTCCTGGTTTGATGTGCACCTACACGGGCAAAAAGAATGACCCTCTGCAGCACAGTCCTGATCATTTACCTGACCATGTCATGGACGACATGACAAAGTCACTTTTAAATGAAAGTCTAGTAGATTGTGGTAAGGTGGGCTTAAGGCCCTTCTGTGAAGCTAACCCGGCTCCAGCGGTAAGCCGCCAACCTGAAATAAATTACTTTTAACCTTGATGTTTGTCTGTACTCAAGCTTTGTTGATTCCAATAGGCTGATGATAAATTTTGGAAAGAAAAATATGATCACGAGGCTGCGAAGAAAGCCAGGAAGGCCAAGAGAGCCGCCAGGAAAGAAGCCGCCAAGAAGAAGGTAAAGAAGGCCACCGCCTCTGACTTGCTTCAACTAAAAGATACTTCTGAGTCGGAGGTAGCCCTTAACTCTCTTGGCTCCTTTTTTAACCACCTTATTGACACTTATTATCATCAGGAGGACACGGGGACAAGCCATGTAAAGGATGAAGAGGTAACTATCATTTCCTCCGACTCCGAGCCTTTGCCAAGACAGAAAATCCGAAGAGTAACCCAGAAAGTAAGATTTTCACATCCCTTAGCTTATCAAGATCCTCAATTTATTTTTAAGCGACAGATTCATGAGAGCCGGAGGCAGACTAGGACCAGCAAAGATGCGGAACTCTCCTCCGGCTTACCCAATACACCAAGGAAGCGTCGGAACGAGGTCACCTCCGATTTAAATCCCTTTTATCCTTTCGCGGGTCTCACCCGTCAACCACTCAACTCTTCTGACTCGAATTATCAAGAAACTTCACCTTCCTCTGGCGACTCAATGTAGTCCAACTTGCCGGCTTTCAAGACTGCTCCAGGGTAATGACGACTTGATTATCCTATATTCATTTCAATTTTCTATATTTGTACTGATATTCTGATCTTATGCAGCGGAAAAGCAAAGCCTAGCAAGAAGGTGAAGAAGAACAAGCTAGCCGAAGAGCCGATTTTCAAAGAGCCAAAACTTGGGACGGCCGCGCCTGAGGCCTCTACTCATGAGTTGCCACCTGAACCAACTCATGATACGCCGATGCCAATTAATGACCCACCTACCGAGCAAACCGCCGATGGCTCTGAAAACCCTGACGTTTCTAGCCCGGCCAAGATAGACGTTCCGCAAAGTGCTGATGTTGAGATTACTAGGACCGGCTTTGCTAAGCCGGGGAGACCAACTGTGCTGGCCAAGTGTTCCGCCAAGGAGGAGCTTCTGGAACGCCGCAAGGTCAGGTTTGACGTCACTGATTATACTCATATGAGTGTTGGGGAAGTTTTTTCTGGCTATCTTAGCCAAGTACACAGCAGCCGTGACGTCGAAGTTGACATCGTGAAGCAAATGCACCAGAAATTTGAGGTATACATTGTCCCCTTCACTGCATTATCCTTACTTATGCCAGCCCCCAAGTCTATTGCTTATGATGAATATGCTGTAGACTTAGAAACAAGCTTAATAACTTTGGTGATATATTTTGATAAACATGTAAGAAATCCGGCTTACTCCGTAGTCCCCAAGGGCCGGTTTAATCAGCATGGTTGAGCCGGTCCTTCACATATTTGTATAGAATAAAATACTTTGTAAAATTTTAACAGCAATATGCATTAGCCCCCAAGTGCCAAGTACACTTGCTTGCAAGGTGCTTGGGACTTACTCTCATGAACCGCCACTTAGGTAAAATTCTTCAGTAGACATTAGCCCCCAAGTGCCAAGTGGTGTTGCTTGCAAAAGGCTTGGGACTTAATATTGTATGATAACAATCATGATTTTGACCCGGTATTTGTACAGACCACCACCACGCAACTGGAATCAAAAGTGTCTGACTTGAAGAACCGCCTGGAAGCACAAGAGACGGAAACCCAAAAGGCCAACTCCAAATTTTAATTCAGTGTATCTGAACAAAAGAAACTGAAAAAATACTTTGAAATGGAGAAAAAGGCCTGGGCTAACGAAAAGATTGCTTTGATCAATCGAGCTGAGAAGGAAGAGGCGGCTCTTGAAGAGGCGCCCGTCGAATTATCCGGCTTAAAACGCCATGTATCTCAGATGGTCTGAGCAATCTTTGATAAGTCACCCTGCAAGTGTTAAATACTTGAATCTTTCTATTGATCATATAAATTGTCATTAACTTACCTAACATTGTTTATGCAGTCCCCAGGAGTTCAAATCTTAACCAAGACATGCTGATAAAGCTAAAAGCACTTTACACGCTGGTGGAACAACTCTACACCGGATCTCAGCGTGCCTTAGCCACAGTGGCCTATCCAATGAAGTTCCCACACTCCTGGCGGATGTACTAAGGAAGCTTTCTGTGCTACCCCAGCGGTTCAATGAACTAAGGCGATCCTCTACAAGAGCAGGACCCGTGGCTGCCTTAAGCCAGGCCAAAGCTTGGCTACCGGAGTTAGACCCGGCCGACATCACCATTGGTTATCCAAGCCTTCAAGAGGATGGCACTCCCTTTGAACAGGAAGACTTCGCCACTTGTGTGAAGGAGATACGCCCCGTGGCCACCCTGATAGCTAATGAAGCGGATCTCACCAAGTACCAACCGGGTTATGACACGGAGAACTGGATAATTCCAACGCCACATTATAAAGTGACCAGCTTGATCCCACCAATCCATAAGCATACCTTCGCCCTTGAAGTTGACCCGGACGGACTAATTGATGATGAAGCTGAATTTGAAGCTTTGAATGGCATTGACTGGTCATCATCAACCTTCCAGGAAAGGGAATAGGGCGAAGGGGCGGAGAGGGCTGACCTGGAAGCTTCAGGTCAACACGAGAATTAATCCGCCGGGCGGCTCATATTTGTAGTCTGTTGAAAAACAGTATTAATCATTTGGACTCGGGGAGTCATGTAATAGGGTAGAAATGACTTTGCTTTGCTGTGCCATCATGCACGTTTTTTGTGCTCAACACTTGTTAATCCGCCATCTTATATTCACCCATATTATACTTATCATCTCTTTTCCTTATGCTTAAGAAAGTGTCAGAACTGTCCTACACACATAAATAGATCACAAGAGCCCTTGGCGGCTTACCGCAGGGCGGGTCATAATATCTTTACATATAACCATTAATATGGAAAAAGAGTCACAGATAAGCCTATTGTGAAATATAATTTTGAAACACAACTATAATATCATACCTGTGATCTTAGTATGATGATTCTTATATGTTGGCGATTTATCATCCAAAATCAACTATAATATCACCCTTACTGTTCGGGTCACAAAGGGCCACATATATTATTCTTATATGACCCGTTGTTTAAGTTCTTGCTGACCACAAAGGGCCCTTCCCAAGGTGGGGATAACTTGTGTGCATCAGTTTGATCCTGGATGAGCCGGAGCAACAAATCACCTTCTTGAAAGGTTCTGGACTTAACCCGGCGGCTATGATAACGACGCAGGTCCTGTTGATAAATCGTTGAGCGAGCTGCTGCCAAGTCACGCTTTTCATCCAACGGGTCAAGTGCGTCCTGACGCGCTTGTTCATTGTTCGCCTCCACATAAGCCGCCATGCAGGGCCAGTCATGACAGATGTCACTAGGGAGAACCGCCTCGGCTCCGTAAACCATGAAAAAAGGTGTATAACCCGTAGACCTGTTAGGAGTAGTATTGATGCTCCATATCATAGAGGGTAACTCCTCAACCCAACAACCCGACGTCTATTGCAAGGGAACCAAAAGCTGGGGCTTGATGACTTTCAAGATTTCCTGATTGGCTCTTTCAGCTTGACCATTGGACTGGGGATGAGCCACTGATGAAACATCAAGCCGAATATGCTCACGTTGACAAAACTCTTCCATGGCGCCTTTAGACAGATTAGTACCATTATCAGTTATAATGCTGTGTGGAAAGCCGAAGTGAAATATCACCTTCTTCATGAATTGAACCACTGTGGCTACATCACACTTACTGACTGGCTCTGCCTCAACCCATTTTGTGAACTTGTCAACCACCACCAAGAGGTGGGTCTTTTTATCTTTGGACCTTTAGAAAGGCCCAACCATGTCAAGCCCCCAGACTACAAACGGCCAAGTAATTGGAATCATCCTCAATTCTTGAGTCAGTACGTGAGCATGTCTTGAGAACTTCTGACAACCGTCACATTTACTGACCAGATCCTCCGCATCAGCGTGAGCCGTCAGCCAATAAAATCCATGATGGAAAGCCTTGGCCACAAGGGACTTTGAACCGGCATGATGACCACAATCTCCTTCATGAATCTCATGAAGAATTTCTTGACCTTCCTCAGGAGAAACACAACGCTGAAATGCCCCAGTAACACTGCGATGATGCAACACGCCATTGGAAATTCTCATTGACTTAGACAGCCGGGTTATCTGCCTGGCCAAGGTTTCATCCTCAGGCAACTCACCCCGGGTCATGTAAGCCAAGTATGGTACTTTCCAATCTGGGATGACATGAAGAGACGCCACCAATTGTGCTTCCGGGTCAGGAAAAGCCAAGTCTTCCTCTGTAGGTAACTTGACGGAAGGGTTATGCAAAATATCCAAGAAAGTGTTAGGCGGCACCGGCTTACGCTGAGACCCCAGCCAGCTTAAAGCATCAGCCGCCTTGTTCTTTCTGCGATCAATGTGCTCCACTTGGTAACCCTTGAAATGTCCAGCAATGGCATCAACTTCACGGCAATAAGCCGCCATGAGAGGATCCTTGGAATCCCACTTGCCTGAGACTTGTTGAGCCACCAAATCTGAGTCGCCAAAGCACCTTACCCAGCTTAAACTCATCTCCTTAGCCATCCGAAGAGCATGGAGCAAGGCCTCATACTTAGCTGCATTGTTAGTATAGGGAAACATCAACCGTAGCACATAACAAAAAATTTCACCTCGAGGGGAAGCTAAAACAACTCCAGCCCCCGAGCCCTCCAATTGCCTGGACCCATCAAAGTGAATAGTCCAATATGTGTTGTCTGGCTTCTCTTCAGGCATCTGCAGTTCTGTCCAATCATTAATGAAGTCCACCAGTGCTTGAGACTTGATAGCAGTGCGTGGCACATACTTTAAACCATGAGGCCCAAGTTCAATGGCCCACTTAGCAACTCGTCCTGTGGCCTCTCTATTTTGGATGATATCTCCTAAAGGTGCAGAACTAACCACAGTGATGGGATGACCCAGAAAATATTGCTTAAGCTTCCGGCTTGCCATAAACACCCCGTAAACGAGCTTCTTCCAATGTGCATACCTTTGCTTGGATTCAATAAGCACCTCACTGATGTAATAAACTGGTCGTTGAATTGGATGCTCCTTGCCAGCCTCCTTGCTCTCCACCACAATGGCTACACTGACGACACATGTGTTAGCAGCCACATAGAACAATAATGGCTCCTTATCAATGGGAGCAGCAAGGACTGGCGGCTCAGCTAGCTGTCTCTTCAAATCTTCCAAGGCAGCGTTAGCAGCATCACTCCAGACGAAGTCGTCTGTCTTCTTCATCATCTGATACAGCAGTATGGCCTTCTCACCCAGCCGGCTTATGAACCGGCTTAAAGCGGCAATACGACCCACCAAACGTTGAACATCATTGATACACGCCGGTTTAGCCAAAGAGGTGATTGCCTTGATCTTCTTCGGGTTAGCCTCAATGCCTCTGTTAAAACCAGAAAACCCAAAAGCTTGCCTGCAGGCACACCAAAAACACACTTGGCAGGGTTAAGCATCATCTTGTGGACCCGAAGATTATCAAAGGTTTCCTTCAAATCATCTATCAAAGTCTCCTTCTCTCTGGATTTTCCACAATGTCGTCCACATAAGCATGAACATTACGCCCAATCTGATTGTGAAGACAGTTCTGCACACATCGCTGATAAGTCGCTTGGGCACTCTTAAGCCCAAAAGGCATAGACACATAGCAGAAGGCTCCAAACGGAGTAATAAAAGCTGTCTTCTCATGGTCCTTAACTGCCATCTTGATCTGATGATAACCAGAATAATCATCCAAAAAGCTCAAACGCTCACAACCCGCCGTAGCATCAATGATTTGATCAATACAAGGGAGAGCGAAGGGATCAGCCAGACAAGCTTTGTTTAAATCCGTGTAATCCACACACATACGCCAAGTGCCGTTCTTCTTAAGCACCAGCACCAGGTTAGCCAACCACTCTGGATGAAAAACTTCAATAATAAACCCGGCCACCAAGAGCCGTGCCACTTCCTCACCAATGGCCTTACGCCTCTCTTCATTGAACCGCCGAAGAAAATGCTTGACTGGCTTAAATTTTGGATCAATATTTAGAGTGTGCTCAGCGAGTTCTCTTGGTACACCCGGCATGTCAGAAGGCTTCCATGCAAAGATGTCCCGGTTCTCACGGATGAACTTGATGAGCGTGCTTTCCTATTTGGGATCCAGATTGGCACTGATACTGAACTGCTTAGATGAGTCACCTGGAACAAAATCAACAAGCTTGGTGTCATCGGCCGACTTAAACTTCATTACCGGCTCATGCTCTTTGGTTGGCTTCTTCAAAATGTCATGTCCGCCGGGTCAACATTGTCCTTGTAGAACTTTAACTCCTTTGTTGCACAAACAGATTCAGCGTAAGCAACATCGCCTTCCTCACATTCCAAGGCTATCTTTCGACTTCCATGCACTATGATCGTGCCCTTATGACCCAGCATCTTGAGCTGCAAATAACATAACACGGTCGTGCCATGAACTTGGCATAAGTCGGCCGACCAAACAGGGCATGATACGGGCTCTTGATTTTGACCACCTCAAAAGTTAACTTCTCAGCCCTAGAATCATGCTCATCTCCAAAGGCCACTTACAGTTCAATCTTACCCACTGGGTATGCCGACTTACCAGGGACCACTCCATGAAAAATAGTGTTGGAAGTCTTGAGATTTTTATCAGTCAACCCCATGCGACGAAAAGTCTCATAATAGAGGATATTGATGCTACTGCCTCCATCCATGAGCACTTTAGTGAACTTGTATCCACCAACCTGAGGTGCCACCACCAAGGCCAAGTGACCCGGATTGTCAACCCGGGGAGGATGATCTTCCCTGCTCCACAGAATAGGCTGCTCAGACCATCTCAAATAACGAGGAACTGCCGGCTCAACAGCGTTCACAACCCTCTTATGAAGCTTCTAATCCCGCTTGCACAAACTGGTGGTAAACACATGATATTGTCCACTATTCAGCTGCTTTGGATTACTCTGATATCCACCTTGCTGCTGCTGCTGCTGACCTCCCTGGCCAGATTGCTGATTATACCTTGAGAGCCCTGAAAATTGGAATTTGAACCGCCACCCGGGCCATGAAAACCGCCACCACCTGAGCCGCCGCCCGGCCCATGATTACCGTCGAACATGTTGGAATTCTTGAAAGCTTCCATGATCGTATAGTCCTTCCATAGGTGAGTGGCCGGCTTCTGTGGAGTACCATGCCTTGGACAGGGCTCATTCAGTAACTGCTCAAGCCTGGGGCTTGACCCGTCAGACCGAGGAGGTGGTCTCCCCTTACGTTGTTGATTGTTACCCTGCGCATTGGTGTTAGCCACAAACTCCAAGCTACCATCAGCCTTACGTTTATTATTACCTCCTTTATTTGCCGGGTTATGCTGAGGTCCTTTGGCATTGCTGTTCTTCTTTCCCTTCCCTATCTTCTCATCATCAGACTCGGGATCCTTGGTACTATCAGAGTCAGCGTGTTTGACTAGAGCCGCCATCAGTTGGCCCATGTCATTACAATCGCGCTTGAGCCGCCCCAGCTTCATCTTCAGAGGCGTAAAACGGCAATTTTTCTCCAACATTAAGACTGTAGAGTCGGCATCCATCTTATCGGATGAATGTATTATGGCCTTGACCTGGCTCACTCAATGGGTCGTGGACTCACCATCCTCTTGCTTGCAATTAGTCAGATCCACAATTGACATGGGCTGCTTGCATGTATCTTTGAAGTTTTGGATAAACCAGGCTTTTAACTCTGCCCATGAGCCGATGGAATTAGGCAGCAGCCCCTTCAACCAAGTGCGGGCTATCCCATCCAACATCATGGTGAAGTACTTGGCCATCGTCGCGTCATTGACTTCCAGTAGCTCCATAGCCATCTCATAGCTTTCAATCCACACCCCAGGTTGTAAGTCAGCCATATAATTAGGCACCTTTTGAGGCCCCTTGAAATCATTGGTCAAACGCTTGTTACGCAGAGCCGGCACCAGACAAGGGACACCTCTGGTCCTAGTGGTCATGCCTACCTCAATAGAAGTCGTCGGATAAACTAGAAAAGACAGGTAAGCCGCCCGCTCAGCCGCCTGCTAAGGTGCCTGTTGAGCCGCCTGCTCAGCAGCCCGCTCAGCCTCTTGACGTATTTTGTCCTGATCAATCAAGTTAAGAGCTCCATCCCGCGTTGGGTCATGCCCGCACGGCTGGTCACGGCGCCGGGCGTTGCTTGAAACGGCCGCTGAATCCATGTGCCTGCTATAACTCGGGCTCCAGCTTGGACAAGGGGTCGAGTGAATCCTGTCTCTGCTATATGACTACGCCTCCTGCTGCGCCAAAGCCATCTGAAGGACCTCTTTGACCATTCGAGTTTCGACCGCCATTGGAGAGTCGCCCTCCACCGAGAGAGTCGCCAATCGTGCCTCTGCAGCAATCATGCTCACCAAAGGGTTAGAATAATGACCCGGTGGTGTTGGTACATACTGAGGCGGAGCGGTATTCATCCGGGGAGGTTCCATCATATGTGGCTGAACTGGCATTCCAGCCCCGGGCGCTGCAACCCGTCTATCTCCGGCGGGTTACTGGGTCCTGCACTGGGTGTATGGAAGAGGTTTCGAAGATCATAAACCAGACGCAGACAGGATTGAGTCTTCTGGTACCTCCTCCTCATGAGCTCATTTGACGCGTTCTGATCCCTCGTGAGCTGGAAAGCCTGCGACTGAATCCGCTGAGCCTGGGCGTCCAGAGCCGCCCGCTCTGCGGTCATCCTGACGTTTTCCGCCGCCAGGTCTTCCTTAGCCTGCACTATATCCTGCTTTAATTGTGCCGCTTCTGCATCATGTTGAGCTTGATCCGCCGGGTTAACCACGGCGGTTAATAGCACTGTCATCTTATCCATGAGATCCATCAGCACCTGACCCAGCGGGCGCACAGGGCCTCCTGCCCCGGCTGCCGCTGACCCGGAGGTTATCACTATCGCAGCCGTAGAATTTTGAACGGGTTGTGTGCCAGCCATGAAGATCCCAACTCTGCTCGGCGGCTCAAGGAGGTCCGGAATACTGCTGCCATCGGAACAGCCCCGAAGCCCGCCGTCTTGTAGTTGATACAATGAATCCGTCTCACCCGTGGATGATTCACCATCAGAGTAGATGGTCGTCTCACCGCCAGATGCAGATCCTTCAGAAAGTCCTCCTCCGTGGATGCATCCCACGAAGGCATGCTTCACGGCAGGCTGAGCTTGGGCGGGTCTCGCATGCTGAGCCGTCTCGACGATGTCGATGCGGATGTCCGGCTCAGGGCCCGGCTCGCCGATCTTGCCGATGAAACACATGGATTCCGCCGAAGGGGACCCAGTACCCGTACTCGATTGAGCTGGCGTTGGGGCCCTAGCCTGCATCGTCGATGTAGAGCTTGCCGCGACGACTCTTGGTCATCCGGTCCATAGCGTATCTCTTGAGCCCTTCGAAGCTGCCTTTCAAGAACTCAAATCCACCGTGCGGTGGCCCCACGGTGGGTGCCAACTGTCGTGGAATTGTCACGTCAGATGTCCTAGTGAAAGGACTTAGTCGTGGAGCCATTGCAACTAGGAAGCTTAAAGGGGTTAATCGGGACAAAGGACACGGGGTTTATACTGGTTCGGCCCCTTACGGTGAAGGTAAAAGCCTACGATCTAGTTTTGAGTGGGATTGATTACATATCGATTACCAAGGAGCGAAGTCTCTTGACCTAGCTCTCGATCTGATGTTACTTGCCCTGAACCGCCGCCGGGTTGTCCCTTTATATACAGAGGTTGACGCCCAGCGGCTCACAGAGTCCCGGCCGGCTCATAAATAGTGTCTGGCTCGGTCTCTAACTATTCTTGCCTTACAATATAAGTCTTGTACATATGGAGGTTTATCTCTATGGGCCTTAAGTCGCCTTTGGGCTTTGGGCCCTTAACTGAACCGCCATCTTCAAGCTTTGTCTTGGGCTTCAAGAGTCTTCATAGGTATAACCCGGCCCCTCCTGGGCAGGTCATACCTAATAGTTATATCCCCAACAACATACTTCTCAAAGTGACAATGTACTTCATTCTTATTATCATTTGTCGAAGCTTTGATCTATATCTTGTCATCAATTACCAAAAGGGGGGAGATTGAAAGTGCAACTAATCCCTGGGTGGTTTTGGTAATTCTTAACAACATATAGTTCATTGAACTAATGCTCTTTCAAGATGGTCATTTCAGAATGTTCATTGATTGGCATGGCATGGACTAGAGATGTGGACCCCACAAAATGCTAAGGACACATATTGGCAACAAGCTCAAGACTCTACTTTTTCATTTTAGTGATCCAAGATCACATTGAGTCCATAGGAAAGCCAATACTATTAAAATGGGATGAGGTGTTGCTTAATGGCTTACTTGCTCAAAATGCTTAGTGATATGCTCCAAAACCCTCAACCACTTTCTCACATCCACATATGTCCTAAACCTGAAAGTAAAATTTGGCCCCACCGATTTGATCTATCCGGTGCCACCAACTTTCATTTGACATAGCCACTGCCACAAACCCTAGTTACTTCGGTCTCACCGAGTTGGGATTGCAAACTCCCTGTTTCCTTTTTGTAACATTTCGGTCTCACCGAAATGAGCAAATCGGTCCCACTGAGTCTGCATTGCAAACTCCCTATTTCATTTTCGTAACACTTTGGTTCCACCGAAGTGAGCGAATCGGTCCCACCGAGTTTGCCTGACCAACCCTCTATGTGCCTATTGGTGAAATCGGTCCCGCCGAGTTTATGTGATCGGTCACACCGAGATTACATTATGCCCTAACCCTAGCATATCGGTCTCACCGAGATGACTAAGTCAGTCCCACCGAAAACTCTAACGTTCATATTTTTACCTGGATCGGTCTGATCGAGTTTTATGATTCGGTCCCACCGAGTTTGGGAATATGTGTGTAAAGGTTAGATTTTGTGTGGAGGCTATATATACCCCTCCACCCATTTTTCATTCGTGAGGAGATCCATCGGAACATACCTACACTTCCACTACTCATTTTCTGAGAGAACCACCTACTCGTGTGTTGGTACCAAGATATTCCAATCCTACCACAAGAATCTTGATCTCTAGCCTTCCCCAAGTTGCTTTCCACTCAAAGCATCTTTCCACCATAGCCAAATCTGTGAGAGAGAGTTGAGCATTGGGGAGACTATCATTTGAAGCACAAGAGCAAGGAGTTCATCATCAACACACCATCTATTACCTTTTGGAGAGTGGTGTCTCCTAGATTGGTTAGGCTTGGGAGCCTCCATCAAGATTGTGGAGTTGAACCAAGAAGTTTGTAAGGGCAAGGAGATCGCCTACTTCGTGAAGATCTACCCAAGTGAGGCAAGTCCTTCGTGGGCGATGGCCATGGTGGGATAGACAAGGTTGCTTCTTCGTGGACCCTTCGTGGGTGGAGCCCTCCGTGGAGTCGCGCAACCGTTACCCTTCGTGGGTTGAAGTCTCCATCAACGTGGATGTACGATAGCACCACCTATCAGAGCCATGCCAAAAATCTCCGTGTCAACATTACGTTTGCTCCCTCCAAACTCCTCCCATTTACTTTCTTGCAAGTTGCATGCTTTACTTTCTGCTGCCCATATACTCTTTGCATGCTTGCTTGAATTGTATTAAGATTGCTTGACTTGTGCTAAGTTGCTAAAATCTACCAACAACTAAAATTGGGAAAAGGTTAAATTTTATTTGGTCAAGTAGTCTAATCACCCCCCTCTAGACTTACTTTTGATCCTACACTATACCACCGCGTAGGGCGCGGATGTAAAAGATTACATCCGCCCCTACTTCCGCTCGTGTTGTTGTGTTGGGCCAGATGTCACGGTACTACCACACTCGGGGAATAGTACTACTCCAAGGGCCTACAGTACTATCGCGTCCCCAACCGGTAGTACCGTGGGCCTCTGAGGTACTACTGCTCCCTTGAGCAATACTACCGCATGCCACAGCTCAATAACACTAGGAGTCCTTCATTTTGCAAAGACATGGATAAACGGTCGGTGCTCCAAAGAGGCAAAGGAAAGATGCATGGTGCAAATGAACAGACGTGTACGTGTTGGTTCCACCCTAACCTTTCCAAAGCGGACCCCCTCTTAATAGTACAGCTTTCCTATGACTCAAATCCACCGAAAAGAAACATAGAGAAACTCTGTCTTCACTAGGCTCTGAGGTGCAATGAAACGTCTTGTGCCTAAACATCAGATATCCACTACTAGGGAAAACCCAGTAGCGCGGGTATTTTGCCTATCAGTAGTGTGGGATGCCGCGCTACTGATAATGCGCTACAACTAACATATAGCAGTAACGCGTGTCATCCCACGCTACTGCTATAAATGGCTAGCAATAGCGAGCTTTAGTGCAGAGCGCTGCTGCTAATATCTGGAATGCTTTTTAGCAGGAAGCGCTACTAGTAAGGGAGCGCTACTGCTAACTTTATTCCCCTCGCTACTGCTAGTTTTATTAGTTTATGTTTTTTCCAGCATATTTGTTTTGTATTTGAATAGGCTTTATACAATAATCTTTAGCCTATTTGATTGTCGTACGATGCAGCCTATTTGATTGCCGTAGCATGATCGCGCTTCCTCAGGCGCTATTGGCTCAAAAATGTCGTCGTCTATCTCTGTGACCACCAGTCTAGTAGTCATGAGCTGGTTTAGGCGTCGTGGCCTCTTTGGTTTCGGTTCTAGACCGGCTCCGCTAGTCTCGGCATCGGTCTCGGCGTCGGTGTCAATCTCATCGCCGGTCTGCATGTCGGTATCAGTCCCCGATGCGATAGGTGGGCCCAGCAACAACATCTGTTGATCGTGGGCTTCCCTCAAAAATTTGTCTGCCCCCAGGTAGACGTCGTCGCAATCAACAGAACCCTGTCCTTCCTCGTTACTAGCCATGTTTCCTATGATTCAATCTAGTCAATTAATTCTAAACCTAATAAAATTAATAATAGCATAAAAAAGGCCTATGTTTTGCAGGAACATTGACTCCTTCCCGATGCGGCAAATCCCGAGCACTCGATATGTCCTAGTTTGTAGCACAAGTCATGCCGAAATTCACGGAAAATTTCGGCATGACCTTTGCTAAAAAAAGTGGACAAATCGAGCACCTAAAATTTGCCAGAACAGAAATGAATCAACATTCCAGTAAAACATAGGCCACTTGGCTTCATTCCCTGGAAACAGTGTTCAAATATCCATCTTCGACACCGCAACACATGTCCAAATATACACGAGCAACCACATGTCCAAATATACATGTCCAAATTTCACAAGCTAATTCAAAAACTAAGTGTAGAAGAAAATTCATTGAACTACTAATAGAACAAAATTCAGTTAACTTTAGTGCTCTATAATGATGAAAGGAAAAAAATCCAGTTAACTACTAATTTCATTCATTTAGGTTATTCATTTAACTTCACCTAATTAACCTACTGTACCACTACTACTAGGAGCACTACTAACCTAATTAACCTAGCAAAACCCTACTGCCCTAACTAAAAAACATCTAATTAACGTCTACTAGTACCACTACTGCCCTAACCTAATTAACATCTACTGGTATCACTATATACTACTAGCAGCTCTGTTACAACATTTTCTTCATTTTTTCTTTTAAAAAAAATCTATGAAAACAAAAACCCTAATTAAACCCTACTGGCCTAACTAACTTTTGCTGTAAATCAATTTTTTTCTCTAAACTAATTTTTGCTCTAACATCTACTACTTAACATCTTTTGCTCTAAACTAATTTTTTTGCTATAAACTAACTTTTGCTCTAAACTAATTTTTGCTCCAAAATGCAGAGAGAGAGAGGAGGGGTGGGGGAGGGGTTGGGGCTTACAGAGAGGGGAGAGACAGTGGCAAGGAGGTGCTCGGTGACGGAGGCAGGGGCAGGGAGGGTGGGCTCGGGCTTGGGCAGCGGCGGTCCTGGGTGGGCTCGGGCGGCGGTGAGGTCGAGGGCGGCGGCGGCGAGGTTGAGGGCGGCGACGGTGAGGCCGAGGGCGGCCTCTGGCGGCAGAGGAGAGGATGAGCGCGGCCTCGGGGGAGACAGTGAGGTTGCGGGCGTCGACGCCAGCAGGAGACGACGGCGAAGTGGGGCGACAATGAATTGGGGAGACGGCGGCGAAGTGGGGCGAGGGATTTGGGGGAGAAGTGAGGGTCGGGGAGAGGGAAACCGCTGGTTAAGTGAAACATAACAGTAGCGCGTTACTGAAAACGTGCTATAGCTAAGTTAGCTATACCGCGTTTCAGTAAACGCGCTACTGCTATGCCTTCCTCCTTTTTTCCCTTTTCATTTATTTTTCTTTACATTTTATTTTTTTCCTTTCTCCTTTTCTATTTCTTTCATTTTCATTTACTTTTTTATTTCTTTTTCATTTTACTTTCTTTTTGTTAGCAGTAGAGCCTTACACCTATAGCGGTAGCGCGTTTTCCGAAAGACCGCTACTACTTTGTGTAGCCTATCGGCTTAGTGGTGGGAATTTTAGTAGTAGCGCTCTTACAGTGGGATGCGCTACTGCTATATATGTATCTGCAGCGCGCTTATGCTGCACGTGCTACTGCTGTGTAGCAATAGCTTGCTTTTTTAACAAGCGCTACTGCTAAAGTTCTGTGTATAAGGTTTTCCCTAGTAGTGATCTGAAATGCTCAATGCACATGATTAGTCCGCAAATGCATTGTCATCAATCACCAAAACCACATAGGGTGAAATATGCCCTTATACTCCTTATTCCTTCATCCATCGTGATCTCACCCAAAACATGAAAACTTCAATCACACAAAACTCAACAAAACCTTTGTGAGATCTGTTAGTATAAGAAAGCAAATCACTACTCTAAGTACTGTTGCAAACCCATTCATATTTTATTTTTGCATTATATCTACTGTATTCTAACTTTACCATGGCTCATACCCCCCGATACAAACCATAAAATCATCGAAATAAGCACATAACGCAAAGAAAACAGAATCTGTCAAAAACAGAACAATCCGTAGTAATCTGAAAACTTCGTATACTTCTGTAACGCCAAATATTCTGAAAAATTAGGACAACGTATGAAATTTGTATATCAATCTTGTGTAAAAAATTCAGAATTTATCACGTTCTGTGATTTTAAACAATTATGTTACTGGCACACAAAGTTTCTGTTTTTCAACAAGATCTAATCAACTATCACCCAACATAATCCCAAAGGCTTTACTTGGCACAAACACTAATTAAAACATGAAAAACACAATCACAACTGTAGCATAATTTTGCAAAAACTCAAGAACAGAAAGAAAAAGGAAAAAAAATCATTGGGTTGTCTCCCAACAAGCGCTATCGTTTTATGTCCCTAGCTAGGCATAATGCATAGATTCAAGTATTATCATCTTTAGTTTCCAATTCCACAATCACACAACCATAAATTTTCAAATTTTTAGCACGCATATTTTTAATAATAATGCTCCTAGGAATAGGATTGAAGAATTCATTCTTGCAAGTGGGGTTCACAACTTCAACAAAGTCGGGGTGAATACTAATCATCTTAAGATCTTCTTTGTTATTACTAGAGGTTGTACCCTTGTTCTTAGTGACTTGAGCAATCTTGCTAATTTTTACGGGAGTTTTTTCAATAGTTTTAGCAGAAGCAAAAGCCGAGCTTAAGTTACTAAAAATTTCCTCGAACTTATCGATCCGAGAAGGACTCTCTTCTATTCTTTCATTGACTACGGTTTCCTTCTACCTTAACAATTTAAAGACATCGCCCGCTTTTGACCCAAACTCATTAGCAAGATTCTGCATCTTTTTATCCAAATTTTCAATTTGTTCTAAGGTGACCATCTTCTTTTCAATAGCACCTAATCTTTGCATAACATGCTCAAGAGTTAATATTGTTTCATTAATATTGATAGGTGGTGCACCCACTAGATCTCCCATGGCATTAAAAGCATCCAAATATGGACAAATCAAGAAATTCCCACCGGTAACCGTATCAAGGAAAAATCTATACCAAGTGGTTATGCACACATAAAAAAATGCGAAGAAGAACAATAGTAGATTGCTTACGAACAAATCTATTATGAGCATTGCACATCCTATATCTAGCATCTTTTAAATTCTCCCCTCCCCTTTGTTTAAAATTAAGAACCTCCTTTTCGGGGGTATGCGCAACAGAGGAAGAACTAGCCATAACGACAAACCAAGCAAGATTACAAACAAAATCAGATCTGACGAGAAAACGGTCAATGAAAAAGAGGGCGAAGGAAACGTCAAAATTTTGTGAAGTGGGGAAGATGAAAATGAGAGGCAAATGGCAAATAATGTAAATTACAAGGAGATGAGATTTTTGATTAGGAACCTGATAGATGTTGATGATGTCTGATAACCCACAAGTGTAGGGGATCAATTGTAGCCTCTTTCGATAAGTAAGAGTGTCGAACCCAATGAGGAGCTAAAGGTAGAACAAATGTTCCCTCAAGTTCTATCGTCCACCGATACAACTCTACGCACGCTTGACGTTCGCTTTACCTAGAACAAGTATGAAACTAGAAGTACTTTGTAGGTGTTGTTGGATAGGTTTGCAAGATAATAAAGAGCACGTAAATAAAAGCTAGGGGCTATTTAAATAAAGAAGCAATAAAGTAAATATAGCGAGTGTGGAAAAGTAGTGGTAGGAGTTGTGGAGTTGTCCCTAATAAATTGACTACATTACTAGACCGATAGCAAGTTTTATGTGGGAGAGGCATAAGCTAACATACTTTCTCTTCTTGGATCAAATGCACTTATATTGGAACTCTAGCAAGCATCCGCAACTAATAAAGATCATTAAGGTAAAACCCAACCATAGCATTAAAGCATCAATTCCCCTTTACCCCATACGCCACAACCCCCTTACTCGGGTTTATGCTTCTGTCACTCAAGCAACCCACTATAAGCGAATCATGAACGTATTGCAACACCCTACAGCGGGAATCCCTCATGCTTGCGCGACACGGAGAGCACCATAGGACAGCAACATAACCACAAGCAAATTAAACCAATCATAGCAATTCATCAATCACCGATAGGACAACGAAAATCTACTCAGACATCATAGGATGGCAACACATCATTGGATAATAATATGAAGCATAAAGCACCATGTTCAAGTAGAGGGTACAGTAGGTTGCGGGAGAGTGTACCGCTGAAAATAGATGGGGGAAAGGTGATGGAGATGTCGGTGAAGATGGCCGAGGTGTTGGTGTAGATCGCGGTGATGATGATGGCCCCCGGCAGTGTTTCGGCGCCACCAGAAGCAAGGGGGAGAGAGCCCCCCTTCTTCTTCTTCCTTGACCTTCTCCCTAGATGGGAGAAGGGTTTCCCCTCTGGTCCATGGTCTCCATGGCGTGGGAGGGGTGAGAGCCCCTCCGAGATTGGATTCGTTTCTCTGTCTCTCTCTGTTTCTGTGTTCCCTGATTCTGCCCTTTCACCGTTTCTTTTATATCTGGAGATCCATAACTCTGATTGGATTGAAACCTTCGCCAAGATTTTTTTCCAAAAATTAGCTTTCTTGCGGCAAAAGAAGAGCATCAACCGCCTTATGGGGTGCCCACGAGGTTCAGGGGCGCCCCCCCTGTGTCGTGGCCCCCTCTGGCACCGTCTTGTGTTGATTTTTCTTCCCAAAAATCATAAATATTCCAAAAATATTCTCCGTCCGTTTTTATCCCGTTTGGACTCTGTTTGATATGGGGTTTCTGCAAAACATCAAATAGGAACTGGCACTGGGCACTGGATCAATATGTTAGTCCAAAAATAGTATAAAAAGTTGCCAAAAGTATATGAAAGTTGAATCATATTGGCATGGAACAATCAAAAATTATAGATACGACGGAGACGTATCAGCATCCCCAAGCTTAATTCCTGCTCGTCCTCGAGTAGGTAAATGATAAAAAAGATAATTTTTGATGTGGAATGCTACCTAGCATAATCTTGATCATATATCTAATCATGGCATGAATATTAAGACACGAGTGATTCAAGGCCAATAATACTTTGAGCATACTAATAAAGCAATCATGTCTTCTCAAAACAACATGGCCAAAGAAAGTTATCCCTACAAAATCATATAGTCTGGCTATGCTCCATCTTCACCACACAAAGTATTTAAATCATGCACAACCCCGATTTTAGCCAAGCAATTGTTTCATACTTTAGTATTCTCAAACTTTTTCAACTTTCACGCAATACATGAGCGTGAGCCGTGGATATAGCACTATATGTGGAATAGAATATGATGGTGGGTGTTATGTGGAGAAGACAAAAAAGGAGAAGGTCTCACATCGACGTGGCTAATCAATGGGCTATGGAGATGCCCATCAATTGATGTCATTGCGAGGAGTAGGGATTGCCACGCAACGGATGCACTAGAGCTATAAGTGTATGAAAGCTCAAACTGAAACTAAGTGGGTGTGCATCTAACTTGCTTGCTCATGAAGACCTCGGGCATTTGAGGAAGCCCATCATCGGAATATACAAGCCAAGTTCTATAATGAAAATTCCCACTAGTATATGAAAGTGATAACTCAAGAGACTCTCTATATGAAGAACATGGTGCTATTTTGAAGCACAAGTGTGGTAAAAGGATAGTAACATTGCCCCTTCTCTCTTTTTCTCTCATTTTTTTATATTTTTTTGAATGGGCTTCTTTGGCCCCCTCTTTTTTTATTTGGGCTTCTTTGGCCTTTTTTTCATAAAGTCCGGAGACTCATCCCGGCTTGTGGGGGAATCATAGTCTCCATCAATCTTTCCTCACTGGGGCAATGCTCTAATAATGATGATCATCACACTTTTATTTACTTATAACTCAATATTACAACTCGATATCTAGAACAAAGATATGACTCTATATGAATGCCTCCAGCGGTGTACTGGGTTGTGCAATGATCTAGCGTAGCAATGACATCAAAAAATGGACAAGCCATGAAAATATCATGCTAGCTATCTTACGATCATGCAAATCAATATGACAATGAATGCTCAAGTCATGTATATGATGATGATGGAAGTTGCATGGCAATATATCTCGGAATGGCTATGGAAATGCCATGATAGGTAGGTATGGTGCCTGTTTTGAGGAAGATATAAGGAGGCTTATGTGTGATAGAGCGTATCGTATCACGGGGTTTGGATGCATCGGCGAAGTTTGCACCAACTCTCGAGGTGAGAAAGGGCAATGCACGGTACCGAAGAGGCTAGCAATGATGGAAGGGTGAGAGTGCGTATAATCTATGGACTTAACATTAGTCATAAAGAACTCAAATACTTATTGCAAAAATTTATTAACCATCAAAACAAAGTACTACACGCATGCTCCTAGGGGAAGGGTTGGTAGGAGTTAACCATCGCGCGATCCCGGCCTCCACACAAAGGATGACAATCAAAAAATAAATCATGCTCCGACTTCATCACATAACGGTTCACCATACGTGCATGCTTTGGGAATCACAAACCTCAACACAAGTATTTCTACCAATCCACAACTACCCACTAGCATGACTCTAATATCACCATCTTCATATCGCAAAACTAATGCAAGGAATCAAACATATCATATTCACTGATCTACAAGTTTTATGTAGGATTTTATGACTAACCATGTGAGTGACTAATTCTTGTCATCTCTCTAAATAGATATAAGTGAAGAAATAGAGTTTAATTCTTTCTACAAAAGATATGCCCATGCTCTAACAAATTTAAGTGAAGCAAAAGAGCATTCTACAAATGACGGTTTTCTATGTGAAGAGAAACAGGCAATCCAAACTTCAAATGATATAAGTGAAGCACATGAAGAATTCTATAAAGCCATACTCAAAAGATTTAAGTGCAGTGCAATGTGCATTCTATAAATCAACCATGGACTATATCATACCAGCATGGTGCATAAAGGAAAAGTGAAAACTAAATGCAAAAGACGCTCCAAGACTTGCACATATCGCATGAACGAAACGAATCCAAAAACATACCGATACTTGTTCAAGAAAGAGGGGATGCCTTCCGGGGCATCCCCAAGCATAGACGCTTGAGTCTCCTTGAATATTTACTTGGGGTGCCTTGGGCATCCCCAAGCTTGAGCTCATTCCTCTCCTCCTTTTCCTCATATCGAGACCTTCTCGATCATCGAACACTTAATCCACACAAAACTTCAACAGAAAACTCGGTAAGATCCGTTAGTATAATAAAGCAAATCACTACTCTAAGTACTATTGCAAACCAATTCATATTTTGTTTTTGCATTAAAGCTACTGTAATATAACTTTTCCATGGCTTAATCCACTGATAGAAATTGATAGTTTCATCAAAAACAAGTAAACTATGCATCAAAAACAGAATCTGTCAAAAACAGAACAGTCTGTAGCAATCTGAACATTCACCATACTTCTGGTACCCCAAACATTCTACCAAAATTAGGACAAATAAATAATTTCTATAGAGAGACAGTGCAAAACGAATCAGAACCTTTTGACGTTCCAGTAAAATATGTAAAATCACGCACTACAGCCAAAGTCTCTGTCCTGCACCGTACAAACCAACAAGTATTGTAAACATCCTAAAGGCAAACCTTAGTATATTATTTTTATAATACAATGGAATTGAACAAGGGGATAATTATTTTTGTTGAAAAGTTTTGGGTTCCCCTCTTTATTTTTTTGTTTTTAGACTATATAAAAGCACTCAACAGAAATAAATGACTCTCTAAAACTTCCGGTTTGTCTCCCTGACAGCGCTTTCTTTAAAGCCATTAAGCTAGGCATCTAGTGCTCAAGTAATGGATCCACCCGGATCCCAAGGTATATCAAAGCTAATTTTAGTTAACAATGATTTGTGATTTAGTAGTGAGGACAATGTAACATATATCATGCAACAACGAAGTCTAACTCTCTTCCTGTGCATCGGCATGTCATAAAATAACAATTCATGCACACATAGTAAAGGCCAATGCATAGTATAAACAGTTTCTTACAATTTTATCATATTGGAAACATAGAGAGGTGGAGAT
This sequence comes from Triticum timopheevii, assembly GCA_963921465.1. Taxonomy (NCBI): domain Eukaryota; kingdom Viridiplantae; phylum Streptophyta; class Magnoliopsida; order Poales; family Poaceae; genus Triticum; species Triticum timopheevii. The sequence goes on along the minus strand of OY997268.1, from coordinate 515,125,648 downwards.
ATAGTTCCTCTCTCATAATAATTGGGTCGGGGTTGGGTGCTACATATGCCAAAGGATGGCTTATCATGGTGGGGGCGAGTAGAACGTCACCGGTGCCTGGAAGCGGGATGAGGCGAAGACACAAACGGCAGCGCACTTTACCCAGGTTCGGGGCTCTTCTAGGAGATAACACCCCTAGTCCTGCTCTGCGGGGTCTCCGCATGATCACTAAGGCACTAGTGAGTACAATGATGCTCCTCGAGCTGTATGCTAGAGGTAGAAGGAGGCAGGGCTAGATCTCTTCTTCCTCTAGGTGAGAGGCTAGTTCTAAACAGGTTGGGAACCCTTTGCATGGGTGCCCTGGGGGGTTTATATAGTCCTACCCCCCAGGGGTACAATGGTAACTTGGCCGGGTGTAGGACCCGGCAGTCAGTGTCTCTGGTCGCTGGCTTCTCCGCCGGCAGCTGGGGCCCGCTGCCTGGTGGGCCCCTCTGACTGGTCTGGTACGGTGCCGACAGGCCGCTTCCGCCGCTGGCAGGTCTGGTTGGTGGCTGATCACTATAGCCATGATGCTAATGACGCAGGCCTGGTCAGGGGAGTGTGGCTACAGTCCTGCCGCCTGGTGGGAGATCACTGTAGCCACACCACGCCTTATCTGGTTAATGTTGCACGGGCCCCGAGGGAGGAATGAGCCGCCTGCTGCAAGCCGGCCTCCCTTATGTCTGGCTAGTCTGGCTTCCGTCGTCTTCTGGGCTCTCACTGCCCGGTAGGGCCTGCCATCTGCAGGCCGTACCGACAGGCCGTCGTTGGAACAGGGCTCCGCCTACCAGGAATGACGTCAAGGGGGGACTGGCAACAGTGTCGCGTCGTGCGGAGATCTCCGCCCGTACGACGCACTGTGGCCACGCCAATCCCGGGATTCAGGGGTGAGGGGCTACACTGTAGCCTCATCCTGTCTTGTCCTCTTGATGAGGGGCGCGGACTCTGAGGGCGCCGGGCGGCCGCCTGCTAGAAGTCGGCCTCAACGGAGGCCGCCTGCTAGGAGTCGGCCCGTCTTGGTGTCGTCTGCTGGTGCTCGGCCGTCTTCGGGAAGCCGACCGTTGAGCCAGCCGGCCACCGGAAGGCAGCGCTTCATTCTGGAGTCTCGTGGGCTGAAGCCGGCCCAAAGCCTTGAAGGGCTCAGTGTCACAACCCTAGAATTTGTTTGCAATAGTTGCATCAGAGAGCATCCATGCATCATGTTTAAATTCAAGAAACTTGAATTGAGGGAATTTGAAAGCCTCAAAGTTTTAATTAAAAGAAGGGCAAATAACCCTAGAAAATGCATCTAATGTTTCCAAAATGCTCCTCAACGATGTTTAATATTTTTTGGCAAGGGTTTTGGTCCACACCAAAAATATGGAACATTTTTGAGGAATTATTTTGGCCATTTGGATTTAAATCAATAAACATTTGAGTTGGATTTAATTTTTCATATAAAAGAATTGCAAGTCCAACAATTCTGAAAATTTGTGAGTGGCTTTGGATAATTTGTATCAAGCCACATAAATCTTTTCCGAAGCTACTAAAAATGATTTGGTATAAAATCAAATCAAAACAAATTAAAGAAAATAGAAAACAAACAGAAAGTAAATAGAGCAGAGGCTTACCTGTGCAGCCCACTTACCTGGTCGGCCCACTGGCCCGGTGCCAGTCATCCCTCTCCTCAGGACAGAAGGACGCCACGCGCGTGGCCGGCGCGCGCGAGCATACGCTCGGACACCTCCTCTCTGCCTGCTTGACCCCGGCCTCCCCTGAGATGCCACGCGACCCCCTGGAGACGTCCGGATCCCTCTGCCCCCTCGCTCACTCTCCCTCTTCCCCCTTGCTCTCCCACGCGATGACCGAAGTGGTCGCCGCCGCGCCGTCTTGAACCACCGCGGCTACAGCCACCGCCTCGCCTACCCATCCCGTCCTCGAGCTCCGTATCCTCGCACCGAGGCTCTCCGCCGAGCCACGCTTCACCGGACGCGCTACGGCGACGACTACGCCGTCGTCCTCATCCTCTGCATCCGACCACTGCCGATGTCGATTCGCCGCCTGCAGGACCTCCCCGACCACTCTGAGCGTCTCTGCGAGATCTCTGTGAGCCCCACGTCGTTTCACCCTCATCCCCCTATCCTCTAGCTAGCCAACGCGCGAGTTTCGAGTGCCGCCGTCCGCCATGGGCGATGAGGTCCTCGCTCCTGAGCTCCTCTGCTCGGTCCAGTGGCACCAGCGAGCTCCTGGTGTCTCCAGGAGGCCGCCTATCCCCTTTGCTCACTCCCCTGCTTGCTCTAGCACCGCGCCCGTGCAGACAGTAGCTCCGGCCGCCGCCCCGCTCGACGCCATGCTCAACTCCGGCCACCCCTGCCTCCGTTGTTTGCTCCATCGGATGCGCGTCACTCCCCGGAGCATGTAGGTGCAAGCGGCTCTTCAAACCGGGCCCCGTAGGGAAAGTCCGATGCCCACCGCCGCGGATTTGGTCGCCGGTGGCTAAACGCCGGCGAGCTGACATGGCAGTCTTATTAAGCTCCTAATGACCAGTATAACACCACCTTGAGCCACTGCCATGGGGGCCCTCGAGCTTAATTACGTTAGTCTAAATATCCTGTTTAGATTATTGCTAATCTTGGGGACCCCACGTGTCAGCCTTGACTTTGTCCCAGTCAGCGTTGACCGGTCCCACCTGTCATCCACCAAGCCAGCCCTGAGTCACTGACCAATGGGTCCTGCAGGTCATGTTTGACCTGGCCGACCCAGTTGACTTGCTGACATCAGCCTTGCGCAATGCTGATGCAGTAAAGCTTTTCTGGAATTAAATAAATCTAAATGATTCATTTATTTTTCAGAAAATGCCCAAAACTTCTAAAAATCATAGAAATTAATCTATAACTCCAAATGAAATAAGTTATATATGAAAAATGATCAGAAAAATCCAATCTATCCATCTGCACTGGTTTCATGCATGTTAAAGCAACTTAAACCTGCTGTTTATATCAAAACATGATAATGCACTTTGTAAATTCATAGTTTGAGTTTGAACTTGAACCTTGGGTTCAAAATAATTTAAACCTATCTGGTTGTAGCTGCATTAGGCCAAGACACTCATATTGCCTTGTCATGATCATGCATCATATTGTGCATTGCATTGATTGCGTTTCCTTCTGTGTTGCCAGAACTTTCCCCCTCTCGATAGAGATGGTTTCGACGATATGATCAATGACACCGATGAAGAACTATACTATCTTCAGAAGTGCCAGGCAAGAAAAACTCCCTTGTTCATTCCGATACAATCCCACTCTCTCGCTCCTGCTCTCGTTTACTGCATTAGGACAACAACGATTCAACTGTTACGTGCTGCGGTAGTTGAACCCCTTTCCTTTGCATGACCTGTCATTGCCACAGTAAATAGATGAAACCCACTAGCATGAGTAGGAGTTGTTTGAGCCCTGATGTGCCTACTCATTCATGCTTGTTGTCATGCCTGCTACTGCTTAGAGTTGAGTCGGGTCTGATTCATCGGGGATGAATTGGAATGTGGTGAACATGTCCTACTGTTGAGAGCTAAGTGTGTGAACACGATTTGGTAAAGGTAGCGGTGAGAGGCCATGTAGGAATACATGGTGGTTTGTCTCATTGCAGCCGTCCTCAGGAACTGAGTTCTGTGTTTGTGATCCATGAACAGTTACTACCACACATTGGGCTCCGGGCGCTCCAAGCTCTCTCGGCTTATTAACCAACCTGATCTCTGTCTAGGAGTTGCAACTAGTTTCTGGTGTTTGTAGGTAGTGTTAGTAGTCTACCAAGTGGTACCCGGTACAGGTGGGCTTGGGACAGACTAGGCACCGTCGCACGGTGTACCAAGCATAGATCCACTCGTCGAGGTGGGCTTGGGAACCCTGCACACATCGTAAGGGGCCGTGAGCGACACCCCGGCCGGATCTCCTTGCGGATGGAACCCGAATAGGCGATAAACCTGGATGAGAGACTTGTGTGGTTAGTCAGGTCGTGGCCGACACCTTCGCTGGGCTTCCGCTTGAAGGTTGTCGAGTACATGTCGTGTAAACGGCGGTAAGTGGTGAGAGCGTGTGTGAAGAAGTACACCCCTGCAGGGTTAACATCATCTATTCGAATAGCCACGTCCGCGCTAAAGGACTTCTGGGTTGCCTGTACAGTTCATAGACAAGTGAAAGTGGATACTCTAAAATGCGCAAGATAAGCGTGAGTGCTATGGATGGCGTTCTCGTAGGAAGACGGGAGCGGGTCCATAGTGTTGTATTGATTGGTGAATATGTGGACTCGTGTGTGTCACCCCAAAAGAGTTACTTGTAGTCGTAGTTTAGGATAGCCACCGAGTCAAAGCTGGCTTGCCGCAGTTAAACCCCACCACCCCTTTGTTGATAATGATGCATATGTAGTTAGTTCTGATGTAAGTCTTGCTGGGTACATTTGTACTCACGTTTGCTTAATTTATGTTTTTGCAGAGAGACTTCAGTCTCACTAGTAGTTCCGTGTGGACTTCAACGTTTAGCTTGTTACCTCAGCTACAATCTTGTGCCCTCGGTAGGATCTGGTAGATAGTCAGGCTTCTCAGCCTTTTCATTTGTAGATGTCTGTACTCAGACATGTTAAGCTTCCGCTTGTGTTTTGACTTGTGTGCTCTGAATGTTGGGTCATGAGACCCATGTTTGTAATATCTCGCTCATCGGAGCCTATTGAATAAAATACTTGAGTTGTAGAGTCATGTTGTGATGCCATGTTGTATTTGCACATATCGAGCATATTGTGTGTATGTTATTGAAATGCTTAGTATGTGTGGGATCTAACTATCTAGTTGTTTATCCTTGGTAGCCTCTCTTACCGGGAAATGTCTCCTAGTGCTTCCATTGAGCCTTGGTAGCTTGCTACTGCTCCAGAACACTTAGGCTAGCCGGCATGTGTCCTTCTACGTTTCTATGTCTGTCCCTTCGGGGAAATGTCACGTGGTGTCTACAGGAGTCCTGTTAACCTGCTACAGCTCGGTTTACCGGAGTCCTGCTAGCCCAGTTGCTACAGCCCAGATTCACTCGCTGATGACCGACACATTCGTTGTTGGGTCATGTATGCCTGTCCCTGTAAGTTAGTGCCACTTTGGGTTCACGACTAGCCATGTCAGCCCGGGCTCCTTGTCATATGGATGCTAGCGACACAATCATATACGTGTGCCAAAAGGCGCAAATGGTCCCGGCCTGATAAGGCGACACCCGTGGGAATACTGTGCGTGAGGCCGCAACGTGGAGGTGTTACATGCTAGATTGGTGTGGCATAGGATTGGGGTCCTGACAGCTTTGGTATCAGAGCTTGGCTGCCTGTAGGATTACCAAGCCAAACTGTTTGAAGTTGAGTCTAGAAATTCTTTAGTTGTATAAGGGAATTGATTGTGGATGGGAACGTAAGGCTCTTTTTACTCCTTATACCTTATGCCCTCTGATCTGATTCATCTTATCTTTCCTACGGGGTTAAGGAACTAAGCTTTCTCTTCTTTCTATCACGATCACGTGTTACTAATCCGTAGACTTATAGGATTGATGGATTCAAGCCTCAGTTCAGTTGTTTCTACTTCCGTGTATTCATAGCTGGCCTCAGATTCTTGATATTGTGATGATCGAGTGATTATGCCACCATTTCGCCGGATGTCTCAAATCCTTTGAACATTTACAGCTATTATGCTGTCCGAGTCATCCGAGGTTTCTAAATAGTCTGATGCATTTGCAAATCCCTCCTTCTCGTTCCCGACGATCCTTTGGGCCAGATTAACCACACTAATCGGTGGGTTGAGGCACTTCATTGCCTCGGTATATATGTTGGAGCTAGTATTACGACCCTAGGCGTCTTCGAGAACCACTCAATAATTTAGCAATCTTTGTATCTCCAGTGTGATGATTCTGGCCATTATTCTCGGAAGCATCCCGTGATGCCATTTAGTTAGTAGGTACTCTACTCCTGGGTTTTGAACCCGAGAATCACCCTACTTACCTCATGTTGATAGTGTTTGCTAGTTCCTTTAGGATATTAGTAACCTTTGTGATAGTCCTCGAGGTCCGTGGTATTTCCTTCTTCCAAATACTATGAACCGCTTATGGCAGAAGTTCTTTGAACCAAAAGATCACAACAAAAGTGCTCTCAATGAGTTCTCTGTTCTATATTGTGGCTCTGGCAATTCTACCTTTCTGCATGGGTTATCCGGAAGAAATATGTTGAACTTGTTCGACATGCTAATCCATGCATCCACAACTCAGAAAATTGTATGTTCTTTTGAGTTGGCCCTCTTTAATTGTATTCTGACCTCCGTCTATCCATTGATAGTAAGGAGTAGTTGTGCAATTGTGTTTATCGATGCTTATTACTCTTGTGGTCCGTCAAGTCAGTCTATTCTGGAATGACTAGGAGAAACAAACTCCAGTACCTTATCCATTTCCGGGACCGGGTCAAAGCATTCGTAATCCTTAAATCAAGATGCCAATCGATCTTTTGATTTTGTTCTACCCTGAAGTATTACCATCTTTATATCAAGAATATCATGGTAATTGCACACCATCCTATGAACTCTTGATACAGTGATATTTCTCACCCTCATTATTCATTTCTCGGTTCCCGTCTTGTTGCAACCGGAATGCCAACATGTGAACTATGATGTGTGAAATCGATACTCCTAGCAACCTTGTTGCTTGGTAGTTAAAGGACAATAATTTCGTTCTTAGCGTGTTGGTTATTGAATCCTCATTCTAAGACCGATTGTGCTACCTAGTAAATTTTCCTGGTGCACTCTTCGATCAACGAGTTAGGATTGTGTCAAACCATTGCTTAGTTGATCACATCATCTTGCCTCGAAAGCAAGATTGTTCTCGAGCTTGGTTACATATCGGTGGTTTGTGATTTTCCACATATCTTCTCGGAAGTATCACCAGGTTGTCCTCTGACTGTTATGTTGAGTTCGTGATCAAGTTGGTTTCCTATAAACCACCCTTTCTCCAAGAATCTGTGTCGGATACCTTGAGCTAGTTGGTTAAGCTAAACAACAACTTGGAGAGTTGGAAGATAAAAGCTTGTCCGACTCAGTTCATTCCAAGGGATATCCTTGTGTATGTGTGTTGAAGAAAGATGATATTTTCATCGACTGACCCTCGTGATCAGTTAATGGATCTATCATTTTATCCAATCTTTGATTTGAGTATGGGCTATCATCAAATCAAATCAGAACCAACGATATTCGTAATGTTGTCTTACTCGTGGTTGCTTCCTTGAGCATACATCGTTATATCTCTTGGGGCTGACCAATGCTATCACCTTGTTCCCATGATTGTGGAATTCCATTTATATGGAACCTCGATAAATATTGTTGAGCCCGTCGTCAACATCCTTAGTTACTCCATGATTCATGTTGAACATTAAGATTAGTATTGGAAACTTTGTAAACAATACCTTCATGTTCCATTCATGAGGTATATGTTCGGATGAAAGAAGTGACTTTCTCTAATTCATGTGCACTTGGTGTAAGTTGCCGTCGTGGATCCGAGAAAGATTGTTTTTGCTTCCTTTGGAATCATCCCAAGTCAGTCATGCATGTGCGAAGTATACATTGGATTGTGAGATTAGCTACCTTCATTCTATATGTGTTCCTAGCAGGCCAAGCCACTGATTGACTTGCTCAAGGATAAGAAGTTCATCAATAAGTGCACAAGGAACTCGATATCCTCGATGATGGTTCCCTACCAGAACTCGACAGTGTTTTGTTGTAAGACTACTGTGTGGTCATGTTTGTCTCGGACAAAGAGTTCACATGTTGTAGCAGAACCAGCTCATGTTTTGGAGCTTGCTATCATAGTTCATTTCCCGAGAATCTCGCAACATCATCTCGTTGATTTGTGTTGCAAATTTTCACTTTTCTTTCTAGAGCTGACGAGTCTGGAATATTCTGACACCAACCATATCTGAATCTTAGGCAGATATGATGGTTGGAACGTTTCCCAAGAAATATAATATTGGTCTCTCGGAAACCGGTTAAGTGGATGTTGTGGCCAACACACCCAGCCGGAAGACCTATTATAGTAGTATCTTGATTGAGGAAGTTGGCCACCTCCCCATAAGGATTTCGTAGGATTTACTCCCTAGTTGTTCCTTATGGATTTTTGTGTTCCCAAAGTCCGACCTTTACTTGATGGCCATGTTGATGCTTTTTAAGCATGACCGTGGTAGCTAGAACATCAAGGAGAACATTAGAAGCAAAGTGCTAAATGTCTCTCGGTCGATCATCCAGATTTTGTTTCCTTGACATTGCTAAGGTAAAAATCTGAGAAAGTGTTTGTCTTCCTTTGCATCTGCGCCTTCCATCAATATCCATCATGGTAGTATGTTGTGTTGCCAGGATCCTTGACGCGGATATTGGTAAAGCCCTGATGAATATGGAAATGGTCAAGTTCTTGAGAGCACACGCAAGCAAAATCACCCCTTGTGTTGTCCTCAACAAGGTAATCCACATCATCCATTCTAGTCTGGTTATGCCATCCCTTCGTACTCCGCCAACGATTGTTGGTAATTTGCCTTAGGTTGGTATAGAAAGTCTCAATGATCTCTACATCAAAGGTAATTCTTTTTGCCACTTAAGGTACTAATTCTACGAGCCACCTCCTCTAAGATGTCTCGTTATGGTATCATGGCAACTCAACTCCTCGCTATGCTGACAACCATTCACCACCCTCTTTGGTGTGGAATTGTTGTATACCTAGTGAACCATCCTCATCTGTTCCACTCCATTCCTCTAGATGTGTTCTTCGTGCCTCAGCTCGAGAGATGTTTCAGCGTCTCACTCCATGAGTTAATCCTGAGTTGTCTGATCTTCGAGAAGATCGATCCCTCTAGAGTTTTCCCTATCCTCTCGTTGTCATGTTGGTTGGAGTTCTCAGAGAAAGACACTGAGACAAGGATGGCGATCCAATCGACATTCAGAGGAAGTGCAACCTGGATCGTGAAGATTGTGCTAGTTTTGTGTCCCCTCTGTCTTCTTACCTCACGTCTTGAATCTCGGGACAAGATTCTTGTTTAGTGGGGGTGAGTTGTCACAACCCTAGAATTTGTTTGCAATAGTTGCATCAGAGAGCATCCATGCATCATGTTTAAATTCAAGAAACTTGAATTGAGGGAATTTGAAAGCCTCAAAGTTTTAATTAGAAGAAGGGCAAATAACCCTGGAAAATGCATCCAATGTTTCCAAAATGCTCCTCAACGATGTTTAATATTTTTTGGCAAGGGTTTTGGTCCACACCAAAAATATGGAACATTTTTGAGGAATTATTTTCGCCATTTGGATTTAAATCAATAAATATTTGAGTTGCATTTAATTTTTCCTATAAAAGAATTGCAAGTCCAACAATTCTGAAAATTTGTGAGTGGCTTTGGATAATTTGTATCAAGCCACATAAATCTTTTCCAAAGCTACTAGAAATGATTTGGTATAAAATCAAATCAAAACAAATTAAACAAAATAGAAAACAAACAGAAAGTAAATAGAGCAGAGGCTTACCTGTGCAGCCCACTTACCTGGTCGGCCCACTAGCCCAGTGCCAGTCATCCCTCTCCTCAGGACAGAAGGACGCCACGCGCGTGGCCGGCACGCGCGAGCACGCGCCCGGACACCTCCTCTCTGCCTGCTTGACCCCGGCCTCCCCTGAGATGCCACGCGACCCCCTGGAGACGTCCGGATCCCTCTGCCCCCTCGCTCACTCTCCCTCTTCCCCCATGCTCTCCCACGCGATGACCGAAGTGGTCGCCGCCGTGCCGTCTTGAACCACCACGGCCACAGCCACTGCCTCGCCTACCCATCCCGTCCTTGAGCTCCGTATCCTTGCACCGAGGCTCTCTATCGAGCAACGCTTCACCGGATGCGCTACGACGACGACTACGCCGTCATCCTCATCCTCTGCATCTGACCACCGCCGACGTCGATTCTCCGCCTATAGGACCTCCTTGACCACTCTGAGCATCTTTGCGAGATCTCTGTGAGCCCCACGTCGTTTCACCCTATTCTTTATGTAGTAATACTCCTCGCCATCATTGTTCATTCCTCCATTTCCGTGTTATTGTAACCGGAATGCCGACAAGTGAATCGTGGTGTGTGAAATCAATACTGCTGGCAACTCCGTTGCTTGGTAGTTAAATGGATGATAACCTCATTCTTAGCATGTTGATTGTTGGATCGTCACCCTAAGGTTGATTGTGCTACCTAGTCCCTATTTCCGATGCACTCTTCGGTCGTTGAGTTAGGATTTTGTCAATCCCTCGCTCATTTGATCATATCTTCTTGCCCTGAAAAGCAAGATTGCTCTCGGGCTTAGTAACATACCGGTGGTCCGTGATTTTCTGATTATCTTCTCGGAAGCATCACCAGGTCATCACCTGACCGCTATGTTGAGTTCGTGATCAAGTTGGTTTCTTGTAACCACCCCTTCTCCAAGGATCTGTATCGAGTACCCCTGAGCTGGTTGGGTAAGCTGAACAACAACTTGGAGAGTTGGAAGATAAAAGCTGCCTGACTTAGTTCGTGTGAAGGGATATGTTGTGTGTGTGTTGCAGAAAGATGATACCTTCATTGATTGATCCTCGTGATCAGTTGGTGGACCTTTTATCTTGCCAAGACCTTGATTTGAGTATGGGCTATCCTCAAATCAAGTCAGAACCAACGATGTTCATAATGTTGTCTTACTCGTGGATTTTCCTCGAGCATACACATTATATCTTTTGGGTCTGACCAATACTATCACCTTGTTCACATAATTATGGAATTCCATCTCCGTAGGAATCTGGATGAATTGTTGTTGAGTCCATCGACAACATCCTTGTCTTCTCCATAATTTTGTTAAACATTAAGCTAGTGTTGGAAACTTTTGAAGGCATTTCTTCATGCTAGCTCATGAAGCATATGTTCGAATGAAAGAAGTGACTTCCTCTAATTCATGTGCATTTTATGTAAGTTGCCGCCGTGAGTTCGATAAAGTCAATGTTGCTTCCTTGGAATCATTCCAAATCAGTCATGCAAACGTGCGAAGTATTCTGTGGTCTGATAGACTGATCATCTTCATTCTATATGTATTCCTAGCACACCAAGCCACTGATTGATTTGTTCAAGGATAATAGGTTCTACGTGTTAGTCCTGAGGTACCAGACGGATTCGTATAAGATTCTGTTATCCTCAATGATGGTTCCCCTCCTGAACTCGGTAGTGTTTTATTGTAAGACTACCATGGGATCATGTCTGTCTAGGACAACGTGTTCACATGTTTGTAGCAGAACCAGATCATGTTTTGGAGCTTGCTATCGTAGTTCATTTCCTGAGAATCACGCAATGTCTTCTCGTCGGTTTGTGTTGTAAACTTTAATTTTTCTTTCTAAGACTCGATGAGTCTAGATTATTCCGACACCAACCAGATCTGAATCTCAGGCAGATATGATGGTTGGAACATTTCCCAAGAATTATAATGTTGGACTCTCTGTAACCGGTAAAGTGGATGCGTGGCCAACACACCCAGCCGGAAGACCTGTTATTGTAATATCTTGATTGAAGAAGTTGGCCACCTCTTCATAAGGACTTCCTAGGAATTATTCCCTATTTGTGTGCCTTGTGATTTTTGTGTTCTGAAGTCCGACCTTTACCTGATGTTCTAGATACCAGACCATTTCAAGGAATGGGATACGCTAGTACATCAAGGAGAACATTAGAAGCGGAGTGCTAAATGTCTCTCGGTCGATCATCCAGATTTCGTCCCCTTGGCCTCGCTAAGGTGAAATCTGAGAAAGTGTTATCTTCCTTTGCATCTGCATCGTCCATCGCTACTCATCATGGTAGTATGTTGTGTTGTCAGCACCCTTGACACGGATGTTGGTAAAACCTCGATGAATATGGAGATGCTCAAGTTCTTGAGAGCACGCACAAGCGCTAGGTGTTACCATCGGCACTAACTGGGATTGCTCTCAGTTCCCTCGGTTATGCTATAACCTTTCCAACAGTGGATTCACTCTCTACTGTTGAGCTTCTCCCCAGTTACTAAAATCATTCCTTGTGTTGTTTTCAACAAGGTAATCCACATCATCCATACTAGCCCGAGTATGCCATTCTACCGAACTTCCTCGAACGAATGCTCGAGATTTGCCTTAGGCTCGTATAGAGAGTCTCAGTAATCTCTATATCAAAGGTAATTCTTTTTGCCACTTAAGGTAATAGTCTACGAATCACCCTTCTCCAAGATGTCTCGTTATGGTATCATGGCAACCTAACTCCTCGCCGCGCTGACAACTATTCACCACCTTCTTAAGTGTGAAATTGTTATCTACCTAGTGAACCCTCGTCATCTATCTCACCCCATCCCTTTGGATGTGTGTTTCGTGCCCCAGCTTGAGAGATATTTCCATGTCTCAATCCATGAGTTGATCCTAAGTTGTTCGATCTTCGAGAAGATCGATCCTTCTAGAGTTTTCCCTTTCTTCTTGTCATCATGTTGAATAAAGATCTCGAAAGCAAAGACGTCAAGATCGGTTTGAAGCAATGAATCAACATCTTCGAGGAATGCAATGCATCATGAAGACTGTGTCAGTTCCGTGTCCCCTCTGTCTTCTTACCTCACCATCTTGAATCTCGGGACGAGATTCTTGTTTAGTGGGGGTGAGTTGTCACATCCCTAGTTCTGACAATGCCTAGGGCATGCATTAGAGTGTTGCATCATGTTTAAATTCCAAAGAAATTTGAAATGGGGATTGTTGAAACCCTAGCACCAAATGAAATTTAACTAGGTTCAATAAAAATATTTTCAATAACCCAGAATGCCCTTTGGAAAAGTTCATGATTTCTGTTAAAGGTGAAAACCTCTGCCAAAAATGATGCACAATTTCCTAGGTCATCTTAGGGTCTTTGAATTAAATCATGAATATTTGAATTTGGGCATTTAAAATTATATAAAATATTTCAAATGCCCAAATATTCCCAATCTAAAATGTTTCATGTTGGAAATATTCCAACTATGGACCAGGAGCAGTTTGGTGAATTTTGGAGCTGTTTAAGTATTTTTAAAAATTCAACAAAGTTGCAGAAGTATAAAAATAGAAAACAGAATTAAAACAGAAAGAGAGAGAGAGAGAGAGAGTTTTACCTGGCCCCTTACCTGACCGGCCCAGTGGACAACCCAGCCCACTGGCCTGGTGCCAGTCGTCCTCTACCTCTGCCAGTAGGCAGAGGAGGGAGACAGCGCACGCGCGCCCGCGGCGCCACGCCACCTCCCTGCTCGCCTGCCTCACCGAGGCGCCTCGAAGCCCCTCCTCGGCGCCGCTCTGGACCCCCCTCCCGACCGCTCTCACTCCCCCTGTGCTCCTCCCCCCTCCTCTGTTTCTCTCTCCCGAGCACACCGCGCGCTGCCGTCACCGCCGTTCGTTGCTGCCGCGCCCACCGCCGATGCCTTGCCTCCCCGATCAGTGCAGCACCTCCGCCAGCTCGCACCACGCCTCTCCATCGAAGAAAGTTAACGCGGAGGCCCTGTGGAGCCACCATCGTCGCCATCTTCCTCGTCCCTGTCCGGTGATCGTCGTCGTCGATTCGCCGCACGCAGGACGTCCCCGAGCCCGCCGAATACTTCAATCGATGCGCTGTGAGCCCCCGGTCATTTCCCCCCTAATCCCTCCTCCATTTGATTGCCGTAGCCGCCGCCCCTTGCTAACAGCAGCCGCCGCCGCACGTGCTCATCGCCGGCGAAACCCCGGTGACCATTTGGTCACGGGCGTGCACCCGTTGTGCTTTCCGCGACCCGTAGAGCCCCTCCAGTGCCTCAGCTCCCTCGTTTGTGAGCAGCAGCACCGAACCCGACCGCACCCGAGCTCCGGCCTCCGCTCACGAGCTCGCCGTCGTCGGTTCCGTCCACCACAGGCACGGCCACCACCACCGTTCAACGCGCGCCAGCGAGGGCTCTCCAACGAGCCCAAGCACACCTCGAACCGAGCCCTGTGGGCATTTCTCGAACACCTCCGCCGCGTCTGGCCATGGCCGGCGGCCTAACTCCGGCGAAAACGCCATCAGTCACTAATCTAATGACCCTCTGGGTCACTTACATGTGGGCCCATGCCTCACTGACACTTTTTAGTTAGGACTAAATTAGCGCTAACAGTCTTTGTTAATTAACTAGGACACTGACATGTGGGGCCCACTGTCAGGTTTGACCCTGGTTAGGCGCTGTTGACCGCTGACGCATGCATGACGCAGCGCTGACGCAGTAAGTGTATTCTGGAATTTAAATAAATCTTAAATGATTTATTATTTTCAGAAAATGCCCAAAACTTCTAAAATTCATATAAAATCAACCGTAACTCAGAATGAAATAAGTTATATATGAAAAATGATCAGAAAAATCCAATCTATCCATCTGTACCATTTTCATGCATGTTAGAACAACTTATCACTACTCTTTAGGACAAATGAAATGAATGGCATTTGAATAATCACATATGGAGTTTGAATTTGAATCTTGTACTCAAACCAACTTCATTTAATCTGTTGCTAGTTGCATTAGCTCAAAACACCAGCATGTTGCCATGTCATGAGCATGCATCATATTGTGCATTGCATTGATTGTACTTCTTCTCTGTTGCTGGTATTGTCCCCTCTCAGTAGACGATGTTCGACGATGTGATCGTTGACACTGATGAAGACTCAATGTTATCTTCAGAAGTGCCAGGCAAGCAAAACCCCCTTGTTCATTCCGATACAATCCTACTCTCTCGCTCCTGCTCTATTTTACTGCATTAGGACAACAATGATTCATCTGTTACTTGCTGCGGTAGCTGAACCCCTTTAACCTTTGCATGACTTGTCATTCCACAGTAAATAGATGAAACCCACTAGCATGAGTAGGAGTTGTTTGAGCCTTGTTGTGCCTACTCATACATGCTTGTTTGTCATGCCTGCTACTGCTTAGAGTTGAGTCGGGTCTGATTCATCGAGGATGAATCAGAGGTGCGTGAACATGTCCTACTGTGTGTGAGCTAAGTGTGTGAACACGATTTGGTAAAGGTAGCGGTGAGAGGCCATGTAGGAGTACATGGTGGGTTGTCTCATTGCAGTCGTCCTCAGGAACTGAGTTCTGTGTTTGTGATCCATGATTCAGCTACTACCACGCATTGGGCCCGAAACCAATGGACCCTCTCGGCTTCTTAATCACCCTTGTCCTCTGTCCAGGAGTTGCAAGTAGTTTCTGGTGTTTGTAGTATGCTGGAGGCCGTGCGCAGCGCTGACCGTAGGGGTGGGCTGTGATGCGGTAGGCACGTGGCCGGGTAAACCGGGCGCCCGTTTGGTGTCACGGAACCCTATTCACATCGTTTGGGGCTGTGAGCGAAACTTCGGCCGGATCTCCTCATGGATGGAACCCAAATAGGCGATAAACCTGGACTAGGGACTTGAGTGTTTAGGTAGGTCGTGGCCGACACCCACGTTGGGCTTCCGCTTGAAGGTTGCCGAGTACATGTCGTGTAAACGGCGGTAAGTGGTGAGAGCGTGTGTGAAGAAGTACACCCCTGCAGGGTTAAGATTATCTATTCGAATAGCCGTGTCCGCGGTAAAGGACTTCTGGGTTGCCTATATCAGTTCATAGACAAGTGAAAGTGGATACTTTAAAATGCGCAAGATAAGCGTGAGTGCTACGGATGGCGTTCTCGTAGGGAGACGGGAGCGGATCCATAGTGGTGTATTGATATGGTGAATATGTGGACTCGTGTGCGCCACCACAAAAGAGTTACTTGCAGTTGTAGTTCAGGATAGCCACCGAGTCAAAGCTGGCTTGCTGCAGTTAAACCCCACCATCCCCTTTATTGATAATGATGCATATGTAGTTAGTTCTGATGTAAGTCTTGCTGGGTACATTTGTACTCACGTTTGCCTATTTTATGTTTTTGCAGGGAGACTTCGGTCTCGATAGTAGTTCCGCGTGGACTTCGACGTTTAGCTTGTTACCTCAGCTACGATCTTGTGCCCTCGGCAGGATCTAGTAGATAGTCAGGCTTTCAAGCCTTTTTCATTTGTAGAGGTCTGTACTCAGACATGTTAAGCTTCCGCTTGTGCTTTGACTTGTATGCTCTGAATGTTGGGTCATGTGACCCATGTTTGTAATATCTCGCTCCTCAGAGCCTAATGAATACATACTTGAGTCGTAGAGTCATGTTGTGATGCCATGTTGTATTTGCACATATTGAGCATATTGTGTGTATGCTATTGAAATGCTTGGTATGTGTGGGATCTGACTATCTAGTTGTTTATCTTTAGTAGCCTCTCTTACCGGGAAATGTCTCCTAGTGTTTCCGCCGAGCCATGGTAGCTTGCTACCGCTTCGGAACACTTAGGCTGGCCGGCATGTGTCCTTCTTCGTTCCTGTGTCTGTCCCTTCGGGGAAATGTCACGTGATGAATACCGGAGTCTTGTTAGCCGCTACAGCCCGGTTCACCGGAGTCCTGCTAGCCCAGAGCTACAGCCTGGATTCACTCGCTGATGACCGACATGTTCGATGCTGGGTCATGGATGCCTGTCCCTGTAAGTCTGTGCCACTTTGGGTTTACGACTAGCCATGTCAGCCCGGGCTCCTTATCATATGGATGCTAGCGACACTATCATATACGTGTGCCAAAAGGCGCAAACGGTCCCGGGCAAAGGTAAGGCGACACCCGTGGGAATACCGTGCGTGAGGCCGCAAAGCGATATGAGGTGTTACATGCTAGATCGATGTGGCATTGAGTCGGGGTCCTGACACCGGTACAGGTGGGCTTGGGACAGACTAGGCACTATGGCACGGTGTACCAAGCGTAGATCCACCCGTCGAGGTGGGCTTGGGAACCCTGCACACATCGTTTGGGGCCGTGAGCGATAGCCCAGCCGGATCTCCTTGCGGATGGAACCCGAATAGGCGATAAACCTAGACGAGAGACTTGTGTGGTTAGTCAGGTCGTGGCCGACACCCTCGCTGGGCTTCCGCTTGAAGGTTTCCGAGTACATGTCGTGTAAACGACGGTAAGTGGTGAGAGCGTGTGTGAAGAAGTATACCCCTGCAGGATTAACATCATCTATTCGAATAGCCACGTCCGCGGTAAAGGACTTCTAGGTTGCCTGTACAATTCATAGACAAGTGAAAGTGGATACTCTAAAATGCGCAAGATAAGCGTGAGTGCTATGGATGGCGTTCTCGTAGGAAGACGGGAGCGGGTCCATAGTGCTGTATTGATTGGTGAATATGTGGACTCGTGTGCGCC
Source organism: Triticum timopheevii (assembly GCA_963921465.1). Lineage (NCBI taxonomy): Eukaryota > Viridiplantae > Streptophyta > Magnoliopsida > Poales > Poaceae > Triticum > Triticum timopheevii. Next base: position 515,108,344 of record OY997268.1, on the reverse strand, counting down.
ACCCCAAAAGAGTTACTTGCAGTCGTAGTTTAGGATAGCCACCGAGTCAAAGCTGGCTTGCTGCAGTTAAACCCCACCACCCCTTTGTTGATAATGATGCATATGTAGTTAGTTCTGATGTAAGTCTTGCTGGTTACATTTGTACTCACGTTTGCTTAATTTATGTTTTTGCAGAGAGACTTCAGTCTCACTAGTAGTTCCGTGTGGACTTCGACGTTTATCTTGTTACCTTAGCTACAATCTTGTGCCCTCGGCAGGATCTGGTAGATAGTCAGGCTTCTCAGCCTTTTCATTTGTAGATGTTTGTACTCAAACATGTTAAGCTTCCGCTTGTGTTTTGACTTGTGTGCTCTGAATGTTGGGTCATGAGACCCATGTTTGTAATATCTCGCTCCACGGAGCCTATTGAATAAAATACTTGAGTTGTAGAGTCATGTTGTGATGCCATGTTGTATTTGCACATATCGAACATATTGTGTGTATGTTATTGAAATGCTTGGTATGTGTGGGATCTAACTATCTAGTTGTTTATCCTAGGTAGCCTCTCTTACCGGGAAATGTCTCCTAGTGCGTCCATTGAGCCTTGGTAGCTTGCTACTGCTCCGGAACACTTAGGTTGGCCGGCATGTTTCCTTCTACGTTCCTATGTCTGTACCTTCGGGAAAATGTCACGCGGTGTCTACCGGAGTCCTGCTAGCCCAGTTGCTACAGCCCGGATTCACTCGCTGATGACTGACACGTTCGTTGCTGGGTCATGTATGCCTGTCCCTGTAAGTTAGTGCCACTTTGGGTTCACGACTAGCCATGTCAGCCCGGGCTCCTTGTCATATTGATGCTAGCGACACAATCATATACGTGTGCCAAAAGGCGCAAACAGTCCCGGGCCTGGTAAGGCGACACCCGTGGGAATACCGTGCGTGAGGCCGCAACGTGATATGAGGTGTTACATGCTAGATCGGTGTGGCATAGGATCGGGGTCCTGACACTCAGGGACTCGGGTTAGGCTACCCGTGGCCCATTACTCCGACAGTAGTCCCTGAAGCTGGTGAGGTGTCGCAGCCGATAGGTCATGAAGCCTCAGCTGTTTCCTTCCTTGCTGCGCCCTGATCGAACGCTCGGTCCGCCTTGTGACGCGCTGGCTGCCGGAGCCGATTTGACAAGGCGGGCTCGTCCGCCGATTTGGAACGCCAAGGCGGGAAGCAGATGGCGTGCCTGCTAAGCTTCCCTAGGCCTGCCGCCCGCCATGAGCACGCCACGTGGTGCACGTCAGCCTGGCTAGCCTGCCACCCCACACTCTTGATGGGACGTGACAGCGGGTCGGGCCCGTCACCACCAGGCCTTGGCACGCGGGCAGATCCGCTGCGGCCGTGGCGGGCGGTTGCGATTCCTGTGGGAGTTACTGTGCAGTAACTCTTTATAGTAATCGAGGGGTCGTGGGTGCAGTTAATCCCATGATCCCATGTCCCACCCCCTCGGCTTCGTAGTCCGAGGGCTATAAGTAGGGGCACGCAGAGGAGCGGTGGAGCACACGCGCCCTCCTCCCAAGTCTTTCTTCCTCCTGTCTTTGTTGTTGCTGCTCCGTGCCCGTCGTAGCGCCGCCACAGCTCACCATTGTTGAGCTTCTTCTCCCCACGCAGGCCCGCTCGGACGCCATGGTGCGCGAGAAGGGAGGAGACTGGGACGGCTTGGTGGTGATCGAGGATCACCTCACCTTTCTCCGGGCCACGCGCCGGATGCCCAACGCAGCCTTTGTCAAGGTGCGGGTGCCGCCACAGGAGGAGATCTCGCCGGCGCCGCAGGGAGACGAGCGGGTCGTCTTCCGCTCACATTTCCTCCGCGGCTTCGACCTCCCGATGAGCGGGTTCCTCAGCTCATTCATAGAGTTTTGCCACATCCAGCCGCACCACTTGACGCCCAACACCGTGACATTGCTGTCCGCCTTCGTCACCGTGTGCGAGGGCTACCTCGGCATCCTCCCCACCATCGAGTTGTGGAGAGCTTTCTTCTACGCCAAACTGGGCACCTTCACCAAGGAGACGGCGGCTGAGTGCGGTGCCTTCGTTGCCGTGCACCGGCCGTCAAAGAAGAACGCCTTCCCGGTCATCAAGCTGTCACAGTCGGTGAAACTATGGCCGCAATCATACTTTTACGTGGAGAACATCAACCCGGCGGTCGACTTCATCAACCTGCCGCCCTACGAGGCCGGCCCCCCTGTTGGGCTTCGGGCCAACTGGGGCTACAAGCCGAAGCCCGTATCGGCCGACACAACCACCGCCATCAACCGGCTTCGGGTGCTGACGGAGGTGGAGGGTCTCATGGCGTCCGACTTGCTGATCGCCTTTGTCGAGCGCCGGGTTCTCCCGCTCCAAGGCCGCCCTCATCTGATCTGTCGGATGAGCGGGCACCACGACCCGAGCCGGATGTGCACAAAGGACATGCCGACTGCCGAGGTGGCCCGAATGGTGAACGAGATCTCCGACCTCAAGGTGTCGGATGAGTCCTGGCGATTCGGCAAGAGGCCATACTCCCGCGACAACCCGCCGCCTGCCGTAAGTCTCTTAGCTTCCCCTTTGTAGTTCTTGCCTTGGTATTGGTCTTGGTATGAAGTGGTCCTTCTTTGGAGCACAGATCTACATGTCTTCGGTGATGGCCGCCATCATGGGGCCGGGTGGTAACTACCAGCCAGACCGGGAGGTTAACGACAAGGACGACCCCGGCTTGGGGGCGGCCGTCTTGGAGGAGGACGCCGTAAGCGGCGGCATCGGAGCAGGCGGCTCGGAAGAGGGGGCGGCGTGGAGACCTGGCCTGATGATGACGACGAGGAGGACGAGCCGCGCCCTGCGCGGGGTGCCGTTAATATAGGCGCAGGCCCCTCCACCGGGCCGTCTGCTCGAGGCGGCAAGCGCGAGCGGAAATAGGGCGCTGCCCTGTTCGACAGCGCGCTGAAGAAGCCCAAGAACCCGGCTGCCACAACCAGGAGGAAGGAGGCCGCGGTGAAGGTGGCCAAGTTCGAGAGGCAGCCGAAGGCGCCGCCCATGGTGTCGGCGTAAGTATTTCTCTTACGCTTTCCCTTTCCTGCCGATCTGGCCTAAAAATTTATTTTCCTTGCTTTCTTATCTCAGGGCCCCGCTTACCCTCAACAAGTTGGCCGCCCCTCTGTCATCAGGTCGGCGGAGACCTCCACCACCACCCGACGAATCGATCCGACCGCCGACCTCCGGGAGGCGCAGGAGCGAAACACGCGGGAGGTGCGCGAGGAGCAGGAAGCCGCCCTCCTAGAGAAGGCGTAGGATGACAAGGCGGAGGCGTCTGCGCTGAAGAAGCTGGTGGAGGTGGAGGCTGATGCCGCGGTGAAGGAGCGGCTTGCGGAGGCCGCGCGCCGCCAGGAGCCGCTGCTCGTGGCTCCCTTGAATTCCGTGCCACCTCTGCCAGAGTTCGTGGCGACAACTGGGGGAGCCGGCGATGATCAGCGGGTCACGGAGAGGGATGGCGGCGACGTTGCCATGCCGGATGTTGTTGTGCCTCCGCCACCGCCGACCGATGGAGCGCAAGACAGGCAGCCGGCCACCCTGCCGGTGCCACCAGCCGGGAACGAGGTGGTGACAAGCCCCACTCATGAGGCCCGCACACCCGTGCACCGTCGTCTCGCGAAGGCAGTCTCGGCACAGCGACCGCTGGAGGCCGGCGCCGCGAGCTCGTTGGTCCCGGACACCGAGGCGACCAGCGCCGCGCCCTCCGGCTGGGTACGCGGAGGCGGGACGGGAGCCTCGAACCAGGCGGCCCTCGACGTCCAAGCCAAACTCCGGGCTGAAGCCGACGCCTTCAAGCGGTGCAACGAGGCATTCTTGGACTCGCGAGCAACCATCCGGGTATGCTTCTCACTTCTTTATTTTGATCCTTTTATTTCTCGATGGGGGCGCGCTGGCGCACCCACTGGGTGTAGTCCCCAAGTTTCGGGCCGGCTGCTGAGTAGGCGGTCCAGAACTTTAACTTGCGAGCACTAAGTGCAAACTCCGTCTGACATCCCTATTGCAGGATTACCACAACCTTCGCGCAGCCACCTTCAACTCCGGAGTCTGAGAGCTGGAGAAGCAGACCGCCAACTTGTCCGAGAGCCGGAGTAAGTCTTGGCTTTCTTTCTCCACGGGGGCACGCTGGCGCACCCGCGGGTTGTAGTCCCCGAGATTTGGGCCGAGTGCTGAGCAGTTGGGCCAGATCTCCCTAGCAATTGTATTTCTTTGGTCGATCATTGGTAACTTCTTTCTCTGTGGGGGCGCGATAGCGCACCCGCGGGCTGTAGTCCCCGAGATTCGTGCTGACTGCTGAGCAGTCGGGCCAGATCTCCCCGGCAACTGCATCCCTTCCTTGTTGATTGTTGGCGTCCTTTCTTCCTCTCTCTTTGCAGAGGCCAACGCCCCCTTGCAGCAGCAGCTGGGCGAAGCCAACACCACGTTGCATGCCAAGGAGGCAGAGTGCAGCAAGCTGGCCGAGGAGCGTGACCGACTGGTCACGCAACTGGCGGAGCAGACGGAGCGTCACAAGATGGCTCAAACGGAGGCGGAGACGAAGGAGACCGACCTCCTCACTGAGTTTGAGACCGAGCGCTCCGCCTGGGCCGACAAGGAGGCGTAGCTGACTGCCGGCTTCGGTAGCATTGAGGACATGGTCGACAGTAAGCTTCTTCTTATTTCTTTCTTTGAGTCGCCGGCCTCTATTCAGGCCGACTACTGGCTTCTAACCTCTGGCTTCCTTGCCCTTCAGCCAAACAGACTTCTTCCCAGGCCACTCCGTCACCGCGAACCAGACCATTGAGGCTTATCGCTAGGAGCGGAGGGCAGAAGGCGTGCAAATTGCCGTTGATGCTCCCCGGACCCTTAATGAGCAGCTTCTCAGCATCCAGGCTCGCCTTTGGCCGGCTCACCAGATGCTGCGCCGTCTCCAATGCATCGGGGCCCAGGTGATCTCCGCCCTCTGGTCAGGCATGCCAGCTCCGTGCACTCCCAGTCGGACTGCCGACTGGCTGGAGGTGGCGGCCGATCGCCTGGAAGCCTGGAAGGGCTCCTCGGCCCGGGCTGGAGCGCGCCGGGCTCTGGAATTCGTCAAGGCGTGGTACCCTGGGCTAGATCTAGCCCAGCTAACCATGTTTCGGCTGGAGGCGCAGGAGGAGCTGGTGGCGGTGGAGGGTGACCTTGTCAAGAGGGCGGCGGTGATCGCTGACTACACCGACACCAGCGTCTTCGTCCCGGAGCTAGTTGATGACGGCGCCGAGGTGCCACCGGAGTGGTTCGGGCTGAATCCGGAGGACAGCGAGGACTCGGCCGAGGTGATTGATTCCAGCGACAAAGGGGAAGATGCGGAGGACGAGGAAAGCGAGGAGGACGCGCCAGAGGTCGGAGCGGACAGCCAGCCTCATCCTGACCGTGCCTCAAGCAACAATCCATGCTCAAGCGCGCTGACTGCTGCTGGAGGCGACCAGGCGGAGACCGACCAGCTGTCCGCTCCACCAACCGACGCTACGGACCCTGGCGCCCAGCTGTTTGCTCCTCCAACCGGTGCTGCCGATTCCGCCATCTAGACGTCTGCTGCACCAACCGGCGCTGCCGACTCCGCCGTCCAGCTGGAACCCTCTGTTGCTCCTTAGGTTGTTGCCTTTATTTCCCTGCTTATCGGTCTCAACAAACTTTTGTTAAATTTGCACAATTCCACCTGCGGGGTGTATTTCAAACTCTGTTGAATGTTGTCCAATGGGCCTTTGCTATGTAAATATCCTTCGACACAAATTGTGCTTTATTTGCCAAGTTTTGACTTTTCTTGCTTTCTGCTCCTTGCTTTTTTCCTTTGTCGCCCTCCCTTGGCTACCCTCTTGCCAGCCAAACAGCCGCTCTGCGGACTGCGCTGGGTTGAGTACTTAGCTTTTTTAGGGAGGGCAAGTACTTAGCCATTTGGAGTGTTGGCAAGGTAAGCAGAAGCCGGCCGGCCGGCTGCTCGGTAGCCGGTTGAAGAGGCGGGATGCCGGCCCGGGCTATGTGCGCATTTTTCCTTAACCATTTTTCGTGTGGGCACTGCTTTGTAACCCCCGTCCACAAACTCGGCGAGACCGATTTTGGTAATGGACACACAGAGGGTTGGTCAGGCAAACTCGGTGGGACCGATTCGCTCATCTCGGTGAGACCGAAACGTTACGAAAGGAAAACAGAGAGTTTGCATTGCAATCTCGGTGGGACCGATCGCTCATCTCAGTTTGATCGAAACGTTACGAAGGGAAACAGAGAGATTACAATCCCATCTCGGTGAGACCCAGATCCCTATCGGTGAGACCGATTTGCCTAGGGTTTGTGGCAGGGGCTATGACATCTGAACTCGGTGGCGCCGGGTAGGAAGAATTGGTGGAGCCGAGTTGGACTTTTGGTTTGGGTCATATGTGGATGTGAGAAAGTAGTTGAGGGCTTTGGAGCATATCACTAAGCATTTTGAACAAGAAAGCCATTAAGCAACATTTCATCCCTCCTTGATAGTATTGGCTTTTCCTATGGACTCAATGTGATCTTGGATCACTAAATGGAAAATGTAGAGTCTTGTGCTTTGAGCTTGAGCCAATCCTTTTGTCCTTAGCATTTTGAGGGATCCACTTTTCTCATCCATGACATGCCAATCATTGAGCTTTCCTGAAATATTTATCTTGAAGTAGCATTAGCTCAATGAGATATATGTTATTAGGAATTACCAAAACCACCCAGGGATAGTTGCACTTTCAATCTCCCCTTTTTGGTAATTGATGACAACATATAGATCAAAGCTTCGACAAATGATAATAAGATTGAAAAATATTGTCGCTTTGAGAAGTATGTGAAAAGTAAGAGCTCCCCCTAAATTTGTGCATTATTTAAAATTTTCTTTGGACTGCAAATGCACAATGAGTTAGGATCATGGGTTACTCTTCCATGTCACATACATCTTGGTGGAGCGCTCAAAATGATAATAATTGAACACATGCACTCATCACCAAGCAAAATGAATGATCTTATAGGGATATAAAAAGATAATGGCATTCAACAAGCATTAATGTAGCATAGCATATGATCAAACACATGATCATCCAAGTATCTCACAAAAGCATAAAGTATCAAGCACACAAATAACAAAGTTCAACCACCAAAAAGACAAGAGAGACCAAAAGCAACACTCTCTCTTGAAGCCTATGATCTATACATTTTTCTCCCCCTTTGGCAACAAGTTACCAAAAAGTTCATAGAAAATGCATAGTGCTAAACGACTCTCAGGCTTGGTCTTCATGTGATGGTGTAGAGATGGCTCCTTGGACGAAGACTTCTGTTGATGTAGATGGAGCTGGTGGAGTGGGTGCTGGAGCTGGATGCACTGAAGCTGTAGCTAGTGCAGATGATGTAGCTCTGGTGTCTGGAACAGGCACTACAGTAGATCTCTGTCCTCTGGACACTCGAGCAAAAGCATCAGTAGTTGACTTGCCCTTCTTCTCCTCCACATCCTCTTGAAGTTGCTCAACTGCAGTTTGGATCTCTGTCACTTTGACATCAAGAGCATAAAACTTCTGCTCTATGATTCTCTCCAAGGTCTCCTGGTTTTGAGTCAGGGTGGCCAAGACCTTCTCAATCCTCAGAGTGGAGGCAATCAAGTAGCCAAGTTGATCTTGCTTGCTCTTCAGGAAAAATCTGAGATGCCTCTTCAGCAGTTGGCATGTTTGCAGCCTTCTCAGCCCTTGCCTTCTCCTTCTTCTCTTGTGCTTGCATAGATGATGGTTCATTTTCATCCATCACAATGGTGTTGTCCTCAAAATCAGGGTAGATGGCAGGTGTTCCTTGTCCAAAATATGTGCCAGTGCCCATCTTGGAGTTTATAAGCTCCTGAATGTGTGGGGCATACCCACAACTTCTCTTCTGATCAGCAGCAGTCCTTTTGATTGTTTCCACAATCAGGCTCATGACTTTGAACTTCTGAGGCACAACAAATATATGAAGCAAGTTAATTGCATGGCCTCTGATCATCTTGTGATCACCTGACTTGGGCAGCAAAGTGTGCCTTAAGATCCAGTTTATGGTAGGCAATCCTGACAACAGATAATGTACAGATCCAAACTTATGTGTCTCAAATGTAGCATCTGGGATCTCTCTGTACATGTGAGCCATGGAGTTGTGGTCTTTCTTCTTCTTGGCATAGACATCCAAGTCATCCTCGTTCTCCTTTGGAGCATTGATCAATTCAGACCATTCTTCAACTGTTGATTGGTACCTTGTACCCTCAGACATCCAGACTATCCTCCCATCTGGGTAGAAATGAGCTGTGGAGTAAAACTGCATAATGAGCTCATCATTCCACTTTGTGAGATTCTGCCCAACAAAGTCTTCTACTCCACAAGACTTGAAACTGTCATAAACTCCAGGGTAGTGCTCTTGATTCTTCTTGATGTAATCCCAGTCAACCCATCTCATGTCACAAACTATGGGCTTCTTGTCAAGTAGCACAGTCTCATAGAAATCATGCTGTTCTTTGGTGTGGAGCCTGTAGTCCACAGTAGTTCTCCTCCTGACAGCATAGGGGTCAGTCAGTCTCCACTGTCTCAGACCTGCATCCTTCCTGAGCTTCATATCCTTTGCAACTGGGTGAGCATCATTATGATCTGGGATCTTGGGCTTCAACTTCCTCGGGACAAGTGAGTCTTCTTCTTCTTCTTCAGCAGCTTCAGGCACTGGGGCCTTGTTCTTCTCTGCAGCTGGAATACTCCTGGTGTTTCTCTTGGGTGCAGACTTGGGTTTTGGAGCAGCAGCCTTGGGAGCATCTTTGGGCTTAGATGGAGCAGCCCCTGATCTTATAGAATCTCCCATTAGCTTTTGAGCTTTAGGTGCTGGTGCAGCAACCTCTTCCTCTTCATCTTCAAAGTCTCTCCTCATAGAGGGCTTGCCAAGTACTTTGGCAGTAGTGGTTCTGACTCTCTTCTTCTTCTTGTCTTGGCCAACAGCTTGATTATTAGACTCAATGGTGAACTTCATGGTTTCACTAGTGGCAACCTTCCTAGGTTTGGAAGTAGGAATTCTCCTTACAGGTGCCTTCTTCTGCATTCCTGGCTTAGTGGATGCAGCTGAGCCATATTTCTTCTCCAGCACCTTCTTCTTGGAGGTGGCCTCAACCTCAGTAGCCACATAGTCCTCATCTTTAGAATATGAGGTCTTCTTCTTTCTGGCCCTGGTGGCTGCCTTTGGCAAGTTGTTGGGTGTGCTCCTGCTGCCATCATCATAGCTGCTAGAGGGGCTAGTGCCCTCACTCATCTGAACTTGCTCCTCAGACTTGTTCTAACTGTCACTCTGATCTGACATGATGCAAACTCTAATAGCAGACCCTGTGAATAGATATAGATGAGGTAGAGTAGATGAGCATCCCAAAGCACAGAGGTTTTTGCAAAAAAAGTTGAGTCAAAAACTTAGTTTTAGTTTTCCACAGAGAGCATTTCGGAGCTACCGATTTGTAAACTCGGTGATACCGAAGCAGCTTTTGGAACCTAAACTAGTGAACTCGGTCAGACCGAGTCACAGTTCGGTGGCACTGAGACTGCTAGGGTTTCACAAAGAATTGAACTCGGTCACACCGATTTGCAATTCTCGGTCAGACCGAGAATCACATGTGCAATGGCCTGAGCCAAATAAGTGAGACCGATTTCTACAACTCGGTCGGTCCGAGATGAATTCGGCGGAAACCTAACCCTAAATTTTCAATCCAAAACTAATCTACGGAGTGATTTCGCTGGATAAGAAGATCTCAAATGTGGCAAGATTCATGGCAATGCAATGTGCTAGGAATCGGAGTGAGGAATAGCACAAAGTTCAAATCCATACCCTAGTTCGGCGATGGATTTGCTACGGCGACAACGGCGGGGCAGAATCCCGTTGACGGCGGCGGAGACCAGCAGCTGGAGGTCGCTAGCGACGAGGAGGACGATCCGGAGACCCGAGGAGGCAGAGCAGGCTATGCGCGCGCGAAGAGGTTCGGAAAAATTTCCAAATTTTGGCTCGAGGGTATATATAGCCTGACCCTGTCGGTGTGACCAAGTGGAACAACTCAGTGGCACCGAGATGCATAACTGCAAGCAGTTACTGCAACTCGGTGTGACTGAAAAGTTCAAATCGGTTGCACCGAGATTGAAAACCTAGATCAACTTAGTGATCTCGGTGTGACCGAAATGGTTGAATCGGTCAGACCGAAACGCACAAAGAGGTTTTGGAAGTTTAAGTCTATGAAGAATCGGGGACTCCGAGTGCTCCTCACACAGAGTGGTTCGAATCTGACTTGATCAAACTTTGTGATGTGGCATGAATAGAGTTTGAGACAAGAAAATCATAGATAGCTAGAGAAGGTTCTTAGGCATTCTTGTCCATCCACTTGGCAAAAAGAAAAGAAACCAAACAATCAAAACTACAAGTGGATGTCCTCGAATGAGTAAAATATGCAACCAACATGCTCACACAATAAAATGGCAAATGAAATATGTGACAAAGCATGCACAACCAATCTAGCATCTATCAAGCAATTGGCGATGACTAGGTCATCTATACATGAGTATATTGACTTAGGAGTCAAATGAGAACATTTGATCATAGGTCATACTCATCGTTTAAGCACAAGTGGGGTTACCACTTTTACATAAAGCATTGTTGTGTTCACACCATTAGAGTTGCTTTGGCTCAATTCTTAGAGTAAAGCTCCCCCTAGATGTGAGATCCCCCCTAAGAGGGATGAACTAACCTTGGGTTTTGCCGATGATGACTTCATGTAGGTGTTGAAGATGTGGATGCTCAATGTTGATGTAGATCATTTGGAGCAATCCATTGGAGTGAGTTGCACTTTCAATACCTACACGGGTTAGTCCCACAAGGAACAAACAAGGATATCCATAGACATAGAGTTATGCACACACAAGATGATGTCCATGAAAGCATTAGGTTACCTTGTCCCTTGTCTTACCAACAAGAGGGTTTGTGACTCCTTGCACTAGTGCAATATGTGGAAGTTGATTGCGCTTGTCCTTGCCAAAATGATAAGAGTGAAATATGTTGGTGGAGTCACCCTCAAGAACTCTCTAGTTCTTCTTCTTCGGATCCACATCATCTTGATGGGAATCCTTGGAGTTGTAGTTGTACTCGATGAAGTAGAACTTGATGTAGTCTTGGGAACCCACTTGACCAAGGCCTTAGGAGCTTCTTTAAATGCATCAATCTCCTCTTGAAGCTTGTCCTTGCCTTTTTGCTTGTGGTCTTGTGGTGGAAGATCATCTTGAGCTTGTGTCCCCATGAAAGAAGTAGGATCATACTTATCTTGTTGAGGAACAAACTTCGTCTTGGGGTATTGATCTTCTTCCCACTCAACTCCATTGGCATTGAACTTTCGTTCAAAACCAACACCTTGGTTCTTCCGGTGCCTTCCTTGCTTGCGTACAATTTCCTCGAATTGCTTACTCCCGGCAAGGCTCTTGTAAACACCTTTCTCTATAATTCCCTTCAATAAGCTATTTTCTTGCTCAAGTGCAACTTGGCTAAGAGAATCATTAGTGGAATCAAGAGAACTACTAGAAGCAACAACACTGGATTTAGCATGATGATTGTTACTACTAGAGGAAGAATCCTTCTTGTTCTTGTTACTAGACTTGACTTGAGGCATGTAAGTAGATAAGAGTAAACGCTTGGCAATGTAAGAAGAACTTTTCTTGCGAAGATCATCATTGATTGCCTTTAAGAATTCATGCTCTTGCTCAAGATTGAGCTTTTCAAAGCGTAACTTCTCATGAGTCCTTAAAAGTTCTCGATGGTCTCCTAAGATAGTTTCATGAGATAAATTAAGAGTGTTTATTTCTTTAGTTAGGATTTCAATCTTCTCCTTATCATTGTCATTCGTTTTATCTTGATTAGCATGATTAATTGACGTTTCATCATAGTATTCATCACTAGAGTTGTCAACAAGTAAATCATCATCACCTAACAAGTCATTTTCATCACTATTGAAATCAACATACTCGGGGTGTGATACCTTTGGGCCTTTAGCCATGAAGCATCTTCCAAGTCCTTCATTTGGTGAATCAAATATGTCGTAGGAGTTGGTTGACACAAGTGCTAGACCGGCAACACCTTCATGTTGAGTGAGGGAGTCCTGGACTAGGGGGTGTCCGGATAGCCGGACTATCATCATCGGTCGGACTCCAAGACTATGAAGATACAAGATTGAAGACTTCGTCCCGTGTCCGGATGGGACTTTCCTTGGCGTGGAATGCAAGCTTGGCAATACGGCTATGTAGATCTCCTACCATTGTAACCGACTCTGTGTAACCCTAGCCCTCTCCGGTGTCTATATAAACCGGAGGGTTTTAGTCCATAGGACAAACAACAATCATACCATAGGCTAGCTTCTAGGGTTTAGCCTCCTTGATCTCGTGGTAGATCCACTCTTGTACTACCCATATCATCAATATTAATCAAGCAGGAGTGGGGTTTTACCTCCATCGAGAGGGCCCGAACCTGGGTAAAAACATCGTGTCCCTTGTCTCCTGTTACCATCTGCCTAGACGCACAGTTCGGGACCCCCTACCCGAGATCCGGCGGTTTTGACACCGACATTGGTGCTTTCATTGAGAGTTCCTCTGTGTCGTCACCGATAGGCTTGATGGCTCCTTCGATCATCATCAACAACGCAGTCCAGGGTGAGACTTTTCTCCCCGGACAGATCTTCGTATTCGGCGGCTTTGCACTGCGGGCCAATTCGCTTGGCCATCTAGAGCAGATCGAAAGCTACGCCCCTGGACATCAGGTCAGATTTGGAAGCCTAAACTTCACGGCTGACATCCGCGGAGACTTGATCTTCGAAGGATTCGAGCCACAGCCGAGCGCGCCGCACTGTCTCGATGTGCATGATTTAGCTCTACTACCGGACAGTACCCTGGAGGCCGCACATGAGTCTGCTCTGACCCTTAATTCGGAGCCGACCGCGCGGATCGAGGATGGGTGGCTAGACACCGCCTCGGGGGCTGCAACCTCTACGATGATAGAGCCGAATACTGACCTTGTCCCTTGCGACGCTCGTGACTCCGAGGTGCCGGACTCCTCGCCGGACTCCGAACCTCCTGCGCCCCCTCCAATCGAATACGATTGGGCGCCGATCATGGAGTTCACTGTCGCGGACATTCTTCAACACTCACCTTTTGGCGACATCCTGAATTCGCTAAAGTACCTCTCACTATCAGGAGAGCCCTGGCCAAATTGTGGTCAGGATGGTTGGGATGTGGACGGCGAAGAAATTCAAAGCCCACCCACCACCCACTTTGTAGGCACTATCGGCGATCTAACCGACATGCTAGACTACGACTCCGAAGACATCGACGGTATGAACGACGATGCCGGAGACGACCAAGAACCAGCGCCTATGGGGCACTGGAAGACCACCTCAACTCATGACATATACATGGTCGATACACCAAAAGGAAGCGATAATGAGGAACAACGGGACGCGGCGAAGGATAATTCCCCCAAAAACAACCAAAACGGCGACGCAAGCGTTGCCCGAAGCCCCGCCTCGATAACACCAGCACCCATAATGACCCAGTCGTAGAGCAGGGCGAACCAGTGGACAATGAACATGCAACCAAGCAACCATCCGAACAGGATGAATTGGACAAGCAACCCATCCCCGGCGAAAACAACAATCCAGACGATCTCACGCCGGACACATCGCCGGAGAATAAGAACCTTCACAAAAGGCTCGTCGCCACCGCAAGAAGTTTGAAGAAGCAGAAGCGGAAGCTCAAAACAGCGGAAGACGTACTCAGAATGAGATGGAGCAAAGTACTCAAGACCGCAGACAAATACGGCAATAGTCACCGAGCAAAGAGCTAGCCGAAACGCAAACTGTTGCCCGAATTCGACGAGAAGGCCGTAGAGCCACCACAATCAAAAAGCAAAGAAGCCGCCTGGCCGGATAGACGACCAGATGACAGGCTAAGAGCGGCAAACGGCGCTGCACACAATCCGGCACACAATCCATATAAAGACCCTCACAAAAAGGATGGCCCGGTCAGGTCCATTTATGGGCCAAAAAAGAGGGCTCCAGGAAGCAACACAACACGCCGAGTGTTCGAAGATATCGGCACACCCAAATACAGGGGCGCCGCACACCCACTATGTTTCACCGATGAGGTACTGGATCACGAATTTCTAGCAGGATTCAAACCCGTAAACATAGAGGCATACGACGGAACAACAGACCCCGGAGTCTGGATTGAGGATTATATCCTACACATACACATGGCTAGAGGAGACGATCTTCACACCATAAAATACCTACCCCTCAAGCTCAAAGGGCCAGCTCGGCATTGGCTCAAAAGCCTCCCAGAAAATACAATTGGAAGTTGGGAAGAGCTCGAGGACGCGTTCCGAGCAAACTTCCAGGGGACTTATGTCTGCCCTCCGGATGCAGACGATTTAAGTCACATAACTCAACAGCCCGGAGAGTCAGCACGCAAATTCTGGAACAGGTTCCTCACCAAAAAGAACCAAATAGTCGACTGTCCGGACGCCGAAGCCTTAGCAGCTTTTAAGCATAACGTCCGAGACGAATGGCTTGCCCGGCACCTCGGCCAGGAAAAACCAAGAACAATGGCCGCGGTAACAAGCCTCATGACCCGCTTTTGCGCGGGGGAAGATAGCTGGCTGGCAAGATGCAGCACCAGCGACTCGAGTACATCCGAAGTCAGGGATGGAAATGGGATATCACGATGCAGAAAAGATCAGCGCCGGAATAAGGAAAATGGCCCAAAGAGCACGACGGTCAACGTCGGGTTCAAAAGCTCTCGGTCGAACAATAAAACACTGCCTCTTAAGGACAACAGTGACGAGCTATCCAACCTAAACAAAATCTTGGACAGGATATGTCAAATCCACAGTACCCCCGGGAAGCCTTCAAACCACACCCACCGAGATTGTTGGGTCTTCAAGCAGTCCGGCCGACTTAACGCCGAACACAAGGGGCTCGACACGCCAAGCGAGGAAGATGACGAACCCCACAAGCAGAGCGTCGGAAAACAAAAGAACTTCCCACAAGAAGTAAAAACAGTGAATTCACTTCAAATGATAACAAGGAAAAATACGGCGGCGTCTATCAAAGCACATGCCGCACGGTCCACCCCAGCGGAATCCCGAGATTGGATGTCAAAACCAATTACTTTCGACCATCTGGATTACTCTAGAAGTATTGGAAATGCAGGATGGACTGCTTTGATATTGGATCCTATAATCGACGGACTGCAATTTACACAAGTCCTAATGGATGGCGGTAGCGATTTAAACCTGCTATATCCGGACACAATCCGCAGGATGGGGATAGACCCTACCAAAATTCGCCATAGCAGCACTTCCTTCAAAGGAGTGACGCCAGGGCCTTATGCCAATTGCACAGGCTCCTTACTACTAGAAATTGTGTTCGGTTCATCCGACAACTTCCGTCGCGAAAAGCTAATCTTCCATATCGCCCCATTTAAAAGTAGCCATCAAGCACTATTGGGACGTGAGGCTTTCGCCCGCTTTAACGCAATACCGCATTACGCGTCTCTTACACTTAAAATGCCTGGTCCATGCGGCATTATCTCTTTGAAAGGTCGCTCAAGACCCCAGACACGGCTAGGCGAGTCCGGCATAAATAAACTAGGGGCTTCCTAGCCGCATACCCCTTTACAAGGGGTTGTGAGCATGAACAATGAGAGCCACTAAAGCTCAACTGTATTCATTTTTTAAATCATACTCTATTTTAAATACATTTTTTGCACGGTATTTTCCCAAGCTAAGTTCTTCTCTTTTACAGATGAACAGCGTGCTACACTCATCCAGGATACAGCACAACGGAGACACAGGCGCAGACGTGCAGCAGGGACCCGTTGCAAGGATTCTTTTCAGATTAAGACCCTGCGTAAACCTTTCTTACTGTCTCTTGTTGATACACATCCCCTGGTTTTCTATTATAACCAAGGAGGAGGCTGGTGTTTTGGCATCGGCCGTGTCAGAAGTTTTCGCCCGTACCTGGACAATAGGGGCTTAGGGCATCATTCTGCCCGTTTTCATAAAGACCGAACACCTCAGGGAGTGTTCGGCGTCTCGAGTTAGGCCTTATATGGATCAGCTCCGAATCATGTCTTTGGTCAAATGTTGGGTTTGCCCGGCTCCTGTGTTTTGCTGCCTTACGTTCCGTATCATCGGCTAACACGGCACCAGGAGAACTACTGCGATTGTGCCCCGGTTCGGCCGGGCGAGCACCTCAGTAGAGAAAGCCGAAAACTAACTGTCATGATATTATGAGAGACTGGTCAACCACTCAATCGACTACCGGAATGTCTAGAATTCCTCCGCTTTGATGAAGGACCGTTTCCCAGTCAGGCACATACGCTCCCCGAATTCGGAGAGCGCGGTGCCCCTAGGGGCTATATCGTAGCCCCACCTTCGAACTCCTATGGCTAAGTGAAAGTGATAAAGCATTATAGTCCGGTTGCCTAGTTTGCTACGCTACCACCTCCTTCACAGGACCAAGACATTGGATTAAGTGTGAAAATGCGCTATTTTGCAAACACCCCCGCACCATGTGCGTGGGGGCTGAAGTGGAAGACTGCCATCTTTCAGGTTATACACACATATACATTAACAGCCGCACAGGAGATATTTCCATACTTGAACGCACAAGTATAAAAAGCACTTATATTATATGGTTCTACAAATCATACATATCATTTGAACATAACATTTTTCGAGCACTGCGACTCTATTAAACGAGCGCCCTGTAGGACTTCCCCAAAATAGTGCTCGGCGGGTAACCGGCTCTCGTCCGAACCCTGGGATGCAACATCGGTGGCATCCATCTCCGCCCAGTATGTCTTAACATGGGCGAGAGCCATCCGTGCACCCTCGATACATACCGACCGCCTCATCGCCTTCATATGCGGCACCGCCCCAAGGAATTGCTGCAATAAGCCAAAATAACTCTTTGGCTTGGGCCTATCCGGCCACAGATGAGCCACTACATCCGTCATGGCAAATCCGGACAATCTATTCAGCTCAGCCCACTCAGCCAACCGATCGGTCAACGGAAGTGAACGCTCCGGACTGTGGAATTGAGACCAAAAAAGCTCTTCCATCTCGTGATCCTTTTGGCTTCGGAAGTGCACAACAGCATCTGCCGCACTCGCCGCCAAATCCAGATAAGGATCCTCCGCACCCCACAACTGGCCAAGCTGAGCATACTTCCGCTCTGTGAACTTCCTGTGCAGTAGAAAGGGCTTCCCAGCTGCAATATCTCCGGCCTGACGCAGCTCCTTCTTTATAGCCCTCATTGCAGAATGGGCATCCTTGGCTTCGGTGGTGGCCTTCTTTAGGTTCTCTTGCTCCGCTCGGCGTTCTTTTTCAAGAACCTCATAGTGGTCGGTGACATCCTTCAGCTTCACGGCCATTCCGGCCATCTCCTCCCTGCTTTGGCAGTGAGCAGCCTTTTCGGCTTTTAGCTCTTCGGCCGCCTTCAAGGCAGCTGCATCACTCCTTCTGGCCTGCTCCTTGGCTCGAGCAAGCTCTGCCTGAAGGTCCTCCACAGCAGCGGCACCATCTGCATTAAGCATACATATTGTAAGGAGTGGGCATCAGTTCCCTTACTAGGTGATCGCGGAGAAACAGCCTACCTTGTGACTCATCAAGTCGTTTATTGACCAGCACGATGTCCGCATCCGCAACATCGAGTTGCTGCTTTAGCTCGGCAACTCTATCAGTCCGGCTGGCCACCGGACGATCCGCCACCTGCATAGGAAAAGCGAGAATTAATAACTGAGATTAAAGATCCTCGGCACGATGTCGCTTTCGACAACATACCGAGTCTCAGGGGCTACTATCTATACGGGGCGCACCCTCTGTGCAAAACTGTCCAAAGGTATGTCATTTTTACGTACCTCAAACCCCGCCAGTAAACTTCTGATGGCATCACGCAACCCGCCCTCAGCGGATGAAATTCTTTCAATCACCGTACTCATTAATGTACGGTGATCTTCTGAGATAGACGCCCTCTCGAGCAGATCCTTCAGCTCCCCCGGCCGTACACCAGTTGGTGCCGAATTTTCCGGCCCTGTCGGACTCAGGGATACCCTCCGCGACGACACCTCAGGGTCGTCCGCCCCGCCTGACGGTGCGGCAGATGGAGGCGTCTCGCTCTCCATCATCTCCGGACGAAGGTCCCCCGAAGACGAGCTCAGCTGAGAAGGACGAAGATCCGAACTACAAGATAAAAACTTTGGTTATCCTCAGAAGCAAAAATAGGGATGTCCCTTATTACAAAACTCCCCTTTTTCTACTTACGGCTCGCTGGAGGGCTGATTCCTTAGGGGAGATAGTGCGGCCAGGGTTTCCCCTGGTGTAGGACCCTCTGGTGAAGATTTCTTCCCCCGCTTTGAGGCCTTAGCCTCCGGATCTTCGGAAGCGGTCCTCTTCTCCCCCTGGAAGGAGGGATTCTCGATCCCCCTTTCTCTGAAGCCTCCTTAGTAGAGGCGGTAGTTCCTCTGTTTTCCCCTTCGCCCTCCTCTGAAGGCGCAACCTCCAGCATCTTGACCAACACTGAGTCCGGCGCGGTCTCCGGGAGGGGCGTCGGACACCGTATCAGCTTTGCTTGCGCTATCCACTCCTGTTCAAAGGATGATTGGTTAAAAGGCAAATCCAAGATATGCAAACAAATAGTATGTCTGGACACAGGGCTACTTACTTGAGCATTCGGGCGATTGCAGCTTAAGCCGGCGTCCTCGGTCAATTCCGGACATACCCCTTGTGATCTGAAGAACAATTTGTACATCTCCACGGGTGTCGTACCCATGAAGTGTTGGAGAGCTCGTGGCCCCTCTGGATTGAATTCCCACAGGCGGAGGGGGCGACGTTTGCAGGGCAGAAGATGCCGAATGAGCATAACCTGCATCACTACGACCAGGTTGATCTCCCTCTCTTGGAGATCTCGAATCCGGCCCTGCAATAGGGGTACATCCTTTGACGGCCCCCAGTTAAGCCCTTTGTTGACCCATGACATCAGCCATTGTGGAGGGCCCGAGCGAAAAACGGGCGGCGGCTTCTGCCTGCTGCCCCTGGGAGCGGTAATATAGAACCACTCCTGTTGCCACAAATCGAGCTCCTCTTGGAAAGAGCCATCGGGCCATGGAGCATCGGCCCTCTTACTTACAACCGCCCCACTGCACTCTGCTTGACGCCCCTCGATCATCTTCAGCTCCACGTTGAAGGTTTTGAGCCACAAACCGAAGTGAGGAGTAGTGCGGAGGAAGGCTTCGCAGACGACAATGAATGATGAGATGTGGAGGATGGACTCCGGAGCCAAGTCGTGGAATTCCAACCCATAGTAATACATGAGCCCCCTCACGAAGGGATCCATCGGGAAGCCTAAACCCCGACGGAGGTGAGACACGAACACGACGCTCTCGCCTGGCTCGGGAGTGGGAATGACTTGCCCTTGGGCAGGAAGCCTATGCGAAATCTCGTAGGTTAAGTACCTGGCTTCTCTCAGCTTTAGCACGTCCTCCTCCGTGACGGAGGAAGGCATCCACCGGCCCTGCAAGTCGGAGCCGGACATTGTCGAAGTTCTGAAGCGCTCGAATCTGGAGCCCTGAGTGATGGAGCTCGGGGCGAGGGGCGGATTCGATTGAGGATTGAAGAAAAAGAACGAGCCTGGGTCTCCTTATAAAGAAGGAGAATACCAAGAGCAGTTTCCGTGACCGTTTGGAACCCACCTTCGATGGAGGGGGCGTGGCGACAGGCGCGGTTGGGTTACCCACGTCCGTATTGATGGAAATACCGGAATAAGGGGAACACGATCTCTGCTTCGACAAGACGTGCCAAGGAAACCGCTTCGCTAAACGCGCTGAGGTGGTATAATAAAAACGATTTAAGTAAAGGCTTGGTAGTAGTGTGACGTCACGCCACAAAATACGTCAGCAGATTGAACTTGTGTAAATATTATTCTCTCTATGGTGGTATGTGGAATTTATTTTACAGAGCCGGACACTATCCCGGCGTTCACAATCTTCTATGGATTATTCGGAGGAGGAACCCGCCTTGCAATGCCGAAGACAATATGCGCGCCGGACTCGTCGTCATTGAAGCCTGGCTCAGGGGCTACTGAGGGAGTCCTAGACTAGGGGGTGTCCGGATAGCCGGACTATCATCATCAGCCGGACTCCAAGACTATGAAGATACAAGATTGAAGACTTCGTCCCGTGTCCGGATGGGACTTTCCTTGGCGTGGAAGGCAAGCTTGGCAATACAGATATGTAGATCTCCTACCATTGTAACCGACTCTGTGTAACCCTAGCCCTCTCAGTGTCTATATAAACCGGAGGGTTTTAGTCCATAGGACGAACAACAATCATACCATAGGCTAGCTTCTAGGGTTTAGCCTCCTTGATCTCGTGGTCGATCCACTCTTGTACTACCCATATCATCAATATTAATCAAGCAGGAGTAGGGTTTTACCTCCATCGAGAGGGCCCGAACCTGGGTAAAAATATCGTGTCCCTTGTCTCCTGTTACCATCCGCCTAGACGCACAGTTCGGGACCCCCTACCCGAGATCCACCGATTTTGACACCGACATTGAGTATATTCAGAGTTGGAGTGATAGCTTCTCTCGGAGTGATTGTCGGAGTCGGAGCCTAATACCCATTCACCAACATGAGCTTGTTGTCTTCGTTTTGTGTAGCTCCTTGATGACTTGCCCTTCCTTTCCGAATCCTTGCTTCTATGGGATGTTCTTCGTTCATAATGATCATCTCTACTCCTTCTCTCTCTTGAGGGTGATTCTATCTTCTACTTCTTCTTTTTGGAGAATCTTCTCTTCTTTTGTAGGGTGCCGTACACTCATTGGAATAGTGTTCGGGTCTTCCACAATTGTAGCAATTACGCTCATGACTAGAATATCTTTTGTCATTGTAGGATCTTGACTTGGAACTTCTTTCCTTGCTTCTACTCTTGTAGAACTGGTTGAAGTTATTCACCATTAGGCTCAATTCTTCATTGAAGGTTTGTTTCTCACTTGATGATGTGGGAGCTTCACATGACGCTTTGTAAGCACCACTTGAATTGTTGTGGAGCTCCTCCTTATCCTTGAGTGACATCTCATGAGCAACAATTCTTCCAATGACTTCTGCTAGCTTGAGATCTTTGTAATTGGGCATCATTTGGATCAATGTGCACACGGTATCATATTTTCCGTCCAAAGCTCTTAGGATCTTCTTGATGATGAATTTGTCGGTCATCTCTTCACTTCCTAAGCCGGCAATCTCATTTGTGATAAGAGCAAGCCTAGAGTACATTTCAGCGACACCTTCACCATCCTTCATTTTGAACTTGTCAAGCTGACTTTGAAGCACATCCAACTTGGATTCCTTGACAGAGTTGGTACCTTTGTGCATATCAATCAAAGTATCCCAAATTTTCTTTGCATTCCCAAGACGCCTGATTTTGTTAAATTCTTCGAGGCACTATCCGTTGAAGAGAATATCACAAGCTTGAGCGTTGTATTGCAGCACCTTCAACTCTTCCGCGGTAGCTGTTGGAGAACGTAGTAATTTCAAAAAATTTCCTACGCACACGCAAGATCATGGTGATGGCATAGCAACGAGAGGGGAGAGTATTTTCCATGTACCCTCGTAGACCGTAAGAGGAAGCGTTATGACAACGCGGTTGATGTAGTCGTACGTCTTCATGATCCGACCGATCCAAGTACCGAACGTACGGCACCTCCGAGTTCAGCACACGTTCAGATCGATGACGATCCCCGGACTCTGATCCAGCAAAGTGTCGGGGATGAGTTCCATCAACACGACGGCGTGGTGATGATGTTGATATTCTACCGGCGCAGGGCTTCGCCTAAACTCCGCGACGATATGACCGAGGTGCAATATGGTGGAGGGGGGCACCGCACACGGCTAAGGAACGATCACGTAGATCAACTTATGTCTATGGGGTGCCCCCTGCCCCCGTATATAAAGGAGTGGAGGAGGGGAGGGCCGGCCCTCTCTATGGCGCGCCCTAGGGGAGTCCTACTCCCACCGGGAGTAGGATTCCCCCTTTCCTAGTACAACTAGGAGTCCTTCCAAGTAGTAGGAGTAGGAGACAAGGAAGGGGAAGAGGGAAGGGAAGGAAGGAGGGGGCGCAGCCCCTCCCCCTAGTCCAATTCGGACTAGGCCTTGGGGGGGCGCGGCCTGCCCTAGGCAGCCCCTCTCTCTTCCCGTATGGCCCAATAAGGCCCAATACTTCTCCCGGTGAATTCCCATAACTCTCCTGTACTCCGAAAAATACCCGAATCACTCGGAACCTTTCCGAAGTCCAAATATAGTCGTCCAATATATCGATCTTTACGTCTCGACCATTTGGAGACTCCTCGTCATGTCCCCGATCTCATCCGGGACTCCGAACTCCTTCGGTACATCAAAACTCATAAACTCATAATATAACTGTCATCGAAACGTTAAGCGTGCGGACCCTACGGGTTCGAGAACTATGTAGACATTCTCGGTCAATAACCAATAGCGGAACCTGGATGCCCATATTGGCTCCTACATATTCTACGAAGATCTTTATCGGTCAAACCGCATAACAACATACGTTGTTCCCTTTGTCATCGGTATGTTACTTGCCCGAGATTCGATCGTCGGTATCCAATACCTAGTTCAATATCGTTACCGGCAAGTCTCTTTACTCGTTGCGTAATGCATCATTCCGTAACTAACTCATTAGCTACATTGCTTGCAAGGCTTATAGTGATGTGCATTACCGAGAGGGCCCAGAGATACCTCTCCGACAACCGGAGTGACAAAACCTAATCTCGAAATACGCCAACCCGACATGTACCTTCGGAGACACCTATAGTACTCCTTTATAATCACCCAGTTACGTTGTGACGTTTGGTAGCACCCAAAGTGTTCCTACGGTAAACGGGAGTTGCATAATCTCATAGTTACAGGAACATGTATAAGTCATGAAGAAAGCAACAGCAATATACTAAACGATCAAGTGCTAGGCTAACGGAATGGGTCATGTCAATCACATCATTCTCCTAATGATGTGATCCCATTAATCAAATGACAACACATGTCTGTGGTTAGGAAACATAACCATCTTTGATTAATGAGCTAGTCAAGTAGAGGCATACTAGTGATGTTATGTTGGTCTATGTATTCACACATGTATCATGTTTCCGGTTAATACAATTCTAGTTCATTAATAACTTAATTATTGCCTCTAGGGCATATTTCCTTCAGTCTCCCACTAGCACTAGAGTCAATAATCTAGTTCACATCGCCATGTGATTTAACACCAATATTCATATCTGTATATGATTAACACCCATAGTTCACATCGTCATGTGACCAACACCCAAAGGGTTTACTAGAGTCAATAATCTAGTTCACATCTTTATGTGATTAACACCCAAAGAGTACTAAGGTGTGATCATGTTTTGCTCATGAGAGAAGCTTAGTCAACGGGTCTGTCATATTCAGAGCCGTATGTATTTTGCAAATATTCTATGTCTATAATGCTCTGCACGGAGCTACTCTAGCTAATTGCTCCCACTTTAAATATGTATCCAGATTGAGACTTAGAGTCATCTGGATCGGTGTAAAAGATTGCACCAATGTAACTCTTTACGACAGGCTCTTTTATCACCTCCATAATCGAGAAATATTTCCTTAGTTCTCACTAAGGATAATTTTGACCAATGTCCAGTGATCTACTCCTAGATCACTATTGTACTCCCTTGCCAAACCAGGGCAGAGTATACAATAGGTCTGGTCCATAGCATTGCATACTTTGTAGAACCTATGACGGAGGCATAGGGAATGACTTTCTCTCTTTTCTATTTTCTGCCTTGGTCGGGATTCGAGTCTTACTCAATTTCACACCTCTGCAACACAGGCAAGAACTCTTTCTTTGACTGTTCCATTTTGAACTATTTCAAAATCTTGTCAAGGTATGTACTTATTGAAAAACTTATCAAGCGTCTTGATCTATCTCAATAGATCTTGATGCTCAATATGTAAGTAGCTTTACTGAAGTCTTTCTTTTAAAGAACTCCTTTCAAACACTCCTTTATGCTTTTGTAGAATAATTCTACATTATTTCCGATCAACAATATGTCATTCACATATACTTATCAGAAATGTTGTAGTGCTCCCACTCACTTTCTTGTAAATACAGGCTTCACCGTAAGTCTGTACAAAACTATATGCTTTGATCAACTTATCAAAGCATATATTCCAACTCTGAGATTCTTGCACCAGTCCATAAATGGATCGCTGGAGCTTGCACATTTTGTTAGCACCTTTAGGATTGACAAAACCTTCTGGTTGCATCATATACAACTCTTCTTTAAGAAAACCAATAAGGAATGCAGTTTTGATATCCATTTGCCAGATTTCATAAAATGTGGCAATTGCTAACATGATTTGGACAGACTTAAGCATCGCTATGAGTGAGAAAACTCATCGTATTCAAACCATGAACTTGTCGAAAACCTTTCGCAACAAGTCGAGCTTAGTAGATAGTACTACTACTATCAGTGTCCGTATTCCTCTTGAAGATCCATTTATTTAACATGGCTTGCTGATCATCGAGCAAGTCAATCAAAGTCCATACTTTGTTCTCATAGATGGATCTCATCTCAGATTTTATGGCCTCAAGCCATTTCGTAGAATCTGGGCTCATCATCGCTTCCTCATAGTTCGTAGGTTCATCATGGTCTAGTAACATGACTTCCAGAACAGGATTACCGTACCATTCTGGTGCGGATCGTACTCTGGAAGACCTACGAGGTTTTGTAGTAACTTGATCTGAAGTTTCATGATCATCATCATTAGCTTCCTCACTAATTGGTGTAGGAATCACTGGAACTGATTTCTGTGATGAACTACTTTCCAATTCGGGAGAAGGTACAAATTACCTTATCAAGCTCTACTTTCATCCCATTCACTTCTTTCGAGAGAAACTCCTTCTCTAGAAAGGATCCATTTTTAGCAACGAAATGTTTTGCCTTCGGATCTGTGATAGAAGGATTACCCAACAGTTTCCTTTGGGTATTCTATGAAGATGCACTTCTCCGATTTGGGTTCAAGCTTATCAGGTTGAAAAACTTTTTCATATAAGCATCGCAACTCCAAACTTTAAGAAACGACAACTTGGGTTTCTTGCTAAACCACAGTTCATATGGTGTCGTCTCAACGGATTTAGATGGTGCCCTTTTAACGTGAATGCAGCTGTCTCTAATGCATAACCCCAAAACAATAGTGGTAATCAGTAAGAGACATCATAGATCGCACCATATCCAATAAAGTGCGGTTACGACGTTCGGACACACCATAACATTGTGGTGTTCCAGGTGGCGTGAGCTCTGAAACTATTCCACATTGTTTTAATTGAAGACCAAACTCGTAACTCAAATATTCGTCTCCGCGATCAGATCATAGAAACTTTATTTTCTTTTTACGATGATTTTTCCACTTCACTTTGAAATTCTTTGAACCTTTCAACTATTTCAGATTTATGTTTCATCAAGTAGATATACCATATCTGCTCAAATCATCTTGTGAAGGTCAGAAAATAATGATACTTGCCACGAGCATCAACACTCATTGGATCGCATACATCGGTATGTATTATTTCCAATAAGTCAGTAGCTCGTTCCATTGTTCCGAAGAACGGAGTTTTAGTCATCTTGCCCAAAAGGCAAGGTTCGCAAGCATCAAATGATTCATAACCAAGTGATTCCAAAAATCCATCTTTATGGAGTTTCTTCATGCACTTTACACCGATATGACCCAAACGGCAGTGCCACAAATAAATTGCGCTATCATTATTAACTTTGCATCTTTTGGCATCAATATTATGAATATGTGTATCACTACGATCGAGATCCAACAAACTATGTTCATTGGGTGTATGACCATCGAAGGTCTTATTCATGTAAACAGAATAACAATTATTCTCTAACTATAAATGAATAACCGCATCGCAATAAACACGATCAAATCATGTTCATGCTCAACGCAAATGCCAAATAACATTTATTTAGGTCTAACACTAATCCCGAAAGTATAGGGAGTGTGCGATGATGATCACATCAATCTTGGAACTACTTCCAACACTCATCGTCACTTCCCCTTCAACTAGTCTCTGTTTATTCTGTAACTCCTGTTTCGAGTTACTAATCTTAGTAACCGAACAAGTATCAAATACTCATGGGCTACTATAAACACTAGTAAGGCACACATCAATAACCTATATATCAAATATACCCTTGTTCACTTTGCCATCCTTCTTATCCACCAAATATTCAGGGCATTTCCGCTTCCAGTGACCATTTCCTTTGCAGTGTAAGGACTCAGTTTCAGGCTTTGGTCCAGCTTTGGTCTTCTTCACGGGAGTGACAACTTGTTTGCCATTCTACTTGAAGTTTCCCTTTCTTTCCCTTTGCCCTTTTCTTGAAACTAGTGGTCTTGTCAATCAACACTTGATGCTCTTTCTTGATTTCTACCTTCGTCGGTTTCAACATCACGAAGAGCTCGGGAATCGTTTTCGTCATCCCTTGCATACTATAGTTCATCACGAAGTTCTAGTAACTTAGTGATGGTGACTAGAGAATTCTGTCAATCACTATCTTATCTGGAAGATTAACTCCCACTTGATTCAAGCGATTGAAGTACCCAGACAATCTGAGCACATGCTCACTAGTTGAGCGATTCCTCCATCTTTTAGCTTTAGAACTTGTTGGAGACTTCATATCTCTCAACTCGGGTATTTGCTGGAAATATTAACTTCGACTCCTAGAACATCTCATATGGTCCATGACGTTCAAAACGTCTTTGAAGTCCCAATTCTAAGCCGTTTAAGCATGGTGCACTAAACTATCAAGTAGTCATCCTTTTGAGCTAGCCAAACGTTCATAACGTCTGCATCTGCTCCTGCAATAGGTTTGTCACCTAGCGGTGCATTAAGGACATAATTCTTCTGTGCAGCAATGAGGATAAACCTCAGATCACGGATCCAATCCGCATCATTGCTACTAACATCTTTCAATACAATTTTCTCTAGGAACATATTAAAATAAACATATGAAAGCAACAACGCAAGCTATTGATCTACAACATAATTTGCAAAATACTACCAGGACTAAGTTCATGATAAATTTAAGTTCAATTAATCATATTACTTAAGAACTCCCACTTAGATAGACATCCCTCTAGTCCTCTAAGTGATTACGTGATCCATATCAATTACACCATGTCCGATCGTCACGTGAGATGGAGTAGTTTCAACGGTGAACATCAATATGTTGATCATATCTACTATATGATTCACGCTCGACCTTTCGGTCTCCGTGTTCCGAGGGCATATCTGTTATATGCTAGGCTCATCAAGTTTAACCTGAGTATTCCGCGTGTGCAACTGTTTTGCACCCGTTGTATTTGAACGCAGAGCCTATCACACCCGATCATCATGTGGTGTCTCAACACGAAGAACTTTCGCAACGGTGCATACTCAGGGAGAACACTTCTTGATAATTTTAGTGAGAGATCATCTTAAAATGCTACCGTCAATCAAAGCAAGATAAGATGTATAAAGGATAAACATCACATGCAATCAATATAAGTGATATGATATGGCCATCATCATCTTGTGCTTGTGATCTCCATCTCCGAAGCACCGTCGTGATCACCATCGTCACCGGCGCGACACCTTGATCTCCACTGTAGCATCGTTGTCGTTATGCCATCTATTTCTTCTACGACTATCGCTACCGCTTAGTGATAAAGTAAAGCAATTACAGGGCATTTGCATTTCATACAATAAAGCGGCAACCATATGGCTCCTGCCATTTGCCGATAACTTCGGTTACAAAACATGATCATCTCATACAATAAAATGTAGCATCACGTCTTGACCATATCACATCACAACATGCCCTACAAAAACAAGTTAGACGTCCTCTACTTTGTTGTTGCAAATTTTACGTGGCTGCTACGGGCTGAGCAAGAACCGTTCTTACCTACGCATCAAAACCACAACGATAGTTCGTCAAGTTAGTGTTGTTTTAACCTTCGCAAGGACCGGGCGTAGCCACACTCGGTTCAACTAAAGTTGGAGAAACAGACACCCGCTAGTCACTTGTGTGCAAAGCACGGCGGTAAAACCAGTCTCGCGTAAGCGTACGCGTAATGTCGGTCCGGGCCGCTTCATCCAACAATACCGCTGAACCAAAGTATGACATGCTGGTAAGCAGTATGACTTGTATCACCCACAACTCACTTGTGTTCTACTCGTGCATATAACATCAACGCATAAAACCTAGGCTCTGATACCACTGTTGGAGAACATAGTAATTTCAAAAAAATTCCTACGCACACGCAAGATCATGGTGATGGCATAGCAACGAGAGGGGAGAGTATTTTCCACGTACCCTCGTAGACCATAAGTGGAAGCGTTATGACAACGCGGTTGATGTAGTCGTACGTCTTCATGATCCGACCGATCCAAGTACCGAACGTACGGCACCTCCGAGTTCAGCACACGTTCAGCTTGATGATGATCCCTGGACTCTGATCCAGCAAAGTGTCGGGGATGAGTTCCGTCAACACGACGGCGTGGTGATGATGTTGATGTTCTACCGGCGCAGGTCTTCACCTAAACTCCGCGACGATATGACCGAGGTGGAATATGGTGGAGGGGGGCACCGCACACAGCTAAGGAACGATCACGTAGATCAACTTATGTCTATGGGGTGCCCCCTGCCCCCGTATATAAAGGAGTGGAGGAGGGGAGGGCCGGCCCTCTCTATGGCGCGCCCTAGGGGAGTCCTACTCCCACCGGGAGTAGGATTCCCCCTTTCCTAGTACAACTAGGAGTCCTTCCAAGTAGTAGGAGTAGGAGACAAGGAAGAGGAAGAGGGAAGGGAAGGAAGGAGGGGGCGCAGCCCCTCCCCCTAGTCCAATTCGGACTAGGCCTTGGGGGGCGTGCGGCCTGCCCTAGGCAGCCCCTCTCTCTTTCTCGTATGGCCCAATAAGGCCCAATACTTCTCCCGGCGAATTCCCGTAACTCTCCGGTACTCCGAAAAATACCCGAATCACTCGGAACCTTTCCAAAGTCCGAATATAGTCGTCCAATATATCGATCTTTACGTCTCAACAATTTCGAGACTCCTCGTCATGTCCCCGATCTCATCCGGGACTCCGAACTCCTTCAGTACATCAAAACTCATAATATAACTGTCATCGAAACGTTAAGCGTGCGGACCCTACGGGTTCGAGAACTATGTAGACATGACCTAGAACTATTCTCGGTCAATAACCAATAGCGGAACCTGGATGCCCATATTGGCTCCTACATATTCTACGAAGATCTTTATCGGTCAAACCGCATAACAACATACGTTGTTCCCTTTGTCATCGGTATGTTACTTGCCCGAGATTCGGTCGTCGGTATCCAATACCTAGTTCAATCTCGTTACCGGCAAGTCTCTTTACTCGTTACGTAATGCATCATTCCGTAACTAACTCATTAGCCACATTGCTTGCAAGGCTTATAGTGATGTGCATTATCGAGAGGGCCCAGAGATACCTCTCCGACAATCGGAGTGACAAAACCTAATCTCGAAATACGCCAACCCAACATGTACCTTCGGAGACACCTGTAGTACTCCTTTATAATCACCCAGTTATGTTGTGACGTTTGGTAGCACCCAAAGTGTTCCTCCGGTAAACGGGAGTTGCATAATCTCATAGTTACAGGAACATGTATAAGTCATGAAGAAAGCAATAGCAATATACTAAATGATCAAGTGCTAGGCTAACGGAATGGGTCATGTCAATCACATCATTCTCCTAATGATGTGATCCCATTAATCAAATGACAACACATGTCTATGGTTAGGAAACATAACCATCTTTGATTAATGAGCTAGTCAAGTAGAGGCATACTAGTGACGTTATGTTGGTCTATGTATTCACACATGTATCATGTTTCCGGTTAATACAATTCTAGCATGAATAATAAATATTTATCATGATATGAGGAAATAAATAATAACTTTATTATTGCCTCTAGGGCATATTTCCTTCAGTAGCTTCACGGTTTGGTTCTCTCCCATCAAAGAATTCACCTTACAAGCCAATACACACAATAGCCCAAACGGCGGGGTTATGTCCAAGAATATGCATTTTCATCTTATGCTTCCAACTAGCAAAATTAGTACCATCAAAGTAAGGACCTCTACGGTGGTAATTTCCCTCGCTAGACGCCATACTCTCCTAGGTTGTGAAACCAAGGCTATGACTACCAAAAGCTATGGAAATCAAAGAAAATGGAGACCAAAGCTCTGATACCACTTGTAGGATCGAAAGTATGTCTAGAGGGGGGGTGAATAGACTACTTGACCAAATAAAAATCTAGCCTTTTCCCAATTTTAGTTCTTGGCAAATTTTAGCAACTTAGCACGATTCAAGCAATCTTAGCACAATTCAAGCAAGCATGCAAAGAGTATATGAGCAGCAGAAAGTAAAGCATGCAATTTGCAAGAATGTAAAGGGAAGGGTTTGGAGAGTGCAAACGCAATAGGAGACACGGATGTTTTTGTCGTGGTTCCGATAGGTGGTTCTATCGTACATCCATGTTGATGGAGACTTCAAACCACGAAGGGTAACGGCTGCGCGAGTCCACAGATGGCTCCACCCACGAAGGGTCTATGAAGAAGCAACCTTCTCTATCCCACCATGGCCGTCGCCCACGAAGGACTTGCCTCACTACGGTAGATCTTCACGAAGTAGGCGATCTCCTTTACCTTACAAACTCCTTGGTTCAACTCCACAATCTTGTCGGAGGCTCCCAAGTGACACCTAGCCAAACTAGGAGACACCACTCTCCAAGAAGTAACAAATGGTGTGTTGATGATGAACTCCTTGCTCTTGTGTGATGAAGACCGAACCTCGAGGTGAGATCCGATTCTTTGTTGCGGCCCGATCTTTCACAACACTCCACCTTTAGTAGTAGCAACCTCTCGCCCGCGCACGTGATGTACACGAAGTAGAGGGTTTGAACCTTGCGGCCCAGCACGAGAAAACCAATCTCAACGAAGGTACTCACGCGCAAAACAATTTCCACGAAGAGAAATCGCAACACAGAGGTTTTCTAAAGATCCCTCCAAAACTTGATATGGGTGTCTACCCTGAAAAACACATCGTGTCTATTTCATCCAAAAAATAACCTCCTTTTACATCAACGCATAGTTGCTCTTTATATTCTAAACGACCATCTAACCTGGCTTGTAAAGCAAGCCGTCCTAACCAAACCGACAAGTAATTAGATACCTGGACACTATATTTAAATAATAGATTATATGCTTTATAATCTAGCAGTATAATCTTTACAAACGACGGACTAGGACTCTTTATTTGGATGGTTGCTGGCCTTCTCGTGTGATTTGCAGGTGGACCCCAGCCGACATCTTTCAAGGACAAAGCACACCACGTACCTAGTAATCTTATTGCATGGTAAATATTTTTCCTACGTGGCAGGAATAAAAACAAGAACCTTGTTTGCACCGTGTGCACTTCAAACCAATCTGTGATCCTTGCATGAATTTTTACACTTGCATGTCACGTAATATTCTCCTTCCCAAACCAGGAAATATGTCCCATATCTCTAATGCAAATCAAATTATTTCTGTCTTGGCTTGATCTCCCTATAGCACATCTTGTGACTAATCTCAGGCTGAGCCCACTTGTTGTATCCATAAAACGACTTGGTGCATGCAAACATGTAGACGTGCCATGTAGCTTTGGACTAGAGTCACGGCTCATCTCTTGCATAGAATTGGCACGCGCACAAGTTTCACTAATTAGTTGTTTCTTCCCGTCGTAGCTTTTCTTTTCTTCAACAACATTAGTGTTAGGCATGGCCATATCATCCTCCCCTCCTTGAAACGAAACCGTCCTCGGTTTTCAAGTCTTTCTCTTCAGCAATATTTGTAGACTGAACGGTGGCCACACAAATCTCAGTAGCTTCGACCACATTCTTTTTTGCATCTTCCTCTTCTTTTATCTTCTTCTGGTGTTCACTCCTCCAAGCAATAAAACGATCCTCACCCATGGGCATGAGGCTGCACAACTTACCCTTCTTGACAGCATATGTGTGTGTGGGAAAATCATACACAACATCGTGCTTTTTGTACCACGGCTCGCCCAACAACAAGTGACATGAAATCATCGATGTCGGAATCACGTCGCACAAAACCTCATAAAAATAATTACCCAACAAAAACGGTACCTTGGTTTGATGTGTGACTGTGAGCACTTCGCGACCCCAACGGAACAAGTATGGTTGTGCTCGTGGTGTCATCGATAGATCTAGCTTCTCCACCATCTCGATGCTTGCAGCGTTGATCAAACTCATGTGGTCGATTGTCATGGCACATGATCTCTCCTGTACCACAACACGAGTATGAAAAAGCCCATCCCATCGACCTTCCTCCTCCAATTGAAATCCATAGCTTAGCTTCCATGATAATCCAGTCATCTAACTCCGCAGTGTCATGAACAACCTTGCTCTGAATACCACCTGATGAAGACCGAACCTCGAGGTGAGATCCGATTCGTTGTTGCGGCCCGATCTTTCACGACACTCCACCTTTAGTAGTAGCAACCTCTCGCCCGCGCACGCGATGTACGCGAAGTAGAGGGTTTGAACCTTGCGGCCCAGCACGAGAAAACCAATCTCAATGAAGGTACTCACGCGCAAAACAATTTCCACGAAGAGAAATCGCAACATGGAGGTTTTCTAAAGATCCCTCCAAAACTTGATATGGGTGTCTACCCTGAAAAACACATCGTGTCTATTTCATCCAAAAAATAACCTCCTTCTACATCAACGCATAGTTGCTCTTTATATTCTAAACGACCATCTAACCTGGCTTGTAAAGCAAGCCGTCCTAACCAAACCGACAAGTAATTAGATACCTGGACACTATATTTAAATAATAGATTATATGCTTTATAATCTAGCAGTATAATCTTTACAAACGACGGACTAGGACTCTTTATTTGGATGGTTGCTGGCCTTCTCGTGTGATTTGCAGGTGGACCCCAGCCGACATCTTTCAAGGACAAAGCACACCACGTACCTAGTAATCTTATTGCATGGTAAATATTTTTCCTACGTGGCAGGAATAAAAACAAGAACCTTGTTTGCACCGTGTGCACTTCAAACCAATATGTGATCCTTGCATGAATTTTTACACTTGCATGGCACGTAATATTCTCCTTCCCAAACCAGGAAATATGTCCCATATCTCTAACGCAAATCAAATTATTTCTGTCTTGGCTTGATCTCCCTATAGCACATCTTGTGACTAATCTCAGACTGAGCCCACTTGTTGTATCCATAAAACGACTTGGTGCATGCGAACATGTAGACGTGCCATGTAGCTTTGGACTAGAGTCACGGCTCATCTCTTGCGTAGAATTGGCACGCGCACAAGTTTCACTAATTAGTTGTTCCTTCCCGTCGTAGCTTTTCTTTTCTTCAACAACATTAGTGTTAGGCATGGCCGTATCATTGTGCTTCAAATGATAGCCTCCCCAACACTCTAACTCTCTCTCACAGGATTTGGATTTGGTGGAAAGAATATTTGAGTGGAAAGCAACTTGCGGAAGGCTAGAGATCAAGATTCATATGGTAGGAATGGAATATCTTGGCCTCAACACAAGTGTAGGTGGTTCTCTCTCAGAAAATGTAGGTTGGAAGTGTAGGCACATTCTGATGGCTCTCTCCACGAATGAAGAGTGCGTGGAGGGGTATATATAGCCTCCACACAAAATCTAACCGTTACACACAACTTACCAATCTCGGTGGGACCGAATCGTCAAACTCGGTCGGACCGATTTAGCAAATCATGTGACCGTTAGGATTTTCGGTGGGACCGACATGCAACTCAGTAGGACCGATATGGTTAGGGTTAGGGCATAACATAATCTCGGTGAGACCGATTACACAAACTCAGTGAGACCGATTTTGGTAATGGACACACAGAGGGTTGGTCAGGCAAACTCGGTGGGACCGATTCGCTCATCTCGGTGAGACCGAAACGTTACGAAAGGGAAATAGAGAGTTTGCATTGCAATCTCAGTGGGACCGATCGCTCATCTCGGTTTGACCGAAACATTACGAAGGGAAATGGAGAGATTACAATCCCATCTCGGTGAGACCGAGATCCCTATCGGTGAGACCGATTTTCCTAGGGTTTGTGGCAGTGGCTATGACATCTGAACTCGGTGGCGCCGGGTAGGAAGAATCGGTGGGGCCGAGTTGGACTTCTAGTTTGGGTCATATGTGGATGTGAGAAAGTAGTTGAGGGCTTTGGAGCATATCACTAAGCATTTTGAGCAAGAAAGCCATTAAGCAACACCTCATCCCTCCTTGACAGTATTGGCTTTTCCTATGGACTCAATGTGATCTTGGATCACTAAAATGGAAAATGTAGAGTCTTGTGCTTTGAGCTTGAACCAATCCTTTTGTCCTTAGCATTTTGAGGGATCCACTTTTCTCATCCATGCCATGCCAATCATTAAGATTTCCTGAAATATTTATCTTGAAGTAGCATTCGCTCAATGAGATATATGTTGTTAGGAATTACCAAAACCACCCAGGGATAGTTGCACTTTCAGGTGCCCTGGGGGTCTATATAGTCCTACCCCTAGGGGTACAATGGTAACTTGGCCGGGTGTAGGACCCGGCTGTCAGTGTCTCTGGTCGCCGGCTTCTCCGCCGGCAGCTGGGGCCTGCCGCCTGGTGGGCCCCTCCGACTGGTCTAGTACGGAGCCGATAGGCCGCTTCCGTCGCTGGCGGGTCTGGTTGGTGGCTGATCACTGTAGTCGTGATGCTAATGACGCAGGCCTAGTCAGGGGAGTGTGGCTACAGTCCCGCCGCCTGGTGGGAGGTCACTGTAGCCACACCACGCCTTATCTGGTTAATGGTGCACGGGCCCCGAGGGAGGAACGAGCCGCCTGCTGGAAGCCGGCCTCCCTTAGGTCCGGCTAGTCTGGCTTCCGCCATCTTCCTGGCTCTCATTGCCCGGTAGGGCCTGCCGCCTGCAGGCCGTACCGACAGGCCGTCATGGGAATAGGGCTCCGCCTATCAGGAATGAAGTCAAGGGGGAGTGGCAACAGTGCCGCATCGTGCGGAGATCTCTGCCGTACGGGGCACTGTGGCCACGCCAAGCCCGAGATTTGGGGGTGAGGGGCTACACTGTAGCCTCACCCTGTCTTGTCCTCTTGATGAGGGGCGCAGACTCTGAGGGCGCCGGGCCGCCTTCTAGAAGCCGGCCTCAAAGGAGGCCGCCTGCTAGGATTCGGCCCGTCTTGGTGCCGTCTGCTGGTGCTCGGCCGTCTTCGGGCAGCCGGCCGTTGAGCCAGCCGGCTACTGGAAGGTGGTGCTTCATTTTGGAATCTCGTGGGCCGAAGCTGGCCCAAAGTCTTGAAGGGCTCAGGGACTCGGGTTAGGCCACCCGTGGCCCATTACTCCGACAAATTGCAAGTAGGAGCAGCAAGCACATGCATATTATATCTATCAAAACCATCATCTGTAGTAGTGAAACGCAACCCATCAATATAATCCTTAATAAGCACAAACTTCTCCGATATAGTGTAGTAGGGAGAATTCAAAAAGATAATAGGACTATCATGCGTGGGTGCAATAGCAAAAATTTCATGTTCAACATAAGGAACTATATCAAGTTCATCTCCATAAGCATAATTCATATTGGCATCTTGGCCACAAGCATAGCAAGCATCATCAAAAAGGGATATTTCAAATGAATTAAAGGGATCATAGCAATTATCATAGCAATCATCCTTCGGTAAGCACGAAGGGAAATTAAACAATTTATGAGTTGAAGAGTTACTCTCATTAGAAGGTGGGCACGGGTAGCTAATCCGTTCTTCCTCCTTTTGTTCTTCGCTCTCCTCCTCATCTTTTTCATCCAATGAGCTCACAGTTTCATCAATTTCTTCTTCCATAGACTCCTGCAAAATATTAGTCTCTTCTTGGACAGCGGAGACTTTCTCAATAAATGTATCAATATCGGCATTGTATTCATAATTCTCATAACAATATTTAAGTATAGCAAAATTTTCAGGTCTGTAAACAGCATCATCAAGATTTTCACACTCTTTAAACAAAGGTTCAATCTCATAAGCACCCATAAAAGCAAAGAATTCTTCTATTTGTTCCACATCATAGTAATCATATATACCATTAGCATAAGAAGCCAAGGTTTTATCATCATTGAATTTGCATGAAAAGGGAAGGTGTGGAGCCTTCATCCTAGAGCAACAAGTATAATCATATCTCAAGCATAGTTGACGAGCATACCAATGCAACATATGAATTTGATCCCATAATAGTTTCCCTTTTTGTGTCAAGCGATATTCCCTAAAGTATTCACGTTGATCTAACGTGTCTCCCATAACATAATTGAATGGGGTTTTCTCAGGATTATCAAAGTAGTACATAATATTTTTCACATAACCAGCATCGAGGGTTTTAGGAGGTTCGCCATCTCCATGAGTAGCAATTACACCTAATTTTTTTGGTATCTCGTGTTCCATATCCATAACTAAAGATAGGGAACAACTAAGAACAACAAATAAAAATTACTTAGTGATAAAGCAAACAAGCACACACGAGAATATTCACCCCGCGCTATGACTCCCCGGCAACGGTGCCAGAAAAAGGTCTTGATAACCCACAAGTGTAGGGGATCAATTGTAGCCTCTTTCGATAAGTAAGACTGTCGAACCCAACGAGGAGCTAAAGGTAGAACAAATATTCCCTCAAGTTCTATCGACCACTGATACAACTCTACGCACGCTTGATGTTCGCTTTACCTAGAACAAGTATGAAACTAGAAGTACTTTGTAGGTGTTGTTGGATAGGTTTACAAGATAATAAAGAGCACGTAAATAAAAGCTAGGGGCTGTTTAGATAAAGAAGCAATAAAGTAAATATAGCGAGTGTGGAAAAATGGTGGTAGGAGTTGTGGAATTGTCCCTAAGCAATTGACTACGTTACTAGACCGATAGCAAGTTTTATGTGGGAGAGGCATAAGCCAACATACTTTCTCTTCTTGGATCATATGCACTTATATTGGAACTCTAGCAAGCATCCGCAACTACTAAAGATCATTAAGGTAAAACCCAACCATAGCATTAAAGCATCAAGTCCCCTTTATCCCATACGCCACAACCCCCTTACTCGGGTTTATGCTTCTATCACTCAAGCAACCCACTATAAGCGAATCATGAACGTATTGCAACACCCTACAGCGGGAATCCCTCACGCTTGCGCAACACAGAGAGCACCATAGGATAGCAACATAACCACAAGCAAATTAAACCAATCATGGCAATTCATCAATCATCGATAGGACAACGAAAATCTACTCAGACATCATAGCATGGAAACACATCATTGGATAATAATATGAAGCATAAAGCACCATGTTCAAGTAGAGGGTACAGCGGGTTGCGGGAGAGTGGACCGCTGAATATATATGGGGGAAAGGTGATGGAGATGTTGGTGAAGATGGCGGAGGTGTTGGTGTAGATCGCGGTGATGATGATGGCCCCCGGCAGCATTCCGGCGCAACCGGAAACAAGGGGGAGAGAGCCCCCCTTCTTCTTCTTCCTTGAGGGTTTCCCCTCTGGTCCATGGTCTCCATGGCGTGGGAGGGGCGAGAGCCCCTCCGAAATTGGATTTGTCTCTCTGTCTCTCTCTGTTTCTACGTTCCCCGATTCTGCCCTTTCACCGTTTCTTTTATATCCGGAGATCCGTAACTCCGATTGGATTGAAACCTTCGCCAAGATTTTTCACCGAAAATTAGCTTTCTTGCGGCAAATGAAGAGCATCAACCGCCTTACGGGGTGCCCACGGGGGT
Source organism: Triticum timopheevii (assembly GCA_963921465.1). NCBI lineage: Eukaryota > Viridiplantae > Streptophyta > Magnoliopsida > Poales > Poaceae > Triticum > Triticum timopheevii. Next base: position 515,070,284 of record OY997268.1, on the reverse strand, counting down.
CAGGGGCGCGCCTGCCCCCTGGGGCGCGCCCCCCTGCCTCGTGGCCCCCTCGAGCACCGTCTCGCGTTGATTTTTCTTCCCAAAAATCATAAATATTCTCCGTCCGTTTTTATCCCGTTTGGACTCCGTTTGATATGGGGTTTCTGCGAAACATAAAACATGCAACAAACAGGAACTGGCACTGGGCACTGGATCAATATGTTAGTCCCAAAAATAGTATAAAAAGTTGCTAAAAGTATATGAAAGTTGAATCATATTGGCATGGAACAATCAAAAATTATAGATAGGACGGAGACATATCAATGTCTTCCCGGCAACGGCGCTAGAAATATCCTTTTGATGTCGCTTGAAACTACGTCGGTATTTCCCCAAAAAGGAAGAGATGATGCAGCACAACTAGAGTAGGTATTTCCCTCAGTTATGAAACCAAAATATCAATCCAGTAGCAGAACCAAGCAACACTATGTAAACGGTACCTGCACACAAAGAACAAATACTTGCAACCCAACGCATATGAGGGGTTGTCAATCCCTTCTTCGGGTAACGGCGCTAGAAATTGTGAAGTTGACGGGATAGAATTGTGATAGATTGGATAAATAGATCTCGATGAAACGCGAAATAAAGGATGCAAATAAAAAGTGCAGCGAGGTGTTTTGGGGTTTTTGGAATAATAGATCCGAAAATAAAGATGCCAAATAAAAATATGTCTCAAAGCAAATATGATAAAGAATAGACCCGTTGGCCGAATATTTCACTAATGGCTTCTCTCGAGAAAATAGCAAATGACGGGTAAATAGTGGACATAAACTAGTGCTTGATTTGTTTCCTAATAATTAATGTTTTTTTTTCTAAATAACATGTTTTAATATGATACATGTCGTCGAAGATCTTAAGCATTGCTCTTTGTTAATGAGCGAACATGATATGTGAGATTCACATAACTCACTCTTTTATAAGTAGTGGAAATGGAAAATGGAGCTAGTGTTTGCACTGTATAATACGGAACTACTGCACACATGATGAATAGTATGTACATCCATTGAACGATGACCCATCTAGCGATGTGTTGCTGTCTTTTGCATGTATGGATGGTTTGATTCGACCTCGTGCAGAAATAGTGCGCATAGCGTCGTCATAACATGATGCAGGTTCATGAAAGAAATCATTGCAGCAAAGAATGTAAGCAATCAATTTTCTTCTCCTTGCATGAATGACTATTCGACAAAAAATGCTACACCTAATGATGAAACCTACGGACCACAAAAATATTGCCAAGTACTCAATAGTGCAGTTGTGCTATTTAGTCTGCTCTGAAATGCATGTTGTCCTAACCGTTCGATTACGTGGAGAGACATTGACAACACGTAGGTGGGATGGTGTCACGTGCGTAGTCACATAGCGAGACAACTAAAAACAGTGCACGTTCTAGGGGGGGCCACGTGCACATGATGCCCGGTTTTCCTGGTTGGGGTCCACACATCCGATATAGGTGAAAGTCTTCGGTCACGTGTGTCAAAAACCATCGTGGTTTGAATTTTCATGAGCTCATCCTTATTACATGAGGCATTTACTCTTTTCCTTGTCAACATCCTTATCCACCCTTTTCTCTCAAAACTGCCAAAGTTGGATTTGTGGGGGGGGGGGGGGGGGGGGGTTAGCGTGCAGCCACTGCAGGAGGAGCCCAAGCCTGGTAAGGGGAAGACATTGGTGTTTGCCATCATGGTTGTTCAACCAGCGACCGGAGCAAGAGGCTAGCGGGACCGTCGAGCCGCGAGGCAAGGTGGGAGGGGAGGGGGTTGACAGCCCAAGCGCCATGGCGGGCAACCATCATCAAATCTCACGGGATCTCGTGTGACCACCGGTAAGTCCCCAAGATCCCACACCTCGCATGCGTGATTAATGGCGGTCAGCGGGAAGGGTTACGATGCATCTTGCGTGGCGGGGTGGTAGAGGAGCCATCGTTGTCGCGGAAGAAGTGGGCATTAGGACGGATCTCGCGCAACGATGTGGTCTCGTGCACATAGGGGTATGGATCTCGCGCAGCACAATGGGATCTTGAGCGGGAGGGGTCGGAGGACGGATCTCGCACGACATGATGAGATCTCGTGTCGGGGGAGGGGGGTTGGATCTCGTGTGGCACGATGAGACCTTTTGCAAGGCGGCGCGGATCTCGTGTGGCATGGTGTGGTCTCGTGCTAGGGGAGGGGGATGAATCTCGTGCAACGCGATGTGATATTGTGCGAAGGGAGGGATGGTAAAGCCGAGAGTGGCTTGGGGGAGGATTTTCTTTCTTTATATACTCGGTGTTTGCCCCGGACGCCACACAAGGCAATACATGTTGGTTACTGGCAGTCTAAAAAGCTTTTGCATATATCTTTCTTTTCATGATTTTAAACAAAAGGTAAAAAATGGTTCTCGGTTTTTTCTCTGCTTGTCGACGAATTTTCTTTTTTTTTTAAACTGACTTTCTATCGGTGGATTTTTTTTCTCAAGAAACAAAATCGTATGCGGCTTGTAGGAGGGGAAAAGCTAAGGGCACAGTAGTTTTTTTTTGGATCCAAAAGGGCACAGTAGTTTAAATTGTAACAGATAAAACGATTTTTGTTCTGAACGAACGGACCACGGCAGATACGACAGACAACTTAAATCGGCAGTTTATCTCTAGTCAAAGCAGGTCCCGCACCGTTGTACACTTTGTATTTGGAAAGCACGGGACTCTCCCCCGATCTTTGCAATCACACGCGTCTGTTACAAATACGTTTCGATTCCAGCAGGCACCGGAGACGCAGAGACCGCCGGCTCGCCGATACCCTAGTTGGAGTACGACACGCCCGGCGCCGCACCGCACGGCGTCTACATAAAGCGCACCGAAGGCCCGCGAATCACCAGCGTGCACCGCCCCCAATTGCTTCGCACCACAATCACCTCGGTTCGGAGCACGGACGCGATCGACGACGCCATGGATCGGAGCGGACGGAGCGACGCCAGCAACAACGACGGCAAGTCCACCGGCCACCCCGACCTCGCCGCCTCGCTGGGCGCGATGGGCCTCGGCAACCCCTTGCCGCAGCCGCGGGAGCAGCAGGAGCAGGCGCTGCAGCGGCAGCAGAGAGCGGCGTGGTTGCGGCAGAGGACCGCGCCGCCGGTGATGCCGGAGCAGCAGTTCAGGACGAGCCTGTTGATGGCGTCAGGGCTTGAGGTTGCGCGGCAGTCCTGGTCGCAGCAGTCACAGCAGCACCAGGCCTACCGGTGGGAAGAGATGGGCTCATCGAGCGGCGGCGGCCCGTACGCCTCGCCGATGGGCGCCGCCGCAGCGGCCAATAACCCTAGCGCGTGGTACGACATGGCCGCCGCAGTTGCCAATAACCCTAGCGCGTGGTACCACTCCGCAGGCGGCAACTTCTTCAGTACGCAGGGCCAGAACGGTAACCAGCAGCAGCAGCAGCAGCAGCAGTACACTCTGAGCGCCAGCGCCAGCCAGTACCAACCAGTAGCCTCGCCGGTGGCGGCGAGCGCCAACGCCAACGCCAGCCTGCAGTACCTGTACCAGCAGCAGTATGCCATCTCCAACCAATCCGGCGCCGGCGCCTACGCCTGGTCCGCGCCCGACGATGACAAGCGCATGGATCTGAGGCTGAGAGCCATCAGAGCCGCCCAGGCTCAGGCGGGTTATGTGCCGTACAGGGCGGCGCCGGCGGCCCAGCCACGGCGTGCCCGGACGCTGGAGGAAACCCGGTCGCGGCTGCTCAAGGCCCCGATCGATGTGCACGTGGTGACGTTCCCCCAGTCCCCCGCGCACGTGGTGACGCTGCTGGAGGAGGGCGTCGACAAGATCCGGCTGAACGTGCTCGCCAGGGTGACGCACCGCATGCACGACTTCATGGACAGCAGGGACGGGCACGCGGTGTTTGTGGCGCTGCTGCGCGCCTGCGCGGCGCGGGCCGGCGAGGTCAAGAACATCGTGGAGGCCGCCTTCTACTGCAGGCACAACCTGCTGCCGCTGATGAGGCACGACCACGGGTACGTCGCACGAAACACATTGCTCCTCCAGACTCCTAGCTGGCTATTAGTAGTGCAGGATGTATGTGCTAACTGGTCCATGCATGCAGGGAGGATTGCCTGGCGGAGCTCATGGCGGCGGCGGCGCCGTACCCTAACCTGTGCGCGATGCTGGTGGACCGCTTCCTGTTTGAACACGTGCTGCTGGACCTCAAAGGGGACCAGGTGCTTCACCACTGCTTTGCCACCATGAGATACGAGGACACCAGGGTAAGCTCTTACATTCCATGCATACTGCTCAAGTAGACATATGAACGCCGGCCGAGGCTGATTTATTTCCCCTTTTGCTCGTCGTCGATGTATGTTTATATAGCTGCTGGTGGTCGCCGTCCTCGATGGCAACATGCTTGACGAAATGGCCTACTCGAAATCGCCGGCCGGGTCCAAGTGCCTGGTGGAGTGCTTCAACAATGCCAGAGGCGACGAGTCCCGCAAACTCCGGGCCGCCCTGCTCGACAAGGCCATCGAGCTGGCCAGGGGCGAGTACAGGTGCGTAGCTTTCTGTCCCCGGACGGATCGACCATCGATCCATGGTTACGGACTGACCGATATCAGTACTGATGATGGTCGATGAATGCATGCGTGGTGTTGCAGCAACTACTTCGTGCAGCACGCCCTGGAGCACGGCGACGCGCAGACGCGGCAGCAGCTGGTGCAGCGGCTGATGGGGCAGGCGGTGGGCCTGTCCCTGCACCGCTCCGGCAGCTACGTCGTGGAGGCGTGCTTCAACAAGGCGGGGCTGCTCAACCTCGTGGTCGCCCAGTTCATGAACATGGGCGACGCCGAGCTCGTGGAGCTCGTGCAGGGCCGCTCCTCCAACTACGTCGTCCACAGGATGCTCGAGGCCGCCAAAGACGTAAGTAGAACCAGCACCTAGCTCCCTCTTTCTAGACCATCGCCGTGTGGCCATGCCTGGCTGGCTCTGACCGTGATCGATGGCGTGCAGAGGTATCCCAAGGAGACGCTGGGGCTGGCGCGGCGGATCTACAGGCTGCACGGGAACGGCGTCTGGCAGGTGTACGCCGAGAAGGTGATGAGGGTCGTCGGCAAGATCTTGTCTCGCCACTCTCATCACGGCCCCTCGTATCGCTGATCCCCTCCGCCTCCGGGGTCGTGTGGCTGCTGCGCGCCTTAATTATGTTGTTGTCGACATTTGCGCACAAAATGAATGTTCCTTGTGTACGGTAGAATTTTGTGTAGATGATCGATCGAGAGCTTTGCGTCTGCGTGTGTCTGGGTCTGTGTCGTTGTAGTAGCGGAAGCGATGTGTGTGTTCGGTAGTTTGTTTCTCTATTGTGTGTTCGGTTTGTTAGGGGTGCTGTAAGCGCTAAATATGTACTATGGCAGCAGTACTATGTTTTGTGTCCAGGTTTAAATACTTTGAGGTACTTGGCTGGATAAATACTGCAGTTTTATGAACAGAGTTACAATTTTATGGTCAACAGCATTTTTTTTCGTCTTCATTCGAATTTTTGCATGCTTGATTGTACGCTACGATCTGTGTTGGAAACTTCGGCCGGAGGCTTTTTGCCTTGAATTTGGGCCGGTCTTTCTGTATTGAATTCATGGTTGATATTAATCGTAATTTGGTGATTTCGTTGTGGTTTCTCTATTGTGTGTTTGGTTTGTTAGGGGTGCTGCAAGTGGCAATACTTTGTTTCAATGTTTTGTGTCCAGATTTCAATAGTTTGAGGTCTTTGTATAGATAAATATTGCAGTTTTATAAACAAAATTGCTATTTTACAGTCGTTTTTTTCATGTTCATTCAATTTTGTGCCAGATCGTGCTATGATTCATGCTTGAAACTTCAGCAGGAGCCTTTTTTTAGTCTGGGCCGATATTTTATTGCATGGGGCACTCGTTTTTCATGTTGTAGTTTTTTTTCTATGTTTGGGATTTTCCTTTGAATTTATATTCTGAAATTAGTCATTTTTATGGTTCATTCTATTGCTAGCTCTGTATTTTTGTTGTTAGAATTTACATTAGTTGTAAATTTAAGTACTATTGAAATGATATTTTTGTTGTTAGAATTTACATTAGTTGTAAATTTAATAAGTACTATTGAAATGATTTCCATGTTTGCCTGGTATTTTTTTAAGATCCATTCTTCTCCTAGAATTAGTATTGTTAGTTTGTACTATATATAGTTTCTACAGTTACAAAGAACTTTTTTTATAGTGATTTATAGTTTATAGGTGTTCCTAGTATAATTTGGTGGTGGAGGCCTGATAATGTATTTTACATTACAATTCTTGTTGTTAGCCCTTTTTAGTCTTACTCACAAAGTAAGCTTGCAATGGCATTAAAAGTGAGTGAAGGTCAATTCATTTCAGTTGAGTGTTAAATATAGTACTTATTAAACTTAGATCACAGTTACATCGTCCACAACTACCATACTGCCGGAGGCTTTAGCTCATGAGCCGCGGTGTTAGTCATTCGAGGACAATGATTAAACATGACTATATGTTGTCGTGCCAACACTAAGAAAATTGCTGCTACAGCATCCCACCACCATGATCCCTACAAAAATTGATGACATCAAGAGAATTCGATTCTGCTTGAACCCGTGGAAACCAATTGGTGAAAATAGCATCCGAAAGCAATAGGGATGCACTTGCATTGAGCAGCCGGGAAGTGGTCCTTCTTGTCGCATATGACAGAGGCAGTGGCGCCTGAACCTTCCTCTTCGACATTTACCTTGATGAACTTCGGTTCATGTTTACTCCCCTTCTGAGACTAGGGCTCTCAATTTTGACTTCCGAAAATTTCCCTCCCAATCAACCACAAGTACCAACAACCGATAGCAATGACCTCCTTATGGTTCAACGATGGCATCATCTGAAGATTAACCGTAGTTCGAGCAATGCTTGAAGAGCCACCATAGTAGTTATTGTGTAGCTGCTGCCTTAGATCTGTTGTTATCGGCATGCGCACAATACGAATGTTCCTATGTAGGATTTTGTAGGGTAGTCGATCAAGAGATTCGGTCTGTTTGTGTCTGTCATTGTGGTGAAGGCGATGTGTGTGTTCGGTAGTTTGTTTCTCTATTGTGTGGTCTGTTGGGGGTGATGTAAGCGCTAAATATGTATGGCAACAGTACTTTGTTTTGTGTCCAGATTTAAATACTTTGAGATAACTACATAATATTGCACTTTTATAAACAGAATTGTTGTTTTGCAGTCAATTTTTTGTGTCTTCATTTGAACTTTTGTCCGTCGGACAGTGCGCTATGATTAGTGCTGGAAACTTTGGCAGGAGCCTTTTTGTCTTGAATTTTTTTTATGGTATTTTGTTGCAGGGGCCACTCATTTTTGTCTCGAGTTCATGGATGATTAATTGTTCCCTTGTATACCATTCCCTTCTAGCATATAGTTAAGAAATACTCGATACAGAGCCAAGGGCGTTTCCCCTCTTTTTGAAAAAATGTATTCTGAATTTATCCATTTTTATGGCCCATTATGTTCGAATTTACATTTGTTGTGAATTGAAGTACTGCTGAAATTATTTCCATTTTTGCCTGGGTTATTTTATTAATTCATTCTCCTCCCAGAATTAGTATTGCTAATTTTTTTTACAGTTCCAAAGAAATTGATTTATACTACCTCCGAAACGAAATATAAAGCGTTTTGCCATTTCAATTTGAACCGGAAAACATCTTATATTTAGTTACAGAGATAGTAGTTTATAGGTGTTCTATATTATTTGATGGTGGAGGTATCGCTTGATGATGAATTTTACAGTTCTAAAGTAACCTAAAATTAAAATTGTTCTTGCATGACCTTGTAGTGTTGTAATTGTTTGCATCTTCAACTATATTTTCAACTAAGTGAGAACTGGTCCTTTCTAGTCTTACTCACAATGTAAATTTTGCGTAATAGTTGTTCTGCAGCCAGTGTCATTTTCTATTGAATGTTAAATAGATGCTCAAACAATGGTAATGTCTTTTTTTAGGGAAAACCATCATGACTAGCTTTATTAAACCTAGATCACAGTTGCATCATCCTCAAGTGCGTTGACAATACTGCCCGAAAGCTCGTCAACCCAATTATTACAAAAACTAAACTTAGCTCATTAGCCACGTGTTAGCTGCTCGAGGACAATGACTAAACATGACCTTTCCAATATATGGCGAAAATTGCTGCTGCAACATCCCACCCCTCGTAACTGAACCCGATGGAAACCAAGAGAATTAGAAAAAACTAGCCCATCTCGCATAGCCATCGCTTCCATCATCATAGCATCCGAAGCATAGGGGCGTACTTGCTTTAAGCCGCCAGCTTGGGTCCAGGTTTACTCCACTCCTGATCAAGATCACTAGGACTCTTCAAGTTTGACTTCAGAAAATTTCCTGCTATGCCCAACACTTTTTTTTTGTGAGAATCTGCTATGCCCAACTTTTTTTTTTTTGAGAATCTGCTATGCCCAACACTGACATATATAGGCCACCGAACAAAAGGTGGGGCTGGTTCATTGTGAGTAATTTGCCTCCGAATCCACAACCGGTAGCAATGACTTTATGGTTATGATGATGACGATGGGATGATCTGAAGATTAACCGCTGGAAGTTCGAGCACCAGTAACCAGAACGATCCACATGAATCACAAAAGAGATCAAGTCCATGAGTCCCTACCGGTTACACAGCTTCTTGGCGTTTGCACATTGAACCAACATGTGCCGTCGCTGCAAGGTTACCAACAATGGTATGCCTAACACCACAATGTTGTTTCATGCAAAAAAAAAAAAACCATGTTGTTTGAGCATTAGAAAAACCCTACTCAAAGTTCTCTTTAGGACAAGTTAAAAGTACGGCGGAGTGTGCAGGTGCAACACAACACTGAGTCACCAACATAAGTTTGACATTGATTCGGTTTTTTTTGTCCGAGATTGACAAAGTTTGACATTGTTAATTACATAACGGCAACTAAAACGTCAATATAGATATATATATATACAACTATATTTAGCATCTAAGCAGGTCTCGGTCCAAACCAACGCTTGATGTCAGGTAGCATCATCTATGGATTATACTTCGACATATTAGACAAAGAATAACTGTAAGATGAACCCTTCTTATCAGATGCTCGAGAGACATACGCAAGGGGGTCTTCAGAATAGAGCTTTGACCTTGATGATGCGCTGGCACCTGGAACACTCAAACCACCTGGTCTGATCGATGCCAAATTATAGAAGTCTGCGCCGCCGCCACTGTACTGAGTCTGAACAGATGAAGCAGCCAGGGTCTGATTCTGGATGCCAATGGGGCGCTGGTTCCCAGCAGAAAGCAATGGATTATGAGCGGTAGCTGGAACTATGTTATGGCTAGAAACAGCTTGATACTTGTTCGCAACTCCAACTGTAGGGAAGCTCTGCCTTGACATGAGCTCCTGACTCGATGTTCCTACCGGGCGGATGTTCTGGCCTATTGAACCTTGTACGGCACTCTCAGGAAGCTGCGGTCTCTTCCTGGAGTCCAGAATGTTCTTACTAACTTTCACGAGCAGCTGCAGCTGCAGCATTGGCTGCTCGCTTTCTCTCTGCACTTTGCAGATCCAATTGTGTCATTCGGTTGTTAGCTTCTTCCAAAATAGGCAGTTCTTCTAGTTTATGTTCTTTAATGAACTTCTGCAATGCTCCGAGCAATGTACGCTCTTTTGCATCACCTGCATCCTGCTGAAGCATTTTAAGAAACGATAATCAGACGACCATGAATACATGATGTTCATAATAGATTATACTGTAGCAGAACTACCTGAGAGGCAGGACCGTCTCCCCTGATGCGGATCATGTTCCCAGCATTTTTCGCATCATTCACATATGACCTAAGAATAGGCAATAAAGGATATTTGTGCACCAAATTAAGAGCTTGGATAAATTTGACTGCATCGAGCTGTTTGCCTTTGTTTATCATTGCCTGAGTGAGAACTGGTGCAAAGAAAACATGCGGAGATTAATATTCTCATCGTCTCAGCTCATAGAACTAACAAGGTGGAACAGAAAATAACATGCAATGGACTCTTAAAACATAAAGTTCACACCAGAAAGCTACACAATAGAATGAAGTGAACAAACAGACACAACACACAGGCCGAACAAACAAGAAGATCAGATATAATTAGATCTTCTCATCTATGTCACTTGATGTTGGGCAGAGCTGTATTCGATACTCATCGCCTTCCCGAAAAATTATCCAAAGATCTGCTTAAAAAACCAAGTATAAAAACTACAATCGAGGGAGAAAAGGACAAAAATGGAAATAAACAATGAAGTGAACTAAATTTCCGAACTGAGCACACAGAATCAGAACAAGCACCAAGTGCCTAGGGAGAAAAGGAGAAGAAAAAAAAGGCAAACAATGATGTGAACTACAATTACCAACTAGAAGTGTTAGCATGATTATACATGTATACAGCAAACTCAGCCTATAAACTGATATAGGACAATAAGGCTCCACTTGTACTTGCTGAATCATACATGAACTTATTTTATAATCGAGTGCTATATAAAAATAACCATGAAAGCAGGAAAGAGCTAGTTACAAACGTTCAAATAGAGAAAGGCTGGTTGGGCAAACAGGATTATTATAATCCACCACAATGCCAAACGTACCCTAAGAGCCACTACGCATCCCCTGGAATAGCTCACACCTACTATTTGGTGTTGAAGCTTAAAAGGTAATACCAAGAATGAAACAGGTTCAGTTCATCCATTAGCATAGAGTCATGGACATCAGAATTGAAGAATGGCAGCAGCTTTCAAGTTTTCATATACCTAAATTAAAATAGCCTACAGTTAGGATTTACAAGTGACCTTGCAGAAATAAATAGTGTGTAGCTCTGAACCAGAGTGCCTTAGGGAGAAAAGGAGAAAAGAGGAAAGACCAACAATGTGAACTACAATTACCAACTAAGCACATAGATTTAACGCACAGAAGTGTTAACATGATTATACAGGCAAATCACAAAACAGATGAAGAAATATATTATATTAGACAGCTGAAAACAAAGCAAAAGTGAAAAGATTGCTCAAGTAGAGAATTTAGATGCGGTTAGCAAGCTAAGACAGGGAAATAAACTGCACAATTTAGAAGTGGTCATGACTCAGGCATTGAATGGGAACAATTGCAGCATTCGCTATATGCCAATCAGTCCCAACAGTTGGGAATTGTTTTACAAAGGTATCATCACAGCGTCACAGGTCACATGATACAGTGTTCAACGTATAAAGTTAGTGTATCAAGTACATGAAGAAGCCTAAAAATCTAACAGCAAAATCAGAGAACAATATTGAAAGGTTCAACATAACTCATGAGCCAAGGGAAGCTGGCAACTGAAACCAACAGTAACAATGTACGATATGAGCAACACTCAAATCAATTCTTAACTCACAAAACCACAAGCATTATCAAAACAAGCTAGAAGTTTTTACAGAATAATCTCCAAAATAAGACTTATCATTAGGGTTCCTCGGAATGAACGGTTCATATTCAATCCCTTCTGCCCTGCCTTGCACTTACGTTATAAGCTCACTAGTTAGTAGACTCAAAAGATAACAAGTGAAATAAGTGATGTTATTGAATAAGCTCAAGATGATCGTGGATAAATTGGCATAGGACAATAAGGCTCAGCTTACAGTTGCCTAATTGTGCTACGCTGAACTTGTTTCATAGCGAAGTGATGTGGATAAATACCCCATGAAAGCAAGAAAGAGCTGGTTACCAAACATTAAGATACGGAAAGGCTGGTTAGGCAAACAAGATTATTGTAATCTACCACAATGCCAAAAGTGGCCTAAGAGCCCTTATGCACCCCGGCAATATTTTGGATTTGAAGCTCAAAAGATAATACCAAGAACAGAAACAGGCTCGGTTCATCCATTAGCACAGAGTCACGGACCTCGGAATTGAAGAATGGCAGAAGCATAAAAAAATCATATGCCTAAACTAAAATAGGCTACAGTTAGGAGAGACCTTGCAAAAAGTAAATAGCATGTTGATGAAACATCGATACAGCAAAGATGCAGATGAAACAACTGGACAAAAAGAAAAATACAAGGATATAGCAATATAGGCCTCCCAAAAAAATATCAACAGTGCATCGACCCCAACAAATCCAGGAAGACGGTTAATTTACATGGATTATAATAGGTGGGTAAACCAACATAGAAATAAAGCTACAGTGTGAGAATAAAAGAAATATTAGTAATATGATTAAAGGATCAAGGGCAGATGACAAATGCCCTATGAAATCGTGATATTCCAAATGAAGAGTTCAACATAAAAAATTAATATAGTACTTCCAAGTGCCAGTCAACCTGAACAACTTAAACATAATCAATCAAAACCATCAGACACTAAATCTGTGATATCTAACTGCAAATAGATCATGATGGTAAAGAGTTTTGCATCAGCATTTCATCTTGTACCTCGACAAGAGCATCTCCAAATTGCATATTCACAAACAGCTCCAGGTTGCAGGATTTAAATGCAAATAAAAAAAATGAAAGAATCACCACGGGGAAGTTCTAACAGAACAATGTGTTGCAGTCTGTGGCAATATCAATCGAAAATCGAGTGTTGGATTCCTGCTACTAGAATATTGGCAGTCTACTCAAGAAACGATTAACATAAAGGTTACCCCTGGCACTATTGCTAGCCATTCCTATTAAGGATACTGGATACTGGAAACTGATATCGTGACATATCACTGCATCAAACAGGAAAGTAACCTATCGGAATGATGGGCAGAGTGGTGCACCCGGTCAGGTCAGTTAGGGCGCATTTGGATTCCAAGCAAGCAGGCCCGGGCCCATGGTAGTGCAACCAGTGCTGCCCGCACAGGGCCCCCAGTTTTTAGGGGCCCCAAATTTTCAGGCGTGGCCTATTTACCATGAGCAGGCCAAGCTGAGCAGCTTAGCACACGCAGGGAGCCAGAGCAAGGCACCCAGCCCAATTAGCATTTGGTTCCATTGGCTGGGTCATGCACAGGTGGGCTTGTGGTCCAGCGCATGGTTTGACTGAGCGACTGGCGATCAGTTTCTTCTTCTGGCGGCGGCGATCGCGGCTGATTGATCCCTCTGGCTTGCCGATGGATCAGCTGATTGATTCTTTTACCGCAGCACTTGGAATCCAAGATGCCCTTAAAAAGGAAACTAGGATTCCAAGAAGGCAGGAAACGGCCACCCTGTAACTGTAAGGCCTTTGCCCACTTGACCGTGAGTTCAGCTTTCCGCTCTCCGCCTACCATTGAATTTTGCCCAAAGCCCCAAACCTTGTAGCTATTTTGTTCTTTACATTTTTTAATTTTTATATAATATAAGCGTCAGTTTTTCATTATCTGAATTACGTATTCATCTAGAAAATTGAATAAAATAGAGAATTTAATTCAATCTCAGAACAAGATTGTGATAATTTGGAGCCGGCGATGTTAACTTGAATATTTCATTTGTAGCGGATGCTGGTGACTCTAGCACAGAAGTGCAGAAAAGGATCAATCAATTAAGATATGTCATAAGAATAGTTATTCTAGAAGGTTTTCTGCACTATTCTACACTAGAAACATATTAGCTAAGGAGCATTATTATGGAGACTCAATCGTCTTTTGCTTATATTGTAAACTATTTAAAAAATGCATTGAAATGGTCATTTGACAAATGACCGCTATAATGATTTGTACATTATAATGGGGCCTCATTTTAGAATTTGGCACAGGGCCACGGGTTTTGACGACCCGGCCCTGCAAGCAAGAATGGTTAGAACCTTGCTTAAGAAAGAAATAGGTGTTTGGTTGGTTAAAAAAAATTTAAACCAGCTTTGCCAATCAAACTAGCTTCAATGAACTAAAAAAACCAGCAAGAACAAGAAAAGTGATCTGCAGGTGCTACTGTGATGATAACCACTGCTCCTATTTCATGGCTAGCCAGTAGAAAGCTAGATGAAGATGAACCAAACAAATCGCCTACCCCTTGCATCCTGTAGCTTGTGCTAGCAAGAAATATTTGCTTAGCTAGGCATCATCAACGAAACATGCAAACACACATTTACTGACCAGCATGGCTGCACAGAGCATAAAGCAGTTCTAATTTTCCTAAGGCGAGGAAAATGTGTTTTACCTGGTAGATGCTTGTCGAGGTCGAGGCCAAGGCCGAGGAAGATCTCCACGGCGCGCTCCCGGCTCGAGATCGACACGACCAGATCGAGCACCTGGGCGGCGCCACCAACATCCTCCACCAAACCAAATACCCCGACGAGAAGCAGAAAGGCGATCGTCTCATTCTTAAACAGCGACTGCTCCTCGATCCGCTTGCTCCGTTTCCAGTCCGCCGCGACAGCCCTGGCCTCCTCTCGCGCCTCCGGCGACGGCTTCACGCCGAGTGCGCGAATCCGGTCGAGGAGGTCGATGAGCAGGCGGCAGGACACCTTGGATTCACCGTCCGCCTTGCCATTGGTCGGAGGCGAGCGGCAGAACCCCGCGGCCGCGGCGAGCACCAGGAGCCCCGGGTCGGGGGCCACCAGCAGGGCGGCATCGAGTGAGCGAGCGGGGTCCCGGAACTCGTCCCTGTGCTCGGCGAGGTACGCGCGGAGGCCTGGCCCGTCCATCCCGGAGCAGAGCAGCTCGAGCTGGGAGAAGCCTTCGAGGCAGGAGGCGAGGGTGGAGTCGATTGTGGTGGCATCGGAATAGAGGGTGCGCCATGCCGAAGTGAAGGCGGAGAGGGCGGTCGAGTAGGTCTGGAGGGAGGCGACGGCGTCGAGCACGGAGGGGTTCGGCTCTCGCTCGGCCGCCATGGCTGCAGCCAGCGCCGGAAACCCTTGGCTCTGCCTACGGGTCTACGCTAGCCGGTGGGGGAGATGGAAGAAGCAGGCTGGTTGGAAGAGGCCCACGTTGAGTAAGAGCCCAAGTCATGTACAGGCCTACAGTCCAAGATAACAAAGAGATGCCCATGCCCATCTACATATGCTCAACGAGCCTTAAGAAAAGTATACTCCCTCGCTCCCAAAATAAATGTCTCAAATTTGCACTAGCTCTAGTACAAATTTACACTAAGCTCAAGACACTTATTTTGGGACAGAGGGAGTATGATATAAAATCTTCAAAACACACATGCCAATTTCTTCATAAACATAGCAAATTACGACAATGTATAGTTTTGTTGTGAAACTTACCATGTTCACTTGAAAGAATTGTCATACTCGGGCAACATTAAGGGCATGTTCTGAACTCATTCCGCTCCACGCTTCTCCAGCTCCATGCGAGGAGCTGGACAGAACGTCTGAGCTCCGCGGAGTTAGCTTCCTTTGCTGTTGGTTCCACTGGAGACTCAAATAAGTAGTGAACGTGCTGAAAAGTTAGCTAGTACTTTAGGTTTCGATTCTTCCTTTGCTGTTGGTTCCACTGGTAGAAGTGGAGGTTTGGTTATGTACTGGAATAATGATATAAAAGTGGAAAATTTAGGTTACTCGCAGTACCATATCGATGCAAAAATCTCAGAACTGGGAGGTGATCCGTGGAGACTTTCTTGTTTCTATGGAGAGGCCCAAACGCATCTTCGGCACAGAACCTGGGACACAATGGAAAATTTGGCTACCCTGCATGATATGCCATGGACGTGTATCAGGGACTTTAATGAAGTTCTAAGGTATGATGAGCATGATGGAATTGACCACAGGAGCCAAACACAGATACAGGGCTTCCGTGATGTCGTGGATATTTGTGGTTTGATAGATCTAGGCTTCCAAGGGAGGAAGTGGACATTCGAGAAAAAGGTCGTGGGAGGTTCTTACACACGGGCCAGACTGGATAGGGCACTCGGTTCTGTTGAGTGGTGTGCACAATTCCCGCTGGCAACTGTTGAGCATCTTACAGCAGCAACATCGGATCACTCCTCGATCCTGGTTAAGCTCACCCCTCCGGCTATCAGAAGCAATATGCAGCAAATTTTTCGGTATCAATGCATGTGGGACACTCATGAAGAACTTACTCCCACTGTCCAGGGGGCATGGGAAGAAAACGGGCCAAATCATACGGCCGCCCAGGTGCGCGCCAATCTGGACTCTCTGTCCAAAAATTTGGGTGTTTGGAGCAAGACTACTTTTGGTAGTGTACGGATGGAGATAAAAAAGTTGAAGAAGGAACTGGACAAATTGAGAAGTGATCCAGCTCGAGCAGGGCCGAGCCATGTTGAGATCAAAATCAACGATCGTCCAATAGAACTTTATTTGAGGGAGGAGCTTATGTGGCGGCAAAGGTCGAGAGTGCAATGGTTATCGGAGGGTGACCGTAACACGCATTTTTTTTCACCTCAGAGCCTCGATCCGGCGTCGTAAGAACTTGATTAAAGCGTTGCAGAAACATGATGGATAGTTGACGGATGACCTGACGGAGAAGCAGCAGCTAGCGCTTGAATACTATAAAAATTTATACACATCGGAAGGAGTTCAAGGAATGAATGAGGTACTGCAGCATGTGCCGTGTAAGGTGACAGCGGGCATGGATCAAAAACTGATGGTGCCTGATACGTCTCCAACGTATCTACTTTTCCAAACACTTTTGCCCTTGTTTTGGACTCTAACTTGCATGATTTGAATGAAACTAACCCGGACTGACGCTGATTTCAGCAGAACTGCCATGATGTTGTTTTATGTGTAGAAAAGAAAAGTTCTCGGAATGTCCTGGAAATCCACGGAGGCACTTTTTGGAATTAATAAGAATTTTTGGCGATAGAATTAGTGCCAGGGGCCCCACGGCCTGTCCACGGGACAGGGGGCGCCCCCCTAGGGCGCACCCCCTATCTCGTGGGCCCCGTGGACCTCCTCCGACCTCAACTCCAACTCCATATATTCCATCTCGGGGAGAAAAAAATCAGAGAGAAAGTTTCATCGCGTTTCACGATACGGAGCCGCCGCCAAGCCCTAATCTCTCTCGGGAGGGCTGATCTGGAGTCCGTTCGGGGCTCCGGGGATGGGGATTCGTCGCCGTCGTCATCATCAACCATCCTCCATCACCAATTTCATGATGCTCACCCCCGTGCGTGAGTAATTCCATCGTAGGCTTGCTGGACGGTGATGGGTTGGATGAGATTTACCATGTAATCAAGTTAGTTTTGTTAGGGTTTGATCCCTAGCATCCACTATGTTCTAAGATTGATGTTGCTATGACTTTGCTATGCTTAATGCTTGTCACTAGGGCCCGAGTGCCATGATTTCAGATCTGAACCTATTATGTTTTCATGAATATATGTGTGTTCTTGATCCTATCTTGCAAGTCTATAGTCACCTATTATGTGTTACGGTCCGACAACCCCGAAGTGACAATAATCTGGACACTTCTCGGTGATGACCGTAGTTTGAGGAGTTCATGTATTCACTATGTGCTAATGCTTTGTTCCGGTTCTCTATTAAAAGGAGGCCTTAATATCCCTTAGTTTCCGTAAGGACCCCGCTGCAACGGGAGGGTAGGACAAAAGTTGTCATACAAGTTCTTTTCCATAAGCACGTATGACTATTTACGGAATACATGCCCACATTACATTGATGAATTGGAGCTAGTTCTATATCACCCTATGTTATAACTATTGCATGAGGAATCGCATCCGGCATAATTATCCATCACTGATCCATTGCCTACGAGCTTTTCACATATTGTTCTTCGCTTATTTACTTTTCCGTTGCTACTGTTACAACTACTACAAAAAACCAAAAACATTTATCTTTACTTTTGGTACCGTTACCTTTATTATCATACCACTTTTGCTACTAAACACTTTGCTGCAGATACTAAGTTATCCAGGTGTGGTTGAATTGACAACTCAACTGCTAATACTCAAGAATATTCTTTGGCTCCCCTTGTGTCGAATCAATAAATTTGGGTTGAATACTCTACCCTCGAAAGCTGTTGCGATCCCCTATACTTGTGGGTTATCAAGACTAATTTCTGGCGCCGTTGCCGGGGAGCATAGCTCTATTCTCTGAGTCACTTGGGATTTATATCTGTTGATCACTATGAAGAACTTGAAAGACGATCGAACTACTATTTTGCCCTCAACTACGAGGGGAGGTAAGGAACTGCCATCTAGCTCTGCACTAGATTCTCCTTCCGTTATTAGTAGGCCTGCGACACCTAAACCTACTACTGCTATGAATTCTGATATGTCGCATGTTATTGATGATGCCACTTCTGCTATGCATGATGAAACTACTTCTGTGCGTAATACTACTTTGCCATTAGGTGAATTTCTAGATGAACAATTTGCTAGAGTTAGGGGGAATGAAATTACTGAAGATCCTATTACTGATGAGTGATGATGAAGGTCCCCCCAATGATTATGTTTTACCTGTTGTCCCTAAGGGTTATGTTATGAATGAAAAAGCTGCTATGGAAATTCTTGCTTGCAATAATAGAAATGATCTTAAGAAATTATTAGCTAAATGGAAGCAGCAGTCTCTTAATGCTAGAATGAAACCCGACCCTGCTTTTGCTACTTCACCTATCTTTGTTACTGATAAGGATTATGAATTCTCTGTTGATCCTGATATTATCACTTTAGTTGAATCTGATCCTTTTTATGGCCTTGAATCTGAAACTGTTGTGGCACATCTTACCAAGTTGAATGATATAGCTACCCTATTTACTAATGATGAGAAGTCTCGCTATTTATATATCCTTAAGATATTTCCGTTCTCATTAAAGGGTGATGCTAAGACTTGGTATAATTCTCTTGCTCCTGGTTGTGTGCGTAGTCCCCAAGATATGATTTATTACTTCTCTGCTAAATATTTCCCTGCTCATAAGAAACAAGCTGCCTTGCGGGAAATATATAATTTTGTGCAAATCAAAGAAGAGAGTCTCCCACAAGCTTGGGGGAGGCTTCTCCGGTTACTTAATGCTTTGCCCGATCATCCTCTTAAGAAAAATGAAATACTTGATATCTTTTATAATGGACTAACCCATGCTTCCAAGGACTACTTGGATAGTTGTGCTGGTTGTGTTTTTAGGGAAAGAACAGCTGACGAAGCTGAAATACTATTGAATAATATGTTGACTAATGAAAATAATTGGACTCTTCCTGAGCCAGTTCCTGAAGTAATTCCTGAACCAATTGAGCCAACTCCTGAGCCTATTCCTAAACCCACTCCGAAGAAGAGAGGTGTTTTATTTCTCAGTCCTGAAGATATGCAAGAGGCAAAGAAATCAATGAAAGAAAAAGGTATTAAAGCTGAAGATGTTAAGAATTTACCACCTATTGAAGAAATACATGGTCTTAATTTACCGCTTGAAGAACCACATTGTCTTGATAACCCGACACAGGTAGTAAAGGTAAATTCTCTCTATAGATATGATAAAGTTGAAATACCCTCTACTAAATTTCATAGCCCATGCTTAGATGAATTTGATGACTTTATGGCTAGACAAGAAAGTTTTAATGCTTATGTTGGTAGAGAGTTAAAGAATAATGCTTTCGAGATAGGACGCGTAGGTGATAATCTGGCTAGAGTTAAATATGAACTTCACCGCGTTAGCAAATATGCTTCTATGGTTGCTACTCAAGCTGAGCAAGTACTCAAAGCTCAAAATGATTTGCTTGATGAATTAAATAATAAAAATGACTTTGCTGTTAGAGTGGCTACTAGAACTGGTAGAATGACTCAGGAACCTTTGTATCCTGAAGGCCATCCTAAGAGAATCGAGCAAGATTCTCAGAGAAATAATTTAGAGGCACCTAGTTCTTCTAAAAAGAAGAAGAAGAAAGATGATAGAACTTTGCATGCTTCTAGTGAACCTACTGTAGACACACCTGAGAATCCCAATGATATTTCTATTTTTAATGCTGAAACTCAATTAGGTGATGAACATGAACCTAGTGATAATGTTAATGATAATGTTCATGTTGATGCTCAACCTAGCAAAAATAATGATGTAGAGATTGAACCTGCTGTTGATCTTGATAACCCACAATCAAAGAATCAACGTTATGATAAGAGAGATTTTGTTGCTAGGAAGAACGGTAAAGAAAGAGAACCATGGGTTTAGAAACCCATGCCCTTTCCTCCTAAACCATCCAAGTCAAAGGATGATGAGGATTTTGAGCACTTTGCTGAAATGATTAGACCTATTTTCTTACGTATGCGCTTAACTGGTATGCTGAAAGTAAATCCTTATGCTAAGTATATGAAGGATATCATTACAAACAAAAGAAAGATACCGGAAGCTGAAATTTCCACCATGCTTGCTAATTACACTTTTAAGGGTGGAATACCAAAGAAACTTGGAGATCCGGGTGTTCCAACTATACCATGCTCTATTAAAAGAAACTATGTTAGAACTGCTTTATGTGATCTTGGAGCCGGTGTTAGTGTTATGCCTCTCTCTTTATATCGTAGACTTGAATTGAATAAGTTGACACCTACTAAAATATCTTTGCAAATGGCTGATAAATCAACTGCTATACCTGTCGGTATTTGTGAGGATGTGCCTGTTGTGGTTGCAAATGTCACTATCTTAACGGACTTTGTTATTCTTGATATTCCTGAGGAAGATAGTATGTCTATTATCCTTGGTAGACCTTTTCTTAATACTGCAGGGGCTGTTATTGATTGCAACAAAGGCAATGTCACTTTTCATGTTAATGGTAATGAGCATACGGTACACTTTCCGAGGAAACAACCTCAAGTTCATAGCATCAATTCTATTGAAAAAGTTTCAACTATCATTTTTGGAGGTTTTGAATTTCCTCTCCCCACTGTCAAGAAAAAGTATGATATTCTTATTGTTGGGGATTTTCATATCCCCGTTGAGGTAACTTGGTGTTATTCAAAATTTCTCCGGTTCCGTGTTATTCGGAATGAGCTTGTTAACAAGACTTGATCAACCTTGTTAGTGGGTTCATTTTGATGATCACGAGATGGATGAAACTAAAAGGCACAACCTTCTGTACCCTCTTTTTACTTTCTGTTATTTAGAATAAATAAAAAAATAGTATTATCTATCTGTTTTCTGAATTATCCGTGCATTAAAATATAGTCCGAAAATAAAAGTGCTCCAAATGCCCTGCAAATTTAGTATGATTTTTTCTGGAATATTTGAGGAATTTTAGGCACTGAAAACACTGCAGGAGGGGCAAGCACCGGGCCACGAGAGAGGAGGGCGCGCCCCCTGTCTCGTGGGCCCCTGGTGGCTCCCCTCCACTTATGCCAGTACCCACGCACTTCATCTTCTACCCAAAAAAATTCCCCATCCAGCTCAAGCACGAGTTCTAGCTCGTTTTGCTGCGATTTTAGATCTCTTAGCTCAAAGCTCCATTCGCAAAATTGCTTTGGGAGATTGTTGCTTGGTATGTGACTCCTCCATTGGTCCAATTAGTTTTTGTTCTAGTGCTTTATTCATTGCAAATTTTTGCTGCATAGGTGACCATGTTCTTGAGCTTGCATGTTAAATTTTTGAGGTCCCAAGCTATTCCAATGCATGATATAGACTCTAGGAACTTGTAGGAGTAGTTGCTATCAATCTTGTTTAGTTTTATTCACTTTTATTTTGAAGTTACTAAAATTTCAGAAATTTTCAGAAAATGTTAAGGAGGCTCTTTAAAGGCTCTTCTAGCCAAAGCTCTAAGGAAAACAAGACAAAGAGAAGGAAAAACCCAAGTATAATCTTCCTCGCTTAGCGGAAGTACGGGCATGTGAATGGCCGTGTGAGGATTTCTTGAAAGAAGCCGGAATTCATGAAGACTTTTATGCTTTAGTCGAGACCGCAGGCCTCACCGGTTTCATGAACGACCTAATCGATCAGTATCTCTTACTCACCAATACTTTCGTGCAAAACTTTTATTATTATCCTAAGAAATCACCGCCTGCAGTATCATTTCATTTATATGATGAATTCAAAGAAATGTCTTTACGTCATTTTTGCGCGGTATGTAGGATACCTTATGAGGGAGAATTAGATGAACCCCATCGCGATGATGTGGGTGGCTTTGTTAATACTATTGCTGTAGAGGAGCCAAAGAAGGGCTCCGAGGCGAAGGTCTCTAGCATACACTTTCCTGTTTTACGCTACTTTGCCATATTTGCTGGTAGATGCTTAATTGGTCGAGGAAATAGTGGAAACGTGAGTGCCCCTGATATTATTATTCTTCAACATGCTTTGCTAGGAGACAATACTTTTAGTATGGATGTTGTCGTTGCTAAACGGCTAGCTCTGAATCGTACAAAAGGCCCCATATTTGGAGGTATCTATGTTGCACGTCTTGCTGAACATTTTCAGATACCCATTAGGCACTATGAGGAGGAGGAGACAAAATTACCTCCTCACATTTTAGATTACAAGAGCATGGTAGCACACAAGTTTATTGTTGACAACGAAGGGAAGATGCTCTTGTATAGACTTAGATTTAATAAGAAACACTTTGAGTATATTATTTTGCCTGCGCCTCTGTTGTTTGATTTGCTTGCAGAAAATCGTCTTGTCACGCCAGAAGCGGTGAACAACCATCTAGCCCAAGCTTTTACTCCGGAACCTGAACCTGAGCCAGAACCTGAACTGGACCCTTATCGTGCATCATCTGTCCAGTGGGATCCGGAGATGACCAGCCAGTGGTATCCTGATTACACCTCCCACTACACCGGGGAGATTAGCGGCGGTCCTTGGTATTAGACCAACTTAGGCCAAAAGACTAAGCTTGGGGGAGTACGTATTTCTCACCGACTTTACATTCATGTTCACACACTAGTCGTCGGTGCTCATACTCTTTCATTGTATTATCCATGCTAGTTTAAATTTCTTTTTTTCTAGTTTTTCTTCTTGTGTGTTTGATAAACCTTAAGAAAAACCAAAAAATTAGTCAGTTTAATTTCCTTGCTTGTAGTAGAAATTAAAATGAAAACCCAAAAAGATTTCTCGTTCTTCTTTTTACTTGTTGGGAGCTTTCCTGTGTAAATAGTTTTATTTTCTTTTCTTTCTTTTGGGGGTCGAGAAGACTATATTGAAAATGCTTAGTGGCTCTTATATGCATGATTGTTTATTTAATTTAGAGCCCATATTACTTGTCTTCTCTCTTGAGTTGAATGCTTGCAGATTCCAGCTTAGTCCAATGCACGTGCACTCTTATTATTATACACATCGTTCGGTCGTGCAAGTGAAAGGCAATAATGACGATATATGATGGACTTATTGGGATGAGAAAAGCTGGTATGAACTCGACCTCTCTTGTTTTTGTAAATATGATGATTCATCATTCCTGAGTCAACTATTATGAAGTAAACATATTTGCAATGACATTTAGAGATTATAGTTACTTGTGCCATGCTTGATTAGCTATGAGTTATAATGGTTTACCTTGCGTGCCAACATGCTATTAGAATGATTATGATGTGATATGATGGGATGGTATCCTCCTTTGAATGAATTGAGTGACTCGACTTGGCACATGTTCACGCATGTAGTTGAATCAAATCAACATGGCCTTCATGATATTTATGTTCACGGTGGATTATATCCTACTCATGCTTGTACTCGGTGTAAATTAATTTTAATGCATGTTTACGACTGTTGTCGCTCTCTCAGTTGGTCGCTTCCCAGTCTTTTGCTAGCCTTCACCTGTACTAAGCGGGAATACTGCTTGTGCATCCAAACTCCTTAAACCCCAACGTTGTTCCATATGAGTCCACTATACCTACCTATATGCGGTATTTACCTGCCGTTCCAAGTAAATTTGTATGTGCCAAACTCCAAACCTTCAAATGAAATTCTGTTTTGTATGTTCGAGCAGCTCATATTTCAACTAGGGCTGCCTATATCTTCCATGCTAGGTGGGTTAGTCTCACGAGGAGTGGACTCCGCTCCTCATTCACGAGAAAGGGCCGGTAACCGGGATGCCCAGTCCCATGTTCCAAAACGATCAAAGCAAATCAAAATAATTAAACAAAACTCCCCCAGGGCTGTTATATGTTGGAGGCACTCGTTGTTTTGAGCAAGCCATGGATTGATGCTTGTTGGTGGTTGGGGGAGTATAAACCTTTACCATTCTGTTTGGGAAACGCCTATAATGCATGTAGTATGGAAGATACAGCTATCTCATAGTTGTTGTGTTGACAGCGAAAGTATGCTGCTCAAAATGTTATTCAATCTCTATTTTAAAATCGAGCTCTGGCACCTCTACAAATCCCTGCTTCCCTCTGCGAAGGGCCTATCTATTTAATTTTATGTTGAGTCATCATCCTTCTTATTAAAAGCACCCGCTGGAGAGCACACTGTCATTTGCATTCATTACTATTGGTTTATATTGGGTATGACTTGACTGGATCTCTTTTACCATGAATTACGATGTTTAGTCAGTCCTTGATCTTTAAAGGTGCTCTGCATTTATGTTTTGCGGTCTCAGAAAGGGCTAGCGAGATACCATTTTGTTATATCATGTTATGATTATTTTGAGAAAGTGTTGTCATCCGAGTTTTATTATTATAGCTCGCTAGCTGATTATGCTATTGATATGAGTAATTGTGAGACCTATGTGTTATTTAGTTCATAATATTTGCTGAAACTTGAATGTTGGCTTTTCATGTTACAACAACAAGAGCAAACAGAGTTTGTAAAAGTTTTTCTTTATCACTTTCAGTTTATCAACTGAATTGCTTGAGGACAAGCAAATGTTTAAGCTTGGGGGAGTTGATACGTCTCCAACGTATCTACTTTTCCAAACACTTTTGCCCTTGTTTTGGACTCTAACTTGCATGATTTGAATGAAACTAACCCGGACTGACGTTGTTTTCAACAGAACTGCCATGATGTTGTTTATGTGTAGAAAATAAAAGTTCTCAGAATGTCCTGGAAATCCATGGAGGCACTTTTTGGAATTAATAAGAATTTTTGGCGAAAGAATTAGTGCCAAGGGGCCCACGGCCTGTCCATGAGACAGGGGGCGCCCCCCCTAGGGCGTGGCCCCCTATCTCGTGGGCCCCCTGGACCTCCTCCGACCTCAACTCCAACTCCATATATTCTGTCTCGAGGAGAAAAAAATCAGAGAGAATGTTTCATCGCGTTTCATGATACGGAGCCGCCGCCAAGCCCTAATCTCTCTCAGGAGGGCTGATCTGGAGTCCGTTCGGGGCTCCGGAGAGAGGGATTCGTCGCCGTCGTCATCATCAACCATCCTCCATCACCAATTTCATGATGCTCACCGCCGTGCGTGAGTAATTCCATCGTAGGCTTGCTGGACGGTGATGGGTTGGATGAGATTTACCATGTAATCAAGTTAGTTTTGTTAGGGTTTGATCCCTAGCATCCACTATGGTCTGAGATTGATGTTGCTATGACTTTGCTATGCTTAATGCTTGTCACTAGGGCCCGAGTGCCATGATTTCAGATCTGAACCTATTATGTTTTCATGAATATATGTGTGTTCTTGATCCTATCTTGCAAGTCTATAGTCACCTATTATGTGTTATGATCCGACAACCCCGAAGTGACAATAATCGGGACACTTCTCAGTGATGACCGTAGTTTGAGGAGTTCATGTATTCACTATGTGCTAATGCTTTGTTCCGGTTCTCTATTAAAAGGAGGCCTTAATATCCCTTAGTTTCCGTAAGGACCCCGCTGCAACGGGAGGGTAGGACAAAAGTTGTCATACAAGTTCTTTTCCATAAGCATGTATGACTATTTATGGAATACATGCCTACATTACATTGATGAATTGGAGCTAGTTCTATATCACCCTATGTTATAACTATTGCATGAGGAATCGCATCCGGCATAATTATCCATCACTGATCCATTGCCTACGAGCTTTTCACATATTGTTCTTCGCTTATTTACTTTTCCGTTGCTACTGTTACAACTACTA
The DNA here is from genome assembly GCA_963921465.1 of Triticum timopheevii. Classification (NCBI taxonomy): domain Eukaryota; kingdom Viridiplantae; phylum Streptophyta; class Magnoliopsida; order Poales; family Poaceae; genus Triticum; species Triticum timopheevii. The sequence continues at coordinate 515,044,396 of OY997268.1, read as the reverse complement.
CAAAAACCCAAAAACATTTATCTTTACTTTTGCTATCGTTACCTTTATTATCATACCACTTTTGCTACTAAACACTTTGCTGCAGATACTGAGTTATCCAGGTGTGGTTGAATTGACAACTCAACTGCTAATACTCAAGAATATTCTTTGGCTCCCCTTGTGTCGAATCAATAAATTTGGGTTGAATACTCTATCCTCGAAAGCTGTTGCGATCCCCTATACTTGTGGGTTATGAGTGCCATACACAGAACAGGAGGTAAAGCATGCAGTTTTCCAAATGTTTCCAACAAAGGCCCCCGGGCCGGATGGATACCCGGTGCATTTCTTTCAACGCCATTGGAACATATGTGGAGCAGCCGTCTCGAGGGCAGTTTTGGGCATTGTTCGTGGGGAGGAAAGTCCTGCTTGTGTTAATGACACCATGTTGGTCCTGATCCCAAAGGTATCTAACCCCACTCTTGTCACAATTCGGCCCGATCAGTTTATGCAACGTTTTCTATAAAATAGCTTCAAAGGTTCTCGCAAACCGTTTGAAGGAGATTCTTCCGGAGATCATCTCGGAAGAACAATCAGCGTTTGTGCCAGGAAGGCTAATTATAGATAACATTATATCAGCTTATGAGTGTTTGCATTTCATGAAAAGTAACAGGTCAAAAGCAAATAACTATTGTGCCCTGAAATTGGATATGATGAAGGCGTACGACAGAGTGGAATGGAGTTATTTGGAAGCCATAATGAGGAAGCTGGGGTTTGCTGAACCATGGATCTCAGTCATCATGAACATGGTTAGCTGAGTCTCCTTTTCTATTATGTTTAATGGGAACCGGTTGGAGGATTTTAAACCAACTCGTGGAATTCGGCAGGGAGATCCTATCTCTCCATACCTCTTCTTGCTAGCAGCAGAGGGCCTTTCGTGCCCATTGAAGTCTCAGAATGAATCATCCCAGCTTTGCGGCAATAAGGTGGCTACGACGGCACCATCGGTGAACCATCTTTTATTCGCGAATGATAGCCTGCTATTTTTTAAGGCGAGTGTAGATGGAGCTGAAAAGGTTTCAAACCTACTGGATACATACGGTCATGCCTCGGGACAAAGGATAAATAGGGAAAAATCCTCAATCTTCTTCAGTAAAGGATGCCCAGGAATAGTCAGGGATGCAGTCAAGGGCTGCTTGCATGTGCCCAATGAATCCTTAAGCGACAGATATCTTGGCATGCCAACTGACGTTGGTCACTCAAAGATGGGTACCTTCAAACATCTGAGTGACCGGGTATGGGACAAGGTGAAAGGTTGGATGGGAAAATGCTTATCTTCAGGCGGCAAGGAGGTGCTTATAAAGTCGGTTGCCCATGCTATCCCAGTATATTCAATGTCCTGTTTTAAGCTCCCTAGAGTTTTATGCAATCATCAAAACTCCATCATCAGGAGGTTTTGGTGGGGGTGCAAACAGGGCAAGAGAAAGCCAGCATGGGTGTCGTGGGAAGTTGTGACGAGAGCCAAATATTTGGGAGGATTGGGGTTCCGCGATTTTGAACTTTTTAACCTTGCACTTCTTGCAAGACAGGCTTGGAGAATGCTCCAAGAGCCAACCTCATTGAGTGCCAGGATTCTTAAGTCAGTGTACTATCCGGGTACAGATTTTCTCAGTGCAAAAGTAGGGCCGAGGCCATCTCAGATTTGGCGGGCAATACATGAGGGTAAGGAGATACTCAAACAGGGGATCATACAAAGAATCGGGAACGAACGATCGACGAATATTTGGGATGATAATTGGATTCCCAAGGAAGCATCTTTGCGCCCAATTACCTCGCTAGTCCCGAACCCTCTCGAGAAGGTTTCTGAGCTGCTCTTACCGGCGATGGCAGCATGGGACGAACAGTTAGTCCGGGGTGTCTTTCTGCCCATTGACGCCCAAATAATACTGAAGATCCCAGTTTGCACTAGAAACACAGAGGATTTCTGTTCTTGGAACCCTGACAAAAAGGGCATGTACACAGTAAGTTCAGCATACAGATTTTTGGTTAATACAAAATATACGAGGGAAGGATGGTTGCATGAGCGAGCTGGCTCATCGAGCAATGAGCGTGACGAGAAAGACTGGACAAAGCTTTGGGGACTTATAGTCCCATCAAAAATTAGGATTTTTCTATGGCGCCTAGCACGATACTCTTTACCAATGACAGACGTGATGAACAAGAGAAACATGGCAACCAGGGATGCATGCCCGTTGTGTGGGATGCGGGATTCATGGCGCCATGCGCTTATATCATGCACTATGGCAAGGAGTACTTGGTCATTGGCAGAGCCGGAGCTAGTATCAAAGATGACAGAAAATGTGGAGCCACGGGCGAAGAACTGGTTGTTCGAGTTAAGTGAAACATTGGATCATTCCTCGTTTACTTCAATGGTTATCACTCTTTGGACCATCTAGTTCGCAAGGAGTAAAGCAATATGTGAGGGTATCTTTCAATCTCCTCAGCAAAAATCATCGTTTGTTACTTCGTACATGAATGAGCTGAGTGAGTTGTCCCCTGTTGCGTCAAGGCATGTCCCAGGTGCTGCCCAGCATAATGATACATCTCCAACGTATCTATAATTTTTGATTGTTCCATGCTATTATATTACCCCTTTTGGATATTTATGGGCTTTATTTTACATATTTATATCATTTTTGGGACTAACCTACTAGCCGGAGGCCCAACCCATATTGCTGTTTTTTTGCCTATTTCAGTATTTCAAAGAAAAGGAATATCAAACGGGGTCCAAACGGAATGAAACCTTCGGGAGCGTGATTTTTGGAACGTACGTGATCCAGAGGACTTGGAGTGCAAGTCAAGAAGCAGCCGAGGCCTCCACGAGATAGGAGGGCGCCTCCCCCCTATAGGGCGCGCCCCCAGTCTCGTGGGCCCCTCGGGCGGCCACCGACGTACTTCTTCCTCCTATATAAGCCTACGTACCCCGAAAACATCCAGGGAGCCAACGAAACACAATTTCCTCCCATCTTGGAGCCTTCGCCGGCGCTCCGCCGGAGGGGGAATCAACCATGGAGGGCTTCTACATCACATCCTTGCCCCTCCGATGAGTTGTGAGTAGTTTACCACAGACCTACGGGTCCATAGTTATTAGCTAGATGGCTTCTTCTCTCTTTTTGGATCTCAATACAATGTTCTCCCCCTATCTTGTGGAGATCTATTCGATGTAAACTCTTTTTGTGGTGTGTTTGTCGAGATCCGATGAATTGTGGGTTTATGATCAAGTATATCTATGAGAAATATTTGAATCTCCTCTGAATTCTTTTATGTATGATTGAGTTATCTTTGCAAGTCTCTTCGAATTATCAGTTTGTTTTGGCCTACTAGATTGATCTTTCTTGCCATGGGAGAAGTGCTTAGCTTTGGATTCAATCTTGCGGTGTCCTTACCCAGTGACAGCAGGGGTTGCAAGGCACATATTGTATTGTTGTCATCAAGGATAAAAAGATGGGGTTTATATCATATTGCATGAATTTATCCCTCTACATCATGTCATCTTGCTTAAGGCGTTACTCTGTTCTTATGAACTTAATACTCTAGATGCAGGCAGGAGTCGGTCGATGTGTGGAGTAATAGTAGTAGATGCAAGCAGGAGTCGGTCTACTTGTTGCGGACGTGATGCCTATATACATGATCATGCCTAGATAATCTCATAACTATTCACTTTTCTATCAATTGCTCGACAGTAATTTGTTCACCCACCGTAATACTTATGCTATCTTGAGAGAAGCCACTAGTGAAACCTATGGCCCCCGGGTCTATCTCTTATCATATTTGCTTCCAATCTACTTTTATTTGCATCTTTACTTTTTACATCTATATTATAAAATACCAAAAATATATTTATCTTATCATACTATCTCTATCAGATCTCACTTTCGCAAGTGGCCGTGAAGGGATTGACAACCCCTTTATTGTGTTGGTTGCGAGTTCTTTGTTTGTTTGTGTAGGTGCGTGGGACTTTTGAGGAGCCTCCTACTGGATTGATACCTTGGTTCTCAAAAACTGAGGGAAATACTTACGCTACTATTGCTGCATCACCCTTTCCTCTTCAAGGAAAACCAACGCAAGCTCAAGACGTAGCAAGAAGGATTTCTGGCGCCGTTGCCGGGGAGGTCTTCGCTCAAGGCAAGACATACCAAGTACCCATCACAAACCCATCTTCCTCGCATTTACATTATTTGCCATTTGCTTCTCGTTTTCCTCTCCCCCACTTCACCCTTGCTGTTTTATTCACCCTCTCTTTCCCAATCTCCTCCTCTCTTCTGTTTGCCTTCTTGTTGCCATGGACGAATCAAAAAGATCTAAGGGCTCTTTCCTAGGTTCTGGTACCTTGGATAACCCATCTATCCTCTCTAAGCTCATAAATAACGATGCTATAGAAAGACCCACCGGGGTCACCAATGAGAGCTTGAATAATTTTGATGAGGACGACTCTGGAATTTTTCGCTATTTACTTGATGAGTCTTTAAAAGATGCTTGGGATAGGTTATTAAGGGTTCGGGCTAGCTATGTGCCACAATATCAAATTTAAGTTTACTTAAAAAGTTTCTATGTTGGCTTGCCCGCTTCTTTCAAACAAGTTTTAGATTCTATTTTTGAAGAAGGTTTTCTTGAAGGGGATGCTATAGATACTTACGAAAAAATGAAAACCATATTTGGGCATCCTATGAATGATAAGGTTGAATAAACTACTCTCTTGTGCTTTTATCAAAATGAAATTATTAAAGAGATGAAGTCTAGTTTAGAGGCAAACTTCCGTAACGTGCTTAATCTTACTTCTTCCATCAATGGCCATGTTCTTACCTTAAATAGAAGAATGAATGCCATAGAAAGGAGATCTTCCTCCCCGAGTGCCAAAGATGGCACTACTTGAATCTATCTTCGCTTTTATGCCTAGCTAGGGGCGTTAAACGATAGCGCTAGTTGGGAGGCAACCCAATTTTCTTTGAGTTTTTTGTTTTTGTTCCTGTTTAGTAATAAATCTTGCATATACTTCCTGTTTAGATGTGTTTTTATCTTTCAATTAGTGTTTGTGCCAAGTAGAACCTATAGGATAACCTATGATGATAGTTGATTTGATTCTGCTGAAAAACAGAAACTTTGCACGCACGAATTTAGTTTTGTTAAATCACAGAAACATGATTTTGCGTTGATTCTTTTTGATTCTGATCAATAGACAAATTTTCCAAGACTTCCTATTTTGGTAGGATTTTAAGAGTTCCAGAAGTTTGCTTTAGTTACAGATTTCTACATACTGTTATGTTTTTGACAGATTCTGTTTTTCATGTGTTGTTTGCTTATTTTGATGCATCTATGGCTAGTAAAATAGTTTATAAACCATAGAGAAGTTGGAATACAGTAGGTTTAATACCAAAATAAATAAAGAATGAGTTCATTACAGTACCTTATGTGGTGGTTTTGTTTTCTTTCACTAACGGAGCTTATAAGATTTCCTGTTCAGTTTTGTGTTGTGAAGTTTTCAAGTTTTGGGTAAACCTTTTATGGACTATGGAATAAGGAGTGGCAAGAGCCTAAGCTTGGGGATGCCCATGGCACCCCAAGATATTCAAGGATAGCCAAAAGCCTAAGCTTGGGGATGCTCCGGGAAGGCATCCCCTCTTTCGTCTTTGTTCATTGGTAACTTTACTTGGAGCTATATTATTATTCGCCACATGATATGTGTTTTGCTTGGAGCGTCGTGTATTATATTAGTCTTTGCTTTTTAGTTTACCACAATCATCCTTGCTGTAAGCACCTTTTGGGAGAAGCCTACTTGATTAGGATTTGCCAGAATACTCTATGTGCTTCACTTATATCTTTTGAGCTTGATAGTTTTTGCTCTAGTGCTTCACTTATATATATTTTTAGAGCACGGTGGTAACTTAATTTTGAAGAAATTGCTAGCCTCTCATGCTTCACTTATATATTTTTGAGAGTCTTTTAGAACAGCATGATATTTGCTATGGTTACAGAGTTGGTCCTAGAATGATGAGCATCCAAGTTGGATATAATAAAAACTATCATAGAAAAGAATTGGATGCTATGATCAATATGATGCTTGATAATTGTTTTGAGATATGGAGGTAGTGATATTAAAGTCATGCTAGTTGAGGTGATTATGAAAAGTACTTGTGTTGAGGGTTGTGATTCCCGTAGCATGCATGTATGGTGAACCGCTTTGTGATGAAGTTGGAGCACAATTTTATTTATTGAGTGTCTTCCTTATGAGTGGCGGTCGGGGACGAGCGATGGTCTTTTCCTACCAATCTATCCCCCTAGGAGCATGCGCGTGGTGCTTTGGTTTTTGATGACTTCTAGATTTTTGCAACAAGTACATGAGTTCTTTTGACTAATGTTGAGTCCATGGATTATACGCACCTCACCCTTCCACCATTGCTAGCCTCTCTTGTGCCGTGCAAATTTCGTCGATACCATACACCCACCATTACCTTCCTCAAAATAGCCTCCATACCTACCTATTATGGCATTTCCATAGCCATTCCAAGACATATTGCCATGCAACTTTCCACCGTTCCGTTCATATGACACGCATTACTTTTGTCATATTGCTTTTTGCATGATCATGTAGTTGACATTGTATTTGTGGCAAGGCCACCTTCATAATTTTCATACATGTCGCTCTTGATTCATTGCATATCCCGCTACACCGCCGGAGGCATTCATATAGAGTCATATCTTGTTCTAGCTTTGAGTTGTAATTCTTGAGTTGTAAATCCATAAAAGTGTGATGATCTTCATTATTAGAGCATTGTCCTAGTGAGGAAAGGATGATGAAGACTATGATTCCCCCACAAGTCGGGATGAGACTTCGGACTTTATACAAAGAAAAAAAAGAAAAAAGAAAAAAAGAGAAAGGCCAAAAAAAAGGCCAAAATAAAAAAAAGAAAAAGAAAAAAAAGAGAAAGAAAAAGAAAAAAATAAAACGAGAAAAAAAGAGAGAAGGAACAATGCTACTATATCTTTTTCCACACTTGTGCTTCAAAATAGCACCATGATCTTCATTGTAGAGAGTCTCATATGTTGTCACTTTCATATACTAGTGGGAATTTTTCATTATAGAACTTGGCTTGTATATTCCAATGATGGGCTTCCTCAAAGTGCCCTATGTCTTCGTGAGCAAGCGAGTTGGATGCACACCCACTTAGTTTCTTTTGTTGAGCTTTCATATATTTATAGATCTAGTGCATCCGTTGCATGGCAATCCCTACTCACTCACATTGATATCTATTAATGGGCATCTCCATAGCCCATTGATACGCCTAGTTGATGTGAGACTATCTTCTCCTTTTTTGTCTTCTCCACAACCACCATTCTACTCCACATAGTGCTATGTCCATGGCTCACGCTCATGTATTGCGTGAAAGTTGAAAGAGTTTGAGATTATTAAAGTATGAAACAATTGCTTGGCTTGTCATCGGGGTTGTGCATGATTAAATACTTTGTGTGATGAAGATAGAGCAACAGCCAGACTATATGATTTTGTAGGGATAACTTTCTTTGGCCATGTTACTTTGAGAAGACATGATTACTTTGATTAGTATGCTTGAAGTATCACCATTTTCATGTTAATATGAACTTTTATTTTGTATCATTTGGATCTGAACATTCATGCCACAATAAAGAAAATTACATTGAGAATTATGCTAGGTAGCATTCCACATCAAAAATTTCTTTTTTATCATTTACCTACTCGAGGACGAGCAGGAATTAAGCTTGGGGATGCTTGATACGTCTCCAACGTATCTATAATTTTTTATTGTTCCATGCTATTATATTACCCCTTTTGGATGTTTATGGGCTTTATTTTACACATTTATATCATTTTTGGGACTAACCTACTAACCGGAGGCCCAGCCCGTATTGTTTTTTTTGCCTATTTTAGTATTTCGAAGAAAAGGAATATCAAACGGAGTCCAAACGGAATGAAACCTTCGGGAGCATGATTTTTGGAACGAACGTAATCCAGAGGACTTGGAGTGCAAGTCAAGAAGCAGCCGAGGCCTCCACGAGATAGGAGGGCGCCCCCCCCCCTATAGGGCGCGCCCCCTTGTCTCGTGGGCCCCTCGGGCGGCCACTGACGTACTTCTTCCTCCTATATAAGCCTACGTACCCAGAAAGCATCCAGGGAGCCAACGAAACACAATTTCCACCACCGTAACCTTCTGTATCCGCAAGATCCCATCTTGGAGCCTTCGTCGGTGCTCCACCGGAGGGGGAATCAACCACGGAGGGCTTCTACATCAACATCCTTGCCCCTCCGATGAGTTGTGAGTAGTTTACCACAGACCTACGGGTCCATAGTTATTAGCTAGATGGCTTCTTCTCTGTTTTTGGATCTCAATACAATGTTCTCCCCCTCTCTTGTGGAGATCTATTCGATGTAAACTCTTTTTGCGATGTGTTTGTCGAGATCCGATCAATTGTGGGTTTATGATCAAGTTTCTCTATGAGAAATATTTGAATCTCCTCTGAATTCTTTTATGTATGATTGAGTTATCTTTGCAAGTCTCTTCGAATTATCAGTTTGGTTTGGCCTACTAGATTGATCTTTCTTGCCATGGGAGAAGTGCTTAGCTTTGGGTTCAATCTTGCGGTGTCCTTACCCAGTGACAGCAGGGGTGGCAAGGCACGTATTGTATTGTTGCCATCAAGGATAAAAAGATGGGGTTTATATCATATTGCATGAATTTATCCCTCTACATCATGTCATCTTGCTTAAGGCGTTACTCTGTTCTTATGAACTTAATACTCTAGATGTAGGCAGGAGTCGGTCGATGTGTGGAGTAATAGTTGTAGATGCAAGAAGGAGTCGGTCTACTTGTTGCGGACGTGATGCCTATATACATGATCATGCCTAGATAATCTCATAACTATTCGCTTTTCTATCAATTGCTCGACAGTAATTTGTTCACCCACCGTAATACTTATGCTATCTTGAGAGAAGCCACTAGTGAAACCTATGGCCCCCGGGTCTATCTCTTATCATATTTGCTTCCAATCTACTTTTAATTGCATCTTTACTTTTTGCATCTATATTATAAAATACCAAAAATATATTTATCTTATCATACTATCTCTATCAGATCTCACTTTCGCAAGTGGCCGTGAAGGGATTGACAACCCCTTTATTGCGTTGGTTGTGAGTTCTTTGTTTGTTTGTGTAGGTGCGTGGGACTTTTGAGGAGCCTCCTACTGGATTGATACCTTGGTTCTCAAAAACCGAGGGAAATACTTACGCTACTATTGCTGCATCACCCTTTCCTCTTCAAGGAAAACCAACGCAAGCTCAAGACGTAGCACATAACTCGCCCAACTCCTGGATTGCATCACCGGCGGGAGTGGCGAAGTTGAACGTGGATGCAATGATTATGCGCAATAGAAGAGGTGGAGCAGTAGCCGCCGTTTGCCGAGACCACGCAGGGATCTATCTTGGCTCCTCGGCCATCCTGGTTCGAGGCATAACTGATCCAATGATCCTTGAAACTTTTGCTTGCAGGGAAGCTTTGGCCCTAGTAGATGATCTAAACATCCAGAGAGTAATGGTGGCATCAGACAGTTTGGGAGTGGTGAAGGACATTAATTCTGGTACTAGAGGACCTCACCCAGTGATAGTACATGAAATAACAGAACGGAGTAGTAGTTTTATTTTGTGCTCTTTTGTTCATGAGCGTAGGAACCATAATTTCGAAGCTCATAATCTCGCCAAATCGGCCTGTAACCTAGGCCTAGGTAGACATGTTTGGTTGGGCACTCCTCATGACCCGAACCGTGTACCTATGAACATTATTGTTGAGTAATAAAGTGGTGAGATTTCTCAAAAAAAAAACATATGCTCAACGAGCCTTAAGAAAAGTATACTCCCTCACTCCCAAAATAAATGTCTCAAGTTTGTACTAGCTCTAGTACAAATTTGTCCTAAGCTCCAGACACTTATTTTGGGACAGAGGGAGTATGATATAAAATCTTCAAAACACACATGCCAATTTCTTCATAAACATAGCAAATTACGGGAATGTATAGTTTTGTTGTGAAAATTACCATGTTCACTTGAAAGAATTATCATACTCCGGCAACATTAAGGGCATGTTCTGAACTAAATCCCGCTCCACGCTTCTCCAACTCCTTGTGAGGAGCTGGACAGAACGTCTGAGCTTCGCGGAGTTAGCTTCCTGAAGCGTTGCGTGCCTGTAGTGTAAAATGCTAGAGCTGCTAAAGCCCAGCTTCACCAAATGGAGAAGTGAGGAGTTCGTGATAATTATGAAGGGGTGCCACCGCGAAGTTGAGAAAACGGTTCGTGAAACAAGTCCCCCGACGCCTCTGGATGCCCGCCTCGCTTCAACTCTGTGCGAGCGCACGTGGCCAACCCTCCTCCATAGAACGATGCAGTGTGGGGCCATATGGGCTGTCTCCAGCTGGCCCAAATTGGCGTCCAACAGGCCAGTAGCCTCCTGGCTGGGCGAATCACTAGGAGAAGCTATGAATGCTGTCGAACGAATTGAATCGCCAGGTGAAGTTCGAAGCTAGCTCTAGAAGCTAATTTTGTGGAGTTTGGGAAGCTCAGAGAGGTTCCAGGCAGGCCCTAAAGAGTTGTTTGGTTGGGCACTCAGTTTGCCACACCTAAGTAGAGGCAGTTATGGCGCGCCACACCTTAGGCAAAAATTTCTACAGCCAAAGCCCCTTCAAGCTGTGGCAAGCCGAACCTTAGTAAAGAACTAAACGTCTTCCTAGAAAGTTGTGGCACGCCACACCTTTGGCGTGGCTAGCTAAGACTGGCAACCAAACAGCTCCTAAATGCCATGAAAAATGTTTGTTTTGCCATGCCTCAGCGAAAGTCGTGGATAGCTTTAAGAAACATGTAGCCCAACGCCACCTTGTGTTTCGTCTTTCTTTTCTTATATCCTCCATTGAAAATAAGGTTTTCTTTGCTCAAAGGGAAAACTTGGATGCAAAATTCATGTCCCAACAATTATGACGTTTGTTAGATTTTTCTAATAAAGGGTGAACTTATTAACTCAAAATGAAGCATCAAGTGGATACAGACATAATGAGCACATATCCATCCTCTTCATAGCTAGGATATACACAGTCCACATGAACGCACACACATAACTAAACACACCAGAAAATAGCAAAGTCATATATAACTAAAGCAATGACTTAGCCAAGAAAAAAGGACAAACTACACCAATGACCATATCTGCACCAACCATCTTTTGACACCAAAAGGACAACGAGGTTCTTTAGCAGCAATGCCTTCATGAAAGGAATGACACTCAAGCACCGCCATCATCGGATCCAACTACCAAAGGCCAGATCATAGGGTTTCACCCTGAAGAGCAAGTTCGAGCCTATTCGAGCAATGCTTTCAACAAGATCAGCATGCAAAAACATCGCAATTGTCACATATAACCGTATAATTTTATAACCAACTTGGGTCAGACCTAAGATTATCATCATGGGCTAGAGACCCTGTATTCGGGAAGCACCACTAAATTAAAGTCAATCATGTATTGTCGTCACCACTTTTTGGAGATCCCAGCAGCTACAAGGGTAGCACTGTCTTGATGTGATGGCGCTATCATCGCCGTTGTACAATCATATTGTCTACATCAAGCCGCCTTCCATAGATTTCATCTCACTACCAAATGCAAACTAGAGGGCTAGGAGCCAGTAAAACCCACAAAGGATTCTTCCCGCATTCCACAACCTCGCCACTACGAGCCACTAGATCTGGAGACAGGAACTCTCATGAAGTCCCCTTGGTGGCCATCACAATCCACCGCTCGAGAGGTTTGATAGATCGTTTCTGAGTGTGATGAAGCCATGTACTCAGGGTAGGGTCATGGACCTGTCCAAGATACCCTCCCCAAGGACATCTCTAGAAGAAACCACCTGTCAGTCGACTCAGAAGTATTCCACTCGACAGACTTGAAGACACTCGACCATGAAGCCAAACACTTGACCACCAGGATATCTAAAGTCACTCTGCATACAAATGGCCGGTCATTAAGTAGCTTTTATGGTCATCATAGCACTTTATGTGGGGCGTTAGCAGTAACCCCCGATCTTAATGTACTTTAAACCCTGCATAACTGAGGGCTGGAGGGGTCCGGCGAACTCTATATAAACCACCCCCCTCCTCAGTGTAAAGGGTTCGCACCTCTGTAACTCATACTCATATAATCCAGTCGACCGCCTCCGGGCTCCGAGACGTAGGGCTGTTACTTCCTCCGAGAAGGGCCTGAACTCGTAAACACCTTGCATACACAACTACTCCATAGCTAGGATCTTGCCTCTCCCTTCCTACCCCCTATTCTACTATCAGACTTAGAACCACGATAGTTGGCGCCCACCATGGGACAGGTGTCTTAGCGACTTATTGGAGAATTTGCGATTTTTCTGATCTCCTTCATCATGGTTTCAGGCGGAGTTTTGGTTGAGGGCCGCGAGATCCGTCTCGGCGCACTCATGTTCATCGCCGGCGGCTCCGCTTGGCTTCAGGAGGCTCCACTCGACATCGACGCGCTCCCCGTCCGCGGGGCGACGCACTTTCGTGCGTGCGTTCGCGGTGTCCTCCTGCGGCAACCGTCGACCCAGTATCGGTCGACCCCTGTGTCGTCCTCCCTCCCTGTTTCCTACCGGCGCAAGCGCTCCGGCCGGTCGAGGCTTCAGCAGTGGGTGAGGCACGCGGTGGCTCGCCAGTCGGCCACTCCCCAAGTCGCGGCGATCGAGCCCGACGAATCTCTCTACGGCCTGTTCGACCTGTCGACTAGCTCCGTAGAGACTGCATCCGAGTGCGATAGCAGTGATCCAGCAGCGGAGGTTCTGATGGTCAATGGACCATGCAGTCCTCCCGGTTTTCCCCGCACCGACGGAGTTGATGGCGGAGGCGATCCGGCGCACGCCCACGAAGAATATCAGCCCGAGCCCCTCACGTCGCTACAAAGGGAAGAGCTTCGCCGCCGAAACATGGATGCGCTGCATACTCCTATTGTTGGAGAAACCCCTGAGGCTCGTGCCTTAGAGGACGCGCGTTTGGCCAACTTGGCTGAGCGTACTCGACTGGAGAACCTCTAGAGGGCACTCGATGAGCGTGCGCGGCAACGGGTCCAGACACCAGTCGACGTCAACTCTTTCCACCACCGACTCAGGTATATCGAACTCCGATTCAGAATCTAGCAGCTGCAGCCCGTATAGCAGAGTCGATTCAGCCTTCCCAGTTAGAGGCTGGCAGAGGCTTGCTATAGATCAGAGATTTACTCTGGGCAGCAGGAGATCAAAATTCAGCCGCATCGCAGTCACGGAACAGGATTCACAGCAGATCCGTCGCTGCGAATACAGTCCAGTCGGCCCATAGCCCAAGATCGCCCCCGAGGCGTGAGGGACGTGCAGGTCAGCGTGATCAGTACGATGATCGACGTTGAGTGCCCACTCCTCCCCCAAGGGGTGGGTCGTACGCGCCTCGACAGCAAGATGACAGACGCCAGCACAGTGTTGGGCGAAGGGTTCCAGTCGATAGAACCAGGCTTTGATGCGAGATCCATTATCGTTCAAGGTTTGGTCGACAGGAACAGAGCTCACCGAGAAGGCCATGACAGAGATGCGCCCACCAGCAGCAGAGTACACATCTCAGGACCAGAGTGTTTTAACAGAGCCATCAGGGCCGCGATGATTCCTCCCAACTTCAAGTTGGCGACTGGAGTCAGTAAGTTCACTGGTGAGTCCAAGCCTGATACTTGGCTTGAGGACTACCGAGTGGCTGTTCAGATTGGCGGCGGCAATGATGAGGTGGCCATGAAACACCTACCTCTTATGTTGGAGGGCTCGGCCAGAGCATTGCTGAATCAGTTGGCACCTAGCAACATTTACACTTGGGAAGATCTTGCCCGAGTGTTTGTCAGAACATTTGAAGGAACTTGCAAGCGACCAGCAGGGTTGACAGAGCTGCAGTCTTGTGTGAAGAAGTCGAATGAAACTCTGAGAGATTCCATCCAGAGATGGATCACACTGCATCACACGGTAGAGAATGTATCTGATCACCAGGCAGTCTGTGCCTTCAAGGAAGGCGTTAAGAACCGAGAGCTAAGTTTGAAATTCGGTCGGACCGGAGACATGACCCTGAGTCGAATAATGGAGATTGCCACCAAGTATGCCAATGGTGAAGAAGAGGATCGACTCTGGAGTGGAAAGTACAAGTCAGCCGCCCATGAAACCAGAGGAGGGAACTCTAGTCGGAAGAAGAAGCGGAAAGCCGAGCCAGCTGCTCCCGGAGAAGCCTTGGCCGTGACTCAAGGAAAGTTTAAAGGGAAGCCCAAAGGGTCTTGGAACCCTAAGAAGGTGAAGGTCAAGGAAGGGAATGACGTGATGGATTTGCCGTGCCACATCCAAACGAAGAAAGATGAGGAAGGTAAATTCATTTATCCAAAACACACCACTCGACAGTGTCGGCTCCTGATCGAGCAGTTCCAGGGGAAACAGTCCGAAGATAAGGAGAAGGAGTCAGACAAAGTTGAAGACAAAGAAGACAGTGATGATGGATACCCCCAGGTCAATTCCATCCTGATGATTTTTGCTGACGTCGAAAGCAAAAGTCGATTGAAAGTTATAAACCGAGAGGTGAATATGGTTGCTCCGGTGACGCCCAGTTATCTGAAATGGTCTCAGACTGCCATCACATTCGACCAGTCCGATCATCCAACGCACATAGCCACCCCTAGGAGGCATGCTTTGGTGGTTGACCCAGTCGTCGAAGGCACTCGACTGAATAAAGTCTTGATGGATGGTGGCAGTGCCTGAATATATTGTATGCAGAGACGTTGAAAGGGATGGGCATTCCGATGTCCAGACTCAGTACCAGCAACATGAGCTTCCATGGAGTCATTCCTGGAAAGAAGGCTGACTCACTCAGCCAAATTGCTCTTGATGTGGTTTTCGGTGATTCCAAGAATTACCGCAAAGAAAAGTTGACGTTTGAAGTTGTGGATTTCCAGAGTGCTTATCACGCTATTTTGGGCAGGCCAGCTTATGCACGTTTTATGGCTCGACCATGTTATGTGTACCTCAAATTGAAGATGCCTGGTCCCAAAGGTGTGATCACCATTACTGGCAATCGGAAGAAGGCAGAAGAGTGCTTTCAGAAGGGCTCAAAGATCGCCGATGCTCAGATGGCAGTGGTAGAGCTGCAGGAATACCAGAAAACTACAGATCCGAGTGATTTGTTGCGAGTCAAGAAGCCTGCTACAGAATCAGCGTTTCAGTCATCCGGTGAGACAAAAGCCGATTCACATTCACCCGACCGACCCCAGTGCTGCTCCGACTCACATCTCAACAACACTCGACTCCAAATAGGAAGAAGCGCTCATCCAGTTCCTCCGTGAGAACTGGGACATCTTCGCATCGAAGCCTGCTGACATGCTGGGTGTTCCCAGGGGGCTGGCTGAGCATCGTCTATGAGTCGACTCAAAGGTGAAACCTGTCAAGGAACATCTTTGACGGTCCGCCGTCGAGAAGAGAAAGGCCATTGGCGAGGAGGTGGCTTGGCTCTTAGCAGCGGAGTTTATCCGAGAGATTTACCACTCCGAGTGGCTCGCCAATGTGGTCATGGTCCCCAAGAAGGACAAGTCACTTCGTATGTGCATTGACTTCAAACATATCAATCGGCCTGCCTGAAAGATCATTTTCCTCTCCCCCGCATCAACCAAATAGTCGACTCGACTGCGGGATGTGAGTGCCTGTATTTTTTAGACGCTTATTCCGGTTACCATCAGATCCGTTTGTAAGGACCCGACGAGATCAAAACAGCTTTCATCACTCCATTCGGGTGCTTCTGCTATGTCACCATGCCATTCGGCCTCAAGAATGCCGGAGCCACGTTCATGAGGATGATTCAGAAGTGTTTGCTCACTCAAATCAGTCGGAATGTGGAAGCATACATGGATGATATTGTGGTCAAATCACGGAAGGGTTCCGACCTGTTGACTGACCTTGCTGAAACATTTACCAACCTCAGGAGGTATGATATCAAGCTTAATCCATCAAAGTGCACATTCGGAGTTCCCGACGGAAAGTTACACGGTTTTCTCGTTTCCGAACGAGGAATCGACGCCAACCCAGAAAAAGTTGGTACTATACTCCGAATGAAACGCCCTCTGCGTGTGCACGATGTCCAGAAGCTTACTGGATGCTTGGCCGCTTTAAGTTGATCCATCTCTCGCCTCGTTGAAAAGGCATTGCCTCTTTACCGACTGATGAAGAAGTCAGACAAGTTTGAGTGGACTCCCGAAGCTGATGCAGCGTTTGCAGAGCTAAAAGCTCTGCTCTCCACCCAGCCGGTGCTTGCTGCCCCAATCAGCAAAGAGCCTTTGCTGCTTTACATTGCAGCCACAGGACAAGTTGTCAGTACAGTACTTACGGTCGAGCGGGAAGAAGAAGGAAAAGCCTTCAAAGTTCAGCGCCCGGTATATTATCTTTCTGAAGTGTTGACCCCATCAAAGCAAAGATACCCTCATTATCAGAAGCTTGTATATGGGATTTATATGACCACGAAGAAGGTTTCTCATTACTTCTCTGACCATTCCATTACAGTCGTCAGCGATGCCCCATTGTCAGAGATTCTGCACAACAGAGATGCAACTGGTCGAGTGGCGAAATGGGCGATTGAACTCCTTCCCCTTGATATCAAGTTTGAGGCAAAGAAAGCCATCAAGTCCCAAGCAATAGCAGACTTCATAGCCGAGTGGGTTGAGCAGCAACTGTCGACTCAAGTTCACTCGGAGCACTGGACCATGTTCTTTGATGGTTCTAAGATGCTGAATGGTTCCGTTGCTGGGGTAGTGCCGGTTTCCCCCCGAGGAGATAAGCTCAGATATGTGCTCCAGATCCACTTTGATTCCTCCAATAACGAAGTAGAATACGAAGCACTTTTGTATGGGTTGCGCATGGCCATTTCACTCGGCGTCCGTCGCCTCATGGTCTATGGCAACTCAGATTTGGTGGTAAATCAGGTGATGAAGGAGTGGGACGTCAGAAGTCCAGCCATGACTGGTTACTGCAATGTGGTGAGAAAGCTAGAGAAGAGATTCGAGGGGTTAGAGCTTCACCATATACCCCGACTAAAAAATCAAGCAGCTGATGATTTGGCAAAAATAGGTTCCAAGAGAGAGGTCATTCCCAGTAATGTGTTTTTAGAACACATCCACACACCATCAGTTCAAGAGGATCCTTTCACCGAAGAAGCCCCGTAGCCGAAAAGTGTTACAGATCTGACTGAAGTTGAGGTCCCAGCTGTGGTCGACCTGATCATGGAAGTTTTGGTCATCACTCCCAACTGGACAGTGTCGTACATCATGTATATCCTAAGGAAAGAGCTCCCAGAGAATGAAGAAGAGGCTCGACAGATCGTCCGTCGATCCAAGGCCTTTACTATGATAAAGGGACAGTTGTATAGAGAAAGCGCGACTGGAGTCGGCCAGAAATGTATAACACCAGAAGAAGGTTAGATAATTCTTGATGATATCCACTCGGGGACCTGTGGTCATCATGCGTCCTCTCGGACCATTATGGCTAAAGCATACCGAGCGGGATTTTACTGGCCAAGAGCAAATGAAATGGCGAAGGAAATAGTTGACAAATGTGAAGGATGTCAGTTCTATTCCAATATGTCACACAAACCCGCCTCAGCATTGAAGACCATTCCACTCGTATGGCCCTTCGCTATTTGGGGATTGGATATGGTTGGACCACTGAGAACTGGCAGGAGCAGCTTCACCCATGTACTAGTGGCAGTCGACAAGTTCACTAAGTGGATTGAAGCTAAACTTATCAAGAATCTTGATGCCGGCACTACTATCAGCTTCATCAGAGAGTTGATATTCAGATATGGAGTTCCACATAGCATCATCACTGATAATGGGTCAAACTTTGATTCCGATGAATTTAGAGCCTTTTGCACCTCTCAAGGCACACGAGTCGACTACGCTTCAGTCGCTCACCCCCAGTCGAATGGACAAGCAAAACGAGCAAATGGTCTAATTCTCAAAGGACTGAAACCCCGGTTGATGCATGATCTCAAGCATGCGGCAGGAGCGTGGGTAGACGAACTTCCATCAGTTCTTTGGGGATTGAGGACCACTCCTAATCGGCCGACTGGGCGAACTCCATTCTTTCTGGTTTATGGAGCCGAAGCCGTCCTGCCGAGTGATCTGCTTCACAATGCACCCCGAGTCGAGCTCTACATTGAAGATGAAGCAGAGCAAGCTTGGCAGGACGCAGTCGACCTTCTAGAAGAAGAAAGAGAGATGGCCATGATCCGATCGACTATCTATCGGCAGGACTTGCCTCGATTCCATGCCAGAAACATGAAGAGTCGAGCCTCCAAGAAGGAGATTTGGTTCTCCAAGTGGATCAGCAGAAGCCACACAAGCTTGCTCCTACTTGGGAAGGCCCCTTCATCGTCACCAAAGTCCTCCACAATGGAGCGTACCATCTTTACAATGTTGATCGCCAGATTGACGAGCCACGAGGTTGGAATGCGAAGCTGCTCCGCGCCTTTTATACTTAAGTATTCACTTGGATGAGATGTAATAAAAGTACTTCTGTAGTTTGTTTTTCAAAGACAAGAGTGTTATAATTTTCCTAGTGATTGTTGTTACTTTTGTTTACGTGAGAAATCCCCCAGTGGGTGGCTTAGCTGCGAATCCGTTTTGCCTAAGTTTGTAAAAAAAAATCCCTACCGAGTGGTGAGCCAGCCTCCCACTCGGGGGCTTAGCTTCGAATCCGTTTCTCCTAAGTTTAAAAGAAAAAAATCCTACCGAGTGGAGAGCAAACCTCCCACTCGGAGGCTTAGCTGCAGTCCAATACTCGCCTAAGTATTTGAAAATCCTACAGAGTGGTGAGCCAGCCTCCCACTCGAAGGCTTAGCTGCAGTCCAAGTACTCGCCTAAGTATTTAAAAATCCTACCGAGTGGTGAGCCAGCCTCCCACTCGGAGGCTTAGCTGCAGTCCAATACTCGCCTAAGTATTTAATACAATGTGCGCTCTGCAAGGGCGGTGAGGTGCAGGTCGACTGCTACCTTCTCCTTCCGAGTTACGCCACAAATACAATGTGCGCTTTGCATGGACGACGAGGTGCAGGTCGACTGCTACCTTATCCTTCCGATCTACACCACAAATACAACGTGCGCTCCGCAAGGATGACGAGGTGCATGTCGACTGCTGCCTTCTCCTTCGGAGCTACGCCACAAAAAATCCTACCGAGTGGAGAGCAAACCTCCCACTCGGGGGCTTAGCTGCAGTCCAGTGCTCGCCTAAGTATCTGAAAATCCTACCGAGTGGAGAGCAAACCTCCCACTCGGGGACTTAGCTGCAGTCCAGTCCTCGCCTAAGTATCTGAAAATCCTACCGAGTGGAGAGCAAACCTCCCACTCGGGGGCTTAGCTGCAGTCCAGTGCTCGCCTAAGTATTTGAAAATCCTACCGAGTGGAGAGCAAACCTCCCACTCGGGGGCTTAGCTGCAGTCCAGTACTCGCCTAAGTATCTGAAAATCCTACCGAGTGGAGAGCAAACCTCCCACTCGGAGGCTTAGCTGCAGTCCAGTACTCGCCTAAGTATTTAATCCATTCTGATCCGCAAGGACGACGAGGGGCAGGTCGACTGCTACCTTCTCCTTCTGAGCTACGCCACAAATACAATGTGCGTTCCATCCTGATCCGCAAGGACGCAGGTCGACTGCAATATGTGCTCCATCCCTACCTACATGAGTAATGAAGTGCAGGTCGACTGGACTTTCCACCTCAGGGCTGCCTCTCAAGCATTAAAGTATATTCCGAGTGAAGAACAAAGTTCGCTCGAAGGAAAATGCAAGCATATAAAGCTGTCAGGACCCCGACTCAATGCCACATCGATCTAGCATGTAACACCTCATATCACTTTGTGGCCTCACGCACGGTATTTCCACGGGTGTCGCCTTACCTTTGCCCGGGACCGTTTGCGCCTTTTGGCGCACGTATATGATAGTGTCGCTAGCATCCATATGATAAGGAGCCCGGGCTGACATGGCTAGTCGTAAACCCAAAGTGGCACAAACTTACAGGGACAGGCATCCATGACCCAACATCGAACGTGTCGGTCATCAGCGAGTGAATCCAGGCTGTAGCACTGGGCTAGCAAGACTCTGGTGAACCGGGCTGTAGCGGGCTAACAGGACTCCGGTATTCATCGCGTGACATTTCCCAGAAGGGACAGACACAGGAACGAAGAAGGACACATGCCGGCCAGCCTAAGTGTTCCGGAGCAGTAGCAAGCTACCATGGCTCAGTGGAAGCACTAGGAGACATTTCCCGGTAAGAGAGGCTACTAAGGATAAACAACTAGATAGTCAGATCCCACACATACCAAGCATTTCAATATCATACACACAATATGCTCGATATGTGCAAATACAACATGGCATCACAACATGACTCTACAACTCAAGTATTTTATTCAATAGGCTCCGAGGAGTGAGATATTACAAACATGGGTCTCACGACCCAACATTCAGAGCATACAAGTCAAGCACAAGCGGAAGCTTATCATGTCTGAGTACAGACATCTACAAATGAAAAAGGCTTAGAAGCCTGACTATCCACCAGATCCTGCCGAGGGCACAAGATCGTAGCTGAGGTAACAAGCTAAGCGTCGAAGTCCACGTGGAACTACTAGCGAGACCGAAGTCTCTCTGCAAAAACATAAAATAGGCAAACGTGAGTACAAATGTAGCCAGTAAGACTTACATCAGAACTTCTACTTATGCATCATTATCAACAAAGGGGATGGTGGGGTTTAACTGCAGCAAGCCAGCTTTGACTCAGTGGCTATCCTAAACTACGACTGCAAGTAACTCTTTTGAGGTGGCGCACACGAGTCCACATATTCACCATATCAATACACCACTATGGATCCGCTCCCGTCTCCCTACGAGAACACCATCCATAGCACTCACGCTTATCTTGCGTATTTTAGAGTATCCACTTTCACTTGTCTATGAACTGTACAGGCAACCCAGAAGTCCTTTACCATGGACAAGGCTATTCGAATAGATGATGTTAACCCTGCAGGGGTGTACTTCTTCACACACGCTCTCACCACTTACCACCGTTTACACGACATGTACTCGGCAACCTTCAAGTGGAAGCCCAACGAGGGCGTCGGCCACGACCTACCTAAACACTCAAGTCTCTAGTCCAGGTTTATCACCTATTCAGGTTCCATCCGCAGGGAGTCCGACCGAGGTTTCCACATACGGCCCCGAACAATGTGAACAGGGTTCCGAGACACCTAACGGGTGCCCGGTGTACCCAGCCACGTACCTACCGCATCACAGCCCACCCCACGGTCAGCGTTGTCCATGGCCTCTAGTAGGCTACAAACACAAGAAACTACTTGCAACTCCTGGACAGAGGACTAGGGTGAATAAGAAGCCGAGAGGGTCCATTGGTTTCGGGCCCAATGCCTGGTAGTATCTGTTTCATGGATCACAAACACAGAACTCAGTTCCTGAGGACGGCTGCAATGAGACAACCCACCATGTACTCCTACATGGCCTCTCACCGCTACCTTTACCAAATCGTGTTCACACACTTAGCTCACACACAGCAGGACATGTTCACACACCTCTGATTCATCCTCGATGAATCAGACCCGACTCAACTCTAAGCAGCAGCAGGCATGACAAACAAGCATGAATGAGCAGGCACAACAGGGCTCAAACAACTCCTACTCATGCTAGTGGGTTTCATATATTTACTGTGGAATGACAGGTCATGCAAAGGATAAAGGGGTTCAGCTACCGCAGCAAGTAACAGATGAATCGTTGTTGTCCTAATGCAGTAAAAGCGAGCAGGAGCGAGAGAGTGGGATTGTATCGGAATGAACAAGGGGGTTTTGCTTGCCTGGCACTGCTGAAGATAGTATATTTCTTCATTGGTGTCATCGATCACATCGTCGGTACATGTCTTACTGAGAGGGGACAAACACCGACAAACAAGGAAGAACACAATCAATGCAATGCACAATATGATGCATGATCATGACATGGCAACATGATGTGGTTTGAGCTAATGCAACTAGCAGCAGGTTAAATGAAGTTGGTTTGAACCCTAGGTTCAAATTCAAACTCCACATAAGGCATTTCAAATGCCATTTATTCAAATTGTTGTATACAGCAGATTTAAGTTGTTCAAACATGCATGAAAATGGTACAGATGGATAGATTGGATTTTTCTGATCATTTTTCATATATAATTTATCTCATTTGGAGTTACGGTTGAATTTATATGAATTTTAGAAGTTTTGGGCATTTTCTGGAATTTCCTGTAAAAGAATAAATCCAGTAAATGCTTTATTGCGTCAGCAGTGCATCAGGGTGACGTCAGCGGTCAACGGGGCTGGTCCAGGTCAAACTGACCTGTGGGCCCTGCATGTCAGTAGTTAGTTTAACTAACTAATATTAGTTAGTGCTAACCTAAGTTAATTAGCAGAGCGGGCCCCACTTGTCATAGACTCATGGGGGAGTCAACCTGGGCCCACTCGGTCAAGGTCAACGGGTCAAACCCGCCGTTGTCATGATGCCGGCGAGGCCAGACGCGGCGGTGCGCTGCGGGATCCGCCTATAGGGCGCCGTTTGGCGCGCGAAGCACAACTACGGGATGCGAATGCTCGTCCGCATCCAACCGTGGTGGTGGCGCGGCCGGAGAGTGGCTGGAGTGGTGCCGGCGTCGAGCTCGGCGGTGGCCGAAGCTCGAGTGCAAGTGGGAATGGGGCTGCGGTGCGCAAACGAGCGCGGTGAGGTGCCACGGAGGCTCTACGCGATGCGGGGAGCGCGTTGGGCGCATGCCCGGGACCAAATGGTCACCGGAGCATCACCGGCGACGAGTGCGGGCGGCGGCGCGTCCGGGTGAGTGCGGTGTGGTCGCTACGGTGCGCGGCAGAGCGAACGGAGAGGGGGAGGATAGGCAGAAGCTCACGGTGATCGTCGTGGGGTGGACGGCGAGCTCGGGGGATGACCGGAGCAAACGGGGCGGCGGAGGCGATCTCGGCGGCCGCAGGTTGAAGACGACGACGGTGAAGACGAAACGGAGCTTCCCGGCTCACTTGGCGCAGTGAGGAGGAGGAGAAGGTCGAGGCGGAGCTCTGGGATGCGTCGGGAGGTGGGGCAGTGGCTGTGGCCGCGGGGTTACAGCGGCGCGTCCAAGGAGGCTTCGGCCATGGCGGGGAACGGGCGAGGGAGAGGCGTTGGGGGCGAATGGAGGGGTCCAGGGGGTCGGGGCGACGACGTGGAGGTCGTCCAGACGTCGAGGGGCGCGGGCGGCAAGAAGGTGGCGTCGTGGCGAGCTCGCGCTCGTCGGCGTCACCTTTGTGCCTGCCTGGCGAGGACGAAGCAGCTGGCTGGCATGGGCCAGCACAGTGCTGGGCCTGCCAAGTGGGCTGCCAGGTGGGCTGCGGCCAGGTAAGTCCTCTGCTCTCTGCTTTAAATTTTGTTTCTCTATTTTTCTGTAAGTTTGTGGCTTTATTAAAAATACTTAAACAGATCCAAAAATCATGAAACTAATCATGGCTACTGTTTAGAATATATCCAACAGTAAACATTTTAGTTTATGATTATTTGAGCATTTAAAATATTTTATAGCATTTAAATGCCCAAATGCAAATAGAGTATGATTTAATTCAGAGCCCAAGATGTCCTCCAAAAATATAAACCATTTTTGGTAGATGCTTTCACCTCTAACCAGAAATGTTGAACATTTTTAGAGGGCATTTTGAGTTCAATGAAAAAGATTTTATTTTGACCCTAGTTGAATTCATTTGGTGCTAGGGTTTAAGCATCCCCATTTCAAGTTTCCAATAAAATTAGACATGATGCATGGATGATTATGCAACTACTTGCAAAACAACTCTAGGGATAAGCAAAGTTCAGATAACGGATTCAGAAGTGCTCAAGCGTCAAGCCTGTAAAAGTTTATCGGTTACAAAACCACTCGGCATACCGAGGCAAATTTAAGGTGAGGCATAAAAGTTTTTCTTACTCCTCAGGTGGAGGACTGGAGGGCGCGACAAACTGATCCAGGTCGATTCCATCAGCAATCCAAGTGGCAGCAGCAATGAAGGTCTCCATGAAAGATTGGAAGTCATGCTTCTTGGTATTGGCCACTTTGATGGACGCCAGCTTGTCCTCTCGCGCGTCCTTGCAGTGATCACGTACCAGGGATAGAGCAACGTCAGCACCAAACCTGGCAGAAGACTTTTTCCATTCTTGCACTCGACCTGGAATGTCATTCACTCAAGTCATCAGAGACTCGAGGTCATTTCGAAGCGTCTCTCCTGGCCAACGTGTCGTGTCGATACGCGACACCGCAACCTTCAGTCGAGCAAGATAGTCAACAACTCCAGCAACGCGAGACTCTAGTCGGAACACGTTCATAGCGGCCTCGTCTTTCACAGGAGAGTTAATGGGGTCCAAGTTTGTCTCCAGTTGACTGGTATCCTCCTTGAAGTTTTGGCAGAATTCTGTAAACACAGTTCGAAGTTAAGCCAACAGTTCTACGATGAGTCGATGATAACCAGTCAGTCGAATAAAAGAGATTACCTTCAAGCATGAGGAATAACTTCTTGGCGAGCCCTTCCAGATAAGCCTCCAGATCGTTCTTCCTTCCCACAAGTTCGCTAGCCTTGTCACTCAGAGCTATCTTGTCATTCTTCAGACGACTGACCTCCTTGTTGGCCGCGTCGAGAGCAGCTTTCAGATTGGTATTCTCCTCTTCAAGTTTTCCGACTGAAGCCAGCTTTTCTTCTACAAGCTTCGTTTTGTCCGAAGCCGCCTTCTACGCCTCAGCAAGGTCTTGGTCCTTCTTCTTCAGAGCCTCCTTCAGTTTATCTGCAAAGTGACAATGAGATCAGAATTAGGAATGGACAAAAAGATAAAGACAGTCGTCAAGATTCTCACCAAACATACCTTTTGCTTCATCCTTCGCCTTCGTAAAGTTCTCCTAAATAAGCTTCAATTCAAGTTTGAGCTGGATATGTTTGTTCTCCAATTCAGTATAGCGAGCCACAAGCTCGCAAGATTTCTGCGAAAGGACAGTCGACAAACATTAAAGATAGGTTGCTTCCGAGTGACTAAGAGAAAAATCATAGCATTTCTAAGACTATAGCCGAATCAAAATGTTCAACAGTAGTCTCGGGGACTACACCCAGTGGGTGCACTCAGCGTGCCCCCACTGGTTCTACCGACTCGGTTCGATCAGTCGACCGAAAGAGACAAAAAGGTTATGATCCTAAACCACAGTTAACTGCCAACAGTCAGCCACGGTATCATCATGATCTAAAAAAAGAGAGAGAGGTTCTTCAGACCTTAGTCGACTGCCAGCAGTCGACCATGGTCTCGGGGACTACACCCAATGGGTGCACTCAGCGTGCCCCCACTGGTTCCAAGATTCCATTCGTCCATACCGAGTGGAGAAGTTAGAGTGAACAAATTCAAAGTATAAAGACTACAGTCGACTGCCAACAGTCCACCATAGTCTCGGGGACTACACCCAGTGGGTGCACTCAGCGTGCCCCCACCAATCCAAAAATTCAATCAACACACCCAGTGGGTGTATAGATACAAAGATCTTCAGAAAGAAGAGTTTTCAGGTACCATATCCTAACAGAACAAGCGGTGACCAACTAACCTGGACGTTGCTCTGAAGAGCCGAGCTTGCATCATAAGCTGCTTGGCTGGCGTCCCGGATCGCCTTCACCTGCTCCATCATGACCCCCGCCTGGCGTATAGCCTCCTTAGCAGCACCCGCTTGGTCCTCTGGGACGTGGTGTGTGGCAAAAAGGGAAGGCGGATCAGCAGTCGACGACGAAGGTCGAGCACTCGTCAGCGGCACAGCAAAGGACACGGAAGTCCGAGTGACGTTGCCTGCCTCCTGAACCAGCGTCTCAGGTGCTGACGCAACCTGAGCAATCTAGCCAGCAGGCGCCTTTTTATTCCTCCTCGGTCTCAGCGGCACCTCATCTTCATCATCAAGGAGATCAATGACATGAGGTGGGGCTACAGGAAAGATTCAAAGTTAAAAATGAAGATACAGTCGACCAAAAGCAAAACTACAGAGATCATACCAAGGTTGGAGGTGGCAGCATCTTCCATTTCTTGGTCTTCGTTCCTGACTGAGGTCTCGGAGGTAGCAGCGCTGCAGATTTCAGAAATCAGTCGGTCAGCCAACGAGTTGACCAAGAGTCTGTCCATGCTAAACGGGAAAACACAAGTTCTGATGTTACCCAGAAATGGTGGGAATGGCCATTCTCATCTTGGGCAGGGCCTTTGATGGCTTTGATGACGCCGCTCGGGGATGCTTTGGCGCTTTTCAGTCGGCGCTAGAGAGATCGTCCGAGGACGTTTCGTCGACTGCCCAACAGACACAGTTGCTTTGCCACGCTCGACTGCGGGGTCATGGGTGAGCTTGGATCGCCTTTCCGTACAAGGAGGGTCGACCTCCTCCTCCTCTTCCTCCTCCTCCTCTTCACTGGAGCCGTCGTCATCTTCATCCCCCTCACCATCAGATTGCCATTCCTCCTGACTTTCACCTCCGCTCGCCTCCTCCTCCTCGACCTGTTCCTGTGCCCCGTTGGGCATCGAGTACATCTCAGTGGTGGCCTAGAAGACAACAAACAAGGCAAAGGTCAGTCGGCCGATTTTAAACAAGCAGAATGAAGAAAACAGAATCACAGTCGGAGATGCAGAATTGGACCTTGTCTACTTCGTATGATTGGTCGAGTGGAGGAATCCTCCTGGCTCCTCGGGGGTTGTCCTTGTTCCCTGTGATGGCAGTCATCCACCTCTCCAGCGTGGCATCCTCGACCTCCTCTGGGTGGATCCGAGTGGTGTCTTCAGTTCCAGAATACATCCACATCGGATGGTCTCGATATTGGAGCGGCTGGATGCGTCGTCGGAGGAAGACCTCTAAGAGATCCATGCCGGTCACCCCGTCACGGATAAGCTGGACTACACGCTCGACCAGCACCTTAACATGCGCCTTCTCCTCCGGGACTACCTTCAAAGAGGAAGGCTTCCTCACTAGGTCCATAGAAAAAGGAGCGAGACCAGTCGACTGCCCTGGCATCGGCTGGTCTTTGCAGTAAAACCAGGTCGACTGCCATCCACGGACCGAGTCGGGAAGGACCATGGCCGAAAAAGCACTTTCCCCCCTCATCTGAACCCCAAGACCCCCACACATCTGAATCACTTGGGTTCTCTCATCACTCGGATTGGCCTTTTTCACCGTCTGGGAGCGACATGTGAAGATATGCTTGAAAAGACCCCAATGAGGCCGACAACCCAAGAAGTTCTCGCACAAGGACACGAAAGCAGCGAGATACACGATGGAGTTGGGTGTGAAGTGGTGGAGTTGTGCACCAAAGAAGTTCAGAAATCCCTGAAAGAAAGGGTGAGGCGGCAAAGAAAACCCGCGGTCAACATGGGTGGCCAAGAGGACACACTCACCCTCCTGAGGCTGCGGCTTCGACTCCTTCCCCGGAAGCCGCGCTGATCCATGGGGGATCAGTCCTTCATTAGCCAGGTCGTCAAGATCCTTCTGACGGATCGTCGAGCGAATCCAGTCGCCCTGGATCCAGCCCTGCGGCAGGCCGACCCTTGACGAAGATCCACCCTGGCTGGTCGCCCTTCCCTTCGCCTTCGCCGTTGCCTTCTTCGCCCGCTCCAAAGCCGCCATCTTCTCCTTCACCATCGTCGCCGGCGAAACGCGCACGGAGCAGCAGCACTGAGATGGAGGCAAACGCGGCGAATAAGTCTGAGGAAGAGGAGAGGAAATGAGAGCGCACTGTTCAAAAACCTTTGTCCGACGCCTTATATGAGGTTGCTTCCGAGTGACTGACTAGTAGGCCCGGGCAATCCTGTCAAATCCCACAACAGTCGCACGCGCGATACGTGGTGAAAAAGGTGGCACGGAGATCGAGGCGTTCCTGCCTTATCCCATCCGAGTACCGCGGCCTCTTCCTCCCCGCGCGCTACCCGAAGTTCAGATCCCGCTAAATCCGTGAACTGCAGAGCAACTTGTCAGCCAGGAGATTTTCCTTCGCTCTGTCATTCGGAGATCCCCAAGTACAGAAAATTCACTCGACGGATACAAAGAATGGATCAACGCGACTGAAAAAGAAGTTGGTGCCATCACCTAAGTTCATTGATCCAGAACAAGACATACTCATAGCACAAAAAATGGGTCGGAAGAGTTTTCAACTCCTTCCCCACTCAAACCTCGATCCATTCGGGGGGTAATGATGAAGCCATGTACTTAGGGTAGGGTCATGGACCTGTCCAAGATACCCTCCCCAAGGACATCTCTAGAAGAAACCACCTGTCAGTCGACTCAGAAGTATTCCACTCGACAGACTTGAAGACACTCGACCATGAAGCCAAACACTCGACCACCAGGAGATCTAAAGTCACTCTG
Organism: Triticum timopheevii; assembly: GCA_963921465.1. Taxonomy (NCBI): domain Eukaryota; kingdom Viridiplantae; phylum Streptophyta; class Magnoliopsida; order Poales; family Poaceae; genus Triticum; species Triticum timopheevii. The sequence goes on along the minus strand of OY997268.1, from coordinate 515,015,846 downwards.
CATACAAACGGACGGTCATTAAGTAGCTTTTATGGTCATCATAGCACTTTATGTGGGGCGTTACCAGTAACCCCCGATCTTAATGTACTTTAAACCCTGCATAACTGAGGGCTGGAGGGGTCTGGTGAACTCTATATAAGCCACCCCCTCCTCAGTGTAAAGGGTTCGCACCTCTGTAACTCATACTCATATAATCCAGTCGACCGCCTCCGGGCTCCGAGACGTAGGACTGTTACTTCCTCCGAGAAGGGCCAGAACTCGTAAACACATTGCGTACACAACTACTCCATAGCTAGGATCTTGCCTCTCTATTCCTACCCCCCTATTCTACTGTCAGACTTAGAACCACGACTGAGTGCAACTTGCCGCTGTGATTGATTCAAGATCGTCACCATACGGCTGCGGTTCTTGCAGTTGCAATGGGATGGACGGGGATGAAGTAGGTTGCGGTGAACTGTTGATGCATTCCGGGCCGACCAGGTTGCTCCACCCTGACTGGTTGTCACCGCATCTTTCGCCCTCTTCTTCGTCTTGATGCAATGACTGTTGCGTTCCCTGGACTGGGTCATGCGGCCGGCGGCCTCCAGGTTCGACGGAACGGCAGACAAAGTCATAGGCTCCTCCGCTTGTTCCGTCATGGCGGCGGACCGTGGAAGGGGATGAAACCCACAACCTATTTGGCAACCATTTGGGCAGGGGAATGGAAGTTTTCACAGGGGTGTTTGTGTAGGGATTAGACAAGGGAAGTAGAGTTTTACTCCCATTCCCTTGTTTGGTATATGATGGGAATTAGTGTGGGATAAAACTCTATTCACGAATTAACAGGGTACCCCTGAAAAGAAATGGGTGAGAATTGGCTTCCTCAACTCCCATTCCCCTTCCCACTTAAACTCCTGTTTACTCTTATCAAATAGTGGACTTTTAATCTCCTCATCCCTCACCTCCCATTCCCCATCTCTAATTCCCCCAAACCAAACATGCTGCCAGTGGAAGGGAGTGGTGATCGGGCAGAGGCAGTGAGAAAGAGAGGGCTTTCACGTGAAAAACGGTGTTATTGTCCAAATGGACTCCGCTTTGGTTTTGGGTAAGTTCATGTTGTGTCTGGATCGGTCTAGACAAATTCGATGACCGTCGTTGAATGGCCTAAAATGTTTGAACCGTTGTCTCGACATTTGCGAGTGATATGGTGGTTCCCATTGAAGTTGCCCTAAATCTCAAATTGCTCACCGTGTCCTTGCTATCCATCAGGTTGAATGGTCCTGAGACGAGCTTTCTGTCGCGATACCTGGGTCCTTGTTGTTTCGTCCCAAGGGGTGTACATGCGACCGAGCTACCTGCCTGCATCACAACGCGACAACGTTTCAAGTGAAGGTGAATGGTGAGCTTCTACCTTCTTTTCATGCTTCAAGAGGTATGAGGTAAGGGGACCCTATTTCCCCCTACTTATTTTTGTTGTGTGGTGAAGGATTATCTTGTATGCTAAAGAATTATGATGGAGGTTGGATTGGCAGAGGCATTCGGACAGGACTGAGGTCACCGTGGGTATCTCACTTACTGTTTGCAGATGACTGCTTGGTTTCCATGAAGGTGGATAACAGGAGTGCCACGCGTCTGAATGAGATTTTAACTGCCTACAGCCTTGGCTCCGGTCAAAGTGCTAATAGACAAAAGAGTTCAGTCTTCTTCAGCCCAAAGTGTGGGGCGTCTATAAAAAGAGGGGTATGTAATGCATTACAAATTCAATGAGTGGCCCTAACGGAGAAGTACCTTGGATTGCCAACTATAGCCGAGAAGATTACAGAACAAAGCTTTGAGCATATTGTGGAGCGGCAAGGTCAAGAGTCCAAGGGTAGAGTTTCAGAAAAGCTTCTTGTGCAGCAAGAGAGGTGCACCTCAAATCAGTGGTTCAAGCTTTACCGACCTTCTCTATGAGTTGCTTCAAACTCACTAAAGGCTTGTGACGTAAAGTTACGTTAGTAATGTCTAAATATTGGTGGACTGGATCGCTTGATAAGCAGGGTTTGCATTGGCAAGCTTGGGCAAAGATGGTGATACATCCATTTTGCATCATGTTTACCTACTGTTATTTATGTTGTTTTATTGCATAATAATGCTTTTTGGAGTAATTCTAATGCCTTTTCTCTAATAATATACAAGGTACACACAAAAGGGGAGAATTCTGGCAGCTGGAAATATGGACATGAAAAAGCTACCTCAGGCTACCTATTCCGCACAACTCCAAATGAGCTAAAAGTTCACAAGGATTTTTTATGTAATAAATAAGAATTTTTGGAGTCAATAAGTACCAGAGGGGTCCCACCAGGTGGGCACAACCCACCTGGGCGCCCTAGGGAGCCCAGAGGCGCCCTGGTGGGTTATGCTCACCTCGGCCCACCTCCGGTGCCCCTCTTCTGGTACATAAGTGATTTTGACCTAGAAAAAATGAGGAGAGGACTTTCGGGACTAAGCGCCGCCATCTCGAGGTGGAACCTGGGCATGAGCACTTTTTTGCCCTCCGGCGGAGCGATTCCGCCGGGGGAACTTCCCTCCCGGAGGGGGAAATCATCGTCATCATCATCACCAACAACTCTCCCATCTTGGGGAGGGCTATATTCATCCACATCTTCAACAACACCATCTCTTCTCAAACCCTAGCTCATCTCTTGTGTTCAATCTTTGTACCAGAACTATAGATTGGTGCTTGTGGGTGACTAGTAGTGTGGATTACATCTTGTAGTTGATTACTGTATGGTTTATTTGGTGGAAGATTATATGTTCAGATCCATTATGCTATTTAATACCCCTCTGATCTTGAGCATGATTTCCATTTGTGAGTAGTTACTTTTGTTCTTGAGATCATGGGAGAAATCATGTGGCAGGTAATAATGTGAACTTGATATGTGTTTGATATTTGGATGATATGTATGTTGTGATTCCCTTAGTCGTGTCATGTGAACGTCGACTACATGACACTTCACCATATTTGCACCTAAGGGAATGCATTGTGGAGTAGTTATTAGATGATGGGTTGCGAGAGTAACAGAAGCTTAAACCCTAGTTTATGCGCTATTCCGTAAGGGACCAATTGGATCCAAAAGTTTAATGATGTGGTTATAATTTATTCTTAATACTTCTCTCGTAGTTGCAGATGCTTGCGAGGGGGTTAATCATAAGTAAGAGGTTTGTTCAAGTAAGAACAGCACCTAAGCACCGGTCCACCCACATACTAAATTATCAAAGTAACAAACATGAATTGAGCCATCATGATGAAAGTGACTAGATGAAATTCTCGTGTACCCTCAAGAACACTTTGCTTATCATAAGATACTGTTTTGGCCTGTCCTTTGCCTCAAAAGGATTGGGCTACCTTGCTGCACTTTTGTTACTATTACCATTACTTACTAGTTACAAATTATCTTGCTATCAAACTACTCTGTTACTTACAATTTTAGCACTTGTGGCCATTACCTTGCTGAAAACCACTTGTCATTTCCTTCTGCTCCTCGTTGGGTTTGACACTCTTACTTATCGAAAAGGGCTACAATTGATCCCATATACTTGTGGGTCATCAAGGCTATTTTCTGGCACCATTGCCGGGGAGTGAAGTGCTCTTGGTAAGTGGAAATTGGTAAGAAAAAATTATTACTACGTGGTGAAATTTATTGTCACTTGTTACTATGGAAAACAATCCTTTGAGGGGTTTGTTCGGGGTATCTTCACCTCGACCGGAACCAAAATTAGTTACCCCTCAACATACTGCACCTACTGAAAATATTGTATATGAAACTCCTTTGGGTATGGTAGAACAACTGCTAGCTAATCCTTATGCAGGAGATGGAACCGAACATCCTGATATGCACTTGATATATGTGGATGAAATTTGTGGATTGTTTAAGTTTGCAGGTTTACCCGAAGATGAAGCTAAGAAGAAGGTTTTCCCTTTATCTTTGATGGGCAACGCATTGACATGGTATAGGCTATGCGATGATATTGGATCTTGGAACTGGAATCAGTTGAAATTGGAATTCCATCAAAAAAATTATACTATGCATCTAGTTTATCGAGATCAGAATTATATATATAATTTTTGGCCTCATAAAGGAGAAAGTATCGCTCTAGCTTGGGGGAGGCTTAAGTCAATGTTATATTCATGCCCCAATCAAGCTCTCAAGAGAAATTATTATTCATAATTTTTATGCTCGGCTTTCTCGTAATGATCAATCCAGACTCGATACTTCTCTTACTGATTATTTTATGAATAAGACTACTGAATTCCGGTGGGATCTTTTAGAAAGAATTAAATGCAACTCTGAAGATTGGGAACTCGATGAAGGTAAAGAGTCAGGTATTGAGCCTAAGTTTGATTGTGTTAAATCTTTTTATGAATACTGATGCTTTTCAAAAGTTTAGCACTAAATATGGACTTGACTCCGAGATAGTAGCTTCCTTTTGTGAATCTTTTCCTACTCGTGTTGATCTTCCTAAAGAGAAGTGGTTCTGTAACATCCCAAATTTTCAATTTGGAATGTTATACATTAGATCATCATTGCATATAATATTTTATTGTATTTTAGCTTGATCCTAGAAATTCTACGCAACTCAAGGACCATGGAGAGAGTTAGAGATTTTGATATTTTCATATTTGGGTTTTCTCAAATTTTGAGAAGAGGATCGTTTAATTTTAGTTATTTTATCTTCGAATATTTCTTTTATGAAAATAAAAGAGAGGGGATAAAATGACTTCCCCAAAATAAAGAAATATTGGATGTTAAATATTAAAATCAAATAAGAATTTTATTCAGAGTTTTATCGCTATTTTATTTGAATTAGGAAAAATATGCGTTTTTGAAAATTGCATTAGAGGCCCAAATAAATGTTCACTTTGTCCGCTATATTTTTAGAGGGCGGGGAAAATTTATTTCAGGATTTTTGGAGTCCGTTTAGTATTTCTTTTATTTGATTTTCTGCATGGAATAATTTAAAAAAAAAAGTCCACCGCCTTACCGGGCCGTGTCCGACCCGGACACTGCACCCGTTCGGCCTTTTTAAGGCCGAGGCCTGAGCCGCCCCAGCCCCAAATCCTAGCACCCCGCCGCCTCGTAATCCGCGCCGCCGCCGCCGGATTCGCCGCCACCGCCGCCGCCGCCGGAACCCGTCGCCGCCGCCCCGCCCGACGCCGACCCCGCCGCCCATCGTCGCCGCCTCGCCCGCCGCCCGTCGCCGCCGCCTCGCCCGCCGCCCGATGCCCCGCCGAAGTGCGCCGCCGCCGCCGGAGTTGCCGCCGCCCTCACCGGATCTCGTCGAGGTAGCCGACGCCGGTTTTTTCTAGCAAAACGTGCGTTTTTTAGAACTCGCGATTTTTTTAAGATCGATTTTTTTCCCGGTTTAGTTAATTAGCGAACGCCCGTTCGTTCGTTCGTTTTAGCGAACGGTTTCCACCTGTTAGCCGCAGATAGCGAACATTCGTTCGTTAGCCTGTTCGTTAGTTTTTCTTTTTCCAGGGATTTTTCGCGGTTATTTTCAATTGTGATTTCTGCCCTGATTTTCGTTTTAGTTTATCTTTTCGCTCGTTTATTGGAATCAGGCGATTCAAGCGTCTAGATCTTCGCCTCGAAGCCCTCTCTCCGTTTAACCAACTGAACAAGGTTTGGCTACTATAAAATTTGACTTAAGACCAGATTAGTAAATGGAGCTTGTTTCTTTTGGAGTTTGAGTTTCGTTGCTTCGTTTGATTTGATTCTTTTTGCAAACCAGAGTTCTTAAGTTGAACTTTCTGGTTAGTTCTCTTATTAAGTTTTAACCGTGCTTTTAGTTGAGTGCTTATTGTATGCTTGTTTGTTTGCCATAGAGTACCCTGAGTGCGAAGCGTGCTACTACGAGTCTCTAGGTTTCACGGATCATCAGCAAGGCAAGTAACACTTCGATCATACCTATTTACTACCCAGTTTTATTGCATTAGATCAGTCCTGAAACAATTGCATGGTTAGGATCTGATTAACATGTGGGTTTTGGTAAGTAGATGAGGTAGTACCTATTGTCCTGTTTATTATCAAACCTTTGGGCGTTACTTCTACGTTGCTTATATTGCTATGCTATGCTCGTAGACGTGGTTTGGTTCGAGTGATTCATGACAGATGTGAGTATTGTTAATCAATGGTTGAATTAAGGTGGCTACTTAAATACACATCTGGGTGGATTGCTTGAAGGCACCCTGGAGTACCCAGTGGTTGTCAGGGCACCTGAAGAATCCAGTGTTGTCCTAGGATATCCCGGAGTACCTGTGTGATCATCCTACGGTCCGCCACCCAGGCTCAAAGGGATCATAAGATTATTCATGCTAGAAACTTCCGTGTGTAGCCACAAGCCAATATGGGCTCTGGCATAGTTGAGTAAGTTGTGTGAAGCTCTTGAAGAGGTAGACTAGCAGATGTAGTGGGCTGTAGGTGGTACTGTCTATCCAGAGTAGAGAGTTAATGCTTCAGAAAGACTGTGTCTCGAATCTCCGACCATGGATGTATTCGAGTCTTGTGGGGAAAAGTGCGCAAACCTCTGCAGAGTGTATAAACTAATCGTGGTTAGCCGTGTCCCCGGTTATGGACGTCTTGATTATCTAGTTCTTGGATTATCATGTTGATCTCATCACTCTTAAATTAATTTTATTGGGTTTAATGATGATGTTTAATTGGGATTGAGTTGGAGGAACCTTCTCAATGTTTAACAACCACCATGATAGTTAAATAAAATTTATTCCTTTGTTGTAGGTGAAAAATGGCTTTATGCAAAACTGTTAACCATAGAGCTTTCCATCAGCCATATATGCATGTAGTGATAGCATTTATTCTCTTGTGTTACATTGCCAGCATATTCCATGTGCTGACTCGTTTCAGGCTGCAACGTTCATGTAACAGACTTTTCAGACAATGAGTAAGGTGCCATAGGTCGTTGTCTTTCACTCAGTGATGCCGTTGGAGTTGATGGACTCACTTTATCTTCCAAGCCTTCCGTTGTTATCGTATTTAGATGGCCTTAAGCCATATTTATTTTAATAAGCTCTCTTTTGAGACATTCGCTGTAATAAGTGTGTGATTGCTACTCTATTATAAATCCTCAAGTACTGTGCGTGTCAGCATTGCCGATCCAGGGATGACACTGATGCACAGAGTTTAGACTGTTTGAGGTCTGGTCGCTACATGATGGTATCAGAGCGCACGCTGAATGTAGGACACGACCACTAAGCTAAAGCCCTAGATCACTACTCTCTTCTCATTTCTGACTCCTCTCCCTTTTCTACTCTTCAGGATGGCGGATGCAAGAAACAAGTTCACGCAACCGGATGAAGATACACCTTTCGGACGACACATGACGGTAGTCACTAGATACCTGAACATCAGAATACCAGGCTTCACCGGGACCTACATCGCCACTTTACCTGAAGAGGAGCGTTGGATGATTCGAGTTCAAGTTCCAGGAAGGACGTTCATGCCAGTCACTGAGCCCATAGAGTTTTCGTTTGATGCACCAACCTGGAGTCTAGGAAAGAGCATGGCAGCCCACATCATCATGGGACGCATTGGAGAAGTTTACCAAAAGGATCTCAAGGATACTATCTACCAGATTTGTGGGCGCCGAGATGAGCAATGGGATATGATCAGCACCAGGAAGGATAGATCTATTGCAGCTTTCATCCAGGAGTTAAACCAACACATTCGTCGCCAGGAGAACCAGATGTGCGCAAGCATGATAGATCTGAAGAAGGCAATGACCAGGATCATGGATATGAGGAGGAAATGACGACACTCGTGGAGGAGAATGACGATCTAATCAAGAAGCTAGGAATCTTCATGGGAGACCCCGCGCCAGGAGGAGAAGACGACGATTCCACTTGCCCGGAGAACTACATCATCACCGATGACACTGACTCGGACCCCGACGATAACGATGATGACTTTGTTGATGAAGTTGGAGAAGATATCATGGAGTCTTCCATCGATCAATTTTTCTAGTCGACCACCATATCAGTAGTAGAATTTCCCCATGTACATAGTATAGTCCGAGCACTTTTGTAACGATAGTTAGACCGATGTATGCCCTTGTTTGAATTGATTAAAGTGATATGTTTGTGTTTGTCTCATGTGCATATGGGTAGTGTTTTCCCTCTAGACCTCTGTCGGAGTAATGGGCCACGGGTAGGCTAACCCGGGTCCCAGGATCTTTCAAGACATCAGGGCAGGCCGCGCCCCTCAAGCCGAGTCCCAGACGGCGACTCCAAGACAAGCCAAGTCCCAGACTGCGACTCCAAGACGAGCCGAGTCCCAGACTGCGACTCCAAGACGAGCCGACTCCAAGCTGGCGACCTCCAGAGAAGCCGACTATGGGAGTCGGCCCCTGACTCCTCCCGAAGCCCGATGCAGGGTACGGTCGCGGCGTGGCCGTTCCCCCTACCTACGAGGGACCGGCATGGCTACAGTGAGCCGTATCGCTGGAAGATCTCCGGCGAGGCGCGGCACTGTTGCCATGCCTGCCCTGACCTCAGCCACAGTGTGCAACGCACTGTACCCACGACGCCGGCCTGTACGGCCCAAAGACCGCGGGGCCGCCTGTCAATGGGTGGACCGAAGACGGCCTGAGCACCCCGAAGACGGACCTGTGGGAGTCGGCCTCCCTGGAGTCGGCCGCCTCCTCCCCAGGTCCCCACGAGCCATTAACCAGATAGGATGGGGAATGGCGACAGTGATCGCCCGATAGACAGCGGCACTGTTGCCACGACCCAATGACCAAGCCTGCGTCATCAGGGGTGCCACACAGTGTCACGCCTGTCCGTAGGACCCGCCAGTCGGCGGGCCCTAGAAGCCGACGGGAAGGACGGCGGTATGAGAGACAGACGGCTAGGACCCGCGCCCAGCCGGATTACCATTGTACCCCCGGGGGGTAGGCCTATATAAACCCCCCGGGGCACCCATGCAAAGGGTTCGGACCTTGATAGAGATAGACCAGATAGCGCGGGGAGGAGAGAACTAGCCTTGCTCTCTCCTGCCTCCCGATACAGCTCGAGGAGCACCATTGTAGTCTCTTTGCTTTAGTGATCATGCGGAGACCCCGCAGAGCAGTAGTAGGGGTGTTATCTCCCCGGAGAGCCCCGAAGCTGGGTAAGATTCGCCGGCGTGCATGCCTACGCCTCATCCCATTTCCAGGCACCGGTGACATTCTACTCGCCCCCACCATGATAAGCCATCCTTTGGCATATGTCGCACCCAACCCCCGGCATTTGGCGCCCACCGTGGGGCGAGGTGCACCGTCGTCCGGAGATCTGTTCTGGATGGGAACCCTCTTCCTCCCTGGTGAGCGCAGCCAGCCAGGCTCGCCAGATGGAGTATGCATCAACGCGCTGCGCGGCGCTGAGGCCGCCTGCGCAGCAAGCAGCCTCGCCGAACTTGTCGGCGAGGTGCGCCTCTCCGACGAGCCTGCATCCGACGCAGGCACGGGTGGCCCCGAGAGCCTTCTCGCGGGCCTCCTTGACCAACTCCACGTCGCCGGCGAGCCTGCCGTGGACTTGGAGTCCGTAGGCTCCACCGACCCGATGCTGGTCGACTCCGACGCCGTGTCGCTTGACACTTTCCCTACCAACATGGTGGTCTACGACGAGCCGCTTCCGTACGAGGAGAGCGGCGGAAGCGCCGTCACGGAGGTGCTCGTCATCAGTCACGACGAGCGCTCCGGTGAAGAAGCCCAGGACCCGCTTGCTGCGGCCCTGCAAGACCTTACCGCGCCCATTCCACAGGACGCAGATGCCGAGACGCTGGAGACACGCCGCCTTCAGATCATCGAAGGCGCCAAGAAGCTGGCAAGCATGAGGCGCTTGTCAGAGGCATACCAGTGCGAGATGGATCGCGCCCTAGGCGGCTCGCAGGCTCCGACTGGGCCGAGCCGTCTAGGCGCGGTCCGGCAGTGCGGCGCGGCCATCGCCGACTTGTTCGGGGCAAAACGCCCCGTATACGCCACCCCAGCGGAGAACTTCCGGCCGCCCAAGCGGCGACTGACGAGCTGAAGAACTTCGAGGGCAAAGAGCGCCGTTTGATGACGGAGCGAGTCCAGCAACTCCTCGACGTGGTTGCTGCGCAGAACGCGGCCGGCTGCCACGCAGATGCGCTGCAGCAGCCGAACGACGACTTGCCTCCCCGCCGAGATCAAGGCGCGACCTCTCGGACGCCGACTGGCGGAGTCCGCTGAAGGAAAGAAAAGGAGCCGGCTGTCAGTCACAGTCGGACTCACATCACCATCGAGCGCAACCAAGACGGCCGCCCGAGAGCAGTAGAGCGGCAGGACGACTACCTGCCTCCCCCGCCCAGAAGAGAGCGGCGAGTTTCCCTGCCGCCTGTTGAGCATCCGACTCTCGGAGGCTGCCTTGGCCGCCGAGAGGGAGTCGGTGAGAACGACGCCCGCCATCGGATCGACCGACTCCACCGATCCCTGGCGCCGGAAGAAGAAGATGAGCTGGGTCCGCCTTGCTTTGGGCCCCGCATCCGAGACGAGCCCTTCCCCAAAGGGTTCACGCTCCCCCGAGACACACCCAAGTACACCGGCTCCGTGAAGCCGGAGGACTGGCTGATAGACTACTCCACAGCCGTCAGCATAGCGAACGGCAACAAGCGAGTTGCCGTGAAGTACGTTCCCCTCATGCTCCAGGGCACGGCCCGGACATGGTTGAACAGTCTGAAGCCCCGCAGCATCAACAGCTGGGTCGACTTCACTGAAGCCTTCATCCGCAACTTCACGAGCACGTACAAGCGACCTCCCAAGCCGCGCCAGCTTTCCTTGTGCGTGCAAGGCCCTGATGAATCAACACGCGACTACCTCACGTGATGGGGAGAGCTTCGGAACTCCTGCGAGGGCGTGCACGAGGTGCAGGCTATCGAGTACTTCACTGCCGGGTGCCGAGAGGGCACCCTCCTCAAGCACAGGCTCCTCTGCGACGAGCCAGAGACCCTCGACAAATTGCTGGTTATAGCTGACAAGTACGCCACGGCCAACTCTTCCATGAAGACGGAGATTCAAGTCAATGCGGCTGGCAAGGTGACTCCCCAGGCTCCCAGAACTCCGGCTGGGGACACCAGTCAGCGTCAGCAACAGAACGACAACAAGCGCAAAGCCCAGCCGCCGACTTCCAACAGTCGGCAGGTTGCGACGGTTGAAGATCAACAGCCAGAGGGGCAGCCTCCGGCCAAGCGGCAGAAAGGCGACAAATCCAATTGGTTGCCAGCCTTCTCCTATGAGCAGACTCTGGATGGTCCCTGCAAGTTCCACAGCGGCGCGAAGCCGTCAAACCGTACCACCCGAAAGTGCCACTGGCTCACTAGAATCGCCAAGGGAGACGGCCTCATTCCTCCGCCGCCTGCTGGGCCGCCGCCTCCGCCGCCACCCCAGCAGCCGGCGTCTCGGCCATTCGGCGCGGTGCAAGACGAGTTCCCAGAAGAGCACGGAGCCTACGTGGTGTTCACCAGTGTGGCAGATGACCGGCGCAGCTGGCGCCAACAGCAGCAAGAAGTAAATGCAGTGGCAACAGATACTCCAGAGTTCATGCATTGGTCCGAGAGGCCTATTAGTTGGAGTAGAGCGGATCACCCAGAGGTGATGCCAAGTCCGGGCTCTTATGCCCTGGTCCTAGGTGCCACCTTGGCCACTGATAGGCGGGCCGCCCATTTCTCGCGAGTTCTGATAGACGGAGGCAGCAACATCAACATCCTGTACAAGGACACCATGGAGAAGCTAGGAATCAAGCGAAGATAGCTGCAGAGCAGCCGGACTGTGTTCCATGGAATTGTACCCGGCCTTTCCTGTTCGCCAATCGGCAAGATCCTGATAGACGTCCTCTTTGGAGACAAAGATCATTTCCGCCGAGAGCCGGTCTGGTTTGAAGTAGTGGACTTGGAAAGCCCATACCACGCACTGCTTGGCCGACCTGCTTTGGCCAAGTTCATGGCGGTTCCTCACTACGCCTACCTCAAGATGAAGATGCCGAGTTCCAAGGGGATTCTGACCGTAGCCGGCGACTACCGGAAGTCATCCGCCTGCACGACCGAGAGCAGCCGGCTGGCCGAGTCCCTGGTGATCGCGGCTGAGAAGCGGCTCCTTGACCGAGTCGTGGCGATGGCCGAAAAGCAGCCAGAGATGTCGCCCGACCCCAAGGAGTCGGAAGCAGAAGGATCATTCAAGCCGGCCAAAGAGACCAAGAAGATACCCTTGGACCCGGAGCACCCAGAGAGATACGCTGTCGTAGGTGCAAACCTCGACAGCAAATAGGAAGGCGAGCTCGTCGATTTCCTCCGTGAGAATCGAGACATCTTTGCATGGTCCCCCAAGGACATGCCAGGTGTACCGACGGAATTCGCCGAGCACAAGCTACACGTCAGGCCAGATGTGAAACCCGTCAGGCAGCCCTTGTGCCGCCTGTCAGAAGAGAAGAGAAGAGTTGTTGGAGAGGAGATAGCCCAGCTTCTTGCGGCCGGCTTCATCATGGAAGTGTTTTTTCCAGAGTGGCTGGCAAACCCGGTTTTGGTACTGAAGAAGAATAAGCAGTGGCGGATGTGTATCGACTACACAAGCCTCAACAAAGCCTGCCCAAAGGATCCGTTTGCCCTGCCAAGAATCGATCAGGTGATAGACTCCACGGCCGGATGCGAGCTGCTGAGTTTCTTAGATGCATACTCAGGATATCACCAGATCAAGCTGAACCCGGCAGACAGACTGAAGACCGCCTTCATCACACCATTCGAAGCCTTCTACTACCTGACAATGATGTTTGGCTTGAGGAATGCCGGCGCCACCTTTCAGATTTGCATGCAGAAGTGCCTCCTCAAGCAACTCGGCAGGAATGCCCATGTCTGTGGATGATGTGGTAGTGAAGACGGAGAAGCATGGGACGCTGCTGGAGGACCTCAAGGAGACCTTTGAAAATCTGCGCCGATTCCAGATCAAGCTCAACCCCGAGAAGTGCGTTTTCGGAGTACCAGCCGGCCAGCTCCTTGGCTTCCTGGTCTCCGAACGCGGCATAGAGTGCAACCCCGTGAAGATCAAGGCCATCGAGAGGATGGAGGTACCCAGCCGACTATTAGATGTGCAGAAGTTCACCGGCTGTTTGGCATCCATCAGCCGATTCATCAGTCGGCTGGGCGAGAAAGCTCTGCCCTTGTATCAATTGATGAAGAAGACCGCCTTTTTTGAGTGGAACCACAAGGTGGATGACGCATTTCTGCAACTGAAGAAGATGTTGACTGCTCCCCCTGTGTTGGCGGCTCCGACTCCCAAAGAGCCCATGCTCTTGTACATCGCCGCCACCAGCCGAGTAGTCAGCACAGTCATCGTAGTCGAGCGCAAGGAGGAAGGCAAGGCGCTCCCTATCCAGAGACCGGTATATTACCTGAGTGAGGTACTGTCGACCTCCAAGCAGAACTACCCTCACTACCAGAAGATGTGCTATGGTGTGCATTTCGCCGCTAAGAAGCTGAAGCCTTACTTTCAAGAACATCCAATCACCGTAGTTTAAACGGCTCCGTTGGCCGAGATCATTGGAAGCCGAGACGCCTCCGGCCGAGTAGCCAAATGGGCCATAGACCTGGCTCCTTACACCATCTACTACCAGCCCCGCACCGCCATCAAGTCGCAGGCGCTGGCCGACTTCCTCGTCGACTGGGCCGAGACCCAGTACCTGCCGCCAGCGCCTGACTCCACCCATTGGCGGATGCATTTCGACGGCTCCAAGATGTGCACCGGCCTGGGAGCCGGCATCGTCCTCACCTCCCCTAAAGGCGACAAGCTCAAGTATGTGCTGCAGATCCACTTCGCCGCCTCCAACAACGTCGCCGAATATGAGGCGCTCATTCATGGGCTCCGGCTTGCCAAAGAACTCGGCATTCGCCGGATCCTGTGCTATGGCGACTCCGACTTGGTGGTTCAGCAATCATCCGGCGACTGGGACACCAAAGACGCAAACATGGCGAGCTACCGCTTCATGGTGCAGCAACTCAGCGGATACTTCGAGGGGTGCGAATTCCTTCACGTGCCAAGAAATGACAATGATCAAGCAGACGCCTTGGCACGAGTCGGCTCCACTCGCCAAGCAATACCTTCCGGCGTCGCTCTTCAGTGCCTCCTCAAGCCGTCCATCAAGCCTTCACCAGAGTTAGACTCCATCTTTGTGCCGGCTCCTCCAGAAGAAGTCAGATCCGACTCCAGAGCCCCAGCAGACGGCCCCAAGAAAACCACAGTCGAAGCCGGCCCGGGGACTTCAGAGCCCGGCCCGGGGACTGCACCAGTCGGCCCGGGGACTGTGCCAGTCGGCCCAGGGACTCCGTCAATCCAGCAAGCGGCCGTGGGCTCCAGCCCGCCGCCTCCCAGCCCAGCCACCCTTGTCCAAGTCGCTATGGCAGCAGTTGAAGAAATAGCAGCACCCTCATGGGCACAACCCATCCTCAAGTTTCTAGTGAACAGAGAGCTGCCGACTGATGAGATCTTGGCTCGGCAAGTGCAACGCCGAGCGGCAGCATACACCATAGTCAACGGAGAGCTGGTCAGGCGCAATGTCACTGGTGTCTACCAGCGCTGCGTAGAGCCAGAACAAGGCCAGGCAATCCTCAGAGACATTCATCAGGGCGAGTGTGGCCACCATGTGGCTTCAAGAGCACTCGTCACCAAAGCTTTTCGGCACGGTTTCTTTTGGCTGACTGCCCTGGAAGAGGCTAAAGAGTTAGTCCAAAAATGCAAGGGGTGCCAGAAGTTCCGCTCCAAGCCACTTCAGTCGGCTTCCGCGCTGAAGATGATCCCCATTGCCTGGCCCTTCGCAGTTTGGGGCCTGGACATGGTGGGACCATTCAAGACAGCTCGAGGTGGCCTAACTCATCTGCTTGTCGTGGTGGACAAGTTCACCAAGTGGATAGAAGCAAAGCCCATAAAGAAGTTGAATGGGCCGACTGCAGTAACTTTCATCGCCGACATCACGGTGCGGTATGGCATACCGCACAACATCATCACCGACAATGGCACAAACTTTGCCAAGGGCACCCTGGCCCGTTTCTGCGCGACGCAGGGCATCCGACTGGACTTAGCGTCCGTTGCCCATCCGCAGTCAAACGGCCAGGTGGAACGAGCAAACGGCCTCATCCTGTCCGGCATCAAGCCTCGACTGGTCAAACCACTCGAGCGTTCGGCCGGCTATTGCGTTGAGGAGCTACCAGCCGTCCTCTGGAGTCTGCGCACAACTCCAAACAAGTCAACTCGCTTCACGCCTTTCTTCCTCGTCTACGGTGCCGAAGCCGTCATCCCAACGGATATAGAGTTCGACTCTCCACGAGTCACCATGTACACCGAAGAGGAAGCTGAAGAAGCACGCCAAGACGGCGTTGACCTGCTGGAAGAGGGCCGGCTGTTGGCACTCAGCCGGTCCAGCATCTACCAGCAGAGTTTGCGCCGATACTACAACGGAAAGGTCAAGCCGAGATCGTTTCAAGAGGGCGACCTTGTGCTCCGGCTGATTCAGAGAACAGCCGGCCAGCACAAGTTTTCGGCACCTTGGGAAGGTCCCTTCATCATCAGAAAGGTGCTGGGCAACGGTTCCTACTACCTAATCGACGCCCAGAAGCCTCGAGCGCGCAAGAGGGACGACTCCGGCAAAGAAACAGAGCGCCCGTGGAACGCAAATCTTCTTCGAAGATTTTACAGTTGATGCAGTATGTATCGCACTACCCCCTTTGTATTAAAGTACTAAGACCTTGGGCCCCCCGAGACGAGCTCAGGGACTGCCTTTTTGTTATCTGTATGATAAGAATCACGCTTCCAAATATGCTACTCTTTTTATCATACCGTTTGGCATCGGGTCCGACTAGTCGGCCCGGGGACTTGCCGTCTTGCGCTATGAAATGCTTCCTGCAGTCGGACAAGTAGTGTGTTGCGCTCAAGCCGTCTCCCGTCGAAAGACGCAGCTCACAGAGCGACTGTTGGTAGGCGGAGAACAAGCAAGAACGAGCGCACACACGAAAAAATGGCTAAGGACCTAAAGCGTATGCATAGCTCAAGCCGGCTCCCAGCCTCTCTCTGCAGAGCCGACTCATGAGTAGTCGGCTCACCGTCTTAGCTTCTATCAAAGACGGCCGACTCTTGGATAGTCGACCTGTTGCTTTCTAGCCGACTTGCTAAAGAAACTCTAAACGACCAAGTACTTGCCTTCCCGAAGTAGCCAAGCACTTGACCCAGCGACAGTCCGCAGAGCGGCTGTCCAGCTGGCAAGGCAGCAACTAAAGGAAGGCGGCAAAGGAAAAAGCCTAAGGAGCAATAAGCAAGGAAAGGTGGAAATCGGATAAATATTTACATAGGCCCTTGGCCGAATCTTCGAATAGAAGTTCAAGATACACCCCGTGGGTGGAACTGTTCGAATCTAACAAATGTTCAAAAGATTACTAAAGACAGATAAAACAGAGGCGGAAAAAGCGGCCTAGGAGGCGGCATCCAGGGCCGGAGGATCGGAGGAGACGGCGGTGTCAGGCGCCGGGGCAGTCGGCTGGGCGGTCTTGGTTTGGTCGCCTCCGGCGGCAGTCGCCTTGTCTCCATGCGGCTCGTTGCTGGAGGCACGATCGAGCTGAGGCTGGCCGCCTGCTCCGTCTTCTAGCGCCTCCGCCTCGCCTCCGTCCTCCGCCTCGTCCTCCTCCTCGGCGCTGGAGTCGATCACCTCCGCCGAGTCTTCGCCATACTCCGGGTTCATCCCGAACTAGTC
Source organism: Triticum timopheevii (assembly GCA_963921465.1). NCBI lineage: Eukaryota > Viridiplantae > Streptophyta > Magnoliopsida > Poales > Poaceae > Triticum > Triticum timopheevii. The sequence continues at coordinate 514,999,087 of OY997268.1, read as the reverse complement.
TGGCGGCACTTCCTCGCCGCCTTCAGCCCACTAGGGCACGAAGACATTGGTGTCTGTGTACTCGGCGATGGCCACCGTGCGGTCGACAAGGGCGCCCTCCACGGCCTCTAGCTCAGCCTGGGCTTCTGACCGGAACACGACCAGACGGTCCAGGTCCAGCCCCGGATACCACGCCTTGACGAACTCCAAGGCCCGGCGTGCTCCGGCCCGGGCCGAGGAGCCCTTCCAAGCCTCAAGACGGTCGGCGGCGACTTCCAGCCAGTCAGCGGTCCGACTGGCGGTGCGCAGACCGGCATGTCTGGCAACAAGGCGGCAACCGCCTGGGCACCGGCACGCTGAAGCCGGCGCAACAGCCGATGAGCCGGACGAAGACGAGCTTCAATGCTCAGGAGCTGCTCGTCGATGGTTCGGGGGGCATTAGCGGCGACCTCCTCACCCTTCGCCCTTCGCGCCTCTCGAGCAGCCTCGATGGCCAGAGGGACTGCCTGTGAATGACCAGGAAAGAAGTCTGCCAAGACAAAAAAGAAGAAAGTTGAAAAATCAGAAGTCGGCCTGACACATAGTCGGAAGCCCGAAGAAACGAAAGAAACTTACCATCAACGATGTCCTCGATCTCGTGGTAGCCGAAAGTCAGCATCGCCTCCCTATCGGTCCAAGCGGAGCGCTCGCTCTCGAACTCGGCCATGAGAGTGGCCTCCCGCGTCTTGGCCTCGTCCTGTGCCTTCTGGAGCAGCTCCTTCTGCTCGGCCAGCTGCGCCGCCAGCAGGTCACGCTCTTTGGCGAGCTTGCCTCACTCCTCTTCCTTGGCACGCCGAGCGGTATTGGCCTCGCCCAGCTGCTCCTGAAGAGCAGCGTTGGCACCTGAAGAATGAAAGAAGAGACAAGTAAGTCGTTAATAAGGTAGATCGCCGGGAAGATCCGGCCCGACTGCTCAGCAGTCGGCCCGAATCTCGGGGACTACAGCCCGCGGGTGCGCCAGCGCGCCCCCGCGAAGAAGGAAGAAAAGAGCTTACCCCGGCTTTCCGCCAAGTCGGCGGTCCGCTTGTTCAACTCCTCAACATTGCGGTTGAAGGCAGTGGCGCGGAGGTTATGATACTCCTACAAAAAGCCAATGAAGACAAAGTCAGTATTCGGAACTCGCCAGAGGGAGTTCCGAACCGCCTGCTCAGCAGCCAGCCCGGAACTCGGGGACTACACCCAGTGGGTGCGTTGGCGCGCCCCCACAGAGAAAAACAAGAATCAGAAAGAAGAAGAAAACGTACTCGAACAGATGTCCGCGCGGCCAGATGCGCCCTGGTGCAGACTTGAAGGGCGTCGCTTTCAGCGCGCAGCTTCGCCTGGACGTCCAGGAGCGCTTGGTTCAGCTGTCCGGTGTCGCCTCCGCGCAACCACCCGGTGGGCGCGGCACTGGAGGCCTCGACGTCCAGGGTCGCCGAGCTGGCGGTGCCGGTTTCCTGAGGTCGCGGCGCCGAGGTCGCCCTCTCAAGATGGCGGCGCACCGGCGTGATGACTTGAAGAAGCAGCCGCGCCTCCGCCTCGTCCGCAGTTGGCGGCTCCGACTAGCCGACCGGCTGTTTGCCGTGCGGTCTCCCAGACGGTGGCGAAGGCGATGGAGGCGGCACGAGGGTGTCCAAGCTAGAAGCCTCGCTGCCCTCCTCCACAAGGGGGTTCTCGGTGCCGACCTCTCCGGTCTGCCCTGTGAACACCGGAGGCGGCGGCGCCAACGACAATGGGGGGACGAGCATCGCCGATTGGCGACGCGCGGCCTCCTCGGCACGCCGTTTCACCGCAAGGGCGGCTTCGGCGTCCTCCAGCTTCTTCTGGGCGTTGGCGGCCGCCTTCTCGGCCTGCACCTTCTCCAGGCGGTCGGCCTCCTCCTCGTCGCGCTTCTCCTGCGTGTTCCGCTCCGTCGCCTCCCGGAGGTCGGCGGCGGGATCGGCCCGCCGAGTGTTGGCGGACGTCTCTGCCGACCCCATGACAAAGGGGATGGCGACTCTCTCAAGGGAGAGGGGGGCCCTAAAGAAGAACGGAGGGAGAATAAAGGAAAACTCGGACAAGACTCAACGAAGGAAAATGAAAAGCATAAAGACTTACGCTGAGACTAGCGGCGGCCTTCTCACTTCCCTTCGGAAGCGGTTGGCCTTCGCAGCCGCCTCCTCCCGTTTAGTCGCGGCGGCTGCCCCCTTGAGCTTCTTCAACTTGCCGCCGGGCGCACTCGGCCCGGCGTGACGCCTCTTCGTGCCGCCTTGGCTGGCCAGGCCGGCTCTTGGCTAGTGGCGCGGGGAGACTTCCCCGTCGGCGTCGTCATCAGGCCAGTCGGCGAAGGTGGCCGAGGGCCTGAAGCCGCCGTCTGCCCCTTCTCCGCCGCCTTCGGCGTTGGCTTCCATCGCCGCCGCCCCCAAGTCAGGGTCGTCGACGTCGCTGTCCGCGCGATCAGGGACATACTCGCGGGGCTGTCTCGTGGCGCCGGCTGCAGGCTCCATGATGGGGTTCTAGCCAGAAGAAACCAACAAGAGTTAGAAGCCGGAGTCGGCTGCAAAGAAGACAAAACTACAGGAAGATGCGACTTACCACTGGTGGGGGGTTGTCGCGCGAATATGGCTCCTTGCCGAATTGCCAGTCCTCTGTGAACTCGCAGTGCGTGATATGGTTCACCAAGTTCGCCACCTCCTTGCGGGGCATCTCCTTGGTGCTCATCCGACTTGGGTCTCGGAGGCCGCTCATCTGACAGATCAGGTGAGGCTGGCCTTGGAGCGGGAGGACTCGGCGCGCCACGAAGGTGGCCAGAAGGTCGGATCCGACGAGGCCCTCCGACTGCAGCAAGACTCGAAGTCGCGCTACGGCGGCGGCTCCGGAGGGAGTCAGCGACCTGGCTCGGTGAGACCAGCTGGGGAGCCTCCCAGTTAGGGGGGCAGCGTTGAAGGGCGGCAGGTTGACCCAGTCGCCGTCGGTGGAGAGGTTCTTCACGTAGAAGTATGAGCGCTGCCACATCTTCACCGACTTTATCAGCAAAATGGGAGGAAAGGGGTTGTCGGCTGTCGAGCGCCGCACCGCGACGTAGGTGCCGCACTGAGCCAGAATGCCGGCGACATGTGTGCCGAGCTTCGAAGAGAAGAATTCTCCCCACAGCTCGAGGGTGGGGAGAACGCCGAGGAAACCTCCGCACATAGTGGCGAAGGCGGAGAGCAACACCACCGTATTTGGAGTAAGGTGGTGTGGTTGAAGGCTGTGAAACTCCAAGAACGAGCGGAAGAAACTGCTCGCCGGCAGCCCCAGGCCGCGCATGAGGTGCGAGCGGAAGATGACCCGCTCGCCCTCCTCCGGCGCCGGTCGGGTCTCTCCCACCGGCGCGGGGCGGGTGCGCACGAGGTCCGCGCTAGGGAGGTGGCGTGTCTGGCGGAGGAACTCGATGTGTTCCTCCTCCACCTCCGAGTCGTCCCATACGCCGGAGCGCACGGCGGGGGCCGCGGCGGAGGAAGAGCTCATCGCCGCGGTGAGGAGTGTTCTTGCTCGACAGCGGGGGCAGGAGGAAGAGAAGGCAAGATGAGGCGGGAGAGTGGGGGAGAAGGGTGTGCGTGCGGTGCCGCCCCGCTCCTCCCCGCCTATTTATAGCCCTGTGGGCTGAGGAGCCGAGGGGGCGGGCGTGGGATTAACTGCGCACGATGCCCCACGCCGCCCCACGATCTACCCCACGAAGTTACTGCGGGCAGTAACAACGTGGGGGAAACCAACTGTCCACGGCCGCAACGTATCCGTTCGTATGCCGAGGCACGGTAGTGGCGGGTCCCGCCTGACGGCCCGTCCCGTCGTGCGCGTGGGCAGGCTGACTGTCCTCTCTACATGGCGTTGCACGATAGGGCTGCCTCGATGGCAGCAGGGAAGCGTATCAGGCACGCCGCCTGGTTTCCCGTCGCGGCTTTTTAGCCGCGGTCCCTCGCAAGAAGATCCGACTTTCCACGAGTCGGCCAAAGAGAAGACGGCAGCCGAGTTCCAGAGTCTGCACGGGGAAGGTTGAAACTGTTGAAGCCCCACAAGGCGGTGTCCGCGGGGCTTCACCAGCTTCGGGGACTACTGTCGGAGTAATGGGCCACGAGTAGGCTAACCCGGGTCCCAGGATCTTTCAAGACATCGGGGCAGGCCGCGCCCCTCAAGCCGAGTCCCAGACGGCGACTCCAAGACAAGCCGAGTCCCAGACTGCGACTCCAAGACGAGCTGAGTCCCAGACTGCGACTCCAAGACGAGCCGACTCCAAGCTGGCGACCTCCAGAGAAGCCGACTATGGGAGTCAGCCCCTGACTCCTCCCGAAGCCCGATGCGGGGTACGGTCGCGACGTGGCCGTTCCCCCTGCCTACGAGGGACCGGCATGGCTACAGTGAGCCGTATCGCCGGAAGATCTCCGGCGAGGCGCGACACTATTGCCATGCCTGCCCTAACCTCGGCCACAGTGTGCAACGCACTGTACCCACGACGCCAGCCTGTACGGCCTAAAGACCGCGGGGCCGCCTGTCAGTGGGTGGACCGAAGACGGCCTGAGCGCCCCGAAGACGGACCTGTGGGAGTCGGCCTCCTCCTCCCCAGGTCCCCACGAGCCATTAACCAGATAGGATGGGGAATGGCGACAGTGATCGCCCGATAGACAGCGGCACTGTTGGCACAACCCAATGACCAAGCCTGCGTCATCAGGGGTGCCACACAGTGTCACGCCTGTCCGTAGGACCCGCCAGTCGGCGGGCCCTAGAAGCCGACGGGAAGGACGGCGGTATGAGAGACAGACGGCTAGGACCCGCGCCCAGCCGGATTACCATTGTACCCCCGGGGGGTAGGCCTATATAAACCCCCCGGAGCACCCATGCAAAGGGTTCGGACCTTGATAGAGATAGACCAGATAGCGCAGGGAGGAGAGAACTAGCCTTGCTCTCTCCTGCCTCCCGATACAGCTCGAGGAGCACCATTGTAGTCACTTTGCTTTAGTGATCATGCGGAGACCCCGCAGAGCAGCAGTAGGGGTGTTATCTCCCCGGAGAGCCCCGAAGCTGGGTAAGATTCGCTGGCGTGCATGCCTACGCCTCATCCCGTTTCCAGGCACCGGCGACGTTCTACTCGCCCCCACCATGATAAGCCATCCTTTGGCATATGTCGCACCCAACCCCTGACAACCTCATTCTATTCTATTTTTCTCATCTTTTCTAAACCCTCAGGTGCCTCCGAGACGCGACAATGGATTTGCTTTCCCACCGGAGCTCACTCAGTTAATCCAGCAGAAGAACCAGGGGAACAACAACAACAACAACCCACCACCACCACCACCTGTTGATCACTTAGCCCGTTTTCTAAGGCTGAATCCGCCGGTGTTCTCCAGTAGCACCGAGCCTATAGTTGCAAATGATTGGCTCCGCAAGATTGGAAGGGAGTTGACCACTGCAGGATGCACAGATGCGAAGAGAGTGCGTTTTGCCGCACATCAGCTTGATGGATCCGCAGCATCATGGTGGGAGAATTTCACAGCCACTTACCCCATCGACACTGTCACATGGGACCAGTTTCGGCAAGCTTTTCGCATAGCCCATGTTTCAACAGGAGCTATGGCCATGAAGAAGCGCGAGTTTCACAACTTACGCCAGGGAGGACGCACAGTGGGCCGGTATGTGGATGATTTTAGTAAGTTAGCACATTATGCCCCAGATAATGTTGCTACAAATGCAGCTAAGCAGGAGAAGTTTCTGGAAGGACTGAATGATGAGCTGAGCATGCAGTTCATTGTGGCAACCTTCAACAACTACCAGGAGTTGGTAGATAGAGCTCTCATGATTGAAGGGAAGCAACAGCAGATTGACAACCGTAAGAGGAAGTATGGACAAGGGAAGTACAATTCTGGAGCTCAGCAGAGACCCCGTTTTACCCCAAACTCGGGAGGACACATTCACCATAACCATGGAGGCCATAATTCCAATGGAGGGAGTTTGCATAACCATAGTGGCCCCAAGAATGGAAATGGTAATGGCGGAAGCAATGGCCAGAACTGTTCCAACCCAGCAACGCCCGCCAAGAAGGATCTAAGTCACATTACTTGTTTCAAGTGCGGGAAGAATGGACATTACGCCACGGAGTGTTCTGAAGCAAAGAATGGAAATGGCAATGGAAGCTCTAGGAAGAAGCCCAACCCTTTCAACAGGGGACAAGTGAACCACGTTAGCATGGAGGAGGTTGAAGCGCAACCCGATGCAGTAATAGATAAGTTTTGGTTAAGTCATTTACTGCAATTGTTCTTTTTGATACTGGTGCATCGCATTCATACATATCAAGGAGATTTGTGGATAAGTTTAAACTGCCAACCCAAGCCCTTAGGTCACCCATGTTAGTAACCTCACCAGGAGCAGAGTGTATGGCTAGTCTATGGTGTGGTCGGTTACCATTAAGGATTGGTAACTACGTGTTTCCCTCAGACCTAATAGTATTGGAGTCGCAAGGACTGGATGTGATATTAGGCATGGATTGGTCGTATGGAGGGAATATTGACTGCGCCAGTAAGTCAATTTTGCTTACCACCCGAGAAGGAAGAAGGATTAAGTATGTATCCCGGCATGTGCCGAAGAGGACTCAAGTAAATTCCTTATCAGGAGTTGTACAGGAGGAAGTACCAGTGGTGTCGTGGAATTAACACGTCAGACGTCCTAGTGTAAGGACTTAGTCGTGAGGCCAGACACCTGTGTGGTAGCTTGAGAGGGGTTGATCGGGACGAGAGATGCTACGCACAAGACAAGGATTTAGACAGCTTCGGGCCCCGGGAAACATCATCCGGTAATAACCCTACATGCTGTTTGTGGCTAGGTCTCATTATGATCATGAGGGAGTCGCTGGTAAGCCGACTCTTTGTGTCTAGCCCTAGAGATTGTTTCTTCCTTGTCCCTCTTTGGGGAGCCCTGCCCCTCCTTATATAAGTTAGAGGGGTGGGTTACATGTGGAGTCCTAGTAGGACTAGGACTAGTTTATCTTTTCTTACAAGTTGAGTACAAGTCCGGGTCTTGCTTTCTTCCTCTTAAGCCGGCCTACCATAACGTATGCCGGCCTTCCGGGCCTTGAGCCTCCTGGGCCCCCGGGTCTTGTCGCTCCTCTGATCCGCTTGCTAGGTCACCCATAAGTCGCTAGGCTTGGTTGGGTCACTTAGTGAGTCGTCCAGTCAGGGCGGGTCATTAGTGAGTCGCCAATTCTGGCCGGGTTATACATCCGGCCGGGTCATACCACGGGGTATATCCCCGACATTAGCCCCCAGTTTAGCTTGGATTTATCCATGGTAAACTTATGCTGCAAAAATAAATACAAGAACAAAATTGATAGGCCGTGCTCCGGGTTAATATTCTTGTAAGCCGGCACTTGATCATCCTTAAGTCCTTGTCATTTCCTCCTTCTAAACAATCCGGGTCAATAAACCATCTTCATACTCAAATTGCTGACGTTGGTGTCTCATAGAGAAATATTGTGAAGAATAATCCACTTGAGTCGGCTTCCAAAGCGCCGGCTTAAGAAATATTGGTCTTGAAATACTCATATGATATTCAGCCGGTTCGAAAATATAGAACTTGCCGACTCTGATTTCCAAAATCACCAGGTTATAAAAATTGATAATTCCTGGTCATGATTGTTTCCAACGATGGTTCATGATTGTTGCCAATGCCGGTTCATGATTATTGATGACGCTGGGTTATGATTGTTGCAGACACCGGGTCATAATGATTGGTGATGTCGGGTCAATCTGGTTTGCTCAAAACTGAAAACTGGAAGATATTTCTCCCTTATATCCATATTACCTGTAGCCCCCAAGTCTTGAACAGAACAAAGTGATGATTTGAGACTTGTTTCCATATAATTACTGCCACTTTGAAGAAACCCATGTTCATCTCAGTCACTAGTAAAAACTGAATACTCCATATATGTAGCCCCCAAGGGTCGGATCATTATGCAATAATGAGCAGGGACTTTGTAGATATAACCATGTAAACTTGAACAACAATGTGTAGCCCCCAAGGGTCGGCTTAGTAAGATAATACTGAGCTGGGACTTTGATAATAACATCATATAATATAATCTCCACCATAGGGCTTGAACCCACGTCCACAAGTTTAAGAGCTTTGTACTCTACCAACTAAATAGTGAACCGTTCAATATAATGGATTAATGCTTGTGTACCTTGATTTTTTGACAGGAGCAATTGGTAGCCCCCAAGGGCCGGCTCATTACGATGTGATGAGTCGGGTCTTCAATGAGGTGAACAACAAAAAATGACTTTGCATTAGCCCCCAAGTGGCATGGTGCATGCTTGCAGCGACATGAGACTTGCATATTTGATGTAACCTCAATTTGAATAATGTAGCCCCCAAGTGCCGGGTCGTAAGCCTGCAGCGACTCGGGACTATTCCTTCCATTATAGAATAAATCATATCCATAAAATAATAGCCATTGCGCCAAAGCAACTTTGAATACCTCATCTGTTGATAAGTAAATCCAGAGTTTAAATACCCGGCGGCTCTTGGCCGATGGCGATTTAATACACCTCCATTGTAAGCCGGAATTTTTATAACCCAGTGGCTTATAGCCTTTGAGAAAAATCCAGAATGAATAATCATTTTGAAGCATCAACTTTGGTAATGAGCTTGAACTTAATCATTTATATGTCATATTTCTGCAAATCCTGCAAAGAGTTAAAACAACATATGCCCTGGCGACTTAACGTCAAAAGCCAGGGCGGGTAACCACCCAAATGTAGTCTTATCCTGCACACAAGTAGATCACAAGATCCCTATGATCCTTTGAATGATACCGCCGGCTTATGTGACCCGGACAGTGAAGTTGATAACTCAAGTCTGTAAGAGCCGGCACATATGATATTTGTGACAACTCAAATACTTGCGATTGTATAAAAATAGATAAAACTTTTTGAGGCTTCTGATTCGAATACGATCAGTAAACCATTCCAAAGGGGTTAAGCTAAGATTCGAATACGATCATATAGCCCCCAGTGGCGTTGGCGTTGCCGATCAAAGTGGGTATCGACAGCTATGTTCTCTTTGGTTCGAATACGACCTATGTTTGAACAGGAAGGCCCCAAATGACCTTAAAAGTTGTATAACGATGCTGATTCGAATACGATCCACGTCGATTCCCAAAGGGGTTGAGCTATGATTCAGATATGATCAAGAATCCCCCAAGTAGGTTCAGCAGTTTGCTAATCAAAAGGGTATCGACAGCTATGTTCTCTTTGGTTCGAATACGACCTATGTTTGAACAGGAAGCCCCCAAATGACCATATAAATTTTGGCATTGCGTTGATCAAGAGGGTATTGATAGCTATGCCCGATGAGCAGGAAGCCCCCAAGTGACCATAATAAAATAAGCCGTAAGGCAGGATACCCATGTTTTGAACCGTGCATCATGGCAGCAAGTTCCCGTTGGTAACCATTAATTTGTCTGAGATCTCGAACTTGCGAGAGATTAATTCTTTTGAACAGGAAATTCTTAAACCAGATATTGAGATCCTCAAAGCTTTGTAAGGGTCAAATTTACCTTGATTCGGATGTTGAACCGATTTTGAGAGCTTCAAAGCTTTGCCGGAGAAAGATGTCTCTTGAGCTGTATTTTAAACTGGAATCTTCATTTTGAACCGGAAATTTTTCTAACAGCCTTTAAATATTTGCCAATAAAGCAGTAGCCTCCAGGGCTAGCTTATCTTCCCTTCAATGACCCGGAGTTCTTGAATTCATTGAAACCGGCTAATTTTGCCGAGTCATACCATTGTAGCCCCCGAGTCTCAAGACGACTCGAGGAGTTGGCTTGAGATTCTCCATATTTGACCATAGCAGAAGGTATACATCATTGGCGTTGATAGCGTGATGTGAATCCATAGAAAGTTGAGGTGACTGCGGCAGGTTTATAAATGATCCCGTATGAGCCGTGTCAGCAACTCGGCCAATGGTTCCTTCCAACTGGCTGTTTGAAGTTTAACCAAACTGTAGTGGCGGCGACTTGTGCGCCTGCCCATTAAGCCATCCAGTGCAGACGGCGGCTGATAATACATGATAATTTGCCTCCAATTTGTTGGAAGAAAAAACATGGCTTCCCAAGCAGTGACTTGCTCATACTCAATAAACAGCTCATGCAGACAGGTGCGGCCCGATGTGTTGATGTAGACCAGGCCGCGAGAGACGGACGGTAAAGATGACCGTAGTATCAGAGGCGGCACTGACAGATGAGTTGGCCACGGCGTTGTAAACCTGCGCAGATAGGTGAACCGGCTGCGGTGTTGTAAAACCAGCGCAGACGGGTGAGCCGGCCGCGGGGTTGTTGTTGTAGACTGAACCATAGAGGCGGTGGTTTGCACACAAATTTGTTTAACAATGTGGTATGGCCGGATGCTGGCACTGGATAATATTGGTGCGAGCTTTATATCCGTGACATAATGATTATTCTTGCAGTAAATAATTGTCCTGCATAGAAAACATCGCAAGCCAGAGCAATTGTTCTTGGATAAATTAATATATACTTAAAAATAGATAGAAAAAATAGCACCTGGTATTTTTACCGGATGAACCCGGATGCTGGTGTTGAATGGATTTTCTAGTAGCTTGGCGCGGTACGGACGGTTGTATAGCCGTATTACCAGGCCTCCATGTAACCTGTCCTCCTTCATCTTTTTTCTTATCTCACATGATGTTTGTATGTGGAACGCTTTGATTGAAATGCCATCAATGCTTCAACGCATGCACAGACAAGTGGTGAAGGATTTCCCTGACGTATTTCTAAAAGAGTTGCCAGGCATGCCACCGGATAGATACATTGAGTTTTGATTGAGCTTTTGCCAGGCACGGGGCCAATATCTAAGAGACCGTATAGGATGCCCGCAAAGGATTTGGAGGAAATTAAAAAGCAGATTAAGGAGTTACTGGATAAATGCTATATTCACTCAAGTTCGTCACCTTGGGGATCACCAGTGCTTCTAGTGGAGAAGAAGGATGGATCGTTGAGGATGGTTGTTGCTTATCATGGATTAAATGAAGTGACAATCAAGAACAAGTACCCACTGCCGATGATCAATGATTTGTTTGACCAGTTGCAAGGAGCTAAAGTATTTTCCAAGATCGATCCGCGATCAGGATACCACCTGCTGAAGATTCGAGAGAAGGATATAGCCAAGACAGCTTTTACCACAAGGTACGGGCTATATGAGTATACTGTTATGTCATTTGGACTGACTAACGCACCTGCCTATTTCATGAACATGATGAACAAGGTATTTATGGAGTTTTTGGATAAGTTCGTCATGGTGTTCATTGATGACATATTGGTCTACACGAAGAATGAAGAAGAGCATAAGGAGCATTTGCGCCTGGTACTTGGGAAGCTTAGAGAACATCATTTATATGCCAAGTTCAGCAAGTGTGAATTCTGGTTGAAGGAAGTTGGATTCCTCGGACATGTTATATCCGGAGAAGGGATAGCAGTAGACCCCACCAAGGTTGTCACTGTGACAAATTGGGAAGCACCCACGTCAGTTGGAGAGATCCAGAGTTTTCTTGGACTCGCAGGATACTACCGGAGGTTCATTGAGAATTTCTCGAAGATTGCAAAGCCTATGACGGAGTTGTTGAAGAAGGACACCAAGTTCAAATGGAATGAGGAATGTGAGGCCAGTTTTCAGGAGTTGCAGAAATGTTTGGTTACAGCTCCAGTGTTGATTCTTCCAAATCAATGCAAGGATTATAAAGTGTATTGCGACGCTTCTCGTCGAGGACTTGGAGCAGCGCTTATGCAGGAGGGAAGAGTTGCTTCATATGCCTCCCGATAGCTTAAACCCCATGAGTTGAATTATGCCACCCATGATTTGGAGTTAGCAGCCGTAGTGCATGCGTTGAAGACTTGGAGACACTTTCTCATCGGAAATCATTGTGAGGTGTACACAGATCACAAGAGTTTGAAGTATATCTTCACGTAGAAGGAGTTGAATCTCAGGCAGAGGAGATGGTTGGAGCTCATTAAGGATTATGATATGAGGTTGCATTATCATCCCAAAGAGGCTAACGTAGTAGCTGATGCGTTGAGCCGCAAGAGTCATGTTAATACACTCATGACCGGAGAGATACCCAAGGAGTTAGCAGAGGATCTTCGTGAGCTATGTTTGGAAATAGTTCCGAGAGGCTATGTAGCAGCATTGGAAATTCAGTCTACTTTGATGGATAAGATCAGAGAAGCTTAGAAGACGGACAAGGAGATTGCCGAGATAAAGGAAAGGTTGAGCAAAGGAAAGGCTAAAGGATTTTGTGAGGATGAGCACGACACCTTATGGTTTGAGGACCGTGTATATGTGCCTAATGACCCGAAGATCAGGAAGTTGATTCTACAAGAGGCCCATGATTCGCTGTATTCGATTCAACCAGGAAACACCAAGATGTATCTGGATTTGAAGGACAGTTTCTGGTGGACCGGAATGAAGAAGGATATTGCGGAGTATGTAGCAGTTTGTGATGTATGTCAGAGAGTGAAGGCAGAGCATCAGAAGCCAGCAGGATTGCTACAGCCATTGCTGATACCCGAATGGAAGTGGGATAAGCTAGGCATGGATTTTATCACGGGATTGCCCAGGACTCGTTCAGGCTATGACTCGATATGGGTTGTAGTCGATCGTTTGACGAAGGTAGCTCATTTCATCCCAGTGAAGACCACTTACACCAGTGCTAAGTTGGCAAAGATATACATGACCAGGATCATATGTATGCATGGAGTTCCGAGGACCATTATATTAGATAGAGGAACCCAGTTTACCTCAAAGTTCTGGAATCAGTTGCATGAAACTTTGGGTACCAGGCTAGAGTTCAGTACAGCCTTTCATCCACAAACAGATGGACAGAACTAGAGAGTCAATTAGATTCTGGAAGACATGTTGAGAGGTTGTGCGCTAGATTATGGATCTAGTTGGGACGACAATTTGCCATATGCAGAGTTCTCTTACAACAACAGCTATCAAGCCAGTTTGAAGATGGCCCCTTTCGAAGCTTTGTACTGAAGGAGGTGCAGGACACCATTGTTGTGGGATGAAGTTGGAGACCATCAGTTGTTTGGACCAGATTTGATCAAAGAGTCTGAAGAGAAGGTTAGGCTGATTCGCGATAGACTCAAGGTAGCCCAGTCTAGGCAGAAGTGTTATGCGGGTTCTCAATGCAAGGAGACAGTTTACGAAGTCGGAGACAAAGTTTATCTTCGTGTGTCCCCACTTCGAGGCGTTAAGCGTTTTGGAGTTAAGGGAAAGTTAGCACCACGTTTTGTGGGACCATACAAAGTTTTGGAGCGTATGGGAGAAGTTGCTTACAAGTTGGAATTTCCTGAAGGATTGTCAGGAGTTCATGACGTGTTCCACGTTTCCCAGTTGAGGAAGTACCGCGCGGAGATGTCCGATATCCCTCTAAGAGATACAGTGCCACTGGAAGCGATTCAGTTGGATAGCAATTTGACCTACGAGGAAAAACCAGTGAAGATTCTCGAGTTTGCCAGCCGAGTCACGCGCAACAAGGTTATCAAGTTCTGCAAAGTTCAGTGGAGCCACCATACCGAGGATGAAGCCATATAGGAACGAGAGGAAGACCTACAGAAGGACCACCCTCACCTATTTTCTAGCCAAGCCGAATCTCGAGGGCGAGATTCATCTTAAGGGGGGTAGGTTTGTAACATCCCAAATTTTCAATTTGGAATGTTATACATTAGATCATCATTGCATATCATATTTTATTGCATTTTGGCTTGATCCTAGAAATTCTACACAACTCAAGGACCACGGAGAGAGTTGGGGATTTTGTTGTTTTCATATTTGAGTTTTCTCAAATTTTGAAAAGAGGATCGTTTGATTTTAATTATTTTATATTCGAATATTTCTTTTATGAAAATAAAAGAGAGGGGATAAAATGACTTCCTGAAAATAAATAAATATTGGAGGTTAAATATTAAAATCAAATAAGAATTTTATTCGGAGTTTTATCGCTATTTTATTTGAATTAGGAAAATATGCGTTTTTCAAAATTGCTTTAGAGGCACAAATAAATGTTCACTTTGTCCGCTATATTTTTAGAGGACGGGGAAAATTTATTTGAGGATTTTTGGAGTCCATTTAGTATTTCTTTCATTTGATTTTGTGCGTGGAATATTTTTTTTTTAAAAGTCCACCGCCTTACCGGGCCGTGTCCGACCCGGACACTGCACCCGGCCGGCCTTTTAAGGCCAAGGCCCGAGCCACCCCAGCCCCAAACCCTAGCGCCCTGCCACCTCGTAATCCGTGCCGCCGTCGGCGGATTAGTCGTCATCGCCGCCGCCGCCGGAACCCGTCGCCGCCGCCCCGCCCGACGCCGACCCCGCCGCCCGTCGCCGCCGCCTCGCCCGCCGCCCCGCCGGAGTGCGCCGCCGCCGCCGGAGTTGCCGCCGCCCTCGCCGGATCTCGTTGAGGTAGCCGCCGCCAGTTTTCTCTAGAAAACTGTGTGTTTTTGTTTTCTTAGAACCCGTGGTTTGTTTAAGATCGGTTTATTTTTTTCCAGTTTAGTTAATTAGCGAACGCCCGTTCGTTCATTCGTTTTAACGAACGGTTTCCACCCGTTAGCCGTAGACAGTGAACGTTCCTTCGTTAGCCTGTTCGTCAGTTTTTCTTTTTCCAGGGATTTTCCGCGGTTATTTTCGATCGCGATTTCTGCCCTAGTTTCGTTTTAGTTTATCTTGTCGCTCGTTTATCAGAATCAGGCGATTCAAGTGTCTAGACATTTGTCTCGAAGCCCTGTTTCCGTTTAACCAACTTGAACAAGATTTTGCTACTGTAAAATTTGACTTAAGTCTAGATTAGTAAACAAAGCTTGTTTCTTTCGCAGTTTGAGTTTCGTTGCTTCGTTTGATTTGATTCTTTTTGCAAACCAGAGTCTTAAGTTGAACTTTTTGGTTAGTTCTCTTATTGAGTTTTACCCGTGCTTCTAGTTGAGTGCTTGTTGTATGTTTGTTTGTTTGTGATAGAGTACCCGGAGTGCGAAGCATGCTACTACGAGTCTCTAGGTTTCACGGTTCATCAGCAAGGCAAGTAACACTTTGATCGTACCTATTTACTATCCAGTTTTATTGCATTAGATCAATACTCAAACAATTGCATGGTTAGGATCTGATTAACATGTGAGTTTTGGGAAGTAGATGAGGTAGTACCTATTGTCCTGTTTATTATCAAACCTTTGGGAGTTACTTCTACATTGCTTATATTGCTATGCTATGCTCGTAGACGTGGTTTGGTTCGAGTGATTCATGACAGATGTGAGCATTGTTAATTAATGGTTGAATTAAGGTGGCTACTTAAATACACATCTGGGTGGATTGCTTGAAGGCACCTTGGAGTACCCAGTGGTTGTCAGGGCACCTGGAGGATCCAGTGTTGTCCTAGGATATCCCGGAGTACCCGTGTGATCATCCTATGGTCCGCCACCTAGGCTCAAAGGGATCATAAGATTATTCATGCTAGAAACTTCCGTGTGCAGCCACAAGCCAATATGGGCTCTGGCATAGTTGAGTAAGTTGCGTGAAGCTCTTGAAAAGGTAGACTAGTAGATGTAGTGGGTTGTAGGTGGTACTATCTATCCAGAGTAGAGAGTTAATGCTTCAGAAAGACTGTGTCTCGAATCTCCAACCATGGATGTATTCGAGTCTTGTGGGGAAAAGTGTGCACCTCTGCAGAGTGTATAAACTAATCGTGGTTAGCCGTGTCTCCGGTTATGGACGTCTTGAGTATCTAGTTCTTGGATTATCATGTTGATCTCATCACTCTTAAATTAATTTGATTGGGTTTAATGATGATGTTTAATTGGGATTGAGTTGGTGGAACCTTCTCAATGTTTAACAACCACCATGATAGTTAAATAAAATTTATTCCTTTGTTGTAGGAAAAAATTGGCTTTATGCAAAACTGTTAACCATAGAGCTTTCCACCAGCCATATATGCATGTAGTGATAGCATTTATTCTGTTCATTACTCTCTTGTGTTACATTGCCAGCATATTCCATGTGCTGATCCGTTTCGGGCTGCAACGTTCATGTTGCAGACTTTTCAGACGATGAGTAAGGTGCCATAGGTCGTTGTCTTTCACTCAGTGATGCTGTTGGAGTTGATGGACTCACTTTATCTTCCAAGCCTTCCGCTGTTACCGTATTTAGATGGCCTTAAGCCATATTTATTGTAATAAGCTCTCTTTTGAGACGTTCGATGTAATAAGTGTGTGATTGCTACTCTGTTATAAATCCTCAAGTATTGTGCGCGTCAGCATTACCAATCCAGGGATGACACTGATGCACAGAGATCAGACTTTTTGAGGTCTGGTCGCTACAGGTTCAAATATCACCCACCAATTAAAGAAGAAATTAAAGAACCGGTAAAAGCTAAAGAAGAGACTATCAGTTACAATGTTGATCCAGTTGTTCCCACTACTTATATTGAAAAACCACATTTTTCTGTTAGGATGAAGGAACATGCTAAAGTTTCAACCGTGGTCAACAAAAGATATATTAGAACACCTAAACTAGTTGAACAAATCAAGGTTGAACCTAGTGTTGCTGTGATTAAGGATCTCTTAGTCGATAATATTGATGGGCATGTTATTTACTTCTGTGTTGAAGCTGCTAGAATTGCCAAACCAGATGAAAAAGATAAATATAGACTAGTTGTTGGCATGCCCGTTGTCTCGGTTAAGATAGGAGATCACTTTTATCATGGTTTATTTTACTTAGGTGCTAGCGTGAGTGTTATTCCTTTTTCCTTATATCAAGAAATTATGAATGATATAGCACTTGCTGAAATAGAAGACATAGATGTTATTATTAAGCTTGCTAATAGAGATACTATATCACCAATTGGGATTGTTAGAGATATTGAAGTCTTGTGTGGGAAAATAAAATACCCTGCTGATTTTCTTATTCTTGGTTCCCCACAAGATTTTGTCCCATTATCTTTGGCAGACCTTTCTTGAACACCGCTAATGCTAAAATAGATTGTGAGAAACAAACTGTCTGTGTTAGCTTTGGTGATGAATCTCATGAGTTTAATTTCTCTAAGTTTAGTAGGAAACCTCATAAGAAATATTTGCCTAGTAAGGATGAAATTATTGGTCTTGCTTCTATTGTTGTACCTCCTACTGATCCCTTAGAACAATATTTTCTAGACCATGAAAATGATTTGCATATGCATGAAAGAAATGAAATTGATAGAATCTTGTTCGAACAACAACCTCTGCTTAAACACAATCTTCCTATTGAAACTCTAGGAGGACCTCCTCCACCTAAAGGTGATCCTGTGTTTGAATCAAAACAATTGCCAGACACTTTGAAAAATGCTTATCTTGATGAGAAAAAGATATATCCTGTTATTATTAGTGCTAACCTTTCAGAACATGAAGAACAAATATTATTGAAAGTTCTAAGGAAGCACCAAGCTGCTATTGGATATACTCTTGATGATCTTAAGGGCATTAGTCCCACTCTATGTCAGCACAAGATTAATATGGAACCTGATGTTAAACCCGTTGTTGATCACCAACGTCGGTTAAATCCGAAGATGAAAGAAGTGGTAAGAACGGAAATATTGAAACTTCTGGAAGCAGGTATAATCTATCCTATAGCTGATAGTAGATGGGTAGGTCTTGTTCATTGTGTCCCTAAGAAGGGAGGTATAACTGTTGTTCCTAATGATAAGAATGAACTTATTCCACAAAGAATTGTCACAGACTATAGAATGATAATTGATTTTAGAAAATTAAACAAAGCAACTAGAAAGGATCATTACCCTCTGCCTTTTATTGATCAAGTGCTAGAAATATTATCTAAGCACACACATTTATGCCTCCTTGATGGATATTCTGATTTTCACAAATACCTGTTTCTCAACCTGATCAAGAAAAGACCACTTTTACTTGCCCTTTTGGAACTTATGCTTATAGACGTATGCCTTTTGGTTTATGCAATGCACCTGCTACTTTTCAAAGATGTATGACTATCATATTCTTTGATTTTTGTGAAAAGATTGTTGAGGTTTTCATGGATGACTTTTCTGTTTATGGGAAGTCTTCTAATGATTGTTTAAGCAATCTTGATCGAGTTTTGGAGAGATGTGAACAAACAAATCTTGTCTTGAATTGGGAGAAGTGCCACTTCATGGTTAACAAAGGTATTGTTTTGGGCCATAAAATCTCTCAAAGAGGTATTGAGGTGGACAAAGCCAAGGTTGATGCAATTGAGAAAATGCCATGTCCTAAAGATATCAAAGGTATTCGTAGTTTCCTTTGGTCATGCTGGTTTCAATAGGAGATTTATCAAAGACTTCTCTAAAATTTCTAGGCCTCTTACAAGTATTTTGCAAAAGGATATTCCTTTTGTTTTTATGACAATTGTTTGGAAGCCTTCGAAACACTCAAGAAAGCCTTAATTTATACACCTGTTGTTCAACCACCTGATTGGAACTTGCCTTTTGAGATTATGTGTGATGCTAGTGATTATGCTGTTGGTGCTGTTCTAGGACAAAGAGTTGATAAGAGATTAAATGTTATGCATTATGCTAGTAAAACTCTAGATAATGCTCAACAAAATTATGCTACTACTGAAAAAGAATTCTTAGCAGTGGTGTTTGCTTGTGATAAATTTAGATCCTACATTGTTGATTCCAAAGTGACCGTTCACACTGATCATGCTTCTATAAAATATCTTATGGAAAAGAAAGATGCTAAATCTAGAATCATTAGGTGGGTTCTTCTGGTAGAAGAATTTGATTTGCATATCACTGATAGAAAAGGAGCAGAGGACCCTGTAGCTGATAACTTGTCTAGGCTTGAAAATATTCTTGATAACCCACTGATACGTCCATTTTGCATCATGCTTTTATATCAATATTTATTGCATTATGGGCTGTTATTTCACGTTATGTCACAATACTTATGGCTATTCTCTCTTATTTTACAAGGTTTATATGAAGAGGGAGAATGCCGGCAGCTGGAATTCTGGGCTGGAAAAGGAGCAAATATTGGAGACCTATTCTACGCAACTCCAAAAGTCCTGAAACTCCATGGAATATCTTAAAATAAATAAAGAAAAATCGTCACCAAAGATGAAGGCCAGGGGGCCCACACCCTGCTCACGAGGGTGGGGGGCCCACACCCTGCTATGACTTAGATTCTCAAAAGCCTCCCAGAAAACACTGTTGGAAGTTGGGAAGAGCTTGAGGACGCGTTTAGAGCAAATTTTCAAGGGACTTATGTCCGCCCTCCGGATGCAGACGATCTAAGTCATATAACTCAACAGCCCGGAGAGTCAGCTCGCAAATTCTGGAACAGGTTCCTTACTAAAAAGAACCAAATAGTCGACTGTCCGGACGCCGAAGCCTTAGCAGCTTTTAAACACGACGTGCGAGACGAATGGCTCGCCAGACACCCCGGCCAAGAGAAGCCGAGGACAATGTCCGCGCTAACAAGCCTCATGACCCGCTTTTGTGCGGGGGAAGACAGCTGGCTAGCAAGATGCAGCACCAGCGACCCAAGTACATCCGAGATCAGAGATGGAAACGGAAAATCACGGCGCAGAAAAGATCAGCGCCGGAATAAAGAGAAAAGCCCAAAGAACACGGCGGTCAACGCCGGATTCAAAAGCTCGCGGCCAAACAACAAAACACTGCATCTTAAGGACAACAGTGACGAGCTATCCAACTTAAACAAAATTTTGGATCGGATATGTCAAATCCACAGTACCTCCGGAAGGCCTGCAAACCACACCCACCGAGATTGTTGGGTTTTCAAACAGTCCGGCCGACTCAACGCCGAACACAAGGGGCTTGACGCACCAAGCGAGGACGACGACGAACCCCACCAGCAGGGCACCGAGAAACAAAAGACTTTCCCACAAGAAGTCAAAGCAGTAAACTCACTTCATGTGATAACACGGAATAACAATGCGGCACCCGCTAAGATGGGTCGTGCACGGTCCACCCCAGCGGTACCTCGAGATTGGATGTCAAAACCAATCACTTTTGACCACTTGGATTATTCCAAAAGTGTTCGAAATGCAGGATGGACTGCCCTGATATTGGATCCTATAATCGACGGACTACAATTTACACAAGTCCTGATGGACGGCGGCAGCGATTTAAACATGCTATATCTGAACACAATCCGCAAGTTGGGGATAGACCTTACTAAAATTCGACATAGCCGCACTTCCTTTAAAGGAGTGACGCCAGGCCCTTACGCCAAGTGCACAGGCTCCTTATTACTAGAAGTTGTGTTCGGGTCACCGAACAACTTCCGACGCGAAAAACTAATCTTTCATGTCGCCCCATTCAAAAGTAGCTATCAAGCACTATTGGGACGTGAAGCTTTCGTCCGCTTTAACGCCATACCACATTACGCGTCTCTTACACTTAAAACGCCCAGTCCACGCGGCATCATTTCATTAAGAGGGTCATTCAGAGACCCTAGACACGGCTAGACGAGTCCAACATAAATAAGCTAGGGGCTCCCTAGCCGCACACCCTTTCACAAGGGGCTGTGCGTATAAGCAATAATGAGCTAATATAGACTCCGCTTTATCCATTTATTAATATTTTCATGCACTTTTTTGCACGATTCACTTCCAAACTAAGTTCCTCTCTTTTACAGATGAACAACGTGCATACCCGTCTAGGATAACGGCACAACGGAGACACAGGCGCAGACGTGCAGTAGGGACCCGTCGCAAGGATTCTTTTCAGATTAAGACCCTGCGTAAACCTTTTTTACTGTCTCTTGTTGCTATAATCCCCTGGTTTCTCATTATAACCAGAGTGGAGACTGACGTTTTGGCATCGGCCGCGTCAGAGGACCTCGCCCGTACCTGGACACTAGGGGCTTAGGGCATTGTTCTGCCCATTATTATAAAGACCGAACACCTTAGGGAGTGTTCGGCGTCTCGAGTTAGGCCTTATATGCATCAGCTCCGAATCATGTCTTTGGTCAAATGTTGGGTTTGCCCAGCTCCTGTGTTTTGCTGCCTTACGTTCCGTATCATCGGCTAACGCGGCACCAGGAGAACTACTGCGATTGTGCCCCAGTTCGGCTGGGCGAGCACCTCAGTAGAGAAAGCCGAAAACTGACTGTCATGATACAGCGAGAGACTGGTCAACCACTCGATCAACCACCGGAATGTTTAGAATTCCTCCGCTTTGACGAAGGACCATTTCCTGGTCAGGCACACACGCGCCCCGAATTCGGAGAGCGCGGTGCCCCCAGGGGCTATATCGTAGTCCCACCCTCGAACTCCAATGGCTAAGTGAAAGTGATAAAGCATCATAGTCCGGTTGCCTCGTTTGCTACGCTACCACCTCCTCAACAGGACCGAGACGTCGGATTAAGTGTGAAAAATCGCTATTTTTGCGAACACCCCCGCACCTTGTGCGTGGGGGCTGAAGCCGAAGACTGCCATCTTTTAGGTTATACACACGTATACATAAACGGCCGCATACGAGATATTTCAATACTTGAACGCACAAGTATAAAAAGCGATTACATCATAACCATTGTTTTACAAAATAAAACATTCATTTGAACGTGACATTTTTCGAGCACTGCGACTCTATTACATGAGCACCACGCATAACTTCCCCAAAATAGTGCTCGGCGGGTAACCGGCTTTCGTCAGAACCCTGGGTTGCAACAGCGGTGGCATCCATCTCTGTCCAATTTGTCTTCACACGGGCGAGGGCCATCCGTGCACCCTCTATGCTGGCCGACCGCTTCATTGCCTTGATATGCGGCACTGCCCCAAGAAACTGCTACAATAAGCCAAAATAGCTCTTCGGCTTGGGCCTCTCCGGCCAGACATGAGTTACGATACCCGTCATGGCAAGTCCGGACAACCTATTCAGCTCAGCCCATTCGGCCAACCGATCGGTCAGCGGAAGTGAACGATCCGGACTATGGAATTGAGACCAAAACATCTCTTCCGTCTTGTGATCCTTCTGACTTCGGAAGTGCACAACGGCATCCGCCGCACTCGCTGCTAAGTCCATATATGGATCCTCCGGACCCCACAGCTGGCCAAGCTTTGCATACTTTGGATCCGTAAACCTGCGGCGCGGCAGAAAAGGCTAGCCAGCCACAATGTCTCCGGCCTGACGCAGCTCCTCCTTTATAGCCCGCATTGCAGAACGGGCATCCTTGGCTTCGGCGGTGGCCTTCCCCAGGTCTTCTCGCTCCGATAGGCGCTCCTTTTCAAGAGCCTCATTGCGGTCGGTAGCATCCTTCAATTTAACGGCCAGTTCGGCCATCTCTTCCCTGCTTCGGCAGTGTGCAGCCCTTTCGGCTTCTAACTCTTCGACCGCCCTCGAGGCAGCCGCATCACTCCTTTTGGCTTGCTCCTTGGCTTGAGCAAGTTCTGCCCGAAGGCTCTCCATAGCAGCAGCACCATCTGCGTCAAGCATAAATATTGTAAGAGGTGGGCTTTGACTCCCTTAATAGGTGACTACGGGGAAACAACTTACCTTGCGACTCGTCAAGTCGCTTATTGACTAGCGCGATGTCCGCATCCGCAACATCGAGTTGCCGCATTAATTTAGCAACTCCATCAGTCCGGCTAGCCCCCGGACTATCCGCCACCTGCATAGGAAAGGCGACACTCAATACCTGCGATTTTGATCCTCGGCACACTGTCGCTTTTCGACAACCTACCGAGTCTCAGGGGCTACTATCTATACAGGGTGCACTTTATGTGCAAAACTGTCAAAAAGAGGTGTCATTTTTACATACCTCAAACCCCGCTAGCAAACTTCTGACGGCATTATGCAATCCGCTTCCGGCGGATGAAATCCTTCTAATCACCATACTCATCAACGCACGGTGATCTTCTGAGATGGACGCCCTCTCAAGCAGATCCTTCAGCTCCCCCGGCCGAACACTAGTCGGCGCCGAACTCTTCGGCTCCGCCGGGTTCGGGGATACCCTCCGTGACGACACTTCAGGCTCGTCCGTCCTATCCGACGGCGCAGCAGACGGAGGCGTCTCGCTCTCCATCATATCCGGAGGAAGATCCCCCGAAGACGAGCTCATCTGAGAAGGTCGGAGATCCGAACTACAAGGTAAAAAACTCGGTTATCCCCAAAAGCACAAATAGGGATGTCTCTCGTTACCGAACTCCCTTTTTTCTACTCACGGCTCGCTGGAGGGCTGATGCTTTAGGGGAGATTGTGCGGCCGGGGTCTCCCCAGACGCAGGACCCTCTGGTGAAGACTTCTTCCCCCGCTTAGGGGCATTGGCCTCCGGGTCTCCAGATGCGGTCCTCTTCTCTCCTTGGAGGGAGGGATTCTCGATCCCCCCTTTTTCAAGAGCCTCCTTGGGCGAGGCGGTAGCTCCCTTATTTTCCCCTCCGCCTTCTTCTGAAGGCGCAACCTCCAGCATCTAGACCAGCACGGGATCTGGCGCGGTCTCTGGGAGGGGGGTCGGACACCGTATCAGCTTTGCTTGCGCTATCCACTCCTGTTGAAGGATAACGGGTTAAAAGGCAAATTGTAGAAAGGCAAACAAACAGTACGTTCGAACACTGAGCTACTTACTTGAGTATCTGGGCGATTGCAGCTTAGGACCGCATCCTCGGTCAATTCCGGACACGCCGCCTGTGATCCAAAGAACCACTTGTACATCTCCACGGGTGTCGTACCCATAAAGTGTTGGAGAATCCGTGGTCCCTCCGGATTGAACTCCCATAGCCGGAGAGGACGGCGTTTGCAGGGCAGGAGACGCCTAATTAGCATAACCTGGATCACCACGACCAGATCAATCTCCCTCGCCTGGAGGTCTTGAATCCGGCCCTGCAATAGGGGCACATCTTTTGACGGCCCCCAGTTGAGCCCTTGGTTGACCCACGACATCAACCGTCGAGGAGGTCCCGAGCAGAATATGGGCAGCGGCTTCTGCCTGCTGCCCTTCGGAGCGGTGATATAGAACCACTCCTGCTGCCACAAGCCGAGCTCCTCTTGGAAGGAGCCCTCGGGCCACGGGGCATCGGCCCTCCTGCTTATGGCCGCCCCGCTGCACTCTGCTTGATGCCCCCCAATCATCTTCGGCTCCACATTAAAGGTCTTCAGCCACAGGCCGAAGTGGGGGGTGACATGGAGGAAGGCTTCGCAGACGACAATAAATGCGGAAATATGGAGGATGGACTCCGGAGCCAAGTCATGGAAATCCAGCCCGTAGTAGAACATGAGCCCTCTCACGAAAGGATCCGTCGGGAAGCCTAAACCCCAGTGGAGGTGGGATACAAAGACGACGTACTCGCCGGGCTCGGGGGTGGGTATGGCCTGCCCTTCGGCGGGCAGCCTGTGCGAAATCTCGTAGGACAGGTACTTGGCCTCTCGCAGCTTTAGCACGTCCTCCTCCGTGACGGAGGAGGGCATCCACCGGCCCTGAAGGTCGGAGCCGGACATTGTTGAAGGTCCAAAGCACACGAATCTGGGGCTCAGGGTGTTGGAACATGGAGCGAGGAGAAGATTCGGTGGAGGATTGAAGAAAAGAAACGAGCCTTGGTCCTATTATAAAGAGGGAGAATACCAAGAGCCGTCTCCGTGACCGTTCGGGACTCGCCTTCGATGGAGGGGGCGCAGCAACGGACGCGGTTGGGTTACCCACGTCCGTATTGATGAGGATCCCGGGATAAGGGGAACACGATCTCTGCTTCGACAAGACGTGCCAAGGAAACCGCTTCGCTAAACGCCCTGAGGTGGTGTAATAAAAAAACAATTCAAGTAAAGGCTTGGTAGTGGCGTGACGTCACGCTACAAGATACGTCAGCAGATCGAACCTGTGTACATGATATTCTCTCTACGGTGGAATGTGGAAATTATTTTGCAGAGCCGGACACTATCCTGGTGTTCACAATCTTTTATGGATTATTCGGAGGAGGAACCCGCCTTGCAATGCCGAACATTATGCGCGCCGGACTCATCGTCATTAAAGCCAGGTTCAGGGGCTACTGAGGGAGTCCTGGACTAGGGGGTGTCCGGACAGCTGGACTATCATCGTCCGCCGGACTCCAAGACTACGAAGATACAAGATTGAAGACTCCGTCCCGTGTCCGGATGGGACTTTCCTTGGCGTGGAAGGCAAGCTTGGCGATACGGATATGTAGATCTCCTACCATTGTAACCGACTCTGTGTAACCCTAGCCCTCTCCGGTGTCTATATAAACCGGAAGGCTTTTAGTCCGTAGGACAACAACCATTATAACAATCATACCATAGGCTAGCTTCTAGGGTTTAGCCTCCTTGATCTGGTGGTAGATCCACTCTTGTACTACCCATATCATCAATATCAATCAAGCAGGAGTAGGGTTTTACCTCCATCGAGAGGGCCCGAACCTGGGTAAAAACATCATGTCCCTTGTCTCCTGTTACAATCCGCCTAGACGCATAGTTCAGGACCCCCTACCCAAGATCCGCCGGTTTTGACACCGACACCCCCCTGGGGCGCGCCCCCCTACTTCGTGGGCCCCCTGGTGGCTCTCCGACGCCCATCTTCTCCTATATGAAGTCTTTCGATGAGAAAAAAATAGAAGGCAACCTTTCGGGACGAGACTCCGCCGCCACGAGGCGGAACCTTGGCGGAACCAATCTAGGGCTCCGGCAGAGCTGTTCTGCCGGGGACACTTCCCTCCGGGAGGGGGAAATCATCACCATCGTCATCATCAACGCTCCTCTCATCGGGAGAGGGCAATCTCCATCAACATCTTCACCAGCACCATCTCATCTCCAAACCCTAGTTCATCTCTTGTTCCAATTCTTGTCTCCAAGTCCGGGATTGGTGCTAGTAGGTTGCTAGTAGTGTTGATTACTCCTTGTAGTTGATGCTAGTTGGTTTATTTGGTGGAAGATCATATGTTCAGATCCTTTATGCATATTGTTACCCCTCTGATTATGAACATGAATATGCTTTGTGAGTAATTACGTTTGTTCCTGAGGACAAGGGAGAAGTCTTGCTATTCGTAGTCACGTGAATTTGGTATTCGTTCGATATTTTGATAAGATGTATGTTGTCTAGCCTCTAGTGGTGTTATGTGAGCGTTGACTACATAACACTTCACCATTATTTGGGCCTAGAGGAAGGCATTGGGAAGTAATAAGTAGATGATGGGTTGCGAGAGTGACAGAAGCTTAAACCCTAGTTCATGCGTTGCATCGTAAGGGGCTGATTTGGATCCATATGTTTCATGCCATGGTTAGGTTTACCTTAATACTTTTGTTGTAGTTGTGGATGCTTGCAATAGAGGTTAATCATAAGTGGGATGCTTGTTCAAGTAAGAACAGCACCCAAGCACCGGTCCACCCACATATCAAATTATCAAAGTACTGAACGCGAATCATATGAGCGTGATGAAAACTAGCTTGACGATATTCCCATGTGTCCTCGGGAGCGCTTTTCCTATTATAAGAGTTTGTTCAGGCTTGTCCTTTGCGATAAAAAGGATTGGGCCACCTTGCTGCACTTTATTTACTTTTGCTACTTGTTGCTCGTTACAATTTATCTTATCACAAAACTATCTGTTACCACTTATTTTAGTACTTGCAGAGAATACCTTGCTGAAAACCGCTTATCATTTCCTTCTGCTCCTCGTTGGGTTCGACACTCTTACTTATCGAAAGGACTATGATAGATCCCCTATACTTGTGGGTCATCAAGACTCTTTTCTGGCGCCGTTTCCGAGGAGTGTAGCGCCTTTGGTAGGTGGAATTCGGTAAGGAAAAATTTATATAGTGTGCTGAAATTTTCTGTCACTTGTTACTATGGAAAGTAATTCTCTGAGGGGCTTGTTCAGGGTATCTTCACCCCGTCCAGTAGAGCAAAGAGTTGCTCCTCAACCTACTGAACCTATTGAAAATGAAACTCCTTTTGAAATTCCTTCGGGTGTGATGGAAAAACTGCTAGCTAACACTTTTACAGGAGATGGAACAAAGCATCCTGATGAACATCTACTCTATGTGGATGAAGTTTGTGGACTATTTAAGCTTGCAGGTATACCCGATGATGTTGTTAAGAAGAATGCCTTCCCTTTATCTTTGAAGGGAGACGCATTGACATGGTATAGGCTATGTGATGATACGAGATCATGGAACTATAAAAGATTGAAATTGGAATTTCATCAAAAGTATTATCCTATGCATCTTGTTCATCGTGATAGCAATTATATATATAGTTTTTGGCCTCGCGAAGGAGAAAGCATCGCTCAAGCTTGGGGGAGGCTTAAATCAATGTTATATTCATGCCCCAATCATGATCTCCCAAGAGAAGTAATTATTCAAAGTTTTTATGCTCGGCTTTCTGATAACAATCACACCATGCTCGATACTTCTTGTGCTGGCTCTTTTATGATGAAGACTATTGAATTTAAATGGAATTTATTGGATAGAATTAAACGCGACTCTGAAGATTGGGACCTCGATGAAGGTAAGGAGTCAAGTATGACACCTCAATTTGATTGTGTTAAATCTTTTATGGATACCGATATTTTCCGTAAGTTTAGCACTAAATATGGACTTGACTCTGAGACAGTAGCTTCTTTCTGTGAATCTTTTTCTACCTATGTTGATCTCCCCAAGGAGAAGTGGTTTAAATATCATCCTCCCATAGAAGTAAAAGTAGCTACACCTACTAAAGTTGAAGAAAAGACTGTCACTTATAATGATCCTATTGTTCCCACTTCTTATGTTGAGAAACCACCTTTCCCTGTTAGAATGAAGGATCATGCTAAAGCTTCAACTGTTGTTCGTAAAAGTAATATTAGAACTTATACACCTCCTGAGCAAGTTAAAGTAGAACCTAATATTGCTATTGTCTGATAATATTGATGGGCATGTTATTCAATTCTGTGGTGAAGCCGCTAGAATTGCTAAACCTTGTGCTAGAGATAAACATAGACCTGTGGTAGGCGTGCCTGTTATTTCTGTTAAAATAGGGGATCATTGTTATCATGGCTTATGTGATATGGGTGCTAGTGCTAGTGTAATACCCATTGACTTATACAAAGAAATTATGCATGATATTGCACCTGCTGAGTTAGAAGATATTGATGTTACAATTAAACTTGCCAATAGAGATACTATATCTGCAATGGGAATTGTTAGAGATGTTGAAGTCTTGTGTGGAAAACCCAAATATCCCGCTGATTTTGTTGTTCTTGGTTCTCCACAAGATAGCTTTTGTCCCATTATATTTGGTAGACCCTTCTTGAATACTGTTAATGCTAAGATAGACTACGAAAAGAATGTTGTTACTATTGGCTTGGATGATATGGTTCATGAGTTTAATTTCTCTAAATTTAGTAAACAACATCGTGAGGAAGAATTGCCTAGTAAAGATGAAATTATTGGTCTTGCTTCTATTGCCGTACCTCCTAGTGATCCTTTAGAACACTATTTGCTAGACCATGAAAATGATATGTTCATGAATGAAAGAAGGGAAATAGATGAAGTATTCTTTAAACAGGAACCTATTCTGCAACACAATTTGCCTGTTGAAATCCTAGGGGATCCTCCTCCACCCAAGGGTGATCCCGTGTTTGAGCTTAAACCGTTGCTTGATAATCTTAAATATGATTATCTTGATGAAAAGAAAATATATCCTATCATTATTAGTGCTAACCTTTTAGAGCATGAAGAAGAAAGATTATTGAAAACTCTGAAGAAGCACCGTGCCGCTATTGGATATACTCTTGATGATCTTAAGGGCATCAATGCCACTCTATGTCAACATAAAATAAATTTGGAAGTGGATGCCAAACCAGTTCGTGATCCTCAACGACGTTCGAATCCTAAAATGAAAGAAGTGGTAAGAAAAGAAATACTCAAGCTTCTGGAGGCAGGTATAATTTATCCCGTTGCTGATAGTCAGTGGGTAAGTCCTGTCCATTGTGTCCCTAAGAAGGGAGGTATTACTGTTGTCCCTAATGACAAAGATGAATTGATTCCGCAAAGAATTATCACAGGTTATAGGATGGTAATTGATTTCTGCAAATTAAATAAGGCTACTAAGAAAGATCATTACCCCTCACCTTTTATTGATCAAATGCTAGAAAGATTATGCAAACATACACATTATTGATTTTTAGATGGTTATTCTGGTTTCTCTCAAATACCTGTGTCGGCTAGAGATCAATCAAAGACTACTTTTACATGCCCTTTTGGTACTTTTGCTTATAGACGTATGCCTTTCGGTTTATGTAATGCACCTGCTACCTTTCAAAGATGCATGATGGCTATATTCTCTGATTTTTTTGAAAAAATTTGTGAGGTTTTCATGGATGATTTTTCCGTCTATGGTTCCTCCTTTGATGATTGCTTGAGCAATCTTGATCGAGTTTTGCAGAGATGTGAAGAAACTAATCTTGTCTTGAATTGGGAAAAGTGCCACTTTATGGTTAATGAAGGTATTTTCTTGGGGCACAAAGTTTCTGAAAGAGGTATTGAAGTTGATAAAGCCAAGGATGATGCTATTGAAAAGATGCCATGTCCCAAGGACATCAAAGGTATAAGAAGTTTCCTTGGTCACGCTGGATTTTATAGGAGGTTCATTAAGGACTTCTCAAAAATTTCTCGGCCTCTGACTAATTTATTACAAAAAGATGTACCATTTGTCTTTGATGATGATTGTGTAGAAGTATTTGAAATACTTAAGAAAGCATTAGTCTCTGCACCTGTTGTTCAGCCACCTGATTGGAATTTACCCTTTGAAATTATGTGTGATGCTAGTGATTATGCTGTAGGTGCTGTTCTAGGGCAAAGAGTTGATAAGAAATTAAATGTTATCCATTATGCTAGTAAGACTCTAGACAATGCTCAAATAAATTATGCTACTACTGAAAAGGAACTTTTAGCAGTTGTATTTGCTTGTGATAAATTCAGACCCTATATTGTTGATTCTAAAGTAACCATTCACACTGATCATGCTGCTATTAAATATCTTATGGAAAAGAAAGATGCAAAACCTAGACTTATTAGATGGGTTCTCTTGCTGCAAGAATTTGATTTGCATATTGTTGATAGAAAAGGAGTTGAGAACCCTGTTGCAGATAACTTATCTAGGTTAGACAATGTTCTTGATGACCCACTACCTATTGATGATAACTTTCCTGATGAACAATTAAATGTCATAAGCACTTCTCGTAGCACTCCATGGTATGCTGATTATGCTAATTATATTGTTGCTAAATTTATACTGACTAGCTTCACATACCAACAAAAGAAAAAAAATCTATGATTTGCGACATTACTTTTGGGATGACCCACATATTTATAAAGAAGGAGTAGATGGTGTTATTAGACGTTGTGTACCTGAGCATGAACAGGAACAGATCCTACGCAAGTGTCACTCCGAAGCTTATGGAGGACACCACGATGGAGATAGAACTGCACATAAGGTATTGCAATCCGGTTTTTATTGGCCCACTCTCTTCAAGGATGCCCATAAGTTTGTTTTGTCTTGCGATGAATGTCAAAGAATTGGTAATATTAGTAGACGTCAAGAAATGCCTATGAATTATTCACTTGTTATTGAACCATTTGATGTTTGGGGCTTTGATTATATGGGACCTTTTCTTGCCTCTAATGGATATACACATATTTTAGTTGCTGTTGATTACGTTACTAAGTGGGTAGAAGCTATTCCATCTAGTAGTGCTGATCATAACACCTCTATTAAAATGCTTAAGGAAGTTATTTTTCCGAGGTTTGGAGTCCCTAGATATTTAATGGCTGATGGTGGTTCACACTTTATTCATGGTGCTTTCCGTAAAATGCTTGCTAAATATGATGTTAATCATAGAATTGCATCTCCATATCACCCGCAGTCTAGTGGTCAAGTAGAATTGAGCAATAGGGAGCTCAAATTAATTTTGCAAAAGACTGTTAATAGGTCTAGAAAGAATTGGTCCAAGAAACTGGATGACACATTATGGGCCTATAGAACTGCATATAAGAATCCTATGGTTATGGCTCCGTATAAAATGGTTTATGGAAAAGCATGTCACTTACCTCTCAAACTAGAACATAAGGCATATTGGGCTATTAAAGAGCTCAACTATGATTTCAAACTTGCCGGTGAGAAGATGTTATTTGATATTAGCTCACTTGATGAATGGAGAACCCAAGCTTATGAAAATGCCAAGTTGTTTAAATAAAAAGTTAAAAGATGGCATGACAAAAGGATACAAAAG
Organism: Triticum timopheevii; assembly: GCA_963921465.1. Taxonomy (NCBI): domain Eukaryota; kingdom Viridiplantae; phylum Streptophyta; class Magnoliopsida; order Poales; family Poaceae; genus Triticum; species Triticum timopheevii. The sequence goes on along the minus strand of OY997268.1, from coordinate 514,967,823 downwards.
CGTGAGTTTAATGTAGGTGATTATGTATTGCTATACAACTCTCGTTTAATATTTTTTGTAGGAAAACTTCTCTCTAAATGGGAAGGTCCCTACGGTATCAAGGAGGTCTATCGTTCTGGTGCCATAAAAATCAATAACTTTAAAGGCACAATCCGAAGGTGGTAAACGGTCAAAGGATCAAACATTATACCTCAGGTAATCCCATAAATGTTGAAGCAGTATTATTGAAACCGTAACCCCGGAGGAATACATAAGGGACACTTTCCAGCCCGTTTCAGACTCCGAAAAGGAATAGGTACGTGGTATGGTAAGTAAACCGACTCCAAAACAATTTTTAAGGCAATATTTTCCCGTTTTGGAATATTTAGAAAAATAGAAAAATAAGTGGCAGTCCGGGAAGGACACGAGGCCTCCACGAGGGTGGAGGGCGCGCCCTACCCCCTGGGCACGCCCCCCTATCTCGTGAGCACCTCGTGTGCCCTCCGGACTCCGTTTTCTAGCACGATACCTATTTTGGTCGGTAAAAATTCATTATATATTCTCCCGAAGGTTTTGACCACCGTATCATGCAAATATCCTCTGTTTTTGTTTCGAGTTGTTCCTGTTGCAGATTTGGAACAAGATGTCGTCCCAAGATTCGGAGGGAGAGAGCTACATGGCTGATTATATAGCAAACCCAAAAGTATATGGGGATGTGGAACATTATGGCTGGACCACGGAGGAAGAAGAAGACTATGATCCAAAGAGGAAGGAGGAAACAACCTCCGATGAAGAGGACGATCCACTACCTCAACCTGGTGATATGCATGTGGAGTTCAAGAAGTCAATCCTCCCCAAGGTCCATTCTATCCCACCTCATTTTTTGCAGGACAGCAAGGCAGCACTATGCAAAAAGATAATGAAACTTGAGCTCGAGAATGAGGGTCTGAGGGAGGAAAATTTTAGCATCAGAGGCAAGCTAGAGAAGAAAAATGCAACAACTCCATCATCAACAACTCCCCCGAAGACATAATCACATGAGTATGGGCACTCCCCTTGGCAACTGCCAAGCTTGGGGGAGGTGCCCTAGTATCGTATCACCATCACAACTCCTATATTTACCGTTTTTATTAGTTCGATCCTATTAGTAGTACCTTGATCTAGTAGAATAAAGTTTATGGCTTGATCTAGTTTTGAGTTTTGCTTTATGATCCCTCTATGTAATCGAGTGCGTGAGCTATATAGTAAATATTAGTGTTTAGTCAAGGGCTTGATTATTTTGCCATGATCTTGGGTGAATAGAAGAAAAAGAATAAAAAGAATCAAAGAGTTCATATTGATCTTATTGAAAGTAATGACTTCACATAGAAAGAGTATGATGATTAAAAGTTGTTGGGAGTTGGCAAATATAGCTTTGGTCATCGTTGCAATTAATAGGAAGTAATAAGGAAAGAGAGGTTTCACATATAGATATATTATCATTGACATCTTTTATGATTGGGAGCACTCATTAAAATATGACATGCTAAAGAGTTGAGGTTGGACAAGGAAGACAACATAATGAGTTATGTTTTCTTACATCTGAGATAAAGTATGTTGTCATGGATCCTCTAACGTGTTGAGTTTGCCTTTCCCCCTCATGCTACCAAATTCTCAGCACCGAGTAAACATACTACTTGTGCTTCCAAATAGCCTTAAACCAGTTCAGCCATGAGAGTCCACCATATCTACCTATGGATTGAGTAAGATCCTTCAAGTAAGTTATCATCGGTGCAAGCAATAAAAATTGCTCTCTAAATATGCATGACTTATTAGTGCAGAGAAAATAAACTTTGTACGAACTTGTTGTGGAAGTAATAAAAGCGACGGACTGCATAATAAAGGTCCACATACAAGGGGCACTATAAAGTGACGTTCTTTTGCATTAAGATTTTGTGCATCAACCCTAAACGCGCATGACAACCTCTGCTTCCCTCTGCGAAGGGCCTATCTTTTATTATTATCCTCTACCTTATGCAAGAGTCACAGTGATCTTCACCTTTCCTTTTTCATTTTATCCTTTGGCAAGCTCAGCATGTTGGAAAGAACATGATATATATATATCTAATTGGATGTAGGGGAGCATGAATTAATATTGTTGACATTACCCTTGAGGTAAAAGGTTGTGGGGCAAAACTATAAGCCCCTATCTTTCTCTGTGTCTGATTAAAACTCCGTAACCATAAGTCTTGCGTGAGTGTTAGCAATTATCAAGGACTAGGTGATAGTTGAGTATGTGGACTTGCTTTTAAGCTCTGACATAGACTCTTTCCGATGTTATGATAAATTGCAATTGCTTCAATGACTGAGGTTTTGTTGGTGCCCAATAAGGTTTCCGATTCATACTTTTGCATTGTGAAAAGATCATCACTTGAACATAAGTAATCTTATGAAAAAAAATCTATATATGTTGCTGTTATGGAAATAATCAGGATGCCTTCATGTCCGTATTTTATTTTTATCGACGCCTCTACCTCTAAACATGAGGACATATTTATTGTTATCGGCTTTTCGCTTGAGGACAAGCGAGGTCTAAGCTTGGGGGAGTTGATACGTCCATCTTGCATCATGCTTTTATATCAATATTTATTGCATTATGGGCTGTTATTTCACGTTATGTCACAATACTTATGGCTATTCTCTCTTATTTTACAAGGTTTACATGAACAGGGAGAATGCCGGCGGCTGGAATTCTGGGCTGGAAAAGGAGCAAATATTGGAGACCTATTCTGCGCAACTCCAAAAGTCCTGAAACTCCACGGAATATCTTAAAATAAATAAAGAAAAATCGTCGCCAAAGATGAAGGCCAGGGGGCCCACACCCTGCTCACGTGGGTGGGGGGCGCGCCCCCCTGGGACACGCCCCCTACCTCGTGGGCCCCCTGGTGGCTCTCCGACGCCCATCTTCTCCTATATGAAGTCTTTCGTTGAGAAAAAAAATAGAAGGCAACCTTTCGGGACGAGACTCCGCCGCCACGAGGCGGAACCTTGGCGGAACCAATCTAGGGCTCCGGCAGAGCTATTCTGCCGGGGACACTTCCCTCCGGGAGGGGGAAATCATCACCATCATCATCATCAACGCTCCTCTCATTGGGAGAGGGCAATCTCCATCAACATCTTCACCAGCACGATCTCATCTCCAAACCCTAGTTCATCTCTTGTATCCAATTCTTGTCTCCAAGTCCGGGATTGGTGCTAGTAGGTTGCTAGTAGTGTTGATTACTCCTTGTAGTTGATGCTAGTTGGTTTATTTGGTGGAAGATCATATGTTCAGATCCTTTATGCATATTATTACCCCTGTGATTATGAACATGAATATGCTTTTTGAGTAATTACGTTTGTTCCTGAGGACAAGGGAGAAGTCTTGCTATTAGTAGTCATGTGAATTTGGTATTCGTTCGATATTTTGATAAGATGTATGTTGTCTAGCCTCTAGTGGTGCTATGTGAACGTCGACTACATAACACTTCACCATTATTTGGGCCTAGAGGAAGGCATTGGGAAGTAATAAGTAGATGATGGGTTGCTAGAGTGACAGAAGCTTAAACCCTAGTTTATGTGTTGCTTCGTAAGGGGTTGATTTGGATCCATATGTTTCATGCTATGGTTAGGTTTACCTTAATACTTATGTTGTAGTTGCGGATGCTTGCAATAGAGGTTAATCATAAGTGGGATGCTTGTTCAAGTAAGAATAGCACCCAAGCACCGGTCCACCCACATATCAAATTATCAAAGTACCGAACGCGAATCATATGAGCGTGATGAAAACTAGCTTGACGATATTCCCATGTGTCCTCGGGAGCGCTTTACCTATTATAAGAGTTTGTTCAGGCTTGTCCTTTGCGATAAAAAGTATTGGGCCACCTTGCTGCACTTTATTTACTTTTGCTACATGTTTCTCGTTACAATTTATCTTATCATGAAACTATCTGTTACCACTCATTTCAGTACTTGCAGAGAATACCTTGCTGAAAACCGCTTATCATTTCCTTCTGCTCCTCATTGGGTTCGACACACTTACTTATCGAAAGGACTACGATAGATCCCCTATACTTGTGGGTCATCACCCACAACCTATTAATGATAGCTTTCCTAATGAACAGTTAGCTGCAATAAATTTTTCTAATAGCACACCTTGGTATGCTGACTATGCTAATTATATTGTTGCTAAATACATACCACATAGCTTTACATACCAACAATAGAAAAAATTCTTCTATGATTTAAGACATTACTTTTTGGATGACCCACATCTTTATAAAGGAGTAGATGGTATTATTAGACGTTGTGTACCTAAGAATGAACAGGAACAAATCCTACGGAAATGTCACTCTGAAGCTTATGGGGGACATCATGCGGGAGACAAAATTGCTCATATGGTATTGCAATCTGGGTTTCATTGGCCTACTCTCTTCAAGGAAGCCCATAAGTTCGTCTTATCTTGTGATGAATGCCAAAGAATAGGTAATATCGGTAAGCATCAAGAAATGCCTATGAATTATTCACTTGTTTTTGAAACATTTGATGTTTGGGGATTTGATTTCATGGGACCTTTTCCTTCCTCTAATGGGTATACTCATATTTTGGTTGTTGTTGATTATATGTTCCTAAGTGGGTAGAGCCTATTCCAACTAGTAGTGTCGATCACAACACCTCTATTAAAATGCTTAAGGAAGTTATTTTCCCAAGGTTTGGAGTCCCTAGATATTTAATGACTGATGGTGGTTCACACTTTATTCATGGTGCTTTCCGTAAAATACTTGCTAAGTATGATGCTAACCACATAATTGCATCACCCAATCATCCTCAGTCTAGTGGTCAAGTTGAACTTAGCAAAAGAGAAATAAAACTAATCCTACAAAAGACAGTCAATAGGTCCCGGAAGAATTGGTCTAAGAAAGTAGATGATGCACTTTGCGCTTATAGAACAACATATAAAAATCCTATGGGCATGTCTCCTTATAAAATGGTTTATGGAAAAGCTTGTCATTTGCCTCTTGAGTTAGAACATAAAGCATATTGGGCAATTAAAGAACTCAACTATGATTTCAAACTTGCTGGTGAAAAGAGGTTATTTGATATTAGCTCATTGGATGAATGGAGAACCCAAACTTATGAAAATGCAAAGTTATTCAAAGAAAAAGTTAAAAGGTGGCATGACAAAAGAATCCAAAAGCGTGAGTTCAAAGTTGGAGGATGTGTTCTTTTGTACAACTCTCGTTTCAGATTCTTTGCAGGAAAACTCCTCTCCAAATGGGAAGGACCTTATGTTATCGAGGAGGTTTATCGATCTGGAGCTATCAAAATAAATAATGCCGAAGGTACTAACCCGAAGGTTGTTAATGGGGAACAAATAAAGCATTATATCTCAGCTATGCCCATTAATGTTGAAAGCAATATTATCCAAACTATGACACTGTTGGTGTTCTGGGAACGGGGGTCCCCAGACTTGCCTGCCTGCGGCCTGCGGCGTGGCTCAAAGGGGGCCTAGCATGGCCCATCTTCATCAACACAAGCTCAAGACCCTCGCGAGGGGCCAAGCCTCGCGGGGCCGACGACAAGGAGCTTCCTCAGGCATGGCCTCATCAGGCTGGCTCACGAGGAGGCGGGGAGTTCAAGGCGGGGTACCTCGCGAGGTGCCCATGACGCAAGCCATGACGACCAAGGGCGCCAGTCGGGCGCCAGCCCGCGCAGTGTCCTCCTTTCCTCTTTGGTGCAAAGGGAGCAAGCGCAGGCGAGAGCATCAAGCAAAGGCATCCATTTCGGTGCAACAAGACCAAGACCAGCCCAACGGCAGGAAGGAAGTCATTGTGGAGCCCAAGCAGGCGTCACCACCAGAGCCTTTGACAAGCGAGGACCGACTTTAGTCAGGATAAGTGTACCCGATGTTCCCCTTCAAAATGGCCAATTGTTGGCGCCCTTCCGGCTCAATATTTGGGAAGAGTCCCAGGGCCTTTGCCTATAAATAGGACTATCCACCCCCAGGGTAGAGGCATCCAGCATCTAGCATCGAGAATCCTCACCAAGAAACCAGTAGAGAGAGCGAATGAACTCCTCCTAGCAGTTCATCGCACCAGCCAAGAACAGACCCTCGTGAGGCTGTTCTTCCTTGTATTGTTCATCATCAGCCCGAGAGGCAATCCACCACACCACACACTGGAGTAGGGTATTACACCACAATGGTGGCCTGAACCAGTATAAACTCTGTGTCTCTTGTGTTGTTCCTTTCGTAGTTTAGATCTCAGCGAGCCGGCGAGGAACAGGTAGGTAGAGGGCGAAATCTCCGTGCACACCCCAGTGTTCGAACCTCAAGGGTCTGCGGAACCCGAAATCTAACATTTGGCGTGCCAGGTAGGGGTGCGCCGGAATTCGTCTTCCGTCGCCCTGTTCTTCTCCGACCGTCGCATCCATGTCTGACGCTCGTCGGGCTTGCGCCAAGCGCCAAGAAGCTCTCGCTTCCCGTGTCGCCTAGACGGCTCCCGTCAGCGGGCGCCCTCGTTGTTCCCCGTCACCTGCCGTCAATGCCGCCACTGGCCTGGCGGGGAACGAGCAGCAAGCATCGTCCCAGCATCCATCCATGAGGCGAGATGGCCGCACTGCTACACCCTCGCTCACCCCAGCTGGTTCTTCGTCCCGCGCACCCCGCGCGGCCATGGAGGCTCGAGCTGCGCTCATCGCGGCAAACGAGCTCCTACGCTACCGCCCAGTCGACGACGTCTATGAAGAGTGGCTCGACCGAGTCGCCGAGCTCGTCCGCGCCGCTGGGGGCTCCCCCGCGTCATCCTTCTCGCTGCACCGCGCCCCGCCCTGCGCGGGCGATGAAGCTTCGGGGGTGCCTCAGCCGCCTCCCCCTCAAGAAGGTGCCCTGGCCCCAAGGCGCGTGGCCCCTGGGTGGAACCCGCTCTGTCAGGCGCCAGCGCGGCAAGAGCAAAGCTTCCAAGAAGTCCCTCACCCTCGAGAAGTTGCCCGAGCGCTCCCTGCTCCAGCTCGTCGCGAACACGCTCCTGCTCCAGCACGTCAAGACCCCGCGCTGCTCCCAGCTCCAGCGCATGGGGACCCGCAGGACCAAGCTCTTCGTCACCCAAGGCCTCCCATGGCCATAGTGGGCTGCCGCGCCTTCACCACTGAGCTGCGCAGCGTCGCGTGGCCCGGCAAGTTCAAGCTAGACCTGCCTCCTCGCTACGACGGTACGGCTGACCCTGCAGAGTTCCTCCACCTCTACGAGCTGGGCATCGAAGCTGCCAACGGAGACGAAAAGGTCATGGCGAACCGGTTTCCCATGGCGCTCAAGGACGGGGCCCGCACTGGCTCCTGAACCTGGCTCCAGGCACGATCTCCTCCTGGGACAAGATGCGTACCCGCTTCATCGCCAACTTCCAGGGTACTCGCAACCGGCCACCCGCCGTGAGCGACATGCGTCGTATCAAGCAGCAACCAGGGGAAACCCTGCAGAAGTACATCCAGCGCTTCAACAATGCGCGCCTCAAGATTCCCAAGGTGACAGAGGAGGCCATCATCTCAGCCTTCTCCGACGGCGTGCACGACGTCAAGATGAAGGAGGAGCTGGTGATGCATGAAGACTTGTGCACTTTCTTGGAGCTATTCAACTTGGCGACCAAGTGCGCCAGGGCTGAGGAAGGGCGCCTCTCCCTCCTCGAGCTGCCTGCCGCAGACCCAGAAGAGAAGAAACCCAAGGCCAAGGATGTGAAGCGCAAGGGGGCTGCCGTGCTCGCGGCAGAACCAGACACCAAGTGGGGTAGAGATCAGCCCGAAGCTTCCAAGGGCAGTCGGTACTGCGTGTACCACGACCTCCACACCCACAACACGAATGAATGCCAAGAGCTTCGAGCCATGCGTGAAGGAAGGGTCGGCCGACGTCCCGACCGCAGCGACCGGGGCTACGGCTGAGGAGGAGGAAGGAACGCAGGACGCTGGGAAGACCGCGGCCCTCGCCAAGGGTGGCGCGACCAACCTCGCGAGGATCGCTGGCAGGACCCGCCTCGCGAGGGAGCCTGGAGGGATCAGCCTCGCGAGGGTCGCCCGCAAGGCAACGCATGCCTCCCTCCACTGCCGCCGCAGCCAAGGAGAAACGAGGACCGTCATCAGGATGAGGGGGCTGGGGGCTTCTAGGAGCCACGTGCGATCGCCTGCATCCTAGGCGGAGCTCAAGCCCCAGCCTCTCAACGCATCTTCAAGCAGTTCGCCTGTGAAGTAAATGCAGTCCTCCCCAAGCTCGAGGCCACGCGCCCTCTCAGGTGGTCAGCATGCACCATCACGTTCAGCTCAGCTGATCAACTCAAGTGCGCGGCCACAGCCGGAGTCCTCCCGATGCTTTGTTCCCCAATCATCAGCAACGTGCTAGTCACCAGGACCCTCATCGATGGCGGGGCAGGGCTCAACGTCCTGTCCGTGGAAACATTCAACAATCTCCAAGTGCCCTACAATCAGCTTCAACCAACCAGGCCTTTCTCCGGAGTCACCGACGGCTCCACAGTCCTGATTGGGTAGGTCCGCCTCCCTGTCACCTTCGGGGCACGTGACAACTACCGCACCGAGCTCATCGACTTCGACGTCGCCCACATTCGCCTGCCATACAACTCCATCCTCGGGTACCCAGCGCTGGCCAAGTTCATGGCCGTAACCCACAACGGCTACAACATCCTCAAGATGCCAGGAAGCGCCGGAGTCATCACGGTGCCCTGCAAAGAAAAAGACATGGTGTGCTCTTTGGAACGAGCCTTTCAGGCCGCATCACTGGAAGACCCGGATCGCGGAAGCAGGAGGCTTCCCGAGACCACCCCCAAGAAGAAGAAGACATCGTCCGGCCCGGCCCCTCAGGAGGCAGGCCCCTCAGGGCCCGCGCCTGCTTAGGGGGAACCTCCTTCCATCCCATAGGAAGCGCGCCCGACGCCCTCCTCAGGCAGGGCTCAGGGGCTCTCCCCTGGAGGGCCGCCGACCTCGCCAAGGTCACGAGGGAGGCGCTTGGGCACCACTTGGAGGCGTGTTTTGAAGAACGTTTCTCTCAAGAAGGAGCAAGGCAAGGAGGACCAAACCCTCAGGAGTTCGTCAGCAAGGCCATTCAGGAGCTACAGGAGTCAAGAGTCATGAGAGGCAGCCGCCACTTACCGCTGTGGCCCCCCATCCAGGCGAGGATGGTGGGCTGCGTGTCTGCATCGACATACCAGGGCTCAACTGAGCCGCCTCTCAGGAGCGCCTCTGGCCCTCGCAAGTGGGGCGCTGCATAGGTCCACCCCACAGCTACGTTCGCATGCCTTATGGCTTGCCGAACGCAGCTACCACGTACCAGCGCCTCATGAGGGGCATCCTGGAGGCTCAAGAGGTCAGGCGTTCTGCAGCCCTGGCGAAAATGGAGATGGTCCGCGAGGAGCCACCAGCGCCTCCGGAGCCTCCCGAGGCCCCAGGGCCTGGGGGCTCGTGAGGATCGGCTCCCGCAGCCCACCGAGTCTGCTACACCAACACCCCTTCGTCCTCAACATCATCAGGTGACATCTTTCAAGTTTCATTTCCAGCTGGGAGCGCCCTCAGGGCTGCATCATTCCCAGGCCGCATGGGTCCGTCCTTGCGGCGTGTATCCCTTTTGCTTGTGTTCTTAGCTTATGTTGTTGGGGGCGCCCCTCGGGCCGCATCATCCCCAAGTCGCTCGGGTCAGACCCAGCGGCGTGTACCCCTTTTGCATTTATCTTCGGGCCATGCTTTCGACCCATCATGCTTGTTATTTGATGCCTGCCCGTGGCACCTTTTCTTCCTTGATATCGGCAGCTTGCGCGTTAAAGGGGGGTACCTGAGCATCGCGACTCAGGGCTCCTATCGGCTCTCCAGCCCTCACCCTCTGGCCTTGTCCACGGCATCGCGACCTGGCATACCAGCGACGGCTGAGACTAGCTCGAGGGCCGAGACCCGAGGACGTAGAGTTTCGACATCTAACCAAGCTTGCGCGTTAAAGGGTGGGTACCTGAGCATCGCGACTCAGGGCTCCTACCGGCTCTCCAGCCCTCACCCTCTGGCCTTGTCCACGGCATCGCGACCTGGCATACCAGCGACGGCTGAGACCAGCTCAAGGGCCGGGACCCGAGGACATAGAGTTTCGACATCTAACCAAGCTTGCGTGTTAAAGGGGGGTACCTGAGCATCGCGACTCAGGGCTCCTACTGGCTCTCCAGCCCTCACCCTCTGGCCTTGTCCACGGCATCGCGACCTGGCATACCAGCGATGGCTGAGACTAGCTCGAGGGCTGGGACCCGAGGACGTAGAGTTTCGGCATCTAACCAAATTTGCACGAACACATCCCAAGATAAGGCCCAGTGCCAGGCGCAACCCGCCTTGGGGTAGGGCCCCGTGAGTCCCGCGCTGGCTCACGGGTGCCCCAATACACCTTGCCAGGCCTTTCGTGCCTCGTCGCCTCTTCAAAGCAACTAACGGCTGACCGCCGCTTGTCATAGCGGACTTTTGCTCTTTTTGTGGTGGGTCTACAGGATCCCCCTGAGGAGAAGCGCCAGGCGAGGCCCTCAAGGAGTCTTCTTCACTCCCGTCCGCGCAAACCACTTGTACGTTAAAGGGGGGTACCTAAGCATCGCAACTCAGGGCTCCTACTGGCTCTCCAGCCCTCACCCTCTGGCCTTGACCACGGCATCGCGACCTGGCATACCAGCAATGGTTGAGACTCGCTCGAGGGCCGGGACCCGAGGACATAGAGCGGAAAGGGGAGCAAAGGCGAGAGGGGAGAGGCACGCGAGGACCTCGCCAAGCAACCCCTCGACGGCCAAGGCACGGACCTAGCGCCGCACCAGGAAGCGTTTCCTGACCCTCGAGATAAGTCACTCTCCGGAAACACTAGCTATCGCAGCACCGTCACCACATCCAATGCAATCCCGTGTTACCAACGTCACATTCCTTTCTCACCGAACGATGGCTGCTTGAGCGCTAAAGGGGACCTCCTGAGCATCGCGACTCAGGGGCTCTTACTGGACCCCGGGCCGCTCACCTCCTGGCCTTGACCACGGCATCGCGACCTGGCATACCAGCCACGGCTGAAGCCGCCTTGGGACCGGGATCTGTCAGTGCAGAGCGCCAAGCCTTCGTGAGGTCCGAAAGGAAGAAACTAAGCTAAGACGGAATAAGCATCTCGCACTGCTTCACGATGAGGGTCATATTGACAAATGGAGCTACAAACACCTTACAAGCCCCCACGGGGTATATTCTTGGCTCCTCGCAGGAACAAAAGACGCGTATCCTAAGGAGTCCTAACTACAGGAACCATTGCGGCAGACGCCATCATCAACAGTGGGCCGCCAGGCACCGGCGCCAACCCCATCTAGATCAGGGGCGGCGACGGCCTAACGAGCCCGCCCTGCTCCGGGAGCGGCGCAGGCTCGGGGGCTCGTAGCTGTCGTCGCTCGTCTCCGGAGTCGCGAAGAGCTCGGTGGAGCCGCTGGATCTCCGTCACCTCCGTCGCCTGAGGAGCTGCCAAGGGAGCGCTTAGCTGGCCTCGGCCTCGCCGTAGTGGGGTCCCGACCACCTCTCCCGGGGCAGCACTCCAGCCGGCGACTCTCCGCATCGAAGACCTTGAAGAACATCACCGAAGCACCGTCGTACTCCAGGTGGATCGCGAGGGCGCCCCTTGTCCTGCAGACCCGGGCGATCTCGCCCCAGCCTCGAGTCATGAAGACCTCGCCCGGCGCAACGACCGCGACCTCTGCCCCGGTCGTGAGGGCGCTGCAGCCGGCGTGCTGCAGCCAGAGCCCCAGGAGTTCCCCCTGCGGGATGACGGCGGCGAAGAAAGGAGGAAGGCAAATCCAAGACTGGGGAGGCATGGCGGCGCGGAGCACGAACTCTCGGGAGGAGCCCTCGGCGTGGACTCCAGGGGGAAAGACGCACACCTTCATGACCCGGCGGCGCCGCCCGTGGCGTTCAGCATCAACTCCTTCAGGGCCCTCGATCTGGGTGTACAAGGGAAGCGGGAACCCTGGTGGTGGCCGCTCACACCAGGGCCTCGACACTTCCTGCCGGGCACCCTCACCCAGATGGCGGAGGGCTAGCCGTTTCTTCGGCGGAAGCGGGTCAGGATCCTCTTGGGGAGCCTTTCCCTTCTCTGCCACGGAGAACCGGCAGATCAGAGCCATTGCAGCAAGACGGAGCAAGGACCGGGAAGAAGGAGAAGCAAGAAGAGATAGACTGGAAGGGCACGCACCGTTCCGTACTTTTGTTCCATCCTGCATGTCATCCTGCAGCTGCTCTACAACTGACTGAATCTCAGTTACCTTGACATCTACATCATAGAACTTTTGTTCCATGATTCTCTCCAGGCTCTCCTGGTTTTGAGTTAGGGTGGCCAACCCCTTCTCAATCCTCAGAGTTGATGCTATCAAGTAACCAAGCTGCTCTTGTTTGGTCTTCAAGAAATACTCAGATGCCTCCTCTTGAGTTGGCATCTTGGCAGCCTTCTCCTTCTTTGCCTTCTCTTTCTTCTCCTGAGCTTGAACTGATTGTGGATCATCTTCATTCATGACAACTTCATTGTCCTCAAAGTCTGGATAAATTGGAAAGTGTTCCTTATCCAACTGATATTTCCCTATGCCCATCTTGGAGTTGATCAATTCTTGAATTTGAGGTGCATATCCACAGCTCCTCTTCTGATCTGCTGCAGTCCTCTTGATTGTCTCAATGATCAGGCTCATGACTTTGAATTTCTGTGGCACATCAAACACATGCAGCATGTTGATGGCATGCCCTCTGATCATGTTGTGGTCACCTGACTTGGGCAACAAAGTATGCCTCAGAATCCAATTGATGGTTGCCAATCCTGACAGCAGATAGTGAACTGATCCAAACTTGTGAGTCTCTACAGCCTTGTCAGGAATCTCCTTGTACATGTGAGCCATTGAATTGTGACCCAACTTCTTCTTTGCATATATGTCCAAGTCATCTTCTTCTTCCTTGGGGGCATTGATCAAACTTACCCATTCTTCAACAGTGGATTGATACCTAGTACCTTCAGACATCCACACAATTCTACCTTCTGGGTAAAAATGTGTTGTGGAGTAGAACTGCATGATAAGCTCATCATTCCAGTTGGTGAACTTCTGTCCAACAAAATCTGCTACTCCACAAGCAATAAAGCTCTCCTCCACTCCAGGGTAGTGCTGCTCATTCTCCCTGATGAATTTCCAGTCAACCCACCTCATATCACAGACAATGGGCTTCTTGTCCAACAGAATGGTCTCATAAAAGTCCTGTTGTTCCTTTGTGTGGAACCTGTAGTCAACAGTAGTTCTTCTTCTTGAAGCATATGGATCTTCCATCCTCCATAGCCTCGGCCTTGAATCCTTCCTGATTCTCATGTCCTCAGCCACAGGATGGGCATCATTGTGGTCTGGTATCTTGGGCTTGAGCTTTCTGAGGACCTGACCTTCTTCATCTTCATCTTCTGCAACATTTGGCACTGGGGCCTTGTTCTTCTCAGCAGCTGGACTACTCCTAGTATTCCTCTTTGGAGCTTGCTTGGCCTTGGAGGCAGCTTTGGGTGCATCTTTGGGCTTGGATGTTGCAGCCCCGGACCTGATTGCATCTCCCATAAGCTTGGCTGCCTTAGGAGCTGGTGCAGCATCCTCTTCCTCTTCATCAGAATCCCTTCTCATTGAGGGCTTTCCAAGGACCTTGGTAGTTGTGGTTCTAGCTCTCTTCTTTTTCTTGTCCTGATCACCATCATCCTCTGATTCAATTGTGAACTTCATGGTTGCACCAGTGGGGACTTTCTGAGGTTTTGATGGTGGCTCTTTCTTTGCAGGTGCCACTTTGGGTTGTGTCTGAGCTGGCACTTGAGTGGACTTCCTGGCCTTTGGCATTGGAGTTCTCTTGGCAGGAACTTTCTTCTTCAGGCCTGGCTTTGTGCTTTGTGCAGAGCCATACTCTTTCTTGAGCACCACCTTTTTGGAAGTGGCCTCATCCTCCTCAGCTTTGTAATCCTCATCTTCTGAGTCTGAGGTTCTCTTCTTCCTTTGCCTAGTTGCAGCCTTAGGCAAATTGCTAGGAGTGCTTCTGCTCCCATCATCTGAAGTTGAGGGACTAGTGCCCTCACTCAAGTCCATGTGCTCTTCAGACCTGTTCTGGCTATCACTCTAATCAGACATACTGCAAAAGCTGACTGCTGACCCTGTGAAGAGTTATAGATGCGATAGAATAGATGAGCATCACAAAATGCAGAGATTTTTGCAAAAGAATGATTCAAAAGTTCAGTTTTAGTTTTCCACAAAAAGCATTTCGGATCAACCGATTTTCAAACTCGGTGATACCGAAGCAGTTTTGGAACCTAAACTGATGATCTCGGTTGGACCGAGTTTCAGTTTGGTGGCACCGAGACTGCTAGGGTTTAACAGAATCCTCAAATCGGTCGCACCGATTAGTAATTCTCGGTCAGACCGAGAGTCACTAGTGCAATGGCATATGCCAAATCGGTGAGACCGAGTTTTTCAACTCGGTGGGTCCGAGATGGTTTCGGCGGAAACCTAACCCTAAAAATTTGAATTACATCTAATCTACGGACTATTTTGGTTGGATAGAAGAATCTCAATTGTGGCAAGAATCAATATGAAAACAATGTGCTAGGAATCAGACGTGGATAGCACAAAGATCAAGTCCATACCCTAACTTGGCGGTGGACTTGCTACGGCGGCAACAGCGGGGACGATTTCTGTTGACGGCGACAAAGACCAGCGACAGGAGGCTGCTGGCGGCGAGGAGACGATCCGGAGACCACGATGGCAGAGCGAGCTATTGCGCGGGCGAAGGGTCTCGGAGAAATTTCCAAACTTTTGCCCGTGGCTATATATAGCCCGACCCTGTCGGTGTGACCGAGTGGAACAACTCGGTGGCACCGAGATGCATAACTGTGTTCAGTTATAGCAAATTGGTGAGACCGAAAAGTTCAAATTGGTTGCACCGAGATTGAAAACTCAGATCAACTTGGTGATCTCGGTAGGACCAAAATGGAAGAATCGGTCAGACCGAGAAGCACAAAGAGGTTTTGGAAGTTTAAGTCTATGACGAATAGGGGACTCTGAGTGCTCCTCACACAGAGTGGTTCGAATCTGACTTGATCAAATTTTGTGATGTAGCATGAATAGTGTTTCAGATGAGAAAAGCATAGATAGCTAAAGAAGGTTCTTAGGCATTCTTGTCCATCCACTTGGCACGAGGAAAATAATCCAAACAATCAAAACAACAAGTGGATGTCCTTGAATGAGTAAAATATGCACCAACATGCTCACACAATAAGATAGCAAATGAAATATGTGGCAAAGCATGCACAACCAATTCTAGCATCTATCGAGCAATTTGGCGATGACTAGGTCATCTATATATGAGTATATTGACTTAGGAGTCAAATGAGAACATTTGATCATAGGTCATACTCATCGTTTAAGCTCAAGTGGGGTTACCACTTTTACATAATGCATTAATGTGTTCACACCATTAGAGTTGCTTTGACTCAATTCTTAGAGTTAAGCTCCCCCTAGATGTGAGATCCCCCCTTAGAGGGATGAACTAACCTTGGGTTTTGTCGGTGATGACTTCATGTAGGTGTTGAAGATGTAGATGCTCAATGTTGATGTAGATCATTTGGAGTAATCCATTGGAGTGAGTTGCACTTTCAACTTACCTACATGGGTTAGTCCCACAAGGAACAAACAAGAATATCCATAGACATAGAGTGATGTGCACACAAGATGATGTCCATGAAATCATTAGGTTACCTTGTCCCTTGTCTTACCAACATGAGGGTTTGTGACTCCTTGAACTAGTGCAAGATGTGGAAGTTGAGTGCACTTGTTCTTGCCAAAATGATATGAGTGAAGAATGTTGGCGGAGTCACCCACAAGAACTCTCTAGTTCTTCTTTTTCGGGATCCACATCATCTTGATGGGAATCCTTGGAGTTGTAGTTGTACTTGATGAAGTAGAACTTGACGTAGTCTTGGGGACCCACTTGAACGAGGCTTTGGGTGCTTATTCAAATGCATCAATCTCTTCTTGAAGCTTGTCCTTGCCTTTGTTTTTGTGGTCTTGTGGTGGAAGATCATCTTGAGCTTGTGTTCCCTTGAAGGAAGTAGGACCATACTTCTCTTGTTGAGGAACAAACTTTGTCTTGGGGTATTGATCTTCTTCCCACTCAACTCCATTGGCATTGAACTTTCGTTCAAAACCAACACCTTGATTCTTCCGGTGCCTTCCTTGCTTGCGTACAATTTCCTCGAATTTCTTACTCCCGGCAAGGCTCTTGTAAACACCTTTCTCTATAATTCCCTTCAATAAGCTATTTCCTTGCTCAAGTGTAACTTGGCTAAGAGAATCATTAGTGGAATCAAGAGAACTACTAGAAGCAACAATATTGGATTTGACATTATTATTGTTACTACTAGAGGAAGTATCTTTCTTGCACTTGTTACTAGACTTGACTTGAGGCATGTAAGTAGATAAGAGTAAACGCTTGGCAATGTAAGAAGAACTTTTCTTGCGAAGATCATCATTGATTGCTTTTAAGAACTCATGCTCTTGCTCAAGATTGAGCTTTTCAAAGCGTAACTTCTCATGAGCCCTTAAAAGTTCTCAATGATCTTCGTAGATAGTTTCATGAGCTAACTTAAGAGAGTTTAATTCTTTAGTTAGAAGCTCAATCTTATCCTTATCATTGTCATTCGTTTTAGCATGATTAGCATGATTAATTGACATTTCATCATAGTATTCATCACTAGAGTTGTCAACAAGTAAATCATCATCCACAAGCAAGTCATCTTCATCACTATTGAAATCAACATACTCGAGGTGTGTTACCTTTGAACCTTTGGCCATGAAGCATCTTCCAACACCTTCATTTGGTGAATCAAATATGTTGTAGGAGTTGGTTGACACAAGTGCTAGACCGGCAACACCTTCATCTTGAGTATATTCGGAGTCAGAGTGATAGCTTCTCTCGGAGTGATTGTCGGAGTCGGAGCCGGATACCCATTCACCAACATGAGCTTGATGTCTTCATTTTGTGTAGCTCCTTGATGACTTGTCCTTCCTTTCCGAATCCTTGCTTCTCCGTGAGGGTCTTCGTTCATAATGATCATCTCTACTCCTCCTCTCTCTTGGTGGTGATTCTTCTCTTTTGCTCCTTCTTCTTGGAGAATCTTCTCTTCTTTTGTAGGGTGCCGTACACTCATTTGAGTAGTGTCCGGGTCTCCCACAATTGTAGCAATTGCGCTCACGGCTAGAAGATCTCTTGTCATTGTAAGACCTTGATTTGGAGCTTCTTTCTTTGCTTCTACTCTTGTAGAATTTGTTGAAGTTCTTCACCATTAAGCTCAATTCTTCATTGAAGGTTGGTTTCTCACTTGATGATGTGGGGGCTTCACTTGAGGCTTTGTAGGCACCACTTGACTTGTTGTGAAGTTCCTCCTTATCCTTGAGTGACATCTCATGAGCAACAATCCTTCCAATGACTTCCATTGGCTTGAGATCTTTGTAGTTTGGCATCATTTGAATTAATGTGCACACGGTATCATACTTTCCATCCAATGCTCTTAGAATCTTCTTGATGATGAATTTGTCGATCATCTCTTCACTCCCTAAGCCGGCAATCTCATTTGTGATAAGAGCAAGCCTAGAGTACATTTCAGCGACACCTTCACCATCCTTCATTTTGAACTTGTCACTCTCCTAGGTTGTGAAACCAAGGCTATGACCACCAAAAGCTATGTAAATCAAAGCAAATGGAGACCAAAGCTCTAATACCACTTGTAGGACCTTGAAGTATGTCCAGAGGGGGGGGTGATCAGACTACTTGACCAATAAAAACTTAACCTTTTCCCAATTTTAGAGTTTGGCAGATTTTAGCTACTTTAGGACAAGTCAAGCAATCATCACACAATTAAAGCAAGCATGCAAAGAGTATATAGGCAGCAGAAATTAAAGCATGCAACTTGCAAGAATGTGAAGGGAAGGGTTTGGAGGATTCAAACGCAATTGGAGACACGGATGTTTTTGGCGTGGTTCCGATAGGTGGTGCTATTGTACATCCACGTTGATGGAGACTTCAACCCACGAAGGGTAACGGCTGCGCCAGTCCACGGAGGGCTCCACCCACGAAGGGTCCACGAAGAAGCAACCTTGTCTGTCCCACCATGGCTGTCGCCCACGAAGGACTTGCCTCACTAGCGGTAGATCTTCACGAAGTAGGCGATCTCCTTGCCCTTACAAACTCCTTGGTTCAACTCCACAATCTTGCCGGAGGCTCCCAAGTGACACCTAGCCAATCTAGGAGACACCACTCTCCAAGAAGTAACAAATGGTGCGTTGATGATGAACTCCATGCTCTTGTGCTTCAAATGATAGTCTCCCCAACACTCAACTCTCTCTCAATGGGTTTGGATCTGGTGGAAAGAAGATTTGAGTGGAAAGCAACTTGGGGAAGGCTAGAGATCAAGATTCATATGGTAGGAATGGAATATCTTGGCCTCAACACATGAGTAGGTGGTTCTCTCTCAGAAATGGTAAGTTGGAAGTGTAGGTTCGTTCTGATGGCTCTCTCCACGAATGAAGAGGAGGTGGAGGGGTATATATAGCCTCCACACAAAATCTAACCGTTACACACAATTTACCAAACTCGGTGGGACCGAATTATTAAACTCGGTCGGACCGATTTAGTAAACCTAGTGACCATTAGTGATTTTCAGTGGGACCGACCTGCATCTCGGTGAGACCGATTCGGTTAGGGTTAGGGCATAACGTAATCTCGGTAAGACTGATTACACAAACTCGGTGAGACCGATTTGGTAATAAGCTTTCCAGAGAGTTGGTCAGGTAAACTCGGTGGGACCGATTTGCTCTTTTCGGTGAGACCGAAATGTTACAAAAAGGAAACAGAGAGTTTACATTGCAATCTCGGTGGGACCGATCGCTCACTTCGGTTACACCGAAATGTTACGAAGGGAAACAGAGAGATTGCAATCCCATCTCGGTGAGACCGAGATCCCTATCGGTAAGACTGATTTGCTTAGGGTTTGTGGCAGTGGCTATGACTTTTGGAATCGGTGGCGCCGGATAGGAAGTTTCGGTGTGACCGATTTTGGCTTTGGGTTTAGGTCATATGTGGATGTGGGAAAGTAGTTGAGGGTTTTGGAGCATATCACTAAGCACATTGAAGCAAGAGGCTCATTAAGCAACACCTCATCCCTCCTTGATAGTATTGGCTTTTCCTATAGACTCAATGTGATCTTGGATCACCAAAATGTAAAATGAAGAGTCTTGAGCTTTTGAGCTTGAGCCAATCCTTTGTCCTTAGTATTTTGAGGGGTCCACTTTCATCATCCATGCCATGCCATTCATTGAGCTTTCTTGAAATAATAGTCTTGGAATAGCATTAGCTCAATGAGCTATATGTTGTTATTAATTACCAAAACCACCTAGGGATAGTTGCACTTTCAGAGGTTGATGGAGATCCAGCAGCACGACGGCATGGTGGTGGATGCAGCAGCGATCTCGGCAGGGCTTTGCCAAGCACAGCGAGAGGGAGGCGCCAGGGGTTAGGGTGCGGCTGCCCTCCCTCCCCCCCCCCCCCCCACTATATATAGGGCCCCTAGGGGGGCGCCGGCCCTAGGAGATCCAATCTCCAAGGGGGGCGGCGGCCAAAGGGGGTGGCTTGTCCCCCAAGGCAAGTGAGGCGCCCCCCACCCCTAGGGTTTCCAACCCTAGGCGCAGAGGGGGCCCAAGGGGGGCGCACCAGCCCACCAGGGGCTGGTTCCCCTCCCACTTCAGCCCATGGGGCCCTTTGCGATAGGTGGCCCCACCCGGTGGACCCCCCGGGACCCTTCCGGTGGTCCCGATACAATACCGGTGACCCCGAAACTTTCCCGATGGCCGAAACTGAACTTCCTATATATAAATCTTCACCTCCAGACCATTCCGGAACACTTCGTGACGTCCGGGATCTCATCCGGGACTCCGAACAACTTTCGGGTTACTGCATACTAATATCTCAACAACCCTAGCGTCACCGAACCTTAAGTGTGTAGACCCTACGGGTTTGGGAGACATGCAGACATGACCGAGACGCCTCTCCGGGTAATAACCAACAGCGGGATCTGGATACCCATGTTGGTTCCCACATGCTCCTCGATGATCTCATCGGATGAACCACGATGTCGAGGATTCAATCAATCCCATATACAATTCCCTTTGTCAATCGGTATGTTACTTGCCCGAGATTCGATCGTCGGTATCCCAATACCTCGTTTAATCTCGTTACCGGCAAGTCACTTTACTCATATCGTAATGCATGATCCTGTGACCAGAGACTTGATCACATTGAGCTCATTATGATGATGCATTACCGAGTGGGCCCAGAGATACCTCTCCGTCATACGGAGTGACAAATCCCAGTCTCGATTCGTGCCAACCCAACAGACACTTTCGGAGATACCTGTAGTGCACCTTTATAGTCACCCAGTTACGTTGTGACGTTTGGCACACCCAAAGCACTCCTATGGTATCCGTGAGTTGCACAATCTCATGGTCTAAGGAAATGATACTTGACATTTCGAAAGGCTCTAGCGAAACGAACTACACGATCTTGTGCTATGCTTAGGATTGGGTCTTGTCCATCACATCATTCTCCTAATGATGTGATCCCGTTATTAATGACATCCAATGTCCATAGTCAGGAAACCATGACTATCTATTGATAAACGAGCTAGTCAACTAGAGGCTCACTAGGGACGTGTTGTGGTCTATATATTCACACATGTATTACGATTTCCGGATAACACAATTATAGCATGAATAATAGACAATTATCATGAACAAGGAAATATAATAATAACCCTTTTATTATTGCCTCTAGGGCATATTTCCAACAGTCTCCCACTTGCACTAGAGTCAATAATCTAGTTACATTGTGATGAATCGAACACCCATAGCGTTCTGGTGTTGATCATGTTTTGCTCTAGGGAGAGGTTTAGTCAACGGATCTGCTATATTCAGGTCCGTATGTACTTTACAAATATCTATGTCTCCATCTTGAACATTTTCATGAATGGAGTTGAAGTGACGCTTGATGTGCCTGGTCTTCTTGTGAAACCTGGGCTCATTGGCAAGTGCAATAGATCCAGAGTGTGATCAGCCCTGACGCATTGGGTATGACTCCTAGGTCGGTAATGAACTCCTTCACCCAGATTGCTTCATGCGCTGCCTCCGAGGCTGCCATGTACTCCGCTTCACATGTAGATCCCGCCACGACGCTTTGCTTGCAACTGCACCAGCTTACTGCCCCACCATGCAAAATATACACGTATCCGATTTGTCACTTAGAGTCATCCAGATCTGTGTCGAAGCTAGCATCGACGTAACCCTTTACGACGAGCTCTTCGTCACCTCCACATACGAGAAACATATCCTTAGTCCTTTTCAGGTACTTTAGGATGTTCTTGACCCCTGTCCAGTGTTCCATGCCGGGATTACTTTGGTACCTTCCTACCAAACTTACGGCAAGGTTTATATCGGGTCTGGTACAGGTCATGGCATACATGATAGACCCTATGGCTGAGGCATAGGGGACGACACTCGTCTTTTCTCTATCTTCTGCCGTGGTCGGACATTGAGCCGAGCTCAATTTCACACCTTGCAACACAAGCAAGAACCCCTTCTTGGAATGATCCATATTGAACTTCTTCAATATCTTATCAAGGTATGTGCTTTGTGAAAGACCTATGAGGCATCTCGATCTATCTCTATAGATCTTGATGCCTAATACGTAAGCAGCTTCTCCAAGGTCCTTCATTGAAAAACACTTATTCAAGTAGGCCTTAACGCTGCCCAAAAGTTCTTTATCATTTCCCATCAAAAATATGTCATCCACATATAATATGAGAAATGCTACAGAGCTCCCACTCACTTTCTTGTAAACGCAGGCTTCTCCATAAGTCTGCATAAACCCAAACGCTTTGTTCATTTCATTAAAGCGAATGTTCCAACTCCGAGATGCTTGCACCAGCCCATAGATGGAGCGCTGGAGCTTGCATACCTTGTTAGCATTCTTAGGATTGACAAAACCCTCTGGCTGCATCATATACAGTTCTTCCTTAAGATGGCCGTTAAGGAATGCCGTTTTGACGTCCATTTGCCATATCTCATGATCATAGTATGCGGCAATTGCTAACATGATTCGGACGGACTTTAGCTTCGCTACGGGAGAGAAAGTCTCATCGTAGTCAACCCCTTGAACTTGTCGATAACCCTTAGCGACAAGTCAAGCTTTATAGATGGTAATATTACCATCCGCGTCCGTCTTCTTCTTAAAGATCCATTTGTTTTCTATTGCTCGCCGATCATCGGGCAAGTCTGTCAAAGTCCATACTTTGTTTTCATACATGGATCCTATCTCGGGTTGCATGGCTTCAAGCCATTTGTTGGAATCTGGGCCCGCCATTGCTTCTTCATAGTTCCAAGGTTCACCGTTGTCTAACAACATGATTTCCAGGACAAGGTTGCCATACCACTCTGGTGTGGAACGTGTCCTCGTGGGCCTACGAAGTTCAATAGTGACTTGATCCGAAGTACCTTGATCATCATCATTAATTTCCTCTCTAATTGGTGCAGGCACCACAGGAACATCTTCCGGAGCTGCGCTACTTACCGGTTCAAGAGGTAGTACTTCATCAAGTTCCACTTTCCTCCCACTTACTTCTCTCGAGAGAAACTCTTTCTCCAGAAAGGACCCGTTCTTGGCAACAAAGATCTTGCCCTCGGATCTTAAGTAGAAGGTATACCCAATGGTTTCCTTAGGGTATCCTATGAAGACGCATTTTTCCGACTTGGGTTCGAGCTTTTCAGGTTGAAGTTTCTTGACATAAGCATCGCATCCCCAAACTTTTAGAAACGACAGCTTAGGTTTCTTTCCAAACCATAATTCATATGGTGTCGTCTCAATGGATTTAGACGGTGCCCTATTTAAAGTGAATGTAGCTGTCTCTAGAGTGTATCCCCAAAATGATGGCGGTAAATCGGTAAGTGACATCATAGATCGCACCATATCCAATAGAGTGCGATTACGACGTTCGGACACACCATTACGCTGAGGTGTTCCAGGCGGCGTGAGTTGTGAAACGATTCCACATTTCCTTAAGTGCGTACCAAATTCGTGACCTAAATATTCTCCCCCACGATCTGATCGTAAGAACTTTATCTTTCGGTCACGTTGATTCTCTACCTCATTCTGAAATTCCTTGAACTTTTTGAAGGTCTCAGACTTGTGTTTCATCAAGTAGACATACCCATATCTACTCAAGTCATCAGTGAGAGTGAGAACATAACGATAGCCTCCGCGAGCCTCAACGCTCATTGGACCGCACACATCGGTATGTATGATTTCCAATAAGTTGGTTGCTCGCTCCATTGTTCCAGAGAACGGAGTCTTGGTCATTTTGCCCATGAGGCATGGTTCGCATGTGTCAAACGATTCATAATCTAGAGACTCTAAAAGTCCATCAGCATGGAGCTTCTTCATGCGCTTGACACCAATGTGACCAAGGCGGCAATGCCACAAGTATGTGGGGCTATCATTATCAACCTTACATCTTTTGGTATTCACACTATGAATATGTGTAACATCACGTTCGAGATTCATTAAGAATAAACCATTGACCAGCGGGGCATGACCATAAAACATATCTCTCATATAAATAGAACAACCATTATTCTTGGATTTAAATGAGTAGACATCTCGCATTAAACGAGATCCAGATACAATGTTCATGCTCAAAGCTGGCACTAAATAACAATTATTTAGGTTTAAAACTAATCCCGTAGGTAAATGTAGAGGTAGCGTGCCGACGGCGATCACATCGACCTTGGAACCATTCCCGACGCGCATCGTCACCTCGTCCTTCGCCAGTCTCCGCTTATTCCGCAGCTCCTGCTTTGAGTTACAAATATGAGCAACCGCACCGGTATCAAATACCCAGGAGCTACTACGAGTACTGGTAAGGTACACATCAATTACATGTATATCACATATACCTTTAGTGTTGCCGGCCTTCTTGTCCGCTAAGTACTTGGGGCAGTTCCGCTTCCAGTGACCACTTCCCTTGCAATAAAAGCACTCAGTCTCAGGCTTGGGTCCATTCTTTGACTTCTTCCCGGCAACTGGCTTACCGGGCGCGGCAACTCCCTTGCCATCCTTCTTGAAGTTCTTCTTACCCTTGCCTTTCTTGAACTTACTGGTTTTATTCACCATCAACACTTGATGTTCCTTTTTGATCTCTACCTCCACTGATTTCAGCATTGAATATACCTCAGGAATGGTCTTTTCCATCCCCTGCATATTGAAGTTCATCACAAAGCTCTTGTAGCTCAGTGGAAGCGACTGAAGGATTCTGTCAATAACCGCGTCATCCGGGAGATTAACTCCCAGCTGAGTCAAGCGGTTGTGCAACCCAGACATTTTGAGTATGTGCTCACTGATAGAACTATTTCCTCCATCTTACAACTGAAGAACTTGTCGGAGACTTCATATCTCTCGACCCGGGCATGAGCTTGGAAAACCATTTTCAGCTCTTCGAACATCTCATATGCTCCGTGTTGCTCAAAACGCTTTTGGCGCCCCGGTTCTAAGCTGTAAAGCATGCCACACTGAACGAGGGAGTAATCATCAGCACGAGACTGCCAAGCGTTCATATCGTCTTGGTTCTCTGGGATGGGTGCTTCACCTAGCGGTGCTTCTAGGACATAATCTTTCTTTGCAGCTATGAGGATGATCCTCTGGTTCCGGACCCAGTCCGTATAGTTGCTGCCATCATCTTTCAGCTTGGTTTTCTCTAGGAATGCATTGAAGTTGAGGGCAACATTAGCGTCGGCCATTTGATCTACAAGACATATTGTAAAGATTTTAGACTAAGTTCATGATAATTAAGTTCATCTAATCAAATTATTTAATGAACTCCCACTCAGACAGACATCCCTCTAGTCATCTAAGTGAAACATGATCCGAGTCAACTAGGCCGTGTCCGATCATCACGTGAGACGGACTAGTCATCATCGATGAACATCTTCATGTTGATCGTATCTTCTATACAACTCATGCTCGACCTTTCGGTCT
The DNA here is from genome assembly GCA_963921465.1 of Triticum timopheevii. Classification (NCBI taxonomy): domain Eukaryota; kingdom Viridiplantae; phylum Streptophyta; class Magnoliopsida; order Poales; family Poaceae; genus Triticum; species Triticum timopheevii. The sequence goes on along the minus strand of OY997268.1, from coordinate 514,942,656 downwards.
TCCGTGTTCTGAGGCCATGTCTGTACATGCCACGCTCGTCAAGTCAACCTAAGTGCATTGCGTGTGTAAATCTGGCTTACACCCGTTGTATTCGAACATTAGGATCTATCACACCCGATCATCACATGGTGCTTCGAAACAACGAACCTTCGCAACGGTGCACAATTAGGGGGAACACTTTCTTGAAATTATTGCGAGGGATCATCTTATTTAAGCTACCGCCGTTCTAAGCAAATAAGATGTAAAACATGATAAACATCACATGCAATCAAATAGTGACATGATATGGCCAATATCATATTGCTCCTTTGATCTCCATCATCGGGGCGCCATGATCATCTTCATCACCGGCATGACACCATGATCTCCATCATCATGATCTCCATCATCGTGTCTTCATGAACTTGTCATGCCAACGATTACTTCTACTTCTATGGCTAACACGTTTAGCAATAAAGTGAAGTAATTTACATGGCGTTATTCAATGACACGCAGGTCATACAAAAATAAAGACAACTCCTATGGCTCCTGCCGGTTGTCATACTCATCGACATACAAGTCGTGATTCCTATTACAAGAACATGATCAATCTCATACATCACATATATCATTCATCACATCCTTTTGTCCATATCACATCACACGGCACATGCTGCAAAAACAAGTTAGACGTCCTCTAATTGTTGTTGCATGTTTTTACGTGGCTTCTATAGGTTTCTAGCAAGAATGTTTCTTACCTACGTAAAACCACAACGTGATATGCCAATTTCTATTTACCCTTCATAAGGACCCTTTTCATCGAATCCGCTCCAACTAAAGTGGGAGAGACAGACACCCGCTAGCCACCTTATGCAACTAGTGCATGTCAGTCGGTGGAACCTGTCTCACGTAAGCTTACGTGTAAGATCGGTCCGGGCCGCTTCATCCCATGATGCCGCCAAAGCAAGATGAGACTAGTAGTGGCAAGAAAATTGACAACATCTATGCCCACAACAAGTTTGTGTTCTACTCGTGCATAGTAACTACGCATAGACCTAGCTCTGATACCACTGTTGGGGAACATTGCAGAAACTAAAAAATTTCTACGCTTCACCAAGATCAATCCATGGAGTCATCTAGCAACGAGAGAGAGGAGTGCATCTACATACCCTTGTAGATCACGTGCGGAAGCGTTCAAGAGAACGGGGTTGAGGGAGTCGTACTCGTCGTGATCCAAATCACCAGAGATCCTAGCGCCGAACGGACGGCACCTCCGCATTCAACACACGTACGGTTGGGAAGACGTCTCCTCCTTCTTGATCCATCAAGGCGAAGGAGAGGTTGATGGAGATCCAGCAGCACGACGGCATGGTGATGGATGCAGCAGCGATCTCGGCAGGGCTTCGCCAAGCACAGCGAGAGGGAGAGGTGTCACGGGGGGGAGAGGGAGGCGCCAGGGGTTAGGGTGCGGCTGCCCTCCCTCCCCCCCCCCCCCACTATATATAGGGCCCCTAGGGGGCGCCGGCCCTAGGAGATCCAATCTCCAAGGGGGGGCGGCGGCCAAAGGGGGTGGCTTGCCCCCCAAGGCAAGTGAGGCGCCCCCCACCCCTAGGGTTTCCAACCCTAGGCACAGGAGAGCCCAGGGGGGCGCACCAGCCCACCAGGGGCTGGTTCCCCTCCCACTTCAGCCCATGGGGCCCTCCGGGATAGGTGGCCCCACCCGGTGGACCCCCGGGACCCTTCCGGTGGTCCCGGTACAATACCGATGACCCCCGAAACTTTCCCGATGGCCAAAACTGAACTTCCTATATATAAATTCGAGTTCGGGAGACATGCAGACATGACCGAGACGCCTCTCCGGTCAATAACCAATAGCGGGATCTAGATACCCATGTTGGTTCCCACATGCTCCTCGATGATCTCATCAGATGAACCACGATGTCGAGGATTCAATCAATCCCGTATACAATTCCCTTTGTCAATCGGTATGTTACTTGCCCGAGATTCGATCGTCGGTATCCCAATACCTCATTTAATCTCATTACCGGCAAGTCACTTTACTCATACTGTAATGCATGATCCCGTGACCAGACACTTATCACATTGAGCTCATTATGATGATGCATTACCGAGTGGGCCCAGAGATACCTCTTCGTCATACGGAGTGACAAATCCCAGTCTCGATTCGTGCCAACCCAACAGACACTTTCGGAGATACCCGTAGTGCACCTTTATAGTCACCCAGTTACGTTGTGACGTTTGGCACAGCCAAAGCACTCCTACGGTATCCAGGAATTGCACAATCTCATGGTGTAAGGAAATGATACTTGACATTTGGAAAAGCTCTAGCGAAACAAACTACACGATCTTGTGCTATGCTTAGGATTGGGTCTTGTCCATCACATCATTCTCCTAATGATGTGATCCCGTTGTCAATGACATCCAATGTCCATAGTCAGGAAACCATGACTATCTGTTGATCAACGAGCTAGTCAACTAGAGGCTCACTAGGGACGTGTTGTGGTCTATATATTCACACATGTATTACGATTTCCGGATAACACAATTATATCATGAATAATAGACAATTATCATGAACAAGGAAATATAATAATAACCCTTTTATTATTGCCTCTAGGACATATTTCCAACATTTTTTGTATTTTTTGATTTAATTGATCTGAAAATAAATGCAAGGGAAAATAGATCGCAAAGGCAAATATGATGAAAAGAGACCCGGGGGGCGTAGGTTTCACTAGTGGCTTCTCTCGAGAAAAATAGCAAACAGTGGGAAAACAATTACTGTTGGGCAATTGATAGAACTTCAAATAATCATGACGATATCCACGCAATGATCATTATATAGGCATCGCGCCCAAGATTAGTAGACCGACTCCTTCCTGCGTCTACTACTATTACTCCACACATCGACCGCTATCCAGCATGCATCTAGTGTATTAAGTTCATGGGAAAATGGAGTAATGCAATAAGAACGATGACATGATGTAGACGAGATCCGTTTATCCATTGCGGAGATATAGATCTCATCTTGTTATCCTTAGTAGCAATGATACATACGTGTCGATTCCCCTTCTATCACTGGGATCAAGCACCGTAAGATCGAACCCACTACAAAGCACCTCCTCCCATTGCAAGATAAATATATCAAGTTGGCCAAACAAAACCCAAATATTAGAGAGAAATACGAGGCTATAAGCAATCATGCATAAAGAGATCAAGAAGACACAAATAACTTTCATGGATAAAAACATAGATCTGATCATAAACTCAAAGTTCATCAGATCCCAATCCCAACAAACACACCGCAAAAAGACTTACATCATATGGATCTCCAAGAGACCATTGTATTGATAATCAAGAGAGAGAGAGGAAGCCATCTAGCTACTAACTACAGACCCGAAGGTCTACAAAGAACTACTCACGCGTCATCGGAGAGGCACCAATGGAAGTGGTGAACCCGGCCCTACATGACGGTGTCTAGATTGGATCTGGTGGTTCTGGAGTCTGCAGCGGCTATAATTGATTTTCGTCGACTCCCCTAGGGTTTTTGGAATATTGGGTTATAGAGCAAAGAGGCGGTTCAGGGGGCACCCGAGGTGAGAACAACCCACCAGGGCGCGCCTGGGCCTCCTGGCGCACCCTGGTGGGTGCTGCTCCCCTCGAGCCACCCCCAGGTGCTTCCTTGGCCCACTAGATGTCTTATGGCCCAAAAAAATCCTCCAGGAGTTTCGTTGTGTTTGGAGTCCGTTTGATATTGATTTCCTGCGATGTAAAAAACATGCAGAAAACAGCAACTGGCACTGGGCACTATGTCAATAGGTTAGTACCAAAAAATGATATAAAATGATTGTAAAACATCCAATAATGATAATATAATAGCATGGAACAATCAAAAATTATAGATACATTGGAGACGTATCAGCATGCCCAAGCTTAATTCCCGCTCGTCCTCTAGTAGGTAAATGATAAAAACAGAATTTTTGATGTGGAATGATGCCTAACATGTTCATCACATTTCTTTTCTTTATAGCATGGACATATGGACTTCTATATGATTGAAAGCAATAGTCTAGTTTTGACATGAAGACTTTAATACTCAAGCATACCAACAAGCAACCATGTCTTTCAAAATATCAACACTAAAGCAAGTTATCCCTAGCCCACCATGTTCAATCATTGATCCATTCATGAAACACACTCGAATATTAGCTACACCCAATGCTCAAATACGATCATAGTGCCCCTTAGTTGGTGCTTTATAAGAGAATATGGAGACTCAAGTTCAAAATAAAAAAATTGCATAAGTAAAAGAAAGGCCCTTTGCGGAGGGAAGTAGTGATTTGTAGAGGTGCCAGAGCTCAAAGCTTAAATTGAGAGATAAAAATTATTTTTGAGAGGCATACTTTTCCCACCAACGAAAACGACTTGGAGCATCCCAAGACGTTCCTTGCTAGATACATCATATGCGGTTCCCAAACAGAAAATTAAGTTTATTCCTTTTTCCACCATTACTTTCACTTTCCATGGCTAACCGTATCCATGGGTGCCCTCCATACCAACACTTTCCAAGGAATTTATTATTTGACAACATAAAGTAAATTCATTATTCATTTCGGGACTGGGCATCCCTAGTACCTTTGTCGTACTCTCGTGCAATGATAAGTAAATAAACACTCATTGTGAGAATAACACATCTAGCATGGAAAATATTGGCTACCCTTTACCACTTCGCGAGCGGTAGAGCACACAAAAGAGAAATTTATTTTGAACATTAGAGATGGCACATGCAAATTTGCTTAGAACGACATGGAAATACCGCATATATGTAGGTATAGTGGACTCATATGGCAAAACTGGTTTAAAGGGTTTTGGATGCACAAGTAGTGATCATACTTAGTGCAAAGTGAAGGCTAGCAAAAAGATTGAGAAGCGACCAACCAAAAAGCGAAAAATCTCATACCCAAGCATTTAGCATAAGTAACACCAAATAATGCACCATAAGTAGGATATAAATTTCATTGCATAACTATTGACTTTCATGCTTGCATAGGGAATCACAAACATTAACATCAATATTCATACTAAAGCACAATTACTCATCAACATAACTCACATATCATACCATCATATCTCAAAACCATTACTAAGAATCAAGTTTATTTTTGTCCAATGATCTTCATGAAAGTTTTTATTATATCCTCCTTGGATATCTATCACTTTGGGACTAATTTCATGTGTTGCTTTTGATAAGATCAAAAAAAATATAAGTGAAGAACATGAGCATAACTTTTTCTTTCTCTCAAAATAATCTAAGTGAAGCAAGAGAGAACTTCTTAAAAATTTACTAACTCCCAAATAAATCTAAGTGAATCATGAGGGCATTTATTCAAAACTAACAAAGCACACCGTGCTCAAAAAGATATAAGTGAGGTACTAGAGCAAATCCATGGCTCTAAAAATTTAAGTGAAGCATAGGAGCAAGCATAGCATAATTTTGGCTTTCTCAAAAGGGTGTGTCCAGCAAGGATTCAACACTTAAACACAAAGAAAAACAAGAAAAGACTCATAGCATACAAGACGCTCCAAGCAAAACTCATATTATGTGACGAATAAAAATATAGTTTCAAGTAAAATACTGATGGTTGTTAGAAGAAAGCGGGGATGCAACTCGAGGGCAACCCCAAGCTTAGTTGCTTGCTACTTATTTGAATATTATCTTGGAGTGCCTCGGGCGTCCCCAAGCTTAGCCTTTTTCTTATCCTTATTCCTTCATTCATCATAAGGTAACCCAAAACTTGAAAACTTCAATCACACAAAACTCAAACAGAACCTTCGTGAGATCCGTTAGTATAAGAAACCAAACCACTACTATAAGTACTGTAGAAAACCTATTCTTATTTTGTTTTTGCATTATATCTACTGTATTCCAACTTTTCTATGGCAAAAACTCATCAAAGAAAATCATAGAATCATCAAAACAAGCACACAACGCAAAGAAAACCGAATCTGTCAAAAACAGAACAGTCTATAGTAATCTGAATATTTCCAATACTTCTGTAACTCCAAAAATTCTGAAATAAATTGGTGGACGTGAGGAATTTGTCTATTAATCCTCTTAAAAAAGAATGAACTCAAAAACACTCTTCTAATAAAAATTACAAATAATCTCGTGAGCGCAAAAGTTTTTGTTTTTCAGCAAGATCAAATAAACTTTCACCCAAATCTTCCCAAAGGCCTTGCTTGGCACAAACACTAATTAAAACACAAAAAACACAATCATAACAGTAGCATAATTGTTCTAACACTCAATAACAGGAATCAAAAAGCAAAAAAATAATTTTTATTCATCGGGTAGCCTCCCAACAAGCGCTATCGTTTTACGCCCCTAGCTAGGCATAACACATAGGATCTAAGTGTTGCCTTCCATTATCTTTGCAACTTTAGTAAGGGTCTTTTTAAAACCGGGAGGCTCTTTGCTCTTCCCTAAATTTTCTGGAAAAGAAACCATCTTGAGATCTAAAATATACAACCGTTTATTGCAAAGAGAAATCAAAGTGTTCATACGATTGATACTACCATTGAGATGTTTGAGAGGTTCATTATATTTTTGTAATTCCACCATATTTTTATGCAAATCACAAAGTTTTTCCAAAATTTGGACTCCCTCTAGGGTGGAAGAAAACCCTTTATTTTGTGGTGGAACCCCCAAAATTCCTTCTAAAATTGCATAGGCAGCATTGACATCAAGCTCAATAAAATTTGCTTTTGCGGCAAAATCCAAAAGTTGTCTATGATGCAAAGCCAATCCTACATAAAAATTTCTAAGCAAAATTTTTGCATCTCCCTTTAGGTTGCAAACACAGTAAGATTCCATAAGCCTGTACCAAACATCTTTCAAACTTTCTCCTTGTTTTTGTTTGAGGTATAGGACTTCAAAGTCTGGTAACAAAGGAGGAGCATTCAAACTAGCCATAGTGAAACAAGAACACGAATATATCTGAGGAAAAAATGGCAAACAAAAAAGAGGGCGAGTAAAACGACAAATTTTTGTGAAGTGGGGGAGATGAAAACGAGAGGCAAATGACAAATAATGTAAATAGCGAGGAGATGAGATTTGTGATTAGGAACCTAGTGGATGTTGAAGATCCTCCCCGACAACGGCGCCAGAAATTCCTTTTGATGTCTACTAGAACTACGTCGGTATTTCCCGAAAGAGGAAGGGATGATGTAGTATAGCGACGTTAGGTATTTCCCTCAGTGATGAGACCAAGGTTATCGAACCAGTAGGAGAACCTCCTCACACCACGTAAACATCACATCCACACAAAAAACAAATACTCGCAACCCGACGTGTTAAAGGGGTTGTCAATCCCTTTCGGGTACGGCACCTCAAGATAGGCAAATAACGTGAGGTAAAGTGGTAGATAGGATAAATAGATTGCGGAACAAATAAATTGCAGCAAGGTATTTTTGTATTTTTTTGGTTTAATAGATCTGAAAATAAATGCAAGGGCAAATAGATCGCAAAGGCAAATATGATGAAAAGAGACCCGGGGGCCGTATGTTTCACTAGTGGCTTCTCTCGAGAAAAATAGCAAACGGTGGGAAAACAATTACTGTTGGGCAATTGATAGAACTTCAAATAATCATGACGATATCTAGGCAATGATCATTATATAGGCATCACGTCCAAGATTAGTAGACCGACTCTTGCCTCCATCTACTACTAATACTCCACACATCGACCGCTATCCAGCATGCATCTAGTGTATTAAGTTCATGGGAAAATGGAGTAATGCAATAAGAACGATGACATGATGTAGACGAGATCCGTTTATCTATTGCGGAGATATAGATCTCATCTTTTTATCCTTAGTAGTAATGGTACATACGTGTCGGTTCCCCTTTTGTCACCGGGATCAAGCACCGTAAGATCGAACCCACTACAAAGCACCTCTTCCCATTGCAAGATAAAAAGATCAAGTTGTCCAAACAAAACCCAAATATCAGAGAAGAAATACGAGTCTATAAGCAATCATGCATATAAGAGATCAAGAAGACTCAAATAACTTTCATGGATAAAAACATAGTCTGTAAACTCAAAGTTCATCGGATCCTAACAAACACACCGCAAAAAGACTTACATCATATGGATCTCCAAGAGACCATTGTATTGATAATCAAGAGAGAGAGAAAGAGAGGAAGCCATCTAGCTACTAACTACGGACCCGAAGGTCTACAAAGAACTACTCACGCATCATCAGAGAGGCACCAATGGAAGTGGTGAACCCCTCCATGATGGTGTCTAGATTGGATCTGGTGGTTCTGGACTCTGCGGTGGCTGGAATTGATTTTTGTCGACTCCCCTAGGGTTTCTGAAATATTGGGGTATTTATAGAGCAAAGAGGCGGTTCAGGGGGCACCCGAGGTGGGCACAACCCACCAAGGCGCGCCTGGGCCTCCTGGCGCGCCCTGGTGGGCGCTACTCCCCTAGAGCCACCCCCAGATGTTTCCTTGGCCCACTGGATGTCTTCTAGCCCCAAAAATCTTCCAGGAGATTCGTTACGTTTGGACTCCTTTTGTTATTGATTTCCTACGATGTAAAAAACATGCAGAAAACAGCAACTGGCACTGGGCACTATGTCAATAGGTTAGTACCAAAAAATAATATAAAATGACTATAAATGATTGTAAAACATCCAAGAATGATAATATAACAGCACGGAATACTGAAAAATTATAGATATGTTGGAGACGTATCAATACACTATCCTGGAAATCTTTTGTGATTGTGAGCACCCATTAAAATATTATATTCCAAAATTGTTGACGTTGGACAAGGAAGACAACATAATGATTTATGTTTGTTCATATTCACATAAAAGCTATATTGACATATATCCTTCAACATGTGGTGTTTGCCCCCATCTTTGCTAGCCAAAAATTCCGCACCAAGTAGAGATACTACTTGTGCATCCAAAACCCTTAAACCCAAATCTTGTATTGAGAGTCCATACCTACCTATGGATTGAGTGAGATCCTTCAAGTAAGTTGACATCGGTGCAAAAAGGAAATAAAAATTGCTTCTAAAAGTGTTAGATCATTTAGTGTAAGAGAAAATTGAGCGTTGTACGAACTTGTGATGGCGAAGAATAAAAGCGACAGACTGCATAATAAAGGTTGCCATCATAAGGGGCAATATAACGTGACGTTCTCTTGCACTAAGGGGTTGAGCACACAAACAAAAAGTGCATGGCAACCTCTGCTTCCCTCTGCGAAGGGCCTATCTTTTACTTTTATATATTTACTTTCGTGCAAGAGTCAAAGTTTTTCTCTCTATTCCTTTTTATTTTCTCCTTTGGCAAGCATCATGTGGTGAGGAAATATCTAGGCACATATATCCAGCTGAATATGGGTAGCATGAGTTATTGTTGTTGACATCACCCTTGAGGTGAATACATTGGGAGGCGAAACTATAAGCCCTATCTTTCTATCTGTCCGGTTGAAACGTTTTGCTCATGTGTATGATACGTCTCCAACGTATCTATAATTTTTGATTGTTCCATGCTATTATATTATCCATCTAGGATGTTTTATATGCATTTATATGCTATTTTATATGATTTTTGGGACTAACCTATTAACCAAGAGCCCAGTGCCAATTTCTGTTTTTTCCTTGTTTTTGAGTTTTACAGAAAAGGAATACCAAACGGAGTCCAATTGACGTGCCAATTTTTGATGATTTTTTATGGACCAAAAGAAGCCCCCGGAGTAAAACAGTTGGGCCAGAAGAGTTCCGGGCTGCCCACGAGGGTGGGGGGCGCGCCCCCCTATCTCGTGGACGGCTTGAAGACCCCCTTGACGTGAAACCGACGCCAAAAATTCCTATAAATACAGAAACCCCCATAACATAACCTAGATCGCTAGTTCCGCCGCCGCAAGCCTCTGTAGCCACCAAAAACCAATCGGGACCCTGTTCCGGCACCCTGCTGGAGGGGGGATCCATCACCGGTGGCCATCTTGATCATCCCGGCACTCTCCATGACGAGGATGGAGTAGTTCACCCTCGGGGCTGAGGGTATGTACCAGTAGCTATGTGTTTGATCTCTCTCTCTCTCTCTCTCTCGTGTTCTTGATATGGCACGATCTTGATGTATCGCGAGCTTTGCTATTATAGTTGGATCTTATGATGTTTGTCCCCCTCTACTCTCTTGTGATGGATTGAGTTTTCCCTTTGAAGTTATCTTATCGGATTGAGTCTTTAAGGATTTGAGAACACTTGATGTATGTCTTGCATGTGCTTATCTGTGGTGACAATGGGATATTCATGTGATCTACTTGATGTATGTTTTGGTGATCAACTTGCTGGTTCAGACCTTGTGAACTTATGCATAAGGGTTGGCACACGTTTTTGTCTTGACTCTCCGGTAGAAACTTTGGGGCACTCTTTGAAGTACTTTGTGTTGGTTGAATAGATGAATCTGAGATTGTGTGATGCATATCGTATAATCATACCCACGGATACTTGAGGTGACATTGGAGTATCTAGGTGACATTAGGGTTTTGGTTGATTTGTGTCTTAAGGTGTTATTCTAGTACGAATTCTAGGATATATCGAACGGAATGAATAGCTTCGTGTTATTTTATTACGGACTCTTGAATAGATCGATCAGAAAGGATAACTTTGAGATGGTTTCGTACCCTACAATAATCTCTTCGTTTGTTCTCCGCTATTAGTGACTTTGGAGTGACTCTTTGTTGCATGTTGAGGGATAGTTATATGATCCAATTATGTTATTATTGTTGAGAGAACTTGCACTAGTGAAAGTATGAACCCTAGGCCTTGTTTCGAAGCATTTCAATACCGTTTGTGCTCACTTTTATCATTAGTTACCTTGCTATTTTTATATTTTCAGATTACAGAAACCTATATCTACCATCCATATTGCACTTGTATCACCATATCCTCACCGAACTAGTGCACCTATACAATTTGCCATTGCATTGGGTGCGTTGGGGACACAAGAGACTCTTTGTTATTTGGTTGCAGGGTTGTTTGAGAGAGACCCTCTTCATCCTACACCTCCCACGGATTGATAAACCTTAGGTCATTGTCGGTGTCAAAACCGGCGGATCTCGGGTAGGGGGTCCCGAACTATGCGTCTAGGCGGATGGTAACAGGAGACAAGGGACACGATGTTTTTACCCAGGTTCGGGCCCTCTCGGTGGAGGTAAAACCCTACTCCTGCTTGATTGATATTGATGATATGGGTAGTACAAGAGTAGATCTACCACGAGATCAGAGAGGCTAAACCCTAGAAGCTAGCCTATGGTATGATTGTTGTTCGTCCTATGGACTAAAACCCTCTGGTTTATATAGGCACCGAAGAGGGTTAGGGTTACACAGAGTCGGTTACAATGGTAGGATATCTACATATCCATATCGCCAAGCTTGCCTTCCATGCCAAGAAAAGTCCCATCCGGACACGGGACAAAGTCTTCAATCTTGTATCTTCATAGTCCAGGAGTCCGGCCGAAGATGATAGTTCGGCTATCCGGACACCCCCTAGTCCGGGACTCCCTCAGTAGCCCCTGAACCAGGCTTCAATGACGACGAGTCCGGCGCGCATATTGTCTTCGGCATTGCAAGGCGAGTTCCTCCTCCGAATACTTCATAGAAGATTTTGAACACAAGGATAGTGTCTGGCTCTGCAAAATAAGTTCCACATACCACCGTAGAGAGAATAATATCTACACAAATTCAATCTGCTGACGTATTCCGTGGCGTGACATCACACCACGGCCAAGCCTTTATTCGAATCGTTTTTACTGTTCCACCTCAGCGCATTTAGCGAGGCGGTTTCCTTGGCACGTCTTGTCAAAGCAGAGATTGTGTCCCCTTATTCCGGGATTCTCATCAATACGGGCGTGGGTAACCCAACCGCACCATTGATTACGGCGCTTGGGAGATAAGCGAGTTTTACCAGGCTGGTGGGGACGCATAGTTTCGTCCGTCCATATAAGGGGATAAGGATCCAGCTTTTTACCTACGCCTTCTTCCTCCTTTGCTTATCCATTTCCGCGCACTCGAGCTCCAGCGCCCAAGTCCGCACATCTCGCCTCAACCTTCCCTAGCCATGTTCGGAGCGGGAGGCAAGTGGATGGCCTCCTCCATCATGGAGGGGCACATCAAGAGGCTGCGGAAGGCCGGAAACTTGTCCAGCGACATCGCGCATCGGCTCCCTGACAAGGGGCAGCTCATCCCCACCCCCGGGCCCCATGAGAGGGTGGTGTTCCTCACCCACTTCCTCCGTGGACTAGGTTTTCCACTTCACCCATTTGTCCGGGGGCTCATGTTCTACTACGGCCTGGATTTCCATGATCTGGCCCCGAATTTCGTCCTCAACATCTCGGCGTTCATCGTCGTGTGCGAGGCCTTCCTCTGCATCAATCCCCACATCGGCTTATGGCTGAAGACCTTCAATGTCAAGCCGAAGGTAGTGGGGGGCCAGCAGGCGGAGTGTGGAGGCGCCATGGTGGGCAAGATGCCCAACGTTATATGGCTCGAGGGCTCCTTCGTGGAAACCATCAAAGGGTGGCAATCGGGGTGGTTCTACATCACCGAGCGGCGTGACCCTGAATGGGCAGCGGCCCCCGAGTTCCGATCCGGCATCCCCACACGGCTCACCTCCTGGAATGAGAAGGGCCTGACATGGGGTAATTCGGAAGAGCTGACCGGACTCCAAACCTGCGTCCAAAACCTTGTGAACAAGAAGATCAAGCTCGTCAACATAGTACAGGTCATGCTCATCCGCCGGATCCTCCCGTGCCAAAAACGGGCCTTCAGCTTGTGGGAGTTTGATCCAGCACAGCACCAAACCTTGAGCAGGCTCTTCGACACTACGTACGAAGATGCCTGGAAGGTGCTGTTCAAGGGCACCGAGGCTCCCGCATCCGCTACCGAAGATCGCGGATTCAGCTTGCAACGTCAAGCCGGCGAGGTAAGCTATTTTACCCTTTACAGGACACTTATTTTCCATAGTTTGACTCTATGCGGGATCTAAACTCCCTTACCTTTGACAGGCCTGGCAGAAGAAGTCCGGGCAGGTTAACTGTCCGGCTCCCTTGCCGGAAGACCCAGCGGACGCCCGATTGACGGGGCTGCTGGTTCCGGCACCTCACGTGGTGCCGGAGAAGAAGGCCAAGAAGAAGGCCACGGGAACTCGAAAGAGTTCCCGGCGCCAGGTGTTGTCGGACTCATCGTCCGACGACTCCGAGGCGGACTCCTCCCGCGAAGGCGAGGAGGAGGAAAAAGAGGCCTCTCCCCCAGCGGAGAGAGAAGAAAAGGAAGGCCGCCCCAACGGGGGAGGCCGAAGGGTCCAAGAAGGGAAGGACCCTCCCTCCGGACTACTCTACCAACGCCAACGACGGCGAAGAGGAGTGGCCACCGAGGACTAAGCCCCTGGCGACATCGTAAGTGTCTGGATACCAGAATAACTCATGGCGTTTCGTTTGTCGTACAGAAGCTCCTAACGCCAAACATAACCCTGCAACCCGCCCAAGGACGGGCTCGACACTTCAACGAGCGGCTCCCTGGCATCGTCGGACGTGAATAGCACTTCACTTCCGGCCATTTCCTCTCCTCGCGCTGCGGATGACACCGAGGTGGGGTCCCAAAAGGGGCCCAGCCAGGAGGAGGAGGCCCCGGAGGTGCCGCAAGGCAACCTCCCGGACTTTGGGCGCAAGGGGGATCAAACCCCGAAGGGTTCTGAGTCCGGCCCTGGGCCGGACTCCGCACCGGAACCTTCAGTGGTTCCGAAGCCCGGCAGATGGCCCCTTCGTAAGAAGGGCGAGACTGCGACACCGGTGACCTCCGTCCAACCGGAGGCACCGGATAATTTGTTGGAGGTGCTTAACGGCGCCTCCATCAACGGTGAGCACCGCACTGTTATGAGTGTGGTGATCCAGAAGGTTCAGTCCGCCAAGAGCGGGCTAACTGAAGCCTGTGCCAGCCTTCTAACAGGCTTTGAGGTATGTATTAATATATATATAAATATTACCGCATAGACAGTAGCCCCTGATGCTCAGTTTGGTGTTCGGAAAGAAAAGCCGAATTGAGGATCTAAAAAGATGTACGCAGGAGTCTAACATAAGTATGTCAATATGGGAATGCAGGCTGCGCTGCTGACCTCTGCCGCACTGACTGCGGAGGTCAATGCATTGAAGCAGAGCCTCGAACGGTCCGAGAACGAGCTCGGCCTTGCCAAGAAGCAGCTCGAGGACAAGGAAAGTAAGTAATACCTTATGGAAGTGTATAAAAGATGTGGTTGCAAAAAATAACAGGAATAACGTGAGAATTGCAGGGGCCACGAATGAGGTGGCGACTCTGAAGGAAGCAGTGTCTAGGGCCGAAAGCAATGCGGCAGCGGAACGCACCGAGCGAGAGAAGCAGGAGGCGCGGATGGCGGAGGTGCGGCAAGAGCTCCAGGCTCTCGTGGAAAAACACGAGAGTTTGGAGTGTGACTCAAAGACTCGAGAGTCCGAGCTCGCCTCGGCTCTTGAGAGTGCCAAAGCCGCTAAGGCCGAAGCCCAAAAAGCCCTCCAAGAAATTGAGGCGATGAAGAAGATAGCGGCGGGTAAGGCATTCTTCATGCAAAGCAAGCACGTGAAAGTGAATTACTTGTTACTTACCCGAATCCGGAGCTCTCCAGGAGCATTCGCAGAACTGCCCCGCAGTGTGTCTGACACTGCCGCATTCTACCGGGCCGAGGAGGGGAGCTCGACGGAGAAGGTGTTCTGGTCTCAATATGCTGAGGCCGGACACCCGGTGCCCTTGAGCGACCAGCTAAAGTAGCTGGTCGAGCTCCATAAGGTGGCCGAACAGGCCATGAAGGGCCTCATAGTTCGGCTGTGGCCTAAGGAAGCCATGCCTGGGAGCTACTTCGGGCTGGTGAGGCGGCTGGTGGATGCCTGTCCATGGATTGAAGTCGTCAAGCGCTCCGTCTGTATCGAAGGTGCTCGTAGGGCCCTTGCCCGTGCTAAAGTGCACTGGGGCAAGATGGACGCTGAGAAGCTTGTGACGGACACTCCACCGCCGGGCAGGGAGTATCGCAAGCCCGAGATGTATTATGCGGGCGTCCTGAAGGGTGCCCGCCTTATAGCGGGTGAATGCTCCAAAGATGTAATTTTTGAGTAAACTCGCATTTGTTATCCTATACGCTTGAAAACTTGTTCATATGCGCTAAGCAACGCTTGTGAATTTAAAATATTACCTTCTGTGCGACCGTTTATTAAATTTGAGAGATGGCGAGTCGTCGGCTTCTGCCCCCATGCCACGAGTGCTGGGGTGTTCGGGATAAACTTGAGCGCTCTTTTTCCCATTTTTGGGTCCTTCGAGGGAGGCGCTCAATGCAACGAACAAGGCAACCGGACTATAATGCTTGAACACTCTCACTTAGCCATAGAATTCTATAATTTTAAATTTCGGTGAAGCCCCTTGAAAGTGCAACTAATCCCCGGGTGGTTTTGGTAATTAATAACAACATATATATCATTGAACTAATAGTTTCTTGAGAATCATTTCAGAAAGTTTAGTGATATGGGTATGGCAAGGACTGAAGAAGTGGACCCCTCAAAATGCTAAGGCAAGCATTGGCAAAAGCTCAAGACTCCATTTTTGGTTTAGTGATCCAAGATCACATTGAGTCTATAGGAAAGCCAATACTATTAAAAGGGGATGAGGTTATGATAATGATCTGGTTGCTCAAAGTGCTTAGTGATACATCTCCTAAACTATCAGCAACTCTCACTTCCATAATACACTCATAAGTAATCTCGGTCCCACCAATTTTCCAAACCCAGTCACACCGAGATGAACCACCTCAGCCATATAGCCAAACCCTAGAATTCTCGGATTTTCCGATTCTGAACTCGGTCTCACCGAAACTTGAGTTGCCAAGCTTCTGTAACCTTCTGTCATCAAATCGGTGTCACCGAGATGATGAAGTCGGTCCCACCGAGATTGGCAAGCTCTTGTCTTTGGATGAATCGGATTCACCGAGTTTGTATTTTCGGTCCCACCGAAAATCCCAACGTTCACATGATTTGAACTTTCGGTCTCACCGAGTTGTCAACTTCGGTCTGACCGAGATTGGTCAAATGTGTGTAACGGTTGGATTTTGTGTGGAGGCTATAAATACCCCTCCACCCCCTCTTCATTCATGGAGAGAGCCATCAGAAAGAACTACCACTCCTACCTTACATTTCTGAGAAGAAAACTACCTACCCTTGTGTTGAGATCAAGTAGCTCCACTCCCACCATATGAAACTTGATCTCTAGCCTTCCCAAGTTGCTTTCCACTCAATCCTTTCTTCCACCACAGCCAAATCAGTGAGGAGAGTTGAGTGTTGGGGAGATTATCATTTGAAGCACAAGAGCAAGGAGTTCATCATCATCAACACCATCTATTACCTTTTGGAGGGTGGTGCCTCCTAGATTGGTTAGGTGTCGCTTGGGAGCCTCCGTCGAGATGTGGAGTTGAACCAAGAAGTTTGTAAGGGCAAGGAGATCGCCTACTTCGTGAAGATCTACCCCGAGTAAGGCTAGCCCTCCGTGGGCGTAGGCCATGATGGCATAGACAAGGTTGCTTCTTCGTGGACCCTTCGTGGGTGGAGCCCTCCGTGGACTCTCGCAGCTGTTACCCTCCGTGGGTTGAAGTCTCCATCAACGTGGATTGACGATAGCACCACCTATCGGAACCACGAGAAAAAATCTCCGTGTCTCCAAATTGCGTTTGCTCTTCTCCACCTCTCTTTACTACATGTGCAATTTACTTTCCGCTGCCTATACTCTAGAATTGCATGTGTAGGGTGATACTTGACTTGATCATCATTGTGAACTTGCCAAAAACTTGTCTTTATCAAAAGGCTGAATTTTTATATTGTCAAGTAGTCTAATCACCCCCCCTCTAGACATACTTTCGATCCTACAAGTGGTATCAGAGCTTTGGTCTCCATTGTATTGGTTTCCATTGCATTGGACTCCATAAGCTTGGTTTCACAACCTAGGAGAGTATGGCGTCTAGTGAGGGTAATTTTCATAGAGGTCCTTACTTTGATGGTACAAATTTTGCTAGTTGGAAGCATAAAATGGAAATGCATATTCTTGGTCATAACCCAGCCGCATGGGGCATTATTTGTGTTGGTTTTCAAGGTGAGTTCTTTGAGGAAGGAAAAGTTTCGGATCGCGAAGCTACAACGGATGAATTGCGGATGTTGCAAAACAATGCTCAAGCTTGTGACATTCTATTCAATGCTTTGTGTCCCGAGGAGTTCAACAAAATCAGCCGTCTTGAGAATGCAAAAGAGATTTGGGATACTTTGGTTGAAATGCACGAAGGTACCGAGTCCGTGAAGGAATCAAAGCTAGATATTCTTCAAGGTCAACTTGACAAGTTCAAGATGAAGGATGGTGAAGGAGTCGCTGAAATGTACTCTAGGCTTGCTCTCATCACAAATGAGATTGCCAGCTTAGGAAGCGAAGAAATGACCGACCGATTCATCATCAAAAAGATTCTCAGAGCTTTGGATGGAAAGTATGACACCGTGTGCACTTTGATCCAAATGATGCCAAACTACAAGAATCTCAAGCCAACCGAAGTCATTGGAAGAATTGTTGCTCATGAGATGACACTTAAGGATAAGGAAGAGCTTCACAACAAGTCAAGTGGTGCTTACAAAGCTACAAGTGATGCTCCCACAACCTCAAGTGACAAGTTAGTTTCCAATGAAGAGATAAGCCTAATGGTCAAGAACTTCAACAAATTCTACAAGAATAGAGGCAAAGAGAGAAGCTCAAAGTCTAGATCATATGATGAAAAGAGATCTTCTAGTCGTGACCGAAACTGCTACAATTGTGGAAGACCCGGACACTACTCAAATGAGTGTACGGCTCCCCACAAGAGAAGAGAAGAATCTCCAAGAAGAAGAAGCTCAAGAGATGAGTCACCTCGGAAAGAGAGAAGGAGCAGAGATGATCGTTATGAACGAAGACCCTCTCGGAGAAGCAAGGATTCGGAGAGGAAAGACAAGTCATCAAGGAGCTACACAAGAAGAAAACATCAAGCTCATGTAGGTGAATGGGTCTCCGGCTCCGACTCCGACAATCATTCCGAAAGAAGCTATCACTCCAACTCCGACTACAGTCAAGATGAAGGTGTTGCCGATCTTGCTCTCGTGTCCTCCAACTCCAACTCCTATGACTTATTTGATTCACCAAATGAGGGAATTGGAAGATGCTTCATGGCTAAAGGCCCCAAGGTATCACACCCTGAATTCATTGACTTTGATAGTGATGAGGATGACTTGCTTGGTGAAGATGAGCTTTTACATGACAAATCTAGTGAGACTAGTAATGATGAACATGCTAGTAGTCTTTATAGTCGAGAAGAGTCGAATGACAATGCTATGAAGGAGATTGAGCGTCTAACTAAAGAACTAAACACTCTTAAGTTAGCTCATGAAACAACTCAAGAAGATCATAGAGAGCTCCTAAGATCTCATGAGAAGCTACGCTTCGAGAAGCTCAATCTAGAGCAAGAACATGAGTTCCTAAAAGCAATCAATGACGATCTTCGAAAGAAGAGTTCTTCATATCTTGCCAAACGACTTCTCTTGTCTAATTTCTTGCCACCTATTAAAACTAAGCATGACAAGCATAAGAAAAATTCTTCATCTAGAAGCAACAATATTGGTTCTAGTAGTTCTCTTGATTCCACTAACAATGTTTCAAGCCAAGTTACACTTGAGCAAGAAAATAGTTTATTGAAAGGGATTATAGAGAAAGGTGTCTACAAGAGCCTTGCCGGAAGCAAGAACTTTGAGGAAATTATTCGCAAGCAAGGGAGGCACCGGAAGAATCAAGGAATTGGTTTTGAGCGAAAGTTCAACGCCAAGGGTGTTGAATGGGAAGAAGGTCAATATCCCACTCCAAAGTTTGTTTCTCAAAAGGAGAAGTACGATCCTACTTCCTCCAATGTGGAACAAGCTCAAGATGATCTTCCACCACAAGACCACAAGCTAAAAGACAAGGACAAGCTTCAAGAGGAGATTGATGCATTTATTGAAGCACCTAAAGCCATGGTCAAGTGGGTTCCCAAGGAAACGTCAAGTTCTACTTCGTCAAGCTCAACTACAACCCCAAGGATTCCCATCAAGATGATGTGGATCCCGAAGAAGAAGAACTAGAGAGTTCTTGAGGGTGACTCCGCCAACATACTTCACTCATATTCATTTTGGCAAGAACTTGTGCAATCAACTTCCACATCTTGCACTAGTTCATGGAGTCACAAACCCTCTTGTTGGTAAGTCAAGGGACAAGGTAATCATAGCTCTCATGGACATCATCCATTGTGTACTTCAATCTATGTCCATGGATATCCTTGTTTGTTCCTTGTGGGACTAACCCATGTAGGTATTGAAAGTGCCCGAATCCAAAGGATTGCTCCCAACTCTTGATGATCTTCATCAACATTGAGCATCCACATCTTCAACATCTACATGAAGTCTTCTACGACAACCCAAGGTTAGTTTGACCCTTTAAAAGGGGTTCTCACATCTAGGGGGAGCTTTGCTCTAAAGAATTGAGCTAAAGCATCTTCAAATGATGTGAACACATCAATGCTTTATGTAAAAGTGGTAACCCCACTTGTGCTTAAACGATGAGTATGACCTATGATCAAATGTTCTCATTTGACTCCTAAGTCAATATACTCATATATAGATGACCTAGTCATCGACAAATTGTGTGATAGTAGCTAGAGTTTTGATTGTGCATGTTTGACACATATTTCATTTGCTATCTTATTATGTGAGCATGTTGGAAGCATGATTTAATCCATTCGAGGACATCCATTTGTTGCTTTGGTCTTTTTGATTTTTTTCTGACCAAATGGATGGACAAGAATGCCTAAGTACCTCCCCTAGCTATCTATGCTTTCTTGTCTCAAATTCTATTCATGCTTACATCACAAACTTTGAACAAGTCATTTTCGGACCCTCCGAGTGAGGAGAACTCGGAGCCACCAATCCGTCAAGGGCTAACTTCCAAAACCTTCTAAGTGATTTCGGTCAGACCAACCCACTCAAACTCGGTCAAACCGAAAGCATTTGGATTGATCTAGGTTTTCACCTTGGTGAAACCGAGTTGTGAATTTCGGCGTGACCGAAGTGCATAACTGCCCAGCAGTTATCCATCTCGGTGCCACCGAGTTTTACAACTCGGTCCCACCGACAGCAAACGGGTATATATACTCCGAGGGCCGCGCGTTGATTTCTACTTCAAAATGCTTCGCCCCCACACCCCTTGCTGCCGTCACCTGGTCTCCGGATCGTCTCCGTCGTCGCCTGTGCGCCCTCGCCGCAGGTCTCCGTCGCCGTCAACGGACATCTTCTCCGCGCCGTTGCCGCCGTAGAGGAACTCCACCAAGTTAGGGTGAGTTTCGATCCCACTCGTGCTCTCATCTCCGATTCAATGCACGTTTGGTTTGCCTGTAATCTTGCCACGATTGAAATCTTCCTGAACACAAGATTAGTTCCTTTGAACGAAATTCGAGTAAAAGTTTTAGGGTTAGGTTTCCGCCGAACACATCTCGGTGAGACCGATTTTACATTCTCGGTATGACCGATTTGGCCTCTGGCCATTGCACTGCACCTTTCGGTCCAACCGAGTTGTGCAAATCGGTGTGACCGAAATGAGGATTTAGTGAAACCCTAGTGTTTTCGGCAGGACCGAAACCCACTTTGGTCCAACCGAAAGTGGTGTGAATGCTTCTGTTTGAACACTTCGGATTCACCGAATTTTAAACTCGGACTGACCGAAATGTCTTCTGTGAAAACCTAATACTAGAATTTGAACTCATTCTGTTTGCAAAATCTTCTGCAGTTTGTGATAACTCTTCTACTCTGCCTACACCTTATCTATTCACAGGTTGTCAGCCATGTCAGATGCCAGTGACAACCAAAACAGGTCTGAGTCACCTATTGCTGATATTCCAGAGGCAGGCACTAGTCCTGAACCCAGCAGCTCATCAGATGATGGTGAGAGGAGCACACCAAGTGGTTTGCCTCCTGCAGCCACCAGGGCCAGAAAGAAGAGGAACTCTGATGAAGAAGATTCTGATTTCATTGTTGAGGAAGAGGTCTCCTCCAAGCCAAAGAGAAAGGTTGTTGCCAAAGAGCCTCTAGGGCAGCAAACCAAGAAAGGCACCAGAAAAGTGAAGCAGTCCACTGTTGCCAAAAAGCTGAGTATGGAAGGGGAAACTACAAGCAAAGTGAAGAAAACTTCCAAGAGAAAGAGGATAGTGTATGTGTCAGGAGCTAGAGCAGATATGTATATTGATCCTCATGCAGATGCAGCAGTAGAGGATGAGGAAGCACCCCAGCCTCCTCAGAAGCCTAAGCTCATGGGTGATGCCATCAGGGCTGGAGCCACTTCAAAGTCCAAGCCATCTGCTCCAGTCAAGGCAGCTCCAGCAAAGCCTGCTGCCAAGCCCAAGAAGACCGTCAGAAACATTCCAGCGTCTGAAAAGAACAAGGATGATGTGCCACCAGCTGTGTCAGATGATGAGGCACCAGTTTTGCTGAAACTTCGTCCAAAACTGCCACTTCACAATGATGCTCATCCTCAAGCTGAAAACATGAAGGAAAGGAAGGATAGAGGTCTCAGGCTATGGAGACAAGCTGATCCATATGCTGTGAGGAGAAGAACTGTTGTTGATCCCAGATTTCACACCAGAGAGCAGCAGGACTTCTATGAGACTATGCTGATGGACAAGAAGCCCATAGTGGCAGACACCAGATTTGTTGATTGGAAATACATTGACAGTGAAGAGCACAGAGACTTCTTTCCACATGTGCATGAGAGCTTCACTGCATGTGGTGTTGCAGACTTCGTAGGTCAAAAGCTGACAAGTTGGAATGATGAAATGATTATGCAATTCTATGCCACAGCTCATTTCTATCCAGATGGAAAGATCACATGGATGACTGAAGGCCAAAGATTCTCTTCAACTGTAGAAGAATGGGCAGAACTGCTGAATGCTCCAGTGCAGAGAGAGGATGATGTTGATGTCTATGGCATTCCCAAGAAGAACCATGAATCTATGAAGAATATGTACAAGGAGGTTCCAGCTAAGGATTTAGCAATCTGGAAGCTTGGCTCAGTGTATTATCTCCAGGCAGGTCCACCTACCACTGCAGCCTGAGCATGAGGACAATGATGTTGTGATGGATGAGGAGGATCCAACTTCTGTTGAAGGTCAAGCAAAGATTGAAGCTGCCAAGAAAGCCAAAGCTGAGAAGGAAGCAGCAACAGCAGCAGCTAAACCAAAGAGTGTTGGAGAGCAGCTCCTTGAAGCTACCCAAAGGATTGAACAACGCCTGGCCAGCATTGTACAGTCTCAGGAGAGCCTTGAGAGGATTGTTGAAGACAAGATCCATGCTCTGGATGTGAAGCTGACTGAAGTACAAGTAACTGTCAACAAGCTTGAGGCAGATATCGAGGAAGCAAAGAGGGAGAAGGAAGAGCTCATGCGTGAGATGCAGGATGACCTAGTCCAGGATGCTTATGAACAGACTGCTCCGGTTCCCACAGGACCCCGATCAGCTGCTATTCCAGTGACAGACACCAGGACTACAGCCTCAGCACCTCCCACAGCTCCATCAGTTGCTCCAGCTCCAGCTTCAGTGACCACTCCTCCAGCTCCACAGACATCAGCAGAAGTCTTCGCCGATGCAGCCATCTCAACTCCAACATCAACCCAGACAGGAGCCGCCAGCAGAGTCCCTAGTGACGTTTAGCTCTATACTTTTCGAACTTTTTGGTAACTTGTTGCCAAAGGGGGAGAAATTGTATAGATCATAGGACTTCGAGAGAGAGAGTGCTGTTGTTTTTTTTTGCGCTTTTGTTCTTTTGGTTTTCGTGACATTCTGTGTGTTTGATACTTCGTTTGATGAGTGCTTGGTCGTACTATGCCTTAATGTGTGCTTAATGCTTATCATATGCTATTCCTATCTTGTATGACCATTTACTCATGTCTTGGTGATTGGGTGCATGCTATTCATTCTTATCATTTTGTGCGCTCCACCAAGATGTATGTGACATGGAAGAGTGACCCATGATCCTAATCGATTGTGCATTTGCATTCAAACGCAAATCTTAAATAATGCACAAATTTAGGGGGAGCTCTTGCTTATCACATACTTCTCAAAGCGACGATATTATTCATTGATTATATCCTTTGTCGAAGCTTTGATCTATATGTTGTCATCAATTACCAAAAAGGGGGAGATTGAAAGTGCAACTAATCCCCGGGTGGTTTTGGTAATTAATAACAACACATATATCATTGAACTAATAGTTTCTTGAGAATCATTTCAGAAAGTTCAGTGATATGGGTATGGCAAGGACTGAAGAAGTGGACCCCTCAAAATGCTAAGGCAAGCATTGGCAAAAGCTCAAGACTCCATTTTTGGTTTAGTGATCCAAGATCACATTGAGTCTATAGGAAAGCCAATACTATTAAAAGGGGATGAGGTTATGATAATGATCTGGTTGCTCAAAGTGCTTAGTGATACATCTCCTAAACTATCAGCAACTCTCACTTCCATAATACACTCATAAGTAATCTCGGTCCCACCAATTTTCCAAACCCAGTCACACCGAGATGAACCACCTCAGCCATATAGCCAAACCCTAGAATTCTCGGATTTTCCGATTCTGAACTCGGTCTCACCGAAACTTGAGTTGCCAAGCTTCTGTAACCTTCTGTCATCAAATCGGTGTCACCGAGATGATGAAGTCGGTCCCACCGAGATTGGCAAGCTCTTGTCTTTGGACGAATCGGATTCACCGAGTTTGTATTTTCGGTCCCATCGAAAATCCCAACGTTCACATGATTTGAACTTTCGGTCTCACCGAGTTGTCAACTTCGGTCTGACCGAGATTGGTCAAATGTGTGTAACGGTTGGATTTTGTGTGGAGGCTATAAATACCCCTCCACCCCCTCTTCATTCGTGGAGAGAGCCATCAGAAAGAACTACCACTCCTACCTTACATTTCTGAGAAGAAAACTACCTACCCTTGTGTTGAGATCAAGTAGCTCCACTCCCACCATATGAAACTTGATCTCTAGCCTTCCCAAGTTGCTTTCCACTCAATCCTTTCTTCCACCACAGCCAAATCAGTGAGGAGAGTTGAGTGTTGGGGAGATTATCATTTGAAGCACAAGAGCAAGGAGTTCATCATCATCAACACCATCTATTACCTTTTGGAGGGTGGTGCCTCCTAGATTGGTTAGGTGTCGCTTGGGAGCCTCCGTCGAGATGTGGAGTTGAACCAAGAAGTTTGTAAGGGCAAGGAGATCGCCTACTTCGTGAAGATCTACCCCGAGTAAGGCTAGCCCTCCGTGGGCGTAGGCCATGATGGCATAGACAAGGTTGCTTCTTCGTGGACCCTTCGTGGGTGGAGCCCTCCGTGGACTCTCGCAGCCGTTACCCTCCGTGGGTTGAAGTCTCCATCAACGTGGATTGACGATAGCACCACCTATCGGAACCACGAGAAAAAATCTCCGTGTCTCCAAATTGCGTTTGCTCTTCTCCACCTCTCTTTACTACATGTGCAATTTACTTTCCGCTGCCTATACTCTAGAATTGCATGTGTAGGGTGATACTTGACTTGATCATCATTGTGAACTTGCCAAAAACTTGTCTTTATCAAAAGGCTGAATTTTTATATTGTCAAGTAGTCTAATCACCCCCCTCTAGACATACTTTTGATCCTACACCCCTAGTATTCGGAAGACCGAGTTCGGGGCGCTATCCACGCCTGGGCCGGACAAAGCCGACTCCTCGCTCTAAGCGGCATAAGTCTTTAGGGACTCGAAGAAACCTCTCGAACAGCGACCGGCTCTCGCCCTATCATGACGGTCAGTTTTAGCTTTCTCCACTGAGGTGCTTAACCCAGCTCAACCGGGGCACAATCGCAGTGGTTCTCCCAGCGCTACCTTAGCCAATATAACGGAACGTAAGGTACCAAAACATGGGAGCCTGGCAAACCCAACTATTGATCCAAGACATGATTCAGAGCCGATGCATATAATGCTATAAGTTCGGGGTGCCGCACTTGTGAAAGTGTTTGGACTTATCACACCATATTTTGGGGTACTTAAGCCCCTGGTGTATTTGGCCATACCAAAGCGTACGGATGCAACATGTCATAAGTGAACATATATAGATAGAAAAAGGAATGCAATAATAGGCAAAAGCTATGCATTGTTTATTCAAAAAAGCTGCGGTAAAAGCAGAACGATACAAATAGTGCGATAAGCAAGGGACGAGACTATTTGACATGTCGCCCTCCAGGAGCGAGCTGCGGGATGATATGTAAAACAAGTATACTGCTCGTTATAGAGACCACCTGGACACTCGACATAGCTTTCTGCTTCCCTGGCTGTTGCATCGTGTGTTCGGCAATTCTACTGCCGGACAGGGCTTCTTGAGAAAGGAGTCCTGAAAGTAAGAGAAAAAAGAAGAATGACACAATTGGGAGCCCCTGGTGCGGTTGAGCCGCATTCTAGGCCTGCCGTGGTCGTGCCCCTCCCCCTATGCCCATGGTATTTCCAGAGCGTAATTATGTACGCGTACTAGTGGTTTCGCAATTTCGCGAGGGCTGGGGTTGGGGCCGCATTGCTACGCGTGCTCGGAACGTGCCAGGCGGTCTTGTTGTTGGTTACTGCAGGCGCGCTTGACGGTGTCCGACCGTTTAATAGCCGGACTCGAGAATTGCCTTAAGAGGATGCTTTGTACTTCTGCCGCGAGGGCCGCCGTATGCTCCTTCGTTCGGAGAGAGCGTTCGGTGTTTCCGTTGACCGTAATGACTCCTCGAGGGCCTGGCATCTTGAGCTTGAGGTATGCGTAGTGTGGCACCGCATTGAACTTTGCAAATGCGGTTCGTCCGAGCAGTGCATGATAGCCGCTGCGGAACGGGACTATGTCGAAGATTAATTCCTCGCTTCGGAAGTTATCCGGTGATCCGAAGACCACTTCAAGTGTAATTGAGCCTATACAGTTGGCCTCTACACCTGGTATGACGCCTTTGAAGGTCGTCTTTGTGGGTTTAATCCTTGAGGGGTCTATGCCATGTTGCGCACTATATCCTGATAAAGCAGGTTCAGGCTGCTGTCGCCGTCCATCAGAACTCTAGTGAGGTGAAATCCGTTAACGATTGGGTCTAGAACCAATGCGGCAAATCCGCCATGGCGGATGCTAGTGGGGTGGTCCCTTCGATCAAAAGTGATCAGGAAGGAGGACCACGGATTGAACTTTGGGGCGACTGGCTCCATCGCATATACGTCCCTTAGTGCACGCTTCCGCTCCCTTTTGGGTATGTGGGTTGCGTATATCATGTTCATCGTCCGCACTTGTGGGGGGAAAGCCCTTCTGTCCTCTATTGTTCGGCGGCCGGGGCTCCTCCTCGTCATCGCTATGCAGTCCCTTGTCATTGTTTTCGGCAGTTAGCTTGCCTGCCTGCTTGAACACCCAACAATCCCTGTTGGTGTGGTTGGCTGGTTTATCGGGGGTGCCGTGTATCTGGCACGAGCGATCGAGTATTCGGTCCAAATTGGACGGGCCCGGAGTATTTCTTTTGAATGGCTTTTTTCGCTGACCAGGTTTGGAGCCTCTGAATCCGGCATTAATTGTCGTATCCTCAACATTATCGCCGTTAATGCGGTGCTTGTGCTTGCTGCAACGCGACCTGCCGTTGCTGTCCTTGGTATCCGAATTACCAGGGCTCTTGGTCATGTTGTTACTACGAGCTAGCCGGCTGTCCTCTCCTGCGCAAAAGCGGGTCATGAGTGTTGTGAGGGCTGCCATGGATTTTGGCTTTTCCTGTCCTAGGTGCCGGGCAAGCCACTCGTCGCGGATGTTATGTTTGAAGGCTGCAAGGGCCTCTGCATCCGGACAGTCGACATTTGATTTTTCTTGGTTAGGAACCGTGTCCAGAATTGTCTGGTCGATTCTTCTAGTTGCTGAATTATGTGGCTTAGGTCATCGGCGTCTGGCAGTCACACATAAGTGCCCTGAAAGTTGTCGAGGAATGCGGCTTCCAGGTCTTCCCAACAACCGATTGACTCTGCTGGTAAGCTGTTAAGCCAATGCCGAGCTGGTCCTTTAAGCTTGAGTGGGAGGTATTTGATGGCGTGTAGATCATCACCGCGGGCCATGTGGATATGAAGGAGATAGTCCTCGATCTAGACCGCAGGATCTGTTGTGCCATCGTATGATTCAATGTTTACGGGTTTGAAACCCTCAGGGATTTGATGATCCATCACTTCGTCTATGAAGCATAGTGCGTGTGCGGCGCCTCTGTATTGGGCTATATCACGACGCAGCTCAAATGAGCTTTGTCTACTGTGTTCGGCCCGGCCGGAATTGCCATATCCGGCGTGACGGTTATCATCACATATCATGGGGCGCCCATGCGATCCGTAGATCGATCTTGTTTGCCTTGCCTTGTCCTCCAGTATATCCCGCAGGTCTGGCGCGTTTTCCCGTGTCTTGGTATTTTTTGAGCGGCGTCAGGGTGCGGCTTGAGTGGAGGGCCGAAAGGCCTCTCTGTCGCGGCCACGAGGTGGCCGGTCGGCCGTATCATGCGCTGGTGATGTAGGTTTAGGTGCTTCCTCCTCTAATCGGGGTAGCAGCCTACGTCTTGGGTAGCTCTTGGAGGGGCGTTCGAGTTCATACTCTTCGGCCGCAAGGACTTCAGTCCATCTGTTGGCTAGCAAATCTTGGTCAGCTCTAAGTTGTTGCATCTTTTTCTTAAGGCTGCTTGCCGTGGCCATGAGCCTACGTTTGAAACGCTCTTGTTCGACGGGATCCTCAGGCACGACAAATTCGTCGTCGTCGAGGCTTGCCTCGTCTTCGGAGGGAGGCATGTAATTATCGTCCTCTACCTCTCTGCCTGCCGCTCTCTCATGAGGGCTGGCTTCTCCATCCTCCTGTACTGAATCCTGCTGGAGGGGGTTGTCTTCGGCACTGTCCGGGGTGTTATTGTCTCCCGTGTCGGAATCACCGTTTTTGTTGTGGCGGGATTTAGAGCGGCGCCGCTGACGCCGGCGCTTAGTCTATTTCTTGGATGGGTCATCCTCCGTTGTTCCATCGCCATTCCCATCTTTTGGGATGTCCACCATGTAAATGTCGTATGACTAGGTGGCCTTCCAGTGCCCTATAGGCGCTGGTTCTTGGTTGTCTCCTGCATCGTCGTCCATACCGTCGATGTCTTCGGAGTCGAAGTCGAGCATGTCGGTTAAATCATCGACAGTGGCTACTAAGTGGGTGGTGGGTGGGCTTTGAATTTCTTCGTCATCCGCATCCCAGCCTTCCTGGCCAAAATCCGGCCAGGGCTCACCTGATAAAGAGAGAGACTTTAGTGAATTCAGGATGTTGCCAAAGGGCGAGTGCTGAAAGATGTCCGCGGCAGTGAACTCCATGATCGGCGCCCAATCGTATTCGATTGGCAGGGGCGCGGAAGGTTCGGAGTCCGGAGAGGAGTCCGGCACCTTGGAGTCACGAGCTTCGCAAAGGACAGGGTTGGTGTTCGGCTCAATCGCCGTAGAGATAGCAGCCCCCGAGGCGGTGTCTAGCCACCCGTCCTCGATCGGCGCAGTCGGCTCCGAGCTAAGGGTCGGAGCGAACACTGGCGCGGCCTCCAGGGAACTGTCCGGCGGCAGAGCTAGATCATGCCCTTCGTGACAGTGCGGCACGCTTGGCTGTGGCTCAAACCCGTTGAAGATCAAGTCTCCGCGGACGTCAGCCGTGTAGTTCAAACTTCCAAATCTGACCTGATGGCCAGGGGCGTAGCTTTCAATCTGCTCCAGATGGCCCAGCGAATTGGCCCGCAGTGCAAAGCCGTCGAATACGAAGATCTGTCCGAGGAGAAAAGTCTCACCCTGGACCGCATCGTTGTTGAGGATTGGAGGAGCCATCGGGCCTAAAGATGACGACACAGAGGAACTCTCAATGAAAGCACCAATGTTGGTGTCAAAACCGGCGGATCTCGGGTAGGGGGTCCCGAACTGTGCATCTAGGCGGATGGTAACAGGAGACAAGGGACATGATGTTTTTACCCAGGTTCGGGCCCTCTCGATGGAGGTAAAACCCTACTCCTGCTTGATTGATATTGATGGTATGGGTAGTACAAGAGTAGATCTACCACGAGATCAGAGAGGCTAAACCCTAGAAGCTAGCCTATGGTATGATTGTTGTTCGTCCTACGGACTAAAACCCTCCGGTTTATATAGGCACCGAAGAGGGTTAGGGTTACACAGAGTCGGTTACAATGGTAGGAGATCTACATATCTGTATCGCCAAGCTTGCCTTCCACGCCAAGGAAAGTCCCATCCGGACACGGGACGAAGTCTTCAATCTTGTATCTTCATAGTCCAGGAGTCCGGCCGAAGATGATAGTTCGGCTATCCGGACACCCCCTAGTCCGGGACTCCCTCAGTCATCCACTTGAGGGAAATTTGCTACTGTCCTACAAACCTCTGCATTTGGAGGCCCAATAACGTCTACAAGGAGAAGGTTGCGTAGTAGACATCAGTGTACGCGGTGAGTGTTAGCAATCATACAAGACTATATGATGGTTGAGTATGTGGACTTGCCTAAAGGCTCCGATACATGACCCTTCCTGAAAAAGATGATGAATTGTAGTTGCAAAGTTGACTGAGAACATAGTTTGTTGGTTTCCAATAGAGTTTATGCTTTATACTTCGATGTTGTGATGAATTGTTACTTGTTCATGAGAAGTCTATGATAAAAGTTCTATGTTAAAGTTTGTTGCTATTATAATAAGTTACATGATGCTGCTATGTCCGTATTTTTGTTTTTGTCGATACCTCTCTCTCTAAGCATGTAGACATGTTTTTCGATTTCGGTTTTCGCTTGAGGACAAGCGAGGTCTAAGCTTGGGAGAGTTGATACGTCAATTTTGCATCATGTTTCCCTATTGTTATTTATGTTGTATTATTGCATAATAATGCTTTTTGGAGTAATTCTAATGCTTTTTCTCTCATAATATACAAGGTACACACAAAAGAGGAGAATTCTGGCAGCTGGAAATCTGGACCTAAAAAGCTATGTTAGGCTACCTATTCTGCACAACTCCAAATGAGCTGAAACTTCACGAAGATTTTTTATGGAATAAATAAGAATTTTTGGAGTCAATAAGTACCAAGGGGGCCCACCAGGTGGGCACAACCCACCTGGGCGCGCCAGGGAGACCAGGCGCGCCCTGGTGGGTTATGCTCACCTCGGCCCACCTCTGGTGCCCCTCTTCTGGTACATAAGTGATTTTGACCTAGAAAAAATGAGGAGAGGACTTTTGGGATGAAGCGTCACCGCCTCGAGGCGGAACCTGGGTAGGAGCACTTTTGCCCTTCGGCGGAGCGATTTCGCCGGGGGAACTTCCCTCCCGGAGGGGGAAATCATCTTCATCATCATCACCAACAACTCTCCCGGCTTGGGGAGGGCTATCTTCATCAACATCTTCAACAGCACCATCTCCTCTCAAACCCTAGTTCATCTCTTGTGTTCAATCTTTGTACCGGAACGATAGATTGGTGCTTGTGGGTGACTAGTAGTGTTGATTACATCTTGTAGTTGATTACTATATGGTTTATTTGGTGGAATATTATATGTTTAGATCCATTATGCTATTTAATACCCCTCTGATCTTGAGCATGACTATCATTTGTGAGTTGTTACTTTTGTTCTTGAGGTCATGGGAGAAATCATGTTTCAAGTAATCATTTGGACTTGATATGTGTTCGATATTTTGATGATATGTATGTTGTGATTCCCTTAGTGGTGTCATGTGAACGTCGACTACATGACACTTCACCATATTTGGGCCTAAGGGAATGCGTTGTGGAGTAGTTATTAAATGATGGGTTGCGAGAGTGACAGAAGCTTAAACCCTAATTTATGCGATATTCTGTAAGGGACCGATTGGATCAAGAAGTTTAATTCTATGGTTAGAATTTATTCTTAATACTTTCTCGTAGTTGCGGATGCTTGCGAGGGGGTTAATCATAAGTAGGAGGTTTTTTCAAGTAAGAACAACACCTAAGCACCGGGCCACCCACATACCAAATTATCAAAGTAACAAACACAAGTTGAGCCAACATGATGAAAGTGACTAGATGGAATTCCCGTGTACCCTCAAGAACACTTTGCTTATCATAAGAGACCGTTTTGGCCTGTCATTTGCCTCAAAAGGATTGGGCTACCTTGCTGCACTTTTGTTTCTATTACTGTTACTTGCTCGTTACAAATTATCTTGCTATCAAACTACTCTGTTACTTATAATTTCATCACTTGCAGACATTACCTTGCTGAAAACCACTTGTCATTTCCTTCTGCTCCTCGTTGGGTTCGACACTCTTACTTATCGAAAAGGGCTACAATTGATCCCATATACTTGTGGGTCATCAGATGGCTAATCCGAAGTCAAAGGGAGGATTGGAGTTTCACGACCTTGAGCTATTTAATGACGCCATGTTGGCTAAACAAGCATGGATGTTGTTGGAAAACCTAGGGAGTCTATGTGCTAGGGTTTTGAAGGGTCGGTACTATCCAGAAGGAAATTTCTTACAAGCTGGATGTCCGGCTAATTCTTCTAGAACATGGCATGTGATTCTGCAAGGAAGAGAGGTCCCAAAACAAGGCTTAATACGGCGTGTGGGAGATGGACACACGACGGAAATCTGGCATGACCGGTGGATTAAAGGGTTGTCCACAATGAAGCTGTTGTGTAGGATCTCTAATGAGCCCTTTCAACTGGTGGTGGACCTGATACGGGAAGAGGACGGAGAATGAAATACAGAACTAATCCAAAAGTTGTTCATACAGGCGGATGTCAATACCATTCTGAATATCCCACGGCCTAGAGTAGAACAACCAGATTTTTGGGCGTGGGCATGGGAGAGGCCAGGGCTATTCACAGTCCGGTCTGCTTATAGGTTTCTTAAAGAAAGGCATTGCAACGGCATGGGTGTACCGAGCAGCTCTTCTGGCGACCAGGACACTTGGAAGAAACTTTGGAAACTGAATGCGCAACCTAAAATTCGAGTATTCTGGTGGAGGGTGCTTAAGGGGTTCCTTCCAGCAAGGGTCGAGCTGTTTCGGTGACATACTGATGATGATGCAACATGCGGCATGTGTGGGACAAGTGAGGAGACACTATTCCATTCCTTAGTAACATGCCATCATGCTAGGTTGTTTTGGGCAGAAGCTCATAGATTCTTTGGAGTGAAACTTCCAAGGTTGCATCCACTCACATGGGCGAAGGACCTCCTCGATACAGATTTTGTAAGTAAAGATGAGGTGTATGTCATTGTTTCTGTTATGTGGGCAGTATGGAGCAACATAAATAAGTATATGCACGCCGAGATTCAGTATCAGCCTATTCGGTCGATGAAAATTATCCAGGAACACATCAGAGCTTTGGAAATTCCGACCGAGAAGCAGCTGTCTCAGGTACATAAAACTGGGTGGACTAAACCACTAGTTGGAACTATAAAAATCAACTCCGGTGTAGCTTTGGATCTGGAGGGAGAAAGAGCAGGGACGGTTGTGGTTGCGAGGG
Organism: Triticum timopheevii; assembly: GCA_963921465.1. Taxonomy (NCBI): domain Eukaryota; kingdom Viridiplantae; phylum Streptophyta; class Magnoliopsida; order Poales; family Poaceae; genus Triticum; species Triticum timopheevii. The sequence continues at coordinate 514,909,952 of OY997268.1, read as the reverse complement.
ATCACGAAGGGAACTTCCTTTCAGGAAGATTCTCAACATACACTAGGCACACCGATCCATATGTATGCGAGGCTCTAGGTTGCAGACATGCCATGCTGTTGGCAAAGGAAAAAGGGTGGGAGCGGATTCAGTTGGTTACTGATTGCAAAAATGTGGCAGATGACTGGAATGCCAGACGAGACCGCTCGAGCTGTGGCCCTGTCTTTCGAGAGATGGCTTCGTATCTCTCATCTTTCCAGGGATTTGAAGTAAGACATTGTGGAAGAGAAGCAAACGAAACCGCACACAATTTAGCTAAGCACTGTTTGTCTACTAGGGTGCTCTCAATGTAACTTATGATGTAATCCCTGATCTCCTAAGTGCGGCGGTGCACTTGGACTATGTACGGTCTATGAATGAATAAAATGCCTTGTGGCCGTCACTCAAAAAAAAAAAAAAAACGCTCCCATCTCAATCACAAGAAGACCCCAAGTGCGTGCGCCACCTTGGTAACAACCAGGTGTCGACAGCAGGCGCCACCTCCGATACCAACACGACCTCGCCGTGACCATTATCTCCGCTGAAAAACGCAATGAGACCGTGCATTGTGATTATCAAAAGCGCCCTCCCGCTAGGAACGTCAGCTCCGATATCAACGTGACTCCATCACGAGCATTGTCTCCGTCGCGACAACGCCTTGAGAGCATGTGTGTTTCGCCTTCGTCAAGGACACGTCGCCCATCTACATGCATCATCTGCCAGTACGAGCACGTCCCTGGCTCTCTGCCACGAGCGTCGTCGTCGCCGTCGTCCACCAACATTGTGTGCGAGGCTGCCGGGAATCATCTGAGGTGTAGTGTACGTTCAGCCTACCTACCGAGTTGCGACGTGATCATACATACAAACTGCATGCAATCATGAAGCACTACTGGCATCGTTACTGTGCTGTGACAGCGAAAAGCCCTGGCACAGTATCATTGTATCAATATCAATCACCCGTACCGAATGCATAGGACTGTGCGTATCCATACGCGTGCTTGTGCCGGAGTACTAGTACATGACAGATCAATGTGACACGTCGCCGTCGTGCCACATGAGCTGAGCAGCCCTAGTGATGGAGCACATGCACGCACGAACGCGAGGTCTCGCGGCAACGGTGAGATTATGGGGTGCGTGGGCGTCAACCAGTAGAGTAGTACTGTAGTACACTAGTACCCAACAAAAGAGTAGAGCATCTATCTATCCTCACCCGCGAAAAAAGAGCATCTATCTATCCAAGAGGAAATGAGCCACATGCACACGTACGATCCTCTGCTGGACAAGGGCATGCATATGCATGTCGTGCGTGCCAGTTTCAGTATACCCAGCCACTGTTTTCAGAAAAGACATGAACATGTGTGAATCTAGCGACTCCACACGCTGACACGGACATGTGTGTCAGTTGTTGCTTACACCTACCTGACTGGGTGGGTAGCTGAGGCCTCTCGTGCCCAAAGTCTCTAAATTTCACGAAAGAAGCTGCGAACGCGCAGCGCATGGCAGCTGGCACGACTCTCTCTCTCTCTCTCTCCCCTGAGGGCATCTCCAGCCGCGCCCCCAAGAAGGCCTTCCCAGACGATTTTTTCACGCCGGCGCCGAAAAAACGGCCCAGTCGCGCCCCAGAACGCCGAAAATCGCCGGCTCGGACCTTTTTTCCGCCCGACGGTCACAGGCCGAACCCGGCGCACTGGGGAGCCGTTGGGGGCTCCGGCGCTAGGAAAAAGCACGCCTGGCCCACACCGACAGGGGAAAAGTCAAGTTTTTCTTCCCCCGACTCGCCTCGCACCCCCCGCGCCCTCGGCCACCACTAGCTGTATCCCGGCGACGGGCGCCGGCCTACTCCGCTAGATAGCCATTCCCCGCCGGAAAATAGCAGCGCTTCGCCGCGGCAGCCCCTCCCGCAGCACTAGGCGCTGCCGGCCGCCGTTTCCGGCCGCGGAGGCGCGGTTTAACGGCGGGTACACGCCCACCGAGCGCAAGGTGTTCGGTGTTTTGACTGACTCGGCGATGGACTCCGATGAGGAGGAAGAGCTCGCCGCGCTGCTGGAGGAGGAAGCCGCGGCCGATGTCCAGGAAGAAGAGCATCTGATGGTGCTCGCCGCCCTCGCCCAGCTGCTGGCGAGCAGTGAAAAGCCGCGTCGAGGTGGCTCGGCGCCGGGGCATGTGAAAGCAAAGAACCGGCATCGTCTGCAAGGCTACTGCATGCTCTACTCCGACTACTTCGCCGATGCTCCACTACATGGCGAGAGAACATTTCGGCGCCGTTATCGGATGAGCCGAAAGCTCTTCCTCAGGATTGTGAATTCCATCCGGGAGTTCGACAACTACTTCAAGTGCAAGGTGGATTCACCTCCATCCAGAAGTGCACGACAGCGATGAGGATGCTTGCATATGGAGCTCCCAGTGATTCACTCGACGACTATGGGCGCATGGCCGAGTCCACCAGCATAGTGTTTCTACAAGTTCTGTCGGGCAGTGGTGGCAGTGTTTGGGCCACAATACTTGAGAGCACCCAATGCGGAAGACACTGCTCGGATCCTAGCCCAGAATGCAGCAAGAGGATTTCCTGGGATGCTTGGAAGCATCGACTGCATGCATTGGAAATGGAAGAACTGCCCATTTGGTTGGCAGGGGATGTACAAAAGGCGCCAAAGGCGGTTGCAGTGTGGTGCTTGAGGCGGTAGCCACACAGGACCTCTGGATTTGGCACTCCTTCTTTGGTATGCCAGGAACTCACAATGACATCAACGTGTTGCAGTGCTCTCCTGTTTTTGCCAAGCTCGTTGAGGGCCATTCTGCTCCGGTGAACTTCGAGATCAATGGGCACCAATACAACAAGGGGTACTATCTAGCTGACGGCATCTATCCGAGATGATCGACATTTGTGAAGACGATCTCAAACCCTGTGCCAGGAGGCAAGAACGCCTGATTTGCGAAGCTTCAGGAGGCTTACAGGAAGGATGTCGAGCGGGCATTTGGTGTGCTCCAATCTCGATTCGCTGTTGTTCGGTACCCCGCTCAGACCTGGTCGAAAGATCAAATGTGGGAGATCATGACTTGCTGTGTCATCTTGCACAACATAATCATCGAGAGCGAGCAAGAAGACCCAGTGTTTGACACTGAACCATACTACAGGCAGGGTCCTCTAGCCGAAGTTGATCACCAGCTACCGGCAACTTGGACTGCCTATCTCAGTATGCGTCAAGAGATCCGAGACCCACAGGTGCATCATCAACTGCAGAAAGATCTGATTGAGCACCTATGGAGGCTCAAGGGGGACGCCGCGTGATGAAATACGAGTTTTTATTTGTTGAACTATATAATTTGTATTGAACTATTTGTTGTTGTACTATTTTATTGAAGTATTTGATTTTTCTGTGATGAAATATGTGATAAGAAATAATTATGTTGATAATTGAACGCCGAGACAGGGCGAAACCACGCCGAATATGGGCATATTCTCGCCCATATGGACCGTTTATTCGCCGAAATTGGGCTGCAAAGTGGGCCAATTTCGGCGCCTGGGGCGAGCTGGAGGCGGCGACTGGGCGAAAAACCGCCCCAGCGTCGAGTGTCTCGCCGGCTCACCCCCAGAGGACGATTTTTGTGCGTTCTGGGGGGCCAACGGCTGGAGATGCCCTGATATGCTGCCATGCCAAGCGAAACGTGTGCGATCTCTGTTTGGCAGCCATGACGGCGCCGATCGAGGTAGTCGGGCACGTATGTACGTATGTCCGATGGGTTCTTCCACGCTTTCGTTGTGTGGTTTAGTGAAGTCGGAACTGTGGTGGAGCGATCGCTGGTTGTGACGATGACAAAAGCAAATCCTTGGTCTTTTGTGCGCCGTGTGGGCCTATTGTTAGCATGTGTTACCGCTCATTTCTATAGTGTTGGCGGGGTTGCGGGCTTGCTTTGTAGTTGGATCCTACGGTGAAGTCGGATTCGCTAGTTCAGAAACGGAAAATGACAATGACATTGATCAAGTGCGTGGCATCTGTGTTAGCAGCCAAATTGGTCGGTGGTGCCGTTTATGCTGTCAAGTTCCATAATGGTGGCGCACGGGGCTGTGTAAGGGCATCTTGCATGGCATCTGTAGCAGATACTCTACCCTAAAAGTTTAAAATGTACTATATTTTATTTTATATTTTATATTTTTAAGAGATTATGAGTTTTTTCATCTGACAAATCCTTTAAAACTTAATCCCTCAACAACTACAAAACCAAACGCGGATTTTTCACACAAACGCATTACAAACACAAACTTAAACTAGTTAATTTCATAATTTGGCAACGGTGTCACATAGTATAATTACACAGTACATGCCTACCAATCGGCATCAAACTAGCCCAAGCATCGATCTCAAACACATGAAACTACATACAAGCTAGGTCTACTTGTCGTAGTGTTTAAGATAGTCTTCGAAAGTCTGAGTCTGAACTCGAGTTGGAGGATGAGTCGGGGATCACCCTTCCCCTCCAACCCGCGCGCGGGGGGGCGGGGGGGGGGGGGGGGCGTCTGACTCATCCTCAATTATCTTGGCCACCAACTCGTCGTTGCATCATTCTCCCGTGCCCGAGATATGTCCGAACGGCGGCAGGGGCGAGAGTAGTCACGGCATCTACCGGGAAATTAAGTCTCGCCCGCTGCTCGAAGAAGCAAACTACGGTGGCGTGGTAGGAACACGTTGTCTCCTTTGTCGTGTCAAAAGAACCCAACCACCATGCAACCAACATCGGCGTGGCGGATTTCCGCCACAAATTTCTCCCAAGGTGGCACCGAACGCCTCAATACTTTGGGGATGGCCCCGGCGACGATGACTGCAACATCGACTTAGGGCCTAGGGGGCATTGATGGCGAAAGAAGCCGATCGAAGAGGATGACAACAGGCCGAGGGGACGCGACGAGGAGGCTCGGGAGAGGCGGTGCCTGGGTTGAGGAAGTCGGCGCTTGGGCTGCGGGAGGCAGCGCAGAGCGGTAGCAGCGCTGGGTAGGCGACACGAGGCTGCTTGAGGCGTAGGAGCTCGATTGGCGGCTGCGACCTCGACCCCGGGGAGGGCAAAAATGATGGGCCGAATCAACAACGGAAGAGGGCTGAATCGAGGGTGGAGGTAAGAAAAATGGAAGCATGGCTGGGGTGATCTAGGGTTTTGGGGCGTCGACGCCAGGCTTTACAGCTGGATTCGGGACAATTGGTCGTTGTGCCAGTCGGCATGCCATGAATATGAAAGGTGAGAAGCCTCCTGTCAGGCCCGGGCCCAGGAGTGTACAGCCCGTGCCGGCCGCACATGGCCCCAAATTTGCAGGGCCCACTTTGTGAGTACTATGTAGATAGGCCTAGTTAAGCCCAGGTGGCCTTTTTTAGAAAGAAGGCTCAAGAAGAGACTGGCTTTGAATTAACAAAGCCATCAACCGGCCAGGATTACAAGATCACCAACTTACAAGGAAAAGCAAATAGAAGCAAAGCGGCTATACAAGGAGGAAAGAGAAACACACTCAAAGGCAGCAGCGATAGCAAGCAGAGGCAACGCCGTGTTGTGGCCATCATCCTACAAGACGACCTACACCAACAGGACTAACTACGAACTTGAAAGGATGCACTACTGCGCAAAAGCTTCGTGATCGTAGCCAAACTCGAAGACAGTAATGGGCCGAACCTCCTCTGGAACTATCGCTGCAAAGGACCCCTGCCCTCTCATCCTGGTTTGAAGGATGCCGCACCGGCAGCTGGCAACTCGGTTCACCCTAGAACCTAGATGGAAGACGTCCAAGCTGCGTATGGAGAAGAAACTAGGAGCAGACCCGCAAGCTCATAACACACCACTCCGAGCACCGTCATCGTCCGCGGTTAAGCCACACCGAAGGGCAAGAGCTATCAGCCACAGTCGTAGCAAACAAGGGTAACAATGATAAGCAACTGAAGAGAAGGCATTGAAGTACATAGCCTAGCTGTCACCCGCCACCATCACATCCACAACCAAACTCTCTCGCCTCCCCTACGATCCCCGAACTGCGCCTCCAAGAAGGAACACAACACGGATGTGTCGTCCCTGCCCAATTCAGGGGACCTAGGCTTTCACCTAGCTGGGGACGGAAGGAGGGGGAGAAGGATCCACACCATAGCCTCCAAGGAGGGGAACAGCGCCCAGGGCGTCGCCTATGGTGTGGCTGCATCGCCGGCCAGGGGTTTCCCCCAGATCCAACCCCGCTCGACGAGATCCGCACTGCCGGCGCCCGGGAAGAACGACCTAAGACAATGGGACCCGGATCCGGCAATGGAAGGAGCAGATCAGGCGGAAAGGGTGGGTTGCATCTGGCGGTGGCAACCGTGCGGGGAAGGCTGCACACCAGCGACCAGGGACCGACACCTCCTCGTCACCCTCGAGACCGAGGGAGGCGCCTCACAAGCTCCAGCAGGAATGGCCCGCCGCCAGGGCTACCCCGCGCTGTCCGCCTGGGGCCGCCGCCCCGGATGCCGAGGCCCTCCACGCTACGTGGAGCCGCCAGATCCCTCGCCGCCACCTTCATCGGTGTCGAGCGCACACCGACGCACACCTCTGGCGGCGGCGGAGGGGAAGGAGGGGGGAGGGTGCGGCGGTGGCGGTTAGGGTTTCCTCCCGGTCGCCTTAGAGGAAACGATGCAGGCTAGCTAGCCTTTCCATGGCGTTTTCTAAGATAATGACCCTTTAGGGCATGTACAATGGTTCTATCTTAGCAATGTCACGTAGAATAAATGATGAAGTGGAGGAGAGAGAAATCATAAGAGAAGGCTTGTCTTCTCTTAATTAAAAGAAGGCAAGAGATGATCTCTTAGCACAATATTTGTCACCACATTTTTAGGAATAACTAGTTATTGAAAATAAGGCTAAGCGATGACCCATTGTAGACATGTTTTTTGTCATCACTAAATTACATACAAGAATTAAGATAAAACTACCTTATTGACCATCGTACATGTCCTTATACCTGACTGCCCAGCCAAGTTAGCGTTAGCGTCTCCGGGTGTTTTCCAAAAAAAAAAGTTAGCGTCTCCGGGCTCGCAGGTAAGATCGTTAACTCGCTGGCCAGAGAGAGAATACCAATCGTTCACAGGTCGCAGAAATCCGGATCTACAGTACAGCCCTAGCGAAGAAGAGAGCCGGCGGCCGCCAGCCGCCCAACCGAAGCCGACGCCGGCAGGAAAGCACGGCAGCAGTGCAACAGCCAGCAAGTGATGAGAAGGGCAAGATCACGGCCGTGCACCGGCGCCGCGCAAATCATCAACCTTTAAATCACTAATCAAGGGCATTTCACCATTCATGACAGGTGCTACCTCGTTACCACTTTTCCTTTAATCCTCGCGGTTTTGATAAGTAGTACAACTAGCGTTCAGGTATGTTTTACTCCCTTCGGTCCTTTTTACTCCGCGTATTAGATTTATGTCAAGTCAAACTTTATAAACTTTGATTAAATTTATATTAAAAAATATCAACATCTGCAATACCAAATATACATACAATGAAACTACACTTCATAATTAATCTAACAATATTAATTTGGCATTGTGAATGTTGATAATTTTTTTTATAAGTTTGGTCAAAATAAAGATACTTTAATTTCGGACAAAACTTAGATGCAGATTAAAAAGAACTAGAGGAGTACTAATGTATGCAAATTTCAATCATAATAATTAAATTTCTACTGTGAGGCCCTATCAATCTATTCAGCAGTTCTGCCATTAGCTTATTGCTAACTTGCTAAATATTTGATGTGTATCATTTAATTTTTCTTCTTTTCACCTTTCGTACATTTGTGTATCATCAATTGGTCTAGACATCAGGTGCTCAAAGATCCAAGTCATGTCTTTTACAAATTAGTCTAGATAATAATCTGGTTACCAAAAGCATAAGAAGAAACAAAGAATACATCAATTTATTATAGGGTTTATTATAGCTTTATTTTTTTTAAGTAGTGGGGCAGGCCTCATTTTAGAATTTGGCACAGACCCCCGGATTTTACTGGCCCGGCCCTGCCTCCCGTGTTATATTAAAGATAGGCTAGAGAGAACTTGTAAGGCGTGGGGAGTTTTTTTTTTTTTTTTGAAACCGAGGCAAAAGTTTTGCCTTTTCTTAATTAAGAAGAAAATTGTTGCTTGTTTAAGTGCGAAAAACTGTGCAAAAATCGAACAATAGGGCAAAGCCCACTCACACTGATGGCACGTCGAGCTCAACAGAAAGATGTCAAACTCTCACACACAAACTATGGAAAACCTGTTCCACCCAACAAGTCGGCCTTCCACCACCATTGAAGAGAAGAATCTGAGGCAGTTATGGGAGGAGCAGACTCGGGACTCTCCGTCGACAGGGAAGAACAAGCAATCGACAAGACCATGTGCCAACTGCATCACCCAAAGTGTTGGTAACCAGCATCTACATTTTTAACAAAGATGCTAGATGGGTCTTAACTCTTAGCCGCAAAACTTGTTTACAGTTCGCGGAAAAACGGTTTTGCGAGCCGGCGTGGGCGTCAGCCGAGCAGACCCTACATAGCGGAACTGTAGAACGGATCATTCGCAGATATTCCGTTTTACAGTTCCGCTATGCGGTATCTGCTCTGCCGGTGCCGCGTCGGCCCGCACATCAGATGCGTTTTTATCTGAATTTGACATATATGCTTCATATTCAGAATTACTAATTTAATATAAGAAAGGATGTCAATAGTACAATACAACAGTCATCCAAATTACAATAATTATTCAAATCACCGAAGCAAACTACATAATGCAATACAAAATTGTCTCGAATACAAATCACACATGAATTAAATGAAATGAATGGAATGTGTTACTGCCCAGCCCTTTGCCAATGGTGCTCAATGAGATCCTCCTAAAGTTAAAAGTGGGTGTTTGCATTTTCAATCTCCCTGTAGGTCTCAAGAAAACTCTAATGCGGTTAGGGTCTCTAGCTGGTTTGACACGGCTACCCATATTGTTGTAGAAGAACTCCAAGTTCATGTCTCTCTCATTTTCGAGAATCATATTATGAAGAATAACACAACATGTCATGATGTTCTCAAGAATCGCTTATCCCAAAAAACGAGAAGGACCACGAACAATGGCAAACCTAGATTGCAAAACTCCAAATGCTCTTTCAATGTCTTTTCGGTCTGCCTCTTGTACCTTTGCAAATTCACATTGTTTCCTTGTTTGGGGGTCTTTGATGCTCTTGATAAATGTGCACCAAGAAGGATAGATACCATCCGCAAGATAGTACCCCTTTGTGTATTCATGCCCATTAATAGTGTAGTTGCAAGCAGGAGCATCACCACTAGTAAGTCTAGCAAATAAATGAGACTGTTATAACACATTGATATCATTGAGAGTACCCGGCATACCAAAAAAAGCAACGCCAAATTCATAAATCCTCAGATGATACGGCCTCTAGCACAATTGTTGCATCACGAGACTTGCCACAATACATTCTCTGCCTTGCCTTCGGGCAGGTTTTCCAAGTCCAACGCAAACAATCAATGCTTCCTAGCATGCCAGGCCAACCTCTTCTCTCACTAGATGTCATCAATTCTTTTGTGTCTTCCTCGTTGGGTGCCCGAAGATATTCAGCACCAAAGACACGGATGATCACTTTGGCAAACCTACGCGCTGTCTCAATTGTAGTATCTTCACCAATGCGAAGGTACTCATCGGCATAGTCAGCCGGAATGCCGTATGCAATTACCCGCATAGCTGCTGAGATTTTTTGATATGCACTAAATCCCTTCAAGTCCATGGCATTTCGTCTTTGAGTAAAATACCTATAATTGGCCTCGCAAGCTTGCAATATTTTCACAAAGAGGGATCCGCACATTCGGTACCTTCTTCGGAAGAGGTGCGGCGGATATGTTGGATTGTCCATGAAGTAGTCTTGCATCAACATCTCATTCTCGAGATGACGATTTCGAGGAATGCAAAGATGGCCGACGGTCGATCCTCGACGTCTCTTTCGGTTCTCGTCTTTGTGCTCCTTCACGGCGAGGGCCATCCCAACGTCTGCTGCCGATATTTGACAAGCAGCGTCTCAACATCCGAGTCGTCCGAATCGGACGAATCCTCGAGCAAAAACTTCTCGCAGGGGCTCAATTCCATCTAAATTCACAAATACGAACGCCGCATTAAGCAACTATGCATACCGCATCCCAAAGCACAAGAGCAAGTACTCACCGGTGGCTCAGGGTGGTGGCTTTGCGGCGGTGGATCCTGGGGCGGCGAAGGCGACTAGGCGCGGCTCGGATTGGCGGATCCGGGAAGCCTGTGAAGCGGCTAGGTGGAATAGGGGAGGGGCGCCTCCGCGACGCGATTCTGCCCGCAGATTTGGCTAAAATCGCCGGCGGCAGATGGGCGAAACCAATGGCGGGCGGCGGCGGAAGGGGGTGGGGAAAGGGTGCGGGCTGAAATGTCCCTCCCACCAACTGCTTTCTTGGGATATGTGACACCGTCGGGTCGAGGCGAAAACCTGCGGTTTCGCGGGTTGGGATGGGATTTTACCGCGCCCCTCAAATTTTTTTGCGGGTCCGACGCGTTTGCGGGGTCTGGCCGGGCAGCATTTTACGCGCGGACCGTATTTGGCGGTTATTTTGCGGGTCGGGGCATTATACGGGTCTGGTAGGGATGCTCTTAATCCCATGAAACAGAAAAATATGTCTCAAACATAACTTGCAAGGAATCTCATAAAGATGCCCAAATTGTTATTATCTGATTTTACTTTTTTTGTGGGTAATTATCTGATTTTACATGAATTAACTGGGAGTTCTTACTCTCCCATCCGATCACTATTTTTCTTATATAAACTTACTAATATAAAATAGAAATATGTTGCCTTGCTTCAAGAAAAACAAGTGCCTTGCACATAGAAGAAGACCGAACTCTCTGCCAACTCCTCGACCTAGCAGTATATAAACAGGCCTATGAGGCGGGGCGGCGGAGAGGAAACTGTGTGTTCGGTCGGCCTGTATCCACGAGGAGAGACATGACGCCCACCATAGCCACTGCTCTTGTGCTAGCACTGACCCTTGCACACCATGCCTCCCTTGCCGCCGCCGCCGGCCCCAGGGTCATCATCGTCGGCGCCGGCATGTCCGGTACATTTTGCACACACCACCATTCACATGATTAACTAGCTCGCTAGCTAGCCAGCGCGCGTAACTTTGCACGTTGTGCGTGTGGTTGCAGGGATCTCGGCGGGGAAGCGGCTGTCGGAGGCCGGGATAACGGACCTGGTGATCCTGGAGGCGACGGACCACGTCGGCGGGAGGATGCGCAAGCACAAGTTCGGCGGCGTCAGCGTGGAGATCGGCGCCAACTGGGTGGAGGGCGTCAACGGCGGCAAGATGAACCCCATCTGGCCCCTCGTCAACTCCACGCTCAAGCTCAGGAACTTCCGCTCCGACTTCGACGGCCTCGCCAAGAACGTCTACAAGGAGAAGTACGTACGCCAGATCAGTCGAATGAATTACCACGAAAACGCGCGCGCTAACTGACGATCTATCCATGCCTGCATGAGAAATAACGTATCGGCAACATATGCTTGTTGGATGCTAGCTTTATGAAGAAAACGAAACAGAACTGAACGGCACTAGTAGCTAATTAATTTAAATTAGTCTGAAAGGTCACTTTTAACCCCGAAAACGGGGGTTGAAATTGGTACTCAAGTTAAGTTTCACGCACCCTATTTCTTAAAAAAATTGAACTTCAAAACGAACCGGGCCTCCACTTTGTTCGAGTAATTTGCAGATATTTCCCAGCATAGCAATGGGCAGCAGAGTCCCAATGAAATTGGGTGCAGCCGTATTTTTAAAAAATGGTAACAGCTGAGCTGATTCGAATACTACGTCTACACAAAAATAGAGGTGACAAAAGCTGCGATGGTTCTATTTTCATGTCAGAAATGTTGTGATGTTGGTATGTGTACACTTCACAGGGGCGGCGTCTACGGCAGAGCGTACGTGCAGAAGAGACTCGACCGGTTGGACGAGGTGGAAGAGGGCGGCGCGAAGCTCTCCGCCAAGCTGCGCCCCAGCGGCCAGGACGACATGTCCATCCTCGCCATGCAACGCCTCAACAACCAGTACGTCTCTATGGGTTTTGAGCCTGCAAGAGAGGGCCGAGAACTTGCTTGTTCAGTTAGTGCACTGAACTTTCATACTCTTGGACGTGCTTGTCTGTCAGCATGCCCAACGGGCCGGCGTCGCCGGTGGACATGATCCTGGACTACTTCAAGCACGACTACGAGTTCGCAGAGCCGCCGCGGGTGACCAGCCTGCAGAACGTGGTCCCTCTCGCCACCTTCAGGGACTTCGGCGACGACGTCTACTTCGTCGCCGACCAGCGCGGCTACGAGGCCGTCGTGCACTACCTCGCCGGCCAGTACCTTGAGGCCGACAAGTCCGGCAACATCGTCGACCCCCGCCTCCAGCTCAACAAGGCACATATATAATATATATGCAACGTCCAACGAACCTGCATTGCATCTTCCCTTCAGTTATTAGGCATTGAGATAATCCATTGTTTGTAGGTGGTGAGAGAGATCTCCCACTCTGAGAGCGGCGTCACCGTCAGGACGGAGGACGACAAGGTGTACAAGGCAGACTACGTCATGGTCTCCACCAGCGTGGGGGTCCTGCAGTCCGATCTCATACAGTTGAAGCCACGGCTTCCTGTCAGTCTCTGTCCTGCTTATTCATCGGCATGCTTCTTGACTGATGCATGATCTGCTGGTTGGTAAATTCTGAACTTCTCGTTCTTGATGTATCAGGCGTGGAAGATCCTCTCGATCTACCAGTTCGACATGGCCGTGTACACCAAGATCTTCATCAAGTTCCCCCGCAAGTTCTGGCCCGAAGGGAAAGGGAGGGAGTTCTTCCTCTACGCGAGCAGCAGAAGAGGCTACTACGGGGTGTGGCAGGTAATCACAATCTACAACGATATTGATCTCCAGTTTAACTTTGCAACTTAAAACTTCATCGGTGATCTTGAATTGTTGTCTGTTCAGGAGTTTGAGGCGCAGTACCCAGACGCCAACGTTCTCCTGGTCACCGTCACCGACGAGGAGTCGAGGCGGATCGAGCAGCAGTCGGACAACCAGACCAAGGCGGAGATTGTGGAGGTGCTGAGGAGCATGTTCCCCGGCGAGGACGTCCCCGACGCGACGGACATACTCGTGCCGCGGTGGTGGTCCGACAGGTTCTACAGGGGCACCTTCTCCAACTGGCCCATCGGCGTCAACCGCTACGAATACGACCAGCTCAGGGTGCGTCGTACCCCAAACCTGTCGATCGGCATTCCAAAAAATTCTCATTTGACGCTTCTGTGATTTCCCCCTGTTTTACATAGGCACCGGTCGGAAGGGTTTACTTCACCGGGGAGCACACCAGCGAGCACTACAACGGTTATGTTCATGGAGCTTATCTTTCAGGTATGTATATATGACGACGTCTTATGCCTAATGTTGAGTTTCCAGTGACTTACATGGCCCGTGGGGATAGAACATTTTTATGCCATTGCTAATTTTGTGCTCATGCGTGTTCCTCGCGTCTTTTTGTCAGGTATTGACTCTGCAGATATTCTGATCAAGTGTGCTCATAAGAGGATGTGCAAATACCACATCCCGGGCAAATTTGACTAGAGATTTAAGAGGTAACTTCTACATAAACTGGTACTCCCTCCGTTCCAAATTACTTGTCGCACGTATGGATGTATCTAGATGTATTTTAATTCTAGATACATCCATTTCAGCGACAAGTAATTTGGAACGGAGGGAGTACTTATCATGTTAAGTGGTGGCAAAGCCCGGACACCCAGTCGACCATTGTGCTGATTTTATTTCTCGTTGTAGGTAAGCATCATATCACATATGATGTCTGTTCCAATGAGATTGAACGGATGGACGTCAGTTAAGTGACGGCAGACTGGTGTCATATTACTGCTATGTACTGGTCATTTCGGTTAAGAGATTAATGAAAAGGGGTGTGAGCCCGGTTGGAAAAAACAAAGTGATGGCAGATTACATGTCTGCATCTATATTAGTCTGATAGTAAGTTAGCTAGAGCAACCTCTCCGGGAGATCATCACGTGTCTGTCACCACGCCATCTGTTTGTGTTCAATCAATTGTTCAGACTGTAAACTGTTCGGAAGAGTGTTACTGGTGTCTTGTTATCGGTGGGATACTCAAGTTCTTAAGTTGAATAAAATCTTGTGGTGACTCCACTATTCGTGATATTGTTTCTTCGACTGGGGTGTATTGTATGTGATGCTCTGTTCGTTTCATGTGATCAAACGGCCAAAAACGCTTCAAAGTCCATCCGACCACGGAAAACGCTAATGGTCTAAGAAGGCTGGATTAGTGCTCATATGCCATAGTACAACCACTTAGGGCATCCACAGTGTCTAGAGGCAACCTTGCCTTTATGTTGGGCCCATTCGTGCCTCCAAATTTCACGGAAAAGTACGCAGTGTATAGAGATTGTAGTTGCCTCTTAGATGGACCCTACAACATACTAAAAAAAGAAATCTCAGCCTAATTTATTCTGCCAAACATCTCTCACAACTGATCCAAAAACTAAGGGCTCCTTTGATTCAAAGGAATTTTATATGATTTCTAGAGGATTGAAATCCTTAGGATTTTTTTCTATGTTGGTCCTTTGATTCATAGGATTGAATCCCATAAGATTTTTTTCCTATGAAATCTTTTGTACTACATTTCATAGGAAATCTAACATCCACTCCAACCTCCTTTTATAATTCCTTTGTTTTTCCTATGCCATCAAACACTCATTGCTAATCCTATAGGATTCAAGTGGGCATGGCACTTCAATCCTATACTTCTTCTATTCCTACGTTTTAAAATCCTACGAATCAAAGAGGCCCTAACATGTGGGAGCACATAGTTATTTTATTTGATGGAGGCTGCCTCCAACTAAGGGCATCCACATTGTGTGGTTTTTGCTGTCTCTAAGCCATCTCTCTCCTATTAGAGGCAGCCTCTATATACATTGTATGAGCCGCCTCTAACAAAAAATTGGCTAGTGTCGCCTCTAACCTTAGAGGCTGCCTCTAACATTTCAACAATCCATTCGGTCCCACTTGTCAAACCATAATAAAGTAGAAGATAAAGATGGTTGGTTGAACAAATGGGGTGCTAATCAATACTTTTTGAATTTCTGCTAAGGCCCACCTTAGAGGCAAGTTAGAGTCTCTATACATTGTGGATTTTTCATGTGGTACGAAGCAAACCACATGGGGCCTACCTTAGAGGCAAGGTTGCCTCTATATAGTGGTGATGCTCTAAGAGGCGATGCTAGCAATTTTAGACTAGAGGTTGCAGTTTGCAGTGTATAGAGGCTACCTCTAGTAGGAGAGAGAAGGCTTAGGGCCAGCAAAAACAACACACTGTGAATGCTTTTACATAACAAACTATGTATTGTTTTCTTTGGCTGCCGCTCGCACGCCTGAGGCCCATATAGTCCAGATAACACCAGAGCTTCCATTTTGTTACAAGAGCAGCGGCCCAGCCCGTGTAGCATTCTTTGGTTATCAACTATCAACTAAAGCCCAAGTGGATTGTGAGTTGATAAACGGTCGAAACCGCTCCGAAGTCTCTATCCGACGGCTGAAAACGCTAACGGTCTGAGAAGGCAGAATTAGTGCTCACTTTTATTGTGAAATCATCATTTGTAGGCAACTATGGAAGACATATGGAAGTCCAGGCCATATTTATCAATGCAATTAATCATATACAAACATCAAGGCTACTATCTAATTCAAGACATTCACATGAGAAAGAAAGAGGGAAAAAGAAATAAAAACCACAAAAGAGCTGGAGAGCGGTGTTTGTGCACCCAAGCTCATCTGCTCTTGTGCATTTATGCATGAACAATAAATTCAAAATAACTAGTTTTTAATGACAATAAAGATGATGAAATTTTCTAGGAATTTGTAAACTCAAGCAGCTTTGGACATTTTGGAGCACGATTTTTTTTGGAAGGAGCTCCTCCTGAAGTCATCTCGACACAAGTTTTTGCAAGCTCCTATAAATCCTATCATCTTTAGTGTAAAAAGATCAGTTTTTTTATTTGTTAGCTACTTTTTTTGAATTTACTGCTAACCTGCGAGCAAATGGGCTCGGGCTCAACTTTGAAATTTCAAAAGGAGCCATGCCTACCAATACCTGCATTAGCACCTGCCACGAGGAGAACAGACGAAGACAACAGGAAGTACTCCGGCGGCCGGTGATGGAGAGGGGATTCCCGGTGCCTCGACTCCGGCTAGTAGATAGGAAATAGGTTAGGGTTTTAGTACTTGCAAGGATGGTACTGGAACGGACAGTGACACTTCATCCTCGAGTCGGTCTTCCATGCTCCGATCCTCCTCGAGTTCGTCTGTCGAGACAAATTAGACATAGTTCTAGTGCAGTTTCCTACTAGCTCCTCGGGGCGGCGAGATTAGTAGACTGGTTCTTATGGGCACACGCACGAAGACTTCGCGACTATCAACGACAATGTTAGTCCGGCTCCGGTATTGGAGCAATGACACTGGCTTGTCGGCGGCTCATTCTGGTGGCAGTAATGGTTGGTTAGGTGGTACTTTTGATAACCCTTTACAATAGATATGGATACTTCCGTCGTCGAGAAAACACCAAACAGACACTCTACCCTTTGAAGAGACAGGAGAGCCGCAGCTGTCATCAAAAGGCGTACCACTGTCGAGGTTATGTCATTCATTCTCGTCTAATGTGTTTTGTGACTAATTATTTTGTAAAAATAACAAATTCTCTTGTAATGATACTGCCTCCTTTCCAGCTTATAGCAAAAAACATTGACAATTAATTTTAGGCACGTGATACACATCAGTCGACTGATCTTTGGAAAAGGTCGATCGGGTCGTGAGCCATTTGAGTCAGTGTGATTGAGCGACCATTGTCGCATTGCGAGACCCTTTGCAACACTAATGACGTCGCGAGGCCCTTTGCAACACCGACGACATTGTGAAGCCCCTCTTTGCAACATAGATAATGTCGCGAAGCACGTTTGCAACACGAACAATGTTTATGAAGCCTGTCTGTTGCACACTCCTACGAGCACTCTTTGCAACACGGAGGTGTTGTAAAGCCCCTTTGCGACATGACCCATGTTGTACGCACTCCGACGATTGCTCCCTTCGCGGCACCTGGCGAGCCCCTTGCGGCGCGATGAGGAAAGGAGAGCCACACGAAGACGGCCACAACTGTTGCAACCCCCCCATTGCATCACCACCTTTGCTACAAGATAGGTCGTGCGACGCCAACCACCGCAGCTGCAACCACCTCGTCCCAACACCGTCGTTTCTACAAAGCCAGATGGGCCCGTGCGATGCATACCAACGTCGATGCAAGGAGTGGGTCTCAATGCTGCAATCGTGGTCTTACGAAAGCCGACTGCCTCGTTGTCGCATTGTACAAGTGTTCTTGCTGCTGCAAGGCCCCGTGAACACCATTGGTGTCCCCAGCTTGCAACACCCGGTGCCAGCAGTGGTCCTCTTTGCAGTAGTTGGCGACAAACTTGAGGATTGCCAGGATTTCCGACAGGGTTTAGGGGTCAGATTGGGAAGTGGCAACATAGGCTCGAGATTATGCAGCAACTGCTTGTGGTAGCGAGAGAGCGGGTAAGAGAGGGAGGAGGGCAAAGGGGATCGACTGGGGGAAGAAGATGGATCACTGGAAGATTCGAGAGGATAAGGGTGAAAAAGAGAGAGAAAAAGAAGGAACATGGGCTCGGGGTTGGTAGCGGTGTGGGGACTATGGCTGTCACCCGAGGCAGCCGGCAAAATGCCATATGAACCGGTTGGACAGGAGCGTTTTCCTTATTTCTATCAACAAAAGTTATATCATTGAAAATATGTTTAAAAGATATGTATTTTCTAACATGTACTTAATATGTATTTCGTGTGTCTACCGGTTAGGTCCTTCTTATCTACGGTTATCTTCACCAGCGGTGTTTGCTGTTCTGGTACGCTGGTCCTACAAAGGCTTAGCACAACGACTTTCCAACAGACTACTATAACAATGTTTGGATGGCTTCGGTGAGAGAGGGGTGATGATGGTTGCGCGTCTTTGCCTCACTTCAGTGCTTGTTGTCGTCGCGTATGGTCTATGGACCTGGACGTATTTTTTACTTTTGGTGTTCTTTGTACTACTTGAGAGTTGATGAACTGATCGGAAATCAATGGTCATTTTTTTTCTTAAATAGTATGGGCCTTGTATAAATAGACTTATAAAAAGAGCGAGTATTTTGGTGAAGCGACCTTTCTTTCATGGTACATATACAGAGTTGAGAAAATTTCCTTCCAATTTTCCAAAATACCCCTTTGTAGCTGAAAGTGTGACCTTCTTAAGCCACAAGTAAGGAACAAAGCAAAAGGCTCGTCCGCACCCAAGCTTCGGCACCAATCCTCCGCACTCTCCTCTTACCGCCGGGATGGACGTGCAGATGGGCGAGCCGCAGGCGGCCCCTGCTCCCGCCGCCGTAGAGGCGGCGCCGGCCCCCTCCACCCTCCAACGTAAGCTCCCCTCCCGCTCCCCCAAACCCTAGGTCTCTCCCCCCGGCGCCGCAGGGTACCTCAGATTTGTTCTGACTTGCTCGTGCTCCAGATCTGAAGGAGATCGCCGCGGTGATCGAGGCGGGGTCGCTCTCCAAGGAGGTCCGCCGGATCTCCCGCGCCGTCCGCCTCACCGTCGCCCTGCGCCGCCGCCTCGCCGCCCGCGACGTCTCGGCCTTCCTCGCCTTCGCCCTCCCGCCCTCCAGCGACGCATACGCCCGCCTCACTCCCCTCCTCCCCAAGGTAAAATTCTGAGGAATCAGAGTTTTGTCATGACCCACTACTTGGTCTTCCACTGCAGTTGCTTCCATGATGATACTCTCACTGCCTCCATATAGTAGTTGCCATGCGTAATTCACAGTTTTACGTTAGCTCTGGTGGTTATTATCCTATACAAGTCAGAGTTCCGTCTTAGTTTCATTTTTGCATATACGACGGTCACATACTTGCATAGTGTGTGTACTGATCAGGGATTCAGGGTACCAAAACCTTTTGGTAACTCATTTTCCTGTTTTGTACTGGTGAACAAATCTGATGCTGGAAAAAATTCTTCCAATAAAATCTAAAAATTATATTTCAAACGGAGGGGCAGTAATTCCTGACTGATCTGGATTTTTTTTGGGTGAAACTGGACTCTGGAACTGATGATGGTAGCGTTTAATATGTATGGTTGCTATTCAAAATCGGTGAGGGCTTGCCAGGTTCGGGTTTTTTTTTGGGAAGGGTCCGACCACTTTGGGTCTATTGTACGCAGCCTTTCCCTCTTACAGAAATGTAGGGAAAGGCTGCGTACAATAGACCCAAAGTGGTCGGACCCTTCCCCAGACCCTGCGCAAGCGGGAGCTACATGCACTGGGGCTGCCCTTAGGGGGGGGGGGGGGGGGGTGCTCTAATTGAGGATTCGTGCTGGAGGTGGAAGAAGAACCAGAACCGGCTAAAAAATGGACTGAGAGCAAAAAAATCAGGCACCGGACACATAGGTGCTCCCTTTAATACGTGATTATCATCTGCACACTGCATAATTAACTGTTTGTTTAGAATCCCATACGTGATTATTTATTTATTTGCCTTCAGTTAGAAATTATGTTTTCATCGCGTGATTAAATTCTAGTCGCATCATTTTTGCTTGTGTCATTCATTTGCAACTTCTGATTATTTTTTTATTTGCCTTCAGTTAGTAATTCTGTTTTCATCGTGTGACTAAATTCTAGTCGCATCATTTTTGCCTGTCGTTCATTTGCAACTTCATTTCTTCTTCTGCATGTGGGTGTTTAGATACATGGGGAAATTTGTTACCGAAGTTGTAGCAGTAGGGTGTATTTTTCCGAATCTGTGTGCGTGTTATGATGATACCCACTAAACTGATTACAAGGCTGATCACCACTTACAATTTATGAGATAACTTCAGTTTGTTTAGAATCCCAGGAAGCTTGTTACGTACTTAGTTAATCAGCCTTTCTTTGTGAGGAGCTGAAGATGCTCTTGAATTCTGGTCAATTTAGACTTCTGTCACCTGCTCCATAATTTAGAGAACAAAATGTTGAAGTTAGATTTGCTTTTTAAAATATCATTCTATTATTCGAAACTCATTAATCCTGGTATGCATCTGTTGTTACTTTTTAGGAAGATGAAGCTGAGATGGATGTTGATGCAGCAGCTCCAGCAACTCAGATTTCTATCAAGCATGGCCTTCCTGAGATTGAAATATATTGTTCTTTGCTTGTCCTGATTTTCCTCATTGATCAGAAGAAATACGACGAGGTATGTCTAATATAGTGATATATTTTGTGCAGCATATGGAGCATATTATTAAGTTAAAGTTCTCCATTTGTCTCTAGGCTAAATCATGCGCAACTGGAAGCATTGCTCGTCTGAAGAACTTGAACAGGAGAACTGTTGATGTTTTGGCTTCTAGGCTGTACTTTTATTATTCGTATGTGTATGAACTTACCAACACCCTTGCGGAAATTCGTGGGTATGTCAACTTCTACATCATCCCCTACTCTAGTATTTCCTAGTTTCCATTTACCCTGTTTTGTAATCATTCGGTCATATTTGTTTCTTTGTACAGTAATCTCCTTGGGTTACATAGAATGGCAACTTTACATCACGATGAGCTTGGTCAGGTAGTTCTGTTTTCCTGGTTCTTGCTGATTAATTGCTATTCTGTCAAATTGTGCTAATATATGGAAATGCATTGTTTTTCATGATAACAGGAAACCCTGCTCAACCTGCTTCTCCGCAATTACCTCCACTATAACTTGTATGACCAGGCAGAGAAACTTAGGTCGAAGGCACCACGTTTTGAAGCCCATTCCAACCAGCAAGTAATTCATCTGCCTCTTCCAATCATTATCTGCACTTTAGTAATTGTATTATGTTTCAGATGCATTACACCAGTACATTTAAATTTTGTGAAACTAGTTTATTTGTTAGCTATTCTTTTAAAAATGCTTTGGGGTGATTGATGTGTGAGATCTTCCTGCAGCCTAACTGATTTTATTGATACACTCAAGCAACTGTTAACATTTTTTAATACAGTTCTGCCGGTACCTCTTCTACTTGGGGAAAATCAGAACAATTCAGTTGGAGTACACTGATGCTAAAGAAAGCCTCCTGCAAGCTGCTAGGAAGGCACCGGCTGCAGCTCGTGGTTTTAGGATTCAGTGCAATAAATGGGCTATCATAGTAAGGCTGCTTCTTGGGGAGATCCCAGAGAGGACTGTTTTCATGCAGAAAGGAATGAAGGAAGCTTTGGCACCATATTTTGAGCTTACAAATGTAACTTCCAGTCTTCTTTTAAATCTCACGTTACTGTCTGGAAAGCTCTAGTCATAACATTTGAATTATTGGTGTCTAGGCCGTCAGGATTGGCGATTTGGAACTGTTTAGAGCTGTTGCAGACAAATTTGCAAGCACATTCAGTGCAGACAGGACTCACAATTTGATTGTGAGGCTCCGCCACAACGTCATTCGAACTGGACTACGCAACATCAGCATTTCATACTCGCGGATCTCCCTTGCTGATATTGCGAAGAAGCTAAGGCTAGACACTGAGAATCCTGTTGCTGATGCGGAGTGCATCGTAGCCAAGGCCATAAGAGATGGTGCAATTGATGCCACCATAGACCATGCAAATGGTTGGATGGTGTCGAAAGAAACTGGTGATGTCTACTCGACAAATGAACCCCAGGCTGCATTCAACTCCAGAATCGCTTTCTGCCTCAACATGCATAATGAAGCGGTCAAGGCCATGAGGTTCCCCCCGAATTCTCATAAGGAGAAGGAGAGTGCTGAGAAGCGCCGAGAAAGGCTCCAGCAGGAGGAAGAGCTGGCAAAGCACATGGCCGAGGAGGATGACGATGATTTTTAAGTTGGTCTGTTTTTTGAATTGTTGATTTTAGATCCCTGAATCACTGAATTCTCCCCTCGAGGGAGATTTGAATCATGTAAACTTTTTACATCTTCTGTAATTCTATGTTGATCAGCACTTCATTGGACAGTAAATGTGTTTTGAGTTTATCTTTTCTCTTCCTAAAGGAAACTGGGTTTGAGGATC
The DNA here is from genome assembly GCA_963921465.1 of Triticum timopheevii. Taxonomy (NCBI): domain Eukaryota; kingdom Viridiplantae; phylum Streptophyta; class Magnoliopsida; order Poales; family Poaceae; genus Triticum; species Triticum timopheevii. The sequence continues at coordinate 514,887,775 of OY997268.1, read as the reverse complement.
TCTGTACCATTTGAAATCCACCTTGTCCATTCAAGACTTTTGGTATGTCTGTGCTTGCTGACATATTTGCCATCTATTTTTTTCCCTGCCCTGTTTCTTTGCGATTATGCAGTTGTTGAGTTACCACCTTTCCCCTGTAATTGGTGGCAAATCTAACATTGTGGACCTTAATAATTGGTGCCGCTCAAGAGAATATTGTGCAAATGACACGCAGTTTCCTGATGTGCAAGCTGATGTAAATCCTTCTGAAGGTGAATGAATTTCACACATTTAGCACTGAAAACTCTAGGCAACTCAAATGTACTCCCTCCATTCTTAAATATTTGTCTTTCTAGAGATTTCAACACGTGACTACATACGGAGCAAAATGAGTGAATCTACACTTTAAAATAGGTCTATATACTTCCGTATTTGGTAGTCCATTTGAAATCTCTAAAAGGACAAATCCAGAAACAAGCACGACGGTGCACACCCAGCCTCCTCACCGCTCGCCCTTCCTCGCCGTCGGATTAGTTTCTTGATGCATTCCGGACCGTGCGATCTCTCTCCTGGAAGACCTTGGTCGTTGGATCAGGCTCGAAATACTGCTACAATGAATAGTGATGAATAGTAGCTTCCATTCGGTTTTCCTTACTCTTTTTTTAGAGTAAAATGCATCTCCGATCCTTCAACTTGCAGGCCATGTCTATAACAGTCCTGGTACTCCCATAATGCTTCAGTACAGTCCTTGTACTTGATAATACGGGCCATGTACGGTCCTAGCGACGGTCCTGGCGACGCGCAGCCGGTACGCCACGCGACGCGTCAGCACTCAGCAGCGAGCCCGTCGCTCTGCACATTTAGCGGACCATTTTGCCATACAGACCCTGAGTGTTTCTTCGTTGCAGATCAATCCCCGCACCCTTCCTCGTTGCAGTTAAGCACTTCCAGCGTACCCTTTTCTTTCTTTCGACCCACGCACGGGCGATTAGGGCGGCTGCGGTGGCCGGTGATCGCCGTCATCGAAGGACCTATTAGAGACGTCCATTGAGGGATCCTGTGTTGGGGGCGACCACATCGCATCGCCGCTGCGTGAGCGGCAGCGATGGCGCCCATGCGGCGGCATGAACAGGGGCACGTTCCCGAGTACGGTGAGTTCCATTCGGCCATAGGCTTGGGATTTTTCAGTCTGAGAATCTCAATTATGTTCCTTTACAATGTATCTCTTGTCTGCTATACGTTTTTCATTGATTCGGTTCCAATTAGTTTCGGTTTAGTCAAAATTGTATCTCTGATCAGATGAACTGAACATGTCTTTTTCTCTGAATTTTTTTTAGCACAACACACTGATCATTTCACTGCGGAGTTTGTTCATGGGGTTTTTTCATGGGACACGGAGGCAATAAGTCATATGTGAACAGCAAGAAGGTTTGCTATGATTTTTGCCAATCCAGTACAGCATGTATGGAAATGTTGGATGATCTCATTGAGGATTTGGGATATGAGCACAAAGGGAGAATAAAGACCTATTTGCTACTGCCTGGTATGCAAATAAATGAAGATGGCCTTCGGTTGATCTCGAATAACAGTGACACAAATTGCATTAGTTCAATGGTTAGAGATGGACATAGGTATCTTATGTTCTATCTAGAGCATGTAGATAACATCAGTGCTGAAAGGGATGATGGTGTGCAAAACCCTGCTACACACCTACCTACTATTATCAGTCCTATCAAGGGCAGAAGAGAGGAGGAGCAGAATAGGGGTAGTGGGGCAGATCAGAACATTGTGGCATGCAGTTTTACACATGACAACACTGTAGAAGGGACCGGCAGAGGAATACGTAGAAGTAGAGCAAGTGCAGAGGTTTTTGAAGATGATTTAGAGGAGGGGAGTGATGATGACTCCTCTGACTCTGACTATGAGCCAGAAATAGTCGATAGTGACTATGACTTGGAGGAAGGGGATGAGGATTTGGTTAATGAGAACAGTCAAACTGGTGAAGAGAATAAAGGGAAAGGAAAAGGAAAGCAACTTAAGGAAGATGACAATTCTGAAGATGACAGACTTGAGCTTCCAGATTCAGATGACGAAGATATGAAATTCAATTTCAAATATTTCACAGATGCAGATATGAATGAACCCAAGTTCCATGTGGGCCAAGTCTTCTCGTCTATAGACCAGTTGAGAAAAGCAATTAGGGAGTACACTTGCAAGGAGAGGTTAAACATCACTTTTCCGAAGAATGAAAAAATCAGGCTTGGTGCTAAGTGTGATGTTGGATGCCCCTGGTACTTGTATGCATCTTATGACAACCGGACACAATCATTTATGATCAAGACATTCAAAGACGAGCACAATTGCAGCAAGAAGTGGCAGGTTTGTTGACAAGCTTAGAGCAAATGAGAAGATGACATTGAAGGGCTTTGGAGAACTAGTGCAGAAAGATTGGAACATGAAAGTCAAGAGGGGCAAGCTTGGCAGAGCAAGGAAAATTGCTTTCAACATAATATACGGAGACGAAATAGCACAGTATAATCTGTTATGGGACTATGCACATGAGTTTAGGATATCCATCCCAGGAAGTACATTTTTTCTTGAACTTGCGGATGATGGAGAGTTCAAGAAATGTTATTTCTCACTAGATGCATGCAAGAGGGGTTTTCTTTCTGCTTGTAGGCCTGTTATCTTCCTTGATGGTTGCCATTTGAAAACTCAATTTAAAGGCATCCTCTTAACAGCTATAGGAATGATCCCAATGATTGCATCTTTCCAGTGGCCTTCGCTATTGTGGACATTGAAAACACCAAAAGCTTGAGGTGGTTTCTGACTGCTCTTAAACAAGACCTTCACATTGTCGATACCTCTCTATGGACCATTATGTCAGACAAGCAAAAAGTAAGTGTCATGTTTGCATAGTTGTGTAATTAGTTTTTTACATTGAGTTGGTTAATACATAAGATAAATGATATCAATTGATTTTTTAACAGGGGTTAATTAAGGCAGTGAAGGAATTATTTAGTGACTCAGAACATAGATTTTGTGTTTGTCGGTGTACTAGAGTAGGGGTACCCTAGTATCCCGAACTTGTGCACGGGCAGTCGCAGCACCCCGCGGCAGGGCTTGCCGGGTGACCGCCAAGGTCCTCCGTGGTTCCTTTGGAGCCATTCAAGAACAAAGTATTCAAGCCAAGGAGACAAGATCCCGGCAGGAGGAGCTTGCCGGGAAAGCCAACCAAGGCATCTCAAGCCAAGGAGACAAGACCCCGGCAAGAGGAGCTTGCCGGGAAAGCCAATCGAGGCATCTCAAGGAACTTGTCGCGGCGCGCCACGCGTCCCGGCAAGGCCCGGTGAGCGACAAGCTTCCGGGCGCGACAAGACAACGACCGCGGCAAGGCGCTTGCCGCGGCAAGCTACCACTCTGTACCCGCGCTCCAGCACATCCACCAACGTGTTGCCCTAGGACCTTTTGAGGCGCCCGTGGCGAGAGGCTGTGCAGCCAGCGGTGCGAGGTGGCAAGCGGCGCTGACAAGATTGCCATCGTGGCAAGCGGTGGCGCCCCTGACGGTCCCTTTCTGCACTGTTTGGGCGACACAGACGGGCATTTAATGCCTTTGTCCCCTGCCGTCAGGGTTAGGTAGGATACACTGTACAAGTAGGTGTACCAACCGCACTCCTTTTACATTTTTACCCTTGTCTACGTTGCCACCTGTCGGTGACCCCTTGAGCATATAAAAGGAGGCCCATGCGGCACGTAGGAAGGGGGTTCGAAGAGTTCGAAGCCAGAAAACACTCACGCTCGGTCTCGTTAGCAGCTGAGGTGTACTGTAGCACTCCGCGCTCCTGAGCAAGAACTCAATACAATCAGACATGCAGCAGTAGGAGTATTATCTCTCCGGAGAGCTCCGAAGCTGGGTAAATTGCTCGTGTGCCTCGCCTCGATCTGCTCTTCGTGCGATCTCCGCCCCCCGCCGAACCGAAAGGGGCCCGGTCTGCCGGCCCCATAGGTGTCCGTGGTCTAGTTCATCCCCACGACATCTATGGCACGCCAGGTAGGGGGCGTCGAGATTGCGTGAACCTGATCCGGCGTTCACGCGAGCCAGATCTTCATCTTCTTCATCTTCGTCGACATGCCACCGAAGAAGAAGACTTCGGAGGTGGCTGCTCCGTCCGCGTCGATCCCACTGCCACCGGAGCAAACGGGTGGTGGGGTAGACGCCGGCGGAGGAACGGGCGTCAATGAGGGAGCTCACGATGCTGCGAGGTCCAAGGACAAGGCTCCGCAGACTTCAGCGTCCGTACATGCACCGCGCCCATCTCAGGAGGCGCAGGACCAACAGCGTCATGGTACTCGCGGTACCATACGTTTGTTGGACCAAGATCGAGCTGGTGGATCTCGGGGTGCTCAAGACCAGCATGCACGTAAACATGCTGGCACGAGCGTGGCATGGTCGCCTGGATGAGATATTGCTCCTTCTAACATAGTTAGAAGTCCGAGCATATCCCGCTCCTCGCACCGCTCGCCACCGCCACCCAAAACTCCAGCAGAAGCTTTGGCACGAGCTCAACTGCTCCTGGATTACCCTCCAACGGCAGACAAGATCGACGATTGGAGGGCCACCATTCAGAGTCTCATCGGCTTCGCCAACGGCGACACTCCACGGCAGCCGAATACATCGCAGCCGCGGCAAGATTGCCAGGCGCGAGCCGATGGCGACAAAACCGGTGGGGGTGCAACCACCGTGCACTCTCCACCCCGAAGGCCAAGATCGCCGACTCGCCGGGTCAACCTCGACACCGACTCCACCGCATCATCAGACCCACGAGCTCGTCGCGATCAGCGCCAAGTTCTTCACGAACGACGGCAAGAAGACGCTCGTACCCGCATCGAGCGCCGAAGAGAAGCGCGGCGTCAATCAGACCAGCGCGCTGGGCCCACTGTCGACATGCATGCGCCAGGGGAACCAGGCGACTTCTCGTACGCGGTAGGTTGTCCTACGTTCACTCGTGAGCTGTGGCAAGTCCAGTGGCCCAGTACGAAGAATTTCAAACCAGACGTACCAGAGAAGTACGACGGCAAGTCGCATCCGTCGGAGTTCCTCAGCATCTACACCATCGCGGTGCAAGCTGCTGGGGGGCGGGACGACAAGATCCTGGCCAACTACTTCCCGCTGGTGCTCAAGCCCAATGTCAGGTCCTGGCTCATGCACTTGCCGGACAACTCCATATCCTCTTGGGCAGATCTATGCCATCAGTTTGTCGGCGCCTTTACAGGCGGCCACAAGCCTCATGGCCAAGAGAGCGACCTTCATCTACTCGCCCAGAAGGAAGGAGAGTCCCTGCGCAAGTACATTCAGAGATTCAGCCGTGTACACTACAACATCCCAGATGTCCACCCTGCCGCGGTCATCAGCGCGTTCCATCAGAACGTGCGAAACCGTAGGATGCGGGAGGAGATGGCGATGTGCAAGATCAGAGACGTCAGTGAGCTATATGCCCTGGCCGACAAGTCTGCACGTGCTGAGGAAGGGAGGAAACTCCCCGGAGAGAATACAGGAGCAGGAGGATCTGACAGCAAAGATGCTGCCCCGGCAAAGAAAAACCGACGGCGGAACAACAGGAAGAAAAAGGCAAAGATGTGCTAGTCGTTGAGCAGTCCGGCAACGGAGGTGACGCCAAGAAAGCCGAAGCTGTGGCGGTCGCCGACAAGAAGGACGGCTCTGACAAGCAGTACTGCAAGATCCACCGCACCAAAGGCCATGATCTCCAGAGCTCCAAGAAGGTCGAGCAGCTCGTCGAGCAGCAAAAGGCTGAGTACGAGCGACGCGACAAGGAGAAGGCCCAAGAAGGTACTGGAGGATCCGGCAAGAAACGTCCCGGTCGAGGAGGACGCTGCAGCAAGGCCAAGCAGCGGCAAGGAGACAGGCCTCCCCGCGGCCGCGACAAGGATAAAGATGACGACGACGATGAGGATATGGATGATGACGAGGCCGATGAGCAGGAGTTCCAGAAAGCCACAGAGGTCCTATGCGTTGACGGCGGTGCTTCTCTGCATACTTCACACCGCCAGCTCAAGCAGTGGGTGCGGGAAGTCAATGCGGCAGAACCACCCGTCGAGTCACGCAAGCCTCTGAAATGGTCCAGCACGCCTATCATCTTTGATATTGAGGACCACCCTGATCGCATAACTGCGGTCGGGTGCTTGCCGATGTTGGTTTCACCAACTATCCGCAACCTCAAGGTCACTAAGATGCTAGTTGATGGCGGGACCGGCTTGAACCTGATCTCCTCCGCGGTACTCCAGAAACTCCAGATCCCTGACAGCAAGCTCGAAGAGACCGGCACATTCCAAGGAATCAATCCGGGAAGGAGCAAGCCGAAGGGAAAGATCACGTTGCCAGTGACATTTGGCAGCGAGTTGAACTTCAGGAATGAGAGGGTCACTTTTGATGTTGCTGATTTTCCATTGCCTTACAACGGGATACTCGGCCGACCAGCGCTCGCCAAGTTCATGGCAGCCTCTCACTACGCATACAACATGCTGAAGATGCCAGGCCCGATAAGTGTCATCTCTGTCCCTGGCGACAAGAAGGATGCTCTTATCTGCACCGACAAGATCTACCGGGAAGCAGCAGCCGCAGCAGATCGCAAGACACTTGCCGCTGAAGCTCCCGGGGGGAAGAAGAAGACCAAGTCCGGCAAGAGTTCTGATGCCCACTCCGGCAAGCGCACATCTTCGGAGTGCTGCACTACCGTCGAGGACGCACCATCGAGCTCCACCGGCAAGTGTAAGAAGGCAATGTCAGCTCCGCCAGAGACCAAGAAGGTGTCCGCCAAGGAGGACGGCACTGGTGGTACCTTCACCATGAGTGCCACGCTCGATCCTAAATAGGAAAGCGCGCTCGTTGCTTTCCTGCGGGCGAACGTCGACGTGTTTGCGTGGCAACCGTCTGACATCCCCGGTGTTCCCAGGAAAGTAATCGAGCATCACCTTGCCGTATGTCCTCATGCGCGGCCCGTCAAGCAGAAAGTCAGGAAACAAGCAGTGGAGCGCCAAGAATTCATCGCAGAAGAAATCAAGAAGTTGGAAGCAGCAGGCCTTGTCAGAGGAGTGCTCATCCTACGTGGTTGGCCAATCCTGTAGTCGTGCGCAAGGCGAACGGGAAATGGAGGCTTTGTATAGACTTTACCGATGTCAATAAAGCTTGTCCCAAAGACCCATTTCCCTTGCCGCGCATTGACCAGATTGTTGACTCCACGGCCGGATGTGACTTGCTTTCATTTCTTGACACATATTCAGATAACCATCAGATCTTCATGGCAGAAGAGGATGAGGAGAAGACCGCATTCATCACTCCATGTGGCACATACTGTTTCGTACGGATGCCTTTCGGTTTGAAGAATGCTGGTTCAACATTTCCAAGAGTAGTCCATGACGCTTTTGAGCCACAGATACACAGAAATGTGGAAGCCTACATGGATGACATAGTGGTCAAGAGCAAGGACAAGGCAACTCTGATTCAGGATTTAGACGAAACCTTCACAAATCTGCGCAAGATCAACCTCAAGCTTAACCCCGAGAAGTGTGTGTTTGGAGTCCCCTCCGGCAAGCTTCTCGGGTTCTTCGTGTCTCAGCGGGGAATTGAAGCCAATCCCGACAAGATCAAGGCCATTCAGCAGATTGAAGCACCAAAGCGCGTCAAGGATGTACGAAGACTTGCCGGTTGCGTGGCTGCTCTCAGCAGGTTTATCTCTAAGTCTGCTGAGCGCGCCCTGCCATTTTTCAAAATATTGAAAAAGGCAGGTCCAATGAAATGGACTCCGGAAGCGGAGGCTGCGCTGCAGGACTTGAAGAGATACCTGTCCTCCACTCCAATACTTGTCACACCTAAACCATAAGAGAAGTTGCTGCTGTATATAGCGGAAACCAATCAAGTGGTTAGTGCTGCGTTAGTAGCGGAGAGGGAGGCGGATGATGAGCCAGCAACCACGGCAAATGCATCCAGCGACAAGCAGGGGGCTTCACCGACAAGCTCTGGTCCCGACAAGGATGGATCTACGCAGGCGCATGAGGAGATACAGAAGAGAATGGTGCAGCGCCCAGTTTACTTTGTCAGTTCCCTTCTGCAGGGGGCTAGGTCAAGGTACTCTGGTGTGCAGAAATTGCTTTTCGGCCTTCTCATGGCCTCGAGAAAGCTGCGCCATTACTTCCAAGCACATGAGATCACAGTTGTCACTCGCTTTCCGCTGAAGAGGATACTGCAGAATCCAGAAGCAACAGGCAGGATTGTCGAGTGGGCACTGGAACTGTCAAGCTTTGGCCTCAAGTTTGAGAGCACTTCAACTATCCAAAGCAGAGCATTGGCAGAATTCATAGCAGAGTGGACGCCAACACCCGATGAAGAAATTCCAGAAACAAGCATCCCCGTCAAGGAAGCAAGCAAAGAGTGGCTGATGTACTTTGATGGTGCCTTCTCGCTGCAAGGCGCGGGTGCGGGCATGTTACTTGTCGCGCCCACCGGAGAGCACCTCAAGTACGTAGTCCAGATGCACTTTCCCAAGGAGCAAGCGACAAACAATACCGCAGAGTATGAAGGTTTGCTTGCCGGTCTCAGGATCGCAGCAGACCTTGGGATCAAGAAGCTCATTGTCAGGGGTGACTCGCAGCTTGTCGTTCGCCAAGTGAACAAGAATTATCAGAGTCCGTTGATGGAAGCTTTATGTTGATGAAGTGAGGAAGTTAGAAGAGCACTTTGACGGCCTACAGATGGAACATGTTCCAAGAGCTCAGAACGACATCGCCGATGGCCTGTCAAAGTGCGCCGCACTTAAGTTACCTGTGGAACCAGGGATCTTTGTGCTCAAACTGACTCAACCGTCTGTGACGCCATCAACTGGACAGAGCAAGAAGAGGAAGTAGATTTTTGGTGACTATTTTCCGGCAGAGCTCCCCGAAGCCGCCGCCAAGAAGGTCCCCAAGATCAACACCAAGAGTGCTGAGGAGCAGTCTGCTCCGGCAAGCCCTAGGGTTTGTTCCGTTGAAGCAGACGCTCCCGACAAGTTTTGCTCTAGCAAGCTTGCCGTGGAACGTCAAGCTCCGGCTGAGCCGCAGGTTCTCGCCGTAGAAGCGGATGTTCCCGCAGCAGCATATGTGCCTTTAGTCCTTGTTGTCGAGCCGCAAGCTCCAGCATGGGCGCAGCAGATTGTCCGTTTCCTTCAGACAGGAGAACTTCCCGAAGAGCAAGAAGAAGCGGAAAGAGTAGCCCGACAGTCAAGTATGTACCAGTTTGTCGACAACACACTGTACAGAAGAAGATTCAACGGTGTGAAATTGAAGTGTATTCACTGGGAAGATGGACGAAAGCTGTTGGGAGAGATACATGGAGGCATATGTGGTCACCACATTGGTGCAAGAACACTTGCCGGCAAAGCATTCCGGCAAGGCTTCTTTTGGCCGACAGCCCTCCAGGATGTAACTGCACAAGTAACCAAGTGTGAAGCGTGCCAGTTCCATTCCAAGCAGATACACCAGCCAGCTCAAGCTCTCTAGACGATCCCTTTATCCTGGCCATTTTCGGTCTGGGGGCTCGACATCCTCGGCCCCTTCCCCCGAGCTGTCGGGGGCTTTGAGTACTTGTACGTTGCAATCGACAAGTTCACAAAGTGGCCGGAAGTGGAAGCAGTGAGGAAGGTGACAGCACAGTCAGCAGTCAAGTTCTTCAGGTCGATTGTTTGCCGTTTCGGGATCCCTAACCGGATCATCACCGACAACGGCACACAATTCACGAGCCGCACCTTCATGCAGTACGTCCAAGATCTTGGCGCCAAGGTCTGCTTCGCTTCTGTTGCTCACCCGAGAAGCAACGGTCAAGCGGAGAGGGCAAATGCTGAAGTGCTGCGTGGACTCAAGACCAGGACTTTCGATAGGCTGTGCAAGTGCGGAAAGAACTGGATTGAGGAGCTGCCGGTGGTTCTTTGGTTGATCAGGACGACGCCAAATCGAGCCACTGGCCAGACACCTTTCGCTCTAGTCTATGGAGCAGAGGCAGTTCTCCCCACGGAACTCGTATACGGGTCACCTCGAGTGCTCGCTTACGATGAGCTTGAGCAAGAGCAGCTGCGACAAGATGACGCGCTGCTCCTTGAGGAGGACCGTCTTCAGGCTGCTGTACGAGCTACTCGATACCAGCAAGCTTTGCGCCGCTACCATAGCCGCAAAGTTAATGCCAGAAGTCTCGAGGAAGGCGACCTTGTTCTTCGGCGCATTTAGTCCGCCAAGAATTCCAACAAGTTGACGCCAAAGTGGGAAGGCCCTTACCGGGTGAAACGAGTCACTAGGCCTGGCGCTGTCCGCCTTGAGACCGAAGATGGCACTCCGGTGAGCAACTCCTGGAATATTGAGCATCTTCGCAAGTTTTACCCGTAGGGTGCGGTTGCCGGAACCTGTTCCGGCAACCACCTTTTGTACAAGTCTTGCCGCTGTTGCATGTAATCCTTTGTACAAAGCCGGGCGCAGATCCCGTGCATAAGTAAAGCTCATGTGCTCCGCACATCTTGTCAAATTCATGCTTTCTATTTTTTGCATGTGTTATCTGACACTTTTGTGCAGCACCTACCCCCGGTAAGCAATAACGAGCCGTAAGGCTCCATATATTTATTTTCTCTTCTTTCTTTTTCTCAAAGAAAGGAAGGTTCCCTCGCCCACAAGTTTGCCGGGGGGAAAGGAGAAGATAATGGTGTGGACCAGGCATCGTTCAAGAAAGTTTCGCCTTACCGGGAAGCAAACGACAGAAAAGCTAAGTTGCCAAAGTTTGAGCAATCAGTTTTAAATTTTTTAAGTTATCTTCCTCGAACGACCGTACTTTGTATGACAAACCTGTGCGCAGAGGAACCAACTCGTAATTAGTTGCGCCCTTACTTTGTTTCGAGTCCGCTCAACAACTTAAGTGAGCTGCGACTAGTTGCGACAAGGTTTCTTGTCGGTAGCGGCACCGCCAGCAGGCTGCTGACGTTCCGCACTCAGCGCTCGCGGCAAAGGTGCCTGTGCCGACAAGTTCCCTAAAAGCGTAGGGCAAAAACATACAAAGGAAGGAATCAAGTAAAGGAAATAACATAGCAATCGATACCCAAAATAGAGTTATATTACAAGATAGCTTGTCGCAGCTCTAACCGATTGTTCTCATAACACGACCAGCAGCGACAAGAAAAGGAGAAAACGGGCGGCCTAATCTACGCGATCGCCCTCAACCCTCTTGATCTCGCTCACCTTGTCCACAATGGGTGCGACAAGGGCCTTGAGTGCTTCTAGATCAGTATCCGGCGGCAGCTTCTTGAGGATGTTGGTGAGGTTGAGGCCTGGGTTGCGGAAGGCCACCTTCATCAACACCTTTTGCAGAACTCCCGCACAAATCGTGCGCGACTCATCGGCCAGCTGCTTTGGGATCCTTTCCCGGAGTCGCTGGAGGGCCATCGCCACGCCTTTGAAGAACAAGGTGAGCTTGGCGCTGGGTTGGAGGTTCTCATCGGAGGAGTACCCGAAATCTTCCATCCCCAGCTGCGCCGGCTCTCCGTCGATGGCGGCGGCAACGTCCACGAGACCCTCCGTCCAGTGCTCCACATTCTCCCTAAAGGTGTTCTGGGTGGCGGCAGCACTCGCTAGCAGCGCCTCGTTGGCCTTGATCTCCTTTTTCAAGGCCACCTCCTGCTCCCTGGCGCCGTCCAGCGCCTTGGTCAAAGTAGCCAGCTTCAACTCAAGATCTGCGTTGGAGTCCTTGGCGGTGCTAAGCTCCTTGCCCTTCTCGACGAGACGACCCTGCAGCTCGCCATGGGCGAGGGCATCCTTCTCGCGCTCACGCTTGAGCGCGGCAGGCTCTTCACCGCTCGCCTTGAGATCGGCCTCCAGCTGCGCCACCTTCATCTCCAACTCCTTCTTGGCGGCCTCGGCAGCTGCGGCAACATCCTTTGCTTCCTTGAGGGCCCCGCCAAATGTTTGCTCGTGCGCGGCAAGCTCCTCCTCATGGCTGTCAAGATTGACTTTCCGCTGCGCCAACTCGCCTTCCCGTGCAAACAGATCCTCGGCGATAAGCCACTGTTGCTCTTCAGCTTCGGCCTTCTCAAGGAGGAAGGCTTTCCGCGCCTTGGCGAGTTGCTCCCGCTCCTCTGCCAGGGACCGGAGGGCTTCCTGGTTGCGGCCCCGGAGCTCCTCCGCGTGCTTCTCAATATCTACTCCCGCCCTCGTGACAAGCGCTTCTCGGGATTCCAGCTTGGCCTGCCGAGCGCGATAGAGTGACACCAGCTTCCGCAGCAGCCGTTCCTCTTCAGTCTCGTCATTGCTGCTGCTCGGCGCGTCAACCAGCGTCAGCCCAGTGGAGGCGAGCACCTCTCCGTCCAAGCTTTCTCCTTTGACTGGCGCCCTGAAGCTTGACTCCCAGGGGAGCTTGATGAAGACTCCATCACCAGCCTTCAAGTAGGCGCCGGGCTGGGGCTCTTCGGAGCCTGGCGCTGCGGCAGCGGCGGAGGGATCGGTGGTCGGTGTAGCGCCCGACACTCCTGCGGCCTCAGGGTCGTCAGTGCGATCGCCGGACCCCTCGCCAGCTCCTGCGGCGGCAGCTTTGGCGGCCTCCTCGCCGGTGGGATCCTCAGCGTCAGCTGCTTCTTCGGTGGCAGAAGTGTCATTGGTATTGCCGTGCGCGTTCTCCTCGCCGGCAACCTCGGTCTCCATCGGCTCCGCGGTAGATGGATCTGACAGCCGGAAAAGGGAGAAAAGTCAAGCAAATATACAAAAAAAAAGAAAATCAGAAGAAGAAGAATCCAAGGGAAGTTTTCAAGCAAGAGGGTTACCTATGCTGGGCTCTGCAGTCGTGGTTTCCACCACTGAGGGATCGCTGGTGCTGTCCCTTGCCGGAGAACTGTCCCTTGCTGGAGACTGCTCCCTTGCCGGAAAGCGCTCCCTTGCCGGGGAACCATCCCTTGGTGGTGTGGTCGAAGCAGATGGCACGTCGGGGGCGGCTTCCGAGCGCTCCTGGTGAGGCTGCTCTGCTCCTACACAAACCAGCAGTCAGATATCAGCAAAGAAAGAGCACCCATGCGCGCCTAACAGCGGGAAGTAAACCATATACTTACGCTGGGGGCTGCGCTGGGGGCTGCTTTGGGGGAGTAGTTGCCGGGTCCAGCAAGATGGTCTCGGACATGCCCCCTGCTGCCGCGGTGGGTTCGTCCTCGATGACAATCATCGGGACCTTGGCTCTCTTCGCCGCTCTCTGGACCAGAGTCCTGAAAAGGAATGAGTTCAGAGTAAAGAAAATCAGATACAAGACAAAAACAACAAGAATTGAAGAACTACAAATACAACAAAGAATCTTACTCTTCTTCTTCCTCGTCAGAGCTGAGCGCGGAGAGGTCAAAGTCCGGCCCACCTCCAGCGCGAAAAGACGGAGGAGTAGGTTCCCTTGGCTGCTTGGCGGGGGCAGAAGCGGTGGAGGACCCCGCTCCAGTTGCCGCAGCGACATCAGGTGCTCCCGCGGCAACATCGCTTGTCGCGGTGGAACGTGTCGCGCGGCGTGGCGGCTGTTGACCCGTCTGCCGCCCTGCTACTTCCCCGACCTTGCGGAGGCGCCTTCTTGGTGGAGCTGGGGGCTCTGCTTGCGGCAGGCTGTCTGAAGACGAGGAAGGGGAGGAGTTGGTCTCCAACGAGCCGCTCGCACCCTCGGTGTGCTCGCTCGACTCGGCTTCAGGCTCGGCAAGCTCTCCCTCGCCGGCAAACTCCTCTCGCTCGGAAAGGCTTGCCGCCTCCACTGCCTCTGCCTCCTCCACGGTGAATCCAAACTCGCCCGCGGCAGCGGCTGCCGCCGCCTCTTCCGCCCTGGTGGCGATGCGCTGCATCTCCGCATCGGTGGTGTCGCGGGTGAGGCTCTTCTGCTCGTCGGAGCGGATCCGCACTTCCACCAAGCCATCGAAGAAATCCTGCACAACATCGTCTGCAGGCTCTTGCCAAGTTGGAACAATTCCATGCGAATCGCACAGCGGCATCATTGCACGGATGCGGTCGAGCGAGGAATTGTTGCACAGCGGAACGACACCCTGCGGCAACCTGAACCATTCGGGATGCTGAGGGTCTTGCTTGAACAGCTCCTTGAGCATTGCGTCCAGCTCCAGGACAGTGAAGTTGAAGTTGAGGCCCGGGCGCAGCCTCATGATGTCCGCCGGACCCCCAAACATCCAGGCGGGTCTCCTCCTCTCCTGCAGGGGGGCGATGCGGCGGCGAAGAAAATCTGCGCCAACGGCGCCTACAGTGAGCCCGGCAAGCCTGAGGCGTAGGATCCGGGTGACGGCAATCTTCAGCCTATCGTCTTCCGGCGCCAAGTTGCTCCAATCGTTGTCGCGCGCTACTGGGGCTTGGCGCTGGGCGGTAAACGGCTGCGGGTTCTCTTCGACAATCCAGCACCAGTCTGCTCTCCATTCCTCCCACTTGCCGCGGAGCTCTCCCTCCAGATAAGTTTCCTTCTTTCCGGCTCCCGAGATCCAGGCGATTCCGCCGGATAAGGGCTCTCCTCTCTCAACTCGAGGCATAAAGAAGTGGCGGAAAAGAGCTACATTGGGATAGACTCCGACAAAGTTTTCGCAGAGATGTGCGAAAACTGCCATGGTCAGAACGGCGTTGGGGGTGAAGTCAAGGAGGTGGAACCCGTAGGTGTTCATGATATCGCAGAAGAATTCAGAGAAAGGCGGGCAGAGCCCGCAGTAGAAGAACAAAGCGAAGAAGGGATATCCATTCGGAGCCCGTTCTGAAGCGACGGCGGAGAGTACCTTCGTGCGCGGATGCGCTCGCGTCTCCATCGACCAAAAGAGGTAGTAGTACTCCCTCAGCTCCTTCGCGGCGAGCTGGGGGGGGGGGGGAAGGTTGCCCGCTCCTATCGCAGCGCCGCGAGCCGCTGCGCCTCGGTCGTCTTCACGCCCTTCCCCTTGCCGGCTTTCGGAGCCATGGCTGAGGTGGTGGAGGAGATCGATGGCGTTGGTGGTGCTGGCGGCGATGGGGGGCGGAGCGCTGCTCTTCTTCGGCTTTGAGAAGAAGAAGAGGGGAGCAGCGGAGATCTCTGAGATCAGAATAACAACTGGCGAGATGGGTGAACTGCCCCTGTTTCCCCTGCTTATAAAGAGGGAGGAGACGAATGTTACGCTTTTTCCGAATAAAGAAACCACCCACAATCTCTCCCACGACGCCGCATTCAGCAAGTGCCGTTAGGGGAGGGCGCGGTGGATACGGAGTAAGATACGACGTGACCCAGGCCGCGCGTGCCCGTGCCCTGTTTTGGGCCTGGCCCAACAGCGCTCGGCACCATGTGTGGCCCAGGCCCGGGGGCTCCTGTCGGTGTACTAGAGTAGGGGTACCCTAGTATCCCGAACTTGTGCACGGGCAGTCGCAGCACCCCGCGGTAGGGCTTGCCGGGTGACCGCCAAGGTCCTCCGTGGTTCCTTTGGAGCCATTCAAGAACAAAGTATTCAAGCCAAGGAGACAAGACCCCGGCAGGAGGAGCTTGCCGGGAAGGCCAACCAAGGCATCTCAAGCCAAGGAGACAAGACCCCGGCAAGAGGAGCTTGCCGGGAAAGCCAATCGAGGCATCTCAAGGAACTTGCTGCGGCGCGCCACGCGTCCCGGCAAGGCCCGGTGAGCGACAAGCTTCCGGGCGCGACAAGACAACGACCGCGGCAAGGCGCTTGCCGCGGCAAGCAACCACTCTGTAGCCACGCTCCAGCACATCCACCAACGTGTCGCCCTGGGACCTTTCCAGGCGCGCGTGGCGAGAGGCTGTGCAGCCAGCGGTGCGAGGTGGCAAGCGGCGCTGACAAGATTGCCATCGTGGCAAGCGGTGGCGCCCCTGACGGTCCCTTTCTGCACTGTTTGGGCGACACAGACAGGCATTTAATGCCTTTGTCCCCTGCCGTCAGGGTTAGGTAGGATACACTGTACAAGTAGGTGTACCAACCGCACTCCTTTTACATTTTTACCCTTGTCTACGTTGCCACCTGTCGGTGACCCCTTGAGCATATAAAAGGAGGCCCATGCGCAACGTAGGAAGGGGGTTCGAAGAGTTCGAAGCCAGAAAACACTCACGCTCGGTCTCGTTAGCAGCTGAGGTGTACTGTAGCACTCCGCGCTCCCGAGCAAGAACTCAATACAATCAGACATGCAGCAGTAGGAGTATTATCTCTCCGGAGAGCTCCGAGGCTGGGTAAACCGCTCGTGTGCCTCGCCTCGATCTGCTCTTCGTGCGATCTCCGCCCCCCGCCGAACCGAAAGGGGCCCGGTCCGCGGGCCCCATAGGTGTCCGTGGTCCAGTTCACCGGAGAGATAATACTCCTACTGCTGCATGTCTGATTGTATTGAGTTCTTGCTCGGGAGCGAGGAGTGCTACAGTACACCTCAGCTGCTAACGAGACCGAGCGTGAGTGTTTTCTGGCTTCGAACTCTTCGAACCCCCCCCTCTACGTTGCGCATGGGCCTCCTTTTATATGCTCAAGGGGTCACCGACAGGTGGCAACGTAGACAAGGGTAAAAAATGGACAGGTGTTGCGGTTGGTACAACTACCTGTACAGTGCATCCTACCTAACCCTGACGGCAGGGGACAAATGCATTAAATGCCCGTCTGTGTCGCCCAAACAGTGCAGAAAGGGACCGTCAGGGGCGCCACCGCTTGCCACGATGGCAATCTTGTCAGCGCCGCTTGCCACCTCGCACCGCTGGCTGCACAGCCTCTCGCCACGCGCGCCTGGAAAGGTCCCAGGGCGACACGTTGGAGGATGTACTGGAGCGCGGGTACAGAGTGGTAGCTTGCCGCGGCAAGCGCCTTGCCGCGGTCGTTGTCTTGTCGCGCCCGGAAGCTTGTCGCTCACCGGGCCTTGCCGGGACGCGTGGCGCGCCGCGGCAAGTTCCTTGAGATGCCTCGATTGGCTTTCCCGGCAAGCTCCTCTTGCCGGGGTCTTGTCTCCTTGGCTTGAGATGCCTTGGTTGCCTTCCCGGCAAGCTCCTCCTGCCGGGGTCTTGTCTCCTTGGCTTGAATACTTTGTTCTTGAATGGCTCCAAAGGAACCACGGAGGACCTTGGCGGTCACCCGGCAAGCCCTGCCGCGGGGTGCTGCGACTGCCCGTTCACAAGTTCGGGATACTAGGGTACCCCTACTCTAGTACACCGACAGGAGCCCCCGGGCCTGGGCCACACACGGTGCCGAGCGCTGTTGGGCCAGGCCCAAAACAAAGCACGGGCACGCGCGGCCTGGGTCACGCCGTATCATACTCCGTATCCACCGTGCCCTCCCCTGACGGCACACGTTGAATGCGGCATCGTGGGAGAGATCGTGGGTGGTTTCTTTATTCAGAAAAAGCGTAACGTTCGCCTCCTCCCTCTTTATAAGCAGGGGAAACAGGGGCAGTTCGCCCATCTCGCCAGTTGTTATCCCGATCTCAGAGATCTCCGCTGCTCCCCTCTTCTTCTTCTCAAAGCCGAAGGAGAGCAGCGCTCCGCCCCCCATCGCCGCCAGCACCACCAACGCCGTCGATCTCCTCCACCACCTCAGCCATGGCTCCGAAAGCCGGCAAGGGGAAGGGCGTGAAGACGACCGAGGCGCAGCGGCTCGCGGCGCTGCGAAAGGAGCGGGCAACCTTCCCCCCCAGCTCGCCGCGAAGGAGCTAAGGGAGTACTACTACCTCTTCTGGTCGACGGAGACGCGAGCGCATCCGCGCACGAAGGTACTCTCCACCGCCGCTTCAGAACGGGCTCCGAATGGATATCCCTTCTTCGCTTTGTTCTTCTACTGCGGGCTCTGCCCGCCCTTCTCTGAATTCTTCTGCGATACCATGAACACCTACGGGTTCCACCTCCTTGACTTCACCCCCAACGCCGTTCTGACCATGGCAGTTTTCGCACATCTCTGCGAAAACTTTGTCGGAGTCTATCCCAATGTAGCTCTTTTCCGCCACTTCTTTATGCCTCGAGTTGAGAGAGGAGAGCCCTTATCCGGCGGAATCGCCTGGATCTCGAGAGCCGGCAAGAAGGAAACTTATCTGGAGGGAGAGCTCCGCGGCAAGTGGGAGGAATGGAGAGCAGACTGGTGCTGGATTGTCGAGGAGAACCCGCAGCCGTTTACCGCCCAGTGCCAAGCCCCAGTAGCGCGCGGCAACGATTGGAGCAACTTGGCGCCGGAAGACGATAGGCTGAAGATTGCCGTCACCCGGATCCTGCGCCTTAGGCTTGCCGGGCTCACTGTAGGCGCCGTTGGCGCAGATTTTCTTCGCCGCCGCATCGCCCCCCTGCAGGAGAGGAGGAGACCCGCCTGGATGTTCGGGGGTCCGGCGGACATCATGAGGCTGCGCCCGTGCCTCAACTTCAACTTCACCGTCCTGGAGCTGGACGCGATGCTCAAGGAGCTGTTCAAGCACGACCCTCAGCATCCCGAATGGTTCAGGTTGCCGCAGGGTGTCGTTCCGCTGTGCAACAATTCCTCGCTCGACCGCATCCGTGCAATGATGCCGCTGTGCGATTCGCATGGAATTGTTCCAACTTGGCAAGAGCCTGCAGACGACATTGTGCATGAGTTCTTCGATGGCTTGGTGGAAGTGCTGATCCGCTCCAACGAGCAGAAGAGCCTCACCCGCGACACCACCGATGCGGAGATGCAGCGCATCGCCACCAGGGCGGAAGAGGCGGCGGCAGCCGCTGCCGCGGGCGAGTTTGGATTCACCGTGGAGGAGGCAGAGGCAGCGGAGGCGGCAAGACTTGCTGAGCGAGAGGAGTTTGCCGGCGAGGGAAAGCTTGCCGAGCCTGAAGCCGAGTCGAGCGAGCACACCGAGGGTGCGAGCGGCTCGTTGGAGACCAACTCCTCCCCTTCCTCATCTTCAGACAGCCCACCGCAAGCAGAGCCCCCAGCTCCACCAAGAAGGCGCCTCCGCAAGGTCGGGGAAGTAGCGGGGCGGCAGACGGGTCAACAGCCGCTGCGCCGCGTGACACGTTCCACCGCGACAAGCGATGTTGCCGCGGGAGCACCTGATGTCGCTGCGGCAACTGGAGCGGGGTCCTCCACCGCTTCTGCCCCCGCCAAGCGGCCAAGGGAACCTACTCCTCTGCCTCGTCGCGCTGGAGGTGGGCCGGACTTCGACCTCTCCGTGCTCAGCTCCGATGAGGAAGAAGAAGAGTAAGATTCTTTGTTGTATTTGTAGCAATTCTTGCTGTTTTTGCCTTGTATCTGATTTGCTTTACTCTGAACTCATTCCTTTTCAGGACTTTGGCCCAGAGAGCGGCGAAGAGAGCCAAGGTCCTGGTGATTGTCATCGAGGACGAACCCACCGCGGCAGCAGGGGGCATGTTCGAGACCATCTTGCCGGAACCGGCAACTACTCCCCAAAGCAGCCCCCAGTGCAGCCCCCAGCGTAAGTATATGGTTTACTTCCCGCTGTTAGGCGCGCATGGGTGCTCTTTCTTTGCTGATATCTGACTGCTGGTTTGTGTAGGAGCAGAGCAGCCTCACCAGGAGCGCTCGAAAGCCGCCCCCGACGTGCCATCTGCTTCGACCACACCGCCAAGGGATGGTTCCCCGGCAAGGGAGCGCTCTCCGGCAAGGGAGCAGTCTCCGGCAAGGGACAATTCTCCGGCAAGGGACAGCACCAGCGATCCCTCAGTGGTGGAAACCACGACTGCAGAGCCCAGCACAGGTAACCCTCTTGCTTGAAAACTTCCCTTGGATTCTTCTTCTTCTGATTTTCTTTTTTTGGATATTTGCTTGACTTTTCTCCCTTTTCCGGCTGTCAGATCCATCTACCGCGGAGCCGATGGAGACCGAGGTTGCCGGCGAGGAGAACGTGCACGGCAATACCGATGACGCCGCTGCCACCGAAGAAGCAGCTGACGCTGAGGATCCCACCGGCGAGGAGGCCGCCAAAGCTGCCGCCGCAGGAGCTGGCGAGGGGTCCGGCGATCGCACTGACGACCCTGAGGCCGCAGGAGCGTCGGGCGCTACACCGACCGCCGATCCCTCCGCCGCTGCCGCAACGCCAGGCTCCAAAGAGCCCCAGCCCGGCGCCTACTTGAAGGCTGGTGATGGAGTCTTCATCAAGCTCCCCTGGGAGTCAAGCTTCAGGGCGCCAGTCGAAGGAGAAAGCTTGGAAGGAGAGGTGCTCGCCTCCGCTGGGCGGACGCTGGTTGACGCGCCGAGCAACAGCATTGACGAGACTGAAGAGGAACGGCTGCTGCGGAAGCTGGTGTCACTCTACCGCGCTCGGCAGGCCAAGCTGGAATCCCGAGAAGCGCTTGTCGCGAGGGCGGGAGTAGATATTGAGAAGCACACGGAGGAGCTCTAGGGCCGCAACCAGGAAGCCCTCCGGTCCCTGGCAGAGGAGAGGGAGCAACTCGCCGAGGCGCGGAAAGCCTTCCTCCTTGAGAAGGCCGAAGCTAAAGAGCAACAGCGGCTTGTCGCCGAGGAGCTGTTTGCGCGGGAAGGCGAGTTGGCGCAGCGGAAGGTCAATCTTGACAGCCATGAGGAGGATCTTGCCGCGCGCGAGCAAACATTTGGCGGGGCGCTTGAGGAAGCAAAGGATGCTGCCGCAGCTGCCGAGGCTGCCAAGAAGGAGTTGGAGATGAAGGTGGCGCAGCTGGAGGTCGATCTCAAGGCGAGCGGTGAAGAGCTTGCCGCGCTCAAGCGTGAGCGCGAGAAGGATGCCCTCGCCCATGGCGAGCTGCAGGGTCATCTCGTCGAGAAGGGGAAGGAGCTTAGTGCCGCCAAGGACTCCAACGCAGATCTTGAGTTGAAGCTGGCTACTTTGACCAAGACGCTGGACGGCGCTAGGGAGCAGGAGGTGGCCTTGAAAAAGGAGATCAAGGCCAACGAGGCGCTGCTGGCGAGTGCTGTCGCCACCCAGAACACCTTTAGGGAGAATGTGGAGCACTGGACGGAGGGTCTCGTGGACGTTGCCGCCGCCATCGACGGAGAGCTGGCGCAGCTGGGGATGGAAGATTTCGGGTACTCCTCCGATGAGAACCTCCAACCCAGCGCCAAGCTCACCTTGTTGTTCAAAGGCGTGGCGACGGCCCTCCAGCGACTCCGGGAAAGGATCCCAAAGCAGCTGGCCGATGAGTCGCGCACGATTTGTGCGGGAGTTCTGCAAAAGGTGTTGATGAAGGTGGCCTTCCGCAACCCAGGCCTCAACCTCACCAAATCCTCAAGAAGCTGCCGCCGGATGCTGATCTAGAAGCACTCAAGGCCCTTGTCGCACCCATTGTGGACAAGGTGAGCGAGATCAAGAGGGTTGAGGGCGATCGCGTAGATTAGGCCGCCCGTTTTCTCCTTTTCTTGTCGCTGTTGGTCGTGTTATGAGAACAATCGGTTAGAGCTGCGGCAAGCTATCTTGTAATATAACTCTATTTTGGGTATCGATTGCTATGTTATTTCCTTTACTTGATTCCTTCCTTTGTATGTTTTTGCCCTACGCTTTTAGGGAACTTGTCGGCACAGGCACCTTTGCCGCGAGCGCTGAGTGCGGAACGTCAGCAGCCTGCTGGCGGTGCCGCTACCGACAAGTAACCTTGTCGCAACTAGTCGCAGCTCACTTAAGTTGTTGAGCGGACTCGAAACAAAGTAAGGGCGCAACTAATTACGAGTTGGTTCCTCTGCGCACAAGTTTGTCATACAAAGTACGGTCGTTCGAGGAAGATAACTTAAAAATTTTAAAACTGATTGCTCAAACTTTGGCAACTTAGCTTTTCTGTCGTTTGCTTCCCGGTAAGGCGAAACTTTCTTGAACGACGCCTGGTCCACACCATTATCTTCTCCTTTCCCCCCGGAAAACTTGTGGGCGAGAGAACCATCCTTTCTTTGAGAAAAAGAAAGAAGAGAAAATAAAGATATGGAGCCTTACGGCTCGTTATTGCTTACCGGGGGTAGGTGCTGCACAAAAGTGTCAGATAACACATGCAAAAAATAGAAAGCATGAATTTGAAAAGATGTGCGGAGCACATGAGCTTTACTTATGCACAGGATCTGCGCCCGGCTTTGTACAAAGGATTACATGCAACAGCGGCAAGACTTGTACAAAAGGTGGTTGCCGGAACAGGTTCCGGCAACCGCGCCCTACGGGTAAAACTTGCGAAGATGCTCAATATTCCAGGAGTTGCTCACCGGAGTGCCATCTTCGGTCTCAAGGCAGACAGCGCCAGGCCTAGTGACTCGTTTCACCTGGTAAGGGCCTTCCCACTTCGGCGTCAACTTGTTGGAATTCTTGGCGGACTGAATGCGCCGAAGAACAAGGTCGCCTTCCTCGAGACTTCTGGCATTAACTTTGCGGCTATGGTAGCGGCGCAAAGCTTGCTGGTATCGAGCAGCTCGTACAGCAGCCTGAAGACGGTCCTCCTCAAGGAGCAGCGCGTCATCTTGTTGCAGCTGCTCTTGCTCAAGCTCATCGTAAGAGAGCACTCGAGGTGACCCGTACACGAGTTCCGTGGGGAGAACTGCCTCTGCTCCATAGACTAGAGCGAAAGGTGTCTGGCCAGTGGCTCGATTTGGCGTCGTCCTGATCGACCAAAGAACCACCGGCAGCTCCTCAATCCAGTTCTTTCCGCACTTGCGCAGCCTGTCGAAAGTCCTGGTCTTGAGTCCACGCAACACTTCAGCATTTGCCCTCTCCGCTTGACCGTTGCTTCTCGGGTGAGCAACAGAAGCGAAGCAGACCTTGGCGCCAAGATCTTGGACGTACTGCATGAAGGTGCGGCTCGTGAATTGCGTGCCGTTGTCGGTGATGATCCGGTTAGGGATCCCAAAACGACAAACAATCGACCTGAAGAACTTGACTGCTGACTGTGCTATCACCTTCCTCACTGCTTCCACTTCCGGCCACTTTGTGAACTTGTCGATTGCAACGTACAAGTACTCAAAGCCCCCGACAGCTCGGGGGAAGAGGCCAAGGATGTCGAGCCCCCAGACCAAAAATGGCCAGGATAAAGGGATCGTCTGGAGAGCTTGAGCTGGCTAGTGTATCTGCTTGGAATGGAACTGGCACGCTTCACACTTGGTTACTTGTGCAGTTGCATCCTGGAGGGCTGTCGGCCAAAAGAAGCCTTGTCGGAATGCTTTGCCGGCAAGTGCTCTTGCGCGAATGTGGTGACCACATATGCCTCCTTGTATCTCTGCCAACAGCTTTTGTCCATCTTCCCGGTGAATACACTTCAATTTCACACTGTTGAATCTTCTTATGTACAGTGTGTTGTCGACAAACTGGTACATACTTGACTGCCGGGCTACTCTTTCCGCTTCTTCTTGCTCTTCGGGAAGTTCTCCTATCTGAAGGAAACGGACAATCTGCTGCGCCCATGCTAGAGCTTGCAGCTCGACAACAAGGACTAAAGGCACATATGCTGCTGTGGGAACATCCGCTTCTACGGCGAGAACCTGCGGCTCAGCCGGAGCTTGACGTTCCCCGGCAAGCTTGCCGGAGCAAAACTTGTCGGGAGCGTTTGCTTCAACGGAACAAACCCTAGGGCTTGCCGGAGCAGACTGCTCCTCAGCACTCTTGGTGTTGATCTTGGGGACCTTCTTGGCGGTGGCTTCGGGGAGCTCTGCCGGAAAATAGTCACCAGAAATCAACTTCCTCTTCTTGCTCTGTCCAGTTGATGGCGTCACAGACGGTTGAGTCAGTTTGAGCACAAAAATCCCTGGTTCCACAGGTAACTTAAGTGCGGCGCACTTTGACAGGCCATCGGCGATGTCGTTCTGAGCTCTTGGAACATGTTCCATCTGTAGGCCGTCAAAGTGCTCTTCTAACTTCCTCACTTCATCAACATAAGCTTCCATCAACGGACTCTGATAATTCTTGTTCACTTGGCGGACGACAAGCTGCGAGTCACCCCTGACAATGAGCTTCTTGATCCCAAGGTCTGCTGCGATCCTGAGACCGGCAAGCAAACCTTCATACTCTACGGTATTGTTTGTCGCTTGCTCCTTGGGAAAGTGCATCTGGACTACGTACTTGAGGTGCTCTCTGGTGGGCGCGACAAGTAACACGCCCGCACCGGCGCCTTGCAGCGAGAAGGCACCATCAAAGTACATCAGCCACTCTTTGCTTGCTTCCTTGACGGGGATGCTCATTTCTGGAATTTCTTCATCTGGTGTTGGCGTCCACTCTGCTATGAATTCTGCCAATGCTCTGCTTTGGATAGTTGAAGTGCTCTCAAACTTGAGGCCAAAGCTTGACAGTTCCAGTGCCCACTCGACAATCCTGCCTGTTGCTTCTGGATTCTGCAGTATCCTCTTCAGCGGAAAGCGAGTGACAACTGTGATCTCATGTGCTTGGAAGTAATGGCGCAGCTTTCTCGAGGCCATGAGAAGGCCGAAAAGCAATTTCTGCACACCAGAGTACCTTGACCTAGCCCCATGCAGAAGGGAACTGACAAAGTAAACTGGGCGCTGCACCATTCTCTTCTGTATCTCCTCATGCGCCTGC
Organism: Triticum timopheevii; assembly: GCA_963921465.1. Classification (NCBI taxonomy): domain Eukaryota; kingdom Viridiplantae; phylum Streptophyta; class Magnoliopsida; order Poales; family Poaceae; genus Triticum; species Triticum timopheevii. The sequence continues at coordinate 514,863,319 of OY997268.1, read as the reverse complement.
GCAGATCCAACCTTGTTGGGACCAGAGCTTGTCGGTGAAGCCCCCTGCTTGTCGCTGGATGCATTTGCCATGGTTGCTGGCTCATCATCCGCCTCCCTCTCTGCTACTAACGCAGCACTAACCACTTGATTGGTTGCCGCTATATACAGCAGCAACTTCTCTTGTGGTTTAGGTGCGACAAGTATTGGAGAGGAGGACAGGTATCTCTTCAAGTCCTGCAGCGCAGCCTCCGCTTCCGGAGTCCATTTCATTGGACCTGCCTTTTTCAATATTTTCAAAAATGGTAGGGCGCGCTCAGCAGACTTAGAGATAAACCTGCTGAGAGCAGCCACGCAACCGGCAAGTCTTCGTACATCCTTGACGCGCTTTGGTGCTTCAATCTGCTGAATGGCCTTGATCTTGTCGGGATTGGCTTCAATTCCCCGCTGAGACACGAAGAACCCGAGAAGCTTGCTGGAGGGGACTCCAAACACACACTTCTCGGGGTTAAGCTTGAGGTTGATCTTGCGCAGATTTGCAAAGATTTCGTCTAAATCCTGAATCAGAGTTGCCTTGTCCTTGCTCTTGACCACTATGTCATCCATGTAGGCTTCCACATTTCTGTGTATCTGTGGCTCAAAAGCTTCATGGACTACTCTTGCAAATGTTGAACCAGCATTCTTCAAACCGAAAGGCATTCGTACGAAACAGTATGTGCCACATGGAGTGATGAATGCGGTCTTCTCCTTATCCTCTTCTGCCATGAAGATCTGATGGTATCCTGAATATGCGTCAAGAAATGAAAGCAAGTCACATCCGGCCGTGGAGTCAACAATCTGGTCAATGCGCGGCAAGGGAAATGGGTCTTTGGGACAAGCTTTATTGACATCGGTAAAGTCTATACAAAGCCTCCATTTCCCGTTCGCCTTGCGCACGACTACAGGATTGGCCAACCACGTAGGATGAGCACTCCTCTGACAAGGCCTGCTGCTTCCAACTTCTTGATTTCTTCTGCGATGAATTCTTGGCGCTCCACTGCTTGTTTCCTGACTTTCTGCTTGACGGGCCGCGCATGAGGACATACGGCAAGGTGATGCTCGATTACTTTCCTGGGAACACCGAGGATGTCAGACGGTTGCCACGCAAACATGTCGACGTTCGCCCGCAGGAAAGCAACGAGCGCGCTTTCCTATTTAGGATCGAGCGTGGCACTGATGGTGAAGGTACCATCAGTGCCGTCCTCCTTGGCGGACACCTTCTTGGTCTCTGGCGGAGCTGCCATTGCCTTCTTACACTTGCCGGTGGAGCTCGATGGTGTGTCCTCGACGGTAGCGCAGCACTCCGAAGAGGTGCGCTTGCCGGAGTGGGTATCAGAACTCTTGCCGGACTTGGTCTTCTTCTTCCCCCCGGGAGCTTCAGTGGCAAGTGTCTTGCGATCTGCTGTGGCTGCTGCTTCCCGGTAGATCTTGTCGGTGCAGATAAGAGCATCCTTCTTGTCGCCAGGGACAGAGATGACACTTATCGGGCCTGGCATCTTCAGCATGTTGTATGCGTAGTGAGAGGCTGCCATGAACTTGGCGAGCGCTGGTCGGCCGAGTATCCCATTGTAAGGCAATGGAAAATCAGCAACATCAAAAGTGACCCTCTCAGTCCTGAAGTTCAACTTGCTGCCAAATGTCACTGGCAACATGATCTTTCCCTTCGGCTTGCTCCTTCCCGGATTGATTCCTTGGAATGTGCCGGTCTCTTCGAGCTCGCTGTCAGGGATCTGGAGTTTCTGGAGTACCGCGGAGGAGATCAGGTTCAAGCCGGCCCCGTCGTCAACTAGCATCTTAGTGACCTTGAGGTTGCGGATAGTAGGTGAAACCAACATCGGCAAGCACCCGACTGCAGTTATGCGATCAGGGTGGTCCTCAATATCAAAGATGATAGGCGTGCTGGACCATTTCAGAGGCTTGCATGACTCCACGGGTGGTTCTGCCGCATTGACTTCCCGCACCCACTGCTTGAGCTGGCGGTGTGAAGTATGCAGAGAAGCACCGCCGTCAACGCATAGGACCTCTGTGGCTTTCTGGAACTCCTGCTCATCGGCCTCGTCATCATCCATATCCTCATCGTCGTTGTCATCTTTATCCTTGTCGCGGCCGCTGGGAGGCCTGTCTCCTTGCCGCTGCTTGGCCTTGCCGCGGCGTCCTCCTCGGCCGGGACGTTTCTTGCCGGATCCTCCAGTACCTTCTTGGGACTTCTCCTTGTCGCGTCGCTCGTACTTAGCCTTTTGCTGCTCGACGAGCTGCTCGACCTTCTTGCAGCTCTGGAGATCATGGCCCTTGGTGCGGTGGATCTTGCAGTACTGCTTGTCAGAGCCGTCCTTCTTGTCAGCGACCGCCACAGCTTCGGCTTTCTTGGCGTCACCTCCGTTGCCGGACTGCTGAACGACTAGCACATCTTTGCCTTTCTTCTTCCTGTTGTTCCGCCGCCGGTTTTTCTTTGCCGGGGCAGCATCTTCGCTGTCAGATCCTCCTGCTCCTGTATTCTCTCCGGGGAGTTTCCTCCCTTCCTCAGCACGTGCACACTTGTCGGCCAGGGCATATAGCTCACTGACATCTCTGATCTTGCACATATCCTCCCGCATCCTACGGTTTCGCACGTTCTGATGGAACGCGTTGATGACCGCGGCAGGGTGGACATCTGGGATGTTGTAGTGTACACGGCTGAATCTTTGAATGTACTTGCGTAGGGACTCTCCTTCCTTCTGGGCGAGCAGATGAAGGTCGCTCTCTTGGCCATGAGGCTTGTGGCTGCCTGTAAAGGCGCCAACAAACTGATGGCATAGATCTGCCCAAGAGGATATGGAGTTGTCCGGCAAGTGCATGAGCCAGGACCTGACATTGGGCTTGAGCACCAGCGGGAAGTAGTTGGCAAGGATCTTGTCGTCCCGCCCCCCAGCAGCTTGCACCGCGATGGTGTAGATGCTGAGGAACTCCGATGGATGCGACTTGCCATCGTACTTCTCTAGTACGTCTGGTTTGAAATTCTTCGTACTGGGCCACTGGACTTGCCGCAGCTCACGAGTGAACACAGGACAACCTACCGCGTACGGCAAGTCGCCTGGTTCCCCTGGCGCATCTATGTCGACAGTGGGCCCAGCGCGCTGGTCTGATTGACGCCGCGCTTCTCTTCGGCGCTCGATGCGGGTACGAGCGTCTTCTTGCTGTCGTTCGTGAAGAACTTGGCGCTGATCGCGACGAGCTCGTGGGTCTGATGATGCGGTGGAGTCGGTGTCGAGGTTGACCCGGCGAGTCGGCGATCTTGGCCTTCGGGGTGGAGAGTGCACGGTGGTTGCACCCCCACCGGTCTTGTCGCGACCAGCTTGTGCCTGGCAATCTCGCCGCGGCTGCGATGTACCCGGCTGCCGTGGAGTGTCGCCGTTGGCGAAGCCGATGAGACTCTGAATGGTGGCCCTCCAGTCGTCGATCTTGTCTGCCGTTGGAGGGTAATTCAGGAGTAGTTGAGCTCGTGCCAAAGCTTCTGCTGGAGTTTTGGGTGGCGGTGGCGAACGGTGCGAGGAGCGGGATATGCTCGAACTTCTAACTATGTTAGAAGGAGCAGCATCTCGTCCAGGCGACCGTGCCACGCTCGTGCCAGCATGTTGGCGTGCATGCTGGTCTTGAGCACCCCGAGATCCACCAGCTCGATCTTGGTCCAGCAAACGTATGGTACCGCGAGTACCATGACGCTGTTGGTCCTGCGCCTCCTGAGATGGGCGCGGTGCATGTACGGACGCCGAAGTCTGCGAGCCTTGTCCTTGGACCTGGCAGCATCGTGAGCTCCCTCGTTGACGCCCGTTCCTCCGCCGGCGTCTACCCCACCACCCGTTTGCTCCGGTGGCGGTGGTATCGACGCGGACGGAGCAGCCACATCCGAAGTCTTCTTCTTCGGTGGCATGTCGATGAAGATGAAGAAGATGAAGATCTGGCTCGCGTGAACGCTGGATCAGGTTCACACAACCTCGACGCCCCCTACCTGGCGCGCCATAGATGTCGTGGGGATGAACTGGACCACGGACACCTATGGGGCCGGCGGACCGGGCCCCTTTCGGTTCGGCGGGGGGCGGAGATCGCATGAAGAGCAGATCGAGGCAAGGCACACGAGCGATTTACCCAGCTTCGGAGCACTCCGGAGAGATAATACTCCTACTGCTGCATGTCTGATTGTATTGAGTTCTTGCTCGGGAGCGCGGAGTGCTATAGTACACCTCAGATGCTAACGAGACCGAGCGTGAGTGTTTTCTAGCTTCGAACTCTTCAAACCCCCCCTCTACGTTGCGCATAGGCCTCCTTTTATATGCTCAAGGGGTCACCGACAGGTGGCAACGTAGACAAGGGTAAAAAATGGACAGGTGTTGCGGTTGGTACAACTACCTGTACAGTGCATCCTACCTAACCCTGACGGCAGGGGACAAAGGCATTAAATGCCCGTCTGTGTCGCCCAAACAGTGCAGAAAGGGACCGTCAGGGGCGCCACCGCTTGCCACGATGGCAATCTTGTCAGTGCCGCTTGCCACCTCGCACCGCTGGCTGCACAGCCTCTCGCCACGCGCGCCTGGAAAGGTCCCAGGGCGACATGTTGGTGGATGTGCTGGAGCGCGGGTACAGAGTGGTAGCTTGCCGCGGTCATTGTCTTGTCGCGCCCGGAAGCTTGTTGCTCACCGGGCCTTGCCGGGACGCGTGGCGCACCGTGGCATGTTCCTTGAGATGCCTCGATTGGCTTTCCCGGCAAGCTCCTCTTGCCGGGGTCTTGTCTCCTTGGCTTGAGATGCCTTGGTTGGCCTTCCCGGCAAGCTCCTCCTGCCGGGGTCTTGTCTCCTTGGCTTGAATACTTTGTTCTTGAATGGCTCCAAAGGAACCACGGAGGACCTTGGCGGTCACCCGGCAAGCCCTGCCGCGGGGTGCTGCGACTGCCCGTGCACAAGTTCGGGATACTAGGGTACCCCTACTCTAGTACACCGACAGTGTTCGACATCTATGGCAGAATTTTAATAAAAATTTCAAGGGGGAAATCTTGAAGAACCAACTGTGGAGATGTGCTAGGAGTACTACAGAGGGGCAATGGAGGGCCAACATGGATCAGATGCTTGTTTTGAATAAAGAGGCTCATGATTGGTTGGAGGAGCTCGATCCTAAAACATGGGTTAGGGCATTTCAGAGTGAGTTTCCGAAGTGTGATGTACTATTGAACAATAATTGTGAGGTGTTCAATAAGTATATTTTGGAAGCAAGAGAATTACCTTTCTTAACCATGATCCAGAGAATAAAGGGGCAGTTAATGGGAAGAGGGTGTGGTAAGCAAGAGGAAGTTGTGAAGTGGCCAGGAACCATATGTCCCAAAATCAGAAAAAGACTGCAGAGGCATGTTGAGGCAGCTAACACTTGTGATGCAGATCCAGCAGGGCATGGTCTTTTTGAAGTTCATGACAGAGGTGCACAATTCAAAGTTGATATCATATCCAAGAGGTGTAGTTGCAGGAGATGGGATTTGACTGGAATTCCATGCTGTCATGGGGTGGCTGCTGCAAGGTATATGAGAATTCCACCTGAGGACTTGGTGCACTCATGCTACTCCACTGGGACACACTGCAAAGCTTATGAGCACATCATAGTTCCATGCAGAGATATCACTGAGTGGCAAAAGATGTATGGCAGAGAAATAACTCCTCCCAAAGTTCAGACCAAGAAAGGAAGGAGGAGAAAGAACAGGAGGCTGCAACCAGAGGAGAAAGAGGGAAGGACGGGAGGAAAATGGGCAGGGGTGGGGCTGTAATCCGTTGCAGTTACTGTGGGGCTGCAGGACACAACATTGGAGGATGCACAATTTCAAACTAGGTTTGAAACCAAAGAAAAAAAGCAAGTAGTAAGAGCAGAATCGGTAGTCTCATCAGATGAAGAAAATGATGATCCAATCCTTACACAGGTATGTAATTTCTAAACATTGTCATTCGTTGTCTAATTATTGTCATTGTCTCACATATGTAACTACTTGATATGGACAGGAACAAAATATGCAAACCATGGGAATGTGTCAGCAATCACAAAATAGTTATGAAGCACATGTCATCTCTACATTATTAGTAGAGGTACTCCATTATGCCATTTAGTTCCATTCCTGAAATATACTTCCTTGTAGTTCCTTTTGAGAAATATACTTCTTTTAGTTCCTTTTGAGAAACATACTTCTTTTACTGCCATTTTTTGAAAGACAATACAATTCAATTTACTTCATGCAGGCAGAAAGTAGCCAAACAAGTGAGCAACCCCAATCAACTCCATTACCCAACTCTGCTTTTATACAAGATAATGTCCCGCCTCAGCAACCTGTGCAACAGACCACTGCCACAACTCAAGGAAATGTGCATAGGAAGAGAGAGGTGCTTGCCTTGGCAAAACTCAAAGCAGCAGCTGAGAGGAGAGAGGTGGCGGACCAGGCCAAATTTGAAGCAGCCATGGCTAAGCTGAAAGATGATGAGAGCAAGCTTATGGAAGCAGCTAAGAAGAGAAAAGAGGACGCGGAACAAAAAAATTAGCTGCTGAACAGAAAAAGAAAGCCATCCTAGAGGAGAGAAAATTGGCTGCTGAGGCAAGAAAAAGAGAGAATGAAGAGAAAAAGAGAAAAGCTCAAGAGGAGAAACTAGCACTTGCTGAGGGGAAAAGATTAGCTATGCTTAACAGGAAGAAGGAAGCACATGAAGCAAGGCAGAAGAAGGAGGAAGAAAAAACAAGAATTCAAGAGGAAAAGAGAAAAGAGGTAGAGGAAGCACTTCAAAGAGAAGCAATGACCTTTATGATGATGTAGCAAGATAACCAAGAGAGGATAGAAGGGTTCAAAAAAATGCACTGATGGAGGAGCAAGCAAGGAGAAAAGCATGGGAGGAGCATATGAATGTGCAGAACAATGGAAAGGAAATGACCTGGGAAGAGAGGCAGAGCGTAGCAGAGGAACAGAATCAGCTTCAAGCTACTACAGCAAGGCAACAGGCAATGGAGGAGAAAAAAAAGGCTATATGAGCTTCAAGCAATGAGGAGAAACACTGAGGAGGAAAGGTCTAGGAGGTCAAATTTCAGTCAGTATAATCAAGGGTTCAAGAAACCAAGGGAATCGAGCATGTTTGATTATCTCAAAAACCTGTAGAAATCAGTTATCACGTTAGTAGTTTATGATGTACTGCTCATCTATGTTTTATTTTTTCTCAAGTACTGCTCAACTCTGCTCATGAACATGAGCTGATCATGTACTGCCCATGATCATGTTATGTTCATGATCCTTTTGTGGATCTATTCTTTGGACATGGAAAAATGTTGTTTATTGATGCACTTTTAAGTACTGAGTTATGGCTATTATTTCTGTTATTCAGTTTTCTCATGTCATTTACTGTACAAATATTGCCAGCTTTGTCGTATTGATCAAATGGCACAACTCCTGTGCATACATACCACCAAATGCCTCTATTGTCTGTCCAGATGTTTTTAAGTAACCAAATGGAACACTTCCAGTACATATATATACAACCAAATTAATGGCTCTGTTGTATGCACATGCATGCTCGGATTTTTTTAGTAACCAAATAGAACACTCCCAGTATACATATATACAACCAAATGGCTCTTTTTTGTTCACATACAAAGCACCTGCATCCATAGCACATACATCTGAGAGCATCAACTAGAAAATGTTGACAGTAAACAGAAACAACACAAAGTCCAGTTCAGTTCACTCTAGCGCCGCCAGCAGGTTCAGGCGTCAACGGCAGGTTCAGGCGCCGCCAGTCCAGTTCAGTTCACTCTAGTGCAAAAGCATCTGGTGACCATCCTGAATGCCGTCCAGAATGGCGCTCTGTCGCGTCTCATCCACACGCACGGGCGACCTCAACCGCCTGCGTGCACGCCGCCACTCCAGGCTCCGCCGCAGCTGGCCATCACCTGCACGCATCCCCTCTGTCGCCTGCGACATGGCACGCCGCGTGAGGAGCACATGCCCCGTCTCCGGCCGGAGACATGGCTCGCCGCGGCGCCAAACCTCCTGCGCGTATGATCTCCCCAGCGAGCAGGCGGGTCCGCCGGTGCGAACGGCGTGACCAACACCGCCGCCGAGAGAAAAAGCCAACGCTATCGGACACGCTGATGCCGGCAATCGAGATCTCGCTCTCGCGGGCCATGGTTATAGGGTTCCTGTGCTTTGGAGAATTGGGGAATTTGACGCTTCGCGCCGGTCGGGATTGAAAATTTGGGGGCGACGCACCTCTGCGTGATGACGTGTTAAAGGTGCGGGGGTTGATCTGCGACGAAGAAACACTCAGGGTCAGTATCGCAAAATTGTTCGCTGAACGTGCGGAGCGACGGGGCTCGCTGCTGAGTGCTGACGTGTCCCGCGGTGTACCAGCTGCGCGTCGCCAGGACCGTCGCTAGGACCGTACATGGCCCGTATTATCGAGTACAAGGACTGTACTGAAGCATTATGGGAGTACCAGGACTGTTATAGACATGGCCTACAAGTTGAAGGATCGGAGATGCATTTTACTCCTTTTTTTACTCCGGAATTACTTTGCTGCCTCGTTGACGTGTGGGGACCCTCGCTGGTGGGCCGCGTCGGTCAGCATCTGTGTCGGCGAGCGTGGATAGTGCGGTTCGTCGGCGCCCTCCAGATCGTGCCACCGCCTGTAAAATTTGGTGGTCGCCGAGGGTATTTTAGACATTTCACGTGGTTAGGAAAATATCCAATAGCAAGGGCTGAGAGCCTAGCCGTCGCTCCCTTCCGCACTCTCGCGTCGCATCTCCTCCTCTCCCTCTCTCGAACCCTGACCCCGCACTGGCACGGTCCCTGCCTATGGGGACCCCGACTCATAAGTCGAGATCACCGGATGCACATGTACAGTGATCCCAGAGATCATTGCTCACTGAACACACAGAAGCTGAATAACAAGAGTCTTACATCCATACATACCATCTTACAAAAATTATGATCATTATGGTCAAGTCTTACATTGATAAAGCCTTAAGGGCTGAACATCAAATGAAACACAAGCAGCGGAAATCTTCGTCGATAAGTAGAACCCATGCCATCTGCCTTAACCCTACATGCATTCTGACTGGGAAGCGTCCAAGTTCGCGTGTTCGTCACCAAAGAACTCTTCCTCGAACTCCTGTTCTTCCATGCCTGGTCAATTAAATAACCAGCGGCAAGCCAATGAGTACTTTGAATGTACTCGCAAGCAACCCATGATTTGGTTCAAAGTAACAATGCAATTGTACGACAAGTAAGCAACCTAGCTTCAAGCTAGTTGGGATGTCCTATCAAGTTGTGAGATATGCATCAATGAACTTGGGTAACCTTGAGAACAGGTTACAGATATCTACATAAGTAGAGTTTGAATCAATGCCATGCCATTCAACATGTCAAGTCACCACCTTGACAAATAGTTCCTTTCCACACACACATGCACCGAGATTGTAAAATTTCTAGACATAGTTTAAGTAGCACCTCCCAACTGTCCATGACCGTGGACACGGCTATTCGAATAGTTTAACACTCTGCAGAGGTTGCGCACTTTACCCACAAGATCCGGGAGCTTTCGTGTCACCCACGATCCCGCAGTACCTCAAGTACTCGGGGGAAGCACCCGATCATTACCTTTCCCTAGACGACACTAACATAGGGTCCGCTCGTTGATACACGACCCTCGTGTATAAGCAAAAGATCATGGGACATCTTCCCTTTTCACATTATCACGCATACACGAAGGGACCGATGGTGTGTTCGATGCCCTGTGAAAACAGTCATGGCCGCCTATCCAAGCACGACCCCGTCCCGAGTGTGACCTCAAGTCACCCCCGTCACTAGTAATGTGGGCACCATGCTAGTATCAGCCTAAGTAATCAATAATGCCCCGTCCCATAAAGGGGTAGAGTGGTTGCACATGTTTGGATGGGACGGTAATCACACATAAATGTAATCCATCATTTTACGCACACACACCAAAAGCTCTCTTCGGTACACCACTTCTTCCTCAAGTGGTGACCTTAGTTCAACATCTCCCAAGACCATTAGGGGCACCCAATGGGGTTTTCGAAAGAGTGTAACCACGAAGAGTTCATGGTACACATGCATCATTATGCATCAACTAGTCTCTTGACAATGCAATCATGAACAAGGTAAGGTCATAAGTAGGGGTATGCATCATGTGGTGGTTCACAACAAGTTTACCACCGTCATATTTCATCATCATGCAATCGGAAAAAGGGTACCGATGAACAAGAGGGGTGTCATGGTCAAAGGGCTGCTTGCCTTGATTGGCTTGTTCTTCGAGGTCTTCAAATTCTTCTCCTCCTTCTTCTTCAACAACTTCGTCAAATACGGGATCTAATCGTCGCAAGAAAATAACGGAAAAATAAGACAATAATGAAAACAGAAAAGTCAAAGTTCTCAGAAAAATGTCAACTTATTTTTGTAAAATACTAGGAGGAAAACTAGGAAGGGGAAAATTCTTGGTTTTGGATTTGGAGTTAGGAGGACAGAGTAGTGGATTTTCAAACAGAGATTTTATTGTTCAAATTTGAATTTAAATTTGAACAGTGCAGAAAAGTGTAATGGATGTGTATGAAAGTTACATCAATAAATAGGTGGTATTATTCTGAGATTTGAGGAGTTGAAATTATTTCATTTGGATAAGTATTTTATCCTGTGGAATTTTTATAAAACAGACAGAAAGAGAAAAAGAAAAGTGGCACTGTGCCACTGGGCCAGAAAGGCCACAGTGCAACAGGCCTAGAGAGAAATCAGCCCGCGCGAGGCCGCCACGTCGAAGGCAAAAAAGCGAAGTACGCCTTCAGCCGACGGGCGAACCGGTGTGCGCGCGTGCGTTTTTAAACCTGACGGGTGGGTCCCACCCGTCAGGGCGTGGGGCTGACGGACAGGGCCCACGGTCGTCGTCCTCTACCTCCGTCCAGAGGCGACGGCGAGCTCGCCGGCGGCGATATAGGGCACGGGAGGATGCGTGGGTGGTACCGTTGGACTCAGGGGAATGTCGTCGTTCGGGTGGTGGTGGAGATGGTCGCCAGAGCAGCCTCGTTCGCCGGTGACAAGGTCACGCGGCGGAGGTGCTTCGGGCGTCGATGCTTCCGGCTGTTCCCGGCTGCAAAAAGAGTGGGGAAGAGAGGGGAAAGGGTCAGCGATGCCGCGCGGTTCCAGATCGAGAGAAAACGGGGGCGGAGGAGGCCTGTACCGCGCGAACGCTGATGAGCCGAGGTGGCAGAGCTCGAGCTCGGGCAGCTCTGGAGACAAATGGGTGGTGCGGGAGGTTGATTAGGAGTGTGGGGGAGCGACAGGGAGTGAGAGAGGGGCTCGAGGTCGCCTTTTATAGGCTGGCCGAGGTCCACCGTAGGCGCGGCCTACGGGTGCCCGCGGGATTGGCTCGGGTGGCCGTTAGAGAGGGAATGGAGGGCTCGGGGGTGTTCGTGGGAGTGGTCTAGGGTGCCAGGGAGAGAGAGGAGGAGCGGGACGAGCTGCGGGCGGGCCATAGGAGCGGCGTGAGCATTGGCCGAGCAGGGCGGCGCTCTGGCGCGAGCTGCAGGAGAGAGAGGAGGGTGCGGGAGCAAGTGGGCGGCCTGTTGGCGTGGAGCGGACGTCGAGGGGCATCGACTGGTGTGCGGGGGAGGCTCGAGGTGGTCGGCGGGCGCGGCGTCAACGGTCGGGTGCCCTGCCAGGCACTCCAGAGCGTGACTTTGGTTGGCATCCACGGTTTTCCCGCGTCCTCGCGCGTCCACTTGTGTCTGGCAGCTGAAGGGGGCATGGGCAAAAGCTGGGGAGAGCCTTGGATGCTCTGGGAGCTGAGGGGAAGAAGGAGGCTGAGAGAGAGGGAGGAATCCACTGTCCAGAGAAGAAAAATGGGGTTCTCCCCCCTTCATTATTGCTTCCTTGGGTAGAAAAGCATCCAGGTGCTAGAGGGGGTCTAGGAAGGGTTGTGGTAAAAAGTTGAGCCTACGGAGATTAGTGGAAGGGGCCAAAAATGGGATTTTGGTAAAGTGGTAGAAGGTGTTTGATGCTGGTTTGGGCAAGTAGATGATTTCTATTTGTCATGAGACTCCACAGGGTGAAATGGCACATATAATTAGGGCCCTCCACCAGTTTTGAGCTCATTTGGGCAAAGTTGCCAATGCTACTTTTGTAAACCCTAGAAATTGGCAGTAATGAACTTGTGTAGATCTAGTTGAGTGAATCACTTCTCCTTGATGTACCACTTGGTGTAGTGGCCTCATTTGTTCATGTGAACATTATCACAAAAGTTGGGGTCAAGGGGAGAAAGTTGGTAGTACAAAGTTGTTCAAATTTGATTCTGGTCAGGGGGGTTTTGGGGCATTTTGGTGAACCAAAATGACCTTAATTGAGATGAGGCTTTGGAAGGTGATCACAATATGCATTTGTGACTTGCTGGATTTTCCTTGGATTTTTATGAAAATATTTCCTGTAGAAATATTTCAAATCCTTGAAATGGGTAGAAATGGTTTTCGGAGGTTTTGTCCAATATTTTGAACATGACCATGTGTTGAAACTCTTATAATATGTCCACTGAGTTTCTCTGATTTTCCTCAAATATTTTTGAAGCTTTTAAATAATTGTAACCTATTAAATACCATTTTTGGCCTAAGGAAAAAGCCTTTAAATAAAATAGGAAAACTACTTCTCAAATTTTATTTTTGTGGTTTATGGGAGTGCTATATCTAATAGGTTTCAAATATACTCTTTGAAATATTTTTCATACCCCAAATCAAGTACTTGTAGTGCAAACCTCAATTCAGGGGTTTTTGGAAAACTAATTTTTGAAAATACTATTTGGCCAAATTATTTCTGTAAGAAAATACTATATTGCACTATACACATGGCATGATCATTGGGCAAAAGTTTGGGGCAAGGAGATGAAGTATATAAGGTGGAGTTGGGTTGACTTTAAGGAGCAACTGAAAATCACAGAGAGAAAAACCAACTCCAAATAAAAAGGCAAATAATGCAAAAGTTTTTGTTGGTCCAAATTTTCATGCTTTATTAATGCAAATGACATGTTACAAAAAGCAGGATGTGACACTACCACGCCGCCGCCGCCGCCGCTCGTCGTCGCGTCCTCTCCTCCTCCATGCCCCCTTGGTGCGCCGTCGCCACCGCCTGCGCTCGCCGTCGCGTCCTCTCCTCCTCCACGCCACCTCCCACCCTCTCCAGCCAGCCTAATCCCTCCTCCCTTCCCTCTCCACTCCTCCCCATGTCCCTTGTTGCTGCACCACGCCCTCCCCCACCTTCAAAGGCAGCCTGGACCTGATCTGGAGGAAGAAGAAGAGGGTACAAGAAGAGGAGAAAAGAAAGCTTCCCCAACTTCCCCCTTCACCAAATATTTGTGATTTGATCACAAAGGTGAGATTCCCCATCATCTATGAGCTCTTATCCTCTGTAAGTGATTATTCTTGGAGAATAGGGCTAGGATTAGGAGCCCTAGGTGAGGGAACTAGGGGGGGGGATCATTGTTGCTGCTGTTCTTTGGTATTCAGATTCAGAAATCAGCAATTTCCAGTTCCTAGATGGCAAAATGAGAGGAGGAGCATCTGGAATGTTTTGTAGGTGTTGTTACCACGATCGTTTCGAGTGGTCATTCACTCAATTTGGCTCAGCTACTTAGCCGTGGCGATAAAAACAAGTTGCGGGGAATCATTGTTGTTGCTGTTCTTAGGTATTCAGATTCAGAAATCAGTAATTTCGAGTTCCTAAATGGCAAAATGAGAGGAGGAGCATGTGGGATGTTTTGTAGGTGTTGTTCCCACGATCGTTTTGAGTGGTCATTCACTCAATTTGGTTCAGCCGTTTAGCGGTGGCGATAAAAACAAGTTGCTGGCTGTTTCTGCAAAGCAGTAATTTTCTCATAGCTTTTGTCTATAGTGTTTCATGATATTTGAGGGTTCATAAATTGGTGTTATACAATGGTATGTCTACCTAGTCCCTTATAGTTCATAGATCAATTCCATTTACTTGATTCCCATGAGTATTTTTGTTACTATGAACTCAATATTTCTGAATATGAGCATAGCAGAGCAATTTTTGCCGTTTCTGATGTGCAGGTGCTCATCCAGGGTTGTGTTGTTTTTCAGTGATCTATTTAGGGTTTGCTTGTTGGTCCATCCTGGTAGGGGTCTGTTTCTGCTCTTGGCTGCTGGGCTGTATGTCGTGCCATTGCTGGTGCTCGAGGTTGCTTTACTGGTCTCCTTGGAGGTGATTTCTTTACTCTCGCCTAGCCTCCTCTATGTCTTTCGAGGTTGTTGGGTTCACAAAGAAAGTGTTGAGAGGGTGTAGCTCTTATAGCATATCACAGAGAAAGTGCGCAAAGGGCGTGGCTCTCGTAGGTTAGTCAATCTTGTGCAGATTTTATCGTCCGTGGTTTCTTTAGTTCAGGCATGGATGAACATCAAGATGCAGAAAAGGAATATAGGCTTGACTTTGGTTTTATTAGGTGTCTTAAAAATGGAGTTTGACTTTAGTTAAGGCAAGGATGAGCATGAGGATCTAATTGCGTTTGATTTACCTATTCAGTGAAGTTGAATCGATGCTCTGGAGATGTCATGTCTAGGTTACTGCACACGGATAAGAGTTCTTATATTCCGTTACGATGATGGAGATATCCAACATCTTTTAAAAATAATGTTACAATATTGGTTGATTTTGGTTATCAATCCTGAATCAGAAACTCGGAAAATATAAAACATCTTCATCTGGTTGTATTTAAATATCTGCTTTACGGCGGCAGATGCTATATGCTGGGTTGATCTCCATCGCCTGTAGCTTTTAGATGTACTTTATGGATAGGGTGTCTTCTCTTCGGGGTGGTTATCTGATGGTTGTCTTCTCTTGAGTCGGGTTGATATGCATTCAGGTTGCTGTGCATGTATACTATGATTAGTGGCTGGTTGTAATAACTCGTGGATATTCATCGTTCTTTTATGCAATGTGTATCTTATCCTTTGCCTGACCATGTTACTGGTACATGGGTATAATGTAAGATGGTTTATGCACTTGAATGCCTGATGTTATGCTATGTAGGGTTATATCGGCCCTTCTTCTAAAGTTATGTGTCTTGCTTCTTATTTGCCCAGCGTTTTGGTATGACGTTGTCTGGTCATTGCTCTGTTTTTGAGTCGAGCGACTAGTCACAACGATGACTAGTCGTCGACTAGTCGACGAGTCGCAAGAGCAGGAGCGACTCGGGCTGGCGACTCGACTTCTCGCATGAGTCGAGCGACTAGTCTCGACTAGTCACGACTAGTCGCTTTGTGTGAGTCAAATGACTTAGTTATTTTGGGCCATCAACAGTTTTTGTTTTTTAAAATTATTTGCTTGGCCCATCAGCCCATCCCAGCCCTGGAAACATATAGATCGATCCATCCCCCCTCACCCTGACCTAACCCTCTCCCTGGCGGCTGCCTTCCCTCCTCCCCTGGTTGCTGCTGGTGGTGTGCTCCTCCCCTTCTCCTCTGGTTGCTGCTGCTGTGCTCCTCCGTTCCTCCTTTGGTTGCTGCTGCTGCTGTGCTCCTCCACTCCTCCCCTGGTTGATGCTGCTGCTGTTGTGCTCCTCCACTCCTTACCTGGTTGATGTTGCTGCTCTTGTGCTCCTCCACTCCTCCCCTGGTTGCTGCTGCTGCTGTGTGCTCCTCCCATGGTAAGTACTATCATGTATCCCTGTTTCCTCTCTTGTCCTTTTGCTTTGATCTATATGCTGCTGCTGGTTGGACCTCTAGTGTTTCTGCTAGTTAGCTTAGGGCTTGATTTGGTGAGAAAAACAACTAAGTGGAGTTATCTTTCCTTCTATCATAGATTCACAGCAAGCACGATGTCCTCCCAGCCAGAGATATCCCAAGTTGTTCGATCAGCTCAAGCTGCAGAAGAAGCTGATGAGCACTATGATCCATTCAAAGATCCTAAGAGGAGGCCAACAAAGAGCAAGGATCCAGCATGGAAATATGCATTCTTGCCAGATCTTAACAAGAGATTGTTGCTGCAATGTAATTTGTGCGGCAAGCAAATTACCTTTGGACCTTGTAGGATGAAGACACACCTTGCTGGGGGATTTACAATTGTGAGTATGTGCACCAAAACAACCCCTGAAATTCGAAAGGAGATGCACGACTACTTGAGGACTCACTCATTCCATTTGAAAAATCTTGATGGAGATGAAGGTGGTGAAGAAGATGGTGAAGAAGGTGCTGAACAAGAGAAGTGTGCGGCAAGTTCAAGAGCTTCCAACTCCAACTCCAACGCCTCCACCAAAAGAAAATTAGAGGGGACTACTCATTTGGCAATGATGATGGCAAAGAAGCAAGGAAAGTCCATTGCAGATCAGATTCAGAAGACAACGGAAGAGGTGGTTGCTGAGAGACATATGTTAAAGGGAACTCAAAAGACCATGAAGGATTACAGGAAGAAGACAAAGGAGCAAAAATATGAAGTAGATGGTCATGTAGCTCACTTTTTGTATGAGAATTGCCTTCCACTCAATATTGTTAATTCAAGGAGTTGGGAGATTCTATTGGAGTCTATAGGGAAGTATGGCTCTGATTATATATCTCCTACTTATCATCAAGTGAGGGAACCATTGCTTGAGAAGGCAAAGATCAAGACCGACAACTTGAAAGGGAAGCATGAAGTTGCATGGATAGAATATGGTTGCTCACTCATGTCAGATGGCTGGACGGACATGACTGGGCGGCACTTGATCAACTTCCTTGTAAATAGTCTAGAAGGTACCTTCTTCTTAGGGATAGCCAATGTTTCTTCTGAAACAGCTGATGCAAATCTGGTGGCAAAGCTGTTGAGCGAACAAATTGATGCAATTGGCCCTGAATTGGTAGTCCAAGTAGTTAGCGATAATGGGTCTAACTACAAGCCAGCCGGTAGACTTCTAATGGAAAAGTATCCTACAATGTATTGGACACCTTGTGCTGCCCACTGTTTGGATCTTATGCTAGAGGACATTGGGAAGATCAAAGAGTTCAGCCGTTGCATTGCTAAAGCAAAGAGAACAACCAGATTTATTTATGCCCATGGAAAGGTTCTTGATTTAATGAGAAGCTTGAATGGTAAGCAAGAAATTGTGAGGCCTGGAGCAACTCGTTTTTCTACGTCATTCCTTACTTTGGCAAGTATGTGGAAGCAAATGCAAACATTTAAAACTCTCTTTGTTAGCCCACAATGGTATGCAAACAGATTAAAGGATAGCGAAGGAGGGAAGGCAGCTGAAGCAACTATGATCTCTGTGTCATTTTGGCAATCGATGGAGCATTGCATGAGAGCTTCACAACCACTTCTTAGAGCTTTGAGGATTGCTGATGGTGATGAGACTCCGGCTATGGAAGAAATGTGGGCAGCCATGGATTTTGCAAAGACACACATAAAGGAAGCTTTGGCACATAAGCCAAACCTCCTAGGTCAAGTGGTAGCTAGTGTTGATAAGGGGTGGGATAATCAGATGGAACAAAAGCTACATGGGTCTGCTTTGTTCTTGAATCCAAATAAATTCTTTGCCATTAAGGAGTCCAATAAAAGACAAGCTGCCCGTCTCCGTTCAATGTTCAATGATGTGCTATGGAAGATGGTGCCCGATGATGAGCAGCAAGCAACTATAAGTAGGGAAGCTGACGACTATGAGCTGGGGAGTGAATGTTTCTCGAAGCCATTATCAATTAAGGACCATGACAAAAAAGCCCTCGTAAGTATAAATTTTATGGCAGCTTGTGTCTTCTTGTTCAGCTCAATTACTCCACTAATTGCTAGTTATTGTGGCCTTCTCTTTAATGTGGGACTTCTTGGTTTTGTAGTTCTTTGATGGAATGCTTATGGTGGCCTTGCTTTTGACCTCCAAACTCTTGCAAAGCGAATCATTAGTCTATGTTGTTCAGCATCTGGCTGCGAGCGCAATTGGAGTGTATTTGCTCATGTAAATAGCCATTAGTTGGCTGGTTTGATAGGCTAATTGCAGCAGCTTCTCACATATTTGTGTGCTTGCAGATCCACACCAAAGGGAGAAACCGTCTAGAGTACAAGAGATTGAACAAGCTATCATATGTCTCATACAACCGGAAAATGGAAGCTAGGTTTCAGAATCTGCGTGAGCAAGGCTTTAAAGCAAAGAAATCTAGTCCACTTGTCCTAGAAGAATTTGAAAGGGTTAATTAATGGGTTGATATCAATGCTGAAATGGTACATGAAGATCAAGTTCAAGTCATGGACAGTGAAACACCACTACTTTGGTCTCAGGTTGATGAAGCCATGGGTGCGTCAACTTCTCTAGTAGGCCGCAACTATCCTAGGAGAGCTCATGGTGATCCTAGTGAGCCTATTGCACGACCCATAGGACCTTATATCACCTACACTCGGAACAACGCAAGAACAAGGCTGGTTGTGCATGATGAAGAGTTGAGGGCTGAATTAGAAGCGGCAGAATTTGACAAAGACATGGAGAGCAGCGATGAAGACGATGTTGAATCACCAGAAGATGAAGACACTGATTTTCAGCTTGAAGACATGGAGCTTGAGACTTGATTGCTTGAAGATTTGAAGTGTTGAACTTATTTCCTTGCATTTTAATCTGCCATTCATGTTTTGGTGTTGAAGACTTGAAGTGTTGAACTTATTTCCTTGCATTTGAATCTGGTTGCATTTACTTAATGTACCTACTACCTACGACCCTACTACCTACTGCTTAACTCACGTCGACTCATCGCCATGTCGACTTGTCGACCGTGAGTCTAGACTAGTCATGACTAGTGTAGATTCGCCCCCCCCCCCCCGAGTGACGCATCGACTCATCGACTCAAAAACATTAGGTCATTGACATGGCATGTGCCCCGGTTGCGGCTCGTGGTCAAGGCGCATTTGAAGCTGTCGCTGGGTTGGTAGGTGGTCGTGGGCATGGTCGTGGGCGGGCCGCTGCTGGTCCTGGATGTGCCAGCGGTCGTGGATGTTCTAATACTGGGTGTGCCCCTGTTTCTGATTGTGTTGCTGGCCGTGCGGATGCTACTCATCGGGTGCTTGTCGCTGGAGCCCAACCTGTCGCCAGGCGTCGGGGTCCTGCTCGGCCTGCCGCTGGAGCCCAGCATGTTGCCGGGCGTCGGGGTGCTGCCCGGCCGATGCTTGACATTGGGGTCCAGCCTGTCGCCGGCCGTGGGGGTGCTGCTTGACGGGTGCCTGCCACTGTAGACCAGCCTGTCGTCGGGCGTGGGTGTGCTGCTCGGTGGGTGCCTGCCGTTGTAGACCATCCTGTTGCCGGGCATGGGGGTGCTGCTTGCCCGGTGACTGGCACCGACTGTGCTGTTGGACTTGGGGCTTCTGTCCCTGCTCGGCGGGTGCCTGGCCCTGGGATTGCTAGGCGTTACGTGTCGCGTCAGCCTATTGGGTTTCCTCCTCGCAGGCGTACATGTAAGTCTTTGTTCGTAGTTTTCTTCCTTCTTTTGTCACTTAGGGTGCTCTACCAATTACTTCATTTTCGTGTTGTTTATGATGTGGTAGGTGATGGTTGGTTTCCTTTTCCGAGCTCGGCCGTGGCGGCTGCAAATCGTAGAAAATGGAAAGGGTGTGTTCAGTTTCGGCGTGCTCACTACGAAGGTGTGTGCGAGTTCTTAGTTTGTTGTTAGTTGTTGTCGTTTGGGTGTGTGGTGCCTTACCTGTTTCTCCATGTTCTGTTAGAACGTGTCACCGACGGCACCTTGCCGAAGGATTGGCATGGTTTCTCGGTTTATGTGAGCTCAGAGGTTACTGGGGTGGATCGCAACAAACGAAAAAAGCATAAAGTGTCGATTAGACTGCGTCGTCCTGGACACGAAGGTGCATGGAATTCCTTGATTTCTTTCTTGCTTTTTGTTGTTTCCACGTAGTCTCTTATTTGGTCGTACGTGTCTGGTTAGATGTTGTTCCCAAAGGGCCTTTGCCGAAGGATTAGCAAGGTTTCTCGGTTGGGTTTGCTGAGTCTCTTAAAGGTACCTACTAAAAAATCATTATTTCCCTGGTCGTGTCATTGTTGTTTTTCCTTTACGCATGGTTTGTGCCTGATAGTCTTGTGCTTTGGTGGTTGTTATCTTGCTATGTAGATAGGTCATACTATGGCCCTCCAGATTTCTTATGCTGGTATTGTGGTGCCTCCTTCTAGTTTGCTGAGTGTTCTAAGTCCGGGTCATCCTGGACACAACGTAAGATGGTCTACAATCGTTGTTGTAAAGGAGCTAAGGTCTATATTCCTACCTTTAAGGATCCCCCAGCATATCTTCGGGAGCTCCTTCGATTCGATGGTACTTCTCGTGCTAAAAAAATTCATCTGGGCTATACCTGAGTACAATTGTATGTTCGCTTTTACTTCGATGGGTGCTACCATTGAACGCTCTTTTGGTGGCAGCCGTGGGCCTAAAATCTTCAAGATCAGTGGTCAAGTGTCTCATCGTATTGGTTCGCTGGTGCGCAGCGGTGATGATGCTCCTAAGTTTGCTGAGTTGTACATACATGACCCCGCTAATGAGATCAGACATAGGATGAATGCTTTAAATCCGGACGGTAAACCTACTGGGGGAGTCGATGCGAGTATTGTGGTTGGCCTTAGAGATATGCTTAATGAGTCTAACCCATTGGTACAGACCTTTAGGGAGGCGAGTAAGATGATAGAGGATCGCGGTGATGAACCTATCGAGGATATATTGATTCGTATTATAGGGCCTTCAGAGGGTGATAGTCCACAATTTAGCTTGCCTACAACTACTGGGCTTGCTGCTTTTGGTTGTCGGTGGTGGGTTCACGTTAGAGGCGTCTTCCCGGGATATTGTTGTCCGTAGTCGTTCTGATGGTTTGCAGCAGATATCTTCTCTGAACACTATGTTCATGCCTCTGCAATACCCGTTGTTTTTTCCTTATGGTGAGAGGGGGTTCCAGATTGATGTTCCTCACCTGATTGTTCTTGAAGAAGGTGATGATGATGGGGCCGTAGATCCTGATCCTGCACCTGGAAGTCTGTCTATTGAGGCGTCTTCATATCCTTCTGGGGGTGGTGACTTGGACACGAATAGTCGGAATAGGATGACCATGCAAGATTACAATCATTTTATGTGCCATTACAAAGGTGATCAGCGCAATCCATATATATGCTATGATCTCTTCTCCTCCTAGTCTATTGTTGATGCACACGCGTGCATCGATAAGAGTAGACTGTGGTATATCATAAGAAATCAGGACATGTTCAGATCAGAGCATATGCAGGGTATTACCGATGCAGTAGGTGATGGTTGTGTAGATGGCGACGCTGTTGGAAAGAGGACCATTGTGCCCTTCAGTCACATGGGTGGTCGTCGTTATTTTAATGAGAACTTCCATAATGGCATTGCCATTTGTCAGGTGCATGGTACACCAGACATATTTACCACTTTCACTTGTAATCCCAAGTGGCCCGAGATCACCGCTGCATTAGAGCCTGGGCAGGCGCCTTCTGATAGGGCAGATGCTGTTGTTAGGGTCTATCACATGAAGCTTGCCGAGTACTTGGATGAGATCAAGTCAGGCCGGGCTTTTGGCCCGATTAAAGCTGGTACTATGTGCTGCTGTGCTTTGTGTGTGGTCGGTGTTTCTCACCGGCCTTTTATTTATTTTGCTTGCTGGTCTGGCTGACTTATCTTTTTTATTTTCTTTTCAGTCCTATATACTGTTGAGTTCCAGAAACGTGGGCTGCCACACGCGCATATACTTGTCTGGCGGAGAGGGGGCAACAGTGAGATTGGTGTTGAAAATATTAATTCATTAATATCTGCTGAGATACCTGATGTGTTGCTTGATCCTCTAGGGTATGCTTTAGTTTCCGAGTTTATGATGCACGGTCCGTGTGCTGAAATGAATGATAAATGTGTCTGCATGAAAAAAGGTGTTTGTTCTAAATATTTTCCAAAGGATTTTAGAGATGCTACTGTCATTGATGACAACGGGTTTGTCTTATATCGAAGTCGCGACGACGGTCGAAGGGTTTATAAAAATGGTCACTTTCTTGACAATAGGCATGTTGTTTCTTATAATATGGAGATGCTCAAGAAATTTGAGGGTCATATAAATGTAGAGTGGTGTAATAAGACACAAGTGATGAAACACCTCTTCAAGTACGTCACCAAGGGTGTGGATTACTCTAAGATCATGTTAGAAAGGTTAAAAAAAATTGACTAAATCTGGTTGTCGTACAGTGGATGAGTTGATATGTCATTATACATGTGAGTATGATGCATTATGGCGCATATTTGGGTTTGAGATACACTTTAAAATGCTGTCGGTTCAAAGGCTCACTGTTCATATGCCTAGCATGAATACTGTCTACTATCGTGCTGGTGCTGACCTCATGAAAATTGTTGGTTCTGAATTCTTGCAAAAGACTATGCTTACCGAATGGTTTGTTGCGAATGAGATGTTCGAAGAAGCTCGGTCATTGACGTACTATGATTTTCCAATTGCTTGGACATGGTGTTGAGGATATAACTACTGAGTGTAAACCGCCCAGGAGGGGCCGGTTCACGCTCAACTATACTGAAGCCCATAAAGATAAGAAGATGGCGCTTTACTGATAAAGCTTAGAGGCCCGAAGCCCAGAGGCGGATTAGGGCCCATAATGGTAAACCGTCATAGTTGTATAACTTGTGTTGTAAGATAGGGAAAGGGAGAGACCGAGCCGAACACTTGTATGAGTCGGTCTCGGGACTCTGTAAAACCGGCCGGGCGTCAACCTGTGTAGATAAAGGGACGACCCGGCGGCGGTTCAGGGACAACAGACAACAACTCGAGACCCAGGCAAAGCGTATTTTCTCCCTGGTAATCGAAACCCCAATAATTCCATCACAACTAGACGTAGGCTTTTACCTTCATCGAAGGGGCCGAACTAGTATAGAACTCTCGTGTCCCTTGTCTGATTTAACCCCTTCAGGCTAATCTCGTTGCGATGGCTCCACGACTAAGTCCTTCCGCTAGGACATCTAACGTGATATTTCCACGACAGTTGGCGCCCACCGTGGGGCTATCGCATGATGGTTTCGAGTTCTTGAAGGGCAATTTGAAGGACTCAAAGGGTACGTGGTTGGCCGGATGACCAAGAGTCATCGCGGCAAGCTGTACATCGACGACGCAGGCTGGGGCCCCGAGGCTGGCTCAATCGAGTACGGGTACCAGGTCCCCTTTGGCAGAATTCACGTTTTCATCGGCAAGATCGGTGAACCAGGCCCTGAGCCGGACATCTCCACCGACCTCGTCGAGACGGCTCAGCGTGCAAGTCCTACCAGGGTTCAGCCCACCATGAAGCGTGCGTTCGTGGGATTCATCCATGGAGCGGAATCTGAACCGGTGTCCGATGGTGAGACAGCCGTCTACTTAGATGGTGAATCGTCCACTGGCGAAACTGAGTCGCTATATCAACTGCACGATGGCCGGTTTGAGGGATACTCCGATGGCGACAGTATTCCGGGTCCCCTTCAACTGCCAAACCGGGTCGCAATCTTCATGCCTGGTACGCAGCCCACCGTGCAATCTTCATCTACAGCAGCAATGGTCTCTGGATCGGTAGCCGTGGCAGGAGCCCCGGCGCGCCGGCCGGCTCAAGTTTTGACCGGTTTACTGGATGCCTTGACGGCATTATTGACTACATCGGTGACTCTAGAGACTCAAGATCAGCATAACGCGAATGTTACAAAGCTAAAGTATCAGATAGCTCAGGCCAAGGCGGACTTGGAGGCTAAGGAGGCCAGGACGGATGAAGAGCGGACCGCTTTAGATGCCCAATCACAACAGATCCAGGCGTAGAATTACCGGCTTATGTTGGATCAGAAGCATCAAACGATGTCATGAGAAGGAAGTATCGATCTCGGCTACCGCAAATTTACGAAGGTCTAAATCTCTTCAGTACACCAGGAGCTAGGCCTAGCAATCCAGCAGGAGTAAACCGGACCGAAGCACCTGGGGCGGCACTGGATCAGCCGCGGGCGATGGACCCGCCTCAACGGACGGACAACCCGCCGCAGTATGGAGCAACACCGCCGGGTCACTTTTCTAGCCCCTTGGATAATATGATTGCAGCAGCATCATGCTTGGCGGCTATTCCGATGGAGGGTGATTCCTTAGCAGCGATTGAGACTCGACGAGCTAGGGATCTTCTGCAAACCGCCGTGGTACAGCAACAGGCTTATTCTTACAGCCGAGACATGATACATTCAACCCCTCGTCCGAGCAAGAGTTATAGCAGGCACATAGACGAACCAGCCGTATCAAGCAGTGCGCGGCGTCGTGATGCCCCTCGAGGGCCTAATTCGGCGAACGGCGGTTTGAATGCTCAGGATATGGTGGATAATGGCAGAGCGTGAAGGGAGGGCACATTAGCGGCACAACACGCGGGACGTCATCAACCCGCCCCGGTTCAGCCAACGGCGTCAGTAGAGCGAGGGACAGGGCTTGCCTTCAGCTCTTGGGGAGTGCCGTGTGTCATCCCGGCTCTCCGTAATGTGCGGTTACCCAAGGATTTCAAGGGGCCACGCAAGGTGCCTAATTATAACGCTGATCACCCCGCCGAGGCGTGGGTTGACAGTTATGAGATGGCAATGGAGATGCTAGATTTGGATGAAGCAGCGTGTGCAAAGTATTTCACCATGATGCTAGAAGGAATGGCTCGCACCTAGTTGAAGAGCCTGCCCGCCAACTCGATCAATTCATGGGATGAGTTAAAGGCCAAGTTCATAGCAAACTTCAAAGATACATGCAAGCAACCTATGTCCATTGTAGATCTGGCGGCTTGTGTCCAAGGGGAGAATGAATCGACAACCCATTGGGTACGCCGTGTTTCAGAAATTTTGCATTCATCTGGACACATCAATCCGGATACAGCAATTGTGACGTTGGAAGGCAATTGCCGGTTTAAGTCACTAAAGATGAAGTTGGGACGGCTCAAGCGTCACTGCAATGATATGGGGACACTCATGTCGGCTTTGGTTAAGTATGCTGATTCTAATAATACCAAGGACCCTGACTCTGATGAAGAGAAACAAGAGAAGGGAAAGAAGAATGCCGGTTCAAAGGGACAGCATAACCAGGCGGGCCACGGAAATAATGGTAAGCGTAAAGCAGACAATTCCAATTTTGTGGCTAACACCAGTATGCAGGGTAATATGCAGCACCGTAAGGGTAAACCACCCCAGCGCGGTGGAGGAATGAATCTGGAATGCCTGTTAAACCAGCCCTGCCCAAAGCATGGGACCAAGGAGGCTCCTGCCACGCACCTTTGGAAGGATTGCCACATCATGAGGGAATTCAAAAATTCTGATCTTTTCCGGTATGATCAGGGTCCATCTAGTGGTTCCAGTCCAGGATTCCATGGGCTGGGTTACGGTGGTGGCGGTTCAAACTCAGGGTTTCAGAATAATCAGGGCAATCAGAATAACCAAGGTGGTAACCATCAACAGGGTAATCAGGGGAATCAACAGCAGCTGGGTTATCAGAGCAACCCAAAGCAGTTAAATGGTGGACAGTATCATGTCTTCACTACTAGCTTATGCAAGCGGGATCAGAAACTCCATAAAAGGGCAGTGAACTCTGTTGAACCGGCAGTGCCCCATTATCTACGCTGGTCTGAGCAGCCTATTGTCTGGAGCAGAGAGGATCATCCGCCCCGGGTTGACAATCCGGGTCACCTAACTTTGGTGGTTGCACCGCAGGTGGGAGGTTATAAGTTCACCAAGGTACTCATGGACGGAGGGAGCAGTATCAATATTTTGTACTATGAAACCTTCTGGCGTATGGGGTTGACAGATAAGAATCTTAGACCGTCAAACACCATTTTTCACGGAGTGGTGCCTGGTAAATCAGCTTACCCAGTTGGTAAGATAGCTCTGGAGGTGGTTTTTGGAGATGATCATTATTCAAGGTCTGAGACACTGACCTTTGAAGTGGTTAAGGTCAGAAGTCCGTACCATGCTTTATTCAGACGGCCGGTTTACGATAAATTCATGGCAAGGCCGTGTTATGTTTATCTGCAGCTCAAGATGCCGGGTCACAAAGGAACCATCACGGTTCATGGTAGCCGTAAGATTGCTCTGGAGTGTGAGGAAGGTGATGCGGCCTACGCCGAGTCGGTTTGTGCAGTGGAGGAGTTGAAGTTTTATAAGGACAATGTTGATCCGGCATACATGACTTCTCTAAAGAAGCCCACCACAGAGCATGATCCGGCTTTGAAGTTTAAATCGGCTGATGAAACCAAATTGGTTGATTTTATTCCCGCCGATTCATCCAAGCAGTTCAGCATCAGCGTCAACTTGGATCCCAAATAGGAAAGCGCGCTCATCGAGTTCATCCGTGAGAACCGGGACATCTTTGCATGGAAAGCTTCTGACATGCCAGGTGTACCGAGGGAACTCGCTGAGCACACCCTTAATATTGATCCGAAGTTCAAACCGGTCAAACAGTTTCTTCGCCGCTTTAATGAGGAACGGCGTAAGGCCATTGGGGAAGAGGTAGCCCGGCTACTGGCAGTAGGGTTTATCTTGGAAGTGTTTTACCCAGAGTGGCTGGCTAATCCGGTGCTGGTACTTAAGAAAAATGGCACTTAGCGTATGTGTGTGGATTACACAGATTTGAACAAAGCTTGCCCAGCTGATGATCAAATCATTGATGCCACGACGGGTTGTGAGTGTTTGAGTTTTTTGGATGCTTATTCTGGTTATCATCAGATCAAGATGGCAGTTAAGGACCAGGAGAAGACAGCTTTCATTACTCCCTTTGGAGCCTTCTGTTATGTATCTATGCCCTTTGGGCTCAAGAGTGCCCAGGCAACTTATCAACGTTGTGTGCAGAATTGTCTTCATACTCAGATTGGGCGCAACGTTCATGCCTATGTGGACGATATTATGGTGAAGTCCAGGAAGGCAGAGACGCTCATATCTGATTTGCAAGAAACCTTTGATAATCTGAGAGTTTATAAAATGATGCTCAATCCGGCTAAGTGTGTTTTTGGTGTACCGGCTGGCAAGCTCTTGGGTTTTCGAGTGTCCAACCGGGGTATTGAGGCTAATCCGGAAAAGATCAAGGCTATCACATCTCTGGCTAAACCAGCATGTATCAATGATGTTCAACGTCTGGCGGGTCGTATTGCGGCTTTGAGCCGGTTTATGAGCAGGTTGGGAGAAAAGGCGATCCCTCTGTACCAGATGTTGAAGAAGACAGACAATTTTGTGCTGCTGATGCGGCGTTTGAAGACTTGAAGAAGCAGTTGGCTGAACCGCCGGTTCTTGCTGCTCTAGTTGATAAGGAGCCACTACTGTTATATGTGGCTGCTAATGCCCGAGCTATCAGTGTTGCCATTGTGGTGGAGCATAAGGAGGCTGGGAATGAATACCCGGTTCAAAGGCCGGTTTACTATATCAGCGAGGTGTTCATTGAGTCAAAACAAAGATATCCGCATTGGCAGAAGCTGGTGTATGGGGTTTTTATGGCAATTCGGAAGCTTAAACAGTACTTTCAAGGTCATCCCATCACAATGGTCAGTTCTGCTCCTTTGGGGGATATAATCCAGAACAGGGAAGCGACTGGCCGGGTTGCTAAGTGGGCTATTAAGCTTGGGCTGCACGGTTTGAAGTATATGCCTCGAACAGCAATCAAATCCCAAGCCCTTGTGGATTTCATCAATGATTGGACAGAGTTGCAGATACCGGACAAACCGGACAATACATACTAGACTATTCACTTTGACGGGTCCAGGCAATTGGAAGGCTCGGGGCTAGAGTTGTCCTTACTTCCCCTCGAGGTGATAAAATTCATTATGTTCTTCACTTCATGTTCCCCTGTACTAACAATGCAACTGAGTATGAAGCATTACTCCATGGTCTTCGTGTGTCTAAGGAGATGAACTTAAGCCAAGTATGATGCCTTGGAGATTCTGATCTGGTGGCTCAGCAAGTTTCTGGCACCTGGGACTCTAAAGATCCCCTCATGGCGGCTTACGGGCGAGAAGTGGATATTGTGGCTGGTCACTTCAAAGGTTATCAGGTTGAGCACATTGATCGGCGTAAAAATGAAGCAGCTGATGCTTTAAGCCGGCTGGGGTCTCAGCTTAAACCGGTGCCACCCAATACCTTTCTGGGTGTCCTGCATAATCCGTCGGTTCAACTGCCCACAGAGGAGGATCTCGCTATTCCTGATCCGGAGGCACAGTTGGTGGCCGCTTTACATATCATTCCGGATTGGACGGTTCCATACCTGGCGTATATGAACGGGGGTGAGTTACTAGAAGATGAAGTTCTGGCCAGACAGATAGTCCGGCGATCCAAGTCCATGACAATCGTCAATGGCGAGTTGCATCATTGCAGTGTTTCAGGGGCGTTTCAGCGTTGCTTCTCTCCTGAAGAAGGCCGTGAGATTTTACGCGAGATCCACGAAGGAGACTGTGGTCATCACGTCGGTTCAAAATCCTTGGTGGCTAAAGCTTTTCGTCATGGTTTTTACTGGTTGACAGCTCATACCGATGCTGAGGACCTGGTAAAGCAGTGTGATGCTTGTCAGAAGTTTGCACGCCGAGCTCATGTTTCGGCTCAGGAGCTACGGATGATTCCTATCACCTAGCCATTTTCCACTTGGGGGCTTGACATGGTAGGGCCTTTCAAGCGATCCAAAGATAAGAAGACCCACCTGTTGGTGGCGGTTGACAAGTTTACTAAATGGGTTGAAGCGGAGCCAGTAAGCAAGTGTGACGCAGCCACGGCGGTTCAGTTCATCAAGAAGGTGATCTTCCATTTCGGTTTTCCACATAGCATTATCACAGATAATGGCACGAACCTCTCTAAAGGCGAGATGGAGGACTTTTGTCAACGAGAGCACATCCGGCTTGATGTGGCGTCCGTGGCTCACCCCCAATCTAATGGTCAAGCTGAGCGAGCTAATCAGGAAATTTTAAAGGGTATAATGCCTCGGCTTATGGTCCCTTTGAAGCGGACGCCGGGTTGCTGGGTGGAAGAACTACCATCCGTGTTATGGAGCATAAACACCACCCCAAACGGGTCTACATGTTATACACCTTTCTTCATGGTTTACGGAGCAGAGGCGGTACTCCCCAGTGATATTCGTCATGACTCGCCTCGGGTTGCCAATTATGTTGAAGCGGACAACAAGCAAGAACGTCAAGAAGCACTGGACCTGTTAGATGAGAAGCGGGACATGGCGTTGGTCAGCGTTATCACAGTCGCGGGGTTAAAACAAGAACCTTTCAAGAAGGCGATTTAGTGCTTCGGCTCATCCAGGATCAGACCGATATGCACAAGTTATCCCCACCTTGGGAAGGACCCTTTGTGGTCAGCAAGGATCTACACAACGGATCATACTACCTCATTGACGTTAGAGAAGACTCACGCACTTCTGAGGAGGAGACCCGGCGGCCGTGGAACATAGCTCTCCTTCGGCCTTACTACACCTGAGCTATAGGCTCTTCTTATGTACATATTATGACAATGTATATATTATGCTCAATATAATAAACCGGCACCCTTGCTACAAGCAAGGCCTCTGCCGTTCTTCCAACATTTCTTGGTTACAAGGGGGCTTCTGCTTCCAAAGCGATGACCCATTTTGTCCATTAAACCGGATATTAGGCCATCATACAGCTTGGGAGCTTCACACCCAAGGGGCCAAAGAGAGATCTATTGCTACAAGCACGACTCAAACATAGGCACCCATTGAGCACAGCTCACGAAGTTACTTGGGGGCTCTTTGTGTAAAGTAACAAAGAGTTTGAAAGGACCCTTGTAATTGGGTATCGACCCACGGCTTGGAAGCCTGGTGTATTCACCTAAAACCCCGGGTTAACCTGCCTTCATCAAGTAAGCCACTCCTATCCAGGTAATCCTGGCACGACCCGCCGAACGTTTGACAAGTTACTCTCATTGAGACCCTGAACTTGTCAAAGTTAAAATGACGATTGGTTAGTTGGAGGCCCATCTTAAAAGGCTTTGTCAAATGGTTTAACTCAGCGGCCTGGCAGCCCACGAAATCCTCAAATTTGGGCCTGGCAGCCCTCGAAAAGCCTCGACTACAAGTTTTATTTGCTTTCGCTTTTACAAGTTTTATCTTTATTGATCAACCTTTCAAGTAAACCGGTGTCTTTCGACCCGGCCAGACTATATGTCTTCATATCAACCCGGCGTTTCTTAACCCGGTGTGGCTTGCAGATATCAGCTGTTAAGCATATAATCAAGGGTGAACCGACATCTTTTAATCTGGTCTGGCATTGACTATAAGTCGTCAGAATGATCATCCGGTGTTTATCAATACCCGGTATGGCTTATTACGCACCAGCATAATATGGTGGGTACCTTCCAACACCCAAAGTTTGGGTTTTCGCCTTTACTAAACGAGTTGGTGGACCAACAACAGTGATTTAATATCACAGGTATGATATGATTCATATTTCAGTACCTTATAACCTTTGTTATGAGGATTCTGTTTCTGTATTGGGTATCATAACCCATCTGGCAGTAAACCGCCAGGACATGTTCAAGTGTTTCACATGCAGATAGCAGGACTTATACAACATACCAAGACAAATAAAGCATAGCAATATCATGCTGGATTAAAGTATCAAGTGGCATTGCACAATGGCAGCAGATGAAAGTATGCCAACTAGCCTATTACAAGGAGCTTTAAGGCCCCAAATAAGTGATTGTTCTTTACACAGAACACAATCTATGAATATCAACCCAGTTGCCGGATTAAGACTCATCGCCGGGTTGACGAGAGGTTGATGGATCTTCTGGTGTTGGTTCAGCCTCCTCCTCCCCATCCAGTGGCAGGAAGTCAACGGTGGTCCAGTCAATCCAGATGAAAGCTTGAAAGACAGCCTCTTCACTTATAAGTTCGGACGGTTCAACGTCAGGGGCGTAAGTGTGCTTACGGATTGGCGGGATAAGATTTTGCACTTCCTTTACAACAGTGTCGATCCGTTGGTTGTTGGCATCATAGAAGGACCGATGAACAGTCAAATTAGCCTCTTCCGCCAATTGACTTTCCAGAGGACGCATCTCCTTTGTTAGGGCTTTGAGGGCTTCATTATCAAATTCTGCCCCGTTTTCTTGTTCACCGGGATAGCCCTTGGCAATATCAACTGGATCCAGATCAGCTATCCATGCTTTGGCCCGGGTCAGTGCCAACAAAGCGCTAGCCCTGGCAGCAGATCGCTTCATCTCCTCTATCTGCGCCGGCGTCATGGATAACCTTGCTAGAGTGTCCTTGATTAATGTTGGTGCCGGTTTGTTGTATGAGGCTGCACAGATAACCCGTTGGGCACCGGTATAGAATTGCTCTATCAACGTATATGCTGCCTTCAGCTTCATCCGCATGTCAGAGCCCAGATGAGCCACACGACCACCTATAATGGTTTAAGACTTTGATGTTAAACCGGCAATTTCAAAGATGGTTATTCAAGAAATCTTCACAAGAGTATTTACCAAATATTGCAGAAGTCATGGCATTTACTTGGCGCTTCAACCTAGATAGCTCTTCCGCCACCGGTTTAAGAACTGACTCGGCGTCTTCAGCCCGCTTCAAAAATGCAGTCTTTTCAGTTTCCCAGCTGGCACGTTCATTCTTGAACCCTTCCTTAAGTTGTTCCATGGCTGTCAAAGCGGTTTTAAGCTCATCCTTGGCCTTGGAAGTCTTTGATTGCTGGGACTTGATATTCTCTTGAAGATCAGCAATTTTGGATTCTTTGTTGTTTATATTGGCCTACAAAGATCAGATGATGTTGATATTTTTCTCAAAGTCCCAAGCATATAACCAGTTATACACTTGGCACTTGGGGGCTAATGCAGAATGTTTTTTTCCTACTGCTTAGTTAAAAGTCCCAAGGTTCAATCAAGTATGAATCTTGGCACTTGGGGGACTAATGCATATTTGATCAAAAAATACAAAGACAAAAGGAGTTGGAAAAATGAATATTGGATCATGAAGTCCCGGTTCACCTTGATAAGGTTAAACCGGCCCTAGGGGGCTACTCCGTTGAAGCATCTTTTTTCACAAGTCCCTGTTTGTTTTCAAAAGACAAACCGACCCTTGGGGGCTACAATGGAGATATACAGAATAAGCAAGATTAAAGTGTTTTGGAAAGTTACCTCGTAGCGCTCCTTCATCATGTTCACCAAACCGGCCTCATAATCTCGGCTTGTCTAGAGGCGATGTAAGAAGCCGGAATGAAGCTCTTCGGCAGTAAAGTTGACATAGATGGATAAATCTGTCTTCTCTTTCCCCTTGCCCATAGCAACAAATTCATCCTTGGCGGTATGCTTTGACAAGGCAACTGGATTGCCTGGGACGGTGTGAGCAGTGCCGGTGATAATAACATCATCATCACCACCTTTTGACGGGCTCGGCGGATTGATAATATCCCTGGCTGGGCTTGGCGGATTAGCAGCTGGGCTCGACGGGTTAGCAGCTGGGCTTGGCGGATCAGCAGCTGGACTTGGAGGTGTAGCATGTGGGCTTGATGGATCAACATGCGTAGCCGGGTCAGCTTCCGGCGGGTTAGCATTAGTGGCTGGATCTTGTGGGGCAGAGTCATCCATGACAACATCAGTGTCTCTACCAGCATCTTCTGGGGTCTTCTCCAGTTCAACTTCATCAGTGGGGGCACTGGTTTTGGCTTTCTTGCTCAGTCGGCCTTTGGCACTACAATATCAAACAAAGATTAGTATGATAAACTGAAGCATGAAGGAGAAAGCTGAAAGGCAGTATACTTACCCAGCGACGGTCTTGAGGGGAGGCAATTGCGTGGTTGATGAGTCGCCAGATGAAGAATTATAAGTCACCTAATAATTTGAATCAGACAGATTAAGTGGGTATCGGAAGCAACCCGCCAAGGGACAAGGTTTTGCAAAAGAGGAAGAGACCTCTGGACAACATTTCCGGGGTGGAGTGTCTGGTAAACCGGAGGAAGTGACTTGTTGGCCACTGTGCCGGGTTGTGGGACGACCTTCATGTTGCTGTGTCTTCAAAGAAAATTGTGGATCTAAATGAGCAAGAGGGTGAGAGTATTTTACTTTTCAAACTGCGCGGTGAAGTTTTTGAACCGACACATGATCTGAATCGGAGGAAAGGGAGATTACCTCTACATGATCAGCACGACTGGCTTCTGCATCATCCTGATAATAATCATTGTCAATAAGGTGTACGAAAAATAAGCCAAGGGAGTCAAGTTCTACCTCTTGATCTGATTCCTCGATATCTTCGGGCGGATCAGCGGACTCGCCGGTTTTCTTCTTGGCCGGTTTCTTTATGACTTTGCTTTTGGCATGAGGGGCCCTTGCCGGTTTATCTTGAGCTTTCCTCTTCCAGAAGGTATCTTTGGCCTGTAAAAATTAAACAAAGGATTATTATAGCAGTGTTAAAGCAGAGACGGATCAAAAAAGCACAAGGTTAAAGTTTTTACTGCTGGCGGTTTGTTGGAGGCATAAAAAGGGAGCAACCCAGTTTTGCTGCATGCGGCAATCGGTTCGTCAAGCATCTTCTTCACACATTCAGTGACTTCATCATCAATCATTTCTATTTCATTAAACGTTGAGGATCCTTGGCATCACCGGTATACTCATGCATCAATCCGGAGCGGCAGCTTAAAGGTAGGATATGCCACGAAACCCAGCAGTGAGAGAGGTCAACACCGGTCAAACTGTTGGCTAGGAGAGCCCGGAGCTTGGCGAGTTGAGGTGCATAAGCCTGTCGCTCCTTGGCAGTGAGCCGTTGAGGCAGTGGATGGCCATTGCTGAGCCGGTGAGCACGGTAACCCGGCAAAGGATTTTCTCCAGCATGAGCAGTGTTTTGACAATAAAACCATGTTAGGTTCCAGTATTTGGGATGGCTGTGATGTTTTGCATGAGGGAAATCAACTTCTTTCCTCTTCTGGATTGACACCCCACCAAGTTCAGTGTTGGGACCATCAAAGAACTCAGTTCGGCGGTTTAAATGAAAAAAAGTCTCGGAAGAGTTCAACAGATGGTTCTTCTTGATGGTAAACTTCTCAGAATACTTGGAAGTTGCATATGTTGGACACAGAATTCGGTCCAATATCTTGTGGATGAAGTTGAAAGCTAGCAAGTACATCCCAGAAAAACTTTGATCCGGGAGGGCTGAATCCCCGGTCTAGATGTTGCATGAACACGATCACTTCTCCATCTTGAGGTTCAGGAGGGCACTCAGGGCTAGGGACTCGCCAATGAAGGACATTTTTTGAGGCTAAAGCGCCAGTTACAACATATCCATTGATTTGAGTTTCCGTGATCCGGGAAGGAACCCAGTTGCAAGCGGAGAATTGCTTGGTCATCTTGGAAAACAAGCTGTAAAAGAAAAATGAAGGCCGGTTTACGATTGAAAGTTGATGTGCACTAATCGGTGTTAAACCGGGGAATTTGATCAAGACATATATGTGAGTTAAACCGGAAATTACTACTCAAGTCAAGATGGCGGTTTAACTGAGGGCTAATGGCGTATGGCAGATTATCAACTATTAAAGGTTAAACCGCCCTTAAACAGAAGAGGCAGAGCTGAAATCTACTAAGTGTTTATAGAAACAGGTTTCACAATATGGTAGTATAATTTTGGATCTACCATGGTTCAATAAAGAAAATTTTCTGAGCCCTACAATGGCGCTAAGAGGAACAGAGAAGGTCCAGATGGAGTTTTTTCAGGAACAGCAAGACGCTGTGGTGTGGCAGACTAAAAGTTATGGATCTAACCGCAAAAGAAAACTATCAGGCATAACTAGATTCAGTAAAGAGGCTAAGGGAAAGGCGGAGAAGCACTGATGAACGTCGATGAACAGGGAAGAACTGGAAGCCCTAACGGAGATCTAGGGTTACAAGAAGAAAGTTTACCAGGGCCATGCAGCAGCGGAGGAGTATCGCAGGAGCTCTGGTACGAACAGGGTGATGCAGCGGCCTAGTCAGTGCAGATTCGAGGATCGACGGCGGCGGCGGCGCTGGAGCTCTTCAGGTCGCGAGGAGGAAGACGAGAGGCAAGGGAAAAAAATGGAAAGACCCCCCGGCCCTATTTATAAAGGCAAGAGGATAAAACGGCAGGCACGAAAATCGAGGGGTCTGAAGCGGCAAAAGAGGGTGCAGCTGTCGCCTCGATCTTCGGGAATTAATTAAGAGAGGGGAATCTTCATAAATCTTTTTATGCAGAGATGACATCATGATGATTTACTGCAGTGACAGAAGATGACGTCACGGCGGTTCACCAAAGTTTACAGGGAGAAGACAACATGGTGGTTTACGGAGAATCATTAGAAGATGCCCATGGAATTTTTCTAAGTATTGAAGATTGACATGAACATGTTCAAATCAATATGGGGCCTAATGTTGATGATATAACTACTGAGTGTAAACCGCCCAGGAGGGGCCGGTTCACGCTCAACTATACTGAAGCCCATGAAGATAAGAAGATGGCGCTTTACTGATAAAGCTTAGAGGCCCGAAGCCCAGAGGCGGATTAGGGCCCATAATGGTAAACTGTCATAGTTGTATAACTTGTGTTGTAAGATAGGGAAAGGGAGAGACCGAGCCGAACACTTGTATGAGTCGGTCTCGGGACTCTGTAAAACCTGCCGGGCGTCAACCTATGTAGGTAAAGGGACGACCCGGCCGCGGTTCAGGGACAACAGACAATAACTCGAGACCCAGGCAAAGCGTATTTGCTCCCTGGTCATCGAAACCCCAATAATTCCATGACAACTAGACATAGGCTTTTACCTTCATCGAAGGGGCCGAACTAGTATAAAAGTCTCGTGTCCCTTGTCCGGTTTAACCACTTCAGGCTAATCTCATTGCGATGGCTCCACGACTAAGTCCTTCCGCTAGGACATCTGACGTGATATTTCCATGACACATGGGATGTTAAAAGTAGGTCATGGCATCCAAGGGGTAGGGGTGAAAAGATTGGCCGCGTATATTATGTGCATCCTTTGAGTGGTGAATTGTATTATTTATGCATGCTTTTGATGATTGTTAAGGGGGCTAGGTCTTTCGAAGATCTCCGAACATATGCTGGTCATCTTTATCACACCTTTAAAGAGGCTTGCGCTGCATGTTCTTTGTTAGGAGATGATAGTGAGTGGTACACAACGTTTGATGAAGCGGTTGTCTGGGGGTTTGGGCATCGGCTTAGGCAACTGTTTGTGACCATGCTCATGCATTGTTCTATCAGGGATGAACTGGGTTTCTTTGAACGTTATTGTGTTAGCATGTACGATGATATCCAGTATAGGTTGCGTCATGCCCTGGGTAATCGAAATTATGTTGTTCTTCCTGAGAGACTAAGATATATGCTTCTCGATGAGCTGGCCGTCGTTTTTTGAAACACGGTTCTGATATAAGAAACTTTAATTTACCGCACCGCTCTTGCGAAGGTGAACAATCTGATGATAATCATCTAATCCGTGAGGAATTGTCTTATGATGCATGTGCTTTAGCAGAACAGTCCTTAGTTATGTTTGATAGTTTAAATGAAGACCAGTTGTTTGCTTATAGGATGATTGTGGGGTGTGTACAGGCGGGGGAACCAGGCTTTTTTTGTCTCTGGGTACGGCGGTACTGGGAATACTTACCTGTGGAGTGCAATCTGTGCTTTCCTTAGGGGTGAGAGGAAGATAGTGCTTACTGTTGCATCGTCCGCCATTGCGTTGCTGTTGTTGCCTGGTGGGAGGACTCCTCATTCTCGCTTTAAAATACCTATTCTTCTTGAAGATAATACACAATGTGATATTAAAAGAGGTTCTAGGCTTTGTAAGTTGATGATGGTATCTTCGCTTGTTATTTGACACGAGGCGCTTATGACACACAGGAAATGCTTTGAGGCCGTAGATAGATCGTTGCGTGATGTCCTCTCTGTGGGTAATCCAGATCTTGCAGATGTTCCATTCGGTGGAATAATAATGGTCTTGGGTGGTGACCTTAGACAAATCTTACCGGTCGTTGAGGGAGTCCTGGACTAAGGGGTCCTCGGACAGCCGGACTATATACTTTGGCCGGACTATTGGACTACGAAGATACAAGATAGAAGACTTCGTCCCATGTCCGGATGGGACTCTCCTTTGCGTGGAAGGGAAGCTTGGCGATTCGGATATGTAGATTCCTTTCTATGTAACCGACTTTGTATAACCCTAGTCCCCCCTGGTGTCTATATAAACCAGAGGGTTTAGACTTCTAGGGTTTAGCCACAACCATCATAATCTCATAGGCTAGACTTCTAGGGTTTAGCCATTGCGATCTTGTGGTAGATCAACTCTTGTAATACTCGTATTCATCAAGATCAATCAAGCAGGAAGTAGGGTATTACCTCCATAGAGAGGACCCGTACCTGGGTAAACATTGTGTCCCCCGCCTCCTGTTACCATTAGCCTTAGACGCACAGTTCGGGACCCCCTACCCGAGATCCGCCAGTTTTGACACCGACATTGGTGCTTTCATTGAGAGTTCTGCTGTGTCGTCGAAAATAGGCTTAATGGATCCATCAATCATCTTCAACAACGCAGTCCAGGGGGGGATCTTCCTCCCCAGACAGATCTTCCTATTCGGCGACTTCGCACTGCGGGCCAACTCGCTTGGCCATCTAGAGCAGATCGGTAGCTACGCCCCTGGCCATCAGGTCAGATTTGGAAGCCTGAATTTTGTGGCCAATATCCGTGGAGACTTGATCTTCGACGGGTTCGGGCCCATGACGGCTGCCCCCGGCCACCACGATGAACATGACCTAGATCTGTCATCTGGCCACGCATAGGAGATAGCGCCTGTGACCGCCCTGGCCCTAGAGCCCGCCAAGGAGGCTTAACCCCGCCACAGAGGCCGCAGATTCAGCGGCGCTCGAGCCGCACACAGACCCAACATCGAGCCGAGATGGTGTCACCGGAACCTCGGAGTCATCTCCGGCCATGGGTTCTGGACCGCGGGCATCCGTGTCCATCAAACCCGATTGGGCGCTGGTCTTGGAGTTCAGCTCCGCGGACATCTTTCAGCACTCGCCTTTTGGCGACGTGTTAAACTCATTGAAGTCCCTATCCTTGTCAGGGAATTCTAGGCCGAACTATGTTCGGCTCGAATGGGAAGCAGACGACGAAGAACTTCGTTTCCCACCCACCACCCACTTCATTGCCACTGTCAAGGACTTAACTGACACGCTCGATTAGGCCTCCGAGGACATCGACGGCATGGACGACGATGTCGGAGAGGAGCAGGCACAAAAACCACCACCTTTAGGGCAGTGGACAGCTACATCATCATACGATATATACATGGTGGACACACCAAAGGAGAATGAGGCCGGCGGCCATAACAGCATGCCTCTCGATGAACCTACCAAGCACTGGCGCCCTAAGCGCCGACCTCGATCCGACAAAAAGAAAAACAACAACATGGTCACGGACGCTGATGATAATCTGAACCAAGTCGAGGACCCTGCAGACCCAGCATTGGAGTAGGGTGTGCGAGAGGACGGCGAACATAGTCCGAAGATGTTGTCTAACCACAGCGACACCGAAGATAGCAATTACCAACCTGTTTCTGAAGAGGAGACCAGCCTGGGCGACGACGAGCTCGTCATCCCAGAAGAACCATTAGAACAAGAATGCCTCCACCGAAGGCTTATCGCCACTGCAAGGAGCCTGAAGAAGCAGAAGCAGCGGCTTAAAGCTACACAGGATACACTCAATGACAAATGGAACAAAGTGCTAGACGTTGAGGAAAAATACGGCGGTAATCGCCAGACAAAGGGCTATCCTAAACGTAAGCTGCTGCTCGAATTCGACGACGAGGCTATCGCAAATATACCGCCAAAAAACAATGCGGCCGACAGGCTGGACCGACCACCTGGTGGTCGAGACAGAGCGGCTAGCAATGCCGTACACAAGCTCGCACCCCCTCCTCGTAAAGGAACGAAGGTCGCGGCCCAGGATCAGAAACACGATCTACGTGAGGACCTAGACAAAAAGGCTAGCAAAACCAGGTCCATCTACGGATCCAAGGACCATTTACCAGCTTGGAACCAATACCGAACAGTACAGCCGTCCGACCCAATCCACAACACAGCTAAATACAGGGGTGCCGCATGCTACCTCTTGAGCACTGCGTTGGATTTCCCCGAAGAGGAGAGGATGATGCAGTAAAGTAGCATAAGTATTTCTCTCAGTTTTTGAGAACCAAGATATCAATCCAGTAGGAGACCACACACAAGTCCCTCGTACCTACACAAAATGATAGCACCTCGCAACCAATGCTTAGGGGTTGTCAATCCCTTCACGATCACTTACGAGAGTGAGATCTGATAGAGATAATATTTTTGGTATTTTTGATAGATAGATGCAAAATAAAAATAAAGGCAAAGTAAAAACAAAGCAGGTAAATAAAGTGATATAGATTGATATGATGAGAATAGACCCGGGGGCCATAGGTTTCACTAGTGGCTTCTCTCAAGAGCATAAGTATTCTACAGTGGGTGAACAAATTACTGTTGAGCAATTGACAAAATTGAGCATAGTTATGAGTATATCTAGGCAATGATCATGTATATAGGCATCACGTCCAAAACAAGTAGATCGAAACGATTGTGCATCTACTAATATTACTCCACTCATCGACCGCTATCCAGCATGCATCTAGAGTATTAAGTAAAAACAGAGTAACGCCGTAAGCAAGATGACATGATGTAGAGGGATAAATTCATGCAATATGATAAAAACCCCATCTTGTTATCCTCGATGGCAACAATACAATACGTGCCTTGCAACTCTTTCTGTCACTGAGTAAGGACACCGCAAGATTGAACCCAAAGCTAAGCACTTCTCCAATTGCAAGAACTACCAATCTAGTTGGCCAAACCAAAAAGATAATTCGAAGAGACTTGCAAAGATAACTCAATCATACATAAAAGAATCCAGAGAAGAATCAAATATTTTCCATAGATAATACTGGATCATAAACCCACAATTCATCGGTCTCAACAAACACACCGCAAAAAGAAGATTACATCGAATAGATCTCCACGAGAGAGGGGGAGAACATTGTATTGAGATCCAAAAAGAGAGAAGAAGCCATCTAGCTACTAGCTATGGACCCGAAGGTCTGAAATAAACTATTCACACTTCATCGGAGGGGCTATGGTGATGATGTAGAAGCCCTCCATGGTGGATGCCCCCTCCGGCGGAGCTTCGGAACAAGCCCCAAGATGGGATCTCGTGGATACAGAAGGTTGCGGCGGTGGAATTAGGTTTTTGGCTCCTGTTCTGATCGTTCGGGGATACGTAGGTATATATAGGAGGAAGGATGTAACGCCCCGGATTCGATGCGCCAGGTGTCCGCCAGTTTTTCGCCGTCTTTGCCATGTCATTTGCTTGCGTGTTGCATTTTTCCATGTCATCATGTGCATTTCATTTTGCATACGTGTTCATCTCATGCATCCGAGCATTTTCCCCGTTGTCCGTTTTGCAATCCGGCACTCCTATGTCCTCCGGCGTCCTCCTTTTTGTCTCTTGTTGTGCGGGTGTTAAACTTTCTCGGAATGGCCCGAGGTTTGCCAAGCGGCCTTGGTATAGCACCGGTAGACCGCCTGTCAAGTTTCGTGTCATTTGGAGGTCGTTTGGTACTCCAACGGTTAACCGGGTAACCGTTAAAGCCTCCTTCTCTTTGCAGCCCAAGACCCCTTCCAAAGTGGCCCAAAACCCAGCAAACTCCCCTCTATGCTCTCGGTCGTTCGATCACGATCGCGTGGCCGAAAACCGCTCCTCATTTGGACTCTCCTAGCTCCCTCTACCTATATATATGTGGCCTCCCCCGAAATCCCGCAGTCCAAACCCTAGCCTCCACCTACCTCGCGCCGCCGGACACATCCTCCCGCCGCCTGGACATGTCCGCGCCGCCCCCGCGCCCAATCGGACGCCGCCACCTGTCCCGCCGCCGTCCTCGCGCCGCCAGGCCCGTCGGGGCCCGAGGCCGGCCCGCCCCGGGCCCGATCTGGGCCGCGCCCCGACCCGCGTGCGCCGCTCCCCGCCGCCGTGCTCCGCCCGCGCCACCGCCGCCGGATGCGGCCTCGCCGCCGCCGCGCCCGGCCCGCTCCCCGCCTTCGCCCGCGCCTCCCCGGCCCCGCGCCGCTAGTGCCCGCCGGCCGCCGCCGCCTCCCTGGCTCCCGCGGTGCTCCTGCGCCCGCGCCTGGCCCGGGTCTTCCCCGCCGCCGGCCTTCGCCGCCGCCGGAGCCGCCTCCTCCGGCGACCCCCGTCTCCGCCGCCGCCGGATCCAGCCCTCCCCGGCCCCGATCCGGTGCCCTCAGCCAGCCAGCGCCGCTGCCGTGGGACCCGCCCGTCAGCCTCACCACGCGGACATGTCCGCCCGACCCCGGACAATGTCCGTCCAGTCAGCCCCGAGGTTGTTTTTTTCCCTAAGTCCCGTATATTCATACATTATCATGCCATGTTCATCATGCTGCATCTCTGCATCCATAGCTCCGTTTCGTGCGTGTAATATGTCAAATTGTTCGTCTCGACGAGTACTTCATTTCATTCCATTGCATCATTTTCATTTGAGTTCATCTTGATGCCCGAAATGCTGTTGGAAGAGTGCATGTTGATGTTAACCTGCTGAAACTGTTATAACTTGCTCATTTGTCATTTTTGCCATGATTGATGTGTGCGTCCTATGAGGTTGATGTCTACATGTGTTTTGATCTATGCTATGCCATCTTTCCAGGGGTGCCAACCATGTATTTTTGTGAGTTGTGTAGTGAGTGCATCGAGCTTGTTAAGTAGGGTACTTGCTGTTGCTGTTTTCCTGACAGATTCTGTTATATTTTGTTGCTATGTAAACATGTTGCTACTAATCATTCTATGCATAATCTGGAGATGTTCTGTAAACATGTTTTGATCTACATGTCTTGCTCTATCCGTTCATGCCCATGGTTGCATTTATAGCCTGCTTTATCATGTTGTTATCTTGCTCCAAAGTTGCTTGATGATGTTGCTATCAACCTGTTAACATTAAGTTCACTAGTTCCCATGTGTTTTGCTAGTGTTCCATGCACCCTATGAACTTGCTCTTGCCATGCTTAGCTTCATAAACATGTCTTCTTACTGTTGGTTGCCTTGCCATGCCATGTATTGCTCTGTGGTGAGTGGAGCAAGCTCACCAACATGCCTACTTATTGTTGTTCCTGCCATGTATGAATCTGTAATATAACTTGCCATGTTTACATGGGTGCTATCATATCTTCTGATCATTTTTGGCTCATGGTCAGTAAGGGACTTTTGATATATGCTTTTAGTAGATTCATGCCATGCCTTTGTTTGCCATGATACGTTCCTGTAACATGTTGTTTGCTTGCTCTAAACATTGCGACCTGATGTTATTTCTGCTAAAGTCTGAAACTGTTATTATTTGCAATCTTACCATGTGTTTTGGAGCATGTTCTAGTTGTTTCTGGAGATAGCTCAGTGTTCATGTTTTGTTGTGCTTTACCTGTACTTCATGCTCATGCCTTTTGTTATTATGTTGGGGTGCTGTATCATATTGTTTTGATGCTTGTATTATGCCTAGTTGCTGTTATGGACAGATTGTTGTTATGTCTTGTATAGAGTGTATGTGTTGCACCGTTGCTCCGTTTTGAGTGTGCTCTATATGAAATTTGCTTAGAATTGCATGTAGTTCCATATTACCATGTTGCATCCTTGTTTTGAGGTGTTTGCTTGATGTTTGTATGCATTTTGCATCAATGCCATGTTTAACTTGTTTTGCTCATATCTTCTAGGCCGTAGCTCCGAATCTAATGAACTTTATATGTAACTTGAGTAGAATTTTGTGTAGATCGTCTTGGTGCATCTTAACTTGCTGTTTAACAAATTCAACTTAATGTTTGTTCAGTTCTGGACCCATTTCGAAATTTGCATATGAGGACTTACCGGAATTGTTATATGTTGTTCCCGGCCTCATTTAAACTTGCCTTGATGTGTTGTTCTTGTTTGCATCATCTCTTGCCATGAGTAGCTTCATGTAGCCTTGTCATGCATCATGCTTGTTGTGCATCATGCCTTGTTCATGTGTGGTGTGTTTACCATGTTGTGTGTTTCTTCTCGATAGTTTCCGTTTCGTTGTGATCGTGAGGATGCGTTCGTCTATGTGTGGTTCGTCTTCGTGGCTTCATCTTCTTCATGGACTCGTTCTTCTTCCTTGCGGGATTTCTGGCAAGATGACCGCTACCCTGGATCTCACTACTATCATTGCTATGCTAGTTGCTTCGTTCTATCGCTATGCTGCGCTACCTATTACCTGTTTATCAAGCCGTCCCATTTTGCCATGAACCTCTAACCTTTGACACCTTTCCTATGCAAACCGTTGTTTTGGCTATGTTACCGCTTTTGCTCAGCCCCTCTTATAGCGTTGCTAGTTGCAGGTGAAGTTGAAGATTTCTCCATGGTGGACATGATTTTGGTTGGGATATCACAATATCTCTTATATTATTAATGCATCTATATATTTGGTAAAGGGTGGAAGGCTCAGCCTTATGCCTGGTGTTTTGTTCCACTCTTGCCGCCCTAGTTTTCGTCATACCGGTGTTATGTTCCCGGATTTTGCGTTCCTTACGCGGTCGGGTGATTTATGGGACCCCCCTGACAGTTCGCTTTGAATAAAACTTGTCCAGCAAGGCCCAACCTTGGTTTTACCATTTGCCTCACCACCACCTATACCTTTCCCTTGGGTCGGCCAACCCAAGGGTCATCTTTATTTTAGCCCCCCCCGGGCCAGTGCTTGTCTAAGTGCTGGTCCGAACTAGAGTCCTTTGCAGCGCCCCCTCAGGGAAACTTGAGGTCTGGTTTTAGTTGTACGGAGTGCTCATCCGGTGTTGCCCTGAGAACGAGATATGTGCAGCTCCTATCGGGATTGTCAGTGCATCGGGCGGCTTTGCTGGTCTTGTTTTACCATTGTCGAAATGTCTTGTAAACCGGGATTCCGAGACTGATCGGGTCTTCCTAGGAGAAGGTCTATTCCTTCGTTGATCACAAGAGCTTGTCATGGGCTAAGTTGGGACACCCCTGCAGGGTATAAACTTTCGAGAGCCGTGCCCATGGTTATGTGGCAGATGGGAATTTGTTAATGTCCGGTTGTAGATAACTTGACACCTGATCCGAATTAAAATGCATCAACCGCGTGTGTAGCCATGATGGTCTCTTCTCGGCGGAGTCTGGGAAGTGAACACGGTTTCTGGGTTATGTTTGACGTAAGTAGGAGTTCATGATCACCTCTTGATCATTACTAGTTGACGACCGTTCCTTTGCTTCTCTTCTCGCTCTCATTTGCGTATGTTAGCCACCATATATGCTTAGTCGCTGTTGCAACCTCACCACTTTACCCCTTCCTTTCCCACTAAGCTTTGCTAGTCTTGATACCCATGGTAATGGGATTGCTGAGTCCTCGTGGCTCACATATTACTACAACACCAGTTGCAGGTACATGTTATCCGATGATCATGATGCGAGAGCGATGCTTGCTTGCGTTGAGTTCTTCTTCTGCTTCTTCTTCGATCAGGGGATAGATTCTAGGTCGGCAGCCTGGGCTAGCAGGGTGGATGTCGTTTGAGCTTCTGTTTGTGTTTCATCCGTAGTCGGATGTTGTTCTTGTATGTTGTATTGTTGTATTCATGTGGCATTGTATGCCTTTTGTATGTATCCCCATCTATTATGTAATGTTGATGTAATGATATCCACCTTGCAAAAGTGTCTCAATATGCGGGTCTATCCTTGGTGGGACCTTCGAGTTCCTTTTGGATAGGGTCGCATATTGGGCGTGACAAAGGAGTACGTCG
Organism: Triticum timopheevii; assembly: GCA_963921465.1. Taxonomy (NCBI): domain Eukaryota; kingdom Viridiplantae; phylum Streptophyta; class Magnoliopsida; order Poales; family Poaceae; genus Triticum; species Triticum timopheevii. The sequence goes on along the minus strand of OY997268.1, from coordinate 514,818,412 downwards.
GTGGAGCTCCAAGGGGCCCACGAGGTAGGGGGCGCGCCCAGGGGGGCGCCCTCCACCCTCGTGACCTCCTCGGGCACTGCTTGGAGTAGGGTCCAAGTTTCCTGGGTCACGTTCGGTTGGAAAATCAAGATCCCGAAGGTTTCATTCCGTTTGGACTCCGTTTGATACTCCGTTTCTTCGAAATACTGAAAAAGGCAAAAAACAACAATTCTGGGTTGGGCCTTCGGTTAATAGGTTAGTCCCAAAAGTAATATAAAAGTGGAAAATAAAGCCCAATATAGTCCAAAACAGTAGATAAAGTAGCATGGAGCAATCAAAAATTATAGATATGTTGGAGACGTATCAGGCATCCCCAAGCTTAATTCCTGCTCGTCCTCGAGTAGGTAAATGATAAAAAAGATTTTTTGATGCGAAGTGATACTTTGGCATAATTTCAATGTAAATCTTCTTAATTGTGATATGAATATTCAGATCCGAAAGATTCAGGACAAAAGTTCATATTGACACAAAAATAATAATACTTTAAGCATACTAATCAAAGCAATCATGTCTTCTCAAAATAACATGGCAAAAGAAAGTTATCCCTACAAATTCATATAGTCTGGCTATGCTCCATCTTCCCCACACAAAATATTTAAATCATGCACAACCCCGATGACAAGCCAAGCAATTGTTTCATACTTATGACATTCTCAAAACTTTTCAATCTTCATGCAATTCATGAGCGTGAGCCATGGATATAGCACTATAGGTGGAATAGAAGGGTGGTTTTGGAGAAGACAAAAAGAGGGAAGATAGTCTCAAATCAACTAGGCGTATCAACGGGCTATGGAGATGCCCATCAATAGATATCAATGTGAGTGAGTAGGGATTGCCATGCAACGGATGGACTAGAGCTATAAGTATATGAAATCTCTATAAAAGAAACTAAGTGGGTGTGCATCAACTTGCTTGCTCATGAAGACCTAGGGTATTTTGAGGAAGCCCATCATTGGAATATACAAGCCAAGTTCTATAATGAAAAATTCCCACTAGTATATGAAAGTGACAAAATGAGAGACTCTCTATCATGAAGATCTTGGTGCTACTTTGAAGCACAAGTGTGGTAAAAGGATAGTAACATTGTCCCTTCTCTCTTTTTCTCTCATTTTTTTATTTTATTTGGGCCTTTCTCTTCTTCTTTTTTTTATGGCCTCTTTTTTTTTGTAAAGTCCAGAGTCTCATCCCGACTTATGGGGGAATCATAGTCTCCATCATTCTTTCCTCACATGGGACAATGCTCTAATAATGATGATCATCACACTTTTATTTTTCTTACAACTCAACAATTACAACTCGATACTTAGAAAAAAGTATGACTCTATATGAATGCCTCCGGCGGTGTACCAGGATATGCAATGAATCATGAGTGACATGTATGAAAGAATTATGAACGGTGGCTTTGCCACAAATACAATGTCAACTACATGATCATGCTAGCAATATGACAATGATGGAACGTGTCATAATAAACGGAACGGTGGAAGGTTGCATGGCAATATATCTCGGAATGGCTATGGAAATGCCATAATAGGTAGGTATGGTGGCTGTTTTGAGGAAGGTATATGGTGGGTGTATGATACCGGCGAAAAGTGCGCGGTATTAGAGAGGCTAGCAAAGGTGGAAGGATGGGAAAAAGTGCGTATAATCCATGGACTCAACATTAGTCATAAAGAACTCATATACTTATTGCAAAAATCTAGAAGTTATCAAAGCAAAGTATTACACGCATGCTCCTAGGGGGATAGATTGGTAGGAAAAGACCATCGCTCGTCCCCGACCGCCACTCATAAGGAAGACAATCAATAAATAAATCATGCTCCGAGTTCATCACATAACGGTTCACCATACATGCATGCTACGGGAATCACAAACTTCAACACAAGTATTCTTTGAATTCACAACTACTTAACTAGCATGACTCTAATATCACCATCTTCATATCTCAAAACAATTATCAAGCATCAAACTTATCTTAGTATTCAATGCACTCAAAAGAAAGTTTCACATATCTTGAACACCAAGTATATTAACATTAAGCAAATTACCATGCTATTAACGACTCTCAAAATAATCTAAGTGAATCATGAGAGACCAATAGTTTATTTAAAACAAATCCACCACCGTGCTCTAAAAGATCTAAGTGAAGTACTAGAGCAAAAATTATCACACTCAAAAGATATAAGTGAAGCACTATGAGCAAAACTATCAAACTCAAAAGATATAAGTGAAGCACATAGAGTATTCTAACAAATTCCAATTCATGTATGGCTCTCTCAAAAGATGTGCATAGCAAGGATGATTGTGGTAGACTAACAAGAAAAGACACAAATAATACAAGACGCTCCAAGCAAAACACATATCATGTTGGTGAATAAAAATATAGCTTCAAGTAAATTACCGATGGAAGTGGACGAAAGAGGGGATGCCTTCCGGGGCATCCCCAAGCTTTGACTTTTTGGTGTCCTTGGATTATCTTGGGGGTGCCATGGGAATCCCCAAGCTTAGGCTCTTGCCACTCCTTGTTCCATAATCCATCAAAAGAATTCACCCAAAACTTGAAAGCTTCACAACACAAAACTCAACAGAAATCTCGTGAGCTCCGTTAGAGAAAGAAAACAAAAGACTACTTCAAGGTACTGCAACAAACTAATTATTTATTTATATTGGTGTTAAACCTACTGTATTCCAACTTCTCTATGGTTTATAAACTAATTTACTAGCCATAGATTCATCCAAATAAGCAAACAACACACGAAAAGCAGAATCTATCAAAAACAGAACAGTCTGTAGCAATCTGTAACTAACGCAAACTTCTGGAACTCGAAAAACTCTACGAAAATAGGAAGTCCTGGAAAATTTGTTTATTGATCATCAGCAAAAATAATCAACGCAAAAGCACGTTCCTGTGATTTATCATAACTAAATTCGTGCGTGCAAAGTTTCTGTTTTTCAGCAGAATCGAATCAACTATCATCGTAGGTTATCCTATAGGTCCTACTTGGCACAAACACTAATTAAAACATAAAACCACATCCAAACAGAAGGTAGATGGATTATTTATTCCTAAACAGAAGGAAAAACAAAAAACACAAAATAAAATTGGGTTGCCTCCCAACAAGCGCTATCGTTTAACGCCCTTAGCTAGGCATAAAAGCAAGGATAGATCTAGGTATTGCCATCTTTGGTAGGCAATTCTTCAATGAGGCATTTTCTTTCTTCCTAGTAATTGACAAATTTTTGGGCAAAAGATCAAAGAATTCATCTATAGCAAATTGTTCCTTAATGATGGTAAAAAGATTGGGATGAACACTTATAGATTTAAGATCCGCAGTTTCCTTACTAGATGATTCACCCTTATTCTTAGGAACATAAATAAGCTTAGTATTTTTAGTAGAGGAACTTGGAGTGTTTTTAACGGAAGAAAAAGCGGTTTCCAAGTTGGTAATGATACCCTCAAGTTTATCGATTCTTGTGGAATCTAGATTTATTTTTTCATTAACAAGGGGTTCTTTTTCTTTAATATTTTTCAAAGTCATTCCTACCTTAGATCCATATTGGGTAATTTGATTGTGGATCTTTTTGTCAAGATTTTCAATTGATTCAATGGTAGCAACTTTATTTTCAATAGCTTCAAGCCTTTGCATAACATGCTCCAAAGTTAACGTAGTTCCATTAATCAAAAGGGGCGGTGAGCCAAATATATCTATTAAAGCATTATAAGAATCAAAAGTATGGCTACCCAAAAAATTCCCTCCGGTAATGGTATCAAGGATATATCTATACTAAGGATTAGCACCTATGTAAAAATTGCGAAGAAGAACTGAGGTAGATTGCTTCCTGGTAGATTTATTTTGAGCATTGCAAATTCTATACCAAGCATCATTTAGATTTTCTCCCTCCCTTTGTTTAAAATTTAAGACCACATTCTCGGGAGATAGCGGAGACGATATGAAACTAGTCATGATGACAAGAAAACTAACACACGAGCAAGCAGAAAGGCAAAAGGGAAAAAGGCAAACAGGAAAGAGAAGACTAGATTGGGAAAGAGAGGGCAAATAAAACGGCAAGGGTGAAGTGGGGGAGAGGAAAACAAGAGGCAAATGGCAAATAATGTAATGCAAGAGATAGGGATTGCGATGGGTACTTGGTATGGTTGACTTGCTTGCGTGAGCCTCCCCGGCAACGGCGCCAGAAATTCTTCTTGCTACCTCTTGAGCACTGCGTTGGATTTCCCCGAAGAGGAGAGGATGATGCAATAAAGTAGCGTAAGTATTTCCCTCAGTTTTTGAGAACCAAGGTATCAATCCAGTAGGAGACCACGCACAAGTCCCTCGTACCTACACAAAACGATAGCAACTCGCAACCAACGCTTAGGGGTTGTCAATCCCTTCACGATCACTTACGGGAGTGAGATCTGATAGAGATAATATTTTTGTATTTTTGATAGATAGATGCAAAATAAAAATAAAGGGAAAGTAAAAACAAAGCAAATAAATAAAGTGATATAGATTGATATGATGAGAATAGACCCCGGGGCCATAGGTTTCACTAGTGGCTTCTCTCAAGAGCATAAGTATTCTACGGTGGGTGAACAAATTACTGTTGAGCAATTGACAGAATTGAGCATAGTTATGAGTATATCTAGGCAATGATCATGTATATTGGCATCACGTCCAAAACAAGTAGATCGAAACGATTCTGCATCTACTACTATTACTCCACTCATCGACCGCTATCCAGCATGCATCTACAATATTAAGTAAAAACAGAGTAATGTCGTAAGCAAGATGACATGATGTAGAGGGATAAATTCATGCAATATGATAAAGAAACCATCTTGTTATCCTTGATGGCAACAATACAATACGTGCCTTGCAACTCTTTCTGTCACTGTGTAAGGACACCGCAAGATTGAACCCAAAGCTAAGCACTTCTCCCATTGCAAGAACTACCAATCTAGTTGGCCAAACCAAAAAGATAATTCGAAGAGACTTGCAAAGATAACTCAATCATACATAAAAGAATTCAGAGAAGAATCAAATATTTTCCATAGATAATACTGGATCATAAACCCACAATTCATCGATCTCAACAAACACACCACAAAAAGAAGATTACATCGAATAGATCTCCACGAGAGAGGGGGAGAACATTGTATTGAGATCCAAAAAGAGAGAAGAAGCCATCTAGCTACTAGCTATGGACCCGAAGGTCTGAAGTAAACTACTCACACTTCATCGGAGGGGCTATGGTGATGATGTAGAAGCCCTCCGTGGTGGATGCCCCCTCCGGCGGAGCTCCGGAACAGGCCCCAAGATGGGATCTCATGGATACAGAAGGTTGCGGCGGTGGAATTAGGTTTTTGGCTCCTGTTCTGATCGTTCGGGGATGCGTAGGTATATATAGGAGGAAGGAGTACGTCGGTGGAGCTCCGAGGGGCCCACGAGGTAGGGGGGCGCGCCCAGGGGGGCGCGCCCTCCACCCTCGTGACCTCCTCGGGCACTTCTTGGAGTAGGGTCCAAGTCTCCTGGGTCACGTTCGGTTGGAAAATCACGATCCCGAAGGTTTCATTCCGTTTGGACTCCGTTTGATATTTTGTTTCTTCGAAATACTGAAAAAGGCAAAAAACAACAATTCTGGGCTGGGCCTCTGGTTAATAGGTTAGTCCCAAAAGTAATATAAAAGTGGAAAATAAAGCCCAATATAGTCCAAAACAGTAGATAAAGTAGCATGGAGCAATCAAAAATTATAGATACGTTGGAGACGTATCACCGCACACCCCCTGTGCTTCACCGATGAGGTGCTGGAACATGATTTTCCATAAGGGTTCAAACCCGTAAACATCGAGGAGTATGATGGAATGATGGACCCTGCGGTTTGGATAGAAGACTTTATTCTTCACATCCACATGGCTCGCGGAGATGATCTCCACGCCATCAAATATTTACCCCTCAAGCTAAAAGGACCAGCTCGGCACTGGCTAAAAAGCCTCCTTGAAAACTCCATAGGAAGCTAGGAGGAACTTGAGGATGCTTTTCAGGCCAATTTCCAAGGGACCTATGTTCGGCCCTCGGATGAAGATGATCTAAGTCATATAATCTAGCAACCCGGAGAATTAGCTCGTAAGCTTTGGAACCGGTTTCTCACTAAGAAGAACCAAATCATCGACTGTCTGGACGCCGAAGCCTTAGCGGCCTTCAAACACAGTATCCAGGACGAATGGCTAGCCAGACACCTTGGCCAGGAAAAGCCAAGGACTATGGCCGCCTTAACCACACTCATGACCCGTTTTTGCGCGGGCAAAGACAGCTGGTTAGCCCGCAGTAGCACGAGCGACCCCGACACATCTGAAGTCAGGGTCGGTAATGGAAAACCATGATACAACAAAAATAAACATCGGAATAATGAAGAAAGCCCAAACAATACAACGGTAAATGCCAGATTCCGGGGCTCCAAACCCGGTCAGCGGAAGAAGCCATTTAAAGGCAACACAGACAGTCCAACCAACCTGGATAAAATTCTAGACAGGTCCTGCCAGATCCACGGCACTCCCAACAAACCAGCCAATCACACCAACAGAGAATGTTGGGTCTTCAAGAAGGCCGGCAAACTCAACGCCGACCACAAAGGGAAGGGACCACAGAGCGAAGACGAGAACGAACCTCGCCAGCCGAACACAGGGGGACAGAAGAAATTTCCACCGGAGATCAAAACAGTGAACATGATCTATGTCACTGACATCGCAAAGAGGGAGCTCAAACACGCACTCCGAGACATCTATGCTGTTGAGCCCATCGCCCCAAAGTTCAACCCATGGTCGGCCTGTCCGATCACCTTTGATCGCAGGGATCACCCGACTAGTATCTGTCACGGGGGTTCGGCTGCCCTAGTGCTCGACCCAATAATCTATGTCACTCGAGTCCTCATGGACAGCGGTAGCAGTCTCAATCTGATATATCAGGACACTGTCCGCAAGATGGGGATAGACCCGTCAAGAATCAAGCCAAGTAGCACTACCTTCAAAGGAGTCATACCGAGCATGGAAGCCCGCTGCACGGGCTCTCTAACATTGGATGTTGTGTTCGGCTCCCCCGACAACTTTCGAAGCGAAGAACTAATCTTCGACATTGCTCCGTTCCAAAGTGGCTATCATGCACTGCTCGGAAGAATGGCCTTCACCCTTTTTAATGCAGTCCCACATTATGCTTATCCAAAACTCAAAATTCCTGGACCACGCGGCGTCATCACAGTCAGCGGAAATATGAAGCGCTCTCTTCGTACAGAAGAATACACGGCGGCTCTAGCAGTTGAAGTACGAAATGGCCTATTCAAGCCGAGCAGCTCATCGTTTTTTAAGACCACGGACACAGCTAAACGTATCCGGCGCACACCTCAGTGCGGCAGCTCAGATAAACCTAAACTCGATTAGTAGCTATGCCCCCATCAGCCTCCCCATAAGGAGACCGCATATGTGCCACACATACGTAAATATACACTCAAAACTCCTTGGGTGTCGAAGGGGGCACACTTGTAACGCCCCGGATCTGATGCGCCAGGTGTATGCCAGTTATTCACCGTCGTTGCCATGTCATTTGCTTGCGTGTTGCATTTTATCATGTCATCATGTGCATCGCATTGGCATACGTGTTCGTCTCATGCATCCGAGCTTTTTCCCCATTGTCCGTTTTGCAATCTGGCACTCCTATGTTCCCCCAGCGTCCCCCTTTTGTCTCTCGTTGTGAGTGGGTGTTAAACATTCTCGGAATGGACTGAGGTTTGTCAAGCGGCCTTGGTATACCACCAGTAGACCGCCTGTCAAGTTTCGTGCCATTTGGAGGTCGTTTGATACTCCAACGGTTAACCGGGGAACCGTAAAAGCCTCTTTTGTTGCAGCCCAACACCCCTTCATAACAGCCCACTAACCCATCCAAACCCCCTCCATGCTCTCGGTCGTTCGATCATGATCGTGTGGGCGAAAACTGCACCTCATTTGGAGCCTCCTAGCTCCCTCTACCTATTTATATGTGCATCTCCCCCGAAATCCCGGTCTAACCCTAGCCATCTTCATCCTCGCGCCGCCGGACACGTCCTCCCGGCGCCGGACGCGTCCACCTCCACCTCACCCCGGCCAATCCGGCCTCGCCACCTCAGCGCCGCCGCCTCCCTCCACCTACCAGCCGCCGCCACGTCACCAGCGCCGCGCCCCTCTCTCCTCCCCGCGCCGCCGTGGCCCTGCGGGCCCACTGCCGGCCCGCCTCGCCCGCGCCGCCGCGCCGGGACCGCGCCGCCGCGCCCCTCCGGCGACTCCACGCCTCGCCCTGCGAAGGTGTCCGCTCGCCGCCGCCCCGGGAGCGCCGCCGCTCCCCGCGGGAGCCCGCGCCCCCGAGCGCCTCCCCGCCGCCGGCCTCCGCCTCTCCACCGGCCGCCGCGTCCGCGCCCGCTCGCTGCCGCTCCCCGCGGGAGCCCGCGCCTCCCCGCCGCCGGCCTCCGCCTCACCACCGGCTGCCGCATCCGCGCCCGCGCGTGCCAGCCGCCGCCTGGCCTTTCCCTCGCCTCCTCCAACTGGATCCGGCGAGGAGCGCCTCGGATCCGGCCTTCCCTCCACTCCGGCGAGCCCCTCCTCCAGCTCCAGCCGCCGTCTCCTCCAACTCCGGCGAAACTCCGGCGACCTCGAAAACTGTGCCAGATCTGGATCCCAAAGGTTGACCCCGTTTTTCGTCTAAGTCCCTGTTTCTGCAACATTTTCATGCCATGTTCATCATACCATAACTCCATGCATGCTGCTCCGTTTCGTGCATGTAATATGTCAAATTGTTCGCCTCGACGAGTACTTCAATTGATTCCATTGCATCATGTTCATTTGAGTCCATCTTGATGCCTGAATATTCGTTGCAAGAGTGCTATATGATGTTAACCTACTGAAACTGTTATAACTTGATGATTTGTTATTTTTGTTGCATTTGATGTGTGCATCCTATGGGCATGAGATCTACATGTGTTTTGTACTTCATCATGCCATCTTTACAGGAGTGCTATCCATGTATTTTTGTGAGTTGTGTGATGAGTGCATCAAGCTTGTTAAATAGGGTACTTGCTGTTACTGTTTTGCTATGATGGATCTGCTATATCATGATGCTATGTAAACCTGCTGCTACAAGTTATTCTATGCATAATCTGGAGATGTTCACTAAGGATGCTTTGTTATAAATGTCATGCTCTATCCATTCATGCCCCTGGTTGCATTTATAGCCTGCTGTAGATTCTTGTAATCTTGCTCTCAACTTGCTAAATAATGTTGCTGTCAGCCTGTTAACATTAAGTTCAGTTTTGCCATGTGCTTTTCTAGTGATACATGCACCCTATGAACTTGCTATTGCCATGCTTAGCTTAATAAACATGTCATCTTACTGTTGGATGCCTTTCTATGCCATGTATTGCCCTGTGGTGAGTGGTTCAAGCTCACCAACATGCTTACTTGTTGTTGTTCCTGCCATGTCTGAATCTGCCATATCACTTGCTATGTTTACATGGGTGCCATCATATTTTCTGTGCCCTTTTGGCTCATGGTCAGTAAGGGACTTTTGTTCTATGCGATTAGTAGATTCATGCCATGCCTTTGTTTGCCAGTATAAGTTCCTGTAGAATATTGTTTGATAGCTCTCAAGATTGCAACCTGATGTTATTTATGCTAAGTCTAAACTGTTATTATTTGCAATATTGCCATGTCATTTTGAGCATGTTGTAGTGATTTCTGGAGATAGCTCAGTGTTCATGTTTTGTCATGCTTTACTCGTACTTCATGCCATGCCTTTTTTTTATTATGTTGGGGTGCTGTAGCTTATAGTTCTGATGCTTGTAAGTTGCCTAGTTGCTGTTTTGGACAGCTTGTCCTTTAGTCTTGTATAGAGTGTATGTGTTGAACCGTTGCTCCGTTTTGGGTGTGCTCTATATGAAACTTACTTGATTTTGCATGTAGTTTCATATTATCATGTTGCATCCTTGTTTTGAGGTGTTTTATTGATGTTTGGATGCATTTTGCATCAATGCCATGTTTAACTTGTTTTGCTCACATCTTCTAGGCCATAGCTCCGAATCTAATGAACTTTATATGTAACTTGACTAGAATCTCGTGTAGATCGTCTTGGTGCATCTTAACTTGCTGCTTAACAACTTGAACCTAAAGTTTATTCAGATCTGGACCAATTTCGAAATTTGCATATGAGGACTTACCGGATGTGTTATATGTTGTTTCCGGCCTCATTTAAACTTGCCTTGATGTGTTGTTCTTGTTTGCATCATCTCTTGCCATGAGTAGCTTCATGTAGCCTTGTCATGTATCATGCTTGGTTGTGCATCATGTCATGTATATGTGTGGTGTGTTTACCATGTTGTGTGCTTCTTCTCGATAGTTCCCGTTTCGTTGCGATCGTGAGGATTCGTTCGTCTATGCTTGGTTCGTTTTCGTGGCTTCATCTTCTTCATGGACTCGTTCTTCTTCCTTGCGGGATTTCAGGCAAGATGACTGCTACCCTGGATCTCACTACTATCATTGCTATGCTAGTTTCTTCGTTCTATCACTATGTTGCGCTTCCTATCACTTGTTCTTCAAGCCTCCCCAAATTGCCATGAACCTCTAACCTTTGACACCCTCCCTAGCAAACCGTTGTTTGGCTATGTTACCGCTTTGCTCAGCCCCTCTTATAGCGTTGTTAGTTGCAGGTGAAGTTAAAGATTGCTCCATGGTGGACAGGATTATGTTGGGATATCACAATATCTCTTATTTAATTAATGCATCTATATACTTGGTAAAGGGTGGAAGACTCGTCCTTATGCCTGGTGTTTTGTTCCACTCTTGCTGCCCTAGTTTCCGTCATACCGGTGTTATGTTCCCGGATTGTGCGTTCCTTACGCGGTTGGGTGATTTATGGGACCCCCTTGACAGTTCGCTTTGAATAAAACTCCTCCAGCAAGGCCCAACCTTGGTTTTACCATTTGCCTCACCTACCCCTTTTTCCCTTGGGTTTCCGGAGCCCGAGGGTCATCTTTATTTATCCCCCTGGGCCAGTGCTCCTCCGAGTGTTGGTCCAACCTGAGCGATGTCCGGCGCCCCCCGGGCAACCATGGTCTATGCCAACCCGACGTCTGGCTCATCCGGTGTGCCCTAAGAACGAGATATGTGCAGCTCCTATCGGGATTTATCGGCACATCGGGCGGCTTTGCTGGTCTTGTTTTACCATTGTCGAAACATCTTGTAAACCAGGATTCCGAGACTGATCGGGTCTTTCTGGGAGAAGGTATATCCTTCGTTGATCGCGAGAGCTTATCATGGGCCAAGTTGGGACACCCCTGCAGGGTATTATCTTTCGAAAGCCGTGCCCGCGGTTATGTGGCAGATGGGAGTTTGTTAATGTCTGGTTGTAGATAACTTAACACCAGATTCGAACTAAAATGCATCAACCGTGTGTGTAGCCGTGATGGTCTCTTTTCGGCGGAGACCGGGAAGTGAACACGGTTTTTGTGTTATGATTGACGTAAGTAGGAGTTCAGGATCACCTCTTGATCATTGCTAGCTTCACGACCGTTCCTTTTCTTCTCTTCTCGCTCTTATTTTCATATGTTTGCCACCATATATGCTTAGTCACTGCTGCAACCTCACCACTTTACCCCTTCCTTTCCCTTTAAGCTTTGCTAGTCTTGATACCCACTATAATGGGATTGCTGAGTCCTTGTGGCTCACATATTACTACAACAATAGTTGCAGGTACAGGTTATGCGATGATCATGACGCAAGAGCGATGTTTACTTGTTTTGGAGTTCTTCTTTTGCTTCTTCTTCGAACAGGGGATAGGTTCCAGGTCGGCAGCCTGGGTTAGCAGGGTGGATGTCGTTTGAGTTTTTGTTTGTGTTTCATCCGTAGTCGGATGGTGTTCTTATGTAAGATGATGTTGTATTCGTGTGGCATTGTATGCCTTTTGTATGTATCCCCATCTATTATGTAATGTTGATGTAATGATATCCACCTTGCAAAAGCGTCTTCAAGATGCGCTTCTATCCTTGGTGGGACCTTTGAGTTCCTTTAGGATAGGGTCGCATCTTGGACGTGACAAGTTGGTATCAGAGCCTCGACTGACCTTAGGAGCCCCCTTGATTGATTAGTTTGGCCATTGTTGAGTCTAGAAGAAAAACTGTTTTCGGAGTCTAGTTATACCGGAGAGTAAGAATTCTTTTTACTCATCTGCCCCTTCCTCGCTCTGGTGAGGAATCATGACGTAGGTGTTTTGAGTTACTCCTATTCCCCTTCAAATTTTCTTTAGGATCACGCAGTTGGTTTTTTCGATCGTTGTTCCTCAGCTCTTTTTGTCCGACGCATTTCTCGTCATGTTGATTTGACCCTCTTTGTCTTTTGCAAGATCAATCCTTAGTTCTTGTCAATCGACATTGTTTTCCCCATCCGAAGTTGTCTTTATTTTTCCCACCCGCCCACCCCTTTTTCATCTGGAGTCACAGCCTGTAATCGAGTATCCATTATACTCGTGCGAAGTCTTTGCTTTCTTTCCTCAATGATTTTAACCGGTGTTTTTCTCTTCAAGTTATTCGTCGGTTTCCCCTTCCAAGTTGCCTTTGTTTTTCCCACCCTAACATCCTCTTCTTCCTGGAGTCTGAGTCTGTTTCGACCATCAATTTCATTTGTGCGGAGCCTCTTCAGTCTTTCGTCAATTGTTTCAACCGGTGAATTCTCTTTTGTTTGACATTCTTCATCCCTTTCTTTTTCCGGTGCACTCAATTCAAGTTTTTCTGTGTTGATCATATTCTTTTCCTCGGCTCAAATGTTTTCCCCTTGCTCGTTCGCCTCTCGCCAGTTTATCTTTTTGGAGTGCTCAAGACATCTCAAGAGATTTGTCTGTGTTCCAATTAATTCGAGGTTGTCACCTCATTCAAATACTTCAATTATTCTGGTGCATCATCTACCTCTTCAACAATCCTTTTCAACGGTGTTTTTTCTCTTTAGTGGGCCCTAACCCACAGGTCTTTTCCCAGGATCTTACCTGACTCTTCTAATTCCCCCGGAGTTATTTTCAAATCTTTTCAAGTGTGACGTAAGTATGAATTCCATCAGTCACATGCCTTCTCCAAGATCGCTTTCAAATTCTTTTCATCTTTGGTTCAACCCTTCCTCTCTTACAGTCTCCCGGAGTGCCTTAACAAATGTTGATGGTGTTTTCTCGTTGTCATTTGAAGACCGAAGAAGAGTTTTTTCACTAAATCTTGTCTGTTCTCTCGAAGTTTCGTGGTTCTAGCTTCATATTATCCTCTCAAATTATTCCATTTGTCAGATATTGTTTTCTTACCCACCCGGAGCATGTCAGGAGTTGTTTTCCGTTTCTTTCACTGGAGGCCATCATTCCAATTATCGTTCTCTATTTATCCCGGTGCTTCGTTCAAGTGTTCTTTAATCAGCTCATGATCTCTTTGTTCTTCTGCATCTAAATCCCCTCGAGCATATTGGTTCTTCTAATTCTTCCCGGTGATTCATTCTTTTTCATCAGTCATTTTTCTAATTCTTACGGTGGTTCGTTCAAGATTCTTTTTCCTTGATTATCATTTTAATTCATTCGTTCTTTTTAATCCTACCGGTGGTTCATGAAGACCTTCTCAAGTCTGCGATATGTCACTTCTCAATCATTTTCAAGAAGAATAAGTAGTATGCAAAAATCCATTGCTTGTCATCAATTTAATTTGATGAAGGATAAGCATACAATAAATCTTATTCTTATTTCCTCAAAGTGATTAATCCCTTCCTTTGGAGTTTGTTCTTGATGAATAAATTCTAGTTCCAAGTGTTTTTCATCTTTTCTTTTCCGGAGTTCATATTTGATTAGTCGTTTCTTATCTCGTTCTAACCAGAGTGGTTTCATAGTCTATCTGATTCCTTGAGTTTTTGATTCTCGTCATTCTCGTCGTTCCTCTCTTCTTCTCGAGTGCTCTCGATTATTTGCTTCTTCTCTTGAGTTCTTGCTTCACCTCTTCCTCTTTCTCTTCCGTCTCGGTCCTAAGATCTCGGGACGAGATCTCTTGTTAGTGGAGGAGTGTTGTAATGCCTCAGATTTGATGCGCCAGGTGTATGCCAGTTATTCACCGTCGTTGCCATGTCATTTGCTTGCATGTTGCATTTTATCATGTCATCATGAGCATCGCATTGGCATACGTGTTTGTCTCATGCATCCGAGCTTTTTCCCCGTTGTCCGTTTTGCAATCCGGCACTCCTATGTTCCCCCGGCGTCCCCCTTTTGTCTCTCGTTGTGAGCGGGTGTTAAACATTCTCGGAATGGACCGAGGTTTGTCAAGCGGCCTTGGTATACCACCGGTAGACCGCCTGTCAAGTTTCGTGCCATTTGGAGGTCGTTTGATACTCCAACGGTTAACCGGGGAACCGTAAAAGCCTCTTTTGTTGCAGCCCAACACCCCTTCATAACAGCCCACTAACCCATCCAAACCCATTCCATGCTCTCGGTCGTTCGATCACGATCATATGGGCGAAAACCGCACCTCATTTGGAGCCTCCTAGCTCCCTCTACCTATTTATATGTGCATCTCCCCCGAAATCCCGGTCTAACCCTAGCCATCTTCATCCTCGCGCCGCCGGAAACGTCCGCCCGCCGCCGGACGCGTCCACCTCCACCTCACCCCGGCCAATCCAGCCTCGCCACCTCAGCGCCGCCGCCTCCCTTCACCTATCAGCTGCCGCCACGTCACCAGCGCCGCGCCCCTCTCTCCTCCCCGCGCCGCCGCGGCCCTGCGGGCCCACGGCCGGCCCGCCTCGACCACGACCGGGCCCGAGGCGCCCGCCTCGCCCACGCCGCCACGTCGGGACCGCGCCGCCGCGCCCCTCCGGTGACTCCCCGCCTTGCCCCGCGCCGGCGTCCGCTCGCCGCCGCCCCGGGAGCGCCGCCGCTCCCCGCGGGAGCCCGCGCCCCCGAGCGCCTCCCCGCCGCCGGCCTCCGCCTCGCCACCGGCCGCCGCGTCCGCGCCCGCGCGTGCCGGCCGCCGCCTCGCCGCGCCGCCTGGCCTCTCCCTCGCCTCCTCCAACCGGATCCGGCGAGGAGCGCCTCGGATCCGGCCTCCCCTCCACTCCGGCGAGCCCCTCCTCCAGCTCCGGCCGCCGTCTCCTCCAACTCCGGCGAAACTCCGACGACCCCGAAAACCGTGCCAGATCTGGATCCCGAAGGTTGACCCCGTTTTTCCGTCTAAGTCCCTTTTCTGCAACATTTTCATGCCCGGTTCATCGTACCATAACTCCATGCATACTGCTCCGTTTCGTGCATGTAATATGTCAAATTGTTCGCCTCAACGAGTACTTCATTTGATTCCATTGCGTCATATTCATTTGAGTCCATCTAGACGCATGCATATTCGTTGCAAGAGTGCTATATGATGTTAACCTGCTGAAACTGTTATAACTTGATGATTTGTTATTTTTGTTGCATTTGATGTGTGCATCCTATGGGCATGAGATCTACATGTGTTTTGTACTTCATCATGCCATATTTACAGGGGTGCTATCCATGTATTTTTGTGAGTTGTGTGATGAGTGCATCAAGCTTGTTAAATAGGGTACTTGTTGTTACTGTTTTTCTATGATGGATCTGCTATATCATGATGCTATGTAAACCTGTTGCTACAAGTTATTCTATGCATAATCTGGAGATGTTCACTAAGGATGCTTTGTTATAAATGTCATTCTCTATCCATTCATGCCCCTGGTTGCATTTATAGCCTGCTGTAGATTCTTCTAATCTTGCTCTCAACTTGCTAAATAATGTTGTTGTCAGCCTGTTAACATTAAGTTCAGTTTTGCCATGTGCTTTTCTAGTGATACATGCACCCTATGAACTTGCTATTGCCATGCTTAGCTTAATAAACATGTCATCTTACTATTGGTTGCCTTTCCATGCCATGTATTGCCCTGTGGTGAGTGGTTTAAGCTTACCAATATGCTTACTTGTTGTTGTTCCTGCCATGTCTGAATCTGCCATATCACTTGCTATGTTTACATGGGTGCCATCATATTTTCTGTGCCCTTTTGGCTCATGGTAAGTAAGGGACTTTTGTTCTATGCAATTAGTAGATTCATGCCATGCCTTTGTTTGCCATTATAAGTTCCTGTGGCATATTGTTTGATAGCTCTAAACATTGCAACCTGATGTTATTTCTGCTAAGTCTAAACTGTTATTATTTGCAATCTTGCCATGTCATTTTGAGCATGTTGTAGTGATTTCTGGAGATAGCTCAGTGTTCATGTTTTGTCATGCTTTACCCGTACTTCATGACATGCCTTTTGTTATTATGTTGGGGTGCTGTAGCTTATAGTTTTGATGCTTGTAAGTTGCCTAGTTGCTGTTTTGGACAGCTTGTCCTTTAATCTTGTATAGAGTGTATGTGCTGAACCGTTGCTCCGTCTTGGGTGTGCTCTATATGAAACTTACTTGATTTTGCATGTAGTTTCATATTATCATATTGCATCCTTGTTTTGAGGTGTTTTCTTGATGTTTGGATGCATTTTGCATCAATGCCATGTTTAACTTGTTTTGCTCACATCTTCTAGGCCGTAGCTCCGAATCTAATGAACTTTATATGTAACTTGGCTAGAATCTCGTGTAGATCGTCTTGGTGCATCTTAATTTGCTGTTTAACAACTTGAACCTAAAGTTTATTCAGATCTGGACCAATTTCGAAATTTGTATATGAGGACTTACCGGATGTGTTATATGTTGTTTCCGGCCTCATTTAAGCTTGCCTTGATGTGTTGTTCTTGTTTGCATCATTTCTTGCCATGAGTAGCTTCATGTAGCCTTGTCATGCATCATGCTTGGTTGTGCATCATGTCATGTATATGTGTGGTGTGTTTACCATGTTGTGTGCTTCTTCTCGATAGTTTCCGTTTCGTTGCGATCGTGAGGATTCGTTCGTCTACGCTTGGTTCGTCTTCATGGCTTCATCTTCTTCATGGACTCGTTCTTCTTCCTTGCGGGATTTCAGGCAAGATGACCGCTACCCTGGATCTCACTACTATCATTGCTATGCTAGTTGCTTCGTTCTATCGGTATGCTGCGCTTCCTATCACTTGTTCTTCAAGCCTCCCCAAATTTCCATGAACCTCTAACCTTTGACACCCTTCCTAGCAAACCGTTGTTTGGCTATGTTACCGCTTTGCTCAGCCCCTCTGATAGCGTTGTTAGTTGCAGGTGAAGTTGAAGATTGCTCCATGGTGGACATGATTATGTTGGGATATCACAATATCTCTTATTTAATTAATGCATCTATATACTTGGTAAAGGGTGGAAGACTCGGCCTTATGCCTGGTGTTTTGTTCCACTCTTGCCGCCCTAGTTTACGTCATACCGATGTTATGTTCCCGAATTGTGCATTCCTTACGCGGTTGGGTGATTTATGGGACCCCCTTGATAGTTCGCTTTGAATAAAACTCCTCCAGCAAGGCCCAACCTTTGGTTTTACCATTTGCCTCACCTACCCCTTTTTCCCTTGGGTTTCCGGTGCCCGAGGGACATCTTTATTTACCCCCCGGGCCAGTGCTCCTCCGAGTGTTGGTCCAAGCTGAGCGATGTCCGGCGCCCCCTGGGCAACCAGGGTCTATGCCAACCCGACGTCTGGCTCATCCGGTGTGCCCTGAGAATGAGATATGTGCAGCTCCTATTGGGATTTGTCGGCACATCGGGCGGCTTTGCTGGTCTTGTTTTACCATTGTCGAAATGTCTTGTAAACCGGGATTCCGAGACTGATAGGGTCTTCCTGGGAGAAGGTATATCCTTCGTTGATCGCGAGAGCTTATCATGGGCCAAGTTGGGACACCCCTGCAGGGTATTGTCTTTCGAAAGCCGTGCCCGCGGTTATGTGGCAGATGGGAATTTGTTAATGTCCGGTTGTAGATAACTTGACACCAGATTCGAACTAAAATGCATCAACCGTGTGTGTAGCCGTGATGGTCTCTTTTCGGCGGAGTCCGGGAAGTGAACACGGTTTCTGTGTTATGATTGACGTAAGTAGGAGTTCAGGATCACCTCTTGATCATTGCTAGCTTCACGACCGTTCCTTTACTTCTCTTCTCGCTCTTATTTGCATATTTTAGCCACCATATATGCTTAGTCGCTGCTGCAACCTCACCACTTTACCCCTTCCTTTTCCTTTAAGGTTTGCTAGTCTTGATACCCATGGTAATGGGATTGCTGAGTCCTCGTGGCTCACAGATTACTACAACAACAGTTGCAGGTACAGGTTATGCGATGATCATGACGCGAGAGCGATGTTTACTTGTTTTGGAGTTTTTCTTCTGCTTCTTCTTCGATCAGGGGATAGGTTCCAGGTCGGCAGCCTGGGCTAGCAGGGTGGATGTCGTTTGAGTTTCTATTTGTGTTTCATCCATAGTCGGATGGTGTTCTTATGTAAGATGATGTTGTATTCTTGTGGCATTGTATGCCTTTTGTATGTATCCCCATCTATTATGTAATGTTGATATAATGATATCCACCTTGCAAAAGCGTCTTCAAGATGCGCTTCTATCCTTGGTGGGACCTTCGAGTTCCTTTAGGATAGGGTCGCATCTTGGACGTGACAACACTGCACACAAAAAGTCCATAGTTCGGCTCGACCCTATTCGGACTCCAGAAGCCATATTTCACGGTTCATTAAAACGAAACAGTTTTACTTACAGCCACACCAGATTCTTTTTACCTGGTTTTGTCCTTTCTATAGATGGCGATCATACTATACCCTTCAAGGACACTTCACAACAGAGACAAAGGCGCAGACGTGCAGCAGGGCCCCGCATTAGGTTTCTTTTTAGATTAAGTCCCTCGGCATACCTTTTTTATCTCTTTTTGTTTCATACTTTCCTGGCATGTAAAATGTCCAAGAAAGATATCGGCATTATTTGTAAACATACGGCTCGCCGTACTAAAGTGGGTGTTATAGAAGCAACTCGGTTCGTATTGTGTTTCGAGATTTATGCTCTCACCACCTGCGCCGTTCCCCCATGTCGGATTGCGACATGTGCCTTGATACCAGGGTCTATCACCAGGGGTTGCATTCAGTCCAATGTATATTGAAAAGTCCGGACACCTGTAGGGAGTGTTCAGTGTCACGAGTTTGGCCTTATATGCATCAGCTCCGAATCATGTCTTTGGTCAATAGTTGGGTTGTCCGGCTCCTGTGCTTACTACCTTACGTTCCGCTATATCGGCTAGGGTAGTAAAGGGAGAACTACTGCGATTGTGTCCTGGCTCGTCCAGATGAGCACCTCAGTAGAGAAAGCCGAAAACTGACTGTCATGATGCGGCGAGAGCTGGTCAACCACTCGATGACTCATTAGAATCTTCGCGATTCCCTCCGTGTTAAACGAAGGGCCGTCTTTTTGGTCTCGTATGTGCATGCACCGTATTCGGATAACCGCAGACATACCAGGGGCTATATAGTAGCCCCACCGTCAAACTCCTCTGGCTAAGTGAAAGTGTTAAAGCTCTAGAGTCTGATTGCCTTGTTCGCCGCACTAACACCTCCTTAACGGACCAAGACGTTGGATCAAGTGTGATCAAGTGCTTTTCCGAACACCCCCGCGTTATACGCGAGGGGGATGAAGCCGACGACTACAAACTTTCAGATTGTATATAAAAAAGACGGCCGCACAGGAGGCACCAAAACTTTTCAGGCAAAAAGTATAAAAACAAAGCCTTAAATATATCGTAATATTGTTATTACAATTTTGATACACTTTACTCGAACATAATATTTTTCGAGCATTGACCCTCTATTAAGCGGGCACCCTCTAGGACATCTTCAAAGTAATGTTCTGGCATGTTAAGGTCCTTACCTTCGGGTGGACTCTGCGCTGCAATATCGGTGGCCATCATCTTCGCCCAGTATATCTTGACACGGGCAAGGGCCATCCATGCACCTTCTATGCACGTTGACCGATTCACAGCGTCGATACGCGGCACCGCATTAACAAGCTGTCGCACCAAACCGAAATAACTATCCGGAATGGGTTCAGTTGGCCACAGCCAAGCTATGACGTCCTTCATGGCAGTGCCGGACATCTTGTGGAGCTCGGCCCATTGGTCCATCTGTTCATTCAACAGTGGACGCTTCGGCGTATCAAATTGCGACCAAAACAGCTTCTCCGTTGCATGACCTTCTTGCGCGTGGAAAAACTGATTCGCATTAGCAGCACTCTTCGGCAGGTCCATAAAGGGGTCCCAAGAACTCCACCGTTAATTAACCGGCGCATACTTCGTATCGCCAAACTTAATTTGCAATAAAAAGGGCTTACCAGCCGCGATCTCCCCAGCTTGCCGGATCTCCTCCCGAGCTGCTCTAGACTTAGACCGGGCTTCCTTCGCCTCTTGTAAGGCCTTGTCAAGATCAGACGCTTTGGCTTTGTTCTCTTTCTCAAGAACTTGGCATCGGCTAGTGGCATTCTTCAGCTCGAGTGCCATGGTAGATATCCTCTCCTCGCACTGATGCCGAGCAGTCTGCTCGACTTTCAATTCGGCGGCTACCTTTTTGGCAGCCGCATTACTCATCCTGGCTTGCTCCTTAGCCCGGGCAAGTTCCGCTCGAAGGGTCTCAACTGCGGCGGCACTATCTGCAGTTATGCATATACAAATTTCCAGTATCACGCTCATTTCACAATACTAGAATGTACTGAGTGCCCCAGAGACATACCTTGCGCCTCGTCGAGCCGCCTGTTAATAAGCATGATGTCATCATCCGCCACATCAACTTTCTTCTTCAAATGTGCTACCTCGATAGCTTGGGCAGTCCCCACGGATGTAACAACCTATGTTTCAATTAGTCATATCATTTCCTGGGCATATATTTTTGATCCTCTGATCACATCCCTTTGGATGTCAACCAGAGTCTCAGGGGCTGCTACGTCTTGAGCTTGCGTTGGTTTTCCTTGAAGAGGAAAGGGTGATGCAGCAAAGTAGCGTAAGTATTTCCCTCAGTTTTTGAGAACCAAGGTATCAATCCAGTAGGAGGCTCCCCAAAAGTCCCACACACCTATACAAACAAACAAGAACCTCGCAACCAACGCAATAAATGGGTTGTCAATCCCTTCACGGCCACTTGCGAAAGTGAGATCTGATAGAGATAATATGATAAGATAAATATTTTTAGTATTTTTATGATATAGATTGAAAAGTAAAGATGCAAATAAAAGTAGAGGGTAAACTTATATGATAAAAGATAGACCCGGGGGCCATAGGTTTCACTAATGGCTTCTCTCAAGATAGCATAAGTATTACGATGGGTGAACAAATTACTGTCGAGCAATTGATAGAAAAGCAAATAATTATGAGATTATCTAGGCATGATCATGTATATAGGCATCACGTTCGTGACAAGTAGATCGACTCCTGCCTGCATCTACTACTATTACTCCACACATCGACCGACTCCTGCCTGCATCTAGAGTATTAAGTTTATAAAGAACAGAGTAACGCATTAAGAAAGATGACGTGATGTAGAGGGATAAACTCATGCAATATGATATAAACCCCATCTTTTTATCCTCGATGGCAACAATACAATACGTGCCTTGCTGCCCCTGCTGTCACTGGGAAAGGACACCGCAAGATTGAACCCAAAGCTAAGCACTTCTCCCATTGCAAGAAAGATCAATCTAGTGGGCCAAACCAAACTGATAATTCGAAGAGACTTGCAAAGATAACTTAATCACACATAAAAGAATTCAGAGGAGATTCAAATATTTCTCATAGATAAACTTGATCATAAACCCACAATTCATCGGATCTCGACAAACACACCGCAAAAAGAGTTACATTGAATAGATCTCCAAGAAGATCGAGGAGAACTTTGTATTGAGATTCAAAGAAAGAGAAGAAGCCATCTAGCTAATAACTATGGACCCAAAGGTCTGTGGTAAATTACTCACAACTCATCGGAAGGGCCTTGGAGATGATGTAGAGGCCCTCCATGGTCGATTCCCCCTCCGGCAGAGCACCGGCAAAGGCTCCAAGATGGGATCTCGCGGATACAGAAGGTTGCGATGGTGGAATTAGGTTTTTGTGGTCGCTTCTAATGGTTTCAGGGTACGGGTGTATATATAGGAGGAAGAAGTAGGTCGGTGGATGCTCGAGGGGCCCACGAGGGTGGGGGGCGCGCCCGGCCCTAAGGGGCACGTCGGGCACCCTCGTGGCCGCCTCCACTATTGCTTGACGTCCACTCCAAGTCCTGTGGATTGCGTTTGTTCCAAAAAGATCACTCCCGAAGGTTTCATCCCGTTTGGACTCCGTTTGATATTCCTTTTCTTCGAAACACTGAAATAGGCAAAAACAGCAATTCGGGCTGGGCCTCCGGTTAGTAGGTTAGTCCCAAAAATGATATAAAAGTGTAAAGTAAAGCCCATAAACATCCAAAACGGGTAATATAATAGCATGGAACAATCAAATTATAGATACGTTGGAGACGTATCAGATGTCTATCTAAACCGGATAGCTTAGCATGACATAATTCAAAGATATGATGACTAACTAAACATGATGGCATGAGATAATTATATGATGTCTTTAGTAAATAGGTTCGCATGACATAATTCACATACATGTTATCTAAGTAATCAGGATTACATGATTTAATTCACATGTGTGGTCTATATGCTAAGTAGAGAGCATTCACATATATGATGTCTGAACTAAGAACATGGTGTTGAATATTGTGTATATGATGTCTAAACTATGCAAATCAAGACACAATATGCATGATATGAGCAGTATAACCGTGCCATGTTAGAGCATACACCACGGTGGGGGAATAGGACTAGTCATCTGTCTCTGAATCCATCTCCGAGGAGCTATCGGGACCCAGCATGAGATCTGCTTCGACAGGTAGCATTGTCTGCTCTGAAGACCTTGTTTTCGCTCCAGATTTTTCCATCACCCACTCAAATGGTTGATTCACAGGAAGAGTAGTTTAATGTACAAACATTGTTGACAAATGGAAATGTAATGAAGAAAAGGATGGGCAAGATATCATTCAAATATATGATGTCTGATTAAACAGGATGGCATTGCATATTTCACATATATTATGGCTGGCTAAAAGAGATCAGACTGCATAATTCCCATATATGATATAGAAACTAAACAATTGGCATTACAGAACATGTCTAAACTAAGCAGATGACATATACGGTGTCGAAAGTAGGCACTGCAAGGCAACATATACATGATATGACTAACATCATCATGCCAAGTTAGAACAAACACCTTTGAGGGTAAATAGGAGTGGTCAGCTGCGTCTGAATCCGCCTCAGAACAGATATCTTCCTCTGGATTACAACCTGGAGAGGGGGGAGGGTTTTCCATTGAACCCACCATGGAGCGATGTCTGCATGACATTGTATTGCCGCGCAAAACTATTGTCTTTTTCTCTACACGTTCAACATGACTATGTACAATATCTAACATGCATACAAAAAAATATAGTGAGATTATGTAAGGAGAGCATGCAAAAATTTAGAGTGATGGTAACAATCAGTGGATGGATCCAAAAATAATGATAGCAGGCTGATGATAGCTCTAGTTTAATAAAAAGAAATTGATGATTGCTTTACTATTTGTTTCCCACCCAAGATGAACAATATAGGCATACCCTAGGTGAACGAGATAATAGACAGAGATACTATTCATTGTTGCCTCGATATGTGCCCTACAACTAATTTTTAAACTCAAGTTTGAACATTAATTTGACCTGACTTAGAGTCTAAGAGGTGAACAGGACGATAAAGTAGCAGGTAATATTAAGCAATGCGTAACATAAGCAGAAACAAAAGAGTGCTATCTCTCTCATGGACCCGTGTACTCCTTCTGTTCATAAATACTAGATCGAGAGTGCGCCTTGGCGCGGGGTGCCGGTCCCAATGTTAGTTCCTTGCTTAGTGGTAGCCCAGACTTAGCATATGCATTCAAGTACTAATTTAATAGATGCTCAAAGAAAGCAAGGTACACACAGGTCTATTATTGATGCTATCGGCATAAGTCCGAAGGTAGAACAGACCACACAACATGTACATGAAATAAAACATATGATACGACATAGTAAACGGATTAGAAAACCAACATTAGAGCCACAGCTTAACTGGTTCATAACTTACATCAACCACAGAGTAGTTAATCCATCGGAAGCACCATCTCGTGGCACTGACCATACATCGTTAGCAACCAAGAGCTAAACAAACACCACACAAAATAGAAGGCCAATACTGATCATAGTACCAACAGCGGATGGTCTTTCACAAGCACCACATTAAAGTTTTCTGGGGTCGGTGTCACGGAACATCGCATCGCAAACAATACGGCACGACAAAAGGGACGATGGACCATGGAAGAAGCTTCCCCATCTAACACACGTCGAGACGTCCATTCGCTAGACCATCAATGCGAGAGCACATCTAACCAACACATCGTGGTCCTGCAATAACACAAGTTCAAGTAAGAGCCAAATCGTGTACAACACAAGAGGCAGCCGACGATATAAAAGGTACCTAGCTGACACACCAAAATAATGATCTGCCTAGGGCCGTTTGGACTACAGCTTGGCCCTTTTAGTCGCGAACATCTCGTCTTCATCTGCCGCCAGGCTTTCAGTTGATTTACTTCAAGAACAAATAACAATTATGTACAAGAAGTAGAAAAATGATGCATATATTGTTAAATACTCGTATCAACGCACACCCAGATACCTCAATGTAGCAGCAAGCTCACCACCAAGACCAACAGAGCGTCATCCAGTTTTTCGAGTCCTAGCAGGCATAAATGGATATTCCTTGTCAACTGACCATCAAACAACCATGTGAATAGGTTTGGATGTATTTTCACCAAGCAAACAAAAGGAAATACTTGATCACGGCCATCGGAAAACAAGGGTTTACACAACACAGAATTAGGTAGACCACTTGCTGGCACTCTCTTTATACCGACACTGCAGGTCACAGACCCAACAAATTCACATCACATATCTAGAATCATTTGTTTACGCCATCTTGGATCACTTTTGTTGGAACAGCTCATACCTTTTGTTGACTGAGGTCGGGGAAGAATTACTCTTCTTTCCTTCAGGGATGGTAAGTTCATAGAAAAAAATACATGCGGCAGTTCGATAGATCAATACGGCCAAGGCAAATGCATAGTTGTTGTCTGTCCCTGGAAGACAATCTTCTCTATAGGAGAGAACTTTCCCTGGAGCCTTTAGCAATAAGACCGAGAACAGAAGCATATGACCAAATCAGGCAAAGGACAACACATAATTAGTGCGGAGATAAACGGATAGCATGTACCTCTTATGGAAGTCTATCATCTCAGAAATGTCATCATTTATGTACCACCGACACGCTGCACTTCCTCTCACACCCCTTCGACCTACAGACCGCAACCAAAGACATAACACATCACATAAACAGACATGGGCAAAGGAGTAGCCATCTAGTCAACCTAACAAGAGTTCTTACCTTCATAGGCCTTCACCAGAGTTCCAACAAATAGTGCAACCACTGGTCCAGTCGAGCCCAGCTCGATAATGTAGTCTCCCTGAAAGGTTGTAGCATGTTCGCCCCAGAGCACAACAGTTATCTGGCACCCATTGCACAAAATATAAAAAATATATACTGAAAGAAATGGCAGGCTAATAGAGACAACAACACAAATAGCAAGCCCCTGACAGGGCAAGATGGCATACCTAGGTCCATGATAGTGATACAATACTTTGTGGAAGGCTTGCTCCTGCTGGAGCTATGATACTGAACAACATCGGATACACCAGTGATAACGCCGAGAACATCTAGACAACCAGAGAAGAGGAAAACATCTTACGGGCACACACAACAAACAAACGAAGACAATGATCATGTAGGCAACACACATGTGAAGAATTTAGGTGTCTCGATAGGTGCAGGGAGGCATGACAGTTTAGTGAGCGAGTAGGTGCAGAAGGGAAACTAAGCTTCTGGATCAGTATTAGGATCGACCGTAGTGAACCTATTGAACCTGATCATGTGTTTCACATCGACAGGTTTGACATAACATTTGTTCAGGAACACCAAGAACTGTGAAATTTCATATGCACATCCTGCCTTCAGTTTGC
Source organism: Triticum timopheevii (assembly GCA_963921465.1). Lineage (NCBI taxonomy): Eukaryota > Viridiplantae > Streptophyta > Magnoliopsida > Poales > Poaceae > Triticum > Triticum timopheevii. The sequence goes on along the minus strand of OY997268.1, from coordinate 514,792,195 downwards.
CCAAGGCACAAGCTTCTCACCAATCTCAGCATAGATGTGGTTGCCCTGCCAAGAAACAACATGCATCAATTACCAAGCATAGAAGGCTGAAGAAAATTACAACCAATGCAGGCACCGAGGCTGGAGAAATCATATACCTAGGCATCCAAAAGGACCATGCCAGTGTGTATGATAGGACCGTCATCAGCGTCTCCATGGTGCTGCCACAAACGCGAAACATACACACAGATGGTCAAGTTCCTGTCCCAGACAACAAGAGACTGCAGACCAGCCATCGCCATCTACAACAAAAGGGTCATCACCAAAACACACGACCACCGTTAAACTAAATAAACCAGTATGACATAAGCCACGCCAATACATGCAAACACTCAAAATATCAACCCCACCACACGAAACACACTTATTCAGCCATCGCCAAATGCCATGTAACAAGATATCGTCCAACTCACAAAAGCATGCCACTTACTACCAAAAATGAAGAACAGCGTCGTATACAAACCTAGGCCATCCCTGCAGCCCGAAAGACCTCAAGAAAAACAATGTTTTTGGTCTCAGAACCACAGTTGCCATTAGCATCTAATATAAGGATTTTCAAATAAGCTCTTGAAGTAACACGAGACACTGCCACATACAGCTGCCCGTGTGTAAAAACAGGACCCTTAAGTTATATGCCAACAGCAGACAGGGTGTGTCCCTGGCTCTTATTGATTGTCATGGCATAGCACAAACGAATAGGAAGTTGGCGTCGCCTAAGCACAAAGGGTGTGTTTCCTTTCTTCGCCAATAACTCAATCCTGGGGATATAAATGGTATCACCCACATTGGAGCCAGTCATGATAACAACCTTGATAAGCCGGTCGCCCAATTCTTTTACGATCAGCCCTGTACCATTACACAAACCATTTTCCTGGCTAAGGTTTCTAAGAAGCATAATTGGAACACCAACCTTAAGAGTCGGCATATGGTTTGGGAAGTTTATACTTTTAGTTTCATTCAGGTACTCAATTAGATAATAAACTTCTTTGTCTCTAACAGAATCTGTAGAGTTGTCAATAGAATTAGCACTTAAATAGTCCCTGCTATCAGTAGGAACCAATCTAACAATATAGTCATTAATATCCTCAGCATGGTCGTTGGTAGGAGCTAAAATGGCTCTCTCTTGCAAGTAGCCAGAGTTTAGGTAGTTGAGTAAAAAATCACCATAGACAGAAGAAACAATAGCAGCTATTGGGTCACTGGTCGTACGAACCAAGAGGACATCGGGTATCTGTATCCAAGAAGCCTCGACATCATTGCCTCACTTTCTAACAGGCAACTTCCCCTCTCCCAGATCTAGAACCCATCTGCTAAACAAGGCAACATCCTGCCGTGCCTGAATATCCGCCCTAGGGACAAATAAGCGCATGTTAATAGAAAGCGACAATTTCCGAACAGAGCGCCACAACGGGGAATTTGTGATTGCTGCATCAATAATCTGAGGCCTATTACCTCCCTCAACGACTGTCGGTGTCAAAACCGGCGGATCTCGGGTAGGGGTCCCAAACTGTGCGTCTAAGGCTAATGGTAACAGGAGGCGGGGGACACAATGTTTACCCAGATTCGGGCCCTCTCTATGGAGGTAATGCCCTACTTACTGCTTGATTGATCTTGATGAATACGAGTATTACAAGAGTTGATCTACCATGAGATCGTAATGGCTAAACCCTAGAAGTCTAGCCTATGTGATTATGATGGTTGTGGCTAAATAGCCTAGAAGTCTAAACCCTCCGGTTTATATAGACACGGGGGGGGGGGGGGGGGCTAGGGTTATACAAAGTCGGTTACAGAGAAAGGAATCTACATATCCGAATCGCCAAGCCTGCCTTCCACGCAAAGGAGAGTCCCATCCAGACACGGGACGAAGTCTTCTATCTTGTATCTTCATAGTCCAATAGTCCGGCCAAAGTATATAGTCTGGTTGTCCGAGGACCCCTTAGTCCAGGACTCCCTCAGTAGCCCCTGAACCAGGCTTCAATGACGATGAGTCCAGCGCGTAGATTGTCTTCGGTGTTGCAAGGTGGGTTCCTTCTCTGAATACTTCGAAGTAGATCTTGAACACAAGAATCGTGTCTGGCTCTGCAAAACAAGTTCTGCAAACCACCGTAGGGAGTTTAATATTTACGAGTCCAATTCGCTGACAATTTTGGTGGTACGACATTACGTCATTACCCGGCCATTATTTTGAATCGTTTTCTAGCCTGCTACCCCACGTTTCGGGGGGCGGTTTTTAATTCGCCTTTTCAGGTCCGACCATTAACTTTCGGCCTTTTAATTCGCCTTCTCTGGGCCAATTTTCGGCCTGGTGTCACTTTCAGCCTGTTGACGGCCCATAAATCAGTTGGGCCATTTGTAGTCGGACCTGAGTTTTGGCCTTTTAGCGACCCATTTAAGTGTTGGGTCAATTCCCAGCCCTGTGTGCCTTTCGGCCTGTTAACGGACCATAAATGAGTTGGGCCATTTGTAGTCGGACCTTAGTTTTGGCCTTTTAATGGCCCATGCCCTTCATGGTCCAATACCAGCCCGGTTTCTCTTTCGGCCTGCTAAAGGCCCACAACACAGTTGGGCCATTTACAATATGACTTGACTTTCGGCCTCTTAGCGGCCCATGCTCTTCATGGTCCAATACAAGCCCGCTATCTCTTTCGGCCTGCTAAAGGCCTACAGCATAGTTGGGCCATATGTAGCCCAAACTTAGTAACGGCCTATTAACGGCCCGTGAAATAAATTAGGCCCACCTGTTGCCCGCTTCGATGTCGGCCTGTTAACGACCCGGGAGGTAAGAGGGCCGACCATTAACTTTCGGCCTAGTAACGGCCCATTAACTTAATGGGCCCACTAAAGTTTGTACATGTCTTTAGGCCAAATTAGATAATTTGAGCCCATTACGACGAGCGATTATACACAGGACCAAAACCGATCAAGCAAAGGTACGACATACAGGGAATAATGTTGCACATCCAGCATATATTACAGGAAATTACATCCACTGGGCAATCAAAGATTGATGCCAGTGCAAATAAATGAGCAGAACCTAACCATCTACAACGTCACAATCTGCAACCTCAGCACAGATGACGCCCATAAGCATGTGGGCAAGTTCTTGCTGCTTTGCTACACTGTCTCTGAAAACATTGATCAGTTGTTGTGTCGCACGACTCTGCACCTCTGATTCATCCACCATTTCCATCATTGCTTCAGCCATTAATTGGTTCACAAACATACATTTATTCCGTTGCATTCGAGACAGAGGATACTGAACAGATTCATATGGCGATTTTGGCAGGCTTGTATTATTGATAGTGGAGAGTGTGTCGACCACTGCATCATAACATAAATTAGGACAGGAACCAAACAGATTAATCATGAGTTATTGCCATATTACCTGGCCTAGATTTTCTGGAAAGAAACAATGGGGTTGCCTTGCTGTTTTCAGAGTTTGTCTTCTTATCTTCAGCAGCCTGCACAAAATTAACACACTAGCATTGCTATCATTGGCCAAGTCAGATAATAGGAAAGCAACATTGACACAACGAACGTTTGGGCAACTAGCCTACACCAAACTAACACAATATGGCACAGCTATCATCAGCCAGGTAAGGTAATACGAAAGCAACATTGACACAATGAATGAATGGGCAACCAGAGAAGCACTACAATTCAGTAATGTGCGTGATATGAGATAGTACATTCATGCAGCTCAGTATGCAAAACTACCAGGCAGTTCTCCTTACAAAAATAAACATTGGCGCCTTTAACATTTTGCTACAACTAATTTTAGATCAGATAAAGGTTAGATTCACGCCGATTAACAAAATACATGCTGATGTAAAATATAGTGATATACAACAGGTACTTACATCAGCATTGGAGCACAGAGAATTCCCGCAAGATATTTTCCTCGAATACGATCCCAATGGAGGAAATCTTCTATCGTTTAACCTTATTTTCTAAAAGAGAGATGGGTAAGAAACATGTAGAATATATGATCAGAATGCTATAAAATTTCATGATGCGAGGATACGCACACACTTCTTAGAATGGAGTTGACATTCTTTTGCTGGACTGGAGCGGACTAGTTCTTTGGCCACTGGAATCTGCTTATTATCAGTGGGAGTTGGGTTTCTCTGTGCTGGAGCAGTATCTATGAAAAATGGAGTTGGTTTATTATCTCCTGGCGTTTGGATCTTTTGCAAAGACCTGGTTTGTAACCCTTCAGATTCTAACATAGCCGTCTTCCCCTTGCATGCCTTATATAGAAGAATGGTGATTCAGTTATAAAACATGCTACAGTAGAGATGGAATAGGTACTAAAGAATAGAAAGGCATGACATATTGACATGTATTCCCTCCATCCAAAAATAAATGGATGGGTCTAGGCGTTTTTCAGTTCTAGATACATCTAGTTTTATCCATTTCTCCGACATGTAATCCGGACGGAGGGAGTATGATGTAAGAGCTAGGGATACGACAAGACAATACTGTAAAAAAGCACTAAAAACCCACTGCAGAACCAAAGTATTCAAAACCACTGATATGAGATAGTACACTCATGCAGCTCAGGATGCAAAACTACCAGGCAGTTTTCCTTACAAAAATCAACATTGTGGCCTTTAATCATACATTTTGCTACAACTAAATTTAGATCAGATAAAGGTTGGATTCACGCCGATTAACAAAATACATGCTGATGTAAAAATATAGTGATATACAACAGGTACTTACATCTACATTGGAGCACAGAGAATTCCTGCAAGAATCTTTCCTCATAAACGATACCATTGCAGAAATTCTTCTATCTGTTAATTAAGCTTATTTTCTGAAAGAGATATGGGTAAGAAACATGTAGAAAATATGATCAGCATGCTATAAAATTTCATGATGCAAGGATACGCACACGCTTCTTAGAATGGAGTTGACATATTTTTGTTGGACTGGCGCGGACTAGTTCTTTGGCCACTAGAATCTGCTTATTATCAGTAGGAGTTGGGTTTCTCTGTGCTGCAGCAGTATCTATAAAAACTGGAGTTGGTTTATTATCTCCTGGCATTTGGATCTTTTGCAAAGGCCTTGTTTGTAACCCTTCAGATTCTAACATAGTCGTCTTCCCCTTGCATGCATTGTATAGAAGAATGGTGCTTTAATTATAAAACATGCGACAACAGAGAGATGGAATAGGTACTGAAGAATAGAAAGGCATGCCATATTGACATGTATTCCCTCCATCCGGGAAAAATGGATGGGTCTAGGTGTATTTCAGTTCTAGATACATCCTTTTATATCCATTTCGGCAACATGTAATCCGGACGGAGGGAGTATGGTGTAAGAGCTAGGGATATGACAGGAGAACACAGCAAAAAAAACACTAGTTGAATGTAAAACTGTATGCTAGCGGAATACATACAGAAATAACTAAGGCAACATACACGTGTATGATTGGAAAACTAAGATGGCATTGCAACAGAGCACTAGAACAACACTTCAATGTAAAAAAACATGGTATGGTAGACAGATGAAGTACATACTGATGAATAATAATGCATGAGATATTCAGAAGCATGATGTCCAAATTAAGCAGATGGCATTGCGATAGAGTAGAATGACAGTACTTGAATTTGAAAACATGTTATCATGAATGGAATAGGTACTGAAAAACAGGAAGGCATGACATATTTACATGCATGATCAGCATGCTAAGCACATGGCATTGCAACAGAGTAGATACACTCCAGGACATTATATGCATGTTGTACCCATATCACAGGCCAAGTTAGAGCAAGGACCTTGTGGGGTGAAGAGGATTCATCATCTTTCTGCAAGTCTTCTGAAGAACTGCCTTTACATGTTCCAACATATTGGGTATCACTGACATCAAGTTTATTGGCCTTTACATTGCTCCGTGAGGTTCTTGTGGATATATCAGTGTGTGCAATTATATTTGACATGCATGGAAGACAACTAGTAGTTAGATTTATGTAATGAGTGCCTGTAGGAGACGACATAAATAGTAGGACTAGGGTTAACTAGCAGCAACAGGTCTCATGAACTAAAGGGAGAACACAGATGAAAGCTACAGAATATGTATCGTTTGTACTCGAGATTAACTAGATGGCACACAAAAGTATTAAAGAACAACATAGGTAATACTAGAAGTGGTATAATACTATAATCACCAGCCTGTGGGATAGCATTGGCTGATGGATGATAACTACGGAACAACGTTACCTAAAGAAGAAGTATCTTAGCTGAACTATGGAACAGCGTTAACTCCTGACCAAGACCCGTAAGAGATCAGCATGAATATACAGTGAAATGTGATGATCTATTTTCCATGCTTAGATGAATAACAAAGCCATAATGTTGCACACAAGTAAGATGAGGGTACAACCTATCTGGCTGCCATCCATAGGAGTGAGCATCATGTGCTGACTTGTCGATGGCCCTGCAGTTGTTGTCGTTGTCCATGTCGGGCACGCGCATTCGATGCAGGGAACTGTTGAGTGGGGACTATAGCTCCCTTCTGGTGTATGCTTCCCTTGTTGGAGCAACTGCGGTGAGTTGGAAGACGGTGTGTCTGAAGATGCAGATAATGCATAATGTTAAGAACGACATATCTCTTTGATCTAAAGAAATACACTAAGAGATCAACAACAAGGTATGAAAGTGGTCACACGTCTGTTGACTGAAGACTAAATTGGGGTCACACGATTTTATTTTATTTTGGTACTGTCCGATCTATGCCGGATGTCTTGATGGCTGTCTTGTGCCTCCCGGCTGACATTGTTCGGAATCTTCCCCGAAGAGCCAGTGACCAACGGCAGAGCAGCCTGCCTCCGCTGCCCGTGGCCACGGCCAAAACCCTGCTCCCCGCCCCACCGCACTGCCGTGGTTGCACCGCCACCGGGCCAATCCACAAAGACTCCCCGTCATCCAGATCCGGCGGCGGCAGTACCTTCAACCCACGCAACTATAAAAGATAGCCATCTAAGCATTGCTTCCGCAGCGAACTTGCGGCCCCGCACCCTTACGTTAGACACCAGCCAACCGGCAGCCTAGGAGCTCCGCTGCCTCGAGGGGTGCTGCTTCCCATTGGGAATCGATTGGCCCAGACTAAAAATTCAGACAACTTACGCCTAAATAAAGTGATTTGAGATGAGGGTGCGACCTATCTGGCGGCATGGTGAAGTAGGCAGGTCCAGCTGTCGAGTCAGTGAGGCCGGCGCGGTTGCGGTGGCTACCGGCGGCAGGGAAAGAGTGATGTCGCGATGGTCGATGGCTACGGGGAAGCAGCGCCAGGACTCTAGACGGATCTGAAGTTGGAGCCGCTCCGGCGCCATGAACAGCGGCAGGGGTGAATCGGCTCCGGTACGGTTCACGCGGCAGTCGTCGAGGCAGCACCAGCAGCACGGAGTAAGAGGCACATGACCCAGTGCACGACGGCAAATGGACAGTGTCTCCGGCATTAGGGAGGAGGGCGGCTGTGAAATTGGTGCGGTGGGGGGCGCCATGGAGTTGGGGCTGAGGTTTCGCGGCTCGGGAGAAGGGAGCTTCCTGGGGAGAAGGTGATTTGGCACCCACGAGGTATGAATGGGGGCAGGCAGGGGGGCGGGGGAATTGGGAGGGGAGTGGAACCATGTCTTACAGACGCATTTGTCTGAAATGTGAGGGGGAGTTACAGTTCTACCCTTGCCTATAAGCTTCTCGGCTTGGGTCTGTGTACTGAGGGTCGGGGATAGTAGAGTAACTTTGCTTCTCCCCAAATAGTGGGCGGGAGCGATTTCGGGCGAGGAGGGCGTGTTTTGAACTATAGTGGGCACGAGCAATTTCGGGCGAGGAGAGCGTGTTTTGAAATAGTGGGCGCGAGCTATTTCGGGCGAGGAGAGCTTGTTTTGCCGACCATGGTTTATGAATTATTCGGCACATGTCATTTCGGCCGAGGAGAAGGCGCGCTTGGATGAAGTTACGAACCTACCCTCGATGTACAATGGGCCAATTGATGCGTGTCCCACATAGGACGGTAATTTCGCGTCTCCCATTTATTTGCTCAGGCGAATTCCACCGAGCAGAGAGGATGTTTAACGGTTCGTTCAAATTTTGGGAGAACGAGCATCCACGTCTACCTTACCAAGTCGATCAAATCAAAATTTGAAATATTAGCTTGCCACTTCTTTTTTAGTTGGAGAGATGATGCTCGGGAGTAATGTGTTTTTACATGCTCGTTGCTAGCGATTTACTATATGACAAATAGTTGACCCACTCAAAAACGCGAATCAAACCCAAAATGAAATATCTCGATTCAATGAAATAGCTCGTTCAGTAGGTCAAAATAGTGAACTAAATCCAAAATTGAACACCTCAATCGAGTAGCATGTTGTACAGTATTATAGTACTCCATGAACATGTTGAAAGTCAAATTAATGAACTTGTTTCATATACACATATATCCGTTCATGTGTGGATTGCAGACAACATGTTCTCCAATTTAAATATTTGAATGCAAGTTTATATCGAAACATGGTTTATATCAGTCTTTGATGCATAAAACGCGACCTCCTCTCTCTCTCTCTCTCTCTCTCTCTCTCTCTCTCTTCAATTCTGTCGCACGCATCCGACACAAAAACCTTGTTGGTCCCTCTCCCTTTCTCTCCATCTCTCTCTCTTTGTGTGTGGGGGGGGGGGGCTTTCTAGTTTGCATGCATATATACACCATCTATAGGTCTCTCTCGCACACTATGTATGATACTCTAGCTAGTCCAAGCTAGATATCTTGGGTGCACTCATCGTACGCACACAAATTCCTTGGCTCTTTGCCCGTAACTCCCTCATGCACCACTCTGTCGTCTCAGAGCTCTTCCCCCCTCTCTCAAACTCTCCATCCACCTGGGTCACACATACACATGCATATCTCACTCGCACTCGATAGGCCCATCTAAAACTCTATCTCCCTCCCTCGTTCTCTCTCCATCTCACACGCACACACACATAATCTCATGCCTAGCTAGCCAAGTATGATGGTCTCTCACTCAATTGTAGGCACACGTAGTCCCCCCTATATGTATATGACTAGCTAATCTTAGCCTCCATCACAAACATGTGCATGGTCTATCTCGATTTCTCTCGGGGCATATTTCTATCGCGCACGCACTCCCTCGATCTCCCACCCATATAGTCCCCTCACGATCTCGAGGGGATCTCTCTATCACAAACACACCCTCTCTCCCTCCCATGCGTCCATGCCATCCATGTGTCACCCTCGACCTTTGTTCCTTGTTGGCCAGACCTCTATTGGACATGTGCTACAAGGGTGTCTCTCTCCGTTGCAAACAATCACACACTAGCTATCTTCGTGTATCTCCTCGCCTCGCTTTTCCATCTCGGAGATGCATGCGTGATATGTTCGCATAAGAAACAAGAAAACACACACTCACACTAATTTATCGTTTGTTGTCACTTTCTTTTTCACACACATACTCTTTTTGCACACTTACTTATTCTCCTTCACACGCACTTGATCTGTCTCGACTTAGGCACTCTCCTCGGTCCATAGCATATAGATTTATTGAAAAGTCAAACATCACAAAGTTTGACCATGTACGTGGAGAAAAACAATTACATCTAGTACGGCAAACATATACCATTAGATTCACCATGAGATGTAGTTTTGTATGGTGTATCTTTGGTATTGTAGATATAAATAACACTTGCGTAAACCTGATCAAAGTTTCCAAAGTTTGACTTCTAAAAAATTTACATGCACTGCATTATCGAGCGGATGGAATATCTCTTTCCCCCTCTCAGCTATCTGACACACCACTTAGCCTTATCGGGGCTCCTCAATCTCTCTCAAACTTTATTGGTCAGTTTGGTTCGTGACCTGACCCTCATGCCTTGATGGCCAGTACTGCCTGGTGTGGACGTGAGATGTAAAATATTTCTGCTTGGCTAGGCTTGTGTGGTGCTGAAGCATTTGGTTCATGCCTGGGCCAGGCAAAGCATCCACGTCCCATCAATCAATCCATGCAGCAATTATTTAATGCTAATATCCATCTATGTTGCTGTTAGCCTCGTGGCCGCACGACCAGGCACGGCCAGGCGTTCGAAATCGGTCGCCTGGGACAGGCTACTTGCAGTGTCTGGAGTCCTGCCAGGCTAATTAAAGTGCAAGGGAACCCAGGCCAGGCGGGCTTTCTTTTTCACAGGGTAGCAACCAAACAAGCGTGCATGAAATCCAGCCACAACCCCAGGCCAGGCAAAAGATGCTCAGGACGCAAGCCAAACTGATGTTATATCTCCCTGGTTCACACATACACATGTCTCTCTCGCGCTATACATATAGACCCATCCAACACTCTCCGCCCTTGTTCTCTCTCCATGTGACACGCACCCCCCTAAGTACCATAATCCCTCACTTCATCATAGGCGCAAGCACTCCCCCCACCTCCTAAGTATGATTATCTCTTACTAGCCATCAGGAACACACGTATTGTCTCCTTCCATCCATAAGACTATCTCGATATCTCTCGGGGCATCTTCTATCGCACACACACCTTGTCACTCGATCTCCCACCCATGTAGTCACATCACGATCTCCAGGGGATCTCTCTATGACAAACATACACTCTCTCCTCCCCATGTCTGCATTTTCTCCGTACGTCTCTCTCAACCTCTCTCCCTTGTTTGTCAGACCCCTCTTGGCCACGTGCTAGGGGTCTTGCTCTCTCGGTTCCAAACAACCACACACTATCTCCTCACCTTGCCTCCATTGTCGAAGATGCATGTGTGATATGTTTGCATAAGACACACATGCTTTTTCTCTACTTTTATCGTGTGTTGTCCATGTCTCTTTCACACACACACACACACACACACTTTTTTCACTCACTCTTTCCATCTCTCTCTCTCTCTAGTTAGGGACTCTGTCACGTCGATAAGCATATGGATGTTTTGAAAAGTCAAACCGCAGAAAAGTTTGACCAGGTATATGTGGAGAAAAACATTTACATCTAGAACGATCATTAGATTCATCACAACATGTACTTACTTTATACTATCATTTATCTTTGCTATTGTAGACATAAGTAATTTCTTTATAAACTTGGTCAAAGTTTCAAAAGTTTGACTTAAAAAAATGTTGGAACTACATTATCCAAAGGAGGGAGTAGCTCTTTCTCTCTCTCTCTCTCTCTCTCTCTCTCTCTCTCTGCTATCTCTCACGGGCCTCCCCTCTCACTCGAACTCTCTATACCGATGGATTATATGCTCACTGTGTCAGCGTATAGCTCTGTATATTGTTTAGTTGACCGGTCAACCAATCCACATGCTGCCTTGTCAGCTTGTGTTCTGTATCTTCGTGTGCTGGCCCATGTGGCAGTGGGTGAAAATAAGTAAACTAGAGGCCCATCTAACACGCAGTGAAGTAAACAAAGTTGAAACCACTCGGGGTAGCACCCTGCACGCTAGTAAATTGAGGGCGCATTGAGGACACACTTCTTGCGCACGAAGGATGCACTCGCGCACAATTCACCACTGCACGGCGGCATGCACAGAAGGATGCACTCGCGCACACCCAGCACACAACACACACCAGCACACGTGTACACCGGCGTCGCTGCCGGTTGAGATGGACGGTGAGGCAGCCAACAAGCGGAGGCAGCTTGAGCCAAAACCACATCCGGCGAGCCTGGACTTCATCAGCAGCCTCCCCGACGACATGCTGCTCGTCATCATCGGCCTCCTCCCCACCAAATATATCGTGCGGACCGCCCTGCTCTCCCGGTGGTGGCGCCCCCTCTGGTGCTGCGTCCCCCTCAACCTCACCGTCGACAGCTGCCTCTGCAACGGGGATTGCAAACGCATGGCCGCAGTCTCCAAGATCCTTTCATCGCACCCTGGGCCAGCCAGACGCCTTGACATCCGCATGTTCAGTACCAACTGCAAGGTCCAACCCAAGTTCAACGAGTGGTTCTTATCCCCCGGCCTAGATCAGCTCGAGGAGCTCAGCTTTGAAGTTGGACGATGTCGCTCTCTGCCGCCGTCCGCACTCTACCTCACGCCAACGCTGTGCCACGCCAGCTTCAGCTCCTACAATCTTCACCATATTAATGCCGCACCCGCCCTTCTTCTCCCTCAACTCAAGCAGCTCGACCTCTTCAATGTTGTCATCTCGAAGAAGGCTATGGAGCACCTGCTCCGCAGCTGTACTGTGCTCGAGTACCTTCGTCTTGAGCAGATCCACGGGTTCATTAGCCTCCACTCGCCTCGACGAATCTCCGATGGATTTATGTGTCTTGCTGGCCCCGCAACAAGACATCAATTGGGAAAAGATCACTCCAACTGTTCCACGTTATGGTCATTGAGAATGTGCCTTTCCTTGAGAGATTACTTGTATCGGATCTAGAATGTCCAACAAAAATCAAGGTCATTGACGCACCGAAATTGTCAGCGTTGGTGTACTCGTCTGCCAAATTCTCCGAACCCTTTATCGGATCCGTAATCGTTTAGGTACATCACTCATCTTCTTCTCCGTCTTCTTGAAATTCACATTTTTAAATTTCTTCTTGATGTATTTACGATCGTCTTCCAGAAAATGATTCCCACATGCTTGACCCAGTCCATGCGCACAGTGAAGATCTTAGCACTAAAATCTATCGGCCCCAATCTGGATCAAGTTGTTGGATTCCTTACATGCTTTCCATGCACGGAGAAGCTACTCATCAAGGTGAAACTTCTTTCCTATAAGTAAACGGTAATCACAACATAGCTCATTTTTTTCATATTTTTCCCAAATTACAATGACAAGTGTAGTGTTCAAAACTGCATCTACGCACTGCACCGAAAGAAATGTTTTTAGTAAATTTTTTTCTCACGTGATCACCTGCATCATTTTTATGCTATACTACTATAGTAGCCTAGGCTAGTCATAGTGGAAAGTAACTTAGACTACTCCAATAACTCTATGGTTACCCTAAGAGCAAGTACTACCTCCATCCTGGTTTACTCTTCCAATTTTGTAGTATAAAAATTTGCCATAGATTTAACTGACAAAATGTTAATGCATGTCACTAAGAAATATATCATTGGATTCGTATTTGAACATAATTTCAAATGGTGTACTTTTTAGTGACATGCATTGGCATTTTCTTAGGTAAATTTATGGTCAAAATTTTATACTAAATACGAGGTAGTATTCCCTCCGTCCCAAAATTCTTGTCTTACATTTGTTTAGATATGGAAGTATCTAACACGAAAATGTAACTAGATACATCTCTATTTAGACAAATTTAAGACAAGAATTTTGGGACGGAGGGAGTACAAAAGTGGGATATGTAGGCCAAAACATGTGCCAAATTCACTTGTGATGCATTTGGCATCAATGCCCCTCCATTGCTCACCTGGTGCCCCAATCTGGATCACCTACTTTGCTCCGGTGCCAAATTAACTCACGCAATGAAAAAACACTGCATGGGAGAGAGAGAGAGGACTGAGGTAATAAAAAAACACTTGTTTGGGAGAGTGAGAGGCTGGTGTAGTTGGTTTGATTGATTTGTTTATACATGTGGGTCTGTGTGCACAGCGGTGCCAACTCTCTCACATCGCGAGAGCGGTGCCAAAATCTTTTGATTTGACATCGATGCGTATTATGTGGCATACTTTTGCAAAATATGGCATCGGCCACATAGTGGAAGGCAACAAATGCCCAAGCTCTTCACGTGCTCATAGTTAAATGAGAGGAAACAGAGAGAGAGAGAGAGAGAGAGAGAGTGAAAAAATATCACTAGTGAAAGATCGAGGATGTCGCCTAGAGGCGGGGTGAATAGGCACTTTAAAATAATTACGGTTAAGGCTTGAACAAATGCGGAATAAACCTAGCAGTTAATTTGTCAAGCACAAAACCTAAAACAAGTAGGCTCACCTATGTGCACCAACAACTTATGCTAAGCAAGATAAGCAACTATGTGATAGCAAGATATATGAAAAAGAACAATATGGCTATCACAAAGTAAAGTGCATAAGTAAAGGGCTCGGGAAAGAGATAACCAAGGCATGCGGAGACGATGATGTATCCCGAAGTTCACACCCTTGCAGATGCTAATCTCCGTTTGGAGCGGTGTGGAAGCACAATGCTCCGCAAGAAGCCACTAAGGCCAGCGTAATCTCCTCACGCCCTCGCACAATGCAAGATGCCGTGATTCCACTAAGGGACCCTTGAGGGCCGTCACCGAACCCGTACAAATGGCGACCCTTGGGGGCGGTCACCGAACCCGTACACTTTGGCAACTCTTGGGGGCGGCACCGGTACCCGTCAAATTGCTTAGGGCGATCTCCGCAACCTAATTGGAGACCCCGACGCTTGCCCGGAGCTTTACACCACAATGATTGAGCTCCGAACAACACCAACAGTCTAGGGCACCAAGGCACCCAAGAGGAACAAGCTCTAGGGTGTCCAAACACCCAAGAGTAACAAGCTCAAGGGTACCAAGCACCCAAGAGTAATAAGCTTCTCAACTTGTAACTTCCACGTATAACGTGAAGAACTCAAATCGATGCACCAAATGCAATGGCAAGGGCACACGGAGTGCCCAAGTCCTTCTCTCCCAAATCCCACCAAAGCAACTAATGCTAGGGAGGAAAATGAGAGGAAGAACGAAAGAATAACACGAAGAACTCCAAGATCTAGATCCGAGGGGTTCCCCTCACTTAGAGGAGAAAGTGATTGGTGGAAACGTGGATCTAGATCTCCTCTCTCTTTTCCCTCAAGAACTAGCAAGAATCATTGGAGGGATTGAGAGTTAGCAAGCTCAAAGAAGGTCAACAATGGGGGAAGAACACGAGCTTAAGAGATAAGGTTCAATGGGGAAGAAGACCCCTTTTATAGGTGGGGGAAAATCCAAGCGTTGTGCTCACAACCCGCATAGAGCGGTACTACCGCTCCAAGGAGCGGTACTACTGCTAGGTCGGTAGTATCGCTTTGAAACACAACGGCGAGGAGCCAAAAAATCCAGGAGAACCGTCGGAGCGGTAGTACCGCTTGACCTCACGGTACTACCGCTAGGGGTAGCGGTACTACTGCTAAGGGTAGCGGTACTACTGCTTGCGAGCGGTACTAAGAAATTACATCTGTGCCTACCACCGCTGGACTTGTGACAAGTTTTTGGTCCCGAGCGGAAGTAGCCATGGAAGTAGTCGCGTTAGTACCTCCAACACCGAAAACATCCAACACCGAAACGGAAGTAGCCACGGAAGAAGCAAATGATAAAAGGCCCAAAAGAAAATGGTGAGAACTCTTCCTCGGATAAGACCGGTAAAACCTCGAACACCGAAAACATCTTAGAAGATGCATGCAAACTCCGTTTTCGATGAACTCAAGCTTGTCATCAAGATGACCATAAGCTCTAAGACTCACAAAGAGAACCAAACAAGAACCAAGAAACATGATGCAAGGATGCAATGGTTTGAGCTCTCTGCGAATGATACGATCAAGCTACTCATCAAGAGCCCCCCTTGATAGTACGACAATCGATCCTATAATCCGCTCTCCCAACTACCACCATGAGACCGGTAAAATAGAAAACCTATCAAGGGCAAACCTTTGCCTTGCACAAAGTCCACTTGAGCTCGATGTAGACGATCTTGACTTCCTCAAGTTGGACCACCTTTCTTGATTGCGTTGGCTCGGTGAAGACTAGTAGACTGCTCCCCCATACTCCACTATGGGTGGGCCACTCTTCAGCACATCTTCACAGGTCCATTGTCACCACAATGGACGGCAAGCTTCAAGCACTTGATCTCTTCGTGATGCATCACTTGAACGTGCACATGGCAACCTAACCCCACAAAGAACTCTCACAAAGACCATGGGTTAGTGTACAAAGCGTAATTGACAATGCTTACCATACCATGGGATCACTTGATCCCTCTCGGTACATCTTCTACGTTTTGTGAGTTGATCAACTTGATTCACTCTTGACTTAGTCTTGATCAACCTTGAACCTTTCCAAATCTCTTCATTTCGATGATGCCTTGAAGGTAAGCATGAATGATCACACAATATTCTTCTTCAAGACATGCTTGCAATAAGCTCAACTCTCACATGACCAATCTTTGGATAATTCCGTAATAGCGCATTGGTCGACACAAGTTCTCCTTGAAACCAACACATGTACTCCAAGAAAATCCTATGGACAAGACCTTCAAATATAACTCAAGGCAACCATTAGTCTATAGAGATTGTCATCAATTACCAAAACCAAACATGGGGGCACCGCATGTTCTTTCAATCTCCCCCATTTTGGTAATTGATGACAATCACTATCAAGAGAGTTTATATAAGGAATTATGCATCATCATGCAATGCAACAACCAATGATGCATGAGTAAGAGATGCAAATGCTTAGGAACAAAACCAAAGCAAGAGGAGAGAATTCTCTAAACTTCTCCCCCATTGGCATCGATTGCTAAAATGGCAGAAAAGCTTGGAAGGACAATATAAATTGTGTTCCTCCATAATTTTTGTATATCTCAAAATAGAGTGGAATGCAATACACATATCCAATGGTAAATACTTGGAGGAAGACAAACTATATTGAGGCCCAAAGATTGCAAAAGAATGATATGCCACAAAGACATAAAAAAGAGAGAAACAAGCAAACGAGCAATCAAAAGATACCAATTGAAGCAAGCAATCAAATGATATCAATTGAACCAACTAGACCAAAGATCCTATGAGCCACATGAATGAAGGATATTATGATATGAGCAAAGGAGTGTTCTAAATAAGCTAGAGAAGCTCCCCATGATTTGTGCACACATAAGAATATTTGTATTTCGATACAAAGTGCACAAAATAGGATCATAGCTCCCCCAAAATCAGTAGAAGCTTACAACAAGTGCAAGTAAGCATGTAGGAAACAAAGCCTAGCACTTGCAAAAAACAAATGGTTGAGCAACATATAAAAGAGGCAACTTAAGAGAAGGCTCAACCAAAATGATGTGCGTGAGTCATGGCAAAGCACTTGAGAAGACTAATGTACGGATGAGCATTAAGCATCAACATAGTCTTGGATAGTGCAGATACAAGGTGCATGACATGTCCTCCCCACACACACCAAGCAAAAGGGTTCACAAGCACACTAAAAATGCAAAATGAAGAACCAACACTTGTGACAACCCATGGTGAAGATAGAAGACTAAAGCCTCATCAAGACGAGGGATACCAATTAAGATGGCAAAAGCCTCATAAAGATAAGCATGAGGAAAATAATCTTCACCACACAAGAGTGCATCAAGATGCAACGAGATAAGACACACACTCAAGGCAAAAGCTTTCACGGAGCCACCAAAGAAAAAAAAAAGAAAGACAAGGTGGACGTGAAAGAAAGGATATCATCTAGATATGCAACTTCTTTCAAGTGTATAAGATTCTAGGTAGACTAAATCATGATTATATATATCTACAAAGAAGGATGTACACCTGGAATAGTTACAACACGAAGGAACAAGATATCCAAAAGGAAGTCATAGATATAGCAATAAGATATTTGCTTCGAAGCATAGCACATGGCTAGATATGGTCTTATTGTATATAGATGAATTCCTACCACACAATTATCAAAGACATCACAACTAGCAACATGAGATCATCGTTGAGATGCTTTGAGAAAGGGAACAAGTATCACAAGATGGAATGACTATCATGCCAAGATGCAACCTACACAAGGTTGAATGCAAGAAAAGAATGCATGAATAGATACTTGTTACCGAGATATTATTGGAAGGATGTAGAAGAAACCAATTGAAGGTAATAGATAGTAGTTCATTGAGCATCCTAGCTTGACTCCAATAAGCACGTGATGACACCAGCTTCCTTGTGAGTCAGCCGAGCATCCAATGCATCTCCAATTGTTCCTAGAACAACAACACAAACAAAATGGTACCCAAACTCATTGGGACCAAAGAGTAAGAGAACCAACAATACATAGGACGAACTCCACATAGATATGTGCATATAGATATGAAAATGAATCTCATGCACATCTCATCCAATTTGAGACTTGGTGGAGTTTCCCCTATATATTGGGTCAAAGAAAGAAAACATGCCAAAGGAACTACATGAAGTTAAAATGCATGCTCAAGACTTTCAAGAACCGATACCAAAATACAAGGAAAAACCAAGTGAAAAGGATACCAAATTGAGAAATCATCACTTGGAAGATATCATTAAAACATACATCAAGGAATGAGATATCCATTGGAACACACAAAAAAAGGTGTCAAACTCCCAAAAGAGAGAATGGTTCCAAACAAACCAAGCCCTCTACAAAGTTTCATGATGGCACAAAGTACCAAAAAGAAACGACTTTCCTTCCACAAACACACACTTGAAAAGGATCACAAGATGAGTGTTTCATAGAAAATAGGATAGCTCCCCCAAGACTAGTGCATTATAGAGAATTTTCATTTGAATACGAAAAGCACAAGTTGGGATCACCACTTTCACTATATCTATACAAACACTAGAAAAGCTCAAGGAAATAACAAGATCCACAAGTGGTATGGAAAACAATGGGAGTTGACACAATCCTAGGCAAGAGATAAGGCCAATATTAGCAAAGGCCAATGTAAAGATGATCAATAATTTCTATCACACATAAGTGAGTACCAATTGTCGAAAGACAAGGAGTATTTGGAAATAATTCCCGTTGGTAGATAGCAATGATATCCAACATCATCTTCACACCAAACACACGCAAATTGCAACTTGTAGAGCTAACATGCCACCTAGGAACAAGATAATTTACAATATCAATTCTAGGTGACAATATCTCAAATGTACACATTTTCTAGGCTTGTAATATGCATATCACATATTACTCCCCCATAGTGTGATACCAATAAAAACTTAACAAGAGGCAATAAAAAGGATCCAACAAGAGATAATTAATGGACTATTTAGAATTTGAATTTCTCATGAGAAGACATACCAATAGCGACTAGATAATCTTGTAATATCAATACTAAGTGGTATTCTCCATGTGCCCACCTTTATAGGATTGCGAAGTGCACAAAGCACATCACTCCCCCATAATGGGTTATTCCATTAATCTCTCCCACGAGCCAACTAAGATACAACCAAGATGCACTAAGGCTCAACGAACGACACACAAGTACATGATGTGCAAACCAACATACACAGAGGCAATCTGGAGACACATCATATACAAACACATGCAAGGAACAAAACCAAAACATGCAAGGGGGCAAGTAACTTTCAATGTAAGCAATTTTAAGTACAAGTTACCGCAAGGAGGCACATTGGATATAAGATATAAACTTTACGATTGAATTGACTTGGCTTGTGACAATAAGAGTGATGAAGTCCCCTTAATTCTTCATAATGTAGCCAAGTCTCCAATGCCCTCCAACAACACCTATTGATCAAGTTTGAGCTAGTTGGTCCCCAACCAAGTTGGGTCCTAAGAGGTTAGTTGAAGGAAATATGCCCTAGAGGCAATAATAAAGTTATTATTTATTTCCTCATATCATGATAAATGTTTATTATTCATGCTAGAATTGTATTAACCGGAAACATGATGCATGTGTGAATACATAGACAAACATATAGTCACTAGTATGCCTCTACTTGACTAGCTCATTAATCAAAGATGGTTATGTTTCCTAACCATAGACATGTGTTGTCATTTGATTAATGGGATCACATCATTAGGAGAATGATGTGATTGACATGACCCATTCCGTTAGCCTAGCACTTGATCGTTTAGTATATTGCTATTGCTTTCTTTATGACTTATACATGTTCCTTTAACTATGAGAATTATGCAACTCCCGTTTACCGGAGGAACACTTTGGGTACTACCAAACGTCACAACGTAACTGGTTCATTATAAAGGAGTACTACAGGTGTCTCCGAAGGTACATGTTGAGTTGGCGTATTTCGAGATTAGGTTTTGTCACTCCGATTGTCGGAGAGGTATCTCTGGGCCGTCTCGGTAATGCACATCAAGCCTTGCAAGCAATTTGACCAATGAGTTGATTACGGGATGATGCATTACGTAACGAGTAAAGAGACTTGCCGGTAACGAGATTGAACTAGGTATTGGATACCGACGATCGAATCTCGGGCAAGTAACATACCGATGACAAAAGGAACAACGTATGTTGTTATGCGGTTTGACCGATAAAGATCTTCGTAGAATATGTAGGAACTAATATGGGCATCCAGGTTCCGCTATTGGTTATTGACCTAGAATAGTTCTAGGTCATGTCTACATAGTTCTCGAACCCGTAGGGTCCGCACGCTTAACGTTACGATGACAGTTTTATTATGAGTTTATAAGTTTTGATGTACCGAAGTTTGTTCGGAGTCTCAGATGTGATCATGGACATGACGAGGAGTCTCGAAATGGTCGAGACATAAAGATTGATATATTGGAAGCCTATGTTTGGACATCGAAAGTGTTCCGGGTGAAATCGGCATTTTACCGGAGTACCGGGGGGTTACCGGAACCCTCCCGGGGGTTATTGGGCCTACATGGGCCTTAAGGGAGAAGAGGAGAGGAGGCAAGAGGTGGGCCGCGCCCCCTCCCCTCCCTAGTACGAATAGGACAAGGAGAGGGGGGCGGCGCCCCCCCTTTCCTTCCCCTCCTCCTCCTCCTTCCCTCCTTCTCCTACTCCAACTAGGAAAGAAGGGAGTCCTACTCCCGGTGGGAGTAGGACTCCCCCCTTGGCGTGCCCTCCTTGGCCGGCCGCCTCCTCCCCCCTGGCTCCTTTATATACGGGGGCAGGGGCACCCCATAGACACACAAGTTGATCTACGGATCGTTCCTTAGCCGTGTGCGGTGCCCCCCTCCACCATATTCCACCTCGGTCATATCGTCGCGGAGTTTAGGCGAAACCCTGTGCCGGTAGAACATCATCATCGTCACCACGCTGTCGTGCTGACGGAACTCATCTCCGGAGCTTTGCTGGATTGGAGCCCAGAGATCGTCATCGAGCTGAACGTGTGCTGAACTCGGAGGTGCCGCACGTTCGGTGCTTGGATCGGTCGGCGACTACATCAACCGCGTTGTGCTAACGCTTCCGCTTACGGTCTACGAGGGTACGTGGACAACACTCTCCCCTCTCGTTGCTATGCCATCACCATGATCTTCGTGTGCGTAGGAAATTTTTTGAAATTACTACGTTCCCCAATAGTGGAATCCGAGCCTAGGTTTTATGCGTTGATGTTATATGCACGAGTAGAACACAAGTGAGTTGTGGGCGATACAAGTCATACTACTTACCAGCATGTCATACTTTGGTTCGGCGGTATTGTGAGATGAAGCGGCCCGGACCGACATTACGCGTACGCTTATGCGAGACTGGTTTCACCGTTATGAGCACTCATGCTTAAAGGTGGCTGGCGGGTGTCTGTCTCTCTCACTTTATCTGAACCGAGTGTGGCTACGCCCGGTCCTTGCGAAGGTTAAAATAGCACTAACTTGATGAACTATCATTGTGGTTTTGATGCGTAGGTAAGAACGGTTCTTGCTAAAGCCCGTAGCAGCCACGTAAAATTTGCAACAACAAAGTAGAGGACGTCTAACTTGTTTTTGCAGGGCATGTTGTGATGTGATATTGTCAAGACGTGATGCTATATTTTATTGTATGAGATGATCATGTTTTGTAACCAAAGTTATCGGCAACTAGCAGGAGCCATATGGTTGTCGCTTTATTGTATGAAATGCAAACGCCCTGTAATTGCTTTACTTTATCACTAAGCGGTAGCGATAGTCGTAGAAGCAATAGATGGCGTAACGACAACGATGATACGATGGAGATCAAGGTGTCGCGCCGGTGACGATGGTGATCATGACGGTGCTACGAAGATGGAGATCACAAGCACAAGATGATGATGGCCATATCATATCACTTATATTGATTGCATGTGATGTTTATCCTTTATGCATCTTATCTTGCTTTGATTGACGGTAGCATTTTAAGATGATCTCTCACTAATAATCAAGAAGTGTTCTCCCTGAGTATGCACCGTTGCGAAAATTCTTCGTGCTGAGACACCACGTGATGATCGGGTGTGATAAGCTCTATGTTCAAATACAACGGGTGCAAAACAGTTGCACACGCGGAATACTCAGGTCATACTTGACGAGCCTAGCATATACAGATATGGCCTCGGAACACAGAGACCGAAAGGTCGAGCGTGAATCATACAGTAGATATGATCAACATAGTGATGTTCACCATTGAAACTACTCCTCTCACGTGATGATCGGACATGGTTTAGTTGATTTGGATCACGTGATCACTTAGATGACTAGAGAGATGTCTATCTAAGTGGCAGTTCTTAAGTAATATGATTAATTGAACTTAAATTTATCATGAACTTAGTACCTGATAGTATTTTGCTTGTATATGTTTGTTTGTAGATAGATGGCTCGTGCTGTTGTTCCGTTGAATTTTAATGCATTCCTTGAGAAAGCAAAGTTGAAAGATGATGGTAGCAATTACACGGACTGGGTCCGTAACCAGAGGATTATCCTCATTGCTGCACAGAAAAGTTACGTCCTGGAAGCACCGCTGGGTGCCAGGCCTGCTGCTGATGCAACTGACGATGTTAACAACGTCTGGCAGAGCAAAGCTGATGACTACTCGATAGTTCAGTGTGCCATGCTTTACGTCTTAGAACTGGGTCTTCAACGATGTTTTGAACGTCATGGAGCACATGAGATGTTCCAGGAGTTGAAGTTAATATTTCAAGCAAATGCCCGGATTGAGAGATATGAAGTCTCCAATAAGTTCTATAGCTGCAAGATGGAGGAGAATAGTTCTGTCAGTGAACACATACTCAAAATGTCTGGGTATAATAATCACTTGATTCAACTGGGAGTTAATCTTCCTGATGATAGTGCCATTGACAGAATTCTTCAACCACTGCCACCAAGCTACAAGAGCTTCGTGATGAACTATAATATGCAAGGGATGAACAAGACTATTCCGGAGCTCTTCGCAATGCTAAAAGCTGTGGAGGTAGAAATCAAGAAGGAGCATCAAGTGTTGATGGTTAACAAGACCACCAGTTTCAAGAAAAGGGCAAAGGGAAGAAGAAGGAGAACTTCAAAAAGAACGGCAAGCAAGTTGCTGCTCAAGAGAAGAAACCCAAGTCTGGACCTAAGCCTGAAACTGAGTGCTTCTACTGCAAGCAGACTGGACATTGGAAGCGGAACTGCCCCAAGTATTTGGCGGATAAGAAGGATGGCAAAGTGAAAAAAGGTATATGTGATATACATGTTATTGATGTGTACCTTACTAATGCTCGCAGTAGCACCTGGGTATTTGATACTGGTTCTGTTGCTAATATTTGCAACTCGAAACAGGGACTACGGATTAAGCGAAGATTGGCTAAGGACGAGGTGACGATGCGTGTGGGAAATGGTTCCAAAGTCGATGTGATCGCGGTCGGCACGCTACCTCTACATCTACCATCGGGATTAGTTTTAGACCTAAATAATTGTTATTTGGTGCCAGCGTTGAGCATGAACATTATATCTGGATCTTTTTTGATGCGAGACGGTTATTCATTTAAATCAGAGAATAATGGTTGTTCTATTTATATGAGTAATATCTTTTATGGTCATGCACCCTTGAAGAGTGGTCTATTTTTATTGAATCTCGATAGTAGTGATACACATATTCATAGTGTTGAAACCAAAAGATGCAGAGTTGATAACGATAGTGCAACTTATTTGTGGCACTGCCGTTTAGGTCATATTGGTGTAAAGCGCATGAAGAAACTCCATACTGATGGGCTTTTGGAATCACTTGATTATGAATCACTTGGTACTTGCAAACCGTGCCTTATGGGCAAGATGACTAAAACGCCGTTCTCCGGAACTATGGAGCGGGCAACTGATTTGTTGGAAATCATACATACTGATTTTTGTGGTCCAATGAATGTTGAGGCTCGCGGCGGGTATCGTTATTTTCTCACCTTCACCGATGACTTGAGCAGATATGGGTATATCTACTTGATGAAACACAAGTCTGAAACATTTGAAAAGTTCAAAGAATTTCAGAGTGAAGTGGAAAATCATCGTAACAAGAAAATAAAGTTTCTACGGTCTGATCGTGGAGGAGAATATTTGAGTTATGAGTTTGGTCTACACTTGAAACAATGCGGAATAGTTTCGCAACTCACGCCACCCGGAACACCACAACAAAATGGTGTGTCCGAACGTCGTAATCGTACTTTACTAGATATGGTGCGATCTATGATGTCTCTTACTGATTTACCGCTATCGTTTTGGGGTTATGCTTTAGAGACGGCCGCATTCACATTAAATAGGGCACCACCAAAATCCGTTAAGACGACGCCTTATGAACTGTGGTTTGGCAAGAAACCAAAGTTGTCGTTTCTTAAAGTTTGGGGCTGCGATGCTTATGTGAAGAAACTTCAACCAGATAAGCTCGAACCCAAATCGGAGAAATGTGTCTTCATAGGATACCCAAAAGAAACTATTGGGTACACCTTCTATCACAGATCTGAGGGCAAGATTTTCATTGCTAAAATCGGATCCTTTCTAGAGAAGGAGTTTCTCTCGAAAGAAGTGAGAGGAAAGTAGAACTTGATGAGATAACTATATCTACTCCCTTATTGGAAAGTAGTTCATCACAAGAACCGGTTCCTGTGATAACTACACCAATTAGTGAGGAAGCTGATGATATTGATCATGAAACTTCAGATCAAGTTTCTACTGAACCTCGTAGGTCTACCAGAGTAAGATCCGCACCAGAGTGGTACGGTAATCCTATTCTGGAAGTCATGTTACTTGACCATGATGAACCTACGAACTATGAGGAAGCGATGATGAGCCCAGATTCCGCAAAATGGCTAGAGGCCATGAAATCTGAGATGGGATCCATGTATGAAAACAAAGTATGGACTTTGGTTGACTTGCCCGATGATCGGCAAGCCATTGAGAATAAATGGATCTTTAAGAAGAAGACTGACGCTGATGGTAATGTAACTGTCTACAAAGCTTGACTTGTTGCGAAAGGTTTTCGACAAGTTCAAGGAGTTGACTACGATGAGACTTTCTCACCCGTAGCGATGCTTAAGTCTGTCCGAATCATGTTAGCTATTGTTGCATTTCATGATTATGAAATTTGGCAAATGGATGTCAAAACTGCATTCTTGAATGGATTTCTAGAAGAAGAGTTGTATATGATGCATCCAGAAGGTTTTGTTGATCCAAAAGGTGCTGACAAAGTGTGCAAGCTCCAGCGATCCATTTATGGACTGGTGCAAGCATCTCGGAGTTGGAATAAATGTTTTGATAGTGTGATCAAAGCATATGGTTTTATACAGACTTTTGGAGAAGCCTGTATTTACAAGAAAGTGAGTGGGAGCTCTGTAGCATTTCTGATATTATATGTAGATGACATATTATTAATTGGAAATGATATAGAATTTCTGGATAGCATAAAGGGATACTTGAATAAAAGTTTTTCAATGAAAGACGTCGGTGAAGCCGCTTACATATTGGGCATCAAGATCTATAGAGATAGATCAAGACGCTTAATAGGACTTTCACAAAGCACATACCTTGATAAAATTTTGAAAAAGTTCAAAATGGATCAGGCAAAGAAAGGGTTCTTGCCCGTGCTTCAAGGTGTGAAGTTGAGTCAAACTCAATGCCCGACCACAGCAGAAGATAGAGAGAAAATGAAAGATGTTCCCTATGCTTCAGCCATAGGCTCTATCATGTATGCAATGCTGTGTACCAGACCTGACGTATGCTTAGCAATAAGCTTGGCAGGAAGGTACCAAAGTAATCCAGGAGTGGATCACTGGACAACAGTCAAGAACATCCTGAAATACCTGAAAAGGACTAAGGATATGTTTCTCGTATATGGAGGTGACAAAGAGCTAGTCGTAAATGGTTACGTCGATGCAAGCTTTGACACTGATCCAGACGATTCTAAATCGCAAACCGGATATGTGTTTTTATTAAACGGTGGAGCTGTAAGTTGGTGCAGTTCTAAACAAAGCGTCGTGGCGGGATCTACATGTGAAGCGGAGTACATAGCTGCTTCTGAAGCAGCAAATGAAGGAGTCTGGATGAAGGAGTTCATTTCCGATCTAGGTGTCATACCTAGTGCATCGGGACCAATGAAGATCTTCTATGACAATACTGGTGCAATTGCCTTGGCAAAGGAATCCAGATTTCACAAGAGGACCAAACACATCAAGAGACGCTTCAACTCCATTCGGGACCAAGTCCAAGTGGGAGACATAGAGATTTGCAAGATACATACGGATCTGAATGTTGCAGACCCGTTGACTAAGCCTCTCTCACGAGCAAAACATGATCAGCACCAAGACTCCATGGGTGTTAAAATCATTACTATGTAATCTAGATTATTGACTCTTGTGCAAGTGGGAGACTGAAGGAAATATGCCCTAGAGGCAATAATAAAGTTATTATTTATTTCCTCATATCATGATAAATGTTTATTATTCATGCTAGAATTGTATTAACCGGGAACATGATGCATGTGTGAATACATAGACAAACATATAGTCACTAGTATGCCTCTACTTGACTAGCTCATTAATCAAAGATGGTTATGTTTCCTAACCATAGACATGTGTTGTCATTTGATTAATGGGATCACATCATTAGGAGAATGATGTGATTGACATGACCCATTCCGTTAGCCTAGCACTTGATCGTTTAGTATATTGCTATTGCTTTCTTCATGACTTATACATGTTCCTGTAACTATGAGAATTATGCAACTCCCGTTTACCGGAGGAACACTTTGGATACTACCAAACGTCACAACATAACTGGGTGATTATAAAGGAGTACTACAGGTGTCTCCGAAGGTACATGTTGAGTTGGCCTATTTCGAGATTAGGTTTTGTCACTCCGATTGTCGGGGAGGTATCTCTGGGCCCTCTCGGTAATGCACATCAAGCCTTGCAAGCAATGTGACAAATGAGTTGATTACGGGATGATGCATTACGTAACGAGTAAAGAGACTTGCCGGTAATGAGATTGAACTAGGTATTGGATACCGACGATCGAATCTCGGGCAAGTAACATACCGATGACAAAGGGAACAATGTATGTTGTTATGCGGTTTGACCGATAAAGATCTTCGTAGAATATGTAGGAACCAATATGGGCATCCAGGTTCCGCTATTGGTTATTGACCGAGAATAGTTCTAGGTCATGTCTACATAGTTCTCGAACCCGTAGGGTCCGCACACTTAACGTTACGATGACAGTTTTATTATGAGTTTATAAGTTTTTATGTACCGAAGTTTGTTCGGAGTCCCGGATGTGATCACGGACATGACGAGGAGTCTCAAAATGGTCGAGACATAAAGATTGATATATTGGAAGCCTATGTTTGGACATCGGAAGTGTTCCGGGTGAAATCGGCATTTTACCGAAGTACCGGGGGGTTACCGGAACCCTCCCGGGGGTTATTGGGCCTACATGGGCCTTAAGGGAGAAGAGGAGAGGAGGAAAGAGGTGGGCCGCGCCCCCTCCCCTCCCTAGTCCGAATAGGACAAGGAGAGGGGGGCGGCGCCCCCCTTTCCTTCCCCTCCTCCTCCTCCTTCCCCCCTTCTCCTACTCCAACTAGGAAAGAAGGGAGTCCTACTCCCGGTGGGAGTAGGACTCCCCCCTTGGCGCGCCCTCCTTGGTTGGCCGCCTCCTCCCCCCTGGCTCCTTTATATACGAGGGCAGGGGGCACCCCATAGACACACAAGTTGATCTACGGATCGTTCCTTAGCCGTGTGCGGTGCCCCCCTCCACCATATTCCACCTCGGTCATTTCATCGCGGAGTTTAGGCGAAACCCTACGCCGGTAGAACATCATCGTCGTCACCACGCCGTCGTGCTGACGGAACTCATCTCCGGAGCTTTGCTGGATCGGAGCCCGGAGATCGCCATCGAGCTGAACGTGTGCTGAACTTGGAGGTGCCGCACGTTCGGTGCTTGGATCGGTCGGATCGTGAAGACGTACGACTACATTCTGCGTTGTGCTAATGCTTCCGCTTACGGTCTACGAGGGTACATGGACAACACTCTCCCCTCTCGTTGCTATGCCATCACCATGATATTGCGTGTGCGTAGGAAATTTTTTGAAATTACTATGTTCCCCAACATTAGTCACAATAGGCTTGGCTACCCAAATGGTTCTTTGCTTCAAACCACTTTCAGTACCAACAAACTTGGCAAACACATTGCCAACCTTATCCTTCCCAAGAGAATAGACATCATAAATAACAATTTGGTTGGATAAGTTACCACTAGTGCATGAAGAAGCAAGGTGACCTTTCTCACGACATAGATAGCAACGTCTACTCTTCACTTTCTTCTCACTTGATTTCTCAACTTGAGAAGCATTAGCTTGAGTCTTCTTGGGAAGAGGCCTTTCTTCAACTTGAGGTTGAGCATGAGAATGCACTTGTAGCCGGTTCCCTTGTTGCTTGTCACTAATGGCCTTCTTCTTCAATGGGCAAGATCTAACATGATGCCCTTCAATTTTGCACTTGAAGCAAATAATCTTGGCCGAATTCTTGACTTGTTTTTGGCCCTTCTTCTTGATTCTCTTGGACTGCTTCTTCTCATTGGAGTTGAATCCAAGTCCACCTTTGTCATTGGGGCATTTTTTGCACACTCAAGATATTGTTGAGTGTGGATTTCCCTTCATGACTCTTTTCCAAGTCTTTCTTCAAAGAAGTGACTTGGGCCTTGAGCTCTTTGATTTCCTCTACATGGTTAGTCTCAACACAAGTACTAGAGGAAGTATAAGCTTCATCGTTAGAGCAACAAGGCAAGGAAAGCAATTCATCACAAGATGTACCAACATTGTGAGTAGATGAATTACAAGGACTAGCACATGGCAATATAGTATTTTGACTAGAAGTAGTGCTAGTATCCACATGAGGCTCACTTGATGTTACCTTAGCAATCATGGCCTCATGAGCTACCTTTAGCACATTATGGGATACTAGAAGATCATCATGAGAGATTGAGAGCTTTTCATGGCTTTCTTCCAATTTCCCATAATTGCTAGGTAGCAACTCAAATTGAGCCCGTAGCTCAACATTCTCCTTAAAGTGGATGCTTCACAAGTAATAGAGTTAGTAGCACAAGCATCATCATTTACAACAATAGGAGAGGACAACTTGGCAAGCTCTTTTAAATAAGAAGCTTCAAGTTGAGCATGAGACTCGGTGAGTTTGATGAGCTCACCCTTGATGACCCTTGAGCCATTTTTGAGGTGCTCAAAATCCTCAAGGAGTCTAGCATGAGAAACTTCAAGCTTTGAATTTTTAGTTTTGAAATCATTGGCTAACTCAAGAGCTCTATCATGAGATTCCCTCACTCTAGATAGTTCTAGAGAAAAAGTCTCCTCAAGAGATTCGGAGGTGGTTTGTTCATGTTCAAGAGCTTGAGATAGCTCCGCGATCTCATTTGCGTAATCACGCTCATGAGCTTCCATTTTCTCAATGGTGACCTCATGCTCCTCTAGATGAGATTCCAACTCCTCAACGTATTTCTTGCCATCAATGGCAATGGACATTATTTCCATGAAGTTGGAACGAGCAATTTTATTTTTATGAAGAGCTTTAAAAATCATTTCCCCCTTAGTTTTTAAGGAGGAAACATTATCATTCTCTTCATCATTACCCTCATCATCATTAGCATCAACATCATCATCAAGAGACATATTGGGGTACAAAGTAGGAGATACCTTTGACGCCTTAGCCATAAGGAAAAAAGCAATAGATGATGAGGTAGGATCCCTTGAGGCACCATTAAACACCATTCCATGGAGTGTTCGGTTTCCTCTACATTGTTAACACAACAATTCGAGGAAATAGATGCATTTTTATCATGGCAACAAGACATAGCAAGCATATCATCATGAGATCTAGTCAAGCAATTTCTACATGATATGCAAGGACTATCAACACAAGCATGTGAAACATTTGGAGTGCTCGAAGTGTTAAAGCCCAAAGAGGGAGCATTGCAATAAGATAGTGATGAAGGATCATCCACAATAAGCATACTATCATCATTGCAATGACCAACACTACTCACCATATCATTACCTTGTGGAAAACCACATGTAGGTGAAGTAGAAGAAGTTGAGAAGACTATACAACCGGAGGTGGAGGGAGAACAATCATCCCCACAAATATTGGACACACCATATTTATCTTGAAGCTTTGTCCACAACTCGTGAGCATCCCGGAACGGCATGAGTTGAAAAATAACTACATTGCTCAAAGCATCAAAAAGCACATTAGAAGCTTGAGCATTGAGATAAGAGTTTTTCTCATCCTCTAAAGATAATCTTTGGGGATCCTTTGGATGAGAAAAACCCATATCTACAATTTGCTATAAATTTGGGTCCATGACCATAAAGAGATTAAGCATGCGAATTACCAAAACATCAAAATTTGTGCCATCGAAACTAAGAGTGTTAGAGAATCCTAAGTCCCTAGTGGACATCCTTACTCTCTAGGCAGTTAAGCCCTATAAAGAGAGACAAGGCTCTGATACCAATTGAAAGATCGAGGATGTCGCCTAGAGGGGGGGTGAATAGGCGCTTTAAAATAATTACGGTTAAGGCTTGAACAAATGCGGAATAAACCTAGCGGTTAATTTGTCAAGCACAAAACCTAAAACAATTAGGCTCACCTATGTGCACCAACAACTTATGCTAAGCAAGATAAGCAACTATGTGATAGCAAGATATATGACAAAGAACAATATGGCTATCACAAAGTAAAGTGCATAAGTAAAGGGCTCAGGAAAGATATACCCGAGGCACGCAGAGACGATGATGTATCCCGAAGTTCACACCCTTGCGGATGCTAATCTCCATTTGGAGAGGTGTGGAGGAACAATGCTCCCCAAGAAGCCACTAGGGCCACCGTAATCTCCTCATGCCCTCGCACAATGCAAGATGCCGTGATTCCACCAAGGGACCCTTGAGGACGGTCACCGAACCCGTACAAATGGCGACCCTTAGGGCACGGTCGCCGAACCCGTACATTTTGGCAACCATTAGGGGCGGTCACCGGTACCCGTCAAATTGCTCGGGGCGATCTCCACAACCTAATTGGAGACCCCGACGCTTGCCCGGAGCTTTACACCATAATGATTGAGCTCCGAACAACACCAACCGTCTAGGGTGCCAAGGCACCCAAGAGGATCAAGCTCTAGGGTGTCCAAACACCCAAGAGTAACAAGCTCAAGGGTACCAAGCACCCAAGAGTAATAAGCTTCTCAACTTGTAACTTCCACGTATCACGTGAAGAACTCAAACTGATGCACCAAATGCAATGGCAAGGGCACACGGAGTGCCCAAGTCCTTCTCTTCCAAATCCCACCAAAGCAACTAATGCTAGGGAGGAAAATGAGAGGAAGAACGAAAAAAGAACACGAAGAACTCCAAGATCTAGATCCGAGGGGTTCCCCTCACTTAGAGGAAAAAGTGATTGGTGGAAACATGGATCTAGATCTCCTCTCTCTTTTCCCTCAAGAACTAGGAAGAACCATTGGAGGGATTGAGAGTTAGCAAGCTCGAAGAAGGTCAACAAATGGGGGAAGAACACGAGCTTAAGAGATAAGGTTCAATGGGGAAGAAGACCCCCTTTTATAGGTGGGGAAAAATCCAACCGTTATGCTCACAGCCCGCACAAAGCGGTACTACCGCTCCAAGGAGCGGTACTACCGCTAGGGCGGTAGTAGCCCTTTGAAACACAACTACAAGGAGACAAAAAATCTAGAAGAACCATCGGAGCAGTAGTACCGCTTGACCTCACGGTACTACCGCTAGGGGTAGCGGTACTACTGCTAAGGGTAGCGGTACTACTGCTAAGGGTAGCGATACTACTGCTTGCGAGCGGTACTAAAAAATTACATCCGTGCCTACCACCGCTGGACTTGTGACGAGTTTTTGGTCCCGAGCGGAAGTAGCCATGGAAGTAGTCGCGGTAGTACCGCTCCCAAGAGCGGTACTAAAAAATTACAACCGCAGCAGCCCCTTTTAAAGACACCAAAACTAACACAACTTCTGCAAACGGACTCCGAATTCGATGAAACCAAGTTTGTTGGAAAGCTAGCGACAAGGTCTAACACAATCTTGATAGAAATACCAATAATAAGAAAATGAGAAAAGTCCCAAAAGAAAATGGTGAGAACTCTTCCTCGAATAAGACCGGTAAAACCTCCAACACCGAAAACATCATAGAAGATGCATGCAAACTCCGTTTTCGATGAACTCAAGCTTGTGATCAAGATGACCATAAGATCTAAGACTCACAAAGAGAACCAAACAAGAACCAAGAAACATGATGCAAGGATGCAATGGTTTGAGTTCTCTGCGAACGATACGATCAAGCTACTCATCAAGAGCCCCCCTCGATAGTATGACAATCGATCCTATAACCCGGTCTCTCAAATACCACGATGAGACCGGTAAAATAGAAAACCTATCAAGGGCAAACCTTTGCCTTGCACAAAGTCCACTTGATCTCGATGTAGACGATATTGACTTCCTCAAGTTGGACCACCTTTCTTGATTGCGTTGGCTCGGTGAAGACTAGTAGATTGCTCTCCCATACTCCACTATGGGTGAGCCACTCTTCGGCACATCTTCATAAGTCCATTGTCACTACAATGGACGGCAAGCTTCAAGCACTTGTTCTCTTCATGATACATCACTTGAACATGCACATGGCAACCTAACCCCACAAAGAACTCTCACAAAGACCATGGGTTAGTACACAAAGCGTAATTGACAATGCTTACCATACCATCTTCTACACTTTGTGAGTTGATCAACTTGTTTCACTCTTGACTTAGTCTTGATCAACTTTGAACCTTTCCAACTCTCTTCATTTGGATGATGCCTTGAAGGTAAGCATTAATGATCACACAATCTTCTTCTTCAAGACATGCTTGCAATAAGCTCAACTCTCACATGACCAATCTTTGGATAATTCCGTAATAGCGCATTGGTCGACACAAGTTCTCCTTGAAACCAACACATGTACTCCAAGAAAATCCTATGGACAAGACCTTCAAATATAACTCAAGGCAACCATTAGTCTATAGAGATTGTCATCAATTACCAAAACCAAACATGGGGGCACCGCATGTTCTTTCAACTAGCCAGCCAACCCTATCGTATGAGTGAATGATATTGGTACCTCTTGATGACACGACAATCTTATACAGCCAGCTGCTCTAATATGTTCTCTTCTATTGCAGATAAAAAAAGACCTGAAAGTGAAAAATGTGCTGCACTATAACAATCTCATCGAATGCCTTGATCTCCATCTTATAGTAATTGATTTGATCGACTACCGAGGCAGCACATCTGAGATTAAATTGGCCAAATTCTTTGTTCTGGAGGCAAGTGTGCCCAAGGTAATGAGGTTTGGCATTCTCTGGCACAACAATGAATGGCGTGTTGATCACCGCAAGCGTCTAAGCCTAAATGACAAAGTCTCCGCAGAAGCTGAATTTGTTTTTGAAACATCAAGTGGCCAGAGACTCGAAAACTTATTTTCCCATTAGTGACTTGTCAGGGCGGTGGATTTTAGTTTGTACGATAATGCTGCATCCACCTAAAGTAACGAAAGATCTTATGTAAACTTCCTAGTAATTCCCTCTTCGTAGGTGCAGCATTACTCCTAACATTTGTAATATCAGTTTGAAACTTGTAATATTGTCGTGTCCTATTCCTGCATTTTCAAAATCCTGTGAATCAAACAGGTCCTAAGTTGGTGATGATGTTGTGCCTCCCATCTTTCACCAATAGCCGTCGGATCTAGATCTGACGCATACAAACCAAGCTTCTCCATTTTTGCAAAAAGATGCCCACACTTGTTCCCTATTTATAAACAACTCCTTGTCTCTCACAATCAGCCTTATCTCCTCCCCACCACATCTAGAAGGTCGTGGAAAAATCTGGCATGATGGTCGCTGTCAGCGCCGTCCACCCCCAATCTTGGTGTTCCATGCAATGCACGGGCATCTACGCACAGGAAATTATGTCGAACATGGCTAGTTGTAAGCAGGCTAGCTCTACAGCCATGATGATAGTGACTGCAGACGGTGAGGCTGACTATGGTATGCTGAACACGGCGCCTATACTCAGGTGTCATCTCTGGTGCAGGGTCTTGTCACTTCACTGTGAGGAGCAGCACGTAATAATTTGACCAACGGGTAGTACAGTGCTAGTACTCCTACTACTACATTGGTAGTACTACTAGTAGTACTAGTAGCACCACCGTATGGATTTAGGAGTACTACCACGTCCATCTGGATTTTAGTATTTGACTAGCAATATCTAGTAATGCATGTCATAAAAAATGTACTACTCCCTCTATAAATAAATACATGGTGTTTTATTCCTATCGGCGAGAGAACTTAATGTCTTTTTGCTAACTAGAGTACCAATAGGATTACATGCAATGAACTAAACACTGCATGTCATGTTTGGTAGTCTCAAGTCATTGAAAGCATGCACGGCCCACATCTCTCATTGGTTGATATGTCACGAAATAAGAAACAAGGAGGGAGTTAATGCACCGTGCCTAAGTGTTTTGGATTATTTGGTTTTCGTAAGGTGACTTACACAACATTTTTGTTTACATGCATTAACATTTTATTAGTTAAATCAAAGGCCAAAACTTGGCGCAAAATGCAAAGGGGACCAATAAACCAGTAAACATCAAACTTCTCTCGTTTGGCCCCAACTAGAGGTCCGGTGAGATGACTATACTGCACCGGCACGGAGGGGGACGCAACTTCATTGACTTACTGCAACTGCCTTTGGGTGAATGACACATGGGTCCAAGGGGTGGCTGGCCCACCTATCATACAGCCAAAGGCAGGTGCAGTAGAGGGCCGAGGAGTAGTACGAAATCCTACGCACCTACACACGCTAACCAAGGGCAAGAGTGATCACTCGAATCACAAGATCAGTTGACTAGAAGCTAAGCTAGACCCATGGAGGCGATGAGCGCGAGCATCAGTCGGCTGTGCCAGATGGTCCACGACGCCGGCCTGCGGCCCGGCACCGAGGAACGTCTCCAGGTAGTATTGCTTGAGGCCGCCAGGGCTAGGGG
This sequence comes from Triticum timopheevii, assembly GCA_963921465.1. Lineage (NCBI taxonomy): Eukaryota > Viridiplantae > Streptophyta > Magnoliopsida > Poales > Poaceae > Triticum > Triticum timopheevii. Next base: position 514,756,965 of record OY997268.1, on the reverse strand, counting down.
CCGCTTGGACAACAGCTTCGTCTCCTTGTTCGACGAGGTCCTCGTCGATTTCCTCGACAAGTTCACCGTCATCAAGAAGCTCGCGGACGACTTTGATGTACGCCTCCAATGCAACACGCCCAGGCCCTGTGATGCCCGCCACCCTCAACGGCCACTATGGTGACAACCTCTTCGACGCACCGGTGGCCCTGCGACTTCCCGCCGTCGCGCCAGAGAATGTCCACCTTGAGGTCGCGCTCGCCGCGCAGCACCTGGCGCAGCAAGACACCATCGACATAATCACCCACGTCTACACGCAAATCGTCCACAAGGACTACTACATGCAAGAGGAGGACTATAGGACGCTGGCCTTCTTGGACCGCAGGGCAACCTTGGACGGCATTATTCAAAAGCACGTCGAGCTCGCCGCCAATGCCATTGCTCCTCACACGTCGGTTGGTGACCCGGCGCACTAGGGCGTGAGGATGTCATTGATGGATCCGTATGTATTTTTATCTTTTCGTCAAATCCATGTAGTAGTATATGATACTACTAGTAATTATCTTACCTTTTGCATGAACTTCATAATTTTCGTACGTACTCCATGCATGAACGGCGCCAGAACCAAACTTCTCATTACTCTAGGCAAAATCGTTATTTTCTATCTATCGGTCGCACCATGGAGCAAAACCAAATTTTACAAGTTACGAGTTCAAAAGGAAAAGCCTGCCGTGTTCGCGTCGCACCCCCACACGGTTGGTCCGGCATGCTGCTCAAGCGGGAATGCACGTGGTGTTGCATTTTGACTTACAAGTGGGACCGCAGTTGAGCAAACTGACTATCGGCAAACCCCCACCCCGCCCGCCGCGCGATGGCTGAGAAAACAGGAGGGAGAAGAGATGGCTGTAGCACGGACTCCGAGAAAATTGGTGTTGGATGGGACTCGTGTGGGTGGCGTGTGCCGTACTGCTAGACGTGAATGCTAGTTATGGCCCATAACACCCCACTATATCGAGCCTATATCGAGGTACGTAGAACAAAATTTCCTGCAGCCCGTGCTCGGCCCTTCTCTATCTCTCTTCTCAGCCAGCCAGCGGACGCGTGGAGCCCATCGTCTGTTTGCTCACATGCGGTCCCACATGTCAGTGAAAACGCAAGAGGACCCACTGAACCTGCACATCTTTCACCTTGACATGCTGGTGATGAAAAACAAATCCAATAAAGATCTTCGGTGGCCGCTTTTGGAGTTACTCAAGAGTAGTAAGATTCTATTTACAGTTTAACCCAAGATGCACATCACGTGGCTTCAACTACCACTCTATTTTCTTGAATGACACGACCTGGATGCTGGATGTCCCACGTGTCGGCAAAAGGAGGAAGAACCCGACCAAATCTTCGGTTGTGCTCTCGGATTAGACTAGTTGTGCTAACTTAAAAAAATTATTATGTACTCCCTCCATTCCAAAATACTTGACTTTCATTTGTCCAAAAATGGATGTACCTATATACTAAAACATGTCTAGATACATATATATTTTGACAAATAGAAGGCATGTATTGTGCAATGGAGGGAGTAGAATGGATGCAAGTTTTTGTATTGGGAAGAAGAGTACATCCATATATTGATAGAGAGCAATTTAGTAGATGTTCTAGCACTTTTAGCTAGCATAGAGGCTAGAGATGAGACTAGTGCACTTGTTGATACTCCTACTAGAATAGAGGCTAGACATGAGACTAGATGCGAGGAAGCAACGTCTACTTCTTTACACTCGAAGAAGAAAGAGGCACGCAAGATCGAGCCTCCGCAGATCAACAATGAATGCATCGAGAAGGCACTAATCCAACTTACAGGAGCAGTTATGGAAGTTGGATATCTTCTAGAGTAGTAAAATGTATTCTTGTGGTTCTTGTTTTCTTTGGTCTTGCTTTTCTAGTCAAAATTATCATTGGAGTTCGTGCAAAACGGAGGTCCGTTTGGGGTCGTGCGTTGGAGTTGGCCTTACAAGTGGGACCGTAGTTGAGGAAACCGACTATCGGCAAACCCCCACCTCGCCCGCCGCATGATGGCTGAAGTTAGAGAAACGACGAGGTTGAAGAGATTGCTCTAGCATGGACTCCAAGAAATAATATGGTGTCAGATGGATGTCGTGGTGGTGGCGTGTGCCTTACTCCTCGACGTGAATGCTTGTTCTGGCCCATGCCACCCTACTACTCCTACTACTTACTATATAGTACTAGTATCGAGGATTCAAGGTGCTGGTTACGTACAGCGAACACATTAACATATGGCTACAGTAAAAACACCCGCCCGACGCACGAAGCATGTGAAGCTAGTACAAATAGTGTACTACTATTGTTGATTGGCCTCATCCGATAACCTGTTGCAATGCACGTACAATTATGTATTCGGAAAATATTTTTTTGCCTCGTCGCACCACTCACTAAGAGAAGCGACTCGAAAGCCATTCATAAATTTAGTAAGTTTATCACAGGCATATCATTTTATTACATACAACAGGTCATCAACCCACATCGACAACGAGGATACATTATAAATACTAAAGTTTTCACCACACAACAAATAACAAGCAATGAAATGAACTTGAACTCAACCATTCCTCGGCGTTGGAAACGCTTGCTTTGAACCACAAGTGATTCTTTGGGACGGGCCATCCATTGTCGATATGGAGACCAACGCAGGACTAATCATCCAGGCTGAAGCGGCCTACTATATCAGTACCAGGGTAGGGAAACACCCAAATGTCCGAGGTATAGACACAGTTGCTTCTCATAAATGGTAGTAACGTTGTGTCAACAGCAGTTGGATCGCCTTTCACCATCATTGGATAGTTTTGTCCAAGGAAGAGCGAGTTTTCTCCAAGACTATCAATTCTGTACTAGGGAGAAGGAGTTGGCGCTAGCACACTAGTATCCATCCCGAATACCATGCAACGGGTGTTGGAATAGGTCTGGAGAGTGCGACCATGGGAGACTACACCTGCTTCCTTAGTAGTAACATCATCAGTGGGCTGTATACACACAAGAAGAGGTGATCCATCGGAATTAGTTGCCAGGCGCCACAGAGTATATGGGCGCTGCTCGTCTTGATGCTCGTGACCATCATCATCGTCATCTCCCTCTTGGTTATAAAAATCTTCAAGTATAGGTGGTCGAATGTTCACAGGACCTTGGAAACACAAGAAGAAGGTTAATTAGTAAAGGGAAACTTGCTAACCTGCATGCATGTGGATGAAACAATTATAATTATGGTGGAAGACAAACGTACCGAAATCATAAGGATTCCATGCAAAAATAGTGCCATGAGTGGTGGCACCAAACACAAGGCCCTCGTATGGAATTGCATCACAGTACTCATCCATGTACAGAAACTGATTTTTGAGCAATATCCATCCAGTCAAACCACGAAGGACGGCAACAAGCTTGTCAAAGATAGCAACAACTTCATAGTTGTTGTAATTCCAAGAGCGGTTAGGAACTCGACAAATTGCTATCTTCCATAGAAGACAGTCACCATGATCGTATTTGAACGTGCATGCAATACTAGTGTGCTAGACCTCTGGGCAGTATGCTGAGATTTTTGGAAGTGGAACCCGGTCACGAGTGTACAAATTCACAAGTTCCCACTCGCAGTTGGACCCAATGTAAACACCAATCTCCATTTGCGCCTGCCCAAGCCTTACCCTCAAGCGATGGCATCTTAACATCATACGTATCATTATCAAGTGGCATCAACTTGCACAGGGTGAGGCCTCCGCCATCCCCGCGCCAGTCATCAGGGCCACGGCGAAGAAGATAGGGGAGCTCAAACCGCTCCTTGACTCTTGGGTTCCTTGTAATGATGTTATTAGTTGATTCGAGAATGGGCTTGAACGAACCTGCCATGCTAGCCGAGGTGATGACGTTGCACCAATCAATGAGTTCCGCCACCACGGCATCTTTTAGATCGGGGCAAGAATAACGGGGTCATGTCCGGTATGTTCCCTCCATGGAGAAGACGATCAAACAATGGTAGAAGAAAGAATGAAGGGCTGAAGGAAAATGGAGGAGGGAGAGGAAGAGTGTGCGACAGCAGTTCCAAATCGAGATGGAAAGGTGAAGAGTCGGTGGACGGTTGCCAGTTTTCCACGGTTCACGAAGAGGCGCCCCGGCCTACACGTCCATTCAGAAATACTACTAGTAGAAAAGGACTCGTTGTCGTCTCACTGATATGTTAGAACGGGACCACATGTCAACGAAACATGGTGTGTAATTTCTCGTGCAAAATGCGATCTGGCTGCGTTGGCCTGAGGTGCCGCATTAGTTATCGACCTTTATTTTTTTTAGTGACATGTCGTTCAGTTTTGAAGCATGACTAACTGGTACTCTACACAGAGAAAATATAAACTACTCTACCACTACTCCACCACCAGTACTAGTAGTATAAAAAAGATATATAGGCTGGAGCTTCAGCTGTAGCGACCAGACCTCAAACAGTCTGATCTCTGTGCTCAGTGTCATCCCTGGATCAGTAATGCTGACACCATACAGTACTTGGAGGATTTATAACAGAGTAGCAATCACAGACTTATTACATAGAATGTCTCAAAAGAGAACTTATTGAAATAAATATGGCTTAAGGCCATCTAAAACGATAACAATGGAAGGCTTGGAAGATAAGCGAGTCCATCAACCCCAACAGCATCACTGAGTATAGAACCACGACCTAAAGACATCTTACTCGTCGTCTGAAAAGTCTACAACATGAAACGTTGCAGCCCGAAAACGGGTCAGCACATGGAATATTCTGGCAATGTAACACATAGAGAATAACAATGGAATAAAGCTATACTACATGCATATATGGCTGGTGGAAAAGCTCTATGGTTACAGTTTTTACATAAAGCCAATTTTTCCCTACTGCAAAGGAATAAATTTTATTTAACTATCATGGTGGTTGTTAAACATTGAGAATGGTTGACAGCATTCTCAATCCTAATTAAAAAGTACTCATTAAACCCAACAATATTAAATTAGAAGTAACATGATGAGATTCACATGATATCCAGGTACTAGATACTCAAGATGTCCATAACCGGGCACACGGCTAACCATGATTAGTTTATACACTCTGCAGAGGTTTGCGCACTTTTCCCCACATGACTCGATCGCCTCCGCTTGGTTTCTCGCACTACATGGTGTTTGAGAAACGGATGACCGAGACATAGTCTTTCAGAAGCATTGCACCTTACATAAGGGGTAGACCGTACCAACCTACATCCCCTACATCTGCTAGTCCACCCCATAAGAGTTCGCACAACTTAGTCAACTATGCTAGAGCCCATAATAGCATGTGGTTGCACACGGAAGTTTCTAGTTTGAATAATCTCATGATCCCTTTGAGCCTGGGTGGCGGTCCGAAGAAAATACAGGCAAGTCCTGATAGAAATCAGGTGCCTCATTCCACCCAGATGTGTGTTTAAGTTGCCACCTTAAATAAACCATTAATTAACAATCTCACATCTGTCATGGAAATTCACTCACCCAATCCACGTCTACTAGCATAGCATGGCATAATAAGCAAACGTCGAAGTAACTCCCAAAGGTTTGATAATAAAACAGGTAATGGGTACTACCTCATCTACTTCCCATCCCACAATTTAATTAGATCCTAATCATGCAATGTTTGAGGATTGATCTAATGCATAAAAACTGGGTAGTAGAAAGGTATGATCAAAGTGTTACTTGCCTTGCTGATGATCCGTGAAACCTAGAGACTCGAAGTAACAGGCGGTGCACTCCGGGTATTCTATCGCAGACAAACAAAAAAACATACAATAAGTACTCATCTAATGCACAGGTAAAACTCGAGTAAAAGGTCTAACCAGAATGTTCAACTTAAGAACTCCGGTTTGCAAAAAGAAACAAATCAAACAAAGCAACGAAAGTCAAACAGCGAAAGAAAACAGCTTCGTTTTACTAATCTGGATCTAAGTCAAATTTTACAGAAGCAAAAACTTGTTTAAGTAGATTATTCAGAAAGAGGGTTTCCAGACGAAACTCCAGGCGCTTGAATCGCCTGATTCCGATAAACGAGCGAAATGTTATACTAAAACGAAAATTGGCTCAATGAACGAGAGAGAGAAAAAGAATTGGGTTCGTTAACTAAACAAATCTGACGAACACGTTCGTTAAAACGAACGAACGAGCGAACGCTCGCTAATTAAACTAAACCGAAAATAAACCGACGGAAAACCGCTTGGTTTTTTCTAAAAAAAACGGCACGGAAAACGAGGTGGCGGCGAACCTCGGCGAGCGTGCGGGCGGCAGGGTCGGCGGCGTCCGGCGATGGCGCCGGGTCCGGCAGCGTCAGCGTCGGCGGCGGCGGCGGCGGCTGGCTAGGGTTAGGGTTTGCGCGGGTGGGCTGGTGGGGCGGGGCGGCTGGGCCTGGGGCGACGGGGCGGCGCTATATATAGTGCCCCCCGAGCTAGGTCCCGCTCGGGCACGGCCCGTAGGTCGGGTGCGTTTTTTTTAAATAATTTCACGCAGAAGAAAAATAAAAAGAAATACTGAACGGACTCCAAAAACCCCGAAATAAATTTTCCCCGGCTTCTAAAATCAAGCCGGACAAGATGAACATTTATTTGTGGCCTAAATGAAATTTTGAAAAACGCGCATTTTTGCTAAATTCGAATAAAAGGCGAAAAACTCCAAAAATCTTATTTGATTTTTTTATTAAATCTTCATCTTTTATTTATTTTGGGAAAGTCATTTTATTCCCTCTCTGAATTTTTGCTAGAAGAAAAATTGAAGATAAAATAAATAAAATGAATGAACCTATTTTCAAAATTTGAGAAAAACCCCAAATATGAAAATAACGAAATCCCCAACTCTCTCCGTGGGTCCTTGAGTTGCGTCGAATTTCTAGGATCGAGCCAACAATGCAACAAAAATATGATATGCAATGATGATCTATGTATAACATTCCAAATTGAAAATTTGGGATGTTACAAACCTACCCCCCCTTAAGATGAATCTCGCCCTCGAGATTCGGGTTGGCTAGCAAATAGGTGAGGGTGGTCCCTGAGCAGATCTTCCTCTCGCTCCCAGGTGGCTTCCTCCTCGGTGTGGTGGCTCCACTGTACTTTGCAAAACTTGATAACCTTACTGCGGGTAACTCTGCTGGCATACTCCAGAATCTTAACTTGTTTCTCTTCATAGGTCAAATCTTCTTTCAACTGAATTGTTTCCAGTGGCACAGTATCTCTCAGTGGTATATCAGCCATCTCTGCATGACACTTCTTCAACTGTGAAACATGGAACACATCGTGAACTCCTGACAATCCCTCAGGTAATTCCAACTAGTACGCTACTTCTCCCATGCGCTCCAAAACCTTGTATGGCCCCACAAAACGTGGCGCTAACTTTCCTTTAACTCCAAAACGCTTAACTCCTCGAATTGGAGATACTCGAAGATAAACACTGTCCCCGACTTCATATTCTGTTCGCTTGCGTTTTGAATCTGCATAGCTCTTCTGCCTTGACTGAGCTACCTTGAGCCTATCGCGAATCAACTTTACTTTCTGTTTAGACTCCTTAATCAAATCTGGTCCAAACAACTGGCGGTCTCCAACCTCAACCCACAACAACGGGGTTCTGCACCTCCTTCCGTACAAGGCTTCGAAAGGGGCCATCTTCAAACTGGATTGATAACTATTGTTGTAAGAAAACTCCATGTATGGCAAGTTGTCATCCCAACTTGATCCATAATCCAAAACACAAGCTCTAAGCATATCCTCCAAAATCTGATTGACTCTCTCGGTCTGTCCATCTGTCTGTGGGTGGAAAGCTGTGCTAAACTCCAGCCTGGTTCCCAATGTTTTGTGCAACTCCTTCCAGAACTTCGAGGTGAATTGGGTTCCTCTATCTGATACGATACTCCTTGGAACTCCATGCAAACATACAATCCTCATCATGTATATCTTAGCCAATTTGGCACTGCTATAGGTAGTCTTTACTGGAATGAAATGAGCTACCTTCGTCAAACGATCGACTACAACCCAAATCGAGTCATAGCCTGAACGAGTCCTGGGCAATCCTATGATGAAGTCCATGCCTAGTTTATCCCAATTCCATTCGGGTATAGGCAATGGCTGTAACAATCCCGCTGGCTTCTGATGTTCTGCCTTCACCCTCTGACATACATCACAAACTGCTACATAATCTGCAATATCCTTCTTCATTCCGGTCCACCAGAAAGTTTCCTTCAAATCCAAATACATCTTCGTATTTCCGGGGTGAATCGAGTATGGTGAATCATGTGCCTCTTGCAGAATCAACTTCCCGATCTCCGGATTATTGGGCACATAAACACGGTCCTCAAACCATAAGGTATCATGCTCATCCTCACGAAATCCTTTAGCCTTTCCCTTGCTCATTCGTTCCTTAATGGAGGCAACTTCCTTATCTGCCTTTTGAGCTTCTCTGATTTTATCCATCAAAGTAGACTGAATCTCCAATGCTGATACATAGCCTCTCGGAACTATTTCCAAACATAGCTCTTGAAGATCCTCGGCTAACTCCTTGGGTATTTCTCTCGTCATTAGTGTATTGACATGGCTCTTGCGGCTCAACGTGTCTGCTACAACGTTAGCCTTCCCGGGGTGATAATGCAATCTCATATCATAATCCTTAATAAGCTCCAACCATCTCCTTTGCCTGAGATTTAACTCCTTCTGCATGAAGATGTACTTCAAACTCTTGTGATCCATGTAAACCTCACAATGATTTCTAATGAGAAAATGTCTCCACGTTTTCAGTGCGTGTACTACGGCTGCTAACTGCAAATCATGAGTGGCATAATTCAACTCATGAGGCTTAAGCTGTCGTGAAGCATACAAAACAACTCTTCCCTCCTGCATAAGCACTGCTCCAAGTCCTCGACGTGAAGCGTTGCAATACACTTCATAATCCTTGGTCTGATCTGGCAGAATCAATACTGGTGAGGTAACCAAACGTTTCTTCAACTCTTGGAAACTAGCCTCACACTCCTCAGTCCAAAGGAACTTAGTATCCTTCCTCAACAACTCTGTCATAGGCTTCGCAATCTTCGAGAAATTTTCAATGAACCTCCGGTAGTATCCTGCGAGTCCAAGGAAACTCCTGATTTCTCCAACTGTTGTTGGTGCTTCCCAGTTAGTCACAGTGACAACTTTAGTGGGGTCTACTGCGATACCTTCTCCGGATATAACATGTCCGAGAAATCCAACTTCCTTCAACCAAAACTCACACTTGCTGAACTTGGCGTATAGCTGATGTTCTCTAAGCTTCTCGAGTACCAAACGCAAGTGCTCCTAATGTTCCTCTTCATTTTTCGAGTACACCAAAATATCATCAATGAACACCACGACGAACTTATCCAAAAACTCCATAAACACCTTGTTCATCATGTTCATAAAATAAGCTGGTGCGTTGGTCAGACCAAATGACATAACGATATACTCATACAGCCCGTACCTGGTGGTAAAAGTCGTCTTCGGTATAGCTTGCTCCCGAATTTCAACTGATGGTACCCTGATCGCAAATCGATCTTGGAAAACACCTTAGCTCCTTGCAACCGATCAAACAGATCATTGATCATTGGTAGTGGGTACTTGTTCTTGATTGTTACTTCATTCAATCCACGATAATCAACAACCATTCTTAAGGATCCATCCTTCTTCTCCACTAGAAGTACTGGCGATCCCCAAGGCGAAGAACTTGGGCGAATAAAACCTTTGTCCAACAACTCCTTAATTTGCTTCTTAATTTCCTCCAAATCTTGGGCTGGCATCCTATACGGTATCTTGGATATAGGTCCAGTGCCTGGCAGTAGTTCAATTAGGAACTCAATGTCTCTATCCGGTGGCATGCCTGGCAACTCTTCTGGAAATACATCGGGAAAATCCCTTACCACTGGTACTTCCTCCTGCACAACTCTTGATAAGGAATTTACATGTGCTCTTCTCGGCTCATGCCGTGATACATACTTGATTCTTCTTCCTTCAGGGGTGGTAAGCAAAATCGACTTACTGACGCAATCAATATTCCCTCCATACTTCGATAACCAATCCATGCCTAATATCACATCCAAACCTTGCGATTCCAAAACTATTAGGTCCGAGGGAAATACATGGTGTCCAATCCTTAATGGCAGTCGATCACACCATATACTAGCCGTATACTCTTCTCCGGGTGAGGTTACTAGCATTGGTGACCTAAGTGCTTGGGTTGGTAGTTTATATTTATCCACAAATTCCCTTGATATGTATGAATGCGATGCACCAGTATCGAAAAGAACAACTGCAGTAAATGTCTTAACCAAAAACTTACCTATTACTGCGTCTGGCTGAGCTTCAACCTCCTCCACGGTAACGTGGTTCACTTGCCCCCTGTTGAAAGGGTTCGGCTTCTTTCCTGAGCTTCCATTGCCAATTCCATTTTGGGCTTCAGGGCAATCATTTGCATAATGCCCAGTCTTACGGCACTTATAACAAGTGACATGGCTCAGGTCTCCCTTGGATGGTGTTGACGGGTTGGTGCGGCTTTGTCCATTGCTTCCTCCATTCCCGTTTCCATTCTTTGTGCCATTATGATTGTGCGAGCTGCCTCCTCCGTGAGTATGCTGAAAATGTCCTCCTGACTTTGGGGTAAAGCGTGGCTTCTGCTGAGCTCCAGAATTGTACTTCCCCTGTGCATACTTCCTCTTACGATTGTTAATCTGCTGCTGCTTCCCTTCAATCATAAGAGCACGATCTACTAACTCCTGGTAGTTATCGAAAGTGGCTACCATAAACTGCATGCTCAGCTCATCATTTAATCCTTCTAGAAACTTCTCCTGCTTAGCTGCATCCGTAGCAACGTCATCTGGGGCATAATGTGCTAGCTTACTAAAATCATCCACATACTGGCCAACTGTCCGTCCTCCTTGGCGTAATTTGCGAAACTCATGCTTCTTCATGGCCATAGCTCCTGCTGAAACATGGGCAGTACGGAAAGCTTGCTGAAACTGATTCCATGTGACAGTGTCTACAGGGTAAGTGGCTGTAAAATTCTCCCACCATGCTGCTGCGGGTCCGTCAAGCTGATGTGCGGCAAACTTCACCTTTTCTCCATCTGTGCATCCTACAGTGGTCAACTCCCTCCCTATCTTATGGAGCCAATCATCTGCTACTATCGGCTCAGTGCTACTGGAAAACACCGGCGGATTCAACCTTAAGAAACGTGCCAGATGGTCAACAGGTGGTGGTGGTGGTGGGTTGTTGTTGTTGTTGCCTTGGTTCCGTACCAATGTTTGAATCAAGGTATTCTGCTGCCGAATCAACTGGGTGATCTCTGGCGGGAAAACAAACTCGGGGTCGCGTCTCGGAGGATCTGAGGGTTTAAAGGGGAGAGTTAAGAATAGAATGAGGTCTAGTGAGATAACACTACCCATATGCACATGACACAAAAACACACAATATCATTCCAATCAATTCAAACAAGGGCATACAACGGTCTAACTATCGTTACAAAAGTGCTTGGACTAAAACTAATTAAATGGTGGAAAATTCTACTACTGTTGTGGTGGTCAACTAGAAAAACTGCTCCGATGCAGATTCCATGATATCTGCTCCAGCTTCATCGACATAGTCATCATCGCTGTCATCGGGATCCAAGTCGGTGTCGTCGATGATGATATAATTATGTGGACAAGTAGGTGCATCCTCTTCTCCTCTGGGTGTTGATCCTCCCATGAATACTCCAATCTTCTCCTTAAGGTCACCGTTCTGTCGTACTAGAGCGACAATTTCGTCCATATAGTCTTTACGTGTAGCCTTGAGTTCTGCTTCTAGCTCCTTAATCTTGCTCATAGCCTTTTGTAGTTCCTCCATATCTGCGCACATCTGATTCTCCTAGCGTCGGATGTGTTGGTTTAACTCCTGAATATAAGCTGCGATTGATCTGTCCTTCCTGGTGGTGATCATCTCCCAATGCTCATCTCGGCGCCCACAAATCTGGTAGATAGTATTCTTGAGATCGTTGTGGTAAACTTCTCCAATTCGTCCCATGGCGATGTGAGCTGCCATGCTTTTTCCTAGGCTCCATGTTGGTACATCAAAGGTAAACTCTATTGGCTCCGTGACTGGTGCAAACGTCCTTCCTGGAATGTAGACTTGAATCCTCCAGCGCTCCTCTTCGGGTAAAGTGGCGTTGAAAGCCCCAGTGAAGCTTGGTACTCCTATGTTCAAGTATCTAGTGGCTTCCTTCAAGTGATATCCAAAAGGTGAATTCTCATCTGGTTGTGTGAACTTGATCCTTGCGTCCGCCATCCTAAAGAATAGAAAAGATGAGGAGTCAGAAACAAGAAGAAAGAGTAGTGATCTAGGGTTTAAGCTTAGTGGCCGTGTCCAACAGTCAGCGTGTGCTCTATTACCACATTTGTAGCGACCAGACCTCAAACAGTCTGATCTCTGTGCTCAGTGTCATCCCTGGATCAGTAATGCTGACACCACACAGTACTTGGAGGATTTATAACAGAGTAGCAATCACACACTTATTACATCGAATGTCTCAAAAGAGAACTTGTTGAAATAAATATGGCTTAAGGCCATCTAAAACGATAACAGTGGAAGGCTTGGAAGATAAGCGAGTCCATCAACTCCAACGGCATCACTGAGTATAGGACCACGACCTAAAGACATCTTACTCGTCGTCTGAAAAGTCTGCAACATGAAACGTTGCAGCCCGAAAACGGGTCAGCACATGGAATATGCTGGCAATGTAACACATAGAGAATAACAATGGAATAAAGCTATACTACATGCATATATGGCTGGTGGAAAAGCTCTATGGTTACAGTTTTTTCATAAAGCCAATTTTTCCCTACCGCAAAGGAATAAATTTTATTTAACTATCATGGTGGTTGTTAAACATTGAGAATGGTTGACACCATTCTCAATCCCAATTAAAAAGTACTCATTAAACCCAACAATATTAAATTAGAAGTAACATGATGAGATTCACATGATATCCAGGTACTAGATACTCAAGATGTCCATAACCGGGGACATGGCTAACCATGACTAGTTTATACACTCTGCAGAGGTTTGCGCACTTTTCCCCACATGACTCGATCGCCTCCGCTTAGTTTCTTGCACTACATGGTGTTTGAGAAATGGATGACCGAGACATAGTCTTTCAGAAGCACTTGCACCTTACATAAGGGGTAGACCGTACCAACCTACATCCCCTACATCTGCTAGTCCACCCCGTAAGAGTTCACACAACTTAGTCAACTATGCTAGATCCCATAATAGCATGTGGCTGCACACGGAAGTTTCTAGTTTGAATAATCTCATGATCCCTTTGAGCCTGGGTGGCGGTCCGAAGAAAATACAGGCAAGTCCTGATAGAAATCAGGTGCCTCAATCCACCCAGATGTGTGTTTAAGTTGCCACCTTAAATAGACCATTAATAAACAATCTCACATCTGTCATGGAAATTCACTCACCCAATCCACGTCTACTAGCATAGCATGGCATAATAAGCAAACGTAGAAGTAACTCCCAAAGGTTTGATAATAAAACAGGTAATGGGTACTACCTCATCTACTTCCCATCCCACAATTTAATTAGATCCTAATCATGCAATGTTTGAGGATTGATCTAATGCATAAAAACTGGGTAGTAGAAAGGTATGATCAAAGTGTTACTTGCCTTGCTGATGATCCGCCAAACCTAGAGACTCGAAGTAACAGGCGGCGCACTCCGGGTATTCTATCGCAGACAAACAAACAAACATACAATAAGTACTCATCTAATGCACAGGTAAAACTCGAGTAAAAGGTCTAACCAGAATGTTCAACTTAAGAACTCCGGTTTGCAAAAAGAAACAAATCAAACAAAGCAACGAAAGTCAAACGGCGAAAGAAAGCAACTTCGTTTTACTAATCTGGATCTAAGTCAAATTTTACAGAAGCAAAAACTTGTTTAAGTAGATTATTCGGAAAGAGGGTTTCGAGACGAAACTCCAGGCGCTTGAATCGCCTGATTCCGATAAATGAGCGAAAAGTTATACTAAAATGAAAATCGGATCACGAATCGCGATCAGAAAAATCGCGGATTAAATCTGAGAAAAAGAAAAACGACGAACGGGTCAACGAACGAACGTTCGTTAACTAAACTAATCTGACGAACACGTTCGTTAAAACGAACGAGCGAACGCTCGCTAATTAAACTAAACCGAAAATAAACCGACGGAAAACCGCTCCGTTTTTTTTAAAAAACCGGCACGGAAAACGAGGCGGCAGCGAACCTCAGCGAGCGTGCGGGCGGCGGGGTACGGCGGCGTCGGTGTTGGCGGCAGCGGCGGCTGCGGCTGGCGGCGGCGGCTGGCTAGGGTTAGGGTTTGCGCGGGTGGGCCGACGGCAGCTGGCGGGCTGGTGGGGCGGGGCGGCTGGGCCTGGGCGACGGGGCGGCGCTATATATAGTGCCCCCCGAGCGGAGTCCCGCTCGGGCACGGCCCGTAGGTCGGGTGCGTTTTTTTTAAATAATTTCACGCAAAAGAAAAATAAAAAGAAATGCTAAACGGACTCTAAAAACCCCGAAATAAATTTTTCCCGGCTTCTAAAATCAAGCCGGATAAGATGAACATTTATTTGGGGCCTAAATGAAATTTTGAAAACCACGCATTTTTCCTAAATTCGAATAAAAGGCGAAAAACTCCAAAATAAATCTTATTTGATTTTTTTATTAAATCTTCATCTTTTATTTATTTTGGGAAATTCATTTTATTCCCTCTCTGAATTTTTGGTAGAAGAAAAATTGAAGATAAAATAAATAAAATCAATGATCCTATTTTCAAAATTTGAGAAAAACCCCAAATATGAAAATAACGAAATCCCCAACTCTCTCCGTGGGTCCTTGAGTTGCTTAGAATTTCTAGGATCGAGCCAACAATGCAACAAAAATATGATATGCAATGATGATCTATGTATAACATTCCAAATTGAAAATTTGGGATGTTACAAACCTACCCCCCTTAAGATGAATCTCACCCTCGAGATTCGGGTTGGCTAGCAAATAGGTGAGGGTGGTCCTTGAGCAGATATTCCTCTCGCTCCCAGGTGGCTTCCTCCTCGGTGTGGTGGCTCCACTGTACTTTGCAAAACTTTATAACCTTACTGCGGGTAACTCTGCTGGCATACTCCAGAATCTTAACTGGTTTCTCTTCATAGGTCAAATCTTCTTTCAACTGAATTGTTTCAAGTGGCACAGTATCTCTCAGTGGTATATCAGCCATCTCTGCATGACACTTCTTCAACTGTGAAACATGGAAGACATCGTGAACTCCTGACAATCCCTCAGGTAATTCCAACTTGTACGCTACTTCTCCCATGCGCTCCAAAACCTTGTATGGCCCCACAAAACGTGGCGCTAACTTTCCTTTAACTCCAAAACGCTTAACTCCTCGAAGTGGAGATACTCGAAGATAAACACTGTCCCCGACTTCATATTCTGTCCGCTTGCGTTTTGAATCTGCATAGCTCTTCTGCCTTGACTGAGCTACCTTGAGCCTATCGCGAATCAACTTTACTTTCTGTTTAGACTCCTTAATCAAATCTGGTCCAAACAACTAGCGGTCTCCAACCTCAACCCACAACAACGGGGTTCTGCACCTCCTTCCGTACAAGGCTTCGAAAAGGGCCATCTTCAAACTGGATTGATAACTATTGTTGTAAGAAAACTCCGCGTATGGCAAGTTGTCATCCCAACTTGATCCATAATCCAAAACATAAGCTCTAAGCATATCCTCCAAAATCTGATTGACTCTCTCGGTCTGTCCATCTGTCTGTGGGTGGAAAGCTGTGCTAAATTCCAGCCTGGTTCCCAATGTTTTGTGCAACTCCTTCCAGAACTTCGAGGTGAATTGGGTTCCTCTATCTGATACGATACTCCTCGGAACTCCATGCAAACATACAATCCTCGTCATGTATATCTTAGCCAATTTGGCACTGCTATAGGTAGTCTTTACTGGAATGAAATGAGCTACCTTCGTCAAACGATCGACTACAACCCAAATCGAGTCATAGCCTGAACGAGTCCTGGGCAATCCCGTGATGAAGTCCATGCCTAGTTTATCCCACTTCCATTCGGGTATAGGCAATGGCTGTCACAATCCCGCTGGCTTCTGATGTTCTGCCTTCACCCTCTGACATACATCACAAACTGCTACATACTCTGCAATATCCTTCTTCATTCCGGTCCACCAGAAAGTTTCCTTCAAATCCAAATACATCTTCGTATTTCCGGGGTGAATCGAGTATGGTGAATCATGTGCCTCTTGCAGAATCAACTTCCTGATCTCCAGATTATTGGGCACATAAACACGGTCCTCAAACCATAAGGTATCGTGCTCATCCTCACGAAATCCTTTAGCCTTTCCCTTGCTCATCCGTTCCTTAATGGAGGCAACTTCCTTATCTTCCTTTTGAGCTTCTCTGATTTTATCCATCAAAGTAGACTGAATCTCCAATGCTGCTACATAGCCTCTCGGAACTATTTCCAAACATAGCTCTTGAAGATCCTCGGCTAACTCCTTGGGTATTTCTCCCGTCATTAGTGTATTGACATGGCTCTTGCGGCTCAACGCGTCTGCTACAACGTTAGCCTTCCCGGGGTGATAATGCAATCTCATATCATAATCCTTAATAAGCTCCAACCATCTCCTCTGCCTGAGATTTAACTCCTTCTGCGTGAAGATGTACTTCAAACTCTTGTGATCCATGTAAACCTCACAATGATTTCTAATGAGAAAATGTCTCCACGTTTTCAGTGCGTGTACTACGGCTGCTAACTCCAAATCATGAGTGGCATAATTCAACTCATGAGGATTAAGCTGTCGTGAAGCATACGAAACAACTCTTCCCTCCTGCATAAGCACTGCTCAAAGTCCTCGACGTGAAGCGTTGCAATACACTTCATAATCCTTGGTCTGATCTGGCAGAATCAATACTGGTGAGGTAACCAAACGTTTCTTCAACTCTTGGAAACTAGCCTCACACTCCTCAGTCCAAATGAACTTAGTATCCTTCTTCAACAACTCTGTCATAGGCTTCGCAATCTTCGAGAAATTTTCAATGAACCTCCAGCAGTATCCTGCGAGTCCAAGGAAACTCCTGATTTCTCCAGCTGTTGTTGGTGATTCCCAGTTAGTCACAGTGACAACTTTAGTGGGGTCTACTGCGATACCTTCTCCGGATATAACATGTCCGAGAAATCCAACTTCCTTCAACCAAAACTCACACTTGCTGAACTTGGCGTATAGCTGATGTTCTCTAAGCTTCTCGAGTACCAAACGCAAGTGCTCCTTATGTTCCTCTTCATTTTTCGAGTACACCAAAATATCATCAATGAACACCACGACGAACTTATCCAAAAACTCCATAAACACCTTGTTCATCATGTTCATAAAATAAGCTGGGGCGTTAGTCAGACCAAATGACATAACGATATACTCATACAGCCCGTACCTGGTGGTAAAAGCCGTCTTTGGTATATCTTGCTCCGGAATTTCAATTGATGGTACCCTGATCGCAAATCGATCTTGGAAAACACCTTAGTTCCTTGCAACCTATCAAATAGATCATTGATCATTGGTAGTGGGTACTTGTTCTTGATTGTTACTTCATTCAATCCGCGATAATCAACAACCATTCTTAACGATCCATCCTTCTTCTCCACTAGAAGTACTGGCGATCCCCAAGGCAAAGAACTTGAGCGAATAAAACCTTTGTCCAACAACTCCTTAATCTTCTTCTTAATTTGCTCCAAATTTTGGGCTGGCATCCTGTACGGTCTCTTGGATATAGGTCCAGTGCCTAGCAGTAGTTCAATTAGGAACTCAATGTCTCTATCCGGTTGCATGCCTGGCAACTCTTCTGGAACTACATCGGGAAAATCTCTTACCACTGGTACTTCCTCCTGCACAACTCCTGATAAGGAATTTACATGTGCTCTTCTCGGCTCATGCCGTGATACATACTTGATTCTTCTTCCTTCAGGGGTGGTAAGCAAAATCGACTTACTGACGCAATCAATATTCCCTCCATACTTCGATAACCAATCCATGCCTAATATCACATCCAAACCTTGCGATTCCAAAACTATTAGGTCCGAGGGAAATACATGGTGTCCAATCCTTAATGGCAGTCGATCACACCATATACTAGCCGTATACTCTGCTCCGGGTGAGGTTACTAGCATGGGTGACCTAAGTGCTTGGGTTGGTAGTTTATATTTATCCACAAATCCCCTTGATATGTATGAATGCGATGCACCAGTATCGAAAAGAACAACTGCAGTAAATGTCTTAACCAAAAACTTACCTATTACTGCGTCTGGCTGAGCTTCAACCTCCTCCACGGTAACGTGGTTCACTTGCCCCCTGTTGAAAGGGTTCGGCTTCTTTCCTGAGCTTCCATTGCCAATTCCATTTTGGGCTTCAGGGCAATCATTTGCATAATGCCCAGTCTTACGGCACTTATAACAAGTGACATGGCTCAGGTCTCCCTTGGATGGTGTTGACGGGTTGGTGCGGCTTTGTCCATTGCTTCCTCCATTCCCGTTTCCATTCTTTGTGCCATTATGATTGTGCGAGCTGCCTCCTCCGTGAGTATGCTGAAAATGTCCTTCTGACTTTGGGGTAAAGCGTGGCTTCTGCTGAGCTCCAGAATTGTACTTCCCCTGTGCATACTTCCTCTTACGATTGTCAATCTGCTGCTGCTTTCCTTTAATCATAAGAGCATGATCTACTAACTCCTGGTAGTTATTGAAAGTGGCTACCATCAACTGCATGCTCAGCTCATCATTCAATCCTTCTAGAAACTTCTCCTGCTTAGCTGCATCCGTAGCAACGTCATCTGGGGCATAACGTGCTAGCTTACTAAAATCATCCACATACTGGCCAACTGTCCGTCCTCCTTGGCGTAAGTTGCGAAACTCATGCTTCTTCATGGCCATAGCTCCTGCTGAAACATGGGCAGTACGGAAAGCTTGATGAAACTGATTCCATGTGACAGTGTCTACAGGGTAAGTGGCTGTAAAATTCTCCCACCATGCTGCTGCGGGTCCGTCAAGCTGATGTGCGGCAAACTTCACCTTTTCTCCATCTGTGCATCCTGAAGTGGTCAACTCCCTCCCTATCTTACGGAGCTAATCATCTGCTACTATCGGCTCGGTGCTACTGGAAAACACCGGCGGATTCAACCTTAAGAAATGTGCCAGATGGTCAACAGGTGGTGGTGGTGGTGGTGGGTTGTTGTTGTTGTTGCCTTGGTTCTGTACCAATGTTTGAATCAAGGTATTCTGCTGCTGAATCAACTGGGTGATCTCTGGTGGGAAAAAAAACTCGGGGTCGCGTCTCGGAGGCATCTGAGGGTTTAAAGGGGAGAGTTAAGAATAGAATGAGGTCTAGTGAGATAACACTACCCATATGCACATGAGACAAAAACACACAATATCATTCCAATCAATTCAAACAAGGGCATACAACGGTCTAACTATCGTTACAAAAGTGCTTGGACTAAAACTAATTAAATGGTGGAAAATTCTACTACTGTTGTGGTGGTCAACTAGAAAAACTGCTCCGATGCAGATTCCATGATATCTGCTCCATCTTCATCGACATAGTCATCATCACTGTCGTCGGGATCCGAGTCGGTGTCGTCGATGATGATATAATTATGTGGACAAGTAGGTGCATCCTCTTCTCCTCTGGGTGCTGATCCTACCATGAATACTCCAATCTTCTCCTTAAGGTCACCGTTCTGTCGTACTAGAGCGACAATTTCTTTCATATAGTCTTTATGTGTAGCCTTGAGTTCTGCTTCTAGCTCCTTAATCTTACTCATAGCCTTCTGTAGTTCCTCCATATCTGCGCACATCTGATTCTCCTGGCGTCGGATGTGTTGGTTTAACTCCTGAATATAAGCTGCGATTGATCTGTCCTTCCTGGTGGTGATCATTTCCCAATGCTCATCTCCGCGCCCACAAATCTGGTAGATAGTATTCTTGAGATCGTTGTGGTAAACTTCTCCAATTCGTCCCATGGCGATGTGAGCTGCCATGCTTTTTCCTAGGCTCCATGTTGGTACATCAAAGGTAAACTCTATTGGCTCCGTGACTGGTGCAAACGTCCTTCCTGGAATGTAGACTTGAATCATCCAGCGATCCTCTTCGGGTAAAGTGGCGTTGAAAGTCCTAGTGAAGCTTGGTACTCCTATGTTCAAGTATCTAGTGGCTTCCTTCAAGTGATATCCAAAAGGTGAATTCTCATCTGGTTGTGTGAACTTGATCCTTGCATCCGCCATCCTAAAGAATAGAAAAGATGAGGAGTCAGAAACGAGGAGAAAGAGTAGTGATCTAGGGTTTAAGCTTAGTGGCCGTGTCCTATAGTCAGCGTGTGCTCTGATACCACCTTTGTACTGACCAGACCTCAAACAGTCTGATCTCTGTGCTCAGTGTCATCCCTGGATCAGTAATGCTGACACCACACAATACTTGGAGGATTTATAACAGAGTAGCAATCACACACTTATTACATCGAATGTATCAAAAGAGAACTTATTGACATAAATATGGCTTAAGGCCATCTAAAACGATAACAGTGGAAGGCTTGGAAGATAAGCGAGTCCATCAACTCCAACGGCATCACTGAGTATAGGACCACGACCTAAAGACATCTTACTCGTCGTCTGAAAAGTCTGCAACATGAAACGTTGCAGCCCGAAAACGGGTCAGCACATGGAATATGCTGGCAATGTAACACATAGAGAATAACAATGGAATAAGCTATACTACATACATATATGGCTGGTGGAAAAGCTCTATGGTTACAGTTTTTGCATAAAGCCAATTTTTCCCTACCGCAAAAGAATAAATTTTATTTAACTATCATGGTGGTTGTTAAACATTGAGAATTGATCTAATGCATAAAAACTGGGTAGTAGAAAGGTATGATCAAAGTGTTACTTACCTTGCTGATGATCCGCGAAACCTAGAGACTCGAAGTAACAGGCGGCGCACTCCGGGTATTCTATCGCAGACAAACAAACAAACATACAATAAGTACTCATCTAATGCACAGGTAAAACTCGAGTAAAAGGTCTAACCAGAATGTTCAACTTAAGAACTCCGGTTTGCAAAAAGAAACAAATCAAACAAAGCAACGAATGTCAAACGGCGAAAGAAAACAGCTTCATTTTACTAATCTGGATCTAAGTAAATTTTAAGCAAAAACTTGTTTAAGTAGATTATTTGGAAAGAGGGTTTCGAGACGAAACTCCAGGCGCTTGAATCGCCTGATTCCGATAAACGCGCGAAAAGTTATACTAAAATGAAAATCGGATCAGGAATCGCGATCAGAAAAATCGCGGATTAAATCCGAGAAAAAGAAAAACGACGAACGGGTCAACGAACGAACGTTCGTTAAATAAACTAATCTGACGAACATGTTCGTTAAAACGAACGAACGAGCGAACGCTCGCTAATTAAACTAAACCGAAAATAAACCGACAGAAAACAGCTCGGTTTTTTTAAAAAATACGGCACGGAAAACGAGGCGGCGGCGAACCTCGGCGAGCGTGTGGGCGGCGGGGTCGGCGGGGTCCGGCGGCGTCGGCGTCGGCGGCGGCGGCGGCTGCTGCGGCTGGCGGCGGCGGCGGCGGCGGCTGGCTAGGGTTAGGGTTTGCGCGGGTGGGCCGGCGGCGGCTGGCGGGCTGGTGGGGCGGGGCGGCTGGGCCTGGGGCGATGGGGCGGCGCTATATATAGTGCCCCCCGAGCGGAGTCCCGCTCGGGCACGGCCCATAGGTCGGTTGCGTTTTTTTTAAATAATTTTGCGTAGAAGAAAAATAAAAAGAAATACTAAACGGACTCCAAAAATTCCGAAATAAATTTTCCCCGGCTTCTAAAATCAAGCCGGACAAGATGAACATTTATTTGGGGCCTAAATGAAATTTTGAAAAATGCACATCTTTCCTAAATTCGAATAAAAGGCGAAAAACTCCAAAATAAATCTTATTTGATTTTTTTATTAAATCTTCATCTTTTCTTTATTTTGGGAAAGTCATTTTATTCCCTCTTTGAATTTTTGGTAGAAGAAAAATTGAAGATAAAATAAATAAAATCAATGATCCTATTTTCAAAATTTGAGAAAAACCCCAAATATGAAAATAATGAAATCCCCAACTCTCTCCGTTGGTCCTTGAGTTGCGTAGAATTTCTAGGATCGAGCCAACAATGCAACAAAAATATGATATGCAATGATGATCTATGTATAACATTCCAAATTGAAAATTTGGGATGTTACATCAGCGCTTTCTTGCTAAGGGCTGCCCACTTGCTTCTCACACTACCACTGTCTCTCCAGATCTAAAAAAGACGACCTCTCTCTCCCTCCTCACCGGTGGTCACAGATCCACCGGGGAAGAAAAGGACATGCAGTATTGACGCACTCGTCGTCGGCGAGCAAGGTCACGCACTGACGACAAGGCCGTCCTCTCATACCTAGCGCCCCGCGCGGGATGGCATCCGTCCCCAAGCTTGTTGCCGTAGTGTGTGCGGAGGACGACGACAACGAGTGAAGCCACTTCCCGCCGACCCTCAGGTATGCTACCTCTTTTCGAACCATACCGTTGTTCTATTGCCCCATCTGCCATGTTGTTGCATGTGGATCTTTTTCCGCTCCACCATCTTCCCAATTTGCTATCCTCTATTCTCCTGGCCACACAGACGAAAACCATAATTTGCACTATTAAAGGAAACCCTACTTCATGCAGACTAATCCATGTCTGGGTTGAATAAGGAAAGGAAGGGAGACTGTACTATCCAACAGAGTAGGCATCGAACCCGCATCTAGGTTGAAAAGGGGAAAATCAGTAGCTAAGGAACGAGTCTCGTGTCTCTTGGTTGAAGAAGGGTAGAAAGGCATGACAACGCAATAGAGAATGACCAGGTCGATCGGTTTGTTGTCCTCACATAGGAAAAGGTTGGCTAAAGAGAACAAAAATGGGACGTAATCCACATATGCTGCCTGGATATTTGTTGCTCTGGGCAACCATACCTCCCTCACCACTCTGCGTCTGTGGAGGTACATCGTACTGGTGCGCCCACTGTCCGAATGGGCCTCCCATGCTCTTATTGCCACTTTTTTTGCTGTTAGTATAACGCCAGCAGTCAAGTCAAGCAATGCTACTCCTAAAGTGATGCCACATTTAACTAATGCCGCTCTCAGTCTAATGCCACCGATAAATTTAAGCAATGCCATTTAATTTCACTGGATTATTTCAGGATTAGCTGTTGATTGTGGATATATTAAAGATTTTTCAGCTAAGGCATTCTAATGTTGTTGCACATCCAGTATACCAATGATGAAACTTGTTACTACCTTCAGATTTTTGCACTGTTAATGCTTATAGATTACATACCTCACTTTCATGAGATAAGTTAATCTTTTTGTAAAGTGTCACCAAAATGCCAAGGCGCTGATGTCATTTTATCTTGGTTAAATTGCACAAAAAATTATGACGACAAGAGGAAAGGTCAAGAGTGGGCACCTCCTCCTCCGGCTGTTCTCTTGATTCGTTCGATCAAGTTTTTTTGTTTGATCGATTATCAAGATTGGGATAGCAATTTTTAAGGTCCCCCCGAGTTCGAAATGATATTTACCTTGGAGGTACATGGTTTGCAATTTTTTTATACTGTCATTAGTTAATAATGCTAGTTACCTTCAGACTTTTGTATTTGGTTTAATGCTCATGCACAGCTAGTATACCAATGCTGAAACTTGTTACCTTTACATTTTGTATTATTAATTCTTATAGAAATCTTCCAGTGCTAGAGTTTATTGAAATTTGTTCAGTAAAACCATTATACTATACCCTGTAATAAACTAACTATTCTTTGCCAAAACCCTCCAAAAGTGGAGGTCAGGCACCATGTAATTACCCCATGTACATTGTATTCTACTTTTGAGTAATACAAACACAGTGGGAGCCTCTCCCACTGTCCAATTTCTCAAAAAAAAAAACTAACTACTCTACTATTGCACTAGCCACTGGATTAGTGTATATTTGTAGTATTCGAATGGTGTTGCATTAGCGTATGGACATAAATAAAGTGTGGCAAGCTTTCCCAGATATTTTCTCAAGAAAACTACTACCTGTTTTTCTAAATACTAGATGTTTTGGTACTTTAAATTGAACCGCGAAAATGTCTTATATTA
The DNA here is from genome assembly GCA_963921465.1 of Triticum timopheevii. Lineage (NCBI taxonomy): Eukaryota > Viridiplantae > Streptophyta > Magnoliopsida > Poales > Poaceae > Triticum > Triticum timopheevii. The sequence goes on along the minus strand of OY997268.1, from coordinate 514,732,689 downwards.
AGGAACAGAGGGTGTAGAGTTCACTTAAATTATCCCGATAAAGCTAGTCACACCTTTGTTAAAATTAATGTTCATTATGTTATCGGAGGAGGTCTGTATGTTTGTCTCCAATGCATGTCGACTACATACCTGACATCATGATGTAATGTTAAGTCATTTCCTTTTGTACAGTGTCACTGAATTGTTAAGGCGGTGATGGCATTTTATTTTAGTTGAACTGCACAAAATATGCTTAAAAGAAGAGGAAAGGTCAGGAATGGCTCAATTTTTCAGAAAAAACTATGTATGACTTCCTGTCATCAGTCGTTGTTGCTTTATTTATTCCTTTAAACAGGTGGTTAGAAATAGTCTTGCTACCTTTTCCCATTAATAAATTGGAATGCTTATATTTGTGAGTCTATGCTTCAAGTAGTGCCACTTTTATAGTAATCACACTTTCAATATCTATGCAAGCAGGGATGCTCGATTTTAGTGGAACTGCACAAAAAGTCCAACTGGTTCAACATTAGGAGCATGTTTTTTTCCAAACCTTTATATCCAATTGGTGGCTGTTCATTATGAAGGTACATGGTTTGCTACTATCTTGCTACTCTTTTTGTACTGCCATTAGATAGTAATACTAGTGGTTTGCATGTGAATTTATTGGCAGGGTGGACCTACATTGGAGGTGCAGGACAGGATTCAATGATTGGATGCTCAATTTCGGTTGTATGGATTTCACCTCTTCCATCACTTCGAACATGGATATCCTTGGTTTGATGAAGAATATGCGCTATATTTTTGCTCTGAACCAGCAAATCAATTCAGTATGAAATTTTCCAGGGCAAAACATAACTGTATCAGATTGTCCAGTGCAGAACATGGCAGATGCTAAGCGGAAGAGACATGTTTAAACCGAAAATACATGGTGTGGTATATGTTTACTAGCTGCTTGATATTTGTGCAGACAGAGATGTCTGCCCGTTGCTATTTGGCAAACAAACAAAGTGTCCACAATTTTGGTTGAACTGCACAAGAGAATAGTATAGTCACTGCATGCAGTGGCATTTGAAAATAGACACAGAAAGATTGGATAGTCACTTCATGGACTGCAGAAAAGTAGTATTGTACTATTTATTGGCCAACACTAGGTGCTTCATTGCTTTGGTCTGATTATACAATGGGCATAATTTTGCCTAAGTTAAAGTTTGTATTCCGAAAATAGTCTCGCGGTGTGATCGAGAGAAGACCAAATCATATTGAAGTGGATGTTCCTCCATCATGTGTGGTTCATTCTCATGGTTCCAGCTATTGGTGAAACCACTTAAGTTTGCAAGAGGAATTGTAGACTTCACAAACAAATTTGTCTTTCAGTCTGTACTGAATGTTGGCCAAGAGAAGCATCCATGTTAGTAGGAAGAACAGATGTTTTTTCTAGATCTTTGCTTTTGGAGCTACATATTTGTATATGATCTGTGAATCATTGAGATGCATTAACATGTTGATCTTATGTATGGGAATCGTACTAGTTAGTTTTAGTTGCGACGCAAGATCCGAAGTGGTTGATCTTTGCTTTTGAAGCTACATATTTGTATATGATCTGTGAATCATTGAGATGCATTAACAGTTACTTATTTCTGTTCGCTCAATGTTTACAAGTTACTGATCGATCACTAGCTAGCCTACAAATGCGCTCCTGGCAGTTTTATTTGCTACGCAAGATGCAAAGTGGCAGTTTTTTGAATAAAAATGCCTACCTCTGAAGAAACTGACAAGCAAAAGTATCGATCCTACACAGATAAATAGCGGATCACGCACGTACTACCTCCTTTCCAGTTTGCAGGGCTCAATTCAAGAAATGACCTACTCGATCCTACCTCCTTTCCGGTTTGCAGGGCTTAATTTAAACCTCTCACCAACCAAGGTACTCCCTCCATCCGGGTTTATTATTCTCGTGAGCAAAGCAGCAAGACCAAGGCATGGTAATAATTAATGGCATGCAGAAGTTTAAGCCTAATTAATTCCAGCAATTTAAGTGGCTGCATGTGTGCCCTCGGCTGCGACTCATTGCATGCTGCTCCGCGTATTGGCTGTGAGAAATTCTGAGTGCCTGCATGCAGCCGGCCGTAATTAAGGCAGCTAACTGATGCGAAAAAAGATGCGCTTTAATTGTTGCGGGCTTTTTAAATCTGTGGAATCATTATTGACAAGGAGGGAGATTATTCGAGTGCACTCATTTGACCGCCATGCCGGCGTGCGACCCAGACGGGACGGGACGGCACAGTCATAATTTCAGTTTCTCTAGTTTTCCACGGCAAGCTGGCGCGCTAAGCCATTATGCATTGAATTCCGATGACCATCGCGCTACCTTCCGCCTAAAAGTATTGTTTCCCGGCCTTCTCTGGTGGCACCGTGACCCAACTCGCCATATCCTCATAAGCCCCTACCGGCCCGACGTGGCTCGCCACGTCCGCCATGCCCCCGCCCGTCCGCGGTAGGCGATGCCGGAGGCGGTCACCGTCGGAACTAGTGTTCAGTTTTTCACCAGAAGGAATATGGAGGGAGGAAGCATTCTATCTATCTTTAGATGGCAATGCAGAGATCGAGGAGTAGTTGGAGCGCGACCGCCTGCGGAGGAGCAGGAGTTGTTGGAGCGTGACCGCCTGGCGGAGGAGCTGCATATCCCCGATTTGCGCCGCCAGCAGGACATGGAGCAGCAGCGCACCGATGCTCTGAGTCGCGAGCAGAGCACCCGCAACTGGGCCGACTACATGGAGGCCGGCGCCCGGCAAATAGCCCTGAAGGCTGTCAGGCACGCACGCGTTCGCGACGTTGATTTTTACTACCAGCTCATCAAGTGGGTTTCCCACTTGGAAGCCGAAGCTTCGGTGGACCACGCCGGGCATGGAAAGGGCCAACGTGCGCGAGCAACGCGCCCTATCACACCTCTTGCAAGTCCGAGGCGAGGCGCAGGATGCCGGTGCCGGCATTTAGCATGTAGCAGAGATGGCGGTCGGCATCATCTAGTTAGCTAAGAGTAAGTTAGTACTTGTACACTACTAGAGTATTAGTAGGAGTAGATAGTTAACTTGGCTATGATGGTTGTCAACGTGGAAGTTCAGTACTCTATATGTGGATCAGACCTGTTACTTTGCTCTGAATGTTGAATTTTCCGTTTGAACGTATAGAATGGGCTGTTATTTTTTTAAATGGGTTGTATTTGTCCTCCACGGGTTTAGAGGCTGACTTGCAGGCCTACCAAGTTGACGCGTACACAATCAGGAGATGATTGTACGTGGAGAGGATGACAGCAGGGACCCACCAAGGTCATGGCAGTACGCAAGCAAGTGCCTCCTTACTTCAAGCCAATAAAAAAATGGCTCCTCCTAGTGGATTTCTAACATCTGGGTCCCATGCCATTGTCAACGTAGTCAATAAACGAGAGAAATGCACAACGAGCGGCTGACACCAAGGACCCAGCAGCTCGCCCAGTTATTTTTGTTTTGGGTTAATTTGATAAATGCCACTCCAAATATGGTGTATCCGAGAAATGCCACTGCAATTTCCAAACTTTGAAAAATGCCATTTCATGCCATTTCTAGTGGCATTTTTCGAAGTCTGGAGTGGCGTTTTTCAAAGTTTGCAAACTGCAGTGGCGTTTTTCAAAGTTTGCAAAAATTGCAGTGGCATTTTTCAAAGTTTGGAAATTGTAGTGGCATTTTTATGAATCGCCATAATTGGAGTGGCATTTATCTAATTTGTTTTTGAGACGGAAGCAGGGTGTCAACTGGGCTGTGCAGGACACTCTCGCTTGTCTAGTACTTTTATGTTTACCACAGACCAGCCCAGTAGTTTTTTTTCTTTCTGAAAATGGCTAGCCAGTTTTTTGTGATTTGTCAAGTAAGTCGCTTTATCATGCCTATTGGGCTGCAAATGTTTCAAGATGAGGAGAGCTTCATTCGGCTGGCCGAGAAAATGGCCTATCAGTAATGAGAAATGGGTTGTACATTTTTAAAACACATCAAACCGGCAATTAGTTTCAAATATATTTTTTTCATTTCGAGATTTTAAATTGCATTGATTTTTATGCATGGACGATTTATTGGATTTTATATTGATATACATTTATTTTTAAAATCAGTCTGAATGTGACTCGAAATTTCGGGATTAAAAACAGTTCAGACCGCACCGACATATGCAAAATTTCATATAATTTTTTAACCGTGGCCACAATATGGGCTATAATGCTAACAAAAAGAATATGGGCTCCAAAATACCCGTAAGAATTAGCAAATGGGCTATTATTTGAAATAATGGCAGATGTCTTGTATGCTGTTTTCCACAAATTTGAGTCTTTCCTAAAAAAAGGTTGACACACAAGCAGTGACTGTTGGATGTCCATCCAACAGCCGTCGTGCTTCTTCAATCTCTGCTCTTCCTGCTCCAGCCGCTCAAACAAGCGTCGACGGGACTGCCTGCTCCCTCCTCCCCGCAGCCGGCTGTGCTGCCGCGTAGGCCTCACCACCCCACCGTACTCCCATCGCTGGCCTAGCCATCCCTCTACTCACCCACAGTCCCACACCTGTTGTTATTCTCCGGCGACGGTAGACAAACCAGTAAAACCTCGTACAGTCGTACTCCCCCCCGCGTGGGAAACAACTGTCGAGTATTCCCTGGCTCCGTGTCGTTCCCTTCCTATGCCTCGCCGTCGTCCACCGCCCTGGTGCTCTCGGCGTGGCGTGGTCAACACGGTCAACGACCGACATGCTGAAGTGGACTGTACATGGAGAGGCTGACAGCTGGGTCCACGATCGCACGCAAGGAAATGCCTCCTTATTACGCGCAAAATAATGATTCCTCCACCTGACATCTGGGACCCATCGAAAGGGCCTCTGTATTTCATGAAAAAAACATTACCGCCACTGACAGCTCAGACCCACCAGTTATATCTTTGCACGCAAGGAAGTGCCTCCTTATTACGCACAAAAAAATGAATACTCCCCCTGCTAGCTGGGACCTAGTATAGTGGGCCTACTAAGTTGACGGGGACGAAGGGCTTTGTCAACTTAGTCAATATGCACGATTCTAGCTCGACTGACCGTACGATGTCCATCCAACGGCCGTAGTGCTTCTTCAACCTCTGGTCTTCTTGCTCCAGCCGCCCAAAGCAGCGTCGGTCGTGCCGCCTGCTCCTGCCTCCCGTGGCCGGCTGTGCTGCCGTGGAGGCCTCACCACCCCCATACTACTCCCACTGCTGGCCAGGCCATCCCTCCACTCCACTCACCCACACCCCCGTTATTCTGCGGCGACGGCAGCGCAGCCGAACCAGTGAACCCTTGTACTCCTCTCCGCGTGGGCATCCACTGCCGCGTCTTCCCTGGCTCCGCGTCGTCCCCTTCCTAGGCCTCCCCATCATCCATCACCGTGGAGCTCTCGGCGCGGCATGGTCAATGTGGTCAACGACCGAATTCCATCGGAAGAATACTGTACATGGAGAGGCTGACAGCTGGGTCCACGACAGCCGCAAGGAAGTGCCTCCTTATTACGCGGAAAATAATTATTCCTTCACCTGACGGCAGGGACCCACCGGACAGGCCACCAGTATTTCACGAAAAAAACGTTTGCCCCTAACTGCTGGGACCCAACGGACAGGCCACCGTATTTCACAAAAAAAACGTTCCCCCCACTGTCAGCTCGGAGCCACCGGATGTGCCTCCTTATTACGCACAAAAAAATGAATACCCCCCTGCTAGCTGGGACCCACCTTGGTGGGAGGCTGACTTGTGGGCCTACTAAGTTGACGGGGACGGAGGGCTTTGTCAACTTAGTCAATATAAACGATTCTAGCTCCAGTGACCGTATGATGTCCGTCCAACGGCCGTAGTGCTTCTTCAACCTCTGGTCTTCTTGCTCCAGCCGGCCAAAGCAGCACTGGTCATGCTGCATGCTCCTGCCTCCCGTGGCCGGCTATGCTGCCGCGGAGGCCTCACCGCCCCCTACTATTCCCACCGCTAGCCAAGCCCTGCGGCGACGACAGCCTCACACCGCAGCCGAACCAGTGAACCCTCGTACTCCTCTAGCGCGTGCTTCCACTGCCGCGTCTTCCCCGGTCCCCATCGTCCCCTTCCTAGGACTCGCTGTCGTCCACCGCCCTGGTGCTCTCGGCGCGGCGTGGTCAACGTGGTCAAGGAACGACTTCCATCGGATGTGGACCGTACGTGGAGAGGCTGACGGCTGGGTCCACGGCCGCAGCAAGGAAGTGCCTCCTTATTACGCAGAAAATAATGATTCCTCAACCTGACAGCTGGGACCCACTGGATGGGCCACTGTATTTCGCGAAAAAAAACATTTCCCCCTGACTGCTGGGACCCACCAGCTACATCTTCGCACGCAAGGAAGTGCGTCCGGGCAAAAAAAATGATTCGCCCCCCTGACTGCTGGGACCCACCAGCTACACCTTCGTACGCAAGGAAGTGCGTCCGGGCAAAAAAACGATTCGCCCCCCTAACTGCTGGGACCCACCAGCTACATCTTCGCATGCAAGGAAGTGCGTCCGGGCAAAAAAATGATTCGCCCCCCTGACTGCTGGGACCCACCAGCTACATCTTCGCACGCAAGGAAGTGCGTCCAGGCAAAAAAAATGATTCGTCCCCCTGACTGATGGCACCCACCAGCTACATTTTCGCACGCAAGTGCCTGACAGTCAGGACCCACCTGGTCGAAGCGTACGTAGCATTGTCATTCTGGTCGCGAACGTGTACATACATATATATACTGGTCGATGTAGAGGCGCGCACATGTCGTAGTAGAGGCGCGTACGTGTCATAGTAGAGGCGCGCACGTAGCATGTACACGTACGTATAGAGGCCAGTGTGCAAGAAAGAAAATACGACCACGTATGTGTACATACGGGCGGGGTCTCGAACGCCTACTCGCGCATACGTACGACCAGGGCTCGTGTACATGGCTGGGTCGGAACGGAGAAACGCGTTGTCGTCGTGTTCATGGGGAGCCAACCGGCTGGGTCAGAACGGAATGCGTCGTCGTGTTCATCGGGAGGGCTTGGACGGAACAGGCGATCGAAACGAGGCCCCGCAGAACAGAGGAAACGGCCTTGTGTTCGAGCGGCCACGTTCGAAACGGGATCCGGTTCATCGGGAGGGGTCTGGCGTACCGCAAAACAGAGGAAACGGACCTCCTACGGTCGAAACGGGGGTCCGGTTGATCGGGAGGGGTGTGGCGTACCACAAAATGAACGAAACAGACTTGTGTTGGAGTGCTACAGTCGAAACAGGGGTCCTGTTGATCGGGAGGGTTGTGGCGTACCGCAAAACGGATGAAACGGACTTGTGTTGGAGCGCTACCGTCGAAACGGGGGTCCTGTTCATCGGGAGGGGTGTGGCGTACCGCAAAACGAGACTCCACAGGATACTGTTCATCTCCACCGTCGACCTCCTCCAGCCTCCACGGGCTATCGTCGACCTCCTCCAGCCTCCACGGGCTCCTGTTCATCCAGCCTCCATCGTGCGCTACTCCACCGGCTACTGTTCAACCACCCCTCCACGGGCACCCCTCCATCGTCTACTGTTCATCCAGCCCTCCACGGGGTCGTCCTGTTCATCCAGCCCTCCACACCACGAGGTCCTGTTCTTCCAGAGGCAACGCCACCGCTCACTGTTCATCCAACCCCCCCTCCCCCCCCCCCCCCCCGCAACACTCACTGTTCATCTAGAGAGGTAGCATCGATCGGCTTCAGTTAGCTGCAGTAGCGAAGGAATCGCTCGATCGGGTTCACTTAACAGCCATCGATCACTCGCTCGGGTTCAGTAACGCGTAGCCTACAGTGCAATTGCTCGGGTTCAGATAGAGCTCAACGCCTCGCTCGGGTTCAGTTAGAGCCAACGCCTCGCACACACGCGCGTACGTGTACGAGAGAAACGCGCATCGCTCGACCCCCGACCGCCCACCGTAACCGGGAACTCACTGAAATTTTCCTCGCCCTCGCTTCTACCATGGTTTTTTCGTCATGCACGGCCCAAAGAATGTCATGCAGCTACATCTTCGGCCTGCCCAGGACGAAAAGCCTATTTTCTGTCATGATTTTTTGTCATAGAAGTAGGAGCCCACCACATCTATGATCATACCGGGTTTGGTCACAATTATCGTCACAGAAGTGTCATATGTATGACAGGAAAAAAATTCGTTCGGCCCAAAATGTCATGGATGTGTCTTTTTCTTGTAGTGACAATGTGCTGATAAAACTCTATCCGGCCAGGGCTGGCTAAAGAAGGCGGAGAGAAACAGGTGTTCGACTCCACTTCCCAAAGATACTGCCGATCCATTATTAACAAGGATGCTGGCTCCGGCCGTATCAAGTGTCGGCGGGGGAAGATAAAGAGGAGGACGAAGAGGCTCAAGGCAGCTTCCACTTTGGAGGATGAAAGAACATGCGGTGCCCCCATGTATGGTTTTGGAAATTGATGACAATCTCTATGGACTAATGGTTGCCTTGAGTTATATTTGAAGGGTTTGTCCTTAGGCTTTTCTTGGAGTCCATTTGTTGGTTTCAAGGAGAGTTTGTGATGACCACGGTGCTATTAAGGAATTATCCAAAGATCGGTCATGTGAGTGTTGAGCTTATTGCAAGCATGTCTTGAAGAAGAAGATTGTGTGATCATTCATGTCTACCTTCAATACATCATCCAAATGAAGAGAGTTGGAAAGATTCAAGGTTGATCAAGACTAAGTCAAGAGTGAATAAAGTTGATCAACTCCAAAGCGTAGAAGATGTACCGGGAGGGATCAAGTGATCCCATGGTATGGTAAGCATTGTCCATTGCACTTTGTGTACTAACCCATGGTCTATGTGAGAGTTCTATGTGGGGTTAGGTAGGTGTCCATGGGCTTGCGTCAAGAGGCAGATATCATACAACCCATGGAAAGGATGACATCAAGTGGTGATCGTCATCAAGATTGCCGTGTGCAAGTTCAAGTGGAGCATCACAAAGAGATCAAGTGCTTGAATCTTGCCATCCATTGTGGTGTCAATGGACTTGTGAAGATGTGTCTAAGAGTGGCTCACCCATAGTGGATTATGGGGGAGCAATCATCTAGTCTTCATCGAGCCAACGCAATCAAGAAAGGTGGTCCAACTTGAGGGAGTCAAGATCGTCTTCATCTAGCTCAAGTGGACCATGTGCAAGGCAAAGGTTTGCCCTTCATAGGTTTTCTATTTTACGGTCTCCTGGTGGTAGTTGGGAGACCGAGTTATAGGATTGTTTGCCGTACTATCAAGGGGGGCTCTCAAGTTGGTAGCTTGATCGTATCGTTAGTAGAGAGCTCAAATCATTGCATCCTTGCATCATGTTTCTTGGTTCTTGTTTGGTTATCTTTGAGAGTCTTAGAGCTTATGGTCATCTTGATGACAAGCTTGAGTTCATCGAAAACGGAGTTCGCATGCGTCTTCTATGATGTTTTCGGTGTTGGAGGTTTTACCGGTCTTATCCGATGAAGGGTTCTCACCATTTTATTATGGGACTTTTCTCATTTGCTTATTCTTGATATTTCTATCAATATTGTGTTAGCCCATGTCGTTAGCTTTCCAACAAACTTGGTTTCGTTGAATTTGGAGTTCGTTTGCAAAAGTTGTGGCTGTTTTGGTAAAGGCTGCAGCGGTACTACCGCGACTAAAGCGGATGTAATTTTTTACTACCGCTCTAGAGCGGTACTACCGCGGCTCCTGAGCGGTAGTACCGCTCCAGAGCAGTACTACCGCGGCACCTAAGCGGTAGTACCTCTCCGGACCAAAATCTCGTGTTTTGCTCAGCGGAAGTAGGCACAGAAGTATTTTTTTAGTACCACTCGCAAGCAGTAGTACCGCTACCATTCGCGGTAGTACCGTGAGGTCGAGCGGTAGTACCGTGAGGACGAGCGGTAGTACCGCTCTGGCGGTTCTACTGGCCTTTTTCCTCCTCGCTGTTGTTTTTCAAAGGGGTACTACCGCCCTAGCGGTAGTACCGCTCTGTGCGGGCTGTGAGCATAACGGTTGGATTTTTCCCCACCTATAAAAGGGGGTTTTCTTCCCCATTGAACCTTATCCTTTGAGCTCGTGTTCTTCCTCCATTGTTGACCTTCTTCGATCTTGCTAACTCTCAATCCCTCCTATGATTCTTGCTAGTTCTTGAGGTAAAAGAGAGAGGAGATCTAGATCCATGTTTTCAGCAATCACTTTCTCCTCTAAGTGAGGGGAACCCCTTGGATCTAGATCTTGGAGTTCTTCGTGTTCTTCTTTCGTTCTTCCTCTCATTTTCCTCCCTAGCATTAGTTGCTTTAGTGGGATTTGGGAGAGAAAGACTTGGGCACTCCGTGTGCCCTTGCCATTGCATTTGGTGCATCGGTTTGAGTTCTCCACGGTGATACGTGGAAGTAAAGTTTGAGAAGCTTATTACTCTTGGGTGTTTGGGCACCCTAGAGCTTGTTCCTCTTGGGTGCCTTGGAGCCCTAGATGTTTGGTGGTGTTCGGAGCTCAATCATTTTTGGTGTAAAGCTCCGGGCAAGCGTCGGGGTCTCCAATTAGGTTGTGGAGATCACCCCGAGCAATTTGACGGGTTCGGGTGACCGCCCCCAAGGGTTGCCAAAGTGTACGGGTTCGGTGACCGTCCCCAAGGGTTGCCATTTGTATGGATCCGGTGACCTCCCTCAAGGGTCCCTTAGTGGAATCATGTCATCTTGCATTGTGCGAGGGCGTGAGGAGATTATGGTGGCCCTAGTGGCTTCTTGGGAAGCATTGTGCCTCCACACCGCTCCAAACGGAGATTAGCATCCGCAAGGGTGTGAACTTCGGGATACATCATCGTCACCGCATGCCTCGGTTATCTCTTACCCGAGCCCTTTACTTATGCACTTTACTTTGTGATAGCAATATTGTTCTTTGTCATATATCTTGCTATCACATAGTTGCTTATCTTGCTTAGCATAAGTTGTTGGTGCACATAGGTGAGCCTAGTTGTCGTAGGTCTTGTGCTTGACAAATTAACCGTTAGGTTTATTCCGCATTTATTCAAACCTAAACCGTAATTATTTTAAAGCGCCTATTCACCCCCCCCCCCCCCCCTCTAGGCGACATCCACGATCTTTCAGAGGCTCACCAGGCAATTTGTCCGGGGAGATTAGAACTCCCGCTTCCAAATGTGGAAGGTAAGGGCGAACTGACATCACTTCTCCCCATGGGAAGAAAAGGGCCGCCTCCAAAGACTCGGAAAGAGAAGCTTCTAAGCGGGGGAAGGTATCCCAGTCAGGGGGTGATGTTGACACGCAATCAGCCCGTAAAGATAGGCCCTCAGTCGCATCGTAAGTGAATCCGGGTGTTTTAAACATGTCCCGTTCTTTCCTGGCTATAAGGGTAATATTTTAAACTCATGTTTGCAGTCCGGCATGCAACCCTCCTCAATAGTCCTCCTCTTCGGGGGATCTACTTCCGGGGATGATGGACAGCGAGACGCCTCCACAGATCTCCCTGCCTGATAAGGCAGACGACGCCGAGGTGTCATCCCGGAGGATCCTTCCCGATCTACGAGTGGCGCAAGGGACAGTGAGGACTGGGGCCAAAGGTAATACTTCGGCCACCCAGGGTCCAGGGTGTGCGGCCCCTACAGGGAACAACAAAAGTCCTGGCTGTCCAAGGGACGCCGGATACATTGATGGACATTTTGCAACATGCCTCCGTCTCATAGGAACATCGTACCTTGATGGGTACGGTGTTGGAAAGAGTTCGGTCCACAAGAAGCGGATTGAATGAAGCCTTTTCTAGCCTACTAAGAGGCTTCGAGGTACGTAGTGTAATTTCAATTATGTTGTAAGTGCAAATTGCACCCGTGTATAGATAGTAGCCCCTGATACATCTCCAACATATCTATAATTTTTGATTGTTCCATGCTATTATATTACCCATTTTGGATGTTTATGGGCTTTACTTTACAGTTTTATATCATTTTTGGGACTAACCTACTAACCGGAGGCCCAGCCCGAATTGTTGTTTTTTTGCCTATTTCAGTGTTTCGAATAAAAGGAATATCAAACGGAGTCCAAACGGGATGAAACCTTTGGGAGCAATCTTTTTGGAACAAACGCAATCCACGAGACTTAGAGTGGACGTCAAGCAACAGAGGAGGCGGCCACGAGGGTGCCCGGCGCGCCCCCACCCTCGTGGGCCCCTCGAGTGTCCACCGACCTAATTCTTCCTCCTATATATACACCCGTACCCTGAAACCATCAGAAGCGACCACAAAAACCTAATTCCACCGCCGCAACCTTCTGTATCCGCGAGATCCCATCTTGGAGCCTTCACCGGCGCTCCGCCGGAGGGGGGACCGACCATGGAGGACCTCTACATCATCTCCAAGGCCCTTCCGATGAGTTGTGAGTATTTTACCACTGACCTTTGGGTCCATAGTTATTAGCTAGATGGCTTCTTCTCTCTCTTTGAATCTCAATACAAAGTTCTCCTCGATCTTCTTAGAGATCTATTCGATGTAACTCTTTTTGCGGTGTGTTTGTCGAGATCCGATGAATTGTGGGTTTATGATCAAGTTTATCTATGAGAAATATTTGAATCTCCTCTGAATTCTTTTATGTGTGATTAAGTTATCTTTGCAAGTCTCTTCAAATTATTAGTTTGGTTTGGCCTACTTGATTGATCTTTCTTGCAATGGGAGAAGTGCTTAGCTTTGGATTCAATCCTGCAGTGTCCTTTCCCAATGACAGCAGGGACAGCAAGGCACATATTGTATTGTTGCCATCGAGGATGAAAAGATGGGGTTTATATCATATTGCATGAGTTTATCCCTCTACATCATGTCATCTTTCTTAATGCGTTACTATGTTCTTTATGAACTTAATACTCTGGATGCAGGCAGGAGTCTGTCAATGTGTGGAGTAATAGTAGTAGATGCAGGCAGGAGTCGATCTACTTGTCACGGACGTGATGCCTATATACATGATCATGCCTAGATAATCTCATAATTATTCGCTTTTTTATCAATTGCTCCACAGTAATTTGTTCACCCACCGTAATACTTATGCTATCTTTAGAGAAGCCATTAGTGATACCTATGGCCCCCAGTCTATCTTTTATCATATAAGTTTACCATCTACTTTTATTTGCATCTTTTACTTTACAATCTATATCATAAAAATACCAACAATATTTATCTTATCATATTATCTCTATCAGATCTCACTTTTGCAAGTGGCCATGAAGGGATTGACAACCCCTTTATTATGTTGGTTGCGAGGTTCTTGTTTGTTTGTGTAGGTGTGTGGGACTTTTGAGGAGCCTCCTACTGGATTGATACCTTGGTTCTCAAAAACTGAAGGAAATACTTATGCTACTTTGCTGCATCACCCTTTCCTCTTCAAAGAAAACCAACGCAAGCTCAAGACATAGCAAGAAGGATTTCTGGTGCCGTTGCTGGGGAGGTCTTCGCTCAAGTCAAGACATACCAAGTACCCATCACAAACTCATCTCCCTCGCATTACATTATTTGCCATTTGCCTCTCGTTTTCCTCTCCCCCACTTTACCCTTGCCATTTTATTTGCCCTTCTTTTGTTCATCTTTTCCTTTGCTTTGATGTCTTACTTGGCTCGTTTGCTTGTTTGGTTGGAATAGTTGTTTATTTATTGCTAAACAGAGAACCTAAGATCTATGGATCCTCATCCGCTTGCTAATCTTTTTAAGAGATCCAATTATGATGAACCAATTGCTAGTGAGTTCTGTGCACTAGATTATCTTTATGAGGTTTTGCTTGAAATTTTTGAATCTGCAAATTGTGATGAAGTACTTTATGAAGAGATTCATGATAGCTCCTTGAATAAAAAGCATGATTGCAATGATTTTACTATAAATTCTCTTGATGTCAATTGTGCTAATAATATGCAAACCCCTAAGCTTGGGGGTGCTAGTTTTGCTATGTGTACTACTTGTTGCAATAATATTGAAAGTGGGTTTGGAAGAGTGTCAACTTTAGATCCCACATATTTGGAGAATATTCAATCTTATGAAATTTTTGATAAAAGTGGGTTTGGAGAGGTCATGACTTTAGTTAATGTTAATCCCACTATTTTGGAAGAGTGTCAACTTCGCATGCATGTGGATCATGTTGAAAAGATGTTATGTGATAGCTATTTTGTTGAATTTGCTTATGATCCCATTGTTTTCCATTCCACTTGTGGATCTTTTTATTTTCTTGTTCTTGTCTAGTGTTTTCTAGATATAGTGAAAGTGGTGATCCCACCTTGCGCATTTTGTATTCAAAGGCAAATTCTCTATAGTGCACAACTCGTGGGGGAGCTATCCTATTTTCTTTAGAACACTCTTCTTGTGATCCTTATCAAGTGTGTGTTGGTGGAAGGCAAGCTGTTTTCTTTTGGTGCCTTGTGCCATCATGAAACTTTGTTGAGAGCTTGGTTTGTTTGGAACCATCCTCGCTTTGGGAGTTTGACATCTTTTTTCTAGTGTGTATCAATGGATATCTCATTCCTTGATGTATCTTTAATGATATCTTCCAAGTGATGATTTCTCCATTTGGTATCCTTTTCACTTGGCATTTCTTTGTCTTTTGGTATCAGTTCTTGAAAGTTTTGAGCATGCATGTTTACTTCATGTATTTTATTTGGCATGCTTTCTTTCTTTGACCCAATATATAGGAGAAACTCCACCAAGTCTCAAATTGGATGAGATGTGCATGAAATTCATTTCCATATCTATATGCACATATTTATGTGGAGTTTGTCCTATGTATTGGTGTTTCTAACTATTTGGTCCCAATGAGTTTGGGTACCATTTAGTTTGTGTTGTTCTTCTAGGAACGGTCGCAGATGCATTGGATGCTCGGCTCACTCACAAGGAAGGTGATGTCACCATGTGCTTATTGGAGTCAAGCTAGGATGATCAATGAACTACCATCTACCTTCATTTGGTATCTACTAAATCCTTCTAATGGTATCTCGGTAACAAGTATCATCATCTACTTCATGCACACATTTCTTGCATCAACCTTATGTGAGTTGTATCATGGCATGTAATCCATTTTTTTGTGATACTTGTTTCCTTTCTCAAAGCATCTCAACAATGATCTCATGTTGCTAGTTGTGATGTCTTTGATGGTTGTGTGGTAGGAATTCATTTATATACAATAAGACCATATCTAGCCATGTGCTATGCTTCCAAGCAAATATTTTATTGGTATATGTATGACTTCCTTGTGGATATGTTGTTCCTGCGTGTTGTAACTATATCGGGTGTACATCCTTCTTTGTAGACATATATCATCATGATTTCGTCTACCTAGAACCTTATACACTTGAGAGAAGTTGCATATCTAGATGATATCCTTTCTTTCACGTCCACCTTGTCTTTCTTATGTTATTTCTTTGGTGGCTCCATGAAAGCTTTTGCCTTGAGTGCGTGTCCTCTATCGTTGCATCTTGTTGCACTCTTGTGTGGTGAAGATTATTTTCCTCTTTCTTATCTTTACGAGGCTTTTGCCATCTTAATTGGTATCCCTCGTCTTGATGAGCCTCTCATCGCCTATCTTCACCACGGGTTGTCACAAGCATAGGTTCTCTTTTGCTTTTGAGTAAGCTTTTGAACCCTTTTGCCAGTTGTGTGTGGGAATGATAGGCCTTGCACCATGTGCCTCATTCTTTCAAGACTATGTTGATGCTTAATGCTCATCCTGATTTTAGTCTTCTCAAGTGCTTCGCCATGACTCACACACATCATTTTGGTTGAGCCTATTCTTAAGTTGTCTCTTTTACATGTTGCTCAACCATGTGCTTGTTGCAAGCGCTAGGCTTTGTTTCCTATATGCTCACTTGCACTGTATGTGAGTTTCTATTGATTTTGGGGGAGCTATGATCCTATTTTGTGCACTTTGTATTCAAATACAAAAATTCCTTTGTGTGCACAAATCATGGGGAGCTTCTCTAGTTTCTTTAGAACACTCCTTTGCGCTCATCATAATATCTTTATTCTTGTGGCATGTAGGGTCATTGGTCTAGTTGGTTCAATTGATATCCGCTGATTGCTTGCTTCATTTGGTATCTTCTGATTGCTTGTGTCTCTCTTTGTTATGTCTTTGTGGCATATCTTTCTGTTGCAATCTTTGGGTCTCAATATAGTTTGTCTTCCTCCAAGTATTGGCAGTTGGATATTTGTATTGCATTCCACTCTCTTGTTGAGAAATACACAATTTATGGAGAAACACCTTTTATTTTGGCCTTCTAAGCATTTCACCCGTTTTGGCAATCGATGCCAATGGGGGAGGAGTTTCAGAGAGTTTTGTGGAGAAGTCTTCTGAGTTTTCTCCTTGCTTTGGTTTTGGTTCCTCAGCATTTGCATCTCATTCTAATGCATCATTTGTTGTTGCATGGTGATGCATAATTCCTTGTATAAACTCTCTTGAAAGTGATTGTCATCAGTTACCAAAATGGGGGAGATTGAAAGAACATGCGGTGCCCCCATGTATGGTTTTGGCAATTGATGACAATCTCTGTGGACTAATGGTTGCCTTGAGTTATATTTGAAGGGTTTGTCCATAGGCTTTTCTTGGAGTCCATTTGTTGGTTTCAAGGAGAGTTTGTGATGACCACGGTGCTATTAAGGAATTATCCAAAGATCGGTCATGTGAGTGTTGAGCTTATTGCAAGCATGTCTTGAAGAAGAAGATTGTGTGATCATTCATGTCTACCATCAAGACATCATCCAAATGAAGAGAGTTGGAAAGATTCAAGGTTGATCAAGACTAAGTCAAGAGTGAATCAAGTTGATCAACTCACAAAGCGTAGAAGATGTACCGAGAGGGATCAAGTGATCCCATGGTATGGTAACCATTGTCCATTGCACTTTGTGTACTAACCATGGTCTATGTGAGAGTTCTATGTGGGGTTAGGTACGTGTCCATGGGCTTGCATCAAGAGGCAGGTATCATACAACCCATGGAAAGGATGACATCAAGTGGTGATCGTCATCAAGATTGCCGTGTGCAAGTTCAAGTGGAGCATCACAAAGAGATCAAGTGCTTGAATCTTTCCATCCATTATGGTGTCAATGGACTTGTGAAGATGTGCCTAAGAGTGGCTCACCCATAGTGGATTATGGGGGAGCAATCATCTAGTCTTCATCGAGGCAACGCAATCAAGAAAGGTGGTCCAACTTGAGGGAGTCAAGATCGTCTTCATCTAGCTCAAGTGGACCATGTGCAAGGCAAAGTTTTGCCCTTGATAGGTTTTCTATTTTACCGGTCTCGTGGTGGTAGTTGGGAGACCGAGTTATAGGATCGTTTGTCGTACTATCAAGGGGGGCTCTCAAGTTGGTAGCTTGATCGTATCGTTAGTAGAGAGCTCAAACCATTGCATCCTTGCATCATGTTTCTTGGTTCTTGTTTGGTTATCTTTGTGAGTCTTAGAGCTTATGGTCATCTTGATGACAAGCTTGAGTTCATTGAAAACGGAGTTCGCATGCGTCTTCTATGATGTTTTCGGTGTTGGAGGTTTTACCGGTCTTATCCGATGAAGGGTTCTCACCATTTTCTTATGGGACTTTTCTCATTTGCTTATTCTTGATATTTCTATCAATATTGTGTTAGCCCATGTCGTTAGCTTTCCAACAAACTTGGTTTCGTTGAATTCGGAGTTCATTTGCAAAAGTTGTGGCTGTTTTGGTAAAGGCTGCAGCGGTACTACCGCGACTAGAGCGGATGTAATTTTTTACTACCGCTCCAGAGCGGTACTACCGTGGCTCCTGAGCGGTAGTACCGCTCCAGAGCAGTACTACCACGGCTCCTAAGCGGTAGTACCGCTCCGGACCAAAATCTCGTGTTTTGCTCAGCGGAAGTAGGCACAGGAGTATTTTTTTAGTACCGCTCGCAAGCAGTAGTACCGCTACCATTCGCGGTAGTACCGTGAGGTAGAGCGGTACTACCGTGAGGAGGAGCGGTAGTACCGCTCCGGCGGTTCTACTGGCCTTTTGCCTCCTTGCTGTTGTTTTTCAAAGGGGTACAACCGCCCTAGCAGTAGTACCGCTCCTTGGAGCGGTAGTATCGCTTTGTGCGGGCTGTGAGCATAACGGTTGGATTTTCCCCACCTATAAAAGGGGGTCTTCTTCCCCATTGAACCTTATCCTTTGAGCTCGTGTTCTTCCCCCATTGTTGACCTTCTTCGAGCTTACTAACTCTCAATCCCTCCTATGATTCTTGCTAGTTCTTGGGGGAAAAGAGAGAGGAGATCTAGATCCACGTTTCCACCAATCACTTTCTCCTCTAAGTGAGGGGAACCCCTTGGATCTAGATCTTGGAGTTCTTCGTGTTCTTCTTTCGTTCTTCCTCTCATTTTCCTCCCTAGCATTAGTTGCTTTAGTGGGATTTGGGAGAGAAGGACTTGGGCACTCCGTGTGCCTTGCCATTGCATTTGGTGCATCGATTTGAGTTCTCCATGGTGATACGTGGAAGTGAAGTTTGAGAAGCTTATTACTCTTGGGTGTTTGGCACCCTAGAGCTTGTTCCTCTTGGGTGCCTTGGCGCCCTAGACGGTTGGTGGTGTTCGGAGCTCAATCATTTGTGTTGTGAAGCTCCAGGCAAGCGTCGGGGTCTCCAATTAGGTTGTGGAGATCACCCCGAGCAATTTGACGGGTTCCGGTGACCGCCCCCAAGGGTTGCCAATGTGTACAGGTTCGGTGACCGCCCCCAAGGGCTGCCATTAGTATGGGTTCGGTGACCTTCCTCAAGGGTCCCTTAGTGGAATCACGGCATCTTGCATTGTGCCAGGGCGTGAGGAGATTATGGTGGCCCTAGTGGCTTCTTGGGGAGCATTGTGCCTCCACACCGCTCCAAACAGAGATTAGCATCCGCAAGGGTGTGAACTTCGGGATACATCATCGTCTCCGCGTGCCTCGGTTATCTCTTACCCGAGCCCTTTACTTATGCACTTTACTTTGTGATAGCCATATTGTTCTTTGCCATATATCTTGCTATCACATAGTTGCTTATCTTGCTTAGCATAAGTTGTTGGTGCACATAGGTGAGCCTAGTTGTCGTAGGTCTTGTGCTTGACAAATTAACCGTTAGGTTTATTCCGCATTTGTTCAAGCCTAAACCGTAATTATTTTAAAGCGCCTATTCACCCCCCTCTAGGCGACATCCACGATCTTTCAATTGGTATCAGAGCATCATCTCTCTTTATTAGGCTTTACCGCCTAGAGAGTAAAGATGTCGAGTAGGGGATTAGGATTCTCTGACACTCTTAGTTTTGATGGCACAAATTTTGATGTTTGGGTAATTCGCATGCTTAATCTCTTTAGGGTCATGGACCCAAATTTAGAGCGAATTGTAGATATGGGTTTTTCTCCTCCAAAGGATTCCCAAAGATTATCTTTATAGGAGGAGAAAAACTCTTATCTCAATGCTCAAGCTTCTAATGTGCTTTAAGATGCTTTAAGAAATTTAGTTATATTTCAACTCATGCCGTTCCGGGATGCTCATGAGTTGTGGACGAAGCTTCAAGATAAATATGGTGTGTCCAAGATTTGTGGGGATGATTGTTCTCCCTCCACCTCCGGTCGTATAGTCTTCTCAACTTCCTCTACTTCACCTACATGTGGTTTGCCACAAGGTAATGATATGGTGAGTAGTGTTGGTCATTGCAATGATGATAGTATGCTTATTGTGGATGATCCTTCATCACTATATTATTGCAATGCTCCTTCTTTGGGCTTTAACACTTTGAGCACTCCAAATGTTTAACATGCTTGTGTTGATAGTCCTTGCATATCATGTAGAAATTGCTTGACTAAATCTCATGATGATATGCTTGCTATGTCTTGTTGCCATGATAAAAATGCATCTATTTCCTCGAATTGTTGTGCTAACAATGTAGAGGAAACCGAACACTCCATGGAACAAGATGTGTTGTTTAATGGTGCCTTAAGGGATCCTACATCATCATCTATTGCTTTTTTGCCTTGTGGCTAAGGCGTCAAAGGTATCTCCTACTTTGTACCCCAATATGTCTCTTGATGATAATGTTGATGCTAATGATGATGAGGATAATGATGAAGAGAATGATAATTTTGCCTCCTTAAAAACTAAGGGGGAAATGATTTTTAAAGCTCTTCATAAAAATGAAATTGCTCGTTCCAACTTCATGGAAATAATGTCCATTGCCATTGATGGCAAGAAATACATTGAGGAGTTGGAATCTCATCTAGAGGAGCATGAGGCCACCATTGAGAAAATGGAAGCTCATGGGCGTGATTACGCAAATGAGATTGCGGAGCTATCTCAAGCTCTTGAACATGAACAAACCACCACCGAATCTCTTGAGGAGACATTTGCTCTAGAATTATCTAGAGTGAGGGAATCTCATGATAGAGCTCTTGAGGTGGACAATGATTTCAAAACTAAAAATGCTAAGCTTGAAGTTTCTCATGCTAGACTCCTTGAGGATTTTGAGCACCTCAAAAATGGCTCAAGGGTCATCAAGGGTGAGCTCATCAAACTCACCGGGTCTCATGCCCAACTTGAAGCTTCTTATTTAGAAGAGCTTGCCAAGTTGTCCTCTCCTATTGTTGTAAATGATGATGCTTGTGCTACTAACTCTATTACTTGTGAAGCATCCATTTTGAAGGAGAATGTTGAG
Source organism: Triticum timopheevii (assembly GCA_963921465.1). Classification (NCBI taxonomy): domain Eukaryota; kingdom Viridiplantae; phylum Streptophyta; class Magnoliopsida; order Poales; family Poaceae; genus Triticum; species Triticum timopheevii. Next base: position 514,712,018 of record OY997268.1, on the reverse strand, counting down.
CTACGGGCTCAACTTGAGGTGCTATCTAGCAATTATGGGAAATTGGAAGAAAGTCGTGAAAAGCTCTCAAGCTCTCATGATGATCTTCTAGTATCCCATAGTGTGCTAAAGATAGCTCATGAGGCCATGATTGCTAAGGTAACATCTAGTGAGCCTCATGTGAATACTAGCACTACTTCTAGTCAAAATAGTATATTTCCATGTGCTAGTCCTTGTAATTCATCTACTCACAATGTTGGTACATCTTGTGATGAATTGCTTTCCTTGCCTTGTTGCTCTAACGATGAAGCTTATACTTCCTCTAGTACTTGTGTTGAGACTAACTATGTAGAGGAAATCAAAGAGCTCAAGGCCCAATTCACTTCTTTGAAGAAAGACTTGGAAAAGAGTCATCAAGGTAAATCCACACTCAACAATATCTTGAGTGCGCAAAAATCCCCCAATGACAAAGGTGGACTTGGATTCAACTCCAATAATAAGAAGAAGTCCAAGATGAACAAAAGGAAGGGCCAAGAACAAGTCAAGAATTCGGCCAAGATTGTTTGCTTCAAGTGCAAAGTAGAAGGGCATCATGTTAGATCTTGCCCATTGACGAAGAAGCCCATTAGTGACAAGCAACAAGGGAAGCGGCCACAATTTCACTTTCATGCTCAACCTCAAGTTGAAGAAAGGCCTCTTCCCAAGAAAACTCGAGCTAATGCTTCTCAAGTTAAGAAATCAAGTGAGAAGAAAGTGAAGAGTAGACGTTGCTACTTATGTCGTGAGAAAGGCCACGTCGCTTCTTCATGCACTAGTGGTAACTTATCCAACCCAATTACTATTGATGATATCTATTCTCTTGGGAAGGATAAGGTTGGCAATGTGTTTGCCAAGTTTATTGGTACACAAAGTGGTGTCAAGAAAAGAACCATTTGGGTTGCCAAGCCTATTGTGACTAACCTCTTAGGACCCAACTTGGTTGGGGACCAACAAGCTCAAACTTGATCAATAGGTGTTGTTGGAGGGCATTGGAGACTTGGCTACATTATGAAGAATTAAGGGGACTTCATCATTCTTTTTGTCACAAGCCAAGTCAACCGGATTATCAAGTTTCTATCTTATATCCAATGTGCCTCCTTGCAGTAAATTGTACTTAAATTGTTTACTTTGAAATTTACTTGCCCCCTTGCATGTTTTGGTTTTGTTCCTTGCATGTGTTTGTATATGTTGCGCTTCCAACTTGCTTATGTATGTTGGTGTGCACTTCATGTACGTGTGAGTTGTGTGTTGAGCCTTTGTGCATCTTGTTTGTATCTTAGTTTGCTCTTGTGAGAGATTAATGGAATATCCCATTATGGGGGAGTGATGTGCTTTGTGCACCTCACACTCCTATAAGTGTGTGTACATGAGGAATACCATCTAGTATTGATATTACAAGATTATCTAGTCACTATGTGGTATGTCTTCTCATGAGAAATTCAAATTCTAAATTGTCCATTAATTATCTCTTGTTGGATCCTCTTATTGCCTCTTGTTAAGTTTTCTTCATTGGTATCACATTATGGGGGAGTAATATGCTATGTATATTACTAGCCTAGAAAATGTGTACATTTGAGATATTGTCACCTAGTGTTGATATTGTAGATTATCTTGTTCCTAGGTGGCATGTTAGCTCTACAAGTTGCAATTTGCTTGTGTTTGGTGTGAAGATGATGTTGGATATCCTTGCTATCTACCAACGAGAATTATTTCCAAATACTTCTTGTCTTATGACAATTGGTACTCACTTATGTGTGGTAGAAATTATTGATCATCTTTACATTGGCCTTTGCTTTTATTGGCCTTATCTCGTGCCTAGGGTTGTGTCAACTCCCATTGTTTTCCATTCCACTTGTGGATCTTGTTATTTTCTTGTTCTTGTCTAGTGTTTTCTAGATATAGTGAAAGTGGTGATCCCACCTTGTGCATTTTGTATTCAAAGGCAAATTCTCTATAGTGCACAACTCGTGGGGGAGCTATCCTATTTTCTTTAGAACACTCTTCTTGTGATCCTTATCAAGTGTGTGTTGGTGGAAGGCAAGCTGTTTTCTTTTGGTGCCTTGTGCCATCATGAAACTTTGTTGAGAGCTTGGTTTGTTTGGAACCATCCTCGCTTTGGGAGTTTGACATCTTTTTTCTAGTGTGTATCAATGGATATCTCATTCCTTGATGTATCTTTAATGATATCTTCCAAGTGATGATTTCTCCATTTGGTATCCTTTTCACTTGGCATTTCTTTGTCTTTTGGTATCAGTTCTTGAAAGTTTTGAGCATGCGTGTTTACTTCATGTATTTTATTTGGCATGCTTTCTTTCTTTGACCCAATATATAGGGGAAACTCCACCAAGTCTCAAATTGGATGAGATGTGCATGAAATTCATTTCCATATCTATATACACATATTTATGTGGAGTTTGTCCTATGTATTGGTGTTTCTAACTATTTGGTCCCAATGAGTGTGGGTACCGTTTAGTTTGTGTTGTTCTTCTAGGAACGGTCGCAGATGCATTGGATGCTCGGCTCACTCACAAGGAAGGTGATGTCACCATGTGCTTATTGGAGTCAAGCTAGGATGATCAATGAACTACCATCTACCTTCATTTGGTATCTACTACATCCTTCCAATGGTATCTCGGTAACAAGTATCATCATCTACTTCATGCACACATTTCTTGCATCAACCTTATGTGAGTTGTATCATGGCATGTAATCCATTTTTTTTGTGATACTTGTTTCCTTTCTCAAAGCATCTCAACGATGATCTCATGTTGCTAGTTGTGATGTCTTTGATGGTTGTGTGGTAGGAATTCATTTATATACAATAAGACCATATCTAGCCATGTGCTATGCTTCCAAGCAAATATCTTATTGGTATATGTATGACTTCCTTGTGGATATGTTGTTCCTGTGTGTTGTAACTATATCGGGTGTACATCCTTCTTTGTAGACGTATATCATCATGATTTCGTCTACCTAGAACCTTATACACTTGAGAGAAGTTGCATATCTAGATGATATCCTTTCTTTCACGTCCACCTTGTCTTTCTTATGTTATTTCTTTGGTGGCTCCGTGAAAGCTTTTGCCTTGAGTGTGTGTCCTCTATCGTTGCATCTTGTTGCACTCTTGTGTGGTGAAGATTATTTTCCTCTTGCTTATCTTTATGAGGCTTTTGCCATCTTAATTGGTATCCCTCGTCTTGATGAGCCTCTCATCGCCTATCTTCACCACGGGTTGTCACAAGCATAGGTTCTCTTTTGCTTTTGAGTAAGCTTGTGAACCCTTTTGCCAGTTGTGTGTGGGAATGATAGGCCTTTCACCGTGTGCCTCATTCTTTCAAGACTATGTTGATGCTTAATGCTCATCCTGATTTTAGTCTTCTCAAGTGCTTCGCCATGACTCACACACATCATTTTGGTTGAGCCTATTCTTAAGTTGTCTCTTTTACATGTTGCTCAACCATGTGCTTGTTGCAAGCGCTAGGCTTTGTTTCCTATATGCTCACTTGCACTGTATGTGAGTTTCTATTGATTTTGGGGGAGCTATGATCCTATTTTGTGCACTTTGTATTCAAATACAAAAATTCCTTTGTGTGCACAAATCATGGGGAGCTTCTCTAGTTTCTTTAGAACACTCCTTTGTGCTCATCATAATATCTTTATTCTTGTGGCATGTAGGGTCATTGGTCTAGTTGGTTCAATTGATATCCGCTGATTGCTTGCTTCATTTGGTATCTTCTGATTGCTTGTGTCTCTCTTTGTTATGTCTTTGTGGCATATCTTTCTGTTGCAATCTTTGGGTCTCAATATAGTTTGTCTTCCTCCAAGTATTGGCAGTTGGATATTTGTATTGCATTCCACTCTCTTGTTGAGAAATACACAATTTATGGAGAAACACCTTTTATTTTCGCCTTCTAAGCATTTCACCTGTTTTGGCAATCGATGCCAATGGGGGAGGAGTTTCAGAGAGTTTTGTGGAGAAGTCTTCTAAGTTTTCTCCTTGCTTTGGTTTTGGTTCCTCAGCATTTGCATCTCATTCTAATACATCATTTGTTGTTGCATGGTGATGCATAATTCCTTGTATAAACTCTCTTGAAAGTGATTGTCATCAGTTACCAAAATGGGGGAGATTGAAAGAACATGCGGTGCCCCCATGTATGGTTTTGGCAATTGATGACAATCTCTATGGACTAATGGTTGCCTTGAGTTATATTTGAAGGGTTTGTCCATAGGCTTTTCTTGGAGTCCATTTGTTGGTTTCAAGGAGAGTTTGTGATGACCATGGTGCTATTAAGGAATTATCCAAAGATCGGTCATGTGAGTGTTGAGCTTATTGCAAGCATGTCTTGAAGAAGAAGATTGTGTGATCATTCATGTCTACCATAAAGACATCATCCAAATGAAGAGAGTTGGAAAGATTCAAGGTTGATCAAGACTAAGTCAAGAGTGAATCAAGTTGATCAACTCACAAAGCGTAGAAGATGTACCGAGAGGGATCAAGTGATCCCATGGTATGGTAACCATTGTCCATTGCATTTTGTGTACTAACCATGGTCTATGTGAGAGTTCTATGTGGGGTTAGGTACGTGTCCATGGGCTTGCGTCAAGAGGCAGGTATCATACAACCCATGGAAAGGATGACATCAAGTGGTGATCGTCATCAAGATTGCCGTGTGCAAGTTCAAGTGGAGCATCACAAAGAGATCAAGTGCTTGAATCTTTCCATCCATTATGGTGTCAATGGACTTGTGAAGATGTGCCTAAGAGTGGCTCACCCATGGTGGATTATGGGGGAGCAATCATCTAGTCTTCATCGAGGCAACGCAATCAAGAAAGGTGGTCCAACTTGAGGGAGTCAAGATCGTCTTCATCTAGCTCAAGTGGACCATGTGCAAGGCAAAGGTTTGCCCTTGATAGGTTTTCTATTTTACCAGTCTCGTGGTGGTAGTTGGGAGACCGAGTTATAGGATCGTTTGTCGTACTATCAAGGGGGGCTCTCAAGTTGGTAGCTTGATCGTATCGTTAGTAGAGAGCTCAAACCATTACATCCTTGCATCATGTTTCTTGGTTCTTGTTTGGTTATCTTTGTGAGTCTTAGAGCTTATGGTCATCTTGATGACAAGCTTGAGTTCATTGAAAACGGAGTTCGCATGCGTCTTCTATGATGTTTTCGGTGTTGGAGGTTTTACCGGTCTTATCCGATGAAGGGTTCTCACCATTTTCTTATGGGACTTTTCTCATTTGCTTATTCTTGATATTTCTATCAATATTGTGTTATCCCATGTCGTTAGCTTTCCAACAAACTTGGTTTCGTTGAATTCGGAGTTCGTTTGCAAAAGTTGTGGCTGTTTTGGTAAAGGCTGCAGCGGTACTACCGCGACTAGAGCGGATGTAATTTTTTACTACCGCTCCAGAGCGGTACTACCGTGGCTCCTGAGCGGTAGTACTGCTCCAGAGCAGTACTACCGCGGCTCCTAAGCGGTAGTACCGCTCCGGACCAAAATCTCGTGTTTTTCTCCGCGGAAGTAGGCACAGGAGTATTTTTTTAGTACCGCTCGCAAGCAGTAGTACCGCTACCATTCGCGGTAGTACCGTGAGGTAGAGCGGTAGTACCATGAGGACGAGCGGAAGTACCGCTCCGGCGGTTCTACTGGCCTTTTGCCTCCTTGCTGTTGTTTTTCAAAGGGGTACTACCGCCCTAGCAGTAGTACCGCTCCTTGGAGCGGTAGTATCGCTTTGTGCGGGCTGTGAGCATAACGGTTGGATTTTCCCCACCTATAAAAGGGGGTCTTCTTCCCCATTGAACCTTATCCTTTGAGCTCGTGTTCTTCCTCCATTGTTGACCTTCTTCGAGCTTGCTAACTCTCAATCCCTCCTATGATTCTTGCTAGTTCTTGAGGGAAAAGAGAGAGGAGATCTAGATCCACGTTTCCACCAATCACTTTCTCCTCTAAGTGAGGGGAACCCCTTGGATCTAGATCTTGGAGTTCTTCGTGTTCTTCTTTCGTTCTTCCTATCATTTTCCCCCTAGCATTAGTTGCTTTAGTGGGATTTTGGAGAGAAGGACTTGGGCACTCCGTGTGCCCTTGCCATTGCATTTGGTGCATCGATTTGAGTTCTCCATGGTGATACGTGGAAGTGAAGTTTGAGAAGCTTATTACTCTTGGGTGTTTGGCACCCTAGAGCTTGTTCCTCTTGGGTGCCTTGGCGCCCTAGACGGTTGGTGGTGTTCGGAGCTCAATCATTTGTGTTGTGAAGCTCCGGGCAAGCGTCGGGGTCTCCAATTAGGTTGTGGAGATCACCCCGAGCAATTTGATGGGTTTCGGTGACCGCCCCCAAGGGTTGCCAAAGTGTACAGGTTCGGTGACCGCCCCCAAGGGTTGCCATTAGTACGGGTTCGGTGACCTTCCTCAAGGGTCCCTTAGTGGAATCACGGCATCTTGCATTGTGCCAGGGCGTGAGGAGATTATGGTGACCCTAGTGGCTTCTTGGGGAGCATTGTGCCTCCACACCGCTCCAAACAGAGATTAGCATCCGCAAGGGTGTGAACTTCGGGATACATCATCGTCTCCGCGTGCCTCGGTTATCTCTTACCCGAGCCCTTTACTTATGCACTTTACTTTGTGATAGCCATATTGTTCTTTGCCATATATCTTGCTATCACATAGTTGCTTATCTTGCTTAGCATAAGTTGTTGGTGCACATAGGTGAGCCTAGTTGTCGTAGGTCTTGTGCTTGACAAATTAACCGTTAGGTTTATTCCGCATTTGTTCAAGCCTAAACCGTAATTATTTTAAAGCGCCTATTCACCCCCCTCTAGGCGACATCCACGATCTTTCAATTGGTATCAGAGCCTCGTCTCTCTTTATTAGTCTTTACCGCCTAGAGAGTAAAGATGTCGAGTAGGGGATTAGGATTCTCTGACACTCTTAGTTTTGATGGCACAAATTTTGATGTTTGGGTAATTCGCATGCTTAATCTCTTTAGGGTCATGGACCCAAATTTAGAGCGAATTGTAGATATGGGTTTTTCTCCTCCAAAGGATTCCCAAAGATTATCTTTATAGGAGGAGAAAAACTCTTATCTCAATGCTCAAGCTTCTAATGTGCTTTAAGATGCTTTAAGCAATGTAGTTATATTTCAACTCATGCCGTTCCGGGATGCTCATGAGTTGTGGACGAAGCTTCAAGATAAATATGGTGTGTCCAAGATTTGTGGGGATGATTGTTCTCCCTCCACCTCCGGTCGTATAGTCCTCTCAACTTCCTCTACTTCACCTACATGTGGTTTGCCACAAGGTAATGATATGGTGAGTAGTGTTGGTCATTGCAATGATGATAGTATGCTTATTGTGGATGATCCTTCATCACTATATTATTGCAATGCTCCTTCTTTGGGCTTTAACACTTCGAGCACTCCAAATGTTTCACATGCTTGTGTTGATAGTCCTTGCATATCATGTAGAAATTGCTTGACTAAATCTCATGATGATATGCTTGCTATGTCTTGTTGCCATGATAAAAATGCATCTATTTCCTTGAATTGTTGTGCTAACAATGTAGAGGAAACCGAACACTCCATGGAACAAGATGTGTTGTTTAATGGTGCCTCAAGGGATCCTACATCATCATCTATTGCTTTTTGCCTTGTGGCTAAGGCGTCAAAGGTATCTCCTACTTTGTAACCCAATATGTCTCTTGATGATAATGTTGATGCTAATGATGATGAGGATAATGATAATGTTGCCTCCTTAAAAACTAAGGGGGAAATGATTTTTAAAGATCTTCATAAAAATGAAATTGCTCGTTCCAACTTCATGGAAATAATGTCCATTGCCATTGATGGCAAGAAATACATTGAGGAGTTGGAATCTCATCTAGAGGAGCATGAGGCCACCATTGAGAAAATGGAAGCTCATGGGCGTGATTACGCAAATGAGATTGCGGAGCTATCTCAAGCTCTTGAACATGAACAAACCACCTCCGAATCAATTGAGGAGACATTTTCTCTAGAATTATCTAGAGTGAGGGAATCTCATGATAGAGCTCTTGAGGTGGCCAATGATTTCAAAACTAAAAATGCTAAGCTTGAAGTTTCTCATGCTAGACTCCTTGAGGATTTTGAGCACCTCGAAAATGGCTCAAGGGTCATCAAGGGTGAGCTCATCAAACTCACCGAGTCTCATGCCCAACTTGAAGCTTCTTATTTAAAAGAGCTTGCCAAGTTGTCCTCTCCTATTGTTGTAAATGATGATGCTTGTGCTACTAACTCTATTACTTGTGAAGCATCCATTTTGAAGGAGAATGTTGAGCTACGGGCTCAACTTGAGGTGCTATCTAGCAATTATGGGAAATTGGAAGAAAGTCGTGAAAAGCTCTCAAGCTCTCATGATGATCTTCTAGTATCCCATAGTGTGCTAAAGATAGCTCATGAGGCCATGATTGCTAAGGTAACATCTAGTGAGCCTCATGTGAATACTAGCACTACTTCTAGTCAAAATAGTATATTTCCATGTGCTAGTCCTTGTAATTCATCTACTCACAATGTTGGTACATCTTGTGATGAATTGCTTTCCTTGCCTTGTTGCTCTAACGATGAAGCTTATACTTCCTCTAGTACTTGTGTTGAGACTAACTATGTAGAGGAAATCAAAGAGCTCAAGGCCCAAGTCACTTCTTTGAAGAAAGACTTGGAAAAGAGTCATCAAGGTAAATCCACACTCAACAATATCTTGAGTGCGCAAAAATCCCCCAATGACAAAGGTGGACTTGGATTCAACTCCAATAATAAGAAGAAGTCCAAGATGAACAAAAGGAAGGGCCAAGAACAAGTCAAGAATTCGGCCAAGATTGTTTGCTTCAAGTGCAAAGTAGAAGGGCATCATGTTAGATCTTGCCCATTGACGAAGAAGCCCATTAGTGACAAGCAACAAGGGAAGCGGCCACAAGTTCACTTTCATGCTCAACCTCAAGTTGAAGAAAGGCCTCTTCCCAAGAAAACTCGAGCTAATGCTTCTCAAGTTAAGAAATCAAGTGAGAAGAAAGTGAAGAGTAGACGTTGCTACTTATGTCGTGAGAAAGGCCACGTCGCTTCTTCATGCACTAGTGGTAACTTATCCAACCCAATTACTATTGATGATATCTATTCTCTTGGGAAGGATAAGGTTGGCAATGTGTTTGCCAAGTTTATTGGTACACAAAGTGGTGTCAAGAAAAGAACCATTTGGGTTGCCAAGCCTATTGTGACTAACCTCTTAGGACCCAACTTGGTTGGGGACCAACAAGCTCAAACTTGATCAATAGGTGTTGTTGGAGGGCATTGGAGACTTGGCTACATTATGAAGAATTAAGGGGACTTCATCATTCTTTTTGTCACAAGCCAAGTCAACCGGATTATCAAGTTTCTATCTTATATCCAATGTGCCTCCTTGCAGTAACTTGTACTTAAATTGTTTACTTTGAAAGTTACTTGCCCCCTTGCATGTTTTGGTTTTGTTCCTTGCATGTGTTTGTATATGTTGCGCTTCCAACTTGCTTATGTATGTTGGTGTGCACTTCATGTACGTGTGAGTTGTGTGTTGAGCCTTTGTGCATCTTGTTTGTATCTTAGTTTGCTCTTGTGAGAGATTAATGGAATATCCCATTATGGGGGAGTGATGTGCTTTGTGCACCTCACACTCCTATAAGTGTGTGTACATGAGGAATACCATCTAGTATTGATATTACAAGATTATCTAGTCACTATGTGGTATGTCTTCTCATGAGAAATTCAAATTCTAAATTGTCCATTAATTATCTCTTGTTGGATCCTCTTATTGCCTCTTGTTAAGTTTTCTTCATTGGTATCACATTATGGGGGAGTAATATGCTATGTATATTACTAGCCTAGAAAATGTGTACATTTGAGATATTGTCACCTAGTGTTGATATTGTAGATTATCTTGTTCCTAGGTGGCATGTTAGCTCTACAAGTTGCAATTTGCTTGTGTTTGGTGTGAAGATGATGTTGGATATCCTTGCTATCTACCAACGGGAATTATTTCCAAATACTTCTTGTCTTATGACAATTGGTACTCACTTATGTGTGGTAGAAATTATTGATCATCTTTACATTGGCCTTTGCTTTTATTGGCCTTATCTCGTGCCTAGGGTTGTGTCAACTCCCATTGTTTTCCATACCACTTGTGGATCTTGTTATTTTCTTGTTCTTGTCTAGTGTTTTCTAGATATAGTGAAAGTGGTGATCCCACCTTGTGCATTTTGTATTCAAAGGCAAATTCTCTATAGTGCACAACTCGTGGGGGAGCTATCCTATTTTCTTTAGAACACTCTTCTTGTGATCCTTATCAAGTGTGTGTTGGTGGAAGGCAAGCTGTTTTCTTTTGGTGCCTTGTGCCATCATGAAACTTTGTTGAGAGCTTGGTTTGTTTGGAACCATCCTCGCTTTGGGAGTTTGACATCTTTTTTCTAGTGTGTATCAATGGATATCTCATACCTTGATGTATCTTTAATGATATCTTCCAAGTGATGATTTCTCCATTTGGTATCCTTTTCACTTGGCATTTCTTTGTCTTTTGGTATCGGTTCTTGAAAGTTTTGAGCATGCATGTTTACTTCATGTATTTTATTTGGCATGCTTTCTTTCTTTGACCCAATATATAGGGGAAACTCCACCAAGTCTCAAATTGGATGAGATGTGCATGAAATTCATTTCCATATCTATATGCACATATTTATGTGGAGTTTGTCCTATGTATTGGTGTTTCTAACTATTTGGTCCCAATGAGTTTGGGTACCGTTTAGTTTGTGTTGTTCTTCTAGGAACGGTCGCAGATGCATTGGATGCTCGGCTCACTCACAAGGAAGGTGCTGTCACCATGTGCTTATTGGAGTCAAGCTAGGATGATCAATGAACTACCATCTACCTTCATTTGGTATCTACTACATCCTTCCAATGGTATCTCGGTAACAAGTATCATCATCTACTTCATGCACACATTTCTTGCATCTACCTTATGTGAGTTGTATCATGGCATGTAATTCATTTTTTTGTGATACTTGTTTCCTTTCTCAAAGCATCTCAACGATGATCTCATGTTGCTAGTTGTGATGTCTTTGATGGTTGTGTGGTAGGAATTCATTTATATACAATAAGACCATATCTAGCCATGTGCTATGCTTCCAAGCAAATATCTTATTGGTATATGTATGACTTCCTTGTGGATATGTTGTTCCTGCGTGTTGTAACTATATCGGGTGTACATCCTTCTTTGTAGACATATATCATCATGATTTCGTCTACGTAGAACCTTATACACTTGAGAGAAGTTGAATATCTAGATGATATCCTTTCTTTCACGTCCACCTTGTCTTTCTTATGTTATTTCTTTGGTGGCTCCGTGAAAGCTTTTGCCTTGAGTGCATGTCCTCTATCGTTGCATCTTGTTGCACTCTTGTGTGGTGAAGATTATTTTCCTCTTGCTTATCTTTACGAGGCTTTTGCCATCTTAATTGGTATCCCTCGTCTTGATGAGCCTCTCATTCCCTATCTTCACCACGGGTTGTCACAAGCATAGGTTCTCTTTTGCTTTTGAGTAAGCTTGTGAACCCTTTTGCCAGTTGTGTGTGGGAATGATAGGCCTTGCACCGTGTGCCTCATTCTTTCAAGACTATGTTGATGCTTAATGCTCATCCTGATTTTAGTCTTCTCAAGTGCTTCGCCATGACTCACACACATCATTTTGGTTGAGCCTATTCTTAAGTTGTCTCTTTTACATGTTGCTCAACCATGTGCTTGTTGCAAGCGCTAGGCTTTGTTTCCTATATGCTCACTTGCACTGTATGTGAGTTTCTATTGATTTTGGGGGAGCTATGATCCTATTTTGTGCACTTTGTATTCAAATACAAAAATTCCTTTGTGTGCACAAATCATGGGGAGCTTCACTAGTTTCTTTAGAACACTCCTTTGCGCTCATCATAATATCTTTATTCTTGTGGCATGTAGGGTCATTGGTCTAGTTGGTTCAATTGATATCCGCTGATTGCTTGCTTCATTTGGTATCTTCTGATTGCTTGTGTCTCTCTTTGTTATGTCTTTGTGGCATATCTTTCTGTTGCAAACTTTGGGTCTCAATATAGTTTGTCTTCCTCCAAGTATTGGCAGTTGGATATGTGTATTGCATTCCACTCTCTTGTTGAGAAATACACAATTTATGGAGAAACACTTTTTATTTTGGCCTTCTAAGCATTTCACCCGTTTTGGCAATCAATGCCAATGGGGGAGGAGTTTCAGAGAGTTTTGTGGAGAAGTCTTCTGAGTTTTGTCCTTGCTTTGGTTTTGGTTCCTCAGCATTTGCATCTCATTCTCATGCATCATTTGTTGTTGCATGGTGATGCATAATTCCTTGTATAAACTCTCTTGAAAGTGATTGTCATCAGTTACCAAAATGGGGGAGATTGAAAGAACATGCGGTGCCCCCATGTATGGTTTTGGCAATTGATGACAATCTCTATGGACTAATGGTTGCCTTGATTTATATTTGAAGGGTTTGTCCATAGGCTTTTCTTGGAGTCCATTTGTTGGTTTCAAGGAGAGTTTTTGATGACCACGGTGCTATTAAGGAATTATCCAAAGATCGGTCATGTGAGTGTTGAGCTTATTGCAAGCATGTCTTGAAGAAGAAGATTGTGTGATCATTCATGTCTACCTTCAATACATCATCCAAATGAAGAGAGTTGGAAAGATTCAAGGTTGATCAAGACTAAGTCAAGAGTGAATCAAGTTGATCAACTCCAAAGCGTAGAAGATGTACCGAGAGGGATCAAGTGATCCCATGGTATGGTAAGCATTCTCCATTGCACTTTGTGTACTAACCCACGGTCTATGTGAGAGTTCTATGTGGGGTTAGGTACGTGTCCATGGGCTTGCGTCAAGAGGCAGATATCATACAACCCATGGAAAGGATGACATCAAGTGGTGATCGTCATCAAGATTGCCATGTGCAAGATCAAGTGGAGCATCACAAAGAGATCAAGTGCTTTAATCTTGCCATCCATTTTGGTGTCAATGGACTTGTGAAGATGTGCCTAAGAGTGGCTCACCCATAGTGGATTATGGGGGAGCAATCATCTAGTCTTCATCGAGGCAACGCAATCAAGAAAGGTGGTCCAACTTGAGGGAGTCAAGATCGTCTTCATCTAGCTCAAGTGGACCATGTGCAAGGCAAAGGTTTGCCCTTGATAGGTTTTCTATTTTACGGTCTCCTGGTGGTAGTTGGGAGACCGAGTTATAGGATCGTTTGCCGTACTATCAAGGGGGGCTCTCAAGTTGGTAGCTTGATCGTATCATTAGTAGAGAGCTCAAATCATTGCATCCTTGTATCATGTTTCTTGGTTCTTGTTTGGTTATCTTTGTGAGTCTTAGAGCTTATGGTCATCTTGATGACAAGCTTGAGTTCATCGAAAACGGAGTTCGCATGCGTCTTCTATGATGTTTTCGGTGTTGGAGGTTTTACCGGTCTTATCCGATGAAGGGTTCTCACCATTTTATTATGGGACTTTTCTCATTTTCTTATTCCTGATATTTCCATCAATATTGTGTTAGCCAATGTCGTTAGCTTTCCAACAAACCTCGTTTCGTTGAATTCAGAGTTCGTTTGCAAAAGTTGTGGCTGTTTTGGTAAAGGCTGCAGCGGTACTACCGCGACTAGAGCGTGTAATTTTTTACTACCACTCCAGAGCAGTACTACCGCGGCTCCTGAGCGGTAGTACCGCTCCAGAGCAGTACTACCGCGGCTCCTAAGCGGTAGTACCTCTCCGGACCAAAATCTCGTGTTTTGCTCAGCGGAAGTAGGCACAGAAGTATTTTTTTTAGTACCGCTCGCAAGCAGTAGTACCGCTACCATTCGCGGTAGTACCGTGAGGTCGAGTGGTAGTACCGTGAGGACGAGCGGTAGTACCGCTCTGGCGGTTCTACTGGCCTTTTGCCTCCTCGCTGTTGTTTTTCAAAGGGGTACTACCGCCCTAGCGGTAGTACCGCTCTGTGCGGGCTGTGAGCATAACGGTTGGATTTTTCCTCACCTATAAAAGGGGGTTTTCTTCCCCATTGAACCTTATCCTTTGAGCTCGTGTTCTTCCTCCATTGTTGACCTTCTTTGAGCTTGCTAACTCTCAATCCCTCCTATGATTCTTGCTAGTTCTTGAGGGAAAAGAGAGAGGAGATCTAGATCCACGTTTCCACCAATCACTTTCTCCTCTAAGTGAGGGGAACCCCTTGGATCTAGATCTTGGAGTTCTTCGTGTTCTTCTTTCGTTCTTCCTCTCATTTTCCTCCCTAGCATTAGTTGCTTTAGTGGGATTTGGGAGAGAAGGACTTGGGCACTCCGTGTGTCCTTGCCATTGCATTTGGTGCGTCGGTTTGAGTTCTCCACGGTGATACGTGGAAGTGAAGTTTGAGAAGCTTATTACTCTTGGGTGTTTGGGCACCCTAGAGCTTGTTCCTCTTGGGTGCCTTGGCGCCCTAGATGGTTGGTGGTGTTCGGAGCTCAATCATTTGTGGTGTAAAGCTCCGGGCAAGCGTCGGGGTCTCCAATTAGGTTTTGGAGATCACCCCGAGCAATTTGACGGGTTCTGGTGACCGCCCCCAAGGGTTGCCAAAGTGTATGGGTTCGGTGACCGCCCCCAAGGGTTGCCATTTGTACGGATCCGGTGACCTCCCTCAAGGGTCCCTTAGTGGAATCACGTCATCTTGCATTGTGCGAGGGCGTGAGGAGATTATGGTGGCCCTAGTGGCTTCTTGGGGAGCATTGTGCCTCCACACCGCTCCAAACGGAGATTAGCATCCGCAAGGGTGTGAACTTCGGGATACATCATCGTCTCCGCGTGCCTCGGTTATCTCTTACCCGAGCCCTTTACTTATGCACTTTACTTTGTGATAGCCATATTATTCTTTGTCATATATCTTGCTATCACATAGTTGCTTATCTTGCTTAGCATAAGTTGTTGGTGCACATAGGTGAGCCTAGTTGTCGTAGGTCTTGTGCTTGACAAATTAACCGTTAGGTTTATTCCTCATTTGTTCAAACCTAAACCGTAATTATTTTGAAGCGCCTATTCACCCCCCCCCCCTCTAGGCGACATCCACGATCTTTCAGAGGCTCACCAGGCAATTTGTCCGGGGAGATTAGAACTCCCGCTTCCAAAGGTGGAAGGGAAGGGCGAACTGACATCCCTTCTCCCCATGGGAAGAAAAGGGCCGCCTCCAAAGACTCGGAAAGAGAAGCTTCTAAGCGGGGGAAGGTATCCCAGTCAGGGGGTGATGTTGACACGCAATCAGCCCGTAAAGATAGGCCCTCAGTTGCATCGTAAGTGAATCCGGGTGTTTTAAACATGTCCCGTTCTTTCCTGGCTATAAGGGTAATATTTTAAACTCATGTTTGCAGTCCGGCATGCAACCCTCCTCAACGGTCCTCCTCTTCGGGGGATCTACTTCCGGGGATGATGGAGAGCGAGACGCCTCCACAGATCTCCCTGCCTGATAAGGCAGACGACGCCGAGGTGTCATCCCGGAGGATCCTTCCCGATCTACGAGTGGCGCAAGGGACAGTGAGGACTGGGGCCAAAGGAAATACTTCGGCCACCCAGGGTCCGGGGTGTGCGGCCCCTACAGGGAACAACAGAAGTCCTGGATGTCCAAGGGACGCCGGATACATTGATGGACATTTTGCAACATGCCTCCGTCTCATAGGAACATCGTACCTTGATGGGTACGGTGTTGGAAAGAGTTCGGTCCGCGAGAAGCGGATTGAATGAAGCCTTTTCTAGCCTACTAAGAGGCTTCGAGGTACGTAGTGTAATTTCAATTATGTTGTAAGTGCAAATTGCACCCGTGTATAGATAGTAGCCCCTGATACGTCTCCAACATATCTATAATTTTTGATTGTTCCATGTTATTATATTACCCGTTTTGGATGTTTATGGGCTTTAGTTTACACTTTTATATCATTTTTGGGACTAACCTACTAACCGGAGGCCCAGCCCGAATTGCTGTTTTTTTGCCTATTTCAGTGTTTCGAAGAAAAGGAATATCAAACGGAGTCCAAACGGGATGAAACCTTCGGGAGCAATCTTTTTGGAACAAACGCCACGAGACTTGGAGTGGACGTCAAGCAACAGAGGAGGCGGCCACGAGGGTGCCCGGCGCGCCCCCACCCTCATAGGCCCCTCGAGTGTCCACCGACCTAATTCTTCCTCCTATATATACACCCGTACCCTGAAACCATCAGAAGCGACCACAAAAACCTAATTCCACCGCCGCAACCTTTTGTATCCGCGAGATCCCATCTTGGAGCCTTCGCCGGCGCTCCGCCGGAGGGGGGACCGACCATGGAGGACCTCTACATGATCTCCAAGGCCCTTCCGATGAGTTGTGAGTAGTTTACCACAGACCTTTGGGTCCATAGTTATTAGCTAGATGGCTTCTTCTCTCTCTTTGAATCTCAATACAAAGTTCTCCTCGATCTTCTTAGAGATCTATTCGATGTAACTCTTTTTGCGGTGTGTTTGTCGAGATCCGATGAATTGTGGGTTTATGATCAAGTTTATCTATGAGAAATATTTGAATCTTCTCTGAATTCTTTTATGTGTGATTAAGTTATCTTTGCAAGCCTCTTCGAATTATCAGTTTGGTTTGGCCTACTTGATTGATCTTTCTTGCAATGGGAGAAGTGCTTAGCTTTGGGTTCAATCTTGCAGTGTCCTTTCCCAATGACAGCAGGGACAGCAAGGCACATATTGTATTGTTGCCATAGAGGATGAAAAGATGGGGTTTATATCATATTGCATGAGTTTATCCCTCTACATCATGTCATCTTTCTTAATGTGTTACTATGTTGTTTATGAACTTAATACTCTAGATGCAGGCAGGAGTCTGTCAATGTGTGGAGTAATAGTAGTAGATGCAGGCAGGAGTCGATCTACTTGTCACGGACGTGATGCCTATATACATGATCATGCCTAGATAGTCTCATAATTATTCGCTTTTTTATCAATTACTCGACAGTAATTTGTTCACCCACCGTAATACTTATGCTATCTTAGAGAAGCCATTAGTGAAACCTATGGCCCCCGGTCTATCTTTTATCATATAAGTTTACCATCTACTTTTATTTGCATCTTTTACTTTACAATCTATATCATAAAAATACCAAAAATATTTATCTTATCATATTATCTCTATCCGATCTCACTTTTGCAAGTGGCCGTGAAGGGATTGACAACCCCTTTATTGTGTTGGTTGCGAGGTTCTTGTTTGTTTGTGTAGGTGCGTGGGACTTTTGAGGAGCCTCCTACTGGATTGATACCTTGGTTCTCAAAAACTGAAGGAAATACTTACGCTACTTTGCTACATCACCCTTTCCTCTTCAAGGAAAACCAACGCAAGCTCAAGACATAGCAAGAAGGATTTCTGGCGCCGTTGGTGGGGAGGTCTTCGCTCAAGTCAAGACATACCAAGTACCCATCACAAACTCATCCCCCTCGCATTACATTATTTTCCATTTGCCTCTCGTTTTCCTCTCCCCCACTTTACCCTTGCCGTTTCATTTGCCCTTCTTCTGTTTGTCTTTTCGTTTGCTTTGATGTCTTACTTGGCTTGTTTGCTTGTTTGGTTGGAATAGTTGTTTATTTATTGCTAAACAGAGAACCTAAGATCTATGGATCCTCATCCGCTTGCTAATCTTTTTAAGAGATCCAATTATGATGAACCAATTGCTAGTGAGTTCTGTGCACGAGATTATCTTTATGAGGTTTTGCTTGAAATTTGTGAATCTGCAAATTGTGATGAAGTACTTTATGAAGAGATTCATGATAGCTCCTTGAATAAAAAGCATGATTGCAATGATTTTACTATAAATTCTCTTGATGTCAATTGTGCTAATAATATGCAAACCCCTAAGCTTGGGGGTGCTAGTTTTGCTATGTGTACTACTTGTTGCAATAATATTGAAAGTGGGTTTGGAAGAGTGTCAACTTTAGATCCCACATATTTGGAGAATATTCAATCTTATGAAATTTTTGATAAAAGTGGGTTTGGAGAGGTCATGACTTTAGTTAATGTTAATCCCACTATTTTGGAAGAGTGTCAACTTCGCATGCATGTGGATCATGTTGAAAAGATGTTATGTGATAGCTATTTTGTTGAATTTGCTTATGATCCTACATGTAATTATTATGAGAGAGGAAAATATGGTTGTAGAAATTTTCATGTTACTAAATTACCTCTCCTCATGTTGAGATTGCTATTGTCTTCTTCCTTGCATATGCTAGTTTTTGCTTGCCATGATAATTTGTTTGCTTATAAAAAACCTATGCATAGGAAGTATGTTAGACTTAAGTGTGTTTGTAACATGTTTTATGATGCTCTCTTTATGCTTCAATTCTTGTCTTTCATGTGAGCATCATTGAAATCTCAATGCCTAGCTAAAAAGGCTTTAAAGAAAAGCGCTTGTTGGGAGACAACCCAATATTTTTCCTTGCTGATATTCAATAAATATTTCATCTAGCTTCTGTTAGATGTGCTTTCATGTTTTAATTAGTGTTTGTGCCAAGTAGAACCTATAGAATAACCTACGGTGATAGTTAATTTGATTCCGCAAAACAGAAACTTTTGCGCGCACGAAAGTAATTTTATTAATTCACATAAACGTGCTTTTGCATTGATTCTTTTTGATGTAGATCAACAGACAAATTTCCAAGGACTTCCTATTTTGGTAGGATTTTTAGAGTTCCAGAAGTATTCGAGAGTTACAGATTGCTACAGACTGTTCTGTTTTTGACAGATTCTGTTTTCCGTGTATTGTTTGCTTATTTTGATGCATCTATGGCTAGTATCGGTGGGTATGAACCATAGAGAAGTTGGAATACAGTAGGTTTAACACCAATATAAATAAATAATGAGTTCATTGCAGTACCTTATGTGGTGGTTTTTCTTTCGTGCATTAACGGAGCTTATGAGATTTCCTGTTGAGTTTTGTGTTGTGAAGTTTTCAAGTTTTGGGTAAAGATTTGATGGATTATGGAATAAGGAGTGGCAAGAGCCTGAGCTTGGGGATACCCATGGCACCCCAAGATATTCAAGGATAACCAAAAGCCAAAGCTTGGGGACGCCCCGTAAGGCATCCCCTCTTTCATCTTCGTCTATCGGTAACTTTACTTGGAGCTATATTTTTATTCGCCACATGATATGTGTTTTGCTTGGAGCGTCTTGTATGATATTAGTCTTTGTTTTTTAGATTAACACAATCATCCTTGCTGTACACACCTTTTGGGAGAAGCCCACTTGATTTAGAGTTTATTAAAATACTCTATGTGCTTCACTTATATCTTTTGAGCTAGATAGTTTTTGCTCTAGTGCTTCACTTATATCTTTTAGAGCACGACGGTGGCTTAATTTTGTAGAAATTGTTCATCTCTCATTCTTCACTTATATTATTTTGAGAGTCTCTTAGAACAGCATGGTATTTGCTATGGTTATAAAATTGGTCCTAGAATGATGGGCATCCAAGTTGGGTATAATAAAAACTATCATAGAAAGTGAATTGGATTCTATGATCAATTTGATGCTTGATAATTGTTTTGAGATATTACGATGGTGATATTAGAGTCATGCTAGTTGGGTGATTATGAATTTAAAGAATACTTGTGTTGAAGTTTGTGATTCCTATAGCATGCACGCATGGTGAACCGCTTTGTGATGAAGTTGGAGCACAATTTTATTTTTTGATTGTCTTCCTTATGAGTGGCGGTTGGGGACGAGCGATGGTCTTTTCCTACCAATTTATCCCCCTAGGAGCATGCGCGTAGTGCTTTTTTCAATGGCTTGTAGATGTTTGCAATAAGTATATGAGTTCTTTATGACTAATGTTGAGTCCATAGATTATACGCACTCTCACCCTTCCACCATTGCTAGCCTCTCTTATGCCGCGCAACTTTCGCTGGTACCATACACCCACCATATACCTTCCTCAAAACAGCCACCATACCTACCTATTATGGCATTTCCATAGCCACTCCTAGATATATTGCCATGCAACTTTCCACCGTTTCGTTTATATGACACGCATCATCATTGTCATATTGCTCTTTGCATGATCATGTAGTTGACGTCGTATTTGTGGCAAGGCCACCTTCATAATTTTCGTACATGTCACTCTTGATTCATTGCATATCCCGATACACCACCGGAGGCATTCATATAGAGTCATATCTTGTTCTAACTATCGAGTTGTAATCTTGAGTTGTAAGTAAATAAAAGTGTGATGATATTCATTATTAGAGCATCGTCCCAGTGAGGACAGGATGATGGAGACTATGATTCCCTCACAAGTCTGGATGAGACTTCGGACTTTATATAAAAAAAAGGAGAAAGGCCAAAAAAAAGAGAAAGGCCAAATAAAAAAAGAGAGAAAAGGAGAGAAGGGACAATGCTACTATCCTTTTTACCACACTTGTGCTTCAAAGTAGCACCATGATCTTCATGATAGAGATTCTCCTATGTTTTCACTTTCATATACTAGTGGGAATTTCTCATTATAGAACTTGGCTTGTATATTCCAATGATGGGCTTCCTCAAAATGCCCTAGGTCTTCGTGAGCAAGCGAGTTGGATGCACACCCACTTAGTTTCTTTTGTTGAGCTTTCATACATTTATAGCTCTAGTGCATTCATTGCATGGCGATCCCTACTCACTCACATTGATATCTATTAATGGGCAACTCCATGGCCCGTTGATACGCCTAGTTGATGTGAGACTATCTTCTCCTTTTTGTCTTCTCCACAACCACCATTCTATTCACATATAGTGCTATGTCCATGGCTCACGCTCATGTATTGCGTGAAAGTTGAAAAAGTTTGATACTAAAGTATGAAACAATTGCTTGGCTTGTCATCGGGGTTGTGCATGATTAAATACTTTGTGTGATGAAGATAGAGCAACAGCCAGACAATATGATTTTGTAGGGATAACTTTCTTTAGCCATGTTATTTTGAGAAGACATGATTGCTTTGATTAGTATGCTTGAAGTATTACTATTTCTTATGTCAATATGAACTTTTATTTTGAATCATTTGGATTTGAACATTCATGCCACAATAAAGGAAATTACATTGAGAATTATGCTAGGTAGTATTCCACATCAAAAATTTTGTTTTTATCATTTACCTACTCGAGGACAAGCAGGAATTAAGCTTGGGGATGTTTGATAAGTCTCCAACGTATCTACAATTTTTTATTGTTCCATGCTATTATATTACCCGTTTTGGATGTTTATGGGCTTTACTTTACACTTTTATATCATTTTTGGGACTAACCTACTAACCGGAGGCTCGGCCCGAATTGCTAATTTTTTTGCCTATTTTAGTGTTTCGAAGAAAAGGAATATCAAACGGAGTCCAAACGGGATGAAACCTTTGGGAGCGATCTTTTTGGAACAAACACAATCCACGGGACTTGGAGTGGACGTCAAGTAACAGAGGAGGCGGCCATGAGGGTGCCCGGCACACCCCCCCACCCTTGTGGGCCCCCTGAGCATCCACCGACCTAATTCTTCCTCCTATATATACACCTGTACCCTGAAACCATCAGAAGCGACCACAAAAACCTAATTCCACCTCCGCAACCTTCTGTATCTGCGAGATCCCATCTTGGAGCCTTCGTCAGCGCTCCGCCGGAGGGGGAATCGACCATGGAGGGCCTCTACATCATCTCCAAGGCCCTTTCGATGAGTAGTTAGTAGTTTACCATAGACCTTCGGGTCCATAGTTATTAGCTAGATGGCTTCTTCTCTCTCTTTGAATCTCAATACAAATTTCTCCTCGATCTTCTCGGAGATCTATTCGATGTAACTCTTTTTCCGGTGTGTTTGTCGAGATCTGATGAATTGTGGGTTTATGATCAATTTTATCTATGAGAAATATTTGAATCTGCTCTGAATTCTTTTATGTGTGATTAAGTTATCTTCAAGTCTCTTCGAATTATCAGTTTGGTTTGGCCTACTATATTGATCTTTCTTGCAATGGGATAAGCGCTTAGCTTTGGGTTCAATCTTGCGGTGTCCTTTCCCAGTGACAACAGGGGCAGCAAGCCACGTATTGTATTGTTGCCATCGAGGATAAAAAGATGGGGTTTATATCATATTGCATGATTTTATCCCTCTACATCATGTCATCATTCTTAACGCGTTACTCTGTTCTTTATGAACTTAATACTCTAGATGCAGGCAGGAGTCGGTCGATGTGTGGAGTAATAGTAGTAGATGCAGGCAGGAGTCGATCTACTTGTCACGGACGTGATGCCTATATACATGATCATGCCTAGATAATCTCATAATTATTCTCTTTTCTATCAATTGCTCGACAGTAATTTGTTCACCCACCGTAATACTTATGCTATCTTGAGAGAAGCCACTAGTGAAACCTATGGCCCCCGGGTCTATCTTTTATCATATAAGTTTACCATCTACTTTTATTTGCATCTTTTACTTTCCAATCTATATCATAAAAATACCAAAAATATTTATCTTATCATATTATCTCTATCAGATCTCACTTTCGCAAGTGGCCGTGAAGGGATTGACAACCCCTTTATTGTGTTGGTTGCAAGGTTCTTGTTTATTTATATAGGTGCATGGGACTTTTGAGGAGCCTCCTACTGGATTGATACCTTGGTTCTCAAAAACTAAGGGAAATACTTACGCTACTTTGCTGCATCACCCTTTCCTCTTCAAGGAAAACCAATGCAAGCTCAAGATGTAGCAACATCATATACATGAAATTATGTCATGCTATCCTTTTTAGTTAAACAATATACATGTCAACTATTTCATGTCTTCTTTTTTCCACACTATCTATTGCATATGTCTCTTATACAATGTCTATACATTCAACTATGTTTCCTGTTTATCAGCCATTTGAATTGGAGCGGGTGATGGCAGTATCTAGCGGAGTAAAAACACGGTCTTCAAATAAAACAATGTTGCCTCTTGGTGGAGATAGCACCCCAGTTATACATGCACGAGAACCAGCCCTACCACACATAACCCAGACTCTCGCAGATTGTACCCCTACTGCGATGGACAGAGAACTAGCTTCACCCAATCCAACCCCAACCCCAGCATATAGTAACCCAGTTCCTGTTGACACATCACCATCTCCACCACAGAGCTCCCAAACAAGATCAGTTAATAAGGTTGCTCCAGTGCCCAAAGCACCAGTACTACCACGGCGAACCCCAACTCCACCAAATAGTACACCTATTCCTGTGGAGGAAGCACAACCAGCCATTCATAGTTTAGCATCTATCGCATTTGATGTTGTTAAATCCTATGTGTGTATATTCCCATCATGGAAATATTATACTGAAGATGAAGGAAAATGCTAGGTGCAGGTGTTTGTCTAGGAGTTATGTGCAAGTAATGTTATTCATGGCAATTACTTTTCTTTGTCCCATATATTCTACCTCAATGATGATTATAATACAACAAATTTTCCCATTTTTCTCTATAGAGAAGGACCGATTTGGAAACTCGGGATGAGGTAACCTGTGCTAATACCTCTGCTATCTTCAAGAATGCTTGGTGGCAGTATTGGAATTACCTAAAGAAAATGTACTTCACTGGCAAAGCAACTCATCAAATTCCCTTATGTTCTCCTGAGACACATTTACTGGATGATAACTGGGAACGCCTTGTTCTATACTGGTCCCGAACCAAGAATGTGGTAAGGTCTATGAGCTCATTTTTTATTTTTAAGTACTATATGCTTGCATCTTAGTGTACTCTGTTCATGTAGAACAAGTGCTTAAACCTGAAGAACAATTGTTCTCATTTAAGATTCCATTTCTTCGTGCATACTGCTTTGCCCATGTATCACTGTATTTACGCATACAAACTTATTTTTAAATTGAAGGATCCAATCTAAACTCCAATGGCACAACAGGTATGTTTACGCATGTTTCTTTAACAGGTTTGCTCTTATAAATAGCTCCGTTGATTTCAATTTCAATTGTGTATACAATTGACTTCTCATATCATGCACATTACTAGCATCACAACAGAGCCAATAGTGTTGTTGTACACGTAGACTCGTGGTACCCATATGAAATCTTGTTGTGTCGTGTAGTTTCCCACGCTTTGTATTCTTTTAGTGCTGCTTTGTCTTGAACTGATATGATTTGAACCGTATCTCTATTTTGATTTGGCAAGACAATGCAGTGACCATAGGACATAGATATATGTTTGTTTGATGCTTTTATTGTGTACTACTTAGCAATAGAAGACTTGGTAGTTTAATCCTGTCCATCTTACTAATGAACTGGTTCACCAAAATGAGTTTCATATACTAGTACATGCTAAACATGTTATGTGTCTGCTTGTTTCTTCTTTTAGAATGCTGACAAAATATTGGGGAAGAGTGCCTTATTAAGCAACGGTAAAGGAAGTAATGCATATAAGGTTCAGGATAGTGAGACATCCTTGTTGGTCTCCAACAAAGCTGATAAAACAGCTAAGGAAAAATATCTTCAAGACAGTGAGACAACCCTAAAGTCATGTCTTGGTTTAGTGTTCGAGTTACTAGCCACTACCGCTGGCACAAGCTATTCAAACTCACTGTCTGAATTAGTTCGGTTTCTTGAGTCTCAACTACAAGCTGAAAGACATCGATCAGTTGTGCTACAACAAGAAGTCGAAGGGTTGCGGAAGTCCCAGGAGCATTCAGATGCATACTTTCTGGTGCAACAGCAAGCGTTGGAGGATTTTAGCGCCAAACAAGACAAATCTAATAAGCTTGCTAAGCTTATTGCCAGCATGGTGGATACCCAGGATAATGTTTCTTGAGCTCTTCTGAAGTTGTTTCATTTATGGACTTGTTTTGCTGCCGTGTTTATTTGCACCGGTGGCCAATTTAGACGGCCAGTGTATGTAATATGTTGCTTTGTTCCCTAAATTTGCACTGGTGGCGAACTTTGATGCCCAGTGGATGTAATATGTGTAATAGCCTAGTGTTAGTTGCTTGCTTATTTATTTCCTTATTGTCTTGTTTAGTTGTTTGCTTGTAGTCACTGCAGTTCTTTTTTCCGCGTTTTTCTAGTGGCCACAATAACCTATTTTATAACTAGGCCACAATAACCATGGCAACACACGGACTGTTGTAACCATGGTCCTGCTACCTGTTGTAGTGACCATGGCCCTCCATGGGCCGTAGGATCCATGGGCCTTCTACGGGTCGTAGGATCCATGGGCCTTCTACGGGGCGTAGGATCCACGGCCTTCTACATGCCGTCTAATCAATGGGCCTTCTATGGGTCGTATAATCGTTTCGCCAAACATGGGTCGTACTATTCATGGACCAATAACGGTTCGCAAAATGGGCCGTAAATGGGCTAGAGTGGAAATCGTCTGTTTTATGGCCCGACCATAACGGGTCGTTAATAGGCCGTATTTGATGACGCTATGAAAATAGCCCAACGGGTTAACGGGCCACAAACAGGCCGACTATAACCACGGGCTGAATTTGGCCCACAAACGGAATAGGCCAGTAACGGACCGTAAGTAATGGAACTATGGAAATGAGTCAAAGAATAAATGGGCCCTTAGAAGGCCGAAAGTTAACACGGGCTGGAAACGGCTGACGGAATAATGGACTGTTAATGGGTATAAAGCGATACACTGTTCATTATGGCCAGTTTCATCTTGAGCCTTTAATGTGCCCAAAGTTACAAAGGGCCTCCTATGGGCTGAAAGACGTCATGGGCCATACATGGACTGGAAGTTACAACGGGCTGGAACCATATTGGACGGCCTAGATGACGCTACTGGGCCAAATTCGGGTAGGTCGTAACGGGTCGTGAGGTAGCGGGCTATAAATGGGCTATATGCGAACATGCCATTAACAGGCTTTCCGTTGGCCGGCCCACTACCTTTTGACCAAGTCAAATGGGCCGGCCTTTTCACCGGAATGGACCTCTGTTGGGCCATGCCACGTGTCGACGTATCATAGGCGCCTTCGATCCAATGAGTAGATGACATCTGTCCCAACGGTGAGTCGACACGTGGTTCCTCTAGCCATTGAGAATTTTACACGTGGAAAATCCCATTGGTCCGGGCTATTAACCGGTTATCGGATCCAAACCAGAACCCGATAGCTTAACGGCGACCCGTTATGATGGATGCCACGTGTTGGTTACCCTTGATGAAAGCAATTCTATGACGCGCGATTTATCGTCATGGAAGTGGACACTTCCATGATGATAATTTTGGTAATGTCATGGAACACTTCTATGATAGCACATGTATGACTATCTTGATTCTGTCATAAAATCGTCATGGATGTACATGCATGATAGAAAATGTGACCTACTGTGACAAACACGTATCATCACAGAAGTGTATTTTTTTAGTGTTTGGACCTTATGACCTTGTTACGTTTTTATTTAATAATATGGCTTCATGCATCGATTGATGCAGAGGCCAGGGGTATTCCTCCTTTTCAAAAAAACAATGTCAAATGATCCAATCACTTCAAATGGTACAAATGATTTGCACAACTTGGGACATGAAAATGAACTCAAATAGTCGGATTCCACGGTTCCACTTGGAGGTGCATTGCGAACTTGTTCCAAGCAAGCAGCCCAACGGCTACAAATTGGCTTGATCATGTCCCAATGACCTTGGAGTGACCGAAAGGTGTGTGGAGTCCTATTGAGATACTTTCCCATCATGCGGAAGTATTGATCTTCGATCATTTGCCAATACCTTTTGGTGGTTTGAGATGTACCGGTGCAAGCATCAAGAGACATTGCACTCCAAGCCTTGATCAAGATTTGGTCTTCCAACATCGTGTAGTTCTTCGATCTCGCGCCTTTTTTTGCTTGCGCTTGCTCATACACCCCCTCATTTATCTCCTCCACTTCATCTTAACCACCATGATCATCCATGCCACCCTCCATTTCATTGTAATCAAAATTAGCGAACGGGGCTTGGTCGATGTCGACGGTGTTAGTGTCCAACAAGTTCATGAACTCGGAAGTTGCATCGTTCCAACCACCACTACAGTAAGTGACATCAAGTCACGAGCTACCACAATGGCAAAAAGCGAAGCAAGTAGAAGAAAATTGAAGAAGCATACCTTCCGTCCATTTCATCGAGCACCTCGCTTGCGGTGGAAGCAGCGACACTGAACGGCATTGTCGGGGTACCTCTTGCCGGGGCAGAGGGAGAGGATGAAGGCGCCAGACTTTTCGTAGGAACCTTCTTGCGCTTCACGCTCGAAACCTTACCCATCTTCTCCGGCGGTGGCCGGGCAGATCGCACAGCGGTGGCGGCGCCGGGCGCGCGTGCCTTCCCGGCGGGGCCAGCCGGATTTGCGCCCTGTACAACCACGTTGCCCTGCCGCTTGCGGGCAGGCGGCGGTGGTGCCTTGAGAGACGGCGTGGGAGACATGGCCGGCGACGAGATCTGCTGGAGGGGATTGCGTGTGCGCAACATCCACGGTGATGGGGGACGGCTGGGAGGCTTCCATGGTGGCGAAGAATGGCCTTGGAAAATGGACTGGAGCGGGCAGAGGTCAGGCAATGGCGGCGAAGGGCGTGGGAAGCGGGAATAACCGCGCGGAAATTTCCCTCATGCCAAATCTCGCTATGGATAGGGGGCGAGCTCGGGTCGACCTCCCACACCGTGAATCTGAAGGTTGAGGGCAAACTTTTGCCGCGCCCCGCAAAAAAAATTATGGGTCCGACGCGTTTGCGGGGTCTGGTCGGACATCATTTTTTGCGCGGACCTGTATTTTAACAGTGATTTTGCGGGCCGGGGCATTATACGAGGTCTGCTAGAGATGCTCTTAGGGGTCAAGTTGGCAAGCTGCAACATAGGCTCGAGATTTGCAGCAACTGCTTGCGGTGGCACGAGAGCGGCAGAGAGAGAGGAGGGCAAAGGGGGTCGCCTGGGGGAAGAAGATGGATCATAGGAAGATTCGAGAGGATAAGGGTGAAAAAGAGAGGGAAAAAAGAAGGAACGTAGGCTCGTGGTTGGTAAGTGTGCAGGGGATGTGGCTTTCACCCGAGGCCCCGACAAAAATGACATATCAACCGGTTGGATGGGAGCGTTTCCCTTATTTTTATCAGCAAATGTACAAATCATATACTACAAAAGTTATATCATTGAAAATATCTTTAAAAGATATGTATTTTTGTAACATGTACTTAATGTGTATTTTGTGTGTCTACCGGTTGGATGCTTCTTATATATCTACAGTTATCTTCATCAGCAGTATTTGTTGTTCTGGTGCATTGGTCCTATAGAGGTTTAACACGATTGACTTCCCGACAGACTACTACAACAAGGTTTGCATGGCTTCAGTGAGAGGGGGGCAATGATGGATGTACGTTTTTGGCCGGCTTCAGTGCTTGTAGTCGTCGCTTGTGGTCTATGGACCTGAACGTATTTTTTACTTCTGGTGTTCTTTGTACTACCTTGAGAGTTGATGAACTGATCGGAAGTTTTTCTTGCAAAAATAAAATAAAAAATCAATGTCCATTTTTTTTCTTAAATAGTACGGGTGAAAGCACAAGTGCTCCATGGGTGATTTTGGTAATTTATGTCAACATATCTCTTGTTGGACTAATACATTTACCTAGTATGTTTTAGACAAGTTCAAAAATGGAGTGGCATGGACTAGAGGATGTGGAACCCCTTCAAGACGCTAAGGACAAAGGATTGGCTCAAGCTCAAAGCACAAGACTCTACATTTTCTATTTTAGTGATCCAAGATCACATTGAGTCTATAGGAAAAGCCAATCCTATCAAGAGGGGATGAGGTGTTGCTTAATGGCTTGCTTGCTCAAAGTGCTTAGTGATATGCTCCAAAGCCCTCAACCACTTTCTCACATCCACACATGACCCAAACCAAAAGTCAAACTCGGCCCCACCGATTCTTTCTATCCGGCGCCATCGAGTTCAGATGTAATAGCCACTGCCACAAACCCTAGGCAAATCGGTCTCACCGATAGGGATCTCGGTCTCACCGAGATGGGATTGTAATCTCTCTGTGTATGTCTATTACCAATCTCGGTCTCACCAAGTTTGAGTAATCGGTACTACCGAGATTACAATGCAAACTCCCTGTTCCTCTTCGTACCATTTTGGTCCAACCGAGATGAGCGAATTGGTCCCACCGAGTTTGCCTGACCAACCCTCTGTGTGTCCATTACCAAAATCGGTCTCACGGAGTTTGTGTAATCGGTCTCACCAAGATTACGTTATGCCCTAACCCTAACCATATCGGTCCTACCAAGTTGCATGTCGGTCCCACCGAAAATCCTAATGATCACATGATTTTCTAAATCGGTCCGACCGAGTTTCTTAATTTGGTCCCACCGAGATTGGTAAGTTGTGTGTAACGGTTGGATTTTGTGTGGAGGCTATATATACCCCCTCCACCCACTCTTCATTCGTGGAGAGAGCCATCAGAACGTGCCTACACTTCCAACATTCATTTTCTGAGAGAGAACCACCTACTCATGTGTTAAGGCCAAGATATTCCATTCCTACCATATGAATCTTGATCTCTAGCCTTCCCCAAGTTGCTTTCCACTTAAATCCTTTCCACCAAATCCAAATCCTGTGTGAGAGAGTTGAGTGTTGGGGATACTATCATTTGAAGCACAAGAGCAAGGAGTTCATCATCAACACACCATTTGTTACTTCTTGGAGAGTGGTGTCTCCTAGATTGGCTAGGTGTCACTTGGGAGCCTCCGACAAGATTGTGGAGTTGAACCAAGGAGTTTGTAAGGGCAGGGAGATCGCCTACTTCGTGAAGATCTACCGCTAGTGAGGCAAGTCCTTCGTGGGCGACGGCCATGGTGGGATAGACAAGGTTGTTTCTTCATGGACCCTTCGTGGGTGGAGCCCTCCGTGGACTTGCGCATCTGTTACCCTTCGTGGGTTGAAGTCTCCATCAACGTGGATGTATGATAGCACCACCTATCAGAACCATGACAAAAACATCTGTGTCTCCAATTGCGTTTGCACACTCCAATCTCATCCCTTTACATTCTTGCAAGTTGCATGCTTTACTTTCAGCTGCTCATATACTCTTTGCATGCTTGCTTGTTATCTATTGTGATTGTTAAACTTGTGCCAAAACTCCACTTAAACTTAAAGAAGTTAAAAACTGCAACTTTTGGTACTTAGTGTCTAATCACCCCCCCCCCCCCTCTAGACACCTCTTCTCGATCCTTTCAACGGGCCTTGTATATATGGTACATATACATATCTTGAGGAAATCTCCTTCCAATTTCCCAAAACACCGCTATGTAGATGAAAGTGTGAGGTGTCCTTCTTAAGCCACAAGTAAGGAACAAAGCAAAAGGCAAGCTTCGGCACCAATACTCCGTACTCTTGCCTTGCCGCCGGGATGGACGTGCAGATGGGCGAGCCGCAGGCGGCCCCTCCTTTCGCCGCCGTAGAGGCGGTGCCGGCCCCCTCCACCCTTGATACGTCTCCAACGTATCTATAATTTTTGATTGTTCCATGATATTATATTACCCATTTTGGATGTTTATGGGCTTTACTTTACACATTTATATCATTTTTGGGACTAACCTACTAACCGGAGGCCCAACCCGTATTGCTATTTTTTTGCCTATTTCAGTGTTTGAAGAAAAGGAATATCAAACAGAGTCCAAACGTAATGAAACCTTCAGGAGCGTGATTTTTGGAATGAACGTGATCCAGAGGACTTGGAGTGGAAGTCAAGAAACAATCGAGGCGGCCACGAGGGTGGAGGGCGCCCCCCCCCCCCCCCCCCCCCCCACTGGGCGCGCCCCTATCTCGTGGGCCCCTCGGGTAGCCACCGACCTACTTCTTCCTCCCATATATACCCATGTACCCCGAAAACATCAAAGAAGACCATGAAAACCTAATTCCACCACCGTAACCTTCTGTATCCGCCAGATCCCATCTTGGAGCCTTCACCGGCGCTCCGGAGGGGGAATCGATCACGAAGGGTGATAATCCCCAAGTGCAGGGAATCATCATAGCAATTCCCAAAGGTGGAAGTGATAAGTATGGAGTGTCGAACCCACAAGGAGCTAAAGGTAAGATCAATATTCTCTCAAGCCCTATCTGCCACTGATACGACTCTACGTCCACCGAACGTTTGCTTCCAACTAGAAACGAGAAATAAAACTGTGTTGTGGGTATAAAGAGGATAAGTTTGTATGATATCGGAGCTAAAA
The DNA here is from genome assembly GCA_963921465.1 of Triticum timopheevii. Lineage (NCBI taxonomy): Eukaryota > Viridiplantae > Streptophyta > Magnoliopsida > Poales > Poaceae > Triticum > Triticum timopheevii. The sequence continues at coordinate 514,680,716 of OY997268.1, read as the reverse complement.
TATAAAAGTAGGTGCTGTTATCATAAAGTTAGAATATATTACTAAATAATATAAATAGCGAGTGTGGAATAATGGTGGATCGGTGTGCGGAATTGTCCTAAGCAATTGTTAACAAGATCGATAGTCGTCATTGCAATTTCATATGAGGGAGAGGCATAAACTAACATACTTTTCCTACTTGGATCATATGCACTTATGATTGGAACTCTAGCAAGCGTCCGCAACTAGTAAAGTTCATTAAGGTAAAACCCAACCATAGCATTAAAGCATCAAGTCCTCTTTTATCCCATACGCAACAACCCCCTTACTCGGGTTTGTGTTTCTGTCACTCACGCAACCCACTATAAGTGAATCATGCACATATTGCAACACCCTACAGCAGGAATCCCTCACGCTTGCGTGACACGGAGGGCACCATAGGACAGCACCAAAATAAAACATACAACTCGTACCAATCTAGATCATCAATCAACTCAAGGACAAAAGATATCTACTCAAAACATCATAGGATGGCAACACATCATTGGATCATAATATGTAGCATAAAGCACCATGTTCAAGTAGGGATTACAGCGGGGTGTGGGAGAGTGGACCGTGTAAAAGAGATGAGGGTGGTGATGATGATGGTGATGTTGATGAAGACGATCACCGTGGCAATGATTCCCCTCTCGATGGCACTCCGGTGCCACCAAGAGAGAGGAGGAGAGGTTCTCCCCCTTGTGCTTCCTCCTCCATGGATTTCCCCCTCTGGTCCTTGGCCTTCATGGCAATGATGGCCCCTCCAAGATCCTCCTCCATGGCCTCCGGTGATGATGGCCCCCTCCGGCAGGGTGCCAGAGGGGGCCTAGATTGATTTCTCGTGGCTACAGCGGCTTGCGGCGGTGGAACTTCTGATCTAGGTTAATTCCCGAAGGTTTCTTTATTTATAGGAATTTTTGGCATTGGTTTCACGTCAGGGGGATCTCCGGGCTGTCCGCAAGATAGGGGGCCATGCCCTAGGGGGCGCGGCCCCCACTCTCGTGGGCAGCCCGGGACTCTTCTGTGCCAACTCCAATGCTCCGTGGTCTTCTTTTGGTCCATAAAAAATCCTCAAAAATTGGCACGTCAATTGGACTCCGTTTGGTATCCCTTTTCTATAAAACACAAAAACAAGGAGAAAACAGAAACTGGCACTGGGCTCTAGGTTAATAGGTTAGTCCCAAAAATCATATAAAATGACATATAAATGCATATAAAACATCATAGATGGATAATATAATAGCATGAATACTTCATAAATTATAGATACGTTGGAGATGTATCAGAGGGCCTCTACATCATCTCCAAGGCCTCTCCGATGAGTTGTGAGTAGTTTACCACAGACCTTCGGGTCCATAGTTATTAGCTAGATGCCTTCTTCTCTCTCTTTGGATCTCAATACAATGTTCTCCTTGATCTTCTTGGAGATCTATTTTATGTAACTCTTTTTGTGGTGTGTTTGTCGAGACCCGATGAATTGTGGGTTTATGATTAAGTTTATCTATGAGAAATATTTGAATCTCCTCTGAATTCTTTTATGTGTGATTAAGTTATCTTTGCAAGTCTCTTCGAATTATCAGTTTGGTTTGGCCTACTTGATTGATCATTCTTGCAATGGGAGAAGTGCTTAGCATTGGGTTCAATCTTACGGTGTCCTTTCCCAGTGACAGCAGGGGCAGCAAGGCACGTATTGTATTGTTGCCATCGAGGATAAAAAGATGGGGTTTATATCATATTGCATGAGTTTATCCCTCTACATTGTGTCATCTTTCTTAATGTGTTACTCTGTTCTTTATGAACTTAATACTCTAGATGCATGCTGGATAGTGGTCGATGTGTGGAGTAATAGTTGTAGATGCAGGCAGGAGTCGGTCTACTTGTCACGGACGTGATGCCTATATACATGATCATGCCTAGATAATCTCATAATTATTCGCTTTTCTATCAATTGCTCGACAGTAATTTGTTCACCCACCGTAATACTTATGCTATCTTGAGAGAAGCCAGTAGTGAAACCTATGGCCTCCGGGTCTATCTCTTATCATATTAGCTTTCTGTCTACTTTTATTTGCATCTTTACTTCCTGTCTATATTATAAAATACCAAAAATATATTTATCTTATCATATTATCTCTATTAGATCTCACTTTCGCAAGTGGCCGTGAAGGGATTGACAACCCCTTTATTGCGTTGGTTGCGAGTTCTTGTTTGTTTGTGTAGGTGCGTGGGAATCCTCCTACTGGATTAATACGTTGGTTCTCAAAAACTGAGGGAAATACTTATGCTACTATTGCTGCATCACCCTTCCCTCTTCAAGGAAAACCAACGCAAGCTCAAGACGTAGCAAGAAGGATTTCTGGCGCCATTGCCGGGGAGGTCTTCACTCAAGTCAAGACATACCAAGTACGTACCCATCACAAACTCATCTCCCTCGCATTTACATTATTTTCCATTTGCCTCTCGTTTTCCTCTCCCCCACTTCACCCTTGTCGTTTTATTCGCCCTCTCTTTCCCAATCTCCTCTCTCTTTCGCTTGCCTTTTTGTTTGCTTGTGTGTTGAATTACTTGTTGTGATGGCGCAAGATAATACCAAGTTGTGTGACTTTTCCAATACCAATTATAATGATTTCCTTAGTACTCCGATTGCTCCTCTTAATGATGTTGAGTCTTGTGAAATCAATGCTGCTTTGCTGAATCTTGTTATGAAAGATCAATTCTCCGGCCTTCCTAGTGAAGATGCCGCTACCCATCTAAACAACTTTGTTGATTTGTGTGAGATGCAAAAGAAGAAAGATACGGATAATGATATTGTTAAATTGAAGTTATTTCCGTTTTCACTTAGAGATCGTGCTAAAGTTTAGTTTTCGTCTTTGCCTAAAAATAGTATTAATTCATGGAGTAAGTGCAAAGATGCTTTTATCTCTAAATATTTTCCTCCCGCTAAGATCATCTCTCTTAGGGACGATATTATGAATTTTAAACAACTTGATCATGAGCATGTTTCCAATCTTGGGAAAGAATGAAATTGATGATTCGCAATTGCCCTACTCATGGTTTGAATTTATGGATGATCATACAAAAATTTTATGCCGGCTTGAATTTTGCTTCTAGAAATCTTTTAGATTCGGCCACGGGAGGCACGTTTATGGAAATCACCTTAGGATAAGCTACCAAACTCCTTGATAATATTATGGCTAACTATTCTCAATGGCACACCGAAAGATCTACTAGTAAGAAAGTGCATGCTATAGAAGAAATTAATGTTTTGAGTGGAAAGATGGATGAACTTATGAAATTGTTTGCTACTAAGAGTGCTTCTATTGATCCCAATGATATGCCTTTGTCTACTTTGATTGAGAGTAATAATGAATCTTTGGATGTGAATTTTTTTGGTAGGAATAATTTTGGTAACAATGCTTATAGGGGAACCTTTAATCCTAGACCGTTCCCTAGTAATTCCTCTAATAATTCTGGAAATTCCTACAATAATTCTTATGGTAATTATAATAAGATGCCCTCTGATTTTGAGAATAGTGTGAAAGAATTTATGATCTCTCAAAAGAATTTTAATGCCATGCTTGAAGAAAAATTGCTTAAAGTTGATGATTTGGCTAGGAACGTTGCTAGACTTTCGCTTGATGTTGATTCCTTGAAACTTAGATCTAATCCTCCTAAGCATGATATCAATGAGTCCCTTAAAGCTATGAGAATTTTCATTGATGAGTGCAAAGAAAGAACCGCTAGATTGCGTGCTAAGAAAGATTGCTTTGTAAAGGCGTGTTCTTCTAGTTTCCATGAAAATAATGATGAGGATCTTAAAGTTATTGATGTGTCCCCTATTAGATCTTTATTTTGCAATATGAATCTTAATAATGATGGGACTGGAGATGAGTCAACTTTAGTTAAAAGGCGTCCCAATGATTCGGAGTTTTGAGATCTTGATGCTAAATTTGGTAAAAGTGGGATTGGAAAGGTCAAGACTTTAAATAGCATTGAACCCACTATCTTGGATTTTAAGGAATTTAATTATGATAATTGTTCTTTAGAATATTGTATTTCCTTGTTGCAATCCGTTGTGAATTCTCCTCATGCTTATAGTCAAAATAAAGCTTTTTACCAAACATATTGTTGATGCCTTGATGCAATCTTATGATGAAAAACTTAATTTGGAAGTTTCTATACCTAGAAAACTTTATGATGAGTGGGAACCTACAATAAAGATTAAAATTAAAGATCATGAGTGTTATGCTTTATGTGATTTTGGTGCTAGTGTTTCCACGATTCCGAAAACTTTATGTGATATTCTAGGTTTCCATGATCTTGATGATGCTCTTTGAATTTGCACCTTGCGGATTCCACCATTAAAAAGCCAATGGGGAAGATCAATGATGTTCTCATCCTTGAAAATAGGAATTTGGTGCCCGTAGATTTTATCGTTCTTGATATAGATTGCAATATGTCTTGTCCTATTATTCTTGGTAGACCTTTCCTTAGAACGATTGGTGCGATTATTGATATGAAGGAAGAGAATATTAGATTCCAATTTCCATTAAGGAAAGGCATTGAGCACTTTCCAAGAAAGAAAGTTAAATTACCTTATGAATCTATCATGCGAGCTACTTATGAATTGAGTGCCAAAGATGGCACTACTTAGATCTATCCTCGCTTTTATGCCTAGCTAGGGGCGTTAAACGATAGCGCTAGTTGGGAGGCAACCCAATTTTATTTGTGTTTTTTTTGTTTTTGCTTCTGTTTAGGAATAAATTTTGCATCTACCTTCTGTTTAGATGTGTTTTTATGTTTTGATTAGTGTTTGTGCCAAGTAGAACCTATAGGATAACCTATGGTGATAGTTAATTTGATTCTGCTGAAAAACAGAAACTTTGCACGCACGAATATAGTTTTGTTAATTCACAGAAACGTGCTTTTGCGTTGATTCTTTTTGCTGTAGATCAATAGACAAATTTCCCAGGACTTCCTATTTTTTTAGGATTTTTAGAGTTCCAGAAGTATTCGAGAGTTACATATTCCTACAGATTGTTCTGTTTTTGACAGATTCTGCCTTTCATGTGTTGTTTGCTTATTTTGATGCATCTATGGCTAGTATGTAAGGATATGAACCATAGAGAACTTGGAATACAGTAGGTTTATCACCAATATAAATAAACAATGAGTTCATTACAGTACCTTATGTGGTGGTTTTGCTTTCTTGCACTAACGGAGCTTATGAGATTTCCTGTTGAGTTTTGCGTTGTGAATTTTTCAAGTTTTGGGTAAAGATTTGATGGACTATGGAATAAGGAGTAGCTAGAGCCTAAGATTGGGGATGCCCATGGCACCCCAAGATATTAAAGAATATCCAAAAGCCTAAGCTTGGGGATGCCCCGGAAGGCATCCCCTCTTTCGTCTTCGTTTATCGGTAACTTTACTTGGAGCTATATTTTTATTCACCACATGATATGTGTTTTGCTTGGAGCGTCTTGTATGATATTAGTATTTGCTTTTTAGTTTGCCACAATCATCCTTGCTGTACACACCTTTTGGGAGAAACCCACTTTATTGGAATTTATTAGAATACTCTATGTGCTTCACTTATATCTTTTGAGTTAGATAGTTTTTGCTCTAGTGCTTCACTTATATTTTTTTAGAGCACGCCGGTGGCTTAATTTTGAAGAAATTGTTAGTCTCTCATGATTCACCTATTTTATTTTGAGAGTATCTTAGAACAGCATGGTATTTGCTATGGTTATAAAATTGGTCCTAGAATGGTGGGCATCCAAGTTGGGTATAATAAAAACTATCATAGGAAGTGAATTGGATGCTATGATCAATTTGATACTTGATAATTGTTTTGAGATATGGAGGTAGTGATATTAGAGTCATGTTAGTTGGGTGATTATGAATTTAAAGAATGCTTGTGTTGAAGTTAGCAAGTCCTGTAGCATGCACGTATGGTGAAAGTTGTGTAACAAATTTGAAACATGAGGTGTTCTTAGATTGTGCATCCTTATGAGTGGCGGTCGGGGACGAGCGATGGTCTTTTCCTACCAATCTATCCCCCTAGGAGCATGTGCGTAGTGCTTGGTTTTTGATGACTTTTAGATTTTTGCAATAAGTATATGAGTTCTTTTTGACTAATGTTGAGTCCATGGATTATACGCACTCTCACCCTTCCATCATTGCTAGCCTCTTCGGTACCGTGCATTGCCCTTTCTCACCTTGAGAGTTGGTGCAAACTTCGCCGGTGCATCCAAACCCCATGATACGATACGCTCTATCACACATCAACCTCCTTATATCTTCCTCAAAACAGCCACACCATACCTACCTATTATGGCATTTCCATAGCCATTCCGAGATATATTGCCATGCAACTTTCCACCGTTCCGTTCATCATCATGACATGCATCATCATTGTCATATTGCCTTGCATGATCATGTAGTTGACATTGTATTTGTGGCAAAGCCACCATGCATAATTTTTTATACATGTCACTCTTGATTCATTGCCCATCCCGGTACACCGCCGGAGGCATTCATGTATAGTCATATCTTGTTCTATTTTTGAGTTGTAATTCATGAGTTGTAAATAAATAAAAGTGTGGTGATCATCATTATTAGAGCATTGTCCCCAAATAAAAAAAAGGAAGGCCAAAAAGAAAAAAAGAAAGGCCAAAAAAAGGAATAGGAAAAAAAGAAAGGCCAAAAAAAGAAGAAAGGCCAAAGAAAAAAAGAAAGAAAAAAATATAATAAAAATAAAAAGGGGGCAATGTTACTATCCTTTTCCACACTTGTGCTTCAAAGTAGCACCATGTTCTTCATGTAGAAAGTCTCATATGTTGTCACTTTCATATACTAGTGGGAATTTTTCATTATAGAACTTGGCTTGTATATTCCTACGATGGGCTTCCTCAAAATGCCCTAGGTCTTCGTGAGTGTCGGTGTCAAAACCGGCGGATCTCGGGTAGGGGGTCCCGAACTGTGCGTCTACGCGGATGGTAACAGGAGACAAGGGACACAATGTTTTACCCAGGTTCGAGCCCTCTTGATGGAGGTAAAACCCTACGTCCTGCTTGATTAATATTGATGATATGGGTAGTACAAGAGTAGATCTACCACGAGATCAAGGAGGCTAAACCCTAAAGCTAGCCTATGGTATGATTGTTGTAATGTATGTTGTGTACTACGGACTAAAGCCCTCCGGTTTATATAGACACCGGATGAGGCTAGGGTTACACAGAGTCGGTTACATGGTAGAAGATCTACATATCCGTATTGCCAAGCTTGCCTTCCACGCCAAGGAAAGTCCCATCCGGACACGGTACGGAGTCTTCAATCTTGTATCTTCGTAGTCTTGGAGTCCGGCGGACGATGATAGTCCGGCTGTCCGGACACCCCCTAGTCCAGGACTCCCTCAGTAACCCCCGAACCAGGCTTCAATGATGATAAGTCCGGCGCGTATATAGTCTTCGGCGTTGCAAGGCGGGTTCTCCTTTTAAGTTCCACGTACCGGCCGAACAGTGTCCAGCTTTCTCATAAATGTTGTGCTTCTTGGCTTCTACGCCCAATAATGGCCTTCCTCCACGCGTCGCACGAATGTGAAAAGCCAGGGTGTTTTTTACGTTTCACCCCCTAGTCGTGCAAGTCATCCGCCTACAAAAGAGGCAAAAATCCAGATCCAAATCACACCATCTTCCTTCCGCGAATACTCATCGGAGCGCCTTTGACCCAACAACCCATTCCACCATGGACCGTCGGCGCGGCTCCTCTTCTCGCGCTCCCAGCCCACTGCCAGGAGATTGGAGGAGATGCTCTGTTCCACACAACGAGCTAGTGAAGCTCCAAGCGGGGGGATATCTCCCTCCAGCCTTCATGGTCCCGGTTCGAGCCGGGCTGGCCACCTACCAAGGTGGGAAGCAAGCGGAGGCTACCCCAAGTCCCAACAAAGGGGAGCGGGTATGCTTCGTCCCCTATCTAATAAGGGGACTCGGATTTCCTATACATCCGTTCCTCCGCGGGCTCCTGGAGTTCTACGGACTCCAGCTCCATCACCTCACACCCGCCTCTGTCCCGCATGTCGCGGGTTACGTAGCTCTTCGCGAGCTGTTCCTGGGCATCGAGCCCCATTTTGCGCTGTGGAAGAGGTTGTTCTGCCTCGTACCCCGTTCTCACGAGGGATCTATATATCAAGTGGGCGGCGCTGAAGTATGGCGCATTGCCGGGACCGGATATCCATCCGGAACCCCTAAGAAGGCGTCCGAAGACTGGCCTTCGGAATGGTTTTACATAGAAGACGCTCCGCTGCCGGACCCAGTCCGGGTCGGCCTCCCGGAGTTCAGTGCTGCTCCTCTGAAGAAATGCCTTAGTTGGCGCCCGCGGAGTCCCCAATTGGAGGAAGACAAGAGCGTCCATTACCTGATGGGCCGAATAAGATTACTAGCCCATTCCGGATTGACCATGATTGGAATCATGGCAATATGCATCATGCGGGGAGTACAGCCACTGCAATACAGGGGCCACCCCATGTGGGATTTCAACGGGGAGGACGACGCCACCCGCCACGGCCGCAAAGGGCCGGATTCGACCGAGGACCTGGTGCAGATCTTGTCTGGCCTGTACAAGGGGGAAAAGGAGGACTTCCTCCGAACGAACCCTCTGAATGGGTTTTCCATGAACAACCCTCGGGGCTGGGTAAGCGAACACTTTTAAGGGCTCAACCCGTGCTTTTAGAGTTTAAGCTTCTTACACTATGTCTTCGGCGCAGGAACTGCGCCGGATTGTGGAGGACATGATAAGTCCGGCTCCGCAACCTGAGGATCTAGGGAGATCCCAAGATCCGGCCTCCGAAGAGGATCCGGATATCAAGGTGGAGCTGATCGACGGGGTGTTTCACCAGCTCAGCATGGACAACGCTTTGGTCGCCATTACGGCGGACTACCCCGGATTATATCCGGCTTCCCAGGTGATTGAGACCGAGGTTCGGACACCATTATCTCTTCCTTGCCCATTTCTGACCTTCGTGAACGGTGGTATTTTACAGGAAGCACCTTCAAGGCGGGAAGCCGAGCCTGCGGCGGCTGACCAACAAAGGCCAGTGCGGACCAGCAGGCGGAAAAGGAGCGCGGCACGGACCGAAATGTCGCCGCAAAGGTATAGCTCATATTTAAATATTCAGAGCAACGTTCCTAGGAAGCGTCTGAGTGCTCATGATCCTTTATAGGAGAAAAAGCGCCCGCCGGACTGCGGGCGTAGAGGTTGCCAATCCGGCCTATACCGGCCAGGCTCCAGCGCCCAGTCAGGAGGGGGAGGCAAGCGCAAGGCGCGGGCCGGGTACTCCTCCAACGGAGGATGCCGACCGACTGTCCGCCACCAAGTCGGAGGTGGAGAGCGCCATGAACCATAGGCGCCGCCGGACAGTATTTCGTGAAGCATGCTTCTCCCCTGAGGCGCTGGACGCCTTTAATGCGGGGGACGCGCACCTCCGTGCTGCGCAAGATGGTTTTACCAGAGCCACGGAGCAGTATGTAAAAGACATACGGGTAAGGGAATTTAATGGTTATATATGCCAGTAGCCCCCGAGACTTAAAGTAGTTATGTTAACTGATTTAAGGATCATTTGAAACGCAGGTTCTTACCGAGAAGAATGCCCAGCTGTCTCAGGAGCTGCAAGAATGCAAGGCCCAACTTGAGGCTGCGCTTGCTGCCGTAGGAGGGAACACAGAGGCCCCTCCTGGTAACACATTTGTTTGGTAAATAGAAGTGTTGTGCGGCGTGCGTGTAAGTCTAATAATGACATTGTAGGTGCTGCCGGACTAGATCCGGACAGGCAAGAACTGCTGCGCCGGCTGAAGGCCGGCGAGAGGGTGCTGAGTAGAGTACAGCAGGAAAGGAACAAGCTTCAAGATGCCCACGCCCAGCTTGGAGAAGAGCTGAAAGCCGTTCGGGTCGAGCTGTCCGGCTCCGTTAAGGAGAATCAGCGGCTTCGTCGCGACATCTATAGTAAGTGCTTGAGCGAACTCCTTTGAAAAGAAGAGTTCGGCGAGGAAGTCAATTGACAGAATATGTCTTGTAGGTATACTCACAGGTCGCCCTGCAGAGGAGATGCCCGTATCGACGGGTGATCAACTTCTCGAGCTGTTGCAACTGCTCGAACGAGTTCGGCAGGCGATGAGCGGCGTCGTCCAGGCATTATGGCCAGCCGTCTCCCTACCCGAGGGCCTTGGGGAGCTTGCGGAGAAACTCCAGGGAGTGCGGCAGCGCTTCCGTTTATGGAAGATTTCGGCCTGCCACCAGGGTGCCAGGGAGGCTTGGGCCATGGTGAAGACGCGGTACAAGAAGGCGGATCCCAACCACATGGCCGAAGTTGGACCGGTGGGGCCCGATGGGAAGGAGATCCTTGTGAGTTTAGTATACAGCCAAGTAGTGGTGGCTGCTAAATTTTCCCAACGGGACTGTAAGTTAGACAGCCTGTTAGACGGGATTGAGGAGGAATACAATCAGTAAATTTGATAATGTATTGAAAATGACATGTGAAATGCCTTCTAGCCGGATTGTAGATCGTTTGTCTTTGCCGACCTTTTTGCTTCGACCTCGGGACCCTAGAGTCCGGAGTGTGTCAACCGGGGTATGCATGGAGACCAGGCGTAGGGGTCATTAGTGCTTTATCAGACAAGTGCCCAACTAGTTATGTTATATTACATGGTTAGTAAGAAACATCTTCCAGGGAGAATAGTTCCGTTAAGGGTTCCTTTCCCTGGGAGGCATGCCCTAAAGTGCATGTCCGGATTGCGAAAAAAGCAGAAAAACATCTGGGGGCAGATAAACAGGTATTTAAAAATTCATCTTTTAAGTCACCGACCGAATATTCCCTTAAGAACGCTAGCTTTCGGCTTCACCCAGTCTGAGGTACACGTCCGGCTGACCCGGCAGTAACAATCGCAGAGGTGCTCCCTTTACCTCCTAGCCGAACAATCGGGAACGTAGGGGTAAGCACAGGAGCCAGGCAACCCAGCTTGGCCAAAACTTAAGTCATATCGATGCATATAATGGTGAGTAAAAGGTACATGTGGAAGCATGACACATGTTGGGCATGCAGCCCTTATAGTTGAGCTTCTGTAAAAGAAGCCCCCAGGTATAATGAGTGCGGATAGCACATCAAGTGTATGCTAGTAGGCCCTTTGAGGACCTTGCAATAGAAGGGTTAAGAAAAGAAAGGGAAACAAAGGACAGCTGCAGTATAAAAATTTGAACGGGGGGAGGGGACGAACCCTTAGTCCGGCACTAGGCGTAAAATCTTCGGAGGCGGGCTGCGTTCCATGGGTTCGGCTCGAGTCGGTTGTCCGACACATTTCGTAGACGGTACGCCCCGCCGGTCAGGACTTGGTCGATGATGAAGGGGCCCTCCCATTTGGGCTTGAGCTTGTCCTTTTTCTTGTCCGGCAGGCGTAGAACTAGTTCGCCAACGTTGTAAGTCTTGGCCCGTACTTCTCTGCTTTGATATCTTCGAGCCTGCTGCTGATAAAATGCGGAACGAGCCTTGGTGACGTTGCGTTCCTCCTCCAATGCGTCCAAGCTGTCCTGCCGATCCAGCTCGGCTTCTCGTTCCTCGTACATGCGCACTCGAGGTGAGTCATGAATGATGTCGCAGGGCAGAACTGCCTCTGCACCGTATACCATGAAGAATGGTGTAAATCCGGTAGTATGGTTGGGCGTTGTCCGCAGCCCCCAGAGTACGGAGTCGAGCTCCTCTACCCAGTGCGTGTCTGATTTTGTAAGTGACCGCACTAGTCTGGGTTTAATGCCGCTCATTATTAGACCATTTGCTTGTTCCACTTGACCGTTGGTTTGAGGGTGATAGACTGAGGCGTAGTCGAGCTTAATGCCCATGTTTTTGCACCATGACTTAACCTCGTCGGCTGTGAAGTTCGTGCCGTTGTCGGTGATGATGCTGTGGGGGACACCGTAACGGTGTACGACCCCGGATATCAAGTCTATCACTGGTCCGAACTCTGCCGTTTTGACCGGTTTGGCCTCTATCCATTTGGTGAATTTATCCACCATGACCAATAGGTACCTTTGCTTGTGGGTTCTGTTGGGGAACGTAGTAATTTCAAAAAAAATCCTACGCACACGCAAGATCATGGTGATGGCATAGCAACGAGAGGGGAGAGTATTCGTCCACGTACCCTCGTAGACCGTAAGCGGAAGCGTTAGCACAACGCGGTTGATGTAGTCGTACGTCTTCACGATCCGACCGATCCAAGCACCGAACGTACGGAGCCTCCGAGTTCAGCACACGTTCAGCTCGATGACGATCTCCGGCCCTCCGATCCAGCAAAGGCTCCGGAGATGAGTTCCGTCAGCACGACGGCGTGGTGATGATGATGATGTTCTACCGGCGCAGGGCTTCGCCTAAACTCCGCGACGATATGACCGAGGTGGAATATAGTGGAAGGGGGCACCGCACACGGCTAAGGAACGATCCGTAGATCAACTTGTGTGTCTATGGGGTGCCCCCTGCCCCCGTATATAAAGGAGGGAGGGGGGAGGCCGGCCGGCCCCTTTGGGCGCGCCAAGGGAGGAGGAATCCTCCTCCTAGTAGGAGTAGGATTCCTCCTTTCCTACTCCTACTAGGAGGGGGAAGGAAGGGGGAGAGGGGAAAAGGAAAGGGGGCGCGGCCCCCCCTCCTAGTCCAATTCGGACCAGTGGGAGAGGGGGCGCGCGGCCCACCCTGGCCGCCCCTCTCTCTTCCCACCTAGGCCCATGTGGCCCATTAACTCTCCCGGGGGGTTCCGGTAACCCCCCCGGCACTCCGGTTTTCTCCGAAAACTCCCGGAACCTTTCCGGTGTCCGAATATAGTCGTCCAATATATCAATCTTTATGTCTCGACCATTCCGAGACTCCTCATCATGTCCGTGATCACATCCGGGACTCCGAACAAACTTCGGTACATCAAAACTTATAAACTCATAATAAAACTGTCATCGAAACGTTAAGCGTTCGGACCCTACGGGTTCGAGAACTATGTAGACATGACCTAAAACCATTCTCGGTCAATAACCAATAGCGGGACCTGGATGCCCATATTGATTCCTACATATTCTACGAAGATCTTTATCGGTCAAACCGCATAACAACATACTTTGTTCCCTTTGTCATCGGTATGTTACTTGCACGAGATTTGATCGTCGGTATCCAATACCTAGTTCAATCTCGTTACCGGCAAGTCTCTTTACTCGTTCTGTAATACGTCATCTCATAACTAACTCATTATTACATGCTTGCAAGGCTTAGGTGATGAGTATTACCGAGAGGGCCCAGAGATACCTCTCCGACAATCAGAGTGACAAATCCTAATCTCGAATTATGCCAACCCAACATGTACCTTCGGAAACACCTGTAGAGCACCTTTATAATCACCCAGTTACGTTGTGACGTTTGGTAGCACACAAAGTGTTCTTCCGGTAAACGGGAGTTGTACAATCTCATAGTTGTAGGAACTTTGTATAAGTCATGAAGAAACCAATAGCAGTATACTAAACGATCAAGTGCTAGGCTAACAGAATGGGTCATGTCAATCACATCATTCTCCTAATGATGTGATCCCATTAATCAAATGACAACACATGTCTATGGTCAGGAAACACAACCATCTTTGATTAATGAGCTAGTCAAGTAGAGGCATACTAGTGACTTTGTGTTTGTCTATGTATTCACACATGTATCATGTTTCCGGTTAATACAATTCTAGCATGAATAATAAACATTTATCATGATATGAGGAAATAAATAATAACTTTATTATTGCCTCTAGGGCATATTTCCTTTAGTCTCCCACTTGCACTAGAGTCAATAATCTAGATTACATAGTAATGATTCTAACACCCATGGAGTCTTGGTGCTGATCATGTTTTGCTCGTGAGAGAGGCTTAGTCAACGGGTCTGCAACATTCAGATCCGTATGTATCTTGCAAATCTCTATGTCTCCCACTTGGACTTGGTCCCAAATGGAATTGAAGCGTCTCTTGATGTGCTTGGTCCTCTTGTGACATCTGGATTCCTTTGCCAAGGCAATTGCACCAGTATTGTCACAGAAGATCTTCATTGGTCCCGATGCACTAGGTATGACACCTAGATCGGAAATGAACTCCTTCATCCAGACTCCTTCATTCGCTGCTTCAGAAGTAGCTATGTACTCCGCTTCACATGTAGATCCCGCCACGATGCTTTGTTTAGAACTGCACCAACTTACAGCTCCACCGTTTAATAAAAATACGTATCCGGTTTGCGATTTAGAATCGTCCGGATCAGTGTCAAAGCTTGCATCGACGTAACCATTTACGACTAGCTCTTTGTCACCTCCATATACGAGAAACATATCCTTAGTCCTTTTCAGGTATTTCAAGATGTTCTTGACCGCTGTCCAGTGGTCCACTCCTAGATTACTTTGGTACCTTCCTGCCAAACTTATTGCTAAGCATACGTCAGGTCTGGTACACAGCATTGCATACATGATAGAGCCTATGGCTGAAGCATAGGGAACATTTTTCATTTTCTCTCTATCTTCTGCTGTGGTCGGGCATTGAGTTTGACTCAACTTCACACCTTGTAGCACAGGCAAGAATCCTTTCTTTGCCTGATCCATTTTGAACTTTTTCAAAATTTTGTCAAGGTATGTGCTTTGTGAAAGTCCTATTAAGTGTCTTGATCTATCTCTATAGATCTTGATGCCCAATATGTAAGCAGCTTCACCGAGGTCTTTCATTGAAAAACTTTTATTCAAGTATCCCTTTATGCTATCCAGAAATTCTATATCATTTCCAATTAATAATATGTCATCAACATATAAAACTAGAAATGCTACAGAGCTCCCACTCACTTTCTTGTAAATACAGGCTTCTCCAAAAGTCTGTATAAAACCATATGCTTTGATTACACTATCAAAGCGTTTATTCCAACTCCGAGATGCTTGCACCAGTCCATAAATGGAACGCTGGAGCTTGCACACTTTGTCAGCACCTTTTGGATCAACAAAACCTTCCGGCTGCATCATATACAACTCTTCTTCTAGAAATCCATTCAAGAATGCAGTCTTGACATCCATTTGCCAAATTTCATAATCATGAAATGCAGCAATAGCCAACATGATTCGGACAGACTTAAGCATCGCTACGGGTGAGAAAGTCTCATCGTAGTCAACCCCTTGAACTTGTCGAAAACCTTTCGCAACAAGTCGAGCTTTATAGAAAGTAACATTACCATCAGCGTCAGTCTTCTTCTTAAAAATCCATTTATTCTCAATGGCTTGCCGATCATCGGGCAAGTCAACCAAAGTCCATACTTTGTTTTCATACATGGATCCCATCTCAGATTTCATGGCCTCTAGCCATTTTGCGGAATCTGGGCTCATCATCGCTTCCTCATAGTTCGTAGGTTCATCATGGTCAAGTAACATGACTTCCAGAATAGGATTACCGTACCACTCTGGTGCGGATCTTACTCTGGTAGACCTACGAGGTTCAGCAGAAACTTGATCTAAAGTTTCATGATCAATATCATTAGCTTCCTCACTAATTGGTGTAGTCGTCACAGGAACCGGTTCTCGTGATGAACTACCTTCCAATAAGGGAGTAGATACAGTTATCTCATCAAGTTCTACTTTCCTCCCACTCACTTCTTTCGAGAGAAACTCCTTCTCTAGAAAGGATCCATTCTTAGCAACGAATGTCTTGCCTTCGGATCTGTGATAGAAGGTGTACCCAACAGTCTCTTTTGGGTATCCTATGAAGACACATTTCTCCGATTTGGGTTCGAGCTTATCTGGTTGAAGTTTCTTCACATAAGCATTGCAGCCCCAAACTTTAAGAAACGACAACTTTGGTTTCTTGCCAAACCACAGTTCATAAGGCGTCGTCTCAACGGATATAGATGGTGCCCTATTTAACGTGAATGCGGCCGTCTCTAAAGCATAACCCCAAAATGATAGCGGTAAATCGGTAAGAGACATCATAGATCGCACCATATCAAGTAAAGTACGATTATGACGTTCTGACACACCATTTCGTTGTGGTGTTCCGGGTGGCGTGAGTTGCAAAACTATTCCGCATTGTTTCAAATGTAAACCAAACTCGTAACTCAAATATTCTCCTCCACAATCAGATCGTAGAAACTTTATTTTCTTGTTACGATGATTCTCCACTTCATTCTGAAATTCTTTGAACTTTTCAAATGTTTCAGACTTGTGCTTCATTAAGTAGATATACCCATATCTGCTCAAATCATCTGTGAAGGTGAGAAAATAACGATATCCGCCACGAGCCTCAACAATCATCGGTCCACATACATCTGTATGTATGATTTCCAACAAATCTGTTGCTCTCTCCGTAGTTTCGGAGAACGGTGTTTTAGTCATCTTGCCCATGAGGCACGGTTCGCAAATACCAAGTGATTCATAATCAAGTGATTCCAGAAGTCCATCAGTATGGAGTTTCTTCATGCGTTTTACACCGATATGACCTAAACGGTAGTGCCACAAATAAGTTGCACTATCATTATAAACTCTGCATCTTTTGGCTTCAACATTATGAATATGTGTATCACTAATATCGAGATTCAATAAAAATAGACCACTCTTCAAGGGTGCATGACCATAAAAGATATTACTCATATAAATAGAACAACCATTATTCTCTGATTTAAATGAATAACCGTCTCGCATTAAACAAGATCCAGATATAATGTTCATGCTCAACACTGGCACCAAATAATAATTATTCAGGTCTAAAACTAATCCTGAAGGTAGATGTAGAGGTAGCGTGCCGACCGCGATCACATCGACTTTGGAACCGTTTCCCACGCGCATCGTCACCTCGTCCTTGGCCAGTGCTCGCTTATTCCGTAGTCCCTGTTTCGAGTTGCAAATATTAGCAACAGAACCAGTATCAAATACCCAGGTGCTACTACGAGCTCTACTTAGGTACACATCAATAACATGTATATCACATATACCTTTGCTCACTTTGCCATCCTTCTTATCCGCCAAATACATGGGGCAGTTCCGCTTCCAGTGTCCAGTCTGCTTGTAGTAGAAGCACTCAATTTCAGGCTTAGGTCCAGACTTGGGTTTCTTCTCTTGAGCAGCAACTTGCTTGCCGTTCTTCTTGAAGTTCCCCTTCTTCTTCTTCCCTTTGCCCTTCTTCTTGAAACTAGTGGTCTTGTTGACCATCAACACTTGATGCTCCTTCTTGATTTCTACCTCCGCAGCTTTCAGCATCGCGAAGAGCTCGGGAATAGTCTTGTTCATCCCTTGCATATTATAGTTCATCACGAAGCTCTTGTAGCTTGGTGGCAGTGATTGGAGAATTCTGTCAATGACACTATCATCAGGAAGATTAACTCCCAGTTGAATCAAGTGATTATTATACCCAGACATTCTGAGTATGTGTTCACTGACAGAACTATTCTCCTCCATCTTGCAGCTATAGAACTTATTGGAGACTTCATATCTCTCAATCCGGGCATTTTCTTGAAATATTAACTTCAACTCCTGGAACATCTCATATGCTCCATGACGTTCAAAACGTCGTTGAAGACCCGGTTCCAAGCCGTAAAGCATGGCACATTGAACTATAGAGTAGTCATCAGCTTTGCTCTGCCGGACGTTCTTAACGTCGTCAGTTGCATCAGCAGCAGGCCTAGCACCCAGCGGTGCTTCCAGGACATAACTCTTCTGTGCAGCAATGAGGATAATCCTCAGGTTACGGACCCAGTCCGTGTAATTGCTACCATCATCTTTCAACTTTGCTTTCTCAAGGAACGCATTAAAATTCAACGGAACAACAGCACGAGCCATCTATCTACAAACAAACATAGACAAGCAAGATACTATCAGGTACTAAGTTCATGATAAATTTAAGTTCAATTAATCATATTACTTAAGAACTCCCACTTAGACAGACATCTCTCTAGTCATCTAAGTGATCACGTGATCCAAATCAACTAAACCATAACCGATCATCACGTGAGATGGAGTAGTTTTCAATGGTGAACATCACTATGTTGATCATATCTACTATATGATTCACGCTCGACCTTTCGGTCTCTGTGTTCCGAGGCCATATCTGTATATGCTAGGCTCATCAAGTTTAACCTGAGTATTTTGCGTGTGCAAAACTGGCTTGCACCCGTTGTAGATGGACGTAGAGCTTATCACACCCGATCATCACGTGGTGTCTCGGCACGACGAACTTTGGCAACGGTGCATACTCAGGGAGAACACTTCTTGATAATTTTAGTGAGAGATCATCTTAAAATGCTATCGTCAATCAAAGCAAGATAAGATGCATAAAGGATAAACATCACATGCAATCAATATAAGTGATATGATATGGCCATCATCATCTTGTGCTTGTGATCTCCATCTTCGAAGCACCGTCATGATCACCATCGTCACCGGCGCGACACCTTGATCTCCATCGTAGCATCATTGTCGTTACGCCATCTATTGCTTCTACGACTATCGCTACCGCTTAGTGATAAAGTAAAGCAATTACAGGGCGTTTGCATTTCATACAACAAAGCGACAACCATATGGCTCCTGCCAGTTGCCAATAACTTCGGTTACAAAACATGATCATCTCATACAATAAAATATAGCATCAGGTCTTGACCATATCACATCACAATGTGCCCTGCAAAAACAAGTTAGACGTCCTCTACTTTGTTGTTGCAAATTTTACGTGGCTGCTACGGGCTTAGCAAGAACCGTTCTCACCTACGCATCAAAACCACAACGATAATTTGACAAATAGACTCCGTTTTAACCTTCGCAAGGACCGGGCATAGCCATACTCGGTTCAACTAAAGTGAGAGAGACAGACACCCGCCAGCCACCTTTAAGCACAAGTGCTCGTAACGGTGAAATCAGTCTCGCGTAAGCGTACGCGTAATGTCGGTCCGGGCCGCTTCATCTCACAATACCGCTGAACCAAAGTATGACATGCTGGTAGGCAGTATGACTTATATCGTCCACAACTCACTTGTGTTCTACTCGTGCATATAACATCAACGCATAAAACCTAGGCTCTGATACCACTGTTGGGGAACGTAGTAATTTCAAAATATTTCCTACGCACACGCAAGATCATGGTGATGGCATAGCAACGAGAGGGGAGAGTATTCGTCCACGTACCCTCGTAGACCGTAAGCGGAAGCGTTAGCACAACGCGGTTGATGTAGTCGTACGTCTTCACGATCTGACCGATCCAAGCACCGAACGTACGGAGCCTCCGAGTTCAGCACACGTTCAGCTCGATGACGATCTCCGGCCCTCCGATCTAGCAAAGGCTCCGGAGATGAGTTCCGTCAGCACGACGGCATGGTGATGATGATGATGTTCTACCGGCGCAGGGCTTCACCTAAACTCCGCGACGATATGACCGAGGTGGAATATAGTGGAAGGGGGCACCGCACACGGCTAAGGAACGATTCGTTGATCAACTTGTGTGTCTATGGGGTGCCCCCTGCCCCCGTATATAAAGGAGGGAGGGGGGAGGCCGGCCGGCCCCTTTGGACGCGCCAAGGGAGGAGGAATCCTCCTCCTAGTAGGAGTAGGATTCCTCCTTTCCTACTCCTACTAGGAGGGGGAAGGAAGGGGGAGAGGGGAAAAGGAAAGGGGGCGCCCCCCCCCCCCCTCCTAGTCCAATTTGGACCAGAGGGAGAGGGGGCGCGTGGCCCACCCTGGCCGCCCCTCTCTCTTCCCACCTAGGCCCATGTGGCCCATTAACTCTCCCGGGGGGTTCCGGTAACCCCCCCGGCACTCCGGTTTTCTCCGAAAACTCCCGGAACCTTTCCGGTGTCCGAATATAGTCGTCCAATATATCAATCTTTATGTCTCGACCATTCCGAGACTCCTCGTCATGTCCGTGATCACATCCGGGACTCCGAACAAACTTCGGTACATCAAAACTTATAAACTCATAATAAAACTGTCATCGAAACATTAAGCGTGCGGACCCTATGGGTTCGAGAACTATGTAGACATGACCTAAAACCATTCTCGGTCAATAACCAATAGCGGGACCTGGATGCCCATATTGGTTCCTACATATTCTACGAAGATCTTTATCGGTCAAACCGCATAACAACATACTTTGTTCCCTTTGTCATCGGTATGTTACTTGCCCGAGATTTGATCGTCAGTATCCAATACCTAGTTCAATCTCGTTACCGGCAAGTCTCTTTACTCGTTCCGTAATACGTCATCTCATAACTAACTCATTAGTTACATGCTTGCAAGGCTTAGGTGATGAGTATTACCGAGAGGGCCAGAGATACCTCTCCGACAATCGGAGTGACAAATCCTAATCTCGAATTATGCCAACCCAACATGTACCTTCGGAAACACCTGTAGAGCACCTTTATAATCACCCAGTTACGTTGTGATGTTTGGTAGCACACAAAGTGTTCTTCCGGTAAATGGGAGTTGTACAATCTCATAGTTGTAGGAACTTTGTATAAGTCATGAAGAAAGCAATAGCAGTATACTAAACGATCAAGTGCTAGGCTAACAGAATGGGTCATGTCAATCACATCATTCTCCTAATGATGTGATCCCATTAGTCAAATGACAACACTTGTCTATGGTCAGGAAACATAACCATCTTTGATTAATGAGCTAGTCAAGTAGAGGCATACTAGTGACTTTGTGTTTGTCTATGTATTCACACATGTATCATGTTTCTGGTTAATACAATTCTAGCATGAATAATAAACATTTATCATGATATGAGGAAATAAATAATAACTTTATTATTGCCTCTAGGGCATATTTCCTTCAGGTTCCCCCTTTAAGGGGTCCAACCATATCAAGCCCCCAGACCGCGAACGGCCAGGTAATGGGTATAGTTTTGAGGGTGGTGGGTGGCATATGGCTCTGATTAGCAAAGACTGACAACCGACGCATCTCTGGACTAAGTCCTGGGCATCTGCCCGGGCCGTCGGCCAATAAAATCCTATACGGAATGCCTTTCCTACAAGGGCCCGGGCTGCTGCGTGGTGTCCGCCTAGTCCGGCATGAATTTCAGCCAGGAGGTTTCGCCCTTCCTCTTCGGAGATACACCTTTGAAGGACTCCGGTTGTACTTTTCTTATAAAGTTCTCCCTCATGGACCTTGTAGGCTTTCGATCGCCGGACTATGCAGCGGGCCTCATTTTGGTCTTCGGGAAGTTCCTGTCTAAGCAAATAGGCTAGGAATGGTTCCGTCCACGGGGCGATTACTGCCATTATGTCGTGGGCTGAAGGTGTTATGTCATCGGCTGAATCGCTGGTTGGCGCGGTTGTTTCTGGTTTCTCATTTCTGGACTCCCCTTCCCATAGTACGGACGGCTTGAAGAGCCGTTCCAGGAAGATATTTGGAGGGACAGCGTCACGTTTTGCGCCGATGCGTGCCAGTACATCGGCTGCTTGGTTATTTTCTCGGGCTACATGATGGAATTCAAGTCCTTCAAACCGAGCCGACATTTTTAGGACAGCGTTGTGATATGCTGCCATTTTCGGATCCTTGGCGTCAAAGTCTCCGTTTATTTGGGATATTCCAAGGTTTGAATCCCCGCGCACCTCTAGGCGTTGAATGCCCATGGAGATTGCCATCCGGAGACCATGTAGAAGGGCCTCGTATTCGGCTGCTTTGTTGGAGTCCGTGTACATTATTTGAAGTACGTATTGGACTGTGTCCCCGGTTGGGGACGTCAAGACGACGCCAGCCCCCAGTCCGGCCAACATTTTGGAGCCGTCGAAGTGCATAGTCCAATTGGAGTATGCGCCGTACTCTTTAGGGAGTTCGGCTTCTGTCCATTCAGCGACGAAGTCAGCCAAAACTTGTGACTTTATAGCTCGCCGAGGCTTGTAGGTTATATCGAATGGTAGGAGCTCAATGGCCCATTTTGCAATCCTACCCGTTGCGTCGCGGTTGTTTATAATGTCATTGAGTGGTACTTCGGAGGCCACTGTTATCGAACACTCCTGGAAGTAGTGTCGGAGCTTCCGGGATGCCATGAACACCGCGTACGCTATCTTTTGATAGTGCGGGTAACGGGACTTGCAGGGTGTTAACACAGTGGATACGTAGTACACTGGTTTTTGAAGAGGGAATTTATGCCCTTCTGTCTCTCGTTCAACGACGAGTACCGCACTTACAACTTGATGTGTTGCTGCGATGTATAACAACATAGGTTCGCCTAGGTTTGGCGCGGCTAGGACCGGATTTGTTGCCAATATGGCCTTTATTTCTTCGAGTCCGGCAGTGGCAGCATCCGTCCACTCGAAGTGTTCGGTGCGCCTAAGGAGGCAATAAAGGGGCAGTGCCTTTTCTCCCAAGCGGGAGATAAAACGGCTTAGGGCTGCCACGCATCCTGTCAATTTTTGTATCCGTTTGAGGTCTTTTAGAATATCCAACTGTGACAGAGCTCGGATTTTACCGGGTTTGCTTCAATTCATCTACCGGATACAATGAAGCCCAGCACTTTCCGGCTGGTACACCGAAAACGCATTTTTTCGGATTCAGCTTGATGTCATATGCTCTGAGGTTGTCAAATGTGAGCCTCAAATCGTCTACTAGAGTTTCGACGTGTTTTGTTTTGACGACTATGTCGTCTATGTATGCCTCGACTGTTTTGCCGATCTGGGTAGCCAGACATGTTTGAATCATGCGCTGATATGTTGCGCCGGCGTTTTTAAGTCCGAAGGGCATCGTGTTGAAGCAGAATGGTCTGTATGGAGTGATGAATGCCGTTGCGGCTTGGTCTGCTTCCGCCATCTTGATTTGATGGTAGCCAGAGTATGCGTCGAGGAAGCACAACGAATCGTGCCCTGCGGTAGCATCGATAATTTGATCGATGCGGGGGAGGGGGAAGGGATCCTTTGGGTAAGCCTTATTGAGGTCTTTAAAGTCGACGCATAGGCGCCAGGATTTGTCCTTCTTTGGTACCATTACCAGATTTGCTAGCCAGTCCGGATGTTTGATATCTCTGATGAATCCGGCTTCCAATAGTTTGGCTAGCTCTTCTCCCATTGCCTGTCTTTTGGGTTCGGAAAATCGTCGAAGAGCCTGTTTGACCGGCTTGAATCCTTTTAGGATGTTTAGGCTGTGTTCTGCCAATCTGCATGGGATTTCGGGCATGTCCGAAGGGTGCCAGGCAAAAATGTCCCAATTTTCCCGAAGGAATTCTCGCAGTGCGGCGTCTACCTCGGGGTTCAATTGTGCCCCAATGGAGGCCGTCTTTGTTGGGTCCGTTGGGTGGACCTGGAATTTTATTATTTCATCTGCTGGTTTGAAGGATGTGGACTTGGATCTTTTATCAAGTATCACATCGTCCCTATTCACCATAGAGCGCAGCGCGGTGAGTTCTTCTGCCGCTAAGGCTTCGGATAGTGCCTCCAGGGCTAGTGCGGCTATCTTGTTTTCGGCGCGGAGTGCTATGTCCGGATCACTAGCGAGAGTGATTATTCCACCGGGCCCGGGCATTTTGAGCTTCATGTACCCGTAATGGGGTACGGCTTGAAAAATTGTGAACGCCTCTCGCCCTAAGATAGCGTGATATCCGCTATTGAACGGGGCCACTTGGAACGTGACTTCTTCGGATCTGTAGTTGTCCGGCGAGCCGAACACCACATCGAGTGTGATTTTTCCGGTGCAGCGTGCTTCCCGGCTAGGGATTATTCCTCTGAAGGTTGTGCTGCTTCGCTCAATACGGCTCCAGTCTATTTCCATTTTTTGAAGAGTTTCCTCGTAGATGAGGTTTAGTCCGCTGCCGCCGTCCATGAGGACCTTTGTGAGTCGAAAGCCGTCCACTATGGGACTAAGCACCAGTGCGGCTGGTGCTCGGGCTGTTCGGAATTTAGGTTCGTCGCTGGCGTTGAAGGTGATGGCTGTGTCGCTCCACGGATTTGCTGTTGCTACTTGGTAGACTTCGGCGAGGCCACGGATTGTTCGTTTTCGCATATTTTTTGATGCAAAGGTCTCGAAGACTGTTGATACCGTACTGGTATTGTTGGAGTGGTTTTCCGGGGCTAGAAGCTCCTCGCCACTTTTGTCCACCTGCCGTAATATCCAACATGCTCGAAGGCTATGTGTTGGGACGGCGCCCTCTGTACTATGAAGCTTACAGGGTCCGCTGAGCCATCCCTCCAGTACGGTTCCGTGCCCTCTATGGGGTTTTTGTTTTTTGGTTTTTGTATCTGGGGCCTGAGTATAATGCACCCTTTTGTTGCGGACTAGGGTTGTATTCGGGGCCGGATTGTCCCAAAACTGGTTTTCGGTTTTCCGGAAACTCTCCATCGCACAGTACTTTCGTACTATGGACGCCAGATCGGTGAAGCGTGTGATTTTACGACGGCCGATGGCGTTCAATATTCCCTTGTTCGTGCAATTATTGCAAAAGATTGAGATTGCATTTTCCTCTCGGCAGTCCTTTATCCTGTCCATAACCAGGAGGAATCTGGCCCAGTAGTGATGTACTGTTTCAGCGGGCTCTTGCCGTATTAGAGATAGATCGCATATGTCTGGGCGGGTGGGTGGAATAAAATCCGGATCCCTACCCATCTTGGGGCTTAAAGGCCGTGAAGTTTCCAATTTTGGAAGCTTGGATTGTTGGACGTTGTCCAACGAGTCCGGTCTGATGCCTAACTTTAAGTTCAGTGCTCGATCGAAGTCCGTTCCTCCGCGGAAATCCGGCGTGGAGGGTTCGGGAGCCCGGACATGTCTAGTTTTTAATACAGGAGGAAAGTCGCCGCATTGTTCCTCTACCACTGCGACGTGGTGGGTAACCTGGGGAGGGTTAATCTCTCTCAGATCGGTTTTAAGCCCAATCTGACTGTAGTCCGTAGCGACTCCCAGGGCGGCGATGCGATCCAAGAGTTCGTTAACAGACGAGAGCTCTATTGGATCCAGCTGCTCAGCGAATTCTGAGCTGACGTGGAGATTGCTTTTGACGACTTGAGAAGTCATTGTCGAAGCAGTGGCCGGACAGGCGGTCATAAGAAAACCGCCTAGCCGGATAGTTTGGCCGGCGGCCAAGGCCCCTTTGGCGAAAATACCGTCCTTGAAGACAGGTGGAGGCATCCTTCCTATCGGTGACGACACAGAGGAACTCTCAATGAAAGCACCAATGTCGGTGTCAAAACCGGCGGATCTCGGGTAGGGGGTCCCGAACTGTGCGTCTAGGCGGATGGTAACATGATACAAGGGACACAATGTTTTACCCGGGTTCGGGCCCTCTTGATGGAGGTAAAACCCTACGTCCTGCTTGATTAATATTGATGATATGGGTAGTACAAGAGTAGATCTACCACGAGATCAAGGAGGCTAAACCCTAAAGCTAGCCTATGGTATGATTGTTGTAATGTATGTTGTGTCCTACGGACTAAAGCCCTCCGGTTTATATAGACACTGGAGGAGGCTAGGGTTACACAGAGTCGGTTACAATGGTAGGAGATCTACATATCCGTATTGCCAAGCTTGCCTTCCACGCCAAGGAAAGTCCCATCCGGACACGGGACGGAGTCTTCAATCTTGTATCTTCGTAGTCTTGGATTCCGGCGGAAGATGATAGTCCGGCTGTCCGGACACCCCCTAGTCTAGGACTCCCTCAGTGAGCAAGCAAGTTGGATGCACACCCACTTAGTTTCTTTTGTTGAGCTTTCATACATTTATAGCTCTAGTGCATCCGTTGCATGGCAATCCCTACTCCTCATGTTGACATCAATTGACGGGCATCTTCATAGCCCGTTAATTATCCTCGTCAATGTGAGACTTTCTCCTTTTTTGTCTTCTCCACACAATCCCCATCATCATATTCTATTCCACACATACTGCTATATCCATGGCTCACGCTCATGTATTGCGTGAAAGTTGAAAAAGTTTGAGATTATTTAAGTACGAAACAATTGCTTGGCTTGTCATCGGGGGTGTACAAGATGGGAGCATTTTTGTGTGACAAAAATGAAGCATGACCTAACTATATGATTTTGTAGGGATGAACTTTCTTTAGCCATGTTATTTTGAGAAGACATGATTGCTTTGATTAGTATGCTTGAAGTATTACTATTTCTTATGTCAATATGAAATTTTATTTTGAATCATTTGGATTTGAACATTCATGCCACAATAAAGAAAATTACATTGAGAATTATGCTAGGTAGCATTCCACATCAAAAATTCTGTTTTTATCATTTACCTACTCGAGGACGAGCAGGAATTAAGCTTGGGGATACTTGATACGTCTCCAACGTATCTATAATTTTTTATTGTTCCATGTTATTATATTACCTGTTTTGGATGTTTATGGGCTTTACTTTACACATTTATATCATTTTTGGGACTAACCTACTAGCCGGAGGCCCAGCCCGTATTGCTGTTTTTTTGCCTATTTCGGTGTTTCGAAGAACAGGAATATCAAACAGAGTCCAAACGGAATGAAACCTTTAGGAGCGTGATTTTTGGAACGAATGTGATCCAGAGGACTTGGAGTGGAAGTCAAGAAACAATCGAGGCGGCCACGAGGGTGGAGGGATCCCCCCTACTGGGCGTGCCCCCTCTCTCGTGGGCCCCTCGGGTGGCCACCGACCTACTTCTTCCTCCTATATATACCCATGTACCCCGAAAACATCAGAACAGACCACGAAAACCTAATTCCACCGCCGTAACATTCTGTATCCGCGAGATTCCATCTTGGAGCCTTCGCCAGCACTCCGCCGGAGGGGGAAATCGATCACGGAGGGCCTCTACATCATCTCCAAGGCCTCTCCGATGAGTTGTGAGTAGTTTACCACAGACCTTCGGGTCCATATATAGTTATTAGCTAGATGGCTTCTTCTCTCTCTTTGGATCTCAATACAATGTTCTCCTTGATCTTCTTGGAGATCTATTTGATGTAACTCTTTTTGCGGTGTGTTTGTCGAGATCCGATGAATTGTGGGTTTATGATTAAGTTTATCTATGAGAAATATTTGAATCTCCTCCGAATTCTTTTATGTGTGATTAAGTTATCTTTGCAAGTCTCTTCGAATTATTAGTTTGGTTTGGCCTACTTGATTGATCTTTCTTGCAATGGGAGAAGTGCTTCGCTTTGGTTCAATCTTGCGGTGTCCTTTCCCAGTGACAGCAGGGGCAGCAAGGCACGTATTGTATTGTTGCCATCGAGTATAAAAAGATGGGGTTTATATCATATTGCATGAGTTTATCCCTCTACATTATGTCATCTTTCTTAATGCATTACTCTATTCTTTATGAACTTAATACTCTAGATGCATGCTGGATAGCGGTCGATGCATGGAGTAAAAGTAGTAGATGCAGGTAGGAGTCGGTCTACTTGTCACGGACGTGATGCCTATATATATGATCATGCCTAGATAATCTCATAATTATTCACTTTTCTACCAATTGCTCGACAGTAATTTGTTCACCCACCGTAATACTTATGCTATCTTGAGAGAAGCCACTAGTGAAACCTATGGCCCCCGGGTCTATCTCTTATCATATTAGCTTTCTATCTACTTTTATTTGCATCTTTACTTTTCCTATCTATATTATAAAATACCAAAAATATATTTATCTTATCATATTATCTCTATCAGGTCTCACCCTCGCAAGTGGCAGTGAAGGGATTGACAACCCCTTTATTGCGTTGGTTGCGAGTTCTTGTTTGTCTGTGTAGGTGCGTGGGACTTTTGAGGAGCCTCCTACTGGATTGATACCTTGGTTCTCAAAAACTGAGGGAAATACTTACGCTACTATTGTTGCATCACCCTTTCCTCTTCAGGGAAAACCAACACAAGCTCAAGATGTAGCAACCCTCCACCGTAAGCTCCCCTCCCCCTCACCAAAACCCTAGGTCCCCCCTCTCCCTCACCAAAACCCTAGGTCCCCCCTCCCCGGTATCTCAGATTTGTTCTGATTTGCTAGAGTAATGAGCCTCTACTACAACAGTTACAGGTAATGATAGTTATAACTCTATTTAGTGGATGACTTAGGATTCCTCGACTGTTGCAGCTCCCACGATGTCCTCCTGCCCTCTTATGTCCGAGTGGTGATCCATCAGCCGAGTGACATGTGATTGTCCGAGTGCCGTTGAGCTGTCCGAGTGAACTTCCTGATGTATGCATCCGAACGTTAGCATGGTCCAGGGACCTACCTATGATGGTGATGGGTCCCATGTGGGTCCCAAATGATGGGTCCTTGACCCTACCTGGAATAGGTGACTACATCAGTCGCATCACCACCTTTGTTGCAAGATAGGTCGCGCGACGCCGACCACTCTTGCTGCAACCACCTAGTCCCAACACAGTTGTTGCTACAAGCCAGATGGGACCATGCACTGCATACCACCTCGATGCAAGGGGTGGGCATCGATACTGCAATCTTGGTGTTACGAAAGCTGACTGCCTCATTGTCGCATTGTTGAAGTGTTGTTGCTGCTACAAGGTCCCATGAACACCATTGGTGCCCCCAGCTTGCAACACCCGGTGCCAGCGGTGGTCCTCTTTGAAGTTGTTGGCGACAGACTTAAGGATTGGTAGGATTTCTGGCAGGTCTTAGGGGTCAGATTGGGAAGTTGCAAACATAGGCTCGAGATTTGCAGCAACTGCTTACGGTAGCGCGAGAGCGGGAGAGAGAGAGGAGGGCAAAGGGTGCCGCCTGGGGGAAGAAGATGGATCATAGGAAGATTTGAGAGGATAAGAGTGAAAGAGAGAGAGAGAGAGAGAGAAAAGAAGGAACGTGGGCTTGTAGTTGGTAACTGTGCGGGGGCTGTGGCTGTCACCCGAGGCAGACGACAAAAATGACATATCAACCGGTTGGATGGCAGTGTTTCCCTTATTTTTATTAGCAGAAGTACAAATCATATATCACAAAAGTTATATCATTGAAAATACCTTTACAAGATATGTATTTTGTAACATGTACTTAATATGTATTTCGTGTGTCTACCGGTTGAATCCTTCTTATCTACGATTATCTTCATCAGCGGTGTTTGTTGTTCGGGCGCACTGGTCCTATAGAGGCTTAACACGATGACTTCCTGACAAACTACTACAACAAGGTTTGCATGGCTTCGGTGAGAGGCGGGCAATCATGGATGTACGTCTTTGGCTCGCTTCAGTGCTTATAGTCGTCGCTTGTGGTCTATGGACCTGGATGTATTTTTACTTCCGGTGTTCTTTGTACTACCTTGAGAGTTGATGAACTCCTCTGTCGTCCCTTTCCCGCTTCTCTCTCCTATGTCTCCCACTGTCGCAAGGCTACAACAGTCAGCCCGTGACACGGTACAGATTTCTAGCGCTCCCTCCCCGCTTCCGCTGGAGGCCACTCCGGCCCTGGCGTCCCCGCCTCCCCGCCGGCGGCCACTCTGGCCCCGGCATCCATGCCGCTCGCCTGCGCCCTCGCGGGCTCCTTCTCCTCCCTCCCTTCCCTTCCCCTCTCTCCTCCGGTTGGCGTCAATGGCTTCTGGGTCGCGCAGCCCTCCCTCGGTCTCGTCGACCTTCCCGCACGATAGACCGGTGGTGTCGGCCTCGGCCTCTCTGGCTCGCCGGGGTCGGCTGGCTCCCCGTCGACGGGTGTTGCGGTGGTCGGTCCTACGGTCCGGGCGGCCCCTGCGCCCGATGCTGGATGGAGCAAGCCAGGGCCTTCCCGCAAGGCCATGTGGCGTCGCCGTCGTGCGCTGCGGCGCAAGCAAGGTGCTGGTGCGCAGGATGGTCGGAGCTCTCCCACCTCGTCGGAGTGTCGTCAAATCCCGCAGGATCTTTGGGGCCTCTGTTTTAGGTGTTTTGAGGATGGTCACCGGCGGCTGGATTGCACGAATGACCCCATGTGCATTCGTTGCGGGCTCCCTGGTCATGTCTCCTCCCAGTGCAAGAGGCCACGCAGTCCCATCTCGGCTGATGAGATCCGTCGCGCGGTGATTTCCAAGGTCGCTAGGACCGGGCTGGTGTCGGCGTTGCTGCACGGTGTGGGGGGGGGGGGTTGCTAACGGAGCCTAGGCAGGACGCACCGCGTGTGCTGTCTTCGCCAGTTGCACCCAGCTTCCCTCCTATGGTGCCCGCCTACGCTACCTCAGGCCCAGCGGCGGCGGAGGTCTGCATCCTGCCGCGCTCTGAGGGGATGGATGATCTCGAGAGCCGGTTGCAGCTGCCCGTGGTGGCTTATGTCCGGGGGTCACGGCCGCCGGTTTCCTGTGTGGACGCAGCTATCGCAATCTCTGAGGAGCTCAGCATCCCGCGCCATCGCTTCTCCGTGCACAAATATCACCCGGAGGACTTCCACATCGTGTCGCTTCGCATGAACTCCGGAACAGGGCTTTGGAAAATCCATCGGTGGAGCACCAAGGTTTCAAGCTCTTCATCAAGCTGTGGTTGAGGCCTCCAGGCTGATGCGTGTTCAGGTTGATCTGATGATCGAGGGTGTGCCGTCCCATGCTTGGGCCAGGTCAACGGCGGCGGAGCTGCTGGAAAGTTCATGTCTGATTGGTAGCCTGGCGCCAGAGACAGAAAGCAGAGAAGACCTCTCTCTGTTCAAGCTTCATGCCTGGTGCGTGGAACGTGATCCCTGCATGCCGAAGATTGTGGGTGCCGGAGCCGCCTGCATTTGGAGGCAACCCGGCGGAGCGCCGCCCGTCGTTTCGTCATCTGTTGGAGTATCCGATCTTGGTTCACATTGGCGGGTTGCGGGACTTCTCTCCTCCAGAGCTCTGGCGTCGCTTGCCTAGCTCGGATGGTGATAGCGGCCAGAGCGGCTTGCCAGACAGTTCGGCGGCTTCTCTGGGCGGCGAGTGGTCGGTGCTGAACTGGACACGCGGCGTCTGCGACAACCGTAGGTTTGGCCGGAATCCTGCTGGCCCGGTGGGAAGCGGCAGCGTTGGCAGATCCTATCGCCAGGTCCTGGAAGGACGAGTGGGGCCCTCCAACTGGCGTATCCCACCAATTAGCAGGAGTGTCCTGGCAGTGGATACGGTCACGAGTAGGGTCCAGGTGGACTGTGGTGGGCCGGCGCGAAGGGAGGAAGTGGAGCGAATTTCAAACTTGCCTGCGGTGTTTGGTCTCGGGTCAGCTGGGTAGTTGGGAGCGCCAACTCGGTCCGGTGGTTCAGAGATCGTGACCACGGTCCCAAACAAAGTGGTTGGTGAGACTATAGAGACGGTTCTGGATCCCAAGATGGACCGACAAGCTGGCCTCTCGAAGGATCACACATTGCAGAATCCCGAGGTGATCCTGGTGGCTTCTGCGGTTCAGCACGACGCTGGCCCCCAGGCTCATCCTGTGACAGCGGTTGTCGAGAGGTAGACCCCAGAGTTGGTGGTGGACTGCGCTCCGGATCCGCTGCGGCTGGTTGAGCTGGTGCGGTCGACCTCGGTCCTTGGTGTGGCACCTACGCTGGCGCAGTCGATCCCATCGCCTACGGCCGGTCCGCTGTCACATTCTGCTGGCTGGGACCCAATCGCGGAGATGCTGGCCACTCACAAGGCTATGGAATCGGTGGAGGCACCATTGCCCACCTTGGATGCTGATTTGGTGGGGCCCGTGCCTGATGCTAGAGGGAGTAGGGATGTGACTACGTTGCATGCCCATGCATGCATAGTGCCCACGTCCACGGTGGGAGATATTGGAGAGGGAAGCCTTAACCCGGCAAAAACTGCCGTGGCTACCAACCTCTCCTGCAAAGAGCTAGCAGCGCTCACTAACATCAAGACTTTCTGCTCTGGATTACTCAAGAAACTAGCACCACCTCTATTACGAGAGATCGAAGTTGCCAATGGCATACGTCCTGGTCAAGACCCATTCACCCTGCGCAGGAACACACGATCCATCAGCTCATCCAGCTCTAGGAGATCTAAGGCGTCGATGGTAGAAACCATGTTGCTGCAAGCCTTGGGCATTGCCCCGGATGAGTTTGCGATATCGGAGGAATCGCTTGACCAATTGCGAGGATTATTCAATTCACCGCTGCAAGAAAGACATCTGCGCACCATTGCGGCAATCTTCGGGAAGTCTCTGTCGTTGGACTTCGGGACAGAGGGCACTACGGAGGCCATCGCCATTGCCTAGGTTGTGCGGAGTTGGGAGTGCACGTCTTGCCCAATGTCGCGCGTTAAAGTGGAGTTGGTTAGCTGGAATGTTCGTGGTTTGAACAGTCCGGCTAAGCGGAAGGCATTGAGAGAATTTGTAGATTCCAGCAGGCCAGCAATACTTTGTATCCAAGAGTCTAAACTCAAGTTTGTAGACCAATTTATTATTTTGCAATGTTGTGGCCCATCCTATGATGGGTTTGCGTATTTGTCGGCCGTTGGGACTCGAGGTGGCATCATCCTGGCGTGGGACTCATCAGTTATCGGCATATCTAACTGCGTGTGTGACACCAACTTCGTCATGACTTACGTTGCACCGCTGGATGGAGCGCCGTGGTGGCTCTCAGTTGTCTACGGACCTCAGGAAGATGGCGAGAAGATTCAATTCTTGGATGAGCTTACGGCCAGAAGATTACTCCGTCCGGGTCCTTGGCTAGTGATTGGTGATTTGGACCATGGACTTGGCCTTCCTAGAGGTAGAGCCCCTTGACCTGCACGAGCTGGACAGTATGTTCACTGAGGAGGTATGGTCGGTGATCAAGGATATGCCTGCTGAGCGCGCACCAGGACTGGATGGTTTTATCGGTCTATTTTTCAAAAAAGTGTGGAGGATTATCAAAGGCGACATGATGGCGGCTATTCACAAATTCCAGTTGGGGAATGGCAGAGGATTTGGTAAGCTCAACCAAGCAATAATCACCCTCATACCAAAAAAACCCTGATGCTTGTCAGATCGGAGACTTCAGGCCAATCAGCCTTCTTCATAGCATTCCTAAGATAAACTCAAAACTGATGGCATCTAGGCTCTGCCCGCGTATGGGAGAGTTGATAAAGATGAATCAATCTACTTATATCCGTCGGAGAAATATACACGGCAACTTCCTACTTGTCAGACAGGTGGCCCAAAATCTGCACAAAAAGAAGGCCAAAGGTGTGATGCTGAAGTTGGACATCTCACGAGCTTTTGACTCAATCTCCTGGTCCTTCTTGTTTGAGGTGCTGCGTGCGAAAGGATTCTCAGAAATTTGGTGTTCACGCCTAGCTATTCTGCTCACCACAGCAAGCTCAAGAGTGATAGTAAATGGCTGTCAGGGAAAGAAGTTCAGACATGCAAAGGGGCTGCGCCAAAGAGACCCGGTTTCCCCTCTTCTGTTTGTAATTGCCATGGACACACTCTCCTCCATGATGATCAAAGCACAGCAGATGGGTGCGATCAGTGCAATGCCAGGTTGCACTCCTCTTCAGAGACTGTCGATTTATGCAGACGATGTGATACTTTTCATCAGGCCCACGATCAGCGACTTGTGCTTCGTCAGAGAAGCTCTGCAAATTTTTGGCAGAGCGTCGGGACTACATGTTAATTTTGCCAAGTCTTCGGCGATCATGATCCAATCGGACGATGCTGATCGACAGCGTGTTTCTCAAGCTTTGCCCTGGCGCATGGACTACTTCCCCTGTAGATATCTTGGGCTACAGCTTTCGATCAAACAACTTACGAGAGCGGAGTGGCAACCAATTGTGGATCAAGTCCTCAACTTCCTACCGGGCTGGCAAAGAGGGCTGGTTACTAGGCCAGGGCGACTGATCCTAGTGAATAATGTGGTTCGTGCCAGGCCTATGCATCACTTACTCGTCGCTGAGGCTCCCAAGTGGGCGCTAAATCAAGTGGATAAAGCCTGTCGTGCGTTCTTCTGGGCAGGATCGGAGCAAATACATGGAGGCAAATGTTTGGTGGCTTGGCAGTGAGTCTGCAGTCCCAAACATCTTGGAGGACTCGGTGTACTCGACCTCAACAGGCAGGGGCTCGCCCTTCGACTGCGTTGGGAATGGCTGAAGCGCACAGATCAGGGCAGGCCATGGCAGAGCCTCTCGCTTGCGATGGACAAGCAGACACAGGCTGCTTTCACGAGCCTTGTTCAATGGAATGTGGGAGATGGACAATACATCATTTTTTGTAAGGATAGATGGCTCAATGGCTCCACCATTGCTGAGGTCGCGCCGCTGGTTCGTGCATGTGTGCGCACGCAAGTGGCTAACAGGAGGACAGTCGCGGATGCTCTACTTTTACATCGCTGGGCCAATGATGTAACTGTGGACTTGTCGGTAGAGGTTCTGGTGCAACTTGTCTGACTTTGGGAGATCGTGATCACCATTCAGCTTGACCCAGCGCAGGTAGACACCCCAATTTGGAAATGGAACAACCTTGGCGTTTACTCCTCGGCATCTACTTACGCGATGCTTTGGCAAGGTAGTATTGGCTTTGCCCCGGCAAGGGCCATCTGGATGTGTTGGGCTCCTCTCTCGTGCAAGCTATTCATGTGGCTAGCCACGCATTATCGTCTCTGGACGGCCGATCGTCGTTTCAGACATGGGCTTCAAGATCATCGATCACCATGCTACACATGCGCCCAGGAGAAGATACGGTGGATCACATCCTGGTTCAATGCGTATTTGCTCGACAAGTCTGGCACAAATGCTTTCAACAAGCCCGGTTGGATATCTCTCTGGTCCCGACCACAAACGACTCCTTGGAGGACTGGTGGATGGCTAGTCGCGCACAAATACCAGCTGATCATAGAAAGGGTTTTGACTCGTTGGTGATGCTGTTCTCTTGGCAGCTTTGGAAGCATAGAAACGGCATGGTTTTTGGTCCAAGAACTGCGATTGACACGGTGCAACATTTTACCCTGCAGATTTTCGAGATACTACGCACTTGGGCGTTGGCAGGAGGACGTAGAGTTAGCATATTTTGTGAGTAGTAGAGTGTAGTGTTGGAGTGGGGCTGGGGGTCTCTGGCAACATCGGTTATGTCGTGTGCTAGATCATACCACCCATTTGTAACTACTTCTTGTATACATTTCTATCTTCTTTAAAGCTAAGGTACGCGATTGCGTACTCTAAAAAAAAGTTGTTGAACTGATTGGAAGTTTTGCTTGCAAAATAAAATAAAAAATCAATGTCCATTTTTTTTTCTAAAATAGTACGGGCCTTGTATATATGGTACATATACAGACGTGAGGAAATCTCCTTCCAATTTTCCAAAACACCGCTGTGTAGATGAAAGTGTGAGGTGACCTTCTTAAGCCACAAGGAACAAAGCAAAAGGCCTCCTCCGCACCCAAGCTTCGGCACCAATACTCCGCACTCTCCCCTTGCCGCCGGGATGGACGTGCAGATGGGCGAGCCGCAGGCGGCCCCTCCTCCCGCCGCCGTAGAGGCGGCGCCGGCCCCCTCCACCCTCCACCGTAAGCTCCCCTCCCCCTCACCAAAACCCTAGGTCCCCCCTCCCCCTCACCAAAACCCTAGGCCCCCCCTCCCCGGTACCTCAGATTTGTTCTGATTTGCTCGTGCCCCAGATCTGAAGGAGATCGCCGCGGTGATCGAGGCGGGGTCGCTCTCCAAGGAGCTCCGCCGGATCTCCCGCGCCGTCCGCCTCACCGTCGCCCTGCGCCGCCGCCTCGCCGCCCGCGACGTCTCGGCCTTCCTCGCCTTCGCCCTCCCGGCCAACAGCGACGCATACGCCCGCCTCACTCCCCTCCTCCCCAAGGTAAAAGTTCTGAGCAACCAGAGTTTTGTCATGACCCACGACTTAGTGTTCCACTGCAGTTGCTTCCATGATGATACTCTCACTGCCTCCATATAGTAGTTGCCATGCGTAATTCACAGTTTCACGTTAGCTCTGGTGGTTATTATCCTATACAAGTCAGAGTTCTGTCTTAGTTTCATTTTTGCATATACGATGGTCACATACTTGCATAGTGTGTGTACTGATCAGGGATTCAGGGTACCAAAACCTTTTGGTAACTCATTTTCTTGTTTTGTACTGGTGAACAAATCTGATGCTGGAAAAAATTCTTCCTATAAAATCTAAAAATTATATTTCAGACAGAGGGGCAGTAATTCCTGGCTGGTCTGGATTTTTTTTGGGGTGAAACTGGACTCTGGAAACTGATGATGGTAGCGTTTATCATGTACGGTTGCTATTCAAAATCAGTGAGGGCTTGCCAGGTTCAATTTTTTTTTTCGGGGGGGGGGGGAGGGGGGGGGGGGGGGGGCGCTCTAATTGAGGGTTCGTGCTGGAGGTGGAGGAAGAACCAGAACCGGCTAAAAAATGGACTGAGAGCAAAAAAAAATAAAATCAGGCAGCTGACACATAGGTGCTCCCTTTAATACGTGATTATCATCTGCACACTGCATAATTAACTGTTTTACAGCTTCCTATGGCAAGTATCTTGCTGGTTTTTTCTTAATAATTGTATGATTCTGATTATTTATTTATTTGCCTTCAGTTAGAAATTATGTTTTCATCGCATGATTAAATTCTAGTTGCATCATTTTTGCTTGTGTCATTCATTTGCAACTTCTGATTATTTGTTTATTTGCCTTCAGTTATTAAATCTGTTTTCATCATGTGACTAAATTCTAGTCGCATCATTTTTGCTTGTCGTTCATTTGCAACTTCATTTCTCTTCTGCATGTGGGAGCTTGCCGTATGTTTAGATACATGGGGAAATTTGTTACCGAAGTTGTAGCAGTAGGGTGTATTCTTCTAAATCTGTGTGCCTGCTATGATGATACCCACTAAACTGATTACAAGGCTGATCACCACTTACAATTTATGAGATAACTTCAGTTTGTTTAGAATCCCAGGAAGCTTGTTACATACTTAGTTAATCAGCCTTTCTTTGTGAGGAGCTGAAGATGCTCTTGAATTCTGGTCAATTTAGACTTCTGTCACCTGCTCCATAATTTAGAGAACAAAATGTTGAAGTTAGATTGCTTTTTAAAATATCATTCTATTATTCAAAACTCATAAATCCTGGTATGCATCTGTTACTTTTTAGGAAGATGAAGCTGAGATGGATGTTGATGCAGCAGCTCCAGCAAGTCAGATTTCTATCAAGCATGGCCTTCCTGAGATTGAAATATATTGTTCTTTGCTTGTCCTGATTTTCCTCATTGATCAGAAGAAATACGACGAGGTATGTCTAATATAGTGATATATTTTGTGCAGCATATGGAGCATGTTATTAAGTTAAAGTTCTCCACTTGTCTCTAGGCTAAATCATGCGCAACTGGAAGCATTGCTCGTCTGAAGAACTTGAACAGGAGAACTGTTGATGTTTTGGCTTCTAGGCTGTACTTTTATTATTCGTATGTGTATGAACTTACCAACACCCTTGCTGAAATTCGTGGGTATGTCAACTTCTACATCATCCCCTACTCTAGTATTTCCTAGTTTCCATTTACCCTGTTTTGTAATCATTCGGTCATATTTGTTTCTTTGTACAGTAATCTCCTTGGGTTACATAGAATGGCAACTTTACATCACGATGAGCTTGGTCAGGTAGTTCTGTTTTCCTGGTTCTCGCTGATTAATTGCTATTCTGTCAAATTGTGCTAATATATGGAAATGCATTGTTTTTCATGATAACAGGAAACCCTGCTCAACCTGCTTCTCCGCAATTACCTCCACTATAACTTGTATGACCAGGCAGAGAAACTTAGGTCAAAGGCACCACGTTTTGAAGCCCATTCCAACCAGCAAGTAATTCATCTGCCTCTTCCAATCATTATCTGCACTTTATTGATTTCATGTTTCAGATGCATCACACCAGTACATTCAACTTCTATGAAACTACTTTCTAAAATGCCTTACGGTTTAATGTTGCTTTGGGATGATTGATGTGTGGGGTCTTCCTGCAGCCTAACTGATTTTATTGATACACTCAATTAACTGCTAGCATTTTTTAATACAGTTCTGCCGGTACCTCTTCTACCTGGGGAAAATCAGAACAATTCAGTTGGAATACACTGATGCTAAAGAAAGCCTCCTGCAAGCTGCTAGGAAGGCACCGGCTGCAGCTCGTGGCTTTAGGATTCAGTGCAATAAATGGGCTATCATAGTAAGGCTGCTTCTTGGGGAGATCCCAGAGAGGACTGTTTTCATGCAGAAAGGAATGAAGGAAGCTCTGACACCATATTTTGAGCTTACAAATGTAAGTTCAAGTCTTCTTTTTAAATCCCGTGTTTCTGTCTGGAAAGCTCTAGCCATAACATTTGAATTATTGGTCTCTAGGCTGTCAGGATTGGCGATTTGGAACTATTCAGAGCTGTCGCAGACAAATTTGCGAGCACCTTCAGTGCAGACAGGACTCACAATTTGATTGTGAGGCTCCGCCACAACGTCATTAGAACTGGACTACGCAACATCAGCATTTCATACTCGCGGATCTCCCTTGCTGATATTGCGAAGAAGCTAAGGCTAGACACTGAGAATCCTGTTGCTGATGCGGAGTGCATCGTAGCCAAGGCCATAAGAGATGGTGCAATTGATGCCACCATAGACCATGCAAATGGTTGGATGGTGTCGAAAGAAACTGGTGATGTCTACTCGACAAATGAACCCCAGGCTGCATTCAACTCCAGAATCGCTTTCTGCCTCAACATGCATAATGAAGCGGTCAAGGCCATGAGGTTCCCCCCGAATTCTCACAAGGAGAAGGAGAGCGCTGAGAAGCGCCGAGAAAGGCTCCAGCAGGAGGAAGAGCTGGCAAAGCACATGGCCGAGGAGGATGACGATGATTTTTAAGTTGGTCTGTTTTTTGAATTGTTGATTTTAGATCCCTGAATCACTGAATTCTCCCCTCGAGGGAGATTTGAATCATGTAAACTTTTTACATCTTCTGTAATTCTATGTTGATCAGCACTTCATTGGACCGTAAATGTGTTTTGAGTTTATCTTTTCTCTTCCTCGTCGAAACTGGGTTTGAGGATCTCTGTACCATCTGAAATCCACCTTGTCCTTGAGGATCTATGTACCATCTGAAATCCACCTTGTCCATTCAAGACTTTTGGTATGTCTGTGCTTCCTGACATATTTGCCATCTACTCCCTCCGTCCGGAAATACTTGTCATCCAAATGAATAGAAGGGGATGTATCTAGATGTATTTTAGTTCTAGATACATTTCTTTTTGTCCATTTTGATGACAAGTATTTTCGGACGGAGGTAATACTTATTTTCTGTTTCTTTGCGATTATGCAGTGGTTGAGTTACCACATTTCTCCTGTAATTGGTGGCAAATCTAACATCGTGGAATAATTGGTGCCACTCAAGAAAGTATTGTGCAAATGTCACTAGTTTCCTGATGTGTAAGCTGATGTAAATCCTTCTGAAGGTCAAAGAATTTTACACATTTAGCACTAAAAACTCTAGGCAACTCAAATGTAGAAGCAGTATTATGAAGTTACTTCCATGCAGTAGTATACTATGTTACACAAGCTGAATCTACAGCTCTGGAATTATTATAAAATAGCCATCTTTTTAACTAAGCATAACACCATTAGCAATACAAGTTTACAGTGAGAGTCTAGCCTCCTTAGTGAGGGAAACAGAGTATGTATGAGCCAGCCTAGCTAGCAGCAGCAACAGCAACTTAGAAGAAAGCTCTGCTTCCATAGAAGACCTTAGGACCCTTCGACGACGGCGATGGCGACGGCTTCTCAGTTGTACTCGAGTCGATGTTATCAGCCGAGGGACTACCGTTCTCGACATCCAGCGGGAGCTTCATCTTCGCAAGGGAGTCAGTGAACTGCTGCATGCTCTTCATGTACATGTCAACTATGTCCTGCTGGACAACTGATTCCCTGGGCTGGAGGTTCAGGGTGATCACTGCAGGCTGGGCAACCTCATCCTTGGATGGCGCCTCAGAAGAATCGGCCTCGCCATCCGTAGTAACACCCTGGCTCTTCTCCCTCTGGCTTCCGGTGGAGGATGCCGCCGCGACGGCGGTCTTGGACGGCTCAGAGACCGATTGCGTCATGGGGGACAGCTCCGGGGAGGAGCCTGTGGTCGAGACACAGCTCACAGGACTTTCGTCAGGATACTCCTTGGGAGTGATCTTAGAGACCTCAGGACCAGGCTCATCTGCATCATGCTGTGGTAACTTGCAGGTCTCAGCCTTGGCTGCACTCTCACAGTCCATCTCGAAATACTTGGACACCATCATTTCATTCTCGTTCACCATGTTCAGGTCTGGGAACTCCATCTTTTCGATCTCACAAGGATCCAAGCTGCCATTTCCACAGTCGGTGACCGCCGACGCCGACTTACTGAGCGATGAGATCTCGATGACGTCCGGAGAGCTGCCGACGTAAGACAGGGACAGGCGCACAAAACCGGCCGGCGAGTGGAGCAGGTCGGAGGACGACATGGAGAACTCCTGGGCCAGATTTCCATCGGCCAGAAGGATGTCTGACAGAGGAACGAGGGTGAAGCCGAGAAGCTGGTCCTCCAGGTAGTTCCTCACCCTGCTCAGCATCCACACCTCGCACCTCAGTGATGCCTCCACGCTGCGCACGTCTAGCCGTAGACCCTCGTCGAACACCGGGTTCTGGCCACCCCCATTGATCACCTTGGTCGAGCACGACGCCTGTGGGTCGCTTGTGAGGCTCAGCTTTGCATACACATCCTGCTTCTGGTAGATGCAGACGTTGTGGATGTCGCGCGCCTGGTGGACGAAGATGTCCAGGTAGCCTATGGACTTGTCTCTGCCGGCTGTCTCGGTAGCAGAGTTGTTGAATCTTTGAGTAATAGCATAGTTGTTCAGCACCGGTGGATCAGGCATAGGGTATGTTGCTGCCATTGTAGGTATTCCAAGACTGCAATTGACACACACAAGGAAATATTTTCTTCAGTGCTGAAGTACAAGACAAAATATGGTCTGAACCAAGACAGCAAATTGCAGCTGAAGCTAAGCAGAACGGACACGAGACAGTGACAGTAATAATTAGCTAAAACAATTGGACTTTAAATAAGGAGGAGTCTTTATCCTATGGTGGTAAACATATTTAATCATGTAGAATTGCAAGGCAAGCTACTTCAAATTCAGACCAAA
This sequence comes from Triticum timopheevii, assembly GCA_963921465.1. Lineage (NCBI taxonomy): Eukaryota > Viridiplantae > Streptophyta > Magnoliopsida > Poales > Poaceae > Triticum > Triticum timopheevii. Next base: position 514,639,688 of record OY997268.1, on the reverse strand, counting down.
TGGATTAATACAAAGATAGAAACGAACCCTGCCTAAAGGAGGCTGAAGGTCAAGGAATTCAGACTCACTATCTGAAGAGCTTCTGGCACAAAGATATATCCAATTGCCGCAAAATCAGAAGCTTTGGTGGTCCGAGGAAACCGTCACGGATTTTCTCTGAAAGCAAGAAGAGCACTCAAAAAGGTTAGGAACACAAATTCAGACTTGAAACAAAGTTCAGTCCGCGGTTTGAAATCGTTCACCTGTCTATTATAAGCACAGCAAGCACAAATTTGGTGCTTCACCACAGTGCGTAACCACGGAGATTTACGCGGCACATGCCGCAAATATCACACGAAAAGCGGCACCAAGAACAGCAGCGGTGCACAGATTAAGCATCACATGCCACAAATGTTGAGATTCAGACGCATACAGATACAGCAATTCCACAAGCAATTTCGGCAAAGGAACAGCCGGCATCTTATGATAGCACTAGTAACCCTAAACAGCACCAATAACCCCAGCCCTTTGAAAGAAGCCCTACCGCCCAAACAAGTACGAGGTGATCCGTGCCCAAATCAAGAACAGACCTAACTAACACAAGGCGCGGAGGTTTGGCAGGCTGAGCTCGGACCAAGCGCTGGTGGCCTACTACTACTAGTAGTAGTACTAAAGAAGCATCATGAGCTAACAGGGAGTGGAGATCAACGGTATTAGACCGGAAATTGCAGGTAGGGGTGCTGTTAATTACCTCCTTCGCCGAGGACTGGTGCGGCGATCTGAGCTGAGCGCTGAGGCGAGTCGCGCTCGAGGCGCAGGAGTGTGAACTGGGCGGCCGGGCGAGGGATGGGATCAGGGGAGGGGAAAGGTAAATTACTAGCAGGAAAGGGCGCCACATTTGCAGAAAAGGGGTCCTGTTTTCCGGAAAATACATTTGTTAGGCATTTGTTGGCGCAAGCTTTTTTTGTTTCGGCCAGTGTGGCTGGCATTTGTTGGCACTTTGGACGGGGTCGGGAATGAACTGATTTAGACAGGAGGTACTTGCAGGCTCAGTCAGTCACAAGGGGGACCAAGTTCGTGTCGTTCCAATCATTGTGAACACGCCAGACCGACAGTTCACTCAATTTCAATGAAAGCATATGCGAGCAATGTCAAACAGTTTATCGTGTGTAATACGTATATTGATAAAGTCAAAGAAGTGCTAGAAAACACCCGGCTGTAATAGACAAATAAAACCCCCGATTATGTTCTAAAACATGATGGCAACTAGCCACCTCAAAGGTAGTTAAGATGAAGTTTATAAACATGGGCTGCCTCGGACAAAGGTGAAACCCACACATCAAGCAAAAGTTGAGTCGCTAGATCTATTGACGCAAACGCCATACTAAGCCATGCCGAGCACTCCAAACCTCTGCATCGAGCGACAAAAATCTGATCTTTGGAGCGTGTCGACGGGAACCTCCAATATGGAGGCTAAAACCCATCGACATTTCGTCCCGTAGAGATGGTTAGAACATGGGGTCGCCCCGTCGGAAGGAAAGTAACCGATGTGCACGCAACCACGACGTCTTCAAATCGTTTCCATACATGACCAAGAAGATGTGTCACCGCCACCACCGAAAACGAGAACTAAGAAAATTCGTCATCGCTGCACAAGGAACGGAAAGCAACCATCTGCCGATGCAACAAACATGAGTGTTTGCCGCCCTGACTTATGCACAGGCGCGCTACGAATCCTTGTATCAAGTGCCAAGTCTCATATACAGCTAAGCTAGAGAAGCCGCTCTTCGTGAGATTAAAGTGCGCATTTAGAAGACCAAGCATTGGAACAAGGCCCAAGTTTCACAACAGAAGCAACCCACTACGGCGGGAACGAGCCGACAAGCCAACCTCCGGCAAGCTTTTCGAGCATGGGTTTCTCGCCAACACCTGCGCTCCGCCTCTCTCACTAGCTGGCTGCTGATTAGTGAGGTGTCGAGCCTGCAGGTGCTTAGGTGGACGTAACCCCGTGCGTGTCAGCTTGCCGGAGGGGTAAGTCACCTTTATTGACACCCGTCTTGATGGCGTGTCACGCTAATAGGAGGTAGCTGGATAAGCGGCACAGCAACCTTGCCGGATTTTAGCTTCCACATGACACCTAGCAGCGCATTTAATGTGTTTTGTCCTAACTACCAGAGTCAGTATGATAGCTCCGTATCAGTCTAATCACCCCTGTAATGATCTTTTTGCCACTGTGGTAACCCCTTGAGCTATAAAAGGAGGGCCAGGGCAACATTAGAAGGGGTCTAATCTTTGCAACCCTCGCGCATAGGCATTCGTGTAGATGCTCCCTTCCCACCTCTTGCCGGGGGAGAGCGCTCCGTGTGCTTGAGCTCAACATCACCAATACACCCAAAAGGCAGGAGTATGGTTTTACGCCTACGGGTGGCCCGAACCTTGGTAAAGTCGCGCGCTCCTCGTTGTCTTTGCTCTCTGCGGCGATCGCCACCCCTCGCCGAACTAGCAAAGGGCCTACATTGCCCCATAGATTGCCGGCTCCACGCCGACACCATCACAAATCACCATCGAGGTAGTTGACACGACGAACAACTGTCGTGCTCCCCTCACAGCCGCAACTGTATGTCCACCGCCGAGATGTCTCGGGGTTGGCGCCTCGTGTCCAACCCCCGTCGACGCGCGTGCCGTCTAGGACCCCGCAACGCACATTTGCTGTGAGGACTCCTGTAGCGTGAGGAGATGAGCCCGCCACCACCGTCTGCCAAACAGGCGTTGCCCACTAGCTTCCTCCGACGGCGGCTAAGTAGGTGGGGAGAGGAGGAGATGGCCCCGTGAGTCAGGCTGCCTTCGTTAGTGTAGTGGCGTACGATAAGCAAATCTTGAGTCATCAATGATGAATCTTCATCGTGCCATCGTCGTCCTTGAGTACTTTTTGTAAGGCAAAAGAGCACTGAGATTACAGGCTAGTGATTTTGGACATATGTATACCTTCTCGGCCATGTTTACAAAACTGATCCTCTGTAGCCTATTTCGTTATTACGAAGGCATTCTAGTGTGTTTGTGCAAAAGTATCTGCCACCGGTGGAAGAGCCGCTGGAGTGGAACGGATTTTTTGTCCAAAAGGACCCCGTGCCGAGATGAATTGACAAAAAAGACTATCTCTGGATCAATTTGATAAAAAGGACCCCCTCAGCGGTGGCGACAGGCGCGGCAGGTGACACGTGGCACCTGCCGCCACGCCAGGAGGCGGCGGGCCCTGCCGCCACCGCCGGAGGCGGCAACCCAACCAGAACGGCTTCCGCACAGTGCATCGCGCCGCGACGGAATGGGCCAGGCGTTGTGGGCCACGCCGCCACTAGACCAGGCGGCCTCCCCTGGTGCGGTCGCTGGCGGGCCGACAGCCTCTGCTGCGCCCGGGCCCCGCCAGTGGGCCTCGCCGCCACAGCCGGAGGCGGCATCCTCCTGGCGCGCTGGCTGTCCGACAGCCTCTGCTGCGCGCGGGCCGAGGCGCGGGCCAGGCCGCCACTGTTGCTGGCGGCATCTTTTCTTCTGCATGCGCGGGAAAACGACACTGATTCCGCGACTAACCGCGTTGATTCTGATACAAACTCCGCTCATTCCGATGATTCAAAAATTGATGACGATAGCCTGCTTTTGCTTGTTTTGCTTGAGTCATGCACGGCGACAGGTTCCCTGTTGCAGACTTAGCTAATTCCCACGCGCGTGCTGGCTGTTGCTTGAGAGGACGCGACGGCACTGCAGAAATACACTCACTCGTTGCGGGAATCCGAGGTTCCCTGTTGTGCCGACACTACAGGGACCCTAAAATTTCCCGCCTAATTTCCTCTGTTGTCGCTTATTTTCTCGCCATCATTTATCGTCCGAGCCTATAAAAGGAGACACCGAGGCTCTCGTCCAGCCATCCTCGAAATCGCCAGTGCGCAAAGTGTGTAACACATTTTTTCAGTCGGTATGAGTTTGCCTTGTTCGGATCAAAGCATTAGGCCAAGGAAAATGAAGAATGCAAGTTTGCCTCCGGGGGTGGCAGTCCTGCGGTGTTGGTGTGGCGATCTTTGCAAGGTGAAGGAGGTGACGGATTTTCAGATTGGTCGGGCATGAAGTTTTTCATGTGCGCCAATTATGAGGAAGATCATGCCGTAGCTATTTCAGAGTACGACAAACCTCCGGTATGCTTTAACCATCACGAATAGATATTGTCGGTATTTTGATTTATTCTTTAATAACATTCTTGTTTCTTTGTAGTCTCCTCCGCCTCTGTGCATGTACTATCGTTGGATTGACACGGAGATGCCGGCTTGGGCAGTGACTGAAATTCGTGAAAGAAGTCGCCGTGCGTGGAATAGTTTCTTTGCGGAAGAGCGACGCGAGAAGGCGGAAGCTGAGGAGAAAGCAGAGCAAGAGAGAGAGAGTTAAAAAAATACTATGCGGAGCAACACCTTTTTTTCAGGATTTAGGAAAGAAAAACAGGGAAGAGGCTCGTCGCATGGAGGAGCAGGAACGACAGCGAAAGGAGGCTCGTGAGGCGGAGAGGCAGAGAAAGAAAGAAAGGACTCATGAGGCCAAGGCAGCAGAAGAAGCTGGCGATGGAAAAGGAAAATATCCACGCTGGACTCAGTAGATTCCTATGGTAGTATTTTAAATTTCGCAATCATTTGTACCTTTATTTCTGCACTTTAATGTAGCTTTATTTCAGCAGTTAAATGTAGCTTTATTCCTACGATGTATCTTATTTTCAGTTGTGCCATGTTGTAATGGAAAAAAATATATTTTAGAATAAAGTAGTGGCATTTTCTTTCCCTCCACTAATATCGAACATCATGCAACAACTACAAAATAAAATTAAGATAGAACATAATGCCCTACAATAAGAGAGTACAAACTAATAATGCAAGTACATCTGAATTAAACGGTAGAACTGGAATACAGCTTAAAAACTACATGAAGGCATCATCGTCATCCTCCATCGATGCAGAACTCTTGCCCTTCGAGGATGCAGAACTCTTACCCTTGGACGATGCAGAACTCTTGCTCTTCGAGGATGCAGTACTCTTGACCTTAAACGATGCAGAACTCTTGCCCTTTGACGATGCAGCACCCGGAAGCGGCGGCATGAAGATATCATCTTCATCCTCGCTCTCCTCAGTCCATAAAAATGGATGATTTTCTGCAGTCCTTCTAAAAGTTTCACTCTTCGGCTCCACTACATTCTTCCACCTTGCATGCAACCTAAGAAGTTCTTTACATACCTCCTCATAGGTCCTTTCAGGCCACCCAGACCTACGTAATTGGTGAGCCAATTCATTCATTATGGTGTCACTACCGGTGAGTTCGTCCCATGGAACTATCCTATTGTCCATCCTGAAATCGATAGCCAGCCTCAGAAGAGTCCTGCTCATCCCAGGGTGAAAACTACGATCGAAAGGATAATGGGACATCTCGACTACACTACACTCGAATGCTTATCCACCTCCGTCTGAAGGGGTTTTTATAGGTAGAGAGGATAAAATGGCGGGAAAGAACGAGTGCAGTATGGCGGGAACATATGGCGGGAAACGAGTGGCGGGAATATATGGAGGGAAAGCTTTGGCGGGAAACGGGTGGCGGGAACATATGGAGGGAAAGCGTTGGTGGGAAAATATTGAGGGGAAAGGGTTGCGCGAAAACATAAGCCGAAGAGTGGAGCTTGATAGTATGGCGGGAGATATAGGTGGGAAAAATTGTTCCTGATTGGTGCATTTTTATTTCAGCATACATAGATGTTCAAATCGAAAAGTCTGATACAGACATATGTAGATACAATGGGTCACGCATAGATGAATCATTATAGTCGACGACGGCCACCTGGCCTTTCCTTCGGGCCGGAAAGCTCCAAGCGATTAGGTGGTCGAGGTACACGAAGACCGCGACCGTACTTCAGTTGGTCTTCCTGTGTCTGCGACTCTTGCATAGGTGGTGGAGTCTGTAATCCTTGTTGCGAACCTGATGCGTAATTGTAGGCGTATGGTTGTTGTGACTCCTCGGGAATAAAAGATGGGCCAATAACATCCTCTCTGAAGAAATCCGTATCTACTGCGTAAACATTGTCGCCAGGTTGGGTGTACTCATCGTTCCAATTTACATCAGGTATGTCCTGCACATAGAAACATTGTAAACAAAAACTGTTAGAGGATAATATGTAATATCACTGTAAATGCATTAAAATGTAAACATGACTACCTGATCAGATCCCTCGCCTGTACTGTCTGGACATTCTACCTGGTACTGGTTTAAATCTGGGACACGAGTCTCCTCGGGCATGGAGATCCCTCACGTGGAGAGATACGACTGAGATCCCTCACCTTGAGTGTATGTGCCATATCCTGTGTATGCATATGGGTTTGGGGAAAGATACAACTCGGGCATCGAATCCAAGCCCATGCCATGGTCCTGTGATGTCTGCCCCTGACGAAGCAGCACCGAAGAAGAGCGATGTAGCGGCAGAGAAGAGTCATGTCGTGGCAATGTCGTTGTAGTACTCGGACCCTTCCCCCGCTGCCCATGGCTTGTACGCGCCTCGCTCGGTCTGGACGACGGCGCCGCACTCGGTCTGGCTGACCTTGGTACTGGCATGTTGTACGCTCCAGTGACAACGTCGTCGCCTCTACCACATCTCAACTTTGTTAGCATGTATTCTTTAACACGTTTATTGAATGACTTGACAGCCCTGGGCGGCATGCTTTCCGTCGTCATCTGCCCTATATCGTGGGCAGTTTGAAGCTGGAAAAATATTTGGTTGTTATTTGATTGAAATGATTATGAAATGATGGACCTGAAAAAATTACTAGTGATTACCACCCGGTCATGAAAGTAAGCTGCATGCAGCTCAACAGGTCTCTGCATCTGCTCCTCGTGCGTGAGATTTGTTGGTATCGTAGCTGGTTCACCGGCCAGGCTTGTACGCGTGCTGATGCAGTACCACTGTTTGTACGCTTGAGTTGTATTTCCATCGTACGGTCTGCAAAATTATATAATAACATCAACCGTTGTGATGAAAGCAAAGTATCTTCACACATCGTATGGTCATCGTAATAAATAATGTAAATAAAATGTACCTAAGTTGATACACTATATCTGCTAGCGCGTCATTTTCCCACTTCTGTACTCATTGAATGTTGCGCTTCCTCCAATCGTAAAGACTCCAACCGTGGCCCATATTGGTTAGCCTGCAAATTATGTAACAGAGTGTGAGTTTAGTATAAATTAAAAAGTACACTAACTATTTAGGGAGGTCACATCTTACTTATGGGTTTCCTCGTCAGTACATCTTGAAAAAGTGGTGGAATCTCCTGATACAGACCGAACTGTCTCATGACACGCTCTGGGTTGTAAGGCTCAACACACCACATAAACAATAAGTAGCAGCGAGTCAGCCAGAATGCACTATCGGTCAACATGCCTGGTGTGATGGATCGTATATTAAAGACCATCTGTACATGCTCCTGAGTCCATGGGTTCCATGTGACTATAGACTCATCAAGTGCCTCAAACTGCTGGTGGTATATAAGGTAATAATTTTTCATAATACTTAAAGACCAATGTTTCGGTGTCCTTGTCCACCTGCCGAGGTCAGCTACGGATTGGCATCTTCGGCCCCACTCCTCCTACGGTGAAATCTCCGAGAGCGCGACCGCTCCTTCCGTGCCGTGACGCTCCAACGGCAAGGACAAACCAGTTCGTCAGCGTCGCCGGCTCACCAACGGAGCAGATCACATCCGTTTCTAGTTTTTATTATTATTATTTGGTAATGGATTAACTAAACACTTTTCTCCGTGGAAGCGTGCTCCAGCCTAATGAGTGAATGACACAGTGGTGCACGCAACTCGATGGCATGTTTTTTTGGCGGTTTTTTTATTCTTTAGAACAATCGTCTAGTGGGGAATCCTTGTGTTTTGAATGGAGCACTAAGAGTTGATGTGACATGCCTACCAACCCGATAAGCCAAAAGAACTTGAGATAAATTTCAAGACTAGGCTTGGCCAGGACCCCTCGGAGCAGAACGAATGAAAATTCTGTCCAAAAGCCTGCAAAAGAAAAACAGTTTGACTAATTCACATTTAAATGTTTTTTAATGATGTCACATCTAAATTCTCACAAATATATAATGCAGCAACAAAAAATAAAAAAAGACCACAGATAGAGTGAACATCAGCTTATGTCACATCTAGATGCATCCTAGATGGACCCAAAGAAAAAAACTTTTCGAAGTGGTGTCCTGAAGAAATTCACTAGCGAGGAAGTGCATATCCCGTATGGGCCCCATCACACCCCGAGGAGAGGGGTGAGATCACTATGACGCGATGGAAGGGAGCCACTAGTTAACGAACGCTTCTTCGGGAGCCTCGCAATGATCAGCGTTACTTGGCGCACTCTCAGCCATTCGCCACGTGTCGCGCTCTGGACGTTCACTCTGGATTTTATTTTTTTATTTTTTCGCACGTGTTTTTGGCTTTTTTCGACGTTTCGGTTTTCTACAGGTCTTCCTTAGCTTTTCGATCATTTTTTTTGATTTTTTTGCGTAAAAAACGTGTTTTCTTTTTTCTTTCTTTCGCGAGAGTCATGATTTTGCTTTCGCGAGAGGCACAGTTTTGTTTTCACGAGAGTCACGACTGTGCCTCTCGGAAAAGAAAGAAAATGCGTCTTCTGTTTTTTCTTTTCGCGAGAGTCATGGTTTTGCTTCCGCTAGAGGCACGGTTTTGTTTTCGCGAGAGTCACGACCATGCCTCTCATAAACGAAAAAAAAACGCGTCGTCTGTTTTTTTCCTTTCGCGAGAGTCATGGTTTTGCTTCCGCGAGAGGCGTGGTTGTGCTTTAGCGAAAGTCACGGCCGTGCCTTTCGAAAACGAAAAAACCGTGTTTTCTGTCGCGAGAGGCACGGTTGTGCTTTCGCACGAGTCACGGCCGTGCCTCTCGGAAACAAAAAAACGCGTTTTCTGTTTTTTTTTCTTTCGCGAGAGTCACAGTTTTGCTTCCGCGAGAGGCACGGTTGTATTTTTGCGCGAGTCACGGCCGTGCCTCCTCGGAAACAAAAAAAAACGCATTTTTTTTCGCGAGTGTCAAGGTATTGCTTCCGCGAGAGGCACGGTTGTGATTTCGTGAGAGGCACGGCGTGCCTCTTTCGGAAAGGGAAAAACCCGTGCTCCTGGTTGGGTCTTTTGTCCTGTTTTTTCGTGAAATAAAAGTTCGTCAAAACCTATCAACATGGGATCTAGTTTTGAAGATCTCGACACGAGGAATCCAACGGTGAAAGTGGTTCGAGATTTGGACGCACGGTTGATAACCCACAAGTATAGGGGATCGCAACAACTTTCGAGGGTAGAGTATTCAACCCAAATTTATTGATTCGACACAAGGGGAGCCAAAGAATATTCTTAAGTATTAGCAGTTGAGTTGTCAATTCAACCACACCTGGATAACTTAGTATCTGCAGCAAAGTATTTAGTAGCAAAGTAATATGATAGTAATGGTAACAGTGGCAATAGTAAAGATAGAAATTTTGTAGTAGTTGTAACAGTAGCAACGGAAAAGTAAATAAGCGAAGCACAATATATGAAAAGCTCGTAGGCATTGGATCAGTGATGGATAATTATGTCGGATGTGATTCCTCATGTAATAGCTATAACATAGGGTGGCACAGAACTAGCTCCAGTTCATCAATGTAATGTAGGCATGTATTCCGGATATAGTCATACGTGCTTATGTAAAAGAACTTGCACGGCATCTTTTGTCCTACCCTCCCGTGGTAGCAGGTCCTAGTGGAAACTAAGGGATATTAAGGCCTCTTTTTAGTAGAGAACTGAACCAAAGCATTAACACATAGTGAATACATGAACTCCTCAAACTACGGTCATCACCTAGAAGTATCCCGATTATTGTTACTTCGGGGTTGTTGGATCATAACACATAGTAGGTGACTATAGACTTGCAAGATAAGATCAAGAACTCACATATATTCATGAAAACATAATAGGTTCAGATCTGAAATCATGGCACTCGGGCCCTAGTGACAAGCGTTAAGCATAGCAAAGTCATAGCAACATCAATCTCAGAACATAGTGGATACTAGGGATCAAACCCTAACAAAACTAACTCGATTACATGGTAAATCTCATCCAACCCATCTCCATCCAGCAAGTCTATGATGGAATTACTCACGCACGACGGTGAGCACCATGAAATTGGTGATGGAGGATGGTTGATGACGACGGCGACAAATCCCCCTCTCCGGAGCCCCGAACGGACTCCAGATCAGCCCTCCCGAGAGAGATTAGGGCTTGGCGGTGGCTCCGTATCATAAAACGCAATGAAACTTTCTCTTTGATTTTTTTCTCCGTGAAACGGAATATATAGAGTTGGAGTTGAGGTCTGTGGAGCATCAGGGGGCCCAGGGGGAGGGGGGCGCCCCCACCCTCATGGACAGGGTGTGGGCCCCCTGGCCTTGATTCCTTTGCCGGTATTTTTTATATTTTCCAAAAGTTATCTCCGTGGATTTTCAAGTCATTCCGAGAACTTTTGTTTTCTGCACAATAAACAACACCATGGCAGTTCTGCTGAAAACAACATCAGTCCGGGTTAGTTTCATTCAAATCATGCAAGTTAGAGTCCAAAACAAGGGCAAAAGTGTATGGAAAAGTAGATACGTTGGAGACGTATCAACTCCCCCAAGCTTAAACCTTTGCTTGTCGTCAAGCAATTCAGTTGACAAACTGAAAGTGATAAAGAAAAACTGTTACAAACTCTATTTGCTCTTGTTATTGTAAACATGTAAAGCTAGCATTCAAGTTTTCAGCAAAGATTATGAACTAACCATATTCAAAATAACACTTAGGTCTCATGTTTACTCATATCAGTGGCATAATCAGCTAGCGACCAATAATAATAAAACTCGGATGACAACACTTTCTCAAAACAATCATAATATGATATAACAAGATGGTATCTCGCTAGCCCTTTCCGAGACCGCAAAACATAAATGCAAAGCACCTTTAAAGATCAAGGACTGACTAAACATTGTAATTCATGGTAAAAGAGATCCAGTCAAGTCATACCCAATATAAACTAATAGTAATGAATGCAAATGACAGTGTGCTCTCCAGCGAGTGCTTTTTAATAAGAAGGTGATGACTCAACATAAAAGTAAATAGATATGCCCTTCGCAGAGCGAAGCAGGGATTTGTAGAGGTGCCAGAGCTCGATTTTAAAATAGAGATGAATAACATTTTGAGCGGCATAATTTCACTGTCAATGCAACAACTATGAGATGGCGATATCTTCCATGCTACATACATTGTAGGCGGTTCCCAAACAGAATAGTAAAAGTTTATACTCCCCCACCACCAACAAGCATCAATCCATGGCTTGCTCGAAACAACGAGTGCCTCCAACTAGCAACAACCCTGGGGGAGTTTTGTTTAATTATTTTGATTTGCTTTGATCTTTTTGATCATGGGACTGGGCATCCCGGTTACTAGCCATTTTCTCGTGAATGAGGAGCAGAGTCCACTCCTCTTGAGAATAACCCACCTAGCATGGAAGATACAGACAGCCCTAGTTGATACATGAGCTGCTCGAGCATACAAAACAGAATTTCATTTGAAGGTTTGGAGTTTGGCACATACAAATATACTTGGAACGACAGGTAGATACCGCATATAGGAAGGTATGCTGGACTCATATGGAATAACTTTGGGGTTTATAGAACTTGGATGCACAAGCAGTATTCCCGCTTAGTACATGTGAAGGCTAGCAAAAGACTGGGAAACGACCAACTGAGAGAGCGACAACAGTCATGAACATGCATTAAAATTAATTTACACCAAGTGCAAGCATGAGTAGGATATAATCCACCATGAACATAAATATCGTGAAGGCCATGTTGATTTGTTTCAACTACATGCGTGAACATGTGCCAAGTCGAGTCACTCAATTCATTCAAAGGAGGATACCATCCCATCATACCACATCATAATCATTTTAATAGCATGTTGGCATGCAAGGTAAACCATTATAAACTCATAGCTAATTAAGCATGGCATAAGCAACTATAATCTCTAAATGTCATTGCAAATATGTTTACTTCATAATAGGCTGAATCAGGAACGATGAACTCATCATATTTACAAAAACAAAAGAGGTCGAGTTCATACCAGCTTCTCTCATCTCAATCAGTCCATCATATATCGCCATTATTGCCTTTGAAAGTGCAACTATCCCTAGGTGGTTTTGGTAATTCATAACAACATATAGCTCATTGAGCTAATGCTATTCCAAGACTATTATTTCAGGAAAGCTCAATGAATGGCATGGCATGGATGATGAAAGTGGATCCCTCAAAATATCAAGGACAAAGGATTGGCTCAAGCTCAAAAGCTCAAGACTCTTAATTTTACATTTTAGTGATCCAAGATCACATTGAGTCTATAGGAAAAGCCAATACTATTAAGGAGGGATGAGGTGTTGCTTAATGAGCCTCTTGCTTCAAGTGCTTAGTGATATGCTCCAAAAAAAACCTCAACTACTTCTCACATCCACATATGACCTAAACCCAAAGTCAAAATCGGTCCCACCGATTCTTCTATCTGGCGCCACCGAGTTCAAATGTCATAGCCACTGCCACAAACCCTAGGCAAATCGGTCTTACCGATAGGGATCTCGGTCTCACCGAGATGGGATTGTAATCTCTCTATTTCCCTTTGTAACGTTTCGGCCTAACCGAAGTGAGCGATCGGTCCCACCGAGATTGCAATGTAAACTCCCTATTTCCCTTTCATAACATTTCGGTCTCACCGAAATGAGCGAATCGGTCCCACCGAGTTTACCTGACTAACTCTCTGGAAAGCTTATTACCAAAATCGGTCTCACCGAGTTTGTGTAATCGGTCTCACAGAGATTATGTTATGCCCTAACCCTAACCATATCGGTCCTACCGAGTTGCATGTCGGTTCCACCGAAAATCCTAACGGTCACTAGGTTTACTAAATCGGTCCGACCGAGTCTGTTGAATCGGTCCCACCGAGTTTGGTAAATTGTGTGTAACGGTTAGATTTTGTGTGGAGGCTATAAATACCCCTCCACCTCCTCTTCATTCGTGGAGAGAGCCATCAGAACAAACCTACACTTCCAAGTTACCATTTCTGAGAGAGAACCACCTACTCATGTGTTGAGGCCAAGATATTCCATTCCTACCATATGAATCTTGATATCTAGCCTTCCCCAAGTTGCTTTCCACTCAAATCTTCTTTCCACCAGATCCAAATCCCATGAGAGAGAGTTGAGTGTTGGGGAGACTATCATTTGAAGCACAAGAGCAATGAGTTCATCATCAACGCACCATTTGTTACTTCTTGGAGAGTGGTGTCTCCTAGATTGGCTAGGTGTCACTTGGGAGCCTCCGACAAGATTGTGGAGTTGAACTAAGGAGTTTGTAAGGGCAAGGAGATCGCCTACTTCGTGAAGATCTACCGCTAGTGAGGCAAGTCCTTCGTGGGCGACGACTATGGTGGGATAGACAAGGTTGCTTCTTCGTGGACCCTTCGTGGGTGGAGCCCTCCGTGGACTCGCGCAACCGTTACCCTTCATGGGTTGAAGTCTCCATCAACGTGGATGTACGATAGCACCACCTATCGGAACCACGACAAAAACATCCGTGTCTCCAATTGCGTTTGAATCCTCCAAACCCTTCCCTTTACATTCTTGCAAGTTGCATGCTTTAATTTCCACTGCTCATATACACTTTGCATGCTTGCTTGAATTGTGTGATGATTGCTTGACTTGTCCAAAGATAGCTAAAATCTGCCAAACTCTAAAATTGGGAAAGGCTAAGTTTTTAATTGGTCAAGTAGTCTAATCAACCCCCCTCTAGACATACTTCAAGGTCCTACAAGTGGTATCAGAGCTTTGGTCTCCATTTGCTTTGATTTCCATAGCTTTTGGTGGTCATAGCCTTGGTTTCACAACCTAGGAGAGTATGGCATCTAGCGAGGGAAATTATCACCGTAGAGGTCCTTACTTTGATGGTACTAATTTTGCTAGTTGGAAGCATAAGATGAAAATGCATATTCTTGGACATAACCCCGCCGTTTGGGCTACTGTGTGTATTGGCTTGCAAGATGAATTCTTTGATGGGAGAGAGCCGAACCGTGAAGCTAGCACGGAAGAATTGAAGATGCTGCAATACAACGCTCAAGCTTGTGATATCCTCTGCAATGGCTTGTGCCCCGAAGAATTCAACAAAATCAGCCGTCTTGAGAATGCAAAGGAAATTTGGGATACTTTGATTGATACACATGAAGGTACCGATTCCGTCAAGGAATCCAAGCTGGATGTGCTCCAAAGTCAGCTTGACAAGTTCAAAATGAAGGATGGTGAAGGTGTCGCTGAAATGTACTCTAGGCTAGCTCTTATCACAAATGAGATTGCCGGCTTAGGGAGTGAAGAGATGACCGACAGATTCATCATCAATAAGATCCTAAGAGCATTGGATGGAAAGTATGATACCGTGTGCACATTGATCCAAATGATGCCAAACTACAAAGATCTCAAGCCAACGGAATTCATTGAAAGAATTGTTGCTCATGAGATGTCACTCAAGGATAAGGAGGAACTTCACAACAAGTCAAGTGGTGCTTACAAAGCCTCATGTGAATCCCCCACATCATCAAGTGAGAAACAAACCTTCAATGAAGAATTGAGCTTAATGGTGAAGAACTTCAACAAATTCTACAAGAGTAGAAGCAAAGAAAGAAGCTCTAAGTCAAGATCCTACAATGACAAAAGATCTTCTAGTCGAGAGCGAAATTGCTACAATTGTGAGAGACCCAGACACTATTCCAATGAGTGTACGACACCCTACAAAAGAAGAGAAGATTCTCCAAAAAGAAGAAGCAAAAGAGAAGAATCACCACCAAGAGAGAGGAGGAGTAGAGATGATCATTATGAACGAAGACCCTCACGGAGAAGCAAGGATTCAGAAATAAAGGACAAGTCATCAAGGATCTACACAAAACAAAGACATCAAGCTCATGTTGGTGAATGGGTATCCGGCTCCGACTCCGACAATCACTCCGAGAGAAGCTATCACTCCGACTCCGAATATACTCAAGATGAAGGTGTTGCCGGTCTAGCACTTGTGTCAACCAACTCCTACGACATATTTGACTCACCAAATGAAGGAATTGGAAGATGCTTCATGGACAAAGGTCCTAAGGTAACACATCCCGAGTATGTTGATTTCAATAGTGATGAAGATGACTTGCTAGGTGATGATGATTTACTTGTTGACAACACTAGTGATGAACACTATGATGAAACGTCAATTAATCATGCTAAAACGAATGACAATGATAAGGAGAAGATTGAGCTTCTAACTAAAGAACTAAACAATCTTAAGTTAGCTCATGAAACTATCTTCGAAGATCATCGAGAACTTTTAAGGGCTCATGAGAAGTTACGCTTTGAAAAGCTCAATCTTGAGAAAGAGCATGAGTTCTTAAAGGCAATCAATGATGATCTCCATAAGAAAAGTTCTTCTTACATTGCCAAGCGTTTACTCTTATCTACTTACATGCCTCAAGTCAAGTCTAGTAACAAGTACAAGAAAGATCCTTCCTCTAGTAGTAACAATAATAATGCCAAATCCAATATTGTTGCTTCTAGTAGTTCTCTTGATTCCACTAATGATTCTCTTAGCCAAGTTACACTTGAGCAAGAAAATAGCTTATTGAAGGGAATTATAGAGAAAGGTGTATACAAGAGCCTTGCTGGGAGTAAGCAATTCGAGGAAATTGTACGCAAGCAAGGAAGGCACCGGAAGAATCAAGGTGTTGGTTTTGAACAAAAGTTCAATGCCAATGGAGTTGAGTGGGAAGAAGATCAATACCCCAAGACGAAGTTTGTTCCTCAACAAGAGAAGTATGATCCTACTTCCTTCAAGGGAACACTAGCACAAGATGATCTTCCACCACAAGACCACAAGAACAAAGGCAAGGACAAGCTTGAAGAGGAGATTGATGCATTTGAAGAAGCACCTAAGGCCTTGGTCAAGTGGGTCCCAAGACTACGTCAAGTTCTACTTCATCAAGTACAACTACAACTCCAAGGATTCCCATCAAAATGATGTGGATCCCGAAGAAGAAGAACTAGAGAGTTCTTGAGGGTGACTCCGCCAACATTCTTCACTCACATCATTATGGCAAGGACAAGTGCAATCAACTTCCATATCTTGCACTAGTTCAAGGAGTCACAAACCCTCATGTTGGTAAGGCAAGGGACAAGGTAACCTAATGATTTCATGGACATCATCTTGTTTGTGCATCACTCTATGTCTATGGATATTCTTGTTTGTTCCTTGTGGGACTAACCCATGTAGGTATGTTGAAAGTGCAACTCACTCCAAAGGATTGCTCCAAATGATCTACATCTACATTGAGCATCCACATCTTCAACACCTACATGAAGTCATCATCGACAAAACCCAAGGTTAGTTCATCCCTCTAAGGGGGGGGGGATCTCACATCTAGGGGGAGCTTAACTCTAAGAATTGAGTCAAAGCAACTCTAATGGTGTGAACACATCAATGCATTATGTAAAAGTGGTAACCCCACTTGAGCTTAAACGATGAGTATGACCTATGATCAAATGTTCTCATTTGACTCCTAAGTCAATATACTCATATATAGATGACCTAGTCATCGCCAATTGTTTGATAGATGCTAGAATTGGTTGTGCATGCTTTGTCACATATTTTATTTGCCATTTTATTGTGTGAGCATGTTGGTTGCATATTTTACTCATTCGAGGACATCCACTTGTTGCTTTGATTGTTTGGGTTCTTTTTCTTTGGCCAAGTGGATGGATAAGAATGCCTAAGAACTTTCTATAGCTATCTATGCTTTTCTCGTCTCAAACCCTATTCATGCTACATCACAAAATTTGATCAAGTCAGATTCGAACCACTCTGTGTGAGGAGCACTCGGAGTCCCCGATTCGTCATAGACTTAAACTTCCAAAACTTCTTTGTGATTCTCGGTCTGACCGATTCCTCCATTTCGGTCCTACCAAGATCACTAAGTCGATCTAGGTTTTCAATCTCGGTACAACCGATTTGAACTTTTGGGTCACACTGAGTTGTTGTAACTGTATACAGTTATGCATCTCGGTGCCACCGAGTTGTTCCACTCGGTCACACCGACAGGGTCGGGCTATATATACTCACTGGCAAAAATTTGGAAATTTTCTCCAAACCCCTTCGCCCGCGCATAGCTCGCTCTGCCTCCAGGGTCTCCAGATCGTCTCCTCGTCGCCAGCCGCCTCCTGTCGCTGGTCTCCACCACCGTCAACGTAATTCACCCCCGCTGTTGCCACCATAGCGAGTTCATCGCCAAGCTAGGGTATGGACTCGATCACAGTGCTATCCCCGTCCGATTCCTAGCACATTGTGTTCATTATGATTCTTGCCACGATTGAAACACTCCTATCCAGTCAATACAATCCTTAGAATAGATGCGATTTGAAAATTTAGGGTTAGGTTTCCGCCGAAACCATCTCGGACCCACCGGGTTGGAAAACTCGGTCCCACCGATTTGGCTAACGCCATTGCACTAGTAACTCTCGGTCTGACCGAGAATTGCTAATCGGTGTGACCGATTTTTGAACTTTGTGAAACCCTAGCAGTCTCGGTGCCACCAAACTATGACTCAGTCCGATCGAGTTCACCAGTTTAGGTTCCAAAACTGCTTCGGTATCACCAAGTTTGAAATTCGGTTGATCCGAAATGCTTTCTGTGGAAAACTAAAACTAAGTTTTTGAATCATTTTTTTGCAAAAATCTCTGCATTTTGTGATGCTCATCCATTCTATCTCATCTATAACTATTCACAGGGTCAGCAGTCAGTGATTTGCAGCATGTCAGACCAAAGTGATAGTCAAAACAAGTCAAAAGAGCACAATCACATGAGTGAGGGCACTAGTCCCTCTAGCACTTCAGATGATGGCAGCAGGAGCACCCCAAGAAATTTGCCTAAAGCTGCCACCAGGACAAGGAAGAAGAGAACCTCAGAATCTGAGGATGAGGATTATATGGCAGAAGAAGATGAGGCTACTTCTAAGAAGGTAGTGCTCAAAAAGGAGTATGCCTCAGCAAAGAACACAAAGCCTGGACTCAATAGGAAGGTTCCTGCCAAGAGGACACCTATGCTGATGGTCAGAGGATCAACTCAAGTGCCTGAAAAGACTGATCCCAAAGAGGCACCTGCAAGAAGAGTCACAACTTCCAAACCCAAGAAAGTTCCCACTGGAGAAACTATGAAGTTTACCATTGAATCAGAAGATGAAGCTGCTGGTCAAGATAAGAAGAAGAAGAGAGCTAGAACCACTACTGCCTAGGTTCTTGGAAATCCCTCTATGAGGAGAGACTCTGAAGAGGAAGAAGAGGTTGTTGCACCAGCACCAAGGCACAAAAGCTGATGGGTGATGCTATAAAGTCAGGGGCTGCAACATCAAAGCCCAAGGAAGCACCCAAAGCTGCCCCCAAGCCCAAGATTGCACTAAGGAGGAATACCAGGAGTATTCCAGCTACTGAGAAGAACAAGGCCCCAGTGCCTGAAGTTGCTGATGAGGAAGATGATGAAGGACAAGTCCTGAGGAAGCTAAAGCCAAAGATTCCAGACCACAATGATGCTCATCCAGTGGCTGAGAATATGAAGTTAAGAAAGGATGCATGACTAAGACTGTGGAGGCTGTCAGATCCTATGCTATCAGGAGAAGGACTGCTATTGATTACAGGTTCCACACTAAGGAACAACAGGATTTCTATGAGATAGTGCCGTTGGACAAGAAACCTATAGTGTGTGATATGAGGTGGGTCGACTGGACCTACATGAAGGAAAATGAAGAACACTATCCTGGAGTGCAAGACAGTTTCATTGATTGTGGAGTTGCAGACTTTGTTGGGCAGAAGCTCACAAAGTGGAATGATGAGCTCATTATGCAATTCTACTCCACAACACACTTCTATCCAGATGGCAGGATAGTTTGGATGTCTGAAGGTACAAGGTACCCGTCAACAATAGAGGAATGGGCCAATCTGATCAATGCCCCAAAGGAGAGTGAAGATGACTTGGATGTCTATGCCAAGAATAAGATGGATCACAATACCACGGCTCATATGTACAAGGAAATCCCTGATGCTGCAGTTGAGACACATAAGTTTGGGTCAGTTCATTTTCTTCTGTCAGGGCTGCCAACGATCAACTGGATCCTAAGGCACACTCTTTTGCCCAAGTCAGGTGACCACAACATGATTAGAGGGCATGCTATCAATTTACTACACTCGTTTGATGTGCCACAAAAATTCAAGGTCATGAGCCTCATTGTTGAGACCATTAAGAGGACAGCAGCAGACCAGAAGAGAAGTTGTGGGTATGCCCCACAGATTCAGGAGTTGATTAACTCAAAGATGGGCACAGGAACATACCTGCTAGATAAGGAACATTTTGCTATCTATCCAGACTTTGAGGACAATCAAGTTGCACTACAAAAAAAAGACACATCCGTGACATTTTGGGCCGAACGAATTTTTTTTCTGTCATACATATGACACTTCTATGACGATAATTGTGACAAAACCCGGTATCATCATAGATGTGGTGGGCTCCTACTTCTATGACAAAAAATCATGATAGAAAATGGGCTTTTCGTCCTAGGCGGGCCAGAGACGCATCTGCATGACATTCTTTGGGCCGTCCATGACGGAAAAAAACTATGGTAGAAGCGAGGGGGACGAAAATTTCGGGGAGTTGCCGGTTACGGTGGGAGGTCGGGGGCGGAGCGATGCGCGTTTCTCTCGTACGTACGCGTGTGTGTGCGAGGTGTTGGCTCTAACTGAACCCGAGCGAGGCGTTGGGCTCTAACTGAACCCGAGTGATTGCACTGTAGGCTACGCGTTACTGAACCCGAGGGATCGATTGATGGCTGTTAACTGAACCCGATGGAGCGATTCCTTCTCTACTGCTGCTAACTGAAGTCGATCGATGCTGCCTCTGGGATGAACAGTGAGCGTTGCGGGGGGGGGGGGGGGGGGTTGGATGAACAGTGAGCGGTGGCGTTGCCTCTGGATGAACAGGAACCCGTGGTGTGGAGGGCTGGATGAACAGTAGACGATGGAGGGGTGGCCGTGGAGGGGTGGTTGAACAGGACCCCATGGTGTGGAGGGCTGGATGAACAGTAGACGGTGGAGGGGTGCCCATGGAGGGGTGGTTGAACAGTAGCCGGTGGAGTAGCGCGCGGTGGAGGCTGGATGAACCGGAGCCCGTGGAGGCTGGAGGAGGTCGACGGTAGCCCGTGGAGGTGGAGGAGGTCGATGGTGGAGATGAACAGTATCCCGTGGAGTCCCATTTTGCGGCACGCCACACCCCTCCCCCCCCCGTTTCGACCGTAGCGCTCCAACACAAGTCCGTTTCTTCCGTTTTGCGGTATGCCACACCCCTCATGATGAACAGGACCCCCGTTTCGACCGTAGGAGGTCCGTTTCGTCCGTTTTGCGGTACGCCACACCCCTACCGATGAACAGGACCCTCGTCTCGACTGTAGGAGGTCTGTTTCCTCTGTTTTGCGGTACGCCAGGCCCCTCCCGATCAACAGGACCCCCGTTTCGACCGTAGGAGGTCCGTTTCCTTCGTTTTGCGGTATGCGCGACTAGGCGTTCGAGACCCCGCTCGTATGTACACATATGTGACCGTATTTTCTTTCTTGCACCTTGGGAGCTGTATGTACGTGTACATGCTACGTGCGCGCCTCTTCTACGACACGTGCGCGCCTCTACTATGACACGTGCACGCCTCTACATCGACCAATATGTACACACACGTTCGCGACCAGGATGACAACGCTATGTACGCTTCGACCAGGTGGGTCCCGACTGTCAGGCACTTCCTTGCCTGTGAAGATGTAGCTGGTGGGTCCCAGCAGTCAGGGGGCGAATCATTTTTTTTGCCCGGACGCATTTCCTTGCGTGCGAAGGTGTATCTGTTGGGTCCCAGCAGTTAGGGGGGGGGCAAATTGTTTTTTTGCCCGGACGCACTTCCTTGCGTGCGAAGGTGTAGCTGCTGGGTCCAGCAGTCAGGGGGGCGAATCGTTTTTTTGCCCGGACGCACTTCCTTGCGTGCGAAGGTGTAGCTACTCGGTCCCAGCAGTCAGGGGGGCGAATCGTTTTTTTTGCCCGGACGCACTTCCTTGCGTGCGAAGGTGTAGCTGGTGGGTCCCAGCAGTCGGGGGGCGAGTCGTTTTTTTTCGGACGCACTTCCTTGCGTGCGAAGATGTAGCTGGTGGGTCCCAGCAGTCAGGGGGCGAATCATTTTTTTTTCCGGACGCACTTCCTTGCGTGCGAAGTTGTAGCTCGTGGGTCCCAGCAGTCAGGGGGCGAATCATTTTTTTCGTGAAATACGGTGGCCTGTCCGGTGGGTCCCCGCTGTCAGGTGGAGGAATAATTATTTTGCGCGTAATAAGGAGGCACTTCCTTGCGGCTGCCGTGGACCCAGCTGTCAGCCTCTCCACGTATAGTCCACGTCCGATGGAAGTCGTTCCTTGACCATGTTGACCACGCCGCGTCGAGAGCACCACGGCGGTGGACGACGGTGAGGCCTAGGAAGCGGACGACGCGGAGCCGGGGAAGACGCGACAGTGGATGCACACGCGGAGAGGAGTACGAGGGTTCACTAGTTCAGTTGCGCTGCCGTCGCCATAGAATAACAGGGGGTGTGGGTCAGTGGGTGAGTGGAGGGATGGCCTGGCCAGCGGTGGGAGTAGTAGGGGGCGGTGAGGCCTCCGCGGCAGCACAGCCGGCCACTGGAGGCAGGAGCAGGTGGCACGACCGGCGCTGCTTTGGGCGGCTGGAGCAAGATGACCAGAGGTTGAAGAAGCACGACAGCCGTTGGATGGACATCGTACGATCACTGCAGCTAGAATCGTTTATATTGACTAAGTTGACAAATCCCTTGGTACGTCAACTTAGTAGGCCCACAGGTCAGCTTCCGAAACGGTGCGCCTCAGATGTCAGGGGGATGAATCAGTTTTTGGGCGGGTGAAGCTAGAATATCCGAGATTGAAGAATAAGCACGGCATCCGTTGGATGGACATCCAACGGCCACTGCTGCTAGAACCGTGTGTTGACTATAAGTTGACAAAGCCTTGCATACCCGTCAACTCTGTTTTTTTAGGGGACGCGTCAACTTAGTAAGGCCAGAAGTGTGTGGCAGAGAACTTATAGCCCATTTGAGATTTGTAAGAATGTGTAGCCCATTTTTGAATTCTAATGGAATTTACTACAACCCATTTACAGTTTGTTAAAAGTACAGCCCATTTCAACCAACCGTTCAAAACATAATTCAATAAAATTTCCCACATTTTGATGGGATCCGAATATTTTTATCCCGAAATTTTAGTCAGATTAAATACAATTTCAATATAAATTTATATTGCGTAAAAATCAAACGAAACATTCCGCTCGCAACAATTAATGAAATTAAAAATTTCAATATTTCAAAAATAATATTTTATAAAGTAATCACTGTGTGGTGCATTTTTTATAGTTACTACCCAGTTTTTATAACTACATCCCATTTATTATTTCTTAAAGCCCATTTTCTTGTTAAGCCTAATGCATCCCTCCTAGGAAAGATTTGCAGCCCAGCGGGGCGGAGAATAACAACTTGACCTTGCCTGGGTATTCCTAAAAAAAGTATAGCTGGGCTAGCCATTTTCAGCTTGAAAAAAATTAATATCTAGGCTGGATATCTGGCCTGGGCTAGACGGGCCACAGCCCTCCCAGTTAATACCTGCAGCGATGTTTTCTTTGTTGTTCAGAGGAGAAAAATTAATATCTGGGGTAAACATAGAAAAACTCCGCAGTGCTCACACCTCAAAAACACAAATACTGCTCGAGCTGCTTGGTCCGAGCTGTCGGCCGCTTCTTGTGCATTTCTCTCGTTTATTGACTACTCCCTCCTTTCCGGTTTATAATGCTCAATTCAAAAATCTCACCAATCAAGGTAGATGGCGAGTGGTGGAATACTTTTTCTAGTTTTGCAAAAGCACCTAATTAATGCTCTTGTTATCCTCAAAAAAATATGTTTATCAATGCATCAATTGCAATGCATGCATGCATAAAGTACATACATTGGTCAATTTTCTCTTAATACTTGCATGCAATGATTTAATGCACCTTGGAATCTGAACATGTGATGGAAAACAACCAAACTGAGCCTTATAAAATGGAAAAACTAAAATTTTGAGATAAACCCTATAAACCGGAAAGGAGGGAGTACATAGGTAGACAATGGTGTGGGACCGTGATGTCAGGAAACCAGGAGGAAGCAAAATAAATTATAGTTATATACATATATATATATATATATATATATATATATATAAAATAAGGAGGCACTTGTGTACATGAGGCTATGGACCTGGTGGGTCCCCATTGTCATCCTATCCAAGTAAAGTGATCTCCTCGCCCGCGCACGCTTTCCGCCCGAAACAGTCAGCGCCAGCCGCCTCGCTTCCCGGTGCAGGCGATTGCTCTGCCTTCAAACGACACAAGTGCCGTCCGCCCGTCCATCTGCCGCACACATTAATGATACGCGGTTGCCGAGGCAGCTACTCCGGTGTCACACGTCCGTCCCTCCGCCCACAAACCATTGCTATATAAACAGCTGCACCGGCCATAGCCGCAGTCATCCGCATCCGTTGCCTTTCTCCTGTCCACACCACTACTGCCCACCATGGCTTCCTCGCGATCCAGCACTCTTCGGGACGGGCGGACGATGGACCACAAGGAGATAGCAGCCATTGCTGCCGACCGGCTGGCCGGCAGGCAGCCGGAGGACGACGACGTCCCAATGGAGAACATGGTAGTCGATGATCCGATGCCAACCCCCTCCTCCGCGCCATCCTCGCTGGTGCATTGCACCATGACCATCGGCGAGGCCCGTGCCCAATATATGGACAGGGTGAGGCAGATGCGTGAGGAGCAGTTCCGGGAGGCGCAGGCCGACGCCGCCTACAACCACCATCTCCTCTAAGAGCACCTATAGGTGGAGGAGCAGATCGCCGCGGAGCGGGCGGAGCAGGAGGCGCTGCTGGACTCATACCGCTCCGCCCGCAAGGGCCGCCTCGAGCGCTGGCGGTACCGCATGTGGGTGGCAGAGGCTGCGGCCACCTACAAAGAGGCTAGCAAAGAGGGTGATGAAGAGGGCGAGGCGCTGTTTGGCGAGACCGAGGACGAGGCAGAGGACAATGCCGGCTCCGACGAGTCCCCGCTCCGCTGGTGTCAACGACGCCCTGGTCCACCGACTCCTCGCGGCGCCAACAACGAGGCTGAGGACACCGCCGGCTCCACCGAGGCCCCGCGGTGCCAATAACGAGGCAAAGGACACCGCCGGCTCCGCTGAGGCCCCGCCCGCCAACAACGAGGCAGAGGACATCGCCAGCTCAGCCGAGGCCCCACCGTGTCGGCAACGTGGGGGAGGATTTCCACCGCTCCGCTGAGGTGCCGCCCGCCGGCAACGAGACAGAGGCATCGCCAGCTCCGCCGAGGCCCTGCCCCACTGCCAACGAGGCCGCGCCACACAGAAAACAAGGAAGAGTAGAACACGGTAGGTCGCCGCCGCTCGGGTCCAAGTAAGGCCACCGCTGCTACCCTCCGGTTGAAGCCAAGCTAGGCGGGTTGACCATTGACGGTCGGTTAGCTTCTTGGCGGCGACGTGGGCCCAATAGGCCACATGTCAGTTACGCAACTGCACCTGTAGTTAAGTCACTGAAGCTTCTGTTCGGCTTAGTGGGACACAGGTGGGTAGCTTCGGTTAATTAATTATACCTCCAGCGCACCCCTTTTTAGTTTTTTTTTCCGAAAAGGAGGATGACCCTCGGCCTCTGCATCTGGGAGATGCATGCGGCCACAAACACCCCCTTTTAGTTGAAGAATGTATGAAATGTAATGAAATCCGGCATGTTTATATGAAATCCGACCGTGTATGAATGAATTTATTTCGATTAGTTTGAGTTCCTGTATCACTGGCATTGGATGAACATGCAAAACAATACGTACTAGCATTATTCCCAGGGTGATCACCACGTTTGCAGCAGTTTCACAGGTACTCCCTCCGGTCCTTTCTAGTCTGCATACAAGTTTTGTCTGCAGTCAAAGTATCTCTACTTTGACCAATCTTATACAAAAAAGTATGCACTTTCACAATGTGCGAAGTAAAAAGGAACAGAAGGAGTACAAAGAGTTTGAGCAGCTTTTTAGCGTTTCTGTACATTGCAATCAAACACACAGGCCTGGCAATTCATAGAGAACATTCAAAACAATCGATGATTATGCATCTCAGTGACTCACATGTCAGAGGCAATATTTACTTCACAACTAAAGAATAAAGAAAAAAAATGATCACCGCTGCTGACAGCAAAGGGCGTCCCATTTGAAAATATTAAACGCATATCTTGCTAAAATCAATGAGCAAATTTGACAAGGTTGTCCCATTCCAAAATATCAAATGCCTACGATTGTGGAATGGGCAGGGTTTGCCATCAGTTCTAACATTGACATGGCAACTCATGCTAAATAAACCAGCTGTTCTTTTTGTGCAGTTCCACCAAAATCAACCAAATTCGTGCGTAGCTTGTATGATTTCGCCCTTATATGTTGCAACTCCTTGAACTTATGGGCACCTCCTTTCTTGTGGTGGAAATGAATGATTCGATGTTGTTGGAGTAATGGGCCACGGGTAGGCCGACCCGGGACCCAGGATCTTTCAAGACATCGGGGCAGGCCGCGCCCCTCTGGCCGAGTCCCAGCCGGCGACCTTCGGAGAGGCCGAGTTCCAGAGGGAGATCTCCCGAAAAGCCGAGTCCCAGACGGCGACTTTAAAGCAAGCCGACTCCCAGCTTGCGACCTCCAGGAGTGCCGACTATTGGAGTCGGCCCGCGACATTTCACGGAGACTGATGCAGGGCACGGCCCCGACGTGGCCGTCCCTTCCTGCCTACGAGGGGTTGGCATGGCTACAGTGAGCCGTATCGCCGAGAGATCTCCCGCGAGGCGCGACACTGTTGCCATGCCTCCCCTGACCACAGCCACAGTGCGTGACGCACTGTGCCCACGACGTCGGCCTGTACGGCCCAGAGATCGCAGGGCCACCGGTCAGTGGGTGAATCAGAGACGGCCAGAGCGCCCGAAGACGGCCCTGTGGGAGTCGGCCTCCACGGAGTCGGCCGCCTCCCCGCCAAGGCCCCACAAGCCATAAACCAGATTGGATGGGGAGTGGCGACAGTGATCACCTGACAGACGGCGGCACTGTTGCCACGGCCCCATGACCGAGCCTACGTCATCAGGAGCGCCGCACAGTATTCGGCCTGTCCGTGGGACCCGCCAGTCGGCGGGCCCTAGAAGCCGGCGGGAAGGACGGTGGCGTGAGAGACAGATGGCTGGGGGCCACACCCAGTCAGATTACTATTGTACCCCCGGGGGGTAGGCCTATATAAACCCCCCGGGACACTCGTGCAAAGGGTTCGGCCTTTGATAGAGTTAGACACATAGACAGGGGAGGAGAGAGCCAGCCTCGCTCCCTCCTGCCTCCCGATACAGCTCTAGGAGCACCCTTGTAACCATTTCGCCATAGTGACCATGCGGAGACCCCGCAGAGCAGCAGTAGGGGTGTTATCTCCCCGGAGAGCCCCGAAGCTGTGTAAGATTCACCGGCGTGCATGTCTGCGCCTCATCCCGTTTCCAGGCACCGGCGACGTTCTACTCGCCCCCACCATGATAAGCCATCCTTTGGCATATGTCGCACCCAACCCCCGACATTTGGCACCCACCATGGGGCGAGGTGCACCATCGTCCGGAGATCTGTTTTGGACGGGAACCCTTTTCCTCCCTGGCGAGTGCAGTCAGCCAGGCTCGCCAGATGGAGTCTGCATCGACACGCTGCGCGGCGCCGAAGCCGCCTGTGCTGCGAGCGGCCTCACGAACTTATCGGCGAGGTGCGCCTCTCCGACGAGCCTGCATCTGGCGCAGGCACGGGTGGCCCCGAGAACCTTCTCGCGGGCCTCCTCGACCAACTCCACGTCACCGGCGAGCCTGCCATAGACTTGGAGTCCGTAGGCTCCTCCGACCCGATGCTGGTCGACTCCGACGCTGTATCGCTTGACATCTTCCCCACCAACGTGGTGGTCTACCACGAGCTGCTTCCGTACGAGGAGAGTGGCGGAAGCGACGTCACGGAGGTGCTCGTCATCAGCCACGGCGAGCACTCCGGCGAAGAAGCCCCGGACCCGCTAGCTGCGGCCCTGCAAGACCTGACGGTGCCCATTCTAGAGGACGCGGACGCTGAAACGCTGGAAGCACGCCGCCTTCAGATCATCGAAGGCGCCAAGAAGTTGGCAAGCATGAGGCGCTTGTTAGAGGCATACCAGCGCGAGATGGATCGCGCCGTAGGCGGCTCGCCGGCTCCAACTGGGCCGAGCCGCCTAGGTGCGGTCCGGTAGCGTGGCACAGCCATCGCCGACTTACTCGGGGCAAAACGCCCCGTGTACGCCACCCCAGCAGAGAATATCCGCGCCGCCCAAGCGGCGACTGATGAGCTGAAGAACTTCGAGGGCGAAGAGCGCCATGTGATGATGGAGCGAGTCCAGCAGCTCCTTGACGCGGTTGCAGCGCAAAATGCGGCCGGCGGCCGCGCAGATGCACTGCAGCAGCCAAACAACGACTTACCTCCCCGCCGGGATCAAGGCGCGACCTCCCGGACGCCGACTGGTGGAGTCCGCGGAAGGAAAGAGAAGGAGCCGGCTGCTAGTCACAGCCGGACTCATATCACCATCGAGCGCGACCAAGACGGCCGCCCGAGAGCAGTGGAGCGGCGGGACGATTATCTGCCTCCCCCGCCCCGAAGAGAGCGACGAGTTTCCCCGCCGCCTGTTGAGCATCCGACTCTCGGAGGTCGCCTCGGCCGCCGAGAAGGAGTCGGAGAGAACAATGCCCGCCATCGGATCGACCGACTCCACCGATCCCTGGCGCTAGAAGAAGAAGATGAGCTGGGTCCGCCTTGCTTCGGGCCCCGCATCAGAGACGAGCCCTTCCCCAAAGGGTTCACGCTCCCCCGAGACACGCCCAAGTACACCGGCTCCGTGAAGCCGGAGGACTGGGCTGATAGACTACTCCACAGCCGTCAGCATAGCGAACGGCAACAAGCGAGTTGCCGTGAAGTACATTCCTCTCATGCTCCAGGGCACGACCCGGACATGGCTGAACAGCCTGAAGCCCCGCAGCATCAACAGCTGGGTCGACTTCACCGAAGCCTTCATCCGCAACTTCACGAGCACGTACAAGCGACCTCCCAAGCCGCGCCAGCTCTCCTTGTGCGTGCAAGGCCCCGAAGAATCAACACGCGACTACCTCACGCGCTGGGGCGAGCTTCGAAACTCCTGCGAGGGCGTGCACGAGGTGCAGGCTATCGAGTACTTCACCGCCGGGTGCCGAGAGGGCACCCTCCTCAAGCACAAGCTCCTCTGCGACGAGCCGGAGACCCTCGACGAACTGCTAGTCATAGCAGATAAATATGCCACGGCCGACTCTTCTATGAAGACGGAGATTCAAGTCAACGCGGCTGGCAAGGTGACTCCCCAGGCTCCCAGAACTCCGGCTGGAGATGCCAGTCGGCGACAGCAACAGAACGACAACAAGCGCAAGGCCCCACAGCCGACTTCCAACAGTCGGCAGGTCGCGGCAGTTGAAGATCAGCAACCGGAGGGGCAGCCTCCGGCCAAGCGATAGAAGGGCGGCAAGTCCAATTGGTTGCCGGCTTTCTCCTATGAGCAGACTTTGGATGGTCGATGCAAGTTCCACAGCGGCGCGAAGCCGTCGAATCACACCACCAGAAAGTGTCACTGGCTCGCCAGAATCGCCAAGGGAGACGGCCTCACTCCTCCGCCGCCTGCAGGGCCGCCGCGTCGCCGCCGCCCCAGCAGCCGGCGGCTCGGCCAGTCGGCGCAGTACAAGACAAGTTCTCAGAGGAGCACGAAGCCTACGTAGTATTCACCAGCGTGGCAGATGACCGGCGCAGCAGGCGCCAACAGCAGCAAGAAGTAAACGCAGTAGCAACGGATGCTCCAGAGTTCATGCACTGGTCCGAGAGGCCTATCAGTTGGAGCCGGGCGGATCACCCAGAGGTGATGCCGAGTCCAGGCTCTTACGCCCTTGTCCTAGGCGCGACCTTGGCCACTGATAGGCGGGCCGCCCGTTTTTCGCGGGTCCTGATAGACGGAGGCAACATCATAAACATCCTGTACAAAGACACCATGGAGAAGCTAGGAATCAGGCGAAGGCAGCTGCAGAGCAGCCGCACCGTGTTCCATGGAATTGTACCCGGTCTCTCCTGTTCGCCGATTGGCAAAATCCTGATAGACGTCCTCTTCGGAGACAAAGATCACTTTCGCCGAGAGCCGGTCTGGTTCGAGGTGGTGGATTTGGAGAGCCCGTACCACGCTCTGCTTGGCCGACCTGCCTTGGCCAAGTTCATGGCAATTCCCCACTACGCCTACCTCAAGATGAAGATGCCGAGTTCCAAGGGGATTCTGACCGTAGCCGGTGACTACAAGAAATCATCCGCCTGCGCGGCCGAGAGCAGTCGGCTGGCCGAGTCCTTGGTGATCGCAGCCGAGAAACGGCTCCTTGACCGAGTCGTGGCGATGGCCGGAAAGCAGCCAGAGATGTCGCCCGACCCCAAGGAGTCAGAGGTAGAAGGATCATTCAAGCCGGCCAAAGAAACCAAGAAGATACCCTTGGACCCAGAGCACCCAGAGAGATACGCTGTCGTAGGCGTAGGCCTTGACAGCAAATAGGAAGGCGAGCTCGTCAATTTCCTCCGTGAGAATCGGGACATCTTTGCATGGTCCCCCAAGGACATGCCGGGTGTGCCGACGGAATTCGTCGAGCACAAGCTACACGTCAGGCCAGATATGAAGCCCGTCAGGCAGCCCTTGCACCGCCTGTCAGAAGAGAAAAGAAGAGTTGTTGGAGAAGAGATAGCCCGGCTCCTGGCAGCCGGCTTCATCATGGAAGTGTTTTTTCTAGAGTGGCTAGCAAACCCGGTGTTGGTATTGAAGAAAAACAAGCAGTGGCGGATGTGCATCGATTACACAAGCCTCAATAAAGCCTGTCCGAAGGAACCGTTTGCTCTGCCAAGGATTGATCAGGTGATAGACTCCACAGCCGGATGCGAGCTGTTGAGTGTCCTAGACGCATACTCAGGATACCACCAGATCAAGCTGAATCCAGCAGACAGACTGAAGACCGCATTCATCACGCCATTTGGAGCCTTCTGTTACCTGAAGATGACGTTCGGCCTGAGGAATGCCGGCGCCACCTTTCAGCGTTGCATGCAGAAGTGCCTCCTCAAGCAACTCGGCAGGAACGCCCACGTTTACGTGGACGATGTAGTGGTGAAGACGGAAAAGCGTGGGACGCTACTGGAAGACCTCAAAGAGACCTTTGAAAATCTGCGCCGATTCCGGATCAAGCTCAACCCCAAGAAGTGCGTTTTCGGAGTCCCAACCGGCCAGCTCCTTGGCTTCCTGGTCTCCGAACGCGGCATAGAGTGCAACCCTGTGAAGATCAAGGCCATTGAGAGAATGGAGGTACCCAGCCGACTGTTGGATGTGCAGAAGTTTACCGGCTGCTTGGCGTCCATCAGCCGTTTTATCAGTCGGCTGGGCGAGAAAGCTCTGCCCTTGTATCAATTGATGAAGAAGACCACCTTTTTTGAGTGGAACCACAAGGCGGATGAGGCATTTCTCCAATTGAAAAAGATGTTGACTACTCCCCCCGTGTTGGCGGCTCCGACTCCCAAAGAGCCCATGCTCTTGTACATCGCCGCCACCAGCCGAGTAGTCAGCACAGTCATTATAGTCGAGCGCAAGGAGGAAGGCAAGGCGCTCCCTGTCCAGAGACCGGTATATTACCTGAGCGAGGTACTGTCGACCTCCAAGCAAAACTACCCTCACTATCAGAAGATGTGTTACGACGTGCATTTCACCGCCAAGAAGCTGAAGCCCTACTTTCAAGAGCATCCAATCACTGTGGTTTGCACCGCTCCACTCGCCGAGATCATTGGAAGCCGAGACGCCTCCGGCCGAGTGGCCAAATGGGCTATAGATCTAGCCCCTTACACCATCTACTACCAGCCCCGCACTGCCATCAAGTCGCAGGCGCTGGCCGACTTCCTCGTCGACTGGGCCGAGACCCAGTACCTGCCGCTAGCGCCCGACTCCACTCATTGGCGGATGCATTTCGACGGCTCCAAGATGCGCACCGGCCTTGGAGCCGGCGTCGTCCTCACCTCCCCTAAAGGCGACAAGCTCAAATACGTCCTGCAAATCCACTTCGCCGCCTCCAACAACGTCGCCGAATATGAAGCGCTCATCCATGGGCTCCGGCTTGCCAAAGAACTCGGTATTCGCCGGATCCTGTGCTATGGCGACTCCGACTTGGTGGTTCAGCAATCATCCGGCGACTGGGACGCCCAAGACGCAAACATGGCGAGCTACCGCTTCCTGGTGTAGCAACTCAGTGGATATTTCGAGGGGTGCGAATTCCTTCACGTACCAAGAAATGACAACGATCAAGCAGATGCCTTGGCACGAGTCGGATCCACTCGCCAAGCGATACCTTCTGGCGTCGCCCTTCAGCGCCTCCTCAAGCCGTCTATCAAGCCTTCACCAGAATCAGACTCCATCTTCGTGCCGGCTCCGCCAGAATTAGTCGGATCCGACTCCAAGGCCCCAGCAGGCGACCTCAAGAAAGCTACAGTTGGAACCAGCCCGGGGACTGCGCCAGTCGGCCCGAGGACTTCAGAGCCCGGCCCGGGGACTGCGCCAGTCAGCCCGGGGACTTCAGAGCCCACCCCGGGGACTGCCCCAGTCGGCCCGGGGACTTCAGAGCCCGGCCCGGGGACTGCGCCAGTCGGTCCGGGAGCTGCCCCAGTCGGCCCAGAGAGTCCATCAATTCAGCAAACGGCCGCAGACTCCAACCCGCCGCCTCCCAGCCCAGCCACCCTCGTCCAAGTCGCTGTGGTAGCAGTTGAAGAGATAGCAGCACCTTCATGGGCGCAGCCCATCCTCAAATTCCTAGTGAACAAAGAATTGCCAACAAATGAGATCCTGGCTCGGCAAGTGCAGCGCCGAGCGGCATCATACACCATAGTCAACAGAGAGCTTGTCAGGCGCAGTGTCACTGGTGTCTACCAGCGCTGCGTAGAGTCAGAGCAAGGCCAAGCGATTCTCAGAGACATCCATCAGGGCGAGTGCGGCCACCATGCGGCTTCGAGGGCACTCGTGGCCAAAGCCTTTCGGCACAGTTTCTTTTGGCCGACTGCCCTGGAAGAAGCTAAAGAACTAGTCCAAAAATGCAAGGGGTGTCAGATGTTCCGCTCCAAGCCCCTTCAGCCGGCTTCCGCGCTGAAGACAATCCCCATTGCCTGGCCCTTCGCAGTTTGGGGCCTGGACATGGTAGGACCATTCAAGATGGCCCGAGGCGGCCTAACTCATCTGCTTGTCGCGGTGGACAAGTTCACCAAGTGGGTGGAAGCAAAGCCCATCAAGAAGTTGAACGGGCCGACTGCAGTAACCTTCATTGCCGACATCACGGTGCGGTACGGCATACCACACAGCATCATCACCGACAATGGCACAAACTTTGCCAAGGGCGCCTTGGCTCGTTTCTGCGCGACGCAGGGCATCCGACTGGACTTAGCGTCCGTTGCCCATCCGCAGTCAAACGGCCAGGTGGAACGAACCAACGGCCTCATCCTGTCCGGTATCAAGCCTCGATTGGTCGAACCACTCGAGCGTTCGGCCGACTGTTGGGTCGAAGAGCTGCCTGCCGTCCTCTAGAGTTTGCGCACAACCCCAAACAAGTCAACCGGCTTCACGCCTTTCTTCCTCGTCTACGGTGCCGAAGCCGTCATCCCGACGGATATAGAGTTCGACTCTCCACGAGTCTCCATGTACACCGAAGAGGAAGCCGAAGAAGTACGCCA
The DNA here is from genome assembly GCA_963921465.1 of Triticum timopheevii. Classification (NCBI taxonomy): domain Eukaryota; kingdom Viridiplantae; phylum Streptophyta; class Magnoliopsida; order Poales; family Poaceae; genus Triticum; species Triticum timopheevii. Next base: position 514,606,574 of record OY997268.1, on the reverse strand, counting down.
AGACGGCGTCGATCTGCTGGAAGAGGGCCGACTGTTGGCACTCAGTCGGTCCGGCATCTACCAGCAGAGTCTACGCTGATACTACAACCGCAAGGTCAGGCCAAGATCGTTCCAAGAGGGCGACCTTGTGCTCCGGCTGATTCAGAGAACAGCCGGCCAGCACAAGTTGTCGGCACCTTGGGAAGGTCCCTTCATCATCAGCAAGGTGCTAGGGAACGACGCCTACTATCTGATTGACGCTCAGAAGCCTCGAGCGCGCAAGAGGGACGACTCCGGCAAAGAAACAGAGCACCCGTGGAACGTGAATCTTCTTCGAAGATTTTACAGTTGATGCAGTATGTATCGCACTACCCTCTTTGTATTAAAGTACTAAGACCTTAGCCCCCCCGGGACGAGCTCGGGGACTGCCTTTTTGATTATCTGTATGATAAGAATTACGCTTCCGAATACGCTGCTCCTTTTTATCATACTGTCTGGCACCGGGTCCGACTAGTCGGCCCGGGGACTCGCCGCCTTGCGCTATGAAATGCTTCCTGCGGTCAGACAAGTAATGTGTTGTGCTCAAGCCGTCTCCTGTCGAAAGCCGCAGCTCGCAGAGCGACTGTCGGTAGGCAGGGGACAGGCAAGAACGAGCGCACGCACGAAAAATGGCTAAGGACCTAAAAGCTTACGCATAGCCCAAGCCGGCTACCAGCCTCCCCCCTCCGAGCCGACTCATGAGTAGCCGGCTCGCCGCCTTAATTTTATCAAAGGACAGCCGACTCTCGGATAGTCGGCCTGTTGCTTTCTAGCCGACTTGCTAAAGAAACTCTAAATGACTAAGTACTTGCCTTCCTGAAGTAGCCAAGCACTTGACCCGGCGACAGTCCGCAGAGCGGCTGCCCAGCCGGCAAGGCGGCAACTAAAGGAAGGCGGCAAAGGAAAAAAGTCTAAGGAGCAATAAGCAAAGAAAGGTGGAAATTAGATAAATATTTACATAGGCCCTCGGCCCAATCTCCGAATAAGAATTCAGGATACACCCAGTGGGTGGAATTGTTCGAACCTAACAAGTCTTTCAAAAAGATTAATGAAGACAGATAAACAGAAGCAGTCTAGGAGGCGGCCTCCGGAGCCGGAGGATCGGAGGTGACGGCGGTGTCGGACGCCGGGGCAGTCGGCTGGGCGGTCTCAGCCTGATCGCCTCCGGCGGCGGTCGCCTTGTCCCTGCGCGGCTCGTTGCTGGAGGCGCGATCGGGCTGAGGCTGGCCGCCTGCTTCGTCTTCTGGCGCCTCCTCCTCGCCTCCGTCCTCCGACTCGTCCTCCTCCTCGGCGCTGGAGTCGATCACCTCCGCCGAGTCTTCCTCGTACTCCGGGTTCATCCCGAACCAGTCCGGCGGTGCCTCCTCGCCGCCTTCAGTCCGCTCGGGCACGAAGACGCTGGTGTCCGTGTACTCGGCGATGGCCGCCGCGCGCTCGTTGAGGGAACCTTCTACGGCCTCCAACTCGGCCTGGGCTTCTGACCGGAATGCGGCCAGGCGGTCCAGGTCCAGCCCCAGATACCACGCCTTAACGAACTCCAAGGCCCGGCGTGCTCCAGCTCGGGCCGAGGAGCCCTTCCAGGCCTCAAGGCGGCCGGCGGCGACTTCCAGCCAGTCGGCGGTCCGACTGGCGGTGCGCAGAGCCGGCACGTCCGGCCACAGGGCGGCAACCACTTGGGCACCGGCACGCTGAAGACGGCGCAGCAGCCGATGAGCAGGACGAAGACGAGCCCCGATGCTCAGAAGCTGCTCGTCGATGGTTCGAGGGGCGTTGGCGGCAATCACCTCACCCTTCGCCCTTCGCGCCTCCCGAGCCGCCTCGATGGCCAGAGGGACGGCTTGTGAATGGCTGGGAAAGAAGTCTGCCAAGGCAGAAAAGAAGATAGTCGGAAAATCAGAAACCGGCCTGACACGAAGTCGGAAGACCAAAAGAAGCGAGAGAGACTTACCGTCGATGATGTCCTCGAGCTCGTGGTAGCCGGAGGTCAGCATCGCCTCCCGATCAGTCCAGGCGGAGCGTTCGACCTCGAACTCGACCATGAGGGCATCCTCCCGTGACTTGGCGTCGTCCTGCGCCTTCCGGAGCAACTCCTTCTGCTCGGCCAGCTGCGTCGCCAGCAGATCGCGCTCTTTGGCGAGCCTGTCGCACTCCTCCTCCTTGGCACGACGAGCAGTGTTGGACTCGCCCAGCTGCTCCTGAAGGGCGGCGTTGGCGCCTGAAGAGCGAAGAGGAAGACAAGAAAGTCATCAGCAAGGTAGATCGCCGGGGAGATCCGGCCCGACTGCTCAGCAGTCGGCCCGAATCTCGGGGACTACAGCCCGCGGGCGCGCCAGCACGCCCCCGCGGAAAAGAAGGAAGGTAGATCGCCGGGGAGATCCGGCCCGACTGCTCAGCAGTCGGCCCGAATCTCGGGGACTACAGCCCGCGGGTGCGCCAGCGCACCCCCGCGAAGAAGGAAGAAATAACTCACCTCGGCTTTCCGTCAGGTCGGCGGTCCGCTTATTCAGCTCCTCGACGTTGCGGTTGAAGGCAGTGGCACGGAGATTATGATATTCCTGCAAAAAGCCGGCAAAGGCAAAAGTTAGTCCTCGGAGCCCACCAGAGGGATTTTCGAACCGCCTGCTCAGCAGCCGACCCGGAACTCGGGGACTACACCCAGTGGGTGCGCTGGCGTGCCCCCATAGAGAAAGACAAAAATCTAAAAAAGAAAAAGGAAACATACCCGGATGGATGTCCGCATAGCTAGATGCGCTCTGGTGCAGAGCTGGAGGGCGTCGCTCTCCGCGAGCAGCTTTGACTGGACGTCCAGGAGGGCCTGATTCAGCGGGCCGGTGCCGCCTCCGCGTAACCAGCCGGTGGGCGCGGGGCTGGAGGCCTCGACGTCCAGATTCGCTGAACTTGCGGCGCCAGTCTCTCGAGCTCGCGGCGCCGAGCTCGTCCTCTCAAGCCGGCGGCACGCCGGCACGGCAACTTGAAGAAGCAGCCGCGCCTCGGCGTTGTCCGTAGTCGGAGGGTCCCGCGGGTCCACCGGATGCTTGCCATGCGGCCTCCTAGACGGAGGCAGAGGCGGTGGAGGTGGCGCGTGGGTGTCCGAGCCTGAAGCGTCGCCGCCCTCCTCCACGAGAGGGTTCTCGGTGCCGACCTCTCCGGTCTGCCCCGTGAACTCCGGAGCCGGCGGCGCCGACGACAACGGAGGGACGAGCATCGCCGAGCGGCGATGCGCGGCCTCCTCAGCACGCCGTTGCGCCGCGGCGGCGTTCTCTGCCTCCTCCAGTTTCCTCTGAGCATTGGCGGCCGCCTTTTCGGCCTCTGCCTTCTCCAGACGGTCGGCCTCCTCCTCGTTGCGCTTCTCCCGCGCGTTCCGTTCCGTCGCCTCCCGAAGGTCGGCGGCGGGATCGACCCGCCGGGTGTTGGCGGACGTGTCCACCGACCCCATGACAGAGGGGACGGCGGCTCTCTCAAGGGAGAGGGGAGCTCTGGTGAAGGGCAGAGAGAGAATCAAAAAAGACTCGGATAAGATCCAACAAAGAAAATGAAAGAGTGAAAAAAGACTTACGCAGAAACTAGCGGGGGCCTTCTCACCTCCCTTCGGAAGTGGTTGGCCTTCGTGGCCGCCTCCTCTCGCTTGGTCACGGCGGCCTCCCCCTTGAACTTCTTCTGCTTGCCGCCGGGCGCGCTCGGCCCGGCGTGGCGCCTCTTTGCGCCGACTTGGCCGGAGGAGCCGGCCCTCGGCTGGCGGCGTGGGACGACTTCCACATCGACGTCGTCCTCAGGACAGTCGGCGAAGGTGGCCGATGGCCTGAGGCCGCCGTCCACCCCCTCTCCGCTGCCTTCGGCGTCGGCCTCCAGCGCCGGCGCCCCCAAGTCAGGGTCGTCGACATCGCTGTCCTCGCGATCTGGGACATAGTCGCGGGGCTCTCTCATGGCGCCGGCCGCGGGCGCCATGAGGGGATTCTGCCCAGAAGAAACCAACGATGATTAGAGGCCGGAGTCGGCTACAAAGAGGATCAAGCTACAGGAGGATGCGACTTACCATTGGAGGGGGGTTGTCGCGCGAGTACGGCTCCTTGCCGAACTACCAGTTCTCCGTGAACTCGCAGTGCGCGATGTGGTTCACCAAGTTCGCCACCTCCCCGCGGGGCATTTCCTTGGTGCACAACCGGCTCGGATCGTGGCAGCCTCTCATCTGACAGATGAGGTGAGGCCGGCCTTGGAGAGGAAGGACTCGGCGCGCCACGAAGGCGGCCAGAAGATCGGATCCGACGAGGCCCTCCGACTGCAGCAGAACTCGGAGTCGCGCCACGGAGCCGGCTCCGGAGGGGGACAGCGACTTGGACCGGTGGGACCAACTGGCAAGCCTGCCGGTCAGAGGCTCGGGGTCGAAGGGCGGCAAGTTGACCCAGTCGCCGTCGGCGGAGAGATTCTTCACGTAGAAGTAAGATCGCTGCCACATCTTCACCGACTTCACCAGCGAGATGGGAGGGAAAGGTTGTCGGCCGTCGAGCGCCGCACCGCGATGTAGGTGCCGCACTGAGCCGGCGTGCCGGCGGCCTGAGTACCGAGCTTCGAAGAGAAAAATTCCCCCCACAGCTCGAGGGTGGGGAGAACGCCGAGGTAGCCTTCGCACAGAGTGGCGAAGGCGGAAAGAAGCACCACCACGTTTGGGGTGAGGTGGTGCGGCTGAAGCTTGTGGAACTCCAGAAACGAGCGGAAGAACCCGCTCGCCGGCAGCCCCAGCCCGCGCATTAGGTGTGAGCGGAAGACGACCCGCTCGCCCTCCTCCGGCGCGGGCCGGAGCTCTCCCGCCGGCGCGGGACGGGCGTGCACCAGGTCCGCGCTCGGGAGACGGCGGGTCCGGCGAAGAAAATCGATGTGCTCCGCCTCCACGTCCGAGCCATCCCACACGCCGGAGCGCGAGGCGGGGGGCGCGGCGGAGGAAGAGCTCATCGCCGACGAGAGAGGATGCTTCGGCTCGCAGCGGAAGAAGAAGAGAAGGTAGGAGAGCGGGGGAGTGGGTGTGCGCGTAGTGCCGCCCCGCTCCTCCCCGCCTATTTATAGCCCTACGGGCTGAGGAGCCGAGGGGGCGGACGTGGGATTAACTGCGCCCGGAGCCCCACGCCGCCCACGATTTACCCCACGAAGTTACTGTGCGCAGTAACAACATGGGGATGCCAACCGTCCGCAGCCGCAGCGGATCCGCTCGGAAGCCGAGGCGTGGTCGTGGCGGGCCCCACCTGGCGGCCCGTCCCGTCGCGCACGTGGGTGGGCAGACTATCCTCCCCACGTGGCGCCGCGCGATAGGACCGTCTCGATGGTGGCAGGGAAGCGTATCCGATACGCCGCCTGTTTTCCCTCCGCGACTTACGAATAATGGCCCCTCACTGAACAAGTCCGACTTCGGCGAGTCAGCCCGAAGAAACAGCGGCCGAGTCTCAGAATCGGCGCTGGGAAGATTGAAACTGTTGAAGCCCCATGAGGCGGCGCCCGCAGGGCTTCACCAGCTTCGGGGACTACTGACGGAGTAATGGGCCACGGGTAGGCCGACCCGGGACCCAGGATCTTTCAAGACATCGGGGCAGGCCGTGCCCCTCTGGACGAGTCCCAGCCGGCGACCTTCAGAGAGGCCGAGTTCCAGAGGGCGATCTCCCGAAAAGCCGAGTCCCAGACGGTGACTTTAAAGCAAGCCGACTCCCGGCTTGCGACCTCCAGGAGTGCCGACTATGGGAGTCGGCCCGCGACATTTCATGGAGACCGATGCAGGGCACGGCCCCGACGTGGCCGTCCCTTCCTGCCTACGAGGGGTTGGCATGGCTACAGTGAGCCGTATCGCTGGGAGATCTCCGGCGAGGCGCGACACTGTTGCCATGCCTCCCCTGACCTCAGCCACAGTGCGTGACGCACTGTGCCCACGACGCCGGCCTGTACGGCCCAGAGATCGCAGGGCCACTGGTCAGTGGGTGAATCAGAGACGGCCAGAGAGCCCGAAGACGGCCCTGTGGGAGTCGGCCTCCACGGAGTCGGCCGCCTCCCCGCCAGGGCCCCACAAGCCATAAACCAGATTGGATGGGGAGTGGCGACAGTGATCGCCAGACAGACGGCGGCACTGTTGCCACGACCCCATGACCGAGCCTACGTCATCAGGAGCGCCGCACAGTATTCGGCCTGTCCGCGGGACCCGCCAGTCGGCGGGCCCCAGAAGCCGGCGGGAAGGACGGTGGCATGAGAGACAGACGGCTCGGGGCCACACCCAGTCAGATTACTATTGTACCCCCGGGGGGTAGGCCTATATAAACCCCCCGGGACACCCATGCAAAGGGTTCGGCCTTTGATAGAGTTAGACACATAGACAGGGGAGGAGAGAGCCAGCCTCGCTCCCTCCTGCCTCCCGATACAGCTCTAGGAGCACCCTTGTAACCATTTCGCCATAGTGACCATGCGGAGACCCCACAGAGCAGCAGTAGGGGTGTTATCTCCCCGGAGAGCCCCGAAGCTGGGTAAGATTCGCCGGCGTGCATGTCTGCGCCTCATCCCGTTTCTAGGCACCGGCGACGTTCTACTCGCCCCCACCATGATAAGCCATCCTTTGGCATATGTCGCACCCAACCCCCGACAGATGTATTCATGAACATTTTGTGTAGTTCCCGTTGAAACCAAGCTGAGCACCCCTGTTTGCACAAATACAAAAAAGTTATTAGTATAAAGCAAACTGTACTATGAATTGGCAGCTTCAACAGGCACATACATGGTCCATGTAGAGTACACTTTTAGAAAAATGGAACTCACCAGAAAGAATCCTAGAACAACATTTTACTCGCGCATCACAGCAAAAAAAGGAGATTTGTCAGTCCTTCTGAGCCGAAGTTAGTTTGGTCTTGTGGGGAGTAATGTAACCATCCTTCAACTGCTCCTTCTGATGAGAAGATAGACAGTGCTTCTTCATCCTGGCATAATCGGAACTAGTCACTTCACGTACTCCATATTCTTCTTTAGAGGAAGATGATCCTGTTGTGCAAAGACAAGAGGACTACTAAATGCTAGCATCCATGTTTGCTCGAAAAAAGGAAAGGAAATATTTAAAACAGCACAGATGAAGCACTTCCCAAGGACAATACCACATTTTCATGACAGTATCTAAACAGTAGCACAACACCAATAGAGATGACAAACCTCAATCATATGGATGAAATCAGTGGGCGAGTACCAACCTTTGTCACGAGGCTGATTGTGTAGAGCATACAGATGAAGCACTTCTCGGGAACCATCTGTTGCTATCTATGGGGGTGGCCATGCTTACTATATACTCCTCGATTAGTTTAATGTTTCCAACATCTTCTAGTGCAGTTCCACTAAAATATATGGTATCTTCAAAGAAGATCCCTGTTTGCACAAGTAGAGATAATTACGTATGGCATCAAATCAGTGGCAAAACAATTGCTCGTTCCAGCCATAGCAATAAATTAAGATGCAAAACTATATCATTACTTGTGTCATCACAGTTCCAGTACTTCATTACAGCACCGGGAGTTGATTTTTGTTTTTCTTCCGCTTGTTCTTCCCCGTCATCACTTGGTTCAACAACAGACAAGCTTCGCCTTCAATGTAAGATTTGGCATGTCAATTAGGGAGCACAAGTATAGTACTAAACTTAATTTTCTGATGAAAGTGGCAAAATACAGGCCAGCAGTTGTGAAATATCCTTATCTTACCTCAATGGGATATTATGATGCACATACAGATTAGAAGTCTTGTCTCCATTTGTGCAGTTCACTAAAATCAAGCAACATTATCGTACAAGTAGCACAACATATGAAAGCACACTGCAGAATCATGTGAAAGAAGGCTAGTACTGACCTCTCATGATGCGGAATTCAAACAACTCACAAGAAGAAGATCTGAACCAAATTCTCCTTAACGGATAGGAAGTAAGATCTCCTCTTGTGCAGCTCCACTAAGATCAAGCAATCAAGCAACGTTGTCGGTGTGACATTTTGGTTGAACTGCACAAAACACTCTTAAAACAAAAGTGTTTTGTGTAGTGAAACAAAAGGTCACAATGGCAACGAGGTGAAGTAGATAGCCCTGTTTACACAGAGGTGCAAAGGAAACAATTAGTGGTCAATAACGGTGGATGACACAGAAGCCAACAAAAAGAAGCATCTACCTTATCTAAATGGGAAAGAAAGCAAGACAGTAGCATTTCTCAAATGGTGGCATTGATTAATATTAACATAGAGATTATATTAACAATAAAATTCGTTAAACATGTAATTTGCTTTTAACTGTGGCATTGCATCAATTTTCCAGCGGCATTATTAGAGGGTGTTTGTTTACAGGGACATTTTGGGGTAGGGACTAAAAAAACTCCATGTTAGTAACATCTAAACCAAACAGGAGGGACTTTTCGGGACTAAAAGTGGGCATTTGGGACTAAAGAAAGAAGACCTCGAGGGAGTCTTTTTGGGACTTTTTCCAACAGTTGCCCCTGCCATGCATCGCACCTTGTTTCTATTAGTTCATTACTAGGGGTAACATGGTCTTTTATCATGTCATTTAATAACCTCTAGTCCATGTTTAGTCCCTGGAACCAAGCAGGTAGGGACTAGGGAGTTTTTAACCAAACAGGGCCATAGATTAACAACAGCTAATGAGTTGCACGGGACAGTGGACGCACCAGCACCATGTGCATCTACCGATGTACTGTGGTCATGCACAATCTGTTGCAACAAAGAACAAACAACCAAGGAGCATATTTGTGTTGGTCCCAGTTTTGTTATCTTTAGACACCTTTCCCTATGTGAGCACAACAAATCTAGTCCTGCTCAAACTCTACAGCCTTGTCCCTTCCTTTCCTTTTTGAACTAGTACTTTTGCCCCTTCCTTTCCTCTTTGAACCACGTCCTAGATTTATGCGATACAACTTTCCCCACTACTTTCCCCCATTCCTTTCCTCTTTGAACCACGTCCTAGATTCATGCTATACAACTTTCCCCCTTCATTTCCTCTTTGAACCACGTCCTAGATTCATGCTATATACAACTTTTCCCACTACTTTCCCCCACTCCTTTCCTCATTGAACCACGTCCTAGATTCATGGTATACATGCAGCTAGAGCAATGCATGTGGAGTAAGTAAAATATACCTTAAGGTTCTTGGGGGTGGTTCGGTGGGCGACGGGACGGCGGCGAAGAAGAAGGGTCGGAGGCCCTCCCGCGCCGCCGCTGGGTGGAAAGTGAACAACAGCGCCGGTAGTGGATTCCCTCCCTTGCTGACGGCGACAGCGTTAAGCCTCCTTCCCTTCCCGGCGGATGGATCCTGCCGGCTCTTTGAGCAGCAGTGAGGGGAGAGAGAGGCCAACGAAGTCTTGTTTAGATTTGGAGAGGGCGAGAGAGTGTGAAGAGAGCAACTACAAGCGCAGAGGATCCAGCGGGAGAGGGCGAGAGAGTGTGAAGAGAGCAACTACAAGCGCTGAGGCTCCAACATGTATATATATACTGGAGAGTGTGAAGCGTGCAAACCCTAGAAAACATTTTGACCAGTCAAAGAATCCTCCTGGCAAAAATTATGCTCAAGTGTAGTTATCAAACCCGAGACCTCAAGTTTGATGAGCGAACAGGCTAACCAGCTACACAACCCTCCCGTTATGTTCAACGAGAGGAAAATAACCTTTTATACATTCCTGCATTCGTGTGACAGGCATGCCGTGTTTTTTCTTGTGTGTGTGTGTGGGAGTCATTAGGATTTCAATCATAATCGTGTCATGTGGCTTTGGTGGTAAGACTATCCACAGTTGTGCAGAAATAATGCAGCCTTAGTCACCTTACCTCTCTCCATGTAGTACATTGGGTCCCACCAGTCAGAGGGTGAAAGAAAAAATTAATAAGAAAAATTAAAAGTGCTAGCGGTGTATCTTACTACCTCACACATCTCGCTACTGCTCGGGAACACTGTCCAATTGATCCCTCTGTTCACTCACGTACTATTTTAAGTGAATCCTTATAACATGCACACAAATTTTGGGCACTTGTATTCGACTTAAGTCAGTGTGCCACCGTATCTCGTATACTTACTACTCCCTCCATCTAGGTGTAATAAGTCACGTTAGAAGGTGCAATGGGACCAAGGTGCGTGCGTGTGCGTGTGTGTGTTAGAGAGTGCGACAGATCGACCTACTCCTACAGAGATATGGTGTGTAGTGTACGATATTAGCCGCGAGAGTCGGTGCATCCTCTCATTTCCGGGCGTGTCCGATAGGGACATGCGGACAGCTGCCACGCCCGCTCCTGACCAGCCTGGCCCACCCAAAGCCCCTGCACCGCCCGCACGCACTTCCCACTCGAAATGGTCAACGCCGCTCCAAAGAATCGATGCCGCATTCATGCCCGGGCAGAGCGGACGCGACCTCTCACTGGCACAAGAGTGATGGTTGCTTCGTCCATCCAACTTACTGCTGGGTCTATGTGATTTGACGGCTCATTTGTCTTTATTACTGAGGTGGTAGGACTGCTGGATGTCCCACGCTTTCGGCGAAAGGAGGTAGTAGATTACAATTTTCTCCATTCTTACAGCGGAGGAGTGCAAGAGCAGTGAAAACACACAGGCTCAGTGATTACATGGCCCACCTCACACTATCACCGTGCGACACCTAACTCTTTACATAGTACTCCCTCCGTTCCTAAATATTACTAGATGAGTCCCCGCTCGTTGCCGCGGAACAGCGGTATATCTCTCTGCGCAAAATTATCGATTTCATAGAACTAAAAAAAAATCTATAACCGCATGACAAATGTGGTAGCCAAACTAAATAAACTCCCATCATCATTTAGATCATCCCACATAAGGAAAAAATATCAGCCAACTCCTACTGCATATGGGATTATATTTTTCTTTTTGACATGTTAATGGGACTTAAAAGCTCACTTACATGCATGCTACCAGTGCATGCTTGCATGCAGACATGTTGATGTGATTTAGAACACACTCACATGCATGTGCCACGGTATTTCTGCATGCTTGCATGTGGCTTAGTGCTGAGCCTCTAAACGTCTAGATCAGATGGCTATTATGACTGATTTACTTCATCTAACAGCTACATCAATTTAGATGATGTGGCTCAAGGAGAGGATAGAGAATTCCTAGTAGTGGGTGCTAGCTATTACTAGTAGATAAGTCTTTGTAGAGATTCCACTAGGTGAACTACATACGGAACAAAATGAATGAATCTACACTTAAAATGCATCTATATACATCCGCATGTGGTTAATGGTGAAATCTCTACAAAGACTTATATTTAGGAACGGAGGAAGTACTAGTATAGTACTAGTACGTAATGTAATTTATCAGCGAGATAAATTTGTACAATGCTATGAAGCTTCCAGCTCCTGTTACATGTATCTTGCATCCAAGGTTGCCCGTTGCAACATTTCATCAAATACAAAGGAGACTAACATGCATGCTATTGCATCTCAATGATTGACAGATCATAGCAAATATGTACTCCCTCCGTTCCAAAATAAGTGTCTCAACTTTGTGCAAACTTTAGTACAAAGTTGTACTACTACTAAAGTTGACACTTATTTTGGAACAGAGGCAGCTGAAGGAAAAAAGATCCATGCAGTCCCTAGCCCTTGAACCGTGAACCCTGACCATGCTTCAATTTGCTGGCAACGTTCGAGCTTCCTAATAAATGAAGTTTGCAACTTTTTGACCATCGGATCAGTTTGTGCAGTTTCACCAAAATCGAGATGAGCATCCCTGTGGCAAAGAAATTGAAGAAGCGTGATTATAATAAGATTACTAGGACTAGTTGATGAGACATAAACTCATCACAAATACAGTACGTAGAAGCCAGTAGAGGTATCAGGTATGTGCGGGGCAAAGAAGTAGAGAAATATCCACAGGGAGTGATGTGGGCAGCTAGAGCAGTGGTGCAAGCCGGCTGTAAAGGGAGTTGTACATGAGGGACATAGCTCGACCTTGAGAAGGGCGGCGGGAGGCGGCAACTGCCCACGTCGCAGCAGTGAGCAGGGGTTTGAAGCGGTGATGGAAGTATCTGGAGTGAAAACAAGGTATTCCGAGCAACAATGCTACCTGCTGAAGCAGACATCTTGCTGGCTACAGAGAGCTCCTCAGAGGAGGATTCAGAGACTGATGACCAGTCCTATTTCCCCCCTGAGGTCTATGCTCAAACTTGGCAGGGTTATATTACCCATGTCATGCATGTTGTCTTGCATTGCTTAGTTTTAACATCATATATAGATTGCCATCTGCTTACTTGCTTACTATATAAATCATATATTTGAATTATATCATGCCATCATACTTACATAGTACATACACATCATCTATCTTAATTATGGCATGGCAACCCATTTAATAAAGATATCATATAGTTATATCATCTCATCCTGTTTAGTGTTTACAGTCATCATACTTAGAATTATGGCATTCTATCCATGAATGTATGTGAATTATGGCATGCCAACCTACTTAATAAACACATTATATAGTTGTGTCATGTCATCCTGTTTACATAGTCTCATATTTTGAACTATGTCTTTCCATCTTTTTTAGTTAGCCATCATAATGTGAAATTGTGTCATGCTATCCTGTTTAGTTAGCCATCATATATGTGAAATTGTGTCATGCTATCCTGTTTGGTTAGACAACATAAATATGAATTATTTCATGCCCTCTTTTATTCCCCACTATCCATTGCACCTGTCTATCATACAATGTCTATACTTTCAATTACTTTTCTTGTTTATCAGCCATTTGAATTGGAGAGTGTGATGGCAATATCTAAGGGAGTACCAACATGGTCCTCAGAAAAGATAGTGCTACCAGTTGATGCAGATAGAACAACGGTTGTACTTGCCCAAGGACTAGATCCACCACACATAACCCAGACTCTCGCAGATTGTACCACTACCCAGTTGGACAGAGAACCAGCTACACCCCTTTTAGCCCCAACCCCGGCAGATAGTAACCCGGTTCCAGTTGACACAGCTCCGTCTCCACCACAGAGCACCCAAACACGAGGGGTTAGTAAGGGAACTGCATTGTCCAAAGCACGAGGACCACCACTCCGAATCCCAACTCAATGCTTAAAGGAGAAGAAGATTTGTTCTCAGGTCAGGTTCTGTAGCTATGACTCATACTCCTTTGCTCTTGCATTACCGTATTTACTCATACCAACTATTTTCAAATTTGAAGGATGGAACTGAAACTCCAATGGTGCAACAGGTATGTTTTAAACCTGTTTCTTTAACTGGTTTGCTGTTGTAACCTGCTCTATGTTGATTTCAGTTTCAATTGAATAAACAGTTATGTTCTCATGTCATGCACATTACAAGTGTTGTTATTGCTCTATAGTTACCCACACTTATATTCTGTCTATTCTGCTTTGTTTTGAACAAATATTATTTGAACTGTGTCTCAATCTTGATTTGGCAACAAAAACTAGAATGATATAGACCATAAAGTGACCATGGCACATAGATATATGTTTGTTTCATGCTGTTATAATGTCCACTTTACTACTGAACTCATTTACCAAAATGAGTTTCATATACAACATGGTAAACATGTGATGTGTCTGCTTGTTTCTCTTTTAGAATGTGGACAAAATATTGGAGAACAGTACTGCGTTATCCAATGGTAAAGGAAGTAATGCAGATAAGGTTCAAGATAGTGAGACATCCCTGTTGGTCTCCAAGAAAGCTGATAAAAACTATCTTGACGACAGTAAGGGAACCCAAAAGTCCTCTTTTGATGTAGTGTTCGAGTTACTGGCCACTACTACTGGCACAAGCTCTTCGAACTCGCTGCCTAAATCAGTTCGTCTTCTTGAGTCTCAACTTCAAGTTGAAAGACATCGATCAGAGGTGCTGCGACAGGAAGCTGAAGGACTGCGGAAGTCCCTGCAGAATTCAGATGCATATTTTCTGGTGCAACAGCAAGCGCAGGAGGATTTAAGCGCCAAACAAGAGAAAGTTAATAAGCTTGCTAAGCATATTGCCAGCATTATGGGTACCCAGGATATTGTTTCTTGAGATCTTCTGAAGTGGTTTCAGTTCTAGATTTGTTTTGCTGCGGCGTTTATTTGCGCTGGTCGCCAACTTTGGCAACCAGTGTATATGATATGCTGCTTTGTTCCCTATATTTGCACTGGTGGCGAACTTTGATGCCCAGTGGATGTAATATGTGTAACAGCCGTGATAGGCTAGCATAAGTTGCTTGCTTATTTATTTCCTTGTTGTCTTGTTTATTTGTTTGCTTGTAGTCAGTGCAGTTCTTTTTAAAACTAGGCCACAATAACCATGGGCTAATATTTACTGTAGTGACACTGGGCCTCCTACGGGCCGTAGAAACAGTAGGCCTTCTACGGGCCGTAGAAACAATGGGCTTTCTACGGGCCGTAGAAACAATGGGCCTTCTACGGGCCGTAGAAACAATGGGCCTTCTACAGGCCGTAGAAACAATGGGCCTTCTACGGGCCGTATCATCAATGGGCCTTATACGGGCAGTATGACCATAACGGGCCATCGTTAATAGGCCGTATTTGATGATGCTATGAAAACGGCCCAACGTATTAACAGACCATAAACGGGCCGATGTAACCACGGGCTGAATTTGGCCCACACGCAGAAAATGACAGTAACAGGCCGTAAGTAAACGAATGTTGGAAATGAGCCCAAGAATAAATGGGCTGTGAGAAGGTCGAAAGATAACATTTGCTGGAAACGGCCGAACTGAATAACGGGCCCTTAATGGGTATAAAGTGATACAATGTTCATTACGGGACAATTTCACCACGGGCCGTTAGTGGGTGTAAAGTGATACACTGTTCATTGCGGGCCAGTTTCGCCACGGGCCGTTAGTGGGTGTAAAGTGATACACTGTTCATTGTGGGCCAGTTTCACCACGGGCCGTTAATAGGCCAAGAGTTACATAGGGCCTCATATGGGCCGAAAGACGTCATGGGCCATACATGGGCCAGAAGTGAAAACGGGCTGAAATCATATTGGATGGCCCAGATGACGCTACTGGGCCTAATTCGGATAGGGCGTAACGGGCCTTGGGTTAGCGGGCTGTAAATGGGCTATATGCGAACAGGCTGTTAACAGGCTTTCCATGGGCCGGCCCACCACCTTTTGACCAAGTCAAACGGGTCAGCCTTTTCACAGGAATGGGCCTCTGTTGGGCCGTGCCACGTGTTGACGTATCATAGGCGCCTTCTGTCCAATGAGTGGATGACATCTATCCCAACGGTGAGCCGACACGTGTTTCCTCCAGCCAATGATGATTTTACACGTGGAAAATCCCCATTGGTCGGGGCTGTTAATGGGTTATCGGATCCAAAACCCCACCCGATAGCTTAACGGCGTTCTGTTACGGTGGATGCCACGTGTCGGTCACCCTTGACGAAAGCAATTCTATGACGCGTGATTTATCGTCATGGAAGTGGATACTTCTGTGATGATAATTTTGGTAATGTCATGGAACACTTCTACGACAGCACAGGTATGACTATCTTGATTCTGTCATAAATTTTTCATGGATGTACATGCATGACAAAAAACGCGACCTACTGTGACAAACACGTATCATCACGGAAGTGTATTTTTTTTGTAGTGTTGTGATGAATGAGAATGAACCATCATCAATGCAAGCTCAAGAGAAGAAGGAGAAAGCAAAGAAAGAGAAGGCTGCCAAGATGCCAACTCAAGAGGAGGCATAGTACTTTTTGAAGAACAAGCAGGAGCAGCTTGGTTACTTGATAGCGTCAACACTGAGGATTGAGAAGGGGTTGGCCACCCTAACTCAAAACCAGGAGAGCCTGGAAAGAATCATGGAACAAAAATTCTATGATCCAGATGTCAAAGTAACTGAGATTCAGTCAGTTGTGGAGCAGCTCCAGGATGACATGCAGGAGAGGAAGGGCAAGACAACCACTGATGCATTTGCGAGAGTGCCTAGAGCTCAGAGGTCAGCTGCAGTGCCTGTGACAGACACCAGAGCCACATCATCTGCACCAGCTACAGCTACTACATCTCCAGCACCAACTCCTCCAGCTCCATCCACATCAACTGAAGCCTTCGTCCAAGGAGCCATCTCTACACCACCACCTGAAGATCAAGCCTGAGATTCAATCTAGCACTATGCATTTTGTATGAACTTTTTGGTAACTTGTTGCCAAAGGGGGAGAAAAATGTATAGATCATAGGCTTCAAGAGAGAGAGAGTGTTGCTTTTTGTTCTCTCTTGCTTTGGTGGTTAAACTTTGTTTGCTTTTGATTGCTTGAGAGATACTATGCTATTATCTGCGAGACATTGATGATCATGTGTTTGATCATAAGCTACACTTATGCTTGTTAGATGATATTATCCTACCTATCCTTATATGATCATTCACTTTGCTTGGTGATGAGTGCATGGATTCAATCTTTATTATTTTGAGCGCTCCACCAAGATGTATGTGACATGGAAGAGTAACCCATGAGCCTAATTCCTTGTGCATTTGCAGTCCAAAGCAAATCTTAAACTATGCAAAACTTTAGGGGGAGCTCTTGCTTATCACATACTTCTCAAAGCGATGATGTTTTTCAATCTTATTATCATTTGTCGAAGCTTTGATCTATATGTTGTCATCAATTACCAAAAAGGGGGAGATTGAAAGTGCAACTATCCCTAGGTGGTTTTGGTAATTCATAACAACATATAGCTCATTGAGCTAATGCTATTCCAAGACTATTATTTCAGGAAAGCTCAATGAATGGCATGGCATGGATGATGAAAGTGGATCCCTCAAAATATCAAGGACAAAGGATTGGCTCAAGCTCAAAAGCTCAAGACTCTTCATTTTACATTTTAGTGATCCAAGGTCACATTGAGTCTATAGGAAAAGCCAATACTATCAAGGAGGGATGAGGTGTTGCTTAATGAGCCTCTTGCTTCAAGTGCTTAGTGATATGCTCCAAAAAAAACCCTCAACTACTTTCTCACATCCACATATGACCTAAACCCAAAGTCAAAATCAGTCCCACCGATTCTTCTATCCGGCGCCAAAGTTCAAATGTCATAGCCACTGCCACAAACCCTAGGAAAATCGGTCTTACCGATAGGGATCTCGGTCTCACCGAGATGGGATTGTAATCTCTCTGTTTCCCTTCTTAACGTTTCGGTCTAACCGAAGTGAGCGATCGGTCCCATCGAGATTGCAATGTAAACTCCCTGTTTCCCTTTCGTAACATTTCGGTCTCACCGAAATGAGCGAATCGGTCCCACCGAGTTTACCTGACCAACTCTCTGGAAAGCTTATTACCAAAATCGTTCTCACCGAGTTTGTGTAATCGGTCTCACAGAGATTACGTTATGCCCTAACCCTAACCATATCGGTCCTACCGAGTTGCATGTCGGTCCCACCGAAAATCCTAACGGTCACTAGGTTTACTAAATCGGTCCGACCGAGTCTATTGAATCGGTCCCACCGAGTTTGGTAAATTGTGTGTAACGGTTAGATTTTGTGTGGAGGCTATAAATACCCCTCCACCTCCTCTTCATTCGTGGAGAGAGCCATCAGAACAAACCTACACTTCCAACTTACCATTTCTGAGAGAGAACCACCTACTCATGTGTTGAGGCCAAGATATTCCATTCCTACCATATGAACTTGATCTCTAGCCTTCCCCAAGTTGCTTTCCACTCAAATCTTCTTTTCACCAGATCCAAATCCCATGAGAGAGAGTGGAGTGTTGGGGAGACTATCATTTGAAGCACAAGAGCAAGGAGTTCATCATCAACGCACCATTTGTTACTTCTTGGAGAGTGGTGTCTCCTAGATTGGCTAGGTGTCACTTGGGAGCCTCCGACAAGATTGTGGAGTTGAACCAAGGAGTTTGTAAGGGCAAGGAGATCGCCTACTTCGTGAAGATCTACCGCTAGTGAGGCAAGTCCTTCGTGGGCGACGGCCATGGTGGGATAGGCAAGGTTGCTTCTTCGTGGACCCTTCGTGGGTGGAGCCCTCCGTGGACTCGCGCAACCGTTACCCTTCGTGGGTTGAAGTCTCCATCAACGTGGATGTATGATAGCACCACCTATCAGAACCACGACAAAAACATCCGTGTCTCCAATTGCGTTTGAATCCTCCAAACCCTTCCCTTTACATGCTTGCAAGTTGCATGCTTTAATTTCCGTTGCTCATATACTCTTTGCATGCTTGCTTGAATTGTGTGATGATTTCTTGACTTGTCCAAAGATAGCTAAAATCTGCCAAACTCTAAAATTGGGAAAAGGTTAAGTTTTTAATTGGTCAAGTAGTCTAATCACCCCCCCCTCTAGACATACTTCAAGGTCCTACAGCCTTTCACTTGCACGACCGAACGGTGTGTATAATAATAATAGTGCACGTGCATTGGACTAAGCTGGAATCTGCAAGCATTCAATTCAAGAGAGAAGACAAAGTAATATGGGCTCTAAGTTAAATAAACAATCATGCATATGAGAGCTACTAAACATTTTCAATATGGTCTTCTACTCTTCACCCCCAAAGGAAAGAAAAGAAAATAAAACTATTTACACGGGAAAGCTCCCAACAAGTAAAAGAAGAACGAAAATCTTTTGGGGTTTTCATTTTGATTACTACTAAAAGCATGGAAATTAAACTAACTATTTTTTTGGTTTTTCTTAAGGTTTATCAAACACACAAGAGGAAAGCTAGGAAAAGAAAAGAAACTAGCATGGATAATACAATGAAAGAGTATGAGCACCGAGACCTAGAATAGTGTGTGAACATGAATGTAAACTCGGTGAGAAATACGTACTCCCCCAAGCTTAGGCTTTTGGCCTAAGTTGGTCTAATGCCAAGGATAGCCTAGCTGATATCCGAAGTTATAACTGGGGTCGTACTGAGATGCAGTAGCCAATGCGTCCTGAGCTGCGGCATGTTGGCGAGCTGCCTCCGCTCTCCCCTCGTGTTCGGCTACCTCCTCCCTGGTAACAACATATCTTCGTTTTGCCAGGTAATCAAAAAGGGAAGGAGCAGGGAGAGTAACATGGACAACGCGACGTCTGTCAAAGATTAGTCGATACTGGAGGAATTGTTCATTCCTCAAAAGAAAATGATGTCTGACCATCGCGTCATAATCTAAATAAGCAGGAGGTAACTCCATATCACCCTCACGTGGGGATATACCAAGATAATTAGCAACACGGGTCGCATAAATTCCTCCAAATAAATCTCTAGATATACCATTATTATGCAACCTACGTGCAACTATTGCCCCCAAGTTGTAATCTTTATTACCTAACACAGGACTCTTAAGGACACAAAGATCAGGGACACACATGTGACATGCTTCATCTTTACCATTAATGCATCTACCAATGAAAAGAGCAAAATAATGTATAGCAGGAAAGTGAATGCTCCCTATGGTAGCTTGTGTTATATCCCTAGATTCTCCCACAGTGATACTAGCTAGAAAATCTTTATATTCAGATTTATGGGGTTCATGAACATTGCCCCACTGCGGGAGTTTGCAGGCAGTAGTAAAATCTTCTAGGTCCATGGTATAAGATTCATCATAAATATCAAACAGGACATTCTAAGAATTACGCGAAGATGAAAATTTAAACCTTCTCATGAATGAATCAGTCAATTGGTAGTACTGCGGACACTTATATTGTATGAAGTCCTCAAGATCGGCATTACACACATATGCATCAAATTCATCCTTAATGCCTGCATTGACCATAAAATCTTCTAATGGCCACTCGCAAGCCCGCACTTCGGCTTCCTGATACGTCTCCAACATATCTATAATCTATGAAGCATTGATGCTATTTTATTATCTGTTTTGAATGATTACGGGCTTTATTATACACTTTTATATTACTTTTGGGACTAACCTATTAACCGACGGCCCAGCCCATATTGCTGTTTTATTGCCTATTTTAGTATTTTGAAGAAAAGGAATATCAAACGGAGTACAAACGGAATGAAACCTTCGGGAGCGTGATTTTTGGAACGAACGTGATCGAGGAGACTTGGAGTTGAAGTAAAGGAAGCTTTGAGGTGGCCACAAGGGTGGGAGGCGCACCCACGCCCCCTGGGCGTGCCCCTGTCTCTTGGGCCCTCGTGGCTCCCGCGACCGACTTCTTTCGCCTATATATTCCCATATACCCTAAATCGAAGGACAAGATAGATCGGGAGTTCCGCTACCGCAAGCCTCTGTAGCCACCAAAAACCTCTCGGGAGCCCGTTCCGGCACCCTGCCGGAGGGGGGATCCCTCACCGGTGGCCATCTTCATCATTCTGGCGCTCTCCATGACGAGGAGGGAGTAGTTCACACTCGGGGCTGAGGGTATGTACCAGTAGCTATGTGTTTGATCTCTCTCTCTCTCTCTCTCTCGTGTTCTCTCTATGGCACGATCTTGATGTATCGCGAGCTTTGCTATTATAGTTGGATCTTATGATGTTTCTCCCCCTCTACTCTCTTGTGATGAATTGAGTTTTCCCTTTGAAGTTATCTTGTCGGATTGAGTCTTTAATGATTTGAGAACACTTGATGTATGGCTTACCATGTTTATCTGTGGTGACAATGGGATATCATGTGATCCACTTGATGTATGTTTTGGTGATCAACTTGCGGGTTCCGCCCATGAACCTTTGCATAGGGGTTGGCACACGTTTTCGTCTTGACTCTCCGGTAGAAACTTTGGGGCACTCTTTGAAGTACTTTGTGTTGGTTGAATAGATGAATCTGAGATTGTATGATGCATATCGTATAATCATGCCCACGGATACTTGAGGTGACAATGGAGTATCTAGGTGACATTAGGGTTTTGGTTGATTTGTGTCTTAAGGTGTTATTCTAGCATGAACTCTATGATAGATTGAACGCAAAGAATAGCTTCATGTTATTTTACTACGGACTCCTGGATAGATCGAGCAGAAAGGATAACTTTGAGGTGGTTTCGTACCCTACCATAATCTCTTCGTTTGTTCTCCGCTATTAGTGGCTTTGGAGTGACTCTTTGTTGCATGTTCAGGGATAGTTATATGATCCAGTTATGTTATTATTGTTGAGAGAACTTGCACTAGTGAAAGTATGAACCCTATGCCTTGTTTCCTACCATTGCAATACCGTTTATGCTCACTTTTATCATTAGTTACCTTGATGTTCTTATATTTTCAGATTACAAAAACCTATATCTACCATTGTTGGATGTTGGGTTCCGGCAGACCCTTAAGGTTCGAGCACTGGGGTGCGCACGAATATCTCTCCCCTACCTATCTACGTCCGATCGCCTTGTGAGATCTAAGCTGGAAACGATGAACAACACAGGGGACACGAGATTTATACTGGTTTGGGCCACCGTTGTGGTGTAATACCCTACTCCAGTGTGTGGTGTGGTGGATTGCCTCAGGGGCTGATGATGAACAGTACAGGGGAAGAATGACCTCGCGAGAGGTGTTCTTGAGCTGGCGCGATGAACTGCTTGGGTGAGTTCAATCGCCTCTCTCTCTCTAATGAGCACTCAATCAGATGCCCCTGCTCTGTGGTGGCTAGGCCTATTTATAGAGGCCTTGGGCCTCTTCCCAAATATTGAGCGGGAAGGGTGCCAACAACGGCCATTTTCAAGGGGAACATATAGTACAAGTTATCCTGACTAAAGTTGGTCTTCGACTACCAAAAGCACTGGTGATGACGCCGTCTTGGGCTCCACGGTGACCTCCATCCTGCCGCTCTACTGGTCTTGGTCTCATTGCACTGAATTGGCAACCTTTGCCTGATGCCTTGGTACTCCACGTCCGTGCTTGCCCCCTTTTCACCAAAGAGGAAACAAGGACACTGCGCAGGCCGGCGCCCACCTGGCACCCGCCTGGTCTCGATCGTCATGGCTTGCGTCACGAGCACCTCGCGAGGTACCCTGCCTTGATCTCTCGGCCTCCTCGCGAGCCTGCCTGTCGAGGCCGTCCCTGAGGAAGCCTTGCGTCATTCACCCTGCGAGGCTTGGCCCCTCGCGAGGGTCTTGAGTCTTGTGCTGATGAAGACGGGCCGTACTGGGCCACCACTCGAGCCACGCCGCAGGCCGCAGGTAGGCAAGTCTAGGGACCCCCATTCCCAGAACGCCAACAGTAGCCCCCGGGCCCAAGGCGCGCTCGGACTTGGCTTAGCGGAGAAGCGAAGGGGCAAGTGCGGAGCGCCGGGGCCCCATCAGCCTGCAGCCTTGGGCACCATGTGGCGGTTGATTGGACGTGGGCGTCTCCGCTTCCCCACGCTGCCTCGGCAACTGCTCGACTGACAAAAGGCTAGCTCTGGGTTAGCCTTACCCCATTACCCTCGTTCTCCTTGCTCCAGATCCCCTTCCTTGCTCTCCGCCTACCTGCCTCCAAAATCTCCAGATCTGCCGCATTCTTTCTCCTCCGGCGAACTATGGCCCCCCGCAAGACTCCGGCTAGGGCAGCATCGGCCTGGTACTTGCTGGCCCTGGTCTCTCTCAACGTGACGGAGAAGAATCTCGCCCTCACGCGTCGGATGGCAGCGTCGCAGATCAACGAGTTTGGGGAGACTGCGCTCCATCTTGGCTCCACCCAGCCGGAGGACAAGGGGAGCACCTTCTATCCCTTCTTCATGAATGCCGTCATCGCTGGTCTAGTTCCTCCCTTCTCCAAGTTCTTCCTTGCTATCCTTCGCCAGTATCAGTTGCATGCTCTGCACATCCACCCCAACTCCATCCTCCTCTTGTCGATCTTCGCCTACTACCGCGAGGCGCACGTTGGGGTGGCGCCCTCCGTGGCCTTGCTGCGCCACTTCTTCTCCCTCTGGGTCTCCGACGGCAATATCTCAGCGTGCGCGAGTTTTGTCTCGTACTCCAAGTCCAACGCCATCTCGAAGGCCGGGAAGAGGGCCAAGGGCTTCTAGAGCAAGTGGGTTATGGTGAACGCTGGGTGCCACAACCCTCTGCTGGAGCTGCCGACAAAGCGGCCCGAGGCCGTTGAGGCGTGGTCCCGCGTGAAGCTCGATGATCGGCGGGCAAAGCAGGTGTTGGAGAAGATGAACGCCAACCTCAGGCCGGGCAGCCTGAGGGCGACGAAGCTGACCGGGGCTTCGCTCCTTAGGTATTTTCTGTCGCACCGGGTGGCCCCTCTTCAGGCGCACTCGCGCCCGCTGTGGAGGCCCGCGGATGCGGATGCGTCCTTCGCCTGAGCTTGGACGCCCTGAGCGACGAGGACCTGACCGCGGCTCTGCGCTGCTTGGTTGGAGAGGAAGTGGCAGGCCCGGTGGGTGCTCCGGTCCCTTTGTTCCTCCGTGATGATTGGGAGCTGGTGGTGGATGCCATGCCCACCTTCGACGGGGTCGGCCTGGTGCCGGCGGAGGATCCTGAGGGTCAGGCGTCGGCGACGGTGAACCTATCCTCCGGTGAATCCAGTGGAGAAGAGGAAGGAGATGACGACGATGACGAGGACCGTGACTCGGAGGCGTCCTTCGAGGGGACGGGGGAGACTTCTCCCTGGCGTAGGGGGAGCACCCTCCGCTCCATGCCTGATGACGACGAGGCCGACACCAGGCAGGGAGGGGAGGACACGCCCCTGGTCCCGAGGAAGGACAGGTCCGGGCTGATCTCTCGAGGGGCCACCCCGGCCCCTGCATCGGCCGAAGTCAGCTCCAGCCCTTCAGGCGCGCCTTCTCCTGTGACTGGGCCTCCCGAGGCTGAGCCTCGCAAGAGGCTTTCAGGCTTCAAGCTTGGCCGGAGTCCGTGGGATCCCGCGCCGGTCAACAAGTGTTCGAATTCCGCCTTGCTCCTGTCTTTTGCTGTCTAGACCTGACATCTTCCATTGGGCAGGCTGCTGCCCGCGGCGAAGAGGCTGAAGGGAGGCGCGGTGACCGCGCCTGAAATGGGCTCGTTAGCCGTGGCCACGTCCCCTGCCCGATCATCCTTGCGAGGCCAGCAGGAATGCTCCGGCGAGGAGTTAGCCCCCGTGGCCCCGTTGACTCTGGAGGCTCCCGTGCTTGACGCTGTCGCCGAGGTTGCCAAGGCTCAGGAGGTCCCTGCTTCCCAGATTGTGATTACCCTGCTGTCTTCTCCTCCTAATCCGCCGGCCCCCATCTCCTCTGCTTCCTCTGCTGCCTTGGACCACGCTGCCAAGGAACTGAGCCGGCTGCGGGAGGATCTCCGGAGCACGGACCCCCGCCTGGTGGCCGGGCGCTTGGCGTTAGTCTCCAGCTGGGCTAGCTCTGATGCCTCCGTCTGGGCGGCGCTGAGCCAGGCTGTTGCGGCTTCCGAGGAGGGGAAGCAAGCCACCTCCCAGGCCATGGCCGCTCGCGACGAGGCGTTGAAGGACGCCTCTACTGCCAAGGGCCACTGCAAGACGCTGGAGGGCGAATTGCAAGGGCTGCGCGATGAGCTCGCCAAGGAGATTCGCGACCATCAGGTGAAGGAGGAGGAGATGAAAGCTCGGGAGGCTGTTGTCAAGGAGCACGATGCCGAACTGTCAGCCGACCGTGACCGGCTGAAGATGCTGGAGCAGGCGCTGAAGGTGGAGAGGGTCGAGCTGGATGCCGGGGAGAAGATCCTGGCTGAAGACCACACGGCCTTCACGCTCTACGAGGAGAGGGCCCGTGTAGCGCTGAAAACGCTCTACAACGGGGGCCTAGAGAAGCCACTGGCTGGAGCCAAGGAAGGCCCCGCTAAGCTGGTTCCCTTCCTCGCCGAGGCGCTTGAGGAGGTCGTGATCGGCATCGGCCCCATGGCTGAAGTCGAGGCTCGCGTCCTCTCCTCCGCAGCACTGACGCGGATCCTCAGCCATGTTTACCTCCGCAACCCCGACGCCAACCTTGATGACCTGCTGGAGCCCGTGGACGCCAAGCGCTCCGTCGCCGCTGCTGAAGCCGTCAAGGGTCGAGCGGAGGCCTTGCTGTCGAAGTTCTGTGCCTTCAACACCGCGCCCAAGCGAGGTGCTGCCGGCCCAGTGACTCCAGGAGGTGGGGCTACGAAGCGCGACTCTACCACGAGCGGCGGCGTGGCCCAGGGGTGATCTTCTCACGGCCTTTTCCCACTCTGATTCCTGCAACATGCACCATGCCTCGTGGAGGTGTTTAAATTCATGTCTGGTATTGTGAGAACAATTTATCGTCTGTAATATTTGCTTCTGGATTTGCTAGATTTTGCGATTTCCTTCCTATTTGCTTGTGTTCTACATCGACACAGCCCGGCTCCACGCATACCTCAGCCGTCGTTAGCCCCGACCGAATCACCAGGACGGGACTAAGGAGTGAGGGGCTACGTGACAAGTTAGGCTCCTGAGTCACGATGCTCAGGAGTCCCCCTTGACGCGCGAACAGCAAATAGGGATGGGATGGAGGAGAGGATTTGTCGTTCTACGTCGGCAGGGCCTGGCCCCGCGCATACCTCAACCGCCGTTAGCCTTTCGGAACTAAGGAGTGAGGGGCTACGTGAAAAGTTAGGCTCCTGAGTCGTAGGAGTCACCCTTGACGCTCAAACGAGTCTTCAAACCTTAGATCCACTCAGGGAGGGGTGCGCGATGACCAGGTCCAAGGGACCTGGATGGGTGGCATGTGCTCGGGCGTGGCCCGGGCGCAGCCCCCGTGTCTAGCCCCCTCGCGCGGCACTCCCGGGGGAGGCTTTGCGATGGTGCTAGACACTGAGCTCTGGGCTCCCTGAGGTTGATTAAGCCGTGGGCTGCTGTAGGACCTTGAGAAGAGGTGTCTAGAGGGGGATGATTAGACACTAAGTACCAAAGTTCCAGTTTTTAAGTTTTCTTAAGTTTAAGTGGAGATTGGGCACAAGTTTAACATTCACAATACATATCAAGCAAGCATGCAAAGAGCATATGAGCAGCGGAAAGTAAAGCATGCAGCTTGCAAGAAAGTAAAGGGAAGGGTTTGGAGGATTCAAACGCAATTGGAGACACGGATGTTTTTGGCGTGGTTCCGATAGGTGGTGCTATCGTACATCCACGTTGATGGAGATTTCAACCCACGAAGGGTAATGGTTGCGCGAGTCCACGGAGGGCTCCACCCACGAAGGGTCCACGAAGAAGCAACCTTGTCTATTCCACCATGGCCGTCGCCCATGAAGGACTTGCCTCACTAGCGGTAGATCTTCACGAAGTAGGCGATCTCCTTGCCCTTACAAACTCATTGGTTCAACTCCACAATCTTGTCGGAGGCTCCCAAGTGACACCTAGCCAATCTAGGAGACACCACTCTCCAAGAAGTAACAAATGGTGCGTTGATGATGAACTCCTTGCTCTTGTGCTTCAAATGATAGTCTCCCCAACACTCAACTCTCTCTCATAGGTTTTGGATCTGGAGGAAAGAAGATTTGAGTGGAAAGCAACTTGGGGAAGGCTAGAGATCAAGATTCATATGGTAGGAATGGAATATCTTGGCCTCAACACATGAGTAGGTAGTTCTCTCTCAGAAAATGTATGCTGGAAGTGTAGGTTCAGTCTGATGGCTCTCTCCACGAATGAAGAGGAGGTGGAGGGGTATTTATAGCCTCCACACAAAATCTAACCGTTACACACAATCTACCAAACTCGGTGGGACCAAATAGTTAAACTCGGTCAGACTGATTTAGCAAATAATGTGACCGTTAGGGTTTTCGGTGGGACCGAAATACAACTCGGTGAGACCGATTCGGTTAGGGTTAGGGCATAACATAATCTCGGTAAGACCGATTACACAAGCTTGGTGAGACCGATTTTGGTAATAAGATTTCCAGAGAGTTGGTCAGGCAAACTCGGTGGGACCGATTACTCAAACTTGGTGGCACCGATTTTGGTAATAAGTTATCCAGAGAGTTTGCATTGTAATCTCGGTAGTACCGATTGCTCAAACTCGGTGGGACCGATCTTGGCAATGGACATACACAAAGAGATTACAATCCCATCTCGGTGAGACCAAGATCCCTATCGGTAAGACCGATTTGCTTAGGGTTTGTGGCAGTGGATATGGCTTTTGGAATCGGTGGTGCCGGATAGGAAGAATCGGTGTGACCGATTTTGGCTTTAGGTTTAGGTCATTTGTGGATGTGAGAAAGTAGCTGAGGGTTTTGGAGCATATCACTAAGCACATGAAGCAAGAGGCTCATTAAGCAACACCTCATCCCTCCTTGATAGTATTGGCTTTTCCTATAGACTCAATGTGATCTTGGACCGCTAAAATATGAAATGAAGAGTCTTGAGCTTGAAGCTTGAGCCAATCCTTTGTCCTTAGCATCTTGAAGGAGTTCCCACATCCTTTAGTCCATGCCACTCCATTGTTGAACTTATCTGAAACATACTAGATAAAAGTGTTAGTCCAACAAGAGATATGTTGACATTAATTACCAAAACCACCTAGGGAGCACTTGTGCTTTCAATCTCCCCCTTTTTGGTAATTGATGACAACATACATCAAAGCTTTAGATAAAGATGTAAGGAATAGCAAGTAAAGCTTTGGAAAGACATGTAACAAACATAGGCTCCCCCTACATGTATGCAATCATGTGAATATGGAATATAGAAGCATGTGAGAGCATAAACATGATAGAGCAGGCAATGTGTTACATGTATCTTGGCCATATTGATCAGAGCAAAGAATATTAAAGAAAATACCTTCATGCTCACGAGTCCTTCTTGCAAACAGTATGTACATCAGCAAGAATTCCTCATACACATGATTGTGATGCATATACTTACCTTGTAGTCTTGAGTTGGCTTGGGATGGGATGAACCTGCGTAAACAAGGTTAGATAACACAGATACATCTACTAGCCAGAGCAAACAGAAGAAACCACAAGTATACCAAGACTGGGATGACATGTAGAGAGTGAGTACTAAGTACCACATTGGATTAGACATGTCCCCAAGAGTAAAGATATGCAATGAATTCAAATGATTTCTTTCCCTTAGATGTCTTGCTCCCCCTGAATCTAGCATGGGATACTGGGAGAAGATAGGGAATAGAAAATCAGAGCTGAAAAATCAGAGCTGAAAGATATGAATGATGATCAGAGCTAATGTACGCTAATGCAAATAAGCACAAAAGATCAAATGAACATGTCTCTCCCCTCAAGAAGACATGTGGGCATCTCTCCTATTGAACACCAAGCATCTGGGATCCTTGAGAAATACTTCTACTTAAGTATTCTCTCGCCCTAGAGATCTCTCTCTCTCTCCCCTTTGAGGGTCTCTCTCCCCCTTAAGGATCTCTCTCTAAATGATAAGCTTTGATGTTCTCTCTCTCCCCCTTTGACATCAATTTCCAAGAAGGGTTTTCTGGAATCCGTCGAATGGGTTTGGTCCTTGAGACACAACACAAAGCAATGATAAAAATGTGATGCTTGTAGAGGACAAGATTCATTGAGTGGAGCTGGATCAGTAGAAACATAGAATATGTGGCAAACTGTTTTCCTGATGTGAAATCGGTGGCACCGAGTGGTATGCTTCGGTTTTACCGAAAGGATTCGGTTGGGCCAAAAATAACAAATCGGTGAAACCGAGTTCATCTCAGAGAAAACACTTGTCACCTCATCTCACTTAGACTAGTAAGATCTCACAAAGATTTGCAAGTAATTTACTGAAAGATGTGCAATGAATGTGATGCAGAAAATGCAGAGCAAACAGAAAGAAATCTAGATGAAGTTTTTTTTGAAAGCGGAAACAAATATGCATGAGACAAATGCAAAAACACAGACAAGAACACAAGAGAACTTCATCTAGAGATGGTCGGTGACAAAGTCACCTATGTTAGAGTATATTGACTTAGGAGTCAAGTGAGATCACTTGATCATAGGTCATACTAATCGTTTAAGCTCAAAATGGGGTTGCCATTTTTCGTTTAAGAATCTTGATGTATTCACATCTTGTCGAGTTGCTTTAGCTCATGACTTGGAGTAAAGCTTCTCAAAGATGGAACAACATACCTTGGTTGGTGGTGTTGTTCATGTAGTTGAACTTGTGTGAGTTGCTCAAGGTTGATGTAGCTCATCAAGAATTTGGAGCACCACTTGGAATTTAAGTCTATCTACCTACATGGGTTAGTAATTGCAAGGAAGAGCACTTGTGTATCCAAAAATAACAATCATGAAGCTCAATAGAGAATTTGTCAAAGGATATGTTTGAGTGGTTCTGTGCTTCCTTGTCTTCAACCACCATAGTGTAGAGACTTGGTGATGTAGAGATTGCTCAAGATGTGAGTAGATTACAATCTCATGGAGTTTGATTCCACCAAGTACCTACATGGGTTAGATAACATGCAAGATACAAATATATCCAAGTCATAAGATTTTCATCATAAGAGAGATATCAAGGATTAGTCATAGGCTCATGTCTTGCATGCATCCAATGGAGTTTCTACTCCAAGTTTGAAGCATCAATGATGTTCAATTCTCCTCTTAACCTGCAAAACACTTTCTCATCAAGAGGTTTAGTGAATATATCCGCTAATTGCTTTTTGGTGTGAACATGCTTAAGATCAATGTCACCCTTAGCAACATGATCTCGAATGAAATGATGACGAACTTCAATATGCTTAGTTCGAGAATGTTGCACATGATTATGACCAATTTTGATAGAACTTTCATTGTCACAAAGCAATTGAACATGTCTCACATATATCCCATAATCTTTAAGAGTTTGGGTCATCCAAAGTAATTGAGCACAACATGAACCAGCGGCAATATATTCAGCTTCGGCGGTGGATAAGGATACCGAGTTTTGTTTCTTGGAGGACCAAGACACAAGAGATCTACCAAGAAATTGACAAGTACCCTAAGTGGACTTTCTATCAACCTTGTCTCCGGTATAGTTCGAGTCGGAATAGCCAACAAGATCGAAAGAGGTCCTCTTAGGATACCAAATGCCAAAATTTGGTGTATGGATTAAGTATCTCACTATCCTTTTCACGGCCTTAAGATGACATTCCTTAGGAGCAGCTTGATATCGTGCACACATGCACACACTTAGCATGATATCGGGACGTGAAGCACATAGATATAATAATGAACCAATCATAGAGCGATAAACCTTTTGATCAACCGGTTCACTATCTTTGGTCAGATCAAGATGTACACTAGTAGGCATGGGTGTAGACATACCTTTGCATTCTTGCATATTGAACTTCTTGAATAAGTCCTTGGTGTACTTCATTTGAGAAACAAAGGTACCTTCCTTAGTTTGCTTGATTTGCAACCCAAGAAAGAATTTGAGTTCACTCATCATAGACATCTCAAACTTCTCCGACATTAGCTTCCCAAACTTTTCACTAAAATGAGGGTTAGTCGAACCAAATATAATATCATCAACATAGATTTGGCACACAAATAGTTCTCCATTAACCCTTTTAGTAAAAAGAGTAGAATCAATTTTCCCAATTTCAAAGCCTTTTTCAATAAGGAACTTGGTCAAGCATTTGTACCATGCTCTAGGAGCTTGTTTAAGACCATAAAGGGCATTGTGAAGTTTGTAAACATGATTGGGTTTCTTAGGATTAACAAATCCGGGAGGTTGCTTAACATAAACTTCCTCCTCTATTTCACCATTTATAAAAGCACTTTTAATTTCTATTTGGTACAAGGTGATATCATGATGATTAGCATAGGCAAGTAAGATGCGAATGGACTCAAGTCTAGCAACGGGAGCATAACTCTCACCATAGTCCATACCTTCAACTTGTGTGTAGCCTTGGGCGACGAGACGTGCTTTGTTGCGAACTACTTGTCCATCTTCATCTTGTTCGTTGCGAAACACCGATTTGGTACCGATGACGTTGGTTGTTGTCGGGCTTCTCAACCAATGTCCAAACTTAGTTCCTCTCAAAGTTGTGTAGCTCTTCATGCATGGCATTTATCCAATCCGGATCTTCCAATGCTTCTTCAACCTTCATAGGTTCAATGCTAGAGATGAAAGAATAGTTTTCACAAAAGTTAGCTAAACGAGTTTTAGAGCGAGTGATTCCCCCGGTTTGAATGTCATTGTAGATTTGCTCGACGGGATGATCTTTAGCAATTCTTGCTCGAACTCGTGAAAGCTTTTACTTGGGTCTTTGTTGAACATCTTATTCTTCTTCTTGGCCTTCTTCATTGTTGGCGTTGTCGTTCTCTTGTCGTGGTGGAGAAGGAGGTTGTTGACGTTCATCTTGATGCACTTCCTCGTTTTCTTCATCTTGGTGTGTCCCACTTGTGGATGCTTCCGTATCAACTCTTGGTTCACCTTGTCGTGAAGTTGAAGCTTCCACTTGGACAGATGAGGTACTCTCCTTCACCTCCGTTGGACGAACCTTGCCAATAGACAAATCTTGGATTGCTTCCGAAGGATCTTTGTCACCTACATCAATTGGCAATTGCTCTACTTGCGAGCCGTTAGATTCATCAAACTTCACATCTACCGTCTCTTCAACCTTTCCGGTGAAATTGTTGTAGACACGATAAGTGTGAGAGTTTGAGCCATAACCTAGTAGGAAACCTTCATGAGACTTAGGAGGAAATTTAGAGCGACGATGCTTATCAAGAATGTAGTACTTTGAGCTGAATACTCGAAAGTATCCAATTTGGGGTTTGTTACCAGTGAGGAGCTCATATGCCGTCTTGCCGAGTAGCCTGTGAAGATAGAAGCGATTTGTCGCATGACAAGCTGTCTCAACCGCTTCTACCCAAAAGTGCTTCAGTGTCTTGTACTCATCAAGCATCGTTCTCGCCATTTCAATGAGCGTCCGATTCTTCCTCTCAACAACTCCATTTTGTTGAGGTGTGTACATAGCCGAGAACTCGTGTGAAATCCCTTCTTCGTCAAGAAAGGTGTCCACATTTGCGTTCTTGAACTCCGTTCCGTTATCACTGCGAACCTTCTTGATCTTCACTTCAAATTGATTTTGGGCCTTCCTAGCGAAGTTTTTGAAGATCTTTTGGACCTGCAATTTATCATCGAGAAAGAACACCCACGTAAATCTTGAAAAATCATCAACTATAACTAGACCAAAAGAATTTCCAACGAGACTCTTGTAAGAGTTGGGACAAAAAGATCCATGTGAAGTAGCTCGAGTGGCCTCCTTGTGGTCATGATGTTCTTCACGGGATGCCTTCCTCCAACCTGTTTACCTGCTTGACAAGCACTGCAAACTCTATCCTTATCAAATATGACATCGTTAACTCCAAGGATATGATTTACTTTAATAAGCTTGTCAAGGTTTCGCATACCAACATGACCTAGTCGTCTATGCCATAACCAACCTTTTGAGGATTTAGCAATAAAGCAAGTTTTAGGTTGAGCCTTTTTAGTGAAATCAACAATGTATAGATCACCTCTATGCACACCGGTAAAGACCATTTTATGATTGTCTCGACGAAATACTTGGCAATCCACTTTAGTAAATAGAACATTGGAACCGAAATCAGCAAGTCTAGATACTGAAAGTAAGTTGTATCCAAGAGATTCAACGAGCATAACATTTTGTATGGAGCTATCATGTGATATGGCCACCTTACCGAGGCCAACCACCTTACCCTTTGAGTTGTCACCGAAAGTGACATACTTTCGAGGACTATCACTATCAGCAAGCTCACGAAACATGTCTTTATCTCCGGTCATGTGATCGGTACATCCACTATCAAGAACCCATTCCTTTCCTCCTAACATATATCCCTGAAGATTTGCCATAAGACCAAAATGTCTCATTGCATCATCAAGATCGAAGTCACTATCATCATCCTCATCATAGTATCCATGTTCAACATCGTCATGTGGTGGATCAAATCCTAGAGAGGGTAATTCATTAGAATGAGTTTGACAATGATATTGTTTATGAATTTTTATAGCTTCGGAAATAATATCACTAATAATACCAACATTTCCTTTAGCACGCATAAGGTTTGTAAGCTCAAATAGACGATCACCAAACATAGGATCACTAGTATTCATCTTACTCAAAGAAATAGACTTATGAAGAATTTCATCAAGATTTTTCAAGGAATAATTTGGAAATCGTTCCTCAAGCAATTTCCATATAGTGTAGGCACACTTAAAAGTAGGCAAGCATCCAATCAAGTTTCTAGGCAATCCTCTAATGATAAGTTCGGCAGTTCTAAGATTCCTAATCATGTCAATTGACTCATCATGGGTAAGATGCATAGGATCAATGTAAGGTGCACAAGGGCTAGCAATGTACTTGTTCAAATGATATTGATTGAAAATTACAAGCATCTCATTTTTCCACTCATGAAAATACTCTCCATCAAGAATAGGCACTCTATGTCTAAGACTCCCCAAAGTAGACTCATCCATCTTCCTCCAATGGTGATTAAACCTAGCAATGGAGACCAATGCTCTGATACCACTTGTAGGACCTTGAGAAGAGGTGTCTAGAGGGGGGTGATTAGACACTAAGTACCAAAGTTGCAGTTTTTAAGTTTTCTTAAGTTTAAGTGGAGATTGGGCACAAGTTTAACATTCACAATACATATCAAGCAAGCATGCAAAGAGTATATGAGCAGTGGAAAGTAAAGCATGCAAGTTGCAAGAAAGTAAAGGGAAGGGTTTGGAGGATTCAAACGCAATTGGAGACACGGATGTTTTTGGCGTGGTTCCGATAGGTGGTGCTATCGTACATCCACGTTGATGGAGACTTCAACCCACGAAGGGTAACGGTTGTGCGAGTACACAGAGGGCTCCACCCACGAAGGGTCCACGAAGAAGCAACCTTGTCTATTCCACCATGGCCGTCGCCCACGAAGGACTTGCCTCACTAGCGGTAGATCTTCACGAAGTAGGCGATCTCCTTGCCCTTACAAAATCCTTGGTTCAACTCCACAATCTTGTCGGAGGCTCCCAAGTGACACCTAGCCAATCTAGGAGACACCACTCTCCAAGAAGTAACAAATGGTGCATTGATGATGAACTCCTTGCTCTTGTGCTTCAAATGATAGTCTCCCCAACACTCAACTCTCTCTCATAGGTTTTGGATCTGGTGGAAAGAATATTTGAGTGGAAAGCAACTTGGGGAAGGCTAGAGATCAAGATTCATATGGTAGGAATGGAATATCTTGGCCTCAACACATGAGTAGGTAGTTCTCTCTCAGAAAATGTATGCTGGAAGTGTAGGTTCAGTCTGATGGCTCTCTCCACGAATGAAGAGGAGGTGGAGGGGTATTTATAGCCTCCACACAAAATCTAACCGTTACACACAATCTACCAAACTCGGTGGGACCGAATAGTTAAACTCGGTCAGACCGATTTAGCAAATAATGTGACCGTTAGGGTTTTCGGTGGGACCGAAATACAACTCGGTGAGACCGATTCGGTTAGGGTTAAGGCATAACGTAATCTCGGTAAGACCGATTACACAAACTTGGTGAGACCGATTTCGGTAATAAGCTTTCCAGAGAGTTGGTCAGGCAAACTCGGTGGGACCGATAACTCAAACTCGGTGGGACCGATTTTGGTAATAAGTTATCCAGAGAGTTTGCATTATAATCTCGGTAGTACCGATTGCTCAAACTCGGTGGGATCAATCTTGGCAATGGACATACACAGAGAGATTACATCCCATCTCGGTGAGACCGAGATCCCTATCGGTAGGACTGATTTGCTTAGGGTTTGTGGCAGTGGCTATGACTTTTGGAATCGGTGGCGCCGGATAGGAAGAATGGGTGTGACCGATTTTGGCTTTAGGTTTAGGTCATTTGTGGATGTGAGAAAGTAGCTGAGGGTTTTGGAGCATATCACTAAGAACATGAAGCAAGAGGCTCATTAAGCAACACCTCAACCCTCCTTGATAGTATTGGCTTTTCCTATAGACTCAATGTGATCTTGGACCACTAAAATATGAAATGAAGAGTCTTGAGCTTGAAGCTTGAGCCAATCCTTTGTCCTTAGCATCTTGAAGGAGTTCCCACATCCTTTAGTCCATGCCACTCCATTGTTGAACTTATCTGAAACATACTAGATAAAAGTGTTAGTCCAACAAGAGATATGTTGACAGTAATTACCAAAACCACCTAGGGAGCACTTGTGCTTTCGGCTACCCTCAGTTGTTTATCACCAGCACGGAGCATAGCGCTTCCGTATGTTTACGGGCATAGCCGCTCCTCGGCAGTGTCGTCAGCCAGCACGGAGCATGGTGCTTCCACTGGTGCGTGGGAGGGGGGCTCCCCTCCAGGAGGAGCCCCTGGGGCGTGTACAGCCCCGCCCTGATACGTGGCTGGCACGGTAGGGCTAGGAGAGGTGTATCTGGGCACCCGTGAGCCAGCACGGGACTCACGAGGCCCTACCTGAAGGCGGGTTGCGCCTGGCTCTGGGCCTTTGTGGATGGTATGTTCCTGCAAGGTGGTTAAAATGCAAATGCTCTACGTCCTCAGGTCCCGGCCCTCGAGCAAGCTCAGTCGCCGCTAGTATGACAGGTCGCAATGCCGTGGGTCAAGGCCAGAGGGTGAGGGCTGGAGAGCTAGTAAGAGCCCATGAGTCGCGATGCTCAGGCGCCCCCCTTTTAACGTGCAAGCGGTTCGCATGGGGAGAAATAGGCCTGTGGTGGGCGGCGAGCGACAATCATGAACAGGTCAAGCATGAAGGAGCAAATCAACTTAGATAGATGCAGGGAAAGCAAACGCCACTGGGTCAGGCCCGAGCGGCTTGGGGATGATGCAGCCCAAGGGGCACCCCCAACAAGATAAGCAGAAGATATAAGCAAAACGGATACATGCCGCAGGGACGGACCCACGCGACCTGGGAATGATGCAGCCCTGAGGGCGCTCCCAGCTAAAACAAAAACTGAAAAGAAGTCACCTGATGCTGTTGCAGAACGATAGTTGGTGCAGCTGGTGGTGCAGGGCGAAGGAGCCAATCCTCACGAGCTCTCGGGACTCCGAGCCTCGGGAGGCTCAGGAGGTCCGGGCGGCCCGTTAAGGTCCATCTCCATCTCCTCCAGGAACACGCGATGCTTGGCCACCTGAGCTTCTAGAATGCTCCTCATCAGGCGCTGGTGGGCTGCAGCTGCGTTCGGCAAGCCGAAGGGCATGCGAACGAAGCTGTGCGGTGGGCCCGCGCAACGCCCCACGTGCGAAGGACAGAAGCACTCCTGAGAAGCGACTCGATTGAGCCCTAGGTTGTCGATGCAGACGCGCAGCCCGCCATCCTCGCCTGGATGGGGACCTACGCCGGGCAAACGGTGGTTGCCGCGCATGACTCTCGATTCCTCCACATCCTGAGCGGCCTTGGTGATGAACTCCTGAGGGTTGGGTCCTTCTTTCCTTACGCCTTCCTGAGGGAAGCGTGCCATGAAGCACGCCTCCAAGTGGTGCCCAAGCACCTCCCTCATGACCTTGGCAAAGTCGGTGGATCCCCAGGAGAGAGCTCCCGAGCCCTGCCCGAGGAGGGCGCCGGGCGCGCCTTCCTATGCGATGGGGGGTGGCGTCCCTTGGACGGGCGCATGTCCAGACGCAGCGCCTCTGGAGGTGCCTGCCTCCTGAGGCCTTGAGCCAGGTGATGTCTTCTTCTTCTTGGGAGCTGCTCCAGGGAGGTTTCCACTCTTGCTGTCTGGGTCCTCGATCGACGCGGCCTGAAAGGCGCGCTCGAGGGAGCACACCGCATCCTTCTCTTCACAGGGGACCGTGATGACCTCACCGCTTCCTGGCATCTTGAGGATGTTGTCGGTGTCAAAACCGGCAGATCTCGGGTAGGGGGTCCCGAACTGTGCGTCTAGGCGGATGGTAACAGGAGACAAGGGACACAATGTTTTTACCCAGGTTCGGGCCCTCTCGATGGAGGTAAAACCCTACTCCTGCTTGATTGATATTGATGATACGGGTAGTACAAGAGTAGATCTACCACGAGATCAAGGAGGCTAAACCCTAGAAGCTAGCCTATGGTATGATTGTTGTAATGGTTGTTCGTCCTACGGACTAAAACCCTCCGGTTTATATAGACACCGGAGAGGGCTAGGGTTACACAGAGTCGGTTACAATGGTAGGAGATCTACATATCCGTATCGCCAAGCTTGCCTTCCACGCCAAGGAAAGTCCCATCCGGACACAGGACGAAGTCTTCAATCTTGTATCTTCATAGTCTTGGAGTCCGGCCGATGATGATAGTCCGGCTATCCGGACACCCCCTAGTCCAGGACTACCTCAGTAGCCCCTGAACCAGGCTTCAATGATGATGAGTCCGGCGCGCATATTGTTCGGCATTGCAAGGCGGGTTCCTCCTTCGAATTAATCATAGAAGATTGTGAACACCAGGATAGTGTCCGGCTCTGCAAAATAAATTCCACATACCACCGCAGAGAGAATAATATGTACACAAGTTCGATCTGCTGACGTATTTCCTGGCATGACATCATGCCACTACCAAGCCTTTACTTGAATTGTTTTTACTATACCACCTCAGCGCGTTTAGCGAAGTGGTTTCCTTGGCACGTCTTGTCGAAGCAGAGATCGTGTTCCCTTTATTCCGGGATTCCCATCAATACGGACGTGGGTAACCCAACCGCGTCATTGATTGTGGCGCTTGGGAGATAAGCGAGTTTTACCAGGCCAGTGGGGACGCATAGTCTTCGTCCGCCCACATATAAGGGGATAAGGATCCACCTTTTTTACCTACGCCTTCTTCCTCCTTTGCTTATCCATCTCCGCGCACTCGAGCTCCAGCGCCCAAGTCCGCACATCTCGTCTCAACCTTCTCCGGCCATGTCCGGAGCGGGAGGCAAGTGGATGGCCTCTTCCGTTACGGAGGGGCACATCGAGAAACTGCGCGGCACCGGATACCTGCCCAGCGACATCGCGCATCGGCTGCCCGACGAGGGGCAGCTCATCCCCACCCCCAGGCCTCATGAGAGGGTCGTATTTCTTCCCCACTTCCTCCGCGGACTGGGCTTCCCACTTCATCCCTTCGTCCGGGGGCTCATGTACTACTACGGCCTGGACTTCCACGATCTGGCGCCAAACTTCATCCTCAACATCTCGGCGTTTATCGTCGTGTGCGAGGCCTTCCTCTGCATCCAGCCCCACTTTGGCTTGTGGCTAAAGACCTTCAACGTAAAGCCGAAGGTCGTGAAGGGCAGCCAAACGGAGTGCAGAGGCGCCATGGTGGGCAAAATGGCCCACGTTACTTTGCTCAAGGGCGCCTTCGTGGAAACCATCAAAGGGTGGCAATCGGGGTGGTTCTACATCACCGAGCCGCGCGACCCTAAATGGGCAGCGGCCCCCGAGTTCAGATCTAGTTCCCCCATGCAGCTCACCTCCTGGAAAGAGAAGGGCTTGTTATGGGGTAGTACGGAGGAGCTGACCGGACTCCAGTCCCGTCTTCAGACTTTGGTGAACAAGAAGCTTAAGCTTGTCAACATGATCCAGGTCATGCTCGTTCGCCAGATTCTCCCCTGCCAACAACGGGCTTTCAATTTGTGGGAGTTTGATCCGGCACAGCACCGGACCCTTAGCGGGCTCTTCGACACAACGTACGAAGCTGCCTGGAGGGTGCTGTTCAAGGGCGGAGAAGCCCCCGCATCCGCGACTGAAGATCGTGGATTCAGCATACAACGCCCGGCCGGCGCGGTAAGCTATGCTATCCTTTATGGGACATTCATTTCTTTCATAGTTTGACTCTATGCGGGATTTAAAATTCCCAATGCCTTTAACAGTACTGGCAGAGGACGTCCGGACAGGTTAACTGTTCGGCTCCCCTCCCCGAAGACCCAGTGGATGCCCATTTAACGGGGCTGCTAGTCCCGGCACTTTATGTGGTGCTGGAGAAGAAGGCCAAGAAGAAGGCCACGGGAACCCGAAGGAGTTCCCGGCGCCAGGTGGTATCGGACTCATCATCCGATGGCTCTGAGGCAGACTCCTCCCCCGAAGACGAGGAGGAGAAAGAGGACTCTCCCCCAGAGGGGGGAGAGAGGAAGAGGAAGGCTTCCCCAACGGGGGAGGCCGAAGGGTCCAAGAAGGGAAGGACCCTTCCTCCGGACTGCTCCGCCAACGCTGGCGACGGCGACGGGGAGTGGCCCTCAAGGGCCAAGCCCCCGGCAAGATCGTAAGTATCTGGACTCTTGAATGATTTATAGTTTCTCTTTGTGCCACGTAGTGTCCTTCTAATGCCGCATACTGCCTGTAGTCCGGCCGAGGATGATCTTCCCGCTTCATCGAGTGGGTCCTTGGCTCCGTCGGATGTGGATTCCATTCCGACCGCCTCGACTCCCCGTGACGCTGACGACGCCGAGGTGGGATCCCAGGAGGGGACCCATCAGGAGGAGGCTCCGGAGGCGCCGCAAGGCAGCCTCCCGGACTTTGCGCCGGACCTCGCACCGGAACCTGTAGTGGTTCCAGAGTCCGGCAGGCGGCCCCTTCGTAAGAAGGGCAAGATCATGACACCGGCAGCCTCCGTCCAACCGGAGGCGCCAGACAACTTGTTGGAGGTGCTCAACGGTGCTTCCATCGAGGAAGAACACCGCACTATCACGAGTGCGGTGATTCAGAAGTTTCAGCTCGCCAAGAGCAGGCTGACCGAAGCCTGCAGCAGCCTTCTAACAGGCTTTCAGGTAAGAAGTTTTAAAATATTTAATGTAATACCGCATAGACAGTAGCCCCTGATGCTCAGTTCGGTGTTCAGAAAGAAAAGCCGGACTGAGGATCTAAAAAGATATACGCAGGAGTTCTAAACATTATGTCAATATGGGTTTGCAGGCTGCGCTGCTGACCTCTGCCGCACTGACTGCGGAGGTCGATGCTTTGAAGCAGAACCTCGAGCGGTCCGAGAACGAGCTCGGCCTTGCCAAGAAGCAGCTCGAGGACAAAGAAGGTGAGTAACACCGTATTAAATTTGTACCTTACAGAAAAGGATTTTGGTTGCAATAGAAATAACAAGGATAACGTGGGTACTGCAGGGGCCACGAACGAGGTGGCGAACCTGAAGGAGGCCGTGTCCCCGGCCAAACGTAATGCGGCCGCGGAACGAGCAGAGCGAGCGTAGCAGGAGGCGTGGGTGGCGGAGGTGTGGCAAGAGCTCCAGGCTCTCATGGAAAAGCATGAGAGTTTGGAGCGCGACTCGAAGACTCGAGAGTCCGAGCTTGCCTCGGCCCTTGAGAGTGCCAAAGCCGCTAAGGCCGAGGCCCATAAGGCCCTTCAGGAGATTGAGGCGGTGAAGAAAATAGCGGCGGGTAAGGCATTTTTCATGCAAAGCAAGCATGTGAATGTGAATTACCTGTTACTTACCCGAATTTGGAGCTCTCCAGGAGCGTTTGCAGATCTGCCTCACAGCGTGTCCGATGCCGCCGCATTCTACCGGGCCGAGGAGGGGAGCTCAATGGAGAAGGTCTTCTGGTCTCAGTATGTTGAGGCCGGACATCCGGTGCCCCTTAGCGACCAACTGAAGCAGCTGGTCGAGCTCCACAAGGTAGCCGAGCAGGCCATGAAGGGCCTCATAGTCCGGCTGTGGCCTGAAGAGGCCATGCCTGGGAGCTACTTTGGCATGGTGCGGCGGCTGGTGGATGCGTGTCCCTGGGTGGAAGTCATCAAGCGCTCCGCCTGCATTGAAGGTGCCCGTCGGGCCCTTGCCCGCACAAAGGTGCACTGGGGCAGGCTGGATGCTGAGAAGCTTCTGACGGACGCGCCGCCGGCGGGCAAGGAGTATCGCACGCCCGAAATGTATTATAAGAGTGTCCTGAAGGGTGCCCGCAAGATTGCGGATGAGTGCACCAAGGATGTAATATTTGAGTAGACTCGCAATGTGTTATCCTGTGCGCTGAAAACTTTGTTCATATGCGCTAAGCAACGCTTATTGATTTAAAATATTACCTTCTGTGCAGCCGTTTATCAAATCTGAGAGATGGCAAGTCGTTGGCTTCAGCCCCCATGCCACGAGTGCTGGGGTGTTCGGGATAAACTTGAGCGCTCTTCTTCCCATTTTTGGGTCCATCTAGGGAGGCGCTCAACACAAAGAACAAGGCAACCGGACTTATAATGCTTGAACACTCTCACTTAGCCATAGAATTCTATAATTTTAAATTTTGGCGAAGCCCCTAGTGTTCGGAAGACCGAGTTCGGGGCGCTATCCACGCCTGGGCCGGACACAACCGGTTCCTCTCTCTAAGCGGCATAAGTCTTTAGGGAGTCAAAAAGACCTCTCGAACAGCGACCAGCTCTCGCCTTATCATGATGGTCAGTTTTAGCTTTCTCCACTGAGGCGCTCGCCCAGCTCAACCGAGGCGCAATCACAGTGGTTCTCCCAGTGCTACCTTAGCCGATAGAACGGAACGTAAGGTACCAAAACATGGGAGCTGGGCAAACCCAACTATTGACCGAAGACATGATTCGGAGCTGATGCATATAGTGCTATAAGTTCGGGGTGCCGCACTTGTGAAAGTGTTCGGACTTATCACACCATAATGCGGGGAACATAAGCCCCTAGTGTATTCGGCCGTACCAAAGTGTACGGATGCAAAACGTCATAAATGAACATATATGTAAAAAAGGAATGCAATTACAAGCGAAGAGTAATGCATTGTTTATTCAAGGAATTCTGCCATGAGTGCAGAACGATACAAATAGTGCAGTAAGCAAGGGATTGGACTATTAGACATGTCCCCCTCCAGGGGTAGGCTGCAGAATGGTGTATTTAACAAATTTAATGCTCATAATGGAGACCACCTTAGTGTTTGTCGTAGCCTTTGTCCTTCCCTAGCTGTTGCATCGTGAGTTCGGCAGATTCACCGCCGGACAGGGTCTCTGGTGAATGGAGTCCTGTGGATAAATAGAAAAAAAAGAGCGACACACTTGGGAGCCCCTGGTGTGGTTGAGCCGCACTCTGGGCCTGTCGTGGTCATGCCCCTCCCCCTATGCCCATGGTATCTCCAGAGCGTAATGATGTACGCAAAGAGCTGGTCTTGTAATCATGCAAGGGCTGGGGTTGGGGCCGCATTGCTACGCGTGCTCGGAACGTGCCAGGTGGTCTTGATGTATGTTACTCCGGGCGCGTTTGGCCATGTCCGGTCGTTTAACGGCCGGACTCAAAAATTGCCTTAAGAGGCTGCTCTGTACTTCTGCCGCGAGAGCCGCTGTGTGTTCCTCCGTTCGGAGGGAGCGTTCAGTGTTTCCATTGACCGTAATGACTCCACGAGGGCCTGGCATCTTGAGCTTAAGGTATGCATAATGCGGCACCGCGTTGAACTTTGCAAACGCGGTTCGTCCGAGCAGAGCGTGATAGCCATTGCGGAATGGGACTATGTCGAAGATTAACTCCTTGCTTCGGAAATTATCCGGGGATCCGAAGACCACTTCCAGTGTGACT
This sequence comes from Triticum timopheevii, assembly GCA_963921465.1. Classification (NCBI taxonomy): domain Eukaryota; kingdom Viridiplantae; phylum Streptophyta; class Magnoliopsida; order Poales; family Poaceae; genus Triticum; species Triticum timopheevii. The sequence continues at coordinate 514,564,283 of OY997268.1, read as the reverse complement.
GAGCCTGTACAATTGGCCTCAACACCTGGTATGACGCCTTTGAAGGTCGTCTTTGTAGGTTTAATCCTTGAGGGGTCTACGCCCGTCTTGCACACTGTATCCTGATAAAGCAGGTTCAGGCTGCTGCCGCCGTCCATCAGGACTCTAGTGAGGTGAAATCCATCGACGATTGGGTCTAAAACCAATGCGGCGAATCCGCCATGGTGGATACTGGTGGGGTGGTCCCTTCGATCGAAAGTGATCAGGCAAGAGGACCATGGATTGAACTTCGAGGCGACTGGCTCCATCGCATATACGTCCCTAAGTGCACGCTTCCACTCCCTCTTGGGTATATGGGTTGCGTATATCATGTTTACCATCCGCACTTGTGGGGGGAAACCCTTCTGTCCTCTACTGTTCGGCGGCCGGGTCTCTTCCTCGTCATCGCTATGCAGCCCCTTGTCGTTGTTTTCGGCAATTAACTTGCCTGCCTGCTTGAATACCCAACAATCCCTGTTAGTGTGATTAGCTGGTTTTTCAGGGGTGCCATGTATCTGGCAAGAGCGGTCGAGTATTTGGTCCAGATTGGACGGACCCGGAGTGGTTCTTTTGAATGGCTTCTTCCGCTGACCGGGTTTAGAGCCTCTGAATCCGGCGTTGACTGCCGTATCCTCAGTGTTATCGCCGTTAATGCGGCGTTTGTTTTTGTTTCAACGCGACCTGCCACTGCGGTCCTTAGTATCCGGACTGCCAGAATTTTTGCTGAGGTTGTTACTGCGGGCTAGCCAGCTGTCCTCACCCGCACAGAAGCGGGTCATGAGTGATGTGAGGGCTGCCATGGATTTCGGCTTTTCCTGTCCTAGGTGCCGGGCCAGCCACTCGTCGCGGATGTTATGTTTGAAGGCTGCGAGGGCCTCTACATCCGGACAGTCGATGATTTGATTTTTCTTTGTTAAGAACCGTGTCCAGAACTGTCTGGCCGATTCGTCTGGCTGCTGAATTATGTGGCTTAGGTCATCGGCGTCTGGTGGTCGCTCGTATGTGCCCTGGAAGTTGTCGAGAAATGCGGCTTCCAGGTCCTCCCAACACCCAATTGACTCTGCTGGCAAGCTGTTAAGCCAGTGCCGAGCTGGTCCTTTAAGCTTGAGCGGGAGATACTTGATGGCGTGGAGATCGTCACCGCGGGCCATATGGATATGAAGGAGATAATCTTCGATCCAAACCACGGGGTCTATTGTGCCATCGTAGGATTCAATGTTCACGGGTTTAAACCCTTTGGGGATTTGATGATCCATTACTTCATCTATGAAGCATAGTGGGTGTGCGGCGCCTCTATACTGGGCAATATCACGACGTAGCTCAAGAGAGCTTTGTCTGCTGTGTTCGGCCCGGCCGGAGTTGCTGTATCCGGCGCGACGGTAGTCATCATGGATCATGGGGCGCCCACGTGATCCGTAGATAGATCTTGATTGTCTTGCCTTGTCCTCCAATATGTCTTGCAAGTCCGGTGCATTCCCCCGTGGCTTCGTACTTTTCGAGCGATGCCGGGGTACGGTCCTGATGGAGGGCCTAGATGCCTCTCTGTCGCGACCACGAGGTGGTCGGTCTGCTGTATTGTGCGCTGGTGATGAAGGTTTATATGCCTCCTCCTCTAAGCGGGGGAGCAACTTGCGTTTTGGGTAGCTTTTGGAGGGGTGTTCGAGTTCATGCTCTTCGGCCGCGAGGACCTCGGTCCATCTGTCGGCCAGCAGGTCTTGATCAGCTCGAAGCTGTTGCTGCTTTTTCTTTAGGCTGTTTGCCGTGGCCATTAGCCTGCGTTTAAAACGCTCTTGTTCGACGGGATCCTCAGGCACGACGAATTCGTTGTCGTTGAGGCTTGCCTCGTCTCCAGAGGGAGGCATGTAATTATCATCCTCGACCTCTTCGTATGCTGCTCTCTCGTGAGGGCTGGCTTCTGCGTCCTCCTGCGCTGAATCTTGCTAGAGGTGGTTGTCTTCGGCACTCTCTGGGGTGTTATTATCTCCGGTGCCGGAATCTCCATTCTTGCTGTGGCGGGATTTAGAGCGGCGCCGCTGACATCGGCATTTAGGCTGTTTCTTAGGGGAATCTGCCTCCGCTGCTTCTTCGCCGTTCCCATCCTTTGGGATGTCCACCATGTATATGTCGTATGACGAGGTGGTCTTCCAGTGCCCCGTAGGCGCTGGTTCTTGGTCGTCTCCGGCATCGTCGTCCATACCGTCGATGTCTTTGGAGTCGTAATCTAGCATGTCGGTTAGATCGTCGACAGTGGCTACAAAGTGAGTGGTGGGTGGGCTTTGAATTTCTTCATCGTCCGCACCCCAACCATCCTGACCGTAGTCCGGCCAGGGCTCTCCTGATAACGAGAGATGCTTTAGCGAATTCAAGATGTTGCCAAAGGGTGAGTGCTGAAAGATGTCCGCAGCGGTGAACTCCATGATCGGCGCCCAATCGGATTCGATTGGTAGGGGCGCAGGAGGTTCGGAGTCCGGCACAGAGTCCGGCACCTCAGAGTCACGAGCTTTGCAAAGGACAAGGTCGGTATTCGGCTCCATCGCCGTAGAGATTGCAGCTCCCGAGGCGGTGTCTAGCCACCTGTCCTCGATCTGCGCGGTCGGCTCCGAACTAGGGGTCGGAGCGGACTCATGTGCGGCTTCCAGGGCACTGTCCAGCGGCAGAGCTAAATCATGCCCATCGTGACAGTGCGGCACGCTCGGCTGTGGCTCAAATCCATCGAAGATCAAGTCTCCACGAATGTCGGCCGTGAAGTTTAAGCTTCCAAACCTGACCTGATGGCCAGGGGCGTAGCTTTCGATCTGCTCCAGATGGCCAAGCGAATTGGCCCGCAGTGCGAAGCCGCCGAACACGAAGATCTGTCCGGGGAAAAATTCTCACCCTGGACTGCGTTGTTGTTGATTGAAGAAGCCATCAAGCCTATCGGTGACGACACAGAGGAACTCTCAATGAAAGCACCAATGTCGGTGTCAAAACCAGCGGATCTTGGGTAGGGGGTCCCGAACTCTGCGCCTAGGCGGATGGTAACAGGAGACAATGGACACAATGTTTTTACCCAGGTTCGGGCCCTCTCGATGGAGGTAAAACCCTACTCCTGCTTGATTGATATTGATGATACGGGTAGTACAAGAGTAGATCTACCACGAGATCAAGGAGGCTAAACCCTAGAAGCTAGCCTATGGTATGATTGTTGTAATGGTTGTTCGTCCTACGGACTAAAACCCTCCGGTTTATATAGACACCGGAGAGGGCTAGGGTTACACAGAGTCGGTTACAATGGTAGGAGATCTACATATCCGTATCGCCAAGCTTGCCTTCCACGCCAAGGAAAGTCCCATCCGGACACGGGACGAAGTCTTCAATCTTGTATCTTCATAGTCTTGGAGTCCAGCCGATGATGATAGTCCGGCTATCCGGACACCCCCTAGTCCAGGACTCCCTCAGATGTTGTAGCCATGGTGAGTCACTGCCATGAACTTGGCCAGGGCTGGGTACCCGAGGATGGCATTGTGTGGCATGCGAATGTGAGCGACATCAAAGTCAATGAGCTCGGTGCGGTAGTTGCTGCGCTGTCCAAAGGTGACAGGAAGGCAGACCTGCCCTATCGGGACAGTGGAACCATCAGTGACTCTGACAAAGGCTTGGTTGGCTGAAGCTGATCATATGGCACTTGGAGATTGTTGAATGTCTCAACGGACAGAATGTTGAGTCCTGCTCCACCATCGATGAGGGTCCTGGTGACTTGCACATTGCTGATAACTGGGGAACAAAGCATTGGGAGGACACCGGCCGTTGCCGCGCACTTGAGCTGATTCGCTGAGCTGAACGTGATGGCGCACACAGACCACCTGAGAGGGCGGGTGGCCTCAAGCTTGGGGAGGACTGCATTCACCTCGCGAGCAAACTGCTTGAAGATGCGCTGTGAGGCTGGGGCTTGAGCGCCGCCAAGGATGCAAGCGATTGCACGTGGCTCCTGGAAGCCCCCAGCCCCCTCGTCCTGATGATGGTCTTCATTCCTTATTGGTGGTGGTGGCAGAGGAGGAAGGCCTGCGTTGCCATGCAGGCGGCCTCGTGAGGCTGATCTCTCCAAGCTCCCTCGGGAGGCTGGTCCTGCCAGCGGTCCTCGCGAGGTCGGTCACGCCACCCTTGGCGAGGGCCACGGTCGTCCCATGGTCCTCCACCTCTTGCTCCGCCTCGGACGTAGCCCCGATCGTTGTGCTCGGGGCGTCGATCGACACGGCCTTCTTGCACGGCCCTAAGCTCTTGGCACTCGTTGGTGTTGTGGGTGTGGAGATCGTGGTACACACAGTACCGGCTGCCCTTGGACGACTCCGGCTGGTCCCTACCGCGCTTTGTGTCTGGCTCCGCCGCGAGTACAGCTACTCGCTTACGCTTCACATCCTTGGCCTTGGCTTTCTTCTCTTCTGGGTCCGCTACTGGGAGCTCGAGAAGGGAGAGGCGCCCTTCCTCAGCCCTTGCGCACTTGGTCGCCAGGTTGAACAACTCCAGAGACGTGCACAGATCTTCATGTATTGCCAGCTCCTCCTTCATCTTGACGTTGCGAACGCCATCAGAGAACACCGAAATGATGGCCTCCTCAGTCACCCTGGGAATCTTGAGGCGAGCATTATTGAAGCGCTGGATGTACTTCTGCAAGGTCTCTCCAGGCTGCTGCTTGATGTGGCGCAGGTCACCCACGGCCGGCGGACGACCGCGAGTGCCCTGGAAGTTGGCGATGAAGCGGGTGCGCATCTCCTCCCAGGAGGAGATCGTTCCAGGAGCCAAGTTCAGGAGCCAGGTGCGGGCACCGTCCTTGAGCGCCATGGGAAACCAGTTTGCCATGACCTTTTCGTCCCCGTTGGCGGCTTTGATGGCCAGCTTGTAGAGCTGTAGGAACTCCGCGGGGTCTGCAGTGCCCTCGTAGCGAGGAGGCAGGTCAGGCTTGAACTTGCCTAGCCAGGTGATACGTCTCCAACGTATCTATAATTTTTGATTGCTCCATGCTACTTTACCTACTATTTTGGACTATATTGGGCTTTATTTTCCACTTTTATATTATTTTTGGGACTAACCTATTAACCGGAGGCCCAGCCCAGAATTGCTGTTTTTTTTGCCTATTTCAGTGTTTCAAAGAAACGGAGTATCAAACGGAGTCCAAACGGAATGAAACCTTCGGGAACGTGATTTTCTCACCGAACGTGATCCAGGAGACTTGGACCCTGCTCCAAGGAACAAAAGAGTCGGTCACGAGGGTGGGGGGTGTGCCCCCCTAGAGCGCGCCCCCTGCCTCGTGGCCCCCCTGTTGCTCCACCGACGTACTCCTTCCTCCTATATATACCTACGTACCCCCAAACGACCAGAACAGGAGCCAAAAACCTAATTCCACCGTCGCAACCTTCTGTATCCACGAGATCCCATCTTGGGGCCTGTTCCGGAGCTCTGCCGGAGGGGGGATCCACCATGGAGGGCTTCTACATCAACACCATAGCCCCTTCGATGAAGTGTGAGTAGTTTACTTCAGACCTTCGGGGCCATAGCTAGTAGCTAGATGGCTTCTTCTCTCTTTTTGGATCTCAATACAATGTTCTCCCCCTCTCTCATGGAGATCTATTCGATGTAATCTTCTTTTTTGCGGTGTGTTTGTTGAGACCGATGAATTGTGGGTTTATGATCCAGCTTATCTATGAATAATATTTGAATATTCTCTGAATTCTTTTATGTATGATTGAGTTATCTTTGCAAGTCTCTTCGAATTATCTGTTTGGTTTGGCCAACTAGATTGGTAGTTCTTGCAATGGGAGAAGTGCTTAGATTTGGGTTCAATCTTGCGGTGTCCTTTCCCAGTGACAGAAGGGGCAGCAAGGCACGTATTGTATTGTTGCCATCGAGGATAACAAGATGGTTTTTTTATCATATTGCATGAATTTATCCCTCTACATCATGTCATCTTGCTTAAGGCGTTACTCTGTTTTTAACTTAATACTCTAGATGCATGCTGGATTGCGGTCGATGAGTGGAGTAATAGTAGTAGATGTGTCGGAGTAATGGGCCACTGGTAGGCTGAACCGGGACCCAGGATCTTTCAAGACATCGGGGCAGGCCGCGCCCCTCTAGCCGAGTCCCAGCTGGCGACCTCCAGAGAGGCCGAGTCCCAGCTGGCGATCTCCCAAGAAGCCGAGTCCCAGATGACGACTTCAAAGCAAGCCGACTCCCAGCTTGCGACCTCTAGGAATGCCGACCATGGGAGTTGGCCCATGACACTTCACGAAGACCGATGCGGGGTACGGCCTCGACGTGGCCGTCCCTTCCTGCCTACGAGGGGCTGGCATGGCTACAGTGAGCCGTATCGCTGGGAGATCTCCGGCGAGGCGCGGCACTGTTGCCATGCCTGCCCTGACCTCAGCCACAGTGCATGATGCACTGTGCCCACGACGCCGGCCTGTACGATCCGAAGACCGCGGTGCCACCTGTCAGTGGGTAAATCGAAGGCGGCCAGAGCGCCCGAAGACGGCCCTGTGGGAGTCGGCCTCCCCGGAGTCGGCCGTCTCCCCATCAGGGCCCCACAAGCCATAAACCAGATTGGATGGGGAGTGGCGACAGCGATCGCCTGATAGACGGCGGTACTGTTGCCACGACCCGATGACCAGGCCTGCGTCATCAGGAGCGCCGCACAGTGTCCGGCCTGTCCGCGGGACCCACCAGTCGGCGGGCCCCAGAAGCCGGCGGGAAGGACGGCAACATGAGAGACAGACGGCTGGGACCCACGCCTAGTCGGATTACCATTGTACCCCCGGGGGGTAGGCCTATATAAACCCCCCGGGGCACCCATGCAAAGGGTTCGGACCTTGATAGAGATAGACACATAGACCAGGGAGGAGGGAACTAGCCTTGCTCTCTCCTGCCTCCCGATACAGCTCTAGGAGCACCATTGTAACCACCTTGATATAGTGACCATGCGGAGACCCTGCAGAGCAGCAGTAGGGGTGTTATCTCCCCGAAGAGCCCCGAAGTTGGGTAAGATTCGCCGGTGTGCATGTCAACGCCTTATCCCGTTTCCAGGCACCGACGACGTTCTACTCGCCCCCACCATGATAAGCCATCCTTTGGCATATGTCGCACCCAACCCCCGACATTTGGCGCCCACCGTGGGGCGAGGTGCACCGTCGTCCGGAGATCTGTTCTGGACGGGAACCCTTTTCCTCCCTGGCGAGCGCAGCCAGCCAGGCTCGCCTGATGGAGTCTGCATCAACACGCTGCACGGCGTTGAGGCCGCCTGCGCCGCGAGCGGCCTCGCTGAACTTATCGGCAAGGTGTGCCTCTCCAACGAACCCACGTCCGACGCGGGCATGGGTGGCCCCGAGAACCTTCTCGCGGGCCTCCTCGACCAACTCCATGTCGCCGGCGAGCCTGCCGTGGACTTGGAGTCCGTAGGCTCCTCCGACCCGATGCTGGTCGACTCCAATGCTGTGTCACTTGACATCTTCCCCACCAACATGGTGGTCTACGACGAGCCGCTTCCGTACGAGGAGAGCGGCGGAAGCGCCATCACGGAGGTGCTCGTCATCAGCCATGGCGAGCACTCCGGCGAAGAAGACCAGGACCCGCTAGCTGCGGCCCTGCAAGACCTAACCGCGCCCATCCCAGAGGACACAGACGCCGAGACGCTGGAGACGCGCCGCCTTCAGATCATCGAAAGCGCCAAGAAGCTGGCAAGCATGAGGCGCTTATCAGAGGCATACCAGCGCGAGATGGATCGCGCCGTAGGTGGCTCGCCAGCTCCAACTGGGCCGAGCCGTCTAGGTACGGTCCGACAGCGCGGCGCAGCCATCGCCGACTTGCTCGGGGTGAAACGCCCCGTGTACGCCACCCCAGTGGAGAATATCCGCGCCGCCCAAGCGGCGACTGACGAGCTGAAGAACTTCGAGGGCGAAGAGCGCCGCGTGATGACGGAGCGAGTCCAGCAGCTCCTTGACGCGGTTGCTGCGCAAAACGCGGCCAGCGGCCGCGTAGATGCACTGCAGCAGCCGAACGACGACTTGCCTCCCCACCGAGATCAAGGCGCGACCTCTCGGACGCCGACTGGTGGCGTCCGCGGAAGGAAAGAGAAGGAGCTGGATGCCAGTCACAGTCGGACTCATATCACCATCGAGCACGACCAAGATGGCCGCCCAAGAGCAGTAGAGCGGCAGGACGATTATCTGCCTCCCCCGCCCAGAAGAGAACGACGAGTTTCCCCGCCGCCTGTTGAGCATCCGACTCTCGGAGGTTGCCTTGGCCGTCGAGAGGGAGTCGGAGAGAACGACGCCCGCCATCGGATCGACCGACTCCATCGATCCTTGGCGCTGGAAGAAGAAGATGAGCTGGGTCCCCCTTGCTTCGGGCCCCGCATCAGAGACGAGCCCTTCCCCAAAGGGTTCACGCTCCCTCGAGACACACTCAAGTACACCGGCTCCGTGAAGCCGGAGGACTGGCTGATAGACTACTCCACAGCCGTCAGCATAGCAAACGGCAACAAGCGAGTTGCCGTGAAGTACGTCCCCCTCATGCTCCAGGGCATGGCCCGGACATGGCTGAACAGCCTGAAGCCCCGCAGCATCAACAGCTGGGTCGACTTCACCGAAGCCTTCATCCGCAACTTCACCAGCACGTACAAGCGACCTCCCAAGCCGCACCAGCTCTCCTTGTGTGTGCAAGGCCCTGAAGAATCAACACGCGACTACCTCACGCGCTGGGGGGAGCTTCGAAACTCCTGCGAGGGCGTGCACGAGGTGCAGGCTATCGAGTACTTCACTGCCGGGTGCCGAGAGGGCACCCTCCTCAAGCACAAACTCCTCTGCGACGAGCCAGAGACCCTCGACGAACTGCTAGTCATAGCAGATAAGTACGCCACGGCCGACTCTTCTATGAAGACGGAGATTCAAGTCAACGCGGCTGGCAAAGTGACTCCCCAGGCTCCCAGAACTCCGGCTGGAGACACCAGTCGGCGACAGCAACAGAATGACAACAAACGCAAGGCCCCACCGCCGACTTCCAACAGTCGGCAGGTCGCGGCAGTTGAAGATCAGTAGCCGGAGGGGCAGCCTCCGGTCAAGCGGCAGAGGGGCGGCAAGTCCAATTGGTTGCCGGCTTTCTCCTATGAGCAGACTTTGGATGGTCCATGCAAGTTCCACAGTGGCGCGAAGCCGTCAAACCACACCACCAGAAAGTGTCACTAGCTCACCAGGATCGCCAAGGGAGACGGCCTCACTCCTCCGCCGCCTGCTGGGCCGCCGCCTCCGCCACCGCCCCAGCAGCCGGCGACTCGGCCAGTCGGCGCCGTGCAAGACGAGTTCCCAGAAGAGCATGGAGCCTACGTAGTGTTCACCAGTGTGGCAGATCACCGGCGCAGCAGGCGCCAACAACAACAAGAAGTAAATGCAGTAGCAACAGATGCTCCAGAGTTCATGCATTGGTCCGAGAGGCCTATCAGCTGGAGTCGGGCGGATCACCCAGAGGTGATGCCGAGTCCGGGCTCCAATGCCCTGGTCCTAGGTGTGACCTTGGCCACTGATAGGCGGGCCGCCCATTTTTCGCCGGTCCTGATAGATGGAGGCAGTAGCATAAACATCCTGTACAAGGACACCATGGAGAAGCTAGGAATCAAGCGAAGACAGCTGCAGAGCAGCCGCACCGTGTTCCATGGAATTGTACCCGGCCTCTCCTGTTCGCTGATCGGCAAGATCCTGATAGACGTCCTCTTCGGAGACAAAGATCACTTCCTCCGAGAGCCGGTCTGGTTCGAGGTGGTAGACTTGGAGAGCCCGTACCACGCTCTGCTTGGCTGACCTGCCTTGGCCAAGTTCATGGTGGTTCCCCACTACGCATACCTCAAGATGAAGATGCCGAGTTCCAAGGGGATTCTGACCGTAGCAGGCGACTACAAGAAGTCGTCCGCCTGCGCGGCCGAGAGCAGTCGGTTGGCCGAGTCCCTGGTGATCGCGGCCGAGAAGCGGCTCCTTGACTGAGTCGTGGCGATGGCCGGAAAGCAGCCAGAGATGTCGCCCGACCCCAAGGAGTCGGAGGCAGAAGGATCATTTAAGCCGGCCAAAGAGACCAAGAAGATACCCTTGGACCCGGAGCACCCAGAGAGATACGCTGTCATGGGCACATGCCTTGACAGCAAATAGGAAGGCGATCTCGTCGATTTCCTCCGTGAGAATCGGGACATCTTTGCATGGTCCCCCAAGGACATGCCGGGTGTACCGACGGAATTCGCCGAGCACAAGCTACATGTCAGGCCAGATATGAGTTGTTGGAGAAGAGATAGCCCGGCTCTTGGCAGCCGGTTTCATCATGGAAGTGTTTTTTCCAGAGTGGCTGGCAAACCCAGTTTTGGTGCTGAAGAAGAACAAGAAGTGGCGGATGTGCATCGATTACACAAGCCTCAACAAAGCCTGCCCGAAGGACCCGTTTGCTCTGCCAAGGATTGATCAGGTGATACACTCCATAGCCGGATGCGAGCTGCTGAGTTTCCTAGACGCATATTCAGGATACCACCAGATCAAGCTGAATCCAGCGGACAGACTGAAGACCGCATTCATCACGCCATTTGGAGCCTTCTGCTACCTGACAATGACGTTCGGCTTGAGGAATGCCGGCGCCACCTTTCAGCGTTGCATGCAGAAGTGCCTCCTCAAGCAACTCGGCAGGAACGCCCACGTCTACGTGGATGATGTGGTGGTGAAGACGGAAAAGCGTGGGACGCTGCTGGAAGACCTCAAAGAGACCTTTGAAAATCTGCGCCGTTTCCGGATCAAGCTCAACCCTGAGAAGTGCGTTTTTGGAGTACCAGCCAGCCAGCTCCTTAGCTTCCTGGTCTCCGAACGCGGCATAGAGTGCAACCCCGTGAAGATCAAGGCCATTGAGAGAATGGAGGTACCCAGCCGACTGTTGGATGTGCAGAAGTTCACCGGCTGCCTGGCGTCCATCAGCCGATTCATCAGTCGGCTGGGCGAGAAAGCTCTGCCCTTGTATCAATTGATGAAGAAGACCACCTTTTTTGAGTGGAACCACAAGGTGGATGAGGCATTTCTCCAGCTGAAGAAGATGTTGACTACTCCCCCCGTGTTGGCGGCTCCGACTCCCAAAGAGCCCATGCTCTTGTACATTGCCGCCACCAGCCGAGTAGTCAGCACAGCCATTGTAGTCGAGCGCAAGGAGGAAGGCAAGGCGCTCCTTGTCCAGAGACCAGTATATTACCTGAGCGAGGTACTGTCGACCTCCAAGCAGAACTACCCTCACTACCAGAAGATGTGCTACGGCGTGCACTTTGCCGCCAAGAAGCTGAAGCCCTACTTTCAAGAGCATCCAATCACTGTGGTTTGCATTGCTCCATTCGCCGAGATCATTGGAAGCCGAGACGCCTCCGGCCGAGTGGCCAAATGGGCTATAGATCTAGCTCCTTATACCATCTACTACCAGCCCCGCACCGCCATCAAGTCGCAGGCGCTGGCCGACTTCCTCGTCGACTGGGCCGAGACCCAGTACCTGCCGCCAGCGCCTGACTCCACTCATTGGCGGATGCATTTCGACGGCTCCAAGATGCGCACCGGCCTTGGAGCCGGCATCGTCCTCACCTCCCCTAAGGGCGACAAGCTGAAATACGTGCTGCAAATCCACTTCGCCGCCTCCAACAACGTCGCCGAATATGAGGCGCTCATTCATGGGCTCCGGCTTGCCAAAGAACTCGGCATTCGCCGGATCCTGTGTTATGGCGACTCCGACTTGGTGGTTCAGCAATCATCCGGCGACTGGGATGCCAAAGACGCAAACATGGCGAGCTACCGTTTCCTGGTGCAGCAACTCAGCGGATACTTCGAGGGGTGCGAGTTCCTTCACGTGCCAAGAAATGACAATGATCAAGCAGATGCCTTGGCACGAGTCGGCTCCACTCGCCAAGCGATACCCTCCGGCGTCGCCCTTCAGCGCCTCCTCAAGCCGTCTATCAAGCCTTCACCAGAGTCGGACTCCATCTTCGTGCCGGCTCCGCCAGAAATAGTCGGATCCGACTCCAAAGCCCCAGCAGGCGACCTCAAGAAAACCACAGTTGAAACCGGCCCGGGGACTTCAGAACCCGGCCCGAGGACTGCGCCAGTCGGCCCGGGAGCTGCCCCAGTTGGCCCGGGGACTTCAGAGCCCGGCCCAGGGACTGTGCCAGTCGGCCCGGGGACTTCAGAGCCCGGCCCGGGGACTGCGCCAGTCGGCCCGGGGGCTGCCCCAGTCGGCCCAGAGACTCCGTTAATTCAGCAAACGGCCGCAGACTCCAGCCCGCCGCCTCCCAGCCCAGCCACCCTTGTCCAAGTCGCTGTGGTAGCAGTTGAAGAGATAGCAGCACCTTCATGGGCGCAGCCCATCCTCAAATTTCTAGTAAACAAAGAATTGCCAACAGATGAGATCCTGGCTCGGCAAGTGCAGCGCCGAGCGGCATCATACACCATAGTCAACAGAGAGCTAGTCAGACGCAGTGTCACTGGTGTTTACCAGCGCTGTGTAGAACCAGAACAAGGCCAAGCGATCCTCAGAGACATCCATCAGGGCGAGTGCGGCCACCATGCGGCTTCAAGGGCACTCGTGGCCAAAGCCTTTCGGCATGGCTTCTTTTGGCCGACTGCCCTGGAAGAAGCTAAAGAGCTAGTCCAAAAATGCAAGGGGTGCCAGATGTTCCGCTCCAAGCCACTTCAGCCGGCTTCCGCGCTGAAGACAATCCCCATCGCCCTGCCCTTCGCAGTTTGGGGCCTGGACATGGTAGGGCCATTCAAGATGGCCCGAGGCGGCCTAACTCATCTGCTTGTCGCGGTGGACAAGTTCACCAAGTGGGTGGAAGCAAAGCCCATCAAGAAGTTGAACGGGCCGACTGCAGTAACCTTCATTGCCGACATCACGGTGCCGTACGGCATACCGCACAGCATCATCACCGACAATGGCACAAACTTTGCCAAGGGCGCCTTGGCTCATTTCTGCGCGACACAGGGCATCCGACTGTACTTAGCGTCCGTTGCCCATCCGCAGTCAAACGGCCAGGTGGAACGAGCCAATGGCCTCATCCTGTCCGGCATCAAGCCTCGACTGGTCGAACCACTCGAGCGATCGGCCGGCTGTTGGGTCGAGGAGCCGCCAGCCGTCCTCTGGAGTCTGCGCACGATCCAAACAAGTCAACCGGCTTCACGCCTTTCTTCCTCGTCTACGGTGCCGAAGCTGTCATCTCGACAGATATAGAGTTCGACTCTCCGCGAGTCTCCATGTACACCGAAGAGGAAGCCGAAGAAGCACGCCAAGACGACGTCGATCTGCTGGAAGAGGGCCGACTATTGGCACTCAGCCGGTCCGGCATCTACGAGCAGAGTCTGCACTGATACTACAACCGCAAGGTCAAGCCAAGATCGTTCAAAGAGGGCGACATTGTGCTCCGGCTGATTCAGAGAACAGCCGGCCAGCACAAGTTGTCGGCGCCTTGGGAGGGTCCCTTCATCATCAGCAAGGTGCTAGGGAACGACGCCTACTATCTGATTGACGCTCAGAAGCCTCGAGCGTGCAAGAGGGACGACTCCGGCAAAGAGACAGAGCGCCCGTGGAACGCGAATCTTCTTCAAAGATTTTACAGTTGATGCAGTATGTATCGCACTACCCTCTTTGTATTAAAGTACTAAGACCTTAGGCCCCACGGGACGAGCTCGGGGACTGCCTTTTTGTTATCTGTATGATAAGAATTACGCTTCTGAACATGCTATTGTTTTTTATCATACCATCTGGCACCGGGTTCGACTAGTCGACCCGGGGGCTTGCCGTCTTGCGCTATGAAAAGCTTCTTGCAGTCGGACAAGTAATGTGTTGCGCTCAAGCCGTCTCCTGTCGAAAGCCGCAGCTCGCAGAGCGACTGCCGGTAGGCAGAGAACAAGCTAGAACGAGCGCACGCATGAAAAAATGGCTAAGGACCTAAAAGCTTAGGCATAGCTCAAGCCGGCTACCAGCCTCCCCTCACAGAGCCGACTCATGAGTAGTCGGCTCGCCGTCTTAAGCTTTTATCAAAGACAGCCGACTCTTGAATAGTTGGCCTGTCGCCTTCTAGTCGACTTGCTAAAGAAACTCTAAACGGCTAAGTACTTGCCTTCCTGAAGTAGCCAAGCACTTGACCTGGCGACAGTCCGCAGAGCGGCTGCCCAGCCGGCAAGGCGGCAACTAAAGGAAGGCGGCAAAGGAAAAAGTCTAAGAGCAATAAGCAAGGAAAGGCGGAAATTAGATAAATATTTACATAGGCCCTCGGCCGAATCTCTGAATAAAAATTCAGGATACACCCCGCGGGTGGAATTGTTCGAACTTAACAAGTCTTTCAAAAAGATTACTGAAGACAGATAAACAGAAGCAGTCTAGGAGGCGGCCTCTGGGGCCGGAGGATCGGAGGTGACGGCGGTGTCGGATGCCGGGGCAGTCGGCTGGGCGGTCTCAGCCTGGTCGCCTCCGGCGCCAGTCACCTTTTCCCCGCGCGGCTCGTTGCTGGAGGCGCGATCGGGCTGAAGCTGGCCGCCTTCTTCGTCTTCTGGCACCTCCTCCTCGCCTCCGTCCTCTGACTCGTCCTCCTCCTCGGCGCTGGAGTCGATCACCTCCGCCGAGTCTTCCTCGTACTCCGGGTTCATCCCGAACCAGTCCGGCGGTGCTTCCTCGTCGCCTTCAGTCTGCTCGGGCACGAAGACGCTGGTGTCCGTGTACTCGGCGATGGCCGCCGCGCGCTCGACAAGGGCACCTTCTACGGCCTCCAGCTCGGCCTGGTCTTCTGACCGGAACGCTGCCAGGCGGTCCAGGTCCAGCCCCGGATACCACGCCTTGATGAACTCCAAGGCCCGGCGTGCTCCGGCCCGGGCCGAGGAGCCCTTCCAAGCCTCAAGACGGCCGGCGGCGACTTCCAGCCAGTCGGCGGTCCGACTGGCGGTGCGCAGAGCCGGCACATCCGGCCACAGGGCGGCAACCACCTGGGCACCAGCACGCTGAAGACGGCGCAGCAGCCGGTGAGCCGGACGAAGACGGGCCCCGATGCTCAGGAGCTGCTCATCGATGGTTCGGGGGGCATTGGCGGCGATCACCTCACCCTTCGCCCTTCGTGCCTCCCGAGCCGCCTCGATGGCCAGAGGGACGGCTTGTGAATGACCAGGAAAGAAGTCTGCCAAGACAAAAAAGAAGATAGTCAGAAAATCAGAAATCGGCCTAACACGAAGTCGGAAGACCAAAGAAACAAAAGAGACTTACCTTCAACGATGTCCTCGAGCTCTTGGTAGCCAGAGGTCAGCATCGCCTCCCTGTCGGTCCAGGCGGAGCGCTCGATCTCGAACTCGGCCATGAGGGCGGCCTCCCGCGTCTTGGCCTCGTCCTGCGCCCTCTGGAGCAGTTCCTTCTGCTCGGCCAGCTGCGTCGCCAGCAGATCGCGCTCTTTGGCGAGCCGGGCGCACTCCTCCTCCTTGGCACGACGAGCAGTGTTGGCCTCGCCCAGCTGCTCCTGAAGGGCGGCATTGGCGCCTGAAGAACGAAGAAAGAGACAAGAAAAATCATCAGTAAATTAGACTGCCGGGGAGATCCGGCCCGACTGCTCAGCACTCGGCCCGAATCTCGGGGACTACAGCCCGCGGGTGCGCCAGCGCGCCCCCGCGAAGAAGGAAGAAAAGAGCTCACCCCAGCTTTCCGTCAAGTCGGCGGTCCGCTTGTTCAGCTCCTCGACATTGCGGTTGAAGGCAGTGGCGCGGAGGTTATGATATTCCTACAAAAAGCCGGCAAAGGCAAAAGTTAGTATTCGGAGCTCGCCAGAGGGAGTTCCGAACCGCCTGCTCAGCAGCCGGCCCGGAACTCGGGGACTACACCCAGTGGGTGCGCTGGCGCGCCCCCATAGAGAAAGACATGAATTAAAAAAGAGAAAGGAAACATACCCGGACGGATGTCCGCACAGCCAGATGCGCTCTGGTGCAGACTTGGAGGGCGTCGCTCTCCGCGCGCAGTTTTGCCTGGACGTCCAGGAGGGCCTGGTTCAGCGGGCCGGTGCCGCCTCTGAGCAACCAGCCAGTGGGCGCGGCACTGGATGCCTTGACGTCCAAACTCGCCGAGCTGGCTGCGCCAGTCTCCCGAGCTCGCGGCGCCGAGCTCGTCCTCTCAAGCCGGCAGCGTGCCGGCACGGCGACTTGAAGAAGCAGCCGCGCCTCAGCATCGTCCGTGGTCGGTGGATCCTGCGGGCCCACCGGCTGCTTGCCGTGCGACCTCCCAGACGGTGCCGGAGGCGGGGGAGGCGGCGCGAGGGTGTCCGAGCCTGAAGCCTCGCCGCCCTCCTCCACGAGGGGTTTCTCGGTGCCGACCTCTCCGGTCTGCCGCGTGAACTCTGGAGCCGGCGGCGCCGATGACAATGGAGGGACGAGCATCGCCGATCGGTGACGCGCGACCTCCTCAGCACACCGCTTCATCGCGGCTGCAGCCTCGGCCTCCTCCAGCTTCTTCTGGGCGTTGGCGGCCGCCTTCTCGGCCTGCGCCTTCTCCAGGCGGTCGGCCTCCTCCTCGTCGCGCTTCTCCCACGCGTTCCGTTCCGTCGCCTCCCGAAGGTCGGCGGCGGGATCGACCCGCCGGGTGTTGGTGGACGTCTCTATCGACCCCATGACAGAGGGGACGGCAGCTCTCTCAAGGGAGAGGGGGGCTCTGGAGAAGAATGAAGGAAAAATCAAAAAGACTCGAACAAGATCCAACAAAGAAAATAAAAAAGAGCGTAAACACTTACGCGGAAACTAACGGCGGCCTTCTCGCTTCCCTTCGGAAGCGGTTGGCCTTCGCGGCCGCCTCCTCCCGTTTGGTCGCGGCGGCCGCCCCCTTGAACTTCTTCTGTTTGCCGCCGGGCGCGCTTGGCCCGGCATGACGCCTCTTCGCGCCGCCTTGGCCGTAGGGGCCGGCCCTCGGCTAAGTACGAGGGACGACTTCCATGTCGGCGTCGTCATCGGGCCAGTCGGCGAAGGTGGCCGATGGCCTGAGGCTGCCGTCTGCCCCTTCTTCGCCGCCTTCGGCATCGGCCTCCAACGCCGCCGCCCCCAAGTCGGGGTCGTCGACGTCGCTATCCTCGCGGTCGGGGACGTAATCGTGGGGCTCTCTCATGGCGCCGGCTGCGGGCTCCATGAGGGGGTTCTGCTCAGAAGGAACCAATTATGATTAGAAGCCGGAGTCGGCTGCAAAGAAGATCAAGCTACAGAAAGATGCAACTTACCACTGGAGGGGGGTTGTCGCGCGAGTACGGCTCCTTGCCGAACTGCCAGTCCTCCGTGAACTCGCAGTGCGCGATGTGGTTCACCAAGTTCGCCACCTCCCTGCGGGGCATCTCCTTGGTGCATAGTCGGCTCAGGTCGTGGCGGCCGCTCATCTGACAGATGAGGTGAGGCCGGCCCTGGAGTGGGAGGACTCGGCGCGCCACGAAGGCGGCCAGAAGGTCGGATCCGACAAGGCC
Organism: Triticum timopheevii; assembly: GCA_963921465.1. Lineage (NCBI taxonomy): Eukaryota > Viridiplantae > Streptophyta > Magnoliopsida > Poales > Poaceae > Triticum > Triticum timopheevii. Next base: position 514,546,777 of record OY997268.1, on the reverse strand, counting down.
CTCCGACTGCAGCAGAACTGGGAGTCGCGCCACGGCGGCGGCTCCGGAGGGAGTCAGCGACTTGGACCGGTGGGACCAACTGGGAAGCCTCCCAGTTAAGGGCTCGGGGTTGAAGGGTGGCAGGTTGACCCAGTCGCCGTCGGCGGAGAGGTTCTTCACATAAAAGTAGGAGCGCTGCCACATCTTCACCGATTTCACCAGCGAGATGAGAGGGAAAGGGTTGTCGGCCGTCGAGCGCCGCACCGCGATGTAGGTGCCGCACTGAGCCGGCGTGCCGGCGGCCTGCGTGCCAAGCTTTGAAGAGAAGAATTCTCCCCACAACTCGAGGGTGGGGAGAACGCCGAGGAAGCCTTCGCATAGAGTGGCGAAGGCGGAGAGCAGCACCACCGCGTTTGGGGTGAGGTGGTGCGGCTGAAGATTATGGAACTCCAGGAACGAGTGGAAGAATCCGCTCGCCGGCAGCCCCAGCCCGCGCATAAGGTGCGAGCGGAAGACGACCCGCTCGCCCTCCTCCGGCGCGGGCCGGATCTCTCCCGCCGGCGCGGGACGGGCGTGCACGAGGTCCGTGCTGGGGAGACGGCGGGTCCGGCGGAGGAACTCGATATGCTCCACCTCCACGTCTGAGCGGTCCCACACGCCGGAGCACGAGGCAGGAGGCGCGGCGGAGGAAGAACTCATCGCCGACGAGGGAGGTGCTTTTGCTCGCGACGGAGGAAGAAGAGAAGGCAGGAGAGCGGGGGAGAGGGTGCGCGTGCAGTGCCGCCCCGCTCCTCCCCGCCTATTTATAGCCCTACGGGCTGAGGAGCCGAGGGGGCGGGCGTGGGATTAACTGCGCACGAAGCCCCACGCCGCCCATGATTTACCCCACGAAGTTACTGCGCGCAGTAACAACGTGGGGAATCCAACCGTCCGCGACCGCAGCGGATCCGCTCGGAAGCCAAGGCGCGGTAGTGGCGGGCCCCGCCTAGCGGCCCGTCCCCTCGCGCGCGTGGGTGAGCACACTATCCTCCCCACGTGGCGCTGCGCGATAGGACCGCCTTGATGGCAGCAGGGAAGCGTATCCGATACGCCGCCTGTTTTCCCGCCGCGACTTACAAACAGCGGCCCCTCGCTGAACAAGTCTGACTTCGGCGAGTCGGCCCAAAGAAGACAACAGCCGAGTCTCAGAGTCGGCGCTGGGAAGATGAAACTGTTGAAGCCCCACGAGGCGGCTCCGCAGGGCTTCACCAGCTTTGGGGACTACTGTCGGAGTAATGGGCCACGGGTAGGCTGACCCGGGACCCAGGATCTTTCAAGACATCGGGGCAGGCCGCGCCCCTCCAGCCGAGTCCCAGCTGGCGACCTCCAGAGAGGCCGAGTCCCAGCTGGCGATCTCACAAGAAGCCAAGTCCCAGATGACGACTTCAAAGCAAGCCGACTCCAAGCTTGCGACCTCTAGGAGTGCCGACTATGGGAGTCGGCCCATGACACTTCATGAAGGCCGATGCGGGGTACGGCCTCGACGTGGCCATCCCTCCCTGCCTACGAGGGGCTGGCATGGCTACAGTGAGTCGTATCGCTGGGAGATCTCCAGCGAGGCGCGGCACTGTTGCCATGCCTGCCCTGACCTCAGCCACAGTGCGCGACGCACTGTGCCCACGACGCCGGCCTGTATGATCCGAAGACCGCGGGGCCACCTGTCAGTGGGTAAATCGAAGGCGGCCAGAGCGCCCGAAGACGGCCCTGTGGGAGTCGGCCTCCCCGGAGTCGCCCGTCTCCCCATCAGGGCCCCACAAGCCATAAACCAGATTGGATGGGGAGTGGCGACAGTGATCGCCTGATAGACGGCGGTACTGTTGTCACGACCCGATGACCAAGCCTGCGTCATCAGGAGCGCCGCACAGTGTCCGGCCTGTCCACGGGACCCACCAGTCGGCGGGCCCTAGAAGCCGGCGGGAAGGACGGCAACATGAGAGACAGACGGCTGGGACCCACGCCCATTCGGATTACCATTGTACCCCCGGGGGGTAGGCCTATATAAACCCCCCAGGGCACCCATGCAAAGGGTTCGGACCTTGATAGAGATAGACACATAGACCAGGGAGGAGGGAACTAGCCTTGCTCTCTCCTGCCTCCCGATACAGCTCTAGGAGCACCATTGTAACCACCTTGATATAGTGACCATGCGGAGACCCCGCAGAGCACCAGTAGGGGTGTTATCTCCCCGGAGAGCCCCGAAGCTGGGTAAGATTCGCCGGCGTGCATGTCTACGCCTTATCCCGTTACCAGGCACCGGCAACGTTCTACTCGCCCCCACCATGATAAGCCATCCTTTGGCATATGTCGCACCCAACCCCCGACAAGATGCAGAATCATTTCGATCTACTTATCTTGGAGGTGATGCCTATATACATGATCATACCTAGATATACTCATAATTATGCTCAATTCTGTCAATTGCTCAACAGTAATTTGTTCACCCACCGTAGAATATCTATGCTCTTGAGAGAAGCCACTAGTGAAACCTATGACCCCCGGGTCTATTCTCATCATATCAATCTCCATTACTTTATTACTTGCTTTGTTTTTACTTTGCCTTTTACTTTTCACTTTGCATCTATATATCAAAAATACCAAAAATATTATTTATCATCTCTATCGGATCTCACTCTCGTAAGTGACCATGAAGGGATTGACAACCCCTAATCGCGTTGGTTGCGAGGAGCTATCGTTTTGTGTAGGTACGAGGGACTTGTGCGTGGTCTCCTACTAGATTGATACCTTGGTTCTCAAAAACTGAGGAAAATACTTACGCTACTTTGCTGCATCATCCTCTCCTCTTCGGGGAAATCCAACGCAGTGCTCAAGAGGTAGCAAGAAGAATTTCTGGCGCCGTTGCCGGGGAGGCTCACGCAAGAGCAAGTCAACCATACCAAGTACCCATCACAATCCCTATCTCTCGCATTACATTATTTGCCATTTGCCTCTCGTTTTCCTCTCCCCCACCTCACCCTTGCCGTTTTATTCGCCCTCTCTTTCCCAATTTCCTCCTATTTTTCCCATTTGCCTTTTCCTGTTGCCTTTCTGTTTGCTTGTGTGTTGGATTACTTGTTGCCATGGTGCAAGATAATACCAAATTGTGTGACTTCTCAAATACCAATAATAATGATTTCCTTAGTACTCCGATTGCTCCTCTTAATAATGATGAGTCTTGTGAAATCAATACCGCTTTGCTGAATCTTGTTATGAAAGATCAATTCGCCGGCCTTCCTAGTGAAGATGTCGCTACTCATCTAAACAACTTTGTTGATTTGTGTGATATGCAAAAGAAGACAGATACGGATAACAATATTGTCAAATTGAAGTTATTTCTGTTTTCACTTAGAGATCGTGCTAAAGTTTGGTTTTCGTCTTTGCCTAAAAATAGTATTAATTCTTGGAACAAGTGCAAAGATGCTTTTATCTCTAAGTATTTTCCTCCTGCTAAGATAATCACTCTTAGGAACCATATTATGAATTTTAAACAACTTGATCATGAGCATGTTGCCCAATCTTGGGAAATAATGAAATTGATGCTTCGCAATTGCCCTACTCATGGTTTGAATTTATGGATGATCATACAAAATTTTTGCTACTAAATTACGTTAGGAGATGCTACAAAATTGCTTGACAATATTATGGCTAATTATTCTCAATGGCACGCCGAAAGATCGTCTAGGCAAAAAGTGCATGCTATAGAAGAAATCAATGTTTTGAGTGAAAAGATGGATGAACTTATGAAGATGTTTGCTACTAAAAATACTTCTCTTGATCCCAATGATATGCCCTTGTCTACTTTGATTGAGAATAATAATGAATCTATGGATGTGAATTTTGGTGGTAGGAATAGTTTTGGAACCAACGCGTATAGAGGGAATTTTAATCCTAGGCCTTATCCTAGTAATCCTTCTAATAATTATGGAAATTCCTACAACAACTCTTATGGAAATTTTAATAAGATGCCCTTTGAATTTGAGAGTAGTGTTAAAGAGTTTATGAATTCACAAAAGAATTTTAATGCGTTGCTTGAAGAGAAATTGCTTAAAGTTGATGATTTGGCTAGGAACGTTGATAGAATTTCTCTTGAAATTGATTCTTTAAAGCTTAGATCTATTCCTCCTAAGCATGATATCAATGAGTCTCTCAAAGCCATGAGAATTTCCATTGATGAGTGCAAAGAAAGAACCGCTAGGATGCGTGCTTCCAAAGATGCCTTTATTAAAGCGTGTTCTTCCAATTCCTATGAAAATCAAGATGAAGATCTAAAAGTTATTGATGTGTCCCCCATTAAATCTTTGTTTTGCAATATGAATCTTGATGAAACTGAATATGATCTTCCTTTACCTAGAAGGCGTTCTAAGAATTCGGAGTTTCTAGATCTTGATGATGAAATTGATAAAAGTGGGATTGAAAGAAATAAAAACCTAGATGTTGCTAAACCCACTATTTTGGATCTCAAGGAATTTAATTATGAAAATTTATATTTAATTGATTGTATTTCCTTGTTGCAATCCGTGCTAGATTCTCCTCATGCTTATAGTCAAAATAAGGCCTTTACCGAACACATTGTTGACGCCTTGATGCAATCTTATGAAGAAAAACTTGAGTTGAAAGTTTCTATCCCTAGAAAACTCTATGATGAGTGGGAACCTACTATTAAAATTAAAATTAAAGATTATGAATTTCATGCTTTGTGTGATTTGGGTGCTAGTGTCTCTACTATTCCCAAAACTTTGTGTGATTTGCTAGATTCCGTGACTTTGATGATTGCTCTCTAAACTTGCATCTTGCAGATTCCACTATTAAAAATCCTATGGGAAGAATTAATGATGTTCTTATTTTTGCAAATAGGAATTATGTGCCCGTAGATGTTATCGTTCTTGATATAGATTGCAATCCTTCATGTCCTATTATTCTTGGTAGACCTTTCCTTAGAACGATTTGTGCAATTATTGATATGATGGAAGGGAATATTAGATTCCAATTTCCCTTAAAGAAGGGCATGGAACACTTCCCTAGAAAGAAAATAAAATTACCATATGAATCTATCATGAGAGCCACTTATGGATTGCCTACCAAAGATGGCAATACCTAGATCTATCCTCGCTTTTATGCCTAGCTAGGGGCGTTAAACGATAGCGCTTGTTGGGAGGCAACCCAATTTTATTTTTGTTTTTTGTTTTTGCTTCTGTTTAGGAATAAATAATCCATCTAGACTCTGTTTGTATGTGGTTTTATGTTTTAATTAGTGTTTGTGCCAAGTAGAACCTATAGGATAACCTACGATGATAGTTGATTTGATTCTGCTGAAAACAGAAACTTTGCGCGCACGAATATAATTTTGTTAAATCACAGAAATGTGATTTTGCGTTTATTCTTTTTGCTGCTGTTCAATAAACAAATTGTCCAGGACTTCCTATTTTGGTAGGATTTGTAGAGTTCCAGAAGTTTGCGTTAGTTACAGATTGCTACAGACTGTTCTGTTTTGCGTGTGTTGCTTGCTTATTTTGATGAATCTATGGCTAGTAAAATAGTTTATAATCCATAGAGAAGTTGGAATACAGTAGATTTAACACCAATATAAATAAATAATGAGTTCATTACAGTACCTTTAAGTAGTTTTTTGTTTTCTTTCTCTAACGGAGCTCACGAGATTTCTATTGAGTTTTGTGTTGTGAAGTTTTCAAGTTCTGGGTGAATTTTTTTGATGGATTATGGAACAAGGAGTGGCAAGAGCCTAAGCTTGGGGATGCCCATGGCACCCCCAAGATAATCCAAGGACATCAAAAAGTCAAAGCTTGGGGATTCCCCGGAAGGCATCCCCTCTTTCGTCTACTTCCATCGGTAATTTACTTGGAGCTATATTTTTATTCACCACATGATATGTGTTTTGCTTGGAGCGTCTTGTATTATTTGCGTCTTTGCTTGTTAGTTTACCACAATCATATTTGCTGTACACACCTTTTGAGAGAGCCATACATGAGTTGGAATTTGCTAGAATACTCTATGTGCTTCACTTATATCTTTTGAGCTTGATAGTTTTGCTCATAGTGCTTCACTTATATCTTTTGAGCGTGATAATTTTTGCTCTAGTGCTTCACTTAGATATTTTAGAGCATGGTGGTGGATTTGTTTTAAAGAAACTATTGATCTCTCATGCTTCACTTAGATTATTTTGAGACTCATTAATAGCATGGTAATTTGCTTAATATTAATATACTTGGTATTCAAGATATGTGAAACTTTCTTTTGAGTGCGTTGAATACTAAGATAAGTTTGATGCTTGATAATTGTTTTGAGATATGGAGGTGATAATATCAAAGTCATGCTAGTTGAGTAATTGTGAATTTGAGAAATGCTTGTGTTGAAGTTTGCAAGTCCCGTAGCATGCACGTATGGTTAAAGTTGTGTAACAAATTTGAAACATGAAGTGTACCTGGCTTGTGCATCCTTATAAGTGGCGGTCGGGGACGAGCGATGGTCTTTTCCTACAAATCTATCCCCCTAGGAGCATGCTCGTAGTACTTGATTTTTGATGACTTCTAAATTTTTGCAATAAGTATATGAGTTCTTTTGACTAATGTTGAGTCCACGGATTATACGCACTTTTACCTTTCCGCCTTTGCTAGCCTCTTCGGTACCATGCATTACCCTTTCTCACCTTGAAAGTTGGTGCAAACTTCGCCGGTGCATCCAAACCCCGTGATACAATACTCTCTATCACACATAAACCTCCTTATATCTTCCTCAAACAGCCACCATACCTACCTATCATGGCATTTCCATAGCCATTCCGAGATATATTGCCATGCAACTTCCATCATCATCATCATGACATACATTACTTTTGTCATATTGCCATTGCATGATCATGTAGTGGACATCGTATTTGTGGCAAAGCCACCATGCATTATTTTTCATACATGTCACTCTTGATTCATTGCACCATCCCGGTACACCGCCGGAGGCATTCATATAGAGTCATATCTTGTTCTAAGTTTCGAGTTGTAATCCTTATGTTGTAATCAATAGAAGTGTGATGATCATAATTATTAGAGCATCGCCCAAAAAGGAAAAAAAGAAAAAGAAAGGCCAAAAGAAAAAAAACAAAGGCCCAAAAAAAGAGAAAAAAAGAAAATAAATGAAAAGGGCAATGCTACTATCTCTTTTTCCACACTTGTGCTTCAAAGTAGCACCTTGTTCTTCATGTAGTGAGTCTCATATATTGTGCTTCAAAGTAGCACCTTGTTCTTCATGTAGTGAGTCTCATAAGTTGTCTTTTTATACTAGTGGGAATTTTTCATTATAGAACTTGGCTTGTATATTCCTACGATGGGCTTCCTCAAATGCCCTAGGTCTTCATGAGCAAGCGAGTTGGATGCACACCCACTAGTTTTTATTTTGTTGAGCATTTATAGCTCTAGTGCATCCGTTGCATGGCAATCCCTACTCCTCATGTTGACATCAATTGATGGGCATCTCCATAGCCCGTTGATTATCCTCGTCAATGTGAGACTTTCTCCTTTTTTGTCTTCTCCACACAATCCCCATCATCATATTCTATTCCACCCATAGTGCTATATCCATGGCTCATGCTCATGTATTGCGTGAAGGTTGAAAAAGTTTGAGATTATTTAAGTATGAAACAATTGCTTGGCTTGTCATCGGGGGTATAGAAGTTGGGAACATCTCTGTGTGACGAAAATGAAGCATAGCCTAACTATATGATTTTGTAGGGATGAACTTTCTTTAGCCATGCTATTTTGAGAAGACATGATTGCTTTGATTAGTATGCTTGAAGTATTATTATTTTTATGTCAATATGAATTCTTGTCTTGAATCTTTCGGATCTGAATATGCATGCCACAATTAAGAAGATTTACATTGAAATTATGCCAAAGTATCACTCCGCATCAAAAATTCTTTTTTATCATTTACCCACTCGAGGACGAGCAGGAATTAAGCTTGGGGATGCCTGATACGTCTCCAACGTATCTATAATTTTTGATTGCTCCATGCTACTTTATCTACTGTTTTGGACTATATTGGTCTTTATTTTCCACTTTTATATTATTGTTGGGAGTAACCTATTAACCGGAGGCCCAGCCCAGAATTGTTGTTTTTTGCCTATTTTAGTGTTTCGAAGAAACGGAATATCAAACGGAGTCCAAACGGAATGAAACCTTCGGGAACGTGATTTTCTCACCGAACGTGATCCAGGAGACTTGGACCCTGCTCCAAGGAACAAAAGAGTCGGTCACGAGGGTGGGGGGCGCCCCCCCTAGGGCGCGCCCCCTGTCTCGTGGCCCCCTTGTTCCTCCACCGACGTACTCCTTCCTCCTATATATACCTACGTACCCCCAAACTATCAGAACAGGAGCCAAAAACCTAATTCCACCGCTGCAACCTTCTGTATCCACGAGATCCCATCTTGGGGCCTATTCTGGAGCTCCGCCGGAGGGGGCATCCACCACGGAGGGCTTCTAGATCAACACCATAGCCCCTCCGATGAAGTGTGAGTAGTTTACTTCAGACCTTCGGGTCCATAGCTAGTAGCTAGATGGCTTCTTCTCTTTTTTTGGATCTCAATACTATGTTCTCCCCCTCTCTCGTGGAGATCTTGATGTAATCTTCTTTTTTGCGGTGTGTTTGTTGAGATCGATGAATTGTGGGTTTATGATCCATCTTATCTATGAATAATATTTGAATCTTCTCTAAATTCTTTTATGTATGATTGAGTTATCTTTGCAAGTCTCTTCGAATTATCCGTTTGGTTTGGCCAACTAGATTGGTAGTTCTTGCAATGGGAGAAGTGCTTAGCTTTGGGTTCAATCTTATGGTGTCCTTTCCCAGTGACAGAAGGGGTAGCAAGGCACGTATTGTATTGTTGCCATCGAGGATAACAAGATGGTTTTTTTATCATATTGCATGAATTTATCCCTCTACATCATGTCATCTTGCTTAAGGCGTTACTCTGTTTTTAACTTAATACTCTAGATGCATGCTGGATAGCGGTCGATGAGTGGAGTAATAGTAGTAGATGCAGAATCGTTTCGATCTACTTGTCTTGGACGTGATGCCTATATAAATGATCATACCTAGATATACTCATAATTATGCTCAATTCTATCAATTTCTCAACAGTAATTTGTTCACCCACCGTAGAATATCTATGCTCTTGAGAGAAGCCACTAGTGAAACCTATGGCCCCCGGGTCTATTCTCATCATATCAATCTCCATTACTTTATTACTTGCTTTGTTTTTACTTTGCCTTTTACTTTTCACTTTGCATCTATATATCAAAAATACCAAAAATATTATTTATCATCTCTATCAGATCTCACTCTCGTCAGTGACCGTGAAGGGCTTGACAACCCCTAATCGCGTTGGTTGCGAGGATTTATCGTTTTGTGTAGGTACGAGGGACTTGTGCATGGTCTCCTGCTGGATTGATACCTTGGTTCTCAAAAACTGAGGGAGATACTTATGCTACTTTGCTGCATCATCCTCTCCTCTTCGGGGAAATCCAACGCAGTGCTCAAGAGGTAGCACCAGGCGACACTGCGTAGCTCGGGGGTGAAGGCGCGGAAGCCTGCGGTGGCCACTGGAGCCCTTTGCTGGTGCTGGGCTTGCTCCTGGAAGTTCCCACGCGCCGCCGCTTGGAGCAGTGCGTGGTCTTGACGTGGTGGCGCAGGGATGCGGTCATGGCGCACCGGTGCCGGGAGCACGCGAGCACCTTCTTGGGGGCGAGGGATTTCTTGGCAGCTCCTTTCTAGTCGGGCAGGCGCCGGACGCGCTGGGTCTCGTCCTGGGGCCGCGCGCCTTGGAGCCAGGGCGCCTTCTCGGGGAGGAGGTGGCGGAGGCACCTTCTAATCCACGCCTCCTGCGCAGGATGGAGGCCGAGGCAGCGAGAGGGACGACATAGGAGAGCCCTCTGCGGTGCTGACGAGCTCGGTGATGCGGGCGAGCCATTCCTCGTAGAGGTCGTCGACGGGACGGTAGTGCAAGAGCTCACGCACCAGGAGCAGCGCAGCGTGCGGGTCCGTGGGGGCGCGACGGGCGTGGGACGACGAACCGGCTGGAGTCAGCGACGGGGTGGCGGTGCGGCCTTCCCGCCGCATCGAAGGATGCAGAGACGAGGCCTGCTGCTCGTTCCCCACCGGGTCGGTGGCGGCATTGGCGGCATGCGACGGGGAATGACGAGGGCACCCGCCGACGGGCGCCGTCTGGGCGACGCGGGCGGCGAGAGCAGCCCGATGCTCAGCGCAAGCCCGACGAGCGTCAGCCATGGACACGACGGAAGATCGAACATGAACAACGGAAGAAAGATTCCGGCGCACCCCTACCTGGCGCCCAAATGTGAGATGTTGGGTTCCGGCAGACCCTTAAGGTTCGAACACTGGGGTGCGCACGAAGATCTTTCCCCTATCGATCTATGTCCGATCGCCTCATGAGATCTAAGCCGGAAACGATAAACAACACAGGGGACACGAGATTTATACTGGTTCGGGCCACCGTTGTGGTGTAATACCCTACTCCAGTGTGTGGTGTGGTGGATTGCCTCAGGGGCTGATGCTGAACAGTACAGGGGAAGAACGACCTCGCGAGAGGTGTTCTTGAGCTGGCGCGATGAACTGCTTGGGTGAGTTCGATCGCCTCTCTCTCTCTAATGAGCACTCAATCAGATGCCCCTGCTCTGTGGTGGCTAGGCCTATTTATAGAGGCCCTGGGCCTCTTCCCAAATATTGAGCGGGAAGGGCGCCAACAACGGCCATTTTGAAGGGGAACATATAGTACAAGTTATCCTGACTAAAGTTGGTCTTTGGCTGCCAAAAGCACTGGTGATGACGCCGTCTTGGGCTCCACGGTGACCTCCATCCCGCCGCTCTACTTGTCTTGGTCTCGTTGCACTGAAATGGAAACCTTTTCCTGATGCCTCGGTACTCCACATCTGTGCTTGCCCCCTTTGCACCAAAGAGGAAACAAGGACACTGCACAGGCCGGCGCCCGCCTGGTTTCGATCGTCATGGCTTGCGTCACGAGCACCTCGCGAGGTACCCTGCCTTGATCTCTCCGCCTCCTCGCGAGCCTACCTGGTGAGGCCGTCCCTGAGGAAGCCTTGTGTCGTTCGCCCTGCGAGGCTTGGCCCCTCGCGAGGGTCTTGAGTCTTGTGCTGATGAAGACGGGTCGTACTGGGCCACCACTCGAGCCACGCCGCAGGCCGCAGGCAGGCAAGTCTGGGGACCCCCATTCCCAGAACACCGACAACAATCCATATTGCACTTATATCACCATCTCTTTGCTGAACTAGTGCACCTATACAATTTACCATTGTATTGGGTGTGGTGGGGACACAAGAGACTCTTTGTTATTTGGTTGCAGGGTTGTTTGAGAGAGACCATCTTCATCCTACGCCTCCCACAGATTGATAAACCTTAGGTCATCCACTTGAGGGAAATTTGCTACTGTCCTACAAACCTCTGCACTTGGAGGCCCAACAACGTCTACAAGAATAAGGTTGTGTCGTAGACATCAAGCTCTTTTCTGGCGCCGTTGCCGGGGAGGTGAGTGCTTGAAGGTATATCTTTAGATCTTGCAACCGAATCTTTTTGTTTCTTGTTTTATCACTAGTTTGTAGTTTATAAAAGAAAACTACAAAAAATGGATTTAAGTTTGTCTCACACGCTTCATCTTTTTAATATCTTTCGTGAGTATGATGAAAAGGAAAATTTTTCTCAAGTGCTAGAAGAAGAATTACAAAGAATGCTTGGCATGAAATATGTGAATGATGAGCATGATTGCAATGTTGTTAGTATGAATTCCTTGAATATCCATGATGCTAATGATATGCAAAGCCACAAGCTTGGGGATGCTATGTTTGATGAAGATGATATTTTTTGTCCCTCAAGTTTTGATGAGCAAATTTATTATGATGAAAGCATGCCTCCTATTTATGATGATTATATTGATCAAAGTGGGTTTGGAAGAGTGTCAACTTTAGGAAATAGTGATCCCACTATTTTGGAGGATGTTGAATCTTATTGTGATGAACATGAAAGTGGATTTGGAAGAGTGTCAACTTTATTTAGTAATGATCCCACTATTTCGGAAGAGGTTCCAATTGATTATGAGAACAAAGTTGCTATCTATGATGATTATTGTGATGACTTGTATGCTATTAGTAATAATGATAACCATGAAACTTGTCATCATGATTTTAGTTTTCAATTGTATTATGCCTCACATGATAATTATTTTGTTGAGTTTACTCTCACTATTTCGAATAAGAAGAATTTTGCTTATGCGGAGAGTAGTAAATTTTCTATGCTTGTAGATCATGAAAAGAATGCTTTAGGTGCTGGTTATATTGTTGAATTCATTCATGATACTACTGAAAATTATTATGAGGGAGGAACATATGCTTGTAGGAATCGCAATAATATCAAGTTTCCTCTCTATGTGCTTAAAATCTTGAAGTTATGCTTGTTTTGCCTTCCTATGCCAGTTGATTATTGTTCCCATAAGTTGTTTGCTCACAAAATCCCTATGCATAGGAAGTGGGTTAGGCTTAAATGTGCTAGTCATATGCTTCATGATGCTCCCGTTGTGTTTCAATCCTTATCTTTTATGTGAGCATCATTGTCATCATCATGCCTAGCTAGAAAGGCATTAAAGAAAAGTGCTTGTTGGGAGACAACCCAATATTTATCCCTACTATTTTTGTTCACATGATTATGCTACTGTACTAATCATGTTTTATATCTTTTGTTTCAATAAAGTGCCAAGTAAGACCTTTAGGATAGCTTACGGTGATAGTTGTGTTGATCCTCCTAAGAATCAGAAACTTTTTCACCCAGTAAATTAGTTTTGTTAATTCACAGAAACCTGATTCTGATATGATTCTTTTTGCTATGGATTTGTACACAAATTTAGAAGGACTTCCTAATTGGGTAGGAATTTTGGAGTTCCATAAGTATACGTTTGATACAGATTACTACAGACTGTTTTGTTTTTGACAGATTCTGTTTTCTATGTGTTGTTTGCTTATTTTGATGAATCTATGAGTAGTATCGGAGGGTATGAACCATAGATAAGTTGGAATACAGTATATATTACACCAATATGAATTTAGTACTTAAGTGGTGGTTTTATTTTCTTATACTAACGGAGCTTACGAGTTTTCTGTTGAGTTTTGTGTTGTGAAGTTTTCAAGTTTTGGGTAAAGATTCGATGGACAATGGAATAAGGAGTGGCAAGAGCCTAAGCTTGAGGATGTCCAAGGCACCCCAAGGTAATATTCAAGTACAACCAAGAGCCTAAGCTTGGGGATGCCCCGGATGGCATCCCCTCTTTCGTCTTTGTTCATCGGTAACTTTACTTGAAGCTATATTTTTATTCACCACATGATATGTGTTTTACTTGGAGCGTCATTTTCTTTTGTTATTATTAGCTTTCTGTTATTTAGAATAATGTTTTGCATCTTTAGTTTCAATAAAAATGTTAAGGACAGCCTTTACCATGCTTATTTTGCTAGTATACATGTTGCTGTTTGAAAACAGAAAGTTTACCGCTGTTGCAAAAATTCCCTAGGAAAGTCAGAGAATGATACAATGTTGAAACTTTTTGCATATTGAGCTCTGGTAAATCTTCTACAGCGTAGTAGTTTGCTCATAATTTTTGGAATTAGGGAAGTATGATGAATCTTGCATTCTTTACAGACTATACTGTTTTGGCAGATTGTTGTGATGGTTGCATTGTTTGCATATGTTTGCTTGTTTAATGATTCTATTTGAGGATATGAGTATTAAATATGCAGAGGCATTTAGTATGCAATGTTGAATAATAATTTTAGTGATTTTCTACAGTAGAAAATGATAAGGTTTTGCATTGGTTTATACTAACCTATCTCACGAGTTCTTGTTGAGTTTGGTGTGGATGAAGCTTTTTGATAAAAAGAGAAACCATGATATGAGAGGAACTAAGGAGACACAAAAGTTCAAGATTGGGGATGCCCAAGGCACCCCAAGATAATATTTCAAGAAATCTCAAGCATCTAATCTTGGGGATGCCCCGTGAGGCATCCCACCTTTCTTCTTCAACAACTTTCGGTTAGTATCGGTTGAGCCTAAGTTTTTGCTTCTTCACATGAGTTGTTCTACCCTTGCAATGTCATTTTATTTTGTTTTGCTTGCTGTTTGAATACAATACCAAGATCTGAAATTCTTTAATGAGAGAGAGTCTTCACATAGTTACATAATTATTTAGCTACTCATTGATCTTCACTTATATACTTTTGGAGTAGTTTTTCATTTACTCGTGTGCTTCACTTATATCCTATGAGTAAATTGTTGAATGAGTTGATTTTCATAAATCTGAAATTATATATGTCTCATTTTCTTATCCCATGGGGAGTAATGACTTCACATCTAAAAAGTAGAGGTTGTAAATTTATTGAAGGTTAGCAAGCATTGTATTGGTCATTTGAACAATTCATGAAAGAATAATGAAGGAAGAGAGATTTCACATATAAATATACTATCTTAGACATCTTTTATAATTGTGAGCACTCATTAAGTATGACATGCTAAAGAGTTGATGTTGGACAAGGAAGACAACGTAATGGGCTATGTTTTCTCACATCTCAGTTAAAGTATATTGTCATGGATCATTCAAATATGTTGAGCTTGCCTTTCCCCCTCTTGCTAGCCAAATTCCTTGCACCAAGTAGAGATACTACTTGTGCTTCCAAATATCCTTAAACTCAGTTTTGCCATGAGAGTCCACCATACCTACCTATGGATTGAGTAAGATCCTTCAAGTAAGTTGTCATCGGTGCAAGCAATAAAAATTGCTCTCTAAATATGTATGATCTATTAGTGTGAATAAAATAAGCTTTATATGATCTTGTTACGGAAGCAATAAAAGCGACAGACTGCATAATAAAGGTCCATATACAAGTGGCAATATAAAGTGGTGTTCTTTTGCATTAAGATTTTGTGCATCCAACTATAAAAGCGCATGACAACCTTTGCTTCCCTCTACGAAGGGCCTATCTTTTACTTTATGTCTTTTACTTTATGCAAGAGTCAAGGTGATCTTCACCTTTCCCTTTTTCATTTTATCCTTTGGCAAGCACCTCATGTTGGAAAGGTCCTGATATATATATATATATATATATATATATATATATATATATATATATATATATATATATATCCAATTGGATGTAAGTTAGCATGAACTATTATTGTTGACATCACCCAAGGGTGAATACGTTGGGAGGCAACACTATAAGCCCCTATCTTTCTCAGTGTTCGATTAAAACTCCATAACCATTAGTATTGCGTGAGTGTTAGCAATTGTAGAAGACTATATGATAGTTGAGTATGTGGAGTTTGCTAAATCAAAGCTCTGACATAGACCTTTCCTGAAAATAAAATGAATTGTAACTGTTTGATGACTGAGAATGAAGTTTGCTAGTTTTCAAGAAAGTTTATGGTCTATGCTTTAACATGTGAATAGCTTGTTACTTGATCTTGAGAAGTTTTATGAGATGAACTACTGTTATGACATATAATCATGCTAGAAAAGGTGATTGAAATTATCATTGATCAAACTTGTGCACCTGCTAGCATTCACACTTCATAAATTCTTTCTTTTATCATTTACCTACTCGAGGACGAGTAGGAATTAAGCTTGGGGATGCTGATACGTCTCCAACGTATCTATAATTTATGAAGCATTCATGCTATTTTATTATCTGTTTTGAATTATTACGGGCTTTATTATACACTTTTATATTACTTTTGGGACTAACCTATTAACCGGAGGCCTAGCCCATATTGCTGTTTTACTGCCTATTTCAGTATTTCGAAGAAAAGGAATATCAAACGGAGTCCAAACGGATTGAAACCTTCGGGAGCATGATTTTTGGAACGAACGTGATCCAGGAGACTTGGAGTTGAAGTAAAGGAAGCTTCAAGGTGGACACAAGGGTGGGGGGGACGCCCACCCCCTGGGTGTGCCCCCTATCTCGTGCGCCCCTCGAGGCTCCCCCGGTCGACTTCTTTCGCCTATATATATTCCCATATACCCTAAAAACATTGAAGGACAAGATAGATCGAGAGTTCCGCCACCGCAAGCCTCTGTAGCCACCAAAAACCTCTCGGGAGCCCGTTCCGGCACCCTACCGGAGGGGGGATCCCTCATCGGTGACCATCTTCATCATCCCGTTCACCCTCGGGGCTGAGGGTATGTACCAGTATCTATGTGTTTGACCTCTCTCTCTCTCTCGTGTTCTGTCTATGGCACGATCTTGATGTATCGCGAGCTTTTCTATTATAGTTAGATCTTATGATGTTTCTCTCCCTCTACTCTCTTGTGATGAATTGAGTTTTCCCTTTGAAGTTATCTAGTCGGATTGATTCTTTAATGATTTGAGAACACTTGATGTATGTCTTACCGTGCTTATCTGTGGTGACAATGGGATATCACGTGATCCACTTGATGTATGTTTTGGTGATCAACTTGCGGGTTCCGCCCATGAACCTTTGCATAGGGGTTGGCACACGTTTTCGTCTTGACTCTCTGGTAGAAACTTTGGGGCACTCTTTGAAGTACTTTGTGTTGGTTGAATAGATGAATCTGAGATTGTGTGATGCATATCATATAATCATGCCCACGGATACTTGAGGTGACAATGGAGCATCTAGGTGACATTAGGGTTTTGGTTGATTTGTGTCTTAAGGTGTTATTCTAGTATGAACTCTATGATAGATTGAACGGAAAGAATAGCTTCGTGTTATTTTACTACGGACTCTTGAATAGATCGAGCAAAAAGGATAACTTTGAGGTGGTTTCGTACCCTACCATAATCTCTTCGTTTGTTCTCCGCTATTAGTGTATTTGGAGTGACTCTTTGTTGCATGTTGAGGGATAGTTATATGATCCAGTTATGTTATTATTGTTGAGAGAACTTGCACTAGTGAAAGTATGAACCCTATGCCTTGTTTCCTACCATTGCAATACCGTTTACGCTCACTTTTATCATTAGTTACCTTGCTATTTTTATATTTTCAGATTATAAAAACCTATATCTACCATCCATATTGCACTTGTATCATGATACGTCCATTTTGCATCATGCTTTTATATCAATATTTATTGTATTATGGGCTGTTATTACACATTATATCTCAATACTTATGGCTATCCTCTCTTATTTTACAAGGTTTATCATGAAGAGGGGGAATGCCGGCAGCTGGAATTCTGGCTGGAAAAGGAGCAAACATTGGAAACCTATTCTACACTGCTCCAAAAATCTTGAAACTCCACGAAACATGTTTTTGGAATTAATAAGAATTATTGAGCGGAAGAAATACATCAGGGGGCCCACACCCTGGCCAGGAGGGTGGGGGCGCGCCCACCCGTACTGGGCGCGCCCCTGTCTCCTGGGCCCCCTATTGGCCCCCGGTGTCCATCTTCTGCTATATGAGGGCTTTTACCCTGGAAAAAATCGTGGGCAAGCTTACGGGACGAAACTCCATTGCCACGAGGCGGAACCTTGGCGGAACCAATCTAGAGCTTCGGCAGAGCTGTTCTGCCAGGGATACTTCCCTCCGGGAGGGGGAAATCATCACCATCGTCATCACCAACGATCCTCTCATCGGGAGGGGGTCAATCTCCATCAACATATTCACCAACACCATCTCCTCTCAAAACCCTAGTTCATCTCTTGTATCCAATCTTGTATCCAAACCACAAATTGGTACCTATGGGTTGCTAGTAGTATTGATTACTCCTTGTAGTTGATGCTAATTGGTTTACTTGGTGGAAGATCATATGTTCAGATCCTTAATGCATACTATTACTCCTCTGATTATGAACATGAATATGCTTTGTGAGTAGTTACGTTTGTTCCCGAGGACATGGGTGAAGTCTTGCTATTAGTAGTCATGTGAATTTGGTATTCGTTCGATATTTTGATGAGATGTATGTTGTCTTTTCCTCTAGTGATGTTATGTGAACGTCGACTACATGACACTTCACCATTATTTGGGCCTAGAGGAAGGCATTGGGAAGTAATAAGTAGATGATGGGTTGCTAGAGTGACAGAAGCTTAAACCCTAGTTTATGCGTTGCTTCGTTAGGGGCTGATTTGGATCCATATGTTTAATGTTGTGGTTAGGTTTACCTTAATAGTTCTTTTGTAGTTGCGGACGCTTGCAATAGGGGTTAATCATAAGTGGGATGCTTTTCCAAGTAAGGGCAGTACCCAAGCACCGGTCCACCCACATATCAAATTATCAAAGTACCGAACGCGAATCATATGAACGTGATGAAAACTAGCTTGACGATAATTCCCATGTGTCCTTGGGAGCTCCTTTCTCTTTATAAGAAATTGTCCAGGCTTATCCTTTGCTACATAAAGGATTGGGCCACTTTTCTGCACTTTATTTACTTTATTTACTTGTTGCTCGTTACAATTTATCTTATCACAAAACTATCTATTACCTACAATTTCAGTGTTTGCAGAGAAAACCTTACTAAAAACCGCTTATCATTTCCTTCTGCTCCTCGTTGGGTTCGACACTCTTACTTATCAAATGGACTACAATAGATCCCCTACACTTGTGGGTCATCAAGACTCTTTTCTAGCGCCGTTGATGGGGAGTGTAGCGCTTTTGGTGAGTGGAACTTGGTAAGGAAACATTTATATAGTGTGCTAAAAATTTTCTGTTACTTGTCACTATGGAAACTAATCCTTTGAGGGGCTTGTTCGGGGTATCTTCACCCCGACCAGAAGAGCAAAGAGTTGCTCCTCAACCTACTGAACTTTTGAAAATATTTACTTTGAGATTCCTTCGGATGTGATAGAGAAACTGCTAGCTAATCCATTTACAGGAGATGGAACATTGCATACCGATTTACACCGTATCTTTGTGGATGAAGTTTGTGGATTATTTAAGCTTCAGGTATTCCCGATGATGTTGTCAAAAGGAAGGTCTTCCCTTTATCTTTGAA
The DNA here is from genome assembly GCA_963921465.1 of Triticum timopheevii. Classification (NCBI taxonomy): domain Eukaryota; kingdom Viridiplantae; phylum Streptophyta; class Magnoliopsida; order Poales; family Poaceae; genus Triticum; species Triticum timopheevii. The sequence continues at coordinate 514,527,735 of OY997268.1, read as the reverse complement.
GGGAGATGCATTGACATGGTATAGGCTATGTGATGATACGAGATCTTGGAATTATAAATGATTGAAGTTGGAATTTCACCAGAAGTTCTATCCTATGCATCTTGTTCATCGTGATCGTAATTACATATATAATTTCGCGAAGGAGAAAGCATCGCTCAAGCTTGGGGGAGGCTTAAGTCAGTGTTATATTCATGCCCCAATCATGAGCTCTCCAGAGAAATGATTATTCAAAATTTTTATGCTCGGCTTTCTCTCACTGATCGCAACCTGCACGATACTTCCTTGCTGGTTCTTATATGCTGAAGACTATTAATTTCAAATGGGACTTATTGGAAATAATTAAACGCAACTCTGAAGATTGGGGTTCCGACGATGGTAAGGAGTCAGGTATGACACCTAAGTTCGATTGTGTTAAATCTTTTATGGATACCGATGCTTTCCGTGGATTTAGCGCTAAGTATGGACTTGACTCTGAGATAGTAGCTTCTTTCTGTGAATCTTTTGCTACTCACATTGATCTCCCTAAAGAGAAGTGGTTTAAATATAATCCTCCCATTGAAGTGAAAGTAGTTGCACCTATTACCGTTGAAGAAAAGACTATCACTTATAGTGATCCTATTGTTCCTACTACTTATGTTGAGAAACCTCCTTTTCCTGATAGGATAAAGGATCATGCTAAAACTTCAACGGTTGTTCGTAAGAGTAATACTAGGACTTATACACCTCCTAAGCAAATCAATGTTGAACCTAGTATTGCTATGGTTAAAGATCTCTTGGATGATGATTTAGATGGGCATGTTATTTATTTCTGTGGTGAGACTACTAATATTGCTAGACCAGATACTAAGATACATAGACCTGTGGTAGGCATGCCTGTTATTTCCATTAAAATAGGAGATCATTGTTATCATGGCTAATGTGATATGGGTGCTAGTGCTAGTGCGATACCCTATGATTTATACAAAGAAATTATGCATGACATTGCACCCGTTGAATTGGAAGACATTGATGTTACTATTAAGCTTGCTAATAGGGATACCATTAAACCAGTTGGGATAGTTAGAGATGTTGAAGTCTTGTGTGGGAAGGTTAAATATCCTGCTGATTTTCTTGTTCTTGGTTCCCCACAAGATGATTTTGTCCTATTATTTTTGGTAGACCCTTCCAAAACACTGTTAATGCTAGGATTGATTGTGAAAAGGATACTGTTACAATTGGCTTAGAGGGTATTTCTCATGAGTTTAATTTTTCTAAGTTTCGTAGACAATCTCGTGATAGAGAATCACCTAGTAAGGATGAGATTATTGGTCTTGCTTCTATTGCCGTGCCCCCTACTGATCCGTTAGAACAATATTTGCTTGACCATGAAAATGATATGTTTATGAAGGAAAGAAGGGAAATATATGAAGTGTTCCTTTCAGAGCAAGAAGAAGAAAGATTATTGAAAACTCTGAAGAAGCATCGCGCTGCTATTGGATATACTCTGGATGATCTTAAGGGCATTAGGGCATCTCCAGCCGTTGGCCCCCCAGGGGGCGTCTAAAAGCGCCGCCTGGGGGTGAGCCGGCGGAAAAAAAGGCCCTGGGGGCGAGTCGTCGCCCAGCCGTCGGCCCCCAGGGCCGCCCACAGGCGAGTGTAAAAAAAAGGGGGGCCCGTTCGGCGAAGTTATGACAAAGAGTAGTTAAATTTCGTCTGAACATGGAGAATTTCGGCCAAATTCGCCCTTTTTCGTTACATTATTAAGGTAATCTAAAAAAGAAAGGGGCTGAAGTCGTCGCCGCCATTGCTGCCATCGTCGTCGTCGGCCTTCTCCTCCTTGACGCAGACACCCCGGCTGGACCCGACGTCGCCATGGTGGACTGGCGGCGGCACGTCGTCGTCGTCGCTGTCGCACAGGATGACGACTCCGTCTTCGTCGCGGCCGCGTCGGCGCTCCTCGAAGCGGCGCAGGGCGGCGCGCTGGCGCTCCTTCGCCTTCTCCCGGCGCGCCTTCTCCATCGCAATGGAGTCCTGGCGCGCCCATTCCAGGGCCGAGTCGTTGTCGACGAGCTCCGCCTTCGCCAGCGCCAGACCCGGCTCCGTCTTCACCGGCGCCAGCCCCGGCTCCGTCTTCACCGGCGCCAGTCCCGGCTCTGTCTTCGGCTTGACGAAGCGCGAAGGAGCCGAGGAGGAAGCGCGCCGGCCGCCCCCGTTGATGACGATGCCGGTGCTGCGAGTGCGCCGACGGAGCGGCGACTCTGCCGCAGGCTCGGCCTTGACGGCGAGCAGGGCCGGAGTGCCGGAGGAGTGTGAGGAGGATCGGGAGGAGGAAGAGGAGGAGGAAGACCTGAACCGCCTTGGCGCCCATGTCCCGACGCACCGGTGCATCGCCGGGGGGTATGCCAACGGCGGGTCGTTGCCGCCCTCGAGGTGCATGAGCACGCCCTCGAGTGTGCGGCCGGGGACGCCCCACCAGAGGTGGCGCCCCCCGCTGTTCTGCCGCCCGCCGACCACCGGCGCGCCGTTGGTGGACGCCAAACGCTGCTGATGGCGGTGCTCGAAATACGCCACCCAGGCGGCGTGGTTGTCGGCGGCGTACTGGGGGAGGGAGCGTTGGGCGTCGGTGAGGGACGCGCGGACGATCTCGACCTCCTCGGCGAAGTACTCCGGCTTCGCCGCAGCGTCGGGCAACGGGGGAATGGGCACTCCCCCGGCGCTGAGCCTCCACCCCGATGGCCCGGCGCGCACGTCCGGCGGCGCTGGGATGTTCGCCTGGAACAGGAGCCAGGACTCCAGAAGGCGGAGCAAACGGCGGCCGAAGACGTTGGCCGCCGCCTCGTCCCCAGGGAAACGTTCTGCCATGGCGACAATGACAGCGCGCGGGAGAGGCAGGGAGAGGGAGGGGCTGGACGGCGGCGAGGGGCGGGCGGGGCTGGTGTGGGCACAGGAGAGTGGAGTGGAGGCCGCCGGCTTTTATAGCCGGGCCGCGCCCGTGTGTACGCGTGCGAGGGAGAGGAGGCGTCGGCGCCGCCCCGTGAAGCGCCGCCCGTGAAGGAATCAATGGCAAGGCTGACCGGCGGCAGCCTTGCCATTGATTCCCCGCGGAAACCGAGGCCGTTGGGGGGAGACGAGGCGCCGAGTCACTGACGCGGCTGGCCCGCGGCTTCTTCGCGCCAAAACAACTCACCCCGGCACCCCCGGGCGCCCCCCAGCGCGCCGGGTTCGGGCTGGGTCCGCCGGCGCTGTTTTCGGCCCAAGCCGGCGATTTTCGGCGTCTTGGGGGCGCGACTGGGCCGTTTTTTCGGCGCCGGCGCGAAAAAATTGCCTGGGGAGGCCTTCTTGGGGGCGCGGCTGGAGATGCCCTTAGTCCCACATTATGCCAACACAAAATTAATGTGGAAGCCGATGCTAAACCAGTTAGAGATCCTCAACGACGACTGAATCCCAAGATGAAAGAAGTGGTAAGAAAGGAGACACTAAAGCTCCTTGAGGCAGGTATAATTTATCCCGTTGCTGATAGTGAATGGGTAAGTCATGTCCACTGTGTTCCTAAAAAGGAAGGTATTACCGTTGTTCCTAATGATAAAGATGAATTGATCCCGCAAAGAATTATCACAGGTTATAGGATGGTAAATGATTTCTGTAAATTAAATAAGGCTACTAAGAAAGATCATTACCCTTTACCTTTTATTGATCAAATGCTAGAAAGACTATCCAAACACACACATTTCTGCTTTCTAGATGGTTATTCTGGTTTCTCTCAAATACCTGTGTCAGCGGGGGATCAGTCAAAAACTAATTTTACTTGCCCTTTCGGTACTTTTGCTTATAGACGTATGCCTTTTGGTTTATGTAATGCACCTGCTACCTTTCAAAGATGCATGATGGCTATATTCTCTGACTTTTGTGAAAATATTTGTGAGGTATTCATGGATGATTTCTCCGTTTATGGATCCTCTTTTGATGATTGCTTGAGCAACCTTGATCGAGTTTTGCAGAGATGCAAAGACACTAGTCTCGTCGTGAATTGGGAAAAGTGTCACTTTATGGTTAATGAAGGCATTGTTTTGGGGCATAAGATTTCCGAGAGAGGTATTGAAGTTGACAAAGCTAAAGTTGATGCTATTGAAAAGATGCCATGTCCCAAGGACATAAAAGGTATAAGAAGTTTCCTTGGTCATGCCGGTTTTTATAGGAGGTTCATTAAGGACTTTTCTCAAATCTCTAGGCCTCTGACTAATTTATTGCAAAAAGATATTCCTTTTGTCTTTGATGATGATTGTGTAGAAGCATTTGAAATACTTAAGAAAGCTTTGATCACTGCACCTATTGTCCAGCCACCTGATTGGAATTTACCTTTTGAAATTATGTGTGATGCTAGTGATTATGCTGTAGGTGCTGTTCTAGGGCAAAGAGTTGATAGGAAATTGAATGTTATCCAGTATGCTAGTAAGACTCTTGATACTGCGCAGAGAAATTATGCTACTACTGAAAAAGAATTCTTAGCAGTTGTGTTTTCATGTGATAAGTTTAGACCTTATCTTGTTGATTCCAAAGTTACTATTCACACTGATCATGCTACTATTAAATATCTTATGGAATAGACAGATGCTAAGCCTAGACTCATTAGATGGGTTCTCCTGCTCCAAGAATTTGATTTGCATATTATTGATAGAAAGGGAGCTGAGAACCCCGTTGCAGACAACTTGTCTAGGTTAGAGAATGTACTTGATGACCCACTGCCTATTGACGATAGCTTTCCTGATGAACAATTAGCGGGTGTTAATGCTTCTCGTACTGCTCCTTGGTATGCTGATTATGCTAATTACATTGTTGCTAAATTTGTACCTCCTAGTTTCACATACCAGCAAAAGAAAAAGTTCTTTTATGATTTAAGACATTACTTTTGGGATGACCCACACCTTTATAAAGAAGGAGTAGATGGTGTTATTAGATGTTGTGTGCCTGAGCATGAACAGGAATAGATCCTATGCAAGTGTCACTCTAAATCATATGGAGGACACCACGCTGGAGACAGAACTGCACACAAGGTATTGCAATCTGGTTTTTATTGGCCTACTCTCTTCAAAGATGCTCATAAGTTTTTCTTATCTTGTGATGAATATCAAAGAGTTGGTAATATTAGTAGACGTCAAGAAATGCCTATGAATTATTCTCTTGTTATTGAACCGTTTGACGTTTGGGGCTTTTATTATATGGGACCTTTTCCTGCCTCTAATGGTTACACTCATATTTTAGTTGCTGTTGATTACGTTACTAAGTGGGTAGAAGCTATTCCAACTAGTAGTGCTGATCATAACACTTCTAAAATGCTTAAATAAGTTATTTTTTCGAGGTTTGGAGTCCCTAGATATCTTATGACTGATGGTGGTTCACATTTTATTCATGGTGCTTTCCGTAAGATGCTTGCTAAGTATGATGTTAATCATAGAATCGCATCTCCTTATCATCCGCAGTCTAGTGGTCAAGTAGAGTTGAGCAATAGAGAGCTCAAATTAATTTTGCAAAAGACTGTCAATAGATCTAGAAAGAATTGGTCCAAAAAACTTGATGATGCATTATGGGCCTATAGAACTGCATATAAAAATCCCATGTGTATGTCTCCTTATAAGATGGTTTACGGAAAAGCGTGGAATTTACCTCTTGAGCTTGAACATAAAGCATATTGGGCCATTAAAGAGCTCTACTATGACTTCAAACTTGCCGGTGAGAAGAGGTTGTTTGATATTAGCTCACTTGATGAATGGAGAACCCAAGCCTATGAGAATGCCAAGCTATTCAAAGAAAAAGTCAAACGCCGGCATGACAAAAGGATACAAAAACGTGAGTTTAACGTAGGTGATCATGTGTTATTATTCAACTCTCGTTTAAGATTTTTTGCAGCAAAACTTCTCTCTAAATGGGAAGGTCCTTACGTTATCGAGGAGGTCTATCATTCCGATGCCATAAAAATAAACAACTTCCAAGGCACAAGTCCGAGGGTGGTAAACGGTCAAAGAATTAAACATTATATTTTAGGTAATCCTATCAATGTTGAAACTAATATTATTGAAATCGTAACCCCGGAGGAATACATAAGCGACACTTTCCAGAGCGTTCCAGACTCTGAAAAGGAATAGGTTTGTGGTACGGTAAGTAAATCGACTCCAAAACAACTCCCATGGAAATTTTTATCAGTTTTGGAATATTTAAGAATTTCAGAAGAAAGAAGTAGGCCGAGAGGGACACGAGGCCCCCACGAGAGTGGAGGGCGCGCCCACCCTTACTGGGCGCGCCCCCCTGTCTCGTGGACACCTCGTGTGCCTCCCGGACTCCGTTTTCTTGCACGTTACGTATTTTGGTCGGTAAAAATTCATTATATAAACACCCGAAGGTTTTGACCACTGTATCATGCAAATATCCTCTGTTTTCGTTTCGAGCTGTTTCTTTTTCAGATCTAGAGCATCATGGCGTCTCCAAGCGCTCCCAAGGACAAGTATTTCAAGAGGGTTATCAACCCCTATCTCGCGGAGGTGCTGCAACACCCTCAAACCATTGAGATGTGTGAGGGGGTGCTGCACATCTGCGATGTGGAGGGACCAAGGCGTACCGGAAGCATGGAGACAAAGCTCGAAGCCGTGGAGCAGCAAGTTTTCAAGTGCCAAGGGATGGTGGAGTGTGGACTCAATGCCAACCAGATGATGATCACGGAGTTCACCAACAAACACAAGCTAGATGCCAAAGTCATTGGGGAGACCATCTTCAAGCTTCAAGAGAAAATCGAGCACCTCCAAGCCCAGATCTATGACCTGCAAAACCAGAACTGTGAGTATGAATATAGATTCAACAGGATGAGTTTGGCTGCAGATTTAATGATCTCGGAGACTCGATCATACTTCTATGATGGTGAGCCTATGCCTTGGAAGATGGACGACAAGCCTACATCATCAACAACTCCTACTTCACCACCTCCGAGGACATAATCACATGGGTATGGGCACTCCCCTTGGCAACTGCCAAGCTTGGGGGAGGTGCCCCACCATCACACTCCTATCTTTACTGTTTTATTTAGTTCGATTCTTTTAGTAGTATTTTGATCTAGTAGATTGAAGTTTTGATATCAAGTAGTTTTGAGTTTTGCTTTGTGATCTCTTTATATAATCAAGTCCGTGAGCTATCTATAATAAAGATTAGTGTTGAGTCAAGGGCTTTCCTATGTTGCTATGATCTTGAGAAAGTAGAAAGAATAAAAGAGTTCATATTTATCTTGTGGTTAGTGATGACTTCACACATAGAAAGTATGAGGCATAAAAGTTGTTGAGAGTTGATAAACGTAGTTTTGGTCATCATTGCAATTAATAGGAAGTGATAAGGAAAGAGAGGTTCACATACAAATATATTATCTTGGACATCTTTTATGATTGGGAGCACTCATTAGGTATGACATGCTAAAAGAGTTGACGTTGGACAAGGAAGACAACGTAATGGTTTATGTTTTCTCACATCTCAGTTAAAGTATATTGTCATTGACTGATGAAGTCATGTACCTAGGGTAGGGTCGTGGACCTGTCCAAGGTACCCATCCAAAGGACATATTTAGAAGAAACTCCCTTCCAGTCGACCTGGAAGGATTCCACTCGACAGACTCGAAGACACTCGACCATGAAGACTCACTCGACCACCAGGAGTCCAAGAGCCACTCTGTATCCAAACGATCTGTAATTAAGTAGTCTTTATGGCCATGATGACACTTTATGTAAGGCGTTACCTGTAACGCCAGGCCTTAATGTACTTTAAACCCTCCGCTACGTGGGCTGGTTGGGTCCCGGCAGACAGTATATAAGCCAGCCCCCTCCACTGGCAGAAGGGTTCGCACCCCTGTAATTCATATGCTTATAATCCAGTCGACCGCCTTCGGGCTCTGAGACGTAGGGTTGTTACTTCCTCCGAGAAGGGCCTGAACTCGTAAATCTCTTGCGTATACAACTACTCCATAGCTAGGATCTTGCCTCTCCATACCTACCCCCATTCTACTGTCAGTCTTAGTACCATGACAGTTGGCGCCCACCGTGGGGCAGGTGTCTTAGCGACTTATTGGAGAAGTTGCAATTGTTCCGATCGCCTTCATCATGGTTTCTGGCGGAGTTCTGGTCGAGGGCCGCGAGATCCGTCTCGGCGCGCTCACGTTCATCGCCGACGACTCCGCTTGGCTCCTGGAGGCTCCACTCGACATCGACGCGCTTCCCGTCCGTGGGGCAACACACTTTCGTGCATGTGTCCGCGACGTCCTACTGCGGCAACCGTCGGCTCCGTATCGGTCGACTCCTATGTCATCCTCCCTCCCTATCTCCCGCCAGCGCAAGCGCTCTGGTCGATCGAGGCTTCAGCGGTGGGTGAGACATGCAGTGGCTTGCCAATCGGCCACCACCCAAGTCACGGCAATCGAGCCCGATGAATCTCTCTATGGCCTGTTTGATCTGTCAACTGGCTCCGTAGAAACTGCATCCGAGTGCGACAGCAGTGATCCTGCGGCGGAGGTTCTGATGGTCAATGGGCCTCCTAGTCCTCCCGGCTTCCCCCACACTGACGGGGCGGACAGCGGAGGCGACCCCGTTCAGGTCCACGAGGAATATCAACCCGAGCCACTCACTTCTCTGCAAAGGGAAGATCTTCGCCACCGGAATATGGATGCTCTGCATACTCCCATGGTAGGAGAAACCCTCGAGGCTCATGCCTTGGAGGATGCGCGTTTAGCCAACTTGGCAGAGCGCACTCGACTGGAGAACCTCCAGCGAGCACTCGATGAATGCGCGCGGCAACGAGTACCCGACTCCAGTCGACGTCAACTCTTTGCACAACCAACTCAGGTATATCGAACCCCGATTCAGAATCTAGCAGCTGCAGCCCGTATAGCAGAGTCAATTCAGCCCTCTCAGTTGGAGGCTGGCAGAGGCTTGATGCAGATCCAAGATTTGCTCCGGGCAGCAGGACATCAGAATTCAGCTGTGTCACAGTCACGCAATAGGATTCACAGTCGATCCGTCGCTGCGAATACAGTCCAGTCGGCTCATAGCCCAAGATCGCCTCCATGGCGTGAGGGACGTGGAGGTTGACGTGATCAGTATGACGATCGATTCGATCGCGATGATCGGCGTCGAGTGCCCACTCCTCCCCCAAGGGGTGGGTCTTACGCCCCTCTTCAGCAAGATGACAGGCGCCAGCGCAGTGTTGGGCGGAGAGCTCCGGTCGACCCCAGGGAACCAGGCTTTGACGCGAGATCCATCATTGTGCAAGGTTTGGTCGACCGGAACAGAGCTCATCGAGAAGGCCACGACAGAGATGCGCCCACCAGTAGCCGAGTCCATGTTTCAGGAACAGAATGTTTTAGCAGAGCCATCAGAGCCGCGGTGATCCCTCCCAACTTCAGGTTGGCGACTGGGGTAAGTAAGTTCACTGGTGAGTCCAAGCCCGAAACTTGGCTCGAGGACTACCGAGTGGCTGTGCAGATTGGCGGTGGCAATGATGAGGTGGCCATGAAACACCTACCACTCATGTTGCAGGGTTCGGCCAAGGCCTGGTTGAATCAGCTATCCCCTAGCAGCATTTACACTTGGGAAGATCTTGCCCGAGTGTTCGTCAGGACATTTGAGGGAACTTGCAAGCGACTAGCAGGACTGACAGAGCTGCAGGTCTGCGTGCAAAAGTCGAATGAGACCCTGAGAGATTACATCCAGAGATGGATCACATTGCATCATACGGTGGAGAACGTGTCTGATCATCAAGCAGTTTGTGCCTTCAAGGATGGCGTTAAGAACAGAGAGTTAAGTTTGAAGTTTGGTCGGACCGGAGATATGACCCTGAGTCGAATGATGGAGATTGCCACCAAATACGCCAATGGTGAAGAAGAGGATCGACTCCGGAGTGTCAAGTACAAGCCGAGTCAGTCGGAAAAAGGAAACTCTAGTCGGAAGCAGAAGAGGAAAGCCGAGCCAGCTGCTCCTGGAGAGGCCCTGGCCGTGACTCAGGGCAAATTCAAAGGGAAGCCCAAAGGATCCTGGAACCCCAAGAAGGTAAAGGATAAGGAAGGAAACGGCGTGATGGATCTGCCATGTCACATCCACACGAAGAAAGACGAAGAGGGTAACTTCATCTACCCAAAACATACCACTCGCCAGTGCCGTCTCTTAATCCAGCAGTTTCAAGGAAAACAATCCAAGGATAAGGAGAAGGAGTCAGACAAGGCTATGGACAAAGAGGACAGTCACGAAGGGTACCCCCATGTCAATTCCACCCTGATGATTTTTGCTGATGTGGAGAGCAAAAGTCGATTGAAAGTTATCAACCGTGAGGTGAATATGGTCGCTCCGGCGACACCCAGCTATCTGAAATGGTCTCAGACCGCCATTACATTCGACCAGTCCGATCACCCGACACACATAGCCACCCCTGGAAGGCAAGCTTTGTTAGTCGAGCCAGTCGTCGAAGGCACTCGATTGACTAAGGTTCTGATGGATGGTGGCAGTGGATTGAATATATTGTATGCGGAGACGCTAAAAGGAATGGGCATTCCGATGTCCAGGCTCAGTTCCAGCAACATGAGTTTCCATGGAGTCATTCCTGGAAAGAAGGCTGAGTCACTCGGCCAAATAGCTCTAGATGTGGTTTTCGGCGATTCGAAGCATTTCCGAAAAGAGAAGCTAACATTTGAAGTCGTGGATTTCCAGAGCACTTATCATGCTATCTTGGGCAGTCCAGCTTATGCATGGTTCATGGCTCGACCATGTTACGTATACCTCAAACTGAAGATGCCTGGCCCCAAGGGTGTGATCACCATCACTGGCAATCGGAAAAGGGCAGAAGAGTGTTTTCAAAAGGGTTCAAAGATTGCCGATTCTCAGATAACAGTGGTGGAGCTGGAGGAATATAAAAAATGCATATCCGAGTGATTTATTGCGGGCCAAGAAGCCCGCCATAGAGTCAGCATTCCAGTCGTCTGGTGAGATGAAGCCCGTTCACATTCACACGACTGACCCCAGTGCTGCTCCGACTCATATTTCCACAACAGTCGACTCTAAATAGGAAGAAGCGCTCATCCAGTTCCTCCGTGAGAACTGGGACATCTTTGCATGGAAGCCTGCTAACATGCCGGGTGTTCCCAGGGGGCTGGCTGAGCATCATTTATGAGTCGACCCAAAGGCAAAACCTGTCAAAGAACATCTTCGACGGTCCGCCATCCAGAAGAGAAAGGCCATTGGCGAGGAGGTGGCTCGGCTCCTGGCAGCGGAGTTTATCCGAGAGGTTTACCACTCCGAGTGGCTCGCCAATGTTGTCATGGTCCCCAAGAAGGACAAGTCACTTCGCATGTGCATCGATTTCAAACATATTAATCGGGCCTGCCCGAAAGATCATTTTCCGCTTCCTCGCATCGACCAAATTGTTGACTCGACTGCGGGATGTGAGAGATTGTCTTTTTTAGACGCCTATTCCGGGTACCATCAGATCCGTCTATATGGATCCGACGAGATCAAAATAGCTTTCATCACTCCATTCAGGTGCTTCTGCTATGTCACCATGCCATTCGGCCTCAAGAATGCCGGAGCCACGTTTATGAGGATGATTCAGAAGTGTTTACTCACTCAAATCAGTCGGAACGTGGAAGCGTACATGGATGATATTGTGGTCAAATCACGGAAGGGTTCCGACCTGCTGACTGACCTCGCTGAAACATTTGCCAATCTCAGGAGATATGATATCAAGCTCAATCCATCAAAGTGCACATTCGGAGTTCCCGGTGGAAAGTTACTCGGTTTTCTCATTTCCGAACAAGGAATCGACGCTAACCCAGAAAAAGTTGGCACTATACTCCGAATGAAACACCCTGTGCGTGTGCACGATGTCCAGAAGCTTACTGGATGCTTGGTCGCGTTAAGTCGATTCATCTCTCGCCTCGGTGAAAAGGCATTGCCTCTTTACCGACTGATGAATAAGTCAGACAAGTTCGAGTGGACTCCAGAAGCTGATGCAGCATTTGCCGAGCTAAAAGCTCTGCTATGCACCCAGCCGGTGCTTGCTACTCCGATCAGCAAAGAGCCTCTGTTGCTTTACATTGTAGCCACAGGACAAGTCGTCAGTACGGTACTTACGGTCGAGCGGGAAGAAGAAGGGAAAGCCTTCAAAGTTCAGCGCCCAGTATATTATCTTTCTGAAGTTTTGACCCCATCGAGGCAAAGATACCCTCATTATCAGAAGCTCGTGTATGGAATCTACATGACCACGAAGAAGGTTGCTCATTATTTCTCTGATCATTCCATTACAGTCGTCAGTGACGCCCCACTGTCAGAGATTCTGCACAACAGAGATGCAACTGGTCGAGTGGCGAAATGGGCGATTGAACTCCTTCCCCTTGATATCAAGTTTGAGGAAAAGAAAGCCATTAAGTCCCAAGCAATAGCAGATTTCCTTGCCGAGTGGATTGAACAACAGCTGCCGACTCAAGTTCACTCGGAGCATTGGACCCATGTTCTTTGATGGCTCTAAGCTGTTAAATGGTTCCGGTGCTAGGGTAGTATTGGTTTCCCCCCGAGGATATAGGCTCAGATATGTGCTCCCGATCCACTTTGATTCCTCCAATACTGAAGCAGAATACGAGGCACTTTTATATGGGTTGCGCATGGCCATTTCACTCGGCGTCCGTCGCCTTATGGTTTATGGCGACTCAGATTTGGTGGTCAATCAGGTGATGAAGGAGTGGGATGTTAGAAGCCCAGCCATGACTGGATACTGCAATGAAGTTAGAAAGCTTGAAAAGAAATTTGAAGGGTTAGAGCTCCATCATATACCCCGACTGAAGAATCAAGCGGCTAATGATTTGGCGAAGATAGGTTCCAAGAGAGAAGCTATTCCCAGTGATGTGTTCTTGGAGAATATCCATACTCCATCAGTTAAAGAAGATCCTTTTACCGAAGAAGCTCCGCAGCCTAAAAGTGTCACAGATCCGACTAAAGTTGAAGTTCCAGCGGTGGTCGACCTGATCATGGAAGTGTTGGTGATCACTCCCGATTGGACAGTGCAGTATATCGCGTATATCTTAAGGAAAGAGCTCCCGGAGGATGAAGAAGAGGCTCGACAGATCATTCGCCGATCTAAAGCCTTTACCGTGATAAGGGGGCAGTTGTACAGAGAAAGCGTGACTGGAGTTGGTCAGAAATGTATAACGCCAGAAGAAGGTCGGATAATCCTTGACAATATCCACTTGAGGACCTGTGGCCATCATGCGTCCTCTCGGACCATTGTGGCCAAAGCATACCGAGCCGGATTTTACTGGCCAAGAGCGAATGAAATGGCAAAGGAGATAGTCGACAAGTGTGAAGGATGTCAATTTTACTCCAATATGTCACACAAGCCCGCCTCAGCTTTAAAGACCATACCACTCGTCTGGCCTTTCGCTGTATGGGGATTGGATATGGTTGGACCTCTGAGAACAGGCAGAAGCGGCTTCACCCATGTGCTGGTAGCAGTCGACAAGTTCACCAAGTGGATTGAGGCTAAACCCATCAAGAATCTTGATGCCGACACTGTTGTCAGCTTCATCAGGGAGTTGATATTCAGATATGGAGTTCCACACAGCATCATCACTGACAATGGGTCAAACTTCGATTCCGAGGAATTCAGAGCCTTCTGCACATCTCAGGGCACACGAGTCGACTATGCTTCTGTCGCTCACCCTCAGTCGAATGGACAGGCAGAACGAGCAAATGGCTTAATTCTCAAAGGGTTGAAACCCCGATTGATGCGTGATCTCAAGCACGCAGCTGGTGCATGGGTCGACAAACTTCCGTCAGTGCTTTGGGGATTAAGGACCACACCTAACCGGTCGACTCGGAGAACTCCGTTCTTCTTGGTCTACGGAGCTGAAGCAGTCTTGCCGAGCGACCTGCTTCACAACGCACCCCGAGTCGAACTCTACACCGAAGCTGAAGCAGAGCAAGCCCGGCAGGACGCAGTCGACCTTCTAGAAGAAGAAAGGGAGATGGCCTTGATCCGATCAACCATATATCAGCAGGACTTGCGTCGCTTCCACGCCAAAAACGTGAAGAGTCGAGCCTTCCAGGAAGGAGATTTGGTTCTCCGAGTGGATCAGCAGAAGCCACACAATCTTTCTCCTTCTTGGGAAGGCCCCTTTATCGTCACCAAGGTTCTCCACAATGGAGCATACCGTCTTTACAATGTCGAGCACCAGATCGACGAGCCCCGAGCTTGGAACGCGGAGCTGCTCCGCCCCTTTTACACTTAAGTATGCACTCGGAAGTGTAATAAAAGTACTTCTGTAGTTCATTTTTCAAAAACAATAGTGTTATAATTTTCCCAGAGATTATTGTTACTTTTGTTCACATAAAGGTCCCTCCAGTGGGTGGCTTGGCTGCGAATCCGTTTCGCCTAAGTTTGTAAAAATCCTACCGAGTGGTGAGCAAGCCTCACACTCGGGGCCTTAGCTGCGAATCCGTTTCGCCTAAGTTCAACAAAATCCTACCGAGTGGTGAGCCAACCTCCCACTCGGGGGCTTAGCTGCAGTCCAAGTACTCGCCTAAGTTCAATAAAATCCTACCGAGTGGTGAGCCAGCCTCCCACTCGGAGGCTTAGCTGCAGTCCAAGTACTCGCCTAAGTTTAATAAAATCCTACCGAGTGGTGAGCCAGCCTCCCACTTGGGGGCTTAGCTGTAGTCCAAGTACTCGCCTAAGTTTAATAAAATCCTACCGAGTGGTGAGCCAGCCTCCAACTCGGGGGCTTAGCTGCAGTCCAGGTACTCGCCTAAGTTTCAACGAAATCCTGCCGAGTGGTGAGCCAGCCTCCCACTCGGGGGCTTAGCTGCAGCATAGCGCTCGCCTAAGTACAAGTATAACGTGCGCTCCGCAAGGAAGACGAGGTGCAGGTCGACTGCTACCCTCCCCTTCCGAGCTACGCCACAAGTATAATGTGCACTCCGCAAGGAAGACGAGGTGCAGGTCAACTGCTACCCTCCCCTTCTGAGCTACGCCACAGGTATAATGTGCGCTTCGCAAGGAAAACGAGGTGCAGGTCGACTGCTACCCTCCCCTTCCGAGCTACGCCACAAGTATAATGTGCACTCTGCAAGGAAGATGAGGTGCAGGTCGACTGCTACCCTCACCTTCCGAGCTACGCCACAAATATAATGTGCGCTCCGCAAGGAAGACAAGGTGCAGGTTGATTGATACCTTCTTCTTCAGAGGTACGCCACAGAAAACCTACCGAGTGGAGAGCAGACCTCCCACTCAGGGGCTTAGCTGCAGCCCAGTGCTCGCCTAAGTTTTTGAAAATCCTTCCGAGTGGAGAACAAACCTCCCACTCGGGGGCTTAGTTGCAGCCTAGTGCTCGCCTAAGTTTTTGAAAATCCTACCGAGTGGAGAGCAAACCTCCCACTCGAGGGCTTAGCTGCAGCCCAGTGCTCGCCTAAGTTTTTGAA
This sequence comes from Triticum timopheevii, assembly GCA_963921465.1. NCBI lineage: Eukaryota > Viridiplantae > Streptophyta > Magnoliopsida > Poales > Poaceae > Triticum > Triticum timopheevii. The sequence goes on along the minus strand of OY997268.1, from coordinate 514,512,274 downwards.
AATCCTACCGGGTGGAGAGCAAACCTCCCACTCGGGGGCTTAGCTGCAGCCCAGTGCTCGCCTAAGTTTTTGAAAATCCTTCTGAGTGGAGAGCAAACCTCCCACTCAGGGTCTCAGCTGCAGCCCAGTGCTCGCCTAAGTTTTTGAAAATCCTACCGAGTGGAGAGCAAACCTCCCACTCGGGGGCTTAGCTGCAGCCTAGTGCTCGCCTAAGTTTTTGAAAATCCTACCGGGTGGAGAGCAAACCTTCCACTCGGGGCTTAGCTGCAGCCCAGTGCTCGCCTACGTTTTTGAAAATCCTACCAAGTGGAGAGCAAACCTCCCACTCGGGGGCTTTGCTGCAGCCCAATGCTCGCCTAAGAATGATGAGGTATAAGTCGATTGCAATATGTGCTTCATCCTAGCCTGCAAAAGGGCATCTCAAAAACCAGGGTATAGACCAAACGAAAGACGGTGTTAGTTCGGAGGCAGATGCAAACATATTCAACGTCGAATCCAAGTTCAGATAACGTCTTACAGAACTAGAAGTGCTCAGGCGCTAAGCCCGTTAAAGTTTATCGGTCACAAAAACCACTCGGCATACCGAGGCAAATTTAAAGCATCAAGCATAGAAGTTTTCTACCCTCCTGTGGAGGGCTGGAAGGCGCAACGAATTCATCCAGGTCGATTCCATCTGCGATCCGAGTGGCAGCAGCGATGAAGGTCTCCATGAAGGATCGGAAGTCATGCTTCTTGGTATTGGCCACCTTGAGAGCTGCCAGCTTGTCCTCTCGCGCTTCCTTACAGTGAAAACGGGCCAGAGATAGAGCAACGTCCGCACCGCACCTGGCAGAAGACTGCTTCCATTCTTGCACTCGACTTAGAACATCGTTCAGTCGAGTCATCAAAGACTCAAGGTCATTCTAAAGTGTTTCTCCTGGCCAGAGTGCTGTGTCGATGCGGGAAGTTGCAACCTTCAGCCTTGTAAGATAGTCGACAACAGCAGCAACGCGAGACTCAAGTCGGAGCACATTCATGGCGGCTTCGTCCTTCACAGGAGAGTTGATGGGATCTAGGCTCGTCTCCAGTCGACCAGTCTCCTCCTCAAAGTTCTGGCAGAACTCTGCAGACACAACCCCAAAGTTAAGACCGCAGTTTGATGGCAAGATCATAGTGAAAAGGCCTGTCTGATACAAAGGATTACCTTTGAGCATGAGGAATAGCTTCTTGGCAAGTCCTCCCAGATAATCCTCCAGATCATTCTTCTTTCCCGCCAACTCGCTGGCCTTGTCACTCTAAGCAATCTTGTCATTCTTCAGTCGACTGACCTCCTTGTTGGCTGCATCAAGAGCAGCTTTCAGATTAGTATTCTCCTCTTCAAGCTTGGTGATTGAGGCCAGCTTTTCTTCTGCGAGCTTGGTTTTCTCTGAAGCTGCTTTCTGCGCCTCAGCAAGGTCAAGATCCTTCTTCTTCAGAGAATCCCTCAGTTTATCTGCAAAATCACAGTGAAATCAGACTCAGGAATGAACGAGGAACAAAGGCAGTCGTCAAGGTTCTCACCAAACATACCTTTCGCCTCCTCCTTCGCCTTCGTGAAGTTCTCCTGGACAAGCTTCAGATCAAGTTCGAGCTGGATATGCTTGTTCTCCAACTCAGTATAACGAGCTGCAAGCTCGCAAGATTTCTGCGAAGAACCAATTGACAGACGTCAAAGATAGGTCACTTCCGAGTGACTAAAGAAAAATCGTAGCATTTCCAAGACTACAGCCGAATCTGAACATTCAACTGTAGTCTCGGGGACTACACCCAGTGGGTGCACTCAGTGTGCCCCCACTAGTTCTATCAGCTAGAGTCGATCAGTCGACAAAAAAAAGACAGAAACTAACCACCAGCAGATAGCCACAAAAAAAAGAGGTGTTCTTCAGACTGTACTCGACTGCCAGCAGTCGACCACAGTCTCGGGGACTACACGCAGTGGGTGCACTCAGCGTGCCCCCACCGGTCTATGATTCCATTCGACCTGATCGAGTAAAGAAAAAGCTTAAGACATAAAGACTATGGTCGACTGCCAGCAGTCCACCATAGCCTTGGGGACTACACCCAGTGGGTGCACTCAGCATGCCCCCACCAATCCAGAATTTCAATCGACGCACCCAGTGGGTGTACGACAGATACTAAGATTTTCAGAAAGAAAAGTTTTCAGGTATCATATTGTTGGAAATATGCCCTCGAGGCAATAATAAAAGTATTATTATATTTCATTGTTCATGATAATTGTCTTTTGTTCATGCTATAACTGTATTATCCGGAAATCGTAATACACGTGTGAACACATAGACCACAATACGTCCCTAGTGAGCCTCTAGTTGACTATCTCGTTGTGATCAACAGATAGTCATGGTTTCCTGGCTATGGACATTGGATGTCGTTGATAACGGGATCACATCATTAGGAGAATGATGTGATGGACAAGACCCAATCCTAAGCATAGCACAAAGATCGTGTAGTTCATTTGCTAGAGCTTTGCCAATGTCAAGTATCTCTTCCTTCGACCATGAGATCGTGTAACTCCTGGATACCGTAGGAGTGCTTTGGGTGTATCAAACATCACAACGTAACTGGGTGACTATAAAGGTGCACTACAGGTATCTCCGAAAGTATCTATTGGGTTGACACGGATCGAGACTGGGATTTGTCACTCCGTATGACGGAGAGGTATCTCTGGGCCCACTCGGTAATGCATCATCATAATGAGCTCAAAGTGACCAAGGTGTTGGCCACGGGATCATGCATTACGGTACGAGTAAAGTGACTTGCCGGTAACGAGACTGAACAAGGTATTGGGATACCGACAACCGAGTCTCGGGCAAGTAACGTACCGATTGACAAAGGGAATTGTATACAGGGTTTGATCGAATCCTCGACATCGTGGTTCAACCGATGAAATCATCGAGGAGCATGTGGGAGCCAACATGGGTATCCAGATCCCGCTGTTGGTTATTGCCTGAGAGTCGTCTCGGTCACGTCTGCATGTCTCCCGAGCCCGTAGGGTCTACAGACTTAAGGTTCGGTGACGCTAGGGTTATCAGGAAGACTAGTATGTGACTACCGAATGTTGTTCGGAGTCCCGGATGAGATCCCGGACATCACGAGGAGTTCCGGAATGGTCCGGAGGTGAAGTTTTATATATGGGAAGTTGTCATACGGACACCGGAAAGTTTCCGGGGGTTATCGGTATTGTACCGGGGCCAACCGGAGGGGCTCCGGGGGTCCACCGGGAGGGGCCACCCCTCCCGGAGGGCCACATGGGCCGCAAAGGGGAGGGAGCCAGCCCCTGGAGGGCTGGGCGCGCCCCCCACCTCGGGCCCATGCGCCTAGGGTTGGGGGGGAAACCCTGAGGGGGGCGCCCCCCTTGCTTGGGGGGCAAGCCTCCCCTCCCTGGCCGCCGCCCCCCCCCCTCTAGATCCCATCTAGAGGGGTCGGCCCCCCTTGCCCCGTCCCCTATAAATAGAGGGGTGGGGGAGGGCTGCTGTACCCATCTCCAAGGCGCAGCCCCTCCCCTCCCCAAACACCTCTCCTCCTCCGTAAGCGCTTGGCGAAGCCCTGTCGGAGTACTGCTGCACCAACACCACCACGTCGTCGTGCTGCCATTGGAGCGAGCTTCCTCAACCTCTCCTTCCCCCTTGCTGGATCAAGAAGGAGGAGACGTCTCCCGTCCCGTACGTGTGTTGAACGCGGAGGTGCTGTCCGTTCAGCACTTGGACATCAGTGATCTGAATCACGTCGAGTACGACTCCATCATCACCTTGCAAGCTTCCGCACGCGATCTACAAGTGGTATGTAGATGCAAACTCTCTCCCATGACTCGTTGCTTAGATGAACTCATAGATGGATCTTGGTGAAACCGTAGGAAAATTTTTAATTTTCTGCAACGTTCCCCAACAGTGGTATCAGAGCTAGGTCTATGCGTAGTTCTCTAATGCACGAGTAGAACACAATTTTGTTGTGGGCGTGGATCTTGTCAACTTGCTTGCCTCTACTAGTCTTTTCTTGCTTCAGCGGTATTGTGGGATGAAGCGGCCCGGACCAACCTTACACGTACTCTTACGTGAGACCGGTTCCACCGATTGACATGCACTAGTTGCATAAGGTGGCTGGCGGGTGTCTGTCTCTCCCACTTTAGTTGGAGCGGATTCGATGAAAAGGGCCCTTATGAAGGGTAAATATAAGTTGACAAAATCACGTTGTGGTTATTCGTAGGTAAGAAAACGTTCTTGCTAGAACCCAATTGCAGCCACGTAAAAGATGCAACAACAATTAGAGGACGTCTAACTTGTTTTTGCAGCGATTGATCATGTGATGTGATATGGCCAGAAGTTGTGATGAATGATGAATTGTGATGTATGAGATCATGTTCTTGTAATAGGATTCACGACTTGCATGACGATGAGTATGACAACCGGCAGGAGCCATAGGAGTTGTCTTTATTTTTTGTATGACCTGCGTGTCATTGAAGAACGCCATGTAAACTACTTTACTTTATTTCTAAACGCATTAGCCATAGAAGTAGAAGTAGTCGTTGGCGTGACAACTTGATGAAGACACGATGATGGAGATCATGATGATGGAGATCATGGTGTCAAGCCGGTGACAAGATGATCATGGAGCCCCGAAGATGGAGATCAATGGAGCTATATGATATTGGCCATATCATGTCACAACTATATAATTGCATGTGATGTTTATTATGTTTATGCATCTTGTTTACTTTGGACGACGGTAGTAAATAAGATGATCCCTTACAAAAATTTCAAGAAGTGTTCTCCCCTAACTGTGCACCGTTGCTACAGTTCGTCGCTTCTAAGCACCACGTGATGATCGGGTCTGATGGATTCTTACGTTCACATACAACGGGTGTAAGACAGTTTTACACAACGAAAACACTTAGGGTTAACTTGACGAGCCTAGCATGTATAGACATGGCCTCGGAACACGGAGACCGAAAGGTCGAACGCGAGTCGTATGGAAGATATAATCAACATGAAGATGTTCACCGATGATGACTAGTCCGTCTCACGTGATGATCGGACACGGCCTAGTCGACTCGGATCGTGTGACACTTAGATGACTAGAGGGATGTCTAATCTAAGTGGGAGTTCATAATCTGATTAGAACTTTATTATCATGAACTTAGTCTAAAACCTTTGCAAATATGTCTTGTAGATCAAATGGCCAACGCTAATGTCAACATGAACTTCAATGCGTTCCTAGAGAAAACCAAGCTGAAAGATGATGGCAGCAACTATACGGACTGGGTCCGGAACCTGAGGATCATCCTCATAGCTGCCAGGATGGACCGCTAGGTGACGCTCCCGTCCCAGAGAACCAAGACATTATGAATGCTTGGCAAACTCGTGCTGATGATTACTCCCTCATTCAGTGCGGCATGCTTTACAGCTTAGAACCGGGGCTCCAAAAGCGTTTTGAGCATCACGGAGCATATGAGATGTTCGAAGAGCTGAAACTAGTTTTTCAAGCTCATGCCCGGGTCGAGAGATATGATGTCTCCGACAAGTTCTACAGTTGTAAGATGGAGGAAAACAGTTCTGTCAGTGAGCACATCCTAAAGATGTCTGGGTCGCACAACCGTATGACCCAGTTGAACATTAACCTCCCAGATGAGGCGGTCATTGACAGAATCCTCCAGTCGCTCCCACCAAGCTACAAGAGCTTTGTGATGAACTACAACATGCAGGGGATGGTGAAGACCATTCCTGAAGTGTTCTCGATGCTGAAGTCAGCAGAGGCTGAAATCAAGAAAGAACATCAAGTGTTGATGGTCAATAAGACCACTAAGTTCAAGAAGGGCAAGGGCAAGAAGAACTTCAAGAAGGACGGCAAGGATGTTGCCGCGCCCGGTAAGCCAGTTGCCGGGAAGAAGTCAAAGAATGGACCCTAGCCTGAGACTGGGTGCTTTTATTGCAAGGGGAAGGGTCACTGGAAGCGGAACTGCCCCAAATACTTAGCGGATAAGAAGGCCGGCAACACCAAAGGTATATTTGATATACATGTAATTGATGTGTACCTTACCAGTACTCGTAGTAACTCCTGGGTATTTGATACCGGTGCCGTTGCTCATATTTGTAACTCACAGCAGGAGCTGCGGAATAAACGGAGACTGGCGAAGGACGAGGTGACGATGCGCGTCAGGAATGGTTCCAGAGTCGATGTGATCGCCGTCGGCACGCTGCCTCTACATTTACCTACGGGATTAGTTTTGAACCTTAATAATTGTTATTTAGTGCCAAGTTTGAGCATGAACTTTGTATCTGGATCTCGTTTAATACGAGATGGCTACTCATTTAAGTCTGAGAATAATGGTTGTTCGATTTATATGAGAGATATGTTTTATGGTCATGCTCCGATGGTCAATGGTTTATTCTTAATGAATCTCGAGCGTAATATTACACATGTTCATAGTGTGGATGCCAAAAGATGTAATGTTGATAACGATAGTCCCACATACTTGTGGCACTGCCGGCTTGGTCACATTGGTGTCAAGCGCATGAAGAAGCTCCATGCTGATGGACTTTTAGAGTCTCTTGATTATGAATCGTTTGATACATGCGAACCATGCCTCATGGGCAAAATGACCAAGACTCCGTTCCCCGGAACAATGGAGCGAGCAACCAACTTGTTGGAAATCATACATACCGATGTATGCGGTCCAATGAGCGTTGAGGCTCGCGGAGGATATTGTTATGTTCTCACTCTCACTGATGACTTGAGTAGATATGGGTATGTTTACTTAATGAAACACAAGTCTGGAACCTTTGAAAAGTTCAAGGAATTTCAGAATGAGGTGGAGAATCAACGTGTCCGAAAGATAAAGTTCCTATGATCAGATCGTGGAGGAGAATACTTAAGTCACGAATTTGGTACACACTTAAGGAAATGTGGAATCGTTTCACAACTCACGCCGCCTGGAACACCTCAGCGTAATGGTGTGTCCGAACGTCGTAATCGCACTCTATTAGATATGGTGCGGTCTATGATGTCTCTTACCGATTTACCGCTATCATTTTGGGGATACGCTCTAGAGACAGCTACATTCACTTTAAATAGGGCACCGTCTAAATCCGTTGAGACGACACTGTATGAATTATGGTTTGGGAAGAAACCTAAGCTGTCGTTTCTAAAAGTTTGGGGATGCGATGCTTATGTCAAGAAACTTCAACCTGAAAAGCTCGAACCCAAGCCGAAAAAATGCGTCTTCATAGGATACCCTAAGGAAACTGTCGGGTATACCTTCTACTTAAGATCCGAGGGCAAGATCTTTGTTGCCAAGAATGGATGCTTTCTGGAAAAAGAGTTTCTCTCGAAAGAAGTAAGTGGGAGGAAAGTAGAACTCGATGAAGTACTACCTCTCGAACGGGAAAGTGGTGCAGCACAGGAAAATGTTCCTGTCATGCCCACACCAACTGAAGAGGAAAACAATGATGATGATCAAGGTACTTCGGATCAAGTTGCTACTGAACTTCGTAGGTCCACAAGGACATGTTCCGCACCAGAGTGGTACGGCAACCTTGTCCTGGAAATCATGTTGTTAGACAACGGTGAACCTTCAAACTATGAAGAAGCGATGGCGGGCCCAGATTCCAACAAATGGCTTGAAGCCATGAAATTCGAGATAGAATCCATGTATGAAAACAAAGTATGGACTTTGACAGACTTGCCCGATGATCGGCGAGCGATAGAAAACAAATGGATTTTCAAGAAGAAGACGGACGCGGATGGTAATGTTACCATTTATAAAGCTCGGCTTGTCGCTAAGGGTTATCGACAAGTTCAAGGGATTGACTACGACGAGACATTCTCTCCCGTAGCAAAGCTGAAGTCCGTCCGAATCATGTTAGCAATTGCCGCATACTATGATTATGAGATATGGCAGATGGACGTCAAAACGGCATTCCTTAACGGACATCTTAAGGAAGAGCTGTATATGATGCAGCCGGAAGGTTTTGTCGATCCTAAGAACGCTAACAAAGTATGCAAGCTCCAGCGATCCATTTATGGGCTGGTGCAAGCATCTCGGAGTTGGAACATTCGCTTTGATGAGATGATCAAAGCGTTTGGGTTTATGCAGTCTTATGGAGAAGCCTGCGTTTACAAGAAAGTGAGTGGGAGCTCTGTAGCATTTCTCATTTTATATGTAGATGACATACTCTTGATGGGAAATGATACAAAACTTCTGGACAGCATTAAGGCCTACTTGAATAAGTGTTTTTCAATGAAGGACCTTGGAGAAGGTGCTTATATATTAGGCATCAAGATCTATAGAGATAGATCGAGACGCCTCATAGGTCTTTCACAAAGCACATACCTTGATAAGATTTTGAAAAGGTTCATAATGGATCAGTCCAAGAAGGGGCTCTTGCCTATGTTGCAAGGTGTGAGATTGAGTTCGGCTTAGTCATCGACCACGGCAAAAGATAAAGAAGAGATGAGTGTCATCCCCTATGCTTCAGCCATGGGATCTGTTATGTATGCCATGCTGTGTACCAGACCTGATGTAAACCTTGCCGTAAGTTTGGTAGCAAGATACCAAAGTAATCCCGGCAAGGAACACTAGACAGCGGTCAAGAATATCCTGAAGTACCCGAAAAGGACAAAGGACATGTTTCTCGTCTATGGAGGAGACGAAGAGCTCGTCGTAAAGGGTTACGTCGACGCTAGCTTCGACTCAGATCTGGATGACTCTAAGTCACAAACCGGATACGTGTATATGTTGAATGGTGGAGCAGTGAGCTGGTGCAGCTGCAAGCAGAGCGTCGTGGCGGGATCTACGTGTGAAGCAGAGTACATGGCAGCCTCGGAGGCAGCGCATGAAGCGATTTGGGTGAAGGAGTTCATCACCGACCTAGGAGTCATACCCAATGCGTCAGGGCCGATCAAACTCTTCTGTGACAACATTGGAGCTATTGCCCTTGCAAAGGAGCCCAGGTTTCACAAGAAGACCAGGCACATCAAGCGTCGTTTCAACTCCATCTGTGAAAATGTTCAAGATGGAGACATAGAGATTTGCAAAGTGCACACGGATCTGAATGTCGCAGATCCGTTGACTAAACCTCTCTCACGGGCAAAACATGATCAACACCAGAACTCCATGGGTGTTCGATTCTTCACAATGTAACTAGATTGGTGACTCTAGTGCAAGTGGGAGACTGTTGGAAATATGCCCTAGAGGCAATAATAAAAGTATTATTATATTTCATTGTTCATGATAATTGTCTTTTGTTCATGCTATAACTGTATTATCCGGAAATCGTAATACACGTGTGAACACATAGACCACAATACGTCCCTAGTGAGCCTCTAGTTGACTATCTCGTTGTGATCAACAGATAGTCATGGTTTCCTGGCTATGGACATTGGATGTCGTTGATAACGGGATCACATCATTAGGAGAATGATGTGATGGACAAGACCCAATCCTAAGCATAGCACAAAGATCGTGTAGTTCGTTTGCTAGAGCTTTGCCAATGTCAAGTATCTCTTCCTTCGACCATGAGATCGTGTAACTCCTGGATACCGTAGGAGTGCTTTGGGTGTATCAAACGTCACAACGTAACTGGGTGACTATAAAGGTGCACTACAGGTATCTCCGAAAGTATATATTGGGTTGACACGGATCGAGACTGGGATTTGTCACTCCGTATGACGGAGAGGTATCTCTGGGCCCACTCGGTAATGCATCATCATAATGAGCTCAAAGTGACCAAGGTGTTGGCCACGGGATCATGCATTACAGTACGAGTAAAGTGACTTGCAGGTAACAAGACTGAACAAGGTATTGGGATACCGACGATCGAGTCTCGGGCAAGTAACGTACCGATTGACAAAGGGAATTGTATACAGGGTTTGATCGAATCCTCGACATCGTGGTTCAACCGATGAAATCATCGAGGAGCATGTGGGAGCCAACATGGGTATCCAGATCCCGCTGTTGGTTATTGCCCGAGAGTCGTTTCGGTCATGTCTGCATGTCTCCCGAGCCCGTAGGGTCTACACACTTAAGGTTCGGTGACGCTAGGGTTATCAGGAAGACTAGTATGTGACTACCGAATGTTGTTCGGAGTCCCGGATGAGATCCCGGACATCACGAGGAGTTCCGGAATGGTCCGGAGGTGAAGTATTATATATGGGAAGTTGTCATACGGACACCGGAAAGTTTCTGGGGGTTATCGGTATTGTACCGGGGCCACCGGAGGGGTTCCGGGGGTCCACCGGGAGGGGCCACCCCTCCCGGAGGGCCACATGGGCCGCAAAGGGGAGGGAGCCAGCCCCTGGAGGGCTGGGCGCACCCCCCACCTTGGGCCCATGCGCCTAGGGTTGGGGGGGAAACCCTGAGGGCCCCCCCCCCCCTTGCTTCGGGGGCAAGCCTCCCCTCCCTGGCCGCCGCCCCCCCTCTAGATCCCATCTAGAGGGGTCGGCCCCCCTTACCCCTTCCCCTATAAATAGAGGGGTGGGGGGAGGGCTGCTGTACCCATCTCCAAGGCGCAGCCCCTCCCCTCCCAAACACCTCTCCTCCTCCGTAAGCGCTTGGCGAAGCCCTGTCGGAGTACTGCTGCACCAACACCACCACGCTGTCGTGCTGCCGTTGGAGCGAGCTTCCTCAACCTCTCCTTCCCCTTTGCTGGATCAAGAAGGAGGAGACGTCTCCCGTCCCGTACGTGTGTTGAACGCGGAGGTGCTGTCCGTTCAGCACTTGGACATCGGTGATCTGAGTCACGTCGAGTACGACTCCATCATCACCTTGCAAGCTTCCGCACGCGATCTACAAGTGGTATGTAGATGCAAACTCTCTCCCATGACTCGTTGCTTAGATGAACTCATAGATGGATCTTGGTGAAACCGTAGGAAAAATTTTAATTTTCTGCAACGTTCCCCAACACATATCCTAATAGAACAGGCGGTGATCGACTAACCTGAACATTGCTCTGAAGAGCTGAACTGGCGTCGTAAGCTGCTTGGCTGTCGTCTCGGATCGCCTTCACTTGCTCCATCATGACCCCCGCCTGGCGTATGGCTTCTTTAGCAGCGCTTGCTTGGTCCTCTGGGACATGGTGGGTGGAGAAGAGTGAAGGCTGACCAGCACTCGAAGACGAAGGGCGAGCACTCGTCAGCGGCACCGCAAAGGATACGGTAGGCCGAGTGACGCTGTCCCCCTCCACAACCAACGTCTCACGTGCTGATGCGACTTGAGCTGTCTTGCCAGCAGACGCTCTCCTATTCCTCCTCTGCCTCAGTGGTTCCTCGTCATCGTCATCAGGAAGATCAACGACGATATTAGATGGAGCTGCAGAAAAGATTCAAAGTTAAAAATGAAGATCCTACCGACTGAAAACGAAACTACAAAGACCATACCAGGGTTGGAAGTCACAACATCCTCCATTACGTGATCTTCAGGTCTGGTCGAGGTATCAGAAGTAGCAGCACTGCAGTTTCAGAAGTCAGTCGGTCAGCCCACGAATCGACCAAGAGTAAATCCATGAGAAACAAGGAGACGCAAGTTATGTCATTACCCAGAAATAGTGGGAATCGCCATCTACATCTTTGGCAAGGCCTTCGTCGGCATTAACGGCGCCACTCGAGATTGCCTCAGCGCTTTTTCAGTCAGCACTGGAGAGGTCGTCCGAGGATGCTTGGTCGACTGAACAACAGGCGCGACTCCTTTGCCATGCTCGACTGCAGGGTCATGGACAAGTTTGGATCTCCTTTCAGAACGGGGAGGCGCGACTTCCTCCTCCTCTTCCTCCTCCTCTTCCTCGTTGGAGCCAGCATATTCATCACCCTCATCGCCATCCGATTCCCACTCCTCTTGACTTTCACCTCCACTTCCTTCCTCATCCTCGGTCTGTGCCTGCGCCCCAATGGGCATCGAATACAACTCAGTGGTAGCCTGGAAGACAACAAAACAAGACAAAGGTCAATCGACCGATTTGCAGCAAAACAGAATGAACGGAACATGATTGTAGTCGGAGATAAGTGGACACACCTTGTCTGGTTCATAAGACTGGTCCAGTGGTGGGATCCTCCTAGCCCCGCAAGGATTGTCTTTGTTCCCTGTGATGGCAGTCATCCACATCTCCAATGTGGCGTCGTCGACTTCCTCTGGGTGGACCCGAGTGGTGTCTTCGGTACCAGAGTACAACCACATCGGGTGGCCTCGGTATTGGAGTGGCTGAATGTGTCGTCGAAGGAAAACTTCCAAAAGATCCATACCAGTGACCCCGTCGCGAATGAGTTGGACTACACCGCTCCATCAACATTTTAACCTGAGCCTTCTCCTCTGGAAGCACCTTCAGGGAAGATGGCTTGTTCACTCGGTCCATGGAGAACGGAGGGAGACCATTCGACTGCCCCAGCATCGACTCGTCTTGGCAGTAGAACCAGGTCGACCGCCACCCTCTAACCGACTTGGGAAGGGTCATGGCTGGAAAGGCACTCTTACTCCTCATCTGGACCCCAAGACCCCCACACATCTGTATACTCTGGTCCTCTCATCATCCGGACTCGCCTTTTTCATCGTCTGAGAATAACAAGTGAATATGTGCTTGAAGAGACCCCAGTGCGGCCGACAACCCAAGAAGTTTTCGCACAAAGACACGAAAGCAGCAAGATAGGCAATGGAGTTGGGAGTGAAGTGATGGAGTTGTGCCCCAAAGAAGTTCAGAAACCCTCGAAAGAAAAGATTCGGCGGCAGAGAGAACCCTCATGTGGCTGCGGTTGCCACTCCGTCCCCGGAAGCCTTGCTGACCCATGGGAGCCCAGTCCCTCATTGGCCAGATCGTCGAGGTCCTTCTGGGTGATGGTCGAGCGGATCCAGTTTCCTTGGACCCAGCCTTGCGGCAGGCAGGACCGCGACGAAGATCCTCCCCGACTGGTCGCTCTCCCCTTCACTTTCGCCGTCGCCGTCGCCTTCTTCGCTCGCTCCAAGGCTGCCGTCTTCTCCTTCACCATCGTCGCCGGCGAGGCGCGCGAGGAGCAGTTGAGCGGAGATAAAAGCGGGCGCAGCGGGCGAGGTTGAGGAAGGGGGAGAGGGGAATGAAGACGCACTGTTTAAAAAAAACCCGTCCAACGCCTTATATAAGGTCACTTCCGAGTGGCTGACCAGTAGGCCCGGGCAATCCTGTCAAATCACAAAACAGTCACGCGCGCGATACGTGGCGAAAAAGGTGGCACGGAAATCGAGGCACCTTTGCCTTATCCCATCCGAGTACCGCGATCTTCTCCGCTTCGCGCGCTTCCCAAAATTCAGATCCCACTAAATCCGCTAACAGGAGAGCAACTTGTCGACGGAGGATCTCCTATGATCCGTCGCTCGGAAATCTCCAAGTTCATAAAGTTCACTCGACAATTATAAAGAATGGATCAGGGCGACTGAGAGATAAGTTGACACCATCACTAAGAAGTCATTGATCCATAGTGAGACACACTCGCAGCACCAAAATCAGGTCAGAAATATTATCAACTCCTTCCTCACTCAAACCTCGATCCATTCAGGGGCTAATGATGAAGTCATGTACCTAGGGTAGGGTCGTGGACCTGTCCAAGGTAACCTCCCCAAGGACATCTTTAGAAGAAACTCCCCTCCAGTCGACCTGGAAGGATTCCACTCGACGGACTCGAAGACACTCGACCATGAAGACTCACTCGATCACCAGGAGTCCAAGAGCCACTCTGTATCCAAACGGTCTGTAATTAAGTAGTATTTATGGCCATGATGACACTTTAGGTAAGGCGTTACCTGTAACGCCAGGCCTTAATGTACTTTAAACCCTCCGCTACATGGGCTGGCTGGGTCCTGGCAGACAGTATATAAGCCAGCCCCCTCCACTGGCAGAAGGGTTCGCACCCCTGTAATTCATACGCTTATAATCCAGTCGACCGCCTCCGGGCTCCGAGACGTAGGGCTGTTACTTCCTCCGAGAAGGGCCTGAACTCGTAAATCTCTTGCGTATACAACTACTCCATAGCTAGGATCTTGCCTCTCCATACCTACCCCCCATTCTACTATCAGTCTTAGTACCACGACATTGACCTTGCAAACATGTTGAGCTTGCCTTTCCCCCTCATGCTAGCCAAATTCCTTGCACCAAGTAGAGATACTACTTGTGCTTCCAAATGTCCTTAAACCCAGTTTTGCCATGAGAGTCCACCATGCCAACCTATGGATTGAGTAAGATCCTTCAAGTAAGTTGTCATGTTGCAGGCAATAAAAATTGCTATCTAAATATGTTTGACTTATTACTGCAGATAAAATAAGCTTTACGATCTTGTTGTGGAAGTAATAAAAGCGACAGACTGCATAATAAAGGTCCACATACAAGGGGCAATATAAAGTGACGTTCTTTTGCATTAAGATTTTGTGCATCCAACCCTGAACGCACATGACAACCTCTGCTTCCCTTCCCTCTGCGAAGGGCCTATCTTTTACTTTATGTTTTTACTTTATGTTTTTACTTTATGCTTGAGTCAAGGTGATCCTCACCTTTCCCTTTTTCATTTTATCCTTTGGCAAGCTCCTTGTGTTTGAAAGATCATGATATATATATCCAATTGGGTGTAAGTTAGCATGGGCTATTATTGTTGACATCACCTAAAGGTGAATACGTTGGGAGGCAATATAATAAGCCCCTATCTTTCTCAGTGTCCGGCTAAAACTCCATAACCATAGCTATTGCATGAGTGTTAGCAATTGTAGAAGACTACAAGATAGTTGAGTATGTGGACTTGCTGAAAAGCTCTATTGTTGACTCTTTCTGATGTTATGATAAATTGCAATTGCTTCAATGACTGAGATTATAGTTTGTTAGTTCTCAATGAAGTTTCCAAACCATACTTGACATTGTGAATTTATTGTTACTTGAGTATAAGAAATCCTTTGATAATATCTATATATGTTGTTGTTATAAGAATGATCATGATGCCCTCATGTCCGTATTTTATTTTTATCGACACCTCTATCTCTAAACATGTGGACATATTTTTCGATTTCGGCTTCTGCTTGAGGACAAGCGAGGTCTAAGCTTGGGGGAGTTGATATGTCCATTTTACATCATGCTTTTATATCAATATTTATTGCATTATGGGCTGTTATTACACATTATATCTCAATACTTATGGCTATTCTCTATTATTTTACAAGGTTTATCATGAAGAGGGGGAATGCCGGCAGCTGGAATTCTGGCTGGAAAAGGAGCAAACATTGGAAACTTATTCTCCACTGCTCCAAAAATCCTGAAACTCCATGAAACATGTTTTTGGAATTAATAAGAATTATTGAGTGGAAGAAACACATCAAGGGGCCCACACCCTAGCCAGGAGGGGGGCGCCCACCCCTACTGGGCGCGCCCCCTGTCTCCTGGGCCCCCTGCTGGCCCCCTGTTGTCCATCTTCTGCTATATGAGGGCTTTTACCCTGGAAAAATCGTGGGCAAGCTTACAGGACGAAACTCCGCCGCCACGAGGCGGAACCTTGGCAGAACCAATCTAGAGCTCCGGCAAAGCTGTTCTGCCGGGGATACTTCCCTCTGGGAGGGGGAAATCATCACCATCGTCATCACCAACGATCCTCTCATCGGGGGGGGGGGGGGGTCAATCTCCATCAACATCTTCACCAGCACCATCTCCTCTCAAAACCCTAGTTCATCTCTTGTATCGAATCTTGTATCCAAACCACAAATTGGTACCTGTGGGTTGCTAGTAGTGTTCATTACTCCTTGTAGTTGATCCTAATTGGTTTACTTGGTGGAAGATCATATGTTCAGATCCTTAATGCATATTATTACTCCTCTGATTATGAACATGAATATTCTTTGTGAGTAGTTAAGTTTGTTTCCGAGGACATGGGTGAAGTCTTGCTATTAGTAGTCATGTGAATTTGGTATTCGTTCGATATTTTGATGAGATGTATGTTGTCTTTTCCTCTAGTGGTGTTATGTGAATGTTGACTACATGACACTTCACCATTATTTGGGCCTAGAGGAAGGCATTGGGAAGTAATAAGTAGATGATGGGTTGCTAGAGTGACAGAAGCTTAAACCCTAGTTTATGCGTTGCTTCGTTAGGGGCTGATTTGGATCCATATGTTTAATGCTGTGGTTAGGTTTACCTTAATACTTCTTTTGTAGTTACGGATGCTTGCAATAGGGGTTAATCATAAGTAGGATGCTTGTCCATGTAAGGGCAGTAACCAAGCACCGGTCCACCCACATATCAAATTATCAAAGTACTGAACGTGAATCATATGAACGTGATGAAAACTAGCTTGACAATAATTCACATGTGTCCTCGGGAGCTCCTTTCTCATTATAAGAAATTGTCCAGGCTTATGCTTTGCTACATAAAGGATTGGGCCACTTTGCTGCCTTTTACTTACTTTATTTACTTGTTGCTCGTTACAATTTATCTTATCACAAAACTATCTATTACCTACAATTTCAGTGCTTGCAGAGAAAACCTTACTGAAAACCGCTTATCATTTCCTTCTGCTCCTCGTTGGGTTCGACACTCTTACTTATCGAAAGGGCTACGATAGATCCCCTACACTTGTGGGTCATCATATCACCATCTCTTCGCCGAACTAGTGCACCTATAAAATTTACCATTGTATTGGGTGTGTTGGGGACACAAGAGACTCTTTGTTATTTGGTTGCAGGGTTGTTCGAGAGAGAACATCTTCATCCTACGCCTCCCACGGATTGATAAACCTTAGATCATCCACTTGAGAGAAATTTGCTACTGTCCTACAAACCTCTGCACTTGGAGGCCCAACAACGTCTACAAGAAGAAGGTTGTGTAGTAGACATCAAGCTCTTTTCTGGCGCCGTTGCCAGGGAGGTGAGTGCTTGAAGGTATATCTTCAGATCTTGCAATCAAACCTTTTAGTTTCTTGTTTTATCACTAGTTTAGTTTATAAAATAAAACTAAAAAATGGATTTGAGTTTGTCTCATATGCTTCATCTTTTTAATATCTTTCGTGAGTATGATGAAAAGGAAAATTGTGCTCAAGTGCTAGAAGAAGAATTACATAGAATGCTTGGCATGAAATATGTGAATGATGAGCATGATTGCAATGTTGTTAGTATGAATTCCTTGAATATCCATGATGCTAATGATATGCAAAGCCACAAGCTTGGGGATGCTATGTTTGATGAAGATGATATTTTTTGTCCCCCAAGTTTTGATGAGCAAATTTATTATGATGAAAGCATGCCTCCTATTTATGATGATTATATTGATGAAAGTGGGTTTGGAAGAGTGTCAACTTTAGGAAATAGTGATCCCACTATTTTGGAGGATGTTGAATCTTATTGTTATGAACATGAAAGTGGATTTGGAAGAGTGTCAACTTTATTTAGTGATGATTCCACTATTTCGGAAGAGGTTCCAATTGATTATGAGAACAAAGTTGCTATCTATGATGATTATTGTGATGACTTGTATGCTATTAGGAATAATGATAACCATGAAACTTGTCATCATGATTTTAGTTTTCAATTGGATTATGCCTCACATGATAATTATTTTGTTGAGTTTACTCTCACTATTCCGAATAAGAAGAATTTTGCTTATGTGGAGAGTAGTAAATTTTGTATGCTTGTAGATCATGAAAAAAATGCTTTAGGTGCTGGTTATATTGTTGAATTCATTCATGATACTACTGAAAATTATTATGAGCGAGGAACATATGCTTGTAGGAATTGCAATAATATCAAGTTTCCTCTCTATGTGCTTAAAATCTTGAAGTTATGCTTGTTTTGCCTTCCTATGCTAGTTGATTATTGTTCCCATAAGTTGTTTTCTCACAAACTCCCTATGCATAGGTAGTGGGTTAGGCTTAAATGTGCTAGTCATATGCTTCATGATGCTCCCGTTGTGTTTCAATCCTTATCTTTTATGTGAGATCATTGTCATCATCATGCCTAGCTAGAAAGGCATTAAAGAAAAGTGCTTGTTGGGAGACAACCCAATATTTACCATTACTGTTTTTGTGTGTACTATTTTTGCTTTATTTTTTCTAAATAACAAAAAGTAAAAAGAGGGTACAGAAGGTTGTGCCTTCTAGTTTCATCCATCTCATGATCATCAAAATGAATCCACTAACAAGGTTGATCAACTCTTGTTAACAAACTCATTCCGGCTAACATGGAACCGGAGAAATTTCGTGTAACACTAGGTTACCTTGTTAGTTTGGACAAGTTTGGATCTCCTTTCAGAACGGGGAGGCGCGACTTCCTCCTCCTCTTCCTCCTCCTCTTCCTCGTTGGAGCCAGCATATTCATCACCCTCATCGCCATCCGATTCCCACTCCTCTTGACTTTCACCTCCACTTCCTTCCTCCTCCTTGGTCTGTGCCTGCGCCCCATTGGGCATCGAATACAACTCAGTGGTAGCCTGGAAGACAACAAAACAAGACAAAGGTCAATCGACCGATTTGCAGCAAAACAGAATGAACGGAACATGATTGTAGTCGGAGATAAGTGGTCACACCTTGTCTGGTTCATAATACTGGTCGAGTGGTGGGATCCTCCTAGCCTCGCGAGGATTGTCTTTGTTCCCTGTGATGGCAGTCATCCACCTCTCCAATGTGGCGTCGTCGACTTCCTCTGGGTGGACCCGAGTGGTGTCTTCGGTACCAGAGTACAACCACATCGGGTGGCCTCGGTATTGGAGTGGCTGAATGTGTCGTCGAAGGAAAACTTCCAAAAGATCCATACCAGTGACCCCGTCGCGAATGAGTTGGACTACACCGCTCCATCAACATTTTAACCTGAGCCTTCTCCTCTGGAAGCACCTTCAGGGAAGATGGCTTGTTCACTCGGTCCATGGAGAACGGAGGGAGACCATTCGACTGCCCCAGCATCGACTCGTCTTGGCAGTAGAACCAGGTCGACCGCCACCCTCTAACCGACTTGGGAAGGGTCATGGCTGGAAAGGCACTCTTACTCCTCATCTGGACCCCAAGACCCCCACACATCTGTATACTCTGGTCCTCTCGTCATCCGGACTCGCCTTTTTCATCGTCTGAGAACAACAAGTGAATATGTGCTTGAAGAGACCCCAGTGCGGCCGACAACCCAAGAAGTTTTCGCACAAAGACACGAAAGCAGCAAGATAGGCAATGGAGTTGGGAGTGAAGTGATGGAGTTGTGCCCCAAAGAAGTTCAGAAACCCTCGAAAGAAAAGATTCGGCGGCAGAGAGAACCCTCATGTGGCTGCGGTTGCCACTCCGTCCCCGGAAGCCTTGCTGACCCATGGGAGCCCAGTCCCTCATTGGCCAGATCGTCGAGGTCCTTCTGGGTGATGGTCGAGCGGATCCAGTTTCCTTGGACCCAGCCTTGCGGCAGGCAGGACCGCGACGAAGATCCTCCCCGACTGGTCGCTCTCCCCTTCACTTTCGCCGTCGCCGTCGCCTTCTTCGCTCGCTCCAAGGCTGCCGTCTTCTCCTTCACCATCGTCGCCGGCGAGGCGCGCGAGGAGCAGTTGAGCGGAGATAAAAGCGGGCGCAGCGGGCGAGGTTGAGGAAGGGGGAGAGGGGAATGAAGACGCACTGTTTAAAAAAAACCCGTCCAACGCCTTATATAAGGTCACTTCCGAGTGGCTGACCAGTAGGCCCGGGCAATCCTGTCAAATCACAAAACAGTCACGCGCGCGATACGTGGCGAAAAAGGTGGCACGGAAATCGAGGCACCTTTGCCTTATCCCATCCGAGTACCGCGATCTTCTCCGCTTCGCGCGCTTCCCAAAATTCAGATCCCACTAAATCCGCTAACAGGAGAGCAACTTGTCGACGGAGGATCTCCTATGATCCGTCGCTCGGAAATCTCCAAGTTCATAAAGTTCACTCGACAATTATAAAGAATGGATCAGGGCGACTGAGAGATAAGTTGACACCATCACTAAGAAGTCATTGATCCATAGTGAGACACACTCGCAGCACCAAAATCAGGTCAGAAATATTATCAACTCCTTCCTCACTCAAACCTCGATCCATTCAGGGGCTAATGATGAAGTCATGTACCTAGGGTAGGGTCGTGGACCTGTCCAAGGTAACCTCCCCAAGGACATCTTTAGAAGAAACTCCCCTCCAGTCGACCTGGAAGGATTCCACTCGACGGACTCGAAGACACTCGACCATGAAGACTCACTCGATCACCAGGAGTCCAAGAGCCACTCTGTATCCAAACGGTCTGTAATTAAGTAGTATTTATGGCCATGATGACACTTTAGGTAAGGCGTTACCTGTAACGCCAGGCCTTAATGTACTTTAAACCCTCCGCTACATGGGCTGGCTGGGTCCTGGCAGACAGTATATAAGCCAGCCCCCTCCACTGGCAGAAGGGTTCGCACCCCTGTAATTCATACGCTTATAATCCAGTCGACCGCCTCCGGGCTCCGAGACGTAGGGCTGTTACTTCCTCCGAGAAGGGCCTGAACTCGTAAATCTCTTGCGTATACAACTACTCCATAGCTAGGATCTTGCCTCTCCATACCTACCCCCCATTCTACTATCAGTCTTAGTACCACGACATTGACCTTGCAAACATGTTGAGCTTGCCTTTCCCCCTCATGCTAGCCAAATTCCTTGCACCAAGTAGAGATACTACTTGTGCTTCCAAATGTCCTTAAACCCAGTTTTGCCATGAGAGTCCACCATGCCAACCTATGGATTGAGTAAGATCCTTCAAGTAAGTTGTCATGTTGCAGGCAATAAAAATTGCTATCTAAATATGTTTGACTTATTACTGCAGATAAAATAAGCTTTACGATCTTGTTGTGGAAGTAATAAAAGCGACAGACTGCATAATAAAGGTCCACATACAAGGGGCAATATAAAGTGACGTTCTTTTGCATTAAGATTTTGTGCATCCAACCCTGAACGCACATGACAACCTCTGCTTCCCTTCCCTCTGCGAAGGGCCTATCTTTTACTTTATGTTTTTACTTTATGTTTTTACTTTATGCTTGAGTCAAGGTGATCCTCACCTTTCCCTTTTTCATTTTATCCTTTGGCAAGCTCCTTGTGTTTGAAAGATCATGATATATATATCCAATTGGGTGTAAGTTAGCATGGGCTATTATTGTTGACATCACCTAAAGGTGAATACGTTGGGAGGCAATATAATAAGCCCCTATCTTTCTCAGTGTCCGGCTAAAACTCCATAACCATAGCTATTGCATGAGTGTTAGCAATTGTAGAAGACTACAAGATAGTTGAGTATGTGGACTTGCTGAAAAGCTCTATTGTTGACTCTTTCTGATGTTATGATAAATTGCAATTGCTTCAATGACTGAGATTATAGTTTGTTAGTTCTCAATGAAGTTTCCAAACCATACTTGACATTGTGAATTTATTGTTACTTGAGTATAAGAAATCCTTTGATAATATCTATATATGTTGTTGTTATAAGAATGATCATGATGCCCTCATGTCCGTATTTTATTTTTATCGACACCTCTATCTCTAAACATGTGGACATATTTTTCGATTTCGGCTTCTGCTTGAGGACAAGCGAGGTCTAAGCTTGGGGGAGTTGATATGTCCATTTTACATCATGCTTTTATATCAATATTTATTGCATTATGGGCTGTTATTACACATTATATCTCAATACTTATGGCTATTCTCTATTATTTTACAAGGTTTATCATGAAGAGGGGGAATGCCGGCAGCTGGAATTCTGGCTGGAAAAGGAGCAAACATTGGAAACTTATTCTCCACTGCTCCAAAAATCCTGAAACTCCATGAAACATGCTTTTGGAATTAATAAGAATTATTGAGTGGAAGAAACACATCAAGGGGCCCACACCCTAGCCAGGAGGGGGGCGCCCACCCCTACTGGGCGCGCCCCCTGTCTCCTGGGCCCCCTGCTGGCCCCCTGTTGTCCATCTTCTGCTATATGAGGGCTTTTACCCTGGAAAAATCGTGGGCAAGCTTACAGGACGAAACTCCGCCGCCACGAGGCGGAACCTTGGCAGAACCAATCTAGAGCTCCGGCAAAGCTGTTCTGCCGGGGATACTTCCCTCTGGGAGGGGGAAATCATCACCATCGTCATCACCAACGATCCTCTCATCGGGGGGGGGGGGGGGTCAATCTCCATCAACATCTTCACCAGCACCATCTCCTCTCAAAACCCTAGTTCATCTCTTGTATCGAATCTTGTATCCAAACCACAAATTGGTACCTGTGGGTTGCTAGTAGTGTTCATTACTCCTTGTAGTTGATCCTAATTGGTTTACTTGGTGGAAGATCATATGTTCAGATCCTTAATGCATATTATTACTCCTCTGATTATGAACATGAATATTCTTTGTGAGTAGTTAAGTTTGTTTCCGAGGACATGGGTGAAGTCTTGCTATTAGTAGTCATGTGAATTTGGTATTCGTTCGATATTTTGATGAGATGTATGTTGTCTTTTCCTCTAGTGGTGTTATGTGAATGTTGACTACATGACACTTCACCATTATTTGGGCCTAGAGGAAGGCATTGGGAAGTAATAAGTAGATGATGGGTTGCTAGAGTGACAGAAGCTTAAACCCTAGTTTATGCGTTGCTTCGTTAGGGGCTGATTTGGATCCATATGTTTAATGATGTGGTTAGGTTTACCTTAATACTTCTTTTGTAGTTACGGATGCTTGCAATAGGGGTTAATCATAAGTAGGATGCTTGTCCATGTAAGGGCAGTAACCAAGCACCGGTCCACCCACATATCAAATTATCAAAGTACTGAACGTGAATCATATGAACGTGATGAAAACTAGCTTGACAATAATTCACATGTGTCCTCGGGAGCTCCTTTCTCATTATAAGAAATTGTCCAGGCTTATGCTTTGCTACATAAAGGATTGGGCCACTTTGCTGCCTTTTACTTACTTTATTTACTTGTTGCTCGTTACAATTTATCTTATCACAAAACTATCTATTACCTACAATTTCAGTGCTTGCAGAGAAAACCTTACTGAAAACCGCTTATCATTTCCTTCTGCTCCTCGTTGGGTTCGACACTCTTACTTATCGAAAGGGCTACGATAGATCCCCTACACTTGTGGGTCATCATATCACCATCTCTTCGCCGAACTAGTGCACCTATAAAATTTACCATTGTATTGGGTGTGTTGGGGACACAAGAGACTCTTTGTTATTTGGTTGCAGGGTTGTTTGAGAGAGAACATCTTCATCCTACGCCTCCCACGGATTGATAAACCTTAGATCATCCACTTGAGAGAAATTTGCTACTGTCCTACAAACCTCTGCACTTGGAGGCCCAACAACGTCTACAAGAAGAAGGTTGTGTAGTAGACATCAAGCTCTTTTCTGGCGCCGTTGCTAGGGAGGTGAGTGCTTGAAGGTATATCTTCAGATCTTGCAATCAAACCTTTTAGTTTCTTGTTTTATCACTAGTTTAGTTTATAAAATAAAACTAAAAAATGGATTTGAGTTTGTCTCATATGCTTCATCTTTTTAATATCTTTCGTGAGTATGATGAAAAGGAAAATTGTGCTCAAGTGCTAGAAGAAGAATTACATAGAATGCTTGGCATGAAATATGTGAATGATGAGCATGATTGCAATGTTGTTAGTATGAATTCCTTGAATATCCATGATGCTAATGATATGCAAAGCCACAAGCTTGGGGATGCTATGTTTGATGAAGATGATATTTTTTGTCCCCCAAGTTTTGATGAGCAAATTTATTATGATGAAAGCATGCCTCCTATTTATGATGATTATATTGATGAAAGTGGGTTTGGAAGAGTGTCAACTTTAGGAAATAGTGATCCCACTATTTTGGAGGATGTTGAATCTTATTGTTATGAACATGAAAGTGGATTTGGAAGAGTGTCAACTTTATTTAGTGATGATTCCACTATTTCGGAAGAGGTTCCAATTGATTATGAGAACAAAGTTGCTATCTATGATGATTATTGTGATGACTTGTATGCTATTAGGAATAATGATAACCATGAAACTTGTCATCATGATTTTAGTTTTCAATTGGATTATGCCTCACATGATAATTATTTTGTTGAGTTTACTCTCACTATTCCGAATAAGAAGAATTTTGCTTATGTGGAGAGTAGTAAATTTTGTATGCTTGTAGATCATGAAAAAAATGCTTTAGGTGCTGGTTATATTGTTGAATTCATTCATGATACTACTGAAAATTATTATGAGCGAGGAACATATGCTTGTAGGAATTGCAATAATATCAAGTTTCCTCTCTATGTGCTTAAAATCTTGAAGTTATGCTTGTTTTGCCTTCCTATGCTAGTTGATTATTGTTCCCATAAGTTGTTTTCTCACAAACTCCCTATGCATAGGTAGTGGGTTAGGCTTAAATGTGCTAGTCATATGCTTCATGATGCTCCCGTTGTGTTTCAATCCTTATCTTTTATGTGAGATCATTGTCATCATCATGCCTAGCTAGAAAGGCATTAAAGAAAAGTGCTTGTTGGGAGACAACCCAATATTTACCATTACTGTTTTTGTGTGTACTATTTTTGCTTTATTTTTTCTAAATAACAAAAAGTAAAAAGAGGGTACAGAAGGTTGTGCCTTCTAGTTTCATCCATCTCATGATCATCAAAATGAATCCACTAACAAGGTTGATCAACTCTTGTTAACAAACTCATTCCGACTAACATGGAACCGGAGAAATTTCGTGTAACACTAGGTTACCTTGTTAGTTTGGACAAGTTTGGATCTCCTTTCAGAACGGGGAGGCGCAACTTCCTCCTCCTCTTCCTCCTCCTCTTCCTCGTTGGAGCCAGCATATTCATCACCCTCATCGCCATCCGATTCCCACTCCTCTTGACTTTCACCTCCACTTCCTTCCTCCTCCTTGGTCTGTGCCTGCGCCCCATTGGGCATCGAATACAACTCAGTGGTAGCCTGGAAGACAACAAAACAAGACAAAGGTCAATCGACCGATTTGCAGCAAAACAGAATGAACGGAATATGATTGTAGTCGGAGATAAGTGGTCACACCTTGTCTGGTTCATAATACTGGTCGAGTGGTGGGATCCTCCTAGCCTCGCGAGGATTGTCTTTGTTCCCTGTGATGGCAGTCATCCACCTCTCCAATGTGGCGTCGTCGACTTCCTCTGGGTGGATCCGAGTGGTGTCTTCGGTACCAGAGTACAACCACATCGGGTGGCCTCGGTATTGGAGTGGCTGAATGTGTCGTCGAAGGAAAACTTCCAAAAGATCCATACCAGTGACCCCGTCGCGAATGAGTTGGACTACACTGCTCCATCAACATTTTAACCTGAGCCTTCTCCTCCGGAAGCACCTTCAGGGAAGATGGCTTGTTCACTCGGTCCATGGAGAACGGAGGGAGACCATTCGACTGCCCCAGCATCGACTCGTCTTGGCAGTAGAACCAGGTCGACCGCCACCCTCTAACTGACTTGGGAAGGGTCATGGCTGGAAAGGCACTCTTACTCCTCATCTGGACCCCAAGACCCCCACACATCTGTATACTTTGGTCCTCTCGTCATCCGGACTCGCCTTTTTCACCGTCTGAGAACAACAAGTGAATATGTGCTTGAAGAGACCCCAGTGCGGCCGACAACCCAAGAAGTTTTCGCACAAAGACACGAAAGCAGCAAGATAGGCAATGGAGTTGGGAGTGAAGTGATGGAGTTGTGCCCCAAAGAAGTTCAGAAACCCTCGAAAGAAAAGATTCAGCGGCAGAGAGAACCCTCATGTGGCTGCGGTTGCCACTCCGTCCCCGGAAGCCTTGCTGACCCATGGGAGCCCAGTCCCTCATTGGCCAGATCGTCGAGGTCCTTCTGGGTGATGGTCGAGCGGATCCAGTTTCCTTGGACCCAGCCTTGCGGCAGGCAGGACCGCGATGAAGATCCTCCCCGACTGGTCGCTCTCCCCTTCGCTTTCGCCGTCGCCGTCGCCTTCTTCGCTCGCTCCAAGGCTGCCGTCTTCTCCTTCACCATCGTCGCCGGCGAGGCGCGCGAGGAGCAGTTGAGCGGAGATAAAAGTGGGCGCAGCGGGCGAGGTTGAGGAAGGGGGAGAGGGGAATGAAGACGCACTGTTTAAAAAAAACCCATCAAACGCCTTATATAAGGTCACTTCCGAGTGGCTGACCAGTAGGCCCGGGCATTCCTGTCAAATCCCAAAACAGTCGCGCGCGTGATACGTGGCGAAAAAGCTGGCACGGAAATCGAGGCGTCTTTGCCTTATCCCATCCGAGTACCGCGGTATTCTCCGCTTCATGCGCTTCCCAAAATTCAAATCCCACTAAATCCGCTAACAGGAGAGCAACTTGTCAACGGAGGATCTCCTATGATCTGTCGCTCGGAAATCTCCAAGTTCATAAAGTTCACTCGACAATTATAAAGAATGGATCAAGGCGACTGAAAGAGAAGTTGACACCATCACTAAGAAGTCATTGATCCATGGTGAGACACACTCGCAGCACCAAAATCAGGTCGGAAATATTATCAACTCCTTCCTCACTCAAACCTCGATCCATTCGGGGGCTAATGATGAAGTCATGTACCTAGGGTAGGGTTGTGGACCTGTCCAAGGTACCCTTCCCAAGGACATCTTTAGAAGAAACTCCCTTCCAGTCGACCTGGAAGGATTCCACTCGACGGACTCGAAGACACTCGACCATGAAGACTCACTCGACCACCAGGAGTCCAAGAGCCACTCTCTATCCAAACGGTCTGTAATTAAGTAGTCTTTATGGCCATGATGACACTTTATGTAAGGCGTTACCTGTAACGCCAGGCCTTAATGTACTTTAAACCCTCCGCTACGTGGGCTGGCTGGTTCCTGGCAGACAGTATATAAGCCAACCCCCTCCACTGGCAGAAGGGTTCGCACCCCTGTAATTCATACGCTTATAATCCAGTCGACCGCCTCTGGGCTCCGAGACGTAGGGCTGTTACTTCCTCCGAGAAGGGCCTGAACTTGTAAATCTCTTGCGTATACAACTACTCCATAGCTAGGATCTTGCCTCTCCATACCTACCCCCCATTCTACTATCAGTCTTAGTACCACGACATTGACCTTCCAAACATGTTGAGCTTGCCTTTCCCCCTCATGCTAGCCAAATTCCTTGCACCAAGTAGAGATACTACTTGTGCTTCCAAATATCCTTAAACCTAGTTTTGCCATGAGAGTCCACAATGCCTACCTATGGATTGAGTAAGATCCTTCAAGTAAGTTGTCATGTTGCAGGTAGTAAAAATTGCTATCTAAATATGTATGACTTATTACTGCAGAGAAAATAAGCTTTACGATCTTGTTGTGGAAGTAATAAAAGCGATGGACTGCATAATAAAGGCCCACATACAAGGGGCAATATAAAGTGACGTTCTTTTGCATTAAGATTTTGTGCATCCAAGCCTAAATGCACATGACAACCTCTGCTTCCCTCTGCGAAGGGCCTATCTTTTACTTTATGTTTTTACTTTATGCTTGAGTCAAGGTGATCCTCACCTTTCCCTTTTTCATTTTATCCTTTGGCAAGCTCCTTGTGTTTGAAATATCATGATATATATATCCAATTGGGTGTAAGTTAGCATGGGCTATTATTGTTGACATCACCTAAAGGTGAATACATTGGGAGGCAATATAATAATCCCCTATCTTTCTCAGTGTCCGGCTAAAACTCCATAACCATAGCTATTGCATGAGTGTTAGCAATTGTAGAAGACTACAAGATAGTTGAGTATGTGGACTTGCTGAAAAGCTCTATTGTTGACTCTTTCTGATGTTATGATAAATTGCAATTGCTTCAATGACTGAGATTATAGTTTGTTAGTTCTCAATGAAGTTTCCAAACCATACTTGACATTGTGAATTGATTGTTACTTGAGTATAAGAAATCCTTTGATAATATCTATATATGTTGTTGTTATAAGAATGATCATGATGCCCTCATGTCCGTATTTTATTTTTATCGACACCTCTATCTCTAAACATGTGGACATATTTTTCGATTTCGGCTTCTGCTTGAGGACAAGCGAGGTCTAAGCTTGGGGGAGTTGATACGTCCATTTTACATCATGCTTTTATATCAATATTTATTGCATTATGGGCTGTTATTACACATTATATCTCAATACTTATGGCTATTCTCTATTATTTTACAAGGTTTATCATGAAGAGGGGGAATGCCGGCAGCTGGAATTCTGGCTGGAAAAGGAGCAAACATTGGAAACTTATTCTGCACTGCTCCAAAAATCCTGAAACTCCATGAAACATGTTTTTGGAATTAATAAGAATTATTGAGTGGAAGAAATACATCAAGGGGCCCACACCCTAGCCCGGAGGGGGGGCACCCACCCCTACTGGGCGCGCCCCCTGTCTCCTGGGACCCCTGGTGGGCCCCCCGTTGTCCATCTTCTGCTATATGAGGGCTTTTACCCTGGAAAAATCGTGGGCAAGCTTACAGGAGAAACTCCGCCGCCACGAGGCGGAACCTTGGCGGAACCAATCTAGAGCTCCGGCAAAGCTGTTCTGCCGGGGATACTTCCCTCCAGGAGGGGGAAATCATCACCATCGTCATCACCAACGATCCTCTCATCGGGAGGGGGTCAATCTCCATCAACATCTTCACCAGCACCATCTCCTCTCAAAACCCTAGTTCATCTCTTGTATCCAATCTTGTATCCAAACCACAAATTGGTACTTGTGGGTTGCTAGTAGTGTTGATTACTCCTTGTAGTTGATCCTAATTGGTTTACTTGGTGGAAGATCATATGTTCATATCCTTAATGCATATTGTTACTCCTCTGATTATGAACATGAATATTCTTTGTGAGTAGTTAAGTTTGTTCCCAAGGAC
This sequence comes from Triticum timopheevii, assembly GCA_963921465.1. NCBI lineage: Eukaryota > Viridiplantae > Streptophyta > Magnoliopsida > Poales > Poaceae > Triticum > Triticum timopheevii. Next base: position 514,483,410 of record OY997268.1, on the reverse strand, counting down.
ATGGGTGAAGCCTTGCTATTAGTAGTCATGTGAATTTGGTATTCGTTCGATATTTTGATGAGATGTATGTTGTCTTTTCCTCTAGTGGTGTTATGTGAACGTTGACTACATGACACTTCACCATTATTTGGGCCTAGAGGAAGGCATTGGGAAGTAATAAGTAGATGATGGGTTGCTAGAGTGACAGAAGCTTAAACCCTAGTTTATGCGTTGCTTCGTTAGGGGCTGATTTGGATCCATATGTTTAATGATGTGGTTAGGTTTACCTTAATACTTCTTTTGTAGTTGCGGATGCTTGCAATAGGGGTTAATCATAAGTGGGATGCTTGTCCATGTAAGTGCAGTAACCAAGAACCGGTCCACCCACATATCAAATTATCAAAGTACCGAACGCGAATCATATGAACCTGATGAAAACTAGCTTGACGATAATTCCCATGTGTCCTCGGGAGCTCCTTTCTCATTATAAGAAATTTTCCTGGCTTATGCTTTGCTACAAAAGGATTGGGCCACTTTGCTGCCTTTTACTTACTTTATTTACTTGTTGCTCGTTACAATTTATCTTATCACAAAACTATCTATTACCTACAATTTCAGTGCTTGCAGAGAAAACCTTACTGAAAACCGCTTATCATTTCCTTCTGCTCCTCATTGGGTTCGACACTCTTACTTATCGAAAGGGCTACGATAGATCCCCTACACTTGTGGGTCATCATATCACCATCTCTTCGCCGAACTAGTGCACCTATACAATTTACCATTGTATTGGGTGTGTTGGGGACACAAGAGACTCTTTGTTATTTGGTTGCAGGGTTGTTTGAGAGAGAACATCTCCATCCTACGCCTCCCACGGATTGATAAACCTTAGGTCATCCACTTGAGAGAAATTTGCTATTGTCCTACAAAACTCTGCACTTGGAGGCCCAACAACGTCTACAAGAAGAAGGTTGTGTAGTAGACATCAAGCTCTTTTCTGGCGCCGTTGCCGGGGAGGTGAGTGCTTGAAGGTATATCTTTAGATCTTGCAATCAAATCTTTTAGTTTATTGTTTTATCACTAGTTTAGTTTATAAAAGAAAACTAAAAAATGGATTTGAGTTTGTCTCATACGCTTCATCTTTTTAATATCTTTCGTGAGTATGATGAAAAGGAAAATTGTGCTCAGGTGCTAGAAGAAGAATTACATAGAATGCTTGGCATGAAATATGTGAATGATGAGCATGATTGCAATGTTGTTAGTATGAATTCCTTGAATATCCATGATGCTAATGATATGCAAAGCCACAAGCTTGGGGATGCTATGTTTGATGAAGATGATATTTTTTGTCCCCCAAGTTTTGATGAGCAAATTTATTATGATGAAAGCATGCCTCCTATTTATGATGATTATATTGATGAAAGTGGGTTTGGAAGAGTGTCAACTTTAGGAAATAGTGATCCCACTATTTTGGAGGATGTTGAATCTTATTGTTATGAACATGAAAGTGGATTTGGAAGAGTGTCAACTTTATTTAGTGATGATTCCACTATTTCGGAAGAGGTTCCAATTGATTATGAGAACAAAGTTGCTATCTATGATGATTATTGTGATGACTTGTATGCTATTAGGAATAATGATAACCATGAAACTTGTCATCATAATTTTAGTTTTCAATTGGATTATGCCTCACATGATAATTATTTTGTTGAGTTTACTCTCACTATTCCGAATAAGAAGAATTTTGCTTATGTGGAGAGTAGTAAATTTTCTATGCTTGTAGATCATGAAAAAAATGCTTTAGGTGCTGGTTATATTGTTGAATTCATTCATGATACTACTGAAAATTATTATGAGGGAGGAACATATGCTTGTAGGAATTGCAATAATATCAAGTTTCCTCTCTATGTGCTTAAAATCTTGAAGTTATGCTTGTTTTGCCTTCCTATGCTAGTTGATTGTTGTTCCCATAAGTTGTTTTCTCACAAACTCCCTATGCATAGGAAGTGGGTTAGGCTTAAATGTGCTAGTCATATGCTTCATGATGCTCCCGTTGTGTTTCAATCCTTATCTTTTGTGTGAGCATCATTGTCATCATCATGCCTAGCTAGAAAGGCATTAAAGAAAAGTGCTTGTTGGGAGACAACCCAATATTTACCATTACTGTTTTTATGTGTACTATTTTTGCTTTATTTATTCTAAATAACAAAAAGTAAAAAGAGGGTACAGAAGGTTGTGCCTTCTAGTTTCATCCATCTCATGATCATCAAAATGAATCCACTAACAAGGTTGATCAAGTCTTGTTAACAAACTCATTCCGACTAACACGGAACCGGAGAAATTTCGAATAACACTAGGTTACCTCAACGGGGATATGAACATCCCCAACAATAAGAATATCATACTTTTTCTTGACAGTAGGAAGAGGAAATTCAAAACCTCCAATAATAATAGTTGGAACTTTTCCAATAGAATTGATGCTATGAACTTGAGGTTGTTTCCTCGGATAGTGTACCGTATGCTCATTACCATTAACATGAAAAGTGGCATTGCCTTTGTTGCAATCAATAACAGCCCCTACAGTATTCAAAAAGGGTCTACCAAGGATAATAGAAATACTATCGTCCTCAGGAATATCAAGAATAACAAAGTCCGTTAAGATAGTGACATTTGCAACCACAATAGGCACGTCCTCACAAATGCCGACAGGTATAGCAGTTGATTTATTAGCCATTTGCAAAGATATTTCAGTAGGTGTCAACTTATTCTATTCAAGTCTACGATATAAAGAGAGAGGCATAACACTAACACCGGCTCCAAGATCACATAAAGCAGTTTTAACATAATTTCTTTTAATGGAGCATGGTATAGTTGGTACCCCTGGATCTCCAAGTTTCTTTGGTATTCCACCTTTAAAAGTATAAATAGCAAGCATGGTGGAAATTTCAGCTTCCGGTATCGTTCTTTTATTTGTAATGATATCCTTCATATATTTAGCATAAGGATTTAATTTAAGCATACCGGTTAAGCGCATACGTAAGAAGATAGGTCTAATCATTTCAGCAAAGCGCTCAAAATCCTCATCATCCTTTGTCTTGGATGGTTTAGGAGGAAAGGGCATGGGTTTCTCAACCCATCACTACAAAAAAATACACTTCCGTGATGATACGTGTTTGTCATAGTAGGTCGCGTTTTTTGTCATGCATGTACATCCATGACAAATTTATGATACAATCAAGATAGTCATACCTGTGCTGTCGTAGAAGTGTTCGATGACATTACAAAAATTATCATCACAGAAGTGTCCACTTCCATGACGATAAATCGCGCGTCACAGAAGTGCTTTCGTCAAGGGTGACCGACACATGGCACCCACCATAACGGAACGCCGTTAAGCTATTGGGTCGGGTTTTGGATCCGATAACCCATTAACAGCCCCGACCAATGGGGATTTTCCACGTGTAAAATCATCATTGGCTGGAGGAAACACGTGTCGGCTCATCGTTGGGACAGATGTCATCCACTCATTGGATAGAAGGCGCCTATGATACGTCGACACGTGGCACAGCCAATCAAGTTTAAATGGGACGGCCCAACTTAAGGCCCACAAGATTTGGCGGCCCATAATGGGCCGGCCCAGTTAAAGGCCCACGAGATTTTGCGGACTATAATGGGCTGGCCCAGCTAAAGGCCCACAAGATTTCGCGGGCCATAATAGGCCGGCCCAGGTAAAGGCCCACAAGATTTTTGTGTGCCATAATGGGCCGGCCCAGGTAAAGGCCCACAAAATTCTTGCGGATCATAATGGGCCGGCCCAGCTAAAGGCCCACGAGATTTCACCGACATTAATGGGCCGGCCCAGCTGTAGGCCCACAAGATTTTGAGGACCCTAGTAGGCCGGCCCATTAACTGGCTGCCATGTTTTGGGCCAAATGCCGGCCCATAATTGATCCGCTCCATTAATGGCCTGCCACGTTCCGGGCCTAGTAATGGCCCATATAAGATCCGGCCCATTAAAAGCCTCCAACTTTCTGGGCCAAATCATGGCCCAGATCAGGTCCGGCCGTTTAAGAGGCTTTGGGCTCAATTATGGCCCATATCAGATTCGGCCCGTTGACTGGACGCTATGCTTTTGGGCCCACTTGCTAAAGTCCCATTTAGTAATTCGGCCTCATATTAGTTTCGGCCTGTTAAGGTCCCATTTAACATTTCGGCCCTATATTAATTTCGGCCTGTTAATAGCGGCCCGGTTTGCATCCGGCCTGCTCGCAGCCGATATCTGATTGGGCCAAACAAGGACCGAGACAACTTTGGCCTGTTAAAAGCCCGTGAATTGATTCGCACAATCATGGGCCGGGGTCCATTTCGGGCTGCCGCCGGCCCATGAGCTCTTCGGCACGTTTCAGGCCCAGCCTACTTCTCAGCCTCCTAAAACCCCATTGAGTTTTCTTGCGAAAAGAGGGCCGGGGGTTACTCGGCCTATTAAAGGCCCAAATCTACTAGTGGGCCAGTTTGACGGGGCCCATGATGCGGATCATACATCGTGATTGCATGACGGCCCGATTATGTACCGTAATTTTATGGTTTGGCCGGTTTACTGCGAAGACAGGATATATATACAGTAAAATAACTGCAACATCGTGAATAAGAAAAAACCTAGACTCTACAATAAAGAAATTACGGCATATTACATCCACTGGGCATCAAAGTTTGCCACTATGATAATAAAGCACAAGCAGACAGCAGATTACATACACTGGGCATCAAAGATCGCCACCAGTGCAAATAAACACGCCGACAAAATAATATACAAAAACGACAACACTTCAATAGAGTTCAAGAAAGGTTAGCCCTGCTGGGGAGCTGCAGCGCAAGCAGCTGAGCAAGATGATGAGACTGCGCTTGTTCAACACTTATATCTTCCTCACTCTGAAAGATAAACGAGCAGATAGATGACAGGTTTTGCACATAAAAGTATCAGTGCTGACAATTCATCACATTTCTTACTGATGAATAAAGTGACACAGTTTAAAATTGCATTAACACAATATGGTATTGTTCAGGTCAAGACATGGCAGGAATTGACATTGTGAAGGAGTTGGCAGCTTCACGACACCACTGGATTACAGATCAAGAACTCATAAGTATCAATGGTTATTGTGCTGTCAATTTATCCCATTTCAGATTGGCAAATAAAGAGGCGGTTTAAATAATAGTAGAATGATATGACATTGTTCATAGTTAAGACATTGCAGAATATGACATTGTGCTGCAGTGGGTAGGTTCACCACACCACTGGATTACGGATGAAGAACAGAAGCATACATGCAGTGCAAAAGAAGATCACTTTCTCTGTATAGTTTAACTTACATGGTATGAAGAAGGAACTTGGTTGTACAACTGAAAACTTAAATTGAGAAGGACAAACTTTTGTTTCTGAACTACATAATAAACTTTAAACATGCAATTGGATGCAAACACCAAAATAAATAGCTGTTGCAGTCATGCCTAACCAAATATACACAACAAAGTTTGAAGGCTTGAGAAGGACAAACTTACATTACTTGTGAAGACAGGCTCTATAAAGCCCTTGTCCATGCTAATGGGGGGGGGGCAATTCAAGAAGTTTAGCACAGAATGTTCTTCATAAGCATTGCCTTTATTCTACATTTTGTTAAGAGTAAATATAGATGTGATAATATACGAAAAAATGGAGAATATTTAAGATAAGATGAAGAGTGATGCTACATAACCAAGTAGCTATAAATGTATGTGCAGCGATACAGGCAAAAGGCACAGCCAAGAGAAATGCACAGCTAAACTTCTTCAGTACCAACCTTATGGTAAGAGTAAATATAGATCTAATGTGTAGAAAATGGAGGGCAAAGGAAAATAAGCTGCAGAGTGATGGTACATGAACAACTACCTGTCAATATAAGTACACTGATAAAGGACAGCATGTACTTACAAGAACAATGCAGAGCTAAAAAAATTCATTGGCATTGGATATGTTCTACACTAATGTAACCATTCATATAGATCAAATAATTTGGAGCGAACAATTGATAAGCAAGCTATCATGCATACTGCTGTCACATAATGAACCAGGTATGTATGCAAGTACAGTGATACAGGACAATAGGTACTAACAAGAGCAAAGCAGCGGGCAGCATATTTGCGATATCCTGTCGTTCTTTTCAAACCGGAATTCTTCTTCGAGTTGATTTCCTGCAAAAAAGATCTGTAAGGCACATGCAGAAAAGTAGAAGTTCAAATTGTCATGTGATTTCATAGACAGTACCTCATCCTGGGGACGAGACCAGTGCATAACAAGGTTTTTCCATTCAATGTCTTCTAAATTTAGCACAGGAGACTTCACCGGAAATTCGTTTATAGACTTGCCATCAAAGTGTGATTTCCTCAGGTAACACCGATACTGCTGCAATGCTTCCTTGAAAAGCACAAGCAAGCTTTGCTCGTCATGAATATCCAGATTGACCCTCACCTAGTTACAACAATGTAATGTAAATCATTGATGTGTTCGATCAGCAGAAAACAGGAAAATAATAACCATGAATAATAGCACTTACACATAAGTTGGACAGGAAGATGTGAAAATGGTGTTTGTCTTCACTATAATCTTCCCATGATGGGAATATATGCACATAGTCCCTAACAATATTGAAAGAATTGTCTTTTAAACTGGGAATAAATGGAATGGGGTTCCAATCTGCAGGAATTGGCCGTCTCTGCAGTTGGGATAGGTCTTCGGCCGGTGGACTTGCTGTACTTTTTGCTGGAGTGGGATTTTTCTGTGGTACGGCTGGTGCTATGGCAAATGAAATCAGTATACATTTTGCTGGAGTGCAGGTCCTGTGTGGTGGGGCTAGTGGTGTGGCAATTGAAGTATGGGTATAGTCTGCTGGAGTCGGTCCTATGTTTTGTGTCACTAGTTGAACAGCCAATATAAGTGGGGCGCTGTCTGATTTCTTCGGCACCACCACGTTTTTCAAGGACTTTGCTGGTGCTCCTTCAAGTTCGGCAATCACCCTCTTCCTTTTTGATGTATGATGCACAAGAACAACATTTGAGTGGAAAACATGGTATGACGATAGATGGAATATGTATTGATAATGGATGGGCATAGCATCTCGAGTTATATGATGAGTAAACTAAGCAGATGGTGGTGCAACAAAGTAGAAGAAATGCAAGACAACATATGCAAGATGCGCGCAATCAATAAAACCTTGCCAAATTAGAACAGGCACCTTGATGGGTGAATAGGACAGGCCATCTGCCTTTGACTCCTCGAGGTTAGAATAGTCATTAGAATGATATTCTGAACAAGAATCAACATGTGGGGAGCGTATGAGTTTCATTGCTTCCAAAAGGGCACTCAATGCCTTGGTGCCAATTTTGTAAGTCATTGCAGTGTTCCACAATATTCTTATGATGCGCGGATTCTGATATTCACTGTAATTGCGTATAATATCTGAGAACCATGAAAACATAAATAGTTGTGAGATTATTTTTGTAATGCAGATGATATTCTAATATAGGGGCGCCCCTGTAAACACTTATGTGCTATCACTGGATTCTGATGAGAGAGCTCATGTGTGCTGTAATATCGTGTGTGCATTTATATAATCTGGCACAAGTACACAAAAAAATAGGCTCCAGAAGTAAGGATAGCTGGCAGATGATAGGTTCATAATATACTGTATAGATAGTTTATTGCCAAACCATGATAACAAGAGCACATAGAAACTAGGCAGATCATAGTGTACATAACAGGGGTACACCATAACCACGATATATAAATCAGGAAAGTGGAACTGGTTTGAAAATACGATGTTCTATTGCTGCTAGTAATTGAAAGCCTATCGATCACGTACAGGCCAGCACTATCGAACATGGTAAAGAAGAGCAAGCAGATTTTGGATAATAAAATGTTGGTTGAGCAGTGCCCACACATGATGAACCAGAGCGCATTAAGAATGCAACTCCCAGCTGTCTCTCGACCATTTCAGGCGATTGGATGAAGATCCTACGTCTCCTAACCCTTCTTCTTCCTCGTTTGTGATTCTTCCCATACAGAACACCGCATGGGCCGCCGGCCGGACCACCGGCCCCCATCGCCTGTGTTCCTCCGCCACCCCCACCCCCCACCCGCGTCGAGTTTTCTTTGTTCGGCGAGGCCCCACAACCACCTGAGCCCCTTGGGTCGCACCGGCAAACTCCGGCGAGCTCGGAAAAATCGACTGACCCAATTTTGCAATTTAGTCTACTATGATTTAACTAGTGTGGAATATAAAAGGGGAAAACCATAAGCATTGGGAGTATAGTGTTGAGCGTGCCATGGCGGATCTGAAGGTGCAAACCGGACAAAGGCAACTTCGCAACCAAGACAAGAAATCACAGTAAAGCAGTGGCGATCTATTTTCTTGCTGCGATAAATAAGTTGAGCAGATATGAAAGAGTAACGCCTCTGGTGCGGCACCGTGTACGCATCTGGTGAGAATTTGATGGTGTTGCGGTAGCGATGGCTGTCGGCAGCGTGGAAGCAGATCTAGGAGGGTAGACGGTGGCGGCGGGGTGCGGTGGACGAGACGGTCGTAGGAGCAGCGCCGGCAAGGTGGACGACGGCGGGGAGGAAGCGAGAGGACGGGATGCAAGGATCCCGGTCTGAAGGCGTGGATGAGAGAGGTCGATCTCTTGTAATGGACGGCAGCGTCGGGGTATCAGCTCCGGCATGGTGGAGGAGGACGGCGGTGGATGAGGTGGAGGACGGCGGTGGACGGAGGAGGGTGGGGTGGAGAGGGTGTTTTGGCGCCCACGGAGTACGAATGGGGAAAAGGGAGGTAGAGAGGAAGAGGGAACCATGTAGTCAGGGCGTGCTTGTCTCAAATGTGAGGAAATTTACAAACTTAGCCCCCGTTTCAAATTTCTACTACATCACAGCAACATTAGTCGGTTGGGGATAGGACGGTAATCTCGCATACACCGAATATTTGCCGACGAGAGTTTGTTTTTGGCGCCCACCGTGTATGAATATGAATCGGGGAGGGAGTCGATTTCGGCAGAGGGCACACTGTGTTTTGGCGCCCACCGTGTATGAATCCGGGTGAGAGGCGGTTACGTCACGCTTGGGTGAAATTACAAACCTACCCCTATCGAAACCTATAGAAATCCAGCAGATAGGCTTTGCGCGGCAGGGAAAGGCAGTAGTGATTTCAATCTCGCAGATTTTGGTTTCGGGCGGTTACTGTGACTTTCCCCGCTTCGTTCAAATTTTGCACAGTGCATGTTTACCGTGCCAACTCAATACGAATCGCGTTTGTATTCTACTAATTTTTTTCCGGGCGGGATCCATTTTCAATTGGAATTACATTCTATATACATCATTTTTTTTACATATATACTTTCAAAAGCACAACACCATTTATACATAAATATGGTTTACAAATGGGATGATCTCAAATTCATAAGGTTGTATCCATCAATTTGGATTTTCAAATATTTGAAACCACTTTATGTTGAAATCCAATGTATGCATTCCTCGCTAACTGTCTCCAATTAATGTGTGTTTCATGCGTTTTTTTTACTTCTCAAACATGTATAATGTGTTTCACACACGCAACATACAGTGTAATCCCATTTAGACACTAATTTCATATAAACCATGCATTGTTTGTAACTGAAGAATCTATGGATCACCAATATTGATAAACTATATAACATTACACGTGTGACCAAATTCAAATGAATATGCATGTTTGATACACCAATTTGCGTTATGATATTATCGATGTCATGATCTCCAGTTTAAATATCTGAATCCCCTTTAATCCAGATATTCGTCTCATATAGCTATCACTCATGCTTATATAGGACTATCTCTCTGGACCTGTACGCGTTCATCATCTCTCAGGCATCTCTCGTGCTACCTGTATGTCGACAATGATCTTTTATCTTCGTAACGCACTGACGGTACTCTCGCCATCGACCTTCATCACTCTATCTCTCTCTCTCTAAGTATATCTCTCTCCCTGCTATGTGTCTCTAGCTATAATTCTCCATGTGGAATCTCTTTCTCTCACACAAACACAAAACTTTGTCTCCCGGGATCTCATTTCTCTCAACTATTCCCATGTGTGCACTCGCACACCCCTCATACAGAGATGTCTTTCACTCCTTAGATATGAGAACCTATGACTCTTCCTCTTCAATATCTCTTTCTCACACACAAACACAAACTCTGTCTCCCAGGGTCTCATATTTCTCCATTGTTCTCTTGTATGTCGCTCAAACACACGGAGGGAGTCCTGGGCTAGGGGGTGTCCGGATAGCCGGACTATCATCATCGGCCGGACTCTGAGACTATGAAGATACAAGATTGAAGACTTCGTCCCATGTCCGGATAGGACTTTCCTTGGCGTGGAAGGCAAGCTTGGCAATACGGATATGTAGATCTCCTACCATTGTAACCGACTCTGTGTAACCCTAGCCCTCTCCGGTGTCTATATAAACCGGACGGTTTTAGTCCGTAGGACAACAATCACAACAACAATCATACCATAGGCTAGCTTCTAGGGTTTAGCCTCCTTGATCTCGTGGTAGATCCACTCTTGTACTACCCATATCATCAATATTAATCAAGCAGGAGTAGGGTTTTACCTCCATTGAGAGGGCCCGAACCTGGGTAAAAACAGCGTGCCCCTTGTCTCCTGTTACCATCCGCCTAGACGCACAGTTCGGGACCCCCTACCCGAGATCCGCTGGTTTTGACACCGACATTGGTGCTTTCATTGAGAGCTCCTCTATGTCGTCACCGATAGGCTTGATGGCTCCTTCGATCATCAACAATGACGCAGTCCAGGGTGAGACTTTTCTCCCCGGACAGATCTTCGTGTTCAGTGGCTTTGCACTGCGGGCCAATTCGCTTGGCCATCTGGAGCAGATCGAAAGCTACGCCCCTGGCCATCAGGTCAGATTTGGAAGCTTAAACTTCACGGCTGACATCCGCGGAGACTTGATCTTCGATGGATTCGAGCCACAGCCGAGCGCGCCGAACTATCTCGATGGGCATGATTTATCTCTGCTGCCGGACAGTGCCCTGGAAGCCGCACATGAGTCCGTTCTGATCCTTAATTCGGAGCCGGCCGCGCAGATCGACGATGGGTGGCTAGACACTGCCTCGGGGGCTGCAACCTCTATGGCGATGGAGCCGAATATTGACCTTGTCCCTTGCAACGCTCGTGACTCCGAGGTGCCGGACTCCTTGCCGGACTCCGAACCTCCTACTCCCCCTCCAATCGAATCCGATTGGGCGCCGATCATGGAGTTCACCGCCGCGGACATCTTTCAACACTCACCTTTTGGCAACATCCTGAATTCGCTAAAGTATCACTCGCTATCAGGAGAGCCCTGGCCGAATTGCGGTCAGGATGGTTGGGATGCGGACGACGAAGAAATTCAAATCCCACCCACCACCCACTTTGTAGCCACTGTCGATGATTTAACCAACATGCTAGACTTCGACTCCGAAGACACCGACGGTATGGACGACGATGCCGGAGACGACCAAGAACCAGCGCCTATAGGGCACTAGAAAGCCACCTCAACTGATGACATATACATGGTGGATACACCAAAAAGAAGCGATTACGAGGAACAACGGGACAAGGCGAAGCAACCAAAACGGCGACGCAAGCGCTGCCCGAAGTCCCGCCTCGACAACAACAGCACCCATAACGACCCAGCCATAGAGCAGGGCGAACCAGCGGAGGACGAACATGTAACCAAGCAACCATCCGAACAGGATGAATTGGACAAGCAACCCATCCCCGGCGAAAACAACAGTCCAGACGATCTCACGCCGGACACATCACCGGAGCATAAGAGCCTTCACAAAAGGCGCGTCGCCACTGCAAGAAGTTTGAAGAAGCAGAAGCGGAAGCTCAAAACAGCGGAAGACGTACTCAGAATGAGAAGGAACAAAGTACTTAAGACCGCAGACAAATACGGCAATAGTCATCTAGCAAAGAGCTACCCGAAGCACAAGCTGTTGCCCGAATTCGACGAGGAGGCCGTAGAGCCACCACAATCAAAAAGCAAAGAGGCCGCCTGGCCGGATAGACGACCAGATGACAAGCTAAGAACGGCAAGCTGCGCCGCACACAAGCCGGCACATGATACACATAAAGACCCTCGCAAAAAGGATGGCCCGGTCAGGTCCATTTACGGGCCAAAAAAGAGGGCTCCAGAGATCAACACAACATGCCGAGTGTTCGAAGATAACGGCACACCTAAATACAGGGGCGCCGCACACCCACTATGTTTCACCGATGAGGTACTGGATCATGAATTTCCATTGGGATTCAAACCCGTAAACATAGAGGCATATGATGGAACAACAGACCCCGGAGTCTGGATTGAGGATTACATCCCACACATACACATGGCAAGAGGAGATGATCTCCATGCCATAAAATACCTACCCCTCAAGCTCAAAGGGCCAGCTCGGGATTGGCTCAAAAGCCTCCCAGAAAATACCATTGGAAGTTGGGAAGAGCTCGAGGATGCGTTTAGAGCAAATTTTCAGGGGACTTATGTCCGCCCTCCGGATGCAGACGATTTAAGTCACATAACTCAACAGCCCGGAGAGTCAGCACGCAAATTCTGGAACAGGTTCCTCACCAAAAAGAACCAAATAGTCGACTGTCCGGACGCCGAAGCTTTAGCAGCTTTTAAACATAACGTCCGAGACGAATGGCTCGCCAGACACCTCGGCCAGGAAAAACCGAGACCAATGGCCGCGCTAACAAGCCTCATGACCCGCTTTTGCGCAGGAGAAGATAGCTGGCTGGCAAGATGCAGCACCAGCGACCCAAGTACATCCGAGGTTAGAGATGGAAATGGGAAATCACGACGCAGAAAGGATCAGCGCCGGAGTAAAGAAAATGGCCCAAAGAACACGGCGGTCAACGCCGGATTCAAAAGCTCTCGGCCGAACAACAAAACACTGCCTCTTAAAGACAACAGTGACGAGCTATCCAACCTAAACAAAATTTTGGACAGGATATGTCAAATCCACAGTACCCCCGGGAAGCCTGCAAACCATACCCACCGAGATTGTTGGGTCTTCAAACAGTCCGGCTGACTTAACGCCAAACACAAGGGGCTCAACACACCAAGCGAAGACGATGACGAACCCCACAATCAGAGCGCCGGAAAACAAAAGACTTTCCCACAAGAAGTCAAAACAGTAAACTCACTTCACGTGATAATACGGAACAATAGTGTGGCACCTACTAAAGTACGCGCCGCACGGTCCACCCCAGCGGAATCCCGAGATTGGATGTCAAAACCAATTACTTTCGACCATCTGGATTACTCTAGAAACATTCGAAACGCAGGATGGACTGCTTTGATATTGGATCCTATAATCGACGGACTACAATTTACACAAGTCCTAATGGATGGCGGTAGCGACTTAAACCTGCTATATCCGGACACAATCCGCAGGATGGGGATAGACCCGACCAAAATTCGCCATAGCAGCACTTCCTTCAAAGGAGTGACGCCAGGCCCTTACGCCAATTGCACGGGCTCCTTACTACTAGAAGTTGTGTTCGGTTCATCCGATAACTTCCGTCGCGAAAAGCTAATCTTCCATATCGCCCCATTTAAAAGTAGCCATCAAGCACTATTGGGACGTGAAGCTTTCGCCCGCTTTAACGCAATACCGCATTACGCGTCTCTTACACTTAAAATGCCCGGTCCACGCGGCATTATCTCTTTGAAAGGTCGCTTAAGACCCCGGACACGGCTAGGCGAGTCCGGCTTAAATAAACTAGGGGCTTCCTAGCCGCACACCCCTTTACAAGGGGCTGTGAGCATGAACAATGAGAACCAATAAAAGCTCAACTTCATTCATTTCTTTTTTCATGCTCTATTTTAATACATTGCTCGCACGATATCTTTCCAAACTAAGTTCTTCTCTTTTATAGATGAACAATGTGCTACACCCGTCCAGGATACAGCACAACGGAGACACAGGCGCAGACGTGTAGCAGGGACCCGTTGCAAGGATTATTTTTAGATTAAGACCCTGCGTAAACTTTTCTTACTGTCTCTTGTTGATCCACATCCCCCGGTTTCTTAGCATAACCGATGAGGAGGCTGGCGTTTTGGCATCGGCCGCGTCAGAAATTTTCGCCCGTACCTGGACACGAGGGGCTTAGGGCATCGTTCTGCCCGTTATCATAAAGACCGAATACCTTAGGGAGTGTTCGACGTCTCGAGTTAGGCCTTATATGCATCAGCTCCGAATCATGTCTTTGGTCAAATGTTGGGTTTGCCCGGCTCCTGTGTTTTGCTGCCTTACGTTACGTATCATCGGCTAACGCGGCACCAGGAGAACTACTGCGATTGTGCCCCGGTTCGGCCGGGCGAGCACCTCCGTAGAGAAAGTCGAAAACTGACTGTCATGATATAGCGAGAGATTGGTCAACCACTCGATCGACTACCGGAATGTCTAGAATTCCTCCGCTTTGACGAAGGACCGTTTCCTGGTCAAGCACATACGCGCCCCGAATTCGGAGAGCGCGGTGCCCCCAGGGGCTATATCGTAGCCCCACCTTCGAACTCCTATGGCTAAGTGAAAGTGATAAAGCATTATAGTCCGGTTGCCTAGTTTGCTACGCTACCACCTCCTTCACAGGACCAAGACGTTGGATTAAGTGTGAAAATGCGCTATTTTTGCAAACACCCCCACACCACATGTGTGGGGGCTGAAGCCGAAGACTGCCATCTTTCAGGTTATATACACATATACATTAACGGCCGCACAGGAGATATTTCAACACTTGAACGCACAAGTATAAAAAGCACTCATTTTATAAATATGGTTTCACAAATCATACATGTCATTTGAACATAACATTTTTCGAGCATTGCGACTCTATCAAACGAGCGCCCTGCAGGACTTCCCCAAAATAGTGCTCGGCGGGTAACCGGCTTTTGTCCAAACCCCGGGAGGCAACATCAGTGGCATCCATCTCCGCCCAGTATGTCTTGACACGGGCGAGAGCCATCCGTGCACCCTCTATGCACACCGACCGCTTCATCGCCTTGATATGCGGCACCGCCCCAAGGAACTGCTGCAATAAGCCAAAATAACTCTTCGGCTTAGGCCTATCCGGCCACACATGAGCCACCGCATCCGTCATGGCAAATCCGGATAATCTATTCAGCTCAGCCCACTCAGCCAACCGATCGGTCAACGGAAGTGGACGCTCCGGACTGTGGAATTGAGGCCAAAACAGATCTTCCATCTTGTGATCCTTTTGGCTTCGAAAGTGCACAACCGCATCCGCCGCACTCGCCGCAAAATCCAGATAAGGATCCTCCGCACCCCACAATTGGCCCAGCTGAGCATACTTCGGATCTGTGAACTTCCTGCGCAGCAGAAAGGGCTTTCCAGCCGCAATGTCTTCGGCCTAACGCAGCTCCTCCTTTATAGCCCTCAGTGCAGAACGGGCATCCTTGGCTTCGGCGGTGGCCTTCTTCAGGTCCTCTTGCTCCGCCCGGCGTTCTTTTTCAAGAACCTCATAGCAGTCGGTAACATCCTTCAGCTTCACGACCATTCCGGCTATCTCCTCCCTGCTTCGGCAGTGAGCAGCCTTTTCGGCTTTTAGCTCTTCTCGAGGGCAGCCGCATCACTCCTTCTGGCCTGCTCCTTGGCTCGAGAAAGCTCTGCCGAAGGTCTTCCACAGCAGCGGCACCATCTGCATCAAGCATACATACTGTAAGCAGTGGGCGTCAGCTCCCTTACTAGGTGACCACAGAGAAACAACCTACCTTGTGACTCGTCGAGTCGTTTATTGACCAGCGCGATGTCTGCATCAGCAACATCAAGTTGCCGCTTTAGCTCAGCAACTCTATCAGTCCGGCTGGCCACCGGACGATCCGCCACCTGCATAAGAAAGGCGAGAATTAATAACTGAGATTATGATCCTCGGCACGCTGTCGCTTTCGACAACATTCCGAGTCTCAGGGGCTACTATATATACAGGGCGCACTCTATGTGCAAAACTGTCAAAAGGTATGTCATTTTTACGTACCTCAAAACCCGCCAGTAAACTTCTGACGTCATCATGCAACCCGCCCTCAGCGGAAAAAATTCTTTCAATCACCGTATTTATCAATATACGGTGATCTTCTGAGATAGACGCCCTCTCAAGCAGATCCTTCAGCTCCCCCGGCCGTACACCAGTAGGTGCCGAACTCTCCGGCCCCGCCGGACTTGGGGAGACCCTCCGCGACGACACTTCAGGGTCGTCTGCCCCGCCTGATGGCGCGGCAGATGGAGGCGTCTCGCTCTCCATCATCTCCGGACGAAGGTCCCCCGAGGACGAGCTCAGCTGAGAAGGACGGAGATCCGAACTACAAGATAACAACTTCGGTTATCCTCAGAAGCAAAAATAGGGATGTCTCTTGTTACAAAACTCCCCTTTTTCTACTTACGGCTCGCTGGAGGGCTGATTCCTTAGGGGAGATAGTGCGGCCGGGGTTTCCCCTGGCGTAGGACCCTCTGGTGAAGATTTCTTCCCCCGCTTTGAGGCCTTAGCCTCCGGATCTTCGGAAGCGGTAATCTTCTCCCCCTGGAAGGAGGGATTCTCGATCCCCCCTTTCTCTAAAGCCTCCTTAGTAGAGGCGGTAGTTTCTCTGTTTTCCCCTTCTCCCTCCTCTGGAGGCGCAACCTCCAGCATCTTGACCAACACCGAGTCCGGCACGGTCTCCGGGAGGGGGCCGGACACCGTATCAGTTTTGCTTGCGCTATCCACTCCTATTCAAAGGACGATTGGTTAAAATGCAAATCCAAGAATATGCAAGCAAAAGGTATGTCCAGACACAGGGCTACTTACTTGAGCATCCAGGCGATTGCAGCTTAAGCCGGCGTCCTCGGTCAATTCCGAACACACTTCTTGTGATCCGAAGAACAATTTGTACATCTCCACGGGTGTCGTACCCATGAAGTGTTGGAGATCTCGTGGCCCCTCTGGATTGAATTCCCACAGGCAGAGGGGTGACGTTTGCAGGGCAGAAGACGCCGAATCAGCATAACTTGCATCACTACGACCAGATTGATCTCCCTCTCTTGGAGGTCTCGAATCCGGCCCTGCAATAGGGGTACGTCCTTTGACAGCCCCCAGTTAAGCCCTTTGTTGACCCATGACATCAGCCGTTGTGGAGGGCCCGAGCGAAAGATGGGCGGCGGCTTCTGCCTGCTGCCCCTGGGAGCGGTAATATAGAACCACTCATGTTGCCACAAACCGAGCTCCTCCTGGAAAGAACCCTTGGGCCATGGAGCATCGGCCCTCTTGCTTACAACCGCCCCGCCGCATTCTGCTTGACGCCCCTCGATCATCTTCGGCTCCATCTTGAAGGTTTTGAGCCACAAACCGAAGTGAGGGGTAGTGTGGAGGAAGGCTTCGCAGACGACAATGAATGATGAGATGTGGAGGATGGACTCCGGAGCCAAGTCGTGGAATTCCAACCCATAGTAAAACATGAGCCCCCTCACGAAGGGATCCATCGGGAAGCCTAAACCCCGACGGAGGTGAGACACGAACACGACGCTCTCGCCTGGCTCGGGAGTGGGAATGACTTGCCCTTGGGTAGGAAGCCTATGCGAAATCTCGTAGGTTAAGTACCTGGCTTCTCTCAGCTTTAGCACGTCCTCCTCCGTGACGGAGGAGGGCATCCATCGGCCCTGCAAGTCGGAGCCGGGCATTGTCGAAGTTCTGAAGCGCTCGGATCTGGAGCCCTGAGTGTTGGAGCTCAGGGCGAGGGGCGGATTCGATTGAGGATTGAAGAAAAAGAACGAGCCTGGGTCTCATTATAAAGAAGGAGAATACCAAGAGCCGTCTCCGTGACCGTTTGGAACCCGCCTTTGATGGAGGGGGCGTGGCGACGGGCGCGGTTGGGTTACCCACGTCCGTATTGATGGGAATCCCGGAATAAGGGGAACACGATCTCTGCTTCGACAAGACGTGCCAAGGAAACCGCTTCGCTAAACGCGCTGAGGTGGTATAATAAAAATGATTCAAGTAAAGGCTTGGTAGTGGTGTGACGTCACGCCACAAAATACATCAGCAGATTGAACTTGTGTAAATATTATTCTCTCTACGGTGGTATGTGGAATTTATTTTACAGAGCCGGACACTATCCTGGTATTCACAATCTTCTATGAATTATTCGGAGGAGGAACACGCCTTGCAATGTCGAAGACAATATGCACGCCGGACTCGTCGTCATTGAAGCCTGGTTCAGGGGCTACTGAGGGAGTCCTGGACTAGGGGGTGTCCGGATAGCCGGACTATCATCATCGGCCGGACTCCAAGACTATGAAGATACAAGATTGAAGACTTCGTCCCGTGTCCGGATAGGACTTTCCTTGGCATGGAAGGCAAGCTTGGCAATACGGATATGTAGATCTCCTACCATTGTAACCGACTCTGTGTAACCCTAGCCCTCTCCGGTGTCTATATAAACCGGAGGGTTTTAGTCCGCAGGACAACAATCAAACCATAGGCTAGCTTCTAGGGTTTAGCCTACTTGATCTCATGGTAGATCCACTCTTGTACTACCCATATCATCAATATTAATCAAGTAGGAGTAGGGTTTTACCTCCATCGAGACGGCCCGAACCTCGGTAAAAACATCGTGCCCCTTGTCTCCTGTTACCATCCGCCTAGACGCACAGTTCGGGACCCCCTACCCGAGATCCGCCGGTTTTGACATCGACACACACCCTCTCTCCCTAGAGATATCTTGCATTCCCTCATATGTCTCTCTAGCTATCACTCTCGTTGTGAAATATATTTCTCTCTCGCAGACACAAAACTCCGTCTCTCTGGATCTCATTTCTCTCTGATATTTGTTTGTATGTGACTCACATGCACCCTCTCTCTATCTCTCTCACACCCACACACATAACCCAGCCTTCTGATCCACTCGACTCCTATCTCTAGCGCACACTTGCTAGCATCTTTATATTTCTATTTATCTGTTTCTCCATCAACCTTCTTTCTCGCCCTCACTCTTGATTCCTATCACGCACACTACATATGTTTCTCTCTACATGCCTGCAGTCAAGTGCCCTCTCACACACATATATAACTTCACGCTTTGAACCACCCGACGGTCATCTCTGACACCCAAACTAACGGATGTCTCTCTAGCTAGCAACTCCATCTCTGTATCTATCTATAGTTTCTCCGTCAACATTTCTTTCTCGCACGGAGTCTTGCTTCCTATCACCCACACTATATATGTCTATCCATACATATGCATTTATAGGTTGATCTCTTTTGCACAATCGTTGCGCATCACCCCCTCTGCTCGCCATAGATGCATGCTCCAGCCCACGCCACTATCTCTTAAAGACAAAAACACATGCTCAATTGTCGGGCCTTCTTCCCTGCATTCTCACATGCATGCATATTGTCATACCGATCCGTCTCTCCCATGTCGTTGATCTTAGGACTTATGTCTTCTTTCTTTTATCTCGATCATGCACGCGTGCCCACACACACATCCCACGTATACATGTATACCTCTCACACATGCACGTTCAAGGTCTCTATGTCTCCGTACGTAGTTAATTACCCTCAATCCTAACGCCACATCGAATCGTTCTCCTCTTTTGTGCACATAACTTTCGCCTGGATGGGCAAAACACACACTCACACTTAACAATCTCCTTCTGGCTACCCCCCCCCCCCCCCCCCCCGCGTGCCTCTCACTCTTCCCCTATATCCCCGAAACCAATAAGACCATCCCTTTGTTTAATTCCCGCCTACATGCACCATCGATATATAGTAGTCTTCCGTGGTGTCTCTCGAACAAACACGTTCTCTCGATGTCGACTCCTCTCACACGCACGCACCTTCTCTTCCCTCCTACGGGCATTTTCTCTCTCGCACCCCATTGTTGGTGGCCTCTGCCATACACATCATCTCTCTATGATGAAGCCATGCACACTTAAATTACATCCGCCACAGAGGACCCCGGGACACACACACGCGCGCGCGCGCGCGCACGCACGCACGCACCACCCCACGCACACACTACCCCACACACACACTAAGACTCCATCTCTCTTTCTCTCACGCACAAACACACACACACACCCCACACACACACTTAGACTCCATCTCTCTCTCTCTCACACACACAAACTAAGACTCCATCTCTCTCTCTCCTCTCTCTCTCTCTCTCTTTCACTCTCTCTCTCTCTCTCTCACACACACACACACACACACACCACACACTAAGACTCCATCTCACACACACATGCTCTAGGCGGAGCATTTGTTCCTACCACCCTTCATCCAACCTTACCCGTATGATAAACAATCACCTTTATTTACTTGCATAACATGGACAGATTCCACTTTACTTTAGTAGTCAGCAAACTTATCATCTGTATACCCTTATAAAAAACGAGTTGGCGATGATGGTGTGCCTGCCATCTTGTAATACAGAACATATGATCTATATCTGACGGATAGGAAGCAAACTATGATAATTTTACAAAAGATACCCGCACCTCTCTCCATATCATTATCTCCCGCAACCTCATTGCTCAGCATTTAAAAAAGGAATAAGTCTCTGGAACAATCTAGCATGCATGGTGGCCGCTGCCGCCTGCCGGCGCCGTCCATCCCCATGCCTCCGCCCATTACGACCACCAGTCACCACCACGCTCCACTCCTCCTCGCCTTATCTCTCATCTTTCATTTTTTTCGATGACATTCTTGAGATACCAGTTTCCCGATAAAATTCTTGAGATATCATTAGTTTTTACACATGGGATTACTCCTGCATGGGTCAATCACAACAGGTGTTTTGTAAAAAAAAATGCATATTGATGTTCCGTGCAATGCACGATGTCGGTGTCAAAACCGGCGGATCTCGGGTAGGGGGTCCCAAACTGTGCATCTAGGCGGATGGTAACAGGAGACAAGGGACACGATGTTTTACCCAGGTTCGGGCCCTCTTGATGGAGGTAAAACCCTACGTCCTGCTTGATTAATATTGATGATATGGGTAGTACAAGAGTGGACCTACCACGAGATCAAGGAGGCTAAACCCTAGAAGCTAGCCTATGGTATGATTGTTGTAATGTATGTTGTGTCCTATGGACTAAAGCCCTCCGGTTTATATAGGCACCGGAGAGGGCTAGGGTTACACAGAGTCGGTTACAATGGTAGGAGATCTACATATCCGTATCGCCAAGCTTGCCTTCCACGCCAAGGAAAGTCCCATCCGGACACGGGACAGAGTCTTCAATCTTGTATCTTCGTAGTCTTGGAGTCCGACGGACGATGATAGTCCGGCTGTCCGGACACCCCCTAGTCCAGGACTCCCTCAGTAGCCCCTGAACCAGGCTTCAATGATGATAAGTCCGGCGCGCATAATGTTCGGCATTGCAAGGCGGGTTCCTCCTTTGAATAATCCAGAGAAGATCATGAACACCAGGATAGTGTCCGACTCTGCAAAATAAATTCCACATTCCACCGTAGAGAGAATAAAATGTACACAAGTTCAATCTGCTGACGTATTTTGCGGCATGACGTCACACCACTACCAAGCCTTTACTTGAATCGTTTTTTATTATACCACCTCAGCACATTTAGCGAAGTGGTTTCCTTGGCACGTCTTATCGAAGCAGAGATCGTGTTCCCCTTATTCCAGGATTCTCATCAATACGGACGTGGGTAACCCAACCGTGCCCGTCGCCACGCCTCCTCTATCGAAGGTGAATCCCGAACGGTCACAGAGACGGCTCTTGGTATTTTCCCTCTTTATAAGAGGACCAAGGCTCGTTTCTTTTCTTCAATCTTCCATAGAATCTTCTCCTTGCCCCAAGTTCCAACACCCAGAGCCCCAGATTCGAGCGCTTCGGACCTTCAACAATGTACGGCTCCGACCTTCAGGGTCGGTGGATGCCCTCCTCCGTGACGGAGGAGGACGTGCTAAAGTTGCGTGAGGCCAAGTACCTGCCTTACGAGATTTCGCACAGGTTGCCCGCCCAAGGGCAGGCCGTACCTACTCCCGAGCCCGGTGAGTACGTCGTCTTCGTATCCCACCTCCGTCGGGGTTTAGGCTTCTCGACGGACCCCTTCATGAGAGGGCTCATGTTCTACTACGGGCTGGATTTTCACGACTTGGCTCCAGAGTCCATCCTCCATATTTCCGCATTCATTATCGTCTGTGAAGCCTTCCTCCGTGTCACCCCCCACTTCGGCCTGTGGCTGAAGACCTTCAATGTGGAGCCGAAGATGATCGGGGGGCGTCAAGCAGAGTGCGGCGGGGCGGCCATAAGCAGGAGGGCCGATGCCCCGTGGCCCGAGGGCTCCTTCCAAGAGGATCTCGGCTTGTGGTAGCAGGAGTGCTTCTATATCACCGCTCCGAAGGGCAGCAAGCAAAAGTCGCCGCCTTCATTCCGCCCGGGACCTCCACGACGGTTGATGTCGTGGGTCAACCAAGGACTCAATTGGGGGCCGTCGGAAGATGTGCCCCTATTGCAGGGCTGGATTCGAGACCTCCAAGCGAGGGAGATCAATCTGGTCGTGGTGATGCAGGTCATGCTAATCAGGCGTCTTCTGCCCTGCAAACGCCGTCCTCTCCGGTTATGGGAATTTAATCCGGAGGGACCACGAATTCTCCAACACTTCATGGGTACGACACCCGTGGAGATGTACAAGTTGTTCTTCAGACCGCAGGTGGCGTGTCCGGAATTGACCGAGGACGCAGGCCTAAGCTGCAATCGCCCGGATACTCAGGTAAGTAGCTCAGAGTCCGGACGTTCCGTTTGTTTGCTATTCTATAATTCGCCTTCTAACCCATTATCCTTCATCAGGAGTGGGTAGCGCGAGCGAAGCTGATAAGGTGTCCGGCCCCCCTCCCAGAGACCGCACCGGAGCCCGTGCTGGTCAGAATGTTGGAGGTCGCGCCCGTAGAAGAAGGCGATGGGGAAAATAGAGGAGATATCACCTCGCCCAAGGGGGCGCTTGAAGAGGGGGGATCGAGAATCCCTCCTCCCAGGGGGAGAAGAGGACCACCTCCAAAGACCCGGAGGCCAAAGCCCCTAAGCGGGGGAAGAAATCTTCACCGGAGGGTCCTGCGTCCGGGGAGACCCCGGGCGAATAGTCGTCTCCAAAGGATCAGCCCTCCAGCGAGCCGTGAGTAGAGAAAGAGGAGTTCATTAATAAGAAAATATCCCTATTTGTGCTTCTGAGGATAACCGAAATTTTTACCTTACAGTTCGGATCTGCGGCCTTCTCAGATGAGTTCGTCTTCGGGGGATCTTCGTCCGGAGATGATGGAGAGCGAGACGCCTCCGTCTGCTGCGCCGTCGGACAGGGAAGACAAGCCTGAAGTATCATCACGGAGGGTATCCCCGAGCCCGGTGGAGCCGGAGAGTTCGGCGCCGACTAGTGTTCGGCCGGGAAAGTTGAAGGATCTGCTTGAGAGGGCGTCCATCTCAGAAGATCACCGTGCATTGATGAGCATGGTGATTGGAAGGATTTCGTCCGCCGAAAGCGGATTGCATAATGCCGTCAGGAGTTTGCTGGCGGGATTTGAGGTACGTAAGAACGACGCTCCTTTTTGACAGTTTTGCACATAGAAGTGCACCCTGTATAGATAGTAGCCCCTGAGACTCGGTAGGTTGTCGAAAATGACAGCGTGCTGAGGATCAAAATCGCAGGTATTGAGTGTCGCCTTTCCTATGCAGGTGGCGAATAGTCCGGGGGCTAGCCGGACTGGTGGAGTTGTCGAGTTAATGCGGCAACTTGATGTAGCGGATGCGGACATCACGCTTGTCAACCGGTGACTTGACGAGTCGCAAGGTAAATGAATTCTCCGCAGTCATTTATTTAAGGGAGCCAAAGCCCGCCTCTTACAATATTTATGCTGTGATGCAGATGGTGCTGCAGCTATGGAGAGCCTTCAGGCCGAGCTTGCTCAAGCCAAAGAGCAAGCTAGAAGGAGTGATGCGGCTGCCTCGAGGGCGGCCGAGGAGTTAAAAGCCGAAAGGGCTGCACAGTGCCTAAGCAGGGAAGAGATGGCCGGATTTGCCATGAAATTGAAGGATGCTACCGACCATAATGAGGCTCTTGAAAAGGAGCGCCTATCGGAGCGAGAGGACCTGGGGAAGGCCACCGCCGAGGCCAAGGATGCCCGCTCTGCAATGCGGGCTATGAAGGAGGAGCTGCGCCAGGCCGGAGATATTGTGGCTGGCAAGCCTTTTCTGCTACGTCGCCAGTTTACGGACCCGAATTATGCCCAGCTTGGCCAGCTGTGGGGTCCGGAGGATCCATATATGGACTTAGCGGCAAGTGCGGCGGATGCTGTTGTGCACTTCCGGAGTCAAAAGGATCACAAGACGGAAGAGCTGTCTTGGTCTCAATTCCATAGTCCGGATCGTTCCCTTCCGCTGACCGATCGGTTGGCCGAATGGGCTGAGCTGAACAGGTTGTCCGGACTTGCCATGACTGATATCGTGGCTCATGTCTGGCCAGAGAGGCCCAAGGCGATGAGCTATTTTGGCTTATTGCAGCAATTTCTTGGTGCGGTGCTGCATATCAAGGAGATGAAGCGGTCGGCCTGCATAGAAGGTGCGCGGATGGCCCTTGCCCGTGTGAAGACACATTGGACAGAGATGGATGCCACCGCTATTGCAACCCAGGGTTCGGACGAAAGCCGGTTACCCGCCGAGCACTATTTTGGGGAAGTTATGTGTGGTGCTCGTGTAATAGAGTCGCAGTGCTCGAAAAATGTCACGTTCAAATGAACATTTTATCTTGTAAAACAATGATTATGATGTAACTGCTTTTTATACTTGTGCGTTCCAAGTATTGAAATATCTCCTATGCGGCCGTTTATGTATACGTTTGTATAACCTGAAAGATGGCAGTCTTCGGCTTCAGCCCCCACGCACAAGGTGCGGGGGTGTTCGCAAAAAATAGCACGTTTTCACACTTAATCCGACATCTCGGACCTGTTAAGGAGGTGGTAGCGTAGCAAACGAGGCAATCCGGACTATGATGCTTTATCACTTTCACTTAGCCATTGGAGTTCGAGGGTGGGGCTACGATATAGCCCCTGGGGGCACCGCGCTTCTCCGGATTCGGGGCGCGTGTGTGCCTGACCAGGAAATGGTCCTTCGTCAAAGCGGGGAATTCTAAACATTCCGGTAGTCGATCGAGTGGTTGACCAGTCTCTCGCTGTATCATGACAGTCAGTTTTCGGCTTTCTCTACTGAGGTGCTCGCCCAGCCGAACTAGGGCACAATCGCAGTAGTTCTCCTGGTGCCGCGTTAGTCGATGATACGGAACGTAAGGCAGCAAACCACAGGAGCCGGGCAAACCCAACATTTGACCAAAGACATGATTCGGCGCTGATGCATATAAGGCCTAACTCGAGACGCCGAACACTCCCTAAGGTGTTCGGTCTTTGTAATAATGGGCAGAACAATGCCCTAAGCCCCTAGTGTCCAGGTACGGGCAAGATCCTCTGACGCGGCCAATGCCAAAACGTCAGGCTCCACTTTGGTTATAATGAGAAACCAGGGGATTATAACAACAAGAGACAGTAAAAAAGGTTTACGCAGGGTCTTAATCTGAAAAGAATCCTTGCGACGGGTCCCTACTGCACGTCTGCGCCTGTGTCTCCGTTGTGCCGTTATGCTGGACGGGTGTGCATGTTGTTCATCTGTAGAAAGAGAGGAACTTAGCTTGGAAGGAGATCGTGCAAAAAATATATATGAAGAAAAAAATATAAATAAATACGTAAAGTGGAGTCTATATGAGCTCGCTGTTGCTTGTGCGCGCAACCCCTTGTGAAGGGGTGTGCGGCTAGGGAGCCCCTAGCTTATTTATGCCGGACTCGTCTAGCCGTGTCCGGGGTCTTTAAATGACCCTCGCACTGAAATGATGCCACGTGGACCGGGCATCTTAAGTGTAAGAGACGCGTAATGTGGTATGGCGTTGAAGCGGACAAAAGCTTCTCGTCCCAAGAGTGCTTGATAGCTACTTTTAAATGGGACGACATGAAAGATTAGTTTTTCGCCTCAAAAGTTGTTTGGTGACCCGAACACAACTTCTAGTAATAAGGAGCCTGTGCACTTGGCGTAAGGGCCTGGCGTCACTCCTGTAAAGGAAGTGCGGCTGTGTCGAATTTTAATAAGGTCTATCCCCAACTTGCGGATTGTGTTTGGATACAGCAGGTTTAAGTCCCTGCCTCCGTCCATCAGGACTTGTGTAAATTGCAGTCCGTCAATTATAGGATCCATTATCAGGGCAGTCCATCCTGCATTTCGAACGCTTCTGGAATAGTCCAGGTGGTCGAAAGTGATTGGTTTTGATGTCCAATCTCTATGTTTCGCTGGGTTGGACCGTGCGAGACCCATTTTAACGGGTGCCGCATTGTTTTTCTGTATTATCACATGAAGTGAATTTACTGCTTTGACCTCTTGTGGGAAAGTCTTTTGTATTCCGGTGCTCTGCTGGTGGGGTTTATCATCATCCTCGCTTGATGCGTCGAGCCCCTTGTGTTCGGCGTTTAATCGGCCGGACTGTTTGAAAACCCAACAATCTCGGTGGGTGTGGTTTGCAGGCCTTCCGGGGGTACTGTGGATTTGACATATCCGACCCAAAATTTTGTTTAAGTTGGATAGCTCATTGCTGTTATCCTTGAGAGGCGGTGTTTTGTTGTTTGGCCGCGAGCTTTTGAATCCGGCGTTGACCGCCGTGTTCTTTGGGCTTTTCTCTTTATTCCGGCGCTGATCTTTTCTGCGCCGTGATTTTTCGTTTCCATCTCTGATCTCGGATGTACTTGGGTCGCTGGTGCTGCATCTTGCTAGCCAGCTATC
Source organism: Triticum timopheevii (assembly GCA_963921465.1). Classification (NCBI taxonomy): domain Eukaryota; kingdom Viridiplantae; phylum Streptophyta; class Magnoliopsida; order Poales; family Poaceae; genus Triticum; species Triticum timopheevii. The sequence continues at coordinate 514,456,484 of OY997268.1, read as the reverse complement.
CTCTCCCGCGCAAAAGCGGGTCATGAGGCTTGTTAGCGCAGACATTGTCCTTGGCTTCTCTTGGCCGAGGTGTCTGGTGAGCCATTCGTCTCGGACGTTGTGTTTAAAAGCTGTTAAGGCTTCGGCGTCCGGACAGTCGACTATTTGGTTCTTTTTGGTGAGGAACCTGTTCTAGAATTTGCGCGCTGACTCTCCAGACTGTTGAGCTATATGACTTAGGTCATCTGCATCCGGAGGGCGGACATAAGTTCCTTGAAAATTTGCTCTAAACGCGTCCTCGAGCTCTTCCCAACTTCCAACAGTGTTTTCTGGGAGGCTTTTGAGCCAATGACGGGCTGGCCCTTTGAGCTTGAGGGGTAAGTATTTTATGGCGTGGAGATCATCTCCTCTAGCCATGTGTATGTGTAGTATATAATCCTCTATCCAGACTCCAGGGTCTGTTGTTCCGTCGTAGGCCTCTATGTTTATGGGTTTAAATCCTGCTGGGAATTCATGATCCAGCACCTCGTTGGTGAAACATAGTGGGTGTGCGGTGCCCCTGTATTTGGGTGTACCGCTTTCTTCGGACACTTAGCGTGTTACGTTGCTTCCTGGGGCCCTCTTCTTTGGCCCATAAATGGACCTGGCTGGGCCATCTATTTTTCCAGGGTCATTAGTCGGCTTATGTGAGGCGCCGCTTTTAGATTTTGGCCTATCATCTGGCCGTCTATCCGACCAGGTGGCCTCTTTGTTTTTTGACTGTGGGGGCTCTATGGCCTCCTCGTCAAATTCTGGCAGCAGCTTGCGCTTCGGGTATCTCTTTGATTGATGGCCATTGCCATATTTGTCTGCGGTTTTGAGCACTTTGCTCCACCTCATTCTGAGTGTATCTTCCGCTGTTTTGAGCTTCCATTTTTCCTTCTTCAAGCTTCTTGCGGTGGCGACGAGTCTTTTCCGAAGGTTTTTATTCTCCGGCGGTGTGTCCGGCGTGAGGTCGTCTGGACTGTTGTTTTCGCCGGGCCTGGACTGATTATCTGACTCGTCCTGTTCGGACGGTTGCTTGTCTATGTGTTCGTCGTCCGCTGATTTGCCCTGATGTATTGCTGGGTCATTAGGAGCGTTGTTTTTGTCGAGGCGGGACTTAGGGCGGCGTCTGCGTCGCCGTTTTGGTTGTTTGTCGGCGGGATTATCTTCTGCCGCGCCCCATTGGTCCTCGTTATTGCTACCTTTTGGGGTATCCACCATGTATACGTCGTGTGACGAGGTGGTCTTCCAGTGCCCTGTAGGCGCTGGTTCTTGTTCATCTCCGGCATCGTCGTCCATACTATCGATGTCTTCAGAGTCATAGTCTAGCATGTCGGTTAGATCGTCGACAGTGGCTACAAAGTGGGAGGTGGGTGGGCTTTGAATTTCTTCGTCGCTCGCTTCCCAACCATCCTGGCCATAATCCGGCCGGGGCTCTCCGGATAACGAGAGATGCTTTATTGAATTTAGGATGTCGCCAAAGGGCGAGTGTTGGAAGATGTCCGTGGCGGTGAATTCCATAACCGGCGCCCACTCAGATTCGATTGGCAGGGGCGCGGGAGGTGCGGGGTCCGGCAGGGAGTCCGGTACCTCGGAGTCACGAGCTTTACAAAGGACTAGGTTAGTGTTCGGCTCCATCGCCGTGGAAGTTGCAGCCCTCGAGGCGGCGTCCAACCACCGGTCCTTGATCTGGGCGATCGGCTCCGGACTAAGGGCCGGAGCGGATTCTTGTGCGGCCACCAAGGCACTGTTTGGCGGTAGAGCTAGATCATGCCCATCGTAACAGTGCGGCACGCTTGGCTGTGGCTCGAGCCCGTCGAAGATCAAATCCCCGCGGATGTTGGCCGTGAAGTTTAGGCTCCCGAACCTGACCTGACGGCCAGGGGCGTAGCTTTCGATCTACTCCAAATGGCCAAGTGAATTAGCCCGCAGTGCGAAGCCGCCGAATACGAAGATCTGTCCGGGGAGAAAAGTCTCACCCTGGACAGTGTTGTCGATTGAAGAAGCCATCGAGCCTATCGGTGACGACACAGAGGAACTCTCAATGAAAGCACCAATGTCGATGTCAAAACCGGCGGATCTCGGGTAGGGGGTCCCGAACTGTGCGTCTAGGCGGATGGTAACAGGAGACAAGGGACACGATGTTTTACCCAGGTTCGGGCCCTCTTGATGGAGGTAAAACCCTACGTCCTGCTTGATTAATATTGATGATATGGGTAGTACAAGAGTGGATCTACCACGAGATCAAGGAGACTAAACCCTAGAAGCTAGCCTATGGTATGATTGTTGTAATGTATGTTGTGTCCTATGGACTAAAGCCCTCCGGTTTATATAGGCACCAGAGAGGGCTAGGGTTACACAGAGTCGGTTACAATGGTAGGAGATCTACATATCCGTATCGCCAAGCTTGCCTTCCACGCCAAGGAAAGTCCCATCCGGACACGGGACGGAGTCTTCAATCTTGTATCTTCGTAGTCTTGGAGTCCGGCGGACGATGATAGTCCGGCTGTCCGGACACCCCCTAGTCCAGGACTCCCTCACACGAGAATCTTTCTTGTAATTATATAACGCAAATCACGAGCAGGAAGTGACATTTTTTTGACACAACCACGTTAACATGGCCACGTAAATCAAGGGCAGGAACGAGAAGGGAAGTGGGCTGTGGAGTAACCTTTTTTACCACAATTTCTTTGGAAACTCAGTGCAATAATTGAGTAGTTTTGCAAACTACCATTACTACTACACCTGAAACGGTTGAAAACCTATACTCCCCTGCCAGCGCGCGCTTCCCGCGTGAAACGGTCAGTGTCGCCCGGAGCGTCAGTGCCGCATTAATGCCCGGTCAGAGCGGAGGCGACCTCTCACTGGCGCCGGCTTTGAAGTGGCGCGACGGCCGAGAGAGCGCCGCTTCCCGGTGCACGCGACTACTCCGCATCGAGACTGGCCATAGCCCTGTTTGGATCCATGGGTTAGAGTTAGTTTGAGCTAGTTGGGGCTCAAATAGCCCTAAAGTATCCAAGCATGAGGGTTTAAATTGGAGCAAGTTGCACTGAACCCACCAAAAAAAACTATCCCACCCAAGAGGTGCTAACTGGAGATAGTTCTCATTGGGAACACTGAATAATCACTTTTCTCTCTCCATGAAGTGCATTTATTGTCAATCTAACCCTGTCACCCAAACACCTCTTTGGCTATAGTTAGTTCAGGGTTAGTCATGAGTTAGTCTAACCTCTAGCTAAGTTAGAGTATCAAACAGGAGCAGTATAGGACATGCAAGTTGCTCAAAGCATACAGGCAAATTCGTACGTGAAAGAATTTTTTTTCTTTTTAAAAACTGAACATGAAAGGAATTTTTTTTAGAATGCTCTTGGCATGTCGCTAACATGTGATAGTTAACTGACCTCAATAGCCCGCCGCACTTTGATAGAGACGAGGAGGGAGAAGCAATACATGCTGCTGGATTACTAGAGACAGGTGTCGCACGAAAGCCAAGAAATATGGTGATAGCGTGGGTTAGCCATGTACTAGTATGATGTAATTACACTAGGCTGCCGTGTTTCGTACTCTTCCAGTCCACTATGGAGATGATTGGTTAATTTTATATCGCTGAATAATATTAAATATTCTGAGTGCACACGCTCCACCACGAGGTTCCTTGCTCCTTCTCGGCCGTCCGGAATCTATGTTCTTCCACTCTATTTTTTTACGTGAGCTTTGTTCATCCTTTTGCCAACACGCGAGACATCTAGCATCAAGGCGCACGTGTTATGCAACGATCATTCCATCTATATGAAGAACACGTGGCACTGGAACTACGAGACAGACATGTACCCAGGAGTGGACGTACGAACCTGAGTAATGTAGCGCAGTAAGTGAAGTAGAAAGGCACAAATGGTATGAACATGCGTGGCATACAGGGTGTGTTTGGTTGCATTCTCGTCTCAGCATAGTTGTTCCCTCTTCATGCATGCTCAACTCAACACCCCTCTTCATGCATGCTCTCTTCATGCATGCTTCTAGTGTATTTGTGCTAAACTAGTGTGGACTCATGCACCCTCCATACACTCTACCAAACACCCAAAAGTAGGTCGAGAAGGGAACTCTTGGGCGGCATTTGTCTCTTACTACGTACTACCACTAAATGTTGTACGTGCAATGCATGGTGATGTTATGGAGTACGTGTCTAAGTACTCTACTACTACTATATTAGTTGGAGGCATGTATTAACTTTTATATTTGTTTACGTGTATGCCCCGAGACCTTCCAACTAGACGTGTCTTTCTCTCTAGGTCGCACTTTGTATCGTTCATACAGCTAAGTACTACTACGTGTGGTCTCCGACCCAAAAGTGGAAGAAGTGGAGACGCTCTACCACGCTGTTTTTTTATGCCTTGCTCTACCACGCTGTTCATGTCCCACTCCTTTCGCTGACGTGTGGGACATCCAGCACGTGCCGTGTTTGGCACCCTTCGTCGTAAGAGTTGAAACGCTAGCATTCATCAGAAATAAAAAATAATTATAAATCGGCAGTAATACTATTTTTTTGCGAACCAATCAGCAGTGATACTATACCACGCGGTTTCCTTGCTCCTCGATATCGGAAAGAATACTTCCATTCGCCAACATGTGGGACGTCGACCATCCTGGTCCACTTGCCATGCACGCAGAACTCCAAGGGAGAGTCACCCAGGTCGTCGCGCCACAGTAACAATGACTAATGAGCCGTAAAATCACAGGCCCACTTCCCACTTTGAAGTTGCTCGGACGAAGGAACCATCATGACTTCATTGAATTCCTCTTCTTGAAGAAAACTACTGTACCAGCAGTACTGCTAGCTACAGTATTTACTCCAACAGAGGCCTCCTTTTGTTCATAGGATAGGAATATGAAAATCATAGGAAGTGAGATGACATGCATCTCAATTCCTATAGAGAAAGAGATGCCATTTGATGCATAGGATAGGAATTTTTCCACTTAGTCTAGGCTAATGTACTGGTAATTTGCTCTAAAAACTACAGTAGTAACTAGTAGTACTGGTACATGCTCATACTCAGACACAGACACACACACTAACTACTAGTACTACTACTTCTCACATGCTGGCCAGACGTCGTCGTTCTCCTTCCCGGCTTTGTCAGCAACACCCCACCGTGCTTGGATCTCCGCCGACCTCTCCGCAGTAGCGTGTGCGTCCTTTTCTTTATTGCGGCGGCGGGCCTCTCTTTTCTTGAGTGCTTTCTGACTTTTCTGCTCCCTCTGTGCGGCTTTGGCCGCCTCTTGCTCTACCGCCCATTCAGCCTTGGCATCTTCAAATTCCTCCCACATAGTTGTGAGGTCGCGAGCAGCGATGAACTCGGCACGGCGGGATGCCATCGCTTCCCTACCATTTTGTGTGTGTTCGTGGGCGGCGAGGAACTCGGCGCGGCGGGATGCCATCGCTGCCTTACCGGTTAGTGTGCGGCGCGGTGGCATGAACGACGCTTGGTGGGAGCTCTGGGGTGGAGTGGCCGGACAACCGTATAGTGCATTGGTTTGTCAAGAGCTCAAGGACAGAAGACGAAGCAAATTAGGATTCCCCTTCAATCCTGGTCATTTATTACCGAGTAAAATGCATTGGCGGTCATCGAACTTGTCTTGATAGCTCACTTTGATCATTGTATACGAGATATGGTGATTATACGGTCGCTGGCTCAGCGTATAGCTTCGTATTTGTATGGTTGACCAGTCAAAAAGTCCGCATGCGCCTGAAACGGTCACCATCTCTCCAGAATATCAATGCCACATTCACTGGACTTAACTGCAGGTGCAATTGGTGTGTCACTGACATGCAGGCCAGATGCCCGTTGGGCCCACATGTCAGACACCCAAACGCATCTGCAGTTAAGTCACTGAAGCAGCGTCCGCACCCGATGAACCTACTCCGGTGCCAGTTGTCCATCCGTCTGCTGCGGCTCATTGCCATTCGCCCGCTATATTAACTTGAGCCCCAGCTCCCAGCCATAGCCAAAGACCCACACTTATTCTCCTCCGGTCCGTTCCTTCTGTCGGCACCACTTCAACCATGGTCTCGTGGCGCTCCGAAGCTCTCTTGGACGTACTATCGCAGGAACAGACGAGGGACATCGGTGGCTCCACTCCAGGCGCGCTCCAAAGCTCTCTTCGATGTACTATCGCAGGAGCAAACGAAGCAGATCGCCGGCACGCCCCAGGCCGCCCTCCACCGCCACGACCACGAAGCCGGCGCGTGTGCACGGGCGCAGCCGGCAGCGAGGAAGAGTAGTACACGGTAGGTCGCCGCTGCTCTGGTCCCGGGAAGGCCATCCCTACTCCACTCAGCCGACGCCAAGCTTGGTGGGGTAAACATCGGCGGCCGATTAGCCGGTTGACGGCGACGTGGAGGCGGAAATCTTCATAACCTTCTGCTCTGGCCGGACGAGGAGATTATCGAGGCGGATGAGGAGGAGGCAAAGGCAATTCCCGGCTTTCTCAGGTTCATGGCCGGACTTGGTGGTCGGGTGCGGGCGATCGTTCAGATTAGGTTTACAGTAGGCTTAGTACGGTTTGTGCGAAATATGTAATGAATTTCGTCCAGTTTGTAGGAATAGTTTTCGAAATGTAATGAATTTCATCTATTTAATTTGAAATTTGCTTTGTTTGCACGAATTTCGTCCGGTTAGTTCATATAGTTGTCGAAAGGTATGTGGGCAGCATCGGATGGCATCCATCAGTGTCCTCGGACAGATGCCGGTGTAAATTTGTGGGCCAGCGCTGGAGATGCCCTAACTATCATGCTATAATCGCTAACAATCTTCCATTATTTGGCAGCGAACAGTTATCCCTCGATCAAAATCAGATCCGCGGTGTTTCGCACTCCTCCCGCATACGAGTGTAAACTCTTGCTTACATAAATATGGAGCAAGTGGACAGCACTGTAGCACATCATATCACTCAAACTAGCCCGCCTAACGAGCGGGAAAGCACCACCCTCGTCATTTTGTTCTGGATTTCTATCGATCGATCACGCGAAAATGTTATGCTTCGCAAGTTCTAAAGGAAAAGGCGGCACACTTACAACTCGTACGCGTCGCAACCCCGACAGTCCGGCTCACACGCCGCTCACCAAAGGGGACACGCGTTGTCTTGCAATTTCACTGACATGTGGGACCGTAATTGAATAAATCGTCAATAGCCGAAATCTAATCGCTCGGCGGGCGTCGGCTGAGAAGAGAGAAACGGGGGAGGGAGAAGAGATCACCCGCCCACCGTGCACGGACTCCAAGAAATATAAGGTGATAATGTGAGGTGGGCCATGCTGGAGTCCGGACCGCTTCCGGAGCCCGCTCTCACCGCCCTGGCCCCTCAAGATGCCAGCTGCCCGCTGCATGCATAGCAAGTAGTCCCTGCTTATGTGGAGGAGAGAGAGGCATTGACAAAGTCAAGGAGTAACAGTGGAGACAATAGCCTTCATCAAAATAAACAATGAATACTCGTTGCTCGTCCTCTATATCGGAAAGAATACTTTCATTCGCTGACATGTGGGACGTCGACCATCCTGGTCCACCTGCCATGCACAAAATTATCCTGGTCTACCCCGGTCGTATCGCAGGCCCAACCTTTCCCACCATAAGTTGTTCGGATGAAGGAACCATCATGACTTCGTTGAATTCCGCTTCTTCAAGAAAACTTACTGTACCCGCAATACTGCTACCATACGTGAAGACTGGACGGCACTGTACCACGTCATATCATTGAAACCCACTAGGCCAAACTAGCCCGCCTAGGTCATCTATTTTGGAACGGAGGGAGTACGTCTCTGCACTGCTATGATTTTGTGTTGCACGTTCTCTGTACTTTTGCTACGATTTTCCTACCCTATGAACCAAATGAGGCCTGAATGTATGTCGACTATTGTCTGATCGATCGCTAAGCCTACAATTTTAGGAGCTAGGGCTATTGGTCGATCGACGAGGGATAACTATAAGCGTACAACGAGCTCATCAGCCCCAACGTTTCTCTTCGGTGAGTGTTTTGCAAGTACTATAGCTCGCACAGTAGCTAGCCTACTAACACCAAGAATCATCAAACAAGCCCTGCTGATATGATAAACAGTTCAAACTTACATCTAAGCATGTCATATAGTACATCAAAAGCTGGTGAGGACACATCTGTTTCCATAACTCGGAGAGGGTTCGCATGATTCATCGCATGATTCACTATCAAACAAAAGTAGCAAGATCCGCCCACACAAGATAGTGCACTAGCCCTAAGATGGTTTGATAACACGCATCGTTCTGGTAATTAAACACAGGGCAATGCAAACTACCCTGAAGGATTAGCACGACCAACTATTTCTTGTCATCGATCTCTCGGGCAATGACCACAGCACGGACAACGGCATGGGAATCGATTTCTGGGGCGATGTCCACAGGACTGACCGCGAAATCGGAATCGATCTCTGGGGCGATGTCCACAGGATGGACTGCGGCATCAGAATCGATCTCCAGGGCGATGCCAACAGGACGGGCCACGACATCGGAATCATCAAGGACAACCATCGGCACCTGCACAACACTAACATATTAGCAAGCACATTACAAATAATCAAAAAGCAAGCACATTGCAAATAATCAAAAACCACAAATATAGTAATAAGCCATTATTTTTTACCTTGTGCAGCTCACCGGGGGATCTCATCCCTCCGGGGGCCATCTCCTCGTCCTCGATGGGGGCCATCACCTTGCCAGGGGAATACTGCTTCTCAACGGCGACTATCTCCTCAAACTCGGTCTTGAGCCTCACATAGGTGGCAATCAGAGCTCCTGGGGTAGGCATAGTGGGGCACTTGCTGTTCTTCCAACTTTCTTTGAGGAGTTCATCCGCCAACGTCCTCAATTCTTTGGCCAGTGCTTGTTTCTTGGAGTTCTTCGTCTCCATGGGTTGGCCCGCCAACATGGTCAACTTGTTGGTCGATGCTCGCTTCCTGGAGATCGCTGTCTCCAGTGGGTTGTCCGCCGGCAACTCTTTGCCTAGTGCTCCAGGATCCATCAATGAACTGACAAACAAAAAACAATCAAAAGGAAACCACAATCGCAATGAAAACGGAAAAAGAATAGGATGTGAGAAACAGTCGGTGCTTCACAAAAAGAAGATTATTGGAATGAAAATATAGCAGCATAACTAATTCGCCCACCTTTCCTTCGTCGGTAGAGAAGAAAAATGGCAGAAGTGAGTAGCCTGGAGTGAGGTTTTCTTCAAGAAAGGGAAGAAAGGGCTTGAACGAGCGTTCCAATGAAATGATGGTTGCTTCGTCCAGTCCAACTTGGAGGCCACCTTACCACTACTGGTAAAGGTGTGGGTTTTGTGATATGACGAGTCATGACGGCCACACCGGGGTGACAGGTAAGTCTCAGCTGTAGCACCTCGCTGTGATTTGGTGGATGGCACGCGGGCCCGGATGCTTTGAAATGTCATTAACTTGATTTTAGTCTCTTTAGTATTTGGATCCAAGCATGGATGAGGCTAACAAGTTTTAGTCCCACTACTTTTAGTCATGAGACTAAAACGTATCAAAGCACTCTCTCAGGCTGGTCATAGTGGGGAGTAACTTAGACTAGTGTCATGCATATGACACTAGTGTAAGTTACTACCTCCATAGTGCAAAGTAACATAGTAGTAGTATCATAGATTGCTTCATTTATTATCTCCTAGACTCATTTTGCCTCGGAAAGCGCTATGTTACAGTAACATATTATGTTACCACAAGCACCTCTTTCCTCATTAAATACTTGCCACATAAGCAAAATTGTCTTGGGATGTGTTAAGTTACTACCTAAGTTACTCCCACTATGGCTAGCCTCAATATTGTGCACCGCAACCAAGGCGGAGAGGAAAACGAGAGAACTACGTAATTAATGCATGAGTTTAATTAGGGTAGTTTTGTAAAGTACGAGATACATTCCTCCAATCGCAAAATGCCTTGGTTCATGAGATTTGAGATTTGAGCCCTATAAACCGGAGGGAAGGGGGTACTGCACACGGTGTAGTCTAGTCACTTGTTTTTTTTTTGAGCCGAAGTCTAGTCACTTGTTGAAATCTCTAGAAAGGCAAATACTCCTTTCCAGTTTACAGGTCTATACTACTCCCTCCGTCTAGGTGTGTAAGTCATCTTACGAAAACCAAATAGTCCCAAAACACTTAGGCACGGTGCATTAACTTCTACCTTGTTTCTCGTTTCTTGACATACGTATCAACCAATAAGAGATGAGAGGTGTGCATGCTTTTAATGACTTGCAATGGCTAGTTCATTGCATGGAATGCTATTAATTAGCAAATAAACATTGGTGACCCCAGGAGGAAACGGTGCTAAGCGCGTGGACCTATGCAGAATGAGTATCAACCAATGGATAATGGAGTTTAATTGTTAAACAATAGCAATTTTGTCTCATGCAAGAGCCTGGCTAGTACTCCAAGGAACCGCACCACGCGAGCGTTCGCAACTGCCACGTTCGGTTTGCACTTGGCTCTTCGCCTCTTCGAGAAGACGAACAATGATGTTACTCCTACTTCTATAGTATCGAATCCACTGCTGCATGTCTGTCCACCTCGTGCGGGAGGGATAGCGTGTAGCGAAAGCTTCTACTTACTGCTCCTGCCTTTGCGTCCATGACAGGTGGTCCCAACAGGTGGTTGGCCCACCTGTCATGCAGCCAAAGGCAGGTGCAGTTAAGGCACCGGAGCTCAGTCCGCGAGGGAGAGGGCGTCGTAGTAATCAAATTTCTCGGGCTTGTACGAGTTGACGCGACACATCAAAGCACTGCATTCGTTAAAACTCTTTTTACACATTTCAAATGGGCTACTTCGTATGTAGGAGTAGACATATTCTGCTTTGTATGTGCTCCCTCCGTTCCAAAATATAAGTCTTTTTAGAGATTTCACTATGAACAGTACATACGGAACAAAATGAGTGAATCTACACTCTAAAATATGTCTATATACATCCGTATGTAGTTTGTAGTGGAATCCCTAAAAAGACTTACATTTAGGAACGGAGGGAGTAGTCACTTGTTGCAATCTCTAAAAAGACTTAAATTTGGAAACAGAGGGAGTACAACGCATGCATGCATGCCGTGACTTTCCTTTTGATACTTGCATGTGTTGATTTGATGCACCTTGCCAAATTTTGACTATAAATTTAACTAACCAAATTTTCATGCATGTCACAAAAATTCACGGGGCTGTTTGGATTGTGACTATGCTTGTCTTATGTTGCCACATTATTTTTCCCACACTTGCCACACTTGCCTAACCTGAGTTGCTCAAATTGTTAGACACACTTTGGCTTGCCTAAGGGAATCTTGCCAAAAAATTTGTGTCTATGACATGTGGGGTTCACTGCTAATAAAAAAATTCTTGTCTTAGGTGTGGCTAATAAAAAAGACTTATATTTAGGAAGGAGGGAGTAGAAAATATAAATAATAATGCATGTTGGGGCAACCCACGTTTTCGCTAATTTTAGCCGTGGGCTTGTTCACAATTTTTACGAGGGGGTGGTTGTTCATTTAATGGAGGGACTTTTAGTACTACCAGACTTGAACGATACAAAGTGTGACCTGGCACATCGTAACACCACTTGGAACAAGCGGGTATCTATCTCAAAAAACAATCAACAACTAAAAAAAACCGCGACCTGGCATGTAGTATAGTACACAATTTTAAATGATTGTTTTGATGGAGTGAAAAAGGAAAACTACCCCACTACTTATATATAGGCCGGAGCCTCCGCACTTGCTTGCTAGGGCTGCTCTATTCACACACTCTCATCCTCTCCAGATCTAAACAAGATAGGGGTAGTAACCCTGTCTTTCTCCCTTCAAAAAACACTGGCTTTCTATCCTCACCGCTGGTTACAGATCCGGACGTATCCCCCTCCGCCGGTGAAGGGGAGGAGGGGCAGCGTTTAGGCCGTCGTCGACAGTGAGGGAGGAGACCCACTGCCGGCCGCACCGTTATCTCTGGCCGAACGCTGGCGCGGAGTTCCTCCGATCCCTTTGTCATTGCCTGTGGGCGGATCCGGCCTCCCGCCGCCCACCTATCCACATCCTGATGACCTTCAGGTATATCTTCGTTCGAAACCGCCTTAGCTCTACTTCCCCAGCTCGCTACGTTGCTGCATGTGCATCATTTTCTACGTCCCAGCCCCTATCGATCGGATGGTCCAACGTCACCTATTTGTTTCTTCTATTGTTAGAGGTAAAGCTACTTCATGGAGTCGAATCTTGTACTCCCTCCGTCCGAAAATACTTGTCATTGAAATAAAGTGGGGGTGGGGGAATTTAGTATGTACATCGGACTTGGTACAAACAGGAAGGAAAGGGGATGAAAGTAGTACAGACTGGTCATCCAACCGGTCTCTTGGTCGAAAAGGGAAATATAGGGGTAACATTGTACACAATGGTATCACCATGACTAGATTTGCTATCCACACATAGGAGTAGGTGGCTAGAGTGAACAAAAACGGGACCAACCCAGATATGTTTCTTGGATGTTTGTTTCTCGGGGCAACAAACTATGAATCACCACTTTATGCCCCTGTTTACGTACATGGTGCTATACTGCTGGTGCACCCACTGTCCCATGCCCTTATACCAAATATTTAGGCTCCGGTCGGAATAAAGGGACAGAAAACATAGGTCTTGATGAAAATAGAGGAATAGGAAAGGAATGTAGGTATAAAACTATGGAACAGCGAACCGGAGGAAACTCTCAAGAGAATGTGTTCGGATGGACTACGAAATGTACAGATTTGTTTTTTTAGAGTAGCATGCTTGGCAGTATGATTGTTTATTCAGCTGCACAGTGACTACTCTTGTCCTCACCTCACGTACCACACATAGGTTGATTTTTTATTCCAGCAAACACAGCACAACAACCTGTCTAACGCATGGCAGCGAGCGCCTGCCTCGGGCTTCCGTCCAAAAAATGAGCAGCGCATGGATGTTTCTAATCCGATGGAATCAGTACTACCAGACCAGCTTTCCTATGAAACACTATTCACCTTTCCCGTGTTCCGAACGGTTGGAAGGGAAAGAATACGGTAGGAATTGTGTTCCTACGAAAATCCTGCACCAAACCTGTGAACCGAACGCGGCCTTAGCTATTCTTAATATAATGTCCCTGGTAAAAATGAAGCCATGCCACTGTTTTTGCCTGTAATTGTTTGAGACTCTGACAAGTTTAGCCAAATGTTTTTGCCTGTAATTGTTTGAGACTCTGACTGTTTCCTCTGTGCCTTTTTGTGCAAATAGGGATATCCAACTCACCTGGTTGCTGTTGTGACCTTTTGGTGCACTGCACAAAACTCTTCTTAAAAGAAGTGACTTTGGTGCTGTTTAACTAGAATGTCAGATGGAACAGTTTGTTCATTTTGGTGGAACTGCACAAAGGGAGATCTATGTTCCAATCCTCATCATCCATATTGGTGCCATAACCTTCCTTTAGGTAAGAATGATATTTAATGCATGTGTTCATCTCTATTTTCCGACTGCCATGAGAAAATAATGTTGTTTTTTACTAGTACACTTGTACTCCCTCATTGACAAAACCAATTCTGAATTAGAAGGCCAATCATGTACCTGGTTTCACCAACTGGTGAGGAGAAAGAGAAACATAGCATGAAGAGGAAGAAAAAGAAGAATAAACAGTGCCAAGGCGATCTTGCTGAAGCCAGACGCCTCAGTCGAGGCTATTCAAGGGCTCCGGCAACGACTACCTTACATGTGAGACAATCCTCCAGGGAGCCCTTCCACTTCTACTGTCTCACTTAATTAATTAGGAGCACTTAAGTACCACTAATTTATTGCTGCCTAATTTTCCTGTTGGAGTTAAACAAATCTTTAGTAGGACCCTATGCTGAATCATGTACGTGTGAATGTTTGTCTATGGAGGTGAATCATGTGGTGGAGCAGGGAGGGAATATTATTAGTGTCATGACATAATAGTGCTATTGTTTTGCATGTCAATTTATTGCCATTGGTTCAATGAGGCAATGTTTTGTGTATTGTCCATCATGAATTTGATGCTACTGTTTGAGTAATATGCTAATGTCTTCCTATCCTTTCTCACTATGCTAATGAAGGTTTCACCTTGTTCCTACTTGTGCATACAGGGATCATGTTGTGCCAATCATACATTTTAGTGTAACTACACAAGACAATACAATGAACTGTATCCCAACCAGTGCTTTAACTCTGCTGGAAGTTCTTGATAATCTTTCGATATAATCTCAGCACTGGTAAACAAGAGTGATTTCAACCATACATTTGAAGTGCACAAAAAATATACTATTGTGTGATTCGAGTGAGTGCTTTATCATATCTTATGGGACTACATGAATAAGCTTTTTTTCTCAGGTTGGTACGGGCCTAAGGCCTTCATCCATATTAGTTTGCTGTCATCTCTATTTGTATCGTGCTACTGTCATGAGAAACTCCTTTATCTTTGCACTTTTAAGTTTTGCAACCTATGATAAATGGCAATGCTTTGAGTGTTGAGTTGAGCTAATTGGCACTGATTAAATAAACTAATACCTCTCTTTAAGCAAGACTACTATGTTGCTAACTTTACCCATTAAGATAATGAGGGTGCTTCTATTTGTTAGTGTATATTTCATCAACTAGTCCCACTATTACAGTAATCTCACTCTCTCAATATATGTGCCAACAAGGATGCTCGATTTTGGTGGAACTGCACAAAAACTTTGGGTGCTTCATTGCCTCGATAGCTTCCATCCTTTCCTGTCAGTCGCTAATCTCCGCTTTCTTTCTTCCTTTGCTGTCAGTCACTTGGCTTATCTCGGCTTCCAGTCAAAGGAAATAGTAATTGATATGCTACCTCACATAGGTTGGTACTGGTCTTTATCCTGATTATTGTGCCTGTCATATGTATTGGTAATTTGGTATTGTGCTACTGTTTGCCGATTTCATAAAGGAGTAATTTGGAGCCTGAACTCGCAGGCAAATCATTACATCGGGTGATTTCAGTAGAACTGCACAAAATGATCAGATGGACAGGTACTTATGCTGCTGCTATGTACTCCAAAGTTCACTCAGACAAGCATCGATGTTGACAAGAAGTGCCTATATTCATTCGAGTATCAACCAGCGTCAACCAATTGTCAAACTCCAAGTATTAGGAGAGTGAACGCCAAAAATATTGCTTGGTGCATAGCCTAGAAAAACGCAGTCCAGCCTTTGGTCCCAACTTGTGCCTTTTGGTTATCGGCACATATGGTAGCGAACTATATGACATGGAGTCTAAAGATTCCAGACAAGTTGGTTGACGCGTATATTCATCTGGGACTTAATCAGTCTGCACGCCAAGGATGCTCCATTTCAGTTGAACTGCACAAAAAAATTGGGTGGTTCATTTTCTCAACCGCCTCCTTTCTCGTCTGCAATGTAGAATTTTGGCGAGATACAGGACCAAGATGAGCCAGTAAACTGGTTGGATGAAAGTAGTGGCCAAGTTTCTCAAACCTCCGTCTGCACGAGGCCACTATTTGAGGATAAACCTACAAGCAAAGTTCAGATTGTCTGTGCTGCCTCTTATGTACTCGAAAGTTTACTCATACAAGAACTAATTTTAGCAAGAAGTACCTCTGATTGAACACCATTTACCAGTCTGTACCCTAGGTAATTAAAGTTCGTCCATGGATCATATTGGCTGTGATCTCAGTCATTTGGATGCATAAACATACTGAACATGTGTATATCTGAATCTTTTTGTGAATTATGTATGAATATTGTCGTGTGATCTATCAATCATTTGGATGCATAGATATGCTGAGCTTGTGTATATATGAATCTTTTTAGTTGTTGATAGTGAATGTTGGCTATGAATATGAACGTGTCCTGTGAACCTGAGTTTGATATGAATTGCAACAGAACCAGTTATAACCCTTCTCCTCCTCTCAATCTGCGACTCCACTGCCGCGTTTTCCCATCTCTGAGTCGTTCCCGTCCGGGGCCTCGCCGTCGTCCACCGCCTCGCTGTGTTCAGTGCGGCGTGGTCAACAAACGAGAGTCATCGGAAGAGGACTGTACGTGGAGAGCCTGACGGCTGGGACCCACGAGGTCCATGGTCGCACGCAAGGAAAGATCCTCCTTATTAAGCTGGAAAAAAATGTTTCCTCCACCTGACAGCTGGGACCCACCGGCTATATCTTCGCACGGAAGGAAGTGCCTCCTTCTTGTGCGAAAAAATTATTCAGCCCGTTGACAGCTGGGACCTGTCAGATTTGGTAACTGACTTGTGGGCCTGCTAAGCGGATGTGTACGCATGGCTTTGTCAACTTAATCAACAAATGATTCTAGCAGCTGGACCGTTGGATGTTAATCCAACAGCCGTGCTCCTTCTTCAACCTCTGTTCTTGCTCCTGTCTCCCGTGGGCGGCACCGCGGATGTGCTACCGTGCACCCGAACCAGTGAAGTTTCCCACTCCTCTCCATCTACGACTCCACTGCCCCGTCTTCCCCATCTCCGGGTCATTCCAGTCTGGGTGCGCTCGACACGGTGTGGCCAACGTGGTCAACAACTGAGAGTCATCGGAAGATGACTGTACGTGAGAGGCTGACAGTGGGGACGCACCACGCCCATGGACGCATGCATGCAACGGAACACGGCGAGGTCAACGTGGTCAAGGAACGACTTCCATCGGAAGTATACTGTACGTGGAGAGTCTCAGCTGGGTCCACGGCCGCAGCAAGTAAGTGCCTCCTTATTACGTGGAAAATAATGATTCCTCCAACTGATAGCAGGGACCCACTGGACGGGCCACCGTATTTTGCAAAAAAAATGTTTGCCCCCTGACTGTTGGGACCCACCTGACGGGCCACCGTATTTCGCGAAAAAAACGTCCCCACCGCTGTCAGCTCGGACCCACCGGAAGTGCCTCCTTATTACGCACAAAAAAATGAATACTCCCCCTGCTAGCTGGGACCCTCCTTGGTGGGAGGCTGACTTGTGGGCCTACTAAGTTGACGGGGACGAAGGGCTTTGTCAACTTAGTCAATATGAACGATTCTAGCTCCAGTGACCGTACGATGTCCATCCAACGGCCGTAGTGCTTCTTCAACCTCTGGTCTTCTTGCTCCAGCCGCCCAAACCAGTGTCGGTCGTGCCTCATGCTCCTGCCTCCCGTGGCCTGCTGTGCTGCCGCGGAGGACTCACCGCCCCCTACTATTCCCACCGCTGGCCAGGTGTCATAGCCCCAGTTCTGGCCTTGCCTGTCTTGCATTAGCCTCCATGCATCATGTCTAAATTTTTATGAAACTTTGAAATGGGGGCTGATAAACCCTAGCAGCAAATGAAACTCAACTAGGGTCCAAATGAAAATCATTTCACTGAACCCAAAATGCCCTTCTAAAATGTTCATCATCTTTGGATTGGTCTTGAACCTCTGCCAAAAATATTGCACATTTTTCTAGGACAACATTGGGTCACTGAATTAAATCATACTCTATTTGCATTTGGGCATTTAAATGCTATATAATATTTTAAATGTCCAAATAATCCCAAACTGAAATCTTCCATGTTGGATATGTTCTAAACAATGGGCATGTGCAGTTTGGTGATTTTTGAAAATGGCTAAGTATTTTTAGAAAAGCCACAAAGTTACAGAAAAATAGAAAACAGGAAATAAAAGAGAGAGAGAGAGAGAGAAACTTACCTGGCTTACCTGGACGGCCCAGTAGGCAGCCCACCTTGCCGGCCCAGCCCAGCGCCGCTGCCAGTCATCTACCACCTCTGCCAGAAGGCAGAGGCGAGGCGTGGCGCGCGCCCGAGAGCCCCCGGCCACCTCCTGCTTCCACCTGGGAGCCCCGGGCCTTCTACCAGCGCCATGGAGACGCCCGAAGCCCCTGTCCCCTCTCCCTCACTCGCTGCTCTCTCTCCCCTCCCCTGGCTCTCTCCCATGAGCTCACCCGAACCACGCCGCCGCCACCGACGAGCTACACCACGGCCACAGCCACCCCCTCGCTCCCTCTCCGCATCCCTGAGCTCCGCCCTGACCCCGTGGACCTACACACCCGACGCATGCGACCAGAGGAGGCCGCAGTCGACCGGAGCGTCGTCGTCTTCATCTCCGGTGCCCGAAGATCGCCACCATCAATTCGCTGTCGCAGAAGCTTCCCCGAGCCCGCCGAGCTTCTCTTCCGACCCCTTGTGAGCTCCTGCACCTTCCCCTATGCTCGCCCCCCTTCGTTTCTCTCCGCTAGCTCGATTCCGCCGGAGCCGAGAGCTCATTGCCGCCGGCCATGATGCCGCTGTGGTTTTAGCCACCACAGCTCGCGCCTGAGCGCGTCAACGCATTCAGTGCCTTCCCAGGAGCACGCAGCTCCCACCATCTCCTCCTCCCGAGCACCCTAACACCGAGACCAAACTAACCCGAGCTCCGGCCGCCGCTGCCGAGCCCGCCGCCGTCAGCTCCGGCCACCACACGCCCGACTACCACCCCCATCCGATGCGCGCTGGCAAGAGCTCTCTAACGAGCCTAGCCGCGCATCGAACGGAGCACCGCAGCCCAATCCCGAGCACCTCCGCCGCGTTTGACCCCGCCGGTGGCTAAACGCCAGCAGGTTGACCAGTTTGACCAGCGATAATGACGTGGCCGCTTAATTAGGCGCTAATCGTCTCCAGCTAGCCCCTAACGGACACTGACAGCTGGGCCTCACTGTCTAACTAAACATAGCTTAATTTTTGTTTAGTTTTAGTTAACCTCTATGGGCCCACGCATCAGCTTTGACCAAGCTGACATGGCCGTTGACTGGGCCCACATGTCAGCGACACAAACCAGCCTGAGACACTCACGTGTGGACCCCACTGGTCAGGTTTGACCTGGACCAGGTCAGTTGACCTGCTGATGTCACACTAATGTTAGGCTGACGCAGTAAATCATTTACTGGATTTATTCTTATTCGGGTAATTCCAGAAAATAGTATAGACTTCTAAAAACATAGAAATTCAACCGTAGCTCCAAATCAAACAAATTATATATGAAAAATGATCAGAAAAATCCAATCTATCCAAATGTACCATTTTCATGCATGTTTGGACAACCTAAGGTTGCTGTATATTGCAATTTGCATAAATGGCATTTGAATAATCACATATGGAGTTTGAATTTGAATCTTGTATTCAAACCAACTTCATTTAATCTATTGCTAGTTGCATTAGCTCAAGTCACAGCATATTTCCTTGTCATGATCATGCATCATATTGTGCATTGCATTGATTGTGTTCTTCCTTGTATGCTGGTGTTTGTCCCCTCTCGATAGACGTGGTTCTGACGATGTGATCGATGACACCGATGAAGAACTATACTATCTTCAGAAGTGCCAGGCAAGCAAAACCCCCTTGTTCATTCTGATACAATCCCACTCTCTCGCTCCTGCTCTCTTTTACTGCATTAGGACAACAATGTTTCAACTGTTATGTGCTGCGGTAGTTGAACCCCTTTCCTCTGCATGACCTGTCATTGCCACAGTACATAGATGAAACCCACTAGCATGAGTAGGAGTTGTTTGAGCCCTGATGTGCCTACTCATTCATGTTTGTTTGTCATGCCTGCTATTGCTTAGAGTTGTGTCAGGTCTGATTCATCGGGGATGAATTGGAGGTGTGTAAACATTTCCTATTGTGTGTGAGCTAAGTGTGTGAACACGATTTGGTAAAGGTAGCGGTGAGAGGCCATGTAGGAGTACATGGTGGGTTGTCTCATTGAAACCGTCCTCAGGAACTGAGTTCTGTGTTTGTGATCCATAAACAGCTACTACCACTCATTGGGATCCTTAATTGACCCTCTCGGCTTCTTAATCACGCTTGTTCTCTGTCCAGGAGTTGCAACTAGTTTCTGGTGTTTGTAGGTAGTGCTAGTAGTCTACCAAGTGGCACCCGGTACAGGTGGGCTTGGGACAGACTAGGTGCAGTGGCACGGTGTACCAAGTGGCACCCGGATGGTGGGCTTGGGAACCCTGCTCACATCGTTTGGGGCCGTGAGCGACACCCCGGCCGGATCTCCTTGCGGATGGAACCCGAACAGGCGATAAACCTGGACGAGAGACTTGAGTGTTTAGGTAGGCCGTGGCCGACACCCTCGCCAGGCTTCCGCTTGAAGGTTGCCGAGATACATGACGTGTACATGGCGGTAAGTGGTGAGAGCGTGTGTGAAGAAGTACACCCCTGCAGGGTTAACATAATCTATTCGAATAGCCGTGTCTGCGGTAAAGGACTTCTGGGTTGCCTGTACAGTTCATAGACAAGTGAAAGTGGATACTCTAAAATGCGCAAGATAAGCATGAGTGCTATGGATGGTGTTCTCGTAGGGAGACGGGAGCGGATCCATAGTGGTGTATTGATATGGTGAATATGTGGACTCGTGTGCGCCACCTCAAAAGAGTTACTTGCAGTCGTAGTCCAGGATAGCCACTAAGTCAAAGCTGGCTTGCTGCAGTCAAACTCCACCATCCCCTTTGTTGATAATGATGCATATGTAGTTAGATCTGATGTAAGTCTTGCTGGGTACATTTGTACTCACGTTTGCCTATTTTATGTTTTTGCAGAGAGACTTCCATCTCACTAGTAGTTTCGCATGGACTTCGACGTTTAGCTTGTTACCTCAGCTACGATCTTGTGCCCTCGGCAGGATCTGGTAGATAGTCAGGCTTCTCAGCCTTTTTCATTTGTAGATGTCTGTACTCAAACATGTTAAGCTTCCGCTTGTGTTTTGACTTGTATGCTCTGAATGTTGGGTCGAGAGACCCATGTTTGTAATATCTCGCTCCTCGGAGCCTATTGAATAAAATACTTGAGTTGTAGAGTCATGTTGTGATGCCATGTTGTATTTGCACATATCGAGCATATTGTGTGTATGTTATTGAAATGCTTGGTATGTGTGGGATCTGACTATCTAGTTGTTTATCCTTAGTAGCCTCTCTTACCGGGAAATGTCCCCTAGTGCTTCCACTAAGCCATGGTAGCTTGCTACTGCTCCGGAACATTTAGGCTGGCCGGCATGTGTCCTTCTTCGTTCCTGTGTCTGTCCCTTCAGGGAAATGTCATGCGATGAATACCGGAGTCCTGTTAGCCCGCTATAGCCCGGTTCACCAGAGTCCTGCTAGCCCAGTGTTACAGCCTGGATTCACTCGCTAATGACCGACAGGTTCGATGCTGGGTCATGGATGTCTGTCCCTATAAGTTTGTGCCACTTTGGGTTTACGACTAGCCATGTCAGCCTGGGCTCCTTATCATATGGATGCTAGCGACACTATCATATATGTGTGCCAAAAGGCACAAACGGTCCCGGGCAAAGGTAAGGTGACACCCGTGGGAATACCGTGCGTGAGGCCGCAAAGTGATATGAGGTGTTACATGCTAGATCGATGTCGCATTGAGTCGGGGTCCTGACAGCCTTGGTATCAGAGCTTGACTGCCTGTAGGATTACCAAGCCAAACTGGTCAAAGTCGTGTCTAGAAATGCTTTAGTTATATCAGGGAATTGATAGTGGGATGGGACGTAAGGCTCTTTTTACTCCTTATACCTTATGCCCTTCTGATCTGAGTCATCTTATTTTTCCTACGGGGTTAAGCAACTAGGCTTTCTCTTCTTTCTATCAGGATCACGTGTTACTAATCCGTAGACTCATAAGACTGGTGGATTCAAGGCTCAGTTCAGTTCCTACTACTTCCGTGTGTTCATAGTTGGTCTCAGAATCTTGATATTGTGATGATCGAGTGGTTATGCCACCATTTTTGTAGGATGTCTCAAATCTTTTTAAGCATTTACAGCCGTTATGTTGTCCGAGTCATCCCAGGTTTCTAAAGAGTCTGATGCATTTGCAAATCCCTTCTTTCCGTTCCCGATGTTTTTGGGCCAGTTTAACCACACTAAACGGTGAGTTGAGGTACTGTATTGCCTCGACTTATATGTTGGAGCTATTATTATGACCCTAGGTGTCCTAGAGTATCATCTAGTAATCTAGCCATGTTCTGTGTTCCCAGTGTGACGTTTCTGGCCGTTATTCTTGAAAGCATCCCGTGATGCCATTTAGTTAGTAGGTATTCTATTTCCGGGTTCTGAACCCGAAACTCACCCTATCTACCTCATGTTGTTAGTGTTTGCTAGTTCCTTTAGGATATTAGCAACTTTTGCGATAGTCCTCGAGGTTCGTGGTATATCGTTCTTCCAAATACCATGAACTGTTTATGGCAGAAGTTCCTCGCTGAACCGAAAGGTCACAACCAGAGTGCTCTTGAGGAGTTCTCGATTCTATGTTGATACTCTGCCAGCTCTACCTTTCTGCATGGGTTATCCGGAAGAAACATGTTGAACTTGGTTCAACATGCTAATCCATGCATCCACAACTCAGAAAATCATATGTTCTATTGAGTTGTCCCATCTTAATTATTTTCCGACCCTCGTCTATCAATTGATAGTAAAGAGTATGCGTGCATCCGTTCATTGATGCCTATTACTCTTATGGTCCGTCAAGCCATTCTATTCCAGGATGACTAGGACAAACAAACTCCAATACCTCATCCATATCCAGGATTGGGCCAAAGTACTTGTACTCCGCAGATCAAACTGCAATTCCAGATCTTGTTCTGTTCTACCTTGGAGTATTACCATCTTTATATCAAGAATGCCATGGGAACTGCACACCATCCTATGAACTCTTGATACAGTGATACTTCTTGCCATCATTGTTCATTCATCGGTTTCGTGTTCTTGTAATCGGAATGCCGACAAGTGAATCATGATGTGTGAAATCAATACTCCTAGCAACTCCGTTGCTTGGTAGCTAATGGACAATAATTTCATTCTTAGCGTGTTGGTTATTGAATCATCATCCTAAGGTTGATCGTGCTACCTAGTCCATATTTCCTGGTGCACACTTCGATCAATCAGTTAGGATTGTGCCAGTCCCTCGCTCTTGTGATCATATCCTCTTGCCCTGAAAAGCAAGATTGTTCTCGATTTTAGTAACATATCGGTGGTTTGTGACTTCCCGAATATTTTCTCGGAAATATTACCAGGTTGTCACCTGACCGCTATGTTGAGTTCGTGATCAAGTTGGTTTTCTTATAAACCACCCTTTCTCTAAGAGTCTGTGTTGGATACCCCTGAGCTGGTTGGTTAAGCTAAACAACAACTTGGAGCGTTGGAAGATAAAAGCTTGCCTAGCTTAGTTCATCACTAGGGGATATCCTTGTGTGTGTGTGTGTGTGTTGAAGAGAGATGATGTCTTCATCGATTGTCCCTCTTGATCGGTTGTTGAATCTATCGTCTTGTCCAAACCTTGATTTGAGTATGGGCTATCGTCAAATCAAGTTAGAACCAACGATATTCGTAATGTTGTCTTACTCGTGGTTGATCCCTCGAGCATACACCATTACATCTTTTGGTCTGACCAATACTATCACCGTGCTCACATGATGGCGGAAGTCCAGTGATATGGAAATTCCGATGAGTTGTTGTTGAGCCCATCAGCAGCATTTTGGCTCCCCCATGACTCATGTTGAACATCAACCTAGTGTTGGAAATTTTTATAAGCATTATCTTCATGTCCCATTCGTGAAGAATATGTTGGATGAAAGAAGTGACTTTCTCTGATTCATGTGCATTTGGTGCAAGTTGCCGCTGTGAGTTCGAGAAAGATTGTTTTTGTTTCCCCTGGTACCATCCCAAGTCAGTCATGCATGTGCGAAGTATGCTATGGTTTGACAGGCTCGCAATCTTCATTCCATATGTATCCCTAGCACACCAAGCCACTGATTGACTTATTCAAGGAGAAGAAGTTCCTTTTTAAGAGTATACCTTATGTAAGGACTTCGATATCCTCGATGATGGATTTCCCACCTGAACTCGATAGTGTTTTATAATAAGACTACTACGTGACCATGCTTGTCTTGGACAGCGTGCTCACATGTGTGTAGAAGAACCAGCTCATGTTTTGGAGCTTGCTATCGTAGTCCATTCCCCGATAATCTCGCAACGTGATCTCGTCGATTTGTGTTGCAAACTTTAACTTTTCTTTCTGGACTTGATGAGTCTGGAATATTCTGACACCAACCAGATCTGAATCTCAGGCAGATATGATGGTTGGAACGTATCCCAAGAACTATAGTATCAGTCTCTCTGTAACCCGGTAAAGTGGATGTCGTGGCCAACACACCCAGCCGGAAGACCCATTATTTTAGTATCTCGATTGAAGAAAGTTGGCCACCTCCCCATAAGGATTCTGTAGGATTAACCCAGTAGTTGTTCCTTATGGATCCTTGTGCTCCCGAAGTCCGACCTTTTACTTGATGTTCTGGATACCAAACCATGTAAATGGGTTATGCTAGCACATCAAGGAGAACATTAGAAGCGGAGTGCTAAATGTCTCTCGGTTGATCATCCAGATTTCGTTCCCTTGGCCTCGCTAAGGTGAAATATGAGAAAGTGTTGTCTTCCTTTGCATCTGCATTGTCCATCACTATTAATCATGCTAGTAAGACGTGTTGCCAGGATCCTCGGCACGGATGTTGGTAAGACCTTGATGGGTATGGAAATGCTCAAGTTCTTGAGAGCACACTCGGTCACTAGGTTATATCCTCGGTATCAATTGGGATGTGCCTCCCGTTTCCGAGTTGTTCTATAACCATAGTTTCCTATCCGATATGAGTATGCCATTTCTTCGAGCTCCTTCACACGATCGTTCGTGATTGCCTTAGGCTGGTATAAAGAGTTCCAATGATCTTTGTATCAAAAGTAATTCTTTTTGCCACTTAAGGGAATAATTCTACGAGTCACCTTCCTAAAGGAGCCCCGTAAAGGAATGATGGTAATTATTCCATCGCTAAATTGAAACCATTCACCATCCTACCTAAGCATGGAATTGTGGCCTACCAATTTGAAACCTTGTCATCTATCTCTTTCCATTGTTCCTGATGTGTTTTGTGTCTCAGCTCGAGAGATGTTCTTCCATCTCAATCCATGAGTTGATCCTGAGTTGCTCGATCTTCGAGGAGATCAATTCCTGTAAAGTCTCCTTTCGTCGCCATAGTGTGGGCATGAATGTCTCGAAAGCAAAGATGTCAAGATCAAGATGATGCAATGAATCAACATCTTCGAGAAGAGCAATTGGATCATGAAGATTGTCATAGTTTGTGTGCCCTCTGTCTTCGTACCTCACGTCTTGAATCTCGGGACGAGATTCTTGTTTAGTGGGGGTGAGCTGTCACAGCCCCAGTTCTGGCCTTGCCTGTCTTGCATTAGCCTCCATGCATCATGTCTAAATTTTTATGAAACTTTGAAATGGGGGCTGATAAACCCTAGCAGCAAATGAAACTCAACTAGGGTCCAAATAAAAATCATTTCACTGAACCCAAAATGCCCTTCAAAATGTTCATCATCTTTGGATTGGTCTTGAACCTCTGCCAAAAATATTGCACATTTTTCTAGGACAACATTGGGTCACTGAATTAAATCATACTCTATTTGCATTTGGGCATTTAAATGCTATATAATATTTTAAACGTCCAAATAATCCCAAACTGAAATCTTCCATGTTGGATATGTTCTAAACAATGGGCATGTGCAGTTTGGTGATTTTTGAAAATGCCTAAGTATTTTTAGAAAAGCCACAAAGTTACAGAAAAATAGAAAACAGGAAATAAAAGAGAGAGAGAGTGAGAGAGAAACTTACCTGGCTTACCTGGATGGCCCAGTAGGCAGCCCACCTGGCCGGCCCAGCCCAGCGCCGCTGCCAGTCATCTCCCACCTCTGCCAGAAGGAAGAGGCGAGGCGTGGCGCGCGCCCGAGAGCCCCCGGCCACCTCCTGCTTCCACCTGGGAGCCCCGGGCCTTCTACTAGTGCCATGGACACGCCCGAAGCCCCTGTCCCCTCTCCCTCACTCGCTGCTCTCTCTCCCCTCCCCTGGCTCTCTCCCCTGAGCTCACCCGAACCGCGCCGGTGCCGCCGATGAGCTACACCACGGCCACAGCCACCCCCTCGCTCCCTCTTCGCATCCCTGAGCTCCACCCCGACCCCGTGGAGCTACACACCCGACGCATGCGACCAGAGGAGGCCGCAGTCGACCGGAGTGTCGTCGTCTTCATCTCTGGTGCTCGGAGATCGCCGCCGTCAATTCACCGTCACAGAAGCTTCCCCGAGCCCGCCGAGCTTCTCTTCCGACCCCTTGTGATCTCCTGCACCTTCCCCTATGCTCGCCCCCTCCGTTTCTCTCCGCTAGCTCGATTCCGCCGGAGCCGAGAGCTCATTGCCGCCGGCCATGATGCCGCCGTCGTTTTAGCCACCACAGCTCGCGCCTGAGCGCGTCAACGCATTCAGAGCCTTCCCAGGAGCACACAGCTCCCACCAGCTCCTCCTCCCGAGCACCCTAACGCCGAGCCCAAACTAACCCGAGCTCCGGCCGCCGCTGCCGAGCCCGCCGCCGTCAGCTCCGGCCACCACACACCCGACTACCACCCCGCGCTGGCAAGAGCTCTCTAACGAGCCTAGCCGCGCATCGAACGGAGCACCGCAGCCCAATCCCGAGAACCTCCGCCGCGTTTGACCCCGCCGGCGGCTAAACGCCGGCAGGTTGACCGGTTTGACCAGCGATAATGACGTGGCCGCTTAATTAGGCGCTAATCGTCTCCAGCTAGCCCCTAACGGTCACTGACAGCTGGGCCCCACTGTCTAACTAAACATAGCTTAATTTCTGTTTAGTTTTAGTTAACCTCTGTGGGCCCACGCGTCATCTTTGACCAAGCTGACATGGCCATTGACTGGGCCCACATGTCAGCGACACAAACCAGTCTGAGACACTGACGTGTGGACCCCACTGGTCAGGTTTGACCTAGACCGGGTCAGTAGACCTGGTGACGTCACACTGACGTCAGGCTGACGCAGTAAATCATTTTTGGATTTATTCTTATTCAGGTAATTCCAGAAAATAGTATAAACTTCTAAAAATCATAGAAATTCAACCGTAGCTCCAAATCAAACAAATTATATATGAAAAATGATCAGAAAAATCCAATCTATCCATCTGCACCATTTTCATGCATGTTTGAACAACCTAAGGTTGCTGTATATGGCAATTTGCATAAATGGCATTTGAATAATCACATATGGAGTTTGAATTTGAATCTTGTATTCAAACCAACTTCATTTAATCTGTTGCTAGTTGCATTAGCTCAAGTCAGAGCATATTGCCTTGTCATGATCATGCATCATATTGTGCATTGCACTGATTGTGTTCTTCCTTGTATGCCGGTGTTTGTCCCCTCTCGATAGACGTGGTTCTGACGATGTGATCGATGACACCGATGAAGAACTATACTATCTTCAGAAGTGCCAGGCAAGCAAGACCCCCTTGTTCATTCCGATACAATCCCACTCTCTCGCTCCTGCTCTCTTTTACTGCATTAGGACAACAACGTTTCAACTGTTATGTGCTGCGGTAGTTGAACCCCTTTCCTCTGCATGACCTGTCATTGCCACAGTAAATAGATGAAACCCACTAGCATGAGTAGGAGTTGTTTGAGCCCTGATGTGCCTACTCATTCATGCTTGTTTGTCATGCCTGCTATTGCTTAGAGTTGTGTTAAGTCTGATTCATCGGGGATGAATTGGACGTGTGTAAACATTTCCTACTGTGTGTGTGAGCTAAGTGTGTGAACACGATTTGGTAAAGGTAGCAGTGAGAGGCCATGTAGGAGTACATGGTGGGTTGTCTCATTGAAACCGTCCTCAGGAACTGAGTTCTGTGTTTGTGATCCATGAACAGCTACTACCACTCATTGGGATCCTTAATTGACACTCTCGGCTTCTTAATCATGCTTGTTCTCTGTCCAGGAGTTGCAACTAGTTTCTGGTGTTTGTAGGTAGTGCTAGTAGTCTATCAAGTGGCACCCGGTACAGGTGGGCTTGGGACAGACTAGGTGCAGTGGCACGGTGTACCAAGTGGCACCCGGATGGTGGGCTTGGGAACCCTACTCACATCGTTTGGGGCCGTGAGCGACACCCCGGCCGGATCTCCTTGCGGATGGAACCCGAATAGGCGATAAACCTGGACGAGAGACTTGAGTGTTTAGGTAGGCCGTGGCCGACACCCTCGCCAGGCTTCCGCTTGAAGGTTGTCGAGATACATGACGTGTACATGGCGGTAAGTGGCGAGAGCATGTGTGAAGAAGTACACCCCTGTAGGGTTAACATAATCTATTCGAATAGCCGTGTCCGCGGTAAAGGACTTCTGGGTTGCCTGTACAGTTCATAGACAAGTGAAAGTGGATACTCTAAAATGCGCAAGATAAGCGTGAGTCCTATGGATGGCGTTCTCGTAGGGAGACGGGAGCGGATCCATAGTGGTGTATTGATATGGTGAAGATGTGGACTCGTGTGCGCCACCTCAAAAGAGTTACTTGCAGTCGTAGTCCAGGATAGCCACTGAGTCAAAGCTGGCTTGCTGCAGTCAAACTCCACCATCCCCTTTGTTGATAATGATGCATATGTATTTAGATCTGATGTAAGTCTTGCTGGGTACATTTGTACTCACGTTTGCCTATTTTATGTTTTTGCAGAGAGACTTCCGTCTCACTAGTAGTTTCGCGTGGACTTCGACGTTTAGCTTGTTACCTCAGCTACGATCTTGTGCCCTCGGCAGGATCTGGTAGATAGCCAGGCTTCTCAGACTTTTTCATTTGTAGATGTCTGTACTCAGACATGTTAAGCTTCCGCTTGTGTTTTGACTTGTATGCTCTGAATGTTGGGTCGAGAGACCCATGTTTGTAATATCTCGCTCCTCGGAGCCTATTGAATAAAATACTTGAGTTGTAGAGTCATGTTGTGATGCCATGTTGTATTTGCACATATCGAGCATATTGTGTGTATGTTATTGAAATGCTTGGTATGTATGGGATCTGACTATCTAGTTGTTTATCCTTAGTAGCCTCTCTTACCGGGAAATGTCTCCTAGTGCTTCCATTGAGCCATGGTAGCTTGCTACTGCTCCGGAACATTTAGGCTGGCCGGCATGTGTCCTTCTTCGTTCATGTGTCTGTCCCTTCGGGGAAATGTCATGCGATGAATACCGGAGTCCTGTTAGCCCGCTATAGCCCGGTTCACCGGAGTCCTGCTAGCCTAGTGCTACAGCCTGGATTCACTCGCTGATGACGGACACGTTCGATGCTGGGTCATGGATGCCTGTCCCTGTAAGTTTGTGCCACTTTGGGTTTACGACTAGCCATGTCAGCCCGGGCTCCTTATCATATGGATGCTAGCGACACTATCATATATGTGTGCCAAAAGGCGCAAACGGTCCCGGGCAAAGGTAAGGTGACACCCGTGGGAATACCGTGTGTGAGGCCGCAAAGTGATATGAGGTGTTACATGCTAGATCGATGTGGCATTGAGTCGGGGTCCTGACACCAGGCCCTGCGGCGACGGCAGCCTCACACCGCAGCCGAACCAGTGAACCCTCGTACTCCTCTCCGCGCGGGCTTCCACTGTCGCGTCTTCCCCGGCTCCGCGTTGTCCCCTTCCTAGGCCTCGCCCTCGTCCACCGCAGTGGTGCTCTCCGCGCGGCGTGGTCAACGTGGTCAAGGAACGACTTCCATCGGAAGAGTACTGTACGTGGAGAGGCTGACAGCTGGGTCCACGGCCACAGCCCAGTTTTTTTTGTGATTTGCCAAGTAAGTCGCTTTGTCAGGCCTGTTGGGCTGCAAATCTTTCAAGACGAGGAGAGCTTTCATTCGGCTGGCCGAGAAAATGGCCCATCAGTAATGAGAAATGGACTGTACATTTTTAAAACACATCAAAGCGGTAATTAGTTTAGAATATCTTTTTTTTATTTCGAGATTTTAAATTACATTAATTTTTATGCGTGGAGAATTTGTTGGACTTTATATTGATATACATTTAGTTTTAAAATCAGTTTGAATGTGAGTCGAAATTTCGGGATTAAAAACAGTTTGGACCGCACCGAAATATGCAAAATTTCGTATAATTTTTTAACCGTGGCCACAATATGGGCTGTAATGCTAACAAAAAGAATATGGGCTCCAAAAAAACCTTAAGAATTAGCAAATGGGCTGTAAATTATTAGAAATAATGGCAGATGGGATGTATGTTGTTTTCCATAGATTTGAGGCTTTCCTAAAAAAAGGTTGACGCACAAGCAGTGACTGTTGGATGGCCATCCAACGGCCGTCGTGCTTCTTCAATCTCTGCTCTTCCTGCTCCAGCCGCTCAAACAAGCGCCGGCGGGACTGCCTGCTCCCTCCTTCCCGCGGCTGGCTATGCTGCCGCGCAAGCCTCACCGCCCCACCGTACTTCCATTGCTGGCCTAGCCATCCCTCTACTCACCCACACCTGCTGTTATTCTCCGGCGACGGCAGACGAACCAGTAAACCCTCGTTCAGTCATACTCCCCTCCGTGTGGGAAACAACTGCTGAGTCATCCCTGCCTCCGTGTCGTTCCCTTCCTAGCCTTGCCGTCGTCCACCACCCTGGTGCTCTCAGTGCGGCCTGGTCAACGTGGTCAACGACCGACATGCATCTGAAGTGGACTGTACGTGGAGAGGCCGCCAGCTGGGTCCACGGCCGCACGCAAGGAAATGCCTCCTTATTACACGCAAAATAATGATTCGTCCACCTGACATCAGGGACCCACCGAAAGGGCCTCAGTATTTCGCAAAAAAACATTACCGCCGCTGACAGCTCGGACCCACCAGCTATATCTTCGCACGCAAGGAAGTGCCTCCTTATTACGAACAAAAAAATGAATACTCCCCTTGTTAGTTGGGATCCAGTATAGTGGTAGGCTGACTTGTGGGCCTACTAAGTTGACGGGGACGGAGGGCTTTGTCAACTTAGTCAATATGCACGATTCTAGCTCCAGTGATCGTACGATGTCCATCCAACGGCCATAGTGCTTCTTCAACCTCTGGTCTTCTTGCTCCAGCCGCCCAAACCAGCGCCGGTCGTGCCTCATGCTCCTGCCTCCCCTGGCCGGCTGCGATGCGGCGGAGGCCTCACCACCCCCTACTACTCCCACCGCTGGCCATCCCATCCCTCTACTCACCCACACCCCCTATTATTCTGTGGTGACGGCAGCCTCACACCGCAGCGAACCAGTGAACCCTCGTACTCCTCTACGCGTGGGCATCCACTGCTGCATCTTCCCCGGCTCCGCATCGTCCCCTTCCTAGGCCTCGCCGTCGTCCATCGCCCTGGTGATCTTGGCGCGGCGTGGTCAACGTGGTCAAGGAACGGCTTCCATCGGACGTGGACTGTACGTGGAGAGGCTGACAGCTGGGTCCACGGCCGCAGCAAGGGAGTGCCTCCTTATTACGCGCAAAATAATTATTCCTCCACCTGACAGCGGGGACCCACCGAACGGGCCACCATATTTCGCAAAAAAATGTTTCCCCCCTGACTGCTGGGACCCACCAGCTACACCTTCGCACGCAAGAAAGTGCGTCCGGGCAAAAAAAACGATTCGCCCCTGTCGGTGTCAAAACCGGCGGATCTCGAGTAGGGGGTCCCGAACTATGCGTCTAGGCGGATGGTAACAGGAGACAAGGGACACGATGTTTTTACCCAGGTTCGGGCCCTCTCGATGGAGGTAAAACCCTACTCCTGCTTGATTGATATTGATGATATGGGTAGTACAAGAGTGGATCTACCACGAGATCAAGGAGGCTAAACCCTAGAAGCTAGCCTATGGTATGATTGTTGTAATGGTTATGTTGTCCTACGGACTAAAACCCTCCGGTTTATATAGACACCGGAGAGGGCTAGGGTTACACAGAGTCGGTTACAATGGTAGGAGATCTACATATTCGTATCGCCAAGCTTGCCTTCCACGCCAAGGAAAGTCCCATCCGGACACGGGACGAAGTCTTCAATCTTGTATCTTCATAGTCTTGGAGTCTGGCTGACGATGATAGTCCGGCTGCCCGGACACCCCCTAGTCCAGGACTCCCTCAGTAGCCCCCGAACCAGGCTTCAATGACGATAAGTCCAGCGCGTATATAGTCTTCGGCGTTGCAAGGTGGGTTCTCCTTTAAGTTCCATGTACCTGCCGAACAGTGTCCGGCTTCCTTATCAATGTTGCGCTTCTTGGCATCCACGCCCAATAATGGCCTTCTTCCACGCGTTGCACGAATGCGAAAAGCCAGGGTATCTTTTATGTTTTACCCCCTAGCTGCGCAAGTAATTTGCCTATAAGAGAGGCAAGAATCCAGATCCAAATCACACCATCCTCCTTCCGCGAGTACTCATCGGAGCGCCTCTAATCAAAAATCCATTCCATCATGGACCGTTGACGCGGCTCCTCCTATCACGCTCCCATCCCTCTGCCAGGAGATTGGAGGAGATGTTCTGTCCCGCACAACGAGCTGGTAACGCTCCAAGCGGAGGGATATCTCCCTCCGGCCTTCATGGTTTCGGTTCGAGCCGGGCTGGCCACCTACAAAGGTGGGAAGCAAGCGAAGGCTACCCCAAGTCCCAACAAAGGGGAGCGGGTATGCTTCGTCCCCTATCTGATAAGGGGGCTCGGATTTCCTATACATCCGTTCCTCCGCGGGCTCCTGGAGTTCTATGGACTCCAGCTCCATCACCTCACGCCCGCCTCTATCCTGCATATCGCGGGTTACGTAGCTCTTTGCGAGCTATTTCTGGGCGTCGAGCCCCATTTTGCGCTGTGGAAGAGGCTGTTCTGCCTCGTACCCCGCTCTCACGAGGGGTCCATATATCAAGTGGGCGGTGCCAAAATATGGCGCATTGCCGGGACCAGATATCCATCCGAAACCCCTAAGAAGGCATCCGAAGACTGGCCTTCAGAATGGTTCTATGTAGAAGACGCTCCGCTGCCGGACCCTGTTCGGATCGGCCTCCCGGAGTACAGTAATGTTCCTCTGAAGAAACGCCTTAGCTGGCGCCCACGGAGCCCCCAGCTGGAGGAAGACAAAAGCGTCCATTATTTGATGGGCCGGATAAGGTTACTGGCCCATTCCGGATTGACCATGATTGGAGTCATGGCAACATGCATTATGCGGGGGGTGCAGCCGCTGCAATATAGGGGCCACCCTATGTGGGATTTTAACGGGGAGGATGACGCCACTCGCCACGGCCGAAAAGGGCCGGATCGGCCGAGGACCTGATGAAGATCCTGTCCGGCCTATACAAGGGGGAGAAGGAGGATTTCCTCCAGACAAGCCCGTTGAATGGGTTTTCCATGAATAACCCTCGGCGTTGGGTAAGCGAACACTTTGCGTGTCTGACCCATGCTTTCGAAGTTTAAGTTTCTCACATTTTATGCTTTCGATGCAGGAGCTGCGTCGGGATGTGGAGGGCATGCATAGTCTGGCTCCGCAACCCGGGGATCCAGAGAGATCCCAAGATCCGGCCTTCGAAGAGGACCCGGACATAAAGGTGGAGCTAATCGATGGGGTGTTCCACCAACTCAGCATGGATAATGCTTTAGTTGCCATTACGGCTGACTACCCCGGACTATATCCGGCTTCCCAGGTGATTGTGACCGAAGTCCTGACACCATTATTTCTTCCTTGCTCATTTCTGACCATCGTATAGGATGGTGTTTTGCAGGAGGCGCCTTCAAGGCGGGAAGCCGAGCCCGCGGCGGCTGACCAACAAGGGTCAGTTCGGCCCAGTAGGCGGAAGAGGAGCGCGGCGTGGATTGAAACGTCGCCGAAAGGTATAGCTCAAAGTTCGTTATTTAGAGCAACGTTCCTAGGAAGTGTTTGAATGCTCATGACCTTTGTAGGAGAAAAAGTGCCCGCCGGACTGCGGGCGTAGAGGTTGCCAACCCAGCCTCTACCAGCCAAGCTCCAGCACCTGGTCTGGAGGGGGAGGCGAGCGCAAGGCGCGAGCCGGATACTCCTCCAACGGAGGATGCCGACAGACTGTCCGCCACCAAGTCTGAGGTGGAGAGCGCCATGAACCACAGGCGCCGCCGGACAGTTTTTCGTGACGCGTGCTTCTCCCCTGAGGCGTTGGATGCCTTTAACGCGGGGGACGCGCACCTCCATGCTGCTCAAGATGGTTTAACCAGAGCCACGGAGCAGTATGTAAAAGACATACGGGTAAGAGATTTTAATAGTTGTATATGCCAGTAGCCCCGAGACTTAAAGTAGTTATATTAACTGATTTAAGGATCAATTGAAATGCAGGATCTTACAAACAAGAATACCCAACTGTCTCAGGAGCTGCAAGAGTGTAAGGCCCAACTTGAGGCCGCACTGGCTGCCGCGGGAGGAGACACAGGGACCCCTCCTGGTAACACATTATTATATACATATATATATATATATATATATATTGTTAAAAAGATAAGTGGTGTGCGGCATGCGCGCAAGTCTAATCATGACCTTGCAGGTGCTGCCGGACAGGATCCGGACAGGCAAGAACTACTGCGCCAGCTGAAGGCCAGCGAGAGGGTGCTGACGGGGGTGCAGCAGGAAAGGAACAAGCTCCAGGATGCCCACGCCCAGCTTGGAGAATCAGCAGCTTCGTCGCGGCATCTATAGTAAGTGCTTGAGCGAACTCCTTTGAAAAGAAGAGTTCGGCGAGGAAGTCAATTGACAAAATATGTCTGTAGGTGTACTCACAGGTCGCCCTGCGGAGGAGATGCCCGTATCACCGGTGATCAACTTCCCGAGCTGGTGCAACTGCTCGAACGTGTTCGGCAGGCAATGAGCGGCGTCGTCCAGGCATTATGGCCATCCCTCTCCCTACCCGAGGGCCTTGGAGAGCTTGCGGAGAAGCTTCAGGGAGTGCGGCAGCGCTTCCGTTTATGGAAGATTTCGGCATGCCGCCAAGGTGCCAGGGAGGCCTGGGCCATGGTGAAGACGCGATACAAGAAGGCGGATCCCAACCACATGGCCGAGGTCGGACCTGTGGGGCCCGATGGGAAGGAGATCCTTGTGAGTTTAGTATACGGCCAAGTAGAGTTGGCCGCTAAATTTTCCCAACGGGACTGTAAATTAGACAGCCTGTTAGACGGGATTGAGGAAGAATACAGTTAGTCGATTTGACAATGTATTTTAAAATGACATGTAAAATGCCTTCTAGCCGGATTGTAGATCGTTTGTCTTTGCCGACCTTTTCGCTTCAACCTCGGGACCCTAGAGTCCGGAGTGTGTCCGAATACCTTCTCGGTTAAGAAACAACCGGGGCATGCATGGAGACCAGGCGTAGGGGTCATTAGTGCTTTATCAGACAAGTGCCCAACTAGTTATGTTATATTACATGGTTAGTAAGAAACATCTTCCAGGGAGAATAGTTCCGTTAAGGGTTCCTTTCCCTGGGAGGCATGCCCTAAAGTGCATGTCCGGACTGCGAAAAGAGCAGGAAAACATCTGGGGGCAGATAAATAAATAGGTAAAAAATCATCTTTCAAGTCACCGACCGAATATTCCCTTAAGAATGCTAGCTTTCGGCTTCACCCAGTCTGAGGTACACATCCGGCTGACCCGGCAGTAACAATCGTAGAGGTGCTCCCTTTACCTCCTAGCCGAACAATCGGGAACGTAGGGGTAAGCACAGGAGCCAGGCAACCCAGCTTGGCCAAAACTTAAGTCATATCGATGCATATAATTGTTAATAAAAGGTACACGTGGAAGTGTGACACATGTGCTGGGCATGAAGCCCTTATAATTAAGCTTCTGGTAAAGAAGCCCCCAGGTATAATGAGTGCAGATAGCACATCAATTGTGTGCAAACAATGCGCAAGTAGGACTTTTAGGGCTTTTATGAATAGGGTTGAGAGAAAAAAGAGAAACAAAAGGCAGCTGAAGTGTAAAAATTTGGATGGGGGAAGGGGACGAACTCTTAGTCCGGCGCTAGGCATAGAATCTTCGGAGGCGGGCTGCGTTCCATGGGTTCGGCTCGAGTCAGTTGTCCGACGCATTTCGCAGACGGTACGCCCCGCCGGTCAAGACTTGATCGATAATGAAGGGGCCTTCCCATTTGGGCTTGAGCTTGTCCTTTTTCTTGTCCGGCAGGCGTAGAACTAGTTCGCCAACATTGTAGGTCTTAGCTCATACTTCTCTGCTTTGGTATCTTCGAGCATGCTGCTGATAGAATGCGGAACGAGCCTTGGCAACGTCACGTTCTTCCTCCAATGCATCCAAGCTGTCCTGCCGATCCAACTCGGCTTCTCTTTCTTCGTACATGCGCACTCGAGGTGAGTCATGAATAATGTCGCAGGGCAGAAAACACCAGTTCAAAACAATGAGGATAGAAAGCAAAGACTTCGCACGAGTAGGAAGGATACTCGATTATGGACTCCGGCTCTGAGAAGAAAAGGGTGGGCGGGTGGGAAAAGAAAACAACTGAGGATTGAACTTGGCAAAGATGAAGATGCACGAGTCAACTTGACGAGAAATGCACCGGATAAAAGAGCTGAGGACCAACGAACGAAAGCTAACCACGAGATCCTAAAGAAAAATTTGAAGGGGAAGAGGAGTAGTTCAAAACACCTACGTCAAGATTCCTTACCAGAGCGACGAAGGGGCAGAGGAGTAAAAGAATTCCTACTCTCCGATATAACTAGACTCTGAAAACAGTTTTCTTCTAGACTCAACAACGGACAAACTACACGATCAATCAAGGGGGCTCCTAGGGTCGGTCGAGGCTCTGATACCAACTTTTCACGCCCAATATGCGACCCTATCCAAAAGGAACTCGAAGGTCCCACCAAGGATAGACCCGCATATTGAAACGCTTTTGCAAGGTGGATATCATTACATCAACATTACATAATAGATGGGGATACATACAAGAGGCATACAATGCCACATGAATACAACATCACAATACATCAGAGCACAATCCGACTACAGATGAAACACAAACAAAAACTCAAACGACATCCACCCTGCTAGCCCAGGCTGCCGACCTGGAACCTATCCCCTGATCGAAGAAGAAGCAGAAGAAGAACTCCAAAACAAAGAACATCGCTCTCGCGTCAAGATCATCGCATAACCTGTACCTGCAATTGTTGTTGTAGTAATCTGTGAGCCACAAGGACTCAGCAATCCCATTACCATGGGTATCAAGACTAGCAAAGCTTAATGGGAAAGGAAGGGGTAAAGTGGTGAGGTTGCAGCAGCGACTAAGCATATATGGTGGCTAACATACACAAACAAGAGCGAGAAGAGAAGCAAAGGAATGGTCGTGAAGCTAGCAATGATCAAGAGGTGATCCTGAACACCTACTTACGTCAAACATAACCCAGAAACCGTGTTCACTTCCCGGACTCTGCTGAGAAGAGACCATCAGGGCTACACACGCGGTTGATGTGTTTTAATTTGGATCTGGTGTCAAGTTATCTACAACCGGACATTAACAAATTCCCATCTGCCACATAACCGCGGGCACGGCTCTCGAAAGTTTATACCCTGCAGGGGTGTCCCAACTTAGCCCATGATAAGCTCCCGCGATCAACGAAGGATATACCTTCTCCCAGGAAGACCCGATCAGTCTCGGAATCCCGGTTTACAAGACATTTCGACAATGGTAAAACAAGACCAGCAAAGCCGCCCGATGCGCCGACAATCCCGATAGGAGCTGCAGATATCTCGTTCTCAGGGCAACACCGGATGAGACATCCTACGAGTAAAACCAGACCTCGAGTTTCCCCGAGGGGGCCCCGCAGTCTACTCGGTTCGGACCAACACTTAGACAAGCATTGGCCCGGGGGGGCTAAAATAAAGATGACCCTTAGGTTAATTACTCCCAAGGGAAAGGTAGGTGGTGGTGAGGCAAATGGTAAAACCAAGGTTGGGCCTTGCTGGACAAGTTTTATTCAAAGCGAACTGTCAGGGGGGTCCCATAAATCACCCGACCGCGTTAGGAACGCAAAATCCGGGAACATAACACCGGTATGACGGAAACTAGGGCGGCAAGAGTGGAACAAAACACCAGGCATAAGGCCGAGCCTTCCACCCTTTACCAAATATATAGATGCATTAATAATATAAGAGATATTGTGATATCCCAACATAACCCTGTCCACCATGGAGCAATCTTCAACTTCACCTGCAACTAGCAACGCTATAAGAGGGGCTGAGCAAAGCGGTAACATAGCCAAACAACGGTTTGCTAGGAAGGGTGTCAAAGGTTAGAGGTTCATGGCAATTTGGGAGGCTTGAAGAGCAAATGATAGGTAACACAGCATAGCAGTAGAACGAAGCAACTAGCATAGCAATGATAGTAGTGAGATCTAGGGTAGTGGTCATCTTGCCTGAAATCCCGCTAGGAAGAAGAGCGAGTCAATGAAGAAGATGAAGCCACGAAGACGAACCAAGCGGAGACGAACGAATCCTCACGATCGCAACAAAACGGGAACTATCGAGAAGAAGCACACAACATGGTAAACACACCACACATAGACAAGACATGATGCATGACAAAACTAGATGAGGCTACTCATGGCAAGAGATGATGCATACAAGAGCAACACATCAAGGCAAATTTAAATGAGGCCGGGAACAACATATAACAATTCCGGTAAGTCCTCATATGCATATTTCGAAATGGGTCCAGAACTGAATAAACCTTATGTTCAAGTTGTTAAATAGCAAGTTAAGTTGCACCACGATTAACTACACGAAATTCTAGTCAAGTTACATATAAAGTTCATTAGATTCGAAGCTACGGCCTAGAAGATATGAGCAAAACAAGCTAAACATGGCATTGTTGCAAAATGCATACAAACATCAAGCAAACACACCAAAACAAGGATGCAACATGATAATATGAAACTACATGCAAAATCAAGCAAGTTTCATATAGAGCACACTCAAAACGGAGCAACGGTGCAACACACACACTCTATACAAGTCATAACAACAACCTGTCCATAACAGCAACTAGGCATATTGCAAGCATCAAAACAATATGCTACAGCACCCCAACATAATAACAAAAGGCATGGGCATGAATTACAGGCAAAGCACAACAAAACATGAACACTGAGCTATCTCCAGAAAAGACTAGAACATGCTCGAAATGACATGGGAAGATTGCAAATAATAACAGTTTCAGACTTTGCAGAAATAACATCAGGTTGCAATGTTTAGAGCAAGCAAACAACATGCTACAGGAACTTATCATGGCAAACAAAGGCATGGCATGATACTACTAAATGCATAGAACAAAAGTCCCTTACTGACCATGAGCCAAAAAGGATCAGAAGATATGATGGCACCCATGTAAACATGGCAAGTTATACGACAGATTCAAACATGGCAGGAACAACAATAAGTAGGCATGTTGGTGAGTTTGAAACACTCACCACAGAGCAATAAATGGCATGGCAAGGCAACCAACAGTAAGAAGACATGTTTATGAAGCTAAGCATGGCAAGAGCAAGGTCATAGGGTGCATGGATCACTAGCAAACAATCATGGAAACATTGAACTTAATGTGGACAGGCTGACAGCAACATTATGAAGCAACTTTGGAGCAAGATATGAACAATCTACAGCAAGCTATAAATGCAACCAGGGGCATGTATGGTTATAGGATGACATGTATATCAAAACATGTTTATAGAACATCTCCAGATTATGCTTAGAACGACTTGTAGAAGCATGTTTACATAGCAACAAAATATAACAGAATCTGTCAGGAAAACAGCAACAGCAAGTAACCTCCTTAGCAAGCTTGATGCACTCAACACACAACTCACAAAAATACAAGGATTGCACCACTATAAAGATGGCATGGCATAGATCAAAACACATGTAGACATCAACCTCATAGGATGCACACATCAAACATGGCAAAAATGACAAATGAGCATGTTATAACAGTTCCAGCAGATTAACATCAACATGCACTCTTCCAACAGCATTTCGGGCATCAAGATGAGCTCAAATGAAAATGATGCAATCAGATGAAATGAAGTACCCGTCGAGACGAACAATTTGACATATTACACGCACAAAACGGAGCTACAGATGCAGAGATACGATGTGATGAACATGGCATGAAAATACTGGAATCTAGGGACTTAGAGGAAATAACCACCTCGCGAAAACGAATCTGGATCTGGGCACGGATCCCGAGGTCAGGCCGGAGTTCTCGCCGGAGTTGGGGAGGAAGGCGGTCGGAGGGGTCGGAGAGGGCGGAGGAGGCCGGGAGCGGTGCCGGAGAGGCAGATCCGGCCGGATCTCGCCGGATCCGGCCGCGGTCTGCGAGGGGCGGCGCCGGACGCGAGCGCCGGAGATGGGCGGCGCGGCACCGGAGAGGAGGCGCGGGGGCGGCGCACCGGCCGGGAGAGGCGGCGCAGCAGGGCGAAGCCGGCGGAGCGGGGCGGAGGCACTCCGGCCAGGCGGCGGGGAAGGCACGGGGTCGGGCTCCTCCCGACCTGCTTGGGCGAGCGGGGCGGAGGACGGGTCGAGCGGCGGCGACCGGCGGCCAGGGCGGCGCTGGCGAGCCCACGGCGGCGGCGGACGGCGCACCGGCGGCGGGGAAGGCGCGCGAGGACGCGGGGCGGCGTGCGCGGGCCCGGGCGGGCCTGCCCTGGGCCCCGCGGGCCGGCGGTGGTGGCTGGAGGCGGGGGACAGGTGGCGCGACAGGAATGGATGGGGCGGCGGCGCGGGTGACGTGGCGGGCGCTGATTGGCCGGGGTGAGGTGGAGGCTGGACGTGTCCGGCCGTCGGCGGACATGTCCGGCGGCGCGAGGATGAAGATGACTAGGGTTTGCACCGCGAATTTCGGGGAGGCACACATATATATAGGTAGAGGGAGCTAGGAGAGTCCAAATGAGGAGCGGTTTTCGGCCACGCGATCGTGATCGAACGACCAAGAGCATGGAGGGGATTTGGATGGGTTTTGGGCCACTTTGGAAGGGGTGTTGGGCTGCACACAAAAGAGGCCTTAGCGGTTACCCGGTTAACCGTTGGAGTATCAAACGACCTCCAAATGGCACGAAACTTGACAGGCGGTCTATCGGTGCTATACCAAGGCCGCTTGGCAAACCTCGGGTCATTCCGAGAAAGTTTAACACCCGCACACGAAAAGAGGCAAAAGGGGAACGCCGGATGACATAGGAGTGCCGGATTGCAAAATGGACAACGGGGAAAATGCTCGGATGCATGAGACGAACACGAATGCGAAATGAGACGCACATGATGACATGATGTGAAATGCATATGATGACATGGCGATGACGGCGAATAACTGGCAGACACCTGGCGCAACGAATCTGGGGCGTTACAACACTCCTCCACTAACAAGAGATCTCGTCCCGAGATCTTAGGACCGAGACGGAAGGGAAAAGGGATGAGGTGAAACAAGAACTCACGAGAAGAAGCAATGAATCAAGAACACTCGACAAGAAGAGAGGAACAACGAGAATGATGAGAATCGAGAGCTCATGGAATCAGAATAGACTATGAAACCACTCGTTCTAACCGGAGTGATTAGAATGAGAAAAGAAACGGATAAGACTGAAAGGATTTAGGCAGCACTCCGGCTGAAACATGGAGGAATAGAACACGAGCTTGAGAAGATGGAATGATACTTGATGAAGACATGACACAAAACCTCCGGAAAGAATTGAAAGAGTTGAATGAAAAGAACGGAGAAGAAAATGACAACTTGTGCCACGAATGAAATTGAAAGCAACCTCAGAAGAAAGGATTGAACGGAGTTGTTGAGAAAATCAACAACGAAAGAATACGCTTGTTGTGGACTTATGGATAACATCTCAAAATTATGAGGTGATCTCCGACCACAAGCGGAATTGATTGGAT
Source organism: Triticum timopheevii (assembly GCA_963921465.1). Classification (NCBI taxonomy): domain Eukaryota; kingdom Viridiplantae; phylum Streptophyta; class Magnoliopsida; order Poales; family Poaceae; genus Triticum; species Triticum timopheevii. Next base: position 514,414,649 of record OY997268.1, on the reverse strand, counting down.
AGCTGAGAAGAACAAAGAAATGCAAAACTCCTCTTCAAAAGAACACCGAGAATTAATTGCACTTTGAAAAGCAAGAAGGAAAGATACTTGAGTTCCTTCGAGAAGAATCTTGATGAACACTTGAGGAGTGAATTAAATCCTGAAGAACGCCATGAAGAACTCCGGTGACAAAAAGATGACGACATAAAATGAAGGAAGAAAGAATAAGATGAGCCTTGCGGTGATTTAGATGGAGGTTCCGTCGAGATGGTCGAGGAAATTTGAACTCCGGAGAAGAAAAGATGAAAACACTTGGAACTAGAATTTATTCATGAAGAACAAACTCTGATGGAAGGGATTAAACACTTGGAGGAAAATTAGAATAAGATTTATTATATGTTTATCCTTCATCAAATTAAATTGATGACAAGCAATGGATTTACATATTACTTATTCTTCTTGAAAAGGAATTGAGAAGTGACATATCGCAAACTTAAGAAGGTCTTCATGAACCACCGGTAGGATTGAAAAGAACGAATGAATTAATCTGATAATCAAGGAAAAAGAATCTTGAATGAACCACCGTTAGAATTCGGAAAAGACTGGTGAAAGAGAATGAATCACCGGGAAGAATTAGAAGAACAAATATGCTTGAGGGGATTTAGTTGCAAAAGAACGGGAAGAACTCGAACTGATTAAAGAGCACTTAAGCGCGGCGCCGGGATAATTAGAGAATGACAACTGGAATGATGGCCTCCGGTGAAAAGAAATGGAAAAACAACTCCTGAAATGCTCCGGATGGATGAAAAGAATTTGCATGACTTGAAACAATTTGATAGGATAACATCGAGCTAGCACCGCGAATCTCCGGGTAACGGACAAGATTAAAGAGAAATCATCTTCTTTGGTCTTCAAATGACGACGAGAAACACCACCAAAATTGTTGAGAAACTCCGGAATAATGATAAGCGAAGAGGTTGAGCCAACAATGAAATGATTCGAAATCGATCTTGGAAAAAGGCATGTGACTGATGAAATTCATTCTTACCTCACACTTGAAAAGAAATTGAGAATAACTCCGGGGAATTAGAAGAGTCAGGTAAGATCCTGGGAAAAGACCTGTGGGTTAGGGCCCACTAAAAAGAAACACCGTTGGAAAGGATTGTTGAAAAGATAGATGATGCACCAGAATGATTGAAATATTTGAATGAGGTGACAACCTCGAATTAATCGGAACACAGATGAATCTCCTGAGATGTCTTGAGCACTCCGAAAGAATAAACTGGCGAGAGGCGAACCAGCAGGGAAAACACTTGAGCCGAGGAAATGAATATGATCAACCCGAAAAACTTGAATTGAGTCCACCGGAAAGAAAAAGAGATGAAGAATGGCGAGCGAGACGAGAATTCACCGGTTGAAATAATTTATGAAAGACTGAAGAGGCTCCGCACGAATGAAATTGATGGTCGAAAGAGACTCAAACTCCGGGAGGAAGAGGGTGGGAGGGCGGGAAAACAAAAGAAACTCGGAAGGGGAAATCGACGAATATCTTGAAGAGAAGAGAAAACACTGGTTGAAAACAATGAGGATAGAAAGCAAAGACTTCGCACGAGTAGGAAGGATACTCGATTATGGACTCCGGCTCTGAGAAGAAAAGGGTGGACGGGTGGGAAAAGAAAACAACTGAGGATTGAACTTGGCAAAGATGAAGATGCACGAGTCAACTTGACGAGAAATGCACCGGATAAAAGAGCTGAGGACCAACGAACGAAAGCTAACCACGAGATCCTAAAGAAAAATTTGAAGGGGAAGAGGAGTAGTTCAAAACACCTACATCAAGATTCCTTACCAGAGCAACGAAGGGGCAGAGTAGTAAAAGAATTCCTACTCTCCGATATAACTAGACTCCGAAAACAGTTTTCTTCTAGACTCAACAACGGCCAAACTACACGATCAATCAAGGGGGGCTCCTAGGGTCGGTCGAGGCTCTGATACCAACTTGTCACCCCCAATATGCGACCCTATCCAAAAGGAACTCGAAGGTCCCAACAAGGATAGACCCGCATATTGAAACGCTTTTGCAAGGTGGATATCATTACATCAACATTACATAATAGATGGGGATACATACAAGAGGCATACAATGCCACATGAATACAACATCACAATACATCATAGCACCATCCGACTACGGATGAAACACAAACAGAAACTCAAATGACATCCACCCTGCTAGCCCAGGCTACCGACCTGGAACCTATCCCCTGATCGAAGAAGAAGCAGAAGAAGAACTCCAAAACAAAGAACATCGCTCTCGCGTCAAGATCATCGCATAACCTGTACCTGCAATTGTTGTTGTAGTAATCTGTGAGCCACGAGGACTCAGCAATCCCATTACCATGGGTATCAAGACTAGCAAAGCTTAATGGGAAAGGAAGGGGTAAAGTGGTGAGGTTGCAGCAGCGACTAAGCATATATGGTGGCTAACATACGCAAACAAGAGCGAGAAGAGAAGCAAAGGAACGGTCGTGAAGCTAGCAATGATCAAGAGGTGATCCTGAACACCTACTTACGTCAAACATAACCTAGAAACCGTGTTCACTTCCCGGACTCTGCTGAGAAGAGACCATCACGGCTACACACGCGGTTGATGTGTTTTAATTTGGATCTGGTGTCAAGTTATCTACAACCGGACATTAACAAATTCCCATCTGCCACATAACCGCGGGCACGGCTCTCGAAAGTTTATACCCTGCAGGGGTGTCCCAACTTAGCCCATGATAAGCTCTCGCGATCAACGAAGGATATACCTTCTCCCAGGAAGACCCGATCAGTCTCGGAATCCCGGTTTACAAGACATTTCGACAATGGTAAAACAAGACCAGCAAAGCCGCCCGATGCGCCGACAATCCCGATAGGAGCTGCACATATCTCGTTCTCAGGGCAACACCGGATGAGACATCCTACGAGTAAAACCAGACCTCGAGTTTCCCCGAGGGGGCCCCGCAGTCTACTCGGTTCGGACCAACACTTAGACAAGCATTGGCCCGGGGGGGCTAAAATAAAGATGACCCTTAGGTTAATTACTCCCAAGGGAAAGGTAGGTGGTGGTGAGGCAAATGGTAAAACCAAGGTTGGGCCTTGCTGGACAAGTTTTATTCAAAGCGAACTGTCAGGGGGGTCCCATAAATCACCCGACCGCGTTAGGAACGCAAAATCCGGGAACATAACACCGGTATGACAGAAACTAGGGCGGCAAGAGTGGAACAAAACACCAGGCATAAGGCCGAGCCTTCCACCCTTTACCAAATATATAGATGCATTAATAATATAAGAGATATTGTGATATCCCAACATAACCCTGTCCACCATGGAGCAATCTTCAACTTCATCTGCAACTAGCAACGCTATAAGAGGGGCTGAGCAAAGCGGTAACATAGCCAAACAACGGTTTGCTAGGAAGGGTGTCAAAGGTTAGAGGTTCATGGCAATTTGGGAGGCTTGTAGAGCAAATGATAGGTAACATAGCATAGCGGTAGAACGAAGCAACTAGCATAGCAATGATAGTAGTGAGATCCAGGGTAGCGGTCATCTTGCCTGAAATCCTGCTAGGAAGAAGAGCGAGTCCATGAAGAAGATGAAGCCACGAAGACGAACCAAGCGGAGACGAACGAATCCTCACGATCGCAACGAAACGGGAACTATCGAGAAGAAGCACACAACATGGTAAACACACCACACATAGACAAGACATGATGCACAACAAGCATGATGCATGACAAAACTAGATGAGGCTACTCATGGCAAGAGATGATGCATACAAGAGCAACACATCAAGGCAAATTTAAATGAGGCCGGGAATAACATATAACAATTCCGGTAAGTCCTCATATGCATATTTCGAAATGGGTCCAGAACTGAATAAACCTTATGTTCAAGTTGTTAAACAGCAAGTTAAGTTGCACCATGATGAACTACACGAAATTCTAGTCAAGTTACATATAAAATTCATTAGATTCGGAGCTACGGCCTAGAAGATATGGCAAAACAAGTTAAACATGGCATTGTTGCAAAATGCATACAAACATCAAGCAAACACACCAAAACAAGGATTCAACATGATAATATGAAACTACATGCAAAATGAAGCAAGTTTCATATAGAGCACACTCAAAACGGAGCAACAGTGCAACACACACACTCTATACAAGTCATAACAACAACCTGTCCATAACAGCAACTAGGCATATTGCAAGCATCAAAACAATATGCTACAGCACCCCAACATAATAACAAAAGGCATGGGCATGAATTACAGGCAAAGCACAACAAAACATGAACACTGAGCTATCTCCAGAAAAGACTAGAACATGCTCGAAATGACATGGGAACATGCTCGAAATGACATGGGCGATTACTGCCATTATGTCGTGGGCTGAAGGTGTTATTTCATCGGCTGAATTGCCGATTATGTCAGATTGTTCTGTGTCGGTTGGTGCCGCTGCTTCCGGTTTGTTATTTCCGGACTCCTCTTCCCATAGTACGGATGGCTTAAAGAGCCGTTCCAGGAAGATGTTTGGAGGGACAGCGTCACGTTTTGCGCCGATGCGTGCCAATATGTCGGCTGCTTGGTTATTATCCCGGGCTACGTGGTGGAATTCAAGTCCTTCGAACCGAGCTGACATTTTTAGGATAGCGTTACGATAGGCTGCCATTTTCGGATCCTTGGCATCAAAGTCTCCATTTACTTGGGATATTGCAAGGTTTGAATCCCCGCGCACCTCTAGGCGTTGAATGCCCATGGAGATTGCCATCCGGAGGCCATGTAAAAGTGCCTCGTATTCGGCTGCGTTGTTGGAGTCCGTGTACATTATCTGAAGTACGTATTAGACTCTGTCCCCGGTTGGGGACGTCAATACGACGCCAGCCCCCAATCCGGCCAACATTTTAGAGCCGTCGAAGTGCATAATCCAATTGGAGTATGCGCCGTACTCTTTAGGGAGTTTGGCTTCGGTCCATTCAGCGACAAAGTCAGCCAAAACTTGCGACTTTATAGCTCGCCGAGGTTTGTAAGTTATATCGAATGGTAAGCGCTCAATGGCCCATTTTGCAATCCTGCCCGTCGCGTCGCGGTTGTTTATAATGTCGTTAAGGGGTACTTCGGAGGCCACTGTTATCGAACACTCTTGAAAGTAGTGTCGGAGCTTCCGGGATGCCATGAACACCGCATACGCTATCTTTTGATAGTGCGGGTAACGGGATTTGCAAGGAGTTAAGACAGTGGATACGTAGTACACTGGTTTTTGAAGAGGGAATTTGTGCCCTTCTGTCTCTCGTTCGACGACGAGTACCGCGCTTACAACTTGATGTGTTGCCGTGATGTATAACAACATTGGTTCGCCCTGGTTAGGCGCAGCCAGGACCGGATTTGTTGCCAATATGGCTTTTATTTCTTCGAGTCCGGCAGTGGCAGCATCCGTCCACTCGAAGTGTTTGGTGCGCCTGAGGAGGCGATAGAGGGGCAATGCCTTTTCTCCCAAACGGGAGATAAAGCGGCTTAGAGCCGCCACGCATCCAGTCAATTTTTGTATCTGTTTGAGGTCTTTTGGGATATCCAGTTGTGACAGAGCTCGGATCTTGGCTGGGTTTGCTTCAATTCCTCTACCGGATACAATGAAGCCCGGGAGCTTTCCGGCTGGTACGCTGAAAACGCATTTTTCCGGATTCAGCTTGATGTCATATGCTCGGAGGTTGTCGAATGTGAGCCTCAAATCGTCCACTAGGGTTTCGACGCGTTTGGTTTTGACGACTACGTCGTCTATGTATGCCTCTACCGTTTTGCCGATCTGGGTAGCCAGACATGTCTGAATCATGCGCTGATATGTTGCGCCGGCGTTTTTGAGTCCGAAGGGCATCGTGTTGAAGCAGAATGGTCCATATGGAGTGATGAATGTCATTGCGGCTTGGTCCGCTTCCGCCATCTTGATTTGATGGTAGCCGGAGTATGCGTCCAGGAAGCACAATGAATCGTGCCCTGCGGTAGCATCGATTATTCAGTCGATGCGGGGGAGGGGGAAGGGATCCTTTGGGCAGGCCTTGTTGAGGTCTTTAAAATCGACACATAGGCGCCAGGATTTGTCCTTCTTTGGTACCATTACCAGGTTTGCTGCCAATCCGGATGTTTGATGTCTCTGATGAATCCGGCTTCCAATAGTTTGGCTAGTTCTTCTCCCATTGCCTATCTTTTGGGTTCGGAGAATCGTCGAAGAGCCTGTTTGACTGGCTTGAACCCTTTTAGGATATTTAGGCTATGTTCTGCCAATCTGCGTGGGATTCCCAACATATCTGAAGGGTGCCAGGCGAAAATGTCCCAATTTTCCCGAAGGAATTCTCGCAGTGCGGCGTCTACATCAGGGTTCAACTGTGCCCCAATGGAGGCCATCTTTGTCGGGTCCGTTGGATGGACCTGGAATTTTACTATTTCATCCGCTGGTTTAAAGGAGGTGGACTTGGATCTCTTATCGAGTATCACATCGTCCCTATTCATCGTAGAGCGCAGCGCGGTGAGTTCTTCCGCCGCTAGGGCTTCAGATAGTGCCTCCAGGGCTAATGCGGCTGTCTTGTTTTCGGCGCGTAGTGCTATGTCCGGATCACTAATGAGAGTGATTATTCCACCGGGCCCAGGCATTTTGAGCTTCATGTACCCGTAATGGGGTACGGCTTGAAAAATTGTGAATGTCTCTCGTCCTAATATAGCGTGATATCCGCTGTTGAACGGGGCCACTTGGAACGTGACTTCTTCAGACCTGTAATTGTCCAGCGAGCCGAACACCACATCGAGTGTGATTTTTCCGGTGCAGCGCGCTTCCCGGCTAGAGATTATTCCTCTGAAGGTTGTGCTGCTCCGCTCAATGCGGTTCCAGTCTATTTCCATTTTTTGAAGAGTTTCCTCGTAAATGAGGTTTAGTCCGCTGCCGCCATCCATGAGTACGTTGGTAAGACGAAAGTCGTCCACTATTGGACTGAGGACCAATGCGGCTGGTGCTCGGGCTATTCGGAATTTAGGTTCATCGCTGGCGTTAAAGGTGATGGTCGTGTCGCTCCATGGATTTGTTGTTGCTACTTGGTAGACTTCGGCGAGGCTGCGGATTGTTCGTTTCCGCATATTATTTGATGCGAAAGTCTCGAAGACTATTGATACCGTACCGGTATTGTTGGAGTGGTTTTCCGGGGCTAGAAGCTCCTCGCCACTTTTGGCCACCTGCCGTAATATCCAACATGCTCGAAGGCTATGTGTTGGGGTGGCGCCCTCTGTGCTGTGAATTTTACAGGGTCCACTAAGCCATCCCTCCAGTACGGTTTCGTGCCCTTTATGGGGTTTTTGCTTTTTTGTTTTTGTACCTGGTGCCTGAGTGTAATGCACCCTTTTGTTGCGAACTAGGGTAGTATCTAGGGCCAGATTATCCCAAAACTTAGTTTCGGTTTTCCGGAAACTCTCCATCGCACAGTACTTTCGTACTATGGACGCCAGGTCGGCGAAGCGTGTAATTTCACGACGGCTGACGGCGTTCAGGATTCCCTCGTCCGTGCAATTATTGCAGAAAATTGAGATTGTGTTTTCCTCTCGGCAGTCCTTTATCCTGTCCATAACCAGGAGGAATCTGGCCCAGTAATGATGTACTGTTTCAGTGGGCTCTTGCCGGATTAGAGATAGATCGCATATGTCTGGGCGGGTGGGTGGAATTGAGTCCGGAACCCAACCGATCTCGAGGCTCAAAGGCCGAGAAGTTTCCGAATTTGGAAACTTGGATCGTTGAATGTTGTCCAACGAGTCCGGTCCGATGCCTGACTTTAGGTTCAGTGCTTGATCGAAGTCCGTCCCTCCGCGGGAATCCGGCATGGAGGGTTCGGAAGCCCGGACATGACTAGTTTTCAATATAGGAGAAGAGTCGTCGCGTTGTTCCTCTACCACTGCAACATTGTGGGTAACCTGGGGAGAGTTAATCTCTCTCAGATCGGTTTTAAGCCCAATCTGATTGTAGTCTGTAGCGACTCCCAGGGCGGCGATGCGATCCAAGAGCTCGTTTACGGACGAGAGCTCTATTGGATCCAGCCGCTCGGTGAATTCCGAGCTGACGTGAAGATTGCTTTTGACGACCTAAGAGGTCATTGTCGAAGCGGTGGCCGAACAGGCGGTCATGAGAAAACCACCTAGCCGGATAGTTTGGCCGGCGGCCAAGGCTCCTTTGATGAAGATACCGTCCTTGAAGACGGGAAGAGGCATCCTTCCTATCGGTGATGGCACAGAGGAACTCTCAATGAAAGCACCAATGTCGGTGTCAAAACCGGCGGATCTCGGGTAGGGGGTCCCGGACTGTGCGTCTAGGCGGATGGTACAGGAGACAAGGGACACGATGTTTTTACCCAGGTTCAGGCCCTCTCAATGGAGGTAAAACCCTACTCCTGCTTGATTGATATTGATGATATGGGTAGTACAAGAGTGGATCTACCACGAGATCAAGGAGGCTAAACCCTAGAAGCTAGCCTATGGTATGATTGTTGTAATGGTTATGTTGTCCTACGGACTAAAACCCTCCGGTTTATATAGACACCAGAGAGGGCTAGGGTTACACAGAGTCGGTTACAATGGTAGGAGATCTACATATCCGTATCGCCAAGCTTGCCTTCCACGCCAAGGAAAGTCCCATCCGGACACGGGACGAAGTCTTCAATCTTGTATCTTCATAGTCTTGGAGTCCGGCTGACGATGATAGTTCGGCTGCCCGGACACCCCCTAGTCAAGGACTCCCTCAGCCCCCTGACTGTTGGGACCCACCAGCTACATCTTCGCACGCAAGAAAGTGCGTCCGGGCAAAAAAAGAACGATTCGCCCCCCTGACTGCTGGGACCCACCAGCTACATCTTCGCACGCAAAGGAAGTGCGTCCGGGCAGAAAAACAATTCGCCCCTCTGACTGCTGGGACCCACCAGCTACATTTTTGCATGCAAGGAACTGCCTGACAGTCGGGACCCACCTGGTCGAAGCGTACGTAGCGTTGTGATTCTGGTCGCGAACGTGTACGTACATACTGGTCGTAGTAGAGGCGCGCACGTACACGTACGTACAATGGCGAGGGTGCAAGAAAGAAAATATGGCCACGTACGTACATACGGGCAGGGTCTCGAATGCCTACTCGCGCATACGTACATGGCTGGGTCGGAATGGAGAAACATCATCGTCGTCGTGTTCATGGGGAGGCAACGGAATGCGTCGTGTTCATCGGGAGGCAACGGAACGCGTGGGAGCCAACCGGCTGGGTCGGAACGGAATGCGTGGTCATGTTCATCAGGAGGGCTTGGACGGAACAGGTGATGGAAACGAGGCCTAGCGTACCGCACAACAGAGGAAACGGACCTCCTACGTTCGGAACGGGGTCCTATTGATCGGGAGGGGTGTGGCGTACTGCAAAACGGACGAAATGGACCTCCTACGGTTGAAACGGGGGTCCTGTTGATCGGGAGGGGTGTGGCGTACTGCAAAACGGACGAAACGGACTTGTGTAGGAGCGCTACGGTCGAAACGGGGGTCCTGTTGATCGGGAGGGGTGTGGCGTACCGCAAAACGGACGAAACAGACTTGTGTTGGAGCGCTACGGTTGAAACGGGGGGGAGGGGTGTGGCGTACCGCAAAACGGGACTCCACGGGATACTGTTCATCTCCACCGTCGACCTCCTCCAGCCTCCACGGGATACCGTCGACCTCCTCCAGCCTCCACGGGCTCCTGTTCATCCAGCCTCCACCGCACGCTACTCCATCGGCTAATGTTCAACCACCCCTCCACGGGCACCCCTCCACCGTCTACTGTTCATCCAGCACTCCACACCACGGGGTCCTGTTCAACCACCCCTCCATGGCCACCCCTCCACCGTCTACTGTTCATCCAGCCCTCCACACCACAGGTTCCTGTTCATCCAGAGGCAACGCCACCGCTCACTGTTCATCCAAACCCCCCCCCCCAACGCTCACTGTTCATCCCAGAGGCAGCATTGATCGACTTCAGTTAGCAGCAGTAGCGAAGGAATCGCTCCATCGGGTTCAGTTAACAGCCATTGATCGATCGCTCGGGTTCAGTAACGCATAGCCTGCAGTGCAATCGCTCGGTTCGGTTAGAGCCCAATGCCTCGCTCGGGTTCAGTTAGAGCCAACGCCTCGCACACGCGCGTGTACGTACGAGACAAACGCGCATCGCTCTCCCACCGTAACCGGCAACTCCCCGAAATTTTCCTCCCCCTCGCTTCTACCACGGTTTTTTCCGTCATGGACGGCCCAAAGAATGTCATGCAGCTGTCCGGCCCGCCCAGGACGAAAATTCCATTTTCTGTCATGATTTTTTGTCATAGAAGTAGGAGCCCACCACATCTATGATGATACCGGGTTTTGTCATAATTATCGTCATAGAAGTGTCATATGTATGACAGAAAAAAAATTCGTTCGGCCCAAAATGTCACGGATGTCTCTTTTTTTTTGTAGTGCATGGTTCTCTTTCTCTACCGTGCTTCCTAGCAACAAAGTCTCTTTTATCATAACGTTGATTCTTTGATTGTGGGTTATCAAGATCAACAGCAGGTTCAATCTCTACATCATTGTTATTGCTAGGTTGAGCATCAACATGAACATTATCTTTAACATTATCACCAGGTTCATGTTCATCGCCTGATTGTGTTTCAGCATCAGAAATAGAAATATCATTGAGATTCTCAGGTGTGTCTACAACAGGTTCACTAGAAGCATGTAAAGTCCTATCATTTTTCTTTTTCTTCTTTTTAGAAGAACTAGGTGCCCCTAAATTATTTCTCTGAGAATCTTGCTCGATTTTCTTAGGGTGGTCTTCAGGATACAAAGGTTCTTGAGTCATTCTACCTGTTCTAGCAGCCACTCTAATAGCAAAGTCATGTTTATTATTTAATTCATCTAGCAAATCACTTTGATCTTTAAGTACTTGCTCCGCTTGAGTGGTAACCATAGAAGCATATTTGCTAATGAGTTTAAATTCACCTTTAACTCTAGCCATATAATCACTCAAGCGTCCTATCTCGAAATCATTATTCTTTACTTCTCTACCAACATAAGCGTTGAAACTTTCTTGTCTAGCCATAAAGTCATCAAATTCATCTAAGCATTGGCTATGAAATTTAGTAGACGGGATTTCAACTTTATCATATCTATAGAGAGAACTTACCTTTACTACCTGTGTCGGGTTATCAAGACAATGTGTTTCTTCAACAGGCGGTATATTAAGACCATGTATTTCTTCAATGGGAGGTAAATTCTTAACATCTTTAGCTTTAATACTTTTTCTTTCATTGATTTCTTTGCCTCTTGCATATCTTCAGGACTGAGAAATAGAACTCCCCTCTTCTTCAGAGTTGGTTTAGGAATAGGCTCAGGAGTTGGCTCAATTGGCTCAAGAATTGCTTCAGGAATTGGCTCAGGAAGAGTCCAATTATGTTCATTAGTCAACATATTATTCAATAACAATTCAGCTTGGTCAACTGTTCTTTCCCTGAAAACACAACCAACACAACTATCCAAGTAGTCCTTGGAAGCATCAGTTAGTCCATTATAAAAGATATCAAGTATTTCATTTTTCTTAACAGGATGATCAGGCAAAGCATTAAGTAATCGGAGAAGCCTCCCCCAAGCTTGTGGGAGACTCTCTTCTTCGATTTGCACAAAATTATATATTTCCCGCAAGGCAGCTTGTTTCTTATGAGCAGGGAAGTATTTAGCAGAGAAGTAATAAATCATATCCTGGGGACTATGCACACAACCAGGATCAAGAGAATTAAACCAAGTTTTAGCATCACCCTTTAATGAGAACGGAAATATCTTAAGGATATAATAATAGCGAGACTTCTCATCATTAGTAAACAGGGTGGCTATATCATTTAACTTGGTAAGATGTGCCACAACAGTTTCAGATTCATAGCCATAAACAGGATCAGATTCAACCAAAGTAATAATCTCAGGATCAACAGAGAATTCAAAATCCTTGTCAGTAACACAGATAGGTGAAGTAGCAAAAGCGGGGTCATGTTTCATTCTAGCATTAAGGGATTGCTGCTTCCATTTAGTTAATAACTTCTTAAGATCATATCTATCATTGCAAGCAAAAATAGCTCTAGCAGCTTCTTCATCCATAACATAACCCCCAGGAACAACAGGCAATTAATAATTAGGGGGAGAACCTTCATCATCACTATCATCAATAATTTCATTCTCTCTAACCCTAGCGATTTGTTCATCAAGATATTCACTTAATGGCACAGTAGTATCAAGCATAGAAGTAGTTTCATCATAAGTATCATGCATAGCAGAAGTGGCATCATCAATAACATGCGACATATCAGAATTCATAGCAGTAGCAGGTTTACGTGTCGCAAGCTTACTCAAAACGGAAGGAGAATCTAGTGCAGAGCTAGATGGCAGTTCCTTACCTCCCCTCGTAGTTGAGGGAAAAATCTTAGTTCTTGCGTCTTTCAAGTTCTTCATAGTGATCAGCAGATATAAATCCCAAGTGACTCAAAGAATAGAGCTATGCTCCCCGGCAACAGTGCCAGAAATTAGTCTTGATAACCCACAAGTATAGGGGATCGCAACAACTTTCGAGGGTAGAGTATTCAACCCAAATTTATTGATTTGACACAAGGGGAGCCAAAGAATATTCTTAAGTATTAGCAGTTGAGTTGTCAATTCAACCACACCTGGATAACTTAGTATCTGCAGCAAAGTATTTAGTAGCAAAGTAATATGATAGTAATGGTAACAGTGGCAATAGTAAAGATAGCAGTTTTGCAGTAGTTGTAACAGTAGCAACCGAAAAGTAAATAAGCGAAGCACAATATGTGAAAAGCTTGTAGGCATTGGATCAGTGATGGATAATTATGTCGGATGCGATCCCTCATGTAATAGTTATAACATAGGGTGACACAGAACTAGCTCCAGTTCATCAATGTAATGTAGGCATGTATTCCGAATATAGTCATACGTGCTTATGGAAAAGAACTTGCATGACATCTTTTGTCCTACCCTCCCGTGGCAGCGGGGTCCTAGTGGAAACTAAGGGATATTAAGGCCTCCTTTTAATAGAGAACCGGACCAAAGCATTAACACATAGTGAATACATGAACTCCTCAAACTATGGTCATCACCGAGAAGTATCCCGATTATTGTCACTTCGGGGTTGTCGGATCATAACACATAGTAGGTGATTATAGACTTGCAAGATAGGATCAAGAACTCACATATATTCATGAAGGTTCAGACCTGAAATCATGGCACTCGGGCCCTAGTGACAAGCGTTAAGCATAGCAAAGTCATAGCAACATCAATCTCAGAACATAGTGGATACTAGGGATCAAACCCTAACAAAACTAACTCGATGACATGTTAAATCTCATCCAACCCATCACCGTCCAGCAAGCCTACGATGGAATTACTCACGCACGGCGGTGAGCATCATGAAATTGGTGGGAGGATGGTTGATGATGACGATGGCGACAAATCCCCCTCTCCGGAGCCCCGAACGGACTCTAGATCGGCCCTCCCGAGAGAGATTAGGGCTTGGCGGCGGCTGCGTATCGTAAAACGTGATGAAACTTTCTCTTTGATTTTTTTCTCCGCGAAACGGAATATATAGAGTTGGAGTTGAGGTCGGTGGAGCATCAGGGAGCCCACGAGACAGGGGGGCGCGCCCCCACCCTCGTGGACAGGGTGTGGGCTCCCTGGCCTTGATTCTTTCGCCAGTATTTTTTATATTTTCCAAAAGTTATCTCCGTGGATTTTCATGTCATTCCGAGAACTTCTGTTTTCTGCACAATAAACAACACCATGGCAGTTCTGCTGAAAACAATGTCAGTCCGGGTTAGTTTCATTCAAATCATGCAAGTTAGAATCCAAAACAAGGGCAAATGTGTTTGGAAAAGTAGGTATGTTGGAGACGTATCAACGGTTTAGGAGATAAAATGTTTTAAATAAACGAATCTACAAAAAAAGGGAAAACTCTCAGGTTGCAACAAGTGGCGCACATGCAGCGCACCACTTATCGCAACCAGGGGAGGTTGAAGTGATCTTTGCAACGGGTACTCCTCAACTAGTGATTTCGCACGATGAAGGCCGCCCAGAAGCGAACCTGGCCAATTGGGTCGTGCCTCGTTGGCCGGCCCCATTAGCACACGTGCCCAGCCCCTGACAAGCCGGTCCGACAAGTCGTTAATCAGGTCGTGCCTGGCATGTGGCCCTATCTACGCTTGGAGGCTGGGCATGCATGTCGGCATGACACGGCACATTTTTTTATTGTATAGGCCAAATAGGCAGCCCAATATGTTAAATAATAGGTGGCCCGATGGCTAAACGTGTCGATGGGCCGGCCTGTTTAATAGTGGTGCCGTGCCTAGGCCACACATATCAGCACGCCTGTCGGCCCGACACGGCCTGCGCACTAAGCGTGTCTGGTTGGGTTGTGTCGTAACTGGCCCATTTAACATAGGCCTGGCCGGGACGACCCATCTGGCCAGGCATGCGCAGGAGTATCCACCCTTCTCAATGAGTGGCCACATTGGATCCCAAAACAAGCATTGTTTGGGATATCGTACGTACATATCCCGTGTGGGCAGGAGAGGCCTCACCCACACAACTCATATCGGTCACCACGTGCCCCCCGTCGCCTCATGATTAAGGAGGTATGGGATGAGCGCTACGCTACCGACACCTCGGTTGTCCGCCCCAGCCAAATCTTCAAGGAGATCGCCGCCAGATACCTGTTTGAGACGGAGGTGTGGATATGGCGACATAGAGCGAGTGATTCGCCATGGAGATGGTGACATTCACCTAAACGAATCACGCCATATTAGGCCTCCTCCGCCTTGATAAAGCCGCCCCCAACCTCGACGACCACATGCAGGACTAGGACGAAGCCGAGATCGCCGGCCCGCCTCACCGCCGCACCAAGAGGACATGTCAAATATGCATGTGCGTCGTGCATAGCATTCACCAACGAGGTGGCGGGCTCAAAATCATGTTATACTCGCTAGAAAGCGACAAATTTTGAACATATGATATGAAAAGGCCGCTAATCAACTTTTCTCCTCCTATGTAAGATCTATGTAATGCAATATTAGCTCAAATTAGTGTGGCTATTGAGTTGATGCAAGGAAAAAACGGGAAAGAAAAGAAAATATATGGAGGCAACCAATATGGTGACTTTGACTTTGCACATTGACTCGACAACCTCTATATTATTATGGAGCGTGGTTCATACTTGTTATGAGGCTGTCAATACAACGACTCTGTTAGAGTTGCTCCTATGTAGGTCATTTTAGCAAGTCATTTACTATGCAAAGAAGTTAAGTTTTAGTCAATGAGAATTATGTTCCATTCTGCCAAAGCATCTTATTCCAAAAGGGTTTGTAGCCACTCATGCCGAATATGTGCAAGTTTTATACCACATGCATGAAATCACAAATACCCCCTCCCATTCCCATACATCAATATAACAAGAAGTGCATATCAAATATTTTGTTTCGGCCAAAAAAAATTGAATATTTTGTGAGAGATTAAATGCATCTCAGGAAAGATGAAGAAATGCTACTAAATAGTGCACAGTGTGTTCCGAAATTATGCAGTATCTTCTTATTATTATTATTATTTTTACGGGGAGAAATTATGTAGTACTTACTCTGATCCATAATTCTTGCCGAAACAGTTGAAATAAAACCACGACAAGAATTACATAACAGAGGGGGTATCTTGGATCGCAAAGCTTAGCACATAACTAAGAAAGTGAAATAGCTTTTAACAAACTAAGAAGTGAAATTTGGAGACACAAGAAAATAAAAGGCACGAGTGAAATGACAATTATTCCATTCACAATTTTTTTTAACACGAGTCCACCTTTTCTACACAAGTTCCCACTCACCGTGTGAACATGGCGAGTGATTTAGTCCAAAGTGCTGCCAATGGATAAGCGATCCTAGTTGGTACATTAGCAAAGGTAAGCACATACATCACCAAGGCATCTCAACTAATAAAACTATCGACATCATCGCGCTAAAAGGCTCAGCAATTTGCAAATCCAGTTTATCTTAAGTAATCTAGAAGAGCAGTTATATGTTTTGTAAATAGAAGACATTAACTATGAAAGAGTGCTTGCTCATCATGGCCTGATATAGCTTTTTTCTTTTCTTGAGAGTAGGCCTGATATAGCTACAAGGCTCAAAACAAGATGATAACCCGGTGGTAGGATCGCATGCCGTTTGGTATATAGATGATATGTTTTTTATTCTCATTTTTCTTCAAATTCGTATTTTGTTTTTGAAATTTGCGAAACTTTTCTAAAACTCATGAACCATTTAAAACTCATGATTTTTTTTAATTCGTAAACTTTTTTGTATTCACGATCATTTTTTCAAATTTATGCGCGAAAAAACTTCTTTCTGAGAAACATAAGCCCCATATATTGTCGCAAAAAAAGAAGACATAAGCCCCCTATGTCATACACAACCAATATGGCAAGATTCCATAAAACAATTCAAAGTGTGGCTAAATATTTATGCTTCATTGCAAACCAACTATACAAATAATATCTGGATCGAAGACTGCCTCGCCCCCAACAAATTTATTTTCATATATGTTAGCAAGCTACAAGTATGATTTTTCAGCATTTTTTATTTTTATTTTTTTTAACATTTTCTCTTCATATTTATATATGTTGGACAAATTGCTCTAAAAATTTATTTTTAAAATATATTCGTTTTATAAAAATGCTCTTCGTGATTTTTTTCATGCACCTAAAAAAAGTGCTTGCACAGTTTAAATAGAATGTTCATTACACTTAAAAATATGTCCACACATTTATAAAAATATATATGACATTTTGAAAAGAACGTTCATGACTCTTAAAAATGTGTTCACACATTTATAGAAATGTTCATGACATTTATAACAAATGGTATCATTCAACGAAAATCTCCACATGTTTAAAAAAAATTCTTCATGACAATTTTGAAAATGCTTCAGGAAATTGAAACATTGGTCCGCACATATAAAGTGTTTGTAATCATTTCAATAAAATTTTCATAACCTATAAATGTTTAAGAATAAATTTTAAAAAATGTACATAACATGAAAAAAATTATGTCGTTCAAGAAAAGTCCGTAAGACTTAAAAAATGTTCACAATCTAAAAGATGTTAGTGTCAGTTCTTAACATTGTTGAGCATGTGTTTAAATAATATTTACCATTTATATAAAAATGTTCAATGTGCATTCGACAAATGGTGAAATATTATTCGGATAAAATGTCCAACGTGTGTTTGAAAAATGTTCAAGTGTATCTCAATCTATATGCGAAAAATATTTAATGTGTATTAAAATCAACATGTTATTTTAAAACTTAAAATATAAAAATGAGCAGGAAAATAAAATAAAATAAAATAAAGTAAAATAAAATACCCAATAAAATCGGTAGAGAAAGCATAGAAAAAAAGAAACACCCGCACGAAACATTCCCAAAACCTGACGGAAGGTTCCCCAAGCCGCTGCTACCACGTTGCTGGGCAGACCCACTTTCTCGATTCTAAGAGTTTTTTTTATGAAAGTGTTTCATTTGCTTTTCTTCAATGAAAGTTTCATTTTTCTGGAATGTATCCTTGTAGGCGAGCTGTGCTTCTATCTTGCATTAAGCGAGACATAAGACTGGTAGATTAAACAAGTTTGACAAAATAAAATGTGTGTGCAAAATTAGCTTCCAACCAAACAGAGCTGGGGCCTGAGTCTCCCTCTGTTCTCCTTTGGTTTGCAGGAATTTTATAGGATTTTTTTGTGGCCTTTTGGTTTGTATGAATATAATCCTTTTTTTAAGGATAGGAACCTATCCTTTGTATTTCAAGGGAAAAAATTATAAGCCCAGATCCAATGGAAATAATCCTATCATATGAAGCAAGTGGCATCTATTTAGGGTTAGTTCTTTTGTGTCTTATTTGAGGCTATGGAAATAAGCTGCCCCCCTATCCAACTTATTTTAGAGGCCCAACCAAAACTTTATTTTAGAAGCTTACTTGTTAACCTTAAACTGTAGGCTTCTGAAAGAAAAAATAGGTTGGGCTTCTAGAATAAACTTGGTAGAGGGCTTCTAGAATAAGATAAACTTTATTTCCACTGCTCCAAATAAGCCACAAAAGAACCACTCTTATGACCTCAAAAAAAAAAAACCACCCTTATTGTTCAAAGACATATATTTTCCTATAGGATTTGAGATGTCTTGGAAAAAAATATATACTTCCCTCTCCAACGACAACTTGGTGTGAGCGGCACAACAAGGCCCGCCGATTTCCCTTGGAGGCGAGTTTTTTCCTTCATAGTCGACAGTCTACCTTCCTTTTGTGGTAGGGTGTCTTCGTGTTTTACCTTTCATCTGTTCCGTAAGAGGGCCTCCTCATCATCATGTATCCGTTTGGTTGTGTTGATTTATATATAAAGCGAGGCAGGAGTCTTTCTGCTATAGGATTTAAGACACATGTCATCTCACTTGTTGCAATTTTTCTCTTTTCATGATATTCCTATCCTACGAAGCGAAGAAGACCCGTGTTCACAGTTCATGACGTGGTTTGTTTACCAAGAATCGGCTAGTTGCAAAAAAATTACTGAGAAACTGAAAAGGTGAAACAACTTGCACATGAATTCCTCTATGTACTATCGTATAAAACTACAGATCAAGAACTAGGACGAGAAAGACATCCGCGTGACAAATAGTACAACGAGCACACACCAACACCAGCCGGCGAAGGAATTCACGCTCACCTTCCGACAAACCAATAAGCACTGCCTGTCCCCGGCAACGTGGCGCCTGCCTGTCCCTGGCCAGTGATCTCCACCATTCAATTACTTCGTGGCCGTGTCTCCCAAGCCCGCGGCGGAGCTGTAAAACAGAGCAACGGCGGCGACCAAGGCGCGCTAGCTAGAAGGCGGCGGCCCTGTCCTTGACGACGACGTCCTCGACCTCCCGCCGCATGAGCTTCTCCTCGTGCTGCCTCCGGCAGAACACCACCCAGGCGTTCACCTCCAGCGCCACGCAGCCGCCGACGAGCGTCGCCAGCGCCATGCAGTACCCGAGCTTCCAGTAGGAGGCGCCGAGGCCCATGACCTCGAAGCCCTGGAACACGTTCACCACCCCGACCACCACGCACCCGTACCCCACCAGGTGGTGGTACGACTTCCAGTACTTGCGGTACCGGTTCGTCGTCTTGGGCCGGAAGAACACCGCCAGCGTCTGCAGGCTCCCCGCCGTCGCCGCCGCGATGCCCAGCCCGCGGTGCAGCTTGTACGTCACCCCGGGCGACGCCGCCCCCATCGCGATCCCCAGCGCGAACCCGGCCGCCCCCAGCGCGTACCCCGTCGCCTGCACTGCCGCGTGCCCGTAGAACCACGCTGGGCCGGCGGAGGCGCAGGGCCGGAGGTACCGCGCCAGCGCCGCGCCGACTGGGAGCAGGAGGCCCCAGGAGAGCGCGTTGAGGGAGCCGTGCGCCCACTGCAGCCTGGCGGACGCGATCGGGGAGGACTCCGTGGCCGTGGTGAGGATGTCGACGGTGGCGTGCGACGCCAGGTCGGAGGCGTCGGTGGGGTGGATGGTCGGGGAGTAGCCCTGCACGTAGAGGCCCCGGTTCCAGACGAAGTGGACCCTGGTGCGGTTCGGGGAGAGCCGGATGGTGGCGGCGATGGTCACGGACGCGCCGTCGCGGACGGTGCGGGCCGGCGCGATGAGGGACGCCGAGGAGGCGAGCAGCGGGATGTCGAGCGGGCGGGACACGAGGGGCTTGGCCTGGAGCTTGACGTCGGCGGAGAGCACGAAGGGGAGCGCGAGCAGCGCGCCCGTGGACGGGTCGGAGAAGGCGGCGATGACGCGCGCCCCGGCCATGGCCGGCGCGTCCTGGTTGACGCCCCACGCCACCCAGCCCGACGGCGAGATGAAGGACCCCGTGAAGGCCGCGTCCAGCGTGGCGTTGCGCGCGTCGTACGTCCACGCCAGCGTCGCGCCCTGCGTCGGCAGCGCGATGCACTTGGCGTACGCCTTCACCGGCGTCGACGTCGTGCACCGCCCCGGCGCCCCGGCCGCCGCCCCGCCTCTTGCAAGGACGACGACCACCACGAGCAGCAGCAGCAGATCGAATTTCCTCATTGTCGCTGTCGATCGATGGTGTCCCGTGGAGCTGGGTGGCGGTGTCGAACGGGGAGTGGTGCCGAGCTAACAGAGCGTGGTGGTGGCGTGTGTCAGTGTGGCGTGCGTTGGGTTGGGTTTTGTCTGCGCGCGTAAGTGGGGTTTTAGTGGGGCGTTTTGGGGGGTGATTGCGAAATGTGATGATGGCTGTGAACCGCATGTGTTGCTCCCGTTTGTTGGTTGTGTATTTCGTTCCGTTTCGATGATGGGGTCTTGGCTTCGAAGGCAAGGGAGGGCCTCCACAAAGAGGCCTGAAATATTCTGTGGTGATCTGTGTGGTGCCCAACTTTGGCCCCATCTTGCACTTGTGCCTCCTGGATTAGATCAGTGTGTTGGTAGGTGTATGGCAATGACTGTATGGGCCAGCTTAACTGAAGAAGAATCTGATAGGAGCACATGGATCAAAGCTGAAACTACTAAATCATAGTAAGACTTTGTAAAAAAAAAAAACTACTTCCTCTGTATCAAAATTTCAACTGCACAAGGATGGAGTAAACTAGAAGAAATTACCTTTTACCACTGGGGTATAAACCATTCACTGATTTACCAGCTAATTAAATTTTTTCGAAAAGGTTACCAGCTAATTAATGCTATACTTACTAGGTTAGGTGATCTCACTCGGCGGTGGGCAGACTGATTGATGCTAAGTGGAAGATTTGGTGGCCGCAGTCGGCACGCCGCTCGCCCTCCACCGGCGTGGTGATGTGATGTGATACGATGGATTCGATCGGCTGGGAAATGTTTCGCGTGAGCTTTAGCGGTTATGATCATGATGATTATGATGGTGATGGTCCTAGCTAAGCTTGCCATTATTGGCTTTGAAGGCACGGCTCCGGCGAGACTTGTGTGATTCTTGTTGGCAAAGCGGCGAAACGGATGCATGATCGGAGAAAAGTAGCAGGGGCGCACCATGCATGCTTCCAGGAAAGCAAGCGAGTTTAGTAGAATACGCTTAGATCTTTAAGGAGGATTAGTGGAGTGCCAGCGTGTGAAAAGCATGCGCTCAGGGGGCTCATGGCACCTGGATAATTATTACCATCTATAGTCGAGTCTTGCTGTTAATGGTCGGTTAGAATTGTTGGTTGCTCCTGTTGAGCCAAATCAGGATTGTACAATCTCACCATGTAAATTCAAGTTTATTGGACTCAGATTTTGATTTCTAAATACTACACTGTCGGAAAACCTTCAATCTTCTCTTAAAATAAACAGTAGTAAACTGGTAATATAATTGATTTTGCCCACAAAACTCATTTGAAGGAATACAATTTTCCTGATTTCTTGCTTAAATCAAGATGTCACGAAATCCCGACTAACATAAAACATAGATTATTTTATACAAACGCAGTCAGGTACATATTCACAGTAATGTAATTAATCTTGATCAACTTCTTGCCTTCTTCACTTTAGCTTCTTACTCTCCATCTCACAATCTTCAGTGACAACTTCTGAAATCAGCTCCGGACGTATACACTACGATATCAGTTTTCTCCAACATCACAATACAGTTTGTTCCCATCAATCTCTTCTGAACTTATATCAACAGCGATAGTTTCCTTTTTCGCAAAAAAAAAAACAGTGATAGTTTCCTGCCGCTACTAACTACGTTGAACTGGTAAAAGATGGCTTGCTTTATATACATATACATCCACATTTTCTCAAGGCCAATCAATGTTGATGGCTTGCTTTATTGGTGTCCAAATACCATCGTCCGGTGTCCAAATACCATCGCCCCGGAACTTTTTCTCAAGGCCAACCAATGTTGATGGCTTGCTTTATTGGTGTCCAAATACCATCGTCCGGTGTCCAAATACCATCGCCCCGGAACTTTTTCTCAAAGCCAATCTGTGTGATTCTTTTGCCTTCCAATGTCAATACGCATGACCAACCAACAATGTGTGTTGTCATCCAATAGCTACACAGCTAACCAAAACAGATAGAGCACCATATTTGCATGAAATTTGCACTACCTCAGAATTCTGCGTCGAGTGATGATTTTCCTTTTCTGCATAAGCAACATATTGGTGGCGTATTTTTGTAATCGCAAGATTCGTTTAAAGTGGTGTACTAAGTGATGAGTAAGTGACTTAGGGAGAGTAAATCAGTTGATGTCGTGTCGCACTGCTCCGTGGACCGTGGGTCGAAGTTGAAACCTTGCGATGGAGGTGCCCGATGTGGAATGGACGAGAATTGTGGGAGTCTAGCTTTGGAATACTGGATGGTGGTGAAATAGAAACAAGATTGATGAAATTAATCATGTGCGCACAACATGAACAAGCACAAAAACATATTATATATGTGAGGAAAGCTAATTAACCATGAGTATTAAGAAGGATAAGTGGAGCATGTAAACAATGATGCAATGAGCTGCTAAGCACCAAAGTAATTAATGGACCAACAAAAGTTACTCTTCTGAGTTCTATGGATAAACGATATCATGTTAACGTTGAGCATTATTGTGTCCTAGCACAAGGAACACCAACATATGTACACCAAGTGATGCCACAAGGAAATGAAAGCAAGGATGGTGTAACAACTTATGTTTGCGCATGTATACCCACAAATCTCATTAGTTAGAATGGTTTGTTGTTATCGCACCTAATTTGTAACTCGTCGTACAACATGTTCTCTTCCATGTCATTTATTCATGTAGATTATGCATCCTATAACATTCAGAAGTTGAAATCATTTGAGCATTAAGAGCATGGTTTTTACCGGTATGCAGAAAACTAAGATGTCGGACTAACGAACACCTTTAGAAAAAAATATGGATATCTTGATTTCATTATTGAAACAAAGACTTAATATAATGTTGAGATAAACATAACTTAACTGGTAGCTGACTAGGCAATCCGGCCATAAATCACGTCAACCTAATCTCAAGGGAAGGACCCTTATCATGCCTCACCAAGCTGTACTACTTAGAATATCCTGCTTGGTGGGTGATACGTCTCCAACGTATCTATAATTTTTTATTGTTCCATGCTATTATATTACCCGTTTTGGATGTTTATGGGCTTTACTTTACACATTTATATCATTTTTGGGACTAACCTACTAACCGGAGGCCCAGCCCATATTGTTGTTTTCTTGCCTACTTCAGTGTTTCAAAGAAAAGGAATATCAAACGGAGTCCAAACGGAATGAAACCATCGGAAGCGTGATTTTTGGAACGAACATGATCCAGGAGACTTGGAGTTCAAGCCAGGGAAGCATCAAGGAAGCCACGAGATAGGGGGCGCGCCCTCCACCCTCGTGGGTGAAGGAAATATGCCCTAGAGGCAATAATAAAGTTATTATTTATTTCCTCATATCATGATAAATGTTTATTATTCATGCTAGAATTGTATTAACCGGAAACATGATACATGTGTGAATACATAGACAAAACTATAGTCACTAGTATGCCTCTACTTGACTAGCTCATTAATCAAAGATGGTTATGTTTCCTAACCATAGACATGTGTTGTCATTTGATTAGTGGGATCACATCATTAGAAGAATGATGTGATTGACATGACCCATTCTGTTAGCCTAGCACTTGATCGTTTAGTATACTGCTATTGCTTTCTTCATGACTTATACAAAAGTTCCTGTAAACTATGAGATTGTGCAACTCCCGTTTACCGGAAGAACACTTTGTGTGCTACCAAACATCACAACGTAACTGGGTGATTATAAAAGTGCTCTACAGGTGTTTCCGAAGGTACATGTTGGGTTGGCATAATTCGAGATTAGGATTTGTCACTCCGATTGTCGGGGAGGTATCTTTGGGCCCTCTCGGTAATACTCATCACCTAAGCCTTGCAAGCATGTAACTAATGAGTTAGTTATGAGATGATGTATTACGGAACGAGTAAAGAGACTTGCCGGTAACGAAATTGAACTAGGTATTGGATACCGACGATCAAATCTCGGGCAAGTAACATACCGATGACAAAGGGAACAAAGTATGTTGTTATGCGGTTTGACCGATAAAGATCTTCGTAGAATATGTAGGAACCAATATGGGCATCCAGGTCCCGCTATTGGTTATTGACCGAGAATGGTTTTAGGTCATGTCTACATAGTTCTCGAACCCGTAGGGTCCGCATGCTTAACGTTTCGTTGACGATATAGTATTATATGAGTTATGCATGTTGGTAACCGAATGTTGTTCGGAGTCCCGGATGAGATCATGGACATGACGAGGAACTCCGGAATGGTCCGGAGATAAAGTTTGATATATGGGATAATAGTGTTTGATCTCCGGAAGGGTTCCGGAATTCACCGGAAGGGGTTCCGGATGTTTCCCGAAATGTTTGGGTACGAGAACACGTTATTTGGGCCAAAGGGGAAAGCCCACAAGGTTTTTGGAAAGCGCAAAAGGAAGTTTTGCGGAGTCCAGGGGCCAGACGCCAGGGTCCCTGGCGTCTGGGTCTAGACGCCGGGAACCCTGGCGTCTGGCCCTGGAGTCCGAGAAGGACTCTTGCCTTTCGGGTGAAACCGACTTTGTGGAGGCTTTTACTCCAAGTTTCGACCCCAAGGCTCAGCATATAAATAGAGGGGTAGGGCTAGCACAAAAGACACATCAAGAAACACCAAGCCGTGTGCCGACAACCCCGTCCCCTCTAGTTTATCCTCTGTCATAGTTTCCGTAGTGCTTAGGTGAAGCCCTGCGGAGATTGTTCTTCACCAACACCGTCACCACGCCATCGTGCTGCCGGAACTCATCTACTACTTCGCCCGTCTTGCTGGATCGAGAAGGCGAGGACGTCATCGAGCTGAACGTGTGCAGAACTCGGAGGTGCCGTGCGTTCGGTACTTGGATCGGTCGGATCATGAAGGCGTACGACTACATCAACCGCGTTGATAAACGCTTCCGCTTAGCGATCTTCAAGGGTATGAAGATACACTCCCCCTCTCGTTGCTATGCCATCACCATGATCTTGCGTGTGCGTAGGAAATTTTTTGAAATTACTACGTTCCCCAATAGTGGCATCCGAGCCTAGGTTTTATGCGTTGATGTTATATGCACGAGTAGAACACAAGTGAGTTGTGGACGATATAAGTCATACTGCCTACCAGCATGTCATACTTTGGTTCAGCGGTATTGTGAGATGAAGCGGCCCGGACCGACATTACGCGTACGCTTACGCGAGACTGGTTTCACCGTTACGAGCATTCGTGCTTAAAGGTGGTTGGCGGGTGTCTGTCTCTCTTACTTTAGTTGAACCGAGTGTGGCTACGCCCGGTCCTTGTGAAGGTTAAAACGGAGTCTATTTGACAAACTATCGTTGTGGTTTTGATGCGTAGGTAAGAACGGTTCTTGCTAAGCCCGTAGCAGCCACGTAAAATTTGCAACAACAAAGTAGAGGACATCTAACTTGTTTTTGCAGGGCATGTTGTGATGTGATATGGTCAAGACGTGATGCTATATTTTATTGTATGAGATGATCATGTTTTGTAACCGAAGTTATCGGCAACTGGCAGGAGCCATATGGTTGTCGCTTTATTGTATGAAATGCAAACGCCCTGTAATTGCTTTACTTTATCACTAAGCGGTAGCGATAGTCGTAGAAGCAATAGACGGCATAACGACAACGATGCTACGATGAAGATCAAGGTGTCGCGCCGGTGACGATGGTGATCACAACGGTGCTTCGGAGATGGAGATCACAAGCACAAGATGATGATGGCCATATCATATCACTTATATTGATTGCATGTGATGTTTATCCTTTATGCATCTTATCTTGCTTTGATTGACGGTAGCATTTTAAGATGATCTCTCACTAAAATTATCAAGAAGTGTTCTCCCTGAGTATGCACCGTTGCCAAAGTTCGTCGTGCCGAGACACCACGTGATGATCGGGTGTGATAAGCTCTACGTCCATCTACAACGGGTGCAAGCCAGTTTTGCACACGCAGAATACTCAGGTTAAACTTGACGAGCCTAGCATATGCAGATATGGCCTCGGAACACGAAGACCGAAAGGTCGAGCGTGAATCATATAGTAGATATGATCAACATAATGATGTTCACCATTGAAAACTACTCCATCTCACGTGATGATCGGTTATGGTTTAGTTGATTTGGATCACGTGATCACTTAGATGACTAGACAGATGTCTGTCTAAGTGGGAGTTCTTAAATAATATGATTAATTGAACTTAAATTTGTCATGAACTTAGTACCTGATAGTATCTTGCTTGTCTATGTTTGTTTGTAGATAGATGGCTCGTGCTGTTGTTCCGTTGAATTTTAATGCGTTCCTTGAGAAAGCAAAGTTGAAAGATGATGGTAGCAATTACACGGACTGGGTCCGTAACCTGAGGATTATCCTCATTGCTGCACAGAAGAGTTATGTCCTGGAAGCACCGT
The DNA here is from genome assembly GCA_963921465.1 of Triticum timopheevii. NCBI lineage: Eukaryota > Viridiplantae > Streptophyta > Magnoliopsida > Poales > Poaceae > Triticum > Triticum timopheevii. The sequence goes on along the minus strand of OY997268.1, from coordinate 514,388,037 downwards.
TGGGTGCCAGGCCTGCTGCTGATGCAACTGACGATGTTAAGAACGTCTGGCAGAGCAAAGCTGATGACTACTCTATAGTTCAGTGTGCCATGCTTTACGGCTTAGAACCGGGTCTTCAAACGACGTTTTGAACGTCATGGAGCATATGAGATGTTCCAGGAGTTGAAGTTAATATTTCAAGCAAATGCCCGGATTGAGAGATATGAAGTCTCCAATAAGTTCTACAGCTGCAAGATGGAGGAGAATAGTTCTGTCAGTGAACACATACTCAGAATGTCTGGGTATAATAATCACTTGATTCAACTGGGAGTTAATCTTCCTGATGATAGTGTCATTGACAGAATTCTCCAATCACTGCCACCAAGCTACAAGAGCTTCGTGATGAACTATAATATGCAAGGGATGAACAAGACTATTCCCGAGCTCTTTGCGATGCTGAAAGCCGCGGAGGTAGAAATCAAGAAGGAGCATCAAGTGTTGATGGTCAACAAGACCACTAGTTTCAAGAAAAAGGGCAAAGGGAAGAAGAAGGGGAACTTCAAAAGGAACGGCAAGCAAGTTGCTGCTCAAGAGAAGAAACCCAAGTCTGGACCTAAGCCTGAAACTGAGTGCTTCTACTGCAAGCAGACTGGACATTGGAAGCGGAACTGCCCCAAGTATTTGGTGGATAAGAAGGATGGCAAAGTGAGCAAAGGTATATGTGATATACATGTTATTGATGTGTACCTAACTAGAGCTCATAGTAGCACCTGGGTATTTGATACTAGTTCTATTGCTAATATTTGCAACTCGAAACAGGGACTACGGAATAAGCGAGCACTGGCCAAGGACGAGGTGACGATGCGCGTGGGAAACGGTTCCAAAGTCGATGTGATCGCGGTCGGCACGCTACCTCTACATCTACCTTCGGGATTAGTTTTAGACCTGAATAATTGTTATTTGGTGCCAGCGTTGAGCATGAACATTATATCTGGATCTTGTTTGATGCGAGACGGTTACTCATTTAAATCAGAGAATAATGGTTGTTCTATTTATATGAGTAATATCTTTTATGGTCATGCACCCTTGAAGAGTGGTCTATTTTTATTGAATCTCGATATTAGTGATACACATATTCATAATGTTGAATCCAAAAGATGCAGAGTTGATAATGATAGTGCAACTTATTTGTGGCACTGCCGTTTAGGTCATATCAGTGTAAAACGCATGAAGAAACTCCATACTGATGGACTTCTGGAATCACTTGATTATGAATCACTTGGTACTTGCGAACCGTGCCTCATGGGCAAGATGACTAAAACACCATTCTCCAGAACTATGGAGAGAGCAACAGATTTGTTGGAAATCATACATATAGATGTATGTGGTCCGATGAATGTTGAGGCTCGTGGCGGATATCGTTATTTTCTCACCTTCACAGATGATTTGAGCAGATATGGGTATATCTACTTGATGAAGCACAAGTCTGAAACATTTGAAAAGCTCAAAGAATTTCAGAGTGAAGTGGAAAATCATCGTAACAAGAAAATAAAGTTTCTACGATCTGATCATGGAGGAGAATATTTGAGTTACGAGTTTGGTTTACATTTGAAACAATGCGGTATAGTTTCGCAACTCACACCACCCGGAACACCACAACGAAATGGTGTGTCCAAACGTCGTAACCGTACTTTACTTGATATGGTGCGATCTATCATGTCTCTTACCGATTTACCGCTATCATTTTGGGGTTATGCTTTAGAGACGGCCGCATTCACGTTAAACAGGGCACCATCTAAATCCGTTGAGACGACGCCTTATGAACTGTGGTTTGGCAAGAAACCAAAGTTGTCGTTTCTTAAAGTTTGGGGCTGCGATGCTTATGTGAAGAAACTTCAACCAGATAAGCTCGAACCCAAATCGGAGAAATGTGTCTTCATAGGATACCCAAAAGAGACTGTTGGGTACACCTTCTATCACAGATCCGAAGGCAAGACATTCGTTGCTAAGAATGGATCCTTTCTAGAGAAGGAGTTTCTCTCGAAAGAAGTGAGTGGGAGGAAAGTAGAACTTGATGAGATAACTGTATCTACTCCCTTATTGGAAGGTAGTTCATCACGAGAACCGGTTCCTGTGACAACTACACCAATTAGTGAGGAAGCTAATGATATTGATCATGAAACTTCAGATCAAGTTTCTGCTGAACCTCGTAGGTCTACCAGAGTAAGATCCGCACCAGAGTGGTACGGTAATCCTATTATGGAAGTCATGTTACTTGACCATGATGAACCTACGAACTATGAAGAAGCGATGATGAGCCCAGATTCCGCAAAATGGCTGGAGGCTATGAAATCTGAGATGGGATCCATGTATGAAAACAAAGTATGGACTTTGGTTGACTTGCCCGATGATCGGCAAGCCATTGAGAATAAATGGATCTTTAAGAAGAAGACTGACGCTGATGGTAATGTTACTGTCTATAAAGCTCGACTTGTTGCGAAAGGTTTTCGACAAGTTCAAGGGGTTGACTACGATGAGACTTTCTCACCCGTAGCAATGCTTAAGTCTGTCCGAATCATGTTGGCTATTGTTGCATTTCATGATTATGAAATTTGGCAAATGGATGTCAAGACTGCATTCTTGAATGGATTTCTAGAAGAAGAGTTGTATATGATGCAGCCGGAAGGTTTTGTTGATCCAAAAGGTGCTGACAAAGTGTGCAAGCTCCAGCGTTCCATTTATGGACTGGTGCAAGCATCTCGGAGTTGGAATAAACGCTTTGATAGTGTGATCAAAGCATATGGTTTTATACAGACTTTTGGAGAAGCCTGTATTTACAAGAAAGTGAGTGGGAGCTCTGTAGCATTTCTAGTTTTATATGTTGATGACATATTATTAATTGGAAATGATATAGAATTTCTGGATAGCATAAAGGGATACTTGAATAAAAGTTTTTCGATGAAAGACCTCGGGGAAGCTGCTTACATATTGGGCATCAAGATCTATAGAGATAGATCAAGACGCTTAATAGGACTTTCACAAAGCACATACCTTGACAAAATTTTGAAAAAGTTCAAAATGGATCAGGCAAAGAAAGGATTCTTGCCTGTGCTACAAGGTGTGAAGTTGAGTCGAACTCAATGCCCGACCACAGCAGAAGATAGAGAGAAAATGAAAAATGTTCCCTATGCTTCAGCCATAGGCTCTATCATGTATGCAATGTTGTGTACCAGACCTGACGTATGCTTAGCAATAAGCTTGGCAGGAAGGTACCAAAGTAATCCAGGAGAGGATCACTGGACAGCGGTCAAGAACATCCTGAAATACCTGAAAAGGACTAAGGATATGTTTCTCGTATATGGAGGTGACAAAGAGCTAGTCGTAAATGGTTACGTCGATGCAAGCTTTGACACTGATCCGGACGATTCTAAATCGCAAACCGGATACGTGTTTTTATTAAACGGTGGAGCTGTAAGTTGGTGCAGTTCTAAACAAAGCGTCGTGGCGGGATCTACATGTGAAGCGGAGTACATAGCTGCTTCTGAAGCAGCTAATGAAGGAGTCTGGATGAAGGAGTTCATTTTCGATCTAGGTGTCATACCTAGTGCATCGGGACCAATGAAGATCTTCTGTGACAATACTGGTGCGATTGCCTTGGCAAAGGAATCCAGATTTCACAAGAGGACCAAGCACATCAAGAGACGCTTCAATTCCATTCGGGACCAAGTCCAAGTGGGAGACATAGAGATTTGCAAGATACATACGGATCTGAATGTTGCATACCCATTGACTAAGCCTCTCTCACGAGCAAAACATGATCAGCACCAAGACTCCATGGGTGTTAGAATCATTACTATGTAATCTAGATTATTGACTCTAGTGCAAGTGGGAGACTGAAGGAAATATGCCCTAGAGGCAATAATAAAGTTATTATTTATTTCCTCATATCATGATAAATGTTAATTATTCATGCTAGAATTGTATTAACCGGAAACATGATACATGTGTGAATACATAGACAAAACTATAGTCACTAGTATGCCTCTACTTGACTAGCTCATTAATCAAAGATGGTTATGTTTCCTAACCATAGACATGTGTTGTCATTTGATTAGTGGGATCACATCATTAGAAGAATGATGTGATTGACATGACCCATTCTGTTAGCCTAGCACTTGATCGTTTAGTATACTGCTATTGCTTTCTTCATGACTTATACAAAGTTCCTGTAAACTATGAGATTGTGCAACTCCCGTTTACCGGAAGAACACTTTGTGTGCTACCAAACGTCACAACGTAACTGGGTGATTATAAAAGTGCTCTACAGGTGTTTCTGAAGGTACATGTTGGGTTGGCATAATTCGAGATTAGGATTTGTCACTCCGATTGTCGGGGAGGTATCTCTAGGCCCTCTCGGTAATACTCATCACCTAAGCCTTGCAAGCATGTAACTAATGAGTTAGTTATGAGATGATGTATTACGGAACGAGTAAAGAGACTTGCCGGTAACGAGATTGAACTAGGTATTGGATACCGACGATCAAATCTCGGGCAAGTAACATACCGATGACAAAGGGAACAAAGTATGTTGTTATGCGGTTTGACCGATAAAGATCTTCGTAGAATATGTAGGAACCAATATGGGCATCCAGGTCCCGCTATTGGTTATTGACCGAGAATGGTTTTAGGTCATGTCTACATAGTTCTCGAACCCGTAGGGTCCGCATGCTTAACGTTTCGTTGACGATATAGTATTATATGAGTTATGCATGTTGGTAACCGAATGTTGTTCGGAGTCCCGGATGAGATCATGGACATGACGAGGAACTCCGGAATGGTCCGGAGATAAAGTTTGATATATGGGATAATAGTGTTTGATCTCCGGAAGGGTTCCGGAATTCACCGGAAGGGGTTCCGGATGTTTCCCGAAATGTTTGGGTACGAGAACACGTTATTTGGGCCAAAGGGGAAAGCCCACAAGGTTTTTGGAAAGCGCAAAAGGAAGTTTTGCGGAGTCCAGGGGCCAGACGCCAGGGTCCCTGGCGTCTGGGTCCAGACGCCGGGAACCCTGGCGTCTGGCCCTGGAGTCCGAGAAGGACTCTTGCCTTTCGGGTGAAACCGACTTTGTGGAGGCTTTTACTCCAAGTTTCGACCCGAAGGCTCAACATATAAATAGAGGGGTAGGGCTAGCACAAAAGACACATCAAGAAACACCAAGCTGTGTGCCGGCAACCCCGTCCCCTCTAGTTTATCCTCTGTCATAGTTTCCGTAGTGCTTAGGCGAAGCCCTGCGGAGATTGTTCTTCACCAACACCGTCACCACGCCATCGTGCTGCCGGAACTCATCTACTACTTCGCCCGTCTTGCTGGATCGAGAAGGCGAGGACGTCATCGAGCTGAACGTGTGCAGAACTCGGAGGTGCCGTGCGTTCGGTACTTGGATCGGTCGGATCATGAAGGCGTACGACTACATCAACCGCGTTGATAAACGCTTCCGCTTAGCGATCTTCAAGGGTATGAAGATACACTCCCCCTCTCGTTGCTATGCCATCACCATGATCTTGCGTGTGCGTAGGAAATTTTTTGAAATTACTACGTTCCCCAATAGTGGGCCCCTCGAGGCTCCCCCGACCGACTTCTTTCGCCTATATAATCCCATATACCCTAAAAACATTGAACAACACAATAGATTGGGAGTTCCGCCGCCGCAAGCCTCGGTAGCCACCAAAAACCTCTCCGGAGCCCGTTCCGGCGCCCTGCCGGCGGGGGGATCCCTCACCGGTGGCCATCTTCATCATCCCGGTGCTCTCCATGACGAAGAGGGAGTTGTTCACCCTCGGGGCTGAGGGTATGTACCAGTAGCTATGTGTTTGATCTCTTTCTCTCGTGTTCTTTCTATGGCACGATCTTGATGTATCGCGAGCTTTGCTATTATAGTTGGATCTTATGATGTTTCTCCCCCTCTACTCTCTTGTGATGAATTGAGTTTTCCCTTTGAAGTTATCTTGTCGGATTGAGTCTTTAAGGATTTGAGAACACTTGTTGTATGTCTGTCATGCTTATCTGTGGTGACAATGGGATATTCACGTGATCTACTTGATGTATGTTTTGGTGATCAACTTGCTGGTTCCATGAACTTATGCATAGGGGTTGGCACACGTCTTCTTCTTGACTCTCAGGTAGAATCTTTGGGGCACTCTTTGAAGTACTCTGTGTTGGTTGAATAGATGAATCTGAGATTGTGTGATGCATATCGTATAATCATGCCCACGGATACTTGAGGTGACAATGGAGTATCTAGGTGACATTAGGGTTTTGGTTGATTTGTGTCTTAAGGTGTTATTCTAGTACGAACTCTTAAATAGATCGATCCGAAAGAATAACTTTGAGGTGGTTTCATACCCTACCATAATCTCTTAGTTTGTTCTCCACTATTAGTGGCTTTGCAGTGACTCTTTGTTGCATATTGAGGGATTGCTATATGATCCATCTATGTTATTATTATTGAGAGAACTTGCACTAGTGAAAGTATGAACCCTAGGCCTTGTTTCCTACCATTGCAATACCGTTTGTGCTCACTTTTATCATTAGTTACCTTGCTGTTTTTATATTTTCAGATTACAAAAACCTATATCTACTATCCATATTGCACTTGTATCACCATCTCTTCGCCGAATTAGTGCACCTATACAATTTACCATTGTATTGGGTGTGTTGGGGACACAAGAGACTCTTTGTTATTTGGTTGAAGGGTTGCTTGAGAGAGACCATCTTCATCCTACGCCTCCCACAGATTGATAAACCTTAGGTCATCCACTTGAGGGAAATTTGCTACTGTCCTACAAACCTCTACACTTGGAGGCCCAACAACATCTACAAGGAGAAGGTTGCGTAGTAGACATCAAGCTCTTTTTTGGCGCTGTTGCCGAGGAGGTGAGTGCTTGAAGGTATATCTTTAGATCTTGCAATCGAATCTTTTTGTTTCTTGTTTTATCACTAGTTTAGTTTATAAATGAAAACTACTTAAAAAAATGGATTTGAGTTTGCCTCATATGCTTCATCTTTTTAATATCTTTTGTGAGAATGATGGTAAGGAAAATTGTGCTCAAGTGCTAGAAGAAGAAGTCTATAAAATGTTTGGCACTAAATCTTTGAATGATGAGCATGATTGCAATATTGTTAGTATGAATTCCTTCAATATCCATGATGCTAATGATATGCAAAGCCATAAGCTTGGGGAAGCTATGTTTGATGAATATGATATTCTTTGTCCCCCAAGTTTTGATATGCAAAGTTGTTATGATGAAAGCATGCCTCCTATTTATGATGATTATATTGATGAAAGTGGGTTTGGAAGAGTGTCAACTTTAGGAAGTAGTGATCCCACTATTTTGGAGGATGTTGAATCTTATTGTGATGAACATGAAAGTGGATTTGGAAGAGTGTCAACCTTATTTAGTGATGATTCCACTATTTCGAAAGAGGTTCCAATTGATTATGAGAACAAAACTGCTATCTATGATGATTATTGTGATGACTTGTATGCCATTAAGAATAATGATAACCATGAAACTTGTCATCATGATTTTAGTTTTCAATTGGATTATACCTCACATGATAATTATTTTGTTGAGTTTGCTCCCACTATTATTCATGAGAAGAAATTTGCTTTTGTGGAGAGTAGTAAATTTTCTATGCTTGTAGATCATGAAAATAATGCTTTATGTGCTGGTTATATTGTTGAATTCATTCATGATGCTACTGAAAATTATTATGAGGGAGGAATATATGCTTGTAGGAATTGCAATAATATGAAGTTTCCTCTCTATGTGTTGAAAGTTTTGAAGCTATGCTTGTTTTACCTTCCTATGCTAGTTGATTATTGTTCTCATAAGTTGTTTTCTCACAAAATCCCTATGCATAGGAAGTGGGTTAGGCTTAAATGTGCTAGTCATATGCTTCATGATGCTCCCGTTATGTTTCAATTCTTATCTTTTATGTGAGCATCATTGCCATCATCATGCCTAGCTAGAAAGGCATTAAAGAAAAGCGCTTGTTGGGAGACAACCCAATATTTACCCCTACTGTTTTTTGTGTGTCCACATGATTATGCTACTGTAGTAATCATGTTTTATAGATTTTTTTTCAATAAAGTTCCAAGTAAGACCTTTAGGATAGCTTACGGTGATAGTTGTGTTGATCCTGCTGAAAATCAGAAACTTGCACCCAGTAAATTAGTTCTGATAATTCACAGAAATGTGTTTTTGATCTGATTCTTTTTTATATAGATTGGAACACAAATTTCTTAGGACTTCCTAATTTGGTAGGATTTTTGGTGTTCCATAAGTATAGGTTTGATACAGATTACTACAGACTGTTCTGTTTTTGACAGATTCTATTTTCTATGTGTTGTTTGCTTATTTTGATGAATCTATGAGTAGTATCGGAGAGTATGAACCATAGATAAGTTGGAGTACAGTAGATATTACACCAATATGAATTTAGAATGAGTTCATTACAGTACCTAAGTGGTGGTTTTATTTTCTTATACTAACGGGGCTTATGAGATTTCCTGTTGAGTTTTGTGTTGTGAAGTTTTCAAGTTTTGGGTAAAGATTTGATGGACTATGGAATAAGGAGTGGCAAGATCCTAAGCTTGGGGATGCCCATGGCACCCCAAGATATTCAAGAATAGCCAAAAGCCTAAGCTTGGGGATGCCCCCGGAAGGCATCCCCTCTTTCGTCTTCGTTCATTGGTGACTTTACTTGGAGCTATATTTTTATTCGCCACATGATATGTGTTTTGCTTGGAGCGTCATGTATGATATTAGTTTTTGCTTTTTAGTTTACCACAATCATCCTTGCTGTACACACCTTTTGGGAGAAACCCACTTGATTGGAATTTATTAGAATACTCTATGTGCTTCACTTATATCTTTTGAGCTAGATAGTTTTTGCTCTAGTGCTTCACTCATATCTTTTAGAGCACGGCGGTGGCTTAATTTTGAAGAAATTGTTAGTCTCTCATGCTTCACTTATATTATTTTGAGAGTCTCTTAGAACAGCATGGTATTTTCTATGGTTATAAAATTGGTCCTAGAATGGTAGGCATCCAAGTTGGGTATAATAAAAACTATCATAGAAAGTGAATTGGATGCTATGATCAATTTGATACTTGACAATTGTTTTGAGATATAGAGGTGGTAATATTTGTTGGGGAACGTAGCAATAATTCAAAATTTTCTATGCATTACCAAGATTAATCTATGGAGATTCTAGCAACAAGAGAGGGAGATGATGAGTGTATCTTCATACCCTTGAAGATCACGATGCGGAAGCGTTACAAGAACGCGGTTGGTGGAGTCGTACACGCAGCGATTCAGATCGCGGTCGATTCCGATCTAAGCACCGAACGGACGGCGCCTCCGCATTCAACACATGTACAGCCCGGGGACGTCTCCTCCTTCTTGATCCAGCAAGGGGAGAGGAGAAGTTGAGGGAAAACTCCAGCAGCACGACGGCGTGGTAGCGATGGAGCTCGTGGTTCTCCGGCAGGGCTTCGCCAAGCACTACAGAGGAGGAGGAGGTGTTGGAGGAGGGAGGGGCTGCGCCAGGGGAAGGGTGCGGCTGCCCTCTCTCTCCCTCATTATATATAGGGGGAATGGGGGTAGAGGAGGCGCCCTATGGTTCCCTAGGGGAGGGTTGGCGGCCATAGGGGAAACCCTAGATGGGTTTGGGCGCCCCCATCCCTAGGAAACTTGCCCCCAAGCCGGGAGGGGCTGCTGCCCTAGGGGAGGCTCCCCCACCTCTCCAGGTTACATGAGAGGGGTTGGGAGGGGCGCACAACCCCTTAGTGGGCTGGTGTGCCCCCTTCCCTTGGCCCATAAGGCCCCCAACGCTTGCCGGGGCCTCCAAAACACCTTTCGGTCACGCTGGTCGTCACCCGGTACTCCCAGAACAATTCCGGACTCCAATACCCTTCGTCCAATATATCGATCTTCACTCCGGACCATTCCGGAGTTCCTCGTCATGTCCGGGATCTCATCCGGGACTCTGAACAACCTTCTGTAACGACATATTATTTCCCATAACAACTCTAGCGTCACCGAACCTTAAGTGTGTAGACCCTACTGGTTCGGGAACCATGCAGACATGACCGAGACGTTCTCCGGCCAATAACCAACAACGGGATCTGGATACCCATGTTGGCTCCCACATGTTCCACGATGATCTCATCGGATGAACCATGATGTCGGGGATTCAATCAATCTCGTATACAATTCCCTTTGTCAATCGGTATGTTACTTGCCCTCCACCCTCGTGGGCCCCTCGAGGCTCCCTCGACCGACTTCTTTCACCTATATAATCCCATATACCCTAAAAACATCGAACAACACAATAGATCGGGAGTTCTGCCGCCGCAAGCCTCTGTAGCCACCAAAAACCTCTTGGGAGCCCGTTTCGGCGCCCTGCCGGAGGGGGGATCCCTCACCGGTGGCCATCTTCATCATCCCGGCACTCTCCATTACGAGGAGGGAGTAGTTCACCCTCGGGGCTGAGGGTATGTACCAGTAGCTATGTGTTTGATCTCTTTCTCTTGTGTTCTCTCTATGGCACGATCTTGATGTATCGCGAGCTTTGCTATTATAGTTGGATCTTATGATGTTTCTCCCCGTCTACTTCTTGTGATGAATTGAGTTTTCTCTTTGAAGTTATCTTGTCGGATTGAGTCTTTAAGGATTTGAGAACACTTGATGTATGTCTTGTCGTGCTTATCTGTGGTGACAATGGGATATTCACGTGATCTACTTGATGTATGTTTTGGTGATCAACTTGCGGGTCCCATGAACTTGTGTATAGGGGTTGGCACACGTTTTCGTCTTGACTCTCCGGTAGAAACTTTGGGGCACTCTTTGAAGTACTTTGTGTTGGTTGAATAGATGAATCTGAGATTGTGTGATGCATATCGTATAATCATGCCCACGGATACTTGAGGTGACAATGGAGTATCTAGGTGACATTAGGGTTTTGGTTGATTTGTGTCTTAAGGTGTTATTCTAGTACGGACTCTTGAATAGATCGATCCGAAAGAATAACTTTGAGGTGGTTTCGTACCCTACCATAATCTCTTCGTTTGTTCTGCGCTATTAGTGGCTTTAAAGTGACTCTTTGTTGCATATTGAGGGATTGTAATATGATCTATCTATGTTATTATTGTTGAGAGAACTTGCACTAGTGAAAGTATGAACCCTATGCCTTGTTTCCTACCATTTCAATACCGTTTGTGCTCACTTTTATCATTAATTACCTTGCTGTTTTTATATTTTCAGATTACAAAAACCTATATCTACTATCTATATTGCACTTGTATCACCATCTCTTCGCCGAACTAGTGCACCTATACAATTTATCATTGTATTGGGTGTGTTGGGGACACAAGAGACTCTTTGTTATTTGGTTGCAGGGTTGCTTGAGAGAGACCATCTTCATCCTACGCCTCCCACAGATTGATAAACCTTAGGTCATCCACTTGAGGGAAATTTGCTACTGTCCTACAAACCTCTGCTCTTAGAGGCCCAACAACGTCTACAAGGAGAAGGTTGCTTAGTAGACATCAGTGGGGAACGAGACCTATCGTTAATTGGTGGTTTGAGGGTGATTATTATAAGCCCAGAATTGAAGTGGAGGGATTCGACCTCTCGCCTAATGATGTTTTACCTGATAAGTGATAATATACCCCATTAACTACAAATAGTTGTTTTTATCACCCTAATTCTTAACTCGTAGTACAACATTCTCTCTTACATTATGTAAGTTATTTTTTCCTTTTACACATATAAAATATGCACCCTAGAACACTTAGAAGTTAAAATCATTAGAGCATCTAGAGTTGGGATCTAGCGTTATGCCGAGAAGTATGTTGTATAATTGACCCTTCGATGAATGGAAACCTTTAGGTTAAGAGAGGGATCTCTCTATTCCATTATTGGAATAAAGATTTCACAAAGTCTAGATAAAAAAATTATAAATGGTGTAACTATTTGGCCAGTCATGCCATAATCACATCAACCTATTTTCAAGAGTAGAGAATATGATGCTTAATGCAGAACAAAACCTTTAAATTTAGTGGACTTATATTTTTGCTTCTAATTATTAAACTATTGGGACCCCCTCAATCTCTTTATTAAAATATACAGTAGTAGATTTTGCACACAAAAACTCATTTGAAGGAAACACGGTAGTTTTTTATGGTTCCAACATAGTGAAGACTTCAAGAAATACAAATTTCCTGATTTTGGTGTTACTAAACCCGAGCTAACATAATGCATAGATTATTTTATACAAACACAATCAAATGCATATTCACATCTACGTAATTATCATTGAAAATTTTCTTGCATTCTTCACTTTGGCTACTTACTCTCCATCTCATAATCATCAAGTCAGCACAACTCTTGAAATCAATTCCGAACGTATATACTACGATATCAGTTTTCTCCAACATCACATTACATTTTTATCCCATCAATCTCTTCTGAACCAATATTAACACAATGATAGTTTCTCGATGTTGCTAACTACGCTAAACTGGCTAAAAGATGTCCCATTTTATATACCAATCTGTCAACTTTTTCTCAAGGCCAATCCGTGTGATTCTTTCGCCTTCCTATGTCAATACGCATGAGCAACAACCAACAATATGTGTAGTCATGCAATAGCTTTGCATGAAATTTGCATTGCCCTAGAATTTCGCCGTTGAGTGGTGGTTTTCCTGTTTAGCATAAGCAACATATTAGTAGTGTGCTTTCATAATCGTAAATCCTTCTTCATCTTTAAGTGGCATACTAAGTGACAAGTGAGTGACTTATATTAGGCTGGGTAAATCAGTTGATGCCATGTCCCACTGCTCCGTGGACCGTGGATCAAAGTAATTAATGGACCAAGCAAGTTACTCCTAAGTTCTATATATGGATATAATTGATTTAATGTTAGAAGGGTGAGCAAGGAATACCGAGATATCTATGGCAAGTGATGTTGCAAGGAAATGAAAGCAATGGTGGAACAACTTCTGCACATTTGCTTGTGCATGTATATCCTATTACTTATAATGGTTTGCCATTATCACACTTAATTTGTTACATAAAATCAATGTTCAAATGAAACTTCTGACTTAGGATGCAATGTATATCCCATGTCTAAATGGCTTTGCTGCTAACAATGAGCATTATTGTATGTTCGACGACAGAAGGAATAGTGAGTTATGCAAAGCGGCCTAGCAGGTGACCGGCCACATAAGTATGAAAAAGACAACGTAATTACTATGAGTGAGGTGGGCAAGAGATACTGAGTTTTTGTACTCAATTTGAACTTTTAGTTAACCTAATATACAACAGTACAATTTTAATATGTATTCTGATAAAGGGCGCTTTTGACTTATAATGAAGCATCAAGGAAATACAACAAACATAATGCTAGAATTTCACCATGTGGATTCAAGTTTACATGAACTCGGATTTTGGTTTCTAGGTGTTACACTATTCGGACGCCTTCAATCATTATCTTTTCTTTACCTAATATTAAAATAAGGAAGATTTCTTAGTTCTCCTTCCGTTATCTTTTTATATCCGTTAATTTTGTGTTAACATAAAGATTGATGGCTGAGATGTCTCTCCTACCTTTTCTTTCTCCTACATATCTTTGGTTCTCCTATTTGTGAGTTGCTCGTGTCGAGGCTCAGAGGCTCACAAACCGAAATACATGACTAGTGTTGACACCTTTCCCTTACCAAGGGACTACAATATCAGTTTTTCAAACTTATTTCGGACTGTATACCACAGTGCCTAACTTTCTGTTGCCGCTGAAGCTATGCATGGAGATTTCATGTTCTTATTATGGTTTAACTGTGATGGCGATTTATAATCTACCAAATCACCATGTCAAATATAGGTCAATATAAGTGAGTAACTAATTTTGTAGCCTAATACGCATGAGCAACTAACACTCTGTAGTCAGCTAACACAACCTAAACACATAGAGGGCACCCCTGTTTGTATTAATTTTCTACCACCTCTTTATTTTGCCTTTGAATTATTTTCTTGATTTTTTTAGACAAAATGGGTTTTTGCTGGTTGCCCTGATTCCAGTCCAACAGGAAAATGGCTTTGTTGACTCGCATTAGTAGCGCATACTTACATTTGGATATAAATCCTAACTAGGGGTGTTCAAAGTGGTTTGTAACAAAAAAATATAAATTGACAACCTTTGTTTTGCAACCTGTTTTGCTTCATTGATACAAATCTCAAATAGACAGAACCGTACTCGGCCCAGACAGCGCTGGTGATGACGGCCCGCTGCTTTCCCCCTCTCGATGCAGCTCATGCGCGAGGCGAAGCGGTTTCAGGCGGTGCATCCAGGTAGCAACGGTCCGGTGTGGCGGCGGGGTGGCTTGGCGCCGGTGTGGGTGGTCGGTTGTGCGGCTGCGCGGCCATTGGCAGCGGAGCTTCGCGGAGGCACGAGGTGGTGCACCTACTTGGCCCAGATCTGGGGCCCTTTGGCCCATCTGGGCCGGAGCGGGCCACCAACTTTTTTGTCGGCGGCGTAGCTCCCTAGAGGTGGAGGTGGGGCGTCGGGAACCTAGATGGTGGCGGCGCCGTCACCAGCTTGCTGCAGCGTGGTGGGGGAGGCTCTACGGGCCCGATCTGGGCCCGTTCGGGCCCGGGAGGCCTAGTGTGCCCTTGTTGCTGTGTTCCGCCAGCTACCACGACGACGCTAGAGGCACTGGTCTCTCGCGCGACGGTGGTGGAGGTTGTTCCCTCCCATGCGGCCTCGGTGTTGCCGCGCCCGTTTCCTTGCACTGCCATTTTTCGTCCTCTAGGACTCGCCATGGTGACCACAATGAGATGGCGCGGGTGGCATCAAGACCGTGCTGGCGCATGCTGGTGGGTGGCAAGCCAGATGGAAGGCTCCAAAGCGGTTGGGTAGTGGTGTTCTGGGGTTGGGAGAAATCCATGTCGGCTTGTTTGACGCTGACGCGGTGACACATGCGGGTACCGCCATATTAGCAGCAGCGCTTTGCACTAAAGCGCGCTACTGCTAGCCATGTATAGCAGTAGCGTGGATGACAGACGCTACTGCTACACGTTAGCTGTAGCGCGTCATCCCGCGCTACTGCTAGGGTTTTCCCTAGTAGTGCATCCCTTCCTGAAGGGCGTTAGATGTTCCCATTTCTCTCTTCCCTCTGTGTGCCAGGGGAAACCCTAGGACTTGTCCAGGCAACATTGTCGTCGTCGTCGCATTCGTTCCTGAAGGTGTTGGTTGGTATGCAGTGTTCCGGGGTGCTTGGTGTGTGGTGGGACGATTCCGGAGGGCACAGCAGCGGCGGGTCATCCGCGTGTCGTCGAGCTGTCATTTCTTTTTCTTTTTTTTGTGGAAGGGGGGGGGGGGGGGGCTTGGTGCGATGTTCGCCCCAGCAGTTGTTCCGTGTGGTTGATATATTAATATAGCAGGGCGCAAACCTGTTTCGAGAGGTTCTGGTTGTGCTAATGCTAACGCTATGCCTAATCCGTTACAAGTATGGTTGGCAATGTCAGCATCTATATGAAATAGGTTGGCTTGTGGTGTAAGCGTAGATTGAATGTTTAGAATATCAACACAAAAACATGTCATGTTTGTACCTTTAATTCTTCTATGTGGTCGGTCAGATGAGATGAAATGTTTAAGCTTACTTTTGATTTCATATTTAGCAGCTTGTCGGGGCGTGCTTGTGCCAGTGCTAATGCTCTGCCCAATCCGTTGCAGCTATGGTTGACAATGCCAAATAGGTTGTAGAAAACAAAGTGAATCGTCTAAATTCATATATATTTTGATGAGAAGTAAAAAAAAAGTATAGTTTTTTTTTTGAAATGGAGGCAAAATATTTGCCTCATCGATTAATTAAGAAGAAGAGAATTGCCTAGTTAATTTTCGTAAAACCGGACGAAAATCGATACAAACAACCCAAAACAGGCTACTCAGGGAGCACGAAAAACGGAGGCAAAGTATAGTTTATTTTGAAGAGAACACATAGAACCAATAATAACTATATCATGCAGGGGTTTCCGCCTAAGCCTTTGCTAGATATCCTCCACTCTCTCCTATAGGGGACTATGAATTTGTTTAATCCAAATGAAGATTTTTCAAAGTTCTGACAAACAAAAATAGGGAGTATTTCTTGATCGCCTGACCAAACTAATCCGAAGACACTGCTCTACCTGCTGAACTATATGACCTTAACAAATTGAAATTTGTCGTGTTCCCTAAGAAAAAGGATTTATCCATAAAAATCGGGATCCTTCTTGCGGACGTTCACATTATTAGCAGCTCACTATAGCTCTGGACAACGTCGCAAATGAAAAGGTTTCCCGGTATCAGTTCCCTTCAGCATCCCAGTTCATTTTGCACTAGTACGAGTCACATTGCTCTGCATTTTTGCTGCTGTTCGCTATATGTATGTACCTTTCTCCTTTCCTGGTGAGTGGTGACAAATAGACTAGTGATGGCTATATTTATACCTCCCGACTCATCCGAGTTTTCTCGATCACCCTTTCCCCGTGTCCAATTGTCAATACACATGTTTAATCATTCAATCCCTATGCTTGCTAACGAATCAGAGGCCCATCTGATCTGCGTGACGCCATGAAGTTTGCACTGCTTCAGTTCCGAATTTTCTCTTGTAATTGGTTCGCTGTAGTAGCATGTTCACGGAATGTAGTACGTCTTCCTTGCCTGGTGGCGTACTCTCTGATGAGTCACCCAGGGGCTCAGGGCAAAGCAGTTTGACACGGTGACCCGCTGTTAGGTGGGCCGTGGGGGCAAAAACAAAAAAAATCTGAGAAAACCGTGGGGGGAAGTTGAAACCGTGCGGCTGCAATGGAGGCGGCGGCGGCTGCTGCGGCCGTGGGCGGGGAGGAGGACGGGAGGGGGCGGAAGGGAAGCTGGTACGCGGTGGGGGAGCGCGCGGTGCTGGTGCCGTACCTGCGGGAGCACGTCCCGCGGTACCACGAGTGGATGCAGGACCCGGCGCTGCTGGAGGCCACCGCGTCGGAGCCGCTCTCCCTCGCCCAGGAGTTCGAGGTCCACCGCTCCTGGACCCTCGACCCTCTCAGTTCGGCTCCTGCCCCCTCGCTGGTTCCCCTGATCTCCTCCCTCTAGCTTGCCGGATTTGGTGGTGAGCTGGCATGCCGTGACTGATTCAGTGAGATGCTTGTTTGTTTGCAGAACATACTTTCATAGTGCTGGATAAGGAGTTGATCGAGGGAGAGTTCGTGGTCGGGAACCCACACACTGAAGGTCTGCTGCTCTCTTCTGCACGTTGCTTTTAGTAATGTTTTAACTTGCTTAGTTCGCTCCATGATCATGAATCGGAACTATTCTTGTTGTTACATGGATCTGGTACGATTCTGGTTGCAATTTTGCATACATGTTTCGAGGAGGATGTTGTGGCTTCTGGTGTAAGCGTAGATTGACTGATGCTCAAATGTTTAGAATACCAACACAAAACAATGCCATTTTTGTACCTTTAGTTCTTCTCTGTGGTCAGATGAGATGGAATGTGTGGGCCATTACGGAATGAGTTTCCTCAAAAGAGGAACGGTTTGGGAAAATGAAATTATATGCCAGAGTGGTGGGAGGAGGAGGCCTCAGCTGTCAAACGGGGTGGAGAGCACCCAGATCTTCCAGTTGGAACATGGATAAGGGGAGGATGAATGCCGGTTCAGTCCTTCAATTATATGCCAGAGTTACTACAACATAGGGATATAAGATAATACACATTTGGCAGGTAGAAAACAATACGCGTTTGACTGCATGATCATCAAACTGTGTATTTGATATCAGTTAGTTATATATAAACTTTATATCTGAAGCAACTCAAATGAATTTACAGAAGTTTCACTACCAGTATTTATAGGGTGCAAATGTAGTCTTCAAGTTAAAATTTGAATTCACATCTCTACTATAGTGTTTTAGGTTCCTGATGTTGATTTAGTGATCTAACTCTAGATCATTATTGTATGCGTACTACAGTTAAGACAGGACTGTTCTCTTCCTCTAGCTTTTGTAGCTCACTTGCCTGTCCTTCAGCCTTCATTACTACTATATGTTCATGAAGTCAGAATTCCTACCAATGTACAATAATCTCGTAGCAATAGATTGGTTTAGCGCAAACAAGGTCTCCTCCTCCTCCAAACAATGCAGTGCTGCCCTATTGAAAGCATCTATGTATGACTTTATGAACATAAAGTCAGAATTCCGACCAATGTACAAGAATCTCCTAGCAATAGATTGGTTTAGCGCAAACAAGGTCTCCTCCAAACAAGGTCTGCCCTATTGAAAGCATCTATGTATGACTGATTAATTAAATTTGCGTTGATTTCATATTCAGCAGCTTGACAGGTCCTGCTAGTGCTAATGCTCTTCCTAATCCGTTGCAGCTATGATTGGCGATGTCAACATCTATATGAATGACCCTGATGATTTGGAACTTGCAGAGATAGAGATTATGATAGCTGAACAAAAGAGGTACCATCTTTTTAGTATTTGTTTAGTACCTCTTCTCATCACCTTAGATATATGTTCTATATTTCATTATTTTTGATTCATGGGAAATTACATGCATATTCTGTCCATTCTGACAGCCAAGTAGACTTTGATAGTCCAATTTGGGCGTCACATTGAATTCTGTATGTCCTAAGTATTTGTTTTAGCTTAAACTGGTAACAATTGCAACCACTCAACTTATTATCCTTTGAATTATAAGTAGTGTGATACAGTGATACTTTTTCACCAACTGCACTCGTAGGACATTTCATCAATACGGTAAATTCTGTTTTCTCTCAGTCCGTTTTGTTTACCTGCAACAGAGATAATATAAACTTACTGTCGCGAATCTTTAACCTCTGTATTGCCCAAACGATGATGATGCTGAAAGCCCTTGCCATGATCTCAGTTCTTTGCTATAAAGTAATTAAATTGTTAACGAACACAACATAATTCGCAGTTGCTTTACCTCTACCATTATTACTTGATGCAGTACTTATCCGTAATGTAGAGTTTAGCAGATTGTTTTGAAATGAGATTGTAATAGACTGATGTTGTTTCGGTATACTACTCATGGTTCCATACTTCCGTTGCTTCATGTTGCAGCCGTGGAAAGGGACTAGGTCAAGAAGTGACCTTAATGATGATGTCGTTTGCAGTAGAGAAATACGGAATTCACACTTTCAGAGCAAAAATTAGTGACTCAAATATTGCATCGTTAAAGCTCTTCAGAAAATTGGTGAGCAGATAAACCCACCGTTCTCCCCCCCTTTCCTCGCTTGTTTCTGATTACTGATCATAATTGTATGTTGTGTGGTCTGAATTCAGGGCTTCAAGGATGCTTCCCATAGTGCAGTTTTTAAGGAGGTATGGATTTTCGACACTCCCACTTCTGCAAATACTATCTTAGCATATTATAGATTTTTCACTAAAAATGTTTCAAACGTATAAAAACATACTCCCTCCGTCCGAAAAAGCTTTTTCGGACGGAGGGAGCATTAGTCTAGTGCAACGGCAGTAGTCAATACTTACTGCTCCATCTTTCCTTGATCGGGCTCATTATCTCTATCTCTCAGGTGACACTGGAGGCGCCTGCAGCTGAACTCCCATTAAGCTCCCCTCTGACCATAGGAAGTTGGTGACATCTGTGATTATATGCCCCAAGATGTGTTGCAGTAGACATGCAATCAGTGGTTGGTCTTCATCAACTGATAGAAGCTAATTGTGTGCGCTATCGGCATACTTAATGTAATGAGTACTGCCTTCATCCGCCAACAACTGCTTGGGCCGATTGCACAGAGATATAGTAGCAATAATAGGAAGAACCCTGTGTTGGGTTCCTGAGCAGTTGAGGTAGCGCCTGATGTTTTGCAGCCAAACTTTGCAAGTTCAGTACAAATTGCTATTGGGGCAAATGGAACAAGTCTCGGTAATTTGCAGGAACCGTAGATGGTATATGCATCGTCAATGACACAGAACACCCGATAACTGCCACACGTGTGGCATGGACAGGAAC
This sequence comes from Triticum timopheevii, assembly GCA_963921465.1. Taxonomy (NCBI): domain Eukaryota; kingdom Viridiplantae; phylum Streptophyta; class Magnoliopsida; order Poales; family Poaceae; genus Triticum; species Triticum timopheevii. The sequence continues at coordinate 514,367,966 of OY997268.1, read as the reverse complement.
CCGCCCGCACGTCTCGTGTGGCATGGACAGGAACCCGCCCGCACGACCACGTCCGGGCGCGCAATTGCACAGCCCGCACGTCTGGTGTGTGGCAACCCCGCCCGCACGACCCCGTCCGGGCCAGACGACCCCGCTGCCGCACGACCCAGCCGTTCCCGGCCTCCGATCGATCCCCACTCTCGACTGCCGCCATCGTCCCCCACCTCTCGAACCCCTACCTCTGTCGCCGGCCTTCTCTGGTTGCCATGGCAACCAGAGCAGATCCGTAGGGCCTTCCCACCGCAAACCACACCCCAACCCTCCCCCCACCCCCAGCCCCCTCCCCCCCTCCCCCCACTCCAACCCCGCCCTCCAAAGACGATCAGCTAAAAGCAGGTGAAATCCCTAAAAAAGGAGAGGAATGACAAATTTGGAATAAAGGGGGTGGGAAAAATTAATTGTCACTTGTGTATAACGTCAGTTGCCACCTTTAGTTGCCAGTAACTGCCACCAAGTTGACCTGTTGCTTGCCATCCTATTCTAGTGGTTGTTGCCATCTAATCGAACGGATAGTTAGCACCCAAAATTTTAGAAAAAAGAGTGTCCATGTGCATGTCCTACTTGCCGCGATGTGTTGGTTGCCTACGCATGAAAATGTGATAACACTGACGTGTTATCTTCTATGTGCAAGCAGCGGAAGAATACAATTCTTGTGGATTATTGATGCGTTCTTGTTCATGCAGTGATTGAGAACACATTGGAAGAAGCGAGACGCGGAAAGAATGAATCGCGAAGATGGCGCTGATACTTGGGATTCTCAAAGGCCAGAAACGCCCCCTTGGGATGCATCAGAGTACAGTCAACTCATTTTTGCAGGGCCGTTGCTGCCACTACTAGAACAGTATGCAGGCATTGGTATGATGCATGATTACAAAAGAAAAGAACAGTTGTCATGTTTGCAATGTTGAAGATGACATTCTACTTATGTCGTACACTGTCATTTTTTCGCAGGCTCTTATGACCAAAACACAATCAAGGGGCCTCCATGACAAGTTCAGTCACAGGGCGCTAACACTGACAAATTTACGGGCAGCCAACTTCAACTAGCTAATATGGCTAATCAAGGTAACGCATACGAAAAAGAACATATACTGGTCTGGACATGAAGAATAAACTTGCAAAAGTTGGCAAAAAGACTCACGAGTTATGACGAGTGAAAATGCAGAGCCTTGATGCAGCACGTGGCATCAGGCAACACCCATGTACCTGCCATCGACGTCATACACAGGTGAGTCCATAAAAAAAGTGAAGTTGCCGACGGTGAATTAGCAGAAGGAGCATAGTTGATAACTGCAGTTGCCATGACTGGACAACTGCAATTGCCATGGATAAATAACTGCAGTTGTCATCCCTGGACAACTGTTGTTGCCTTCCCTGAACAATTGCAGTTGCCATGGAGGAACAACTGCAGTTGCCATACCAGGGCAACTGCAGTTGCCATGCCAGGACAACTGCAGTTGCCATACCAGGGCAACTGCATTTGCCATGTATTGACCAACTACTACGATGCTTACATGTTATTATGGTGGTGGTAACCCGGCAAACGTCTCATGGCAAGCTTCACATATTGCAGATAGAGCATGTTAATTTGGTGTCACAGACCACACAAGATGGGCACATGCAGCACAACAAGGTAAGGAAAAAATTGAACCACAAAAGAGCATTACATTTGTTTTTGTGGCAAAAAATAGCACGTGACAAAAAAGAAGATTTGTAGCAGTGATGGTGGACAAAACCAAGCATAAAACGCTAACAAGTGGTTGTGTGTAATGAGTCATGTATTATCTTCGAAAATTTGCCAACTGCTAAAAGCATGTGTGCAGCACTAATGGTTGATCGCATTTGCCTAGTGAGAGCAGGCTTAGAATGCAATAGTTTTGATGTTAGAACACAGTGGTTGCCATGTGTTGGTAGCAGTATTTGCCATGTATGCAGGACTGCAGCTGCCATGCATATAGAACCCAAAGTTTTCGTACTAAAAAGGAGCTGGTTGTCGTGCATTGGTAAACAAATAGTTGCCATGTTTGTTGGACTGTAGCTGCCATGACTGGACAACTACAGTTGCCATGCATGTCCACGCGCAGACTCACGGCTTGCTGTTTGAATGATGTAATGCCAAATCACTTGAAGTTGATGTGCTTCGTTACGATAAACATGTTATTCAAGCAAAATCTTACGCTCGTACCTGTTTTTTCTATTACAGGGCCTACAACTACAGTGAACAGCGGCGCGGGGACATCTACTGCGGGGAGCTCTAAGCGCACGGATGACGCGTTCCACCAGCCAGCCGACAATCATGCCGCAAACAATGCCGAGTCAGAGTCGGAAATGGCAACCATACCAGAAATTCCGACAGGCACCCCTTTGAACACAAGCACTGGCAACACTCAAGTAGATGAAACCGCCGCTGATACTGAAGTGAATGATGAAACTGACGACGAGGCACAAAGGGATGAAGATGATGGGCAATCAGAGATCGTGGTACCTCAGCCACCGTACGTTGGGCAGATATTTCAATCATTTGCAGAAGCAAAGGAATTCTACCAGACATATGCAAAGTTCCATGGGTTTGCCGTCAACACCGAATACCATAGGAAAATTAAGAAAACTAACGAGTACAGCAGAGGTGAGATGAGGTGCCACAAGGCACGAAGGAACAAGAAGGGGAAAGGTGTTGCGCCTGTCGTTCTAGAACGAAAGAGAGGTATCATTCTCAAGAACGGGTGCCCTGTCCGGTGTAAGCTAAACGTAGATGGAACACAGTATGTGGCCACTGAATATTTTGAGGAGCACAACCACAAACTCATAAAGAAGTTCGACCTGGTAAAATTTCTGACCGCCCACAGAGGATTCACCCCCGTCGAAAGGCAATTCGTAAAGCTGCTACATGATTGTAACATCGGTCCGTCAAGAATGATCCAGATACTATCACTCATCCATAGCAAAAAGGGGACTCTGAGTAGCATGCTCTACATACCAGCTGACGTCACAAACCTACAGGCAAAGTACCGTAGAGAGAGCAAGTTGGCTGACATAGAGGCCACAATGGCCTACTTCGATGAGAAAGCAAAGGAAGATCCAGATTTCTTCTACAGGATAAGGTTGGACGATGAGGACCGTGTCAGGAACATGTATTGGGTGGATGGTGCTGCAAGGAGAGCCTACAAACATTTCCGAGATTGCATTTCGTTCGACGCGACGTATTTCACTAATATGTACAAGATGCCATGCGCTCCATTCATAGGAATAAATAACCACAATCAGTCGTTGCAGTTCGGATGCGGGCTCGTTCGGAACGAAGACACGGATGGGTACGTTTGGCTGTTCAAGACCTTCTTGGAGTGCATGGATGGGCTTGCTCCGATGAACATAATAACAGACCAGGATTTCAGCATGCGGGCATAGAGGAGGTCTTTCCGTTGGCAGTGCACAGGCACTGCAGGCGGCACATTATAAAGAAGGCTGAGGAGACGCTAGGACCGTTCTTTGCTGACCGTCCAGAGCTGCACAAGGCATTCGAGCTGTGCGTGGACCACAGCTTGACGGTGGAGGAGTTTGAAAGGATCCGGATGGCCATGATTGAAACATATCAAGTCCAAGACAACGAGACTCTTGCTAGCCTGTGGGAGAAGCGAATGTACTGGGTGCCGGCCTACTTCATGTAGTGCTTCTTCCCCTTTCTACAGACTACGCAGCGCAGCGAGGGGTTCAATGCTGTTTTGAAGCGGTATGTGAGCCCTGGCAACTCATTGCTATAGTTTGCCAAGCAGTGCACCACTTTGCAACAAAAAATTCTGGGATCTGAGCTACAGCAAGAAGCGACCACCGCACTAAATCAGCCAAAATTGCTAACGTATTTACCGATGGAGAGGCAAATGAGCAAGATATACACCAACAAGATCTTTAACAAGTAAGTCAGTTGCGTTACAGTCTTATTTGCGCAAAAGCACTAAGGCAGTAGGTGCCATATGTAGTGCAATGCAGTTGCCATGATATGCAGTTGCCATGTTTAATGAAATACTGTTTGCCATGCTTACTCAGCTGCAGTTGCCATGTTCAATAAAAATTCTGTTTGCCATGCTTGCTCGGATGCATTTTCCATGTTCGGTGAAGTGCAGTTGCCATGTTTAATGCACTGCACTTCCATTGGGGCATGTTGGTATGCAAATGCCAATGTCAACTGAAAAATGTTATATTGTCGACACATATGCTGAAATGCAATTGCCATGTTTACTAAAATGCAACTGCCATGTTTGCTGAAATGCAATTGCCATGTTTACTCAACTATAGATGCTGAAAGATCGAGGATGTCGCCTAGAGGGGGGTGAATAGGCGCTTTCAAATAATTACGGTTTAGGCTTGAACAAATGCGGAATAAACCTAACGGTTAATTTGTCAAGCACAAAACCTAAAACAACTAGGCTCACCTATGTGCACCAACAACTTATGCTAAGCAAGATAAGCAACTATGTGATAGCAAGATATATGACAAAGAATAATATGGCTATCACAAAGTAAAGTGCATAAGTAAAGGGCTCAGGTAAGAGATAACCGAGGCACGCGGAGACGATGATGTATCCCGAAGTTCACACCCTTGCGGATGCTAATCTCCGTTTGGAGCCGTGTGGAGGCACAATGCTCCCCAAGAAGCCACTGGGCCACCGTAATCTCCTCACGACCTCGCACAATGCAAGATGCCGTGATTCCACTAAGGGACCCTTGAGGGCGGTCACCGAACCCGTACAAATGGCAACCCTTGGGGGCGGTCACCGAACCCGTACACTTTGGCAACCCTTGGGGGCGGTCACCGGAACCCGTCAAGATGCTCGAGGCGATCTCCACAACCTAATTGGAGACCCCGACGCTTGCCCGGAGCTTTACACCACAATGATTGAGCTCCGAACACCACCAACCATCTAGGGCGCCCAAGCACCCAAGAGGAACAAGCTCAAGGGCCCCAAGCACCCAAGAGTAATAAGCTTCTCAAACTTCACTTCCACGTATCACCGTGGAGAACTCAAACCGATGCACCAAATGCAATGGCAAGGGCACACGGAGTGCCCAAGTCCTTCTCTCTTAAATCCCACCGAAGCAACTAATGCTAGGGAGGAAAATGAGAGGAAGAACAAGAAGGAGAACACCAAGAACTCCAAAGATCAAGATCCAAGGGGTTACCCTCACATAGAGGAGAAAGTGATTGGTGGAAATGTGGATCTAGATCTCCTCTCTCTTTTCCCTCAAAAACTAGCAAGAATCCATGGAGGGATTGAGAGTTAGCAAGCTCGAAGAAGGTCAAAAATGGGGAAGAACACGAGCTCAAAGGATAAGGTTCAATGGGGAAGAAGACCCCCTTTTATAGGTGGGGGAAAATCCAACCGTTATGCTGACAACCCGCACAGAGCGGTACTACCGCTCGTCCTCACGGTACTACCGCTAGGGATCGCGGTACTACTGCTTGCAGTACAAAAAAAATACTTCCGTACCTACCTCCGCAGGACTTGGGACGAGTTTTTTGGTCCGGAGCGGTACTACCGCTGTAGGAGCCGCGGTAGTACCGCTCTGGAGCGGTAGTAAAAAATTACATCCGCTCCAATTCGCGGTAGTACCGCTGCAGCCTTTTCAGAACACTAAAACTGCCACAACTTTTGCAAACGGACTCCGAATTCAATGAAACCAAGTTTGTTGGAAAGCTAGCGACAAGGGCTAACACAATCTTGAAATAAATATCAATAAGAAGCAAATTAGAAAAGTCACATACGAAAATGGTGAGAACCCTTCCTCGGATAAGACCGGTAAAACCTCCAACACCGAAAACATCATAGTAGACGCATGCGAACTCCGTTTTCGATGAACTCAAGCTTGTCATCAAGATGACCAGAAGCTCTAAGACTCACAAAGAGAACCAAACAAGAACCAAGAAACATGATGCAAGGATGCAATGGTTTGAGCTCTCTACTAACGATACGATCAAGCTACCAACTTGAGAGCCCCCCTTGATAGTACGGTAAACGATCCTATAACCCGGTCTCCCAACTACCACCATGAGACCGGTAAAATAGAAAACCTATCAAGGGAAAACCTTTGCCTTGCACATGGTCCACTTGAGCTAGATGATGACGATCTTGACTCCCTCAAGTTGGACCACCTTTCTTGATTGCGTTGGCTCGATGAAGACTAGATGATTGCTCCCCCATAGTCCACTATGGGTGAGCCACTCTTCGGCACATCTTCACAAGTCCATTGACACCACAATGGATGGCAAGATTCAAGCACTTGATCTCTTCATGATGCTACACTTGAACTTGCACATGGCAATCTTGATGACGATCACCACTTGATGCCATCCTTTCCATGGGTTGTATGATATCTTCCTCTTGACGCAAGACCATGGACACGTACCTAACCCCACAAAGAACTCTCACATAGACCATGGGTTAGTACACAAAGTGAAAGAACATGCGGTGCCCCCATGTTTGGTTTTGGTAATTGATGACAATCTCTATGGACTAATGGTTGTCTTGAGTTATATTTGAAGGATTTGTCCATAGGCTTTTCTTGAAGTTCATGTGTTGGTTTCAAGGAGTTTATGAGTTGACCAAGGTGCTATTAAGGAATTATCCAAAGATTGGTCATGCGAGTGTTGAGCTTATTGCAAGCATGTCTTGAAGAAGAAGGTTGTGTGATCATTCATGTTTACCTTCAATACATCATCCAAATGAACAGAGTTTCAAAGATTCAAGGTTGATCAAGACTAAGTCAATAGTGAATCAAGTTGATTAACTCACAAAGAGTAGAAGATGTACCGAGAGGGATCAAGTGATCCCATGGTATGGTAAGCATTGTCCATTGCACTTTGTGTACTAACCCATGGTCTATGTGAGAGTTCTATGTGGGGTTAGGTACGTATCCATGGGCTTGCATCAAGAGGAAGATATCATACAACCCATGTAAAGGATGACATCAAGTGGTGATCGTCATCAAGATTGTCATGTGCAAGTTCAAGTGGAGCATCACGAAGAGATCAAGTGCTTGAATCTTTCCATCCATTGTGGTGTCAATGGACTTGTGAAGATGAGCCGAAGAGTGGCTCACCCATAGTGGACTATGGGGGAGCAATCATCTAGTCTTCATCGAGCCAACACAATCAAGAAAGGTGGTCCAACTTGAGGGAGTGAAGATCGTCATCATCTAGCTCAAGTGGACCATGTGCAAGGCAAAGGTTTTCCCTTGATAGGTTTTCTATTTTAGCGGTCTCATGGTAGTTGTGGGAGACCGGGTTATAGGATCGATTGCCATACTATCAAGGGGGGCTCTCGATGAGTTGCTTGATCGTATCATTCGTAGAGAGCTCAAACCATTGCATCCTTGCATCATGTTTCTTTATTCTCGTTTGATTCTCTTTGTGAGTCTTAGAGCTTATGGTCATCTTGATGACAAGCTTGAGTTCATCGAAAACGGAGTTCGCATGCGTCTTCTATGATGTTTTCGGTGTTGGAGGTTTTACCGGTCTTATCCGAGGAAGGGTTCTCACCATTTTCTTATGGGACTTTTCTAAGTTGCTTCTTATTGATATTTATTTCAAGATTGTGTTAGCCCTTGTCGCTAGCTTTCCAACAAACTTGGTTTCATCGAATTCAGAGTCCGTTTGCAAAAGTTGTGGCTGCTTTGGTCAAGGCTGCAGCGGTACTACCGCGACTAGAGCAGATGTAATTTTTTACTACCGCTCTAGAGCGGTACTACCGCGGCTCCTGAGCGGTAGTACCGCTCCAGAGCAGTACTACCGTGGCTCCTAAGCGGTAGTACCGCCCCGGACCAAAAACTCGTGTTTTCTCTCTCGTTTGGGTTGTTTTGAGCGTGCTAAGCGGTAGTACCGCTCCTCCAAGCGGTAGTACCGCTTGTGCACGACCTGAGCACATAACGGTTGGTTTCGGGAGGTCCTATAAAAGGGGGTCTTCTTCCCCATTGAACCTTATCCTTTGAGCTCGTGTTCTTCCCCCATTGTTGACCTTCTTCGAGCTTGATAACTCTCAATCCCTCTATGGATTCTTACTAGTTTTTGAGGGAAAAGAGAGAGGAGATCTAGATCCACATTCCCACCAATCACTTTCTCCTTTTTGTGAGGGGAACCCTTTGGATCTAGATCTTGGAGTTCTTCGTGTTCTTCTTTTGTTCTTCCTCTCATTTTCCTCCCTAGCATTAGTTGCTTTGGTGGGATTTGGGAGAGAAGGACTTGGGAACTCCGTGTGCCCTTGCCATTGCATTTGGTGCATCGGTTTGAGTTCTCCACGGTGATACGTGGAAGTGAAGTTTGAGAAGCTTATTACTCTTGGGTGCTTGGTGCCCTTGAACTTGTTCCTCTTGGGTGCTTGGGCTCCCTAGACGGTTGGTGGTGTTCGGATCTCAATCATTATGGTGTAAAGCTCCGGGCAAGCGTCGGGGTCTCCAATTAGGTTGTGGAGATCGCCCCGAGCAATTTGACGGGTACCGGTGACCGCCCCCAAGCGTTGCCAAAGTGTACGTGTTCGGTGACCGCCCCCAAGGGTCGCCATTTGTACGGGTTCGGTGACCGCCCTCAAGGGTCCCTTAGTGGAATCACGGCATCTTGCATTGTGTGAGGGCGTGAGGAGATTACGGTGGCCCTAGTGGCTTCTTGGGGAGCATTGTGCCTCCACACCGCTCCAAACAGAGATTAGCATCCGCAAGGATGTGAACTTCGGGATACATCATCGTCTCCGCGTGCCTCGGTTATCTCTTACCCGAGCCCTTTACTTATGCACTTTACTTTGTGATAGCCATATTGTTCTTTGTCATATATCTTGCTATCACATAGTTGCTTATCTTGCTTAGCATAAGTTGTTGGTGCACATAGGTGAGCCTAGTTGTTGTAGGTTTTGTGCTTGACAAATTAACCACTAGGTTTATTCCGCATTTGTTCAAGCCTCTACCATAATTATTTTAGAACGCCTATTCACCCCCCCCCCCCTCTAGGCGACATCCACGATTTTTCACAAAGTGCAATGGACAATGCTTACCATACCATGGGATCACTTGATCCCTCTCGATACATCTTCTACGCTTTGTGAGTTGATCAACTTGATTCACTCTTGACTTAATCTTGATCAACCTTGAATCTTTCCAACTCTCTTCATTTGGATGATGTCTTGAAGGTAAACATGAATGATCACACAATCTTCTTCTTCAAGACATGCTTGCAATAAGCTCAACACTCACATGACCAATCTTTGGATAATTCCTTAATAGCACCTTGGTCAACTCATAAACTCCTTGAAACCAACACATGGACTTCAAGAAAAGCCTATGGACAAATCTTTAAAATATAACTCAAGACAACCATTAGTCCATAGAGATTGTCATCAATTACCAAAACCAAACATGGGGGCACCGCATGTTCTTTAAGATGCCATGTTTAATAAAATGCAGTTGCCATGTTTTATGCAATGTGCTTCCATTGGGAATGTTGGTGTGGAAATGACAATGGCCAGTTGAAAATGTACTACAATTGCCATGTCTAGTGTACTATAGTTGCCATGTCTAATGTACTACAGTTGCCATGTCTACTGTACTACAGTTGCCATGTTCAATGTACTATGTTTGCCATGTTCAAACAAAATGTATTTCTATTTCCATGACAACGTAAGGTGCTACAAAAAAAAGAGCGCACGATAGTTTAACAGAAAACACACAAAATTTGCAGATTCCAAGAAGAAATAAAGCGTGCCAGCATGTTCACGGCTTTCCAGGTGGACGAACATACGTTCAAGGTGTGTTCTATTTTGGGCATGTCAGATTCAGAACCTGAAGACCCGGACAAAGGAAGAACTACTTCGTCAAAGCCTCGATAGGCGAAGGCGAATACTACTGCCAATGCTGCAAGTTTGAACGGGACGGCATTGTGTGCTGTCACATACTAAAAGTAATGGACATGAACGCTGTGACACGGATGCCCCGCCATTTTATAAGGCGGTGATGGACTTGGGACGCTGACGACGCGTTTGCGCCGCAGACAACAAACGCAGTTTTGGCTATGCATGACGAGAGACCTGAGGTAACCATGGAAGCCGTGAGGCACGTTGTGCTGACAAAGAACTATACTGAGCTAATTGATGAAGCGTGCAAGAGTGATGAGAAAGCAAGAGTCGCAGAAAAACACAGGAAGGCCCTGAAAAGAGAGCTTGATGAGATCAAGAAGAGGAAAGCTGAGGAAGCCTTACACCGGTTCCCCTGCACATCAAGTGTGCCTTCATGCACGGGGCCAACATCTGAAAACTCGGAGATAGGATCTGAAACAGCAAGCACACAAACCCAGGTCATAAACCCACCCCGTTCCATCACAAAGGGTTGTCCAGGAGAGATAAGATACAAATCGGGATTGGAGATTTAAGTAAAACACAAGAAAACGAAGAAAGGGATGGGCAATCCATATGCAAAAATTGGGGCGCTGTGACATGGTCCTTGTGGACATTTTGTTTTGTACCCTAGATGTTGTGAATTTTTTTAAATTGGGAGAATGACTCTTGAGGGGCATCAGAAGTTGAAGGAAAAATACATTGAATGGATAAATGCAGTTGCCATGTTATGGATACTTAATCTGCCATGTTATGTGTAGTTAATCTGCCATGCTATTTTATACTAAATATGCCATGTTAATTGTACTGGATCTGCCATGTTAGTTGTACTGGATCTGTCATGTTAGTTGTACTGGATCTGCCATGTTGATTATATTGGATCTGCCATGTTAATTATGCTGGATCTGCTGTGTTGTTTGTACTGAATCTACCATGTTAGCTGTACTGAAAATATGCCATGGTATTTATAATGACTCTGCATCACATATATTTCCATGATAATTCAACGCGGTTTAGTCACACATAGTGTGTTGTGTGCAATGTATGGGTAACAAGTTGAAAAAAGCGTAACGTGCATCAACCGCAGGAAAGGTTGCGGCTACATGATCAACCTACCATGCTAGCCGGTGCAGTTAGCGATGAAAAAGAAGAAGCAAAACAACCAAATGAAAAACGACGATGACTTTCACTAACCATGTCTGATGAACTACATTTGCCATGTTTTAAAACATCGTAGACGCATTCGAAATAGCAAACTGGTGCTACAAATGATGAAACCATAGTAATAATGATAAACATAAAACATATCTGCTGTCACGCCTAAAATAGGTTCACATCCACCACTACAAGAAACTTGTTAATACATGATAGTCCTAGCCCGTCACAGATCAGCTAAAAACTGTCATGCATGCCCACCCATGACGGATCCGAAATCCGTCATGTATATCGCATCATAATTTGATATCGTACCTTCCATGACGGTCCTTGGTCGTCATGGATTCTGCCCCAGGCCCGCCAAGCCCAAACTAGGCTGTGACGGAACAGGCCGTCACCGATTTACATGACGTGGCTGCGACATGGCGTCTACCTGGATCTGATGTGGAGGATACCATGGCCCATGTTGTAACGAGCCCAGTTAGGGATTTGGCCCAATTTCGTGGACAGTCCAACCGAATAATGTTTATCTTTCTCCTGCCATTAGCGTACCTATTTTTTAGTCCTACTTAATAGCCCTTTTTTTGTCCTGCCTATTTTTACGATGCAACAAAATTTACAATAGGACAACCAAATTATATTCATTCAAAAATAGCAATTGTTCACATGACAATACAGAGTTCTAACACGACTTCAAAACATCACAAGCATATCTAGAAAGCGCTTTAAACATTTTTGTAAAAGAAAAGAGTAACATGACTTCAAAGAAAATGCACTACTAGCAGATTTTTAGTCTCCAACACTTCACCACCGCTTCAGGGCAGCTTCCGAACCCAAATAATTCCCGCTGAAAAACTTCAATCTCCAGGAACACGAAATAACTGCCAAACCTGCATAAAATCAAAACACTCAAAGGCAAGACCATTTTAAGCAAAATGATGATCCACACTTCAATATGAGATGTGATAAAGAATTGAGACAGGGCAGATGTTGAATAATACCAAGAATTAGAGAATATGCTAGTAATAACACTAGAAATTTGAGACTGAACAAATGCACTATGTAGCCAATCTAACACAAAATCTGAAGCAAAAACAATATACCATTTACTATTAGTAATCTTAAAAAAAAGCGCGCAATCTTCACTTCCATCGCTCCTTCAGATTGTAATTCTGTGTATACGCATTTCCAGAAATACAGTTGTACAAAATCCATCACCTCTGCTGTAATAAGCAAAGAAACTCAACATCAATTAAACTGCTAGCTTGCAAACCAAAAGAAGGAAGGGAAAACAGCAGGATTATTTATACAACAAAATTAAGAAGTCAGGTAATCATTGAATTAGACATCAAGGCAGTAATGAAAGTCAAATGACAAAGTAACAAAACACACAACAAAAAATGTGTCAAATGAAATTCAAATGATAAAATAACAAAACACACATCACAGAACTAAGTACTATAGCAGTAGTAGTTGAGGCCATACAAACCTGTCAACTAAACTTTGTAGAATCATTTCGTACCATAAGTGCAAACCTAACCACTACTAATAATGTCTACACTCAAGACATTCCATTTCTTATGCTCATTCAGTCAATGCCCAATTTTATCTTACAGTGAATGCACCAACACTCATTGAAGGATAAAAGCTACGGAGAAGACCACATACCTGGTATAGTTAAGAGTTTGCTTTAGTAAGGTTTATAAGATTACCAAATGTTGGGCACCATATGTAATTAAGAGTACAAATCTTCAAGCTCTACACATATCTAACTCTGCACCAGTTTCTAATATAAATAAATAAAACAGAGTAAAGGGCAGGAAAAAAACATATTTTGACAACTTGTTTAGATGGAGGTATTTAGTACATAACATCCTGAACATGGTAGCATGTACTAAGAACAAGAAATTCATCATCAAATTGTGATATATATTAAATTGATCAAATGTCATGTCGCATAAATTTCATCAACTTATTGTGTTGAAATCGATATGATGGCAATTTTCACCACATAACACAGAGAAAGTTTGCACATAATATATAACAGAGAAGTAGTGTAATAGCAGGCCTAGTTAACAAACAATCTACTCTTGGTAGATGGATTCAATGAGATTAATGAATTACTTTCTCTCCATAAAGAAGAAAAATCGAAGGAACCAACAGGAGCATCTCATGGGCATTTAATTATTAAACTAGTAGTTGCTTAACTAATTAGCCGATCTCACAAATTCTACACTACTAGTGCTCGCACAGTGAGAAAAGAAAATAGCCAGCATTAAGAAGTGATGTGCTCATGAAGTAACTCAACCAAAAAAAGTTCAAGAGCTGGATTCCAAATTATCTTCTTCAGTGACACAGGGACATAAGCACGGACTGAATTTTATGTTAGAAGAACAAGCATAAATTACGTGTATTTTCAGTCAAGTTTACTTCCAGCAATCATAATTCACAAATGTAAATTGAGCGAGTGCCATAGCAGAACATAAGGGCAAATAGATGTTTGAGTAAAGTGTATGCATAACATAAAGAGCATGTGCAGGAAAGGGCAGTGTAGATACAATCACCAAGTAAAAATGTTTCTGGTCCATGTGAGATGTGCAAATTATGTAGGCAAGGGCAGTGCAGACATCACTAAGTAAAAAATGTTTTTAGTTGTACAAAGACCATTAGATGCCCTGACTCGTATGGGATCCATCACCATTATGTGCATGCAGAAGATTGGACACTATGCAGTAAAATGAACCTGGCACTGAAAAACCTGAATATTCAGTGCACTATCCAAACTTCATAGATATTCAAGAATGGCGTTCTTGGCGAGCTCACCGGGGATGATGAGGCGGACGGAGGACGTGGAAGGTGGAAGGCATGTCACTTTTTTCTCAACAAAATACATTCAATAAAACTGTAGATAAGAAATAGCATGTACCTACAGAATTTGCAGATATCAGTTTTTCTTCATTTAGATAATGGTATGAGTTTCTCAATTGTAAAAGCTGGCAGATAAATGCTATATGCAATTACTATTCAAAAAATCAGACAACATACATCGGACTTCTGAATTAGCAGTGTACAACTACAATGCCTGAACAGCAACAAGAACAGAAATTAAATCTAATACTTTTTGTTTCCAGTAAAAAAGATGAATGTGCGGCACAATGTAATTAGGAAGGAAGCAGAACAACCTACATCTACAGAGCACAAATAATACGTAATGAACAAGCAGCCCAGGAAGTGGTACTCGTGCCTTCTGCTATTCGTTTTAAAGACGGACATGGCAGATGCCCAAATTTCTTGCTTGTACCGATTCAGCCTGGCCAACGAGGCCTGCAGCCGTCCTCTACCAAGAACGGCTACATACAACCATGGAGATGAACAGAGGGGGCGGGAGGGTAATTAAGGGACGATGCGGATGTACGTACTTGGTCTTTCCGGCCGGAGAAAGTGAAAAGCGGCGAGTGGAGGCTACTCACCACGGATGGAGAAGACGGCCGCAATGACGAGGGGGCCGACGGTGGCGTGGCTGACGGATAACTGGACCCAGCCACAAGGGCTGTACTTTGGATCTGTGGCGGTGTCGCCACATCATGTAACTCACCTCGGCACGCCACCACCATGGATCTCGCATCTTCGCGGATGCCACCGTGATGACGGATCTCGCATCTTCGCGGACGCCGCAATCGTTGCCGTCTGGTCGACACTACCACGGATCTCAGGAGCCCCACCCACGCGCGCCTCTGCGTTGTAGGAGGTGAGCTTCGGAGCTCGCCGTGCTTGTTCACCGGACACGGAGGAGGAAGAGGACAGATGATGGATGGAGGCGGGCGCGGAGTGGTGGATCGGGAGAGGTAAGGTTGGTTCTGTGCTGTCTCCGGTGCTGGTGTGTAGCGGCAGAGAAGGATAGGAGTGGCGGCGGCTGAGGGAATGGGAGAGAATGGGAATTAGGGTTAGGTGGGAGTGGACCATGGAGTTAAATGGGCTGGCTCAAAAAAATTGCCACCCGCGCGTCGACGACTTAAAATTTTGCACCTCCGCGCGCTCTTTGACTTTGCCTTTTTTTGGCTGGCTGATCAACTTCATCTCCCCACGCGCGCCCTCCTCTTTTTTATTTTCTCTACAACATTTGAGTGACATGTGGGCCAAACAAGGGGGCACACATTGACACATCAACAGGAGCTGTCCATGATGGTCCGGATGGTGGATAAAGAAAAAAAAACTAGGCCCCTCTAGGCCTATCTAGTCAATCCATGACGGTTCACGTGACGGTCCCTCGATGTCCGTCATAAAGGGGCTACCCTTTTGAGGCCCATTTGCATCTTGTTAATCGGTGACGGTTTCCGTGACGGATCAGAGAGCCGTCACCAGAAATCCATCATGGATTAACAGGTTTCTTGTAGTGCACACATATATTACAGAAACTATTCAAATGTCGCTCACACACCACCACTACATGGTAGGCTACGCGGGGTTGCAGTCATAACATAGCACACGAACATAGTTTTTGACAAGAACAAAGAGGTAGTACCTTACATTCCTCGGCAACAGAATGTAAGGTATGCGTCCGGTGTGTAACGCCACGTGATCACTTGTACTTCTTGATGACTTTCTTGACAGCTTCCTCCACGAACTCGCGTGCTCCGGACTGCTTGTTGAGATCTTCATTCGTCAACCAGTTCCATGTGTAGATTTTCCGGAGCTCAACGACCGTTGAAGCTGTGACAGCGGGGACAAGTCTACCTTCCCACTTTGCAAAGTATTCCAACATGTGAAAGCCACAGTCCGTCCTGCACAAGAAAAAGAGTCAGGTGAACTCGCAAAAAAGGACAGACATAGCAGTGATAAACTTCAATTCAGATGTAACAACAAAAGAGGGATGGGATTGATGTAAATGGCACATGAAGGATGGGGTAGGAAATTACGTGTTCCCTTGATTCGTAGTCGCCACGTACTCAACCGGGAAATGTCTGATCTGGACCTTTGAGTTTTTGTAGTGACGGTTCCATGTCTCTTTGAAGTTGTTGATGAAGAATTCAGCATGCGAAGTAAGGTCTGCATCAGCTACCGAACGCATTGAATCAAGCACCTCAAAGCGTTGGTTCTTCAGGTCAAGACAGATCGCATAGTGGTGACCACACTTGTCGTTTGGGTCGTGTGGTGCAAGCTCCCGGAACATGGGGAACATGACCTGCATGTAAAAGTGAAGGAAATGAGAAGCAGAGTTCACATGAAGAATAGCAGAGGGACAAAAAAAGTAGAATCACGTAGAATGTTTAGTTATGTTGGGGGTAGTTGAAAGAAAGTTGCCGTCCATGTATGCACAAAATTTGCCATGTATTTTAATATGAAGTTGCCACATGGTTTGCACGGGATGCAAAAAAAATCAAAAAGTTAGTTTGCATGGCAGCTATTGCCACATGAAATATCTGCCACATAAACAGAGTGCAGATGATGGCAAAAAACCATACCATGTGAAAAAAGTGCAAACAGGGAAGGAGTACTCACATATTTCTTCAGTGTGAGCTTGAATTCACCGTGTTGAGCAAAATTCTTCCTCAGGATTTTGTGGTGGAAGTCATCATCCCATATTTTGCAGGTCACACTGTAATGCATGATTATTTTGTCGGCACACACATCCGTATGGTTGTTGATGTAGTCAATCCCGCATGCAACTACGTTCGTCGACATTTTACCGTTGGCCTCACGGACTCGGCAAGATCACCCAGGTCGACGTACGTCACTTCACATTGAATGACCTTGGTTCTGTCCAAACATGAGCTGTATGAAAATGATATAACATGAAAGAATCATGCCTACTAAGTAAAAAAATGAAAGAACTATAACGTAAGCGGATCATGTATAGAAAGTATGAAGAAGATGAATGGTAAAAAAGGAGCAAAGCAAAATGAGAGATTATGTGGTGTGGTCATTTACGCTTTCATCTCCTTCATGTGCTTGCTGCTGGCCCTCGCATTTCCAAACCGCTTGACAATATCGTACAGCTGGGTCTGTTCCTTTGTGGCCCTGAATTCGGGCTCGTAGTCTTCAGCGGGAGGTGGATGAACTAACCTCTGCTGCCTCACAGAACCAGGGGTGGCACTCCTAATGGTATCCTCAGATATCGTATCTGCGGGCACGTTGGAACTTGATTGCCCCTGCCCTCGTGAGGACCTCCTCTGCAATGCTGCCTCCTCGATCCTGCGGTAAGACTCATCAAGTGACGGTGAAATCTCCTCAGGGGTGGCTGCAAGGATCAAAAAAGTGGATTAGGATACCTAGAAATCAAAAACAGATGGATTGTGAGAAGATAGGGTGCATGATGTGAAATGTAGGTACAAAAAGTGGGGAGTTGCCATGTGTGGTACAACTACAGTTGCCATGTCACATCAACTGTAGTTGCCATGTAGTTGCACTGTAGTTGCCATGTCACAGCAACTACAGTTGCCATGTTGTGTCAACTCCACTTGCCATATGCTTGCCGAATGGAAAAATGCAGCATGGAAACCAAAAATGCAGGTGACATGGTGCAGCAAATCCAGTTGCCATGTGTATTGCACTGTATTTGCCATGTGACAACAACTACACTTGCCATGTGGTTGCCCAATGTGAAATGCAGCATGGTAGCAAAAAAAATGTAGGTGACATGGTGCATCAAATCCAGTTGCCATGTCATCACATATCAGTTGCCATCACAAGTGATAACCCCCAAAAAATATGGTTGGGACAAAAGTCAAACTACAAAGATGTATACAAGAAAATGATAAGCACATGATAAATGTACCTTGGACTATCGGCTCAGCGAACTTGACAGCCTTCCTGCCCTCGACCATTGGCTGCGCCATCATTGCGGGCATGCCTCCCGGGAAAGCAAAGGCAACTAGCATGGGATCTGGCACCACTGGTTGATCTTGACTGATACCAAGACTAAAGCTCGGTGGGGTGAAGGCCATTGGATGCCTCTCATGTCTACTGGCCGGACCACGAACAACTTGCGGGGCAGAATCCAAGGGTGAAAGATCAACAAACATATCTTAATCGGCCGCTACAGAATGATCGGGCTTATTTGTAGGGCGGGGCGTGTTGTCAGCGGTATCAGCCGCAGCCTTCTTGACAATCTTCTTGTTTGGGCTGTATGGGACACCCACATTGACTGGGAGCCTGGAAGTGCATAGATTTAAGTTGGGGATTTCCACTGCGGGTAAAGGCGCAGTCTGCTCCGGACGTTCACCTGCGTCACTCGTGCCCGGCTTGACACCTGCATCAGTTGTGCTCCGGTCTTCCGGTTTCTCCATCACATTGCTTTTGGCAGGTGGCGGGAATAGTGTGGACGCAGGAACATAACCAGACTCGTCTCTGCTGCTCCTAGCTACAGCTACTGCGTTGGGTATGTATGTTGATTGCTTGCGGGGGCTACGACGCATAGGTGGAAGACCAGCACGCGAAATAGTCGCCTTAGCAGTATCTGCACCGACAGGAGTTGGAGCTGTTGTGCCAAGACTCTCACCTGTAGATGGCATATCATTGTGAACTTCCGCCTCAGCCACTTCTGTCGTGGACACAGGAGTGCCACCATGCACGCACTTGGAATCAGTGTCAGATGAGCGGGAATCTTCCTTGCTTAGGTTGGTCTCGGGAGCGTCTACTTCAACGCTTGCTGATGGGGTGGCATGGCTCACAACAGCATCCTTCATTGCCAGAAGAGTTGGCAATATTTCAGTTGTCCTGGCAGATACCGACTCGTCACTCCCCGATGTACGGATGCCTGTTGTTCTAGCCTACACATCTGCAACCGACGGAGATGGTCGGCCACTTGCGTCAGAGTTAGTGGGAACAGTTGACGGTGCAGCAACAGTTTTGTCGCCTGGTGCCTCATGAACATCTGAGTTGCCCCCTGTTGACAACTTTGAATGAAGGCGTTCGAGTGAGTCCTTACTGATATGCTTGGCCCCGCGCGTAGTAGTCTTCTTCACCCTGCAAAAAAAGAAAGCACATGAAAAAGATATTAAAAAGTGAACA
The DNA here is from genome assembly GCA_963921465.1 of Triticum timopheevii. Lineage (NCBI taxonomy): Eukaryota > Viridiplantae > Streptophyta > Magnoliopsida > Poales > Poaceae > Triticum > Triticum timopheevii. The sequence continues at coordinate 514,348,896 of OY997268.1, read as the reverse complement.
AAATATATTTGCCATGGTAGAAATCTTAAAAAAAATGAAAAATAAGTGGAAAAGCTAGTAGTTGCCATGTAAGGGGAACATGAGTTTCCATGTGGCATAGTTAGCAGTTGCCATGCAAATCCAGCAATAGTTGCCATGTTAGCCAACTTGAAGAATGATAAAAATGTCTGATCTGCCATGAATGCAATTTCAAACCTAGGTATGGGATGAGCACACAAGCCAACGAAAAAGATGACAGTTGCCATTAGGTACAGTAAGAGTTGCCATTTGTCCTAGATGCCAGTTGCCATGTAAAAACCAGTAGGAGTTGCCATGCACTTAAAAAGGAAGGGAAAAATCATTTGAAAAACAGCAGTTGCCCATGTGGGGATGATGACAAAAGACCATGTGACAAGCTGAACGGATGCATTGGAAAATCAAAAAAATATAGCACTACGTCAATGAAAGCGCATGGAAAACCTACTTCTTGACTGGCTTCCTCAGGTCTGGCAACACAATAGGATCCCCGGTGTTGGACGTCGTCGTACGAGGAGATGACTTGGTGGAAGGGGTGTCACCAGCAATGAGGGCACCTTTGTTCACGTTGGCGCCTGTTTCTTCGTAACTGCTCGTCCACCAGCTGTCGGCTCACTACACATATGAGATGGAGGAAAAAAAGGTGGCAACTGTTAGACAGCAAACTCGTTGCCGCGCTTGGAAAAAACAGGTGCAAAAAGGGATCAGTCTGTTCCAAGAATATAGACAAAAGCAAAAAACTAAAATTAAAGTCGAACCTCCTCCTGGCAGCTATGGGATTGGTCCTAGACCTCTTGCCAGGAGAACCCTGCCCAACATCCTCTCGAGCCCTCCCCCTCTTTGATGGCAACACCCCCTCGCCTCTCGCAGTCGTATGTTCTTTGACTTTCTCTGGTGGGTGGACATCTGGTGCATCCTTACCCTTGTTACCACCTGCACGAACTTCAGCATGTTCATCATCATCGATGTCCTCTTGCACGTTCTCCATGTCATCATCGTCATCCTTGCTGAGACCAGCGTCTCCATCTAGTTCGTCTTGTGTGTCAGCAGGCTCTTGGGAACTGTTGTAGTCATACCGGCCACGGCAACCAGTTGGCCGATGTGTCCGTTCTGGGACAAATGAAGTGAACTGCCTCGCAACCGCGTCACTGTCAGAGCCACTGAGGGACGTCCACCCCTCAACCAACTTCCCAAGCAAGCCGGTCATTCCGGATGCAAACTGCCCAATTAGATGCTCAACAGGTGCCTGCGCCTGTGCACGAAACAAGAAGCAGCAATAATCACCCATATTACAGTCACTTGTGCAACATCAAAAATAATCCAAGGCAAACCATAGATGTAGATCTTTTGATTACCTCAGTAGGGCAGGACAGAGCTGAGTACACATCCATCCACTTTCCAAAGTTTTGAGGGCCCCCAAACACGCTGTAGTCTATAGCATGCTTGGCCATCAGCTGAAAAAACAAAAAAATAGCTAGGATGTAAGAGAGGGAATGTAAGTTTCAGCACGAATGAAAGAGTTGCCATGTGGAGTGAGACATGGATACAATACGCAGACAGCCATGGCTAACAAAGGTAGTCATCTCTTATGAACCACAGACGGTTGCCTCATGTCAAATTTGTAAGCATGCCGTGTAGAGAAAGAAATCAAAACTAACCTGCAGTTTTCCATATTTGGTATCAGTTACCCTGTCTGCGGCAAGCACAGCCTTGACAGCGTTGATAGTCCATGCAGAAACAGCAAACTTGTGCGTAGGCGGTGGGCCTCCTGTCCCAGTGAAATCCACGGTGGACAGATCAAGACAGTCGACGTACATGAGCTGATGTACAACAATTTTAAAAAGAAAGAAATATCAGTTGCCATCATGGTACTTTGCGGAAAAAACAGGATAATCTATGTTCCCATGATAATCAAGTTGAAGTGCATGAGAAAGAGAAAAAAGAAGAAGTTGCCATCTATATGTGCTAGTTGCCATCATAGTGTGATGACAATTGCCATATTGTCATGATGGCAGTTGCCATCATAGTGTGATGGCAGTTGCCATAATAATATGATGGCAGTTGCCATATTGTCATTATGCTAGTTGCCGTATTGTCATTATGGTAGTTGCTATCTTGTTATGATCAGGTTGCCATGCATGAATAAGAAGTGTGTTAAAAAGAGTGTTCACAGAAAGGACTGGTAAAAAAATGCCATTAAATGCAGTCGACAACCCTTTTGGTACATCTTGCTTGAGAATGCATCATGCAGGAAGTCGGCAATAAACTTACACCAATTCATGTTCTTCACATTTTTCAGATTTGCCTGCACCGCACAAAATTTCAGGACAACAAGTTGCCGCATCAGAAATCAAATGAAAAAAACATCAAAAAACACTGGCAGTGACAAGCTTTTCACATGACATCGGAGCCAAAAGATTGAAGGAAAATAAAGTAGTAAAGATGGATCATTCACCAGGATGGGGAAGCATTTGTTGCTTGCACGAAGAGAAGTGGTCGGCGCGAAAACAGCTGAGATGAGGTACATGAGTAGCTTCATCTTAAAAACATCTCCATGGGTTGTCATGGCCTGCAGCGAATCTGCCAGTGCAGACGTGTTCGGCATGGATTCCAACCCAGAAAACAAACGGGGGAACAACGCTTCCTAGATCTCGTTATTGACCTCGTACGGGACTTTGATATGTCCACGAGGCACACCCAAAGTGCAGAACACAGATTCCTCGTTCAACGGTAGTCTTCCATGCCCCGGAATCACAAATTCCTTGGATGCGGGGTCGTAAATCTCACCAAGCTAGTCGCATACAGGGTTGACAAGGTTCGTGCACCGGACATTCATCAGAGCCTGCATACCCATCTCAGCAGCAGCTCCCTTCCGATCGTCGATAAATCTGTCCGTCAATGTAGTCAGTCGTTCTTGGGAGGCTCTGTTGCGAATACGTTTCTTCTTCTGCAAAAAATAGACAAAAAGTGATCAGTTGTTGCCATGTTTTGCACTGTCATGAAATTTTAGTTCATGACAGACGACTGCAAGCTCGAGGTGGCAACCAATAACATAAGCAGGAGGAGGGGGGTGTGAACAGTTACCTCATCGCCCTCTTTTCTCCGTCCAGTTGCCCGATTCTGCTGTGGTGGATCCATGAAATCATCATCATCATTTTGATGATCACCGCGAGCCATTCTGCTGAGGTAGGAACAAACCAAAATGTTACGGTGGAAATGAAAATGCAGGATGTAAGCAATTGCCACCTAACAGAAAATGTCAAATAGTGAATGCAAAATATCACATGAACATGCACGCACCCCCCCCCCTATGATTATCGAAAACATAAACGTGGCAATTAAGCACATTGGTTACATTTTGAAAAAAAGGTGTACAGATCGTAAATGCACTTGAAAACAAAATGTTGAAGTTGCCATGTTAGCCCAAGATAGTACGATAGAAAGTCACAAAATCCTCCACTGCGCAAAAACTAAGATGTGGAAGCTCACACCCTGTCCTAAATACATCAACGAAATGCCATGTGTTCAGCGACAAAAATGTGCTAGGTTGAAATTGCCATGTTAAAATGCAACACATAATACAAAAAAGCGATGAAAAACATCTAATGAAGAACCTGAAAATTGCCACAGTGTGTTCAGATATCACAAGTCATCATGGCACAACACGAAAATTGCGTCCGCAGTACAATGAATTTGCCACATTATACTGACTGTAACATGGCAACAGACATGCTGTGGTATCTGACACAATTTATGTGCAAATTGGTTGCCATGTTATGCAGCCAATTTGCCACATTGTCCTATCTACAGTATGACAACAGACATAGTGCGTTCACATTCTATTTGCCACAAGAATGTACTATCCATGTGGCAACAGACACAGTTGATGTGCAGATTAGTTGCCACCCAGTGCAGTTGGTTGCTGAAACTGCAGTGACTATCGATTTACTACACTTTACCATTCATACAGTGTGGCAACTATCACAATCATTCAGGAAAATTAGTTGCCACAATGAAAAAGCATGTTTGTGGCTACTATCATAGTAATTCAGGAAATTAGTTGCCCACATGGAAAAGCGTGTGTGTAGCAACAATCACAGTCATTCAATAAATTAGTTGTCGTATGGGAAAAGCTTGTTTGTGGCAACTATCACAGTCATTTCAGTAAGTTAGTTGCCGCATGGGAAAGCATGTTTGTGGCAACTGTCACAATCATTCAGGAAGTTAGTTGCCATACAGTCATGATAGTTACTCAAACTACCACGTTTGCCTTCATACCGCAGTTTCAAAAACAACTAACTAGATCTAGGGTTCAATGGCAACTACAATGACTTCAAATTCAACCTCAAAATTCTCCCCGAACTGATTACAAACACCAATTCGAACCAATGCGCAACTAACAGACCGAAAGACATCTGCCCAATCCCAAGGCACAACCAGTGTGTGCCTTCGGACAGGCAGAACCACACCGACGAGGCTGCCGCGGCGGCGGCGACGAAACTGCCCAGTGCCACTGAAAACGGCTAGCACAGGACTCCGCCGCCGGCGGGAACGCCGACGCATCGCCAAATCGCCTGAATCTCTACGAATCTCGAGCGAGGAATCGAACAGGGAGGGAAGGGGGAAAAATGCAGGAAAGGATTGTGAGAGTTGGAGCGAGCATTACCTTCAATCTGCAGGCGCTCCGGCGAAGCCGCTCCGGTCCGGCGAGCACCACCGACGGCCGCGAACACCGTCGACTCTTCCGCCTCCGCCGTCGCCTTCTCCCCTCGTCTTCTCCTCCAATGGTTTGAAATGCGAAGTGGGTTGTGTGAGTAACTGCGGGGTGAGTAAATGGAACCGTGAGGGAGAGGAGGGCGAAGTGCGCGACGTGTTTGACGTCAATCACGGTCGGCGCGTGGCGTGCGGGCGCATAGCAGTTCCGCCGCACGCCCCCGAGTGGTAACCGCTGACCGCGGGAGGGCAACCAACGTGCGGGCGAACCGTCTCACACACCACACACGTGCCTTGTCCTATGTGGCGCAGAAAAACGACCAGATTGTGCCAAGATTCGTGCACAAAGTACTCGACGGTGATGGATGCATGTGGTCGAGATGGTGAATGCCCACACGTGTGGGCGTTAACATTTCCGTTTTGTTTTGAAGCAGTTCACGGCGCTTGCCTTTTCGTTTTCGAAGTTCAGATAGCCCTATGGGTGAAAAAACAATTGTCGAATGTGCATGATTAAATGTACTACACGATTTGTGTACGCGACTGTGGCAAAAAAGTTTCAAAGTTCAAGTACAAAATATTGAAAGAGAGTTTTTTTCAGAAAAGGAAAGAAAGAGAGTTACACAATTTACCCTGGAAATTACCTTTTTCCCCGCATTTTTTTTTACTCTAGAAATAAAGTCGGAAGAACTGTTTTTTTTTAGACAAATTGGAAGAACTGTTTAGAGGGCACCTCTGCAACGGACGATTTCTCTGTCCGGCCCTACGATTGGGCTTGTTTAATATGGCTGTTCGATTGGGCTTGTAATAAAGCCGGCCGGCCGGCCGGCCTTCCCAACCTTGGAGGGACTGGCAGCGGGACCCGCTTACCAGAGGCTGGAGTCCCGTCCTATACTCCAACCCTGGGCCTGGGCAAACGAAACAGGAAACGATAACGAAACTCGCAGAGAGGACGGACATGGCGGCGAGGAGCGACAACGAGTCGGACGGCGACGTGGGCACCAACCCCTCCGCCGAGGGGGGCTCGTCCCTGTCCCTGCCGCCTCTAGCTGCCGGTCCAGCCGTGTGCGTCCTCCGGTCCGCCGGGGACTTCGCCGGCGGCGCCTTCGTCGGATCTATCTTTGGATATGGTATATAATCCCCCGTCCCCTCTCCCCTCCCCACCTTATTCTTTTCCGGATTACTCTGCTCTGCGGTGATGCTTTCTTTGATTCTGTCGTGGACACTCTCAGGAATTTCTGTTATCGGTGTTCAGTTCTTATTAGGAACTTGATTATAGGAAATTCCGCTGCCTTAGGTTTTGCACCCAGTTCTTGCTAGAATCTAAGAGTATATGATTGTGCACATTCGATACAATTCCTTTTATTCAAGTATAATCTCCCATTGTTTGTATTCATTTAATCTTGATTTAGATCTTTATTTTCTTGGCAAATATTTAGATATTTATTGTGTTAGCATGAAGAAAGCACTACTGGTCTACATGCTGTCACTAACAACACCTGTGACGCCCGTTTAACTTCCTCTCATAAAATCCTTATATCGCATATGCTATTCATTTTTCAGGACAAGGTTTGCTATCTAAGAAGGGCTTGAAGGGCTCACTCGGCAATGCAGGGTCTTCTGCCAAAGTTAGTGTTCATGTTTGCATGCATATTCTTAACAAGGAAATTGCGCTATCATTTTCCAGACAACTTGCTAATGATACAAATTTCTTGGATCAGAGTTTTGCAGTTCTTTCTGGCGTCCAGAGTTTGGTTTTGTGCTTGTTGAGGAAACTGCGTGGGAAAGACGATAGTATGTGTATCTGTTCAGTGGTCAGCCTTTTGTTAGCACCTTGGGAGTTGGATACATAGCATGAACTAACATGTTTCTCTGGCAGTTATCAATTCCGGCATTGCTGGTTGCTGCACCGGTCTTGCTTTGAGCTTTCCAGGTACATTCACATTAACATTTTCACAGCTTACTTACTGTTATACTTGGTATTGTTTAGTATACTATGGGAAGTTGTGATGTGATATTCTGTGGTATTGCATAACATTGTGAAAAAAAATGGTAGTACCTGCAAGCAAATTTTGGTGTTATATGTTCAGTTTCTGGTGACCAAGTTACTCTCTGTTGTTACTCTTGTTGCTGGAATACCTAAAAATAGTTATTGTTCTTTGGATTATCTAAAAAGGTTGTTTCTGACAATATTAACTGCTAAGCTCGTATACATGGATTCTGGGATGGCCCTTTGTAATCAACACTTTGAACTTGTTATAATTAGGACAATAGCTTGTTATTGAACTGTGTAATTTATCCATTTGGTGAAAGTTTACTCTCAGGTGTGCTTCCAGTTCATGCTGTGCATTTGTTATCATAGCACTTGTTTTGAGAATTCGAGCACGAATGTCGAATGTATACTAAATTTTTCCCAGAAATACGATACTGAATTACTTGTTAATTCATAAATTATCATAGAATTTCAAGTTAATTGATTTACAAGAAGTCCAATATCTCTTGTAAGAAATACACTAAAATCAGGAGCCTTATTCTTTGCATGATAAAGAAACACGATCTACAAAATTTAACAGTAAATGGTACTCACTGCCTGTCTTGCTTGTTAATGAAATCCTGCAGCTGCTGGACAAGAGTACATGAGAGTCTGTTTAACTGACCAATGCCCTTGAAAACAAATTGAGATACTATCCAGGACTTCACATCTCGCAGTCCAATTAAACTGGACCGCTCATGTGTTTATTCTGAGTAATTTACTGATCCTAATGTAGCTAAACGGGTGATATTTAAAGACATTCTTATGCATAACGCATACCTACTTTGTTCACACTGCGTTCCTTTGTTGCTTTACTGGTACATGTGCTTTTGGGTCATGCCATTTCATTTAGTGTAGTTTTCAATTGTCTAAGGAACTCTAGGCGGCAGTCTTCTGTTAGCCTATGGAAGGATTTGCATTGAAAGGATATTTTTCAAGCATGGTTTTCTTTTGTCAAGATTTTTTGTGCCTTCGCTACCCGAAGCTGCTACTTTTAATCTGTTATATGATTATTAATATCGACCACTATCATTTTGTTAAGTTGTTGGAGCTTTGGTGGCATAGTTTCTTTACAGGCTTCTTTGTCTGAATCCAGGTACACCACAAGCGCTGCTTCAAAACTGTGCCACATTTGCAGCATTCTCATGCATCATGGAGGGGCTGAACAAACAGCAGACCGCGATGGCGCACACCCTCACTGGGAACGCCTTGACCACCTTTGCGCACGACAAGGGTGGCGTCCTCCCTCCTTTCACTCTCCCCCCAATCCTCGATGCATCCGATGCATTCGCTTCATGCTGCAAGGCCTTGGTCGTCAAGCCTAAGAAGCACTAGACAGCATCATTAGGTGGGAGAATAGTGAGATATGCTCAGGAAACCTAGCTAGCTCCTAGCGTTATGTAAATTTTGCTTTTGGATAATGTCGAAATATCTAGATCCGTTGCTTTTCTTGGCTGGGTTGTTTTTGTTGATGCATCGTGTGCTTGCTTGATGATATAACATGGATAGCTTTTTGTTGGACCTGGAAGATAAAGTATCCTGGATGGTTTATCTGTCTGGAACCGTTGCATGGTCTACTCATGTTCACATCTGGGTGTGGTAGTTCAGTCAAGTTGTTGGTCACTTATTTTGTGCTCCTGGCAAGTACTCCTAGTATGCACTTGTCAACAATGCAGTCTGTTTTCTAGACAAACATTACGCACCGGCGCCTGCGGCAGCTTGATTGAACCGCCATTGGCGACCGATCAAGTGTAGGTGTCACGCTCAGCTGGCTCAAGTCAATGACGACGCCCGTAATGAGGGGCACGCTGCAGCATATGTCTTGTGCGTGGATGAACGAAGCCTTGTCGTCACGGCGTGTTGCAGCGATGACAAATGAACATGAAGCTATTCCACGCGGAGGAAAATGACGACGGTGGTGGCAACAGCGGGGCGAATGGGCTGCTGCGGCGTGCACGGACGGACGTAACGAGGCATGCACCTGCCGGTCGCCCCCCCAGATTTTTGGACACGCAACTGCGTCTGCGTCTGCGTGCGTGCGCAGCACACCGGCCACGGCTGGTGCTTCCCGGAGAACGCGTGAAATTTCTTCAGGTCCGGCGCACGCATAGTCAAAATGGGATGCTTAGCAGAGGGGATATACAGAGTAGCCAAAAATTGCCCTCTGATCTGATGAAATGGGAAAGTACGACCGGCACGGCGGAGGAAGTTATGCTACCGAGGGGTCCGAAATCGCAAGAGATATCCCGTCGTCAAACTCTGGACCTTTTCATCCACCCGTGCACTGCACTGCACGTACGTCCAGCATCCCAACTCTCACGTCGCCGGCCGTATTATAAATAGCCACCACACCACTCCCACTTGCACCTCCAGCCAGCTTCAGCTCGGAGCCGGAGGAGATCCGAAACGAAACAACGACGCGGCACCAGCAAGGCTCCATGGCGCGGCTCCTCCTCGAACTCGTAGCCACCACCGTGCTGCTGCTCGCCGCCGCCGGGGGCGCGACGGCCCAGCAGCAGGCCTGCGAGAACGCGACGTTCCCGGCGGGCCGGTCGTTCGCGCGGTGCAACACCCTGCCCGTGCTCGGGGCCAGCCTGTACTGGACGTACCACGCCGCGAACGGCACTGCCGAGCTCGCGTTCCGCGCGCAGTCCGACGCCGCCGGCTGGGTCGCCTGGGGCATCAACCCCGGCGGCGCCGGCATGGCCGGCAGCAACGTCTTCGTCGCCTCGCCGGGCGGCAGCGGCGCCGTGTCCGTGCTCACCACCATCCTGAAGACCACGTCCCCCGCCCTGGACAACACCACCCTCTCGTTCGCCGTGCCGGTGCCGCCCACCGCCGAGTACGCGGCCGGCGCGTACACGATCTACGTGACCGTGGCGCTGCCGGGGAACTCCACGCAGCAGAACACGGTGTGGCAGGCCGGTCCGCTCAGCGGCGGGGCCATAATGGCGCACCGGATGTCCGGCCCGAACCTGCAGAGCGTCAAGAGGCAGGATTTCCTGTCCGGCTAGAGCGCCCGCCGAGGCCTCCATGCCACGCTGCGGCGACGTGCATGTTTGTACACGCAAATATTGTCAGTGTCATCATCATGTATAAATAAATCGAACGGCATATTTCTCGTGTTCCTGCAATTAGTCCCTAAAAATTCAGAACATAAATTCCATAAAGATTGGTCCCTTGCGGCGGTTGAGGACACTAGAATTTTGTGTAAAGATATAGTCGTATCATATGCTAAGAACAACTTAATCCCTAAGATATAATCTGTTTTTTATTTCTTTTGGTGCAAATACATAAAAAATGTATTTCTTTAGCAACTTGAAAAGACTAGGCCCGTAAGGGTTCCTTTTTTCTGGTTTTTTTTGAATTTTTTTTACCGCTGTTGTTTAAATGACGCGTGTGCACGGTAGTTTCCTAGGATGTGATTGATTATATTTTTTGCTTGGTTGGTCTTTTATTCACGTGTGCATCCTACCAGAGAGTTTCTTTTTCTTTAATTTGATTGACTGTGCGTGTCCGTTCTTGCGCGCCACGCGCCGCTGCATGTCGCCATGTCCACCTCACATGCAGTTGACCAGCAATTCCATCGATGACACGTTGTCTTCTAGAATTTGTTGGGATTTTGTCTCCTCCAATTTATCTCTCTCGCGTACTTTCCGGTCAAATCGTTTGGCACCGCTCCGCCGCTGTAAGCGCAAATAAAAAGGCCCCCGCATGTGCCCAAATGCCCAGTATTAGCCAGCGGATCGCAAGGGAGCTCCTCCACCCCAGACGCGGTCGCCTCCTTTTTCCACCGGCACCGGGACGGCGCCGGCAGCCCCCTTTTTCCTCTGGCACCGGGACGACGCGGCCGCCGCCTATGCTGCTCCATCCCACCGCAACGTCGTCGCTGGCCCTAGCCACGACTTCGTCGACGCAGCGACCGGATCGGCGGATCCAGCCCGTATGGTGTAGCGGCGGCGGCTGAATCCATGACGGCGACGACGTCCAGCGGTTCCCGCCGGCCCAAGCAGGTTCATCTTCTCCTCCAACCCCTCTCATGGGCTCCTCGCTGTCGCCTCGATGGCTGGGCCCCCTCCGCAACCGCCGGCCACCGGCAGCAGCCCCAGGGCAAATGGTGACTTCCAGGCTGCGGCATTGCTCAACACCGGCGACCTCGACGCCTAGCCCCAGCAAGCATCTCTCTCTCTCTCTCTCTCCCCCCGTTCTTGTTTTATGCTGTGCCAGTACGTACCACAGTGGCCATCCATTGTCCAGGCCCATCCATGCATTGCAGGTACTCATACTTCTCTTATTCCTGAATAGTTGCTCTTCTGGCATCCACTGCTTTTCTTTGATTTAACCCCTATAATTTTTCACCTTCGGTTGTGCAGATTTTTGTGTATGTGACTATAAGGTGTTTGATGAAAAAACAAGCAGGGTAGGAAAATATTTATTTCTATTTATGCTCTTTTGTGTAATCAATATTTCTTTTTTTTTCTGATGGGTGGTTGGGGGTTTGTTTTGGGATGTTTCATTGAATTTGAAAAGACTTTTCATGCTTACTTGGAGGCACCAAGGTCAACTAATTCTGACCCTAGCATAAGTATACTCAAAGGGAGTATTAATTAGGCACAGTCTGTTTAGAGCATTGCACTGTGTTTTTGCTTTGCTAATCCTGATGTGTAAGTCAAGAATGAGCGAGTATATGGACCTTTCTCTTTTGAATAAAGAGATGTGTAAACAACAAACTGATGCATAAACGTACAAATTTTGTTCACTAGATACGATGCATGTTCAACACAGATGATCATCCTTGATATGACAAGGTCAACTATTTTCCTAATAATTAGTGGTTATTTCCTATGAGGGAGCCTTTCTACATCTCACGTAGCAGATCTTCTTTGCAACTCTCTTGCTCTCTCATAAGAAGCTATACTTTGCAAGGGCCTCAAAGAAAAAAGTCTGTATTCAACAGACAGTATTGAAGCATCATTTTCGAATATAAATTGGTTTTCTTTATACTCTGGAGATATTACCTCTCTCAACTCTTATAATATGGCAAAGACTGAATGATCCTAACGGCAAGATGTCGACATAGTATCCAGGTCTCAGTACACACTAAAAAAGAGCAGTTGTTTCCCACTCATCTTTTCAACAACCGTAACTATTTTCCAACTTTTTGAGTGACATAGAATTCTATGTTCTGTTTGATTCCTTGCAACCAACAAAAAGGAGTGGCTAACACTCTATTGTTTGTTCTATATTTTCATACTTGTTTTTCCTTCGGCTACCTCACACTAGAAAGGGGGAGAAGTGGGTAGCTAGCTTTTTTCATACTTGCTTTTCCTTCGGCTACCTCACACTAGAAAGGGGGAGAAGTGGGTAGCTAGCTTTTTTCAAGTCCAGCAGAATTTATCATTGATCTATGCATGACTAAACACCAATTGTGGTATTCATTGTGTACTACTACAGTCTTATTGTTGAGATGGTTCTCTTACATTGGTTGAACAAGTTGTGCATTATTGAGTAATGCTGAATGGAACTATCTATTTCTTTTGCCGATGGTGGAGGAATTACTGATCTCAAGTTGCCTGCAAGCTTCATGGACTGCTCTGAGTTGAGTGCCAACTGCTAAGGTACTATCCTAATATATATAAGATTTCCCATCGAAAACTTGAAATCGTAGGGTATACCAAACTGTTGCATTATGGCCATTCGGTTCATTTTGTTTGCATTAATGTGTGAAGTCTTTTCTCTTGGTGTTGGAAGACAAACTGAAAAATGTTCCCTCTATTTACAGTTATGTTCACTTTAGATATATGAAATCTTTGATTTATTTTGTCAATTGTGTTCTTCATCAGATGTTGTTCTTAAAAGGTTGCTGATTACACCTAGAAAGATCCTCCTATAAAAGTAGAGTTGCGCTCTTTCACGCACATCACCGTGGATCTCAGTGGATCTAGATAGGCAACATTCAGATTGCGAAAAACATAATTTACCTGCTATTCTTTGTGGCCGACAATAATCTTCCCGGCGACTAATATATATAAGATTCTTGGGCTCATCAAAAGATTATAGTGGGCATGTGCATTTTCTGCAAGGGGAGATCATAGAACACATGTAACTTGGTTCTATCTGAAACAAAGAAACTATACACTAGATAAAATGATTAGTCTCTAAAGGGTTAAGCTTATTTTTGGTTAATCTACTGCTTCAAGTTTGCTTCATTAAATGATGCCTTTTTTAGCCATTTTAATCTTTTACGTTATGGCATTCCATGATAGTGTGCCCACTTATTCTGTAGCCACCCTTTCTGATGACCAAATCATGATATTACTTTGTTTTTCTTTTTGATACGTGTGTGAATTTTCCCAGCACTAAACAACAATGCCATGAATACAACATAAGATATGACAGTAAGGTTTGCTTACCCTTGGTGATCATCCAAGAGTTGATGTTTTATCTCTGAACTGGGAACAATAGTCCAACGAAATGAATAAGGACACTTATGCATAGGCGGTTCTTATAAACAAATGTTATAGTATGATTATTTATTTTGTGCACCTGCAAGATGCTATTACTTGTCCTATAGGATTGATAGGGATAATAATCTTACTTGGATCTGGACTATAACATTTTTGGTTTCAGGTATGTAGAATTATGGCTTTAGGTTGTAACCTGGGTGGTCAGTAGATTAGATTTCGCGGAGCTTTTCAAATCTGTTCAAACATCTCAGTGGACCAGATTTATGTATTTATTGTTTAGTTAAATATCATTGTCCTTTTAAAAGGAAATGTACCATTTTTCGTTTAAGTTTGTTGACCAAGGTTGTTAAAGTAGTAAACTCAGCCACTGTGGCATGATCAACTTTCGTGAGCAACTTCTTTATACTGGGCAAATCAAATGTAGGTCCAAGTGGCTTCGCGACAGGGTGTGGAAACACTGCTTGTGGGTGACCATGGGATGCCCGTAGGAGAGACAAATAAACATAGCATACAGAGAAATAATCGATTCATCACAAGTACATGCAGTCTTTCTTTGGTCATACATGCAGTTTAAGTTTGGTTGGCAGACCATTTTACTCAATTTAATTATCTTATTTTCATTTGAGAACATCTTAATGTTCTCGCTTTGTACTGGTAAGGGAAGGCAAGTGTCGGAATTCTGGTTATATTGATGTTTTTGCCGTCAGTACAACATTGCCATGTACTGATATATATGGGATAATAAGCTTCAGTGTATGAAGCTATTGTTAACTTCTGCTCCCATCATGCACGGCGTTATCCTTTGATGTATAGCTGCACTTATTAGCAAAGTGTGTTACTTGTTAGCAATGTACACAGTGATTTCTGCAATTCTTACGAGAGAGTCACCTCTGTTTAATGCACCTGTTTCAGTAGAAGCACAAACAACCCTCCATGAAAACTTCTACAGTTTTATGTTTACATCACAAATTCACAATACAGAGACATGAGTTTTTATAATTAAGTTGGGACATTAGTTTTAGTATAGTTTTTGATTGTATCTTAAATGACTTGTTGGACAGCCGTACTGTCTAGCATATCAACCTGATACAAACTCTTACATTGATGTAACAACTGTTTCCCTAAGAAGACTCTTACACTGGTTGCAGTTGCCTGTACTAGAGTCGTCTATGGTGTAGTGTAACTAGATCTATTGAATGACTTAGCAGCAAATTAAGTTTTGGAACGAGTTACCAAGCATTATACAAAAAACAAATAGCTTATCAATCCATGTAGCGCGGCGTGCCGCCACGCACTACCCGCTAGCGACTATCATAGGAGCAAGTATTCGTTTACTTTAGGATATAAAAATCTGAAAAAATGATTTCAGTATCTTATCACATCTTTACCGATCAAGGCGTACGGATCATGTGTCTACATACATAGATTTTGTCCATGAATTAACAACAATGTGCAAGAGCTCTATTTGCATCCCATTTTTGCGCAACAGGGTTGTGAAAACCCACGCTCGCAACTGGCGCAACCCTCGTGTTTAGTTGTGATTACGAGTCAGAAACCCTGAATAGATCATCGGTGTTAAGCCGGAGGAAGGAGAGGATGAGGCCAAGTCATCATGACCCTTATGTCCTGAGTAGAGGACTCTGGAATATCACTATCAGAAGCAGGAACTTGAGCACTTGAGGACAAGGCTTTTTTCTTCTCTTAGCAGGCAACTCTACAATTTGAGCCATTGAGGAGGCTCTTGGTCTAGCAGATGGGGGATATGGAAAATTGCATTTTTGTAATTTGCAATAATGTCATGGGCGATCGACGACAATTGAACCCGTGCATGGTGGATTCATAATCGACTGCCTTGATCCACTTGTCTATATTGAACACGTGCTTCAGAGGTTTGCCTCATGTGCCTCTCAAGTCGTTTCTGCAGTGGCAATTAAACACATTAAGCGTTGTGTGAAGGACGGCCCACCAGCTATGCCACGTAGCGCAAGCTGGTTGGTCGAGTGAATAAGCTTTTGGGATATTATTTTTAGATGAAGGTGAGGATTTTTTTTTAATGTTTTTCCTTTTTAGACGAAGGTGATGACCCCACACATTTTTTTAAAGGGAGGGCTATGCAAAGTGGTGCTCGCTGGTAGGCTGCATTGATGATTTTTTTTTCTTTTTTACTTCTTTTTTATAGATGGAGGTGAGATTTTTTTTAAAATGTTTTCTAGATGGAGACGAGGACTCCGTCTATCTTTTTAAATGAAAATGTGCGCACAATTTCCTCTCAAGCGGCGCCATAGGGTTGCGTCCCAACCATTAGTCAAAATCCAATGGTCCCTACAAAGAAAACCACGAACTTACAAGCTATGTTAGTCAAATACAATCAACTTGATATGGTTGTATAATTAACTTACTTCTTGCAGTATGGAAGTAGAATGAAATTTGCCCATTGTAGGTGACGAGCGCCCTCACGACATAGTTGAAGGTACCAACCCTATCAAATCGATTACTTACTGTAAGGGCATATTTATCCCTAAGTGTTTTGGTGATTGATGACAATACTCGTGCGGACTAATCGTGTGCCTTGAGTCCCTCAGATACTTCATCATTAGGCACAAGACGATTCGGTGCCCCTCGGAGACTGTTGAAGCCGGCGTTGTTCTACGTTTCTCTTTGGTGGAGTTGAGTCGTAGGAGAGCCGTACTATTAAGAGGGGGTCCGCGTCGGAAAGGTAGGGTGGAATCACACGTATAATTGTCCCTCCTTTCCTTGCACTTTGGAGCTACCCGTCGTTATCTTGGTTGTGTGAAAACTGGCGACTACTGCTGTACTTGCGGTAGTACCGCAGGTACAAGCGGTAGTATCGCGGCGCGTCACGGTAGTACCGCCCCTCTGGTGCGGTAGTACCGCGGCACCCTGGCCTAGTGCCGCTCCGGTGCGGTAGTAGGGGCGGATGTAATTTTTTACATCCGCGCCCCTAACGGTAGTACCGCCACTTTGGTGCGGTAGTACCGCGGCACCCTGGCCTAGTGCCGCTCCGGTGCGGTAGTAGGGGCGGATGTAATTTTTTACATCCGCGCCCCCCACGGTAGTACCGCTCGTCCAGCGCGGTAGTACCGCGGGGGCCCACGGTAGTACCGCTCCCTTGGAGTCGTAGTACCGTGGCCCTTCTGCCTAGTACCGCAGCGTCGCGGTAGTAGGCGCGGATGTAAGTTTTTACATCCGCGCCGACCACGGTAGTACCGCGCCTCGCAGGCGGTAGTACCGCGTCGGGTTTTTGCACCACCCTAGTTTCTGCGGAAGTAGGCACGGATATAAGTTATTTCATCCGCACCCTTCCCAGGCTGTGACCCTCCTGCCTTGCGGTAGTACCACAAGGGGGAGCGGTAGTACCGCGCAAGAGGTAGTACTGCTCCTTCGTCA
The DNA here is from genome assembly GCA_963921465.1 of Triticum timopheevii. Lineage (NCBI taxonomy): Eukaryota > Viridiplantae > Streptophyta > Magnoliopsida > Poales > Poaceae > Triticum > Triticum timopheevii. The sequence continues at coordinate 514,332,264 of OY997268.1, read as the reverse complement.
GGCTTGTTCCGGCCTGTGCAGCTACCACGGTAGTACCGTGGTCCTCCACGGTAGTACCGCGCGGCGTCGCGGTAGTACCGCTTCCTTGGAGCGGTAGTACCGTGAGTCGCGGGCAGAACTAGTGGATAACGGTTGGATCTTTTCCACGACTATATAAGGGATGTCTTCTACCTCTAGTTGACTACCTCTTCCACCTCTAACCTTCATTGTTGCTCCAAGCTTCATTTTCGCTCGATCTCTCTCCCTAGCCAATCAAACTTGTTGATTTGCTCGGGATTGGGTGACGAGGGCCCGATCTACACTTCCATCAAAGGATATTTGATTCCCCCCACTTATCCCTTGCGGATCTTGTTACTCTTGGGTGTTGAGCACCCTAGACGGTTGAGGTCACCTCGAAGCCATACTCCATTGTGGTGAAGCTTCGTGGTGGTGTTGTTGTTGGGAGCCTCCGATTGTTGTGGAGATTGCCCCAACCTTGCTTGTAAATGTTCGGTCGCCGCCTTTAAGGGCACCAATAGTGGAATCACGGCATCTCGCATCGTGTGAGGGCGTGAGGAGAATACGGTGGCCCTAGTGGCTTCTTGGGGAGCATTGTGCCTCCACACCGCTCTAACGGAGACGTACTTCCCCTTAAAAGGAAGGAACTCCGGTAACACATCCTCGTCTCCACCGTCTCCACTCTTGGTTATTTCGTGCCTTTACTTTCGCAAGCTTACTTATTGTTACATCTCTTGCTTGCTTGCGTGCTAGTTGTTATTGCATCATATAGGTTGCTCACTTAGTTGCATTCTAGACAACCTATTTGTTGCAAAGTTTAATTTGGTAAAGAAAAGCTTAAAAATTGTTAGTTGCCTATTCACCCCCCCCCTCTAGTCAACCATATCGATCCTTTCAATTGGTATCAGAGCCTCATCCCTTTATTAAGGACTTTGCCATCCGAAGAGTATGGTTGACACCAACGATGGTGCGGAGGAACACTCCGGTGTGAATCCCATCTCATCTTCGGCCGAAGGGGGAACCTCGGTCTCTCGTGAGGAGTTCAATGTGGCTTTAGACACATTGAAAACCTCCATGACGGCCGAGGTTAAAAGCATGTTTAATGATTTCCTAGAAGGACTTAAACTATCTACCGCGCCTATGAAAGTGGGTGATCCTACTAACAAGGTGACGGATGCTTTCTCCGACAAGGGGGAAGCTAACAATGAAAAGAGTCCTTCTACTAGTGGTAGAAATGGCACCGGCATCTTTGCCCATGTGGAACCCCCGGTTTATGGAGGGCCTATCCCCTCCACTCATTTGAATCATGCCGGTCCACCTCCTAAATATGAGAAACATGAAGATTTTGATAATTGGGTCTATCGCTTTAAGCGTCATTTGAAACATGTGAACACTAACCTTTGGAGAGTCATCGAAGAAGGTTTTTATCCTCATGACCCAAGCAACTTCACTCCTCGAGAAGCCGTGGACAATCAATTCAATGAGAGTGCTCTCTTCATCATCCAAGATGCAATCCTTCCCGAAGATCTCCCTCACCTTCGACCCCATGTCGTGGCTAAAGAAGCATGGAAATGTGTCGAGGGTCTCTATCATGGAAGTGCTAGCATTCAACGGTCCAACTATGAAGTGGTGCAAGATGAAGTCGATGAGTTTGCAATGAAAGAAGATGAAGAACCTCGTGAGCTCTTCCGAAGAGTGACCAAACTCGCGGTGGCACTTCGAGATCATGGAAGCAAGGACACGGATGACAATTGGATCAAGCGGAAGTTCCTCAAGGCCATGATGCCCTACAACAAAGCCATGTCCTCCGTCATTCGTCAACGACCGGACTTTCACACCATGACCTCAAGTGAAGTGTTGGATGAATTCGTGGCAATGAGCATCTTGGACAGGACCGCCGACAATGCGGTGCTCCGTTCTCAAAGAGTAAAGAAGCCTAACCTTGCTTTGAAGGCCAAGGTTATTGCGGAAGAAGAGGAAGAAGTGGAAGATGAGGAAAGCAACCCCGAAGACACCAAGTTTGACTACCATGAGCACATGGCCCTTGCTTCAAGACAATTTTGGAGCAAGAAGAGCTCAAGACCCAACTTCAACAAGAACAACTCAAGTGGCGTCAAGGGCAAGCAACGAGTTAGAACTTGCTTCAACTGTGGCAATGTGAGCCATTTCGTTGCGGATTGTCCTTACGAGAAGCGGGAGGACAATGGTGGCAAGTTCATTCGGAAAGACAAAGCCAAGTCCTTCCCCAACAAGAACAACTTCGCCAAGAAGACTCCCACGCGTGGGTTGGTGGTTCAAGAAGAATACCAAGAGGATGACGATGATGATGAGAATGAAGAAGCAACGGCCATGTCATCCATTGCCATTGCTACTCCCCGGGTGTCTCTCTTCGAATCACCCAACGAAAACATCACCGCTAGATGCCTCATGGCTAAGGCTTCAAACAAGGTAACCCCCAACATCACAACCACCATCATTACTAATCCCTCCGTGGAGGATTGCATTGATGGACATGTTGAGTCTAATGAGGAAGTGAATGAATTTGAGTATTTTATGAGTAAGCTCAAGGGAAAGTCCAAGAAGCACTTTGTTGCTCTCTTGGAACAACTTGGTGAGGCCAATGACATGATCGAGGCCCACGAAGAAACCATCTCCAAGATGGAAGGTCATAGTCGTGACTATGCCGATGAGATATCGGATCTCTCTAATGCTCTTGAGGAAGAGCGTGTGCATCATTTGACTCTTGAGGAGCCACACAATGATGACCATGCTAAGTTAAAGAAAGATCTTGATCATGCTCTTGTCATGTCTCGTGTGCTAACCTCCGAGAAGGCTAAACTTGGGGTTGATCATGCTAGACTCAAAGAGGAGTTTGAGATACTTGACAAGGCCCACAAGGTCTTGAAGGGTACTCATGCTAGCCTCAAGGAGTCTCATGCTCAACTCCAAGTTAAGCTAATCAAGGAAAAGGCCACCTTTCCTCATATGGTATTAATTGATAATGCATGTGCTACTAACCCTTGTTGTGAGCATGTGCATCTTGTGGAGGAAAATGCCAAGTTGAAGGATCAACTTGAGAAGGGCCTTGTGACTTGCATTCAAGGTGAGAAAAACCTCAACGACCTTTTGAGCAATCAAAAGGAAGTTGTGGGCAAAGAAGGAATTGGGTTTGCACCCAAGTCCAAAAGCAAGAAGAAGAAGAACAACAAGGCCAATCGTCCTCCTCCCCTCAAACAAACGTTCGTGAAAGAGGGAGAGGGTGCTTCTAAGAAGAAGAAGGAGAAAGTGAAGGAAGTTGATGTCCAAAAGGGCAAGAGCATTTCCTCAAACAAAGCCGGCGACTTTAACCCTTCATATGTGTTGTGCCGTGCTAGTGATGGACATGTTTATGCTAAATTTGTTGGTTCTTCTTATGAGTACATTGAATGGTCTATTTGGGTTCCCAAGACCCTTGTTACTAACATCAAAGGACCCATTACTAAATGGGTACCTAAAACCAGGCATTGATCTCGTGTAGGTGTTTGCTTCCGGTGGGGGATCATGGTTGCTCGATAGTGGAGCAACAAATCATATGACCGGGAGCAAGGACTTGGTGGTGGACGTGCAAGAGATTCCATCTATGCCCACCAATGTCGAGTGGGGTGATGCATCACATTCTAAGGTATTGGGTCTCGGCAAGGTTGTCATTTCTCATGATCTAACGATCGAGAAAGTCATGCTTGTTGAGTCCCTTGCATTCAATTTACTTTCCGTTCGTCAACTTGCACTCATGGGCTTTGCCACATTCTTTGATATTGATACCGTGACCCTCTTGTGGAGCAAGACTCTTAAAGTAGCCTTCGTTGGGCATGTCGAGAACGGTCTCTATGTGGTTAACTTTTCGGAGCAACCCACTAAGACCGCGACATGCCTAATGGCTAAAGTTGACGTGGGATGGTTTTGGCATCGCCGTTTAGCCCACGTCAATATGAGATCTTTGCAAAGTCTTCTCAAGGGGGACCATGTTCGTGGACTAACAAATGTTAGTTTTGCCAAAGATCGTGCTTGCAGTGCTTGTATCGAAGGAAAGCTTCATGAAAAGGCTCACCCTCCCTCAACCATCATCTACTCGAAGAGACCCTTGGAGCTCCTTCACATGGATCTCTTCGGGCCTCCATCTTTTGATAGTCTTGGAGGAAGAAAGTATTGCTTGGTGATTGTGGATGATTATTCAAGATACACTTGGGTATACTTCTTCAAGAGGAAGAGTGAGACCCAACAAACCGTCATCAACTTTGCAAATGAAGCTCAACGTCAACATGATGCAAAGATCTTGACAATAAGAAGCGACAACGGCACCGAGTTCAAGAACTACACCTTGGATGAGTTTCTTAGTGATGAGGGGATCAAGCATCAATATGCGGCACCTTATACCCCTCAACAAAATGGTGTTGCGGAGAGGAAGAACCGGACGTTGATGGATGCGGCAAGGACCATGATGGCGGAGTTCAAGTCTCCGTACAACTTTTGGGCCGAAGCCATCAACACCGCATGTTATGCATCCAATCGGCTCTATCTTCGCAAAGGCTTGAACAAGACTCCTTATGAGATCCTCACCGGCAACAAGCCCAACCTCAAGTACTTCCGGGTGTTCGGTTGTAAGTGTTTCATTCTCAAGAAAGGTGTTCGGTTGTGTAAATTTGAGGCTAGAGCTCATGAGGGCACATTTGTTGGTTATGCTACAAACTCTCATGCTTACCGTGTCCTCAACAAGTCCACCGGACTCATTGAGGATACGTGTAACGTGGAGTTTGACGAAAATAACGGCTCCCAAGTGGAGCAAAGTGGTACTTGTGATATAGGTGATGAAATTCCTCCCCAAGCCATAAGAAGAATGGGTATTGGTCAAATCCTACCCATTGATGAACCCCTTGTGGCCCAAGGAGAAGGACAATGCTCTACTCAAGTAGAGCCATCACCTCATCAAGACCCACACGCTTCCGAAGAACAAAGTGAAGGCCCTCAACCTCGTGAACAAGACCAAGGCCAAGATCTACCTCAAGACGGTGATGAACCACTAAATGATGCCCAAGGTCAAGTTCTCCCCCTCGAGCGAGGTCAAGATCAAGAGCAACCTCGAGATCAAGAACAAGCTCAAGACGGCGCTCAAGATCATCAAGTCAACCCTCCTCCTTCCACACCCGAGGAGGAATTAGAGCGTCGTGCCGCGAAGATTGCTTCCAAGCTCACCACCCAAGGCCATCTCATGGAAAATGTGGTTGGAAGCCTACGGACGGGGGTAAGCACTCGTAGATAATTGGAAAACTATTGTGAACATCACGCGTTTGTCTCTTGTGTCGAACCCCAAAAGGTCTATGAGGCGCTCGAAGACTTGGATTGGCTCAATGCCATGCATGAAGAATTCAACAACTTCGAGTACAACAAGGTGTGGAGATTGGTGCCAAGACCATCCGGGAACCACAACGTCATTGGAACCAAGTGGATCTTCAAGAATAAGCAAGATGCCCATGGGAACATCATTCGCAACAAGGCAAGATTGGTAGCACAAGGCTACTCCCAAGTCGAGGGTATCGACTATGGTGAAACCTTTGCTCCCATTGCTCGTCTTGAATCCATTCGTTTGTTGATTGCTTATGCTTCCCATCACAACTTTAAGTTGCAACAAATGGATGTGAAAAGTGCTTTTCTTAATGGTCCCATTAATGAGTTGGTCTATGTCAAGCAACCCCCCGGGTTCGAGGATCCCTACTTTCCGGATCATGTGTATCAACTCGATAAGGCACTCTATGGCCTTAAACAAGCCCCACATGCGTGGTATGACCACCTTACCGAGTTGCTACAAGATCGTGGATTTGAAGTAGGGCTAATCGACCCCACTCTTTTTACTAAGAAGGTCAACGGGGAGTTGTTTGTATGCCAACTATATGTTGATGATATTATCTTTGGTTCCCCTAACAAAGCTTTCAATGAAGAATTTGCCGCTCTCATGACCTCCAATTTTAAGATGTCTTCGATGGGAGAGTTGAAGTTCTTCCTTGGTTTCGATATCAAACAAAGAAGAGAAGGAACCTTCATCAATCAAGCCAAATACACTCAAGACATGCTTAAAAGATTCAAGCGAAGTGATGTCAAGCCGGCTACAACACCAATGCCAACCAAGTGCCAACTTGACATCGATCCCAATGGTAAAGCGGTGGATCAAAAGGTATATCGCTCCATGATTGGCTCCTTGCTTTACCTTTGTGCATCTAGACCGGATATCATGTTGAGTGTGGGGATGTGTGCACGTTTTCAAGCCGCACCAAAGGAAAGTCACTTTGTGGCGGTCAAGCGAATCTTTCGATATTTGGCTCATACCCCAAACTTTGGCTTATGGTACCCAAGAGGAGCAAACTTCAAGCTTGAAGGTTTCACGGATTCCGATTGGGCGGGAGACAAAGTGGATAGGAAGTCCACTTCCGGAGGGTGCCAATTTCTTGGTTGCTCCTTGGTAAGTTGGTCTTCCAAGAAGCAAAGTTGTGTGTCTCTCTCGTCCACCGAAGCGGAGTATGTGGCGGCCGGTAGTTGTTGTGCTCAACTCCTATGGATGAGGCAAACTTTAAAGGAGTACGGTGTCATTTGTGACAAAGTGCCTCTTTGGTGTGATAATGAAAGTGCCATCAAGATTTCTCTCAACCCGGTGCAACACTTCAGGACGAAGCACATTGAGATTCGGTATCATTTCATTCGGGATCACATTAGGCGAGGGGAGATCGAGCTCAAGTATGTCAACACTCATGATAACCTTGCAGATATTTTCACGAAGCCCTTGGATGAAGCAAGATTTCGCGAGTTAAGGCATGAGCTAAATATCATTGATTTGAGCAATGTGACTTGAACCCGTGCACCCCCCACCACACTCAACTTGTTGTCTAGTTTAGGTGTAGGCATGGACATAGGGGGAGTGTTGTTCTCTCAATGAACTCTCCCTCCCCCCATTATGCATAAATAGATCACCTCTTTCACATTAGCCATTTTTGATGGTACTTGTGCTTCAAAGACGAGTTTTGGTCATGGGCCCAAGGATAATTCTTCGCGGCGCCATACCATCCAACTCAAACATAGGTGGCTTCGGCCACCGCCCTCTCTCCTCGAGAGGTTTTGTCACTTAGGGATTCTCTGTTGTTCCCTTGGTATGTGCTTGTTTTTGTGCAGTTTTAGGATGTGTCTGGCGGATCTGAGGAGCGCATCACTCCTGAGACCGAGTGGATGGAGAAGTAAGGATACAGGTGGACTGATTCTGAGGAGGAGGTCGAGAAGTCCATTCCAGCTGCAGAGGAGTCTGACGAAGAGGCGTGGGACAACTTCTCTGCTTGAGCCACCTCTTGTGTGTTTAGGTGTCCTCTCTGCCTTTTTGGCGTCTCGATGCCAAAGGGGGAGAGAGTGTAGGGATTTGCGAGTTTGTGTGTCGTGTGTTTGCTTCTTTCAGTTGAACTCTCTGCTGTTTTTCTCGTTTGAACCTTGGTTATCTTACCTCGTATGGTGTAAGACATATGCACTCTATCTATCCTAGCTAGCTTGTGTTATATTGTGCTACTTTCATGCTATGCTATGCTTATTATCATGTCTTGGTCTCTAAAATATAGGGGGAGTGTTGATCCTAGCTTGTGTGCCATGCAGTCCAAAGCATTCATCTAAAGTGCACACATCTAGGGGGAGCCCCGTCTATATTTCAGAGAAGTGGGGTTTGCCACTGCTTTAAAAATATCTTATCTATGTGCAAATTCCGTGTTGTCATCAATACACCAAAAAGGGGGAGATTGTAAGGGCATATTTATCCCTAAGTGTTTTGGTGATTGATGACAATACTCGTGCGGACTAATCGTGTGCCTTGAGTCCCTCAGATACTTCATCATTAGGCACAAGACGATTCGGTGCCCCTCGGAGACTGTTGAAGCCGGCGTTGTTCTACGTTTCTCTTTGGTGGAGTTGTGTCGTAGGAGAGCCGTACTATTAAGAGGGGGTCCGCGTCGGAAAGGTAGGGTGGAATCACACGTACACTTGTCCCTCCTTTCCTTGCACTTTGGAGCTACCCGTCATTATCTTGGTTGTGTGAAAACTGGCGACTACTGCTGTACTTGCGGTAGTACCACAGGTACAAGCGGTAGTACCGCGGCGCGTCACGGTAGTACCGCCCCTCTGGTGCGGTAGTACCGCGGCACCCTGGCCTAGTGCCGCTTTGGTGCGGTAGTAGGGGCGGATGTAATTTTTTACATCCGCGCCCCTAACGGTAGTACCGCCCCTTTGGTGCGGTAGTACCGCGGCACCCTGGCCTAGTGCCGCTCCGGTGCGGTAGTAGGGGCGGATGTAATTTTTTACATCCGCGCCCCCCACGGTAGTACCGCTCGTCCAGCGCGGTAGTACCGTGGGGGCCCACGGTAGTACCGCTCCCTTGGAGTCGTAGTACCGTGGCCCTTCTGCCTAGTACCGCAGCGTCGCGGTAGTAGGCGCGGATGTAATTTTTTACATCCGCGCCGACCACGGTAGTACCACGCCTCGCAGGCGGTAGTACCGCGTCGGGTTTTTGCACCACCCTAGTTTCTGCGGAAGTAGGCACATATGTAATTTATTTCATCCGCACCCTTCCCAGGCCGTGACCCTCCTGCCTTGCGGTAGTACCGCAAGGGGGAGTGGTAGTACCGCGCAAGCGGTAGTACTGCTCCTTCGTCAGGCTTATTCCGGCCTGTGCAGTTGCCACGGTAGTACCGTGGTCCTCCACGGTAGTACCGCGCGGCGTCGTGGTAGTACCGCTTCCTTGGAGCGGTAGTACCGTGAGTCGCGGGCAGAACTAGTGGATAACGGTTGGATCTTTTCCACGACTATATAAGGGATGTCTTCTACCTCTAGTTGACTACCTCTTCCACCTCTAAGCTCCATTGTTGCTCCAAACTCCATTTTCGCTCGATCTCTCTCCCTAGCCAATCAAACTTGTTGATTTGCTCGGGATTGGGTGACAAGGGCCCGATCTACACTTCCACCAAAGGATATTTGATTCCCCCCACTTATCCCTTGCGGATCTTGTTACTCTTGGGTGTTGAGCACCCTAGACGGTTGAGGTCACCTCGAAGCCATACTCCATTGTGGTGAAGCTTCGTGGTGGTGTTGTTGTTGGGAGCCTCCGATTGTTGTGGAGATTGCCCCAACCTTGCTTGTAAAGGTTCGGTCGCCGCCTTCAAGGGCACCAATAGTGGAATCACGGCATCTCGCATCGTGTGAGGGCGTGAGGAGAATACGGTGGCCCTAGTGGCTTCTTGGGGAGCATTGTGCCTCCACACCGCTCTAACGGAGACGTACTTCCCCTTAAAAGGAAGGAACTCCGGTAACACATCCTCGTCTCCACCGTCTCCACTCTTGGTTATTTCGTGCCTTTACTTTCGCAAGCTTACTTATTGTTACATCTCTTGCTTGCTTGCGTGCTAGTTGTTATTGCATCATATAGGTTGCTCACTTAGTTGCATATCTAGACAACCTATTTGTTGCAAAGTTTAATTTGGTAAAGAAAAGCTTAAAAATTGTTAGTTGCCTATTCACCCCCCCCCCCCTCTAGTCAACCATATCGATCCTTTCACTTACGCCCGATTTATTGTGGGTCTAAGAAACCCATCCTCTCCCTCTTTGCTTTTTGATCGGCCGATTTCACGATAGAAAAACAAAAGAGTTATCGTTTACCATTTACAACCTTTTAGAGAAAAGTTGATTGAGTTTTGAAGTACTCACTATGTTATTAAAGTTATTACGGAGAGACACATTGATTTTATTAAAGTTAACATAACCAATTCAAATTCTAACTCGGCTCGACTCATGAAACTCACGAGTTGGCTCGTTTAACTCGTTATATATACGAAGATAGAAGATATACAATAACCTATAAAATAATAGTCATGGCCATGTATTTTTCTTGACAAATCATAGCAATCAACGATACATATCAAAGGGGCGCATGATGCAATCTACAAATGATAGCAATCGACATGGACGGGGCATTGGCACCCGGGCTCAGATGAGCCTGAGAGTAAACGGTAAATTCACCAAAAATAGTACTACTCTGTCCCATAATATAAGATGTTTTTGCAACCTAACATAGCTTGCAAAAATGTCTTACATTATGGGACAGAGGGGGTAAAAAATTCAAAAAAAATCCATATTTTTGTGGTGAGAGATGCTTGAGTTCGTGATGTCCGTGCAAAAATTCAGCGCATTTCAACATCTCACGAGCTCTCAGCAAAAAAAGACAAATTTAGGGTCTGTAAAAAAGTATAGTGTTTTGCATTGTTCAGGCCTGTTTTTTTTTTTTGCCGAGAGCTATTCAGATGTCCGAATAACCTGAAACTTGGCACGGACATCACACACTCAAGCATCTTTCATCATATTTTTTTTAATGTTTTCAACATTTTTAGCATTTTTTTGAAATTACTGTTCATAAGGTGTAGATGAGCTCGGGAACCGAATCAGATATTCGCTTATCTCATGTCCCTTCTTACTAATATTAAAGTTAAATGATTAACTTGTTAGCTCAAGTCATTAAGCTTATTTTATTAACGAGCTCAGACTACAACTCAACTGGACTCGGTAGCCCACGAGTTCAAATCAAGTTGAGTCAAGTCACGAGCTACTCATTTAGCTCACGGAGTTTAATTTCCAGCCCTAGTCGGGACGAATAGGTTGCTTGGGCGTGTACTGACGGTCGCGACGAGCCATGCACCTCTCGATCGTCCTCCTCCATGTTTTTTGGACACACGGCTCGTGTTGTGCAGAGAATTTCTTACGGTGACTGCGACAGCGGGCTGCCAAATTCGCCGACCACTACATCGTTTCGTTTGCCTGACTGCCTGCCACGAAACCGGCGTACGTGAGATCTCATTTCTCACACGTGGGCACCCATCCGGCGAAATGTCAAAACGGGACATGTTTCTGAGCTGGTCAAAATGTGATGCTTAGCAGAAGGGATAACTGGCCGTCAACTCTGAAGCTTTCCACCCGTACACGAACCTACTCCACCACACGCCGCGCTTGCAACTCCGGCCAGCTCGAGCTGAGCCGAACTGCCGAAGCCAAGCAACTCCGGCACGAGCAAGACTCCCCGTAGGGTAGGGCGTGCGCTCTACTGCCATACCATGGTGCGGCTCCTCCTGATCGTAGCCGCCGCCGTGCTGCTGTCCGCGGCCGGCGCGACGGCCCAGCAGAAGGGCTGCGAGAACGCGACGTTCCCTGCGGGCCGGTCGTTCGAGCGGTGCAACACCCTGCCCGTGCTAGGGGCCAGCCTGTACTGGACGTACCACGCGGCCAACGGCACCGCCGAGCTCGCGTTCCGCGCGACGTCGGGCAGCGCCGGGTGGGTCGCCTGGGGCATCAACCCCAGCGGCGCCGGCATGCCCGGCAGCAACGTGTTCGTCGCCTCCCAGAACTGGCGTGTCGGTGCTCATGACCGTCCTGAAGAGCACGGCCCCGGCCCTGGACAACACCGCCCTCCAGTTCGACGTGCCGGTGCCGCCCACCGCGGAGTACGCGGCCGGCGCGTACACGATCTACACGACGGTGGCGCTGCCGGGGAACTCCACGCAGCAGAACACGGTGTGGCAGGCAGGGCCGCTCAGCGGCGGGGCCATATTGCCGCACCCGACGTCCGGGCCCAACTTGCAGAGCCTTATGAGGCTGGACTTTCTCTCCGGCTAGAGCACCCGCGGCGCCGAGGCCGAGGTCACGCCGCACAGTCACCATGCATATGGGTTATATGTAATTTATTTGTTAGTGTCATCGTCATCATGTATACAAATAAATCACCCGACATATTTCTCATGATTCCTGCTATTACACTCATATCAATAAAGTACGTGCTAGCAATGTAGTATATATACACAGCCACCCAATTTTAGGACATGGTTCCGATTACAAATATGTTCGAACATTTTCCTCCTATCATTTTTCCTTTTCTTAGATTTGATTTGATATAAAAGATATTAGGTATAATAGACCAGAATTAAAAACATAAACAAACGTGAGTTATGGAAATTTAGTTTGGACTTGAAGCACATGGCTAAAAGCGTTGACATGTGACAATGAAAGCTCATATCTTCGGGCGCTAAACTTATGCTTAGGAAATCTTGTCTCTCGGTCATCCCGTCATACACAATGGACTCATTCCTCTTGGAAAAGGGGCTCATTACCAATTTAATGAAATTAGGCTAATGTTCTTATCGAAAAGAAAACACCAACAAACACAAACACAAATGTCATGGATACAGTAGGTTGGCCATGGCCGGCCATGGGAGCACTCCGCTACCTTGCGACTCAACGGACATGGCCCTCTTCTGGGCCTCCACAACGATTTGCCTCGGGTATGGGATGAAGACTTCTTTCTGGCACAATAACTGGAGCGGGGTTGTGGCACTCAGTCATCGATGCCTAACTCGTTTGCCATTGCAACGCGGAAGAATAGGAAGGTCCACAAGGAGTTTCTAAACGACAACTGGATCCAATTTATTGCCCGTCTACGCCCACTGGACCACCTCCCGGAGTTCGTCGACTTGGCCACCGTTGTCTTTCAAACGGCTCTGGACTCCCTATGTGTAGACTCCATCTCTTGGATTTGGACCCCCGGTGGAGAATATACGTTGAGCTCCGCCTACTGGACCACCTCCCGGAGTTCGTCGACCTGGCCACCATTGTCTTTCAAACGGCTCTGGACTTCCTACGTGTAGACTCCATCTCTTGGATTTGGACCCCCGGTGGAGAATATACGTTGAGCTCCGCCTACTCGGCTCAGTTCATCGGATCCCATGGCAAATTCGAGACAAACAAGATATGGAGTGCCCACACGGAACCAAACTGTAGGCTCTTTTCTTGGCTAGTGCACCATAACCGGATCCTCATCGCCGACTCTAGCCTTGGGAGGTTGGCCACATGACCCCATCTGCTAGCTCTGCTTGAGCTCCATGGAGACGGTCACCCACCTGCGTAAGGACTGCCCCTTCACCGTGGCAGGGAGTAAACTCAAGCCAGTATCTTGCCGCTACTTCCACCTCCATTGATGTCTGGTGGGAAGATCTCCTAAGGCACTCCAGCAATAACAACATGAGAGCACAATGGAGGTGGATCAACATTGGGTGTCGTGTTCTCGAAGACGATGGCATCAATGCAAGGAGGTGGATGGTACGTGTACAATAATACCTCTTGGCGATGGTACGTGTACATTCTCTAGAGAACCAAAACGTGTGAGCCGCATCTTATTCAATTCTACATTGACCAAATTTCTTGGAGTTGCATTAGATAGAGATTTAGGTACAAATGGGACCCCACTATTCTCGGGATCTAGAGTTGCTCATGGGTTTACATGGGAAAAACCCTAGAATGGCTTGAAAGGAGTTTGCAGCTTTATCTTAAGTTCTTTGAATGTGTCATAGGAAGGTTGTGATTGAAGATATTATTTCGAGTCACCCCTCTAGCTACATCTTTAAACTGTATATTTTCTTTCAGTTGTGGTTGCCTTTGGGAAAGAGGAAGGACAAATCGACGACGAGTGTCACGGTGAGTAAGATTAGACCTATCCATGCCATGGGCAGACATCAAGCTTAAAATTTTGTGCCACCTATTGTCTTTATTTTTATCTTCCACTAGACATTTGCTCCTCAATTGAACCCTGGTCTATAATATGGGGTTACCTTATTTTTCCACCCTATTTGAACTATTACTATTGCCGGTTTGTGGATCTAATGATCTAAAGCTGAGAAATATCTTGTGCCCGTCTTACAAAAAAAGATATGAAAATTCGAAGAAATGGGGAACATGGTTAGTTAGGTACTCACCTCTAGTTCCTTGATTCACACCTCAGCATTCCACCACGCCTTCTGCAATGAAGTTGTGTAAAACCAAATATGTACAAATTGTCCTTAATTTTTTGAAAATCTAAATGAGCCATTGTCACTAAGAGTCACAACCTAGAATCATTTAAACACATTCCTGAGATGCGCACTAGAAAGGCAAGATTCTCAAAAGTTACTTCACGTTGGATAGTTATGATTGTGAAAGAAAGCCAATAACACAAACTAATGAGTTGGTTAAGGGCTTCATGGGATAAACTGTGATAACCATGTGCCCAAATGTGAGAAATTTTATTTCATATGGTGTCACACTCCAACTTCCAACCACCGGGACTAGTGTGGAAGGCAGAGTAACGACTCTAGAGAGCGCCTTTGTGCTGTCTAGTGACATGTTTTCTCACTTGGGTAATGAAGTCATCGGCTCTGCTGGCATGTGGCCTCGAAGCTTGTGTGTGTGCATTGCCGATTTTTGTTAGCGAAAACAAGTTATAGTGTTTCAACTCTGATCGCTTGGGTGAGGAGTACTTGGCTCACTTGAGATGAAACCTCGGGAAAGCTTTGGAGGGAAAAGGAGGGGAGTCAACGTTCCAAACAACGGTCAAAATCATCCAAAATGAGACATGTTAGCTTTAAAACCACTCAATGGGGTGATTTCTATGGTTTTATAGGTTGATGGTAAAACCATACCAAAATTGACTTCAGGAGGATATGGCTCCATTTGGGGTGGATTGCGGGTCATGTCTATATTTCTTTCTGGAATTAATTCAAATGGGTTGTGAATTGGCCCGTTAACACTACCTCCACTGAGTAGTTATCATGCTTTCATATCCATCATTTGAGTCTCCAACCATTATTTCAATAATTACATATCCGATTTGCCCTATGGACAACTATGCAAGCATACATTTCATGCTTGTTTGAGTAATAGCATGGAGATTCCCCAAAATCATGCTAAGAGTAGTAGGATTTCCATAAGAAGGTGCCATTCATTTGATGTGAAATAAAAATTAATATCGATAATTCGAGTGGCTCAAGCGAAAGCAGCTGCTTTTGAAGTAACAGAAAGAAAAGTAACAACTGGAGTGGGGGAGTTAGAGTTGAAAGCATGATTCCTCGCTTCTTTCTCTCATGCTACCGTGCCAACCCAAATCATGATCTTAACCAACTTGGATTTGGTTCTCTTGTGAAAATCATGAGTTGCAAAGATGAGAACCATGAAAAGCAAGATCCCGAAGAAGAAAATAGAAACCGAGGAAGAGAAAACCACAAGAGTGAATACTAGTATGTTAGTTCTCATTAACCGAGAAATTGAAAGCAACATGCCACATCAACGATCCACTTTGGACTTCTCAAACCGAGAGCCCAACACCCAAAATGCTTCCCGTGACACGCGGAAGCTATATCTCGCTTATAGCGAGATGTACGCTCCCCTGCCTGAAACGTTTCTCCTCTCACTATAGTACTTGGCCGACCCGGTATTGTAGCACCATTTTCATGTTTATACTATTTTGTAGTGACTTTTTGGGGTTTTATGGATGTCTTCATTTTTTGGGGGTTTCATTGTTTCCACTGTTTTGCTTTGGTTTTCTTCGATTTTCACTATTTCCTTTGTTTTGCACTGATTTTACTTTGGTTTTTCTTTTTCTTTTTCTTTTTTAGTTGTTCCTTTCTTTTTTTCCTTTGGTTTTTTTCTTGGTTTTCATCCTTTTTTGGCCTTTTTAAACACATGTCTATTTTTTCTCTCTCACACACACAATATACATTTTTCATAGATATCAGGGACATTTTTATATACATTTAACAATTTTCAAATATATGATTGACATTTTTATAAAACTACATGTTTGATATTTATTTTTACACATTGTATACTTTTCCTATACATCTCAACTTTTAAATTTTTGAAACATTTTTTAAAATACATGTTTTGTTGTCTACTTTTATCACACTCATTTAAAAAAAATTATACATCTGAAAAATTGTTTTTTATACATGATTTTTTAAAGGCATGTTTTGATGTCTATTCTTTTTCGTACATATTGTATATTTTTTGTATACACCTCAAATGTTACTTTTATATTGGTTTCACATTTATCAAATGCATGCTTTGATGCCTAGTTTTTCATAAACAATTTAAATTATTTTTATACACCCACAAAATGATCCATAGTTTTTGAAAAACAGGTAGAATTTCACATACATATTTTTTGAAGCATGGGCATATTTCACAATCATTTATTTGGAAAGCTATCAACAATTTATTTAGTTGCCCTAAAATTTGTTTATACTGTGTTAACATCTTTCAAATTCGTGGTATTATTAAAATGAATTTAAGTTTTTGAAATATATTCATTAAAATGAAAATATTAATAAAAGGAAAAAACAAAGTAAGCACGATGTTAGAATGACGTCAACATAGCTAACTCACATTCCTACTGCACATGTCTAGCACCGGCTCCCTGTAGGCGAGGCTGCAGTAAACCTCGCTAAAAGCGAGGCATAGGCGCGCCCTGCAAGACACACGCTGCTGCAGGGGGATAGAGGGCAAATACACACCCCTGGGACGTGATCACGCGACTGCCCTGCGCTATATGGGCAGGCCCATTACGGTTTTCCTCCCCAGCATTCTATAGCCTTCCCTGAATGAGGGTTTTTATTCTTTTCCGGCTTTTTATTTATCCTTTTCTCTTTTTTCCTTTTGTTATCTTTTTCTCTTTAAATTCAAATATATTATATTTTTTCAAAGTCGTGACCTTTTCCAATTACTGAACCTTTTTAAAAATCATGAACATGTTTTAAATTCCTGAATTGTCTTGAAAATCATGAAAAATATCAAATTCATGAATTTTATTGAAAATACGTGAATTGTTTTCAAATTAATTAACATTTACTTATATCCAAGATTTTTTTTCAAATTTCTGAACATTTATGAAATCCATGAAGATTTTTCAAAATTTGCGAATAATTTTCTAAATTCATGACCATATTTTGAATTTCCGAACATTTTGTGAATCAATTTGTTTTGACATTTGGGAACAAGTTCTGATATTCGGGAGCATTTTTTTAGAAAACAAGCATTTTAAAAAAATTCTGAACTTGTTATAAATTTATAAACAGTTTCAAAATCATGATTTTTTTTAGATTCAGAACATTTTTCAAAGTAGTAAACATTTTTTTAATTCAAAAACTGTTTTTTATGTCGTGAACATGTTTCAAATTAGTGAACATTTTAAGAAATTTCAAATATATATTGAAGCCCTGGGACGCCCCTAATGCGCGCGCGAGGGGTGCGCGTTTGCTGCGCGGCGCCGCCCAATGCGCGAAATAGGGGGTCCCGCGCACCACCCGCACGGTCGTGCACGACGGCGGCCAGATCGAACGATGCCTGGTCAGGTGACTGAAGCATCATACCGCGTGCGGCAGCGCGAGAAGCCGCCACCTTTATCCTATCCCCACTGACGAAGATCCAACACATACATATATCGGCTAGCAGCCTGGATCAAAGCATCATCCAAGCTTAAGCATTAGGAAAATGCAGCAAGGGGGTAGAGCGATAGGATATGTTTCCAGCACCTGTAAATTAAACTTGGCGCTCTGGTTCATGCACGTGTGAATCAAAGCATGATGATGCAAGGTTCGTGTCTTACCGCCGAAGGCAATGGCAAATTAACTTCTCCGTCTAGTGCGACATTTTACCGCCACGTACAGCGCAGGATTACCCCAGGGCCCAGGCCCAGGCTGGTGTTGAAAAAAAAATGGGAGCTGGCGTGGTCGCTTGTGTGAAGCATCGTCGACTACGTGACGGGCACACGGCAGAGATCTTTTGCGGCGATGCTAGATGACCTAGATCAAATGCAGCCATGATGGAGAAAAACGTGGCCGCGATATGACAGGTGAAGTCATCATGCACAGCACCCCTGTAGCTGTAGGCTGCAGGTGTCGAAAGACCAAAAATCCTTCGAGAAGGCCACATAACTTGCCTTCCAAATCAGAACTACGTTGCTCGACTTCTTTAATATTTTGAGTTCGACAGCAAAAAAATAATTATCAGGCGTTTCTGGAGCCCGAGTCTGCAGAAAATTCTTGGCTTAGTTAAGGTTCGTTAGGAGTAGGTAAACCTACCAACTGCTCCTAAGGACGAAGCGAAAAGGGAAGCAGTCAAGCAGCCACGAGCAAGCAACAATATATATACAACTGACAGAAAAACACGGTTCACGTCTGAAACCGAAAGCAACACTCGGCATGTTTGTTCACGGCCCAGCAATTTAAAAATAGGAACACGGTGCCTCGGGCGACTAGGGGCAATGAATGGAAGCGTGTGCATCGTCATGCCAGAGTTTGATCGCTGCAGTTTGTTTAGGGTTTAAAAAAATCAGCTGTTGGATTTTTGGTCAGAAGATTGACAGGATATAGACATGGAACAAACTACTCGTTCGGAGACTAACTACCAAAGCTTACCTGCCGGTCCAAGTCAATCATTAGGACTAGGGGCCTGCATCAACCTTCAGGCAGAAAAATGAAAAAAAAAATCTTAGTCATGGATAATGTTTGCGATATAACATAAAAAGTATCAGGTCCTTGCTCAATTCCAGAATATGAGACACATAAGTATGCCTGCAGTTAATAATTACTCCTTGTGTTCACAAATTGAAGACCGTTTTGGCAGTTTAATGCAAACGGTCAAAACATCTTACATGTGTACAGAGAAATTATATGTGAAAGTATAAATAGATTGGGCATGCAAAAGAAATACTATAGTACCATTTTTCTTGAAATTACTAACATGTTATCTTAGCGCATGCATCGCATTCATTTACTTTTTGGTTTGCTATTTCTTTAACCGTTGAGAAATGTGCAATGCATGTTTGAGAAGCTTCTAACGCTGAAAAATCTACAAGATCTCATTCATGTGGGTTTTAGAATATCAGGTTGCCATGTTTCATGGCAACAAAGAAATATCTAGAGCTAGACATGTACCATGGAAAATGCTGCAGATAATTTTCCATGGATAAGTAGGAAACATCTAGGCTTAGATTTTTTGCAAGAGAATTCAATCGAGTAGATATTTCTGATTATAAATAGTCCAAGGTCGAACTTGTCACTAATCTACGAATATCGGTGTTGTATTCATAATAGGTGCCCCCTCCTTTCATTTAGCCAATCTACATAGCAAATGAGGATCCAGTAAGTACACGAGTGTGCTAGATATGGTCATGAATATGTAAAAGTTAAAAAAGTTAGCTACTTTTGTACCATTGAATTAAGTCGGTTCTTCCTTAAGTGTAAGAGTGTGACCTTTTAATAGTGTGCATATCCTCACATGGGGGTGTAGTGGAGTTCTATACGAAGATGTTACAAATGGACAATAAAAATATGAAGTTAAATAAAAACAAGTGACTTATAACTTTTATGACGGGTGCTTAAAGATTAACTTAGTTATATCAGCAAAAGTGTTACAAACCAATGAATGTTATGCGACTCATCCCATTAGGTTTATAAAAATATATTTATATGGTGGATTAAAAGGTGGAAATCTAATATGGTGGAAACAATTTGGATCATAGCAAAATACAAGAAAACATTATTTGGAAATAATTTGGTAATAATGTATTTATAAATTACGGAGGTGGTGGCAATATAAATTTTTGATGGGGTAATCTGGTTCTAGCATGTATTGCTATGAATACTAGAAATAAAATTTCCATAGTTGATGACAAATGCTAAAGAAAGTATATACCATCATAAATTCATGTTTATATAAACTATTTCTTGTTGTTATGAATTTTAATGTAAAAATGCATATGTTTTTAGTGATACTTGCAAAAAATTATGATTCACTATCTATAATTTACATTTGTTTATTGAACGGATTTTATTTTTTCATGAGTAAACTTCGATTTTTATTATGTACATATTTCTTAAATTATAGAGTATTTCCAGGAATGTGTACAATTGTCCAGATTTATTTGGTGCTCGATACTTTATTGTTCCTCTGAGGGCTCACGATCTTAAAATCATACTCCCTCCTTTCCGGTTTATAGGGCTCAAATCTGAAATCTCATCAACCAATTTATAGCGCTTGCAAAAAAAAATTTTTTGTGTGAAACATTGACAAAATTTTTGTTGGCTTTCAAAATTTCATCACCATATGACAAAAAAATCATGGCCAAAAAAACGATGATCCACGAATGTTATATGGCGATGAAATTTTGCAAGCCAACATACATTTTGTCAATGTTTCACACAATAAAAAATGCAGGATTTTTTATGTTGTTTTCCTTTTTTTTGATTTTACTGTTCACTTGAGCTCACCTGAGCTCGGGTGTAGAACAGCTGCGTCCTCAATAGGTCAACAACATAATAATGGCGTACTAACAATTAGGGGCTAGTGGCACCCTTCAAGCATGACAACTCTCGGCAGAAATCACTGTTTTGACCTTGTCAGAGATTTAAGTCGCAACCTGAACCCGACAGGAAAGTATTTCACGATTTGACCCTTTTAGAAACGCCAAAGACCGCGGCGTTTCTGATGAACTCTGAAACGCCGACCAAGCTAGCGTTTCTGACCAACACCGAAACGCCGAGGTAGCCCGCGTTTCTACCCTGGCCCACTGCCAGGCCGGACCCGCTGTTTTCGCTGACGTGGCACGTCAGAAACGCCAATGTCCCTGGCGTTTCTGACCTGTATGAAGTAATGGGCGCGGGGCCGCGGGGGCCTGACCCAGCCCATCTTCTCCGCTCGGGCAGTTCGTCCCGTGACGAACTGGCGGCCGCCCCCCCCTCTTCTTCACCAAATCTCCCCCAGATCTGCTATTTTGATCATCAAAACGAGTAGATCGAAGCACCCCCGAGTTGCTTGAGGTATTCTCTTCTCAATCCTCTATTTGTTTTCAGTCAAGATTGGCTATTGTAGATGCATTTTTTTCAAACATGGTGGAACCCTAAGATTGGCTATTGTAGATGCTTGAGGTATTTTCTTCACAATCCTTGTGTTGAAGTATTGTTAGTTAACTTGTATAGCATTGGATTTAGAGAGAGACCATTTTTTAGGATTAGGTTGAACCTATTATTTGTTAATAATTAGTTGTGATAGATTCTTTAGGATTAAATATGTTGAAAAGAATTGGTGTTGGTAATTAATGTGGTTCATGATTTATATCTTTGGGATAATTTGTAGTAGTTCTCACACAATTTTGTATATGGCAGAGCACTCCAGAGGGCTACGTCAACAGGGGGAAGATGGCTGCGAAAAGAGGCAAGAAGTGAAGTGATGACTGATGCGAGTTTGTTACTTCTATTCTGGTGAACTAGAAATGTAGTTAGCTTTTCAGATGGAGCGAACTTGTTAGTTCTATATCTGATGGACTTGTTATTTGTATGCCATCAAGACTTGTGAATTATTATGTTAAGTTCGTTGCCAAAAAATGTCTCATTGCTATACTGTTGCTGTACTTGGCATTTATATTGTGAAAACTGTTGGATAATTTATATTGTGAAATCTGTTGCTGTATTTGGAATGGTTTGCTGTTATCTGCATAAAAGGTCAGAAACGCCAAAGGCATTGGCGTTTCATTGTGGCCTGGAAACGCCAAAAGGACCGGCGTTTCTGGTGTGAACGGCAACGTTACATGTGCGTTTCTAGAAACGCTAGCTGGCTCGGCGTTTCAAACCAGCCACGTCAGCTAGCAACGCCAACTCGGCCTGGCAGTGGGCCAGGGCAGAAACGCGAGCTACCTCGGCGTTTCGGTGTTGGCCAGCAACGCTAGCTTGGTCGGCGTTTCAGTGTTCATCAGAAACGCCGCGGTCTTTGGCGTTTCTAAAAGGGTCAAATCGTGAAATACTTTTCCGTCGGGTTCAGTTTGCGACTTAAATCTCTGACAAGGTCAAAACAGTGATTTCGGCCACAACTCTCCTAGTCGTAAATAATGTTTGTCGATCATATGAGATACAACATTATTTATGTTACATCACGTACTTTTTTTCTACCAACACCTCTGGGCACTCCCCACCCCCATCTCTATTCCATTCGTACGTCACCGCCCCTCCCCCTTTGTTGGCTCCGTCGATGTGGGAATGCGGGGATGCCACGGTCTACCAGAAGGATATGTTGATTTCCCTGATTTGGGGTCTTTAGGTAGGTTCCTATTGTCCGTCGCTTCGGCCCTTCAAGCGGTGGTGGCAGCAGTGCTCAACAAGTATTTTATGGCCGCAACGGTTGTTTGGCGAATACTATTTCCTCGAGCCTCCCCATCTCGTTGATGTATTTTCCTGGCGGTAGTTCAAACCGGTGAGATTATGGTCCACAGGCTTCGTTGGCGCTGCGACATCGACGACTTCCCTTTGCAGTTCGGTGCTCCGGCTTCATCTCCGTCATGTCGGTGCAGCCTCTGCATGAGGCCTGTGAGATATAATATACTTCCTTCATTCCAAAATATAGTGCGCCCGCGCTTCCCGAGGTCCAACTTTGACCGTAAATTTAACTAACAAGACCAACTGCGGCGGGAGAAAAAATTATATAATTGAAAACTTCTTTCGAATACAAATTCACTGATATAATTTTTGCTCCCGCCGCAATCGGTCTTGGTAGTTAAATTTACGGTCAAAGTTGAAGCACGTGGATAGAGGAAGCACTACATTGTGGAATGGAGGGAGTATAGGTTTGACTCTTGGATCTATCGTAGTTCTAGCAGTGATGTTTTCTTCTTGAGGACGTTGATCTGGCAGGACCGTAGCTTTGATGACTCCCTATTCGCGTTCAACTATGACAGACCGGCTCTGGCAGCGGAGCAACATGCGCCAGCAAAACATCGGCCCGTGGCCGAATTTCGTGTTTTGACCCTTTTGACAAAGAATTTCAGGATCTGACCCTGTTTGAATTTTTTTCGAGATTTGACCCTTTTTCCTACCGTCAGGGCCTCTGGCGGTAGGGTTACACAGCCTACCGCCAGGGACCCTGGCGGTAGGAAATATATCCACGTCAGCGCACGGAGACGGCGTCGTCCCCCTCCATCGCACCCTACCGCCAGGGGCCTTGGCGGTAGGCTGTCTAACCATACCGCCAGGGGCCCTGGCGGTAGGGTCCGGGCAGTTATTTGCCCCGAAACCCCCGTGCCCCTGCCCATCTCCCCACCCCTCCCTCCCCCCCCCCCCCCCCCGTCGGCAGTTCATCCTTTTCTCCCCCAAGTCGCCCCTCTCTCCCTCTCTCATCTTCTCCACTCCCCACTTGGATCTTCACCGATTCTTCACCGTTTTGGCGGATCGAGATGGCCCCGAGGAGAGAACCGTAAGCTCCTCTGATCCCTCCAATTAATTTTTGCAAACTTGCTTCCGATTCGACGCATTATTTGCTTGAAATCCTCATGTTTTTGAACTTAGATTGGATCTTTTTTCACCTAAGATTGATTGTAGTTGTAGTTCTTAGTTCTTTAGTAAGTAGTGGTATTGGATATGAACTCTAATCAATAGTTCATATGTTAGTGTGAAGATGAACCCTAGTTCATAATTTTTTTTGTTAAAAAAATTATGATGTAATGTTGATATGAGGATGAACCCTAGTTTGATGATGCATGTGATATGATAATATGATCTAGTGTCGAGATGAACCCTAGTTTGATGATGCATGTTGATATGATGATATGAAGATGTTGTTTGGAAAAATTTATTTAAAAATATGAAGATATGATGTATGTTGGAGGTTTCTTTTGATATGATGCATGTTGATATGATTTGATCCATCATGTGTAGTAGATGTTGTTGGAGGAATATGCTTAAAATTTTATTTTAATATGATTTGAGTTCATTGTTTGTTTGTGTATGCTTATTCTTATGGTGCTTTTGTTTATGAAACTCTATTAAGGTGACCACCTCTTGCGGACAACATCGGCCCACGGTACTGCATGCTGGACTGGGCATTCGACAAGGGTCATAGTGCCCGTTTCATAGAGAACGATGAGGTAAGTGATATGAAAGAAATTTTGATCAAAGTTTTCGGATTGATGAAAATGATTTCCTAACTTTTGGCATTCACTTTTTGACAGACGCTCCAGCCACTGTGCATGAGGGGTCACGGGGTTCATGGGAATATGGACTACGACGAGCGCTACGCGCCGTTCTTCAAGAAAGCCCGTCTATTGGGTTTCGTGTTGCAGTTCAAGCGTCAGCCGCCGACGCTTGTCCACGCGGCTCTCACAGCTCTGATTGACCGGTGGAGACCGGAGACCCATTCTTTCCATCTGCCATGCGGGGAGATGACGGTGACCCTAGAGGACTGGAGGATGATTACTGCAATGCCGATCGAGGGTCATGCACTCACCGGTCGAGTGGAAAGGACCAACTGGCAGGAGAGGGTCACCACCCTCATCGATGATTGCCCCGACGCCAAGAGTAACTGTACATTCGGTGTGCCGTTGATCTGGCTCTTAGAGCACCGGAAGACATGCCCCCAAGGCGCAGATGAGGTGACTGTGGAGTTGTACGCGAGGGCCTATCTGTGGAATATTCTCTCGGAGGTCGTGTTTCCAGACAGCTCCGGGAACTCTGCCAACTGGGCGTATCTATTCTTCCTAGCGGACTGGGATGCAGGGTACAGTTGGGGGACCACATCTCTCGCCTACCTATACCGTTCGGTAAGAGAGTGTCTAATTGCCTACCTACCTACGAAAGTGTGTCCACGACATTTTCTTATATCTGATCCTCATTTGATGTTTTGCAGCTTGACGATGCAACGCGGAGGACGGGAGACAAGTCCACTATGGGTGGCTTTGTCTGGGCCTTCTCCATTTGGATGTGGGAGCGGCTGCCGGTGGGGCGTCCGGAGAAGTTGCGAAGACGCCCATGGGAAGACTATGGCGAAGAAGGCGACGAGACTCGAAACCCCACCGTAGCTTACGAGTGGGACGTTGTCAAACTCTACACTGGCCTAAACAAGACTTCGTACAAGACCTACACCAATGAGTTGGACGCTTTGACGCAAACGCAGGTATATGAACTCGCCCAACACCTTTCTCTTTGATTCCACTTTTGACCGAGAGTGCGAACTTACCAAGGTATATGTAATAGGTAAACTGGTGGCCGTATCGACAAGAACGAGAGTGGGAATTTGATCTGAACGTGATGTGATATGCGGACCGTGGTCTCTGGCAGTGCATCGTGCCCATGATCTGTGTGTACGCCGTCAAGTGGCATTTGCCACAACGCGTGGCCACGCAGTTTGGGATTTATCAGCATACCCCACCGGGCCAGCCCACCGATACCGGCGGCCACGCGCTCCACCTGTGAGCTCTTTGTTCTCCGTGATTATCATGTTTCTTGTTGCTTATGATGATCTCATTGCGCTTATGATGATTCTTGTTGCTTATGCCTTGCAGGATGAGCCGACAGAAGAATCAGTCGATCATAGACTGGGGAGAGGAGCATAAGACTCATGTGACGGAGTGGAACCGATGGAGGTACAGTAAAGACGTGGAGAGGAGAGTGACTAACTGGGATGATTACTAGGGCCGACACATGAGGTGGTACGATGATGGCCAGAAGAACCGTCTTCGTCTCAGGCCTCGATGGACGGCGGAAGACATCGCGGAGCTGTAGAGGGATGACCACGATGAACAAGCATACCAGTCCGGCATCAGAGACATGCACAGTGGATTTAGGGAGTTTGCACCCCTCATCAACAGAGTGGTAAGTTTGAACCGATGGTCGTATTTAAAATATTTTATTCGTCATCATGACTGACTTATGTCGTTGCAGTCCGGTGAGCTGAACAAATGCATCTTTGAAGCCTCAGATGCACTAGGTGATCTTCCCGGGAGCGTACAATCGGAGACCAGAGTCAGGGGGACGATGAAGGTACAACTTCAGCCTCCTCGGAACAGATGCATCTTGTTCACTTGCAATCAGTCGATCTGATACTTATTATGACCTTGCTTCATTGTGAGTGCAGAAGTTCGTGCAGCATTGTCACAAGCTAGTAGGGCTGCTTGGGTGTGCTGGAGCTGGGTCAGTTGAAGCTTATCAGCCTGTAACCACACAAGGTCTCATCGGCTCATCGAGCCATGCTCCCTCGTCATCTAGGTTGGTTGGGGAGGAGGAGGAGGAGGAGGAGGAGGAGGAGGCCACATATGAAGAAGGGGAGGAGGAGGATGAGAGCAACGGGGAGGAGGAGTACGATGAAGATTATGGACCTCCACCAACTCAAACATCTCAAGAATCTCAGCTGCCGAAGAAGAGGAATCCGAAGAAGAAGGATTTGCCGAGTCCGGACCCTTTCCAGAGACCGGTTCCTCGACGGCCCAAGAAGAAGACCGAAGAGACTCGTTCAAAGAGTAACGAGGACCGTACCTCCAAGAGGGGAAGGAGCAACTGATTATGCTCTTCGATACTTGGCTCTTTTAGTTTGGTTGAACTTGTCTAGTGGTTATGAAACTACGTGGAACTATGCGTTTGCTATTTGTGGATCTATGTGTTTGCTACTACGTGGAACTCCGTTGAAGTTCGTTTAAAATGTTATATGCACAAGTTATCTAATGTTGATCTATGTGATGCCCAAGTTTAATTGTTTAAAATCTGTGATTGCTGTCATATTTGTAAAACTTGCTGTATATTGCTGTCATATTGCATTCGAAAACAAACAACCAAATGAACTAGAAACAACAAAACACAGGACCCTACCGCCAAGGACCATGGCGGTAGGTTCACACAGCCTACCGCCAGCCCCCTTGGCGGTAGGGCGCACTTACCGCCAGGGCCCTTCCATTCACTCTGTGCATTTTAAAACCGAACCGAAAAACCATACCGAAAATAAACCGAACCAAACCGAATTCACGATTTTTATGGTTTCTGGTTTCGATATGGTATGAACTTCTCATACCGTTTTGAATTTCGGTTTTTATGGTATATACCGAAAAACAGAATGGTTAACCGAATAAACCGAAATGAAAAAATATATATATCTTGAGGCAAACAACGATACAAGTAGTCATTTTTCTTGTATAAGAATAAAATTTCCTGCAAAGAACATCCATTTTTTCTTGTAACGTAGTAATTTTTCTCTTGCAAAATTGCTAACCACGTCGTCCATAACCTTTCAAGGCATGAATTGAGGCATGCCTATATACTTATATAAAGTTATATACCATTTGTATTTAAAAAATATGTCTTTGAATTTATAAGTTTGTAAAATATAGTATGTCATTTTCAAATTCGCGTCAACTTTGGTTAGTATGGTATATACCGAAACCATACCGAAATAATTTGGTATATACCGAAACCGAACCGTATTTTAATATCATACCGTATAAACCGAAGTATTAATACCGTACAAACAAAAAAACCGTATAAACCGAACCATGCAAACCGAATAAACCGAATGCACAGAGTGACCTTTCATTCTTCGTTACAGAAACATTACACTGGAAAACACAGGACCCTACCGCCATGGGCTCTGGCGGTAGGGTCGCAGCCTACCGCCAGGACCCATGGCGGTAGGGTGCACCTACCGCCATGTCCACTGCACATTTCGTTACAGAAGGTTTGTGCGGCAAAACTTTGCTACACCCTACCGCCAGGTGCTCTGGCGGTAGGTTTAGACAGCCTACCGCCATGCCTCCTGGCGGTAGGTACTTATCCACGTTAGCGCAGTCAAACGGCCGCCGCCCCCCTCCGTCGCACACTACCGCCATGGGACGTGGCGATAGGATGTCTAACCCTACCGCCAGAGGCCCTGACGGTAGCAAAAGGGTCAAATCCTGATTTTTTTTGCAACAGGGGTCAGATCCTGAAATTCTTTGTCAAAAGGGTCAAAACACGAAATTCTGCCTCGGCCCGTTTGGGAGGACGAAGGCAATCGAGCCCATGGACTTCAATGTAACTTTTATTTGAAGAAGTGTTTGTTCTGCTAGTTTGGTTATAGACCTAAGTGCTTTTTCTTTAAAAAGAAATGTATCAGTTCTTGCATCACATGTATCTGTTCGTTTGTGCCGTTGTTGAAGAAAGCACGTGCACGGACGAAGTCAAAACACATCAAGTGGTCCTTAGTACATAAAACATTTTTATATTGTTTTGTGATATTTATGTGTTCCTACTTCGCACCTTCGTCTGTCCACTGTTGCCTAGTCAGGCTGAAACAGAAGTATTGGAATGATTGTCTGAACTGTCTGAAATATCTACATACTAACATAATCTTCACGTAGAATCAGCCGGCCACCTCCACTAATATTGTTTATTGCTGCGGCAAGTTGAGGCCTCCTTTGGTTTAGAGGAATTTTATAGGAATTCTAGAGGATAGGATTTTTATAGGATTTTTTCCTTTAGAGCCCTTTGGTTCATAGGAATGGATTCCTATTCCTACATAGGATTGGTTCCTATCCTTCACATTTCATAGGAAAATAAAAAAGAGCCTAGACTCAATGAAAAAATTCCTTTGATGTCAATCAAATGACATCTTGTTTTCTATTCCTACTCATAGGATTTGAGATACATGTCATCTCATTTCCTACAAGATTCCTATTTCTATGATAATCCTATCCTATGAACCAAAAGAGGCCTGAGGTCATCAGTGAACACGGCGTGCGCCATCTCAAGAATTAGTCCTGCCGAAAGCCTGGTCCTTCAAGTAGCCACACGCTTTGTTATGTGGAGGGATCTTGCTGCATACAGCCTATATCTCTAGCACTATTTGATTAACAGAACGCATGGATATCATATGTAGATATACATCTCAGCGCCTTTGTTCTTTCTGGATTGTACTACTTCCCAAGTTACTAGCATGATATCATATCTTCAAAGGGATTGTGCATACGGCCACCAACCATTCAAGTTTTGTCTCATCCCTCAAATTTTCCAGTTTTCTTCCATAGTTGAACATATCGTTGGCAATTTGCATGCGTCGAGCTTTCACAGCGGCTGCTAGAATAGACTGTTGGTTTATCAAATTCGTAGATATTTACAGCCAGAATATACAGTAGGATTTCTGATTTGACCGAGAGATGAGGCGTGCAGGTTGTCACAATGCCTTCATTTTTCTCCGTCGAGTTTCATTGGGTAGTACTCGCAAGTTAACAAGGGAAGGTAGGAACAGACGTCTGCCGAGTAATTTTCAATTGCGTGCAACGGCGGTAAAGACTAAAGATGGCCCGGTGAGCATCGGAGAAGGATATCTCGTGCGCAAAAGCGTGGCGTGATACGTAGACGTAGAGGCTTTGGAGAACTTTTATTACCTGCCTGACACTTGCTCTTGAGTGTCGTGGTTGCATCACGCGGAGAAAATGACTGATCCGAGTTATATTATAGTGTTAAAAAGGGCTCAATTATGGTGAAAATGACCGCCGATGATTGTACCGGATTACTTAAATCGAAGTGGGTTTGCTCATGCGTGAACTGAAGTCCGTAGTACAAGCGTACTGCTTTCTGAACATTCGTGAACTGAAGTACAGGCGGTCGTATTTTTTTTTTAAACGGAGGCAAAAGCTTTGCCTCATCTCATTAAAAAGAAGGGGGATAACAAAGTCCGCGGAGGGCCATAAGTTCTCACGTGAATGGAAAATACCAAAAGCCTAGTCTCGCGGCATTATAGAACTCAGATGTGTCGCCCCCGCGATCACCCAGAGTCTCGCCATAATAGCCTCTACCAACATTTTTGGCAACCTACACACGCATTGGAAAACCCTCACATTTTTCTCTTTCCAGACCTCCCAAGCGACGAGCACGATGAGCGATGCAATGGCCTTTCTCCTGTGACCACGCCGGAGGACCACCGCCGTCCACCACTCCTTGACCGTGGGGATCCCGCCCAGGCTACAGTATCCACCTCCGGGGTGTCCACCCAATCTCTGATCGCGCTCCAAATGCGAGTGGTGAACCTGCACTTAAAGAGGAGATGAGTTGCGGTCTCTTTGCTCCCTCTTGCATAGCTGGCACAAGCTGCAATTGGCCATCCTCTTCTTTGCAGCCGGTCTGCTGTCCAGATTCTATCTTTGATAACTAGCCAGGCAAAGAACTTGTACTTAGGCAGGGCCCAGTTCTTTCACACCACCTTGGTCATATTTGATACAACGGCGCCCTCAAATTGGGCCCTGTAGACCGAGGCCGAGGAATAAAGTCCGTCGGCGGTGAGGTTCCACCTGATATCATCTGGGAGATCATCTTGGAGATGAACTGTAGCAAGTTTTCCCCAAAGGGTGCAGAACTGTTCGATGTGCTCCACCGAGAGCCCTCCCGACATGTTGATCCAATGGATCCAATGGTTTTCGACCAAGGCCTCACGCACCGACTTGTTCTTGTTGGCGGAGATCGCGAAAATGGTCGGGGAGATGTCCATGGGTTTCTCCCCATCGATCCAAGGGCATAGCCAGAAACGTGCCATCCGCCCGTCACCCACGGTGATGGTCGTTGCGACATAGAAGAGATTTATGTCAGTGGAGTCACATGGGTTTCCGAGGCCCACCCATGCTCGGTGCGGCTCTTTCCACTCATACCATAACCACCGCGGTCGCAAGGCCGTGCATACATAGAAACATCAAGGATACCCAGACCACCTAACAAGCTTAGACCTACCCACTGTCGTGATGAGCCGCCCTTGCCACGGCACAAGCTTCCCAACAGCCTTATCCACGAGGTGCTGAAAGTCGACCTTCCTCAACCGGTAGACCGAGAGAGGCAGGCCAAGATATCTCAAGGGAAAGGTGGAGCGAGCAACCGGAAAGCACTCGAGGATGTTGTCCTAATTGATTCCGTCCTAGCGAATAGGGAAAACAGTGCTTTCTTCCAAATTTGTCACAAGGCCGGTGACCTTCCCAAAACCCTTAAGCAGGTCAGTAAACTGCTGAATATCCTCCCTGAAAGGGGCCACAAAGATTGCGGCATCATCAGCGTACATGGAGGTGCGCATGCGGGTGCTCCTCCCGCCAGGACAAACAGCAAAGGTGATAGCGGATCCCCCTAGCGAAGGCCCTTCCCATGCCATATAGGATCGCCCGGGACACCATTCATTTGAACCCTGGAGGAGGAGGACCGCAACAAGGCGGCAAGCATATCTCTAAATCTGGTGGGGAATCCGCGACGACGAAGAAGCTCCAGCAGGTAGTCCCATCGCACGGAGTCAAAAACCTTTTTTATATCCAGTTTAAATAGGAGAGTAGGCTTCTTCAGCCCGTGCATCCTTCTAGCCATGTTGCAAACGTGCATGAAATTATCGTGAATGCTTCTGAACTTAATGAAAGCGCTGTGGAAACAGGAGACGAGCATGTGCACAAAAGGGGCGAGACGAGTAGCCATCATCTTTGCCACGATCTTGGCCACTGTGTGAATGAGGCTAATGGGTCTAAAATTCGAGATGCACTCCGCGCCCTCCTTCCTGGGGATAAGCACGATATCCGAACAAGAATATATGATAAGCATGTACTTTCAGTTCGTGGAGCACCGTAAGTTTTTTCTTGCAACCAGTTTGCAGCGTGCAAGTGGAAATCCTGTCCAAGTGTGAAAATCCATTGCATTCGAAAAATATATACATGCACAAGTGTACTAAAATCCGGTACTAAAATCCAGCAATTATAAACGAAGGCTCCTTGCCTGGCGAAAGGCTCCAGGTTTGCGGTCGCCGTGGCGGCTCCTTCGTTCGTTGGCTCTCCCTGTGGTCTGAACCCTCGAATGAGTCTGCCTCAGCAAGTACATGCGGTCAGATTCAGGAATCAACACACGGTCGACGTACTACGTCCATGCAACAGGGAGTAGTCCTCCATGGAAACGAGTCCCCACTTCCCAGAGTTATCCCGACCAGTCAAAGGTGCGACCGGGTCAACGACCCACTGTGCCTTCGCCGCACAACCAAAGCAAGCTGCAGTGCAGCTTCAGATGTCACCGTCCATGTCTGGTTCGACCGTACGTACATGCATGCATACATACGGTCCGCCAATAATACCGACGGTACGCGTGCGCAGTCAAAGCAGAGTAGATATACACAACATCTCTCACCAGATCCACTGCAAAAATAAAATGGAAAGCTCGCCAGCCTCACTAAGACGATGGATCGTACTGGTCTCTGCGGTTAACATTGGACGAGTTGAACGAGTCACTCGCGAGTGCCCGAAGCCGGTCACAAACGCGTGGTAGGCCTCCATACGGCACCCGAAAAAACGCAGTGAAAACCCTGCAATATTTTAGCAGCAAGATGACATACAGGTGAAAAGTGGGAAGCCTCCGGCGGCGTCGTGTGCCGAGTGCGCGTTCTGCGTGGGCATGGGGCACGAACCCGTCGTCGACGGGCATGGCCCGAGCAGGATAAACAATTGGAAAGAACACATGTTGGTATTGCCTGTGGCATAGGAAAAGGATAGCGGGACGGCGACGGAAGGAAGGTTGACCCAGCCTTGAACTTGCTGCGTGTGCTACCTAATCCTCAAATAATCTTCAACCACTCCTGGCAACTCGGCCGCAGGCGACTAGGCCACGACCCACTGAACGTGGAAAAAGTTCGAGGCCATGCGCCTTGTCGCGCTCTGTCAGGCGAACCCTTTATGCCCAACATGCTCCAGCGCGACGGCGCACACAGGGCACGCGTGCACGGCCATCTATGACGCAGATTATTAGCACTGAAATTTTTTCTTTAAAAATGTTAATTAATCTCGCTAAGACGACCGAGACGGTAACAGCAAGAAGGAAAAAATTGTCCGATGAACAGCATCTATTCGTTCGTCGTACAGGCAATCCTTTTGTGCTGGAACAGTGGGTGCCTTCACAAGCTCACGCACGCTGCCGAATATGCTTTGCCGCTCTCTTTCTCAGCTCTCAAAAAATAAAAATAAAACAGTTTGCGCTTTGCAGCGGGCATACAGCCTAGACATCATCATAGGAGGAAACGGTCTCCCTCGCGCCCGGCCTACAACTTTCAACGGAGATATGAACTGTACAGCCTCGGTTATTCAGCGCCTTTTTTTAGATTTAGACGAGAGAAGGTTTATCGTTCAGCAGCCAACAAGACTCTGTCCGCCAAAGAAAACACCAGTAGTCCCGCGTCCCGGCGTGGAAGTTTCCACCCGCACGGCAGCCTCCCCAACAACCGCGCCATCTCGTCGCCGGCCGGTACATATATACCTCCTCCCCGCGCCTCCTCCTCCCACCACCACCAGCTCCCTCTGCTCCACCACCTCCTCCGCCTCCCGCTCTCCATTTCGCGCCTCGAACGTCCTGCCCTGCCCTCCATCGCTGCCATGGCGCGGCCAGGCCACTCCACGGCGTGGCTCCCCCTCCTGGTGCTGCTCTTCGCGGCGGGCGCGACGGCGCAGAGCTGCCTCTCCGCGACCTTCACTGGGGGGCGGACGTTCCTCAAGTGCAACCAGCTGCCCGTGCTCGGGGCCAGCCTCCACTGGACGTACCACGCCGTGAACGGCACGGCCGACATCGCCTTCCGGGCGCCGTCCGGCACCGACGGCTGGGTCGGCTGGGGCATCAACCCCAGCGGCGGCGGCATGGCCGGCAGCAACGTGTTCATCGCCTCGCAGAGCGCCGGCGCCGTGTCCGTGCTCACCACCATCCTCAGGAACACGGCCCCCACCCTGGACAACACCGCCCTCTCCTTCGACGTGCCCGTCCCGGCCAGCGCCGAGTACGCCGGCGGCGCCTACACCATCTACGCCACGGTGGCGCTGCCCGGCAACGCCACGTCGCACAACACGGTGTGGCAGGCCGGGCCGGTCTCCGGCGGCCGCGTCTCGCAGCACTCCATATCGGGGCCCAACGTCCAGTCCGTCCAGAGACTCGACTTCCTCTCCGGCACCAGCACCGGCGGCTCCAACTCAAGGCTGCACCGCCGTAACGTAAGTTCCTCTCTTCTCCTCCACCCGCGCCGCCGCCGCCGGCTGCCGCCCTGTCTCTCTGTCTACAAGCTTGATTGCTAGTTTAATCAAACAACTCTATCTAGTAAACAAAGACAAATTCTAGCAGTATATATGCTCTTGGTTTTCTTCAACGGCTCAATGCTCCATTCGCTGTCGAGGAGTAGTAAGTTATCACAAGTCATCTAGAGGATGGCGACATTTTTCATAGCCAATTATTATATTTCAGACCCCTAAAATTTCAGTATATATAGTTGGAGATAATGATCGAGAGCTGGTCAGTTCATATAATTTGGACGTGACATGTAAAGAAGGCCTATAATTTCAATAAACGATTTGATGGGTTCAGCGACCTGATCCACTGATAGTGACAGGGATGGCCATAAACCTATACCTCATTCTGCTCATGCGTTCCTTGACGAACCGTGGTCAAACTCAACTCTGAGAAGCAACAAATAGCCTGCCTGCTGGGGGAGCTGCACCCTCACCAAACCTCTGAATTTTCACCAGCCCAACTTGATTTACTAGTAATAATATATTAATATTATTATGCAGTTAGCCGCCTACAACTGTTCAATCACGGACGCACTTGATCATTTGATCATTAAACATTAGAAGTAGAAGAGTAATTTAGTACAGTATTCATCAAATTCAGCCCAATGATCGAATTAATCACCTGAAAGACCAATGTTCCTCTTCTTGATTTTGGTCACAGTTCAATTAGTTTCGCCGACCCTAACTAACCATGTGCACATATTATTCATCAACAGCTCCACGGAGTGCTGAACGGCGTGGGATGGGGCGTCCTGATCCCGCTGGGCGCCATGATCGCGCGCTACCTCCGCGTGTTCGAGGCGGCCGACCCGGCGTGGTTCTACCTCCACATCGCCTGCCAGATCTCCGGCTACGTGCTGGGCGTCGCCGGCTGGGGCCTGGGGCTGAAGCTGGGCAGCGAGTCCAAGGGCCTCACCTACAGCACCCACCGCAACATCGGCATCGCCATCTTCTGCCTGGCCACGCTCCAGGTCTTCGCGCTCTTCCTCAGGCCCGACAAGAAGAACAAGTACCGGGTGTACTGGAACGCCTACCACCACTCCGTCGGCTACTCCGTCATCGTCCTCGCCGCCGTCAACATCTTCAAGGGCCTCAACATCCTCAAGCCGGTCACCGGCTGGAAGACGAGCTACATCGTCATCCTCGCCATGCTCGCCGGCATCGCGCTCGTCCTCGAGGCCATCACCTGGGCCATCGTCCTGCGCCGCCGCAAGCGCAACCAGGCCTACGGCGGCGCCAACGGGACCGGCGTGCAGCTATGATCGGCGTGCAGTTTTGCTGCTGCGATGTTGTGTTTGAGAGATTCCATGTTTTTATCTTACTTTTTCTCTAGTAGATCTTCTTCTTCTTCTTCTTCTTTTCCGACTTCTTTGCAGGCATTGTATACATTCTTTCTTCGAGCTGATGTATCATTACTTTCATTTATATGCATAGTGTATGTATGTATGGTTTCGATTTACATATAGCCCCGTCATTGCTTCTTCATCGATCGATGCCGTGATTTGATCGCGGACGTGATAACCCAATTGGACTTTCGGCCAACGTTGACTTCAACCATGCATCGGTGAGACGGGAGAACAGGGGAGTTTTCTAGAGGGGCGTCAACGTCATCAACTCATCACCCATAGTATAACGCAACAAAAATGAGGACCCTCTTATTAGACGTAGGATTTGTGGGAACTGGCTCAACCCTCTAGGGGTGGCCTATCACATGTATTTATAATGATACACAATATACATGTTACACAGTTGGACTACGTTACAAAGTCTAACACCCTCCCTCAATCTCAACTCACTCCTGATGCATCTAGGAGGTTGAGGTTGCGCCTACAGACCTCAAACATGGGAGAAGGTAGAGGCTTGGTGAAAATGTCGGCAAGTTGATCCTTTGAAGAGATAAACTTGATCTGTAGTAGCTTCTGTGCAACACGTTCCCTCACAAAATGATAGTCAATCTCAATGTGCTTGGTTCGTGCATGGAACACCGGGTTTGTCGAAAGAAATATAGCACCGATGTTGTCACACCAAAGAACTGGAGGATGTGACTGGGAGATTCCCAGCTCTCGAAGCAAAGACTCAATCCAGATAAGCTCAGCAGTCGCATTGGCAACTGCTTTGTACTCAGCCTCGGTGCTGCTGCAAGAAAAAGTGGCCTGCTTGCGTGCACTCCAGGCGATCAAATAGGACCCAGAAATACAGCATGTCCCCCCGTGGATCGCCTGTCATCTGGACACCCAGCCCAATCAGAATCTGAGAATGCAGAGAGAACAGTAGAGGAATTGGGTCGCAGATGAAGACCATAGGAGACAATGAGGCGCACATAACGAAGAATGCGCTTCATAGTAGACTAGTGCGCATCTGTAGGAGCATGAAGATACTGACATACCCTGTTAACCGCAAATGAAAGATCAGGACGGGTGATAGTCAGATACTGCAAGCCACCAACAATACTCCGATACTCCGTAGCATCCGTAGAAGAAAGAGGAGAACCAGCAGTGGCCGAGAGCTTATCCGTAGAGGACATGGGCGTGGATGACGGCTTACACTTGAGCATACCAGCACGGCGCAAGAGATCAAGGGAGTACTTTTTCTGAGTGAGAGCCAAGCTGCCACGAGACTGATGTGCAACCTCAATGCCCAGAAAGAAGTGTAACTGTCCCAAGTCTTTAACCGCAAAATCTCTGCCAAGAGCAGTCACAAGAGTATCAGCAGCCGTCGCAGAAGAACTGACCAGAATAATATCATCCACGTACACAAGCAAATACACAGTCAGACTGGGTCGCTGAAATAAGAACATCGAGCTGTCAGCTGTCGACGGAACGGATCCATGAGTACGAAGAGCCGAAGCGAGACGGGCATGCCAGGCACGAGGTGCCTGTTTCAGTCCATAGAGCGCCTTCGTCAAACGACAGAGATGATGAGGCTGATCTGGATCAACAAACCCTGGTGGCTGCCTCATGTAAACCTCCTCTTCAAGCAACCCATGGAGAAAAGCATTCTGTACATCGAGCTGTCGAAGAGACCAACCACGAGAGACTACAAGAGACAAAAGAAGCCGGATGGTAGTAGGCTTAACAACCGGGCTGAATGTGTCCTCGTAGTCCAGACCCTGTCGCTGTTTGAACCCTCTAGCCACAAGACGCGCCTTGTAGTGCTCAATAGACCCGTCTGCATGTCCCTTGACTTTGAAAACCCACTTCGAATCAATGATGTTGACACGAGGCGGAGGAGGAACCAATGTCCATGTCTCATTATGCAGAAGAGCATGATACTCTTGCTCCATAGCTGCTCGCCAGTGAGGGATACTCATAGCAACCTCATAGTGGCGTGGTTCATCAGTGGGATCTGCAACAGAATGAGCAAGACAGGCAGCCAAATATGTAACAGTACCATCATGATGCTGCTTGGGTTGGACAATACCGCTGCGGCTGCGTGTATGCGGGCGTTGCGGTGCAACGAGAACAGGAGCCGGCGGCGCCAACACAGGGGATGATGGCGGGAGATCGGGCGACGGGAGCCGAGGCGAAGGCTCAGGCGAGTCGACAGTAGGCCCAGCCGACCCAGGCGAAAGGGGCGGCAGGGACAGACTGGCGGGTGACGAAGGCGAGGACGGAGGCGAGTCCTCGCGTGCAGGCGTGGACGGAGACCGCTCGAGCCGCCCAGGAGAGGGCGTCGGGGTCATGGGCCGCGCCTCATCTGTCGTGGGCCACGACCCGACTGGCGGGAACGGCGCCTCAGATGACACCAGCCCAGTGTCGGAGGCCAGCGCCGGTCCAGTTGCATGGACGGGCACGGCGCCAGAGGCGGGGTTGACGACGGGTGCATGCACGTGCACTGGCCGGTCAACATGCGCGACGAGAGGTGTATCCGGAAGAAGTTCCAGACGAGCACCACGTCCAACACATGCACCATGGTTAGGTAACAACATAGGCGAATATGCAACATCTTCAAATTGGCCAAGCATAAGAGGAGATGAATGCATAGATGGTGGTGTGGCAGGTTGGTGCGGCATGGAGGAAAAGGGAAAGACGTTCTCATCAAAGACAACATCACGAGATATATAGACACGATTTGTTGGCACATGAAGGCACTTATAGCCTTTATGGAGAGAGCTATAACCTAGAAACACACATTTCTTAGACCGAAATCCAAGCTTTCTAGAATTATATGGACGAAGATGGGGCCAACAAGCGCACCCGAACACCTTAAAGAAGGTATAATCAGGAATTTCATGTAAAAGGAGCTCAATGGGAGTTTTCATATTAATGACACGCGTAGGTAGTCGGTTAATAAGAAAACATGTTGTAGCAAAGGCATCACTCCAAAAACGAAAAGGGACGGATGCATGAGCCAGGAGTGTGAGTCCGGTCTCAACTATATGTCGATGCTTGCGCTCAACAACGCCGTTCTGCTGACGTGTATGAGGACATGATAAACGATGAGAGATTCCAAGCTTATTAAAGAAAGCATTGAGGTTGCGATATTCGCCCCCCCAATCAGACTGAACATGAATAATCTTATGCTTGAGAAGACGTTCTACATGCACTTGAAACTGAATGAATATATCAAACACATCAGATTTGCGCTTGAGAAGATAAAGCCAGGTAAAGCGACTATAGGCATCAATAAAGCTAACATAATAGTTGTGACCACTCACAGAAGTTTGAGCGGGACCCTACACATCAGAGAACACAAGTTCAAGAGGACTCGTTACTTGACGAGTAGAGGAAACAAATGGTAACTGATGACTTTTGCCTTTTTGACATGCATCACACACAGACATCTCCTTATTACTAGACTCAATAGGCAGCTCATGACGGTGAAGTATATGACGAACTATGGGAGTGGCAGGGTGACCAAGGCGAGAGTGCCACTGGGACGGCGACACACGAACACCACTGAAGACGCGCGTGGCGGATGGATCCTCCAAGCGGTATAAGCCATGGCTGAGACGACCACTAAGCAGAATTTCCCGGGTGGCTCGGTCCTTAACAAAAAGATCAAACGGGTGAAATTCACATATGACATTGTTATCAAGAGTGAGTTTTGGAACAGATAACAGATTAAGAGTCACCGAGGGGACCCGTAAAATATTACGAAGATGAAGCTGCCTAGATGGATGACTAGTTAAGAGAGATGCTTGACCAACGTGAGAGATGGGCATACCTACACCGTTGGCGGTGTGAACCTTGTCGTGACCGTAGTATGGCTGAGAGGTGGACAGCTTGGTGAGCTCGTTCGTCATATGATTCATGGCGCCAGTGTCCATATACCATGCAGGATCAAGCAGATATGACGGTGTATAGCCAGGGTCGACGCGTGTATCCTTGCTCTTGGCGGCAACATGAGCAGCAGGAGGGCCGAAATCCGC
The DNA here is from genome assembly GCA_963921465.1 of Triticum timopheevii. Lineage (NCBI taxonomy): Eukaryota > Viridiplantae > Streptophyta > Magnoliopsida > Poales > Poaceae > Triticum > Triticum timopheevii. Next base: position 514,293,163 of record OY997268.1, on the reverse strand, counting down.
CATGGCAAACTGTCGCTCATTACCTTTTCCATCATTACCAATACCCAGGAAGCTCCGCTGAAACCTCTTGTGACACTTGGAGGCGACATGCCTCTCACGCCCGCACAGCTGACAGCGTACAGGGCCTCCGCCCGAGGGTGGCGCTGGCGGGGTGGTGACGCGGGCAGGCTGCGAGGATGCAGGGGGGCGCTGGCCTCGCGAGGCCCAGAACACCGCGGGCTGGTCGACGATGGAGTTGGTGGCGCAGCGAGCTTCGATGCATTGCTCGGTGAAGAGCAGCCGGGAGAAGAGCTAGTGCGGCGGAAGCGGCGGCTTGGCGTTGTGGACGGCCTCGGCAAGGTTGTCGTAGTCGGCATCAAGACCCTTAATAACATAGCCGGCGAACTCCTCATCACTCAATGGTCGACCGATAGAGGTCAATGTATCCGCCAAGACCTTGAGTTTGTTGAAGTATGTTGTGGCCGAGGAATCCAGTTTCTTGACATCATCAAGCTTGTTGCGAAGAGCCATCGAGTGGGCGGTGGAGGTCTGAGCAAACGCATGTTCCAGAGTCGTCCACGCATCCAAGGAGGAGGCAGCAAAGAGGCAAAGACCAGCGACCCCGTCTCCAAGGGAACCCTGGATGGCGGAGAGGATCGCTTGGTCCTGTTGCACCCACAGACGGTGCGCCGGGTTGATGGCCGGGCCATGGACGGTGTGAAGGACCTGCAGCGGACACGACAGGGATCCATCGACATAACCAAGGAGGGAGCGGCTGCGGAGCAGCGATAGAACCTTGGCACGCCAAAACAAATAGTTGTCCGGCGTGAGACGAGTCGTGATGAGGTTGTCGAAGTGGAACGGCCCGGAGATCACAGCGGCGTCGGTGGCAACTACCACGGGGACCGCCAGGACAGCAGGTGACCCACCCACACGTGGATCGTCGGAGCCCCCCGAGGCCGCCGGTATGATGGCGAGTGTCGGGGACAAGCCAGCGGTAGCCGCCGAGGGCGCCACCATCATGGCGGTGGAGGCCGCCGCTGTTGACGACGCAGGAGACGGCGGCATCGGGGCGGAGAACAGCGAGCCCACCGCTGTGGTGCCGAAGAAGTGCGGCGTCGGCGAGGCACCGGTGCGGGCAGGGAGATTGAGGAGAGCAGCCAGTGATGTGGGTATGGTCCCGGAGCTGGTGGAGCTAGATGCGGAAGCAGACATGGCAGTGGCGGCGGTGGCGGCCCGAGGGTTTAGGGCACGGCGGCGGCGGCGGCTGGGGTGGAGGTGGATTAGGTCCTAGGTTTAGGCTGATACCATATTAGACGTAGGATTTGTGGGAACTGGCTCAACCCTCTAGGGATGGCCTATCACATGTATTTATAATGATACACAATATACATGTTACACAGCTAGACTACGTTACAAAGTCTAACACCTCTGATCTTGTCTTGTCTTCCGTTTGACAGCTTCATAATCTCATAAGGGGCTGGCCCGTCTGGGGATGCGAAAATGATGGTTTAAGATGTCGTCGAGGCAATCTGACCGGTTGTTCAAAACATCTCGTGAAAGAAGTTACTGATGAGATGAGATGGGTTTAACTTTAACTGAGACGTTTGAAAGGCCGTAATAATGGCGCCCCGAAAATGAAGCTGAGTTTAGTTTCACTAAATACGAGCTGGTGCTATTTGAATAAGAGCATCTCCAACAGCCGCGCTTCGCGTCGCGCGCTAAAAACTAGTATGGCGCGCGCGCTTCGGCTGGTTTAGCGCGACCGCCGGCGCTGGTTTCAGCAGCCGCGCTATAATGCAGCGCGCGCGCGCCGCTCCAGCAGTGCGCAAAAATACAGCGCGCGCGGCACACACAAACCACATATACATTTCAAATAAAAGTAAAAATGATTAAACAAACAAAATAAATCAACAATAAATAGTTCAATTTCGTTATTACAACCCAAACAAATAGTTTAGTACAACAAATACTACAATAAACACAACAAATAGTTCATGAACAATACAATGTCGAATGCAGAAATCATGCTCTTTGTCGTCCATTCCATGCCCACCACTTTTCAATCAGATCCTTCTGAAGTTCATTGTGCATTGCGGGACGCCGAATGCCATGATAGGAGGCAACAAAACGGGCTACCCTTTCAACCCTCCGTCGCACTCGCACGGGATGTCCCAAGAGCTCATACTGTGAGTAGTCTAAATCTTGGCCACGCTCATTCTCGATGATCATGTTGAGCATGATCACACAAGCGTGCATGATGTACCAAAGCATTTTTTGATCCCAAAATCTAGCCGGTCCTCTCACAATAGTAAATTGGGCTTGCAAAATCCCAAATGCTCTCTCCACATCTTTTCTAGCCGCCGCCTGAGCATTGTGAAAATCAAGATTTTTCTTACCTTCCGACTTTTTCAACGGCTTCACGAAGGTTTGCCACTTTGGATAGATGCCATCCTCTAAATAATAGCCACAGTTGTACGTACGGCCATTTGCTATAAACTGCACCGGTGGAACTCACCATTTGCAATCTTATTCATCAGTGGTGACCGGTTGACAACATTGATGTCATTCAAAGATCCAGGCATTCCAAAGAATGCATGCCAAATCCAAGTCTCCTGATTGGCCACCGCTTCAAGGATTATAGTGGACCCCTTTTTTGGCCGTGGAATTGCCCATGCCATGCCTTTGGACAATTCTTCAACTCCAATGCATGCAATATTGAGCCAAGCATGCCAGGAAAACCGCGAGCTTTGTTCATCGCCAATAGCCTTGCGACGTCTTCAGCATTGGGAGATCCCAAATACTCCTCGCCAAACACTTGCACAATTCCCAGTGCAAAGCGCTTGACACACGTGATGGCTTGGCTCTCACCCATAGCCAAGTGATCATCAACTAGATCAGCCGGGATACCGTATGCCAACATACGCAAAGCGTCTGTCACCTTCAGAAAGGTGCTATGCCCGAGCTCTCCGGCGTCATTCCTCCTTTGCTGAAAAAACCGGTAATGGCTCGCTAGTTTTTCTGCAATGCGCCTGAGCAAGTCGGTGCTCATCCTAAACCGGCGACAAAAATACGACTCCGGGTATGTGGAATTCTCCACGAAATAGTTCATCAACAATCTGTTATGGGCATCAATCCTATCTCTCCAATTTTTCTCCTGATCCATAACCGAACCACCGTGCTTCAGTTTTTTATTGATATGCATAGCTAGGATCATTGCAAGATCTTCCTCCTCTTCCATATCAAATTCTTCTTCGGAAGAATCATACGACGAACTCATCTACAATGTTCAATACTATACTATAAAAACTACAATTAAAAACATGCACCAAATTCATGAAGTTTGAGCAATACATACCTTGTAGGCGTTTTGCCGAACACCTTGCGGGCGCGGCGCGGCAGCGAGCGCTCGGGCGCTTGTGAGGGCCGGCGGGACTAGGAGGGTGGGGGGGGGGGGGGGGGGCGGAAGCGCGGCGGCGCGGGGATAGGCGGGGGAAGCGCCGGAACGGTCGTCGGGGGCGCGGGCGGCGACGGCGGCGCGGTCGGATGGGGGTGGAAGTGGGAGAGGAGAGAGTGCGGCGCGAGCGCTCGAGTGTGCCGCGCGCGGAAGCGGGCGCCCCAAATACACCGCGCGGGATAGCGTATCCGACCTCGCACCCAACTCGTTATAGCGCGCGCGCGGTTTTTACGCGCTCGCTGGAGCCACCCGCCGCGTTGCGCGCGCGCTAAAACGGCCTAATTTGCGGCGCGGCGCTAGTTTAGTGCGGCCGTTGAAGATGCTCGAATAACGTACAGTACTTGCGTACTAATTTCTGATGTTACCTTCTTCTGTTCCACGAGAGGCAGACGTATGGTCGCTTTTTCCAAGTTGAACTCATCAATGGTAGAACTGCCCATGCATTCGAGAGTGCATAGCAAACGGAGTATGCGAGCATGATGCTCCGATGACGTAGATATGGCACTACCTAGAAAGAGTCCAATTTCCATCCAAATATGTCGGACAAATTTTCATTAAGTTTGATCTATAAAAACAGAGCTGTCTCGGAAATTCGAGGCCCCGGTGCGAAATGGAAAATGACCCCCTCAAATTTATAGAATGCACAAGTTTTTTAGTTATAATCAGCACCGCAGAAATTATAGGGTTATCAAGATAGTAAAACAGAAGGGCTAAACTCTGAATTTTGAATGAGCAACTATGCTGAAAATCTTGGTCCGTGACAACTTGATCAACTAACCTACTATATATCTTCCCTAAGCAATTTGATTGAAGAACTGATTCATATGCACACAATATATACTCACTAATATAATTATTCAAATAACAAAATTAGTCTAAATTAAATAGGGATTCAATTTGACTCGATCAGTGACGCCCTCACCTTGGCCTCGGCCACCGGCTACTTCTACTCGTGTGTCCGATTTGTAATCTGCTGAGCGCCGAGTGGCCAACAGAAGAGAACTGGAACCAATTTTCCATGCGGGCAGGGCTCTGCGCTGTGTCTCCGGCGAGATAACGAATCGATCGAATTGAGACAACGCCGATAGCATCCGTCTTCCTGCGACGGCGCCGTACTGACATGGGTTCATCCCCGCCCCCCCCCCCCCCCCCCCCCCCCCCCGCGCCCCCCGCCGGTCCGAGGACACTGTGCAGGGTTAGATACTGGACACTGGCCCAAAACCGGGGGGCCATGGAATATTTGGGCCTCCATGCAGTCGCATAGCCCGCACATGATCTTGGACGGCCCTGCATGACACCCTTGTAATTCCCCCGAACATCCTGCATAATCAATAAAAGCTAGCTACCCTTTGCTAAAAGAAAAGTAGATGAAACATGATAATCCTAGGGTCGCGCTAACTGCCACACGTGTGGCAGGAAGGGAGATGCACCACACGTCTCTAATGTAAACAGATTGCCACGTCATCGCATGCATGCATGCAGGAAATCCTTTTGGATTTTCAGTTTTTAAAATGTTTTATCTCTTAAACGAAAAATCCGATTGAAAATCCGTTTTCACCATTAAATCCCTCGCGATGATATCTTCGAAAGTAGATCCCATGTTGATATGTTTTGATGAAATTTTTTTTGAATTAAAAGTTGCCATGTCTATTGCATATGAATTGGCATGATATGTTTACACTGAAGTTGCCATGATATGTTTCAGTTATTTTCTTCTACATTTAAAAGTAAATTTTGACATTTATAAAACGGGGAATTAAGAAATTAGACTTGCCATGAATCATAAACTAAAATTGCCATGATACATGCACGTAAAATTGCCATGGTTCATACAAAAAATAATTTTCATGGTCAAAGTACTAGAGTTGCCATCATCAAAATACTCCCTCCGTCCAGAAATACTTGTCGGAAAAATGCATGAAAATGAGTGCATCTAGAACTAAATTGTGTCTAGATACATCCATTCTTCCGACAAGTATTTTTGGACGGAGGGAGTACTAAAATAGCCATGATCTACAAACTAAAATTGCCACATGGCAACTTTAGTTTAAGCCCTATGGCAACTGCAGTGTAAACATCGTGGCAACTTCTGGCAAAATTTTTTTTTCGTCGAAACATATCAACATGGGGTCTAGTTTTGAAGATCTCGTCGAGACGGATTTAATGGTGAAAACGGATTTTTAGTTCGCTTTTTTATTTAGGAGATACAACATTTTTAAGCCGAAAACCAATTTTTTTTTGCTAATGTCATCTATTCATACGTGGCAAAATGAGTGGTGATGGAGGCGTGCAAACGCCCACACGTGTGGGCGTTAACATTTCCGTAATCCTAATTTATATGATGAGCTTAACATAGTGGTGTAATTAGTCATGAAGTCGGATACATAGCAGACAAACATCATATCCACATCGATTGTTAGTAGGACAACATCTAGAAAAATCCTTAACAGAAGGGATGGGAGAATGTATGGCGTGGTGGAAGAAGAATCTGTCCATGTAATCTAGCAGTCGTCTGCAGCCACAACGAAGAAAAGCCCAACAGTCATGCAAGGGAGCTCCTCAAAAACTTGGTCGCCTTTCTCTCGTATAAGATCACAAGAGACAACGTTTCGGAGGCCCGATGTCTCACTTCGCGATGTACGTCGAGGATCGAAATGGAAAAGCGGTAGGTAGGCAGTACAATGCTTAGGACATATTTGTGTGCTAATTGTACTCCTTTCCTTTCAAAATAAAAGGTGCATTGATTTTTTTTGAAAGTCGAACATTTTTATGTTGGATCAAGTTTATAGATAAATAATATCAACATTTAAAATACTCTCCGCGTTCACAAATATAAATTGTTCTGAATAGGATGTATACAGAAAAGTTTTAGCGTGTTTGTTCACTCATTTTAGTCCATGTGTAGTCCATATTGAGATATGCAAAACATCTTGTATTTGTGAACAGAGGGAATACCAAATAAATAAAATATGAAATCATGAAAAGTACCTTTGGAATGATAGTAATCCAAAACTTTTTCTGCAAATTTGACCAAGCATGAAAAGTTTGACTTTTGAAAATTACATTACATCCTATATTTTATATTGGATTTTCAAAATAAATTGAAGTTCGCTGGGAGGGGCAAGGCAAATCGAAATAAAAGTTATACTAAATCAGCGACACTTATTTTGGGATGGAGGGAGCAGTCTTTTAATGAATGGGGTAGTAGACTTACCATGCAACTTTGCAGCTAATGCTAATTTTGTTGTTGCAAATAATCTGTTCTTGTGAAAGCTATCTGGAGAGTTATTTGGTCATGCGCTGTGTTCCTGCTCCACTCCACAGACAACACTTTGTACTAATCTTACTCTTTTCAATTTAACTAAATTGGTTGTTTATAGGAAAATGAAGCGTCTACAGATAACTACTGCACAAAATTAACTCCATCCAATACCCATTTCTCCTGTGGAGAAATATCTGAGCATTATTATCAGTGCAATATTGTGAGAAGGTATCATTTGCTGCATAATTTTCAGAGGACTCATCTGGCAATCTGTTGCCTTTTCAATTTCAACTACATGTCTGGTTTTACACTATCCATTTCAGACTTTTGTACCTAGCTATTGCTGTGACAAAAGACCTTTTCTCTAAAAATGTAAGCTGGGGCCAAATGTATTTGCTTACAGTCAATTTTCTATCTATATTGCATTTTTCTATCTATGTTGCTGGGGCCAAATGTATTGCTTACACTATCCATTTCAGACTTCTGCACGTGTTCCTAATGTTTCCACCTCAGTTTTCTTCACAATTTTGATTGACCATAGAAAATAGTGCGTCCCCAGACCATATTTTTGGGGAGATTCCTTGGAACATTTTAGGAAGGCACAGATTAAAGAGGTAATTTTCATATAATCTTTAGCCGTAACTGCAAGCTTGCCAAAGCTGATTACACATAAATAGATTGCAGAGTTTCCGCTTGTCTAGTGGCACACTCAATAACATAAGTTGAAGTATCCCACTAATTTGAAACTTTGTGACTGTTGGGCAGAGGAGAAAGAAATGAAGGCATCGTTCTTTTAGTTCAGTCACCTGAAACATTACCCCTTATCTGAAGCATAGATTAAAATCGCCGGCGAAATTACTGCTATAGCGGCTCAGAATCTTCCGTGCGATTTGCTTCCTTCCCAGAATCGCGGGAGATCGCGCCAATTTCGCCGGAGATCGTGCCTTCCTTCCTATAATTTTGCTGCCAATTCCTAAACTCCTTTGCCCGCGATTTTAATAACCTTCCTTCCTATATGATCTTTTTTTTGCAGGGAAATTGAGCTTTATTCATATAAAGGCATTCGCTGAGCAGTCAGCCAGAAGGCTGCTGATCAGGAAGCTAGGAGTTTCTATAAGCCAGCTTTCCGTGACCGTCACCGTACAAGCGCGTTTTGCACAAAGGTGAGCGGGAACATTAGCTGACCTACTTACATGCTGAATTACAAAGGAATTAAAACTAGCAGAAAGCTCATCTATTTCATGAAGAATAGGAGCCACAACAGAACGATTATTGCGGCGAGTGTTCCAGAGGTTGACCACCTCGAGACTATCAGTCTCTAGCACCACATGCGAAAACCCGCTGAGACTTGCGAAGATTACTCCATCTCTTGCAGCTAGGGCTTCTGCAATAAAGGGGTCAGTCACTCCGGGATGGGGTCTACACCAAACTCCCAATAAGCCGGAAGCTGAACGCGCCACACCTCCAGCTCTGCTCTTCCCTTCCAGGTGGACAGTCGCAGCATCTGTATTAATTTTGATCTGACCTGCCTCAGGGTGGCGCCAGCCATGGCCTGGCAAGATGTACACCTGTTGCAAGGGAATATCTAGTAGTGCCAATGCTTCACGAGTGAGTCGAACTGAACTCGCTGGGTCCAACTTGTCACCCTCGTGCGTCCACCGATTTCGTGAAGTCCAAATGGACCACATTACTGAAATGATCGATGCTCGCTCTCGCGTAGAGAACCTGTCATCACATAAAATGTCAGTAGCCCATGTAGATGGGTGCAGGCGCGGTAGCTTGATGTCCAGAATTGAGCGCGCTTCTTCCCAAAATCTCTGGGCATGAGAGCAATGAATAAGTGCATGTTCCAAGTCTTCCTCCTTAGCTGACATAGTTTGCGTAAACTGATTTCACGGATGTGCCGGAACTTGAGGGTACGTTCATCAGGTAGAATTCCTCGAAGAACCCTCCACCAGAACACCCTCATTTTTGGTACCACCTTGAGAGACCATAGTGATTTCCACAATTGCTGCTTGCTTACTGAAGATTCGGTAAACTGCCCTTCTTCTTGAGCTTGATGCTCTTTCTGAATCACTAGAGCGTGGTACACTGACTTAACAGTGTAGATGCCTGTTCTCTCATGTGCCCATGCCAATATGTCTTTGCCACCGCTGCGTCAGAGTGGGATATTCAAAATTGCCTCCGCGTCTGGTGCGATAAAGCTGTCTCGAACTAGTTCCTGACGCCAAGTCCAGTTCTCTGAGTCAATGAGCTCGCTCACCTGAGTGATGCTCGTGCCCGGCGGTTTGAACAGAGGGGTTCTAGTTATCGTTGTTGGTATCCATTTGTCCATCCATGGATTGATTGAGGAGCCATCCCCAACACGAAGAACTATATCCGCATGCAGAGCTTCACGTCCAGCAATGATTGCCTGCCAAGTGGCTGAGGCGGCTTTAGGTGTCGAAGCATGCAGGAAATCCGAGTCCGGAAAGTACCTGCCCTTCATAACTCTCGCGCAAAGTGACGTTGGATGTGTCATGAAGCGCCAGCCATGTTTGCCAAGGAGTGCCAGGTTGAACATGTGAAGATCTCGAAAGCCCATCCCTCCCTGACATTTTGGTTTTGCAAGTTCCTTCCAAGAGATCCAGTGAAGTGCCCTTTTATCTATGGAACTGCTCCACCAATACCTTGCCATATTTGATGTAAACTTTTTACACACCTTTTTTGTCAGTAAGAAACAGCTCATGCTATATGTGGGAATGTCCTGAACAATTGTTTTTAGTAAGACCTCTCTCCCTGCACATGCAAAGAGCCGTTCCGACCAGCCTTGCATCTTGCTCCGCGCCCGTTCACCCATGTGATCAAAGGTCCCGCTCGTAATCCGGCCAACGGCGGTGGGAAGACCAAGATATCTGTCACTGAACGCTTCTACCATGATACCAAGTGTTCCTTTGACAGTCTGTCTGATGGAGCCAGGCGTGTTGGGCTAAAGAAAATTGCAATTTTATCCTTGTTTACACGCTGCCCTGAAGCATCGTCGTAGATCCTTAGTATATCATTTAACCTTTCTGCACACTGAGAGTTTGCATTCAAAAAGATGAGACAATCGTCAGCAAAGAGCAAGTGACTCACCCATGGTGACCGAACACTCGCCCTAATGCCCCTATCAATGTATCCTCTAAAATATTTAAGCATGGACGATAAGCCTTCTGCACATAGCAGAAACAAATATGGAGAAGCGGGATCACCTTGTCGCAGCCTCTGAGAGGGCGTGAAGTAGGGTTGCAATTCACCATTTATTCTGACAGAGAAACGAACAGAGCTGACACATTTCATGATTAAACTGATCCAAACGGGGCTGAATCCCAACCGACGTAGGATGGCCTCCAGGTAGTGCCATTCAACTCTATCGTACGCTTTCATCATGTCAAGTTTAACTGCACAAGCATGGTTCTTGCCTTTCTTCCTCCGGCGAAGGGTATGCACGCTTTCAAAGGCCACCAATACATTGTCAGTAATCAGACGTCCGGGAACAAACACACTTTGTTCCTCACTAATGATCTCGTCCATGCAGCCCCTCATACGGTTGGTGATAGCTTTAGCTACAATTTTGTATAGCACGGGGCATAATGCAATGGGTCGATATTGGGAAATTGATTGGGAGTATCGTACCTTTGGGATCAGAGTTATGGAGGTGTCATTCAGACCCATTGGTAGATCACCTCCATTGAGAAACCCTAGCACTGCATTAGTCACGTCCTCTTTCAACAAGTGCCAGTGACGTTGGAAGAACCCTGCCGTGAAACCATCCACCCCCGGGGCTTTGGATGGCGCCATCTGGAACAACGCATCGTGGACTTCTTTTGCCTCGAACGGTTTTGTCAGCGTCTCATTCATCTCCGGTGTTACTTTCACCGGTACATGAACCAGCAGCTCGCTCATATCAACCATTCCCTGAGAGGTATATAATGCTTGATAGAACGACTGAATCTCCTACTTATCTTCTGTTTCATCAGCACAAACTGAGCCATCTGCTCTCCTCAAGCCATTTATTTTGTTCATACGTTGTCGCTGCTTAGCTGGTGCTTGAAAATAGCCTGTGTTACGATCACCTGCATGTAACCATAGCACTCATGAACGCTGCTTTAACCATATTTCCTCCAGTCTAAGTGCCTCTCGCAATTTGATCACCGTGGCATTCTCTTCGTCCGACGGCCCCCTGCCTATGGACTGTCTTTGCAGCTTGTCGAGTCTCTTTTGCAACTGCCGGACTGACCTCGCAAGACATCCAAACTCCTTAGCTCCCCAAGGTTCAAGGGCGTTCTGTAGTGCACCAAGTGAATCAACGATCCCTTGCAAACCCGGGGTCCTAGCTTGTTTTCTCCATGTTTCCGTGACTATTTCCTCATAGTCAGAATGTGTTTGCCAAATATTCTCGTATCTAAAGTGCATCACTCGACGTGCGCCATCCGGCCTCTTCGTGTCCTGGATGTCATCCACCACAAAACAATGATCGGACTCGGTAGCAGCAACATGGCGCACTCGAATATCTTCATAACGTTGGCGAAAGGCTTCATTTGCAAAGGCCCAGTCAAGCCTAGCTTTTACATTAATGTCACCCCCTTGCCTGTTATCCCATGTATAGGCCATTCTAGACCAACCCAGGTCTTGGAAGGAAACATCTTCGACGGCTTCTCGAAAGGCCTTGATTTTCCATTCCGGTTGGGCCGTCTTGCTGAAGTGCTCGTCACCAAATAGTGTCTCGTTAAAATCACCCATGCACAACCACAAAGAATGGGGCAGGGTATGTAAGGTCCGAAGAAAGCACCAGCTATGATGCCTGTCTTCGAACCGGGGTGCACCGTAAAATCCAGTAAATCACGACTCCGAGGCGGCTTGATCTCTGACTTTCACCGATGCATCAATGTGACTCTTGCTATAGTTTTGCAACATAACATCCACGTCCTTGGACCAATACAGTCCAATTCCACCACTTAACCCACTGCTGTCAACCGCGAAACATCCTGAAAAACCAAGCTGATATCGCAGGTCTTCAACTCGTTTAGCCCTGATTTTAGTTTCCATTACAAATAGCAGGGCAGGACCTTCCTGCTTCACCAGACGGTGAAGCTCTCGAACTGCCTCGGGGTTTGCAAGCCCCCGGCAGTTCCAGCTGATGCAAATCATTGGGATGGGCAGCACTGCTCCGCAGACGCTGCCGAATTTTCAGGCGTTGGTTTCTTCTTTTTTGGAACTCGCTCCTCTGATTGCTCATCCCCTTCTTCCCCAGAACCTTTCCCATGCGGATCTACATGTGCTGAACTATTTATGGTTTGTCCATCCGTCAGGAGCAAAGGTGCAGGATCAATTCGTCTATACACTTGTTTAGGTACTTCTTTCCTTTTGTTCATTGAAGGTTTGTTCTTGACATGAGAGTTTACCTCCACACTGTCCTTGTCCTTACCAACATTGCTCGAGTTCTTTGACTCCCTCTGACTATTCGGGCCTGAAAACTGATCCTTGTCTGCGCTATCACCCGATGCAGTCTTCTTCTTTTTCTCTGGTGCTCTCAACTTAGGCCCAAAAGGTAAATCGATGTTTTCATCCCGGGGGCCTAGTGTTGGGCAAAACAGATCGAAGTGACCCAGTCTGCCGCAAGAGAAACATAAGTGGGGGACTTGTTCATACTGTATGTCATACAGGTCTGTCTTCTTCCTCTTCACTGACTCGATCAGAATCCATCTCCTCAAAGGTTTGCTCACATCATGTGAAATTCTGGCTCTCAAGAATCCCCCCACATGATCGAACTGAATCGAGGTGGCATCCTTGTCAATTTGTTGTGCTATTAGTTTACCCCAGGACACATCTCGAAGGTTATATGGGAGATTCGGGACCCTGGCCCATAGATGGAGCCGGTCAAACTTGACCTCATCAGGTCGCATGTAATCCTCAAATTCTGCTAGAACAACAACGTTCTTGCTAACATGCCATGGGGATCCGATCCAGCTTTGATCGCGATCCCGTTGTGTCTCGAAATCAGCCACAAACGTGTTCTCGCCCATTGATCTGAATTTCAATCCTCTAGGGTTACCCCAAGCTCGGCAGAGGGCATTGGTGATGGTTTGGATGTGTAAAGGATGGCGATGCAAAACCCTACCAGCCACCAGCCACTTCTTCGCTTCTCCCTCCTCCGTGTCGTCTATGACTAGAGGAGTTGCTTCCTCATCTGTGATCCCAAGCTTTCCGAGCGCTTCCTCAAGCTTCGCCCGATCCATCCTCGCAAAGCTTGGTCCCTCGTCAGTCTGCTTTCCGCTAGCTGATGTAGCCATTGCCGCCGGAAACAAGGGGCGCCCCGCCGGAGAGATCCGACGTGCGCCGCGAGCGCCCATCAAAACCCTAGTCGCCGCCACCAGGGGTTTTAGGTTTTCGTGGAAACACACATCTGGAGTAGTTGGCACTTCCTTCCTATATGATCTGAAGAGAGGAGGGGACCTCTTATGTGAAGAGAGGAAGGATCATTATATACCAGTAAGAGTATCTATAGTCGGATGCCTCAAACCCGCCTCATACGCCCGGGCGGGCGCGCCGGTCACTGTCTGGTCATGATTTTTTACCCAGACGCCCCCCTCAAACGCCCGGGCTGACTGACACCCCTCATTCCAGCCCAAATATGGGGCGGATATGGGGTCGCCCGGGCACACCTGCCACGTCGGACACCTCTTGCAATATCTATCTTCTCTATTTTGTGTATCTATGCAAACCCAATGCTCTCCACAAAAATTGACATGCTTATAGGAGACATTTTCATCATAACTAGTGCAATTATCATTAGTACTATGGATATTCAAAGAGTGCATACTAACAACATTGCAATCATGCTCATCATTCAAAGATTTAGTACCAAGCATTTTAATGCATTCTTCTTCTAGCACTTGAGCACAATTTTCCTTTCCATGATACTCACAAAAGATATTAAAAATATGAAGCGTATGAGACAAACTTAACTCCATTTTTTTGTAGTTTTCTTTTATAGACTAAACTAGTGATAATACAAGAAACAAAAAGATTCGATTGCAAGATCTAAAGATATACCTTCAAGCACTCACCTCCCCGGCAACGATGCCAGAAAAGAGCTTAGTTGACGGGGTGTGAGTGCCGCTTACCTATCCTCCCCGACAACGGCGCCAGAAAAGAGCTTGATGTCTACTACACAACCTTCTTCTTGTAGACGTTGTTGGGCCTGCAAGTGCACAGGTTTGTAGGACAGTAGCAAATTTCCCTCAAGTGGATGACCTAAGGTTTATCAATCCGTGGGAGGCGTAGGATGAAGATGGTCTCTCTCAAACAACCCTGCAACCAAATAACAAAGAGTCTCTTGTGTCCCCAACACACCCAATACAATGGTAAATTGTATAGGTGCACTTGTTCGGCGAATAGATGGTGATACAAGTGCAATATGGATGGTAGATATAGGTTTTTGTAATCTGAAAATATAAAAACAGCAAGGTAACTAATGATAAAAGTGAGCGTAAACGGTATTGCAATGGTAGGAAACAAGTGCTAGGGTTCATACTTTCACTAGTGCAAGTTCTCTCAACAATAATAACATAGATAGATCATATAACAATCCCTCAACATGCTACAAAGAGTCACTCCAAAGCCACTAATAGCGGAGAACAAACGAAGAGATTATGGTAGGGTATGAAACCACCTCAAATTTATTCTTTCAGATCAATCTACTCAAGAGTTCGTACTAGAATAACTCCTTAAGACACAAATCAACCAAAACCCTAATGTCACCTAGATACTCCATTGTCACCTCAAGTATCCGTGGGCATGATTATACGATATGCATCACACAATCTCAGATTCATCCAACCAACACAAAAGTACTTCAAAGAGTGCCCCAAAGTTTCTACTGGAGAGTCAAGAAAACATGTGCCAACCCCTATGCATAGGTTCATGGGCGGAACCCGCAAGTTGGTCACCAAAACATACATCAAGTGGCACGTGATATCCCATTGTCACCATAGATAAACACGACAAGACATACATCAAGTGTTCTCAAATAAAGACCCAATCTGATAAGATAACTTCAAGAGGGAAACTCAATTCATCACAAGAGAGTAGAGGGGGAGAAACATCATAAGATCCAACTACAATAGCAAAGCTTGCGATACATCAAGATCGTGCCATAGAGAGAACACGAGAGAGAGAGAGAGAGAGAGAGAGAGAGAGATCAAACACATAGCTACTGGTACATACCCTCGGCCCCGAGGGTGAACTACTCCCTCCTCGTCATAGATAGCGCTGGGATGATGAAGATGGCCACTGGTGAGGGATCCCCCCTCCGGCAGGGTGCCGGAACGGGCTCCCGAGAGGTTTTTGGTGGCTATAGAGGCTTGCGGTGGTGGAACTCCTGATCTATCTTCCCTGTGGATGTTTTTAGGGTACGTGGGACTATATAGGCGAAATAAGTCGGTCGGGAGGTGCTCGAGGGGCCCACGAGACAGGGGGCACGCCCTGTAGGGGGAGGGGGGCTCCCCCCTATCTCCTGGCCTCCTCGAGGATCTTCTGACATGAACTCCAAGTCTCCAGGATCATATTCTTCCAAAAAATCACTCTGCCGAAGGTTTCATTCCATTTGGACTCCGTTTGATATTCCTTTTCTTCGAAATACAGAAACAAGCAATAAAACAGCAATATGGGCTGGGCCTCCGGTTAGTAGGTTAGTCCAAAAAATGATATAAATGTGTAAAATAAAGCTCATAAACATCCAAAAGGGGTAATATAATAGCATGGAACAATCAAAAATTATAGATACATTGAAGACGTATCAAGCATCCCCAAGCTTAATTCCTGCTCGTCCTTGAGTAGGTTAATGATAAAAACAGAATTTTTGATGTGGAATGCTACCTAGCATAATTCTCAATGTAATTTTCTTTATTGGGGCATGAATGTTCACATCCAAATGATACAAAATAAAAGTTCATATTAACATGAAAATGGTGATACTTCAAGCATAGTAATCAAAGTAATCATGTCTTCTCAAATTAACATGACCAGAAAAAGTTATCCCTACAAAATCATATAGTCTGACTGTTGCTCTATCTTCATCACACAAGGTATTTAATCATGCACAACCCCGATGACAAGCTAAGCAATTGTTTCATACTTTAATAATCTCAAACTCTTTCAACTTTCACGCAATACATGAGCGTGAGCCATGGACATAGCACTATATGTGGAATAGAACGGTGGTTTTGGAGAAGTCAAAAGGAGAAGATAATCTCACATCAACTAGGCATATCAACGGGCTATGGAGATGCCCATTAATAGATATCAATGTGAGTGAGTAGGGATTGCCATGCAATGGATGCACTAGAGCTATAAATATATGAAAGCTCAACAAAAGAAACTAAGTGGGTGTGCATCCAACTTGCTTGCTCACGAAGACCTAGGGCATTTTGAGGAAGCCCATCATTGGAATATACAAGCCAAGTTCTATAATGAAAATTTCCCACTAGTATATGAAAGTGACAACTTAGGAGACTCTCTATCATGAAGATCATGGTGCTACTTTGAAGCACAAGTGTGGAAAAAGAGATAGTAGCATTGTCCCTTCTCTCTTTTTCTCTCATTTTATTTTTTCTCTTTTCTTTTTTTTTTCTTCCTTTTTTTCTTTGGCCTTTCTCTTTTTTTTCTTTTTGGCCTTTCTCTTTTTTTCTTTTTTTTTCTTTTTGTAAAGTCCGAAGTCTCATCCCGACTTGTGGGGGAATCATAGTCTCCATCATCCTTTCCTCACCGGGACAATGCTCTAATAATGAAAATCATCACACTTTTATGGATTTACAACTCAAAGCTAGAACAAGATATGACTCTATATGAATGCCTCCGGCGGTGTACCGGGATATGCAATGAATCAAGAGCGACATGTATGAAAATTATGAAGGTGGCCTTGCCACAAATACGATGTCAACTACATGATCATGCAAAGAGCAATATGACAAAAGTAATGCGTGTCATATGAACGGAATGGTGGAAAGTTGCATGGCAATATATCTCGGAATGGCTATGGAAATGCCTTAATAGGTAGGTATGGTGGCTGTTTTGAGGAAGGTAATGGTGGGTGTATGGTACCGACGAAAGTTGCACGGCACAAGAGAGGCTAGCAATGGTGGAAGGGTGAGGTGCATATAATCCATGGACTCAATATTAGTCAAAAGAACTCATGTACTTGTTGCAAAAATTTAGAAGTCATCAAAAACCAAAGCACTACGCGCATGCTCCTAGGGGGATAGATTGGTAGGAAAAGACCATCGCTCGTCCCCGACTGCCACTAATAAGGAAGACACTCAATAAATAAAATTGTGCTCCAACTTCATCACAAAGCGGTTCACCATACGTGCATGCTACGGGAATCACAACCCTTAACACAAGTATTTTTCATAATCACCTCAACTAGCATGACTCTAATATCACTACCTCCATATCTCAAAACAATTATCAAGCATCATATTGATCATAGCATCCAATTCTTTTCTATGATAGTTTTTATTATACCCAACTTGGATGCTCATCATTCTAGGACCAACTTGTAACCGTAGCAAATACCATGATGTTCTAAAAGACTCTCAAAATAATATAAGTGAAGCATGAGAGACTAGCAATTTCTACAAAATATAACCACCGTCGTGCTCTAAAAAATATAAGTGAAGCACTAGAGCAAATGACAAACTACTCCGAAAGATATAAGTGAAGATCAATGAGTAGTCGAATAATTGTGCTACTATGTGAAGACTCTCTAACATTTAAGAATTTCAGATCTTGGTATTGTATTCAAACATAAAGCAAAACAAAATAAAGTGACATTGCAAGGATAGCACAACTCATGTGAAGAAGCAAAAACTTAGGCTCAACCGATACTAATCGATATTTGTTGAAGGAGAAAGGTGGGATGCCTACCGGGGCATCCCCAAGCTTAGATGCTTGATACTTCTTGAAATATTATCTTGGGGTGCCTTGGGCATCCCCAAGCTTGTGTCTCCTTAATTCCTCTCATATCATGGTTTCTCTTTTTATCAAAAGCTTCATCCACACCAAACTCAACAAGAACTCGTGAGATAGGTTAGTATAAACCAATGCAAAACCTTATCATTTTCTACTGTAACAAATCACTAAAATTATTATTCAACATTGCATACTAAATGCCTGCATATTTAATACTCCTATCCTCAAATAGAATCATTAAACAAGCAAACATATGCAAACAATGCAAACATAACAGCAATCTGCCAAAACAGTACAGTCTGTAAAGAATGCAAGAGTATCAATACTTCCCTAACTCCAAAAATTATGAAATAAAATTCCCACTGTAGTAAATTTATCATAGCTAATCATGCAAAACGTTGAACATTATATCATGCACTGACTTTTCTAGGGAATTTTTTCAACAGCGGTAAACTTTCTGTTTTCAAACAGCAACATGTATACTAGCAAAATAAGCATGGCAAAGGCTATCCTTGAATTTTTTATTGAAACTAAAGATGAAAAACATTCTTCTAAATAACATAAAGCAAATACTAACAAAAGAAAATGATGCTCCAAGCAAAACACATATCATGTGGTGAATAAAAATATAGCTCCAAGTAAAGTTACCGATGGATGAAGACGAAAGAGGGGATGCCATCCGGGGCATCCCCAAGCTTAGGCTCTTGGTTGTCCTTGAATATTACCTTGGGGTGCCTTGGGCATACCCAAGCTTAGGCTCTTGCCACTCCTTATTCCATAGTCCATCGAATCTTTACCCAAAACTTGAAAACTTCACAACACAAAACTCAACAGAAAACTCGTAAGATCCGTTAGTATAAGAAAATAAAACCACCACTTAGGTACTGTAATGAACTCATTCTAAATTCATATTGGTGTAATATCTACTATATTCCAACTTATCTATGGTTCATACCCTCCGATACTACTCATAGATTCATCAAAATAAGCAAACAACACATAGAAAACAGAGTCTATCAAAAATAGAACAGTCTGCAGTAATCTGTATCAAACGTATACTTCTGGAACTCCAAAAATCCTACCAAATTAGGAAGACCTGAGAAATTTGTGTACCAATCCAGAGAAAGAATAATCAGACCAGAATCATGTTTCTGTGAATTAACAAAACTAATTTACTGGGTGCAAAAATTTCTGATTCTCAGCAGGATCAACACAACTATCACCATAAGCTATCCTAAAGGTATTACTTGGCACTTTATTGAAACAAAAGCTATAAAACATGATTAATACAGTAGCATAATCATGTGGACACACAAAAACAGTAAGGATAAATATTGGGTTGTCTCCCAACAAGCGCTTTTCTTTAATGCCTTTCTAGCTAGGCATGAAGATGAAAATGATGCTCACATAAAAGATAAGAATTGAAACATAACGGGTGAGGGAGTCCTGGACTAGGGGGTGTCCGGATAGCCGGACTATCATCATCAGCCGGGCTCCAAGACTATGAAGATACAAGATTGAAGACTTCGTCCCGTGTCCGGATGGGACTTTCCTTGGCGTGGAAGGCAAGCTTAGCGATACGGATATGTAGATCTCCTACCATTGTAACCGACTCTGTGTAACCCTAGCCCTCCCCGGGTCTATATAAACCGGAGGGTTTTAGTCCGTAGGACAACACAACCATTACAACAATCATACCATAGGCTAGCTTCTAGGGTTTAGCCTCCTTGATCTCGTGGTAGATCCACTCTTGTACTACCCATATCATCAATATCAATCAAGCAGGAGTAGGGTTTTACCTCCATCGAGAGGGCCCGAACCTGGGTAAAAACATCGTGTCCCTTGTCTCCTGTTACCATCCGCCTAGACGCACGGTTCGGGACCCCCTACCCGAGATCCGCCGGTTTTGACACCGACAACGGGAGCATCATGAAGCATATGACTAGCACATTTAAGTCTAACTCACTTCCTATGCATAGGGATTTTGTGATCAAACAACTTAGGGGAACAATAATCAGCTAGCACAGGGAGGTAAAACAAGCATAGCTTCAAGATTTTCAACACATAGAGAGGAAACTTGACATTATTGCAATTCCTACAAGCATATGTTCCTCCCTCATAATAATGTTCAGTAGCATCATGAATAAATTCAACAATATAACCAGCACCTAAAGCATTCTTTTCATGATCTACAAGCATAGAATTTTTACTACTCTCCACATAAGCAAAATTCTTCTCATTCAGAATAGTGGGAGTATCATAAGAGACTTGAACACTAAAAATTGTTTCCACATTAAAAGAGTAATGTTCAGAAAAAGGGTAATCATAATCATGACAAGATTTGTAAATATAATCATCACTACTTTTTATAGCATAAGTTTCATCACAATAATCATCATAAGTAGCAACTTCGTTCTCATCATAATCGATTGAAACCTCTCCCAAGATAGTGGAATCACTAAATAAAGTTGACACTCTTCCAAATCCACTTTCGTATTCATCACAATAAGATTCAACATCCTCCAAAATAGTCATCAATATAATCATCATAGGCAAGAGGCATGCTATCATCATAACAACTTTGCATATCAAAACTTGCGATACTAAAAATATCATCTTCATTGAACGTAGCATCCCCAAGCTTGGGACAAACATTAATTTCAGCAAATATATTCTCAAATATGTCATCCTCATTCTCAAATATGTCATCCTCATCAAACATAGCTTCCCCAAGCTTGGGCCTTTTCATATTATAAGCATAATCACTCTCATCATTAATAGTATGGATAGCACCAATAGTATAGCAATTATCATCATCACAATGAGTAGTAGGAGCAACTTCATTTGGGAGGGATACCTTTTTACCTTTTGTGCTCCTTCTTTTATTTTTCTTCTTCACATTATGTGTGGGTTCAACCTTCTTCTTTGAGCTCCTTATTGATGAGATTGGTTGAATAGAAAGCTCCTCCTCGTTACCTGATTCATCATAAGAAATAATAGGAGGATAATGGGAAGTATCTTCCCTTTCTTTAGTATTCTCTTGCTTTTTTTCTTTATGTAATTGGCAATATAAGGATTTTCAATGCAATTCACCGCGCAAAACATATAAATATCCTCTAGATCAAAATCAAGAAACCTATCAAGATTAAATTTGGGAATACCCTCAGTTATACATTTCATTTCTTCATACCCCAAAAGAAGACTAAGCTCTTTATGATGCCCAAGGGTAATCAAGTTATCACAATTTTTGGACACGATCCGATCATGAAACAATTTGCATTGGAGATTTAAATGACCACGTTCATTGCAAAGTTCACAAGGGGCACGAAAAATATTGAATCTTTCAGCACAATCATCAAGTCTTTCTTGCAACAATTTAGTTTCTACATGCTTATCCCTCTTGCAATATCTATCTTCTCTATTTTGTGTATCTATGCGAACCCAATGCTCTCCAAAAAAATTGACATGCTTATAGGAGACATTTTCATCATAACTAGTGCAATTATCATTAGTACTATGGATATTCAAAGAGTGCATACTAACAACATTGCAATCATGCTCATCATTCAAAGATTTAGTACCAAGCATTTTAATGCATTCTTCTTCTAGCACTTGAGCACAATTTTCCTTTCCATGATACTCACGAAAGATATTAAAAATATGAAGCGTATGAGACAAACTTAACTCCAATTTTTTGTAGTTTTCTTTTATAGACTAAACTAATGATAATACAAGAAACAAAAAGATTCGATTGCAAGATCTAAAGATATACCTTCAAGCACTCACCTCCAGTAAAGGCTTGGTAGTGGCGTGATGTCATGCTACAAAATACGTCAGCGGATTGAACTTGTGTACATAATATTCCCTCTACGGTGGAATGTGGAAATTATTTTGCAGAGCCGGACACTATCCTGGTGTTCACAATCTTCTATGAATTATTCGGAGGAGGAACCCACCTTGCAATGCCGAACAATATGCGCGCCGGACTCATCATCATTGAAGCCTGGTTCAGGGGCTACTGAGGGAGTCCTGGACTAGGGGGTGTCCGGATAGCCGGACTATCATCATCAGCCGGACTGCAAGACTATGAAGATACAAGATTGAAGACTTCGTCCCATGTCCGGATGGGACTTTCCTTGGCGTGGAAGGCAAGCTTGGTGATACGGATATGTAGATCTCCTACCATTGTAACCGACTCTGTGTAACCCTAGCCCTCCCCGGTGTCTATATAAACCGGAGGGTTTTAGTCCGTAGGACAACACAACCATTACAACAATCATACCATAGGCTAGCTTCTAGGGTTTAGCCTCCTTGATCTCGTGGTAGATCCACTCTTGTACTACCCATATCATCAATATCAATCAAGCAGGAGTAGGGTTTTACCTCCATCGAGAGGGCCCGAACCTGGGTAAAAACATCGTGTCCCTTGTCTCCTGTTACCATCCGCCTAGACGCACAGTTCGGGACCCCCTACCCGAGATCCGCCGGTTTTGACACGGACATTGGTGTTTTCAATGAGAGTTCCTCTGTGTCGTCACCGATAGGCTTGATGGCTTCTTCAATCAACAACAACGCAGTCCAGGGTGAGACTTTTCTCCCCAGACAGATCTTCGTATTCGGCGGCTTTGCACTGCGGGCCAATTAGCTTGGCCATCTGGAGCAGATCGAAAGCTACGCCCCTGGCCATCAGGTCAGGTTTGGAAGCCTAAACTTCACGGCAGACATCCGCGGAGACTTGACCTTCGATGGATCCGAGCCACAGCCGAGCGTGCCGCACTGTCACGATGGGCACGATCTAACTCTGCCGCCAGACAGTACCTTGGAGGCCGCACACGAATCCGCTCCGGCCCATAGTTCGGAGCCGATCACGCAGATCGAGGATGGGTGGCTGGACACCACCTCGGGAGCTGCAAATGCTACGGCGATGGAGCCGAATACCGACCTTGTCCCCTATAAAACCCGTGACTCCAAGGTGCCGGACTCCCTGCCGGACTCCGAACCTCCTGCGCCCCTGCCAATCGAATCCGATTGGGCGCCGATCATGGAGTTCACTGCCGCGGACATCTTTCAACACTCACCCTTTGGTGACATCCTAAATTCGCTAAAGCATCTCTCGTTATCCGGAGAGCCCTGGCCGGACTACGGCCAGGATGGTTGGGATGCGGACGACGAAGAAATTCAAAGCCCACCCACCACCCACTTTGTAGCCACTGTCGACGATCTAACCGACATGCTAGACTACGACTCCGAAGACATCGATGGTATGGACGACGATGCCGGAGACGATCAAGAACCAGCACCTACAGGGCACTGGAAGACCACCTCGTCATACGACATATACATGGTGGACACCCCAAAGGATGGGGACGGCGAAGAAGCAGCGGAGGCAGATTCCTTAAAGAAACAACACAAGCGCCGACGTCAGCGGCGCCGCTCTAAATCCCACCACAGCAAGAATGGAGATTCCGGCACAGGAGATAATAACACCCCAGAAAGTGCCAAAGACAATCCCCTCCAGCAAGATTCAGCGCAGGAGGATGCAGAAGCCAGCCCTCATGAGAGAGCGGTAGACGAAGAGGTCGAGGATGATAATTACATACCTCCCTCCGGAGACGAGGCAAGCCTCGACGACGACGAATTCGTCGTACTTGAGGATCCCGTCGAACAAGAGTGTTTCAAACGTAGGCTAATGGCCACGGCAAATAGCCTAAAGAAAAAGCAGCAACAGCTTCAAGCTGACAAAGACCTGCTGGCCGACAGATGGACCGAGGTCCTCGCGGCCGAAGAGTATGAACTCGAACGCCCCTCCAAAAGCTACCCAAAACGCAAGTTGCTCCCCCGATTAGAGGAGGAGGCATACAAACCTTCATCACCAGCGCACAATACGGCAGACCGACCACCTCGTGGCCGCGACAGAGAGGCATCTAGGCCCTCCATCAAGACCGTACCCCGGCACCGCTCGAAAAGTATGAAGCCACGAGGGAATGCGTCGGACTTGCGGGATATATTGGAGGACAAGGCAAGACAATCCAGATCTATTTATGGATCACGTGGGCACCCCACGACCCACGACGAATACCGTCGCGCCGGATACAGCAACTCCGGCCGGGCCGAGCACAGCAGATAACGCTCTCTTGAGCTACGTCGTGATATTGCTCAATATAGAGGCGCCGCACACCCACTATGCTTCATAGACGAAGTAATGGATCATCAAATCCCTGAAGGGTTTAAACCCGTCAACATTGAATCCTATGATGGCACAACAGACCCCGTGGTTTGGATCGAGGATTATCTCCTTCATATCCATATGGCCCGCGGCAACGATCTCCACGCCATCAAATATCTCCCGCTCAAGCTTAAAGGACCAGCTCGGCATTGGCTTAACAGCCTACCCGCAGAGTCAATTGGGTGTTGGGAGGACCTGGAAGCCGCATTCCTTGACAACTTCCAGGGCACATATGTGCGACCACCAGACGCCGATGACCTAAGCCACATAATTCAGCAGCCAGATGAATCAGCCAGGCAATTCTGGACACGGTTCTTAACAAAGAAAAATCAAATCGTCGACTGTCCGGATGCAGAGGCCCTCGCAGCCTTCAAACATAACATCCGCGACGAGTGGCTGGCCCGGCACCTAGGACAGGAAAAGCCGAAATCCATGGTAGCCCTCACATCACTCATGACCCGCTTCTGTGCGGGAGAGGATAGCTGGCTAGCTCGCAGCAACAACCTCAGTAAAAATGCTGGCAGTCCAGATACTAAGGACCACAATGGCAGGTCGCGTCGAAACAAAAACAAACACCGTGTTAACGGCGACAACAATGAGGATACGGAAGTCAACGCCGGATTCCGAGGCTCTAAACCCGGTCAGCGGAAGAAGACATTCAAAAGAACCACTCCGGTTCCGTCCAATTTGGACTGAATACTCGACTGCTCTTGCCAGATACATGGCACCCCCGAAAAGCCAGCTAACCACACCAACAGGGATTGTTGGGTATTCAAGCAGGCAGGCAAGTTAATTGCCGAAAAAAGTGACAAGGGGCTGCACAGCAATGACGAGGAAGAGACCCGGCCGCCGAACAGTAGAGGACAGAAGGGCTTCCCCCCACAAGTGCGGATGGTAAACATGATATACACAACCCATGTCTCCCCTACTTGCAGCCGGGACAAGATGATGGATCTCGAGATCCGATCACCAAGCCTCTGGCCGGCCATCTCGGGAAGAAGATGACCACCACGTCCACCAGTGTCACCACGCTGGGCACGCATCGCCGCTGGCACCCCATGGTGCCTAGAGGCCGACAAGCCCCGACGAAACCATGCCTTCCCAGCCGCCATGGCCCAGACCCCGGCACCACCCGATCCAGATCGGATCGGGGTCCAGGGCCCCAAGCCGCAACCGCCGCGGAGGCAGCACCACTGGACGGTGCCTAGCCCTCCAGCCCGCCGCCGAGTCATCGCCGGAGCTCCGCCGTGCCATGCTGCCAAGCCGTCGCCAGGATAACTCGCATCGCCACTAGAGAAGCCACAGCCGCTGCGCATTGGAGAGGCCTCAAGCCGCAGCTGCCCTTCCGCCAGGCATGGGCGCCGCCACCCAGGACGCCCTCCGTCGCGCCGCTGGGCCCCGCCCAGCCCAGCACCGTCCCGCGCCGCGCCGTCCCGCGCCAGACGCCAACCGCGAGGAGAGGGGCAAGATCCCTGCCGCCACCAACACCGGCCGGTCTTTTCCCGGCGGCGCTGTGCGGTGGCGGCGGGGAGAGAGATCGACGGGGGAGGACGAGGGGCGGCGGCTAGGGTTTCCCCCAAGGACGCTCGCGGGAGCGGCTCATTCCTACCTTAGATCCATATTGGGTAATTTGATTGTGGATCTTTTTATCAAGATTTTCAATTGATTCAATGGTAGCAACTTTATTTTCAATAGTTTCAAGCCTTTGCATAACATGCTCCAAAGTTAACGTAGTTCCATTAATCAAAAGGGGTGGTGAGCCAAATATATCTATTAAAGCATTATAAGAATCAAAAGTATGGCTACCCAAGAAATTCCCTCCGGTAATGGTATCAAGGATATATCTATACCAAGGATTAGCACCTACGTAAAAATTGCGAAGAAGAACTGAAGTAGATTGCTTCCTGGTAGATTTATTTTGAGCATTGCAAATTCTATACCAAGCATCTTTTAGATTTTCTCCCTCCCTTTGCTTAAAATTTAGAACTTCATTCTCGGGAGATAACGAAGAAGATAAGAGACTAGTCATGATGACAAACAAGCAAACTAACACACGAGCAAACAGAAAGGCAAAGGGAAAAAGGCAAACGGGGAAGAGAGGAGGAGATAGGGAAAGAGAGGGCGAATAAAACAGCAAGGGTGAAGTGGGGGAGAGGAAAACGAGAGGCAAATGAAAAATAATGTAATGCGAGAGATAGGGATTGCGATGGGTACTTGGTATGGTTGACTTGCTTGCGTGAGCCTCCCCGGCAACGGCGCCAGAAATTCTTCTTGCTACCTCTTGAGCACTGCGTTGGATCTCCCCAAAGAGGAGAGGATGATGCAGCAAAGTAGCGTAAGTATTTCCCTCAGTTTTTGAGAACCAAGGTATCAATCCAGTAGGAGACCACGCACAAGTCCCTCGTACCTATGCAAAACGATAGCTACTCGCAACCAACGCGATTAGGGGTTGTCAATCCCTTCACGGTCACTTACGAGGGTGAGATCTGATAGAGATGATAAATAATATTTTTGGTATTTTTGATAGATAGATGCAAAGTAAAAGTAAAAGGCAAAGTAAAAACAAAGCAAGTAAATAAAGCGATAGAGATTGATATGATGAGAATAGACCCGGGGGCCATAGGTTTCACTAGTGGCTTCTCTCAAGAGCATAGATATTCTACGGTGGGTGAACAAATTACTGTTGAGCAATTGACAGAATTGAGCATAGTTATGAGTATATCTAGGCAATGATCATGTATATAGGCATCACATCCAAAACAAGTAGATCGAAACGATTCTGCATCTACTACTATTACTCCACTCATCGACCGCTATCCAGCATGCATCTAGAGTATTAAGTTAAAAACAAAGTAACGCCTTAAGCAAGATGACATGATATAGAGGGATAAATTCATGCAATATGATAAAAACCCCATCTTGTTATCCTCGATGGCAACAATACAATACGTGCCTTGCAACTCTTTCTGTCACTGGGTAAGGACACCGCAAGATTGAACCCAAAGCTAAGCACTTCTCCCACTGCAAGAACTACCAATCTAGTTGGCCAAACCAAAAAGGATAATTCGAAGAGACTTGCAAAGATAACTCAATCATACATAAAAGAATTCAGAGAAGAATCAAATATTTTCCATAGATAATACTGGATCATAAACCCACAATTCATCGCTCTCAACAAACACACAGCAAAAAGAAGATTACATCGAATAGATCTCCACGAGAGAGGGGGAGAACATTGTATTGAGATCCAAAAAGAGAGAAGAAGCCATCTAGCTACTAGCTATGGACCCGAAGGTCTGAAGTAAACTACTCACACTTCATCGGAGGGCTATGGTGATGGTGTAGAAGCCCTCCGTGGTGGATGCCCTCTCTGACGGAGCTCCGAAACAGGCCCCAAGATGGGATCTCATGGATACAGAAGGTTGCGGCGGTGGAATTAGGTTTTTGGCTCCTGTTCTGATCGTTTGGGGATACGTAGGTATACATAGGAGGAAGGAGTACGTCGGTGGAGCGTCAGGGGGCCCACGAGGTAGGGGGGCGCGCCCAGGGGGGCACCCTCCACCCTCGTGACCGCCTCTGGCACTTCTTGGAGTAGGGTCCAAATCTCTTGGATCACGTTCGGTGAGAAAATCACGTTCCCGAAGGTTTCATTCCGTTTGGACTCCATTTGATATTCCGTTTCTTCGAAACACTGAAATAGGCAAAAATAGCAATTCTGGGCTGGGCCTCCGGTTAATAGGTTAGTCCCAAAATTAATATAAAAGTGGAAAATAAAGCCCAATATAGTCCAAAACAGTAGATAAAGTAGCATGGAGCAATCAAAAATTATAGATACGTTGGAGACGTATTAATATCCCATTGTCACCACAGATAAACACGACAAGACATACATCAAGTGTTCTCAAATAAAGACTCAATCCGATAAGATAACTTCAAGAGGGAAACTCAATTCATCACAAGAGAGTAGAGGAGGAGAAACATCATAAGATCCAACTACAATAGCAAAGCTCGCGATACATCAAGATCGTGCCATAGAGAGAACACGAGAGAGAGAGAGATCAAACACATAGCTACTGGTACATACCCTCAGCCCCGAGGGTGAACTACTCCCTCCTTGTCATGGATAGCGCCGAGATGATGAAGATGGCCACTGGTGAGGGATCCCCCTCCGGCAGGGTGCGGAACGGGCTCCCGAGAGGTTTTTGGTGGCTATAGAGGCTTGCAGCGGCGGAACTCCTGATCTATCTTTCCTGTGGATGTTTTTAGGGTACGTGGGCCTATATAGCTGAAAGAAGTCGGTCGGGAGGTGCTCGAGGGGCCCACAAGACAGGGGGCGCGCCCAGTAGGGGACCCCCCTATCTCCTGTCCTCCTCGAGGATCTTCTGACGTGAACTCCAAGTCACCAGGATCATATTCTTCCAAAAAATCACGCTGCCGAAGGTTTCATTCCGTTTGGACTCCGTTTGATATTCCTTTTCTTCGAAATGCTGAAACAGGCAATAAAACAGCAATATGGGCTGGGCCTCTGGTTAGTAGGTTAGTCCCAAAAATGATATAAATGTGTAAAATAAAGCTCATAAACATCCAAAAGGAGTAATATAATAGCATGGAACAATAAAAAATTATAGATATGTTGAAGACGTATCACGACCCCACATAAATTCCTTCCCATCCGCTCCCAGACCAAACCCTAGCCACTTCACTCCCCTTCGCCACCCAAGCTCGTCTCCAGCTCCTTCCGGCCATCTTCGACATGGCGGGTAGCGGATCCAAGTCCTTCACCTCCAGATCCGTCGACCCCGAGCTCATCCCACGCGGCCCCGTGGAGGAGATGGCCGGCCGTCCGGCTTGCGCTTCGCCGCTCTCGGGAGGAGGCTCATGCGAGGCAGCGCTCGGACTCCTTCCATCGGGAATCCATTGCATGCACCCAAATGGCGCTTGGATCCGGCGCTAGGCCAGCCGTAGCTTCCTCGCCGGAGGCCGTGTGATTCGAATGGCGTCCAAACGCACTGGCAGACGCGCAACCCCTCCGTTGGAGTGCCGAGCATGGGGACACACCATGGGCCTCGTCCGACGAGGCCATGGCACGGCATGCCCCCATGCAAGGCACCGGGTGCGGGAGACGGCGGCAGCCCTCGCGGCGGTGGACGTCGACAAGGCGGAGTCGCATTCTCCGTCGTCTCATATGGCGCATCAGTTCGGGCGCCACAACCGCTTCGTCATCGACGTCTGCGGCTCGTCCCAGGAAGGATCCGTCATCGATCTTACATCGATCGGCACCGTTTGGGTTCTGGGCTCTGACGAGAAAGAGTAAGGCATGAGAGATGGCGGCGCCTTGAGTCCCATGAGCCGGCTCATGTCCCATGCACTACTCTACCTTGCCGGCGACCGGACCAACACTCTAAAGAGCGCAGCCGGCCGCCGTACATGGCCAGGGCGGAGGCGGGCGAGCGGGGAGTGGAATCAGGTGAGCTCCGCTTATATTGTGACTATCTTTGCCATATGTTTCCACATGATTTTTGCCACACTTGCCTTACTTGAGTTGCTCAAATTGTTAGCCACACTTTGGTTTGCCTAAGGGAATCTTGCCACACTTTTTGTGTCTATGACATGTGGGGTTCACTGCTCATAAAAAAATTCTTGCCTTAGGTGTGGCTAGAACCAAACACCTACCAAACTTGGTCAAACTTGCCTAAGGTAAGGTGCGGCAAAGTGTGGCAAGGTGTGGCTAGGAACCAAATAGCCCCTAGGTTTCACGTTGTAACAATATGGATTTTTGGTTTCTAATTTGAGGTATCTGGATATGGAATGCATTTTTTTAGGCGTGACCTATCACTGTCCGCGGACGCGTTTGAGGGGTCAGATTTGCCAAGTCCGGCTATAGATGCTATAACACCAGCCAACTCTGTGTAGCGTAGCTGGATTGGCATTTGTCATTTTCTAACATCTCGCAAAAATGACTTAGACAACAACTGCACTAACTATATTTTGGCTATCGCTTGTAATAGGCAACATCGGCACTAACCAACTATGTTTTGGATATCTTTTATAAGGAAACAAGTTTGCAGGTCTGCTACTCAGCCCCGTCCAACATTAAACATCAAGTTTGACTATCTTTTAGATCACTATAACACTAGGGTAATATTTGTATCTGTACTTTTGGATGGCTCCTTTCCAAGACAGAAGTCTAAACAGAAACTGCAATACATCAAACTATTATGACATAATAAATTTCAATACACCATACTTATGTGCGTATCAATTCAATACAAAATATTTACCCTATCATAACATAAAATTCGAGAACAGGATTGGCTGACAAGGCAAAAAAGAAACACCAATCAGAGCTATGAATATAAAATTATATTTAGATATATTAGTGAAACTGTTCTTCCGCTCACTATAAACATACACACATTCAAAATATGTAACAGATTTTTAACAACTTTATAAAAAAAAAATCCCAAACAAACCAACGGGGCGCGGCGTGGCCCCGCGCACTACCCACTAGTATTTATATATGGCAAGATGATGGGTTAAACTAAATCCTTATATTAAGTATGTCACGCCCAATATGCGACCCTATCCAAAAGGAACTCGAAGGTCCCACCAAGGATAGACCCGCATATTGAAACGCTTTTGCAAGGTGGATATCATTACATCAACATTAGATAATAGATGGGGATACATCCGATACATATAATGTCACATGAATACAACATACAACATACAAGAACAACATCCGACTATGGATGAATCATAAACAGAAACTCAAACAATATCCACCCTGCAAGCCCAGGCTGCCGACCTGGAACCTATCCCCTGATCGAAGAAGAAGCATAACTCCAAAAAAAGCAAACATCGCTCTCGCGTCATGATCATCGCATAAACCTGTACCTGCAACTGTTGTTGTAGTAATCTGTGAGCCACGAGGACTCAACAATCCCATTACCATGGGTATCAAGACTAGCAAAGCTTAATGTGAAAGGCAGGGGTAAAGTGGTGAGGTTGCAGTAGCGACTAAGCAAGTATGGTGGCTAACATACACAAATAAGAGCGAGAAGAGAGCAAGCGGAACGGTCGTGAAGCTAGCAATGATCAAGAGGTGATCCTGAACTCCTACTTACGTCAAACATAACCCAAAACCGTGTTCACTTTCCGGACTCCGCCGAAAAGAGACCATCAGGGCTACACACACGGTTGATGCGTTTTAATTCGGATCTGGTGTCAAGTTATCTACAACCGGACATTAACAAATTCCCATCTGCCACATAACCGCGGGCACGGCTCTCGAAAGTTTATACCCTGCAGGGGTGTCCCAACTTAGCCCATGATAAGCTC
The DNA here is from genome assembly GCA_963921465.1 of Triticum timopheevii. NCBI lineage: Eukaryota > Viridiplantae > Streptophyta > Magnoliopsida > Poales > Poaceae > Triticum > Triticum timopheevii. The sequence continues at coordinate 514,261,906 of OY997268.1, read as the reverse complement.
TCGCGATCAACAAAGGATATTCCTTCTCCCAGGAAGACCCGATCAGTCTCGGAATCCTGGTTTACAAGACATTTCGACAATGGTAAAACAAGACAAGCAAAGCCGCCCGATGGGCCGAGAATCCCGATAGGAGCTGCACATATCTCGTTCTCAGGGCAACACCGGATAAGTCAAGCTACGAGTAAGACCAGACCTCGAGTTTCCCCGAGGGGGCCCCGCAGGCTGCTCGGTTCGGACCAACGCTTAGACAAGCACTGGCCCGGGGGGGCTAAAATAAAGATGACCCTTGGGTTGGCCGACCCAAGGGAAGGGTATAGGTGGTGGTGAGGCAAATGGTAAAACCAAGGTTGGGCCTTGCTGGACAAGTTTTATTCAAAGCGAACTGTCAGGGGGGTCCCATAAATCACCTGACCGCATAAGGAACGCAAAATCCGGGAACATAACACCGGTATGACGGAAACTAGGGCGGCAAGAGTGGAACAAAACACCAGGCATAAGGCCGAGCCTTCCACCCTTTACCAAGTATATAGATGCATTAATTAAATAAGAGATATTGTTATATCCCAACATAACCCTGTCCACCATGGAGCAATCTTCAACTTCACCTACAACTAGCAACTCTATAAGAGGGGCTGAGCAAAGCGGTAACATAGCCAAGCAACGGTTTGCTAGGAAGGGTGTCAAAAGGTTAGAGGTTCATGGCAATTTGGGAGGCTTGAAGAGCAAATGATAGGTAACGCAGCATAGCGATAGAACGAAGCAACTAGCATAGCAATGATAGTAGTGAGATCCAGGGTGACGGTCATCTTGCCTGAAATTCCGCAAGGAAGAAGAACGAGTCCATGAAGAAGACAAACGGGCGTAGTCGAACGAATCATCTCAAACGCAACGTTACCGGAACTAAGAAGCAGCACCGGAAAGAAACAAACAACATGGTAAACACTCAAGCATAATCATGGCATGATACACAAACAAATATGATGCATGTCCGGTTTAATGAGGCATGGCATGGCAAAGTGCAACAAACAATACTACAAGTTAAATGGAGCTCAATATGCAACGAGTTGCATATTGATGAAACACCACATCAATTATTTAGTTCTCTCTCGGTTTAGGTACACAACAATATTAAATGTTATTAAACATGGCAAGGGGTGAAACAAAAGTAAACTAACTATTTAGGCAAGTTTAAATGAGGTCGGAACAACAAACAACAATTCCGGAAAATCCCCATGTGCATATTTATGAATTTGGTACTGTTCTGCCCTAAAACATATTTTAAAGTTGTTAAACAGGAAAATAAAGTGGACCATGTTAAACTAGGCATTTTTCCACCCCATTTACATATAAAGTTTATTAAAATCGGAGCTATGGTTATTTAGTTATGAAATAAATCATTTTAACATGGCATTTGAGCAAATTTAAACAAACAACATTTTAAACATTTCAAACATGGATGAAAGTGGCATATTATTAATCTACACAAAATTCTAAGCATTTTACATATTTAAATCATTTTAATCCGATGCACGGTTGTTGAGCTATTAAATGCATGAACATGAGGGTTTTTCTGTAAAACAGGTTTTCTCTGGATAATACACAAAATCGCTCAGCAGAAAAAAATGGTGAACGGGCCGCAACTGGCTGGCCTAACAGGAACAGGAGCTGGGGGGGGGGGGGGAGCTCACCACGGGCCAAGGCCCAGCTGATGAGGAGGAGGCTGGGCAGGCCGGTTCTGCCGCGGCGGGGCCTTGCTGTTGCTGGGCTTGGAGATAGGGAACGCGCTCGGCTGGGACGGGGTCAACACGGGCAAGCGAGGCAGAGGAGGCGCATGTCTCTGTCGCCTGAAGTAGAGGGCGAGCGGGCACCGTGGCTCCAGGATGGCGGGGTGGCAAAGACGTAGGGGGGTCTCCGGCGAGGTCAGCAGGGCGAGGACGACGTTCTCCGGTGAGACACCAGATCCAGGCGGCTGCAAGGGAGCTCCTGCGGCGGCTGCGCGACGCGCTCCTGTTGGACACTGTCGGTGTACTAAGGTAGGGGTACCTTAGTATCCCGAACTTGTGCACGGGAAGTTGCAGCGTCCCGCGGCAAGGCTTGCCGGGCGTCCGCCAAGATCCTCCGTAGTCCCTATTGATGCCATTCAAGAACAAAGTGTTTTAAATAAGAAGACAAGACTCCGGCAAGAGTAGCTTGCCTGGAAGGACAAGGCCCCGGCAAGAGGAGATTGCCGGGAAGGCCAACCAAGGCACTTCAAAGAACTTGCCGCGACGCGACGCGCGTCCCGGCAAGACCCGACGAGCGACAAGCTTTCGGGTGCGACAAGACAACGACCGCGGCAAGGCGCTTGCCGCGGCGAAGCCACCACTCTGTGCCCATGCTCTAGCGCACCCATCAACGTGTCGCCACAGGACCGTCCCAGGCGCACGTGGCGGGGAGCTGTGTAGCCAAGCGGTGCGAGGTGGCGAGTGGAGATGACGATAAGGCCATCGTGGCAAGCGGTGGCGCCCCTAATGGTCGCTTTTCTGCACTGTTGGGCGAGGCGGACGGGCATTAAATGCTCTTGTCCCCTGCCGTCAGAGTTAGGTAGGGTGCACTGTAGATAGCAGTTGTACCAACCCCTCTTTTTACATTTGTACCCCTGCATGCGTTGCCACCTGTCGGTGACCCCTTTAGCCTATAAAAGGAGGCCCGTGCGCAACGTAGAAGGGGTTCGACTCATTCGAAACTACACCACTCTCACGCTCTCGAGCAAGAACAGAATACAATCACAAAGCAGCAGTAGGAGTATTATCTCTCCGGAGAGCTCCGAAGCTGGGTAAAAATCGCTGCGTGCTTCGCCTCGATCCGCTCTTCGTGCGCTCTCCGCTCCCTTGCCGGACCGAAAGGGGCCCTGCCCCATAGGTGCTCGTTCCCCACGTCATCTTTGGCGCGCCAGGTAGGGGGGCGTCGAGGTTGTGTGAACCCGATCCGGCGTTCATGCGAGCCAGTTCATCATCATCTTCATCGACATGCCACCGAAGAAGAAGACTTCAGGGGTGGCTGCTCCGTCCATGTCGATCCCACCGCCACCGGAGCAAACGGGTGGTGGGGTGGGCGCCGGCGGAGGAGCGGGCACCGACGAGGGGACTCACGTCGTTACCAGGTCCAAGGACAAGGCCCCGCAAACTTCGGCGTCCGTACACGCATCGCGCCCATCTCAGGAGGCGCGGGATCGACAGCGTCATGGTGCCCACGGCACCGTACTCGCATTAGAACAAGGCCAAGCTGGTGGATCTCGGGACGCTCGAGATCAGCATGCATGTCAACATGCTGGCACGAGTGAGGTACAGTCGCCCGGACGGGGTACTGCTCCTTCCAACCCAGTTGGAAGTCCGAGCATATCCCGCTCCTTGCGCCGCTCACCGCTGCCTCCAAAGACTCCAGAAGAAGCGTTGGCTCGAGCCCAACTGCTCCTAGATTACCCTCCAGCGCCGGACAAGATCGATGGTTGGAGGGCCACCATTCAGAGCCTCATCGGCTTCGCCAACGGCGACACTCCCCGGCAACCAAGCGCATCGAAGCCGCGGCAAGACGTCCAGGCGCGAGCCGATGGAGACAAGACTGGTGGGGGTGCAACCACCGTGCATTCCCTGCCCCGAAGGCCGAGATCGCCGACTCGCCGGATCAACCACGACACCGACTCCACGGCGTCATCAGATCCACGAGCTTGTCGCGATCAACACCAAGTTCTTCAAGAATGACAACACGAAGACGCTCGCACCCGCATCGAGCGTCGGAGAGAAGCGCGGCCTCAGTCAGACCAGCGCGCTGGGCCTGCTGTTGACATGCATGCGCCAGGGGAACCAAGCGACTTGCCGTACGCGGTAGGTTGCCCTACGTTTACTCGTGAGCTACGACAAGTCCAGTGGCCCAGCACAAAGAACTTCAAGCCAGATGTACCGGAGAAGTATGATGGCAGGTTGCATCCGTTGGAGTTCCTTAGCATCTACACCATCGCAGTGCAAGCTGTCGGGGGGCGCGACGAGAAGATCCTTGCCAACTACTTCCCGCTGGTGCTCAAGCCCAACGTCAGATCCTGGCTCATGCACTTGCCGGACGACTCCATTTCTTCATGGGCGGATCTGTGCCATCAGTTTGTTGGCGCCTTTACAGGCGGCCACAAGCCCCATGGCTAGGAGAGCAATCTTCATCTGCTCGCCCAGAAGGAAGGGGAGTCCCTGCGCAAATTTATTCAGAGATTCAGCCAAGTGCAGTGCAACATCCCAAATGTCCACCCCGCCGCGGTCATTAGCGCGTTCCATCAGAACGTGCGTAACCGCAGGATGAGGGAGGAAATGGCGATGTCCAAGATTAGGGACGTCAGTGAGCTCTACGCCCTTTCCGACAGATGTGCACGTGCTGAGGAAGGGAGGAAACTCCCCGGAGAGAACACAGGAGCAGGGGGGTCTGACAGTGAGGATGCTGCCCCGGCAAAGAAAAACCGGCGGCGGAACAATAGAAGAAGGAAAGGCAAAGACGTGGTAGCTGTCGAGCAGTCCGGCAACAGAGGTGGCGCCAAGGAAACAGAACCTGTGGCGGCCGCCGACAAGCAGGACGGCTCCGGCAAGCAGTACGGTAAGATCCACCGCACCAAGGGCCATGATCTCCAGTCCTGCAAGAAAGTTGAACAGCTTGTCGAGCTGCAGAAAGCTGAGTACGAGCGACGCGACAAGGAGAAGGCCCAGGAAGGTACTGGCGGGTCCGGCAAGAAGCGTCCCGGCCGGGGAGGGCGCCGCGGCAAGGCCAAGCAGCGGCAAGGAGACAGGCCTCCCCGCGGCCGCGACAAGGATGAAGATGAAGACGAAGATGAGGACATGGATGAAGATGAAGCCGATGAGCAGGAATTTCAGAAAGCAACAGAGGTTCTTTGCGTTGACGGTGGTGCTTCTCTGCATACTTCGCACCGCCAGCTCAAACAATGGGTGCGGGAAGTTAATGCAGCAGAACCATCAGTTGAGTCACGCAAGCCTCTGAAATGGTCCAGCACGCCCATCATCTTTGACATTGAGGATCACCCTGATCGCATAACTGCGGTCGGGTGCTTGCCGATGTTGGTTTCACCAACTATCCGCAACCTCAAGGTCACCAAGATGTTGGTTGACGGTGGGGCCGGCTTGAATCTGATCTCCTCCGCGGTACTCAAGAAGCTCCAGATCCCCGACAACGAGCTCGAAGAGATCGGTACGTTCCAAAGAATCAATCCGGGAAGGAGCAAGCCGAAGGGGAAGATCACGTTGCCAGTTACATTTGGCAGCGAGCTGAATTTCAGGACAGAAAGAGTTACCTTTGATGTTGCTGATTTCCCATTGCCCTACAATGGGATACTCGGCCGTCCAGCGCTCGCCAAGTTCATGGCAGCCTCTCACTATGCTTACAACATGCTCAAGATGCCAGGTCCGATAAGTGTCATCTCTGTCCCTGGCGACAAGAAAGATGCCCTTATCTGCACCGACAATATCTACCGGGAAGCAGCAGCAGCAGCATATCACAAGACACTTGCCACTGAAGCTCCCGGAGGGAAGAAGAAGACCAAGTCCGGCAAGAACTCTGATGCCTCCTTCGGCAAGCGCACCTCTTCGGAGTGCTGCGCTACCGTCGAGGACGCACCATCGAGCTCCACCGGCAAGTGTAAGAAGGCGAAGGCAGCTCCGCCAGAGACCAAGAAAGTGGCCGCCAAGGAGGACGGCACTGGTGGTACCTTCACCATCAGTGCCACGCTTGACCCTAAATAGGAAAGCGCACTCGTTGCTTTCCTGCGGGCGAATGTCGATGTGTTTGCATGGCAACCATCTGACATCCCCGGTGTTCCCAGGAAAGTAATTGAGCACCACCTTGCCGTCTGTCCCCACGCGCGGCCCGTCAAGCAGAAAGTTAGGAAGCAAGCAGTGGAGCGCCAAGAATTCATTGCTGAAGAAATCAAGAAGTTGGAAGCAGCAGGCCTTGTCAGAGGAGTGCTCCATCCTACGTGGTTGGCCAATCCTGTAGTCGTGCGCAAGGCAAACAGGAAATGGAGGCTTTGTATTGACTTCACTGATGTTAATAAAGCTTGTCCCAAAGATCCATTTCCCTTGCCGCGCATCGACCAGATTGTCGACTCCACGGCAGGATGTGATCTGCTTTCGTTTCTTGATGCATACTCAGGATATCATCAGATCTTCATGGCAGAAGAGGATGAAGAGAAGACCGCATTCATCACTCCATGTGGCACGTACTGTTTTGTACGGATGCCTTTTGGATTGAAGAATGCTGGTTCAACATTTGCAAGGGTAGTTCACGAAGCTTTTGAGCCACAGTTGCACAGAAATGTAGAAGCTTACATGGATGACATAGTGGTCAAGAGCAAAGACAGAGCAACTCTGATCCAGGATTTGGACGAGACTTTTGCAAATCTGCGCAAGATCAACCTCAAGCTCAACCCCGAGAAGTGCGTGTTTGGAGTCCCTTCCGGCAAGCTTCTCGGGTTCTTTGTGTCTCAGCGGGGGATCGAAGCCAACCCCGACAAGATTAAGGCCATTGAGCAGATCGAAGCACGAAGCGCGTCAAGGATGTACGAAGGCTTGCCGGCTGCGTGGTTGCTCTCACTAGGTTCATCTCTAAGTCTGCTGAGTGCGCCCTGCCGTTTTTCAAAATTTTGAAAAAGGCAGGCCCAATGAAATGGACTCCAGAAGCGGAGGCTGCGCTGCAGGACTTGAAGAGATATTTGTCCTCCACTCCAATACTTGTCGCACCTAAACCACAAGAGAAGTTGCTGCTATATTTGGCGGCAACCAATCAAGTGTTTAGTGCTGCGTTAGTAGCGGAGAGGAAGGCAGATGATGAGCCCACAGCCGCGGCAAGCGCATCCAGCGACAAGCAGGGGGCTTCCCCGACAAGCTCTGGTCCCGACATGGACGGATCTGTGCAGCCACAAGAGGAGAAGCAGAAGAAAATGGTGCAGCGCCCAGTTTACTTTGTCAGCTCCCTTCTGCAGGGGGCTAGATCAAGGTACTCTGGTGTGTAGAAATTGCTTTTCGGCCTTCTCATGGCCTCGAGAAAGCTGCACCATTACTTTCAAGCACATGAGATTACAGTTGTCACTCGCTTTCCGTTGAAGAGGATATTGCAAAATCCAGAAGCAATAGGCAGGATTGTCGAGTGGGCACTAGAATTGTCAAGCTTTGGACTCAAGTTTGAGAGTACCTCAACTATCCAGAGCCGAGCATTGGCAGAATTCATAGTAGAATGGACGCCGACGCCTGATGAAGAAATTCCAGAGACGAGCATCCCCGTCAAGGAAGCAAGCAAAGAATGGATCATGTACTTTGATGGTGCTTTCTCGCTGCAAGGCGCCGGTGCGGGCGTGTTACTTGTCGCACCCACCGGAGAGCACCTCAAGTACGTGGTTCAGATGCACTTTCCCAAGGAGCAAGCGACAAACAATACTGCAGAGTATGAAGGCTTGCTTGCCGGACTCAGAATCGCGGCAGACCTTGGGATCAAGAAGCTAATTGTTAGGGGCGACTCGCAGCTTGTCGTCCACCAAGTTAACAAAGATTACCAGAGTCCGTTGATGGAAGCCTACATTGATGAAGTGAGAAAGTTAGAAGAGCACTTTGACGGCCTACAGATGGAACATGTTCCGAGAGCTCAGAACGGCATTGCAGATAGCCTGTCAAAGTGCTCCGCGCTCAAGTTACCTGTGGAACCAGGGATTTTTGTGCTCAAGCTGGCTCAACCATCTGTAGGACCATCGACTGGACAGAGCAAGAAGAGGAAGTTGGTTTCTGATGACTACTTTCCGGCGGAGCTCCCCGAAGCCGCCGCCAAGAAAGTCCCCAAAATCAACACAAAGGGTGCTGAGGGGCAGCCTGCTCCGACAAGCTCCAAGGCTTGTTCCGTTGAAGCAGACGCTCCCGACAAGTTTTGCTCCGGCAAGCTTGCCGGGGAACATCAAGCTCCGGAAGAACCTCAGGTTCTTGCCGTGGAAGCAGATGTTCCCGCAGCAGCATTTGTGCCTGTAGTCCTTGTTGTCGAGCCGCAAGCTCCAGCATGGGCACAACAGATTGTCCATTTCCTTCAGACAGGAGAACTTCCCGAAGAGCAAGAAGAAGCGGAAAGAGTAGCCCGGCAATCAATTATGTACCAGTTTGTCGACGACATTCTGTACAGAAGAAGGTTCAACAGAGTGAAATTGAAGTGCATTCCCCGGGAAGATGGACAGAAGCTGTTGGCGGAGATACATGGAGGCATATGTGGTCATCACATTGGCGCAAGAGCACTTGCCGGCAAAGCCTTCCGGCAAGGTTTCTTTTGGCCAACAGCCCTCCAGGATGCGACTGCACAAGTAACCAAGTGTGAAGCGTGCCAGTTCCATTCCAAGCAGATACACCAGCCAGCTCAAGCTCTCCAGACGATCCCTTTATCCTGGCCATTTTCGGTCTGGGGGCTCGACATCCTCGGCCCCTTTCCCCGAGCTGTCGGGGGCTTTGAGTACTTGTACGTAGCAATCGACAAGTTCACAAAGTGGCCAGAAGTGGAAGCACTGAGGAAGGTGACAGCACAGTCAGCAGTCAAGTTCTTCAGGTCGATTGTTTGCTGTTTCGGAGTCCCTAACAGGATCATCACCGACAATGGTACACAATTTACGAGCCGCACCTTCATGCAATACGTCCAAGATCTTGGCGCTAAGGTCTACTTCGCTTCTGTTGCTCACCCGAGAAGCAAGGGTCAAGCGGAGAGGGAAAACGCTGAAGTGCTGCGCGGGCTCAAGACCAGAACTTTCGACAGGCTGCACAAGTGCGGGAAGAATTGGATCGAGGAGCTACCGGTGGTTCTTTGGTCAATCAGGACGACGCCAAATCGAGCCATTGGCCAGACACCTTTTGCTCTAGTCTACGGAGCGGAGGCAGATCTCCCCACGGAACTCGTGTACGGATCGCCTCGAGTGCTTGCTTATGATGAGCTTGAGCAAGAGCAGCTGCGGCAAGATGACGCGCTGCTCCTTGAGGAAGATCGTCTTCAGGCTGCTGGACGAGCTACTCGATACCAGCAAGCTTTGCGCCGCTACCATAGCCGCAAAGTTAAGGCCAGAAGTCTCGAGGAAGGCGACCTTGTTCTTCGGCGCGTTCAATCCGCCAAGAATTCCAACAAGTTGACGCCAAAGTGGGAAGGCCCTTATCGGGTGAAGCGAGTCACTAGGCCTGGCGCTGTCCGCCTTGAGACCGAAGATGGCTTTCCGGTGAGCAACTCCTGGAACATCGAGCATCTTCGTAAGTTTTACCCATAAGGCAGGTTCCGGCAACCACCTTTTGTACAAGCCTTGCCGCTGTTGCATGTAACCCTTTGTACAAAGCCGGGCGCAGATCCCGTGCATAAATAAAGATCATATGCTTCGCACATCATGTCAAATTTCATGCCTTTTCTTTTTTTTGCATGCATTATCTGACATTTTGTGCAGCACTTGTCCCCGGTAAGCAATGACGAGCCTTAAGGCTCCATATCTTTATTTTCTCTTCTTTCTTTTCTTAAAAAGGAAGGTCCCCTCGCCCACAAGTTTGCCGGGGGGAAGGAGGAGATAATGGTGTGGACCTAATGGTGTGGACCAGGTGTCGTTCAAGGAAAGCATCGCCTTGCCGGGACGCAAACAACAGAAAAGCTAAGTTTCCCAAGTTTGAGCACAATCGGTTTTAAAATTTCTTTAGTTATCTCCCTTGAACGACCACACTTTGTATGGAAAACCTGTGCGCGGAGGAACTAACTCGTAGCTAGTTGCGCCCTTACTTTGTTTCGAGTCCGCTCAACAACTTAAGTGTGCCGCGACTAGTTACGACAAGGTTTCTTGCCGGAGGCAACGCCGCCAGCAGGCTGCTGATGTTCCGCACTCAGCGCTCGCGGCAAGGGTGCCTGTGCCGGCAAGTTCCCTAAAAGCATAGGGTGAAAACATACAAAGAAAGGAATCAAGTAAAGGGAATAACATAGCAAATACTGCCCAGAATAAAGTTATATTACAGAAATAGCTTGCCGTACTCTAACAGATTGTTCCCGTAACATGTCTAACTGTGGCAAAAGAAGGAGAAAACGGGCGGCCTAATCCACGCATTCGCCGTCGATCCTCCTGACTTCATTCACCTTGTCCACAATGGGTGCGACAAGGGCTTTGAGCTCCTCAAGATCGGCACCCGCCGGCAGCTTCTTGAGGACGTTAGTGAGGTTGAGGCCCGGATTGCGGAAGAGCACCTTCACCAACACCTTCTCCAAGACTCTGGCGCAGATTGCGCGCCACTCGTCAGCCAGCTGCCTTGGGATCCTTTGCCGGAGTTGCTGGAGAGCCGTCACCACGCCCTTGAAGAACAGAGTGAGCTTGGCGCTGGGCTGGAGGTTCTCATCAGAAGAGTACCCAAAGCCCTCCAACTCCAGCTGCGCCAGCTCATCATCGATAACTGCGGCAATGTTGATGAGGCCCTCCGTCCAGAGCTCCACGGTAGCCCTGAAGGTGTTCTGGGTTTCGGCGGCCCTTGTCAACAACTCCTCGTTGGCCTTGATCTCCTTCTTCAAGTCTTCCTCTCGCTTCTTGGCGCCGTCTAGCGTCTCCGTCAGTGTGGCCAGCTTCAGCTCGAGATCGGCATTGGCGTCCTTGGCGGCGTTCAGCTCCCTGCCCTTCTCAGAGAGACGACCCTGCAGCTCACCATGGGCAAGGGCGTCCTTCTCGCGCTTGCGCTGGAGCGCGGCAAGCTCTTCATTCTTTGTCTTGAGGGTGGCTTCTAGCTCTGTCACCCTCACCTCTAGCTCCTTCTTGGCGGCCTCGGCAGCTGCTGTGGCGTCTTTCGCTTCCTTAAGGGCTCTGCCAAGTGTCTCCTCACGTGCAGCGAGCTCCTCCTCATGGCTGTCCAAGTTGACCTTCTTCTGCGTCAGCTCGCCTTCCCGCACGGATAGCTCCTCGGCGGCAAGCCGCTGCTGCTCTTCGGCTTCTGCTTTTTCGAGGATGAAAGCCTTCCGCGCCTCGACGAGCTGCGCCCTCTCCTCTGCAATAGACCGGAGGGCCTCTTGGTTGCGGCTCTGGAGCTCCTCCGCGTGCTTTTCTATGTCCACTCCCGCCTGCGCGACAAGCGCTTCCCGGGACTCCAGTTTCGCTTGTCGGGCGCGGTAGAGCGACACCAACTTCCGGAGTAGCTGCTCCTCCTCAGACTCGCCGCCGCTGCTGCTTGGCGCGTCAACCACCGTCAGGCCAGCAGAAGCTAGCACTTCCCCATCAAAAGCTTCTCCCTCGACTGGCGCCCTGGAGCTCGACGCCAAGGGGAGCCTGATGAAGACACCTTCGCCGGCCTTCAAGTAGGCGCTGGGCTGAGGCTCTTCGGGGCCTGGCGCTGCGTCAGCGGCGGAGGGGTCGGCATTCGGTGTAGCGCCCTGTGCTCCTGCGGCCCCCTGGTCGTTAGTACGATCGCCGGATCCCTCGCCAGCTCCAGCACCAGCAGCCTTCGCGGCCTCTTCGTCGGCAGGATCATCAGCGCCGGCCTCTTCTTCGGTGGCAGCGGCTTCGTCAGTATTGCCGCGCACGTCCTCCTCGCCGGTGGCCTCGGTCTCCATCGGCTCGGTGGAGGGAGGATCTGAAGACAGGAAGAGGGAGAAAAAGTCAAGCAAATATCCAAAAAAGAATATCAAAAGAATCCAAGGGAAGTTTCAAGCAAGGGAAATTACCAGTGCTGGGATCCACGGTTATGGGCTCCACCACCGGAGGGTCGCTGGTGCTGCCCCTTGCCGGAGACTCCTCCCTTGCCGGGGACCTCTCCCTTGCCGGAGAGCGCTCCCTTGCCGGGGATTCACCCCTTGGCGGCGTAGTCATAGCAGATAACACCTCAGGGGCAGCTTCTGGTTGTTCCTGGTGGGCCTGTTCTGCTCCTACACAAGCAAACCAACAAACAAGATATCAGCAAGGAAAGAACACCCATGTGCACCCCACAACAGGAAGTGAACAAATACTTACGCTGGAGGCTGCACTAGGGGCTGCTTCGGGGAGAGACCGCCGGGTCCGACAAGGTGGTCTCGGATGCGTCCTCTGTTACCACAGCAGGATCGTCCTCGATGACAACCACGAGGACCTTGGCCCTCTTTGCCGCTCTCTGGGCCAGAGTCCTGGAAAGGAACAAGATTCAGAGGGAAGCAGATCAGATACAAGAAACAACAAGAATTAAAGATCCATAAATACAACAAAAAGAAAAGACTTACTCGTCCTCCTCTTCTTCCTCCTCGTCGGAGCTGAGCACGGAGAGATCAATGTCTGGTACCCTCTCAGAGCGGCGAGGCGGAGGAGTAGGCTCCCTTGGACGCTTGGCGGGAGCTGCGGCAGGATCGGAAGCAGTGGCCCGAGAAGACCCTGCTCCAGTTGCCGGCGCGGCGTGGGGCGCTCCCGCGGCAACGGTGCTCACCGCGGTAGAGCGTGTTCCGCGGCGCTGCGGCTGTTGGCCCGTCTGCCGCCCTGCTGTGTCTCCGGTCCTGCGGAGGCGCCTTCTTGGTTGAGCTGGGGGCTGCACTGGGGGCCCCGTCTGCGACGGGTTGCTTGAAGATGGCTGGCCACTTGCGCCCCCGGCAGGCTCGCTCGCTTCGGC